>CM030886.1:1054970-5854970 GCA_018132145.1 Boehmeria nivea var. tenacissima
TTAAGTTCAAATACTTATTTGGTATCAAAACAACTTTGGTAGAGTCACATCAGAGCCAAAAAACCCATTTAAAGTCTCGATTTACGCAAAACTAGTTATAAGTACTTAGTGTTTTCCCAAAGTGATTTTTTAAGGCTTCTTAGAGATCCGAATGAGTCCCTAAGACTTATTATAATATATTATATTGTCAAATACCCATTTAGGATCAAAACAACATTGCTAGAGTCACTTCGGAGCCAAAAAAGCCCTTTAAAGGCTCGATTTAGGAAAAACTAGTTAAAAGGACTTAGTTTTTGCGCGAGGTGAGTTTTTAAGGCTTGTTGGATGTCCAAATGAGTCCCTAAGACTTATTATGATATATTAAACATTTAAATACACATTTATTGTCGAAACAACTTTGCTAGTCTTACTTCGTAGCCAAAAAAGACTTCAAAGACTCGATTTCGGCAAAACTAGTTATAATCACTTTGTGTTAGCGCGAGGTGAGTTTTTAAGGGTTGTTGGAGCTCGAAATGAGGTCCTAAGACTTATTATACTATATTATAAGTTCAAATACTTATTTGGTATCAAAACAACTTTGGTAGAATCACATCAGAGCCAAAAAACCCATTTAAAGTCTCGATTTACGCAAAACTAGTTATAAGTACTTAGTGTTTTCCCAAAGTGATTTTTTAAGGCTTCTTAGAGATCCGAATGAGTCCCTAAGACTTATTATAATATATTATATTGTCAAATACCCATTTAGGATCAAAACAACATTGCTAGAGTCACTTCGGAGCCAAAAAAGCCCTTTAAAGGCTCGATTTAGGAAAAACTAGTTAAAAGGACTTAGTTTTTGCGCGAGGTGAGTTTTTAAGGCTTGTTGGATGTCCAAATGAGTCCCTAAGACTTATTATGATATATTAAACATTTAAATACACATTTATTGTCGAAACAACTTTGCTAGTCTTACTTCGTAGCCAAAAAAGACTTCAAAGACTCGATTTCGGCAAAACTAGTTATAATCACTTTGTGTTAGCGCGAGGTGAGTTTTTAAGGGTTGTTGGAGCTCGAAATGAGGTCCTAAGACTTATTATACTATATTATAAGTTCAAATACTTATTTGGTATCAAAACAACTTTGGTAGAATCACATCAGAGCCAAAAAACCCATTTAAAGTCTCGATTTACGCAAAACTAGTTATAAGTACTTAGTGTTTTCCCAAAGTGATTTTTTAAGGCTTCTTAGAGATCCGAATGAGTCCCTAAGACTTATTATAATATATTATATTGTCAAATACCCATTTAGGATCAAAACAACATTGCTAGAGTCACTTCGGAGCCAAAAAAGCCCTTTAAAGGCTCGATTTAGGAAAAACTAGTTAAAAGGACTTAGTTTTTGCGCGAGGTGAGTTTTTAAGGCTTGTTGGATGTCCAAATGAGTCCCTAAGACTTATTATGATATATTAAACATTTAAATACACATTTATTGTCGAAACAACTTTGCTAGTCTTACTTCGTAGCCAAAAAAGACTTCAAAGACTCGATTTCGGCAAAACTAGTTATAATCACTTTGTGTTAGCGCGAGGTGAGTTTTTAAGGGTTGTTGGAGCTCGAAATGAGGTCCTAAGACTTATTATATTATATTATAAGTTCAAATACTTATTTGGTATCAAAACAACTTTGGTAGAGTCACATCAGAGCCAAAAAACCCATTTAAAGTCTCGATTTACGCAAAACTAGTTATAAGTACTTAGTGTTTTCCCAAAGTGATTTTTTAAGGCTTCTTAGAGATCCGAATGAGTCCCTAAGACTTATTATAATATATTATATTGTCAAATACCCATTTAGGATCAAAACAACATTGCTAGAGTCACTTCGGAGCCAAAAAAGCCCTTTAAAGGCTCGATTTAGGAAAAACTAGTTAAAAGGACTTAGTTTTTGCGCGAGGTGAGTTTTTAAGGCTTGTTGGATGTCCAAATGAGTCCCTAAGACTTATTATGATATATTATACATTTAAATACACATTTATTGTCGAAACAACTTTGCTAGTCTTACTTCGTAGCCAAAAAAGCCTTCAAAGACTCGATTTCGGCAAAACTAGTTATAATCACTTTGTGTTAGCGCGAGGTGAGTTTTTAAGGGTTGTTGGAGCTCGAAATGAGGTCCTAAGACTTATTATATTATATTATAAGTTCAAATACTTATTTGGTATCAAAACAACTTTGGTAGAGTCACATCAGAGCCAAAAAAACCCATTTAAAGTCTCGATTTACGCAAAACTAGTTATAAGTACTTAGTGTTTTCCCAAAGTGATTTTTTAAGGCTTCTTAGAGATCCGAATGAGTCCCTAAGACTTATTATAATATATTATATTGTCAAATACCCATTTAGGATCAAAACAACATTGCTAGAGTCACTTCGGAGCCAAAAAAGCCCTTTAAAGGCTCGATTTAGGAAAAACTAGTTAAAAGGACTTAGTTTTTGCGCGAGGTGAGTTTTTAAGGCTTGTTGGATGTCCAAATGAGTCCCTAAGACTTATTATGATATATTATACATTTAATACACATTTATTGTCGAAACAACTTTGCTAGTCTTACTTCGTAGCCAAAAAAGCCTTCAAAGACTCGATTTCGGCAAAACTAGTTATAATCACTTTGTGTTAGCGCGAGGTGAGTTTTTAAGGGTTGTTGGAGCTCGAAATGAGGTCCTAAGACTTATTATAATATATTATAAGTTCAAATACTTATTTGGTATCAAAACAACTTTGGTAGAGTCACATCAGAGCCAAAAAACCCATTTAAAGTCTCGATTTACGCAAAACTAGTTATAAGTACTTAGTGTTTTCCCAAAGTGATTTTTTAAGGCTTCTTAGAGATCCGAATGAGTCCCTAAGACTTATTATAATATATTATATTGTCAAATACCCATTTAGGATCAAAACAACATTGCTAGAGTCACTTCGGAGCCAAAAAAGCCCTTTAAAGGCTCGATTTAGGAAAAACTAGTTAAAAGGACTTAGTTTTTGCGCGAGGTGAGTTTTTAAGGCTTGTTGGATGTCCAAATGAGTCCCTAAGACTTATTATGATGTATTATACATTTAATACACATTTATTGTCGAAACAACTTTGCTAGTCTTACTTCGTAGCCAAAAAAGCCTTCAAAGACTCGATTTCGGCAAAACTAGTTATAATCACTTTGTGTTAGCGCGAGGTGAGTTTTTAAGGGTTGTTGGAGCTCGAAATGAGGTCCTAAGACTTATTATACTATATTATAAGTTCAAATACTTATTTGGTATCAAAACAACTTTGGTAGAGTCACATCAGAGCCAAAAAACCCATTTAAAGTCTCGATTTACGCAAAACTAGTTATAAGTACTTAGTGTTTTCCCAAAGTGATTTTTTAAGGCTTCTTAGAGATCCGAATGAGTCCCTAAGACTTATTATAATATATTATATTGTCAAATACCCATTTAGGATCAAAACAACATTGCTAGAGTCACTTCGGAGCCAAAAAAGCCCTTTAAAGGCTCGATTTAGGAAAAACTAGTTAAAAGGACTTAGTTTTTGCGCGAGGTGAGTTTTTAAGGCTTGTTGGATGTCCAAATGAGTCCCTAAGACTTATTATGATATATTATACATTTAATACACATTTATTGTCGAAACAACTTTGCTAGTCTTACTTCGTAGCCAAAAAAGACTTCAAAGACTCGATTTCGGCAAAACTAGTTATAATCACTTTGTGTTAGCGCGAGGTGAGTTTTTAAGGGTTGTTGGAGCTCGAAATGAGGTCCTAAGACTTATTATACTATATTATAAGTTCAAATACTTATTTGGTATCAAAACAACTTTGGTAGAGTCACATCAGAGCCAAAAAACCCATTTAAAGTCTCGATTTACGCAAAACTAGTTATAAGTACTTAGTGTTTTCCCAAAGTGATTTTTTAAGGCTTCTTAGAGATCCGAATGAGTCCCTAAGACTTATTATAATATATTATATTGTCAAATACCCATTTAGGATCAAAACAACATTGCTAGAGTCACTTCGGAGCCAAAAAAGCCCTTTAAAGGCTCGATTTAGGAAAAACTAGTTAAAAGGACTTAGTTTTTGCGCGAGGTGAGTTTTTAAGGCTTGTTGGATGTCCAAATGAGTCCCTAAGACTTATTATGATGTATTATACATTTAAATACACATTTATTGTCGAAACAACTTTGCTAGTGTTACTTCGTAGCCAAAAAAGCCTTCAAAGACTCGATTTCGGCAAAACTAGTTATAATCACTTTGTGTTAGCGCGAGGTGAGTTTTTAAGGGTTGTTGGAGCTCGAAATGAGGTCCTAAGACTTATTATATTATATTATAAGTTCAAATACTTATTTGGTATCAAAACAACTTTGGTAGAGTCACATCAGAGCCAAAAAACCCATTTAAAGTCTCGATTTACGCAAAACTAGTTATAAGTACTTAGTGTTTTCCCAAAGTGATTTTTTAAGGCTTCTTAGAGATCCGAATGAGTCCCTAAGACTTATTATAATATATTATATTGTCAAATACCCATTTAGGATCAAAACAACATTGCTAGAGTCACTTCGGAGCCAAAAAAGCCCTTTAAAGGCTCGATTTAGGAAAAACTAGTTAAAAGGACTTAGTTTTTGCGCGAGGTGAGTTTTTAAGGCTTGTTGGATGTCCAAATGAGTCCCTAAGACTTATTATGATATATTAAACATTTAAATACACATTTATTGTCGAAACAACTTTGCTAGTCTTACTTCGTAGCCAAAAAAGCCTTCAAAGACTCGATTTCGGCAAAACTAGTTATAATCACTTTGTGTTAGCGCGAGGTGAGTTTTTAAGGGTTGTTGGAGCTCGAAATGAGGTCCTAAGACTTATTATAATATATTATAAGTTCAAATACTTATTTGGTATCAAAACAACTTTGGTAGAGTCACATCAGAGCCAAAAAACCCATTTAAAGTCTCGATTTACGCAAAACTAGTTATAAGTACTTAGTGTTTTCCCAAAGTGATTTTTTAAGGCTTCTTAGAGATCCGAATGAGTCCCTAAGACTTATTATAATATATTATATTGTCAAATACCCATTTAGGATCAAAACAACATTGCTAGAGTCACTTCGGAGCCAAAAAAGCCCTTTAAAGGCTCGATTTAGGAAAAACTAGTTAAAAGGACTTAGTTTTTGCGCGAGGTGAGTTTTTAAGGCTTGTTGGATGTCCAAATGAGTCCCTAAGACTTATTATGATGTATTATACATTTAATACACATTTATTGTCGAAACAACTTTGCTAGTCTTACTTCGTAGCCAAAAAAGCCTTCAAAGACTCGATTTCGGCAAAACTAGTTATAATCACTTTGTGTTAGCGCGAGGTGAGTTTTTAAGGGTTGTTGGAGCTCGAAATGAGGTCCTAAGACTTATTATATTATATTATAAGTTCAAATACTTATTTGGTATCAAAACAACTTTGGTAGAGTCACATCAGAGCCAAAAAACCCATTTAAAGTCTCGATTTACGCAAAACTAGTTATAAGTACTTAGTGTTTTCCCAAAGTGATTTTTTAAGGCTTCTTAGAGATCCGAATGAGTCCCTAAGACTTATTATAATATATTATATTGTCAAATACCCATTTAGGATCAAAACAACATTGCTAGAGTCACTTCGGAGCCAAAAAAGCCCTTTAAAGGCTCGATTTAGGAAAAACTAGTTAAAAGGACTTAGTTTTTGCGCGAGGTGAGTTTTTAAGGCTTGTTGGATGTCCAAATGAGTCCCTAAGACTTATTATGATATATTATACATTTAAATACACATTTATTGTCGAAACAACTTTGCTAGTGTTACTTCGTAGCCAAAAAAGCCTTCAAAGACTCGATTTCGGCAAAACTAGTTATAATCACTTTGTGTTAGCGCGAGGTGAGTTTTTAAGGGTTGTTGGAGCTCGAAATGAGGTCCTAAGACTTATTATAATATATTATAAGTTCAAATACTTATTTGGTATCAAAACAACTTTGGTAGAGTCACATCAGAGCCAAAAAACCCATTTAAAGTCTCGATTTACGCAAAACTAGTTATAAGTACTTAGTGTTTTCCCAAAGTGATTTTTTAAGGCTTCTTAGAGATCCGAATGAGTCCCTAAGACTTATTATAATATATTATATTGTCAAATACCCATTTAGGATCAAAACAACATTGCTAGAGTCACTTCGGAGCCAAAAAAGCCCTTTAAAGGCTCGATTTAGGAAAAACTAGTTAAAAGGACTTAGTTTTTGCGCGAGGTGAGTTTTTAAGGCTTGTTGGATGTCCAAATGAGTCCCTAAGACTTATTATGATGTATTATACATTTAATACACATTTATTGTCGAAACAACTTTGCTAGTGTTACTTCGTAGCCAAAAAAGCCTTCAAAGACTCGATTTCGGCAAAACTAGTTATAATCACTTTGTGTTAGCGCGAGGTGAGTTTTTAAGGGTTGTTGGAGCTCGAAATGAGGTCCTAAGACTTATTATATTATATTATAAGTTCAAATACTTATTTGGTATCAAAACAACTTTGGTAGAGTCACATCAGAGCCAAAAAACCCATTTAAAGTCTCGATTTACGCAAAACTAGTTATAAGTACTTAGTGTTTTCCCAAAGTGATTTTTTAAGGCTTCTTAGAGATCCGAATGAGTCCCTAAGACTTATTATAATATATTATATTGTCAAATACCCATTTAGGATCAAAACAACATTGCTAGAGTCACTTCGGAGCCAAAAAAGCCCTTTAAAGGCTCGATTTAGGAAAAACTAGTTAAAAGGACTTAGTTTTTGCGCGAGGTGAGTTTTTAAGGCTTGTTGGATGTCCAAATGAGTCCCTAAGACTTATTATGATGTATTATACATTTAATACACATTTATTGTCAAAACAACTTTGCTAGTCTTACTTCGTAGCCAAAAAAGCCTTCAAAGACTCGATTTCGGCAAAACTAGTTATAATCACTTTGTGTTAGCGCGAGGTGAGTTTTTAAGGGTTGTTGGAGCTCGAAATGAGGTCCTAAGACTTATTATAATATATTATAAGTTCAAATACTTATTTGGTATCAAAACAACTTTGGTAGAGTCACATCAGAGCCAAAAAACCCATTTAAAGTCTCGATTTACGCAAAACTAGTTATAAGTACTTAGTGTTTTCCCAAAGTGATTTTTTAAGGCTTCTTAGAGATCCGAATGAGTCCCTAAGACTTATTATAATATATTATATTGTCAAATACCCATTTAGGATCAAAACAACATTGCTAGAGTCACTTCGGAGCCAAAAAAAGCCCTTTAAAGGCTCGATTTAGGAAAAACTAGTTAAAAGGACTTAGTTTTTGCGCGAGGTGAGTTTTTAAGGCTTGTTGGATGTCCAAATGAGTCCCTAAGACTTATTATGATGTATTATACATTTAATACACATTTATTGTCGAAACAACTTTGCTAGTCTTACTTCGTAGCCAAAAAAGCCTTCAAAGACTCGATTTCGGCAAAACTAGTTATAATCACTTTGTGTTAGCGCGAGGTGAGTTTTTAAGGGTTGTTGGAGCTCGAAATGAGGTCCTAAGACTTATTATATTATATTATAAGTTCAAATACTTATTTGGTATCAAAACAACTTTGGTAGAGTCACATCAGAGCCAAAAAACCCATTTAAAGTCTCGATTTACGCAAAACTAGTTATAAGTACTTAGTGTTTTCCCAAAGTGATTTTTTAAGGCTTCTTAGAGATCCGAATGAGTCCCTAAGACTTATTATAATATATTATATTGTCAAATACCCATTTAGGATCAAAACAACATTGCTAGAGTCACTTCGGAGCCAAAAAAGCCCTTTAAAGGCTCGATTTAGGAAAAACTAGTTAAAAGGACTTAGTTTTTGCGCGAGGTGAGTTTTTAAGGCTTGTTGGATGTCCAAATGAGTCCCTAAGACTTATTATGATGTATTATACATTTAATACACATTTATTGTCGAAACAACTTTGCTAGTGTTACTTCGTAGCCAAAAAAGCCTTCAAAGACTCGATTTCGGCAAAACTAGTTATAATCACTTTGTGTTAGCGCGAGGTGAGTTTTTAAGGGTTGTTGGAGCTCGAAATGAGGTCCTAAGACTTATTATAATATATTATAAGTTCAAATACTTATTTGGTATCAAAACAACTTTGGTAGAGTCACATCAGAGCCAAAAAACCCATTTAAAGTCTCGATTTACGCAAAACTAGTTATAAGTACTTAGTGTTTTCCCAAAGTGATTTTTTAAGGCTTCTTAGAGATCCGAATGAGTCCCTAAGACTTATTATAATATATTATATTGTCAAATACCCATTTAGGATCAAAACAACATTGCTAGAGTCACTTCGGAGCCAAAAAAGCCCTTTAAAGGCTCGATTTAGGAAAAACTAGTTAAAAGGACTTAGTTTTTGCGCGAGGTGAGTTTTTAAGGCTTGTTGGATGTCCAAATGAGTCCCTAAGACTTATTATGATGTATTATACATTTAAATACACATTTATTGTCGAAACAACTTTGCTAGTGTTACTTCGTAGCCAAAAAAGCCTTCAAAGACTCGATTTCGGCAAAACTAGTTATAATCACTTTGTGTTAGCGCGAGGTGAGTTTTTAAGGGTTGTTGGAGCTCGAAATGAGGTCCTAAGACTTATTATAATATATTATAAGTTCAAATACTTATTTGGTATCAAAACAACTTTGGTAGAGTCACATCAGAGCCAAAAAACCCATTTAAAGTCTCGATTTACGCAAAACTAGTTATAAGTACTTAGTGTTTTCCCAAAGTGATTTTTTAAGGCTTCTTAGAGATCCGAATGAGTCCCTAAGACTTATTATAATATATTATATTGTCAAATACCCATTTAGGATCAAAACAACATTGCTAGAGTCACTTCGGAGCCAAAAAAGCCCTTTAAAGGCTCGATTTAGGAAAAACTAGTTAAAAGGACTTAGTTTTTGCGCGAGGTGAGTTTTTAAGGCTTGTTGGATGTCCAAATGAGTCCCTAAGACTTATTATGATGTATTATACATTTAATACACATTTATTGTCAAAACAACTTTGCTAGTGTTACTTCGTAGCCAAAAAAGCCTTCAAAGACTCGATTTCGGCAAAACTAGTTATAATCACTTTGTGTTAGCGCGAGGTGAGTTTTTAAGGGTTGTTGGAGCTCGAAATGAGGTCCTAAGACTTATTATAATATATTATAAGTTCAAATACTTATTTGGTATCAAAACAACTTTGGTAGAGTCACATCAGAGCCAAAAAACCCATTTAAAGTCTCGATTTACGCAAAACTAGTTATAAGTACTTAGTGTTTTCCCAAAGTGATTTTTTAAGGCTTCTTAGAGATCCGAATGAGTCCCTAAGACTTATTATAATATATTATATTGTCAAATACCCATTTAGGATCAAAACAACATTGCTAGAGTCACTTCGGAGCCAAAAAAGCCCTTTAAAGGCTCGATTTAGGAAAAACTAGTTAAAAGGACTTAGTTTTTGCGCGAGGTGAGTTTTTAAGGCTTGTTGGATGTCCAAATGAGTCCCTAAGACTTATTATGATGTATTATACATTTAAATACACATTTATTGTCGAAACAACTTTGCTAGTGTTACTTCGTAGCCAAAAAAGCCTTCAAAGACTCGATTTCGGCAAAACTAGTTATAATCACTTTGTGTTAGCGCGAGGTGAGTTTTTAAGGGTTGTTGGAGCTCGAAATGAGGTCCTAAGACTTATTATATTATATTATAAGTTCAAATACTTATTTGGTATCAAAACAACTTTGGTAGAGTCACATCAGAGCCAAAAAACCCATTTAAAGTCTCGATTTACGCAAAACTAGTTATAAGTACTTAGTGTTTTCCCAAAGTGATTTTTTAAGGCTTCTTAGAGATCCGAATGAGTCCCTAAGACTTATTATAATATATTATATTGTCAAATACCCATTTAGGATCAAAACAACATTGCTAGAGTCACTTCGGAGCCAAAAAAGCCCTTTAAAGGCTCGATTTAGGAAAAACTAGTTAAAAGGACTTAGTTTTTGCGCGAGGTGAGTTTTTAAGGCTTGTTGGATGTCCAAATGAGTCCCTAAGACTTATTATGATATATTATACATTTAAATACACATTTATTGTCGAAACAACTTTGCTAGTGTTACTTCGTAGCCAAAAAAGCCTTCAAAGACTCGATTTCGGCAAAACTAGTTATAATCACTTTGTGTTAGCGCGAGGTGAGTTTTTAAGGGTTGTTGGAGCTCGAAATGAGGTCCTAAGACTTATTATAATATATTATAAGTTCAAATACTTATTTGGTATCAAAACAACTTTGGTAGAGTCACATCAGAGCCAAAAAACCCATTTAAAGTCTCGATTTACGCAAAACTAGTTATAAGTACTTAGTGTTTTCCCAAAGTGATTTTTTAAGGCTTCTTAGAGATCCGAATGAGTCCCTAAGACTTATTATAATATATTATATTGTCAAATACCCATTTAGGATCAAAACAACATTGCTAGAGTCACTTCGGAGCCAAAAAAGCCCTTTAAAGGCTCGATTTAGGAAAAACTAGTTAAAAGGACTTAGTTTTTGCGCGAGGTGAGTTTTTAAGGCTTGTTGGATGTCCAAATGAGTCCCTAAGACTTATTATGATGTATTATACATTTAATACACATTTATTGTCGAAACAACTTTGCTAGTGTTACTTCGTAGCCAAAAAAGCCTTCAAAGACTCGATTTCGGCAAAACTAGTTATAATCACTTTGTGTTAGCGCGAGGTGAGTTTTTAAGGGTTGTTGGAGCTCGAAATGAGGTCCTAAGACTTATTATAATATATTATAAGTTCAAATACTTATTTGGTATCAAAACAACTTTGGTAGAGTCACATCAGAGCCAAAAAACCCATTTAAAGTCTCGATTTACGCAAAACTAGTTATAAGTACTTAGTGTTTTCCCAAAGTGATTTTTTAAGGCTTCTTAGAGATCCGAATGAGTCCCTAAGACTTATTATAATATATTATATTGTCAAATACCCATTTAGGATCAAAACAACATTGCTAGAGTCACTTCGGAGCCAAAAAAGCCCTTTAAAGGCTCGATTTAGGAAAAACTAGTTAAAAGGACTTAGTTTTTGCGCGAGGTGAGTTTTTAAGGCTTGTTGGATGTCCAAATGAGTCCCTAAGACTTATTATGATGTATTATACATTTAAATACACATTTATTGTCGAAACAACTTTGCTAGTGTTACTTCGTAGCCAAAAAAGCCTTCAAAGACTCGATTTCGGCAAAACTAGTTATAATCACTTTGTGTTAGCGCGAGGTGAGTTTTTAAGGGTTGTTGGAGCTCGAAATGAGGTCCTAAGACTTATTATATTATATTATAAGTTCAAATACTTATTTGGTATCAAAACAACTTTGGTAGAGTCACATCAGAGCCAAAAAACCCATTTAAAGTCTCGATTTACGCAAAACTAGTTATAAGTACTTAGTGTTTTCCCAAAGTGATTTTTTAAGGCTTCTTAGAGATCCGAATGAGTCCCTAAGACTTATTATAATATATTATATTGTCAAATACCCATTTAGGATCAAAACAACATTGCTAGAGTCACTTCGGAGCCAAAAAAGCCCTTTAAAGGCTCGATTTAGGAAAAACTAGTTAAAAGGACTTAGTTTTTGCGCGAGGTGAGTTTTTAAGGCTTGTTGGATGTCCAAATGAGTCCCTAAGACTTATTATGATATATTATACATTTAATACACATTTATTGTCGAAACAACTTTGCTAGTGTTACTTCGTAGCCAAAAAAGCCTTCAAAGACTCGATTTCGGCAAAACTAGTTATAATCACTTTGTGTTAGCGCGAGGTGAGTTTTTAAGGGTTGTTGGAGCTCGAAATGAGGTCCTAAGACTTATTATAATATATTATAAGTTCAAATACTTATTTGGTATCAAAACAACTTTGGTAGAGTCACATCAGAGCCAAAAAACCCATTTAAAGTCTCGATTTACGCAAAACTAGTTATAAGTACTTAGTGTTTTCCCAAAGTGATTTTTTAAGGCTTCTTAGAGATCCGAATGAGTCCCTAAGACTTATTATAATATATTATATTGTCAAATACCCATTTAGGATCAAAACAACATTGCTAGAGTCACTTCGGAGCCAAAAAAGCCCTTTAAAGGCTCGATTTAGGAAAAACTAGTTAAAAGGACTTAGTTTTTGCGCGAGGTGAGTTTTTAAGGCTTGTTGGATGTCCAAATGAGTCCCTAAGACTTATTATGATGTATTATACATTTAAATACACATTTATTGTCGAAACAACTTTGCTAGTGTTACTTCGTAGCCAAAAAAGCCTTCAAAGACTCGATTTCGGCAAAACTAGTTATAATCACTTTGTGTTAGCGCGAGGTGAGTTTTTAAGGGTTGTTGGAGCTCGAAATGAGGTCCTAAGACTTATTATATTATATTATAAGTTCAAATACTTATTTGGTATCAAAACAACTTTGGTAGAGTCACATCAGAGCCAAAAAACCCATTTAAAGTCTCGATTTACGCAAAACTAGTTATAAGTACTTAGTGTTTTCCCAAAGTGATTTTTTAAGGCTTCTTAGAGATCCGAATGAGTCCCTAAGACTTATTATAATATATTATATTGTCAAATACCCATTTAGGATCAAAACAACATTGCTAGAGTCACTTCGGAGCCAAAAAAGCCCTTTAAAGGCTCGATTTAGGAAAAACTAGTTAAAAGGACTTAGTTTTTGCGCGAGGTGAGTTTTTAAGGCTTGTTGGATGTCCAAATGAGTCCCTAAGACTTATTATGATATATTATACATTTAAATACACATTTATTGTCGAAACAACTTTGCTAGTGTTACTTCGTAGCCAAAAAAGCCTTCAAAGACTCGATTTCGGCAAAACTAGTTATAATCACTTTGTGTTAGCGCGAGGTGAGTTTTTAAGGGTTGTTGGAGCTCGAAATGAGGTCCTAAGACTTATTATAATATATTATAAGTTCAAATACTTATTTGGTATCAAAACAACTTTGGTAGAGTCACATCAGAGCCAAAAAACCCATTTAAAGTCTCGATTTACGCAAAACTAGTTATAAGTACTTAGTGTTTTCCCAAAGTGATTTTTTAAGGCTTCTTAGAGATCCGAATGAGTCCCTAAGACTTATTATAATATATTATATTGTCAAATACCCATTTAGGATCAAAACAACATTGCTAGAGTCACTTCGGAGCCAAAAAAGCCCTTTAAAGGCTCGATTTAGGAAAAACTAGTTAAAAGGACTTAGTTTTTGCGCGAGGTGAGTTTTTAAGGCTTGTTGGATGTCCAAATGAGTCCCTAAGACTTATTATGATATATTATACATTTAAATACACATTTATTGTCGAAACAACTTTGCTAGTGTTACTTCGTAGCCAAAAAAGCCTTCAAAGACTCGATTTCGGCAAAACTAGTTATAATCACTTTGTGTTAGCGCGAGGTGAGTTTTTAAGGGTTGTTGGAGCTCGAAATGAGGTCCTAAGACTTATTATAATATATTATAAGTTCAAATACTTATTTGGTATCAAAACAACTTTGGTAGAGTCACATCAGAGCCAAAAAACCCATTTAAAGTCTCGATTTACGCAAAACTAGTTATAAGTACTTAGTGTTTTCCCAAAGTGATTTTTTAAGGCTTCTTAGAGATCCGAATGAGTCCCTAAGACTTATTATAATATATTATATTGTCAAATACCCATTTAGGATCAAAACAACATTGCTAGAGTCACTTCGGAGCCAAAAAAGCCCTTTAAAGGCTCGATTTAGGAAAAACTAGTTAAAAGGACTTAGTTTTTGCGCGAGGTGAGTTTTTAAGGCTTGTTGGATGTCCAAATGAGTCCCTAAGACTTATTATGATGTATTATACATTTAAATACACATTTATTGTCGAAACAACTTTGCTAGTGTTACTTCGTAGCCAAAAAAGCCTTCAAAGACTCGATTTCGGCAAAACTAGTTATAATCACTTTGTGTTAGCGCGAGGTGAGTTTTTAAGGGTTGTTGGAGCTCGAAATGAGGTCCTAAGACTTATTATATTATATTATAAGTTCAAATACTTATTTGGTATCAAAACAACTTTGGTAGAGTCACATCAGAGCCAAAAAACCCATTTAAAGTCTCGATTTACGCAAAACTAGTTATAAGTACTTAGTGTTTTCCCAAAGTGATTTTTTAAGGCTTCTTAGAGATCCGAATGAGTCCCTAAGACTTATTATAATATATTATATTGTCAAATACCCATTTAGGATCAAAACAACATTGCTAGAGTCACTTCGGAGCCAAAAAAGCCCTTTAAAGGCTCGATTTAGGAAAAACTAGTTAAAAGGACTTAGTTTTTGCGCGAGGTGAGTTTTTAAGGCTTGTTGGATGTCCAAATGAGTCCCTAAGACTTATTATGATATATTATACATTTAAATACACATTTATTGTCGAAACAACTTTGCTAGTGTTACTTCGTAGCCAAAAAAGCCTTCAAAGACTCGATTTCGGCAAAACTAGTTATAATCACTTTGTGTTAGCGCGAGGTGAGTTTTTAAGGGTTGTTGGAGCTCGAAATGAGGTCCTAAGACTTATTATAATATATTATAAGTTCAAATACTTATTTGGTATCAAAACAACTTTGGTAGAGTCACATCAGAGCCAAAAAACCCATTTAAAGTCTCGATTTACGCAAAACTAGTTATAAGTACTTAGTGTTTTCCCAAAGTGATTTTTTAAGGCTTCTTAGAGATCCGAATGAGTCCCTAAGACTTATTATAATATATTATATTGTCAAATACCCATTTAGGATCAAAACAACATTGCTAGAGTCACTTCGGAGCCAAAAAAGCCCTTTAAAGGCTCGATTTAGGAAAAACTAGTTAAAAGGACTTAGTTTTTGCGCGAGGTGAGTTTTTAAGGCTTGTTGGATGTCCAAATGAGTCCCTAAGACTTATTATGATGTATTATACATTTAAATACACATTTATTGTCGAAACAACTTTGCTAGTGTTACTTCGTAGCCAAAAAAGCCTTCAAAGACTCGATTTCGGCAAAACTAGTTATAATCACTTTGTGTTAGCGCGAGGTGAGTTTTTAAGGGTTGTTGGAGCTCGAAATGAGGTCCTAAGACTTATTATATTATATTATAAGTTCAAATACTTATTTGGTATCAAAACAACTTTGGTAGAGTCACATCAGAGCCAAAAAACCCATTTAAAGTCTCGATTTACGCAAAACTAGTTATAAGTACTTAGTGTTTTCCCAAAGTGATTTTTTAAGGCTTCTTAGAGATCCGAATGAGTCCCTAAGACTTATTATAATATATTATATTGTCAAATACCCATTTAGGATCAAAACAACATTGCTAGAGTCACTTCGGAGCCAAAAAAGCCCTTTAAAGGCTCGATTTAGGAAAAACTAGTTAAAAGGACTTAGTTTTTGCGCGAGGTGAGTTTTTAAGGCTTGTTGGATGTCCAAATGAGTCCCTAAGACTTATTATGATATATTATACATTTAAATACACATTTATTGTCGAAACAACTTTGCTAGTGTTACTTCGTAGCCAAAAAAGCCTTCAAAGACTCGATTTCGGCAAAACTAGTTATAATCACTTTGTGTTAGCGCGAGGTGAGTTTTTAAGGGTTGTTGGAGCTCGAAATGAGGTCCTAAGACTTATTATAATATATTATAAGTTCAAATACTTATTTGGTATCAAAACAACTTTGGTAGAGTCACATCAGAGCCAAAAAACCCATTTAAAGTCTCGATTTACGCAAAACTAGTTATAAGTACTTAGTGTTTTCCCAAAGTGATTTTTTAAGGCTTCTTAGAGATCCGAATGAGTCCCTAAGACTTATTATAATATATTATATTGTCAAATACCCATTTAGGATCAAAACAACATTGCTAGAGTCACTTCGGAGCCAAAAAAGCCCTTTAAAGGCTCGATTTAGGAAAAACTAGTTAAAAGGACTTAGTTTTTGCGCGAGGTGAGTTTTTAAGGCTTGTTGGATGTCCAAATGAGTCCCTAAGACTTATTATGATGTATTATACATTTAAATACACATTTATTGTCGAAACAACTTTGCTAGTGTTACTTCGTAGCCAAAAAAGCCTTCAAAGACTCGATTTCGGCAAAACTAGTTATAATCACTTTGTGTTAGCGCGAGGTGAGTTTTTAAGGGTTGTTGGAGCTCGAAATGAGGTCCTAAGACTTATTATATTATATTATAAGTTCAAATACT
The DNA here is from genome assembly GCA_018132145.1 of Boehmeria nivea var. tenacissima. Lineage (NCBI taxonomy): Eukaryota > Viridiplantae > Streptophyta > Magnoliopsida > Rosales > Urticaceae > Boehmeria > Boehmeria nivea. The sequence goes on from CM030886.1 coordinate 1,071,237, forward strand.
TATTTGGTATCAAAACAACTTTGGTAGAGTCACATCAGAGCCAAAAAACCCATTTAAAGTCTCGATTTACGCAAAACTAGTTATAAGTACTTAGTGTTTTCCCAAAGTGATTTTTTAAGGCTTCTTAGAGATCCGAATGAGTCCCTAAGACTTATTATAATATATTATATTGTCAAATACCCATTTAGGATCAAAACAACATTGCTAGAGTCACTTCGGAGCCAAAAAAGCCCTTTAAAGGCTCGATTTAGGAAAAACTAGTTAAAAGGACTTAGTTTTTGCGCGAGGTGAGTTTTTAAGGCTTGTTGGATGTCCAAATGAGTCCCTAAGACTTATTATGATATATTATACATTTAAATACACATTTATTGTCGAAACAACTTTGCTAGTGTTACTTCGTAGCCAAAAAAGCCTTCAAAGACTCGATTTCGGCAAAACTAGTTATAATCACTTTGTGTTAGCGCGAGGTGAGTTTTTAAGGGTTGTTGGAGCTCGAAATGAGGTCCTAAGACTTATTATAATATATTATAAGTTCAAATACTTATTTGGTATCAAAACAACTTTGGTAGAGTCACATCAGAGCCAAAAAACCCATTTAAAGTCTCGATTTACGCAAAACTAGTTATAAGTACTTAGTGTTTTCCCAAAGTGATTTTTTAAGGCTTCTTAGAGATCCGAATGAGTCCCTAAGACTTATTATAATATATTATATTGTCAAATACCCATTTAGGATCAAAACAACATTGCTAGAGTCACTTCGGAGCCAAAAAAGCCCTTTAAAGGCTCGATTTAGGAAAAACTAGTTAAAAGGACTTAGTTTTTGCGCGAGGTGAGTTTTTAAGGCTTGTTGGATGTCCAAATGAGTCCCTAAGACTTATTATGATGTATTATACATTTAAATACACATTTATTGTCGAAACAACTTTGCTAGTGTTACTTCGTAGCCAAAAAAGCCTTCAAAGACTCGATTTCGGCAAAACTAGTTATAATCACTTTGTGTTAGCGCGAGGTGAGTTTTTAAGGGTTGTTGGAGCTCGAAATGAGGTCCTAAGACTTATTATAATATATTATAAGTTCAAATACTTATTTGGTATCAAAACAACTTTGGTAGAGTCACATCAGAGCCAAAAAACCCATTTAAAGTCTCGATTTACGCAAAACTAGTTATAAGTACTTAGTGTTTTCCCAAAGTGATTTTTTAAGGCTTCTTAGAGATCCGAATGAGTCCCTAAGACTTATTATAATATATTATATTGTCAAATACCCATTTAGGATCAAAACAACATTGCTAGAGTCACTTCGGAGCCAAAAAAGCCCTTTAAAGGCTCGATTTAGGAAAAACTAGTTAAAAGGACTTAGTTTTTGCGCGAGGTGAGTTTTTAAGGCTTGTTGGATGTCCAAATGAGTCCCTAAGACTTATTATGATGTATTATACATTTAATACACATTTATTGTCAAAACAACTTTGCTAGTGTTACTTCGTAGCCAAAAAAGCCTTCAAAGACTCGATTTCGGCAAAACTAGTTATAATCACTTTGTGTTAGCGCGAGGTGAGTTTTTAAGGGTTGTTGGAGCTCGAAATGAGGTCCTAAGACTTATTATAATATATTATAAGTTCAAATACTTATTTGGTATCAAAACAACTTTGGTAGAGTCACATCAGAGCCAAAAAACCCATTTAAAGTCTCGATTTACGCAAAACTAGTTATAAGTACTTAGTGTTTTCCCAAAGTGATTTTTTAAGGCTTCTTAGAGATCCGAATGAGTCCCTAAGACTTATTATAATATATTATATTGTCAAATACCCATTTAGGATCAAAACAACATTGCTAGAGTCACTTCGGAGCCAAAAAAGCCCTTTAAAGGCTCGATTTAGGAAAAACTAGTTAAAAGGACTTAGTTTTTGCGCGAGGTGAGTTTTTAAGGCTTGTTGGATGTCCAAATGAGTCCCTAAGACTTATTATGATGTATTATACATTTAAATACACATTTATTGTCGAAACAACTTTGCTAGTGTTACTTCGTAGCCAAAAAAGCCTTCAAAGACTCGATTTCGGCAAAACTAGTTATAATCACTTTGTGTTAGCGCGAGGTGAGTTTTTAAGGGTTGTTGGAGCTCGAAATGAGGTCCTAAGACTTATTATATTATATTATAAGTTCAAATACTTATTTGGTATCAAAACAACTTTGGTAGAGTCACATCAGAGCCAAAAAACCCATTTAAAGTCTCGATTTACGCAAAACTAGTTATAAGTACTTAGTGTTTTCCCAAAGTGATTTTTTAAGGCTTCTTAGAGATCCGAATGAGTCCCTAAGACTTATTATAATATATTATATTGTCAAATACCCATTTAGGATCAAAACAACATTGCTAGAGTCACTTCGGAGCCAAAAAAGCCCTTTAAAGGCTCGATTTAGGAAAAACTAGTTAAAAGGACTTAGTTTTTGCGCGAGGTGAGTTTTTAAGGCTTGTTGGATGTCCAAATGAGTCCCTAAGACTTATTATGATATATTATACATTTAAATACACATTTATTGTCGAAACAACTTTGCTAGTGTTACTTCGTAGCCAAAAAAGCCTTCAAAGACTCGATTTCGGCAAAACTAGTTATAATCACTTTGTGTTAGCGCGAGGTGAGTTTTTAAGGGTTGTTGGAGCTCGAAATGAGGTCCTAAGACTTATTATAATATATTATAAGTTCAAATACTTATTTGGTATCAAAACAACTTTGGTAGAGTCACATCAGAGCCAAAAAACCCATTTAAAGTCTCGATTTACGCAAAACTAGTTATAAGTACTTAGTGTTTTCCCAAAGTGATTTTTTAAGGCTTCTTAGAGATCCGAATGAGTCCCTAAGACTTATTATAATATATTATATTGTCAAATACCCATTTAGGATCAAAACAACATTGCTAGAGTCACTTCGGAGCCAAAAAAGCCCTTTAAAGGCTCGATTTAGGAAAAACTAGTTAAAAGGACTTAGTTTTTGCGCGAGGTGAGTTTTTAAGGCTTGTTGGATGTCCAAATGAGTCCCTAAGACTTATTATGATGTATTATACATTTAATACACATTTATTGTCGAAACAACTTTGCTAGTGTTACTTCGTAGCCAAAAAAGCCTTCAAAGACTCGATTTCGGCAAAACTAGTTATAATCACTTTGTGTTAGCGCGAGGTGAGTTTTTAAGGGTTGTTGGAGCTCGAAATGAGGTCCTAAGACTTATTATATTATATTATAAGTTCAAATACTTATTTGGTATCAAAACAACTTTGGTAGAGTCACATCAGAGCCAAAAAACCCATTTAAAGTCTCGATTTACGCAAAACTAGTTATAAGTACTTAGTGTTTTCCCAAAGTGATTTTTTAAGGCTTCTTAGAGATCCGAATGAGTCCCTAAGACTTATTATAATATATTATATTGTCAAATACCCATTTAGGATCAAAACAACATTGCTAGAGTCACTTCGGAGCCAAAAAAGCCCTTTAAAGGCTCGATTTAGGAAAAACTAGTTAAAAGGACTTAGTTTTTGCGCGAGGTGAGTTTTTAAGGCTTGTTGGATGTCCAAATGAGTCCCTAAGACTTATTATGATGTATTATACATTTAATACACATTTATTGTCGAAACAACTTTGCTAGTGTTACTTCGTAGCCAAAAAAGCCTTCAAAGACTCGATTTCGGCAAAACTAGTTATAATCACTTTGTGTTAGCGCGAGGTGAGTTTTTAAGGGTTGTTGGAGCTCGAAATGAGGTCCTAAGACTTATTATATTATATTATAAGTTCAAATACTTATTTGGTATCAAAACAACTTTGGTAGAGTCACATCAGAGCCAAAAAACCCATTTAAAGTCTCGATTTACGCAAAACTAGTTATAAGTACTTAGTGTTTTCCCAAAGTGATTTTTTAAGGCTTCTTAGAGATCCGAATGAGTCCCTAAGACTTATTATAATATATTATATTGTCAAATACTCATTTAGGATCAAAACAACATTGCTAGAGTCACTTCGGAGCCAAAAAAGCCCTTTAAAGGCTCGATTTAGGAAAAACTAGTTAAAAGGACTTAGTTTTTGCGCGAGGTGAGTTTTTAAGGCTTGTTGGATGTCCAAATGAGTCCCTAAGACTTATTATGATATATTATACATTTAAATACACATTTATTGTCGAAACAACTTTGCTAGTGTTACTTCGTAGCCAAAAAAGCCTTCAAAGACTCGATTTCGGCAAAACTAGTTATAATCACTTTGTGTTAGCGCGAGGTGAGTTTTTAAGGGTTGTTGGAGCTCGAAATGAGGTCCTAAGACTTATTATAATATATTATAAGTTCAAATACTTATTTGGTATCAAAACAACTTTGGTAGAGTCACATCAGAGCCAAAAAACCCATTTAAAGTCTCGATTTACGCAAAACTAGTTATAAGTACTTAGTGTTTTCCCAAAGTGATTTTTTAAGGCTTCTTAGAGATCCGAATGAGTCCCTAAGACTTATTATAATATATTATATTGTCAAATACTCATTTAGGATCAAAACAACATTGCTAGAGTCACTTCGGAGCCAAAAAAGCCCTTTAAAGGCTCGATTTAGGAAAAACTAGTTAAAAGGACTTAGTTTTTGCGCGAGGTGAGTTTTTAAGGCTTGTTGGATGTCCAAATGAGTCCCTAAGACTTATTATGATGTATTATACATTTAATACACATTTATTGTCGAAACAACTTTGCTAGTGTTACTTCGTAGCCAAAAAAGCCTTCAAAGACTCGATTTCGGCAAAACTAGTTATAATCACTTTGTGTTAGCGCGAGGTGAGTTTTTAAGGGTTGTTGGAGCTCGAAATGAGGTCCTAAGACTTATTATATTATATTATAAGTTCAAATACTTATTTGGTATCAAAACAACTTTGGTAGAGTCACATCAGAGCCAAAAAACCCATTTAAAGTCTCGATTTACGCAAAACTAGTTATAAGTACTTAGTGTTTTCCCAAAGTGATTTTTTAAGGCTTCTTAGAGATCCGAATGAGTCCCTAAGACTTATTATAATATATTATATTGTCAAATACCCATTTAGGATCAAAACAACATTGCTAGAGTCACTTCGGAGCCAAAAAAGCCCTTTAAAGGCTCGATTTAGGAAAAACTAGTTAAAAGGACTTAGTTTTTGCGCGAGGTGAGTTTTTAAGGCTTGTTGGATGTCCAAATGAGTCCCTAAGACTTATTATGATATATTATACATTTAAATACACATTTATTGTCGAAACAACTTTGCTAGTGTTACTTCGTAGCCAAAAAAGCCTTCAAAGACTCGATTTCGGCAAAACTAGTTATAATCACTTTGTGTTAGCGCGAGGTGAGTTTTTAAGGGTTGTTGGAGCTCGAAATGAGGTCCTAAGACTTATTATAATATATTATAAGTTCAAATACTTATTTGGTATCAAAACAACTTTGGTAGAGTCACATCAGAGCCAAAAAACCCATTTAAAGTCTCGATTTACGCAAAACTAGTTATAAGTACTTAGTGTTTTCCCAAAGTGATTTTTTAAGGCTTCTTAGAGATCCGAATGAGTCCCTAAGACTTATTATAATATATTATATTGTCAAATACCCATTTAGGATCAAAACAACATTGCTAGAGTCACTTCGGAGCCAAAAAAGCCCTTTAAAGGCTCGATTTAGGAAAAACTAGTTAAAAGGACTTAGTTTTTGCGCGAGGTGAGTTTTTAAGGCTTGTTGGATGTCCAAATGAGTCCCTAAGACTTATTATGATGTATTATACATTTAAATACACATTTATTGTCGAAACAACTTTGCTAGTGTTACTTCGTAGCCAAAAAAGCCTTCAAAGACTCGATTTCGGCAAAACTAGTTATAATCACTTTGTGTTAGCGCGAGGTGAGTTTTTAAGGGTTGTTGGAGCTCGAAATGAGGTCCTAAGACTTATTATAATATATTATAAGTTCAAATACTTATTTGGTATCAAAACAACTTTGGTAGAGTCACATCAGAGCCAAAAAACCCATTTAAAGTCTCGATTTACGCAAAACTAGTTATAAGTACTTAGTGTTTTCCCAAAGTGATTTTTTAAGGCTTCTTAGAGATCCGAATGAGTCCCTAAGACTTATTATAATATATTATATTGTCAAATACCCATTTAGGATCAAAACAACATTGCTAGAGTCACTTCGGAGCCAAAAAAGCCCTTTAAAGGCTCGATTTAGGAAAAACTAGTTAAAAGGACTTAGTTTTTGCGCGAGGTGAGTTTTTAAGGCTTGTTGGATGTCCAAATGAGTCCCTAAGACTTATTATGATATATTATACATTTAAATACACATTTATTGTCGAAACAACTTTGCTAGTGTTACTTCGTAGCCAAAAAAGCCTTCAAAGACTCGATTTCGGCAAAACTAGTTATAATCACTTTGTGTTAGCGCGAGGTGAGTTTTTAAGGGTTGTTGGAGCTCGAAATGAGGTCCTAAGACTTATTATAATATATTATAAGTTCAAATACTTATTTGGTATCAAAACAACTTTGGTAGAGTCACATCAGAGCCAAAAAACCCATTTAAAGTCTCGATTTACGCAAAACTAGTTATAAGTACTTAGTGTTTTCCCAAAGTGATTTTTTAAGGCTTCTTAGAGATCCGAATGAGTCCCTAAGACTTATTATAATATATTATATTGTCAAATACCCATTTAGGATCAAAACAACATTGCTAGAGTCACTTCGGAGCCAAAAAAGCCCTTTAAAGGCTCGATTTAGGAAAAACTAGTTAAAAGGACTTAGTTTTTGCGCGAGGTGAGTTTTTAAGGCTTGTTGGATGTCCAAATGAGTCCCTAAGACTTATTATGATGTATTATACATTTAAATACACATTTATTGTCGAAACAACTTTGCTAGTGTTACTTCGTAGCCAAAAAAGCCTTCAAAGACTCGATTTCGGCAAAACTAGTTATAATCACTTTGTGTTAGCGCGAGGTGAGTTTTTAAGGGTTGTTGGAGCTCGAAATGAGGTCCTAAGACTTATTATATTATATTATAAGTTCAAATACTTATTTGGTATCAAAACAACTTTGGTAGAGTCACATCAGAGCCAAAAAACCCATTTAAAGTCTCGATTTACGCAAAACTAGTTATAAGTACTTAGTGTTTTCCCAAAGTGATTTTTTAAGGCTTCTTAGAGATCCGAATGAGTCCCTAAGACTTATTATAATATATTATATTGTCAAATACCATTTAGGATCAAAACAACATTGCTAGAGTCACTTCGGAGCCAAAAAAGCCCTTTAAAGGCTCGATTTAGGAAAAACTAGTTAAAAGGACTTAGTTTTTGCGCGAGGTGAGTTTTTAAGGCTTGTTGGATGTCCAAATGAGTCCCTAAGACTTATTATGATATATTATACATTTAAATACACATTTATTGTCGAAACAACTTTGCTAGTGTTACTTCGTAGCCAAAAAAGACTTCAAAGACTCGATTTCGGCAAAACTAGTTATAATCACTTTGTGTTAGCGCGAGGTGAGTTTTTAAGGGTTGTTGGAGCTCGAAATGAGGTCCTAAGACTTATTATAATATATTATAAGTTCAAATACTTATTTGGTATCAAAACAACTTTGGTAGAGTCACATCAGAGCCAAAAAACCCATTTAAAGTCTCGATTTACGCAAAACTAGTTATAAGTACTTAGTGTTTTCCCAAAGTGATTTTTTAAGGCTTCTTAGAGATCCGAATGAGTCCCTAAGACTTATTATAATATATTATATTGTCAAATACTCATTTAGGATCAAAACAACATTGCTAGAGTCACTTCGGAGCCAAAAAAGCCCTTTAAAGGCTCGATTTAGGAAAAACTAGTTAAAAGGACTTAGTTTTTGCGCGAGGTGAGTTTTTAAGGCTTGTTGGATGTCCAAATGAGTCCCTAAGACTTATTATGATGTATTATACATTTAAATACACATTTATTGTCGAAACAACTTTGCTAGTGTTACTTCGTAGCCAAAAAAGCCTTCAAAGACTCGATTTCGGCAAAACTAGTTATAATCACTTTGTGTTAGCGCGAGGTGAGTTTTTAAGGGTTGTTGGAGCTCGAAATGAGGTCCTAAGACTTATTATATTATATTATAAGTTCAAATACTTATTTGGTATCAAAACAACTTTGGTAGAGTCACATCAGAGCCAAAAAACCCATTTAAAGTCTCGATTTACGCAAAACTAGTTATAAGTACTTAGTGTTTTCCCAAAGTGATTTTTTAAGGCTTCTTAGAGATCCGAATGAGTCCCTAAGACTTATTATAATATATTATATTGTCAAATACCCATTTAGGATCAAAACAACATTGCTAGAGTCACTTCGGAGCCAAAAAAGCCCTTTAAAGGCTCGATTTAGGAAAAACTAGTTAAAAGGACTTAGTTTTTGCGCGAGGTGAGTTTTTAAGGCTTGTTGGATGTCCAAATGAGTCCCTAAGACTTATTATGATATATTATACATTTAAATACACATTTATTGTCGAAACAACTTTGCTAGTGTTACTTCGTAGCCAAAAAAGCCTTCAAAGACTCGATTTCGGCAAAACTAGTTATAATCACTTTGTGTTAGCGCGAGGTGAGTTTTTAAGGGTTGTTGGAGCTCGAAATGAGGTCCTAAGACTTATTATAATATATTATAAGTTCAAATACTTATTTGGTATCAAAACAACTTTGGTAGAGTCACATCAGAGCCAAAAAACCCATTTAAAGTCTCGATTTACGCAAAACTAGTTATAAGTACTTAGTGTTTTCCCAAAGTGATTTTTTAAGGCTTCTTAGAGATCCGAATGAGTCCCTAAGACTTATTATAATATATTATATTGTCAAATACTCATTTAGGATCAAAACAACATTGCTAGAGTCACTTCGGAGCCAAAAAAGCCCTTTAAAGGCTCGATTTAGGAAAAACTAGTTAAAAGGACTTAGTTTTTGCGCGAGGTGAGTTTTTAAGGCTTGTTGGATGTCCAAATGAGTCCCTAAGACTTATTATGATATATTATACATTTAAATACACATTTATTGTCGAAACAACTTTGCTAGTGTTACTTCGTAGCCAAAAAAGCCTTCAAAGACTCGATTTCGGCAAAACTAGTTATAATCACTTTGTGTTAGCGCGAGGTGAGTTTTTAAGGGTTGTTGGAGCTCGAAATGAGGTCCTAAGACTTATTATAATATATTATAAGTTCAAATACTTATTTGGTATCAAAACAACTTTGGTAGAGTCACATCAGAGCCAAAAAACCCATTTAAAGTCTCGATTTACGCAAAACTAGTTATAAGTACTTAGTGTTTTCCCAAAGTGATTTTTTAAGGCTTCTTAGAGATCCGAATGAGTCCCTAAGACTTATTATAATATATTATATTGTCAAATACCCATTTAGGATCAAAACAACATTGCTAGAGTCACTTCGGAGCCAAAAAAGCCCTTTAAAGGCTCGATTTAGGAAAAACTAGTTAAAAGGACTTAGTTTTTGCGCGAGGTGAGTTTTTAAGGCTTGTTGGATGTCCAAATGAGTCCCTAAGACTTATTATGATATATTATACATTTAAATACACATTTATTGTCGAAACAACTTTGCTAGTGTTACTTCGTAGCCAAAAAAGCCTTCAAAGACTCGATTTCGGCAAAACTAGTTATAATCACTTTGTGTTAGCGCGAGGTGAGTTTTTAAGGGTTGTTGGAGCTCGAAATGAGGTCCTAAGACTTATTATAATATATTATAAGTTCAAATACTTATTTGGTATCAAAACAACTTTGGTAGAGTCACATCAGAGCCAAAAAACCCATTTAAAGTCTCGATTTACGCAAAACTAGTTATAAGTACTTAGTGTTTTCCCAAAGTGATTTTTTAAGGCTTCTTAGAGATCCGAATGAGTCCCTAAGACTTATTATAATATATTATATTGTCAAATACTCATTTAGGATCAAAACAACATTGCTAGAGTCACTTCGGAGCCAAAAAAGCCCTTTAAAGGCTCGATTTAGGAAAAACTAGTTAAAAGGACTTAGTTTTTGCGCGAGGTGAGTTTTTAAGGCTTGTTGGATGTCCAAATGAGTCCCTAAGACTTATTATGATGTATTATACATTTAAATACACATTTATTGTCGAAACAACTTTGCTAGTGTTACTTCGTAGCCAAAAAAGCCTTCAAAGACTCGATTTCGGCAAAACTAGTTATAATCACTTTGTGTTAGCGCGAGGTGAGTTTTTAAGGGTTGTTGGAGCTCGAAATGAGGTCCTAAGACTTATTATATTATATTATAAGTTCAAATACTTATTTGGTATCAAAACAACTTTGGTAGAGTCACATCAGAGCCAAAAAACCCATTTAAAGTCTCGATTTACGCAAAACTAGTTATAAGTACTTAGTGTTTTCCCAAAGTGATTTTTTAAGGCTTCTTAGAGATCCGAATGAGTCCCTAAGACTTATTATAATATATTATATTGTCAAATACTCATTTAGGATCAAAACAACATTGCTAGAGTCACTTCGGAGCCAAAAAAGCCCTTTAAAGGCTCGATTTAGGAAAAACTAGTTAAAAGGACTTAGTTTTTGCGCGAGGTGAGTTTTTAAGGCTTGTTGGATGTCCAAATGAGTCCCTAAGACTTATTATGATGTATTATACATTTAAATACACATTTATTGTCGAAACAACTTTGCTAGTGTTACTTCGTAGCCAAAAAAGCCTTCAAAGACTCGATTTCGGCAAAACTAGTTATAATCACTTTGTGTTAGCGCGAGGTGAGTTTTTAAGGGTTGTTGGAGCTCGAAATGAGGTCCTAAGACTTATTATAATATATTATAAGTTCAAATACTTATTTGGTATCAAAACAACTTTGGTAGAGTCACATCAGAGCCAAAAAACCCATTTAAAGTCTCGATTTACGCAAAACTAGTTATAAGTACTTAGTGTTTTCCCAAAGTGATTTTTTAAGGCTTCTTAGAGATCCGAATGAGTCCCTAAGACTTATTATAATATATTATATTGTCAAATACTCATTTAGGATCAAAACAACATTGCTAGAGTCACTTCGGAGCCAAAAAAGCCCTTTAAAGGCTCGATTTAGGAAAAACTAGTTAAAAGGACTTAGTTTTTGCGCGAGGTGAGTTTTTAAGGCTTGTTGGATGTCCAAATGAGTCCCTAAGACTTATTATGATGTATTATACATTTAAATACACATTTATTGTCGAAACAACTTTGCTAGTGTTACTTCGTAGCCAAAAAAGCCTTCAAAGACTCGATTTCGGCAAAACTAGTTATAATCACTTTGTGTTAGCGCGAGGTGAGTTTTTAAGGGTTGTTGGAGCTCGAAATGAGGTCCTAAGACTTATTATATTATATTATAAGTTCAAATACTTATTTGGTATCAAAACAACTTTGGTAGAGTCACATCAGAGCCAAAAAACCCATTTAAAGTCTCGATTTACGCAAAACTAGTTATAAGTACTTAGTGTTTTCCCAAAGTGATTTTTTAAGGCTTCTTAGAGATCCGAATGAGTCCCTAAGACTTATTATAATATATTATATTGTCAAATACTCATTTAGGATCAAAACAACATTGCTAGAGTCACTTCGGAGCCAAAAAAGCCCTTTAAAGGCTCGATTTAGGAAAAACTAGTTAAAAGGACTTAGTTTTTGCGCGAGGTGAGTTTTTAAGGCTTGTTGGATGTCCAAATGAGTCCCTAAGACTTATTATGATATATTATACATTTAAATACACATTTATTGTCTAAACAACTTTGCTAGTGTTACTTCGTAGCCAAAAAAGCCTTCAAAGACTCGATTTCGGCAAAACTAGTTATAATCACTTTGTGTTAGCGCGAGGTGAGTTTTTAAGGGTTGTTGGAGCTCGAAATGAGGTCCTAAGACTTATTATAATATATTATAAGTTCAAATACTTATTTGGTATCAAAACAACTTTGGTAGAGTCACATCAGAGCCAAAAAACCCATTTAAAGTCTCGATTTACGCAAAACTAGTTATAAGTACTTAGTGTTTTCCCAAAGTGATTTTTTAAGGATTCTTAGAGATCCGAATGAGTCCCTAAGACTTATTATAATATATTATATGGTCAAATACTCATTTAGGATCAAAACAACATTGCTAGAGTCACTTCGGAGCCAAAAAAGCCCTTTAAAGGCTCGATTTAGGAAAAACTAGTTAAAAGGACTTAGTTTTTGCGCGAGGTGAGTTTTTAAGGCTTGTTGGATGTCCAAATGAGTCCCTAAGACTTATTATGATGTATTATACATTTAAATACACATTTATTGTCGAAACAACTTTGCTAGTGTTACTTCGTAGCCAAAAAAGCCTTCAAAGACTCGATTTCGGCAAAACTAGTTATAATCGCTTTGTGTTAGCGCGAGGTGAGTTTTTAAGGGTTGTTGGAGCTCGAAATGAGGTCCTAAGACTTACTATATTATATTATAAGTTCAAATACTTATTTGGTATCAAAACAACTTTGGTAGAGTCACATCAGAGCCAAAAAACCCATTTAAAGTCTCGATTTACGCAAAACTAGTTATAAGTACTTAGTGTTTTCCCAAAGTGATTTTTTAAGGCTTCTTAGAGATCCGAATGAGTCCCTAAGACTTATTATAATATATTATATGGTCAAATACCTATTTAGGATCAAAACAACATTGCTAGAGTCACTTCGGAGCCAAAAAAGCCCTTTAAAGGCTCGATTTAGGAAAAACTAGTTAAAAGGACTTAGTTTTTGCGCGAGGTGAGTTTTTAAGGCTTGTTGGATGTCCAAATGAGTCCCTAAGACCTATGATGATATATTAAACATTTAAATACACATTTATTGGTTAAACAACTTTGCTAGTGTTACTTCGTAGCCAAAAAATACTTCAAAGACTTGATTTCGGCAAAACTAGTTATAATCACTTTGTGTTAGCGCGAGGTGAGTTTTTAAGGGTTGTTGGAGTTCGAAATGAGGTCCTAAGACTTATTATAATATATTATAAGTTCTAATACTTATTTGGTATCAAAACAACTTTGGCAGAGTCGCAACAGAGCCAAAAAATCCATTTAAAGCCTCGATTTATGCAAAACTAGTTATAAGAACCAAAAAAGCCTTTTAAAAATTCAATTTCGGCAAAACTTGTTATAATTACTTTCTTTTAACGCGAAATGGATTTTTAACGCGTCTTGGAGCTCCAAATGAGTTCCTAAGACTTATTATAATACATTATATGTTGAAATACTTATTTAGGATAAAACAACGTTGCTGGACACATTTCGGAGCCAAAGAAGCCCTTTAAAGGCTCAATTTAGGTAAAACTAGTTATAAGCAGTTAGTTTTAGTGCGAAGTGAGTTTTTAAAGCTTGTTGGAGCTCCAACTGAGTCCCTAAGACTTATTATACTAAATTATATGTTTAAATACACATTTGGGATCAAAACAACTTTGCTAGAGTCACTTCGGAATCAAAAAGGCCCTTTAAAGGCTCGATTTAGGCACAACTTGTCAAAAGGACTTAGTTTTTGCGCGTAGTGACTTTTTAAGGGTTTTTGGATCTCAAATTGTGTCCCTATGACTTATTATAATACAATATATGTTCAAATACTCACGTAGAATCAAAACAACATTGCTAGAGTCACTTCGGAGCCAAAAAAGCCCTTTAAAGGCTCAGTTTAGGTAAAACTTATTGTACGCACTTAGATTTAGTGCGAAATGAGTTTTTAAGGTTTGTTGCATCTCCAAATGAGTCCAAAAGATGTATTATAATATATTATATGTTTAAATACACATTTGTGATCCCAACAACTTTGATAGAATCACTTCGGAACCAAAAAAGCCTTTTAAAAATTCAATTTCGGCAAAACTTGTTATAATTACTTTCTTTTAACGCGAAATGGATTTTTAACGCGTCTTGGAGCTCCAAATGAGTTCCTAAGACTTATTATAATACATTATATGTTGAAATACTTATTTAGGATAAAAACAACGTTGCTGGACACATTTCGGAGCCAAAGAAGCCCTTTAAAGGCTCAATTTAGGTAAAACTAGTTATAAGCAGTTAGTTTTAGTGCGAAGTGAGTTTTTAAAGCTTGTTGGAGCTCCAACTGAGTCCCTAAGACTTATTATACTAAATTATATGTTTAAATACACATTTGGGATCAAAACAACTTCGCTAGAGTCACTTCGGAACAAAAAGGCCCTTTAAAGGCTCGATTTTGGCACAACTTGTCAAAAGGACTTAGTTTTTGCGCGTAGTGACTTTTTAAGGGTTTTTGGATCTCAAATTGTGTCCCTATGACTTATTATAATACAATATATGTTCAAATACTCACGTAGAATCAAAACAACATTGCTAGAGTCACTTCGGAGCCAAAAAAGCCCTTTAAAGGCTCAGTTTAGGTAAAACTTATTGTACGCACTTAGATTTAGTGCGAAATGAGTTTTTAAGGTTTGTTGCATCTCCAAATGAGTCCAAAAGATGTATTATAATATATTATATGTTTAAATACACATTTGTGATCCCAACAACTTTGATAGAATCACTTCGGAACCAAAAAAGCCTTTTAAAAATTCAATTTCGGCAAAACTTGTTATAATTACTTTCTTTTAACGCGAAATGGATTTTTAACGCGTCTTGGAGCTCCAAATGAGTTCCTAAGACTTATTATAATACATTATATGTTGAAATACTTATTTAGGATAAAAACAACGTTGCTGGACACATTTCGGAGCCAAAGAAGCCCTTTAAAGGCTCAATTTAGGTAAAACTAGTTATAAGCAGTTAGTTTTAGTGCGAAGTGAGTTTTTAAAGCTTGTTGGAGCTCCAACTGAGTCCCTAAGACTTATTATACTAAATTATATGTTTAAATACACATTTGGGATCAAAACAACTTCGCTAGAGTCACTTCGGAACCAAAAAGGCCCTTTAAAGGCTCGATTTTGGCACAACTTGTCAAAAGGACTTAGTTTTTGCGCGTAGTGACTTTTTAAGGGTTTTTGGATCTCAAATTGTGTCCCTATGACTTATTATAATACAATATATGTTCAAATACTCACGTAGAATCAAAACAACATTGCTAGAGTCACTTCGGAGCCAAAAAAGCCCTTTAAAGGCTCAGTTTAGGTAAAACTTATTGTAGGCACTTAGATTTAGTGCGAAATGAGTTTTTAAGGTTTGTTGCATCTCCAAATGAGTCCAAAAGATGTATTATAATATATTATATGTTTAAATACACATTTGTGATCCCAACAACTTTGATAGAATCACTTCGGAACCAAAAAAGCCTTTTAAAAATTCAATTTCGGCAAAACTTGTTATAATTACTTTCTTTTAACGCGAAATGGATTTTTAACGCGTCTTGGAGCTCCAAATGAGTTCCTAAGACTTATTATAATACATTATATGTTGAAATACTTATTTAGGATAAAAACAACGTTGCTGGACACATTTCGGAGCCAAAGAAGCCCTTTAAAGGCTCAATTTAGGTAAAACTAGTTATAAGCAGTTAGTTTTAGTGCGAAGTGAGTTTTTAAAGCTTGTTGGAGCTCCAACTGAGTCCCTAAGACTTATTATACTAAATTATATGTTTAAATACACATTTGGGATCAAAACAACTTTGCTAGAGTCACTTCGGAATCAAAAAGGCCCTTTAAAGGCTCGATTTAGGCACAACTTGTCAAAAGGACTTAGTTTTTGCGCGTAGTGACTTTTTAAGGGTTTTTGGATCTCAAATTGTGTCCCTATGACTTATTATAATACAATATATGTTCAAATACTCATGTAGAATCAAAACAACATTGCTAGAGTCACTTCGGAGCCAAAAAAGCCCTTTAAAGGCTCAGTTTAGGTAAAACTTATTGTACGCACTTAGATTTAGTGCGAAATGAGTTTTTAAGGTTTGTTGCATCTCCAAATGAGTCCAAAAGATGTATTATAATATATTATATGTTTAAATACACATTTGTGATCCCAACAACTTTGATAGAATCACTTCGGAACCAAAAAAGCCTTTTAAAAATTCAATTTCGGCAAAACTTGTTATAATTACTTTCTTTTAACGCGAAATGGATTTTTAACGCGTCTTGGAGCTCCAAATGAGTTCCTAAGACTTATTATAATACATTATATGTTGAAATACTTATTTAGGATAAAAACAACGTTGCTGGACACATTTCGGAGCCAAAGAAGCCCTTTAAAGGCTCAATTTAGGTAAAACTAGTTATAAGCAGTTAGTTTTAGTGCGAAGTGAGTTTTTAAAGCTTGTTGGAGCTCCAACTGAGTCCCTAAGACTTATTATACTAAATTATATGTTTAAATACACATTTGGGATCAAAACAACTTCGCTAGAGTCACTTCGGAACCAAAAAGGCCCTTTAAAGGCTCGATTTAGGCACAACTTGTCAAAAGGACTTAGTTTTTGCGCGTAGTGACTTTTTAAGGGTTTTTGGATCTCAAATTGTGTCCCTATGACTTATTATAATACAATATATGTTCAAATACTCATGTAGAATCAAAACAACATTGCTAGAGTCACTTCGGAGCCAAAAAAGCCCTTTAAAGGCTCAGTTTAGGTAAAACTTATTGTACGCACTTAGATTTAGTGCGAAATGAGTTTTTAAGGTTTGTTGCATCTCCAAATGAGTCCAAAAGATGTATTATAATATATTATATGTTTAAATACACATTTGTGATCCCAACAACTTTGATAGAATCACTTCGGAACCAAAAAAGCCTTTTAAAAATTCAATTTCGGCAAAACTTGTTATAATTACTTTCTTTTAACGCGAAATGGATTTTTAACGCGTCTTGGAGCTCCAAATGAGTTCCTAAGACTTATTATAATACATTATATGTTGAAATACTTATTTAGGATAAAAACAACGTTGCTGGACACATTTCGGAGCCAAAGAAGCCCTTTAAAGGCTCAATTTAGGTAAAACTAGTTATAAGCAGTTAGTTTTAGTGCGAAGTGAGTTTTTAAAGCTTGTTGGAGCTCCAACTGAGTCCCTAAGACTTATTATACTAAATTATATGTTTAAATACACATTTGGGATCAAAACAACTTTGCTAGAGTCACTTCGGAATCAAAAAGGCCCTTTAAAGGCTCGATTTAGGCACAACTTGTCAAAAGGACTTAGTTTTTGCGCGTAGTGACTTTTTAAGGGTTTTTGGATCTCAAATTGTGTCCCTATGACTTATTATAATACAATATATGTTCAAATACTCATGTAGAATCAAAACAACATTGCTAGAGTCACTTCGGAGCCAAAAAAGCCCTTTAAAGGCTCAGTTTAGGTAAAACTTATTGTACGCACTTAGATTTAGTGCGAAATGAGTTTTTAAGGTTTGTTGCATCTCCAAATGAGTCCAAAAGATGTATTATAATATATTATATGTTTAAATACACATTTGTGATCCCAACAACTTTGATAGAATCACTTCGGAACCAAAAAAGCCTTTTAAAAATTCAATTTCGGCAAAACTTGTTATAATTACTTTCTTTTAACGCGAAATGGATTTTTAACGCGTCTTGGAGCTCCAAATGAGTTCCTAAGACTTATTATAATACATTATATGTTGAAATACTTATTTAGGATAAAAACAACGTTGCTGGACACATTTCGGAGCCAAAGAAGCCCTTTAAAGGCTCAATTTAGGTAAAACTAGTTATAAGCAGTTAGTTTTAGTGCGAAGTGAGTTTTTAAAGCTTGTTGGAGCTCCAACTGAGTCCCTAAGACTTATTATACTAAATTATATGTTTAAATACACATTTGGGATCAAAACAACTTTGCTAGAGTCACTTCGGAATCAAAAAGGCCCTTTAAAGGCTCGATTTAGGCACAACTTGTCAAAAGGACTTAGTTTTTGCGCGTAGTGACTTTTTAAGGGTTTTTGGATCTCAAATTGTGTCCCTATGACTTATTATAATACAATATATGTTCAAATACTCATGTAGAATCAAAACAACATTGCTAGAGTCACTTCGGAGCCAAAAAAGCCCTTTAAAGGCTCAGTTTAGGTAAAACTTATTGTACGCACTTAGATTTAGTGCGAAATGAGTTTTTAAGGTTTGTTGCATCTCCAAATGAGTCCAAAAGATGTATTATAATATATTATATGTTTAAATACACATTTGTGATCCCAACAACTTTGATAGAATCACTTCGGAACCAAAAAAGCCTTTTAAAAATTCAATTTCGGCAAAACTTGTTATAATTACTTTCTTTTAACGCGAAATGGATTTTTAACGCGTCTTGGAGCTCCAAATGAGTTCCTAAGACTTATTATAATACATTATATGTTGAAATACTTATTTAGGATAAAAACAACGTTGCTGGACACATTTCGGAGCCAAAGAAGCCCTTTAAAGGCTCAATTTAGGTAAAACTAGTTATAAGCAGTTAGTTTTAGTGCGAAGTGAGTTTTTAAAGCTTGTTGGAGCTCCAACTGAGTCCCTAAGACTTATTATACTAAATTATATGTTTAAATACACATTTGGGATCAAAACAACTTTGCTAGAGTCACTTCGGAATCAAAAAGGCCCTTTAAAGGCTCGATTTTGGCACAACTTGTCAAAAGGACTTAGTTTTTGCGCGTAGTGACTTTTTAAGGGTTTTTGGATCTCAAATTGTGTCCCTATGACTTATTATAATACAATATATGTTCAAATACTCATGTAGAATCAAAACAACATTGCTAGAGTCACTTCGGAGCAAAAAAGCCCTTTAAAGGCTCACTTTAGGTAAAACTTATTGTACGCACTTAGATTTAGTGCGAAATGAGTTTTTAAGGTTTGTTGCATCTCCAAATGAGTCCAAAAGATCTATTATAATATATTATATGTTTAAATACACATTTGTGATCCCAACAACTTTGATAGAATCACTTCGGAACCAAAAAAGCCTTTTAAAAATTCAATTTCGGCAAAACTTGTTATAATTACTTTCTTTTAACGCGAAATGGATTTTTAACGCGTCTTGGAGCTCCAAATGAGTTCCTAAGACTTATTATAATACATTATATGTTGAAATACTTATTTAGGATAAAAACAACGTTGCTGGACACATTTCGGAGCCAAAGAAGCCCTTTAAAGGCTCAATTTAGGTAAAACTAGTTATAAGCAGTTAGTTTTAGTGCGAAGTGAGTTTTTAAAGCTTGTTGGAGCTCCAACTGAGTCCCTAAGACTTATTATACTAAATTATATGTTTAAATACACATTTGGGATCAAAACAACTTTGCTAGAGTCACTTCGGAATCAAAAAGGCCCTTTAAAGGCTCGATTTAGGCACAACTTGTCAAAAGGACTTAGTTTTTGCGCGTAGTGACTTTTTAAGGGTTTTTGGATCTCAAATTGTGTCCCTATGACTTATTATAATACAATATATGTTCAAATACTCATGTAGAATCAAAACAACATTGCTAGAGTCACTTCGGAGCCAAAAAAGCCCTTTAAAGGCTCACTTTAGGTAAAACTTATTGTACGCACTTAGATTTAGTGCGAAATGAGTTTTTAAGGTTTGTTGCATCTCCAAATGAGTCCAAAAGATCTATTATAATATATTATATGTTTAAATACACATTTGTGATCCCAACAACTTTGATAGAATCACTTCGGAACCAAAAAAGCCTTTTAAAAATTCAATTTCGGCAAAACTTGTTATAATTACTTTCTTTTAACGCGAAATGGATTTTTAACGCGTCTTGGAGCTCCAAATGAGTTCCTAAGACTTATTATAATACATTATATGTTGAAATACTTATTTAGGATAAAAACAACGTTGCTGGACACATTTCGGAGCCAAAGAAGCCCTTTAAAGGCTCAATTTAGGTAAAACTAGTTATAAGCAGTTAGTTTTAGTGCGAAGTGAGTTTTTAAAGCTTGTTGGAGCTCCAACTGAGTCCCTAAGACTTATTATACTAAATTATATGTTTAAATACACATTTGGGATCAAAACAACTTCGCTAGAGTCACTTCGGAATCAAAAAGGCCCTTTAAAGGCTCGATTTTGGCACAACTTGTCAAAAGGACTTAGTTTTTGCGCGTAGTGACTTTTTAAGGGTTTTTGGATCTCAAATTGTGTCCCTATGACTTATTATAATACAATATATGTTCAAATACTCATGTAGAATCAAAACAACATTGCTAGAGTCACTTCGGAGCCAAAAAAGCCCTTTAAAGGCTCAGTTTAGGTAAAACTTATTGTACGCACTTAGATTTAGTGCGAAATGAGTTTTTAAGGTTTGTTGCATCTCCAAATGAGTCCAAAAGATGTATTATAATATATTATATGTTTAAATACACATTTGTGATCCCAACAACTTTGATAGAATCACTTCGGAACCAAAAAAGCCTTTTAAAAATTCAATTTCGGCAAAACTTGTTATAATTACTTTCTTTTAACGCGAAATGGATTTTTAACGCGTCTTGGAGCTCCAAATGAGTTCCTAAGACTTATTATAATACATTATATGTTGAAATACTTATTTAGGATAAAAACAACGTTGCTGGACACATTTCGGAGCCAAAGAAGCCCTTTAAAGGCTCAATTTAGGTAAAACTAGTTATAAGCAGTTAGTTTTAGTGCGAAGTGAGTTTTTAAAGCTTGTTGGAGCTCCAACTGAGTCCCTAAGACTTATTATACTAAATTATATGTTTAAATACAC
Source organism: Boehmeria nivea var. tenacissima (assembly GCA_018132145.1). Lineage (NCBI taxonomy): Eukaryota > Viridiplantae > Streptophyta > Magnoliopsida > Rosales > Urticaceae > Boehmeria > Boehmeria nivea. Next base: position 1,091,889 of record CM030886.1, read on the forward strand.
ATTTGGGATCAAAACAACTTTGCTAGAGTCACTTCGGAATCAAAAAGGCCCTTTAAAGGCTCGATTTTGGCACAACTTGTCAAAAGGACTTAGTTTTTGCGCGTAGTGACTTTTTAAGGGTTTTTGGATCTCAAATTGTGTCCCTATGACTTATTATAATACAATATATGTTCAAATACTCATGTAGAATCAAAACAACATTGCTAGAGTCACTTCGGAGCCAAAAAAGCCCTTTAAAGGCTCACTTTAGGTAAAACTTATTGTACGCACTTAGATTTAGTGCGAAATGAGTTTTTAAGGTTTGTTGCATCTCCAAATGAGTCCAAAAGATGTATTATAATATATTATATGTTTAAATACACATTTGTGATCCCAACAACTTTGATAGAATCACTTCGGAACCAAAAAAGCCTTTTAAAAATTCAATTTCGGCAAAACTTGTTATAATTACTTTCTTTTAACGCGAAATGGATTTTTAACGCGTCTTGGAGCTCCAAATGAGTTCCTAAGACTTATTATAATACATTATATGTTGAAATACTTATTTAGGATAAAAACAACGTTGCTGGACACATTTCGGAGCCAAAGAAGCCCTTTAAAGGCTCAATTTAGGTAAAACTAGTTATAAGCAGTTAGTTTTAGTGCGAAGTGAGTTTTTAAAGCTTGTTGGAGCTCCAACTGAGTCCCTAAGACTTATTATACTAAATTATATGTTTAAATACACATTTGGGATCAAAACAACTTCGCTAGAGTCACTTCGGAATCAAAAAGGCCCTTTAAAGGCTCGATTTTGGCACAACTTGTCAAAAGGACTTAGTTTTTGCGCGTAGTGACTTTTTAAGGGTTTTTGGATCTCAAATTGTGTCCCTATGACTTATTATAATACAATATATGTTCAAATACTCATGTAGAATCAAAACAACATTGCTAGAGTCACTTCGGAGCCAAAAAAGCCCTTTAAAGGCTCACTTTAGGTAAAACTTATTGTACGCACTTAGATTTAGTGCGAAATGAGTTTTTAAGGTTTGTTGCATCTCCAAATGAGTCCAAAAGATCTATTATAATATATTATATGTTTAAATACACATTTGTGATCCCAACAACTTTGATAGAATCACTTCGGAACCAAAAAAGCCTTTTAAAAATTCAATTTCGGCAAAACTTGTTATAATTACTTTCTTTTAACGCGAAATGGATTTTTAACGCGTCTTGGAGCTCCAAATGAGTTCCTAAGACTTATTATAATACATTATATGTTGAAATACTTATTTAGGATAAAAACAACGTTGCTGGACACATTTCGGAGCCAAAGAAGCCCTTTAAAGGCTCAATTTAGGTAAAACTAGTTATAAGCAGTTAGTTTTAGTGCGAAGTGAGTTTTTAAAGCTTGTTGGAGCTCCAACTGAGTCCCTAAGACTTATTATACTAAATTATATGTTTAAATACACATTTGGGATCAAAACAACTTCGCTAGAGTCACTTCGGAATCAAAAAGGCCCTTTAAAGGCTCGATTTTGGCACAACTTGTCAAAAGGACTTAGTTTTTGCGCGTAGTGACTTTTTAAGGGTTTTTGGATCTCAAATTGTGTCCCTATGACTTATTATAATACAATATATGTTCAAATACTCATGTAGAATCAAAACAACATTGCTAGAGTCACTTCGGAGCCAAAAAAGCCCTTTAAAGGCTCAGTTTAGGTAAAACTTATTGTACGCACTTAGATTTAGTGCGAAATGAGTTTTTAAGGTTTGTTGCATCTCCAAATGAGTCCAAAAGATGTATTATAATATATTATATGTTTAAATACACATTTGTGATCCCAACAACTTTGATAGAATCACTTCGGAACCAAAAAAGCCTTTTAAAAATTCAATTTCGGCAAAACTTGTTATAATTACTTTCTTTTAACGCGAAATGGATTTTTAACGCGTCTTGGAGCTCCAAATGAGTTCCTAAGACTTATTATAATACATTATATGTTGAAATACTTATTTAGGATAAAAACAACGTTGCTGGACACATTTCGGAGCCAAAGAAGCCCTTTAAAGGCTCAATTTAGGTAAAACTAGTTATAAGCAGTTAGTTTTAGTGCGAAGTGAGTTTTTAAAGCTTGTTGGAGCTCCAACTGAGTCCCTAAGACTTATTATACTAAATTATATGTTTAAATACACATTTGGGATCAAAACAACTTTGCTAGAGTCACTTCGGAATCAAAAAGGCCCTTTAAAGGCTCGATTTTGGCACAACTTGTCAAAAGGACTTAGTTTTTGCGCGTAGTGACTTTTTAAGGGTTTTTGGATCTCAAATTGTGTCCCTATGACTTATTATAATACAATATATGTTCAAATACTCATGTAGAATCAAAACAACATTGCTAGAGTCACTTCGGAGCCAAAAAAGCCCTTTAAAGGCTCACTTTAGGTAAAACTTATTGTACGCACTTAGATTTAGTGCGAAATGAGTTTTTAAGGTTTGTTGCATCTCCAAATGAGTCCAAAAGATCTATTATAATATATTATATGTTTAAATACACATTTGTGATCCCAACAACTTTGATAGAATCACTTCGGAACCAAAAAAGCCTTTTAAAAATTCAATTTCGGCAAAACTTGTTATAATTACTTTCTTTTAACGCGAAATGGATTTTTAACGCGTCTTGGAGCTCCAAATGAGTTCCTAAGACTTATTATAATACATTATATGTTGAAATACTTATTTAGGATAAAAACAACGTTGCTGGACACATTTCGGAGCCAAAGAAGCCCTTTAAAGGCTCAATTTAGGTAAAACTAGTTATAAGCAGTTAGTTTTAGTGCGAAGTGAGTTTTTAAAGCTTGTTGGAGCTCCAACTGAGTCCCTAAGACTTATTATACTAAATTATATGTTTAAATACACATTTGGGATCAAAACAACTTTGCTAGAGTCACTTCGGAATCAAAAAGGCCCTTTAAAGGCTCGATTTTGGCACAACTTGTCAAAAGGACTTAGTTTTTGCGCGTAGTGACTTTTTAAGGGTTTTTGGATCTCAAATTGTGTCCCTATGACTTATTATAATACAATATATGTTCAAATACTCATGTAGAATCAAAACAACATTGCTAGAGTCACTTCGGAGCCAAAAAAGCCCTTTAAAGGCTCACTTTAGGTAAAACTTATTGTACGCACTTAGATTTAGTGCGAAATGAGTTTTTAAGGTTTGTTGCATCTCCAAATGAGTCCAAAAGATCTATTATAATATATTATATGTTTAAATACACATTTGTGATCCCAACAACTTTGATAGAATCACTTCGGAACCAAAAAAGCCTTTTAAAAATTCAATTTCGGCAAAACTTGTTATAATTACTTTCTTTTAACGCGAAATGGATTTTTAACGCGTCTTGGAGCTCCAAATGAGTTCCTAAGACTTATTATAATACATTATATGTTGAAATACTTATTTAGGATAAAAACAACGTTGCTGGACACATTTCGGAGCCAAAGAAGCCCTTTAAAGGCTCAATTTAGGTAAAACTAGTTATAAGCAGTTAGTTTTAGTGCGAAGTGAGTTTTTAAAGCTTGTTGGAGCTCCAACTGAGTCCCTAAGACTTATTATACTAAATTATATGTTTAAATACACATTTGGGATCAAAACAACTTCGCTAGAGTCACTTCGGAACCAAAAAGGCCCTTTAAAGGCTCGATTTTGGCACAACTTGTCAAAAGGACTTAGTTTTTGCGCGTAGTGACTTTTTAAGGGTTTTTGGATCTCAAATTGTGTCCCTATGACTTATTATAATACAATATATGTTCAAATACTCATGTAGAATCAAAACAACATTGCTAGAGTCACTTCGGAGCCAAAAAAGCCCTTTAAAGGCTCAGTTTAGGTAAAACTTATTGTACGCACTTAGATTTAGTGCGAAATGAGTTTTTAAGGTTTGTTGCATCTCCAAATGAGTCCAAAAGATGTATTATAATATATTATATGTTTAAATACACATTTGTGATCCCAACAACTTTGATAGAATCACTTCGGAACCAAAAAAGCCTTTTAAAAATTCAATTTCGGCAAAACTTGTTATAATTACTTTCTTTTAACGCGAAATGGATTTTTAACGCGTCTTGGAGCTCCAAATGAGTTCCTAAGACTTATTATAATACATTATATGTTGAAATACTTATTTAGGATAAAAACAACGTTGCTGGACACATTTCGGAGCCAAAGAAGCCCTTTAAAGGCTCAATTTAGGTAAAACTAGTTATAAGCAGTTAGTTTTAGTGCGAAGTGAGTTTTTAAAGCTTGTTGGAGCTCCAACTGAGTCCCTAAGACTTATTATACTAAATTATATGTTTAAATACACATTTGGGATCAAAACAACTTTGCTAGAGTCACTTCGGAATCAAAAAGGCCCTTTAAAGGCTCGATTTAGGCACAACTTGTCAAAAGGACTTAGTTTTTGCGCGTAGTGACTTTTTAAGGGTTTTTGGATCTCAAATTGTGTCCCTATGACTTATTATAATACAATATATGTTCAAATACTCATGTAGAATCAAAACAACATTGCTAGAGTCACTTCGGAGCCAAAAAAGCCCTTTAAAGGCTCACTTTAGGTAAAACTTATTGTACGCACTTAGATTTAGTGCGAAATGAGTTTTTAAGGTTTGTTGCATCTCCAAATGAGTCCAAAAGATCTATTATAATATATTATATGTTTAAATACACATTTGTGATCCCAACAACTTTGATAGAATCACTTCGGAACCAAAAAAGCCTTTTAAAAATTCAATTTCGGCAAAACTTGTTATAATTACTTTCTTTTAACGCGAAATGGATTTTTAACGCGTCTTGGAGCTCCAAATGAGTTCCTAAGACTTATTATAATACATTATATGTTGAAATACTTATTTAGGATAAAAACAACGTTGCTGGACACATTTCGGAGCCAAAGAAGCCCTTTAAAGGCTCAATTTAGGTAAAACTAGTTATAAGCAGTTAGTTTTAGTGCGAAGTGAGTTTTTAAAGCTTGTTGGAGCTCCAACTGAGTCCCTAAGACTTATTATACTAAATTATATGTTTAAATACACATTTGGGATCAAAACAACTTTGCTAGAGTCACTTCGGAATCAAAAAGGCCCTTTAAAGGCTCGATTTTGGCACAACTTGTCAAAAGGACTTAGTTTTTGCGCGTAGTGACTTTTTAAGGGTTTTTGGATCTCAAATTGTGTCCCTATGACTTATTATAATACAATATATGTTCAAATACTCATGTAGAATCAAAACAACATTGCTAGAGTCACTTCGGAGCCAAAAAAGCCCTTTAAAGGCTCACTTTAGGTAAAACTTATTGTACGCACTTAGATTTAGTGCGAAATGAGTTTTTAAGGTTTGTTGCATCTCCAAATGAGTCCAAAAGATCTATTATAATATATTATATGTTTAAATACACATTTGTGATCCCAACAACTTTGATAGAATCACTTCGGAACCAAAAAAGCCTTTTAAAAATTCAATTTCGGCAAAACTTGTTATAATTACTTTCTTTTAACGCGAAATGGATTTTTAACGCGTCTTGGAGCTCCAAATGAGTTCCTAAGACTTATTATAATACATTATATGTTGAAATACTTATTTAGGATAAAAACAACGTTGCTGGACACATTTCGGAGCCAAAGAAGCCCTTTAAAGGCTCAATTTAGGTAAAACTAGTTATAAGCAGTTAGTTTTAGTGCGAAGTGAGTTTTTAAAGCTTGTTGGAGCTCCAACTGAGTCCCTAAGACTTATTATACTAAATTATATGTTTAAATACACATTTGGGATCAAAACAACTTCGCTAGAGTCACTTCGGAACCAAAAAGGCCCTTTAAAGGCTCGATTTTGGCACAACTTGTCAAAAGGACTTAGTTTTTGCGCGTAGTGACTTTTTAAGGGTTTTTGGATCTCAAATTGTGTCCCTATGACTTATTATAATACAATATATGTTCAAATACTCATGTAGAATCAAAACAACATTGCTAGAGTCACTTCGGAGCCAAAAAAGCCCTTTAAAGGCTCAGTTTAGGTAAAACTTATTGTACGCACTTAGATTTAGTGCGAAATGAGTTTTTAAGGTTTGTTGCATCTCCAAATGAGTCCAAAAGATGTATTATAATATATTATATGTTTAAATACACATTTGTGATCCCAACAACTTTGATAGAATCACTTCGGAACCAAAAAAGCCTTTTAAAAATTCAATTTCGGCAAAACTTGTTATAATTACTTTCTTTTAACGCGAAATGGATTTTTAACGCGTCTTGGAGCTCCAAATGAGTTCCTAAGACTTATTATAATACATTATATGTTGAAATACTTATTTAGGATAAAAACAACGTTGCTGGACACATTTCGGAGCCAAAGAAGCCCTTTAAAGGCTCAATTTAGGTAAAACTAGTTATAAGCAGTTAGTTTTAGTGCGAAGTGAGTTTTTAAAGCTTGTTGGAGCTCCAACTGAGTCCCTAAGACTTATTATACTAAATTATATGTTTAAATACACATTTGGGATCAAAACAACTTCGCTAGAGTCACTTCGGAATCAAAAAGGCCCTTTAAAGGCTCGATTTTGGCACAACTTGTCAAAAGGACTTAGTTTTTGCGCGTAGTGACTTTTTAAGGGTTTTTGGATCTCAAATTGTGTCCCTATGACTTATTATAATACAATATATGTTCAAATACTCATGTAGAATCAAAACAACATTGCTAGAGTCACTTCGGAGCCAAAAAAAGCCCTTTAAAGGCTCACTTTAGGTAAAACTTATTGTACGCACTTAGATTTAGTGCGAAATGAGTTTTTAAGGTTTGTTGCATCTCCAAATGAGTCCAAAAGATCTATTATAATATATTATATGTTTAAATACACATTTGTGATCCCAACAACTTTGATAGAATCACTTCGGAACCAAAAAAGCCTTTTAAAAATTCAATTTCGGCAAAACTTGTTATAATTACTTTCTTTTAACGCGAAATGGATTTTTAACGCGTCTTGGAGCTCCAAATGAGTTCCTAAGACTTATTATAATACATTATATGTTGAAATACTTATTTAGGATAAAAACAACGTTGCTGGACACATTTCGGAGCCAAAGAAGCCCTTTAAAGGCTCAATTTAGGTAAAACTAGTTATAAGCAGTTAGTTTTAGTGCGAAGTGAGTTTTTAAAGCTTGTTGGAGCTCCAACTGAGTCCCTAAGACTTATTATACTAAATTATATGTTTAAATACACATTTGGGATCAAAACAACTTCGCTAGAGTCACTTCGGAACCAAAAAGGCCCTTTAAAGGCTCGATTTTGGCACAACTTGTCAAAAGGACTTAGTTTTTGCGCGTAGTGACTTTTTAAGGGTTTTTGGATCTCAAATTGTGTCCCTATGACTTATTATAATACAATATATGTTCAAATACTCATGTAGAATCAAAACAACATTGCTAGAGTCACTTCGGAGCCAAAAAAGCCCTTTAAAGGCTCAGTTTAGGTAAAACTTATTGTACGCACTTAGATTTAGTGCGAAATGAGTTTTTAAGGTTTGTTGCATCTCCAAATGAGTCCAAAAGATTATTATAATATATTATATGTTTAAATACACATTTGTGATCCCAACAACTTTGATAGAATCACTTCGGAACCAAAAAAGCCTTTTAAAAATTCAATTTCGGCAAAACTTGTTATAATTACTTTCTTTTAACGCGAAATGGATTTTTAACGCGTCTTGGAGCTCCAAATGAGTTCCTAAGACTTATTATAATACATTATATGTTGAAATACTTATTTAGGATAAAAACAACGTTGCTGGACACATTTCGGAGCCAAAGAAGCCCTTTAAAGGCTCAATTTAGGTAAAACTAGTTATAAGCAGTTAGTTTTAGTGCGAAGTGAGTTTTTAAAGCTTGTTGGAGCTCCAACTGAGTCCCTAAGACTTATTATACTAAATTATATGTTTAAATACACATTTGGGATCAAAACAACTTCGCTAGAGTCACTTCGGAATCAAAAAGGCCCTTTAAAGGCTCGATTTAGGCACAACTTGTCAAAAGGACTTAGTTTTTGCGCGTAGTGACTTTTTAAGGGTTTTTGGATCTCAAATTGTGTCCCTATGACTTATTATAATACAATATATGTTCAAATACTCATGTAGAATCAAAACAACATTGCTAGAGTCACTTCGGAGCCAAAAAAGCCCTTTAAAGGCTCACTTTAGGTAAAACTTATTGTACGCACTTAGATTTAGTGCGAAATGAGTTTTTAAGGTTTGTTGCATCTCCAAATGAGTCCAAAAGATTATTATAATATATTATATGTTTAAATACACATTTGTGATCCCAACAACTTTGATAGAATCACTTCGGAACCAAAAAAGCCTTTTAAAAATTCAATTTCGGCAAAACTTGTTATAATTACTTTCTTTTAACGCGAAATGGATTTTTAACGCGTCTTGGAGCTCCAAATGAGTTCCTAAGACTTATTATAATACATTATATGTTGAAATACTTATTTAGGATAAAAACAACGTTGCTGGACACATTTCGGAGCCAAAGAAGCCCTTTAAAGGCTCAATTTAGGTAAAACTAGTTATAAGCAGTTAGTTTTAGTGCGAAGTGAGTTTTTAAAGCTTGTTGGAGCTCCAACTGAGTCCCTAAGACTTATTATACTAAATTATATGTTTAAATACACATTTGGGATCAAAACAACTTCGCTAGAGTCACTTCGGAATCAAAAAGGCCCTTTAAAGGCTCGATTTAGGCACAACTTGTCAAAAGGACTTAGTTTTTGCGCGTAGTGACTTTTTAAGGGTTTTTGGATCTCAAATTGTGTCCCTATGACTTATTATAATACAATATATGTTCAAATACTCATGTAGAATCAAAACAACATTGCTAGAGTCACTTCGGAGCCAAAAAAGCCCTTTAAAGGCTCAATTTAGGTAAAACTTATTGTACGCACTTAGATTTAGTGCGAAATGAGTTTTTAAGGTTTGTTGCATCTCCAAATGAGTCCAAAAGATTTATTATAATATATTATATGTTTAAATACACATTTGTGATCCCAACAACTTTGATAGAATCACTTCGGAACCAAAAAAGCCTTTTAAAAATTCAATTTCGGCAAAACTTGTTATAATTACTTTCTTTTAACGCGAAATGGATTTTTAACGCGTCTTGGAGCTCCAAATGAGTTCCTAAGACTTATTATAATACATTATATGTTGAAATACTTATTTAGGATAAAAACAACGTTGCTGGACACATTTCGGAGCCAAAGAAGCCCTTTAAAGGCTCAATTTAGGTAAAACTAGTTATAAGCAGTTAGTTTTAGTGCGAAGTGAGTTTTTAAAGCTTGTTGGAGCTCCAACTGAGTCCCTAAGACTTATTATACTAAATTATATGTTTAAATACACATTTGGGATCAAAACAACTTTGCTAGAGTCACTTCGGAATCAAAAAGGCCCTTTAAAGGCTCGATTTAGGCACAACTTGTCAAAAGGACTTAGTTTTTGCGCGTAGTGACTTTTTAAGGGTTTTTGGATCTCAAATTGTGTCCCTATGACTTATTATAATACAATATATGTTCAAATACTCATGTAGAATCAAAACAACATTGCTAGAGTCACTTCGGAGCCAAAAAAGCCCTTTAAAGGCTCAATTTAGGTAAAACTTATTGTACGCACTTAGATTTAGTGCGAAATGAGTTTTTAAGGTTTGTTGCATCTCCAAATGAGTCCAAAAGATTTATTATAATATATTATATGTTTAAATACACATTTGTGATCCCAACAACTTTGATAGAATCACTTCGGAACCAAAAAAGCCTTTTAAAAATTCAATTTCGGCAAAACTTGTTATAATTACTTTCTTTTAACGCGAAATGGATTTTTAACGCGTCTTGGAGCTCCAAATGAGTTCCTAAGACTTATTATATTACATTATATGTTGAAATACTTATTTAGGATAAAAACAACGTTGCTGGACACATTTCGGAGCCAAAGAAGCCCTTTAAAGGCTCAATTTAGGTAAAACTAGTTATAAGCAGTTAGTTTTAGTGCGAAGTGAGTTTTTAAAGCTTGTTGGAGCTCCAACTGAGTCCCTAAGACTTATTATACTAAATTATATGTTTAAATACACATTTGGGATCAAAACAACTTCGCTAGAGTCACTTCGGAACCAAAAAGGCCCTTTAAAGGCTCGATTTAGGCACAACTTGTCAAAAGGACTTAGTTTTTGCGCGTAGTGACTTTTTAAGGGTTTTTGGATCTCAAATTGTGTCCCTATGACTTATTATAATACAATATATGTTCAAATACTCATGTAGAATCAAAACAACATTGCTAGAGTCACTTCGGAGCCAAAAAAGCCCTTTAAAGGCTCAATTTAGGTAAAACTTATTGTACGCACTTAGATTTAGTGCGAAATGAGTTTTTAAGGTTTGTTGCATCTCCAAATGAGTCCCAAAGATTTATTATAATATATTATATGTTTAAATACACATTTGTGATCCCAACAACTTTGATAGAATCACTTCGGAACCAAAAAAGCCTTTTAAAAATTCAATTTCGGCAAAACTTGTTATAATTACTTTCTTTTAACGCGAAATGGATTTTTAACGCGTCTTGGAGCTCCAAATGAGTTCCTAAGACTTATTATATTACATTATATGTTGAAATACTTATTTAGGATAAAAACAACGTTGCTGGACACATTTCGGAGCCAAAGAAGCCCTTTAAAGGCTCAATTTAGGTAAAACTAGTTATAAGCAGTTAGTTTTAGTGCGAAGTGAGTTTTTAAAGCTTGTTGGAGCTCCAACTGAGTCCCTAAGACTTATTATACTAAATTATATGTTTAAATACACATTTGGGATCAAAACAACTTCGCTAGAGTCACTTCAGAATCAAAAAGGCCCATTAAAGGCTCGATTTAGGCACAACTTGTCAAAAGGACTTAGTTTTTGCGCGTAGTGACTTTTTAAGCGTTTTTGGATCTCAAATTGTGTCCCTATGACTTATTATAATACAATATATGTTCAAATACTCATGTAGAATCAAAACAACATTGCTAGAGTCACTTCGGAGCCAAAAAAGCCCTTTAAAGGCTCAATTTAGGTAAAACTTATTGTACGCACTTAGATTTAGTGCGAAATGAGTTTTTAAGGTTTGTTGCATCTCCAAATGAGTCCCAAAGATTTATTATAATATATTATATGTTTAAATACACATTTGTGATCCCAACAACTTTGATAGAATCACTTCGGAACCAAAAAAGCCTTTAGAAAATTCAATTTCGGCAAAACTTGTTATAATTACTTTCTTTTAACGCGAAATGGATTTTTAACGCATCTTGGAGCTCCAAATGAGTTCCTAAGACTTATTATATTACATTATATGTTGAAATACTTATTTAGGATAAAAACAACGTTGCTGGACACATTTCGGAGCCAAAGAAGCCCTTTAAAGGCTCAATTTAGGTAAAACTAGTTATAAGCAGTTAGTTTTAGTGCGAAGTGAGTTTTTAAAGCTTGTTGGAGCTCCAACTGAGTCCCTAAGACTTATTATACTAAATTATATGTTTAAATACACATTTGGGATCAAAACAACTTTGCTAGAGTCACTTCGGAATCAAAAAGGCCCTTTAAAGGCTCGATTTAGGCACAACTTGTCAAAAGGACTTAGTTTTTGCGCGTAGTGACTTTTTAAGGGTTTTTGGATCTCAAATTGTGTCCCTATGACTTATTATAATACAATATATGTTCAAATACTCATGTAGAATCAAAACAACATTGCTAGAGTCACTTCGGAGCCAAAAAAGCCCTTTAAAGGCTCAATTTAGGTAAAACTTATTGTACGCACTTAGATTTAGTGCGAAATGAGTTTTTAAGGTTTGTTGCATCTCCAAATGAGTCCCAAAGATTTATTATAATATATTATATGTTTAAATACACATTTGTGATCCCAACAACTTTGATAGAATCACTTCGGAGCCAAAAAAGCCTTTTAAAAATTCAATTTCGGCAAAACTTGTTATAATTACTTTCTTTTAACGCGAAATGGATTTTTAACGCGTCTTGGAGCTCCAAATGAGTTCCTAAGACTTATTATATTACATTATATGTTGAAATACTTATTTAGGATAAAAACAACGTTGCTGGACACATTTCGGAGCCAAAGAAGCCCTTTAAAGGCTCAATTTAGGTAAAACTGGTTATAAGCAGTTAGTTTTAGTGCGAAGTGAGTTTTTAAAGCTTGTTGGAGCTCCAACTGAGTCCTAAGACTTATTATACTAAATTATATGTTTAAATACACATTTGGGATCAAAACAACTTTGCTAGAGTCACTTCGGAATCAAAAAGGCCCTTTAAAGGCTCGATTTAGGCACAACTTGTCAAAAGGACTTAGTTTTTGCGCGTAGTGACTTTTTAAGGGTTTTTGGATCTCAAATTGTGTCCCTATGACTTATTATAATACAATATATGTTCAAATACTCATGTAGAATCAAAACAACATTGCTAGAGTCACTTCGGAGCCAAAAAAGCCCTTTAAAGGCTCAATTTAGGTAAAACTTATTGTACGCACTTAGATTTAGTGCGAAATGAGTTTTTAAGGTTTGTTGCATCTCCAAATGAGTCCAAAGATTTATTATAATATATTATATGTTTAAATACACATTTGTGATCCCAACAACTTTGATAGAATCACTTCGGAACCAAAAAAGCCTTTAAAAATTCAATTTCGGCAAAACTTGTTATAATTACTTTCTTTTAACGCGAAATGGATTTTTAACGCGTCTTGGAGCTCCAAATGAGTTCCTAAGACTTATTATAATACATTATATGTTGAAATACTTATTTAGGATAAAAACAACGTTGCTGGACACATTTCGGAGCCAAAGAAGCCCTTTAAAGGCTCAATTTAGGTAAAACTAGTTATAAGCAGTTAGTTTTAGTGCGAAGTGAGTTTTTAAAGCTTGTTGGAGCTCCAACTGAGTCCCTAAGACTTATTATACTAAATTATATGTTTAAATACACATTTGGGATCAAAAACACTTTGCTAGAGTCACTTCGGAATCAAAAAGGCCCTTTAAAGGCTCGATTTAGGCACAACTTGTCAAAAGGACTTAGTTTTTGCACGTAGTGACTTTTTAAGGGTTTTTGGATCTCAAATTGTGTCCCTATGACTTATTATAGTACAATATATGTTCAAATACTCATGTAGAATCAAAACAACATTGCTAGAGTCACTTCGGAGCCAAAAAAGCCCTTTAAAGGCTCAATTTAGGTAAAACTTATTGTACGTACTTAGATTTAGTGCGAAATGAGTTTTTAAGGTTTGTTGCATCTCCAAATGAGTCCCAAAGATTTATTATAATATATTATATGTTTAAATACACATTTGTGATCCCAAGAACTTTGATAGAATCACTTCGGAGCCAAAAAAGCCTTTTAAAAATTCAATTTCGGCAAAACTTGTTATAATTACTTTCTTTTAACGCGAAATGGATTTTTAACGCGTCTTGGAGCTCCAAATGTGTTCCTAAGACTTATTATATTACATTATATGTTGTAATACTTATTTAGGATAAAAACAACGATGCTGGACACATTTCGGAGGCAAAGAAGCCCTTTAAAGGCTCAATTTAGGTAAAACTAGTTATAAGCAGTTAGCTTTAGTGCGAAGTGAGTTTTTATACCTTGTTGGAGCTCGACTTATTATACTAAATTATATGTGTAAATACACATTTGGGATCAAAAAAACTTCGCTAGAGTCACTTCTGAACCAAAAACGCCCTATAAAGGCTCGATTTTGGCACAACTTGTCCAAATGAGTTCCAAAGATTTATTATAATATATTAAAAGTTTAAATACACATTTGTTATCACAACAACTTTGATAGAATCACTTCGGAGCCAAAAAAAGTATTTTAAAAATTCAATTTCGGCAAAACTTGTTATTTTTACTTTCTTTTAACGCAAAATGGATTTTTAACGCGTCTTGGAGCTCCAAATGAGTTGCTAAGACTTATTATAAAACATTATATGTTGAAATACTTATTTAGGATAAAAAAAACGTTGCTTGACACATTTCGGAGCGAAAGAAGCCCTTTAAAGGCTCAATTTAGGTAAGACTGGTTATAAGCTGTTAGTTTTAGTGCGAAATGAGTTTTTAAAGCTTGTTGGAGCTCCAACTGAGTCCCTAAGACTTATTATACTAAATTATATGTTTAAAAACACATTTGGGATCAAAACAACTTTGCTAGAGTTACTTCGGAATCAAAAAGGCCCATTAAAGTCTCGATTTAGGTACAACTTGTCAAAAGGACTTAGTTTTTGCACGTAGTGACTTTTTAAGGGTTTTGGATCTCAAATTGTGTCCCTATGACTTATTATAATACAATATATGTTTAAATACTCATGTAGAATCAAAACAACATTGCTAGAGTCACTTCGGAGCCAAAAAAGCCCTTTAAAGGCTCAATTTAGGCAAAACTTATTGTACGCACTTAGATTTAGTACGAAATGAGTTTTTAAGGTTTGTTGCATCTCCAAATGAGTCCCAAAGATTTATTATAATATATTATATGTTTAAATACACATTTGGGATCCCAACAACTTTGATAGAATCACTTCGGAACCAAACAAGCCTTTGAAAAATTCAATTTCGGCAAAACTTGTTATAATTATTTTCTTTTAACGCGAAATGGATTTTTAACGCATCTTGAAGCTCCAAATGAGTTCCTAAGAGTTATTATATACTATATGTGAAATATTATTTAGGGACAAAAACAACATTGTGGACATATTTCGTAGCCAAGAAGCCTTTTCACGGCTCAATTTAGGTAACACTAGTTATAAGCAGTTGTTTTACGTGCGAAGTGAGTTTTTAAAGCTTGTTGAGCTCCAACATAGTCCCTAAGATTATAATACTAAATTATATGTTTTAAATCCATATTTGGGCTCAAAACAACTTCGTTAGAGTCACTTCGGCCCCACCGTTTACGGCTCGATTTTTGCACAGCTTGGTTAAAAGGAATAGTTTTTGCGAGTTTAGTGACTTTTTTAGGTGTTTTTAGATCTCAAATTGTGTCCTATGATTTATCATATTACAATATAAGTTTAAATACTACGTAGATTCAAAAACAACATTGCTGAGTCAGCTTCGGAGCCAAACAAGCCCTTTAAAGGCTCGATTTAGGTAAAACTTATTGTACGCACTTAGATTTAGTTCGAAGTGAGTTTATAAGGTTTGTTCCATCTCAAAATGAGTCCCTAAGATTTATTATAACATATTATATGATTAAATACACATTTGTGATCAGAACAACTTTGCTAGAGTCACTTCGGAGCCAAAAAAGCCTCTTTAACATTCAATTTTGGCAAAACCTGTTATAGTTACTTTGTTTTAACGCGAAGTGGGTTTTTAACGCGTCTTGGAGCTTCAAATGAGTTCCTAAGATTTATTATATTACATTATATGTTGAAATACTTATTTAGGATCAAAAAAGCGTTGCTAGACACATTTAGAAGCCAAAGAAGCCCCTTAAAGGCTCAATTTAGGTAAAACTAGTTATAAGCACTTAGTTTCAGCGCGAAGTGAGTTTTTAAAGCTTGTTGGAGCTCCAAATGAGTTCCTAAGACTGATTATACTAAATTATAGATTTAAATACACATTTGGGATCAAAATAACTTTGCCAGAGTCACTTCGGAACCAAAAAAGCTCTTTAAAGGGCCGACTTAGGCACAACTTGTCAAAAGGACTTAGTTTTTGCACGTCGTGACTTTTAAGGGTTTTTGGAACACAAAATGTGTCCCTATGACTTATTATAATACAATATATGTTCGAATATTCATGTAGAATTAAAACAACATTGCTAGAGTCACTTCGGAGCAAGAAAAAGCCCATTAAAGGCTCAAAATAGGTAAAACTTATTGTACGCACTTAGATTTAGAGCGAAATGAGTTTTTAAGGTTTGTTGCATCTCCAAATGAGTCCCTAAGATTTATTATAATATATTATATGTATAAATACACATTTTTTATCAGAACAACTTTGCTATAGTCACTTCGGAGCCAAAAAAGCCTCTTTAAGATTTAATTTTGGCAAAACTTGTTATAATTACTTTGTTTTAACGCGAAATGGGTTTTTAACGTGTCTTGGAGCTCCAAATGAGTTCATAAGATTTATTATAATACATTATATGTTGAAATACTTATTTAGGATCAAAAAAACGTTGCTAGACACATTTAGGAGCCAAAGAAGCCCCTTAAAGGCTCAATTTAGGTAAAACTGGTTATAAGCACTTAGTTTTAGCGCGAAGTGAGTTTTTAAAGCTTGCTGGAGCTCCAAATGAGTTCCTAAGACTGATTATACTAAATTATACATTTAAATACACATTTGGTATCAAAATAACTTGGCCAGAGTCACTTCGGAACCAAAAAAGCCCTTTAAAGGCTCGATTTAGGCACAACTAGTGAAAGGGACTTAGTTTTTGCGCGTAGTGACTTTTAAGGCTTTTTGGAACACAAAATGTGTCCCTATGACTTATTATAATACAATATATGTTCAAATACTCATGTAGAATCAAAACAACTCTGCTAGAGTCACTTCGGAGCCAAAAAAGCCCTTTAAAGGCTCGAATTAGGTAAAACTTATTGTACGCACTTAGATTTAGTTCGAAGTGAGTTTATAAGGTTTGTTCCATCTCAAAATGAGTCCCTAAGATTTATTATAATATATTATATGATTAAATACACATTTGTGATCAGAACAACTTTGCTAGAGTCACTTCGGAGCCAAAAAAGCCTCTTTAACATTCAATTTTGGCAAAACCTGTTATAGTTACTTTGTTTTAACGCGAAGTGGGTTTTTAACGCGTCTTGGAGCTCCAAATGAGTTCCTAAGATTTATTATAATAGATTATATGTTGAAATACTTATTTAGGATCAAAAAAGCGTTGCTAGACACATTTAGGAGCCAAAGAAGCCCCTTAAAGGCTCAATTTAGGTAAAACTGGTTATAAGTACTTAGTTTCAGCGCGAAGTGAGTTTTTAAAGCTTGTTGGAGCTCCAAATGAGTTCCTAAGACTGCTTATACTAAATTATATATTTAAATACACATTTGGGATCAAAATAACTTTGCCAGAGTCACTTCTGAACTAAAAAAGCCCTTTAAAGGCCCGATTTAGGCACAACTTGTCAAAAGGACTTAGTTTTTGCACGTCGTGACTATAGGGTTTTTGGAACACAAATTGTGTCCCTATGACTTATTATAATACAATATATGTTCGAATACTCATGTAGAATCAAAACAACATTGCTAGAGTCACTTCGGAGCCAGGAAAAGCCCTTTAAAGGCTCAATTTAGGTAAAACTTATTGTACCCACTTAGATTTAGAGCGAAATGAGTTTTTAAGGTTTGTTGCATCTCCAAATGAGTCCCTAAGATTTATTATAATATATTATATGTATAAATACACATTTTTTATCAGAACAACTTTGCTATAGTCACTTCGGAGCCAAAACAGCCTCTTTAAGATTCAATTTTTGGCAAAACTTGTTATAATTACTTTGTTTTAACGCGAAATGGGTTTTTAACGTGTCTTGGAGCTCCAAATGAGTTCATAAGATTTATTATAATACATTATATGTTGAATTACTTATTTAGGATAAAATAAACGTTGCTAGACACATTTAGGAGCCAAAGAAGCCCCTTAAAGGCTCAATTTAGGTAAAACTGGTTATAAGCACTTAGTTTTAGCGCGAAGTGAGTTTTTAAAGCTTGTTGGAGCTCCAAATGAGTTCCTAAGACTGATTATACTAAATTATATATTTAAATACACATTTGGTATCAAAATAACTTTGCCAGAGTCACTTCGGAACCAAAAAAGCCCTTTAAAGGCTCGATTTAGGCACAACTTGTCAAAAGGACTTAGTTTTTGCGCCTAGTGACTTTTAAGGGTTTTTGGATCACAAAATGTGTCCCTATGACTTATTATAATACAATATATGTTCGAATACTCATGTAGAATCAAAACAACTCTGCCAGAGTCACTTCGGAGCCAAAAAAGCCCTTTAAAGGCTCGATTTAGGTAAAACTTATTGTACGCACTTAGATTTAGTTCGAAGTGAGTTTATAAGGTTTGTTCCATCTCAAAATGAGTCCCTAAGATTTATTATAACATATTATATGATTAAATACACATTTGTGATCAGAACAACTTTGCTAGAGTCACTTCGGAGCCAAAAAAGCCTCTTTAACATTCAATTTTGGCAAAACTTGTTATAATTACTTTGTTTTAACGCGAAATGGGTTTTTAACGCGTCTTGGAGCTCCAAATGAGTTCATAAGACTTATTATAATACATTATATGTTGAAATACTTATTTAGGATCAAAACAACGTTGCTAGACAAATTTCGGAGCCAAAGAAGCCCTTTAAAGGCTCAATTTAGGTAAAACTGGTTATAAGCACTTAGTTTTAGCGCGAAGTGAGTTTTTAAAGCTTGTTGGAGCTCCAAATGAGTCCCTAAGACTTATTATACTAAATTATATATTTAAATACACATTTGGGATCAAAACAACTTTGCCAGAGTCACTTCGAAACCAGAAAAGCCATTTAAAGGCTCGATTTAGGCACAACTTGTCAAAAGGACTTAATTTTTGCGCAGTAGTGACTTTTAAGGGTTTTTAGAACTCAAAATGGGTCCCTATGAGTTTTTATAATACAATATATGATCAAATACTAATGTAGAATCAAAACAAAATTGCTAGAGTCACTTCGGAGCCAAAAAATGCCCTTTAAAGGCTCAATTTAGGTAAAACTTATTGTCCGCACTTAGATTTAGTGCGAAATGAGTTTTTAAGGTTTGTTGCATCTCCAAATAATTCCCTAAGATATATTATAAGAAATTATATGTATAAATAAACATTTGTGACCACAACAACTTTGCTAGAATCACATCGGAGCCAAAAAAGCCTTTTAAAAATTCAATTTCGGCAAAACTTGTTATAATTACTTTGTTTTAACGCGAAGTGGGTTTTTAACGTGTCTTGGAGCTTCAAATGAGTTCCTAAGATTTATAATATTACATTATATGTTGAAATACTTATTTAGGTTCAAAAAAGCGTTGCTAGACACATTTAGAAGCCAAAGAAGCCCCTTAAAGGCTCAATTTAGGTAAAACTAGTTATAAGCACTTAGTTTCAGGGCGAAGTGTGTTTTTAAAGCTTGTTTGAGCTCCAAATGAGTTCCTAAGACTGATTATACTAAATTATAGATTTAAATACACATTTCGTATCAAAATAACTTTGCCAGAGTCACTTCGGAACCAAAAACGCCCTTTAAAGGCCCGATTTAGGCACAACTTGTCAAAAGGACTTAGTTTATGCACGTCGTGACTTTTAAGGGTTTTTGGAACACAAAATGCGTCCCTATGACTTATTATAATACAATATATGTTCGAATACACATGTAGAATCAAAACAACATTGCTAGAATCACTTCGGAGCCAAAAAAAAGCCCTTGAAAGGCTCAATTTAGGTAAAACATATTGTACGCTCTTAGATTTAGAGCGAAATGAGTTTTTAAGGTTTGTTGCATCTCCAAATGAGTCCCTAATATTTATTATAATATATTATATGTATAAATACACATTTGTGATCAGAACAACTTTGCTATAGTCACTTCGGAGCCAAAACAGCCTCTCTAACATTCAATTTTGGAAAAACTTGTTATAATTACTTTGTTTTAACGCGAAATGGGTTTTTAACGCGTCTTGAAGCTCCAAATGAGTTCCTAAGATTTATTATAATACATTATATGTTGAAATACTTATTTAGGATAAAATAAACGTTGCTAGACACATCTAGGAGCCAAAGAAGCCCCTTAAAGGCTCAATTTAGGTAAAACTGGTTATAAGCACTTAGTTTTAGCGCGATGTGAGTTTTTAAAGCTTGTTGGAGCTCGAAATGAGTTCCTAAGACTGATTATACTAAATTATATATTTAAATACACATTTGGTATCAAAATAACTTTGCCAGAGTCACTTCGGAACCAAAAAAGCCCTTTAAAGGCTCGATTTAGGCACAACTTGTCAAAAGGACTTAGTTTTTGCGCCTAGTGACTTTTAAGGGTTTTTGGAACACAAAATGTGTCCCTATGACTTATTATAATACCATATATGTTTGAATACTCATGTAGAATCAAAACAACTCTGCTAGAGTAACTTCGGAGCCAAACAAGCCCTTTAAAAGCTCGATTTAGGTAAAACTTATTGTACACACTTAGATTTAGGTCGAAGTGAGTTTATAAGGTTTGTTCCATCTCAAAATGAGTCCCTAAGATTTATTATAACATATTATCTAATTAAATACACATTTGTGATCAGAACAACTTTGCTAGAGTCACTTCGGAGCTAAAAAAGCCTCTTTAACATTCAATTTTGGTAAAACCTGTTATACTTACTTTGTTTTAACGCGAAATGGGTTTTTAATGCGTCTTGGAGCTCCAAATGAGTTCATAAGACTTATTATAAAACATTATATGTTGAAACACTTATTTGGGATCAAAGCAACGTTGCTAGACAAATTTCGGAGCCAAAAAAGCCCTTTAAAGGCTAAATTTAGGTAAAACTAGTTATAAGCACTTAGTCTTAGCGCGAAGTGAGTTTTTAAAGCTTGCTGGAGCTCCAAATGAGTCCCTAAGACTTATTATACTAAATTATATGTTAAAATACACATTTGGGATCAAAACAACTTTGCCAGAGTTACTTCGAAACCAGAGAAGCCATTTAAAGGCTAGATTTAGGCACAACTTGTCAAAAGGACTTAATTTTTGCGCGTAGTGACTTTTAAGGGTTTTTGGAACTCAAAATTTGTCCCTATCAGTTATTATAATACAATATATGATCAAATACTAATGTAGAATCAAAACAAAATTGCTAGAGTCACTTGGGAGCCAAAAAATGCCCTTAAAGGCTCAATTTAGGTAAAGCTTATTGTCCGCACTTACATTTAGTGCGAAATGAGTTTTTAAGGTTTGTTGCATCTCCAAATAAGTCCCTAAGATATATTATAATATATTATATGTATAAATACACATTTGTTACCACAACCACTTTGCTAGAATCACTTCGGAGCCAAAAAAGCCTTTTAAAAATTCAATTTCGGCAAAACGTGTTATGATTACTTTGTTTTAACGCAAAGTGGGTTTTTAACGCATCTTGGAGCTCCAAATGAGTTCCTAAGATTTATAATATTACATTATATGTTGAAATACTTATTTAGGATCAAAAAAGTGTTGCTAGACACATTTAGAAGCCAAACAAGCCCCTTAAAGGCTCAATTTAGGTAAAACTAGTTATAAGCACTTAGTTTCAGCACGAAGTGAGTTTTTATAGCTTGTTTGAGCTCCAAATAAGTTCCTAAGACTGATTATACTAAATTATAGATTTAAATACACACTGGGATCAAAATAAATTTGACAGAGTCACTTCGGAACCAAAAAAGCCCTTTAAAGGCCTGATTTAGGCACAACTTGTCAAAAGGACTTAGTTTTTGTACGTCGTGACTTTTAAGGGTTTTTGGAACACAAAATGTGTCCCTATGACTTATTATAATACAATATATGTTCGAATACTCATGTAGAATCAAAACAACTCTGCTAGAGTAACTTCGGAGCCAAACAAGCCCTTTAAAGGTTCGATTTAGGGAAAACTTACTGTACGCACTTAGATTTAGTTCGAATTGAGTTTATAAGGTTTGTTCCATCTCAAAATGAGTCCCTAAGATTTATTATAACATATTATATGATTAAATACACATTTGTGATCAGAACAACTTTGCTAGAGTCACTTCGGAGCCTAAAAAGCTTCTTTAACATTCAATTTTGGCAAAACCTGTTATACTTACTTTGTTTTAACGTGAAATGGGTTTTTAACGTGTCTTGGAGCTCCAAATGAGTTCATAAGACTTATTATAAAACATTATATGTTGAAATACTTATTTGGGATCAAAACAACATTGCTAGACAAATTTCGGAGCCAAAAAAGCCCTTTAAAGGCTAAATTTAGGTAAAATTAGTTATAAGCACTTAGTTTTAGCGCGAAGTGAGTTTTTAAAGCTTCCTGGAGCTCCAAATGAGTCCCTAAGACTTATTATACTAAATTATATGTTAAAATACACTTTCGGGATCAAAACAACTTTGCCAGAGTCACTTCGAAACCAGAGAAGCCATTTAAAGGCTCGATTTAGGCACAACTTGTCAAAAGGACTTAATTTTTGCGCGTAGTGACTTTTAAGGGTTTTTGGAACTCAAAATGTGTCCCTATGAGTTATTATAATACAATATATGATCAAATACTAATGTAGAATCTTAACAAAATTGCTAGAGTCACTTCGGAGCCGAAAAATAACCTTTAAAGGCTCAATTTAGGTAAAACTTAATGTCCGCACTTAGATTTAGTGCGAAATGAGTTTTTAAGGTTTGTTGCATCTCCAAATAAGTCCGTAAGATATATTATAATATATTACATGTATAAATACACATTTGTGACCACAACAACTTTGCTAGAATCACTTCGGAGCCGAAAAAGCCTTTTAAAAATTCAATTTCGGCAAAACTTGTTATAATTACTTTGTTTTAACGCGAAGTGGGTTTTTAACGTGTCTTGGAGCTCCAAATGAGTTCCTAAGATTTATAATATTACATTATATGTTGAAATACTTATTTAGGATCAAAAATACATTGCTAAACACGTTTAGGAGCCGAAGAAGCCCCTTAAAGACTCAATTTAGGTAAAACTAGTTATAAGCACTTAGTTTTTGCGCGAAGTGAGTTTTTAAAGCTTGTTGGAGCTCCAAATGAGTTCTTAAGACTGATTATACTAAATTATATCTTTAAATACACATTTGGTATCAAAATAACTTTGCCAGAGTCACTTGACAAAAAGACTTAGTTTTTGCGCCTAGTGACTTTAAAGGGTTTTTGGAACAAAAAATGTTTCCCTATGACTTATTATAATACGATATATGTTCAAATACTCATGTAGAATCAAAACAATATTGCTAGAGTCACTTTGGAACCAAAAAAGCCCTTTAACGGCTCAATTTAGGTAGAACTTTGTTATAATTTCTTTGTTTTAACGCGAAATGGGTTTTTAACGCGTCTTGGAGCTCCAAATGAGTTCATAAGACTTATTATAAAATATTATATCTTGAAATACTTATTTAGGATCAAAACAACGTTTTCAGACACATTTCGGAGCCAAAGAAGCCCTTTAAAGGCTCAATTTAGGTAAAACTGGTTATAAGCACTTAGTTTTATCGCGAAGTGAGTTTTTAAAGATTGTTTGAGCTCCAAATGAGTCCCTAAGACTTATTATATTAAATTATATGTTTAAATACACATTGGGGATAAAAACAACTTTTCCATAGTCACTTCGGAACCAGAAAAGCCCTTTAAAGGCTCGATTTATGCACAACTTGTCAAAAGGACTTAGTTTTTGCGTGTAGTGACTTTTAAGGGTTTTTGGAACACAAAATGTGTCCCTATGACTTATTATACTACAATATATGTTCAAACACTCATGTAGAATCAAAACAACATTGCTAGAGTCACTTCGGAGCCAAAAAGGCCCTTTAAAGGCTCAATTTAGGTAAAACTTATTGTACGCACTTAGATTTAGTGCAAAATGAGTTTTTAAGGTTTGTTGCATCTCCAAACGAGTCCCTAAGATTTATTATAATATATTATAAGTTTAAATAAAGATTTGTGACCACAACAACTT
This sequence comes from Boehmeria nivea var. tenacissima, assembly GCA_018132145.1. Classification (NCBI taxonomy): domain Eukaryota; kingdom Viridiplantae; phylum Streptophyta; class Magnoliopsida; order Rosales; family Urticaceae; genus Boehmeria; species Boehmeria nivea. Next base: position 1,115,669 of record CM030886.1, read on the forward strand.
TGCTAGAATCACTTTTGAGCCAAAAAAACCATTTAAAAATTTAATTTCGGGAAAACTTGTTATAATTACTTTATTTTAACGCGAAATGGGTTTTTAACGCGTCTTGGAGCTCCAAATGAGTTCCTAAGACTTATTATAATACACTATCTATTGAAATACTTATTCAGGATAAAAACAACGTTGCTAGACACATTTCAGAGCCAAAGAAGCCCTTTAAGGGCTCAATTTAGGTAAAACTTGTTATAAGCAGTTAGTTTTAGAGCGAAGTGAGGTTTTAAGGCTTTTTGGAGCTCCAAATGAGTTCCTAAGACATATTATACTAAATTATATGATTAAATACACATTTGGGATCAAAACAACTTTGCTAGAGTCGCTTCGGAACCAAAAAGGCCCTTTAAAGGCTCGATTTAGGCACAGCTTGTCAAAAGGACTTAGTTTTTGCGCGTAGTGACTTTCAAGGGTTTTTGGAATACAAAATGTGTCCCTATCACTTATTATAATACAATATATGTTCAAATACTCATGTAGAATCAAAACAACATTGCTAGAGTCACTTCGGAGCCAAAAAGGCCCTTTAAAGGCTCAATTTAGGTAAAACTTGTTGTACGCAATTAGATTTAGTGCGAAATGAGTTTTTAAGGTTTGTTGCATCTCCAAAATAGTCCCTAAGATTTATTATAATATATTATAAGTTTAAATACACATTTGTGACCACAACAACTTTGCTAGAATCACTTTGGAGCCAAAAAAGCCTTTTAAAAATTTAATTTCGGGAAAACTTGTTATAATTACTTTGTTTTAACGCGAAATGGGTTTTTAACGCGTCTTGGAGCTCCAAATGAGTTCCTAAGACTTATTATAATATAGTATATATTGAAATACTTATTCAGGATAAAAACAACGTTGCTAGACACATTTCTGAGCCAAAGAAGTCCTTTAAGGGCTCAATTTAAGTAAAACTGGTTATAAGCAGTTAGTTTAAGTGCGAAGTGAGTTTTTAAAGCTTTTTGGAGCTCCAAATGAGTCCCTAAGACTTATTATACTAAATTATATGTTTAAATACACATTTGGGATCAAAACAACTTTGCTAGAGTCGCTTCGAATCCAAAAAGGCCCTTTAAAGGCTCGATTTAGGCACAACTTGTCAAAAGGACTTAGTTTTTGCACGTAGTGACTTTTTAAGGGTTTTTGGATCTGAAATTGTGTCCCTATGACTTATTATAATACAATATGTGTTCAAACACTCATGTAGAATCAAAACAACTCTGCTAGAGTCACTTTGAAGCCAAAAGAGCCCTTTAAAGGCTCGATTTAGGTAAACTTACTGTACGCACTTAGATTTAGTTCGAAGTGAGTTTTTAAGGTTTGTTGCATCTAAAAATGAGTCCCTAAGATTTATTATAATATTTTAAATGATTAAATACACATTTGTGATCAGAATAACTTTGTTAGAGTCACTTCGGAGCCAATAAAACCTCTTTAACCTTCAATTTTGGCAAAATTTGTTATAATGACTTGGTTTTAATGCGAAATGGGTTTTTAACGCGTCTTGGAGCTCCAAATGAGTTTCCAAGACTTATTATAATACATTATATGTTAAAATACTTATTCAGGATCAAAACAACGTTGCTAGACAAATTTCGGAGCCAAAGAAGCCATTTATAGGCTCAATTTAGGTAAAACTGGTTATAAGCACTTAGTTTCAGCGCGAAGCGAGATTTTAAAGCTTGTTAAAGCTCCAAATGAGTTCATAAGACTTATTCTACTAAATTATATGTTTAAATACACATTTGGGATCAAAACAACTTTGCCACAGTCACTTCAGAACTAAAAAAGCCCTTTAAAGGCTCGATTTAGGCACAACTTGTCAAAAGGACTTAGTTTTTGCGCGTAGTGACTTTTAAGGGTTTTTGGAACACAAAATGTGTCCCTATCACTTATTATAATACAATATATGTTCAAATACTCATTTAGAATCAAAACAACATTGCTAGAGTCACTTCGGAGCCAAAAAGGCCCTTTAAAGGCTCAATTTAGGTAAAACTTATTGTACGCACTTAGATTTAGTGCGAAATGAGTTTTTAAGGTTTGTTGCATCTCCAAACGAGTCCCTAAGATTTATTATAATCTATTATAAGTTTAAATACACATTTGTGAACACAACAACTTTGCTAGAATCACTTTGGAGCCAAAAAAGCCTTTTAAAAATTTAATTTCGGGAAAACTTGTTATAATTACTTTGTTTTAACGCGAAATGGGTTTTTAACGCGTCTTGGAGCTCCAAATGAGTTCTTAAGACTTATTATAATACACTATATATTGAAATACTTATTTAGGATGAAAACAACGATGCTAGACACATTTCAGAGCCAAAGAAGCCCTTTAAGGGCTCAATTTAGGTAAAACTAGTTATAAGCAGTTAGTTTTAGTGCGAAGTGAGTTTTTAAGGCTTTTTGGAGCTCCAAATGAGTCCCTAAGACATATTATACTAAATTATATGTTTAAATACACATTTGGGATCAAAACAACTTTGCTAGAGTCGCTTCGGAACCAAAAAGGCCCTTTAAAGGCTCGATTTAGGCACAACTTGTCAAAAGGAATTAGTTTTTGCGCGTAGTGACTTTTAAGGGTTTTTGGAACACAAAATGTGTTCCTATCACTTATTATAATACAATATATGTTCAAATACTCAAGTAGAATCATAACAACATTGCTAGAGTCAATTCGGAGCCAAAAACGCCCTTTAAAGGCCCAATTTAGGTAAAACTTGTTGTACGCACTTAGATTTAGTGCGAAATGAGTTTTTAAGGTTTGTTGCATCTCCAAAATAGTCCCTAAGATTTATTATAATATATTATAAGTTTAAATACACATTTGTGACCACAACAACTTTGCTAGAATCATTTTGGTGCCAAAAAAAGCCTTTTAAAAATTCAATTTCGGGAAAACTTGTTATAATTACTTTGTTTTAACGCGAAATGGGTTTTTATTGCGTCTTGGAGCTCCAAATGAGTTCCTAATACTTATTATAATACAGTATATATTGAAATACTTGTTCAGGATAAAAACAACGTTGCTAGACACATTTCAGAGCCAAAGAAGTCCTTTAAGGGCTCAATTTAGGTAAAACTGGTTATAAGCAGTTAGTTTTAGTGTGAAGTGAGTTTTGAAAGCTTTTTGGAGCTTCAAATGAGTCCCTAAGACTTATTATACTAAATTATATGTTTAAATACACATTTGGGATCAAAACAACTTTGCTAGAGTCGCTTCGAAACCAAAAAGGCCTTTAAAGGCTCGATTTAGGCACAACTTGTCAAAAGGACTTAGTTTTTGCACGTAGTGACTTTTTAAGGATTTTTGGATTTGAAATTGTGTCCCTATGACTAATTATAATACAATATATGTTCAAACACTCATGTAGAATCAAAACAACTCTGCTAGAGTCACTTTGGAGCCAAAAGAGCCCTTTAAAGGCTCGATTTAGGTAAAACTTATTGTACGCACTTAGATATAGTTCGAAGTGAGTTTTTAAGGTTTTTTGCATCTAAAAACGAGTCCCTAAGATTTATTATAATATTTTAAATGATTAAATACACATTTGTGATCAGAATAACTTTGTTAGAGTCACTTCGGAGCCAATAAAACCTCTTTAACCTTCAATTTTGGAAAAATTTGTTATAATGACTTTGTTTTAACGCGAAATGGGTTTTTAACGGGTCTTGGAGCTCCATATGAGTTTCCAAGACTTATTATAATACATTATATGTTAAAATACTTATTGAGGATCAAAACAACGTTGCTAGACAAATTTCGGAGCCAAAGAAGCCCTTTAAAGACTCAATTTAGGTAAAACTGGTTATAAGCACTTAGTTTCAGCGCGAAGTGAGATTTTAAAGCTTGTTAAAGCTCCAAATCAGTTCCTAAGACTTATTATACTAAATTATATGTTTAAATACACATTTGGGATCAAAACAACTTTGCCACAGTCACTTCAGAACTAAAAAAGCCCTTTAAATGCTCGATTTAGGCACAACTTGTCAAAAGGACTTAGTTTTTGCGCGTAGTGACTTTTAAGGGTTTTTGGAACACAAAATGTGTCCCTATCACTTATTATAATACAATATATGTTCAAATACTCATTTAGAATCAAAACAACATTGCTAGAATCACTTCGGAGCCAAAAAGGCCCTTTAAAGGCTCAATTTAGGTAAAACTTATTGTACGCACTTAGATTTAGTGCGAAATGAGTTTTTAAGGTTTGTTGCATCTCCAAACGAGTCCCTAAGATTTATTATAATCTATTATAAGTTTAAATACACATTTGTGAACACAACAACTTTGCTAGAATCACTTTGGAGCCAAAAAAGCCTTTTAAAAATTTAATTTCGGGAAAACTTGTTATAATTACTTTGTTTTAATGCGAAATGGGTTCTTAACGCGTCTTGGAGCTCCAAATGAGTTCTTAAGACTTATTATAATACACTATATATTGAAATACTTATTTAGGATGAAAACAACGATGCTAGACACATTTCAGAGCCAAAGAAGCCCTTTAAGGGCTCAATTTAGGTAAAACTGGTTATAAGCAGTTAGTTTTAGTGCGAAGTGAGTTTTTAAGGCTTTTGGAGCTCGAAATGAGTCCCTAGGACATATTATACTAAATTATATGTTTAAATACACATTTGGGATCAAAACAACTTTGCTAGAGTCGCTTCGGAACCAAAAAGGCCCTTTAAAGGCTCGATTTAGGCACAACTTGTCAAAAGGACTTAGTTTTTATGCGTAGTGACTTTTAAGGGTTTTTGGAACACAAAATGTGTCCCTATAACTTATTATAATACAATATATGTTCAAATACTCATGTAGAATCAAAACAACATTACTAGAGTCACTTCGGAGCCAAAAAGGCCCTTTAAAGGCTCAATTTAGGTAAAACTTGTTGTACGCACTTAGATTTAGTGCGAAATGAGGTTTTAAGGTTTGTTGCATCTACAAAATAGTCCCTAAGATTTATTATAATATATTATAAGTTTAAATAAACATTTGTGACCACAACAACTTTGCTAGAATCATTTTGGAGCCAAAAAAGCCTTTTAAAAATTCAATTTCGGGAAAACTTGTTATAATTACTTTGTTTTAACGCGAAACGGGTTTTTAATGCGTCTTGGAGCTCCAAATGAGTTCCTAAGACTTATTATAATACAATATATATTGAAATACTTATTCAGGATAAAAACAACGTTGCTGGAGACATTTCAGAGCCAAAGAAGTCCTTTAAGGGCTCAATTTAAGTAAAACTGGTTATAAGCAGTTAGTTTTAGTGCGAAGTGAGTTTTTAAAGCTTTTTGGAGCTTCAAATGAGTCCCTAAGACTTATTATACTAAATTATATGTTTAAATACACATTTGGGATCAAAACAACTTTGCTAGAGTCGCTTCGAAACCAAAAAGGCCCTTTAAAGGCTCTATTTAGGCACAACTTGTCAAAAGGACTTAGTTTTCGAACGTAGTGTCTTTTTAAGGGTTTTTGGATCTGAAATTGTGTCCGTATGACTTATTATAATACAATATATGTTCAAACACTCATGTAGAATCAAAACAACTCTGCTAGAGTCACTTTGGAGCCAAAAGAGCCCTTTAAAGGCTCGATTTAGGTAAAACTTATTGTACGCACTTAGATATAGTTCGAAGTGAGTTTTTAAGGTTTTTTGCATCTAAAAACGAGTCCCTAAGATTTATTATAATATTTTAAATGATTAAATACACATTTGTGATCAGAATAACTTTGTTAGAGTCACTTCGGAGCCAATAAAACCTCTTTAACCTTCAATTTTGGAAAAATTTGTTATAATGACTTTGTTTTAACGCGAAATGGGTTTTTAACGGGTCTTGGAGCTCCATATGAGTTTACAAGACTTATTATAATACATTATATGTTAAAATACTTATTGAGGATCAAAACAACGTTGCTAGACAAATTTCGGAGCCAAAGAAGCCCTTTAAAGACTCAATTTAGGTAAAACTGGTTATAAGCACTTAGTTTCAGCGCGAAGTGAGATTTTAAAGCTTGTTAAAGCTCCAAATCAGTTCCTAAGACTTATTATACTAAATTATATGTTTAAATACACATTTGGGATCAAAACAACTTTGCCACAGTCACTTCAGAACTAAAAAAGCCCTTTAAATGCTCGATTTAGGCACAACTTGTCAAAAGGACTTAGTTTTTGCGCGTAGTGACTTTTAAGGGTTTTTGGAACACAAAATGTGTCCCTATCACTTATTATAATACAATATATGTTCAAATACTCATTTAGAATCAAAACAACATTGCTAGAATCACTTCGGAGCCAAAAAGGCCCTTTAAAGGCTCAATTTAGGTAAAACTTATTGTACGCACTTAGATTTAGTGCGAAATGAGTTTTTAAGGTTTGTTGCATCTCCAAACGAGTCCCTAAGATTTATTATAATCTATTATAAGTTTAAATACACATTTGTGAACACAACAACTTTGCTAGAATCACTTTGGAGCCAAAAAAGCCTTTTAAAAATTTAATTTCGGGAAAACTTGTTATAATTACTTTGTTTTAATGCGAAATGGGTTCTTAACGCGTCTTGGAGCTCCAAATGAGTTCTTAAGACTTATTATAATACACTATATATTGAAATACTTATTTAGGATGAAAACAACGATGCTAGACACATTTCAGAGCCAAAGAAGCCCTTTAAGGGCTCAATTTAGGTAAAACTGGTTATAAGCAGTTAGTTTTAGTGCGAAGTGAGTTTTTAAGGCTTTTGGAGCTCGAAATGAGTCCCTAGGACATATTATACTAAATTATATGTTTAAATACACATTTGGGATCAAAACAACTTTGCTAGAGTCGCTTCGGAACCAAAAAGGCCCTTTAAAGGCTCGATTTAGGCACAACTTGTCAAAAGGACTTAGTTTTTATGCGTAGTGACTTTTAAGGGTTTTTGGAACACAAAATGTGTCCCTATAACTTATTATAATACAATATATGTTCAAATACTCATGTAGAATCAAAACAACATTACTAGAGTCACTTCGGAGCCAAAAAGGCCCTTTAAAGGCTCAATTTAGGTAAAACTTGTTGTACGCACTTAGATTTAGTGCGAAATGAGGTTTTAAGGTTTGTTGCATCTACAAAATAGTCCCTAAGATTTATTATAATATATTATAAGTTTAAATAAACATTTGTGACCACAACAACTTTGCTAGAATCATTTTGGAGCCAAAAAAGCCTTTTAAAAATTCAATTTCGGGAAAACTTGTTATAATTACTTTGTTTTAACGCGAAACGGGTTTTTAATGCGTCTTGGAGCTCCAAATGAGTTCCTAAGACTTATTATAATACAATATATATTGAAATACTTATTCAGGATAAAAACAACGTTGCTGGAGACATTTCAGAGCCAAAGAAGTCCTTTAAGGGCTCAATTTAAGTAAAACTGGTTATAAGCAGTTAGTTTTAGTGCGAAGTGAGTTTTTAAAGCTTTTTGGAGCTTCAAATGAGTCCCTAAGACTTATTATACTAAATTATATGTTTAAATACACATTTGGGATCAAAACAACTTTGCTAGAGTCGCTTCGAAACCAAAAAGGCCCTTTAAAGGCTCTATTTAGGCACAACTTGTCAAAAGGACTTAGTTTTCGAACGTAGTGTCTTTTTAAGGGTTTTTGGATCTGAAATTGTGTCCGTATGACTTATTATAATACAATATATGTTCAAACACTCATGTAGAATCAAAACAACTCTGCTAGAGTCACTTTGGAGCCAAAAGAGCCCTTTAAAGGCTCGATTTAGGTAAAACTTATTGTACGCACTTAGATATAGTTCGAAGTGAGTTTTTAAGGTTTTTTGCATCTAAAAACGAGTCCCTAAGATTTATTATAATATTTTAAATGATTAAATACACATTTGTGATCAGAATAACTTTGTTAGAGTCACTTCGGAGCCAATAAAACCTCTTTAACCTTCAATTTTGGAAAAATTTGTTATAATGACTTTGTTTTAACGCGAAATGGGTTTTTAACGGGTCTTGGAGCTCCATATGAGTTTCCAAGACTTATTATAATACATTATATGTTAAAATACTTATTGAGGATCAAAACAACGTTGCTAGACAAATTTCGGAGCCAAAGAAGCCCTTTAAAGACTCAATTTAGGTAAAACTGGTTATAAGCACTTAGTTTCAGCGCGAAGTGAGATTTTAAAGCTTGTTAAAGCTCCAAATCAGTTCCTAAGACTTATTATACTAAATTATATGTTTAAATACACATTTGGGATCAAAACAACTTTGCCACAGTCACTTCAGAACTAAAAAAGCCCTTTAAATGCTCGATTTAGGCACAACTTGTCAAAAGGACTTAGTTTTTGCGCGTAGTGACTTTTAAGGGTTTTTGGAACACAAAATGTGTCCCTATCACTTATTATAATACAATATATGTTCAAATACTCATTTAGAATCAAAACAACATTGCTAGAATCACTTCGGAGCCAAAAAGGCCCTTTAAAGGCTCAATTTAGGTAAAACTTATTGTACGCACTTAGATTTAGTGCGAAATGAGTTTTTAAGGTTTGTTGCATCTCCAAACGAGTCCCTAAGATTTATTATAATCTATTATAAGTTTAAATACACATTTGTGAACACAACAACTTTGCTAGAATCACTTTGGAGCCAAAAAAGCCTTTTAAAAATTTAATTTCGGGAAAACTTGTTATAATTACTTTGTTTTAATGCGAAATGGGTTCTTAACGCGTCTTGGAGCTCCAAATGAGTTCTTAAGACTTATTATAATACACTATATATTGAAATACTTATTTAGGATGAAAACAACGATGCTAGACACATTTCAGAGCCAAAGAAGCCCTTTAAGGGCTCAATTTAGGTAAAACTGGTTATAAGCAGTTAGTTTTAGTGCGAAGTGAGTTTTTAAGGCTTTTGGAGCTCGAAATGAGTCCCTAGGACATATTATACTAAATTATATGTTTAAATACACATTTGGGATCAAAACAACTTTGCTAGAGTCGCTTCGGAACCAAAAAGGCCCTTTAAAGGCTCGATTTAGGCACAACTTGTCAAAAGGACTTAGTTTTTATGCGTAGTGACTTTTAAGGGTTTTTGGAACACAAAATGTGTCCCTATAACTTATTATAATACAATATATGTTCAAATACTCATGTAGAATCAAAACAACATTACTAGAGTCACTTCGGAGCCAAAAAGGCCCTTTAAAGGCTCAATTTAGGTAAAACTTGTTGTACGCACTTAGATTTAGTGCGAAATGAGGTTTTAAGGTTTGTTGCATCTACAAAATAGTCCCTAAGATTTATTATAATATATTATAAGTTTAAATAAACATTTGTGACCACAACAACTTTGCTAGAATCATTTTGGAGCCAAAAAAGCCTTTTAAAAATTCAATTTCGGGAAAACTTGTTATAATTACTTTGTTTTAACGCGAAACGGGTTTTTAATGCGTCTTGGAGCTCCAAATGAGTTCCTAAGACTTATTATAATACAATATATATTGAAATACTTATTCAGGATAAAAACAACGTTGCTGGAGACATTTCAGAGCCAAAGAAGTCCTTTAAGGGCTCAATTTAAGTAAAACTGGTTATAAGCAGTTAGTTTTAGTGCGAAGTGAGTTTTTAAAGCTTTTTGGAGCTTCAAATGAGTCCCTAAGACTTATTATACTAAATTATATGTTTAAATACACATTTGGGATCAAAACAACTTTGCTAGAGTCGCTTCGAAACCAAAAAGGCCCTTTAAAGGCTCTATTTAGGCACAACTTGTCAAAAGGACTTAGTTTTCGAACGTAGTGTCTTTTTAAGGGTTTTTGGATCTGAAATTGTGTCCCTATGACTTATTATAATACAATATATGTTCAAACACTCATGTAGAATCAAAACAACTCTGCTAGAGTCACTTTGGAGCCAAAAGAGCCCTTTAAAGGCTCGATTTAGGTAAAATTTATTGTACGCACTTACATTTAGTTCGAAGTGAGTTTTTAAGGTTTGTTGCATCTAAAAATGAGTCCCTAAGATTTATTATAATATTTTAAATGATTAAATACACATTTGTGATCAGAATAACTTTGTTAGAGTCACTTCGGAGCCAATAAAACCTCTTTAACCTTCAATTTTGGCAAAATTTGTTATAATGACTTTGTTTTAACGCGAAATGGGTTTTTAACGCGTCTTGGAGCTCTAAATGAGTTTGCAAGACTTATTATAATACATTATATGTTAAAATACTTATTCAGGATAAAAAAAACGTTGCTAGACAAATTTCGGAGCCAAAGAAGCCCTTTAAAGGCTCAATTTAGGTAAAACTGGTTATATGCACTTAGTTTCAGCGCGAAGTGAGATTTTAAAGCTTGTTAAAGCTCCAAATGAGTTCGTAAGACTTAGTATACTAAATTATATGTTTAAATACACATTTGGGATCAAAACAACTTTGCCACAGTCACTTCGAAATTAAAAAAGCCCTTTAAAGGCTCGATTTAGGCACAACTTGTCAAAAGGACTTAGTTTTTGCGCGAAGTGACTTTTAAGGGTTTTTCGAACACAAAATATGTCCCTATCACTTATTATAATACAATATATGTTCAAATACTCATGTAAAATCAAAACAACATTGCTAGAGTCACTTCAGAGCCAAAAAGGCCCTTTAAAGGCTCAATTTAGGTAAAACTTATTGTACGCACTTAGATTTAGTGCAAAATGAGCTTTTAAGGTTTGTTGCATCTCTAAATGAATCCCTAAGATTTATTATAATCTATTATAAGTTTAAATACACATTTGTGGCCACAAGAACTTTGCTAGAATCACTTTGGAGCCAAAAAAGCCTTTTAAAAATTTAATTTCGGGAAAACTTGTTATAATTACTTTGTTTTAACGCGAAATGGGTTATTAACGTGTCTTGGAGCTCCAAATGAGTTCCTAAGACTTATTGTAATACACTATATATTGAAATACTTATTTAGGATAAAAACAACGATGCTAGACACATTTCAGAGCCAAAGAAGCCCTTTAAGGGCTCAATTTAGGTAAAACTGGTTATAAGCAGTTAGTTTTAGTGCGAAGTGAGTTTTTAAAGCTTTTTGGAGCTCCAAATGAGTCCCTAAGACTTATTATACTAAATTATATGTTTAAATACATATTTGGGATCAAAACAACTTTGCTAGAGTTGCTTCGAAACCAAAAAGGCCCTTTAAAGGCTCGATTTAGGCACAACTTGTCAAAAGGATTTAGTTTTTGCACGTAGTGACTTTTTAAGGGTTTTTGGAACACAAAATGTGTCCCTATCACTTATTATAATACAATATATGTTCAAATACTCATTTAGAATCAAAACAACATTGCTAGAGTCACTTCGGAGCCAAAAAGGCCCTTTAAAGGCTCAATTTAGGTCAAACTTATTGTACGCACTTAGATTTAGTGCGAAATGAGTTTTTAAGGTTTGTTGTATCTCCAAACGAGTCCCTAAGATTTATTATAATCTATTATAAGTTTAAATACACATTTGTGACCACAACATGTTTGCTAGAATCACTTTGGAGCCAAAAAAGCCTTTTAAAAATTTAATTTCGGGAAAATTTGCTATAATTACTTTGTTTTAATGCGAAATGGGTTCTTAACGCGTCTTGGAGCTCCAAATGAGTTCTTAAGACTTATTATAATACACTATATATTGAAATACTTATTTAGGATGAAAACAACGATGCTAGACACATTTCAGAGCCAAAGAAGCCCTTTAAGGGCTCAATTTAGGTAAAACTGGTTATAAGCAGTTAGTTTTAGTGCGAAGTGAGTTTTTAAAGCTTTTTGGAGCTCCAAATGAGTCCCTAAGACTTATTATACTAGATTATATGTTTAAATACACATTTGGGATCAAAACAACTTTGCTAGAGTCGCTTCGGAACCAAAAAGGCCCTTTAAAGGCTCGATTTAGGCACAACTTGTCAAAAGGACTTAGTTTTTATGCGTAGTGACTTTTAAGGGTTTTTGGAACACAAAATGTGTCCCTATAACTTATTATAATACAATATATGTTCAAATACTCATGTAGAATCAAAACAACATTACTAGAGTCACTTCGGAGCCAAAAAGGCCCTTTAAAGGCTCAATTTAGGTAAAACTTGTTGTACGCACTTAGATTTAGTGCGAAATGAGGTTTTAAGGTTTGTTGCATCTACAAAATAGTCCCTAAGATTTATTATAATATATTATAAGTTTAAATAAACATTTGTGACCACAACAACTTTGCTAGAATCATTTTGGAGCCAAAAAAGCCTTTTAAAAATTCAATTTCGGGAAAACTTGTTATAATTACTTTGTTTTAACGCGAAACGGGTTTTTAATGCGTCTTGGAGCTCCAAATGAGTTCCTAAGACTTATTATAATACAATATATATTGAAATACTTATTCAGGATAAAAACAACGTTGCTGGAGACATTTCAGAGCCAAAGAAGTCCTTTAAGGGCTCAATTTAAGTAAAACTGGTTATAAGCAGTTAGTTTTAGTGCGAAGTGAGTTTTTAAAGCTTTTTGGAGCTTCAAATGAGTCCCTAAGACTTATTATACTAAATTATATGTTTAAATACACATTTGGGATCAAAACAACTTTGCTAGAGTCGCTTCGAAACCAAAAAGGCCCTTTAAAGGCTCTATTTAGGCACAACTTGTCAAAAGGACTTAGTTTTCGAACGTAGTGTCTTTTTAAGGGTTTTTGGATCTGAAATTGTGTCCCTATGACTTATTATAATACAATATATGTTCAAACACTCATGTAGAATCAAAACAACTCTGCTAGAGTCACTTTGGAGCCAAAAGAGCCCTTTAAAGGCTCGATTTAGGTAAAATTTATTGTACGCACTTACATTTAGTTCGAAGTGAGTTTTTAAGGTTTGTTGCATCTAAAAATGAGTCCCTAAGATTTATTATAATATTTTAAATGATTAAATACACATTTGTGATCAGAATAACTTTGTTAGAGTCACTTCGGAGCCAATAAAACCTCTTTAACCTTCAATTTTGGCAAAATTTGTTATAATGACTTTGTTTTAACGCGAAATGGGTTTTTAACGCGTCTTGGAGCTCTAAATGAGTTTGCAAGACTTATTATAATACATTATATGTTAAAATACTTATTCAGGATAAAAAAAACGTTGCTAGACAAATTTCGGAGCCAAAGAAGCCCTTTAAAGGCTCAATTTAGGTAAAACTGGTTATATGCACTTAGTTTCAGCGCGAAGTGAGATTTTAAAGCTTGTTAAAGCTCCAAATGAGTTCGTAAGACTTAGTATACTAAATTATATGTTTAAATACACATTTGGGATCAAAACAACTTTGCCACAGTCACTTCGAAATTAAAAAAGCCCTTTAAAGGCTCGATTTAGGCACAACTTGTCAAAAGGACTTAGTTTTTGCGCGAAGTGACTTTTAAGGGTTTTTCGAACACAAAATATGTCCCTATCACTTATTATAATACAATATATGTTCAAATACTCATGTAAAATCAAAACAACATTGCTAGAGTCACTTCAGAGCCAAAAAGGCCCTTTAAAGGCTCAATTTAGGTAAAACTTATTGTACGCACTTAGATTTAGTGCAAAATGAGCTTTTAAGGTTTGTTGCATCTCTAAATGAATCCCTAAGATTTATTATAATCTATTATAAGTTTAAATACACATTTGTGGCCACAAGAACTTTGCTAGAATCACTTTGGAGCCAAAAAAGCCTTTTAAAAATTTAATTTCGGGAAAACTTGTTATAATTACTTTGTTTTAACGCGAAATGGGTTATTAACGTGTCTTGGAGCTCCAAATGAGTTCCTAAGACTTATTGTAATACACTATATATTGAAATACTTATTTAGGATAAAAACAACGATGCTAGACACATTTCAGAGCCAAAGAAGCCCTTTAAGGGCTCAATTTAGGTAAAACTGGTTATAAGCAGTTAGTTTTAGTGCGAAGTGAGTTTTTAAAGCTTTTTGGAGCTCCAAATGAGTCCCTAAGACTTATTATACTAAATTATATGTTTAAATACATATTTGGGATCAAAACAACTTTGCTAGAGTTGCTTCGAAACCAAAAAGGCCCTTTAAAGGCTCGATTTAGGCACAACTTGTCAAAAGGATTTAGTTTTTGCACGTAGTGACTTTTTAAGGGTTTTTGGAACACAAAATGTGTCCCTATCACTTATTATAATACAATATATGTTCAAATACTCATTTAGAATCAAAACAACATTGCTAGAGTCACTTCGGAGCCAAAAAGGCCCTTTAAAGGCTCAATTTAGGTCAAACTTATTGTACGCACTTAGATTTAGTGCGAAATGAGTTTTTAAGGTTTGTTGTATCTCCAAACGAGTCCCTAAGATTTATTATAATCTATTATAAGTTTAAATACACATTTGTGACCACAACATGTTTGCTAGAATCACTTTGGAGCCAAAAAAGCCTTTTAAAAATTTAATTTCGGGAAAATTTGCTATAATTACTTTGTTTTAATGCGAAATGGGTTCTTAACGCGTCTTGGAGCTCCAAATGAGTTCTTAAGACTTATTATAATACACTATATATTGAAATACTTATTTAGGATGAAAACAACGATGCTAGACACATTTCAGAGCCAAAGAAGCCCTTTAAGGGCTCAATTTAGGTAAAACTGGTTATAAGCAGTTAGTTTTAGTGCGAAGTGAGTTTTTAAAGCTTTTTGGAGCTCCAAATGAGTCCCTAAGACTTATTATACTAGATTATATGTTTAAATACACATTTGGGATCAAAACAACTTTGCTAGAGTCGCTTCGGAACCAAAAAGGCCCTTTAAAGGCTCGATTTAGGCACAACTTGTCAAAAGGACTTAGTTTTTACGCGTAGTGACTTTTAAGGGTTTTTGGAACACAAAATGTGTCCCTATCACTTATTATAATACAATATATGTTCAAATACTCATGTAGAATCAAAACAACATTGCTAGAGTCACTTCAGAGCCAAAAAGGCCCTTTAAAGGCTCAATTTAGGTAAAACTTTGTACGCACTTAGATTTAGTGCGAAATGAGTTTTTAAGGTTTGTTGCATCTCCAAAATAGTCCCTAAGATTTATTATAATATATTATAAGTTTAAATAAATATTTGTGACCACAACAACTTTGCTAGAATCATTTTTGAGCCAAAAAAGCCTTTAAAAATTCAATTTCGGGAAAACTTGTTATAATTACTTTGTTTTAACGCGAAATGGGTTTTTAATGCGTCTTGGAGCTCTAAATGAGTTCCTAAGACTTATTATAATAAATTAAATATTAAAATACTTATTCAGGATAAAAACAACGTTGCTGGAGACATTTCAGAGCCAAAGAAGTCCTTTAAGGGCTCAATTTAGGTAAAACTGGTTATAAGCAGTTAGTTTTAGTGCGAAGTGAGTTTTTAAAGCTTTTTGGAGCTTCAAATGAGTCCCTAAGACTTATTATACTAAATTATATGTTTAAAAACACATTTAGGATCAAAACAACTTTGCCACAGTCACTTCGGAATTAAAAAAGCCCTTTAAAGGCTCGATTTAGGCACAACTTGTCAAAAGGACTTAGTTTTTGCGCGTAGTGACTTTTAAGGGTTTTTGGAACACAAAATATGTCCCTATCACTTATTATAATACAATATATGTTCAAATACTCATGTAGAATCAAAACAACATTGCTAGAGTCACTTCGGAGCCAAAAAGTCCCTTTAAAGGCTCAATTTAGGTAAAACTTATTGTACGCACTTAGATTTAGTGCAAAATGAGCTTTTAAGGTTTGTTGCGTCTCTAAATGAGTCCCTAAGATTTTTTATAATATATTATAAGTTTAAATACAAATTTGCGACCACAACAACTTTGCTAGAATCACTTTGGAGCCAAAAAAGCCTTTTAAAAATTTAATTTCGGGAAAACTTGTTATAATTACTTTGTTTTAACGCGAAATGGGTTCTTAACGCGTCTTGGAGCTCCAAATGAGTTCCTAAGACTTATTATAATACACTATATATTGAAATACTTATTAAGGATAAAAACAACGATGCTAGACACATTTCAGAGCCAAAGAAGCCCTTTAAGGGCTCAATTTAGGTAAAACTGGTTATAAGAAGTTAGTTTTAGTGCGAAGTGAGTTTTTAAAGCTTTTTGGAGCTCCAAATGAGTCCCTAAGACTTATTATACTAAATTATATGTTTAAATACATATTTGGGATCAAAACAACTTTGCTAGAGTCGCTTCCAAACCAAAAAGGCCCTTTAAAGGCTCGATTTAGGCACAACTTGTCAAAAAGACTTAGTTTTTGCACGTAGTGACTTTTTAAGGGTTTTTGGAACTGAAATTGTGTCCCTATGACTTATTATAATACAATATATGTTCAAACACTTATGTAGAATCAAAACAACTCTGCTAGAGTCACTTTGGAGCCAAAAGAGCCCTTTAAAGGCTCGATTTAGGTAAAACTTATTGTACGCACTTAGATTTAGTTCGAAGTGAGTTTTTAAGGTTTATTGCAACTAAAAATGAGTCCCTAAGATTTATTATAATGTTTGAAATGATTAAATACACATTTGGGATCAGAATAACTTTGTTAGAGTCACTTCGGAGCCAATAAAACCTCTTCAACCTTCAATTTTGGCAAAATTTGTTATAATGACTTTGTTTTAACGCGAAATGGGTTTTTAACGCGTCTTGGAGCTCCAAATGAGTTTCCAAGACTCATTATATGTTAAAATACTTATTCAGGATCAAAACAACGTTGCTAGACAAATTTTGGAGCCAAAGAAGCCCTTTAAAGACTCAATTTAGGTAAAACTGGTTATAAGCACTTAGTTTTAGCGCGAAGTGAGATTTTAAAGCTTGTCAAAGCTTCAAATGAGTTCCTAAGACTTATTATACTAAATTATATGTTTAAATACACATTTGGGATCAAAACAACTTTGCCACAGTCACTTCGGAACTAAAAAAAGCCCTTTAAAGGTTCGATTTAGGCACAACTTGTCAAAAGGACTTAGTTTTTGCGCGTAGTCACTTTTAAGAGTTTTTGGAACACAAAATGTGTCCCTATCACTTATTATAATACAATATATGTTCAAATAGTCATGTAGAATCAAAACAACATTGCTAGAGTCACTTCGGAGCCAAAAAGGCTCTTTAAAGGCTCAATTTAGGTAAAACTTGTTGTACGCACTTACATTTAGTGCGAAATGAGTTTTTAAGGTTTGTTGCATCTCCATACGAGTTCCTAAGATTTGTTATAATATATTATAAGTTTAAATACACATTTGTGACCACAACAACTTTGCTAGAATCACTTTGGAGCCAAAAAAGCCTTTTAAAAATTTAATTTCGGGAAAACTTGTTATAATTACTTTGTTTTAACACGAAATGCGTTCTTAACGCGTCTTGGAGCTCCAAATGAGTTCCTAAGACTTATTATAATACACTATATATTGAAATACTTATTTAGGATAAAAACAACGATGCTAGACACATTTCAGAGCCAAAGAAGCCCTTTAAGGGCTCAATTTAGGTAAAACTGGTTATAAGCAATTAGTTTTAGTGCGAAGTGAGTTTTTAAAGCTTTTTTGAGCTCCAAATGAGTCCTTAAGACTAATTATACTAAATTATATGTTTAAATACACATTTGGAATCAAAACAACTTTGCTAGAGTCGATTCGAAACCAAAAAGGTCCTTTAAAGGCTCGATTTAGGCACAACTAAAAGACTTAGTTTTTGCACGTAGTGACATTTTAAGGGTTTTTGGATCTGAAATTGTGTCCCTATGACTTATTATAATACAATATATGTTCAAACACTCATGTAGAATCAAAACAACTCTGCTAGAGTCACTTTGGAGCCAAAAGAGCCCTTTAAAGGCTCGATTTAGGTAAAACTTATTGTACGCACTTAGATTTAGTTTGAAGTGAGTTTTTAAGGTTTATTGCATCTAAAAATGAGTCCCTAAGACTTATTATAATATTTTAAATGATTAAATACACATTTGTGATCAGAATAACTTTGTTAGAGTCACTTCGGAGCCAATAAAACCTCTTTAACCTTCAATTTTGGCAAAATTTGTTATAATGACTTTGTTTTAACGCGAAATGGGTTTTTAACGCGTCTTGGAGCTCCAAATGAGTTTCTAAGACTTATTATAAATGTTAAAATACTTATTCAGGATCAAAACAACGTTGCTAGACAAATTTCGGAGCCAAAAAAGCCCTTTAAAGACTCAATTTAGGTAAAACTGGTTATATGCACTTAGTTTCAGCGCGAAGTGAGATTTTAAAGCTTGTTAAAGCTCCAAATGAGTTCCTAAGACTTATTATACTAAATTATATGTTTAAATACACATTTCGGATCAAAACAACTTTGCCACAGTCACTTCGGAACTAAAAAAGCCCTTTAAAGGCTCGATTTAGGCACAACTTGTCAAAAGGACTTAGTTTCTGCGCGTAGTGACTTTTAAGGGTTTTTGGAACACAAAATATGTCCCTATCACTTATTATAATACAATATATGTTCAAATACTCATGTAGAATCAAAACAACATTGCTAGAGTCACTTCGGAGCCAAAAAGGCCCTTTAAAGGCTCAATTTAGGTAAAACTTATTGTACGCACTTAGATTTAGTGCAAAATGAGCTTTTAAGGTTTGTTGCATCTCTAAATGAGTCCCTAAGATTTATTATAATCTATTATAAGTTTAAATACACATTTGTGGCCACAACAACTTTGCTACAATCACTTTGGAACAAAAAAAGCCTTTTAAAAATTTAATTTCGGGAAAACTTGTTATAATTACTTTGTTTTAACGCGAAATGGGTTCTTAACGCGTCTTGGAGCTCCAAATGAGTTCCTAAGACTTATTTTAATACACTATACATTGAAATACTTATTTAGGATAAAAACAACGATGCTAGACACATTTCAGAGCCAAAGAAGCCTTTTAAGGGCTCAATTTAGGTAAAACTGGTTATAAGCAGTTAGTTTTAGTGCGAAGTGAGTTTTTAAAGCTTTTTGGAGCTCCAAATGAGTCCCTAAGACTTATTATACTAAATTATATGTTTAAATACATATTTGGGATCAAAAAAACTTTGCTAGAGTCGCTTCGAAACCAAAAAAGCCCTTTAAAGGCTCGGCTTAGGCATAACTTGTCAAAAGGACTTAGTTTTTGCACGTAGTGACTTTTTAAGGGTTTTTGGATCTGAAATTGTGTCCCTATGACTTATTATAATACAATATATATTCAAACACTCATGTAGAATCAAAACAACTCTGCTAGAGTCACTTTGGAGCCAAAAGAGCCCTTTAAAGGCTCAATTTAGGTAAAACTTATTGTACGCACTTAGATTTAGTTCGAAGTGAGTTTTTAAGATTTATTGCATCTAAAAATGAGTCTCTAAGATTTATTATAATATTTTAAATGATTAAATACACATTTGTGATCAGAATAACTTTGTTAGAGTCACTTCGGAGCCAATAAAACCTCTTTAACCTTCAATTTTGGCAAAATTTGTTATAATGACTTTGTTTTAACGCGAAATGGGGTTTTAACGCGTCTTGGAGCTCCAAATGAGTTTCCAAGACTTATTATAATACATTATATGTTAAAATACTTATTCAGGATCAAAACAACATTGCTAGACAAATTTCGGAGCCAAAGAAGCCCTTTAAAGGCTCAATTTAGGTAAAACTGGTTATAAGCACTTAGTTTCAGCGCGAAGTGAGATTTTAAAGCTTGTTAAAGCTTCAAATGAGTTCCTAAGACTTATTATACTAAATTATATGTTTAAATACACATTTGGGATCAAAACAACTTTGCCACAGTCACTTCGGAACTAAAAAAGCCCTTTAAAGGTTCGATTTAGGCATTGCTTGTCAAAAGGACTTAGTTTTTGCGCGTAGTCACTTTTAAGGGTTTTTGGAACACAAAATGTGTCCCTATCACTTATTATAATACAATATATGTTCAAATACTCATGTAGAATCAAAACTGTTAGCAATCAGGAAGAAAGATTGAAAGAGTAGAATTTAGGGTTTTTTATTATTTCTCTGAATGATTTAGTCGTATTGATTACACTCCTTTATATAGGGAAAATATACAGATAACTAGCTAACTAACTTCCTAAGATTTAGGAAACTAATTTACAACAACTCTGACTAAGTCCTACACAACAGATACGCTAACACCCCCCCTCAAGCTGGATAATACAAATTGTATAATCCAAGCTTGTCTACAAATTTTTCGAATAAAGGTCTGAAGAGAGTTATAAGCTGGATAATACAAATTTTTCGTAAATATATCTGCAGTCTGATCTCCTGATGCGGTATGTGTAACACTTATGATGCCAGTGTCGATCTTTTCTTTGATGAAGTGTCGGTCTATCTCCACGTGCTTTATCCTGTCATGATGGACAGGATTATGAATTATTGAGATGGTTGCATTGTTGTCGCAGTGCTCCCGAATACTTCCATCTACTTTTAGGCCTAGTACTTTGATAAACATCCTAAGCCATAATCCTTCACAAATACCAAGTGATGCAGCCCTTAATTTGGCTTCTGCGCTGCTGCGAGAGACCACATTCTGTTTTTTGCTTCGCCAAGTCACTAAATTACCCCACACATAGCAGCAATAACCTGAAATTGATCTCCTATCTGTCGGTGAACCTGCCCAGTCAGCATCAGTGAACAGTTGTATGTCTCGAGCTTCTCTTTTCTTGAATAGTAATCCTCTACCTGGAGATCCTTTGAGATATCTCAGAATTCGGTGTACTGTCTTCATGTGAGATTCAGTTGGTGAGTGCATAAATTGACTTATACAACTTACTGAATACGCTATGTCTGGACGAGTGTGAGCTAAATAAATAAGTTTTCCAACCAGGCAATGATATTATCCTTTGTCGATCGGTTTATCTTCTTGCAGAAGCTCTAGCTTGATATTAGGGTCCATGGGTGTATCGGCTGGCTTAGATCCCATCACGCCTGTTTCCTTCAACAAATCAAGAGTATATTTGCGCTGACATACTGAGATTGCACCTGTGGTTCTGGCGATTTCCATTCCCAGAAAATATCTCAAGTTGTCGAGATTTTTCATATCGAACTCTTCATTAAGTTTGGTCTTGATTGATTCGATCTCAGCCTTGTCATCTCCTGTTAGAATGATATCATCAACGTAGACAATCAAGATAGTTATTCCGGTAGTTTTTCTTTTGAAGAATAGAGTGTGATCAGCCTGTGCTTGTGTGAACCCATGATGCTTCATAGCTTTCATAAATCTTCCAAACCATGCTCTTGGAGACTGTTTAAGTCCATATAACGATTTCTTCAACCTACAAACCTTCCCTTGATTCATTCCTTTGTTAAACCCAGGTGGTACCTCCATGAAGATCTCTTCTTCTAAATCTCCATTTAGAAAGGCATTTTTAACATCCAATTGCAAGAGTGGCCAATCTAAATTAATAGCAAGGGAAAGTAGAATCCTGATAGAATTTAATTTAGCAACAGGAGCAAAGGTTTCTTGAAAATCAATACCATAGGTCTGAGTGTAGCCTTTGGCGACCAACCTTGCTTTGTAACGTTCTATGGATCCATCCGATTTGTATTTGATCGTAAACACCCATCTGCAGCCTACCGGAACCTTTCCTGCTGGTTTTGAGACAACCTGCCACGTACCATTTTTTTCGAGTGCTGCCATTTCCTCAAGAATAGCTTTCTGCCATAGGTTGTCCTGCCATGCTTCCTCAAAGTTTCTTGGAATTTCAGTAGATGATAACTTAGATACAAAGGCCTGCATAGTGGTTGATAAGTGTCCATAGCCAAGATACTTTGATATTGGATGTTGAGTACATGAACGTGTTCCCTTCCTCAAAGCAATAGGAATATCATTTTCAGAGAGACTAGATGTCTTACCTAAGTCTGGGTTTGGATTTTGGTCGTGAGAAGAAGCGGTGGTCTCTACTGTAGTTTGCCTTTTGTTCCTTCTGTAATAAGTTTTCTCAAACGGGATTATTTGTACTTCGGTGGGTGACACAGATTTGGATGCGGTATTTTGGAGGCTGTGATTTAGGTTTGGTGAGGAAATTTGATTGTTTGTGGTCGGAGATATTTGTGGTGGTAATTCTGACTCATCAGGGAGAAATGGTAGTGAGTTTATTTGTGGCAAGAAAGGAGGATGTTGTGACTCAGCAAGAGGAATTGGTAAATTTGGTGACTCAATAGGTGAGATAGACGTGGGATCTATAGGCTGATTTGGTGCAGATTTTGAAATATCCTGATTTGGTGGAGTCATAGAAATAGACGGATTTGGTAGAGATGTTGAAAAATCCGGATTTGGTGGAGATATAGAAATAGGCGGATCTGAAGTGGAATTTGACGAGGAAATTGACTGTAGATAATCCCAAGGAGTTACACTTTCTTCTCTATCCCAAAAATTTCCTTCTGATTTATTGTTCCCCTCCTGAAGGGAATTGGAGGGATAAAAGGCCTGACTCTCAAAAAATGTGACATCATGGGAAATAAAATATTTCTGTTTTGAAGGACAGCAACACCTATAGCCCTTTTTTGTAGAGGAATAACCCAAAAAAACTGAAGGAAATGACCTAGGATCGAATTTGCTTTTGTTGGGAGTGGTGTTGTGAACGAATGCTTTACAACCAAATACTTTGAAATCTAGGGCAGAGAAAATTTTGGAGTCTGGATAAGATCGGTTGAGATAGTTTAACGGAGTTTCAAAGTTAAGGACTTTAGAGGGCTGACGGTTTAGAAGGTAACAAGCCGTTAATATGGCATCCCCCCAGAAAATATTAGGAACGTGGGCTGTAAACATAAGGGATCGGGCAATTTCTAAAAGGTGTCGATTTTTTCTTTCGGAAATACCATTTTGTTGGGGTGAATCTGTACAAGAACTATAATGAAGTAATCCTTGTTTTGAGATAAAATTATCAAGAACAGAATTAAAGTATTCCGTTCCGTTATCGGTGTTGGAATTTAATGCGAAAGCGGAAGCGTGGATTTTTAAAAAAAAATTAATAAACACGAAGATCATATCACATATGAACATATAGCATAAAATTCACAACAAAGCATAGGATCGAAAATTCATATTTATATATAAAATAAAAGAATTAAAAGGATGAGATTTATACCGAGACAATTGGTCTAAATATGGCTCCTTCAAAAATCCAAACGATTCTAAATCCTTCCTAGCTCCTTGATTCAGAATCGAATTATAGGACGTTGGTGTAGATCGAAACCACAATCTTCCAAACCGATCTCCAAATCAATAAAGAACAAAGGGTGGGCTTTGTATTTCAATCACACACGGGGAAAACAATTTTCTAGCCCTTGTGGGAGGGGGATGGGCGAATTTTGAGAGAAAATTTTCTCTGAGAAAAACTGTTTCTCTGATAGCTCTCTCTCTGGAAAAATCTTACGTCTGATTGAAAAAAACCAAGGCTAGGGCTTTTTAAATCAATCTGAGAGGAGTGGGTTGTGGGCTAAAATTTAGCCCACTAACCCATGTAAATGGCGCCATTTAGGAGTACCCTTTTTTTTTTTTAATTACGAATTTTTAATTTATTTCAAAAATAAATTAATTAGATAATTATCCAATAATTATCATTAATCGAAATTAAAATGAAAAAAAAATATTTAAATCAAATTTAAATATTTATATTTATTCATATGATTTAATTAATCTAATTAATTAAATCATGTGCACCATTTATAATAATTATTTAACACTTAAATAATTAAAATAAAATAAAATGAGTAATTCGACCTTGTGTGTGATCATATAATTAATCACATTAATTATAATTTGCTTTCTTTATCAATTTGTTCGGAGTCGGTCCGGGGACCATGGACCCGATAATTCAAGCTCCAATAAATTAAGAAATTCAACTAAAGCTCTTTAGTTAAAAATCTAATTTATTAATCCCGAGGTTACTCCACTATAAACCCGAGATTGAACTCTTGAAATTATCAGAATAATTTACTCGATGAGTACGTCCACTGATTTAGTCATTACATGAGATTCAACCCTCCAGATTGGTTCGTGTCTTGAGCAGGTGAAATTACCGTTATACCCCTCGAGTCACATTTATTCCTTAAGTACCGTTATTTCACTATTGAACAATTCATTTACAATCTTATTATAAATGTGCGCGCAACCATTCAATTCCAGAAACAACACTTAAGTGAACCAATATTAACTTCTTTTAATTAGAAGTTGGATTCCGTATCTGCAAATCCCATTACTCAGTGATCTCGCCTCGAGCTCCCAAAACGCAAGTATTCGTCCCATTGCGATAATGGTACTTAACGAACGAATCAAAGAACTTGTAAACGAGACCTAGAGGTCTGTGATCGCTCAGGATTGATATCGATTCTCATATGACCATCTTTTGATAACGAAACGAAATGTCGTAACGGTTCTTAACGATACTTTGTAACGAGTCGGTCCTAGCCGTGTACAGTCCAACTATACATAATGCTCCCACTATGTGTCACTACACGATTAGTGTTCTACGTATATGATTTCCAATCAAGTAATCCAATCTTGATTAATCACCGACTTAATTTTAAACGTGTCAATTTTATAATTCGATATTTCATAGGACACTTATAAATATCGAAATAAAACTTTTTAGAACACGTTAAGGATTTAGATGAATGTTCGCATAAAACAATATTTCAAACAAAATAATAAAAATGTCTTCTCATTTTATTAATTTAAGCAAAATAATAATATTACAAATAATATTACAAAAACCCTTTTCTAGGGCAACATCCAACAATCTCCCACTTTGCCCTATAGCAGATGAGACATTTCTCTCAGACCCATTCCCTCTAAGTGTTTGTTGAATTGCTTCTCAGTTAGAGTCTTGGTGAAGGGATCTGCTAGGTTTTCCAATGTCGGGATCTTCGTCACGGTGACATCTCCACGGTTGACGATCTCTCTGATGAGGTGGTACTTCCTTTCTATATGTTTTCCTCTCTTGTGGCTGCGAGGTTCTTTTGAATTAGCCACAGCACCACTATTATCACAATAAAGTGTGATGGGCTTATCCATATCTGGAACAACTTCCAGATCACTCAAGAAATTCTTGAGCCATACTGCCTCTTTAGCTGCTTCTGAAGCTGCTATGTATTCAGCCTCCATAGTAGAGTCAGCAATACTAGATTGTTTGATACTTCTCCAGACTACCGATCCACCACCAAGAGTGAACACTGATCCTGAAGTTGACTTTCGGGAATCTTTATCTCCTTGAAAGTCAGAATCAGTGTATCCTAGTAGATTCAAGTCTCCACTCGAATATACCAACATATAGTTCCTCGTTCTTCTTAGGTACTTGAGAATGTGTTTGACTGCTATCCAATTTTCTGGACCAGGGTTTGACTGGAACCGACTAACCACTCCCACTGCATAGCAGATGTCTGGTCTAGTGCATAACATAGCATACATTAGACTTCCAACTGCAGATGCATAGGGAATCCGTCTCATGTCCTCCTCTTCTTGCGGTGTCTTCGGACACTGCTGTTTAGAGAGAGAAACTCCATGTCGGGTCGGCAAGAGACCGTTTTTGGAGTTTTGCATCGAAAAACGAGCGAGCACCTTATCAACATAAGCTGCTTGAGACAGTGCTAGTAGCTTGTTCTTCCTATCCCTAAGGATTTGGATTCCTAGAACATAGCTCGCATTTCCCAAATCTTTCATTTGGAATTGCACGGCCAACCAATTCTTTACATCTGACAACTTTGCTACATTATTCCTAATAAGTAGAATGTCGTCAACATAAAGAACTAAAAATACCACAGTTTGATCCTTGATGAGTTTATAAACACAAGGCTCATCAGGATTCTTTTCGAAACCATAGGTTTTAATGGTTTCATCAAACCTTAAGTTCCAAGACCTAGAGGCTTGCTTAAGCCCATAAATGGATTTAAGCAGTTTGCAGCCTTTCTGCTCTTGGCCTTCCTTTATGAACCCGTCTGGTTGAGACATATAAATCTCCTCTTCAAGATAGCCATTCAAAAACGCCGTCTTGACGTCCATTTGCCATATCTCGTAATCAAGACTGACAGCTATAGACAGAAGTATACGAATGGATTTAAGCATGGCAACAGGAGAAAAGGTTTCTTCATAGTCAATCCCTTCCTTCTGGGTATAACCCTTTGCTACCAGTCTAGCCTTATAGGTTTCGACCTCTCCATCGGCACCTATCTTTTTCTTGTAGATCCATTTACATCTAATGGGCCTGACATACTCAGGTGGGTCTAAAAGTTCCCAGACAGAGTTGGAGTACATTGACTCCATCTCTTGGTTCATGGCTGCTTGCCATTTCTCCTTGTCAGAATTGACCATAGCCTCTTCATAGGAGACTGGGTCATCGTCATTCGTATCAGATACAACAACATTTGCCTCATTTTCCTTTCGATAGCGAATGGGTAATCGTATTTCCCTCCCACTACGTCTAGGTTCCGAGGGTTCCTGACTAGGAACTGTGGTTTCTCCTTCTTCTCTCAAATCAACAACCCTTGTTGATCTAGACGAAGAAGGTTCTACTTCTTCATCTCCCAATCCAACAACTCTTGATGGTTGAGGAGAAGACGTGGTCCCTAACATTTCCTCGAGTATTACTTTGCTTCGAGGTTTGAAGTTATTCATATAGTCGTTCTCAAGAAAAGTGGCGTGCGTCGACACGAACACCTTCTTCTCTTTTGGACTATAGAATATACCTCCTCTTGTCCCTTTCGGGTATCCAACGAACAGAGACACTTCTGTCCTTACTTCCAACTTTCCCGCCTTTTTCTTCAGCACGTGTGCTGGGCAACCCCATATGCGATAATGGCGCAAACTGGGTTTACGACAATTCCATAATTCCAGGGGTGTTTTGGGAATAGACTTAGATGGCACGAAATTCAAAATGTCAACAGCCGTCTTTATTGCATAGCCCCAAAAAGACACTGGCAGTGAAGAATAGCTTATCATGGATCTAACCATATCCAACAAAGTTTGATTCCTTCTTTCTGCAACTCCATTGAGTTGAGGGTCACCAGGTGTAACACCCCCTAACGTAATAATGGTTTAAGCGTGCTTACGTTAAAGGGTATTACTCACAAATAATTCTTTAAAAACTTGAGACCAATTTGAACCTTCAAAAAAATAGTTTTATAAAGACACCGTGAAACATTTATACATCAAAAGTATTTTTAAAGGTAATTGTACAAAATATACATATAAGTGTTCGTTGAAAAGAAAAGTACTCTGTAGTTTAGTTAGTATATACATATACAACACCAAAAAGTTTCCCTCAAGGTCATCATCGTCCAATATACATCAGATCATGGGTTCGGGAGCACTCCAGCCAACGTCGTCAAAATTTACTGCAAATTTTCATCCTCTGCATTACAAGAACACTAATGAGCGATTTCTCAGTAAGTAAAAACCAATGCTAAATGCATATGATTTAAAACATGTCATTTTCCATTTGTCAATGCACCGTAAATTTTATAAAGCATCTTTATAACCATTTTAGTCAAAAAACCCTTAGTTGGGCCCATAACGTGCTCAATTCATCACTGGGGCCAGTAGACGATTTTATTTACAAGACCTGTTACATGGTGGCCAAATAAATCATATCAGAGGCGGTGACATGTCACAAACATAAACGCCGTCATGTGGGGTTTTATAAATCACATATTCCCTTGCGATCGACAAAGGACTTCCCACACCGCGCCGGAAACTTATATTCCCCTTAGGTCGGGAACTTCAGAGACAGGTCTGCCGCCTACCCAAACTCAACAATGAATTGATACACAAAACATAACATGGAATAATAAGGTACAATGACTCGTTTCACAATTTGTAGATCTTAAAGAATCATTTACTTTTACATGCGTAATGACGTGATGTTGTGAATGCACATGTGATCATCAAAGACATAGTAATGCACAAAATGTAAATTAAACACATAGCACGTACTGTCCTTGTAATGCAGTTGAGTGAGTTTTTACTTACCTTTGTTCTTATATCCTTGGCAAACAATATTTGTGCTCGATCTTAACCACGTCCAAGAAAATCTCTTTAATGTGCTAAATCTCTTCTTGTGATAATAAGGAGAAAAAAAAAATAAATAAATAAATAAATTCTAACTAAGTATGCATCCTTATTAAAAATGAAAGACACTATTTTAAATATATAATGATTTCAACAATACCTATATGGTTGGTTTAATGAGTTTCCCGGTGTATCCTAAAGAATAAAACTTGTTTTCTATACTTATACACTCTTTACAGTGTACTAGACATTCATGAGTGCTTATGTCCGAGAAAATATTTGTGTAATACGAATAGAAATATTCATTTGTTAACTTTAAATTACATCTTGGACACACCAATAACCTATTGCTATCTTAATATATGTGGTTATAGAGTTAAGTAATAACAACAATGAATTAAATCATTCCACTGTTAAACGTCCACTTCACAGAGATTCATAAGAAAAGATATATAGTATATTATTTCATCTTCTTAATACACATATAGAACACTAACTTCATGATATCTCTATGTAAGTTTAAATCCCTATAATATATAAATGTTTCTAAGAATGTCTACAAATAGACAATAGTGGATATATAGCACATGAGTAACTCAATAACAATTTACTACCACAAGCTATAGTTTGAAAAGACTACAAAATAAACCATAATACATGTCTAAGCTTATTTAACCATTTTTTTTTTTTATGTTTCTTCCTTTGAACCGGATTGGAAAACTTTTAAATCCAAAATAATGGACTCTACTAACTCTTATTATATATATACATGTCCATATTGATACAATATAAAAAAAAACATATATATCAATAACTAAATAAAATAAAATAAAAACTTGTCTGGTCGTTATTCTAAAGGGAGGAATTAATAACTTTATAAGTTTAATTACCTCTTTGTGTACAAATATTGACAACAGTGGATGAAAAAGGTTGAGAGGGAAGAGCAAAAGCTATATATGAAATGTAAAGAAGAAAGTAGTCGGTCGTAAAAGAAAATGAAGGATTGTGTTCGTACAACTAATTTATTTATACTAATATTAAGCACCGACTTAACATATAAGGATATTTATCTTAAAATTATTGTATTTTCAGTATATTATAATAACTAGAAATATCTAAGAGTAATCTAAAATTTGTAGACTATTCTAGATACATATATTTGAGCACATTTTCTAGTTTTTATTCTGTTTACGACTCTTCATTGACGACACAATGAATAAATAAATTTAAAACAAAATCTAGAATTTTCAATATGTATTATCTATTTGATATATTTTCTTTTATCAATTTATTTAGCACATTAATGAAATTAGCACATGGTTGATCGGCACATAAAAAAAAATAACATTTCAATAAAAAATAAAATAAAAACTATATCAAGTTAGTAGTCTAACAAGTAAAATAAAAATGATTGTGAGAAAACAATTTAATTTGACACATTATATAAATATATAAAATGCAATAATAATGTTTCATAAAATATGTATAATTTAAGCCAATTTAATTATTAATTCCTACTATATGCCTTAAGTTGTTGCTTACATTTTTTTTTTTTTTTGCCTTAACAATTCTCCCCTCCTTAATAAATTTCGTCCTCGAAATTTGCTTACCGTATTAGTTCTGGAAATTTACTTCTCATTTCTTCTTCTCTTTCCCAAGTAGCTTCCTCTATTGAGTGATTCCTCCACAAAACTTTCACTAATACAATTCTTTTATTCCTTAATTCTTTCTCCTTTGTGTCAAGAATTCGCACTGGTTTTTCCTCGTAGGTCAAATCTCGATTCAATTGTAGAGGTTCATAGTTAAGGACATGAGAAGGATCCGAGATGTACTTTCTCAGCATAGAGACATGAAAAACATTGTGTATAGCAGATAATGAGGGAGGAAGAGCTAATCTATAGGCCACAACTCCAATTCTTTCCAAAACTTCAAATGGACCAACAAATCGAGGGCTTAGCTTCCCTTTCTTACCAAACCTCATGACACCCTTCATTGGAGCAACTTTTAAAAATACTTTGTCACCGACATCAAACTCCAGATCACGCCGTCTGGTATCTGCATAACTTTTCTGCCGACTTTGTGCGGTTAACATTCTCTTTCGTATCTTTTCCACTGCTTCTGTTGTTCTTTGCACAAGCTCTGGGCCAAGGAATTTCTTCTCTCCAATTTCATCCCAGTGAATTGGTTATCTACATTTTCTACCATACAAGGCCTCATACGGAGCCATGTCAATAGTGGAATGATAGCTGTTGTTGTAAGCAAATTCCACCAAAGGCAAGTATTTATTCCACGACCCTTGAAAATCCAAGACGCACGCCCTTAGCATATCTTCTAGCGTCTGAATTGTCCTCTCTGATTGACCATCTGATTGAGGGTGAAAGGCTGTGCTAAATGCCAAATTTGTGCCCATTGCTTTATGCAAGCTTTTCCAAAATGTGGAAGTGAACCTGGAATCTCTATCGGAGACGATCGATTTAGGTACACCGTGTAGTCTTACTATCTCCTTAATATAAAGCTGAGCGTATTGATCCATTGAATAAGTAGTGTGAACAGAAAGAAAGTGTGCTGACTTTGTAAGTCTATCCACTACAACCCAAATAGCATCATGCCCTTCTCTTGTTCGCGGCAGTCCAACGACAAAATCCATAGTAATGTCCTCCCATTTCCATTGAGGTACCATTAAAGGTTGCAATGTTCCTGCTGGTCTTTGATGCTCCGCTTTGACCTGCTGACAAGTAAGACATTGCTCCACATATTTTACTACATCCTTTTTCATACAGGGCCACCAATAATAAGCCTTCAAGTCCTTGTACATCTTCGTTGTACCCGGGTGTATTGAGTATGGGCTATTATGAGCCTCCCTTAAGATAGTTCTCTTGATCTCTGCATTATCTGGTACGCATAATCGGCTTCTGAATCTTATTACTCCGTCTTCCGAAAGTTGAAAATCTACTTTCTTGCCAGATAGTACCTCAGATTTCAATTCGATTAAGTATTTATCTGAGCTTTGGCCTTCTTTGATCTGCTCTAGCAATGAAGGTTGGAGGGTCATAACTGACAATCTTTCAATTATGTCGTAGGGCACGATTTCAATTCCCAATCTTTGTAGATCTAGGAGAATTGGCTTCGGAATTGCTGAAATTCGATATAGTTCTCCATATGACTTCCTACTCAATGCATCAGCAACAGAATTGGCTTTTCCAGGATGATAGTTGATCGCACAATCATAATCCTTTACCAGTTCAAGCCATCTTCTCTGCCTCATATTTAACTCTTTCTGTGTAAAGAAGTATTTGAGGCTTTTGTGGTCAGTAAAGATCTCACATCGTTCTCCATACAAATAATGTCTCCAAATCTTTAGAGCAAACACCACAGCCGCTAATTCCAAATCATGCGTAGGATAGTTTTTCTCGTACTCCTTTAACTGTCTTGAAGCATAAGCGATTACTTTCCCATTCTGCATAAGTACACAGCCAAGCCCATTCTTTGAAGCATCACTATATATAACAAATCCTCCACCTCCTGTTGGTATCGACAACACGGGAGCAGAGGTTAATCGTTTCTTTAGCTCCTGAAAACTCCCTTCACACGAATCACTCCACTTGAACTTAACGTCTTTTCGCGTCAACTGAGTGAGAGGCGATGCAATCTTTGAAAACCCTTCTACGAAACGCCTGTAATACCCAGCTAACCCAAGAAAGCTTCGAACCTCTGAGACACTTTTAGGTCTAGGCCAATTTTCAACGGCTTCTACCTTCGATGGATCAACTGAAATTCCTTCACTTGACACAATATGGCCGAGGAATGCAATCTTGTCAAGCCAAAACTCACACTTTTTAAACTTTGCATACAACTTCTTTTGCTTCAAAATTTTCAAAACCGTTCGTAAGTGCTCCATATGATCTTCTTTGGACCGT
The DNA here is from genome assembly GCA_018132145.1 of Boehmeria nivea var. tenacissima. Taxonomy (NCBI): domain Eukaryota; kingdom Viridiplantae; phylum Streptophyta; class Magnoliopsida; order Rosales; family Urticaceae; genus Boehmeria; species Boehmeria nivea. Next base: position 1,147,692 of record CM030886.1, read on the forward strand.
GAATATATCAAAATGTCATCAATAAACACGATCACAAACTTATCCAAGTATTCTTTGAAAACCCTATTCATTAAATCCATAAAAGCAGCTGGCGCATTAGTCAATCCAAATGGCATAACCAAGAACTCATAGTGGCCATATCTTGTTCGAAAAGCAGTCTTAGGAATATCTTCCTCCTTGACTTTCAATTGATGATAACCTGACCGCAAATCGATCTTTGAAAACACTGAGGCACCTTGTAGTTGATCGAACAAATCGTCTATCCTTGGAAGTGGATACTTATTCTTTACTGTCACCTTATTAAGATCTCTGTAATCAATACACAACCTTAAGGTTCCATCTTTCTTCTTCACAAAAAGAACTGGCGCACCCCAGGGAGAAAAACTAGGGCGGATAAACCCTTTATCCAGTAACTCCTGTAGCTGAATCTTCAATTCTTTTAATTCTGAGGGAGCCATTCTATACGGTGCTTTTGATATTGGAGCAGTACCAGGCAATATGTCAATAACAAAATCTATTTCTCTATCTGGAGGCAGTCCTGGCAAGTCCTCTGGAAATATCTCTAGGAATTCATTAACCACATGTACGTCTTCCGGTTTGATTTTCTGCTCCGCTGAAACATCGACAACGCTAGCTAAATATCCAATACATCCACTTCTTAATAACTTTGAAGCCTTCATAGCCGAGATAATTGGTGATGGCTTTCTTTTGTTTGTACCTGTAAAGGTAAACTTCTTCTCTCCCGTCGGTTGAAATGTCACAGTCTTCTTATTACAATCAATGGCAGCACGATATTTTGATAGCCAATCCATTCCCAATATCACCTCAAAATCTTCAATGTCCAACACAATAAGATCCACATACATTTCTCTACCTTCAATGATAACTACACAAGCCTTCAATATCTTATTCGAACACAACACCTCGCCCGATGGGATGGTAACACAGTAGTTATGATCTAGTATTTCAGGATGTCTACCTAATCTTCTAATGAATGTAAGTGATGCAAATGAGTTTGTAGCTCCTGAATCTATCAATGCATGAGCAGTGATGCCAGAGATAAGGATCTGACCTGAAACAACTGAAGGACTAGCCTCTGAGTCAGCTTCTATCATTGCATAGATTCTTCCTGGAACTTTGGTCTGATCCCCTTGAGCCGTTGGACAATCCTTAATAAAGTGGCCTGCCTTTCCACACTTAAAACATGTGCCTGAACCAAGACGACAAGTTCCTGTGTGATTCTTTCCACATGTGGGACAGACTGGCTTTTGAGCACCTATTGGAGAAGCTTGTTGTGCAACATTTGGGCGTTTTGCTTGTCCTTGACCCTGCACTTGATTTGGTGTCTCTTTTCTTTTCATACTTTGGTTTCCTTGTGGGGAGAATTTTCCAACATTAACATTTCTTCTTGCAAAGTTTGCACTCCGTCTAAACTCTTGAGCTTTCTCAACTCTTTGTTCACCTTGTTCGGACTGAATAGCTTTCTGACAGATATCAGCGAATGTCATGTCTGGACAGAGTACTGCACTGAGGTTTCTAAATATTTCTGCCTTTAGACCCTTTGTGAAGTGATCAACTTTCAACGCATCAGTAGAAACCATGTGAGGTGCAAACCTTGAGAGTTCATCAAACTTCCTAATATACTCGGACACTGACGTTCCACCTTGCCTCAGATTCATAAATTCAGTTGCCTTAGCAGATCTATGCGTATAAGTGAAATACTTACTGAAAAATTTGACTTTGAACTGATCCCATGTTATTTGTGCAACATCAATTGATGCCTTAACGGAGTCCCACCAGTAGGCGGCATCTTTCCTTAGGTAAAACGATGCACAAACAACTCTTTCAGCATCTAGTATTCCAGCATAGTTAAGCATACCCTCAACCGTCTTCATCCATTCTTCAGCAACCATAGGATCACTTCCCCCTTCAAAGATTGGAGGGTTGAGCTTCCTAAATCTTTCGCCAACATGATCAGTGTGTTCTCGTGCATTGGGTGCTAGAGGTGGTGGTTGTTGGTTCTGACGCCCCTGTTGTTGTAATAATAAGTCAATTTGTCTAGCTTGCCGCTCACATAAATCAGCCAATCGATCTATAACCGGGTCTCGAGGCTCCACTGGAGGATCTTGTCTTGCACCTCTTCCTCTAGGCATTTTGATCCTGTACAATGTCCCTTTTTTGTATTCTTAAGAAAAATGCATATAAAATTATCATGCTATCATATTATTCGTGCAAGTAAGCAATTAAAAAATAGTAACAAATAAATAAACAAACATACTCATTGACAGAGTTCTCCTTCCCATGGCCGTATGCATAATGGACAGTCTACAGAAACGACTAAACCTTTGCTCTGATACCAAAATCTGTAACACCCCCTAACGTAATAATGGTTTAAGCGTGCTTACGTTAAAGGGTATTACTCACAAATAATTCTTTAAAAACTTGAGACCAATTTGAACCTTCAAAAAAATAGTTTTATAAAGACACCGTGAAACATTTATACATCAAAAGTATTTTTAAAGGTAATTGTACAAAATATACATATAAGTGTTCGTTGAAAAGAAAAGTACTCTGTAGTTTAGTTAGTATATACATATACAACACCAAAAAGTTTCCCTCAAGGTCATCATCGTCCAATATACATCAGATCATGGGTTCGGGAGCACTCCAGCCAACGTCGTCAAAATTTACTGCAAATTTTCATCCTCTGCATTACAAGAACACTAATGAGCGATTTCTCAGTAAGTAAAAACCAATGCTAAATGCATATGATTTAAAACATGTCATTTTCCATTTGTCAATGCACCGTAAATTTTATAAAGCATCTTTATAACCATTTTAGTCAAAAAACCCTTAGTTGGGCCCATAACGTGCTCAATTCATCACTGGGGCCAGTAGACGATTTTATTTGCAAGACCTGTTACATGGTGGCCAAATAAATCATATCAGAGGCGGTGACATGTCACAAACATAAACGCCGTCATGTGGGGTTTTATAAATCACATATTCCCTTGCGATCGACAAAGGACTTCCCACACCGCGCCGGAAACTTATATTCCCCTTAGGTCGGGACTTCAGAGACAGGTCTGCCGCCTACCCAAACTCAACAATGAATTGATACACAAAACATAACATGGAATAATACGGTACAATGACTCGTTTCACAATTTGTAGATCTTAAAGAATCATTTACTTTTACATGCGTAATGACGTGATGTTGTGAATGCACATGTGATCATCAAAGACATAGTAATGCACAAAATGTAAATTAAACACATAGCACGTACTGTCCTTGTAATGCAGTTGAGTGAGTTTTTACTTACCTTTGTTCTTATATCCTTGGCAAACAATATTTGTGCTCGATCTTAACCACGTCCAAGAAAATCTCTTTAATGTGCTAAATCTCTTCTTGTGATAATAAGGAGAAAAAAAAATAAATAAATAAATAAATTCTAACTAAGTATGCATCCTTATTAAAAATGAAAGACACTATTTTAAATATATAATGATTTCAACAATACCTATATGGTTGGTTTAATGAGTTTCCCGGTGTATCCTAAAAGAATAAAACTTGTTTTCTATACTTATACACTCTTTACAGTGTACTAGACATTCATGAGTGCTTATGTCCGAGAAAATATTTGTGTAATACGAACAGAAATATTCATTTGTTAACTTTAAATTACATCTTGGACACACCAATAACCTATTGCTATCTTAATATATGTGGTTATAGAGTTAAGTAATAACAACAATGAATTAAATCATTCCACTGTTAAACGTCCACTTCACAGAGATTCATAAGAAAAGATATATAGTATATTATTTCATCTTCCTTATACACATATAGAACACTAACTTCATGATATCTCTATGTAAGTTTAAATCCCTATAATATATAAATGTTTCTAAGAATGTCTACAAATAGACAATAGTGGATATATAGCACATGAGTAACTCAATAACAATTTACTACCACAAGCTATAGTTTGAAAAGACTACAAAATAAACCATAATACATGTCTAAGCTTATTTAACCATTTTTTTTATTTTATGTTTCTTCCTTTGAACCGGATTGGAAAAACTTTTAAATCCAAAATAATGGACTCTACTAACTCTTATTATATATATACATGTCCATATTGATACAATATAAAAAAAAACATATATATCAATAACTAAATAAAATAAAATAAAAACTTGTCTGGTCGTTATTCTAAAGGGAGGAATTAATAACTTTATAAGTTTAATTACCTCTTTGTGTACAAATATTGACAACAGTGGATGAAAAAGGTTGAGAGGGAAGAGCAAAAGCTATATATGAAATGTAAAGAAGAAAGTAGTCGGTCGTAAAAGAAAATGAAGGATTGTGTTCGTACAACTAATTTACTTATACTAATATTAAGCACCGACTTAACATATAAGGATATTTAGCTTAAAATTATTGTATTTTCAGTATATTATAATAACTAGAAATATCTAAGAGTCATCTAAAATTTGTAGACTATTCTAGATACATATATTTGAGCACATTTTCTAGTTTTTATTCTGTTTACGACTCTTCATTGACGACACAATGAATAAATAAATTTAAAACAAAATCTAGAATTTTCAATATGTATTATCTATTTGATATATTTTCTTTTATCAATTTATTTAGCACATTAATGAAATTAGCACATGGTTGATCGGCACATAAAAAAAAATAACATTTCAATAAAAAAAAATAAAAACTATATCAAGTTAGTAGTCTAACAAGTAAAATAAAAATGATTGTGAGAAAACAATTTAATTTGACACATTGTATAAATATATAAAATGCAATAATAATGTTTCATAAAATATGTATAATTTAAGCCAATTTAATTATTAATTCCTACTATATGCCTTAAGTTGTTGCTTACATTTTTTTTTTTTTTGCCTTAACACCAGGAGTCGATAATTCTGACACAATTCCATTCTCAATGAGATGGTCAGTAAACTCAGTATCTAGGTATTCACCTCCCCGATCCGATTTGAAGGTTTTTAGAGTCTTACCTAATTGCTTTTCATCTTCTGCACGAAATTCTTTAAACTTCTCATAAGCTTCAGATTTTCGTTGCATTAGGTAAATGTATCCATATCTTGAGAAGTCATCAATGAAACTGATGAAATACTCATAACCACCACGAGCTTAAACATTCAAAGGTCCACAGACATCTGAATGAACGAGTTCGAGAGGTTCCTCAGCCCTTTTCCTTTTACCCGAGAAGGATCTCTTGGTCATTTTTCCCTCTAGGCAAGATTCACAAACGGGTAGGGTTCCAACACTTAGTTCCCTCAAAGGACCATCCTTTGTTAATCTGTTTATCATGTCTAGACTAATATCGCCAAGTCTAAGATGCCATAGATATGTTTGATCATCATTAGATACTTTTTGTTTCTTATTAGAAATTGGATTAGCTATTCTAAACATTTCAGTGTTAAAAGAATAAGATTCAAAAGGTCGCAAAACATAAAGCCCATATTCCAAGTGTGCAGAACAAATATTCAAACCGTTGCGAGAAATAACAATCGCATTATTATTTAACGAAACTGAAAATAATTGTTCACATAATCCAGAAACTGAAATCAAATTTCGTCTGAAACAAGGAATGAAATAAATTGAATTTAAAAATAAATATTTATTCCCAAATACGAGCCGAGCTTCTCCCACTGCTTTCGCTGAAACAGACTCTCCATTTCCCACGGTCAGTGTAAGCTCTCCTTCCTTAAGCTCTCTCCATGAGCTAAGTAGCTGCAAAGAAGAACAAACATGATTAGTCGCTCCTGAACCAACTATCCAGGACGAGGACAAATCCTCAGCTACATTAGCCTCTAAAACATGTAAGTTTGATAGTGGTACATTACCAGCGTTTTTCTTCGCTGCTAGCTCTGAAAGATAAAGAGGACAGTTCCTCTTCCAGTGACCTTCCCCATCACAATGGAAACACTTTCCCTTTGCAGTAGGTTGAGCTTGAGGTGGTGGGTTTGCATTCATGGACTTTTTGCCTTTCTTATCCCTTTTGTTGATTTTCTTATGGACGCCCAGCGCGGGACCCTTCCCCTTAGACGATCCGGCTTGCCTTTGTCCTTTACCTCTTTGGACGGGCCCTTTCCTCTTTCGAGGATTGGCTCTTGAGGTTGAGGCCTTGTCAGCAATGTTTACTGACCCAAGCTTCTTCCCCAACCTTTGGATCGACTCAAAGGTTTGCAGCTCATTCAGAAGCTGTGTTAACCCATATTTCAGTTTATTTATTATGTAGTTTGAAGTAAACTGAATGAAGTCAGACGAAAGGGAATTCAGAATAATTCCCACTTGTGTGACCTCGTCGATCTGAGCCCCATGAAGTTCTGCCTCCGTGGAGTAGTTCGTCATCATCATGACATGGTCCCTCACAGGCGTGCCCGAACGCATCTTAGCACCAGAGTACTTGTGCGTAAGCTCAATCCGAGCTTGTTCACTCTGCTTCCTGAACATTTCTTGCAGAGTGTCGAGCATTTCTACAGCAGTCTCCTTGCCCTCCATTTTGGCCCGCAACGCATCAGATATGCTTGCCAACATATAGCCTATGGCCTTGTTGTTAGAGGTGACCCATCGGTCATATTCATCCTTTACCGATCGCGAACTATTCGCGGTTGGCGTAGGTGGACGTACCTCGGTAAGCACAAATCTAATGCTTTCCGAGACTAGGACTACGTTGAGGTTAGACTTCTATTTCTGGAAGTTTTCACCCGTAAGTACGTCCCTAGACAAGAGGGCGGTGATTGGATTTCCCATAGACATTGGTTTTGCTGATAAAATAAGAAACATAATTAAAATTTGCTTGAAATAAAACATTCATCATGATTTCGGGAATTTAAACGTGAATGCATGAATGCAACGGAAAAAATAATTAGAAAAAACCTTTGTTTAAAAATCCCTCGATAATTCGATTAACCATAAATGCAGTGCCGCCGTAGGGTAGGTCACCACACTTACTTAACCAAACCGAGACGTTCTCGATTAATAGATACGACCGAAATAACTCTTATTTCCATATCTACTAAAAACCGATACTGGACTTGGCCAGACGACTCAACACTTGATCGTCTTGTGAATCAACCCATCGTTTTGATTCATTCGACTTAACTCAAATATGCCGTCGTAGGATAGGTCATACTTGAAATACACCAAATTAATCTATCATGTGAATCGAGCCTTGGTATTGGGCAAAGAGAACACCTTCCGTAGGGGGACCCTTAAAAAACGCCACTAGGCCCCTCTCAACCCTCACGGTGCTCGATAACGATTGAGACCTAAGATTCACTATTCAAATAGCATTTTTATTACTAGTTCAATTAACTAGGTTAAATTCATTTTTAAGTTAACTAATCTCATTAATAACTTAAATTTGAATTTAGGTGATTCTAAGCTACCCATTTAAAACCCATTTTAAACTTGCTTAGAAATAGTACTTTTCGTGATATACTAATTGGAAAATTAATCATCTCATGTTTAATTAACCTAATTAGTACTAAGTAGTTTTACTTAGAGTCTCACTTCACGAAAAGAACTTCCAGATTAAAGGAGGGACTGTCGTCCGCTTAAAACCCCAAAACCTTAGACCTCTTATCGGTCTTTGTGACAAAGTCTTTCCGATCCGTTCAACTTATTCATTAAAAACTATCCTAACAACTTAGATAATTTTCACAAGACTAAGCCCGCAATCAAAGTTTGTTAATTCAAAATATATATTAAATTAATCAAACCATTATTAATCATATTCCAAAAATATCTCATAAAATTGAATATGAAAAATAAACGTGTGAATGCGGCATTTGATTGAATGGCACTATCTATACTATATGACATGTGATTATGAATGACATGTTATAAAGCATAAATAAAATAAAATAGAATAATATAATTGGTTGGCCGGGTCCCCATGATTTATTTAAATTACAACCCATTTAAATTAATTTAACTTAAACTAAAATAAGTAAAATAATAATAATAATGATAATTGGGCACATCCTGGAAGTTTAAACCATCACGTGGGATATATAAAAAAAATTTCATCAAAAGCCCAAAATGCATATACATCACGTGGGCTTCTCTGTTGCATGGTTATTTAAAAAAAAAAACTTCATGAAAAAAGCCCAAGACATATATCACGTGGACTTCTGTTGCATGGGATTTGAAAAAAAAAAATCAACTTCCACGTGATCTTCTTCTTCGCTGCAACACGCTGGTGAAGTCCAAGGAAGATCTGCCATTATCGCTGGAAGACCGGGTGATCCTCAACTGCCCCTTGATTGTTTCCACGTATCTCGGCCACGATCTTTCAGCCGAGTGAAGATCGCGTGGAGTCCGAAAAAGTCGAGCCACGTTCGCCGAGTTCCTCGCACGAAGACCGGGCCGTGCACTCCCACGTCGCCGGAGTTTTCGCATCTCAACGTCTCAGCCGATCGCCATCGTCGAAACGCCTCCGTCAAGCCGTGAATCGCCCGACGGTCACACCGCCGTCAATCCGTGAAGCGCCGCCATGCATCGAAGAGAAGCCGACTCCGCCACAAAGTCGCCGCTGCCGTCGAACCTCTTCGACTATGCGGCGGCTTCCACTGCGACGTCGAGACCTCTCTCGGATGTTCCCACGGCCACGCCATGATCCCGGAGGAATCACGGAGTTATCGACATGTCCGCCGGTCACCACCGCTGACACGCCGCACGGCCTGTGCTTCTTTGGTTGCTGCGACGTCTCCGCAGAGGTACGATCACCACCGCTGTCACACCTCCGTGAACACGCGGCTGTTCTCGCCCCCTCTGTGAATTCCGACGTCGCCGAGCCGAAACTCGTAGTTGAAGCTTCCATGTACGTGTTCCGGAAACGGCCAAGCCGAGGCAGTTCGGAGGTGGTTTCTGCTGCTGCTCCTCAGCGACGATGCAGTCACCGCCACGTCTCCGCCGCCGACCCAGACCCGCTGCCGGATCCGCACCCCGTCGCCGTCGTCGTCGGATCCAAAAACTCCAGAGAAACCCAACGCACAAGAAGGTGTTGTACGAGGCAGAGGTGGTATTTTACATAATTTTGCATTTAAAAAAAAATAAAATAAAATAATGCAAAAATTACAAAAAATTCCTAACCCAATTTTAGGGCGAACAAAATTCTAAAATCATGGAAACCATACAATTAACGACCAACCAAGATCCATTCATCAAACATGAATAAAAAATAAATTCACATCAAATGCAATTCATTTACAGTGCCATTCAATCATGCAAAACGGATAAAAAAAAATTACATGCGAATATAAAAAATCGAAAACCTAATGTTCTGATACCAATTGTTGGAATTTAATGAGAAAGCGGAAGCGTGGATTTTTAAAAAAAATTAATAAACACGAAGATCATATCACTTATGAACATATAGCATAAAATTCACAACAAAGCATAGGATCGAAAATTCATATTTATATATAAAATAAAAGAATTAAAAGGATGAGATTTATACCGAGACGATTGGTCTAAATATGGCTCCTTCAAAAATCCAAACGATTCTAAATCCTTCCTAGCTCCTTGATTCAGAATCGAATTATAGGACGTTGGTGTAGATCGAAACAACAATCTTCCAAACCGATCTCCAAATCAATAAAGAACAAAGGGTGGGCTTTGTATTTCAATCACACACGGGGAAAATAATTTTCTAGCCCTTGTGGGAGAGGGATGGGCGAATTTTGAGAGAAATTTTTCTCTGAGAAAAACTGTTTCTCTGATAGCTCTCTCTCTGTAAAAATCTTACGTCTGATTGAAAAAAACCAAGGCTAGGGCTTTTTAAATCAATCTGAGAGGAGTGGGTTGTGGGCTAAAAATTAGCCCACTAACCCATGTAAATGGCGCCATTTAGGAGTACCCTTTTTTTTTAATTACGAATTTTTAATTTATTTCAAAAATAAATTAATTAGATAATTATCCAATAATTATCATTAATCGAAATTAAAACGAAAATAAAATATTTAAATCAAATTTAAATATTTATATTTATTCATATGATTTAATTAATCTCATTAAATAAATCATGTGCACCATTTATAATAATTATTTAACACTTAAATAATTAAAATAAAATAAAATGAGTAATTCGACCTTGTGTGTGATCATATAATTAATCACATTAATTATAATTTGCTTTCTTTAACAATTTGTTCGGAGTCGGTCCGGGGACCATGGACCCGATAATTCAAGCTCCAATAAATTAAGAAATTCAACTAAAGCTCTTTAGTTAAAAATCTAATTTATTAATCCCGAGGTTACTCCACTATAAACCCGAGATTGAACTCTTGAAATTATCAGAATAATTTACTCGATGAGTACGTCCACTGATTTAGTCATTACATGAGATTCAACCCTCTAGATTGGTTCGTGTCTTGAGCAGGTAAAATTACCGTTATACCCCTCGAGTCACATTTATTCCTTAAGTACCGTTATTTCACTATTGAACAATTCATTTACAATCTTATTGTAAATGTGCGCGCAACCATTCAATTCCAGAAACAACACTTAAGTGAACCAATATTAACTTCTTTTAATTAGAAGCTGGATTCCGTATCTGCAAATCCCATTCCTCAGTGATCTCGCCTCGAGCTCCCAAAACGCAAGTATTCGTCCCATTGCGATAATGGTACTTAACGAACGAATCAAAGAACTTGTAAACGAGACCTAGAGGTCTGTGATCGCTCAGGATTGAGATCGATTCTCATATGACCATCTTTTGACAACGAAACGAAATGTCGTAACGGTTCTTAACGACACTTTGTAACGAGTCGGTCCTAGCCGTGTACAGTCCAACTATACATAACGCTCCCACTATGTGTCACTACACGATTAGTGTTCTACGTATATGATTTCCAATCAAGTAATCCAATCTTGATTAATCACCGACTTAATTTTAAACGTGTCAATTTTATAATTCGATATTTCATAGGACACTTATAAATATCGAATAAAACTTTTTAGAACACGTTAAGGATTTAGATGAATGTTCGCATAAAACAATATTTCAAACAAAATAATAAAAATGTCTTCTCATTTTATTAATTTAAGCAAAATAATAATATTACAAATAATATTACAAAAACCCTTTTCTAGGGCAACATCCAACAATCGGTACGTAAGATCTTAATTGTTGTATCGTATTGGGTTCTGATCATAGAGAAAAAAGATTCAAAAGTGGAAAAAACTTCGCTTTTATCCTTCAAAAGGTATACCCAACATACGCGAGAATGATCATCCGTAAAGGTTACAAACCAGCGTTTATTATAATGAGTCTGGACCCGTGAAGGTCCCCATAAGTCGCTATGAACAAAAAAAAAAAAGGCTTTGAAGGTTGATAAGGACGAAAAGGAAAAGGAATTCGTTTGTGTTTAGCTAATTGACAGACTTCACAATCAAATTTGTCATTATTGGTAAATAAAGTAGGAAACAAACGTTTGAGATACATGAAACTTGGATGACCTAAACGACAATGAAGTAATTTTATTTGCTGACTTCGAGACAAAGAATTTGAGAGACAAGCTGTTGCTGCTTGAAATTTATTTGCAGAAGGAGCATCTTGAAAAAAATAGTAGAGACCGGACACTTCCTTAGCACTCCCAATCACCTTGCCCGTCCTCAAGTCCTGAAATTGACATAGAGATGGTGAAAACATAGCATTGCAAGAGAGGTCTGAAGTCAATTTACTGATGGAGAGTAGATTAAAGGAGAAACCAGGAACATAGAGCACATTGCGAAGAGACAGATTTGGTCCTAGAGGAACAGAACCTGTCCCACAGACTTTAAGAACTGATCCATTAGCAATCTGGACTGTTCGATTAATATTGCAAGATTCAACAGAGGAGAAAACAAATTTACACCCCGTCATGTGATCCGAGGCCCCAGAATCAATAACCCAAGGCTTATATGGAATAGTAGAGACAAAATGAGAATGGTTACCAGACTGAGCCATTAAGGACGTCCCAGTAGAGGAAGACAGCAATTTGCTTATTTGATCAAGCTGAGTTTTGGTGAAGGCAGAGTCATCAGATTTGGAGGAACTTGCGGTATGCCCTGAACTACCTGATTCCCTTAAGTGTGTCGGCACCCAATCTGCAGGCTTTCCATGGAGTTTCCAGCACTTAGCCTTGGTGTGATACGGTTTGTGACAAAACTCACACCATGTAGCCGGAGATTTCTTGTTTCTATCTTCATTCCCGCGAACAACCATTGCGGAGGATTCAATAGAAGGTAAAGAAGTACTGCCGAGCATAACAACCTTCCTGTGCTTCTCCCGTCGGACTTATGAAAAAATTTCATCAAGACTTGGTAGAGGCTTGATACCAAGGATACGACCCCTGACTTCATCCAACGAGGGATTAAGACCTGCAAGAAAATCATAAGTACGATCTTTGACTAGAAGGAGGCGATAAATCTCGGCATCTTTTACATCATGCCATTGCTGATTCTGGAATAAGTCGAGTTCCTGCCAAAGCCGCGTGAGGGAATGAAAGTATGTAGTGACAGAGGATGTCTCTTGACGAAGGTTTCGAGCTCTGGTCCGGAGAGAGAACATTTGAGAGGAGTCCTCCAGATCTGAGAAGGATCGCATAATTCCCTCCCGAATGGCCTTGGCTGTGGGGTATAAAAGATAGATTTCAGCAACTTGACTTTCCATTGATTGAATAAGCCAAGTCATGGCTAGAGAGTTTTGAATTTCCCAAGCAGGATAGGATGGATCAGTTTTTTCGGGCTGATGAATAGAGCCATCAATAAGACCAAATTTTCCCTTGCCACGAATTAGCATCTGCATGGAGCGGGACCAAGGAATAAAGTTTCGGCCATTAAGTTTAAACGCAGTAATGGTCGAATGGAAAGAGGGATCGGGATTGAGAGGTGTTGAGGTTACTGGGGTGTTTGGTGAGGTAGAATCAGAAGCAATTTCAGAACTGGTGGTATTGCCAGCCATAAGGGCGATTGGCATGTCTCCCTTTAAATTGAGATCGCAAACTAGCTCTGATACCATGTTACCAATCAGGAAGAAAGATTGAAAGAGTAGAATTTAGGGTTTTTTATTATTTCTCTGAATGATTTAGTCGTACTGATTACACTCCTTTATATAGGGAAAATATACAGATAACTAGCTAACTAACTTCCTAAGATTTAGGAAACTAATTTACAACAACTCTGATTAAGTCCTACACAACAGATACGCTAACAAAAACAACATTGCTAGAGTCACTTCGGAGCCAAAAAGGCCCTTTAAAGGCTCAATTTAGGTAAAACTTATTGTACGCACTTAGATTTAGTGCGAAATGAGTTTTTAAGGTTTGTTGCATCTCCAAACGAGTCCCTAAGATTTCTTATAGTATATTATAAGATTAAATACACATTTGTGACCACAACAACTTTGCTAGAATCACTTTGGAGCCAAAAAAGCCTTTTAAAAATTTAATTTCGGGAAAACTTGCTATAATTACTTTGTTTTAACGCGAAATGGGTTCTTAACGCGTCTTGGAGCTCCAAATGAGTTCCTAAGACTTATTATAATACACTATTTATTGAAATACTTATTTAGGATAAAAACAACGATGCTAGACACATTTCAGAGCCAAAGAAGCCCTTTAAGGGCTCAATTTAGGTAAAACTGGTTATAAGCAATTAGTTTTAGTGCGAAGTGAGTTTTTAAAGCTTTTTGGAGCTCCAAATGAGTCCCTAAGACTAATTATACTAAATTATATGTTTAAATACACATTTGGGATCAAAACAACTTTGCTAGAGTCGCTTCGAAACCAAAAAGGCCCTTTAAAGGCTCGATTTAGGCACAACTTGTCAAAAAGACTTAGTTTTTGCACGTAGTGACTTTTTAAGGGTTTTTGGATCTGAAATTGTGTCCCTATGACTTATTATAATACAATATATGTTCAAACACTCATGTAGAATCAAAACAACTCTGCTAGAGTCACTTTGGAGCCAAAAGAGCCCTTTAAAGGCTCGATTTAGGTGAAACTTATTGTACGCACTTGGATTTAGTTCGAAGTGAGTTTTTAAGGTTTGTTGCATCTCAAAATGCATCCCTAAGATTTATTATAATATATTAAATGATTAAATACACATTTGTGATCAGAACAACTTTGTTAGAGTCACTTCGGAGCCAATAAAGCCTCTTTAACCTTCAATTTTGGCAAAACTTGTTATAATGACTTTGTTTTAACGCGAAATGGGTTTTTAACGCGTCTTGGAGCTCCAAATGAGTTTCTAAGACATATTATAATACATTATATGTTGAAATACTTATTCAGGATCAAAACAACGTCGCTAGACAAATTTCGGAGCCAAAGAAGCCCTTTAAAGGCTCAATCTAGGTAAAACTGATTATAAGCACTTAGTTTCAGCGCGAAGTGAGTTTTTAAAGCTTTTTGGAGCTTCAAATGAGTTCCTAAGACTTATTATACTAATTATATGTTTAAATACACATTTGGGATCAAAACAACTTTGTTAGAGTCACTTGGGAACCAAAAAAGCCCTTTAAAGGCTCGATTTAGGCACAACTTGTCAAAAGGACTTAGTTCTTGCGCGTAGTGACTTTTAAGGGTTTTCGGAACACAAAATGTGTCCCTATGACTTATTCTAATACAATATATGTTCAAATACTCATGTAGAATCAAAACAACATTGCTAGAGTCACTTCGGAGCCAAAAAGGCCCTTTAAAGGCTCAATTTAGGTAAAACTTATTGTACGCACTTAGATTTAGTGCGAAATGAGTTTTTGAGGTTTGTTGCATCTCCAAACGAGTCCCTAAGATTTCTTATAGTATATTATAAGATTAAATACACATTTGTGACCACAACAACTTTGCTAGAATCACTTTGGAGCCAAAAAAGCCTATTAAAAATTTAATTTCGGGAAAACTTGTTAAAATTACTTTGTTTTAACGCGAAATGGGTTTTTCACGCGTCTTGGAGCTCCAAATGAGTTCCTAAGACTTATTATAATACCCTATATATTTAAATACTTATTTAGGATAAAAACAACGTTGCTAGACACATTTCAGAGCCAAAGAAGCCCTTTAAGGGCTCGATTTAGGTAAAACTGGTTATAAGCAGTTAGTTTTAGTGCGAAGTGAGTTTTTAAAGCTTTTTGGAGCTCTAAATGAGTCCCTAAGACATATTATACTAAATTATATGTTTAATTACACATTTGGGATCAAAACAATTTTGTCAGAGTCACTTCGGAACCAAAAAAGCACTTTAAAGGCTCGATTTAGGCACAACTTGTCAAAAGGACTTAGCTCTTGCGCGTAGTGACTTTTAAGGGTTTTTGGATCACAAAATGTTTCCCTATCACTTATTCTAATGCAATATATGTTCAAATACTCTTGTAGAATCAAAACAACATTGCTAGAGTCACTTCGGAGCCGAAAAGGCACTTTAAAGTCTCAATTTAGGTAAAACTTATTGTACGCACTTAGATTTAGTGCGAAATGAGTTTTAGAGGTTTCTTGCATCTCCAAACGAGTCCCTAAGATTGATTATAATATAGGAAAAATTTTATAAATAGCCCCCATAGTTGACCCCTCGAACAAGTTGGCCCCTAATGTATAAAACGTGTCAAATAAGCCCCTGTAGCTTGTTCCGTCATCAATATTAGCCCTTCCGTTACGAAAAGAGGACGGAATGCTGACATGGCATGTCTTTTATGTTTTTTTATTCATTTTTGTGTATAATTAAAAGGGCCTTTCTTAAGTGCTCACGTTTCCTACGGGAGCATTAGTGATCCTGGTGAAATGTTGTCCATACGATGGACTTATTGGGATTAAAATATTATTTTTGAGATGGATTAACGGTCAAGATTAAAAAGCCACACAATAAGGATATATAGGGGTGTGTTTAAGAAATATAACCAGTTACCTGTTATTAATCCCATTCTTTTGTACCAAGGCCTTCCATTCGAAGAACCAACTTGAAGTGCTTCCAAAAAAAAAAAAAAAAGCAACAGTTTATATTCAACCATAAGAAATTTGTGGTGGAAGAAGATTAAATTTGTGGTGGATTTGTGGTGGAAGAAGATTAAATTTGTGCTTTGCAGGTATGAACAGCCGTTCCTCTCTTATTAATGCCTAAAAAAAATCGAGTTCAGAATATATCTTGTTCCACAAAGAAACAAGAAATTGCTATTGTTAGCTGGAAAATTTCATTGTCTTTTGTTTTGCTATCTTTGTTTACATATGTTGCGGACATGGTGCAGAATCAATGCGTGAATTCGGAGAAATCAAGCTATTCCGGGGTTGTAAATGGGACAATCCATGCCGTTGTTGGAGGAGGAGGAAAAAGCTTGGCCAAATTTAGCAAACTAATCCCTTCATGGAGCCTCTACAGAGACTATGACTGGGGATTTGTCAAACTCACAGCATTTAATCACTCGTCGCTGCTATACGAATACAAGAAAAGCAGAGATGGCGAAGTCTATGACAGTTTCACCATTTACAGGGAGTACAAGGATGTCTTGGCCTGCGTCCACGGCGGTTGCGAACCGACGACTTTGGCAAATTAGGATTTCGTTTACGAGTCCGTCCTACTGTGTACGAGATAATAATAATGACAGAAGAAGGCTTGGTGGGTTTGTGAGGAAGAGAAAAGGTTTGGGTTTTGAGAGAGAGAGAGAGCCTGACGAGTGAGGAGTTTTTTTTTTCTTTTTCTGTTTTTTTTTTGTATGTTTTTTATTTTGTGGGATAATAAATAAATTTTTTAAAATATTTGGAGTTTTTTCTATCTATTATATCATTAAAAAAATAATAAAATGTCAAACCATAGGTGCCACATCATAATTCTGTTAAGTTTTACAAACGGAGGTGCTAATATTGATGACGGAACAAACTATAGGGGCTTATTTGATACGTTTTATACATTAGGGGCCAACTTGTTCGAGGGGTCTAACTATGGGGGCTATTTATAAAATTTTTCCTATAATATATTATAAGTTTAAATACACATTTGTGACCACAACAACTTCGCTAGAATCACTTTGGAGCCAAAAAAGCCTATTAAAAATTTAATTTCGGGAAAACTTGTTAAAATTACTTTGTTTTAACGCGAAATGGGTTTTTAACGCGTCTTGGAGCTCCAAATGAGTTCCTAAGACTTATCATAATACACTATATATTGAAATACTTATTTAGGATAAAAACAACGTTGCTAGACACATTTCAGAGCCAAAGAAGCCCTTTAAGGGCTCGATTTAGGTAAAATTGGTTATAAGCAGCTAGTTTTAGTGCGAAGTGAGTTTTTAAAGCTTTTTGGAGCTCTAAATGAGTCCCTAAGACATATTATACTAAATTATATGTTTAATTACACATTTGGGATCAAAATAACTTTGCTAGAGTCGCTTCGGAACCAAAAAGGCCTTTTAAAGGCTCGATTTAGGCACAACTTGTCAAAAGGACTGATTTTTGCGCATAGTGACTTTTTTAGGGTTTTTGGATCTCAAATTGTGTCCTTATGTATTATTATAATACAATATATGTTCAAACACTCATGTAGAATCAAAACAACTCTGCTAGAGTCACTTTGGAGCTAAAAGAGCTCTATGAAGGATCGATTTAGGTAAAACTTATTGTACGCACTTATATTAGTTCGAAGTGAGTTTATAAGGTTTGTTGCATCTCAAAACGAGTCGCTAAGATTTACTATAACATATTATGAGTTTCAAATCACATTTATGACCACAACAACTTTGCTAGAATCACTTCGGAGCCCAAAAAAGCCTTTTAAAAATTTAATTTCGGCAAAACTTGCAATAATTGCTTTGTTTTAACGCTAAATGGGTTTTTAACGCGTCTTGGAGCTCCAAACGAGTTCCTAAGACTTATTATAATACATTATATGTTGAAATACTTATTTAGGATAAAAACAACGTTGCTGGACACATTTCGAAGCCAAAGAAGCCCTTTAAAGGCTCAATTTAGGTAGAACTAGTTATAAGCAGTTAGTTTTAGTACGAAGTGAGTTTTTAAAGCCTGTTGGAACTCCGAATGAGTCCCTAAGACTTATTATACTAAATTATAAGTTTAAATACACATTTGGAATCAAACAACTTTGCTAGAGTCAATTCGGAACCAAAAAGGCCCTTTAAAGGCTCGATTTAGGCACAACTTGTCAAAATGACTTATTTTTGCGCGTAGTTACTTTTTAAGGGATTGTGGATCTCAAATCGCGTCCCTATGACTTATTATAATACAATATATGTTCAAAAACTCATGTAGAATCAAAACAACTATGCTAGAGTCACTTTGGAGCAAAAAGAGCCCTTGAAAGGCTCGATTTAGGTAAAATTATTGTACACACTTAGATTTAGTTCGAAGTGAGTTTTTAAGGCTTGTTGCATCTAAAAATGAGTCCGTAAGATTTATTTTAATATATTATATGATTAAATATACATTTGTGATCAGAATAACTTTGCTAGAGTCACTTCGGAGCCAATAAAGCCTCTTTAACATTCAATTTTGGCAAAACTTGTTATAATGACTTTCTTTTAACGCGAAATGGGTGTTTAACTCGTCTTGGAGCACCAAATGAGTTCCTAAGACTTATTATAATACATTATATATTAAAATACTTATTTAGGATCAAAACAACGTTGTTAGATAATTTTTGGAGCCAAAGAAGCCCTTTAAAGGCTCAATTTAGGTAAAACTGGTTATAAGCACATAGTTTTAGCGTGAAGTGAGTTTTTAAAGCTTGTTGGAGCTGTAAATGAGTTCCTAAGACTTATTATACTAAATTAAATGTTTAAATACACATTTGGGATCAAAACAACTTTGCCAGAGTCACTTCGGAACCAAAAAAGCCCTTTAAAGGCTCGATTTAGGCACAACTTGTCAAAAGGACTTAGTTTTTGCGCGTAGTAACATTTAAGGGTTTTTGGAACACAAAATGTGTCCCAACGACTTATTATAATACAATATATATTCAAATTCTCATGTAGAATCAAAACAACATTGCTAGAGTCACTTCGGAGCCAAAAAAGCCCTTCAAAGGCTCAATTTAGGTAAAACTTTATATACGCACTTAGATTTAATGCGGAATGAATTTTTAAGGTTTGTTGCATCTCAAAACGAGTCCCTAAGATTTATTATAATATATTAAATGATTAAATACACTTTTGTTATCAGAATAACTTTGCTAGAGTCACTTAGGAGCCAATAAAGCCTCTTTAACATTCACTTTTGGCAAAACTTGTTATAATGACTTTGTTTTAAAGCGAAATGGGTTGTTAACGCGTCTTGGAACTCCAAATGAGTTTCTAAGCCTTATGGTAATACATTATACGTTAAAATACTTATTTAGGATCAAAACAACGTTGGTAGACAAATTTCGGAGCCAAAGAAGCCCTTTAAAGGCTCAATTTAGGTAAAACTGGTTATAGGTACTTAGTTTTAGTGCGAAGTGAGTTTTTAAAGCTTGTTGGAGCTCCAACTGAGTTTCTAAGACTTATTATACTAAATTATATGTTTAAATACACATTTGGGATCAAAACAACTTTGCCAGAGTCACTTCGGAATAAAAAAAAAAAAGCCCTTTAAAGGCTCGATTTATGCACAACTTGTCGAAAGGATTTAGTTTTTGCGCGTAGTGACTTTTAAGGGTTTTTGGAACACAAAATGTGTCCCTATGACTTATTATAATACAATATATGTTTAAATCCTCATGTAGAATAAAAACAAAATTGCTAGAGTCACTTCGGAACCAAAAAAGCCCTTTAAAGGCTCGATTTAGGCACAACTTGTCAAAAGGACTTAGTTTTTGCGCGTTGTGACTTTTAAGGGTTTTTAGAACACAAAATGTGTCCCTGTGACTTAGTATAATACAGTATATGTTCAAATACTCGTGTAGAATCAAAACGACATTGTTAGAGTCACTTCGGAGCCTAAAAAGCCCTTTAAAGGCTCAATTTAGGTAAAACTTATTGTACGCACTTAGATTTTGTGTGAAATGAGTTTTTAAGGTTTGTTGCATCTCCAAATGAGTCCCTAAGATTTATTATAATATATTATATATTTAAATACACATTTGTGAGCACAACAACTTTGCTAGAATCACTTTGGAGCCAAAAAAGCCTTTTAAAAATTTAATTTCGGCAAAACTTGTTATAATTACTTTGTTTTAACGCGAAATGGGTTTTTAACGCATCTTGGACCTTCAAATGAATTCCTAAGATTTATTATAATACATTATATGTTGAAATACTTATTTAGGATAGAAACAACGTTGCAAGACACATTTCGGAGCCAAAGAAGCCCTGTAAAGGCTCAATTTAGGTAAAAGTGATTATAAGCAATTAGTTTTAGTTCAAAGTTAGGTTTTAAAGCTTGTTGGATCTCCAACTGAGTGCCTAAGACTTATTTTACGAAATTATATGTTTAAATAAACATTTGGGATCAAAACAATATTGCTAGAGTCAGTTCGGAACCAAAATGGCCCTTTAAAGGCTCGATTTAGGCACAACTTGTCAAAAGGACTTAGTTTATGCCCGTAGTGACTTTTTAAGGGTTTTTTGAGCTCAAATTGTCTCCCTATGACTTATTGTAATACAATATATGTTCAAATACTCATGTAGAATCAAAAGAACTCTGCTAGAGTCACTTCGGAGCCAAAAAAGCCCTTTAAAAGCTCGATTTAGGTAAAACTTATTGTACGCACTTAGATTTAGTTCGAAGTGAGTTTTTAAGGTTTGTTGCATCTAAAAATGAGTCCCTAAGATTTATTATAATACATTATATGATTAAATACACATTTGTGATCAGAATAACTTTGCTAGAGTCACTTCGGAGCCAATAAAGCCTCTTTAACATTCAATTTTGGCAAAACTTGTTATAATGACTTTTTTTAAAGCGAAATGGGTTTTTAAAATACTTATTTAGGATCAAAACAACGTTGCTAGACAATTTTCGGAGCCAAAGAAGCCCTTTAAAGGCTCAATTTAGGTAAAACTGGTTATAAGCACTTAGTTTTAGCGCGAAGTGTGTTGTTAAAGCTTGTTGGACTCCAAATGAGTTCCTATGACTTATTATACTAAATTAAATGTTTAAATACACATTTGGGATCAAAACAACTTTGCCAGAGTCACTTCGGAACCAAAAAATCCCTTTAAAGGCTCGATTTAGGCACAACTTATCAAAAGGACTTAGTTTTTGCGCGTAATGACTTTTAGGGTTTTTTGGAACACAAATTGTGTCCCTATGACTTATTATAATACAATATGTGTTCAAATACTCATGTAGAATCAAAAAAAACTTTGCCAGAGTCACTTCAGAGCCAAAAAATCCCTTTAAAGGCCCGATTTAGGTAAAACTTATTGTATGCACTTAGATTTAGTTCGAAGTGAGTTTTTAAGGTTTGTTGCATCTCCAAATGAGGTCCTAAGATTTATTATAATATATTATATGTTTAAATACACATTCGGTATCACAAGAACTTTGCTAGAATCACTTCAGAGCCGGAAAAGCGTATCAAAAATTCAATTTCGGAAAAACTTGTTATAATTACTTTGTTTTAACGCGAAATAGGTTTCTGACACGCCTTGGAGCACCAAATGTGTTCCTAAGACATTTTATAATACATTATATGTTGGAATACTTATTTAGTATCAAAACAACATTGATAGACACATTTCGGAGCCAAAGAAGCCATATAAAGGCTAAATTTAGGTAAACCTGGTTATCAGCACTTAGTTTTTGCGCGAAGTGAGTTTTTAAAGCTTGTTGGAGCTCCAAATGAGTCCCTGAGAGTTATTATACTAAATTATATGTTTAAATACACATTTGGGATTAAAACAACTTTGCTAGAGTCACTTCGAAACTGAAAAGGCCCTTTAAATGCTCGATTTAGGCATAACTTGTCAAAAGGACTTAGTTTTTGCGTGTAGTGACGTTTTAAGGGTTTTTGGAGCTCAAATTGTGTTCCTATGACTTATTATAATACAATATATGTTCAAATACTCATGTAGAATAAAAACAATTTTGCTAGAGTCACTTCGGAGCCAAAAAACCCCTTTAAAGTCTCGATTTAGGTAAAACTTATTGTAGGCACTTAGATTTTGTTCGAAGTGAGTTTTTATTAGTTTGTTGCATCTCCAAATGAGTCCCTAAGATTTATTTTAATATATTATATGTTTAAATACACATTTGTGATCATAACAACTTTGCTAGAGTCACTTCGAAGCCAGAAAAGACTTTTAAACATATAATTTCGGCGAAACTTGTTATAATGACGTAGTTTTAACGCGAAATGGGTTTTTAAATCGTCTTGGAGCTGCAAATGAGTTCCTAAGACTTATTATAATACATGATATGTTGAAATACTTATTTAGGATCAAAACAACTGTTCACTCTTTTCCACACGCGAATTATAACCGCAACTGTACGGATCGTGACAAGTAATACAATGGATTGTGAGTCGGAATATCGTCCCACAGAGAACTGAAGGCTAATAATATCTAACTACTACAACTAATAAAAACTTATTTTGTTTAGAAAATATAGCTTAAGTTTCGTGATTGAATGAAATAAATAAATCAATAAATGCAATTAATAAATAAATAACTCAATTCCACAAATCAACTCAATTAACTAAACCTAGGATCGATTAGCTTCCCTTGATATCTCCTTTATTCAATTATTCATTAACTCCTCTCTACACTCTTCAATTCTATGCTAGTCTAGGAATTTAAGAACTAAGTCGCAGCTCTCGCTTATTCACTTAATTATGCGTCTAATCTAACTCACGCATCTGCTTGCTAGAATTAAATACATTAAGCGCGATTCCTAGAATTTTAAATCGATCACCTCTCGGTCCTTATAATTTATTATTCGACTACTTAGACAACCGGTCACCTCCCGGTCCTTATGGCGTCTAAGTTATGTTCTTATTATTCCCGATTCAATTAAATTGCATCTCCTGAGTTTAATCCAATTGAACCTAATTTTTCTACCCAATTTCCCAATTGCAGATGGAAAATAAATTCAACCAACAAGAACATAAGCATATGAATTGAATATTGCAGAGATTTATTTATGAAAATCAAACAAATTCAAAATCAAGTTAGGCTAATCTCTCCTAGAGGGAGATTTAGCCTCTCATGGCTAACAACGAATCAAGATAATTAATGGAGTTCATGTTCATAACCAGAAAAATAATAGAAGAAGAGATAAAGATAAAGGAGTAGAATAAACTCTAAGTCGACCAGACTTCGATAGCTTCCTTGAGTCTTATTCTCTACTTGACAGTTTGCTTCTTCTTCTTGAGTTTCCTCGTGAGAATTTGAGTTTTTCTTCTCTGCTCCCCATCTACCTTTTTGTCCAAACTATGTTCTATTTATAGAGTACAAGGTTTGACATAATTTTTGTGGAAATTCAGAGCCTAAAAAGTCTGGAAAATGACGTCGTAATACATAAGGAGGCTTTGCCGATCGATCGCGAATCCCACGATCGATCGGCGTTGGCGCTGTCTCAGGCTTCATTGGGCGCCCGATCGATCGGCTCGTACGCCGCGATCGATCAGCGCTCCAGCTATGCAATTTGCAAGGTTGGGCCGATCAATCGGCTCTTAGTGCGTGATCGATCGGCAATCGTTCTGCCTTTTCCGTTATTTTTTAAGCCTCTTAGCCCATCGATCGCCTGGTTATGCCCGACCGATCGGCGATGGATCTGCCATTCATCCTCGATTCTCTTTTGCTCCAGATTGCTCCGTTTAGTGTACTTTTTCATCTCGATTTTTGAACCTTTTCTTAAATCACCTGTACACTCACGAAACTCATCAAATCACTTAAATTTGAGGAATTTAACAACAATTCAGGCCTGCATTTGTGATATATGAGTGAGTATTTTGCTCGCTCATCAACAAAGTTGCTAGACGCATTTCGGAGCCATAGAAGCCCATTAAAGGCTCAATTTAGGTAAAACTGGTTATAAGCACTTAGTTTTACTGCGAAGTGAATTTTTAAATCTTGTTAGAGCACTAAATGAGTCCCTAAGACTTATTATACTAAATTATTTGTTTAAATACACATTTGGTATTAAAACAACTTTGCTAGCGTCACTTCGGAACCAAAAAAGCCCTTTAAAGGCTCGATTTAGGCACAACTTGTCAAAAGGACTTAGTTTTGCGAGTAGTGACTTTGTAAGGGTTTTTGGAAGTCCAAACGTGTCCCTATGACTTATTATAATACAATATATGTTCAAATACTAATGTAGAAACAAAACAACTTTGCTAGAGTCACTTCGGAGCCAAAAAAGCCCTTTAAATGCTCGATTTAGGTAAAACTTATTGTACGCAGTTAGATTTAATGCGAAGTGAGTTTCTAAGGTTTGTTGCATCTCCAAATGAGTCCCTAAGATTTATTAAAATATATCATATGTTTAAATACACATTTTTTTTCACAACAACTTTGCTCGAATCACTTCGGAGCCAAAAAAAGCCTTTTAAAAATTCAATTTCGGCAAAAAATTTAATAATGTCTTTGTTTTAACGCGAATTGGGAATTTAACGCATCTTGGAGCACCAAATGAGTTCCTAAGACTTATTATAATACGTTATTTGTTGAAATACTTATTTAGGATCAAAACATCATTGCCAGACACATTTCGAAGTGGAAAAAGCCCTTTAAAGGCTCAATTTAGGTAAAACTGGTTTTAAGCGCTTAGTTTTAGTGCGAAATGAGTTTTTAAAGCACGTTGGAGCTCCAAATGAGTCCCTAAGACTTATTATACTAAATTATATATTTAAATACAAATTTGGGATCAAAACAACTTTGCTAGAGTCACTTCGGAACAAAGAAAGACCTTTAAAGCCTCGATTGTTGCACAACTTGTCAAAATGACTTAGTTTTTCGTGTAGTGACGTTTTAAGGGTTTTTGGAGCTCAAATTGTGTTCCTATGACTTATTATAATACAATATATGTTCAAATACTTATGTAGAATAAAAACAATTTTGCTAGAGTCACTTCGGAGCCAAAAAAACCCCTTTAAAGTCTCGATTTAGGTAAAACTTATTGTAGGCACTTAGATTTTGTTCGAAGTGAGTTTTTATTAGTTTGTTGCATCTCCAAATGAGTCCCTAAGATTTATTTTAATATATTATATGTTTAAATACATATTTGTGATCACAAAAACTTTGCTAGAGTCACTTCGAAGCCAAAAAAGACTTTTAAACATATAATTTCGGCGAAACTTGTTATAATGACGTAGTTTTAACGCGAAATGGGTTTTTAACTCGTCTTGAAGCTGCAAATGAGTTCCTAAGACTTATTATAATACATGATATGTTGAAATACTTATTTAGGATCAAAACAACTGTTCACTCTTTTCCACACGCGAATTATAACCGCAACTGTACGGATCGTGACAAGTAATACAATGGATTGTGAGTCCGAATATCGTCCCACAGAGAACTGAAGGCTAATAATATCTAACTACTACAGCTAATAAAAACTTATTTTGTTTAGAAAATATAGCTTAAGTTTCGTGATTGAATGAAATAAATAAATCAATAAATGCAATTAATAAATAAATAACTCAATTCCACAAATCAACTCAATTAACTAAACCTAGGATCGATTAGCTTCCCTTGATATCTCCTTTATTCAATTATTCATTAACTCCTCTCTACACTCTTCAATTCTATGCTAGTCTAGGAATTTAAGAACTAAGTCGCAGCTCTCGCTTATTCACCTAATTATGCGTCTAATCTAACTCACGCATCCGCTTGCTAGAATTAAATACATTAAGCGCGATTCCTAGAATTTTAAATCGATCACCTCTCGGTCCTTATAATTTATTATTCGACTACTTAGACAACCGGTCACCTCCCGGTCCTTATGGCGTCTAAGTTATGTTCTTATTATTCCCGATTCAATTAAATTGCATCTCCTGAGTTTAATCCAATTGAACCTAATTTTTCTACCCAATTTCCCAATTGCAGATAGAAAATAAATTCAACCAACAAGAACATAAGCATATGAATTGAATATTGCAGAGATTTATTTATGAAAATCAAACAAATTCAAAATCAAGTTAGGCTAATCTCTCCTAGAGGGAGATTTAGCCTCTCATGGCTAACAACGAATCAAGATAATTAATGGAGTTCATGTTCATAACCAGAAAAATAATAGAAGAAGAGATAAAGATAAAGGAGTAGAATAAACTCTAAGTCGACTAGACTTCGATAGCTTCCTTGAGTCTTATTCTCTACTTGACAGTTTGCTTCTTCTTCTTGAGTTTCCTCGTGAGAATTTGAGTTTTTCTTCTCTGCTCCCCATCTACCTTTTTGTCCAAACTATGTTCTATTTATAGAGTACAAGGTTTGACATAATTTTTGTGGAAATTCAGAGGCTCAAAAGTCTGGAAAATGACGTCGTAATACATAAGGAGGCTTTGCCGATCGATCGCGAATCCCACGATCGATCGGCGTTGGCGCTGTCTCGGGCTTCATTGGGCGCCCGATCGATCGGCTCGTACACCGCGATCGATCAGCGCTCCAGCTATGCAATTTGCAAGGTTGGGCCGATCAATCGGCTCTTAGTGCGCGATCGATCGGCAATCGTTCTGCCTTTTCCGTTATTTTTTAAGCCTCTTAGCCCATCGATCGCCTGGTTATGCACGACCGATCGGCGATGGATCTGCCATTCATCCTCGATTCTCTTTCGCTCCAGATTGCTCCGTTTAGTGTACTTTTTCATCTCGATTTTTGAACCTTTTCTTAAATCACCTGTACACTCACGAAACTCATCAAATCACATAAATTTGAGGAATTTAACAATAATTTAAGCCTGCATTTGTGATATATGAGTGAGTATTTTGCTCACTCATCAACAACGTTGCTAGACGCATTTCGGAGCCATAGAAGCCCATTAAAGGCTCAATTTAGGTAAAACTGGTTATAAGCACTTAGTTTTACTGCGAAGTGAGTTTTTAAAGCTTGTTAGAGAACCAAATGAGTCCCTAAGACTTATTATACTAAATTATATGTTTAAATACACATTTGGTATTAAAACAACTTTGCTAGCGTCACTTCGGAACCAAAAAAGCCCTTTAAAGGCTCGATTTAGGCACAACTTGTCAAAAGGACTTAGTTTTTGCGAGTAGTGACTTTTTAAGGGTTTTTGGAAGTCCAAACGTGTCCCTATGACTTATTATAATACAATATATGTTCAAATACTAATGTAGAAACAAAACAACTTTGCTAGAGTCACTTCGGAGCCAAAAAAGCCCTTTAAATGCTCGATTTAGGTAAAACTTATTGTACGCAGTTAGATTTAGTGCGAAGTGAGTTTCTAAGGTTTGTTGCATCTCCAAATGAGTCCCTAAGATTTATTAAAATATATCATATGTTTAAATACACATTTTTTTCACAACAACTTTGCTAGAATCACTTCGGAGCCAAAAAAAGCCTTTTAAAAATTCAATTTCGGCAAAAAATTTAATAATGTCGTTGTTTTAACGCGAATTGGGAATTTAACGCATCTTGGAGCACCAAATGAGTTCCTAAAACTTATTATAATACATTATTTGTTGAAATACTTATTTAGGATCAAAACATCATTGCCAGACACATTTCGAAGTCGAAAAAGCCCTTTAAAGGCTCAATTTAGGTAAAACTGGTTTTAAGCGCTTAGTTTTAGTGCGAAATGAGTTTTTAAAGCACGTTGGAGCTCCAAATGAGTCCCTAAGACTTATTATACTAAATTATATGTTTAAATACACATTTGGGATCAAAACAACTTTGCTAGAGTCACTTCGGAACAAAGAAAGACCTTTAAAGGCTCGATTGTTGCACAACTTGTCAAAAGGACTTAGTTTTTGCACGTAGTGGCTTTTTAAGGGTTTTCGAAACTCAAAATATGTCCATATGACTTATTATAATACAATATATGTTCAAATACTCATGTAGAATCAAAACAACTTTGCTAGAGTCACTTCGGAGCCAAAAAAGCCCTTTGAAGGCTCGATTTAGAAAAAACTTATTGTACGCAGTTAGATTTAGTAAGAAGTGAGTTTTTAAGGTTTGTTGCATCTCCGAATGAGTCCCTAAGATTTATTATAATATATTATATGTTTAAATACACATTTGTGATCACAACAACACTGCTAGAATCACTTCGGAGCAGAAAAAGCCTTTTAAAAATTCAATTTAGGCAAAACTTGTTATAATCACTTTGTTTTAATGCGAAATGGGTTTTTAACGCGTCTTGGAGCTCCAAATGAGTTACTAAGACTTATTATAATACATTATATTTTGAAATACTAATTTAGGATCAAAACAACATTACCAGACACATTCGAAGCCAAAGAAGCCCTTTAAAGTCTCAATTTAGGTAAAACTGGTTATAAGCGTTTAGTTTTAGCGCGATGTGAGTTTTTAAAGCATGTTGGAGCTCTAAATGAGTCCTTAAGACTTATTTTACTAAATTATATGTTTAAATATACATTTGGGATCAAAACAACTTTGCTAGAGTCACTTCGGAACCAAAAAAGCCCTTTAAAGGCTCGATTTGGGCACAACTTGTCAAAAGGACTTAGTTTTTGCGCGTAGTGACTTTTAAGGGTTTTCGGAACTAAAAATGTGTCCCTATGACTTATTATAATACAATATATGTTCAAATACTCATGTAGAATCAGAACAACTTTGCTAGAGTCACTTCAGAGCTAAAAATGCCTTTTAAAGGCTGGATTTAGGTAAAACTTATTGTACACAGTTAGATTTAGTGCGAAGTGAGTTTTTGAGGCTTATTGCATCTCCGAATGAGTCCCTAAGATTTATTATAATATATTATATGTTTAAATACACATTTGTTATCACAACAACTTTGCTAGAATCACTTCGGAGCCGAAAAAGCCTTTTAAAAATTCAATTTCGGCAAAACTTGTTATAATTACTTTGTTTTAATGCGACATGGCTCATTAACGCATCTTGGAACACAAAATGATTTCCTAAGACTTATTATAGTAAATTATATGTTGAAATACTTGTTTAGGATAAAAACAACGTTGCTAGACATATTTCGGAGTCAAAGAAGCCCTTTAAAGCTTGTTTGAACTCCAAATGAGTCCTACGACTTATTATACTAAATTAAATGTTTAAATACACATTTGGGATCAAAACAACTTTGCGAGAGTCACTTTGGAACCAAATAAGCCTGTTGAATGATCGATTTTGGTACAACTTGTAAAAAGGACTTAGTTTTTTAGCGTAGTGACTTTTTAAGGGTTTTCGGAACTCAAAATGTGTCCCTTTGACTTATTATAATACAATATATGTTCAAATACTCATGTAGCATCAAAACAACTTTCCTAGAGTCACTTCGGAGCCAAAAAAAAGCCCTTTAAAGGCTTGATTTAGGTAAAACTTATTGTACGCAGTTAGATTTAGCGCGAAGTGAGTTTTTAAGGTTTGTTGCATCTCTTAATGAGTCCCTAAGATTTATGATAATATATTATATGTTTAAATACACATTTATGATCACAACAACTTTGCTAGAATCCCTTCGGAGTCGAAAAAGCCTTCTAAAAATTAAATTTCGGCAAAACTTGTTATAATTACTTTGTTTTAACGTGAAATGTGTTTTTAACGCATCTTGGAGCACCAAATGAGTTCCTATGACTTATTATAGTACATTATATGTTGAAATACTCATTTATGATCAAAAGAACGTTGCTAGACACATTTTGGTGCTAAAGAAGCCCTTTAAAGGCTCAATTAAGGTAAAACGTGTTAGAAGCAGTAAGTTTTAGCGCAAAGTGAGTTTTTAAAGCTTGTTGGAGCTCCAAATGAGTCCCTAAGACTTATTATACTAAATTATACGTTTAAATACACATTTGGGATCAAAACAACTTTGCTAGAGTCGTTCGGAACCAAAAAGGCTATTTAAAGGCTCGATTGAGGCACTACTTGTCAAAAGGACTTAGTTTCTGCGCGTAGTTACTTTTTAAGGGTTTTTCGAACTCAAAGTGTGTCCTTATGACTTACTATAATACGATATATGTTGAAATACTCATGTAGAATCAAAACAACTTCGCTAGCGCCACTTCGGAGCTAAAAAATTCCTTTAACGTCTCGATTTATGTAAAACTTATTGTACGCTGTTAGATTTAGTGCGAAGTGAGTTTTTAAGGTTTGTTGCATCTCCAAATAAGTCCATTAGATTTATTATAATATATTATATGTTTAACTACACATTTGTGATCACAACAACTTTGCTAGAATCACTTCGGATCCGAAAAAGCCTTTTAAAAATTAAATTTCGGCAAAACTTGTTATAATTACTTTGTTTTAATGTGAAATGGGTTTTTAACGCGTCTTGGAGCACTAAACGAGTTCCTAAGACTTACTATAATACATTATATGTTGAAATACTTATTTATGAGAAAAAAAACATTGCGAGACACATTCCGGAGCCAAAGAAGCCCTTTAAAGGCTCAATTTAGGTAAAACTGGTTATAAGCACTTAGTTTTAGAGCGACGTGAGTTTTTAAAGTTTGTTGGAGCTCCAAATGAGTCCCTAAGACTTATTATGCTAAATTATATGTTTAAATACACATTTGGGATCAAAATTTGCTAGACTCACTTCGAAACCAAAAAAGTCCTTTAAAGACTCGATTTAGGCACAACTTGTCAAAAGGACTTAGTTTTTAGGCGTTGTGACTTTTTAAGGGTTTTTGGTTCTCAAATTGTGTCCCTGTGACTTATTGTAATACATTATATGTTCAAATACTCATGTAGAATCAAAATAACTCTGCTAGAGTCACTTCGGAGCCAAAAAAACCCTTTAAAGGCTCGGTTTTGGTAATACTTATTGTAGGCACTTCGATTTAGTGCGAAGTGAGTTTTCAAAGATTGTTGCATCATTAAATGAGTCCCTAAGATTTATTATAATTTATTATATGTTTAAATACACATTTATGATCACAACAACTTTGCTAGAATCCCTTCGGAGTCGAAAAAGCCTTCTAAAAATTCAATTTCGGCAAAACTTGTTATAATTACTTTGTTTTAACGTGAAATGTGTTTTTAACGCGTCTTGGAGCACCAAATGAGTTCCTATGACTTATTATAGTACATTATATGTTGAAATACTTATTTATGATCAAAAGAACGTTGCTAGACACATTTCGGTGCCAAAGAAGCCTTTTAAGGGCTCAATTAAGGTAAAACTTGTTAGAAGCAGTAAGTTTTAGCGCGAAGTGAGTTTTAAAAGCTTGTCGGAGCTTCAAATGAGTTCCTAAGACTTATTATACTAAATTGTACGTTTAAATACTCATTTGGGATCAAAACAACTTTGCTAGAGTCACTTCGGAACCAAAAAGGCCCTTTAAAGGCTCGATTTAGGCACAACTTGTCAAAAGGACTTAGTTTGTGCGCGTAGTGACTTTTTAAGGGTTTTTGGAGCTCAAAGTGTGTCCTTATGACCTATTACAATACAATATAGGTTAAAACACTCATGTAGAATCAAAACAACTTTGCTAGCGCCACTTCAGAGCCAAAAAATCCATTTAACGGCTCGATTTAGGTAAAACTTATTGTACGCTGTTAGATTTAGTGCGAAGTGAATTTTTAAGGTTTGTTGCATCTCCAAATAAGTCCATTAGATTTAATATAATATATTATCTATTTAAATAAGCATTTGTGATCACAACAACTTTGCTAGAATCACTTCGGAGCCGAAAAATCCTTTTAAAAATTCAATTTTGGCAAAACTTGTTATAATTACGTCGTTTTAACGCGAAATGGGTTTCTAACGCATCTTGGAGCACCAAATGAGTTCCTAAGACTTATTATACTACGTTATATGTTTAAATACTTATTTAGGATCAAAACAACGTTGCTACACACATTTCGGAGACAAAGAAGCCCTTTAAAGCTTCACTTTAGGTAAAACTGGTTATAAGCAGTTAGTTTTAGCGCGAAGTGAGTTTTTAAAGCTTGTTGGAGCTCCAAATGAGTCCTGAAGACTTATTATACTAAATTATATGTTTGAATCCACATTTGGGATCAAAACAACTTTGCTAGAGTCACTTCGGAACCAAACAAGCACTTCAAAGGCTCGATTTAAGCACAACTTGTCAAAAGGACTTAGTTTCTGTGCGTAGTGACTTTTAAGGGTTTTCAGAGCTCAAAATGTGTCCCTATGACTTATTATAATACAATATATGTTCAAATACTCATGTAGAATCAAAACAACTTTGGTAGAGTCACTTCAGAGCCGAAAAAACCTTTCAAAGGCTCAATTTAGGTAAAACTTATTGTACACAGTTTGATTAAGTGCGAAGTGAGTTTTTAAGGCTTGTTGCATCTCCGAATGAGTCCCTAAGATTTATTATAATATATTATAAGTCTAAATACACATTTTTTATATCAATAACTTTGCTAGAATCACTTAGGAGCCGAAAAAGCCTTTTAAAAATTCAATTTTGGCAAAACTTGTTATAATTACTTTGTTTTAACGCGAAATGGGTTTTTAACGCGTGTTGGAGCTCCAAATGAGTTCCTAAGACTTATTATAATACATTATTTGTTAAAATACTTATTTACGATCAAAACAACGTTGCTAGACAAATTTCGGAGCCAAAGAAGCCCTTTAAAGGCTCAATTTAGGTAAAACTAGTTATAAGCACTTAGTTTTAGCGCGAAGTGAGTTTTTGAAGCTTGTTGGCTTTCCAAATGAGTTCATAAGGCTTATTATACTAAATTATATGTTTAAATACACATTTTGGGATTAAAACAACTTTGCCAGAGTCACTTCGGAACCAGAAAAGACCTTTAAAGGCTCGATTTAGGCACAACTTGTCAAAAGGACTTAGTTTTTGCGCGTAGTAACTTTTTAAGGGTTTTTGGAGCACAAAATGTGTCCCTATGACTTATTATAATACAATATATGTTCAAATACTCATGTAGAATCAAAACAACTTTGGTAGAGTCACTTCGGAGCCAAAAAAGCCTTTTAAAGGTTCGATTTAGGTAAACCTTATTGTACACAATTTGATTTAGTGCGAAGTGAGTTTTTAAGGCTTGTTGCATCTCCGAATGAGTCCCTAAGATTTATTATAATATATTATATGTTTAAATACACGTTTTTTATCACAACAACTTTGCTAGAATCACTTCGGAGCCGAAAAAGCCTTTTAAAAATTCAATTTCGGCAAAACTTGTTATAATTACTTTGCATTAACGCGAAATGGGTTTTTAACGCTAAGACGATAGCTTTTTGTATGACTCATTCGGTGCTCCCCTCACAGCTTTTAATGCGTGTTCTCTAGCTCTCCAAGCCTTGTTGTAATTGACTAAAATCCCAGAGTCATCTTTCATATCTCGAATTATATCATTTGGTCTGTAACATGTGTGACCAGGATTCATGTATTTTGACTTTATGCAATCACTAATCGCTTGGCTACTAGCTTGCCGATGCTCTCCCACTACGATATCCAAAGAACAATTGTGGTTGCCTACATATTTTTAAGTTGCTATTTTTTTTTTTATCTTTCTAGCTCTGATGTACCATTCGCAACTTGCGTCAATGCAAGTGAGAACCAATCTTTCTTTGCACGATCTTTCTGTTTTATACTGAAATTTATTGTTGATTGCGATCATCCTAACTGATTTTCTCAACACATCCTTATTCTTGAATACTTGTTTCACTGCAATGCATGTTGTTTCTTTTTCAATCACAGTTGCACTTCTTTCGTATCAAGAATCTCATCGAACTTTTTCATTCTTTTTCTTGCACTATTACTTCTACCAATCAGGCTATAGCTAGTGTCACCAAAATCAGAAGGAATTGAAGATTCCTCATCATCTAATTCAGACCCAAAGCCATAGTTTTACTGTGTTCTTCATGGGCTAGAGTCTTTTTTGTAGTAGACATGTTGTTGCATGCTTTATTTTGAAATGCCAAACCTTGTATCCATCAACCCAAGCCCATAGTCTTCGGTAACACGCAAGGGGAAGCTTGTTAAATCCTTGTATTTTTTTTTAACTCCAAGTAAAATAAGACATCATAGTCACTCAAGATTCTTATCCTGAGTGATCCTTCCCGAGTTTGGTACTCTACAGCAATGTTGTGCATTGGCGGCTCCAAAAAAATCTTCTCAATTAGTAGCTTCACCAAATTTCTATATGCGCAGCGAGTGTCAACTAGT
Source organism: Boehmeria nivea var. tenacissima (assembly GCA_018132145.1). Taxonomy (NCBI): domain Eukaryota; kingdom Viridiplantae; phylum Streptophyta; class Magnoliopsida; order Rosales; family Urticaceae; genus Boehmeria; species Boehmeria nivea. The sequence goes on from CM030886.1 coordinate 1,181,908, forward strand.
ACTCCAGTCATTTCAAATCCTACATAGAAGTTCTTCTCGTCCCAGCGTCCACTATGTTTGACAAACACATTGATCTTTAAATCCATAAGTAACAAAACGGGTTATCTTGATAAGTAACCATAGCTATTTTAAGTTTAAAAATATCCTACTGAATTTGATGTTAATATATACATTTCAGGTTTAAATATAAGAGTTTTTAGATGGTAACTTAACTCGCTAGTTATGGTAACTCACTGAGTTACCACTTGGTGGCCCACTGAGTTACCATTTAAATTTTAGGCAATCTACTTGTTAGATATGTTCTGCTTCAGTATACCATTTAGTAAAGCGCTGAACCAATTGATTTCAACTAAGGTTAGAAAATGATTGAGTTTAAGGATGATAACTTACTAAATTCAACTTTTTGATTCGGTAACCCACTGAGTTACCACTTGGTGACCCACTGAGTTACCATTTAAATTTTAGGCAATTCATTTGTCTGATACATTCTGGTTCGATAGACCATTTCGTACAGCACTAAACCAATTGATTTCGTGACTATGTTTAGAAGATAACTCAGTTTAAGGATGATAACTTACTAAATTCAACTTTCTAATTCGGTAACCCACTGAGTTACTACTTGGTGGCCCACTGAGTTACCATGGGTATGACAAAAATTATAAGAACGTATACGACTGGATCCTTCAACCATTACAATAGTCATTCAATCAGATTCTTCATGACCAAGCACTACCAAAGCAAACCAGTATCATCACTTCCTATTATGAAAAATGAAAGATAAACAAATACTAATTTTTCAAAATTGCTAAACATATTTTCAGTTGCAAAACACAATAGCATGACAGATCTAAAACTATTATACTCATGAACACCATTAACAACCAAGCACAGACCAAATAAAATCCATTGCTAATACTGACATTTTTTTATGCATATCGGGGAAGAACTATTAATACTTCAGCTTTTTTGGTGCCGTCGCAGAGGAACAATCCAACGGAGAAAGATCTCGAAATGGCGCCGATTAACTTGAAAAAAACTTCTCAAGCTCAAGCGCGCCTAGTTTTTCGGCGAGTTCTGGCAAGAGGAGTAGGAGGATGGAGGTTGATGGAGTTACAAGGACTCTATTGCTGAAGATGTTGAAGCTTTTCAAGCTTTCGAAGAGGCTTTTAGAGAAAAAGAAAATTGGGTATAATAATGATAATTTTCTCTTTTAAAATTTAAAGTATTAAAAAAATAGGGAAAGTAAATTTAAGATGGGGTATAGATCATTAAGTGTCTAATCTTGGGGTATAAGCACAGAAAATACAAACTACGAACTGGAAAAGTGATTCGATAACCTTGTCAAATTCTCAAAATTACTTAAAGCCTTAAAAAAGAATGGGCAAAGAAAAAGAATGAAAACCCTTTTACATAGCCCCTCCAAATCTGCAAAAATTTTACAAAAAGATGTTAAAAATATAGGAATTTTAAGAAAATAGCCACTATTTACAAAATGATTTTAAAAAATAGCTACAGTTTCAAAAAATCTAAAAACTAACTATTGTAAGTGGATTTTCGTCCGAAGTACTAGCATTGGGGGTGACGCCCACGGAGAGCTGTGACCACGAGAGAGAGCGCCCGAGTGACAGCGCAGCATCGCCACGTCATCAAGGAAGCTAACATCGAAGGCGTCAGGGGCCAAGGTCGTCGGAGATCACCCTCGCTCTGACACCCGCGAGTGTAGTCGATGGGGGCACCACCGAAGGAAGGTCCCGTCTTGAAATGAGATCCTCGGAGAAGGACAGTTAATCCAGAGACCACAGGAGCCCGAGGATGAGCTAGACCTGCGATGATATCCGCTGAGAAGAGAGAAGATCAGTCAAGACAGAGGGTTCCCCGCGAAGCTGGAGATCCCTGATCGAGGATGGAGTCTGCGTGTTGGTCTAGATCTTTCCCTGTAGTGATTGATTAACCCTGATGGTAGGGATATCTGACAGGTACTGTAGACATCCCGTTTCCAATGTGCGTCGGCAATTAGTTGTTAACCCACTCCCGTAATTCAGGGATGGTATGATCGACTGTGTGTTTAGGTCACCTAATCCCAGAAGTTAGAGGATGGTTTGTCAGGCTTCATTAATGTAATCTTCCCCTCTCTCCTCCAAAAAGCCTATAAAAGGAAGAGGAGAAGAAAGGGGAAGGGGTCGGAAGAAAAATTGGGAGAAGAACTCTGTAAAATATTCAAGTAGAAATCACATAAACAGTGGACGTAGGCTGTTACTCCTCAAGAGGGCCGAACCACTCCAAAATCTCCCCGGCGTTTTACTGTTCCCCACCGTAACCTTCCTATTCATTGTCGTATCCCACGCTAGATATACGGATCACGGCGTTGGTTCAAATTTTATACCAACAGCTTGGCGCTAGAAGGAGGGCACGCGAACCTCCGACCTTGTGGTTAACTTCTCTTCCCGTTCTCTCTGCGTTGGCTACCGCGTTAACTAATCGAAGATTAAATGGCACCAAACATGAGAAGCAGCGGCAAGAATCCTGTAACCTCTGAGCAGGAGGTGCTCGAAGATTGAATCTGGCGCATAGAGGAGTCCATGGAGAGAATGACTGGATTAGTAGAGACTTTGGTGCAGAACCAAAGCCTACCGCCACTTTTGACTGATGCGGAGCATGCTGCTGTGCTCCGGGCCCCGCGCAGGGCTGATGATGCATCTGCCGCTCTTCGGGCTGCGGGCGACGTCACTGCGGCCCAAGATGAGGACTCGAGTAGCGATCCCACACGCGAGCCCCGCAATTCCAACTGTCGGAGGAATGCGCCAGCTCAGAAATCTGCCACCCGCTCCGGAGGAGTGCGGTTGCCTGCTGACCAAGCGGGACCTTCGCGCCCCGCGACCGAAGGCGAAGCACCGGATCAGCCCGGCTCAGTCTTTGATAGGCTTGGCCCTTTGTTGCAAGATATCGCGGGGCGCGTGCCTGCACGTACTGGAGTCCACATCGAAGATGCGGGACTTCCGGTGCAAGAGCGTCTCCGTGAGGGTTCGGCTACCACCGCTACTAGTAGGCAGACCGAGGGAACCCAAGAATTCTCCCCCGCGGAGATCGAGCGTCTTCGGGGGATCCTTGGCGAGGTATCTCACGACGAAATTCTGGATGGGGATTTTACACCCCTCATGGAATACCTCCTGGCGACCCCCGTCCCCGATCGTCTTAGGCTGCCGAAGATAAGACTGTTCGATGGAAGCGGGGACCCTTCCGACCACCTGGGGATTTACTACTTGTGGGCGCGTGCTTATGGCTATTCTGAAGCCATCAGGTGTAGGCTCTTCGATACCACCCTCGCGGGTGAAGCCCGCCGATGATGGTACTGACTCTCAGCCAATTCGATCAGGAACTGGTAGAATCTGAGAACGAGGTTTGCCGCACAGTTCTTGGGTGGTTGTAGACACCTCAAGAACCCGGCGTACCTCTCTCGGGTCAAGCAGGGAGAAGGCGAAGGCCTCCAAGCTTGGCTCCAGAGATTCACCAAGGCCACTATAGAGGTGGGGCATTTGTCCGATAATGCCTTGCTTTTAGCTGCGAGTTCTGCGGTGTGCGAAGATATTCCCTTCGCGTTCTCCATCGACAAAAAACCCCCGCGGGTGTACGCCGACTTCCTTGGACGAGCCAGGAACTACATTAACGCAGAAGCATCGACTTCGAAGAAATCTGGTTCTTCGAAGCCTACCCGTAGAAACCCCGAAGCAGACCGTCGGAAGAAGATGTAGAGACCTGTCGAAGCCCCAATGGGCGACAACCGGCAACACCGTGACGAGAAGAGGCCCTGCAACTCTGGCTCAGGGCCGGGGGCAGTCCGAACTCGCAGGCCACGGTACGACAGGTACCAAGAGCTCACGGCCACCATCGAGGAGATCTTTTTCAGCTCGCGGAGCGAAGTTGACTTCCGACCCCCTGCACCTTTAAAAGGGAAGGTGTCGGAAAAGCACAAGGACAAGTTCTGCTTGTACCACAATGCGGCTGGGCATACGACCGCGACTTGCTTCGACCTAAAGGATGAGATAGAGTATCTCATCCGCCGAGGGAAGCTCACGGGATACCGCAAAGAAGCGAATCCCAGGGAGCGGAACCCGCCCAATCGGGAGATCGATGGCGAAATTAAGACGATCGCGGGCGGTCCTTATCCTGGGGGGCGCTCTCAGCGGTCCATGAAGGATTATGCTCGAGAGGTGTGGCAGGGGCCTTCCTGAGGAGTGTTCCAGGTGTCGCGACAGTCTCCACAACCCCCTCGGAGGACCACAAACCATCTTACATTCACAGACGCGGATGCCGAAGGTGTTCGATTCCCACATCACGATCCCTTGGTCGTTTCCGCAATGATCGGGTACCACCTTGTCCACCGATGCCTGATTGATGACGGCAGTTCGGTGGACATCCTGTACTTGGATGTCCTCGAAAAAATGAGGATCAATCTGCAGAGCTTGCGAGCGGCTGCGAGCCTGTTGCACGGCTTCACGGGAGACTTTATCTTCCCGGAGGGAAGCATAGAGTTAGTCGTTTTGTTCGCCATGTCTAGCTTCATGGTGGTCAAGGGAAGATCTTCTTACAACGCCATCCTCGGACGTCCTACCCTCGTGGCTATGGAAACGGTTACATCCATCTACCACCTCTGCCTCAAGTTTCCCACCCCCAGCGGCGTCGGAGTCGTCCGAAAAAATCAATATGAAGCCCGGATGTGTTACACAACGAGCGTCAAATCGGCCCCTGCTGACTCGAGGGGGGAAGCGGACGGCCGCGGAGGCTGCTTTGGGAGAAGCAACCCTCACCATCGGAATATCAGAGGCTCGATGTGAACTGGACCCTCGTTTGCCAGCCCGGCCGAGGATAAAGAGGATGTAGATATAGATGACCTAGGCACGGCTCGCAGAGTTAAAATTGGGACTTCGCTAAGTCCCGAGGTACGCGAGGCCGTCATTGCATACCTATGGAGAAATTGAGACGTGTTTGCGTGGAGCCATAGTGATATGAAGGGCGTAGGCCCGGGTTTGATGTGCCACCGTCTCAACATTGATCCACAGGTCCCGGCCCGACAGCAGAAGAGGAGACCGCTCAACCCCGAGAGAGCCCAAGCACTTAAAGACGAAGTCGACAAGCTTATCAGGGCCGAGTTCGTTCGCGAAGCGAAGTACCCGGCCTAGGTTTTGAATCCAGTTTTGGTCCCGAAGCCAGACGGGAGGTGGAGGTGCTGCGTAGACTTCACCAATCTCAACGAGGCCTGTCCGAAGGACAACTTCCCTGTGTCCCGAATCGACCTGATGGTCGATGCCACCGCAGGCCATGAACTCCTCAACTTCATGGATGCATATTCGGGGTACAACCAGATCCCCATGTTCCATCGAGACGAGGAGCATACTGTTTATATCACCGATCGAGGGTTGTATTGCTACAAGGTCATGCCCTTCGGCCGCAAGAACGCAGGGGCAACTTATCAAAGGCTGGTTAACAAAATTTTCGCGGAGTTGCTGGGAGTCTCTATGGAGGTTTACATCGATGACATGCTAGTCAAAAGTGCGATGGCGCGAGATCATGTCACGCACCTAGATCAGACTTTCTCCGTCCTTCGATAGACTAACATGATGCTCAACCCGAATAAGTGCACTTTCGCCGTTAGAGCTGGAAAATTTTTAGGCATCATGGTGAGCCAACGAGTAATAGAGGCTAACTCGGAGAATATCCAAGCCATCCTCGACATGAGGCCTCCTCGAAGGGGGAAAGAAGTCCAGAAGCTCACGGGATGCATTTTCGCGTTGAACAGGTTTGTCTCCCTTTCTACTAACAAATGCCTCTCTTTCTTCAACGTTCTCCGCGGCAGCAAGGAGTTTGTATGGACCGACAAATACGAACGAGCCTTCGAGGAGCTTAAGGTTTACCATGGGCACACCCCAATTCTTGCGAAGCCACTGTCGGGAGATAAGCTTTTTACTTACCTCGCGGTGTCCCAACATGCAGTCAGTTCGGTGCTGGTCAAGGAGGCTGTTGGAGTCCAGTTGCCGATTTACTGCGTCAGCAAACGCCTCCTCGACGCCGAACTCAGATATCCTGAGTTGGAACGACTCGCCCTTGCCCTCATCGTCTCCACCAGGAAACTTCGTCACTACTTCCTAGCTCATCCAGTGGTGGTTTTCACCAATCACCCGATAAAACAAGTCCTGCGCAGGCCGGAGGCTTCGGGCAGAATCGTCAAGTGGGTAGTCGAATTGACACAATTCGACATCCTGTATCAACCAAGAACGACGATTAAGGGGCAAGCGCTAGCAGATTTCATTGCCGAGTTCACCTTTCCTTCGAAGGAGGATCGAGATGGACAAGGAGAGCCCCCGAAGTGGAAGCTCTTCGTGGACGGATCCTCGAACGAGAATGGTTTGGGAGCAGGGCTCATGCTGGTTAGCCCCGAAAATCATCGAATCAGTAGCGCACTGCTGTTCACCTTCAAGGCCTCGAACAATGAGACGGAGTACGAAGCCTTACTGGCTGGCCTTAGACTCGCCAAAGAACTTCACGTGGATTCGCTTATGGTCTATAGTGACTCGAAGTTGGTGGTCTCTCAAGTTTCGGGCGAGTTCCAAGCCCGCGATGATAGAATGGTAGCTTACCTAGAAAAGGTTAATGCGGAGCTTCAAAACTTCTCAAGACACAAAGTGAAGCACATCAACCGCGAAAATAATGCGAGCGCGGACGCCCAGGCGAAGCTACCTACCAGCTGAGACGCGGAGCTTCTCTGCCTGGTCCCGATCAAAATCATCCCCGAACCAAGTATCGCAAAGCAACACTTGATAGAGGCGATCGATACACAACCTTCGTGGATGGACGATATTGTCGTTTATTTGAAGGAAGATAGGCTGCCTGAAGATCGAGACCTGGCATGAAAGGTCAGGTATCACGCTCAATATTATTTACTGCTGAACGACAAACTGTACAATAGAGAAGTTTCGACTCCGCTGCTGCGCTGCCTCAACGTCGAAGAGGCCAAGCAAGTCCTCAGTGAAATCCACGACAGAGTCTGCGGAAATCACGCCGGTGGGCAGTCACTCGCGTACAAGGCATTGTTACAGGGATTCTACTGGCCCACGATGAAGCAAGATGCCGCTGAGTATGCAAGAAAATGTGATAAGTGCCAAAGGTACTCTGCACTCATCCGAGCTCATCCAGAACGACTCACGGTCATCTTTTGTCCATGGCCCTTCGCGAAGTGGGGAATCGACATCATCGGCCCGATGCCCACAGTGCCCGGAGGATTTAATTTCGCCGTGGTGGCGGTCGATTACTTCACCAAATGGGCCGAGGCGATTCCCTTATCCGCTATCACCGAGAAGAACCTGGCAAAGTTCATTCGCGAACACATCATTTACAGGTTCGGGATACCTCACTCCTTGATTTTGGACAATGCTCTTCAGTTCGATAACCAGGCTGTAAGGAATCTCTGTGACCACTTCGGCGACTTCTCCGCGCAATACCACCAGCAAAGCAATGGTCAGGTCGAGGCCGTCAACAAGATCATCAAGACCACTCTGAAGAGGCGACTAGACGCACTCAAAGGATGATGGACTGTCGAGTTGCCTCTTGTCCTTTGGAGCTATCGCACCACAGCTCGTACGGCCACCGGAGAAACCCCATTCTCTATGGCATATGGCACTGAGGCGATGTTTCCTGCAGAAGTGAGAGTCCCCTCATTTCGATACGAAAGTTTCGATGAAGCCGCCAACAATTCGCTCCTGGCTGCGGAGAGAGATATGATCGAGGAACGAAGAGAAGTCGCTAGGGTCCGGATGGAGGCCCAGAAGCAGCGGATGGCAAGATATTACGACTCCGAGGTGAAGGAAAGAAAGTTTAAGGTCGGGGACACCGTCCTCAGACAAGTATTTCAGAACACCAGGGAGCCCGAAGCAGGAGCACTTGGATATTCGTGGGAGGGACCCTATCAAGTCACCAAGGTTCTGCAATCGGGGGCCTACCGACTCGCGGATCTCGCCGGGATCCCAATCAGACATCCTTGGAATGCACAACATCTCAAAAAGTATTACCAGTAGGCTCCCCTCGTTTGTAGTTTATTATCCCTCATATTGTAATTCGGCAGTAGTTAATAAAAAAGTTCACCAGACTTCGCACCTATTCTCGAATAAACTCTTAAAAGTATGCAGAGTAGAGTCTTCTGCTACTTGTTTCCCCTTGGACTTGTCCCCGGCGGAAGATTCGGGGACGGGGCTGAATGGTCAGAGGCCCCTGCCGAAGACGGGGACCCTAGGAGGCCAAAAAGCTCATCTGCAGGTAAGAAACAGGTCAGTATCGGCTAATGGTAAGAGATGGGTACAACCATAGTTTCGCGAGAAGGGCAATCGCTTACCGTCGTCGAGGACAATAGGAGCAGAACGATGCGACCCTGATGGGGGTTGAGACGAAGACCCAACGGGTGTCGCCTGCCCCTTTGGAAAGACCGTCCCTGAAGGAGCCGAATCGGCTTGCTCTACCGCAAAATCCTCGACACTCAGCAGAAGATCTTGGACCAGGGCCGGTGGGGGACTTGGAGCAACCGGAGGAGGTTCGCGGAAAATTTCCTCTGTTGCGATGAACGCCGTCTGAGCCACCTCACCGAAGAAGACTCCCTCGCGAGTCGCTGTCGGGGGATTCTCCCGAGGCGCCTGCGAGTTCTCGGACTCTGGGACGGGCGTGGTTGGAGGAGCCTCAGAGTTCTTAGCATTTGACGCCGTCCCAATCTGAGGAGACTTAACTCCTTCGCCTGGGGCAGGGGGGCAAACGACCTCAGGAGTTGGTCTGGACTCCGTCCGCGGTCGTTTAGACCTCACAGAATGCTCCTCTTCGCCCCCGAGTCTCACCGTCGGAGGCGGTAGAGTCGCGGACTGGGGAGATGCGGCCTTCTTCGAGGGCGTGACCGCGATTTTCCTTTTCGACGACCGAGGAGCGTCAGTCTTTTTCAGCTACCTGGTCTGAGTCGAAGGCACCGTTGTACCCTTCATTTTCTTCAGGCCTGATTTTTGTCTGCGGAGTTGGTCTGGGTCCAACTCCATCCGAGTGGAGATCTACCCGTACTCCATCAGGTTATCCTCAGTGACGAGGGCCCGGACGTCTCGGCCCTCATCAAGATAGGCAAGGGCGGTCGTGATTCGCTCGGCTTGCTCCTGGGTCACCGAGGTGCGGAGGAAAGTCTCTGGGCGCAAACCCGAGTTAGCAAGAGTAGCAAGAAACGAAACGAAAGGAGGAATGCTAACCAAGGTACTTACCAAGAATGTTATAGCTCCTCGGGACAGGCCTTGCTCCCTCCACAGAGCTGAAGGGGTCGAAGTTCCCCCCGACCCAGAAATTCTTGTCCTTCCATCCTTCGCAGGATGATGACAAGTTCGTCATTATAATTTTCTTCTTCTCCCATGGTGCCAAGAAGAAATACCCCGCCTTGGACTTCTTAAAGGAGGGTTTGTACAGGTGGCAGACCTCCTCCACCGACAGGTCGGTCTCAAACCACATCCTCCATAGGATGTGCATCCCCACCATTATCTGGTAGGGGTTGGGGTTGAGTTGGCTCGGGGCAAGGCCCCAATGGGCTAGAACTCCGCGGACCAGGGGGTACAACGGGGTGGACGGTTGGAGCGGTCCTCCGAGGACATCGCACAGGTGGTGATGTCCCCTGGCAAGTGAAACTGCTCCCTGATGTGCTCCACGTCGCTCTGGGAGGAGGTGGAGACTCTGGCCTCCGTGGCGATGGTGGGAGATGGTGACGCCACTACGGGGTCGTCGGCCGTGATTGTTCGAGAGTCAGGAGGCGGCTTTGGGGCAGCTGATGTCTCTCTCGTTTCGACGGGCGTAGCCTCGACCGCCCGTGAGCACGAGGCCGAGCGCTCGAACTGTGTGGCTAGGACTCCTGAGGACCTTGAGGCCGGGCCGCTTGCAGATGGCGCCGCAGGAGAGGTTGGAGCGGCCGGGGTCTTTCTCACCTTCCCTTCTCTCTTTTTCTTCGTCCCTGCCACCGCCGCCGAGGACGGTGACGACGAGGGCACCACAGGCGAAGCCAGTGACGAGGGGTCGGAGCACTCTGACGAAGGCGCAGACCCAAATCGGGCGTCGAAAGAGGACGACGTAGAGTTGTCAGACATCTTTTCTGAGAGAGAAGAAGATTCCGATCAAATACCCCAAAATCCCAAGGGGAGAAACTCAATAACGACAAAGCCCTAAGCTACCCGGGATGAAAAGGTATAAGACGAGTTCGAAGAGCTTACCAGTGTTGAACGAACGGGTGAAGAAGGAAAATGCCGGAGAATGCCAGTGAAAACTTCAGACGTCGGAGACTTGAGAGCAGACTCGCCGGAATATCGAGAAGTGGATGACCTCAAAATTTCTCAGAGAACAGGCACGCAATGCAAAAGTTCGTGAAGTGTGAGAGGGGAAGGAATTTATAGGCGAAGTGAGGAAGCGAAGAGGCGAAGTCTCTTCGCGACGTTTCGCCCCAAACCCCAAGCGTAGTTCTGGAGCGTCGGATGGGAATCTTCCCATTATCATCTGACGGTCAGGGATTTTCGACGAGAATGACATAATTGCTTGATGTCAGCATATCCCATCAGAAAAGGCAGAATCTCAAAGGGTGTGTCAGGGTATTAACTGCCCGTCACTCAAATGGCACGACGTTTTAGCAAAGAAGCGTCCCAAAGAAGGAATCCCAAAGGGCGCGGCACGTACCCTCAAGGATTGGGGGGCAGATGTTGTAAGGGGATTTTCGTCCGAAGTACTAGCATCGGGGGTGACGCCTCCGAAGAGTTGCGACCACGAGAGAGAGCGCCCGAGTGAGCCACGTCATCAAGGAAGCTAACATCGAAGGCGTCAGGGGCCAGGGTCGTCGGAGATCACCCTCGCTCTGACACCCGCGAGTGTAGTCGATGAGGGCACCACCGAAGGAAGGTCCCGTCTTGAAATGAGATCCTCGGAGAAGGACAGATCTACGATGATGTCTGCTGAGAAGAGAGAAGATCAGTCGAGATAGAGGGTTCCCCGCGAAGCTGGAGATCCCCGATCGAGGATGGAGTCTGCGTGTTAGTCTAGATCTTTCCCTGTAGTGATTAATTAACCCTGATGGTAGGGATATCTGACAGGTACTGTAGACGTCCTGTTTCCAATGTGCGTCGGTAATTAGTTGTTAACCCACTCCCGTAATTCAGGGATGGTATGGTCGACTGTGTGTTTAGGTCACCTAATCCCTGAAGTTAGTGGACGGTTTGTCAGGCTTCATTAATGTAATCTTCCCCTCTCTTGTCCAAAAAGTCTATAAAAGGAAGAGGAGAAGAAAGGGGAAGGGGTTGGAAGAAAAATTGGGAGAAGAACTCTGTAAAATATTCAAGGAGAAATCACATAAACAGTGGACGCAGGCTGTTACTCCTCACGAGGGCCGAACCACTCCAAAATCTCCCTGGCGTTTTATTGTTCCCCACCGTAACCTTCCTATTCATTGACGTATCCCACGCTAGAGATACGGATCACGGCGTTGTTCAAATTTTTTACCAACACTAGCCATGTAAGAAATTTTATACGGATCACAGTTTTTTTATGTGTATTTTTGTTATTGTAAGAAATTTCTTACAGTTTTATGGCTAGTTTTTAAATTTTTTAAAACTGTGGCTATTTTTTAGAAACACGCAGTCCAAAATGACTATTTATCTAACTGACCCTAAAAATATTACTTCAAATGATCGCCAGATTGCAAGTTATACTTAGTATATTTGATTTCGATATTGAATATATAAAAGGAGATATGAATTCCTTTCTTAAATTCCGACCCAAGAATATTTACAAAACATATCATAATTCCCAGAAAAGCGAAAGAAAATGAAGAACCATGAACACCTACAAAGCCAATTGTCCAAACTATCACTACCTGGATTAATATGCTACAAAAAAAAAAGTAAATAAATAAAAGAAGAAGAAAAGCAGGTATAATGCAATACAAACTCGAAAAGCGGTTCGATTACATTGTCATCCTCATAATTACTTTAAAGCTTGTCATCCTCAGAATTACTTGAAGCCTTAAAAAAAATGGGCAAAGAAAGAGAATGAAAACCCTTTCACATAGCCCCTCCAAATAAAGATATTATCCAAAATCCTTAGTCCAAAATAGTTTATGTACAACACCAAAACCCTCAGCCACCTAAAAAATAAGGATCCAATTATTTCAAAAAACACCAGTAACCATTCCCCAAAGATGGCACTATAAACCTTGAGGGCATGTTTAGTTTGGTGGAATGGGAATGAAATAGAATGACAATTCATATTCTCATGTTTGGTTGGGTAAAAAATACACAGGAATAGTCATTCCAATAGAATCCTTATTCCATCAGTTATGGGAATCACTATTCCTTAACTTAACCTAAAGAATGTTCATTCCTTTCAAGTTTTTAAACTAATTAAAATACGTTGAGCCTGATTCTAGCGTCAATTCCACAGCTAAACCAAACACTAGAATTTAAGAATGATATTCTCATTCTCATTCCATTGTATTCATATTCCCAATACCATTCTCAATCCATTCCACCAAACCAAACGTACCTTGAGATCTTTCAAAACCGCAACCTTATTATAAGGCAATCCTTTGAATGTACTGTCAAATTAAAATGTTTCATGAAAGAAAAAAAATCCAGATCCAGCATATTCAACCTGCAACATTAAAAAAAAACACTTTACTATCAGTTTCAGAACCAAAATAAATAATTCTATATCCTCCAATTATAGGGATTACCAACAAGTTTGGTTCAATACTTTTTTCATGCAAAACCAAAAAAGCCGTCATTTATGGCTTTTCTATTTCAATTCAATAAACAATTACAAGATCCCTTTTTTATTTTCTTCCTAGTGGAATCTTTTAGGTTCCTTTCCAGATCTCCTAAAAAAAAAGTTAAAAAAACAAAACAAAATAAAACTATACCTTCTTCAACATTCTTATAACAGTCTTACAATCAATCAGATAAAGAAAAGTATTTTTCTCGTCTCCTATTTTTCTCTACAAAATTCTCTCCCATGGGTTATGACGTGGAATTATGATTACTATGATTAGGATGGTTCAGCAGTCCTCATAAAAAGATTTAATGTCAAGTGGTGGGATTCTTTTGCAAACCCCAATACAGTCTTAAAATTCAATATAAGATAGGATTAGACGTCAAGGCAAGATGAAAGTTGCACCTCCAAACACCATCTTTTTGGCACAAAAATCACAGATCCACGGAAGAAGAATATTTTGCAGTAAACCAACAACTAATCCAAAGCAAAAAAGGATAAACATCTAATTCAAACTTGGGAACAATTCCTGAAACTGAAGAAGAAAAAGAAGAGCATGATAACCTGATCGCGCTGCAAAAAAACAATAAAAAGAAGAAAAAAAAGAAAAGAAAAAAAAACAACTTATCTACAAAGCAAAATCACATGGATCTGTTTACAAAACCCTTAGCGATGGAAGAGCTTGGCACAAAAACCCACTCTTTATTCACACAAACGTGTATATATATATATATGTCTCTGTGTGTAATGTGCCAAAGGAGTTCCGCAAAAAGTTTGTAGAGTTTTTTATAAGCATTTTTCTTTTTTTCTTTTTTGATCAATAGCTCATTTAGTCCCTGAACTTATGGTCGGGTGACAGTTTGATCCCTACTCTTTTTTTTATTAGCAATAGTAGTACCCGAACTTTTTATTTTTTGCTATACCGTTAAGTTTCGAAAATTCCGTTTAAATCCAAATGGATTTAGCACGTGACTTGCACATGGCACCGTCTTAAACTAGAATACCAAAAACACCCTTAAGTTTAGCTTAACTTTTGGTCAAAATAAACAACGAATAGGAAGAAGGAAAAAAAAAAAAAAAGAGGGCAGGGGGCGTCGGGGGTCGTCAGGGTCGAAGGACGGCATCGGAGAGCGGAGAAGGGCGTGGGGAAGGCGGAGAAAGGCGAAGTGGGTCGGAGGGGGTCGGGGGAAGGCGGAAGGGGTCGGAGGGAAGGCAGAGGGGGGCGTCGGGGGTCGGAGGAGGGTGGAAGAGGTCGAAGGGGTCGAAGGTCAAAGGGGGTCAGAGGAAGACGGAGGGGGCGGAGTGGGTCGGAAGGGGCGAAGTGGGTCGGAGGGGGCAGAGGGTTCAGAGGAGGCGGAGTGGGGTGGAGGAGGGCAGAGGGGGTCGGAGGAGGCAGAGTGGGGTGGAGAAGGGCAGTAGAGGAAGACGGAAGGGGTCAGAGGGAGCGGAGGAGGGCGGAGGAAGACGGAGGGGGCCGGAGAGGGCGGATTGGGTCGGAGGAGGGTGGAGGAAAGCCGGAAGGGGGTCGGAGGATGGCGGATTTTGGCGAAATCAATGGCCATTCTCTGCAACAGCGTCGCCGTGGCCGCTGATGGTCGAGACAGAGCCGCTCGTAAGCGCCCGGCGGCTCCATTTTAACAAATCTCAAAGCTTCAATCTTTTTCTCTTTTTTTTTTTTTTTACAAGATCAAGAACTGGGTATTCCTAAATTTGGTATATGAATCGTGGGTTATTGTTGGTTTAGGTGATTTTGTCGTGGAAAAGCTTGTGTAAATATGGGCAAGCAAAAGAAGCAGAGTCATGGTGATAGTGGCAGGAGAACGAGATGTTTGTGACTTGTTATCCTGTAATTCAGTGCTTTGGATTGGATGAGCATAGTTACAAGCACCACCATCATCACCATAAGCATTTTTTTTCTTTTTTTGAATTTACAAGATCTTTAATATTGATCTTGTCTGGCTTTGAAGTGTGTTAGGGGATTTCACTAAACATTGAGAAATCAGATGTTGTTGTTGTATTTTTAAGGGTATTTTCGGTACTTTAGTTTAAAATGCGAACCACGTGCAAGTCACATGGAGAAACAAACGGATTTTTCGAAACTTAACGGCGGGGCAACAAATAAAAAGTTCGAGGACTACTATTGCTAATAAAAAAAGAGTAGGGATCAAACTGTCACCCGACCAAAAGTTCAGAGACCAAATGTGCTATTAACCATTTTTTTTTTTAGTTTAAAGTGAAATTTTTTGAAAATAAAGTCAAGTATAAAGACATAAAAGTTCACGGATTGAAAAGCAAATAAATAAGAGCACATAAAAAAAGGACTATAAAACAAAATAAAAATACTTCTTTGACGTGCGCTTGCCCCTGGCACATACAATAGCCTTTTTTATTTTTTATTTTCATTCTTTTATCACGAGTTTTTCCCTTTTTTTTCATTGAAATAATTGAGTAAATACTCATTTTTTATGTGATATTTTAAGAAAATAACATACGCTTCGATTGATTAAGAAATTAATCATTTTATATGATAATGTGCATTTATTTTTGTATCTTTAATTTTTTATGTATTAGTGACTAATAACTTAATTTTTGAAAACATTGACTTTTTTTAAAACATGTACTATAAAATGACTAAATATCAAATAGACCATTTTTCAATCTAACTTCTTTAAAGTTCTATCTATTTTACTTTTTATATCTAACCTGTAAGCAGAAGATTATTTCTTCTCATATCAAAGATGTTTTTTCATTCTTTTAATAGCGTCGATTTTTTAATATTTTGTCTAAAAGTCGATAATAAATTAAGAAAATTAAAATGAAAGGGAACTCTTATAACGTAAATTGGTAAAAAAAAACAAAACAAAACAAAAACCAAAAAACAAAACAAAACTGGTAATCGAATGAGTACTGATAACAGCACTTTCGTCGAAATGTGGACTTGCAATTGGGATGAATGAATCGATTTCACTAACTAGCAGACATCTAAGATGAAATATTCGAGCATATAATTGCAATATGGAAGCTTGTAATCAATATCAAGAACCTACTAAAGCCGGCCAATATCTTTCGACGAGTAATTCACATATTTAGAAGCCTCAGAGTAACATCTTTGCTATAATAACTCAAACGACGAACTAGATGACTCCAGCGTTTTGGGTGCCATTCAAAAGCCCAAAGCAATGGATAAAAGACAATATTGTACAGTTTACATGAGTGTGATGTGTTGTCTAAATGTACTTCAACCCCGAGAGATATTGTTGTCTAGAGATTAGATACTGGGCCAGAGAATAAATTATCCCCAAGAGTCCCAATATCCTAACTTTCAGCACATCCGTTATTATAACAGACGGTAAATTAAGAGGCAGAGTTATCAACGGCGCCGAGTCCTTTTGTTTCGTGTAACTCCACACAAACCTGTTGAAAAGGATGTGGCTGGGGAATGTGAGAATGAGGAGAGCCAAATTCTTGACGGCAAAGAACCAGTCCGGCCCACCAATTTCTAAGCCCCAGCCTGCATTCCCATGCCAGACATCTTCCCATATGCTGTACAAGGCGGTCACGACTAAGTAGGCTGATATAACTACCGTCACCGGAAAGTATCTTTGCTTGTCCCCAAATCCCGCAACAAAATCGGAATCCTGGTTGAGCAATAGCAAAATAGGTGCCAGGAAGAATATTGCACGGTTTGAGCCACCTGTGAGATTTACGTTCAAGATTAGGCATATGGCGAAGCACATTATGGTAGCAACGTTACCAACTGCTGGCATCCAGGCACCCTCAATGGCTATCCTCTTGATTGTGAATTTGGACCCAACTGAGGTGCGTCCATGTTGCATGAATCTCATTCTTGGAGGAAAACTGGCAGATGTGCTTTGACGAGGTTGAGTGTGTCTAACTCCACCCCTTTCCACAGCCTTTTCGTGCATTAGTGAAGTAAGTTCAAACTTTATCTCCAGAGCTATAAGCATAAAGATTGCAGCATATAGACCAAGAAGAGATGTCCTCGCTCCCTCAACTGCTAGAATAGTGGTGAGCTTCTTTTCTTCCTCTCCCATTTCACCAGCTCCACTATCCTCAAATATACTTCTAATTCTCACTTGGCCTTCCAGAAGATACGTCACTGGAAAGAGAGCCACGAGCAGAGCAAACACCCACGGCAGGAGCTTCGTGCTAGAGGCTGAAGGGAAATGACTAAAGACCACAAAGACTGAGGTACAGACCATGGTCACAACAATTAGGGCATGGAGGACATTGGCCTGGAGGAAGTACTCCGCAGAAATGTAGACACCCAAAGCAATGCCCATAGCTATGGAGTAGAACACTCTCAACTCAACCATGTATTTAATCGGTATGATGGATGTAAGAGCTGCAAGTGTAAGCAGAATTGCAATAATAAGCAGCCAAGCTGGCCATGTAGGCTTCGGTGCAACAAAGCCATATATGGAGATGTCATCAGCCGATTGTCGTGCAGCTTTAATTAGGTCGGAGCGATAAGTCCATGATAAAGGAACAGGTGGTTGCATCACAATAAAGAGCAGACCCGTTGCAACTATCAGCACTAGGCATCTCTTAGCAGACTGCACATATAATACACACACACACAAACACACAACAGTAGATTAGTGGTATAATAACTGATAAAAAATGATCACGCCGATTTCCAAAGCGCCACAGCTATAACTATTCAACTAGAATACTTGTTTTAGTTCTTTCCAATTTATGGGATGGAATAATTATATTCAAGGAGAAAAGAAGAATATAAGCGACCGAGAGAGATGAAAAGATACCAGGGCATGAGAGAAGTGCAACGCAACAATGGGTAGAGAAGCCAACCCAGTCAAGACAATACAGAAGCCCAAAAGTAACCCATCAGATGGAGGTCTCCCATTCCACCATTGGAGGGCTTCAAATATTGTTTCACGGCAAAACCAGACAGATAATGCAACAACACCAGCATGTGTATAACCCTGCCACGGTTTCATCTTTGAGGCCATTCTCGACTTGTCCCTGCCAATTCATTTCCATGTTGAAGAACAGGAGAACACTAAAGAACAATCAATTTGGTTGAAATGTAGGAGCAGAGAGAGTACCTGTACAATAGTAGTGGTGGAGAAACAGCCAATAAAAGGAGAACAGACACCCATACAACAGACTTAGATGAAATAAACAACATAGCCAACTTGGAAGAATACAAGCATGTCAATATCCAAACTGCTTTTGAACCAATCCTATGATCTACCGAGAGTCTTCTTGTGAGAGCTACACCAATGAATGTTGTCAAGATAACCATGTAGCTCGGATACATCACATCATCCTCAAAGCCATAGTAATATATGCCAGAATAATTGAAAAATCGGTTCTCAATGTGGCAAAGCAGCAATGCATGACTGACTAAACCAATCTCCGTTAAAAAGCGGAGTTTTGACGGGAGAATGGCAAGACCCGGAACAGCCATGGCCAGGATAACATTCGCAGTTATGAGTTTACAAAAGGATTTCAGTGACATCCCTGCAATCCAAATATTCAGATCCCAGAAATTATGCATCACAAACCACATGACCATCAAGCTACCTAGCACAACAGATGCAAAGTATGACGGCAGGCTCTTCTTTGTGAAAAAGCGAGTCAGGTAGAAACCAGCGGCACAAGGCAAGGGAAGAAACTGCAAAATAAAAAATCCAAAATTGATAGTTAATCCTAAATTCTGAAGACACACACATGCGTAAGAAAGAAAACTTGCTTCCAATTAGAGTAGCATGTTAAACGCCCTGCTGCTCTCATCAAGCCTGTAGGAGTGGATTGTTAATTTAGACTGTTTCACTTTCAAATTTGTTTTGCTTTAGTTATTTGCTAAACCTGAGCTGTCATCTCTTTCTTGACATTGTATTTTCCTTTTTATTGATGTATTGCTGGTGGGTATTGCATAGGCCATAGGATTGACATCATTCTCTTGATGCTGATATGAAACATGTTAATTAGATAGCCAGAACAATTAGTAGTTACTGTACAGTTGATTAGTTACTAGAGTAGTGTATGACGGAAAATAAGGAAGTGGGACTTGGGAAGTCAACTGGCGAGAGGTGCAAGAGTATTGTTATCGTTTCTAAGTTTAATTCAAGTCCAGAATCATTCCTCTTCAATAAATACAATCTTTCTGGTTCATTTGTTTATGTGAAATCTAATAAATTACCATGATTGTATTAGCAGTGTGTTCTTCTACCTCAAATATCTATATACATATGGTATAGTAAGTTATCAGATTCCATACCAGTAGAGGAAACCCCACAACGATTGCTCCAGCAGCACTAACTACGACGCCCAATGCAGTGAACGCCAGCGAGCTGAAAGCATCTGAAACCATTCCCAACGCGTACGAGGCAGCTGCGGCCGCCCCTCCGAGCATGGCGGTCGTGACGAGAAGGTAATTGAAGGGCGGCGGGACCTGAATGTACCTCCCAAAGGAGTGGAAAACCACTCTGATCTCCAAGCAGACGACGACCACAAACAGGGCAACGGCGCCGTTGGCGACGCGGATGCTGTGGAGCTGGCGGTCGTCGCGGGTGATCCACCAGAGGGCGCCTCGCGTGGAGGCGTAGAGCTGGAAGAGGAAGGGGACGAAGAAGAGGAGGAAGAGGTCGGCGACGGAGGCGGCCGAGGAGAAGAGGGCGGAGTGGTGGGTGGCAATGTGGAAGAGGAGAGGGAGGAATATGAGGTTGAGAGTGTGGAAGCAGCTCTCGAGGTGGCCGAGGACGAAGGAGTCGTCATCGGAGCGAGAGGCGGAGGCGTGGGGCTTGAAGGAGGAGGCTCTGGGGACGGAGTAGAGGAAGTAGAAGAGGCAGTTGAAGGCCATGAGGTAGTAGGAGGAGGACGAGGATGCGGAGAAGCCGACGGCGGAGATGGCGGCCCAGGAGAAGAGGGCCGTGGCGGAGAAGGGGAGGGAGGCGAAGAGGAGGCGCTCGAGGGCGAGGAGGAGGGACTGAGGGTTTTGGATTTGGAAGGATTTGAACTGGAGGGAAGACCAGACGCCGATGAGGAAGGTGGTGTGGGCGCAGAGGAAGGAGGAGAGGAGGGTGAGGGGGAGGGAATTGCTGAAGGAGGAGGAGAGGAAGGAAAAGGAGGAGAAGAAGAAGGCGAATTGGGAGACGAGGAGGGAGAGCCAGAGGGAGATGAAAGAGGCGGATTTGAGGCTGAGGGAGTCGAGGATGTAGGAGATCATGAGGCCCACGGTGAGCGTGGCGACGACGGGCGTCCCGCCGATGTCGAGGAGGATGGCGGCGCACGGGAGGAGGGCGACGGCGATGCGCCCGTTGTGGCTGAAGTTGAGATTCAAAGTGCTGCCGAGAGATCTGCGGGTGGGACCCGCGTCGCTGGGAGGATTGACGCTCGAGCTGCTGGAGGAGAATGAAGGAGGGCGAGATCTGCCAGTGAAATGGCTGGACGGCGAGATGTACGGCCGGAAGGACTGAGTTTGGAGCTCCGGTGAAATCATCTCTGCTTTTTTTTTCTTTTTTTTTTTTTTTCTGGGTCTGATCACCAGATAAAACGATGCTCTCCCTCTAAACCCTCAGTCTGTTTCTAGCCAAAAAAAAAAAAAACTCTCTCAGTCCGTGACATTTGATATACCATTAGACATTTTCATTGTGAAAGAAAAAGAGAAAAAAAGGGTCTCCTCTCTGACTTGGGACGAGAACTCAAAATACAAGGACCCGTATCTGTAGAAAGACGAAAATATTGATATCGTAAACTCGTAATAGGTATTCATATATTGCCCGTAGCGGTGGAAATGTGATAAAAATGCAAAAATTATAAGTTTTTATATCTTTTTGTAAAAAATTTATTCAAATTTTAAAATAATGACAAAATAATTCGATATTATATTAAAATATAATGGGTGAGTTGCAAAAATAAGTCAAAATTAAATGTTTGTTTTAAATGATAGTCTGTGTTTCAAAAAATTAAAAAAATAGTCATGTTACAAATTGTATAACAGAAAAGTGTCACACAAAATACAACAGATCTATAAATATTTGTTAGATATTATTTTACACTTCAAAAAATAATGAGTAAAACTTAAAGTGTTACAAAATATCTTACAAATATTTACGATGTGTTATATTTTGTGTGACGCTTTTCTGTTATACAATTCGTAATATGGCTATTTTTTTTAATTTTTTGAAACATGGGCTGGACTTTAAAAACGAAAATTTTTATTGGCTATTTCCTACAATTTTCCAAATATAATTAAGGACCCATTAATAAAATAGTATGTTAAAATAATATCTTTTAAAGAATTGGCCTAATTATTATTAAGTTATTAGCTACCAAGCTTATTCACATATATCTAGACTGCCCAAAATACCCATATTTGCCCAAATTTTGTTACAATCTGTAACAAATATTATTACGGATTGTAATAATATTTGTTACGACATGTAACAAATGTTGATACAAATCGTAATAGACAGTGTAATAAAAATTAGATATTTTGTTACATATGTGTATCAAATTTTGTCTGTGACTGTCTGTATCAAAAGTTATTATCTATTATAACAAAAATTATTGCAGTCTGTAACATTTATTACATTCCATAACAAAGGACAAAACAGTCAACGCATATGTCTAAAAAATATCAAAAAAAAAACTAATAACTTAATTATGATAAACTCAGGTATCTTATGTTAGTTGATGTATACTTATAGAGATTTTTGGCTAAATGACCAGTTTTTAACCTTAGTTTTAAGGAATGACATAATACAATAAATTAGATTACATTTAATATATTAATACCAGATAGAAAATTTATATAGCTAAAATGTAGTTTGAATTTTACATTGATTCAACCAATATTGATACCATGACATGAAAGTTAACTAATGTTGAACATAATTATGAACATGTCACATATGAGCTTGTTGATCCCTTTCTCTGTTCATAGAAAATTGTGAATTCTCTCGATGACTATGACGAGATTATTGTGATATTTTCACGATATTTCACAATATTTTAAATGATTTTTTTTCTGTATCTAACTTGGCAAAAAATAAAAAGTAAACAAAAATAAATTAATTTATAAAAATAAAAATAAGTAAATTTGCAAAAAAAAAAAAACACACACACACACAAATTCAACAGATTCTCTATCGATAAGTTCAAAGGATTTTTTTTTTTCCTTCACTAATTACTTAGGAAAATTTTTAAAAAAAATTGCTAACGAAATTTTTTAATATTTAATCGATATTTACCGACATGTATCGATATTACCAATAATTTGCAAAAATAACAATATACTTCAAACCGAAGCAGCACAACTAAAACATTATCAATATTTTGCACAATGTAAAATTTTTGTTTTGAAACCTGAAGGAATAAATCAATAGAAATTCCAGTGTATCGATGGAAATTTTTGTCCTAGCCCATAACCGCGCTTGTTTTTGCGAGCAAAAAGGCAAACAGGTACGGGATCTTGTTTCTCGCTTCAAAAGGGTACATATATTGCATACTAATTTTATACGACTACGGAATTTGTTTTCTATTTTCCCACCCATTTGGGCCTTTTTGCAAAAAATCACAAGTATACTATTGTCGTACTCAAGTAATATATTGATGAGTAAGTATCGTTCCTACAAGAACTTTGATCATAAAATCGCATTATTTTAACCCTAATTCTAATTGACGAACGAAAATCAAATAGTTGGAAATAAAGATAAAAAAATAGCGATTAAATGAACAACTAAATAACTAAAAGTAAACTAAATCAATGAAAATTAGGACTATATCAATATTAGACAACATTAGGGCATTACACTTAACCAAACCTAATTACTAGTAAACTTTAATCCAATTCAACGACGTTATATTCCTATGATGATGACGAATTCACTCATATATTAATCGATCTCTCTCAAGTATCGACTAGTCTTATACTAGTATTAAGTTTTTATCTCTCGATCTCAAACATTATTACTAGATTGCTATATGAATAAGAATTCAAATTGATGAGTGTGTGTTCCAATTACTATCTCTCGACCTCTAATTGAGAACCAATAAATCATGCATAAGATTGTCATTTTCATGCAAGCATTACGAACAAATCAACTTGATCACCACAAATTGAAAAGAACCTCCAATAAATGAAAAATAAATGTTTACATAGCAAGTTCGGTCTGGCAACATTGTAGCCCTAGCAAAGGAAGCTTAGAACATAATCGAATTCATACTAAACAAATAAAAACAAGTGTTCATAAAAGAAAAAACGAGGAAAAAGGAAATAACGAGACCGTGACAATGAAGAAACACTATGTCGCTTGAATACGTCCAAACTTGTTGCTTTTTCCTAGACACGCTCTCTTAGATGCTCAAAGTGTCTTCCATTTAGTGTTTTAGGTATGTTTTACAGTTGTAGGTTAAGTGTGGTTGTTTTGGGGATTTTTCGTAGTTTTTTGGGCTAAATCGCACTTGTAAGGCCCATCTTCACGAAGTAGTATTACGGTGCTACCTTCGTAGTGCTATGGAATATGATTTTCTGGCTTGGAGTCGGGGTAGCACTACGGTCCAGGTGGTATTTGGATACGGACACTGCGATACATATAGACTAGCGGCGCGGCCCCTCAAGAGTGGGTTTCGCGACCTTTTCTTCGAGCGTCATGGTGCTAGGGCGTGTTCCTTTAAACTGCGTCGTTTGAACTCCTTTTTGCCTCCATTTGCTCCTTTTCCCCTGCATAAAATAAAATAATGATAATTTAGAGTGCTTAATCTTGTCCATTCATTGCTTTCAGGTATATGTCAGACGATGACTATGAGTTCTGATTGCAACGAATCCGAGACTTTTGCAAGGAGATCCGACTCCAAGACACTGAAGCCTCTAATCATATAGTTTGTGCAAGTATGAACCCAGTTGGGGTGACTGAAGAACAAATCGCATTCAGAGCTTTCCTATTCTCCTTGGCCGATTCAGCAAAAGAGTGGTTGTACTACTTACCTTCTGGGTCAATCACCATATGGATTGAGATGAAACGTCAGTTCCTAGAGAAGTACTTTCCGGCCTCAAAAGCAACTACCATCCGTAAAAAGAAATGCAGGATTCGACAAATAACTATGGAAACACTCTATGAATATTGTGAGCAAGCTGTCCACACCATCAGATATAAGAACAACTCAAGATCTAATAATTTTATGAAGAACTCTTACCAATGGAAAGGAGCATAATAGATGCAGCTAGTGGTGGTGCATTGGTGAATAAAACTCCTAACGTAGCAAGACAATTGATTACCAATATGACAGCTAATTCTTAACAGTTTGGTCATCACCAACGTGCTCCACAACGGGTTAATGAGATACATACTTCACCAATAGAGTAATAATTGGCCAAACTCACAACTATGGTGTCACAACTGGCAACTGGCAACACACCGCAGGCAAGACCTTGTGGCATCTATGTAATCATAGGGCACCCATGCAATAGAGGGCATTCCAGATCAACCACTGTCAAATACCTACAACTCTTCATGGAAAAACCACCCTAATCTGAGTTATGGAAATCAACGTCAAAATTTTTCTCAAAGCACAATGAACTAACCAACAGGGTACAATCGACAACGAAACCCGTAGTATCAAAACTACCAAAAGACGACAACCACTGAGAATGCAATGAGAGATGAGCTGATAAAGACCTTAGTGACGGGTCAAACTCAATTGCAACAGGGCCAAGTTCAATTGCAACAACAATATGCGTAACTTGTCCAAAACACTGATCTTCATCCTAAGAATACTGACACTCGTCTACAATTGTTGAAAAAAAAATTAGGGAAGTTGGCAACCTCTATGAGCATAATAGAAGCTCAAGGCTCGGCCAAACTACCATCACAAACGGTGGTAAACCCGAGGGAGAACGCAAGCGCTATTACATTAAGTAATGGGGAAGGAGCTAGAAGAACGACCTCCAGCAAGAAAACTAGAAGACAAGGAAAAAGACAAGAAGCACAACATAGAAAAGGAAAAAGAGGTAAGCACATCTAACCTTGTCCGTTATTACATAACACCACCTCCGTTTCCTAGCAAAAAAGTACCGACGAAGAAAGAAGAGAAGGAGCGCGAGCTTCTAGATGTCTTCCGTAAGGTGGAAGTCAACATACATTTGCTTGATGCCATCAAGCAAGTCCCTTGCTATGCTAAGTTCTTAAAAATCCTTTGAACCAACAAAAAGCAGCTATCGGGGAACGAAAAGGTAAGTGTGGGGCAGAATGTGTCGGAGGTACTTCAAAAGAAAATGCCAACTAAATGCAAAGACCCCGGCACATTCACTATCCCATGCAATATAGGCAATACTCGTTTTGAACGAGCCATTCTAGATTTAGGAGCTTCAATTAATGTCATGCCATATTCAATTTATGCTTCCTTAAATCTAGGCCATTAGAAGAAATGAGTGTCATAATTCAATTGGCAGATCACTCTAACACCTATCCCAAAGGAGTAGTTGAAGATGTTTTGGTCCAGGTAAATGAGCTCGTTTTTCGGACGGATTTCTATGTCCTCAAGATAGAAAAACATTGCCTAATGCAATACTAATCCTTATAGGATGACTATTTCTTAAGACGGCCCAAACAAAGATTGATGTACATGACGGTTCGCACACGATGGAGTTTGATAGAAAGAAGATATGCTTTAATATTTTTGAAGCGATGAGATATCCGAGCAACGCCCACTTCGTCTTTGGAATTGACGTGATTGATGAACTCTGCCAACTCATTCTCGATCTACATGGCAAAGACGAGATAGATGTGGATATTTTCGAGGCCATCATGACAAACCAAGTAGAAGAAACACTTCGTGAAGACATCATTGATGTGGTTTCTGTTCTAGATACAATCCACCCCATATGTAACATGGAAGTTTCTTACATATATTTACATTAACCAATGATAAATTATTATCTTCAGTGCAACAGGCTCCCACGATTGAGTTGAAGCCCCTCTCGGATCACCGGAAATATGCGTTTTTTGGGTGACAACGATAAACTCCCGGTGATCATAGCCAAGGGTCTAAAACCATAACAATAAGTACAACTGATCAAAGTACTTAAAGAGCACAAGACAGAAATTGGGTGGACAATAGCAAACATCAAAGGAATAAGCTTGTCCTTGTTTATGCACAGAATCATTCTGGAAGAGGGAGCAAAACCATCAAGAGAAGGTCAAAGGCGACAGAACTCTCCCATGACTGAAGTGGTTAAGAAGGAGATCTTAAAACTCCTTGATGTTGGGGTCATTTACCCTATCTCTGACAGCAAATAGGTGAGCTCAGTCCAAGTGGTACTTAAAAAACAGGAGTCACAATAGTGAAGAATGAAGACAATGAACTAGTACCAAAAAGAGTTCAGACGGGCTGGCATATTTACATCGACTAGCGTCAAATTTTTGGCGCCGTTGACAGTGAAAGCTCCATGGCCGACCATCTGAGTCGTCTGGTCCACGATGAAGATGTGTTACCACTAAAGGATAGCTTTGCTGATGAATAACTTTGAGTCGTGTTAAGAGTGGAGACACCGTGGTTTGCGGACATTATAAACTACATAGTGACCAAGGTGTTTGCATCACATCTATCCAAAGCCCAACAAGACAAATATAGAAGTGAAGCCAAATATTACATTTGATTTGGGAAGATCCTTATCTCTTCAAGATCTACCCGATCAGGTTATACGAAGGTGCATTCCTGACTCTAAATTTAATTATATTCTAACCTTATGTCACTCTGAAGCTTGTAGTGGACACTTTGTGTCCAAACAGACGGTGCATTGAGTACTAGATTGCAGATTCTTTTGGCCAACTCTTTTCAAAGACGCATACACCTTCTGCAAAGTATATGATCGATGCCAAAGGACAGGTAACATTGGGCCTAGTAATCAAATGTCTCAACTTTCCATTCCTATTATTGAAATTTTGATGTCTGGGACATAGATTTCATGGACCCCTTTCCTAACTCTCCCAGCAACCTTTACATTTTATTTGTTGTGAATTATGTTTCGAAATGGGTGGAAGCCATTGCCACCCGTACTGACGACTCTAAGGTTGTTGTAGACTTTGTTAAGGCTAATAACTTCGCAAGGTTTGGTCTCCCACGAGTGATAATCAATGACAGGGGCACGCACTTCTATATTAAATCCATGTAAGCCCTTGTCAGAAAGCATGGTGTCACTCATAAGGTCTTATGGCCTATCATCCGCAAAAAAATGGTTAGGTGGAGGTCTCCAACTGGTAAGTCAAGAAAATTCTGGAAAAGTCGGTCAGTCCGTCTCGTAAAGATTGGTCTCAACGACTCAACACCGCCTTGTGGGCATATCGAACAGCATACAAAACCCCGATCGAAATGTAACCATACCGCATGGTTTATGGAAAGCCATGCCATTTGCCAATCGAACTCGGACATAAGGCATGGTGGGCTGTCAAGTAATGTAACATGAACAATATTAATGAAGCAGGTAATGAAAGAAAGTTGCAATTACAGGGATTAGAAGAGACCATAAATAATGCTTATGAGAATGCATGCATTTACAAAGACAAAGCCAAAGCATTCCATGACCAAATGATTTCTCACAAGGAATTCAATGTGGGACAAAAAGTGCTCCTGTACCACACCTACCTCTGGCTTTTTTCAAGTAAACTTCGATCTCGTTGGATTGACCTTTTTATTGTAACAGAAGTTTACCCTCATGATGCAGTTGAGATCCAAAACTTAGAGACCAACAAAATTTTCAAGGTGAAGGGGCATAGGTTGAAACCTGACTACGAGAACATGCCCATTGAAGAGACTAATGCAGTGTATTTAGTTGATTCGACAAACACAGAGGTGTGAAAGACATATCATGTCGGGCTGACGATGTTAAACCAAGCGATGATTGGGAGGCAACCCAACAATCTTTGTGCTTTTTGTTAAAAAAAAAGAGGGGGGAGGGGGTTTAATGGCTTATTTGGCCCCTGAACTTTAACTCAAGTGACAGTTTGGTCCTCATTCTTTTTTTATTAGCAATAGTAGTCCTTGAAATTTTTATTTGTTACTACACCGTTAAAATTTGAATATTTCGTCTAATATTTGACTGAGTTTATGCGTGCCTCTCACGTGGGGTATATTACAAATCAAAATACCAAAAATAACCCTAGATATTTGGGGTTTAGATTAATTTTTCAGCCTCCATCCACCATCCTCCGCCTACCTCTGCCACCCTTTGACCCCTCTCCGCCCACTCTGCCACCCTCTCCGCCCTTCTGACCCCGTTCACCCCCCTACCCGACTTCCTCCGAACCCCTCCACCGTCCCTGACTTTCTTCGCCGCCTTCCGCCCTCCGCTCTGACCCTCTCGCGTCGATCCCCCCTCCTTCAACCCCCTCGTAACGACCCCCTCCAACCCCCTCCCCCGTTTCGATCCCCCTCGCGATCCCTGAACACCCCTGCTCTGCGATTCCTCCCGACTTCCTCTGTCTCCCTCTGCCCTCTGCTCCGACCCCCGACCCTCTCCACTCCGTGCCGTGACCCCTTCCGACTTCCTCTGACCCCTTCCACCCCCCTCACGACGACCCCCACCAACCCTATCGCTACCCACGACCCCCTTTCGACTTCTGGGCCCCTATCCACGACTTCCTTCGACCCTCCCACTCCTATCTTCCCTCCGCGACGACCTCCGACACCCTCAGCTCTGCGACCCTCAGCCCCCTCCGCCCTCTACAACTTCTGATACCCTCAGCTATGCAACCCCCCAACCCCCTTCTTAGCCCTACACCTTCCGCGACCTCCGCCTCCTCCGCTCTCCGTGACCCCCAACCCCATCCGCCCCCTTCCTCCTCCATGCAACCCACGAACCCTGACCTCTAACCGCCGAGACCAGCCGTAACAAAGCAAAAAACATACCTTTTTTTTTTTTTGCAGACCTCAACCATAAATTTACAAGGATATTTTGGGTATTCTAGTTTAAGACACACGCCATGTGTACGTCACATGCTAAGTCCGTTAGGATTCAAACAGAGTTTTTGAATTTTAACGGCAGAGCAATAAATATGAAGTTCGAGGATTAATATTGCTAATAAAAAAAGAATGGGGACCAAACTATCAGCCTCTTCTTTCTTTCTTTCTTTCTTTCTCATTTCAGCCTCTGAACTAAGGCACTAGCAATTCTAGTGCTTTCTCTCAAACTTTTATCTGGGATCCATTGATGGAAACTGCTTATGTCTCGATACTGAAGCGCACCATGAAAAACAACCAAATCTATCGACAATTTATGATACAACTCTCTCTTGGAGTCGATGGTTCCATCGACGTACGTTTTACTATTATTTGTACATTACGACCTGTCGTCAGCTCACTCGGAGGATCGAGGTCTAATAAGAGGCGTTAGTTTCTCTAACGATGAAAAGACACATGAAACTGGGCTCCTCTAGTGTTTTAGCCTCTGGTATTAGGGTAGTAAGACCCACAGCAATAATTTTTTCATCCTTTTAGATTCAAAAAATGACAAGGCTTGGTTGTCTTTTTTGCCACAATCTCGCTCGGGTCGAATTCTGGCTGTAATCCTTGCACAGACTGTAGTCCGCCTTCCTAAACGTCTTATTCGCGTTTTATTCTAGAGTCTAAGCTTTACTAAATGACTTTCTCTTTCATTTAATTTCTTTCTTTCTTTCTTTCCCTTTACTTTCTTTCTAAGGCTTAATATGGCTTTTTACTTCTTTTAGTTTTACAACACATCTTTAATACTCACACGATACAGTTATCGAGAGTAGCAAGTAAAAGCCTAACAAACAAGCATATATAAGCACAAACACACAACTTGGTGTCATAGGTGCACTGCCACTTACTTTGTGTAAGCAATAATGTTTCTACTCTTAGTCTTTTTTGCAATCTTCACTCTTTGTTTGGAAAGTTTAAAAAACTAATTTCTTCACTTTGTTTACCATTTTAAATCCTTTAACTCATCAATGGCAGAAAGAAAAAGATGAATAAGAGGTCCAAGCATTCATTTAACTTTGTCTAAAACCTTAGGTTTAGATTTTACAAGTTTTTCAAGCTAACGGTTTTGAAAAATCCTTTACGGCTTGTCACAACGGTTTGTTAAAAACCGTTGTGCTCGAAATACCTTTTTAACCATTTCTGTTTCTCCATCATAGCATAAATGAGCAGAAAAGGAGGCATGAAATGAGGTAAAATAAGTCTATAAAGAATTAGCAAGGCCGAGACATAAAGGCAAGCAAAACCGACACACACATACACAAGCTTCGGAAGCTAGGGTTTCTAGCTTCCATTAAAGCTTGTGCTCAGATTCTCACCAAGCTAACCACCATGCCTGATATTTATTACAGCATATCAAGTCAAATACATCCTTAGGCTGGATCAAAATATGAACTAATCTCAAAACTACTAAGCAACTCAAAAAAGTTTAGAGATATACCTAAAGTTCAAAGCTTTGAACTTTGTTCTTTCTCTTCTAGATAGGCCGGCCTCTTCTTGGGGTTTCTCTCCAAGAAATCCTCTTTAATGGCTTTTGGAAATTCAAGGACAGAGGTAAGAGAAGAAGGTTAAAAAGGGTTTTCAAAAAAGAAAAACTAAAATAATGCATGCAACAAGAGTTTACCTTGAGATGAACTAGAAAAGCTTGATCAAGCGTGTTCACTTCTTCCTTCTCTTACTTAGAACCGGCCCTCTCTCTCTATTTTTCTCCAAAACTTTCTCCTTTCTTGTCTTGGTTCTCTCTCTAGTTGGCTGAGAAAAAATGCAAAAATAAAGGCTTGTAGTCTTAGGTCTTCTTTTCATAGGCAACTTAGAAGCTTGTAGAACTAGCTCTTGATTTTTCACTATCTCTCTCTTCTCTAACTCTAAATCCAACCTTCTCTCTCTCTCTTCTTCAAATTTGAATTTTATTTTTCATTTCTTAATTCACTCATTAATAGACTGCAAAAATCTTGGCCCTTGATTTGAATTTTAGCTCATCCAATGGTCTAGATTTTTCAAGAGCTAATCATTAAGCTCACAACCTTTCACTCTTCTTTTCCTTATCTTTTCTTCTCTCTTTTCTCCCAATAAATCCGACCATTATAGCCTATTTTTCTCTAAATTATAATTCCAAATATGTTTAATTAATGGACTGCACAAACTCTTGTCCATTGGATTCAAAAGTCCATTCATCTAGTAGTTCACATCACACAAGATTATGGTTTGTTGACTAACTCTTCATTTCTCTATTTTTTCTTTTCCTTTAGTCGTTTTCTTTTGTCTGATCTCTAGCATGTATCTCTTCGCTAATTGGTGAGATTATAATAAGCCTATTCCACTCAATTGTTTATTCAGCTAATGCTTAATTCACACTGATAATGATAATCGTGGAAATTTTCATTTTCTAATACAGTTTTCTACGGTTTCTGACACTGGAAATAGACAAGAATAATTTCAATTACTATTTAATCACCACAGTAATGTCTTCCTATAGTCCCGGGGATGTTTCATTGTCAAGAAAAATCCCGAAACCTGTTCTTTAAGCGACGGTGACTAAATCGTCACTTTCGCAATATATTGCGAACGACTTTTCTATTTTGAATTCTATCGGACCCGAGACTTGGCGAGACTTTTTATTTGTTTGTAAAAACCTCTAAAGAAAATAATTTAGAAGTTAAGTTTAACTCTTCGTGGTCGTTTTTGAGCTCATTCACAATTTTTTTCGTTATTTACGGTAAAATCCTGACTTTACCGAAATCTTGTCGTTTCGGCTTCGTTTTAGCTCGGAATGACTCTAAACATCAAACTAAGGCTTATTATGTGACTTTAGGTCATTTTCTAGCCTTTTAAATATGCTAAGACTATTGAGGATTATTTTTTACAAAATTGGGCCAAAATGCAATTTTCTAAATGTTCAAGGGGTTTTGTGCAGTTTTTTGCAAACTAAGCCGAACATTGATTTTGTAGCCACTATTATATTTCTTAATGGATAAAATGAGTAGTGAAACTACAATTCCATACTTCATTCGATGATTCGAGATGACAATCAAAAATGTCATAATTTACAAAGTACAATCATTCGTCGAGAATTTTATCCTGGCACAGAATCAGTAGGATAAGGCCAAGGTCGAGGGTTGCATTGGTACCGAAAACTACACCCCAGCAGCATTAGCTGCTTAGGGAACTAGGATGCCTCTTTGCCTCACGATTCCTTGGCGGCCTTCCCAAGAAGAAAGTGTTGGAAATCAAATTTCATAAATTGAATAATATTGTAAAATTTGAATAATTCAAAGTATGACAATTCAATCAACAATTTAATTGAAACTAGCAAAGTGGATCTCATGAATATCTTGCAATATAAAAAATTTTTAAACACGAATTATCATATAATTAAAAATGTAGAGATCAAAAAATCATACCATAAATTTTTCTTGAACTTTTGAATGCTTAATTGGTCATCGTATATTGTGAGACTGCTACGGAAGTTTCTCAATTTCACAAACAGGAAATATCCTTTTAAATAATTATCAAATAATTATTTTAATACTTTATTATTTAAATTAGAAATTAAGGAATCAATTTCTTTCATAATTTTGCTATAGGGTGGTCGGCAATTACAGAGAAATTAGGAGAAATATTTTTCTAAAAAATAAATCCATGTTTTCCTGTTTTATTAAGCATATCAAAATACATTTAAACTGAGATAATAGGAAATATATCAGTCTCTCTACTAACCCAAATATGCACCTATCTCATGTAGGATGTGATTTAATTTTTTGAATACTAAATCAATTAGGGCTTAAATCAAAATAAAATATCTCATATTTAATTTGAATGACTAATTATCTACAAATTAAATAATCGGCAAAAACTCTTGATATATTTAACTATGAAATATTTCATCTAAATATCTCAAATTTAATTTGGTTATTAATTTGTAATTTCAATAATCAAATTATCAAATTACAAACAATAAAATTCTCTCATAAATGCCCTAAAAATACGCCTACACAAAGAAGGACTTCCTTGTGATATTTTTCATATTTATAGTCCAAAACATAAATATAAATTATTGTGAGAAAATAAAATAATTAATCCTTAATCATTTTATGAGAATCCTTACTCGATTTACTAAGACGGAGCAGGACCATGGACCTATAAATTCTAGCTCTAATAAACATGAAGAATTAAATTAAAACTCTTTAACTAAATTCTTCGTTTATTTAATCTGAGATTCGTTCACTAAACATACGGGACTTAACTCTCAAACTACATAGATATTATCTATTCGATGACTTGGAGAATTGTCCATTGATATAATTATTTTCGATCCTTCACAAATGGCTTATAATCTAAGCTAGGTGAAATTATCTTCCTATCCCTTGATTATCTAATAGTCTTTAAGTACAATTGAGTTACTATTAAACGATCATTGCCAAGTAAGAAGCTTCTTTATGAGGTCGCGCGGGACAAGCCTATAATTTAGGCCGCATTGCATATCTCAGCTGAAACGTGTGAAGCTTGGTTGAGCGATTACACCGTAAGGGCTACGGTGGTCCCTATACATGCATATTGGATACTGTCAGACACTGTATCATCCGTACCTAGTGACCGACAACTGTGCCTGTCATAATGACATGCCCGCCGTTGCCAGTATGAGGTCGCTCATCCACGAACTCTGAGCACTTGCAGGAAGGACGACATAGCAAGGGGTGCGCTCGAGTACGACGACTCTGGAGACACCACGTGTTGGTAAAAATTGGATCGAACCCATTTTTCCGGCAAACAAACTCGACCTGTTGTAATCAATATAAAGCTGTAGAGATGACTTGTATAAAGTAAGTTCAAGTTTCCATCCACTGACACTAGGGAGAGATTTGAGCACCAACACAATGCATTTCATAATTTTTAAATACCGATATACATTCTATGAATCCACTTTTTATTCAAATATAGACGATCTTGATTGATTTAATTTAATGCTGGTAGGATGACATAGGAAGGGTTACGCTCGGGTACGACAACTTTGGAGATGCCACGTGTTGGTAAAAGTCGGATCGAACCCATTCGCCCGGCAAACGAACACGACCCATTGTAATCGATATAAAGTTGTAGAGATGACTTGTATAAAGTAAGTTCAAGTTTCCATCTGCTGACACTGGGGCGAGATTTGAGCATAAACACACTGCATTTACTAATTTTTAAATACCGATACACATTATAGCAATTCATTGTCTATTCAAATATAGACGATCTTGATTGATTTAATTTAGACGTTCCCCACCAGTTTATTTTATAGGCATTTTGCCAACTAAGAATCCTCCATAATAAATACGATTAACATTTTGCCTAACTAATAATAAAATACAAAGCATAAAAATCACATATTACATTCTTCCATTATCTATTTATACATCTTCGAATGTGCACAAGCACATGATTCTTGTGAAAGAAGAAAAATATAATGTTTTTAATGAAATAATTATGCATATAGATATAAATTATATTTTAAATTATTTATAAAACTAAACAATGGGTAATGAATACATTAGATGAGAAATTGGGTACACTAAATCTGCCACTCGTACAATATCTCTTTACTCCCCCCCATTTAAGTCGCAACAAGTAAAAGAGTTGCTAGGGGTGGTAATTTTACCGGCCACACATTGACTCACCTTATAGACATTGCAAAGAGAGTGTGTTAATGTGAAGTTGAAAAAATATAGGACGAGTGAGGGTTAATGCTCAAATTCCTATTTATTTGTTACTCAGCCTGTTATAGTAATTTTTTATAATTTGAAAATATAGAATTTTATTGATATATAATTACTTTATAAAAAATTTATAATAATAGTAATCGTATTCAAAATATGTAAGACTATATCATGTTGGGGTTTGTAGCTAAAAAATCTTATTTTTTAATTTATTTAAAAAAATGTCCATATTTTTAGGTAAATATATATATATATATATTTGATATTATTTACCTAAAAATCATTACCTAAATTTTTTAGATAAATATCTATTTTTGATATTTAGATTATTCACTATGGTTAATAGGCAAACTACCAGCTAAAAGTGATTAATATTTCGTCCACTTACCATGGTAATTTATCAATTGACCAAAATTTATTTCTAGTATTTAGATTATTTACCACAGTTAATAAACAAGATACCCACTAAAAATGACCGATATTTCGTTCACTTACTATGGTATTGTGTCTACTTACAAAAAATGAGTCATTCACTTAATTAAAAAAATTGTGGACATTTTTTGAATATGGTTTAAAAATAAACTAATTACCAAAATTTTCCTATTATTTATATGGCTATGTAAGATTATATCTCTAATATGTTTAATTTAATAAATTTAATATATTTTTATTGCATCACAAGGTTGATAATTGATATACGGGTGTTTTTCTTCATGAGGGCATGTGACGGAATTGACCGATTGCCCCATACCTGCCCTGACCGCTGCTAATAAGAGTCGCATGTAAATTTATCAATCATTATTCAAGTGAATAATACAAAACAACATTACATACGCAGAATCCTCGCTCTTGTGTTGTAGCTGTCAGTTCCCCTTCATAGTTGTCGAATCAGAAGTCTAAAGATTCGATCCAGACTCAATGTCGCTTTTCTAATAGCAATCCTTGAATTCGTTAACTATAAGAACATTTTATAGATTAGAAAGTTTTCTCAAATATCCCAAACTATCAAAAGTTGGTTTTGGTGCTCATAGATGAGCCTAAGTACTTTGTTTAGGACACAGATGGGCTATTCAAGCCTATTGGACCCATGGCAGCCTGGCCTAACACGCTAGCCGCGGGCTAAAACACGCCCAATGCGGGCGTTGGGTGTGCATGATGCTCGACCGTGGATGTTGGGCAATCGTGTGGCGCTCAAGTGTAGGGGATGGTTGCACGACGAAAGACAACTTCTAGCAGCGCACGACGCTCAGACAGCACCCAGCAACACGTGCAATGCTTGTGCAGCATCTCGACAGCGCGTGCAGTACCCAGGCGGTGCCCAATACGTGCAGTTTTCAGGCTGTATGCGCTACAGCAACGTCTTATTTCCCTTCTCTCAGATTTGTGTTGTTTATGGACTATTTCTCAACTCCCAAACCTACTTTAATGCAACCGAACATGTTCAATTACATGATTGGAGTGTATTAAATGCTTGAATGTTAGAGAGTATATGCGTTACTAAAAAACTTCATTTCTCTTAATCAAGTCTACCTTTTATACCACGCTGAATTTGCCAACACTAGTTTAGGTCAACATTAAATACCAAGCCATGCATTATAGTGTTGAGATCTAACATGCCATCAAACCATGCATTCACATGAAACTTCAAAATAAAGATTCTAGAATCAGATCGGTCATTGCACTATATATTATATATTATATAAAATACATACATTCCAGTATCACATACATTGACCATCCGGATCAGACGATCACGTTCATAATGTGGACAGTATTAGTGAATACTGATTCAAGAGATCCTTACTCTTTGATCTATCACGGACCAGTTCAAATATACTAATTTATAATTTTAATTCTCTCGTACGTAAAACTCTTCACATACTAAAATTATAATTATATTAACATATTTATGATTATAATAAACATTCATTTTTATAATAAAATAAAACAAACAAAGTTTACAAATGACTACTTCTTTTATTTATTCTTAGAAAATGTTTAATACATACGATATTAAGGGCACATTTCTTACCAAAATTACCTTAATTGTGTATTGAAATGACCTCAAACTTTTCAAATGAACCAAAAACATCAATAATTATGATATTAGGTTTTAAAAGGCTAATTCATGAATTATTTCTAGAGCATTTTATTTTTTTTTGGGATAAAAGTGTAATTTTTGAAAATTTTGTGCACTTTTTGAAAACTTGGGTCATTCAATAATTTTAGCCATACCTAGGGCATTTAGGGTATTTAATAATATATGTCGATTTGATCGTCTTAGAGGCATTTCTAGCAACCTTCAAAAAAATTACCATTGCATTTGAGACGGTATCGTCTCCAAAATAGCGACGTAACACACATTAAGAGCTAAATTTGTATTTATCATCACATAGAAATATAGATTACATGGATCTGGCATTTTGATATACAGTCTAGTACACTTCATGACAATAGAAAATTTTTCTCGAATTACATTAAACATATTATAATAAATATGTCAATCTAACAAGTAAAGAAAATAAAATTTTAAAGATATGTATGGTCTTATATATTTTAAACCGACGCTTCTTTAGTGGGAACTAAAAAAATGAATGGGTGGGGTGGTATCATTTTAAGGATTATTTGCTTGTTAAGTGGGATACACATCAGCTACTGATGAGTGTGTATTATACACACTCATTAATGCTATCTTATAACTTAGTTGGTGTATTTTCCTCAAGTTTTTGTTAAAATTGATGTGCTTTCTTGATAAATCCCATTTTTGAAGGCAAGTCTTGAGCATGAAAAATGAAAGCGTTACTTTGTGGCTGAATTCAAAGAAGATTTGTTGAATTTTTGTATAGCTATTGCTTATTAAATTAAAGATCTTCAAAAGAGCTTTCTAACGGTGTATCACATGCGTAATTTTGATAAGTTACGAATGATATATGCCCTTTTGAAAATCAGTGCACGCAATACACCGTAATCAGGGCACCGCTACGCTACTTTTCAATGCCGCGGCGCCTAGAATAACCCTTAAAATATGAAAATCACGGCACCGTGGTGCTACTTTGAGACTTGTACCTGAAACACTTCAAAAAAGACCCAAAACAGTCTGAAAAAGCCCAATATTACTCCAATTTGACCTAAAACTTTAAATATGACACTTAGGACTCAGAGGAGACTTGGAAGATATATGAGGAGAGAAACACAAAATTCATCAAGAGAGAAGAGCGTATCCCGCTTAAAGTCAAGGATTTTGGAGATTTGCTACGGGATTGAAAGAGACACAAAAGCAACGACGACAACCCGAGTTTCTTCAATTTCTTTCATCTTTTTAATTCTCATTTCTTGGTTTATATTGTATTTTTCATAATGAACGGCTTTGATCATGAATGTTGAGATTTTAATTTGCTTGTCTATGCTAAATTTTTCTGTCTAGGAGAGATTGGCCGAACTCGATGACTTCTTTTCGATGTTTTGCTAAATAAATCGATGAATATTTTTCTCAATTGCTTGTGTTATTGCTTGTTTTAATTTCAATTTCTATTACAACCGAGAGATTAAGTAGGAGTTATAGGTTAGAGACAATTAAGCTCGAGAGAGAAAATCTGATCAAACTAAGAGTGCAATAAAAATAATTTAGGAACTGTAAGGACTGAGAGGTGATCGAGAATCCTAGATAGCCGAGGCTAGACCGTAAGTACCGAGAGGTGAACTGGTAATTAGTCATCTATAGAAAAATCCTAACTGTTGTTTATCTAAACGAGCGGACGCGCGAGCTAAGCTTAATAACATAACTATACTATAAAGACCGAGAGGTGACCATGGTTCATAATTCTCTAGGTTAGCATTGAGGGAGATTTTATATCGAGGCATAAGAAAAATAGAAAATTGTAGGACATCGAAGGAATCCAATCAATCCTAGAACCTTTACCTTGACTGAATTTGTGCAAAACTTCCATATTTGAATTTTTAATTATTTTAGTTTTCAATTTAGCATTGATTAATTAAATCAGCTTCATTCGTTTAAGTGGCCTAGATAAAATAGGATTTGGCTTTTTCAAAGTGTTTTGGGGCTTTTTCATAGTACTTCAGGTAAAAGTCTCAAAGTATCGCCGCGGCGCTGCGATTTTCAGATTTGGGGATATTCTGGGTGCCACGGCGCTGAAAAGTAGCGCCGCAGTGCCCCAATTGCGATGTATTTCGCGCATTGATTTTCAAAAAGGCATATCTCCTTCGTTAGTACTTATCAAAATTACGGATGTGATACATCTTAGAAAGCTCTTTCGAATATATTTAATTTAAAATGTAATAGGTATACAAAAAATTCACAAATATTCTTTGAATTTAGCCACAAAGTAACGCTTTCAGTTTTCATGCTCAAGACTTGCCTCCAAAAATGGGATTTATTTGTAAACCTATAAAATCAAGAAAACACATCAACTCTAACAAAACCTTGAGAAAAACACCCCGAATCAAGTTATAAGATAGCATTAATGAGTGTGTAAAATACACACTCATCAGTAACTATGAGTATTTCTACATCCAATTATTTTTCTCATTTGTTTCTTCTTTTCTGCTACAAGCTATAATCATGGCTGTTCTTCAACATCTCCGACGTCTGCAGTTTCCAACGAACATCAAAGCATTCAATTTCAAGAATGAATCCATTATTGCAATCTCTCCAAACAAACAACTCTGAGAAAACCCTCTTAAATCCCACCCAAACGATAAGGGTTCAAGTTATACGAGCATCACAACATCAACAATCCCAACTTATTTGGGGGTGGGGCCAACGTGTTCTCATCTCAACTCCCCATCACACATCTGTCGCCAAACTCATCGGTCTCGTCTTTGTCATCATGCTTGTCAGAGGAGGAAGAGAGCGCGATCGCCGAGAAGGGGTTCTACTAGTTGTCGACGACGCCAAAGGATGCTGGGCTGTCGTAGCTCGCTACTTTTACCGGTCATGTCGCTGAGTCATAGGCACCTTCTTCATCATCAAAGAACTTGTGTTGATCTCTTAATTAAAGTTTTTTTTTTTTAAATTGGGGAGTCTAAGAGCAAACTGACTGTTAATCTTCTCTAGATAATCCATTTCATTTCATAATTTTTAAATAGTGATACACATTCTATAAATTCATCGTGTATTCAAATATAAACGGTCTTGATTGATTTGATTTAGGCGTTCCTACCAGTCTATTTTTATAGATGTTTTCCAACTAAGAAACCTCAATTATAAACACGATTCACATTTTATTTAGCTAATAATAAAATACAAAGCGTAAAGATCACATATTTCATTCTTTCGTTATCTACCTATACATCTCCCAATGTGCAAAAGCATATGATTCATGTAAAAGAAACAAATGTATAATGTTTTTAATAAAATAATTATGTATATAAATATAAATTATATTTTAAATTATTTATACTACCAAATAATGGGTAATGAATAAAAAGGGATGGGTACTCTCCATCCGCCACCCGTACAATATATATTTACTCGTTACTAGATTTTACCTGTTTATTGATTAATAGTGGGTTGTACTCGCCCCCCATTTAAGTCACGACAAGTAAAGGAGTTGCTAGCGATGGTAATTTTACCAGCCATCCATTGACTCGCCTTGTAGATATTGCAAATAGAGCGGGTAATAACTATCATAAACGAGTAATATCCGTTAATGTGAAGTTGGAATAAACATAGGACAAGCAAGGGTTAATATCCAAATTCTTATTTACTTGTTACTCAACCTGTTATAATATTTTTTGATAATTTAAAGAAATATAATTGTATTGATATATAATTACTTTATAAAAAAATT
This sequence comes from Boehmeria nivea var. tenacissima, assembly GCA_018132145.1. NCBI lineage: Eukaryota > Viridiplantae > Streptophyta > Magnoliopsida > Rosales > Urticaceae > Boehmeria > Boehmeria nivea. The sequence continues at coordinate 1,222,205 of CM030886.1, forward strand.
ATAATAATAGTAATCGCATTTATCATATGTAAGACTATATTATATTTACGGTTATGTAAGATTATGTCTCTAATATGTTTAATTTAATAAATTTAATTATTTTTATTGCATGTTAAATTATTTTATAATATACCCATAGCAGGGTTGATAATTGATAGGGGCATATTTGAGGAATGCATCTCTTTTGGCTTATTAATAACCTAGGAGTTTGTAGCTAAATAGCCGTATGTTTGAACCTATTAAAAAAATGTTCATAGTTTTTATATTTTAGGTAAATATATGTTTTCAGTATTTAGATTATTCGTCATTGTTAATAGAGAAACTACCAGCTAAAAGTGGTCATATTTCGTCCACTTACTATTGTAATTTGTCAGTTTATAAAAAAATTCATTTATGATACATAGGTTATTTACCATGGTTAAGAGACAGGATACCGACTAAAAATAGCCGGTATTTAGTTAATTCACTATGGTTATCTGTCTAATTGTAAAAAACGGGTCATTCACCGAATTAGAAAGAGTTGTTGATATTTTTTTAATATGATCTAAAACATTAACTACCTACCAAAATTTCTCAATAATCTATGCTATTTCTACATTGTATTTTTAATTTATGTCTCAAAATTTAAGCTATAGTATGAATAAAAAAAAACACACCACTTGAGACATAGACTATTAAATGGTACTTAACCTATTTTTCAATTTCCCTTGATTAATATGGGGGCGTTTCTTCACGAGGCATGTGATGGAACTTGCCGATCGCCCCATACCTGCCCTGGCCACTACTAGGAATCGTGGGTAAATTTGTCAATCTCGTCACACACACTACAAAAAGAAGCTAATGAACACCTTAAAAAAATATAAAAGAGCGAACATTAACCCCATGTTTGGTAACCCCTCCCAAAGCATCTCATTCCATTTCATGCTATTCCAAACCATTCAACTTTCTAATCCTACAAACTATTTCATTCCATTTTATTTTTTTTCAACCTTTTTTTTTTCAATTTTCTAAATCCCTATACAATATCTTTAAATCTCAACCATTTATACCATCTCAAAATTCGCAAAGTCAAACCATTCTACTCATTTTTCTAACCATTTTCTAAAATATGTTCAAACTATTTTGACCATCCCAAGAAATGGGATGAGGTGGGCAAAATAGTTTGCCCAAACAAGAAAAGAGAAAGATAAAAAGGCAAAAAAAAAAAAAAAAAAAAAGAAGAATATATATATATATATTGGTGAATTTTATATCAAACGTGAACGGCATGATTGGGGGATGAAGATGGGAAGAGGAAATTAGTTAATTAATTAATTAATTGATTGATTAATTAGGCATAGGAAGACTTGAAGGAGCGTTTTCGCGTTGACCGGTGAAGATGAGAAAGGCTGTTGGAAAAGTAACACGAAGAGGTGTGAGAGAAAAAAGAAGCTCACATATCGTTGTTGATTTGGGGCTCCTTCCACGAAACTCCCAATTCCCAGTGTCAAATGAGTGAGTCGGCAGATCTCATTCCCGTTTTGATCTTTGATTCCTGACCAGCCAGTCAAGTCAACTCTTCAACACGCCTCTCTCTCTCTCTCTCTCTCACTTCCCAAACCCAAATTCGTAATCGTCCAAACAAACAAATTTGAATGGACAAAACCTACAAAGCCGTGGTGGCCGCCATGGCCAGCTTCTTCGTTGTCACCGTCGTATTGGCAGCAGTGTTCATCATCTGCAGGAACAGCTCCGCCCACAGCAATGCCAGGCGCAGCCGCAGGCGCGACCGGAGACAGAGCAGAGGCGTCTCTACTGGCAACCATCACTGCGCCACTCGCCAGCTGGACGAGAGCCTCTCCTTCGACCCCTCTCTGCAGCAACAGATCTCCATGGACAAGATCGTCCACGCCACCAGGAACTTCGCCGCGGACCTCATCGTGGGCGACGGCAGCTTCGGCCTCGTCTACAAGGCCCAGCTTCCGGACGGCCCCACCGTCGCCATCAAGAAGCTCGACCCGGACGCCTTCCAGGGCTTCCGCGAGTTCCGCGCCGAGATCGAGACGCTCGGCAAGCTCCGCCACCCCAACCTCGTCCGCATCCTCGGCTTCTGCGTCTACGGGGCGGACCGCATCCTCATATACGAGTTTATTGAGCGGGGCAATCTCGACTTCTGGCTACACGATGATTCCAGCGATCACCGCCTTCCGTGGGCCACGAGGATGAGGATCGTGCGGGGCGTGGCTGAGGGGCTGGCGTACCTCCACGAGCTGGACAAGCCCATCATCCACCGAGACATCAAGGCCAGCAACGTCCTCCTCGACTCCAGCTTCGATGCCCGCATAGCCGACTTCGGCCTGGCCCGCACCATCGACTCCGCCCACTCGCACGTCTCGACGCAGGTGGCTGGCACCATGGGATACATGCCCCCGGAGTACAAGGATGGCTACCCCCTCGCCACGGTCAAGGCCGACATCTACAGCTTCGGCATTCTCATGCTCGAGATCGCCACTGGCCGCCGCCCCAATCTCCCCGTGCTGTATCACGCAGACGGGGATGGGGACAATGCCGAGATGGGCCTCGTCCAGTGGGCACGCAGGATGATTGCCTGCAACCGACACATGGAGATGGTCGACCCCTGCGTTGCCCGAGACAGATTGCCCGAGGCCTACGTCGTCGAGTATTTTAGGATTGCCTGCCTTTGTGCTAATGAAATGTTTAGAGACAGGCCTGCAATGAGGGACGTCGTCCAATTGCTTGTCACCATGCAGCAGAATAACCAAGCTTCAATCGAATAGAATCCATCCCAATTGATGGTGAGATTGTGATGTTGTAAATAGGCTGTTTGAGAGAAGTAGAGAAACGAGAGCTTTAATTAACTCCAGTCGATTAATGTATCGATGTTCCGGTTGGAATTTTATTTTTTAATTTCTTTTTAAGTTAGTCGTAAAATATATATAGTAGTGATTTACTTGTGTGATTTAAAGACATTGCATTGGAATTAGGAAAGTAAAAAAAAAATAGTATGGAATGTGAGGGATGTTTACCCAGGTTAGTTTGGAGTAGTATCAATACAGTGCGAATGGTGTGTATTTTGGTTCTCGTCTTGTTAGCCTACTTGTATCCACTCTACGATTTTTCTCCATATTTCGTGTGTGATTTATGTTTCTCGAAAGATTAGAGATTCTGGCAGAAGACTCTGGTTCTTGTCTTTTGTTTTGATTGTAGTCATGTCGTTACTCATCTGTACATATGTTTTGATTTTGTTAAAATAATTAACGATAGTTCATATATTTCTCTCTAAGAATGTGGTACATAATGAAATTCTGTACGGCCAACAAAAAATTAATCGGAGATATAGTGAAGTGAAATGAAATGTCTTGTATGCGATCTTTCTGGGGTCTTTCGAATAGGCCTTTTTACGGCACAGGTCATTTGTGCTGATAAGAATGGATCGGTGGTTTTTTCACTTACAAGGGTATAGACTTGTTATGTCCACCCTGAAATAAGCTCAAGAAAAGCAACACTCACTGCCTAATGTAACCATTTTTTTTTTTCATAGGTATTGATAGTTTAGGCTTGATATTGCTTTATGCAGTGATAAAGCTGGTGACTATCAAAGTGAAGATGAGGGAGGTATTTCCGAGATCAAAGTTGACGTGTTTAAATACTATGCGAATGTTATATCCTTTGGGTGGTGGGCTAGTACTACTGTAAATTTTACTTCAAGGTTCACAGTAAAATGTGGACCAAATTGACATTTTTAAGGGTTTTCTTTAGTTGTTTGGATTGTTATGCTTTTTTTTTTTTTTTTTTTTTTTTGTTTCCTTTTCTTTTGATTATGAGTGTAACTATGTGAGCTTGTTTTCAGAAGTTGGTATATTAGCGAAGCTTGTTTAAGGCTTTTAAATCCAGTAGTTTTATACCAATGAAGTCAGTGGTATATTAGCAAAGTTGGTAATATTTTGAAAACTGATATAACCTCTAATTCTCGTCAGCACATGATATATTAGCCACTTAACTCTAAATATATGTTAGCAAAGGAAGTATTTTGACACTCCAATAGTTTTGTACCAATGAAGTCAGTGGCAAGTCTTCAATCAATGAACCTCCTTGTTTTGGTTAATTAGTCATGTTTTGATTTGTTCTTTGGTTTAAGGTTTTTTTTTTTTTTTTTCGTACTTGGAAATATTACGAAAAATAAATATCACATAAAAAGGTTACAGAGCTTGAAAGACAGAGATGTTAAGGAAAAAAGCAAAAGCAATATAGAAGAGACAAATTTAAGGCAGAGAAATCAAGCAATATTTAGTTTGATCAAATCATGCCAAGTTTTAATAAATGTTCTGTTTTTTATTTTATCTTTTTTTTTTTCCCTATTGTTATTTCTTTGGTTGGACTTTTGTGTTAATGATTCTATGAGTTTTTTAGCTTGTTTCGGTCTTCTAATTTTTGACACGTTTTGTAATTTATAGATATGAAAATGGAGTGAAGAAACATTGTTTTGTACCACATGATAAGATTGTGGCATGTGCAATGATGAGTCTGTGCATTATTTTGTTATTGATAATGTATGATGTTGATGCGATTTTTTTTATCAATACCTGATCAGTACGTGGTCGCTTCCCTTAGCTCGTTCTTGCATTGAACCATGCGCTGTGGGTGAACTGAATCCGTAATGATGTAATATGGTTCTGCAAAAAAAATAGAAAAGCATAAAAGTGGTACTGGAGATTTCCCAGTGCGAGCACTCTGACGCTCAAGCCAGTCAGAGTGAACCAAAAAACGAAACGAAAAAAAGAAAAATTATGTGTTTGAGTATGTAGAAATTGGATATCTTTGAATTTTGTGTCAAATAATCTTTATAGACGTTGGAGATTAACCGATGATCTATGTTATGACCACATTGTCTATCATTTTATTGTAGAGATTGTGGTTACCACATTCAATTACTATGTTCGTGGGTTTTATTTGACCAGTAATTTTAAAAATGGTGGGACTGCATGCCAACTGGGTTAAATGTTGGTTTAGCTGATGTTTTGCTGGCTATGGTGTCGACCAGCGAAGTCGCAGTTAGCATTTCATCGGCTTGGGTGCTGGCTAGTTAGGCCGCTGGTCTAACCAGCATACTACTAGTGAGGGTGCCGGCCAACCAAGCCATTGGTAAAGCTGACATTGTGTTTGCTTAGGAGTCGACCGACCAGGATGTCAGTCAAGCCGACATTTCGCCGGCTAGAGTCCTAGTTCGCTTGGCCTCCATTCAAGCCAACATCGTCGGCATTCCAATAGCTAAGATGCCGGCTCGCCTAGTAGTTCGATTAGTGGGCCTGCTGACTTTCCCCTCCTCGTTGACCTTCTTTGGGCCTATATGGCTTTTTGGCCTTACGAAAATCGGGCCCAACTGTAGCCCCCTATAAATATATCTTGTGTCGATCAAAGGTGTATTTTTTTTTTAAGTTTGAGAGGGCGGAGACCTGAACTAGAGTTTGGCTCTTCCGAGAATGGCCATTTAAGATGCCATTGATTGAACTTGAAGTCAAGGACGATATGACCAAGGTTGTTTTCTTGAAGTCAAGCACGAGATGACAAGGGTTGTTTTGTTGCTGTGCATAGTGGTATGTTGTTGTTGTTTTTTTTTTTTTTTTTTAATGTTGATTTCAGTTATTGCCCCATTTTCTCGAAATTGTTCCCACCAGACCACAGCCGAACCCTTTAAAATTATATAGAATTTATTTGAAAAATGTATCCTAAAATAAATAAATAATACCAAGGGCTGTGGCAAAAAAAAAAAAAATTAATACCAAGGGCAAAACAATAAATTTGCACTTAAATATAAATTTATCACATGTACAATTTCAGTTAATACACTAACAGAACGGAATCAATAAATGGTTTCAATAATACGTGGGAACGGATTTGACATTGAAATCTAGAGGAAAATGTAAAGGGGAATTTTGAGGAATGCCCTTAGTTTGAAATTCTCCCCAATGTAAAACAACACCCTTGGTAGAGAGAGTATTTATAGAATTTACCCAATGAATGAAAAAAAAAAAAATCGTATTGATCTACACAATATTCATTTTTTTTTTCGAACAAGTATTTACCTGCACAATGTACAATGCATGTAAAATGACGGAAGAATATATAATAGAATTAGAACAAGAGTGCCAAATTACTTGCTTTGCGTCAAGGCATATATGAATATGATGCCTAATTGCACTAAAATAATGTGTCAGAAACTTCAATCATAGATAAAAGTAGGCGTGCAATATTGGAATGCACAGTAGCCGGGCAAAATTTTGCCCGGTAAATTTCCGGTGCTTCCTCCCGGGTATATACCCGGCACTGTTCCAAAAATATTAAATAACATTATTTTGCCCGGTTTTGATGCATTTTACCCGGCTTTACCCGGTTAAAAAAATTTTGCCCGCTTATTCCAATATTTACCCGGCCATTACCCGGTTTTGGATGACTTTTTTTAGTCACGGCACTTGAACTTCAATGTATCTCTATGTGACAAATTTTATTTGTTGGGCAATTGTGTGTGGCGTGTAGTGGCGTGCAGTGGCGTGCAGTGGCGCAGTGCAGTGAAGGCTGAAGGCAGTGGTGCGCAGTGCAGTGAAGGCTGAAGGCAGTGGTAGCTGGGCAGGCGTGAATGACTAGGCGTGCACGCCTATGAATGACCATTCAAGAGCATTCAACGCTTTAGGCATATTAAAAACAATATTTGAACACACACTGAGTCTATAAATTGAGTTTTTGGCCTTGAAAACTCATCCGGTCTTAAAAAAAAAACATTCACTCCTAATATTTTTGTTGTGCTCTTTCATTCTTGTTCTGCTCTTCATTTTTGTTGTGCTTGCCGGCGTCATTGTGCTCTTCTTCATTGTTTTTCTGCTTGCCGGCGTCCTTCTAACGTGTTATAGGTAAGTTTGGTTATTTTTAACTTTACTATAGTATAATAACTAATAAAAAACTTAGTTTTATGACTAGTTATAATATTTAGTATAATAACTAATAATTAGTTATAATATTGTGTAAAATTATGTAATATTTATTTTGATAATTAGTTAAAAAATTCATCAATATTTAGTAGTTTAAATTTAGTTTAAATTATTATGGTAAAAGTTAAACAAGAAGTAGTTGTTATTTTAGTGTTTACATTACTAGTTATTATAGTTTTGTTAAATGTTACTTAAATTCTTTGTTGTTGTTTTAGTAAAATTTTACTTAAATTAGTAGTTTAGTTAAAATTTATAAAACTAGTAGTTTAGTTAGAATTTATAAAACAAGAAAATTATTATTTTATTTATTAAATTAGTAGTTATTAAATTTTTGTTAAATGCTTATTTTTTATTTTAGTTAAATTATTACTTGTTATTGTAGTTAAATTATTATTTGTTATTTTAGTCAAGTTACTAGTTTAGTTAAGAATTAGTTTAAGTGTTAGTTGGTAATTGTTATCGTACTGTTATTTTTGTTAAGTTAAATTATTCTTTGTTCTTTTAGTTAAATTTTAGAATAAAAAAATTAGTAGTTTATGTTGTTGTTATTTGACTTTACTTTATTTTTAGTAAACTTAATAGTTGTAGTCATTTTTTTACTAATATTTTAGTTAAAATATTTACTTACAATATTGTAGGGTTATTTAGGTTATTTTATTTATTACATATAACTAGTTATTATAGTTTTTGTTAAATGTTAGTTAAATCATTATTTGTTATTTTAATTAAATTACTAGTTTACTAGTAAATTTTAAGCAATTTTATTTTAGTTAACTATTTTAATTGTTCAATTAATAGTAATATTAATGTTAAATTATATTAAATTAATAGTTGTTATTTTATTTTAATTTAAGTTCATTTAGTAGTTGTTAAATTACTAGTAGTTTTTATTGTAGTTAAATAATTTAATAAATATTTTATTAATTTGTAGTTGTTATATATATATATTTATTTATTCATTTTTTTACTTCACCTAATACATCTTAAATTAGGGGTCATATTAAATTAGTTAATTTTTTTTAGTACTATTTGAAGTCATATTTGAGTACTCTTTTAATTAATAATTTTTCTAACTTATTTTTATTAATTGCTTAGTTGAATTACTTGTTTGTATTTATTTGATGCTAGATATCGACAATGTATCCATACCAAGACTCGCAGGCGCAAACAGCGACGACGATACGCAGGCAACCCATATAAGCCAAACGCAACAAAATGACCCGTGGATTGAGGCGATGCGACAGCAGGGGAATGCATTCTTTGGTGCCCCACAGATCCCTCCGAACACATATACAAATAGTGCGCTCGATCGCGCCGGTAATATATTGGGTGCTCCTTCGACGGCTCTACGATTGGCCCCACAGACGGGACGGGGCGAGACGACGTCTGAATATCTACCGACGGGCGGTTATTATCAGGGGATGCCGACATTTGCTCAATTTTCGGGGGGGAGACCAGGATTTGTTCCGAGCGGGATGCAGTCGACTTTCCCTATACCCCCGTATACCGGGCCAACACCAGTCCCGGGCATCCACCAATGTCCACCACCAACAGCGCGGACCTTATTCGGACCTGAGATCGGCGGGTCATCAGACAGAGTGAACGTCGGCGGGTCATCAGATCGAGTGAACGTCGGCGGGTCATCAGACGGAGTGAACGCTGCCGGTTCATCAGCCCCAACCCATCATGAAGAGGACGAGGACGAGGACGTCGCTGAGGTACCGGAAGCCCGAGCTCGGCAATCGAAGCGAAAGAAGTCAGCTGTGTGGAATTCTATGACAGAAGTGCAAATACAACAGGGGGACGGCACTTTTAAAACTTACGCGAAATGTAAAGGGTGCGGGAAACTATTGAGTGGTCATTCCAGTCAAGGGACTAACCACCTACGTTATCACATCGACAAGTGTGATCAACTTATCGACGGTGTACCTGTGGGTGATGCGGCGGCGAGATCTGCAGCCGGGTCGTCCTCATCGTTCGACCCGGACGAACATCGACGAGACCTTGCAATGTTTATCATGGCGACAGGCTCGAGTTTGAACTTCGCCGACAGTCCAGCTTGGGAACGACTGGTACGAAGATCGTTCCATAGCCAGTATCAGCGCCCAAGTCAGACGACTACTCGGAAAGACGTGATCAAGTATTATGAGTGGAAACGGACGGAGATTATAGGGCAGTTTGTTGAGTCAGGTCAACGAGTGGCGTTGACGAGTGACGTATGGTCCAGTGGGGCATCTCACGACTACATATGCATTTGTAGTCATTTCACCGACAAAGATTGGACCGTTCAGAAAAGACTCATCGGGTTCAAAGTTATGGATGAAGGTCATAGCGGAGAACAAATCGCTGATAAAATCTTAAAAGCGATCAACGACTTTGGCATTACAAGCCGGATTATATCCATCACCATGGATAACGCATCCGCTAACGACCGAGCTGTCAACATTCTCCGACGGGAATTGAACCCGATGTCTGACCCATTATTCTTCCACAGTCGATGCGTCGCCCACATCTTGAACCTAGCGGTTCAAGATGGCCTGAACGAGCTTCAGTCCTCGCTTAAAGAAATTCGGAGGGCCGTGGTTTATTTGAACGGTTCGCACCAACGCGAGGAAAGATGGAGGAGAGCGTGCAGCGCCATCGGTTTGGAGGCTAAGATGATAGCCTGGGACATTCCGAGTCGGTGGAATTCCACGTACTTGATGCTGCAGAGTCTTATTCCGTTCCGCGATGTGTTCACGGTTTGGTACAATAACGAGAGGCGACACAATGTGCTTACCGATGAGCATTGGGACGACGCTGCCGTGCTATGCACATTCCTTCAGGTATTCCACACGGCGACAACAAATCTATCCGCATCATTGCGCCCAACATCTCCGCTTGTGATGCACGAGCTGATCCTCCTTGGCGACGTCTTCAAGAGGTACAAGGATCACCAACGACTCGGGACGGCCGTCGATGCTATGGTATCGAAGTTCCTTAAATATTTTTATCCCTTACCGCATCTCTACGCTTTCAGTATTTTGTTAGATCCTCGAAGTAGAGTTCCTGGTTTGAAGACGTTTTTAAAGTTGTTGAAAAGACAACTAGGTCCTGATTATGTGAGCGATCTGGAAGGCCACACCAATGCATTGCAAGAGGCCTACAAGGTTTACGAGTTGCGGTATGGGGGAACGACAGGACAGGCCCCGATTGCACAGACGTCGCCGGCATCAGCTAGTTGGAGATTACTCCGCGAACAGAGTCAGTTGGAGGACGACTCGCCGTCAAGAATGAGCCCACCAGTACGACCCGAGCACAACGAGTTAAACGTCTTTCTGAATGTCCAATTCAACGACGTGACACACGACAACCTAGATCTCGTAGCTTGGTGGCGGATTCATTCAGGACAGTTTCCAGTGCTTACTCACTTGGCGCGTGACATCTTATCCATTCCCGTATCAACAGTGTCTGCCGAATCTCCATTTAGCATGGTGGATAATATTATAGATCCTCATCGAAGCCGACTAAAACCAAAGATGGTTGAGATTCTCACAGTGGGCAAAGATTGGGAATTAGCGGACCTACGCGTGCAGGATACGATAGAACAACACAATACGGAGCTTTTTGAACCGGTTCAAGAGTGGACACTGGAGTGACGTCGGCCGGTCCCCTCCCTCGAAACTAAACACCTCATAATGTCGGCGGTGGTACCAAGCTATGTAATATTTTTTTTATTACTTGTAAAAATATTAAATTTCGTGCTATTTTGTAATTATTAAGACAATTGTTATTCATAATTTATGTCATTTAGGTAAGACAATTGTTATGCATAATTTAGGTAAAATTAATTTTATAAAAATAAACAAGTTAATTAAACCTTACAAGTTATAAACAATCAAATTAAGTACAAAATTTTCTAATTATATCAATAAAACTAACACATAATCAAAATAAATTTACAACTAATAAAATTAAACATTACTTGATAATTAACTTATAACTCCTAATTTAAACTTCAAAACTTATAAATAAACCTAAACAATAGTTAATTTTAAAAAACTTACAAAAACTTATAACATAATTATCAAACTTAATTTAAACTTACAAAAATAATTATCAATATTAATTATTTTTACAAAATTTTTTATTAAAAACAACATTTTAAAAATTTACCGAAAAAAAAAAAACTATTTCCGGGTAATTACCCGGTTTTACCCGGGAATTACCCGGCATTCCAAATCATTTTACCCGGGTATATACCCGGACAAGTATTCCGAGTAATTTCCGGGTAATTACCCGGAAATTACCCGGTTCTTACTCCATGGAACAAGTTGGAGTTCCAACTTTGCACGCCTAGATAAAAGGGTAATAATAAAAAATCTCAATGCTTGCCCTTTTCTATCTTATCAGATGTCATCTTCACAAGTCAGCCTGAAAGTGTTTGTAACTCGAAAGGCAAATAGATAAAAAGATGAACTCCACGGTAAAAAAACTATAAGTAGATTGCCAAGCAATAAAACCCCAAATTATAACAGAGTTGAAAGCTCTAATTTTCTAGATTTTTATGTTTCTCTATTTAAATGCAACAAAAGGAGGTAAGAGAAAGGAAATTCAAGTATACAAAACTTCTTTCACCTAATATTAATTCATATCAAAACTTGAGAACAAAATAGCAAGCCTCACGGCAAAAGCCTTAAAACACTTCACAAGTGTCTTTTGCCAATTATCAACTTTATCCCGCAATTACTTCTCATCAAGCTTTATAAGAAAAAGAAGAACGCAGCTGCATAAAAGAAGAAACTGGACTAAATATGGAGCTGACACACAATTAGACAGATAAAAGGTGTGACAAATGAGATCAAACGAATTATACCTGCTCATGACTAAAATTAATCATCCAGGTAATAGTAGGAACCAGCAGATTTCTGATCTCTGTCTTTGGTTGAGTCCAATTTGTTGATTCTCGGGCGGTAATTAGTTGGGTCTCGTCTGAATGTGATGTCCAGATGCTGCATGCATAAAACAAAATATACTTCAGAATGTTGTCTTTCATTGAACAAGCAGAGAGAGGAAACAAACAAGGAATAAAATACTTACAGATAAGAAGAGATTCATCCCAGTCAGCAATGACTGAGGAGAATTGGCAATACAATCAACTGATGCCTTCCCCTCGTACACGATAACTCGATCTGCCAGATAAGTTGCCATAATAAAATCGTGCTCAACCACAAAAGCAGTCTTCTTTGCATGAAGGATGAACCTCTTTATGACCTTGGAAGCAATAATTCGCTGCTCGGAATCAAGATAAGCACTAGGCTCATCTATTAGATAAATGTCAGCAGGCTGCATGAATCAAAAACAAAATTGCATCAGATTAGGTTGATGTTATTGATTGAAAGCATGGTATCTTTAGTTGTTGTCTCAAAAATTACTAGGGGGAGAAAGGCTCTCATAATTAAACGCAAGTGTATCTTCCCATAAATGCAGGAGACAAACACATAAAACCCAAAAATTTTAAGTCTAATGCTTCAACATGGGAAAAAGAGAGAAGACATAAATGGCATAATGAGAACATAGAAGCAGGGAATAAGCCGCCTGAGTGCAGCAAATTTTCATGCTCCAATGTTTCTGATAATGGGTCGAGACAATATTACTTATATCTACATTCAAGTAAATTATGCAACTTCTAGGACCATAATGTTAGTTGCGAGGTCCAGCTTATGGTTTGCTTCCAAGAGGTTTTAGAGTTCAAATTTCTAAGGTAACCTATATTATAAATTAAATAACCGCAGGTTTTATGTTTTCCAAAGATCTAAAAAATATAAGAAAATAAGTAAAAAGTTTGTAGTCATTAAGCATTTACTTTGTATCCTCCCAGATTCAACATGAAACTAAGAAACAAGGTAAATCCTAGAGAGTCATTATGCTTTAACCCATAAAACTAAACACTTTAAAGTTTCTCCTAATGCTGCAATAGTCCAACAAGAATTCAAATTACACCATCCATCATTACGACCACATGTAGAAGAACTCTCCCCAAAACACCAACGTACAAACAACTCTGTAACTAAGGAGAATAGAAATATTAGAACTTAAAATTAATTACCTTTCCGAGACACAAACATAATGCAACTCTTTGCAGCTCTCCGCCAGAGAGGTTTACCACTTCTTGGTCCATTAACTGCTCTATAAGAAGAGGCTTCATGACATCTGATACAAACTGGGGATGAGTATATGAATCGCGAATTTTTGAATGCAGCAAGTGTCGGACAGTAGATTGAAACTTAGGACTGATCTTCTGTGGCTTATAAGAAACATTAAACTCAGGTATCTCCACATCGGAACCTTCTACTACATCAGGTTTCAACAAACCAGCCTGCAGATTCAAACAATTTGTTGAGTCAACCACAAAGATGGGATAAAACTGATTAGTTTAAATAGCCATAGTCTAAAGGAGGAGATAGGAAACAAGAGTACCAGCATGCGGATGAATGTTGTCTTCCCCGTCCCATTCTCGCCCAACATAACAATAATCTGGGAATCGGTAAATTCACCTTCAACCACCTGAAGCTTAAAATTTCCTTGAGTTTTACTCATGGTTGGGTATTTGTATCGTGCATATGTCTCAATTTCTTCAGCATTCTCCTGTGGAGTCTCAGCAACCTAAAAAGAAACATGGTAATATAGCCAGTTCTAACTAAATAAGGGGAGTGTACAAATCCATAAATTTCAAAAGTCTACCCTGAATGTAAGAGATTCATCTCGGAACCGAAGATTTTCGGTAGGCACAAACCCAGCCAAGAAGATGTTGATTCCTTCTCTCACAGAGAAAGGAAGGGTGACAACTCCATATGCACCCGGTTTGCCATACAAACAGCAAATGAAGTCTGATAAGTAATCTAGGACACTCAGGTCATGCTCAACAACAATCACATAGCTGAAGAAATACAAAGAGATCACTGGTTACTACAAGCATTCTCTAAATACAAATAAAAAAAAAATGTATACAAGTAAAAACTTCACAGTTTATATCCACTTTAAGGTTTAAAAAGAAAAGAATGAAAAATGAAAACCTGTTAGGCCTGAGCAAAGATCGGACGACTTGAGCTGCTTTAAGTCTTTGTTTCACATCGAGATAGCTGGAAGGCTCATCAAACATATATATCTCTGCATTCTGTATAGCAACAACGGCAATAGCAAATCTCTGAAGCTCGCCACCAGATAGTTCATTTACATTACGATCTATGACCTGGTTTAGCTCAAGATCACGGCAGAGTTCATTCTTTACATCTCTCTCATCTTTTTGTTCAAGCACTTGCCCCACGTTGCCTTGAACTGCTTTTGGGATATGATCAACATACTGAGGCTTTATAATTGCCTAAAGAAATTGACCCAAAAAAAAAAAACATATAAGTACATTTTTAGCATAACAAGACGCCAGCATACAGTAGCTTAAGACAAATATCATACTCTTAGGTTTAAGAATCTGAAAGACGATTGGCTAACTCTTTAACATATGAAAGAGAAATAATGTACCAGTTTAACTAGGAAACTACACACACTCAAACACATAATCTTGAGATACCTTTAAGTTATCCTCCAGGATGCGAGTAAAATAATTCTGCAGCTCAGAACCTCTAAAGTATGTTAAGATTTCCTGCCAATCTGGAGGATTCTGAAAAAGAAAAATTAAATGGTAAGAGATACGAATATATGAAAGAATGTTGAGGAAAATAGTAAAAGTGTGCATATTACATTAAAACGCCCCAAATTGGGCTTGAGTTTTCCGGCCAAAACTTTGAGGGCGGTTGACTTGCCAATGCCATTAGTTCCAACCAGTCCTAGAACTTGACCTGGTCTCGGGACCGGCAATCTGCAATTGTAGTTATATTTCAATGTTAGAAGCACCCGAAACTAGAACTGACAAACTTCCGCGCGACAAAGATCTCATTTTACCTGTGTAACTTGAATGTGTTTGGACCGTAACGATGAGTTGTGTCTTTGTCCAAATCTTTTGGCAAGTTAATAATCTGAATTGCTTCAAACGGGCATTTCTACATCGACATAATAGAATCATGACATTATACTATGCATCCAAAATTAATAGAGTGGAGATATACATAAAGATAGCATAACAAAAACGGACCTTAACACAGATACCGCAACCAATGCAGAGCTCTTCAGAAATGAAAGCAATTTTAGATGCAGTAGAGACCTCGATACATAGCTTACCTGCAGATATTGGGTACATTTGAAAGTTTCAAAAGAACAAGTGTAGATGGGTTAATAATGACCAACTTTATCAATCAATAAAGAACAATCTGAATAACAAACATGAATAACAATCTAAAGAAGAGAAAAACTTCAAAAAATAAAGGGTTAATGAAGAGCAAGATATTAAGGGTTAATGAAGAGCAAGATATGAGAAAGAAGAAACAGAAAAACAGACCAGTTTTGACAACAGGACAGCTTTTCTTGCATTCTTGGCGACACTTCTTGGGTTTGCATCTGTCAGAGCTGACTATGGCTATACGCGTCAACCGATCTGCCATTGATCTCTGTCTCTGTCAAAACCTCTTATCACTAATGCGATTGGATGCTATCAGAGTTTAGAGTTTTGTTTGAGACGAATTCGATTTTCCCTTGCCTCAAAATGGATTTCAGATGGACGACGCCGCTTTGTGTCTCCAGATGCCAAGTCCTAACCTACCTAAACAGCTTATAACACGAATTTAATATTACACGAAATTACGAATTTACCGTGAAAATTCGGTTCCAATCAAATAAAGTAAGACTGGGCTCAATGCAATTTGTTCATGAAAGAGAGATAAAATTGACAGACGGGAAAGAAATAAACAATTACTGTTGTAAGAGTAGCTAATTGAAGACTGAAGGCGGCGAGCGACGTGAGTAGCGAGCGGCGGTCGGAGAATGAAAGCGGCTGCGCGAAAAGGGAGAGAGATGTCAGGCACCGCTCGGCTCCTCACAGACTCACAGTAGCCTGGCTTTTTAATTTTTTTTTTTTTTTTAATGAAAGGTACTACGCTAGGTGTTTTGCAGTCGATAAAAATAACCTGTCAAGTGTCATCTACTCGTTCCCCTATATTTTTCAAGGGTTATAAAAAAGGGTAAGTTGGAAAAAAAAGGTCAAAATTAAAATTTTATTTTAAATGATAATTTGTATTTTAAAAAATTAAAAAAAATAGTCATGTTATGAATTGTATCATATAAAAGTATCACATAAAATGTAACAGATTTATAAATATTTGTAAGATATTACTTAACATTTCAAAAAATAATGAGTAAAACTTAAATGTTAGAAAATATCTTACAAATATTTACAAATGTGTTATATTTTGTATGACACTTTTCTGTTATACAATTCGTAGCATGGCTATTTTTTTAATTTTTTGAAACATGGGTTGGACTTTAAAAACGAATTTTTTTTGGCTATTTCCTATACTTTCCTTATAAAAAAACATCTCCTAATTTTATTTTAAAACCTACAAAATTAAAAATTATTAAATATATAATTATTTTTACAGATTTTTTAAGAAAATAATTTTTTTTTAATTAATTAAGAAAATAATTGTTTTCTTAACTATATGGTACATTGATTTTATTTTTATACCTTTTATTTTGTGTTGACTGATGACTAATTTCTTAATTTTTTGTAACTTTGACCATTTTCTTGAAATATATATTGAAAAATAGCTTTGACCAAAAAGACCCAACCAAAATACCGAAATCGATCATAATTTTTTGGGCAGTTTTTCATTTTCAAAATTAGAATATTATTATGTATTAATTTGGCGGATTCCACGATTGATAATCAATTATCTCTTTTGATAGTTGATATTTTGTAATATTCATACAATAAGCGTGAATATGTATTTTATTATTTTAACAAAAAGCTCATGTATAAATATCCTTTCAATGTACTCTATTGAGACACACCAAGAATAAGAAATTCAGTATTTTCTCCTCTACTACTTTATTTTATACACGTTATCAGCACGAAACGACTCTAATTTTTTTCTTTATCCGTTAAAGTTTTTTTGCTATGAAAAATCCTACAAAGTCATAGTTCGTTGCTCTTGACATTTCGGGCAAAAATTATTTATCATGGATTTTAGACGTCTGAATCCATCTTGATGCCATGAATCTTGGAGAGACAATCAAAAATAAAAAATACCAGGTCCCAATAGAACCAGGCAAAGGCAAATATTTTTATTCGACGTCACCTTTATGAAGGATTGAAATCCGAATATCTCATGGTGACTGACCCCTTTATCCTTTGACAGAACTTGAAGGATATATATGACCACCAAAAGACAATTATACTTCTAAAAGTTCGCAACGATTGGTTGTACTTGCATTTTCAGGATTTTAAAATAGTCAATGACTACAACTCTGTTATGTTCAAAATTATTTCCCAATTAAATTTATGCGGAGAAAAAGCTGGTGATAAAAATATGTTAGAAAAGACTTATTAAACTTTTCATGCTTCTAATGTTGTCCTCCAGCAACAATATAGATAACTTGGTTTTAACTTGGTTTTACCAAATATTCTAAATTGATTTCTTGTCTTCTGTTGGCTGAGCAAAATAATGAATTGCTATGAGAAATCACTAGTCATGTCCAATTAGTTCCACACCACTCCTAGAAGTGAATGGAATAGGTTTCGCGCCATTTCCTAAAACAAATGGCACAAACTTTACCCTCCTAAAGCAAATGTTAGAAAATTCAGTGGACGTGGTCGTGGTCGATACCGCAATCGTGATAATGACAAAGGACATAGTCCCAATAACTCTTCATACCGTGGTGGTCATAATGAAAATTCCTAAAGTTTTAAGAAGAACCATGGTGTAGGCAAACATGAAAAAAAAAAAAAAAGAAAAAAAAAAGATGCCCAAACCCATAAGACAAGCCTTCTAAGGGAAATGAAAATCTCTTCTATAGGTGGTATAAGAGAACATTAGTCTCGTACTTGTCACACATCGAAACACTTGGCAGATCTTTACTAAGCATCACAAAAGGAAAATGGAACAAATTTGGAGACAAATTTTGCACACATCAATGACACAATCGAGTTCACAAACATAAGTGTTGCTGACATCAACCTAATGGGCTTTACAAATTTGGATGTTGTTGATTTCTTTGAGAATTGAGAAGAGGGCAATTAAAATCTTATTAATGAAAGTAATAAAGAAGAGAAAATCGTTGATATTGCTCCATGTTATCTTTAGAATATTTAAGTTAATTATTATTATTATTGCATATGCTTGTAATGTTTTTAATATTTTTATTTATAATGTATTTTCTTTGAATAAATACTACTATGCATTGTTTTATTTTGTCCATTCTTATATTTCTTTTATTCTTTTATGAAGAAATATTGACTTTGCTCGTCAATCGAATGACATGAAAAGTTATGAAAAGGACTTGTGTCTAGTAGACAGTACAACGATGCATACGATTCTCAAAGATAAAAAAATATTATGTACATATGAAATTAGTTGAAGCTAATGTTACTATAATTTCTGGTGTGACAAATTTGATAGAAGGATATAGAAAGGCAAGTGTGATGTTGCTGGTGGAACAAAAATTGTTATAGACGATGCTTTATTTTCTAGTAGATCAAATAGAAATCTTCCAGGTTTTAAAGATATACGTTGCAATTGTTTTCAGAACGAAACTGATACGATCTTCGTGCGAGGAAAGCAACTTTTGCTATCGTTTTCTTGTTGGATTGACGCTTTGATAGAAGCCATGATGCGAACACCTCGGTTAGGATGCTTGAAGTGACGCCATAACGGATGTGGGAAGCCGTTGATAAGTCGTGGATCGAAGGACACCATAAACGGTTGCGGAGTTACCGTTTGATGAGTCGGGTTAAACACCACAAGATTGAACCAATTTTGATAAGTTCAATAAAGAAAAGGCTCCAAGAGCAAAACGAGAGAACTCTCAAATTTTGGAATAAACGTTGTCTCCCTTTATTGATGAAAAGAGTCTTTAAATAGGCTTAATTGTTTACAACCTAATTTGAAATTAAAAATATGCAAATAACTTAAATAAAATCTAATATAACCTAAATAGGCCTAAAATAACTCAAAATATCCAAAAATAAAAAATAATCGAAAATAATCAAGTTGGCCGAGTTTGGGCGCTCTGGCACGCATTTGGTGCGCGTGTGTGCACTTCGTGGCGCAGCGGTGCTTCATGGTCTGCTTCATCAATGTTCATGTTGCATTGTAAACTAGGGTTTTCTCGAGATCCCCTTCAAATTTTAAGCGTCGTTTGACCCCTAAATCGAATAGTGTTATTTCCAAACCCCAATTACACTAATCTAATGACTCTAAACTAAGATAACACAAGAATTAATGAATCAAGACCCTAAATTTCACAAGATTCAATTTCCCAAACGAAAATATGACAAACTCAAAGATAACACCCGATTGACACGAAATAAAATACAATTCAAAAGAATTCAACGAAACTAACAAGAGCCTAACAAGAACACAAGAAACTTTTTTTTTTATTCTAAACTGACACGAAAAAAAAGACTCAAGATAAAAGAAAACCAACAAGAAGGCCAAAAGATCTGATACCACTTGATACGATCCTCGTGCAAGGAACGTGAGATTTGCGATTGTTTTCTTGTTGGATTGACGCTTGCATAAAAATCCCGATGCGACCACCTCGCTAAGGATGCTTGAAGTGACGCCACAACAAATGCGGGAAGTCGTTGATAAGTTGTGGATCGAAGGACGCCACATACGGTTGCATAATTACCATTTGATGAGTCGGGTTAAACGCCACAAGATTGAACTAATCTTAATAAGTTCGATAAAGAAAAGGTTCCAAGAACCAATAGAGAGAACTCTAAAATATTGGAATAAATGTTGTCTCCCTTTATCGATGCAAAGAGCCTTTAAATATGCTTAATTGTTTACAACCTAATTTGGAATTGAAAATATGGAAATAACTTAAATAAAACCTAATATAACCTAAAAAGGCCTAAAATAACTCAAAATATCCAAAAATAACAAAGAGACTAAAATATAATCAAGTTGGCCGAGTTTGGGCACTCTGGCACGCGGATGTGCTCGTCGTGGCGCCGCGGTGCTGCCTGTTGTTGCACACTGATGCCCACTATGATGTACACTGATGCCCACTCTGGTGCACACTGCCATACATGTGTTGCATCATGCCGCACATTTCGGGCACAGCCTTGCTCGTTTTAACCCAAAAATTATTCAAACTCTACCAACTTACAAATAAGTTCTAAAAATATCGAAATAACAATAAATTACAATTAAATGACTCTAAAGTACTAATAAAATTCTAACAGAAGTAGCTTAAACTTGAGTCTTCAAACTTCTCGAGCTCTTCCAATTCTCACGTGTAATTCGTTGACAATGTTCGCATCAGAAACTAAAGATGAAAACAACGTTGAATATCTCTATATTACATCCACCATTTCATGCCATAATCATGTTTTAAAAAAAGTTCCAGCCTTCTCTTTAGGAATGTACTATGCATTCATAAGTCCAGTTGAATCCAATGTCGTGATAGTGAGAAAGAAAAATGATCCACTTTTATTTTGTGGCATGATCGTTTAGGTCATCCACGATTAATAATGATGCGAAGGATAATTGAAAATTCACATGGGCATCCTTTAAAGAACCAGAAGATCATTTTATCTAGTGATTTCTCTTGTGCTGTATGCTCTTAGGAAAAGTTAATCATTAAACCATCGCCAACTAAAGTTGCGATTGAGTCACCTTCATTTTTAATTAGTTTGGTAATTTTAGAAGGACTCCGAATGCATCTAATGGACATCGTTACAGCTTATCTCTATGGATCACTTGATAATGAAATTTGTATGAAAATCCCTGAAAGGTTGAAAATGCCTGAAACATGTAAATTTGAGTGCCAGAAAATGTACTCTATTAAATTACAAAGATCTCTTTATGGTCTGAAGCAGTCTAGACGCATGTGGTATAATCGACTTAGTGATTATCTTATGAAGGAATGGTATATAAACAATCAAATTTGCCCATGTGTTTTCATCAATAAATCAAAAGCTGGATTTGCTATTATAGTAGTTTATGTTGATGATTTTTTTTTTTTTGCTAAGAAGTTTATGTTGATGACTTTAATATAATTGGAACTCCCAGAGAGATTTCAGAGGCTGTGTAATGACTCGACTTTTTCAAGTCATTACTTACTACTTTCTTCAATCATTTTCTAAAATTTCTCAATCAATTTAAAAAAAATATATACTTTTAGAATTTACTTACAAATATTACCGGCTATTTTTTTTTTCAAAATAACATAAGAGTAAATCCAAACATCATCAACATATTATTATGTCAACTTAAAATCTCCTTAAAATAGTTTGGCCTCCTTCATCAGCCTATTCAGATAAGAAATTAACAAACATGACAGAAATAAAACGATAAATAAATCCTTAAATCACAGCCTTTAAATCGTTGCGGGAACATTTAAGTGGTTAGCCAGTTCCCCTCGCCTCACATCCTCGACACTACCACTGGACAACCTATCCCATTTTCATGCCATAGGTTTCATACTTACAGTACGAACGAAAAACTTTTTGGTGAGCTAAAAGCCCAGTGAGTTACAACTATTTTCCCACAAAATAAGTTATGCAATGCATGACCATTTAGGCTCAGTTATTCTTTCTTTCATTCTAACTTTCTAATTCTCACTCTCTTTCTTATTCTCATTCTCTTTCTTTTTATGGGATCCTCTTGTGTGTACGTACCGAGTGCGCTTAACCAATGGACGACGAGGGGTGCACATGTCCTCGGCGACCAAGGTCCGTCCATTCTTTCTTTCTTTCTTTCTTTCTTTCTTTCTTTCTCACTCCCGTCGTTGCCTCTCGGTGGCTCGGAGTTTATGAGTACTAGTAACCGTACCTATATTACCCCTAAGTCGACTCATGGTAACGGCATCATATAAACCTCAGATAGGAGGGGTACGACACATCTTATTAACTTAAGTCTCATTTGTTTACTTAGGTGACATGAACATGTGACAACGAAAATAAATAAAATAAATTGCATTATGAACAACATTCACTCATTCTTTTCATAAATAGAACATCATATTATGCTTCTTCTTTCTCATTCTTTTTCTTTCTTAAAAACATCACAAAATAAACTGACACATATAAAGCATTCATTTCACAAACAAATAATATAGTCATATAATTCATGACATGGCATAACTTCTAATTTTCTTTTAAACTAATTCGTATTGTAGTGAGGTTGAACTCACCTTGCTTCTTTTTCCATTGAAGACTAGAAAATAGCTTAAGTCTAATCTCGTTCTCGGCGTCGTCCGAAATCTAAAATTTATAAGTTGCATAAGAATGTAAACCAATCTAACTCATCAAATCCTATTAAGGCCCGAATTATTCTAAACTCCATAATTCTGAAAATTTACAGTTTTACACTTACTTTATCAAAATTATCTTTTTGACCCCCAAAAAAAATTACGACAAAAATTACCATTGATAAAATCATACTAAAATTTTTAGGTTATTAATACATTAAAATTAAGCAACTTTTACTTCTGGACCATATCAAAAATCGATTTATATCTTTCTTAAAAACGATACTAAACATTAGGGTAGAATAGTAAATTTTGATATATTTAAGAAACTAAGCATTTTCTAGAAAATCTCTTTGAAGAGACTTATAATATTTTTCAAAAATATAAAACTTTCCTCTTTTACGTTTTTACAGAAAATGTATGTATCTTAGGGTTTCTTCACAAAGTATATTTCAAATTTATATTAAGGCCGCATATTTGATCATTTAAATTATTGAATTTGAAAAAATTCTAAACTGTGAAGTTATTAAAAATTGAATTTCCTATAATTTGTGATCAAAGCTTGATTCTGCATCTAAACTATTCAAAATTCACCGAAACCTAAATCTGTCCAGAACAATCTAAAAACTATTCCGACGACTCTCGGTTCCGGATGTTTTAAATATTATTTACTAATCTAATGGTTCTGAAATTTTATACCCATAATCTAGACTAATATATCAATGTATATAAAAATTTTTAAATACAAATGAGACTGTTTGTTTCATGAAATAATGTGAAGAATTCTGCCTTATTCCTATATCAAAAACCTTAATCAAGTGCGTAGAACGGGCGTTCTAGTACCGATTTGATCACACCGATCAATCAAATTAGTTCCTAAACATTAGTATATCATAATATAATCATATTATAAGGTTTAGTATTAGAGATTACCTTCTTTCTAAAAAAAAACCTCTTCGAAATCCCCCTTTTGACGTTTGTTTTCTACACAAAATGCCTCTAAACTAATACTAATAAAGCACTAAAATTCTAAACCGTAAAAGAGCTTTGTCTTACCTTAATTTTAGTTTCTTGATGAAAATCTCTTATAAAAATTAGCCTCTAACTTCTTCTCCTTCTCCTTCACCTTCTTTTTTGCTCTCGAGGGTTTCTCTCTACGTATTTTTTTTTTCGCGTGTGTGGGAAAATGAAAGCAGAAGAAGAAAAATTATGCATATATATGTATGTGGCCCTAAACCCTAATCAATATCATGACTGACTTTTTCTCCTTAACTTTAGAGTTTTTTTTTTCGAAATTTCTAAATATATTAAATATCTATAATTGTATATAAATATAACGTATATATATATATATATCCACGTTAAAAAAAAAAGTTTGCCGAACTCACTCTATGTATAAGAATATATATTTAATATTATATATTCATTTACATTTTAAATCTTTTAGAATTGAAGTTTATATATATATATATATATACACGTATATGGTAAAACCAAAATGTAGTTTCTTTTTTTTTCTTTTTGCTAATTATCAATTAAGAAAATATTCAACTCATTCCCATAAATTTCTCTTAATTTGTGCCTATAAAAAGGAGCATCGATCTCCTAAATATCTCCTTAAATATCTCCACCCCCTAACTATTTGGTGATTATGTCAACTAACTTTATCTTTTAAATTTGAATTAAAAAATAAAACATCTTTCTAAAACTAATAAAATCTTCTAATAACTATCCACATAGTTTACCTGAATCTAAATAATAGGAAAAATTTCTCATCTCCCGAATTCATTCAAATATGCTTATAAAAATTATGAGGATATCAGAGGCTGCATCATACTTGAAAAATGAATTTGAGATGAAAGATTTATAGATAATCAAGTTTTGTCTTGGTCTGCAAATTGAGCACACATCAAAATGGATTTTTGTCCATCAATCAAATTATATCGAGAAGATATTGAAATGCTTCAACATGGATAAATCTTATCCTATAAGTGCTCCTATGGTTTGCCGATCCCTTGATGTGAATAAAGATCCTTTTCGCCCGGATAAAGATAACGAAGAGATTCTTGGTCTAGAAGTACCATATCTTAGGGCTATTGGAGCACTAATATATCTTGCTAACTGCACAAGACCAGATATTGTATTTTCTGTTAACTTGCTAGCAAGATTTAGTTTCTCGCCAAGTCGAAGACATTGGAGTGGTATTAAAGAAATATTCCGTTCTCTTTGTGGAACAATAGATTTGGGTTTGTTTTACTGACAAGGTTCAAAGTCAAGACTTGTTGGATATGCAGATACTGGATATTAAAGCCTGTTCCCGAACAGGTTATGTGTTTATTTGTGGTGATATTGCCATATCTTGGCGTTCTACGAAACAAACCCTTACTACCACTTCTTCAAATCATACGAAAATATTAGCACTTCATGAAGCAAGTCGTGAATGTATTCGGTTGAGATCGTTAATCCAGCATATAAATGAAACATGTGGTTTATCCTCCATTAAAGAATGTCCAACAGTGATATATGAGGATAATACAGCTTGCATTACTCAAGTCAAGGGAAGATATATCAAGGGTGATAGGACTAAACACATTACACTAAAACTTTTCTTCACTCGTGAACTTCAAAAGAAAGGTGATATTGATGTTCATCAAGTCCGTTCCAGCGACAACCTAGCAGACTTATTCACAAAGGCCCTTCCAACCACAACCTTTAAGAAATTGGTGAACAAGATTGTGATCCGTCGGCACAGAGACTTATATTGAAATTTTTCAAGAAGACATGTCGCGCTGAGGGAGAGAGATTGTTGTAGTCTTTCCTTGACCAAGGTTTCGTCCCAACAGGTTATCCTGGCAAGGTTTTTAATGAGGCAATTATATACGCAAATCACAGGGTTTATCCACTTTTTTCCCTTCATTGAGATTTTTTGCCACCATGATTTTTCTTGGTAAGGTTTTTAATAGGGCATACTCTTGTGTGGCGTCAAAGGAGAGTATTATGTATTAATTTGGTGGATTCCACCATTGAAAATCAAGGATCTCTTTTGATAGTTGACATTTTGTAATATTCATACAATGAGTGTGAATATATGTTTCCTTATTTGATCAAAAAGCTCATGTATAAATACCTCTTCAATGTGCTTTATTAAGAGACACCAATAATAAGAAATTCAGTCTTTCTCCTTTATTATTTTATTTTATAACAAATATTAGTTATACAACAAACAACTGAACCCGTCCAATGCACAGGTGATGAGTGAGCAATATATTCACTCATAGATCACATTTTCCATATTGAATTGTTGTAAAATCCTCAAGTTTTATATGTTTTAATGAGTTTCGTGAGTGTACAGGTGATTTGAGAAGAAGCACAGAAATAAAGACAAAGAAATACAAAAAACGAAGCTTTTTGAAGGAAGAATGAACTTAAGGATCAGATCCAGAGCCGGTCATTCGCCTAGTAGGGGCGATCGACCTCTAAAAGCCAAGAAAGTAGTAGTTTCGGCAAAACGGTCGCCGGTCGTTCGGTCAAAGCGAGCCGATCGACCGCCCAACTCGTACAACCAGAGTAGAGAAGCAGAGCGATCGCCGGTCGTTCGCCTCGAACGAGCCGATCGATCGCGCAACATTGAGGAATGACCGCCGCATCCCGAGAAATTTCAGTACCACTAGAGGCAGTTGTTCGCCCAGATCCGAAGAACGGCTGTCTAAATTGCTGTTTCAAAAACGCTGTCGTTTTTCCATCAATTCCACTCCGTTTTGGCTTAAAAAATTAGGTCAAATCATAAGGACCTATAAATACCAAGGTTCTTTGGACGAAAAGGGGACTTTGGACACAGAGAAAACTCAAGAAAACTCAAGAGAAGAAGATTGGGGCAACCATTGGAGCGGAAGGATTCGTGAAGACTGCTGATTTTCAAAGGTTCCTTTAATCTCTATCTCTTTATCTCTTCTCTTTATTTTATTCTATGTTTATCATGAACTATAGAAATTACTATTCTTTCTTTCTTTGTGAGATTGGCCGAATTCGATGTTGATTCTTTTCAATTATAATTAATAAATCTCTGCAATATTCAGTTCTTATGCTTGTGATTCTTACTGGTTTATTTTATTTTCTGTTGCAATTGAGAAATTGAATAAAGTAATTTAGGTTTAATTTAATTAAACTTGAGAGAGGAAATGTTGAATCGGGAATAGTAAGAACCACAACTTACACACCATAAGTACCGAGAGGAGATTGGTAGTCTAGGTAGTCGAATTATAAATCGTAAGGATCAAGAGGTGATCGATTTAGGATTCTAGGAATCGTGTGTGAATATATTAAATCTCAACGAGCGGACGCGTGAGTTAGAATTGGATACATAATTAGGTCAATAAGCGAGAGCTGCTACTTAGTTCTTAAATTCCTAGACTAGCATAGAATTGAGAATTGTGGTGAGATATTAAGGAGTAATTGAATTGAGGAAGCATCGAGGGAAGCCAATTGAACCTAGTCTTTAGTTAATTGAGTTAATCTGTGAATTTTAGTTATTTGTTACTTTACTTTAATTGTTTTGTTTATTTTAAATTCCATTATCCACTTGAATTTGATTTCTAAACAAAGTAATCCTTCATTAATTGTGGTAATTAGACATTGGCATTTTGTTCTTTGTGGGATGATATTCGGACTCACAATCCATTATATTACTTGCTACGATCCGTGCACTTGCGGTTTTAATTCGCGTGTGAAAAGTGCAAATAAGTTTTTGGCGCCATTGCCGGGGAACAAAGCGTCTAATTTTGTTTAATATTACGATAAACGAGAATTATTTTGATTTAGAGCTTTTATTTTCGTTAACTAACATTTGTCGGTCTCTTCTGTCGTTTTTGTGTTACAAGTGACAGGTGTATGCCAAGGTCAAGTGGTCAAGACATATTACCACTCGATCCAGAGATTGAACAAACACTCCGATCTTTGAGAAAGATTAACAAAAACTTGTCATCTGATTTCGCAATGGCCGACAACCCACCGGCTGCGCAACAAGCGCGAAATGCTAACGTTCTACAAGCTCAACAGTGACAGCAACCTCAGAATGAAGCCCGTACGCTTCGAGACTATTTGAGGCCTGTAGTGAATGAAAATTACTCTGGGATCAAGCAACAACCCATCAATGCCAACAACTTCGAGTTGAAGCCCAATCTGATCGCGATGGTCCAACAACAACAATTTGGAGGGTTACAATCAGAAGACCCCCACAATCATCTGTCATATTTTATAGAATTGCATGACACCGTGAAGTATAATGGTGTGCCTTATGACACAGTCAAGCTACAGTTGTTCCTATTCTCTTCACGATACAAGACTTGCACATGGTTTCATGCTTTACCGAAGGGGTCCATTAAAACTTAGGATGCTATGGTGCAGAAATTCCTAACAAAGTTCTTCCCTCAACATTTGACTTCACAACTGATAGTAGAGATTATCCAGTTTCGACAGGGGGAGAACGAACCACTGTATGATGCATGGGACAGGTTCAAAGACTTGTTAAAGAGGTGTCTACAACACGGGTTCGAGCTATGGTTTCAAGCTCAAACCTTTTGCAGTGGCCTGAATTATGCCACTAGAAGTATGGTAGATGCTGTAGCAGGTGGTTCTGTCAGGAACAAAACGGCTGAAGAAGCTTGTGAGTTATATGAAGAGATGGCCACGAGTCATTATCAGGCACATTCTGATAGAAATATTGGTAAAGGAGTTGCAGGGGTTCTAGAGGTGGACCAATTATCTGCTATTCAGGCTCAGCTAGCTTTACTCACCAACCAGTTGTCCAGTCAGAAAGGGCCACCCATGGGACAAGTAGCTGCAATGTAGAGTCAGCCAGAGCAGAGTCAGCTAGAACAAATATAGCAACCAGAGGAGCAGTTCGGGGTAGAAGATATTCAGTTCGTGAGGAACATGAATTATTAGTTTCGACCTAACAATAATTTGCCTGCTTACTATCATCCAGGTTTGAGGAATCACGAGAACTTTTCTTATAGCAACCCAAGAAACGCTATGAATGCACCATCTCCAGGTTTCTAAGGGCAACCCTCCTCAAATTACAATGTGCTTGTGGAAAAGAGGGTGCGACTTTAGAGGACAACATTAACGCCTTCGTGAGCGAGTAAGGGAAAAGAATGGATACTTAAGACAAGCGCTTTCACAGTTTAGAGACTCATTGTGTTAACATGGGGGCAATAATCAAAACACTGGAAACCCATATCGGTCAGCTAGTATTGGCAGTTCAGGAACAATCTTCAAGGACATTCCCTAGTGATGCAGAGAAAAATCCACGGGAGTATAAAGCTATAACTCTAAAGAGTGGGAATGAGTTGGAAGATAATAAAAAAGAACAACTAAAAAAGGGTGAATTGGAGAAAGTAAATGGAGATATTACTCAAGTCACAGAACCTGTTAAGGTCTCATCTGGTAACATCATATTTCCTGACAAGCCGCCCAAGATAACCCATCCCCTTCCATACCCTCAATGGTTTAAAAAGAAGATGATTGATGATCAGTTATCTAAGTTCCTGAACATTTTCAAGAAACTACAGGTGAACATTCCGTTTGCCGATGCTCTTGAACAGATGCCCTATTATACCAAGTTTATGGAGGAGATAATGACTAAGAAAAGGAAGATTGAAAAACAGGGGACGATAAACTTATCAGAGTAGTGTAGTGCTATCATTCAGAGAAAACTACTAGAAAAGCTGAAAGACCCAAGAAGTTTCACCATTACATGTTCGATTGGAGGCCACACGATTGAGAAGGCACTATGTGACCTTGGAGGCAGTATTAATCTCATGCCTTCGTCCATCCTTAACAAGATGGATATTGAAGACCTCACACCGACATTGATCTCTTTACAGATGGCAGACAGGTCTATTGCCTTTCCTCGAGGAATTCTTGAGAATGTGCTCGTGAAGATTGACAAGTTCATTTTTCCAGTGGACTTTGTAGTTCTCGACATGGAGGAGGATAGAGAAGTCCTCATTATTCTAGGTAGGCCATTTTTAAGCAATGGAACATGCATTGATTAATGTACGTAAAGGTAATCTCACTTTGCGAGTAAACACTGAAGAGGTGAAGTTTAACATTCCACAGGCTATGAAGTTTCCATATGAGGAACCATCGTGCAAGCGAATTTAGGTGTTAAGACCGTGTGCAGAAAAGTACTTCCGTGAGTTGATTCATACAGATCCGTTGGAGAAGTGCTTGAGTGGGTCCTTATCTGAGATAGATCTTGACAAAGAAACTCTGACTTATGCTGATGGAGTGATCAAAATCATACTTGCCCCTTAAAACAAAGACGAGGTCACAATGATTGGGGAAGAAGTAAAGACGTCGGACAGCCTTATGTTGAAACAACTGTCAGAACACCTCCGCTATTCCTTTTTGGGTGCTAATGGGACGAAGCCGGTGATTATCTTTTCTGATTTAACTAAGGAAGAAGAGCATAAACTCCTTGAGGTGCTTCACTAATACTAATATGCTATTGCATGGTCGATCCCAAACATAAAAGGAATAAGTTGCTCGATATGTATGCATAAGATCTTGATGGAGGACGACTATAAACCCATTGTTGAGCATCAGAGGTGATTGAATCCAGCAGTGAAAGAAGTCGTGAAGAAAGAGGTTCTAGAGTGGTTAAACGCGGGATTCATATATGCAATTTCAGACAATTCTTGGGTCAGTCCAGTTCAGGTCGTTCCGAAAAAGGGTGGCATGACAATAGTGAAGAATGAGAAGTATGAGTTGATTCCCACTAGCACCGTGACAGGATGGCGTATCTGTATTGACTACAGAAAGTTGAATAAGGCGACCAAAAAAGACTATTTGCCTCTCTCTTTCATTGATCAGATGCTTGACAAGTTAGCTAGCCACCAGTATTACTGCTTTCTAGATGGATACTCCAGGTATAATTAGATTGCCATAGCTCTAGAGGACCGAGAGAAGACTACATTTACTTGCTTGTATGGTACATTCGCCTTTTGCCTTATGCCGTTCGGCCTTTGCAATGCTCATGCTACATTTCAGCATTGTATGATGGCTATCTTCGCGGATTTGGCTGAAGATGTGATGAAAATTTTCATGGATAACTTCTCTATTTTTGGCTCTTCTTTCGATCATTGTCTGACTAATCTGGGTATGGTGCTAAAAAAATGTGAAGAGAATCAACTAGTTCTACATTGGGAGAAGTGTCACTTGTGTTAGAATAGTACCTAAAAAGGAGACTATTTTTATGATTTTGGATTTGCTGATTAATAAAATAAAGGAAAATATATTCATGAATTGTTTGAGACTTTATTTCATTTATGAATATTCATCAAAATTCATAATATATTATGTAACTAAAATTTTAGTATATTAGTTTGTTGTGTACAAAGGATTAGAATTTTGGTTAATATGTTTAAATGAGTCTGTGATTGATCAAGAGTGGGTGACTTGATCCGAAATCACATATGCGGTCACTGACATATTGGATGCGATAACCTTTTCCGGGTTTTCGGTGCGGTGACACTAAGTGGAAGCATTCTATATAATTAGATTATATAGGACATGGACCGACTCGATTCCGAAGTATCATTTAAGTACCGTTACGATACTCGTCTCGCAGTAATAAGATGATAATATGAGAATCGATCTTAATCCTGAGTGGCCACAGACCTCTAGGTTATGTTTACAGGACTTTTGATTTGTTCGTTACAGTCCATAATTGATTTGGGCCAAATACTTGCATTTTGGAGGTCCGAAATATGATCATTGGGGAATGGGATTTCATAGATATAGAAGCCAGCTTCTAATAAAAAAAAGTTAAAATTGGTTCCCTTAATGTGTTGATTCTGGATCGGAACAGTTGTGGGCACATTTATGATTAAGATCATTAATGAATTGTTCGCTAGTGAATCAATGCTCCTTAAGGAACAATATATGTTCTGAGTGGTAAAACGGCAAATTCACCAACTCAGATCATGAACCAATATGGAGAGTCGAATCTCAGGAAATGATTATACCAATTGACAACTCACTGAGTAAATTATTCTAATAATTTCAGGAGTGTAATTCTGGTTTTAATGGAGTAACCTCGTAATTAATAAATCAGATTTTTAACTAAAGAGTTTTAGTTAATTATCTGTATTTATTGGAGCCTGAATTATTGGGTATGTAATTAATCAGATCGATAGAGATACACTAATAATTAATGGTGATTAATTTTTTTCTCACATTAATCGGATTAAGAGTTTAATTCGATAACAAACAATTAATTTTAGTTATTTATTTAATTATTAAATAAGTAGTGGTGAAAATTAATTTTGGAGGGAATTATGAAAGTAGTTTCCCGCCAAAATTGGATTATAAGGGAGGCAATCAATTTAAATGAAAGAGATTTATTTAATTGATAAATTACCCAAGAGTTGGATAAACTAAAAATGAGGTATGTTGTTTAAATCCTAATTAGATCAGGATTTGAGCAAATTTATTTAAATAGGGATAATTATCATACTTAGCGTAGGTGATGAGTGATCAATATACTCACTCATATATCACATTTTCCACCCTGAATTGTTGTAATTTCCTCAAGTTTTATGTGTTTTGATGAGTTTTGTGAGTGTACAGGTGATTTAACTGCAGGTACGAAAATCGAGATGAAAAAACACACAAAACGGAGCATTTTGGAGCAAAGGAAAACTGAAGAAAAAATATAGAGCTATCGCCGATCGATCGCGGTACATCAGCCGATCGATCGGCAAGAAT
Source organism: Boehmeria nivea var. tenacissima (assembly GCA_018132145.1). Classification (NCBI taxonomy): domain Eukaryota; kingdom Viridiplantae; phylum Streptophyta; class Magnoliopsida; order Rosales; family Urticaceae; genus Boehmeria; species Boehmeria nivea. The sequence goes on from CM030886.1 coordinate 1,254,307, forward strand.
TTCAAGGAGCAAAAAGGCAGAGCGACCACCGATCGATCGCAGCATACCAGCCGATCGATCGGTACTATTTTAGAAGATCGCCCGCAACATAGCCGATCGATCGCGACATAGCAGCCGATCGATCAGCCAACTTCTACGAAAACTAACATAGTCAGCGTCGATCGATCGCGGGCCGATCGATCGGCAAAATATCCTGATGCAAAACGTCATCGTTTTCCAGACTTTTACGACTCCGAATTTCCACCAAAATTAGGTCAAAGCATGTGCTCTATAAACAGAACATAGTTTTGGACGAAAAAAGAGGATTCACACAGAGAGAAACACCACCAGAAGCTCAAGAACACCAAGAGAAGATTAGCTCTTCAAAAAGGAGATGAAGATGGATTTGCTTGCGAATCTTGAATGAGTTTTCTCTACTCTCATTATTTTCTTCTCTTGTATTTCTTGTAATCATTATAAACCCTAGTTTAGTTTATATATTTATTTGTTTGGTTTCAAGAGGCTAAATCTCTCTCTAGGAGAGATTGGCCGAACTCAATGTTGAATCTATATTAGTTTTCGTTAATAAATTACTGCAATTATTCAATTCTCATGTCTGTGTTCTTGTTGGTTTATTTATTTATATTTGCAATTGAGAGATTGGATAGAAACTCTAGGTTCAATTAGGTTAAACTTGAGAGAGGCAATTTAATTAAATTCGGAATAACAAGAATCACAACTTAGACGCAATAAGTACCGAGAGGAGATTGGTAGTCTAGGTAGTCGAATTCTAAATCATAAGGACCGAGAGGTGATCGATTTAGGATTCTAGGAATCGTATGTGAATGTATTTAATTTCAACAAGCGGACGCGTGAATTAGATTTGAATACATAATTAGGTCAATAAGCGAGAGCTGGGACTTAGTTCTTAAATTCCTATACTAGCATAGAATTGCGGATTGTGGTGAGATATTAACGATAATTGAATAGAGGACACGTTGAGGGAAGCTAGTCGATCCTAGGTTTTATTTATAGTACTTTTGTTTACAGTTATTTTGTTTATTGATATTTCTTCATCTAAGTTGCTAGCCTGGATAAAGTAGACATTTAGTATTCGTAGTGTTTAGTTAATTAGGTTATTTAGTTCTCCGTGGGAATGATATCCGGACTCTTTTGTCCACTTTATTACTTGAACGATCTGTGCGCTTGCGGTTAAATTCGCGTGTGTTTTCGAGCGAACAAGTTTTTGGCGCCGTTGCCGAGGAACGAAACGGCCTAATTTGATTAACACTATGAAGAATGATTGAAACTTTAATCTAGGCATAAAAAAAATAATAAATAAAAAAATAAAAAAGTTCATTTTTATTCAATTTAAATTTTTCTTTGATACTTTCCTGTTTTTGTTTGTAGGAGTTTAAAAATATGGGATCGACAAGAGATCTTACGGTTTGTGCAAAGGAATCACGAGCCTTACTATCTTGCATGGGAGAGATACAAGGACTTCTTCTGGGACTTTCCTTACCACGGCTTCAACCGAGAGGGTCAACTAATGAACTTCTTGGATGGGCTCACCGCCGCAACACGAGAATGGGTGGAAAGTGGAACTATCACCTCTTTCTACAATTTCACTGCGGACGAAGCCTATCGGTATCTAGAAGATCTAGCCAGGTACGATTACCAATGTTGGAATCTTCCGCAAGCGTATCAATATTTTGAGGAGGAGATATACAACCCGACGACATACCAAGATCTTCTAAACCCGACAATGGAGTGCTTCCTCGAGTGTCACACCGAATCTATATCATATTGGGAAGCGACATGGCTGCATAAAGAAGAGAAAAGAAGAGAACAAATCGGTCAATTGCATAATCAACTTGATCATCTCCAGATGGTCTGTCAACAACACCGATACCTCAAGGAGATTCAATCGCAGCAAAGTCAAGGAGAGATGAACTAAAAAGAGTACAACTCCAACTCGATCAAATCCAAAAGAAGTTGTCAACCTTGAGTATGACTCCTACAAACTCCATTGAAATCGTGATAAAAGAGGTAGAATGTCAAAGCGATCAGACGCCGAGCGGACTTTGGGAAGACCATGATGTTGCCACATTTGATGAGGATTTCATGGCGGAGATGTCAGAAGCCATGATCGAAGATGATAAATTAGACGATGAGTCATCTCCTTCCGAGACTCAAGACATCACATTGTCACCGTCCGTTGAAGATTTTAAAAGTGAATATCACTTATGGACGATGCCTCAACCACCATTTTTTGGAGATTCCTTCAAAACCTTTCACCCATACAAATCGAAGAGAAGTCCCTTTGCACGTACGTTCAGAAAGCCACAGTTTGCCAAGCTTGAGGGCGTTGAAGACCAAAACTCGTGGGACGTGTTGTATGACACATACTATGGACAGAAGTCGCTATTTGAATACTTGTGGCAATGCCGAGTCAAGCTGGACGTTAAACGTAGCGCTTCTTGGGAGGCAACCCAAGGTAAGTACTCTTAACCTGTGCAATATAGTAGACAGTGAGGACACTGTCCATTTTAAGTTTGGGGGTACGATTATACCTTTTACCTATTTTTTATTTAGTTATTTTTAATTCATGTTCATTGCATTTTAGGAGTGGTTGTTGTGTTTAGTGTTAGTTTTCTCGGTCATTGATAAAATGAATTACTTTTGATGAGCTATTTTCAAAAATTTGTGATTGTGACTTGATTGAGTGAGAGGTTCATACTCTCGATTATGCTTGATGTTTTTCAAATTTTTGTGCACTTAAGTCTCAAGTCTTTAGGTCTTATAAACTTTTGGAATTGAATTTGTACTTGTGAGAGTTTGTTGCGTGAACACTAGAACCCCTTTTTAGCACTTTTCGAGGCAAAATCTGAATGCTTAGAGTAGTGAGAGAGATGATTAAGGCCTTCATTTGAATCGTTTGAGCCAAATAGCCAACCTATTGATATTTAAACCTTTGGGTCCCGTTTTGAGCTTTATTAGCCTTTTCTTCGGTAAACCCAAAACAAAATCCTTAGTCAAGAAAAGAAACGTAACCCATCATCCTAGCTAGGATAGCTAACCTTGTATGATTAAGACAATGCCATCACCCATAAAAGACCATGTACATCAAACTCTCCTTCATAAAAAAAAAAATCAAATCTAACCCTCTAAAATTAATAAGTTTGGTGGAAGATCAAAAGAAATAAAATATATAGTTGAGGAGGGGAAATCATAAAAAAAGTCAATAATAGGTGAGAGTTTGAAGCATTCGCAAGGTTAGTATCGGGATGTATTTGAGGACCTTAGGATTGTCAATGTCAATTGAGACGATTCGTAGGAAGAGAGCTAGGATGATTTGAGCTTAAATACACCATTTCCATCCACCCCTAGCCTTAGCCTATCGTTACAAGCCTACAAAGTCCTTTTGATCTTTTACAACTCCTAAGTGTTCCATTAGTGGAGAAGGGTGCGAAAATTGGGCTTATGGTTGTTCTTCATTCATATTCTAGAAATGAGACTCTTACTTGTACTTACGAGAAACCAAGTTTTGAGACTAAGAGAGGAGAGACAACTCACACACACACGAAGAACTCGAGCATTTGAGAGAGGTGTACCAAAACAAAGTCATTTACAATATTTATTTTTCTTAAAAGCTCTATAGAGGAATTCTAATTTGAGATGTAAACCCGAGAGACTAATTACGAGACATATTCATTCACATTTTCTATAGTTACATTTTGCATTTAGTTCTTTATTTCTATCATGTATAAATAAAATGGGTATAATGATGCATTTGTTAGAGCTTTGTTGCTTGAGGACAAGCAACGGTTTAAGTTTGGGGGTGTGATGAGTGAGCAATATACTCATTCATATATCACATTTTCCACCTTGAATTGTTGTAATTTCCTCAAGTTTTATGTGTTTTGATGAGTTTTGTGAGTGTACAGGTGATTTAAGTACAGGTACGAAAATCGAGATGAAAAAGCACACAAAACGGAGTATTCTGGAGCAAAGGAAAACTGAAGAAAAAATACAGAGCTATCGCCGATCGATCGCGGTACATCAGCCGATCGATCGGCATGAATTTCAAAGAACAGGAGCAAAAAGACAGAGCGACCGCCAATCGATCGCGGCATACCAGCCGATCGATCAGCACTATTTTAGAAGATCGCCCGCAACATAGCCGATTGATCGCGACATAGAAGCCGATCGATCGGCCAACTCCTACGAAAACTAACATAGTCAGCGCCGATCGATCGTGGAACTGAGCCGATCGATCGGTAAAACCTCCTGATGCAAAACGTCATCGTTTTCCAGACTTTTAAGACTCCGAATTTCCACCAAAATTAGGTCAAAGCATGTGCTCTATAAATAGAACACAGTTTTGGACGAAAAAAAAGGATTCACACTGAGAGAAACACCGCAAGAAGCTCAAGAACACCAAGAGAAGATTGGCTCTTCAAAAAGGAGATGAAGATGGATTTGCTTGCGAATCTTGACTGAGTTTTCTCTACTCTCATTATTTTCTTCTCTTGTATTTCTTGTAATCATTATGAACCCTAGTTTAGTTTATATATTTATTTGTTTGATTTCAAGAGGCTAAATCTCTCTCTAGGAGAGATTGGCCGAACTCAATGTCGAACCTATATTAGTTTTCATTAATAAATTAATGCAATTATTCAATTCTCATGTTTGTGTTCTTGTTGGTTTATTTATTTCTATTTTCAATTGAGAGATTGGATAGAAACTCTAGGTTCAATTAGGTTAAACTTAAGAGAGGCAATTTAATTGAATTGGGAATAACAAGAATCACAACTTAGATGCCATAAGTACCGAGAGGAGATTGGTAGTCTAGGTAGTCGAATTCTGAATCGTAAGGACCGAGAGGTGATCGATTTAGGATTCTAGGAATCGTGTGTGAATGTATTTAATTTCAACGAGCGGACACGTGAGTTAGAATTGAATACATAATTAGGTCAATAAGCGAGAGCTGAGACTTAGTTCTTAAATTCCTAGACTAGCATAGAATTGAGGATTGTAGTGAGATATTAACGATAATTGAATAGAGGACACGTTGAGGGAAGCTAGTCGATCATAGGTTTTATTTATAGTATTTTTGTTTACAGTTATTTTGTTTTTTTTTTTGATATTTCTTCATCTAAGTTGCTAGCCTGGATAAAGTAGGCATTTAGTATTCGTAGTGTTTAGTTAATTAGGTTATTTAGTTCTCCGTGGGAACGATATCCGGACTCTTTTGTCCACTTTATTACTTGAACGATCTGTGCGCTTGCGGTTAAATTCATGTGTGTTTTCGAGCGAACAATAGGATTTGAAATAACTAATCCTAATTAGTTATCTAAGAGTTAAATAATTATCTATTTTGGATATTAAAATAGAATTAGATTCTATTTTGGATTTGATTAAAAAAAAAGTAAAAGGAGTTTTACATTTTCTTTTAAAATTATATGTAAATCCAATACATAATGAGATTTGGAAAAATCCAATTCGGTGACATTTTTACGGGCTAGTTAAGCAATTAGCCATTTTAAAGGTAAAGTTTGAAGGATAGCATGTAACATTTTTTGTAACTTGTAACATAAAATGTTATACTTTTGCACGTATATATGTTTCATGTAACAAAAAATATTACACTTTATGGCTAAATCCCTAATTTTGTGAAAGTATGGATAAATCCTAAAAAATTACCCAAAAGCTTGGTTAAATGCCTAAAGAACTCCATTTTCAAATGCCATTATATATATACCCGATTATATTATATATATGATATTATAAATATATATATATACACACACACATATAAACAATTATATAAATATAAAAATTTAAAATCGTATTTGATTTTTTTAAAAAAAATTTACGTTATTAAGATATATATGTACTAATATATATATATATATATTATGTGAATATATTCAAATAAATAATAATAGGTATTATTTTGAATCCAAGTAGCAAGAGTGTGCCTATTAAACACTTCCTTATTCTCTCTATAAATAGGACCCTATTCTATAGAGAAAAACCTAACCTTACCACACCAAGCATACAAACTCATAAGCTCTATTAAGAGAATTTCTAGAGAGAAAAGCTCCCTCAATTGCCACCCCTATAGATATTCTTATAGCCTAATTATACACTAAAGTAGTGTGTGTGAGAAAAATTAGAGTGAGCCCACACTCTCGTCTTTTCCCGATCCGGATGCGCGGTTTTGGAAGACTGTGGTATTGGCAAAGCGAGGATTCCCAAAGGCCGATAAATTCGTTTCGAGCGTTTTCTTAGCCCAACTTTGGCGGTCTCGAAATGCACGACGTAGAATCTTCTTGGTAAAATTCTTAATCTCTATAATTTATCTATGAAATAAATTTTGTGCATATTTGTATGCTTGTTTATTTTTCTAATAAAATTATGAAAAGATCCTTGTTCTATGTTCTTGATGATTTGATCAAAGTGTTTGATTATAAGTTTTAGAATACCATGTTTCCGCCTTACATAGAACTTAAGCGTATTATTGCAGATTTTTTCCAACAACTTCATGGTCAAAGAGGGCATCATTATGGGCCACAGAGTATCACAAGAAGGGTTGGAGATTGATCGAGCCAAAATCTCCACTTTAGAACATCTACCACCACATGTGAATGTGGAGGGCATTAGAAGTTTTCTAGGCCACGCTAGTTTTTATCATCGATTCATCAAGGACTTCTCGAAAATAACTCGATCCTTGTGCAATCTCTTAGAGAAGGATGCACCGTTTGACTTTGATGAGTCATGTTTACAAGAATTCAACATCCTCAAGGAGAAGCTAATTTAGGCACCGATTATGGCAGTCCCGGATTAGGAGGTTCCATTCGAAATTATGTGTGATGCCAACGATTTTGCAGTAGGGGCCGTGTTGGGTCAGAGGAAGGATAAGGTCTTTCGAGCTATTTACTATGCAAGCAGAACGTTGAACGAGGCTCAAGGAAACTACACTATAACTGAGAAGGAAATGTTGGCAGTTGTGTACTATTGTGACAAGTTTCGGGCTTACATAATTGGATTGAAAGTTGTGGTATTTATTGATCATGCCGCCATCCGTTATTTGCTAGAGAAGAAGGATGCCAACCTCGTCTCATTAGGTGGGTACTTCTCTGGCAAGAATTCGATATGGAGATCCGTGACAAAAGTGGGGTAGAAAATATTGTAGCTGACCATCTGTCACGTCACAAGGGCACTAGAGACGATTCTGAAACCTCACTTATACACAAACACTTCCCGGATGAGCAGATAATGTCTATTCGCGACTACATTCCATGGTTTACGGACTTTGTGAATTACCTTGCATGTCATGTGCTTCCTCCTGATTTGACCACACAACAACGCAAGAAGCTCCTCTATGATGCAAACTGGTACCTTTGGGACGATCCTTTCTTGTTCCGGCAGTGTTCCGATCAAGTCATCAGTCGATGTCTACCTGAAGAAGAGTTCCTTGATATCCTGTACCATTGCCATTCCGCTCCATATAGGGGACATTTTGGGGCCATTCGCACAGCTCATAAGGTATTGCAATTTGGATTCTATTGATCGTCATAGTTTAAAGATGCCCATACTTTTGTTATGAGTTGTGATCGATGCCAATGGACGGGTAACGTATCATGGCGACATGAGATGCCGTTAACCTCAATTCTTGAAGTTGAAATATTCGATGTTTGGGGTATCAATTTCATGGGTCCGTTCCCTCCTTCTTTCGAGAATCTTTACATTTTGCTAGCCGTAGACTACGTCTCCAAGTGGGTGGAAGCGGTAGCAACAACAACCAATGATGCGAACGTGGTGGTTAAGTTCCTTTATAAGAACATCTTCACTCGATTCGGCACACCTCGAGCTATTATCAGTGACGAGGGCACGTATTTTTGTAACAAGGTGTTCGACGCCACAATGACAAAATATGGAATAAAACACAAGAAAACATTATCATACCATCCCCAAGCAAATGGCCAAGCAGAAATGTCTAATAGAGAGGTGAAATCGATCCTCAAGAAGACGGTACAATCCAACAGAAAAGATTGGTCGACCAAGTTAGATGACGTACTATGGGCCTGTCGAACCGTCTTTAAGACACCTATTGGTATGTCACCGTATCGGTTGGTGTTTGAAAAGTCGTGCCATTTACCATTGGAGTTGGAACACAAGGCATGTTGAGTAATTAAGAAGCTCAATTTTAATTTGAAATCCGCTGGTGAAAAACGTCTTTTAGACCTAAATAAACTTGATGAGATACGTCTTGAGGCTTATGAGAGTGCTTGTCTCTACAAAGAAAAGACAGAGACGGCACGATAAGAAATTAGTCCGACGGGAGTCCGAGGAAGGTGCAAAGGTTCTTTTGTTAGATTCTCGCCTCAAACTCTTTCCAGGTAAGTTGAAGTCCCGATGGTCGGGACCATTCACGGTGGATAAAGTGTTTCCTCACGGTGCTGTTGAAGTAAAAAGAGAAGACGGGGTAACTTTCAAGGTGAATGGTCAGCGGCTCAAATCGTATGTGGGCAATGAAATTCGTTAAGTGACCGTCATTGCATTCATCTGATGAAGAAGTAGCAGCGTCAAGATGGACGTTAAATAGATCGGCTTCTCAGAAGGCAGCCCGAGCTTTATTTTATGTTTTTATTTTTAGACTAAGTTTTTCTTAATTCCGTAATTTCGTTAGGGATTGCTTTATATTTTAGTTTTGTTTTACGCTATGGGAGGGGGGGAGCTTTTAAAAAAAACAAAAACAAAACAAAAAAAACCCAGTTTACAGATTGATCACCGGTTGTTCGCCTCAATTAGGCGATCGACCGGCTGATCATGTTCCTTTTTTCGTTTCAAGTCTAGCGATCGTTCGAGGATGATAGCCGAACGAGCGCCCGATTCTCAAAATGCCCAAAAACGCGCATTTAGCGTGCCTTTGAGGGTTTCTAAGACCCTTTTTCCCTCATTTATTCTCTCTCCCTCTCTCTAGCTCGAGCGCACTACTCTACTCCCTCACCCTCATGCCACCCCGCGCCCCCACTCGCTTCGCCTTACCCCGCGAGCCCCCAAATGCCGCGCTCCTTCTCGAGCACCGCTCTGCATCTTCACAGCCGCACTCTATCACAGTGCTGCCCCATCTTCACGCCACTAAGCAGTGCTCATCCTTCGAGCCACTCCTCACGGCTCGCACAGTGACCACTGTAATCCGACACATGCAACCTCTCCGCTGTTCCTGCTTCACCTATTTCTCGGCCGCGCCACTCGAGGTACCACTTTGTTGTTGCATTTTTCTGTTGGGGCCTTCTCTTCCAGTTTGGTGGGTGTTATTGCCGCTTTTACAGTTGGTTGTGGGTATTTTTTTATTGTGGGTCTGCTTCTCCCTATTGTGGCTAGGCATCTAGTTTGGTTTGTTACCGCAAATTGGCTAAATCTTTCTGTCGAGTGCTTATTGGTTTCTGGTTGGCATTCTATTATTCTAGTTGTGGCTCATCCTTTCACTCACTTGCAGCATGCCGTTAAAGCGAAAAGTCTAGGATCCCGCTGAACAAGTCTCGAAGTTTACCCCCCTCCATTCGGTAGCCTTTTGTCAATCGGGATGCCGAGCAGTTCGTGAAAGATGGATAGCTCACCGCTGTCGAATGTGAATTCACTCCTTATGCCGACCCACCCGACGGACTTCTGGTGGAGCAAATTGAACGATTGGGCTGGCAGCAACTTTGTATGCAAAAATGTCCGGCTAACATAGTGGTGGTGCAAGAATTCTATGCCAATGCACATTACAATAGGCTCAGGAATGTGGTCTTCGTTTGCGGGAAGGACGTTTCTTTTAGTCCGGACACTATCCGACGCCTCCTCGATTTACTTGCAGTCGCAAATGACGATTTCCACCGCCTCCTGCACCTAGGTGCCGACTATGACCAGATTATGCAAGCGATGGGCTTTCTCGGAGCCTGATAGACTTATTCGATCAACAACCTGGATCGGCCTATCAACGTACCAGCCAACGTATTCAACCGTTTCGCCCACGCCTGGTTCCACTTCATTCGCCACAATCTTATTCCCACCTCCCAGCACTATGAGATCTTCATCGACCAAGCTCTTCTTATGTATTGCATCTGCTAGGGTCAGTCTATCGACGTCGCCACCATCATCAAGGATTCTATCCGTAACCAAGAGAGTTTAGGCAAGAGCAAAGTCAAGCTGCCGCATGCCATTCTCATCACTTACTTATATGCTCAGGTGGGCGTTCCGATGAGCGAAGCTGATATGACTATTGGGCCAACAAAGTTTGATCATGACAGTCTCATGCGATTCGAGCAGTGGCCCGGCGGTACACCCAAGCCCGATGGGATGGGCTTTGTGCTATTCACCGATCGCTCACCAGTCCCACCACCACCGCCCGCTCCACCTTGGGTTCACCATGCCCCTCCTATTAGCTGCTAGATCCACGGCCCGGCTATTGAAGACGTACGCGGACGGTGCCAAGAGCTGCAACGGTCGCGTCGTCAAACTCAGCATGGGGAAGGGTCTTCTTCGAGCCCTTCTGCGTCTGAGCCCCATTCCTTTAACACCATCACCACGATGATGGCGCAAGGCTTTAAGACGCTCACTTTGGGGCAGGATCGTATTCTCTGGTATGTGTCTGGCTTACAGCAGCGCCACCTTGACTTAGCACGACACGTGCAAGATCTTGAGACAGCACTCCCTTATCAACCGGCGGATCCATTACCGGCGTACCTTCTCGATGCTTGTCGTAGTCCGTCTCCAGAGTAGGAGGTCAACAATTCCGTAGACGATTGGGGTTCATGGCCTGAGTAGGCATCCTTTCTTCTATCTACTTGAGACAGTGAGGCACTGTCTGTCTCAAGTTTGGGGAGGTGCCTGCACTCACTACCGGCGCAAAGACGAGAGCAGTATCATTTATCTTGCCTTTTATTTTTATTGTTCATTAATTCAGTGATGTATTGCAGGTTTTATTTTATTTTCTGTTCTTAGGTTTATTTTTCTTATTTTTGGTTATATATTCACATAAACATACGTTTCTAATGAGTTATCTAGTGTTTTTCTCCTTTAGTGTTATGGCGTGATTCAATGATGAGGACTGGCATGAAGTCAAGTTCTATGCAGTGTCGTAAGTCTTCCTCCTTCTGTGAACTTAACATATTTAGCAAACTTAGGATTTGGTTGTTTCATATTTTGTACGATATTTATCTTCTCCCTAAGTTTGATTGATAAATGTATGCGGTAGGAGTTCTTTTTTATAACATTTGTTTGAGGTTGTTAGAACCCGACCTATCTTAGTGGCAGGCATTCTTTTGGACCGTGTGAGCTTAAATAGCCTGCCTTGATGCATTTACCATTGCACCCGAATTTGAGCCTATACCCATCTTTGTTTAAAATTATACCGAACCTTTATCAATTAAGCATCTATTAGCCATATTTAACCGATATCTACCCTTATTCACCTAGATTCGTAGTTCGAATTTTCGTGTGAATAGGAGTAATGATGACTTCCAAGCTTAGTTTTACGTGCCCTTAAAATTACGGATCACCTATGTATATTTACTTTTAAATTATATATAAAAAAAAGAAAAATAGTATAAAAAAAAAAACAAATTCAATCAGGTGTATCCATTATTTCTAATACATTTAGAGGGCTATGTAAACGAGGTTTGGGGAGGTGTTATTTAGATCATATATTGGGTAAACGTAGAAGAAACGCGGGGTAAATGGAAGACAAGGATGTTAATGTCAAAGCTTTCAAGTCTAGGTGAACTCCCGAACCAAAAATTATCCTTCGATGTACCTTAGCCGAGGCCGTAACATTGCAAGCCAAGAAAGTCCTTTTGATTCTCAGTTAATTGCTTTCTAAATTGGTGGATATTAGCATCAGAGTTGGGCTTATGGTACTCCTCTTCATTGTGAAAAATCAAGACTCCAAAAGCGTGCAAGAGTTGATTAGACAAAAGGGAGAAGTAAAGCACACACACACATCAAAATGACCATTTCCGAGGTGAGCTAGATTTGTTGAAACTATAGTTTGTTGAGAGGGCTTTGATGTAGCAAGGAATTGACAAATGTCCCTGAGAATTATCCCATGCCATGCATTATGGAGAGACCGGATTTTGAGTTAGATTCGTATATCGTTTTATTTTCAGTTTTAGTTTATTTATTCATTCATTGTTAGGAAAAGAGTCATGAATCATAAAATCAGAATGTTGCTTAATTGTCAATTGAGGACAAGCAACAGTTTAAGTTTGGGGGTGTGATGAGTGAGCAATATATTCACTAATATATCACATTTTCCATATAGAATTGTTGTAAAATCCTCAAGTTTTATGTGTTTTAATGAGTTTCATGAGTGTACAGGTGATTTGAGAAGAAGCACGAAAATCGAGACAAAGAAACACGAAAAATGAAACTTTTTGAAGGAAGAATGAACATAAGGATCATATCCAAAGCTGGTCATTTGCCCAGTAGGGGCGATCAACTGCCAAAAGCCAAGAATTAGTAGTTTCGGCAGAACGGTCGACTGCCCAACTCGCGCAACAAGAGTAGTTTCGGCAGAACGAGCCGGTCGACCGCCCAACTCACGCAACAAGAGTAGAGAAGCAGAGTGATCGCCGGTCGTTCGCCCCGAACGAACCGATCGATTGCCCCAGCGAGAATTCGCCCAAGTGTTAATTGGGGCAGTCGTTCGCCCAACACTGAAGAACGACCACCGCATCACGAGAAATTCTAGTAACACTAGGGGCGGTCGTTCGCCCAGATCCGAAGAACGACCGCCTAAATCGCTGTTTCGAAAACGGTGTCATTTTTCTATCAATTTGACTCCGTTTTGGCTTTAAAAATTAGGTCAAATCATGGGAACCTATAAATACCAAGGTTTTTTGGACGAAAAGGGTACTTTGGACACGGAGAAAACTCAAGAAAACTCAAGAGAAGAAGATTGGGGCAACCATTGGAGCAGAAAGATTCGTGAAGACTACTGATTTTTAGAGTTTCCTTTAATCTCTATCTCTTCATCTCTTCTCTTTACTTGATTCTATGTTTGTCATGAACTCTAAAAATTGCTATTGTTTGTATATGATTATGAGAGGCTAATTCTTTCTTTCTAGGACAGATTGGCAGAACTTGATGTTGATTCTTTTCAATTATAGTTAATAAATCTCTGCAATATTCAATTCTTATGCTTGTGATTCTTGCTGGTTATTTTATTTTCTATTGCAATTGAGAAATTGAATAGAGTAATTTATGTTTAATTTAATTAAACTTGAGAGAGAAAATTGGATTGAATAGGGAATCGTAAGAACCACAACTTAGACACCATAGTACCGAGAGGAGATTGGTAGTCTAGATAGTCGAATTATAAATCGTAAGGACCGAGAGGTGAACGAGTTAGGATTTTAGGAATCGTGTATGAATGTATTAAATCTCAGTGAGCGGACACATGAGTTAGAATTAAATACATAATTATATCAATAAGCGAGAGCTGCGACTTAGTTCTTAAATTACTAGACTAGAATAGAATTGAGAATTGTAGTGAGATATTAAGGAGTAATTGAATTGAGGAAGCAGAACCTAGTCTTTAGTTAATTGAGTTAATTTGTGAATTTTAGTTATTTGTTACTTTAATTTAATTATTTTGTTCATTTTAAATTCCATCATCTACTTGAATTTGATTTCTAAACAAAGTAATTCTTCATTAATCGTGGTAATTAGATATTGACATTTTGTTCTCCGTGGGACGATATTCAAACTCACAATCCATTATATTACTTGTTACGATCCGTGCACTTGCGGTTTTAATTCGCGTGTGAAAAGAGTGAATAACAGGCCTACTTTGTGATGACAAAAAAGTTAAATTTTTTAAATATATTTATTCTTATTCTCATTCTCATCAACAATTATTTATGTTTTATTCTATAACGAAAGAATTTGCATGACACTCGGAATATTTAAGTTATTTTATGAAAAATATATACCTTTTATTCTGCAAAAGCTATATTTTAGTAGGTTTTTAAAAAAATCAGAGGACACTTTTTTATTTTAAAAAATACAGGGGAGGATTGTAGTATTTTAAACAAATACAGTGGAGTTCTAGCAAAAAAAAAAAAAAATATATATATATATATATATACAATGGAGGTTTTTAGTATTTTCTCTTTGCAGTCAGATTTTAACTCGGGAAATTTCGTTAAAGATGTCTTTTTTACACACTATTCTAGCATTACATGTACATTTTGTACACTATTCATGATGTACAGTATATACTAGCGTAAAACTTCACCAAACTATAATTATTTAACCGTCAATTCTGACTGTTACCGCTGATAGGTGTTTTGACTGCTTTATTGACTGGCAGTATATTATTGTTTTTTCTTACTACTTGCATATGCATATCTAATTGTTGATTATGTGTCGTGCATTATACTTGACTGATGATTATGTACTTGACCGCCGATTATATATTTATGCTATAATCATGCGCATAGCTCATGATATTATCGTTCGTTTACATTCTAACACTGGGCTTGACATATCTTGCTACATGTCATGAGTGTGATGTCTTATCTTGATCAAACTCTTAACTTAAATATTTTTTACAACAATTGTCCTAGGGTTTGTTCCACTTGCTTCTCTTTTTGTTTCTCGCATGTATCAATTCATACAACATACGGGATGTTACTGATTTGTCAAAATTGGCTGATGATTCAAATTCAGTGCCTTATCCAAATCTACTAAATAATCTAAGACTTGTGCCTTTTCCGACCAAGGTCCAATTTGACGAGATAGGTCCAACATATCAACTTTCAAATTTAAGGGTGACTCAACCCAATAAGCATTTTAGCATGGATTTGGGTAAACTTTTCTCTTTTTCGCACTCAAAGATTTTTCCACCTCATAAAAATATACTTTGTTTTAGCTTTTGTTAACATTTTGATAGCACACTGTGTAAAATAAACATTATTAACTTCAACCTTCAAGTTGGTAGTGTTTGTTTTTTTAGGGCTAAAACATGAATAAGTGGAAATATTACTTCATTAACACAAATGTAATGTTCCAAAATTGATTAAAAGAATGTTCAAACCTCTACATAAATAGACTAAAAAGTCATTTATCATGAATTAAAAAAATACAAACATATTCACAGTGCCCATGGATATTTAAAAAATACAAACATATATTAAAATGAAGGACCTTGTTACTGTAGTTTCTACAGTGCCCATGGATATTTCCTATGACTTTTATAGTTCAAATAAGTATTTCTCAGCAAATCAATCAAGTCAAAAGGCATAAATCAAGCAAAAAAAGTGTAATGATCACATTTGGTGAGGAAAACATCCCCACGAATTTATGTTCACAATTTTCGATACGCATTAAATAGAATTTCAGACCTTTTCGTTTATTTTTCAACAACTCCCTCGACTATGGATTATGACAATCTACGTACATTAATAAAAAGAAAGACCAAAATGCATGGTTCATTTGTTTTCCCGGAAGGGAAAGAAACACAACAATAGTTTTTTAACCTTTATATATATATATATATATATATTTCTACCAAAATATGATTGCAAATATGAAAATCTAATTAACAACATATGGATAATATTTATTTTCTATTTCTCTTTAAAAAATATTTGTTTTAGGTTGAACTGAAAAAATTGAAAGCAATCAACTTTTTTCTTTGGGTCATGGCAAGAGATCATGGACTAGGGCCAAAGTGTCTGTTTTTTTCTTTTTTTTTTTTTGTCATAAGAAAAAAAAAAGACTTTACTCCCTAACAATTATAGTATTACGATTACACATTTATAATCTCTATATATTATATGATTTTTATTGTATACACTGACTAATAAGCTAGACGTATAATCATGGCGACATTTGGATTATAATTGTCTCAAATTAGGTTGCCAGTCAGACTGTTATGTCAATAATTTGGTCAAATTGATTGTAACGACCCAAAACTTAAAAATAATATTTTAACAATGATATTAAAGAATGTAGTATGATTTGTAAAATAAAGTAATATTTTTGCTCAAAAAATACAGGCGAATTTGAACTTCTATCTCATTTCATTTAATAAAAGATTTTATTACAAAGCATGAGGTTTAATTGTATTCTCACCACAACCAAAGAAATTAACTTTAACCATGAAAATTAAAAGTGCAGAAACCAGGATTTTTCTATACCAACGATTAGCCGGTGGTACTTACATCACTTCTTAGGTCGGTCCCGTATGCACCCGTCGTTTTCTATCATTATCGCCAAGCCTTTTTACGTTGCTTGGCAACAACGATGGAAAACGGTGGGAGTATACAACTTATAAGTGACACAAGCACACTAGTGAGCGGATAGCCCAGTAGGTAGATTAGAGGCAAAGATTTTAGGACTGCAAGAAATGTAATCAGTAAGCGAAATCATATAATAATTTTCAATAATAGTACTATCTCGATATTCAGTCATTGTAGTTTCTAGAATCAAACTCACTCCTTACATATCTCACTTTTTCTGATCCTGTGAGTAGATTTCATAAATAGGTTACCGCATTTATACATAATATAATAAAAGTCGGACTTAACAATAAAGCAATTGCAACTTGAGCATCAACCTCCTCCTTTTCAAACCTCATTTACTTTCACAAATCTCCAACTTATCTCATCCAGACACGTATGCACATTGTTTACTAATTAGGGGTCCATACTAGACTTTCTCTAGGGGGTCGTCCCGAAATATCTCGTGACCAAAAGCCATGTCGAACTGTTTCGGAACTAATTCCGCAACTTCTCCGTCAAACTAATAGGAGACCTATTGCGATTGTTGACCTATTGTGATTTTAGGCCTCTTAGGCCATCCCGATACATTTTCTTATGCTCATGAGGACTTGTCCTCCTTTAGTATCTCTTTCCTTTTCGAATCTTCTCACAACCAGTGGCCATGTCGAGCCATTCCAAGACTCTACTATGCCCCTGCTTAGGCTCGGCTTTCTTTCAAGTCATTTCAAAACTTTATTATGCCCTCTATTTGGACCGGGATTCTTTTTAGGCCGTTCTGACACTTTATTATGCCTCCATTCGGGTCGGGCCTCCTTTTAGGCCGTTTCAAAACTTAATTATGACCTTATTCAGACCGAGCCTCCTTTTAGGCCGTTCTGAAAACTTTATTATGCCCTCGTTCGGGTCGAGCCTCTTTTCAGGTTGTTTCGAAACTTTATTATGCCCTCCCGTTCGAGCCGGGCCTCCTTTTAGGCTATTTCATAACTTTATTACTCCTCTGTTCGGGCCGGGCCTCCTTTCTGGCCGTTTTAAAACTTTATTACGCTCTTCGGCCAGTCTCCTTTCAGGCCGTTCGAGAACTTTATTATGCGTTCGACCTCCCTTAAGCCCATTTTGAGCTTTCTTAGCATTGCACGCCAAAATCTATTCAATGAACACTGGTCTATTTCGAAGTTTTGTGTCTGTAATCCCATACCTACTGATAATTAAATTGCACACACATACAAATACACCCATATACACACAAATACCCATACACACAATCATAACCATGTCACAAACAAACCCACAATCTCATACTTGTAGGTTGACTAATAGGACAAATAGGAACATGAGCCCCATACTCACGCACCAAAAGTAAACACACCCAGATATACACAAATACCTATACACACAAGCATAACCATGAGACAAACAACCCACAATCATATACTTACTTGAGGTCCTCAGTTTGTCGCCTTGGTCCTTGCGGTCTTTTCTAGCGGCGTGACTGCTTAGATTATGATGTGTGACACTTCTGTCCGACACGAGAGTAAGAGGGTCAATGCCAAGGGTTAGTAGTCATTTAGGAAAAAGAAAACTCTAAGGGTTGACAAATTCCTAGAAGTGAATCCTCAACGGAGGGACAATTGACAGGTCATCGAAAAACTCCTCTAGGGGTATTCTCGTCCCGTGTGTCGTTGCCTTAATGTTAACCGTCAATCTCGACTAACAGGTATGTCGTTTGACTAGATTAGACGAGAAATGAATTTTTTTTTTATCTAATTAGTTTTGACTTAGTTTTACTAAACATCCAAAATTTAAGCTGGAAATCAAGCATAGTTTCTCCTATTTTTTGAGTATCCCGGCCGAAGCCTTCACCTAATACAACCCAACACTGAACCCGGTTTGGTCACATTGTTGTCAAGAACAATCACACAGTCAATTTTCTTAATTTATCATAAACCAAGTAAAAACATTATTGTAATTCAATACTGAATCTCAATGGCTCGGATTCATATAATTAACATAACCATCCAAGTTGAAAAAGCTACTAAAAACATAAAAACATTACACAATTTTGAACTAGAAATCGTATCTTGGTCGCTCGCGTTTATGTAACCCCACGACATTTAAGCAGGTCAAAGCCCAAAAATATGTTATGAATTGTAAATTTTATAATTATTAATAAATAATATTTTCTGAAGTCGAAAGTATGTCCTCATTCCTTTAAGTATACATACCAATATATAGGAATATTATTTTCGGGTTAGGATAAGAAAATCTAAAATTAGAAAATAACTCGAAAAATAATAATCGAGTCTCGGCCAAAAAAATTCGTTAATTTGAAAGGATCAATGATAGACGAGTTTCAAGGTCTAAACAAGTAGTGTTATAGCCTAAAAGTGCTTCATGTATGATTTTAAGATCAAACAATGAAGAACCTAGAATTTGCACCGAGAATCCTTGAACTTTTAGAAAATTACAAATTGGTCGCTAAGAAGAAAAATTAAGTAAATGATCACCGGATCCAAAACCAATTTAACAGAAGGCTAATATAGATATAATTACCCTAAAAATAAAGTTTTAACGCCAAATGATCTATATCAAATTAGTTATGATGAAATTTCGGCGGAGTTAGTACTTAGTATATAACCGAAAAATAAGAGAAAAGTAGCAAATGAGTTCAGAAAAATTCTAAAAATTCTATAAAGGCTTGTTTTATCATAAAGGATAAAAATCAATAAAGGGATTTTAAAAATAAAATTCGAATAGGAATCAAAGTACTTAGAAGAACAAAAATACAAAAGTTTTCACCCGAATGGGCATTTTCACAAAAGTTTGTGGTAGTTTTTATACAGTCCACTTTTGCATTAAAAAAGTTGCTTTTGAGTTGTCATCACTTGAGGAAGCTATGCTTATCAAAGATTTGAGGTGTCAAGGGTAGATTGGATAAAGTTAGAATTTGGTTACTTTGGAACAAAGTTTTGATTTCACACCAAATGTAATGATTTAGGTAACCATGTCATTGGATTCTCATTATACAAGCAGCAAGTAATCTGAGTTGGGTGGCAAAATTTTAAGCTTTAACAAGGCAAAGTGTCAATGAGCATGCTTATGTGTCAAATTGGTCAAGACAAATGGCAAAGTTAAGGGATTAAGTGACAATGCACTTAAATTAAGAGCTTAAGTGTTAGGCTTGGTATAAACTACTCCTAATATATTTGGAGGCCCTCTTGGCTAACCAATTTTAGAGAGAAAGAAAGAAAGAAAGAAAGAAAGAAAGAAAGAAAAGAAGAAAGAAAGAAAAGAAGAAAGGAAAATAGCAAAGGTAAGAACTAAATATAGTCAATGAAGACGATGACGAACTTGTCCAAGTAATCTTCGAAGACCTGATTCATCAAGTTCATGAATGTTGCGGGGGCATTAGTATAAAAAGCCGACCTTTTCATTTCATGTAAGGTTTATGAATTTTAATCAAATTATTGAGAATTTTGTCCTGATGTCTTACATATATATTTCATCACATAAAATGATAATTAAAAAAATAGTGTCGGAGAAAAACTCCCAAGCAAAAACGAGATGTAGTTTGGCTAGAGAAAAACTACATGTAGTTTAAGGCTATAAAGAAATTTAGGGTTTATCGGGGCAATAAAATTAACTAAATTTTTTACCCTCTTAACTATAAATGGTGTCATTCATAGTCAATGATGAGGAGATTAGCAAATATTTACATAGGATTTTTCTAAATAGGAAAGAAAATACTCATGATAGGTCTAAGATGAGATTTTAGGAAACAAATTATGGACAAATCAAGACGAGTATTCGTGTATCATGGGTGCGATTTTCATGAAAGAATAAGATAAGATTTGTCAAAATTTTATTAAGGGGAAAGTCAAGGATATCAAAGCAAAAAGGAAGATATCAAGATTTTTGGGAAAGCAAATTTGGGAAACAAAGCAAGGGAAAATTCTTTCCATTTTTCTTCACCGTATGGGCGTCAACTCCCTCTATAAACAGAGGCATTGTCTTTATTTTTTTCCTCACACCAAACCTTGAGAACTCAAGCACAAAAAAATAAATAAATAAATAAATAAATAAAGAAGCTCTGTAGAAATTCTGAGAGATCCTTATAGAGAATTTTTAGAGAAAAGATTGAAGAAAGAGGCTGGACATTAGAGGAGGAAATTAGAGCAACACTTGTTGAGATTAAGGTAAAAGAAGTTTCGTAATATTAAGCTATGATTTATCCTTGTTCAAGTTTTAACCCGAATCGTATTCGTTAGGATACATGCGTTCGAGGATGGTTTCGAAGAGGTCAAACCCCACGAAGCTAGGACCAATCCCGAGGTTCGCTTTTATGATTTTTATCTATTATGAATGTTAGAATATCTATGTTAGAGTTTTCTATATGTTCGAACCTTCAAGCTAGAACCCGGTTTAAGTTTTTGTTTTTCTAACTTTTCTAGAAAATAATTTATGACATTTTTGATATATCTAGAGGCTAAATCGGTTTTCAATAACAACTAACGAAATATAGAAAATTTAATTTTGAGCAAGTTTTGTGGAATAAGAATTTTCTAAATTCGGCCTCGTTCTTTGTGCACACATCGATTTTCTTAACTGGTCAAATATGCTTTATAAAGAAAGTATATGACTTGCATGTTTTCTAAAAAAAATGTATAATTGAAAAGCTGTAGATTTTTAAAAAATAAGGAGTCCTTTCAGATAATTTTTCAGATTTAATACCGAGATTTCTATACCACGATTTATTTTTTAAATTTTAAAAGAATTTATATTTAATTGTTAAACTACTTTTCTTAAAGAAATTATCTACTTATTTTAGGTATATTTATTTAAAAGAAATTTTTTTTATAAGAGTTAGCTTACGATGGTACGACCTAGGAAAACTGAAACGCTCTTCTAGGAAGATTGGTATTTAAATAAGGTGTGCTTTGCAATCTCCTCCACACTTACCTGGGAACCTCAGGGAGTTCTATCTAGGTAAGTTAGACCTGAAGTGAGACCATAGCGCCCTTCCCAATCGACCTGCGAATGTTTTGGTATTTACTATAACATCGCCGTAAACTCATCTTTATTAGAAGGATGTCTTACACAAGTATGTTTTTAACTGCATAATTTTCCTAGTATGTTGGTGTCCTTAGATAGAGCTACGGTTAGTACTGACACTTACACAACTTATAGAATTAGGTTTCGTCTGCTGCTGACACTGTCAAGTTGTTAAAACTCTTGAACTCTAGACTCGGGGTGAGAACAACCTTATTAGAGTACGAAGTAGTTCAAAAAGAAAATGTTATGCAATGCTTGATGTGACGAAATTATTTTATGATGACTGATGGTATAATGATATGTTATATGATGATGTGATGATATGTTATATGACGAATATTGTAAAGAAGTATGGTATCTTTTTTAATTTATCATAAAGCATGATTGTGATAATGTTTTATTTAAGTTCAAAGTTTATATGATCATGATATATGTCACTTAAATAAATAAGTAATAACCAAAGATAAAAGCTGTGTCGTACCGCTCATTCTTCTTATATCGACCAAACACGATTTTTAATGAAAGTTTAATGATGTTTTGACCTTAGTGTTCGAGGACTTGTACACTCTTGTTGACTATTGGTTGAGCGCGCTCCACGAGGTAAGTACACAAAAATGATTATCATCTAAAATGAAAGATAAAGTATGATGAAAGTTAAAGAAAATTTATGCATGAATAATGAAGAATAATTTGTCATGCATTGCATAAGTTTTATTTTGTAAGAAAATAGTTGTTATTCACTGGGCTTTTTAGCTCACACGTTTTCCTTCGTATTGTAGGTAATAAACATATGATGTGATAGCTGGATTGTTAAAAAGGCGGTGTAAGGGGACTAAGGTGGGTTATGGAAGGCCATGAAAATAATTTTTACAAATTCAAGTTATTTAATTTATTAAGTATTTATTTCAGTTTCAAGACAAGTTTTATGTCACTCTATGTTTAGCAAAATAAGCTTATGACATTTATGGTTCTTAAGTAATAAAGAAGTTATTTTTCTTAAAGGTATTATCATTATGTCTTTTCATGAAGTATATGTGTTTAAAAAAAATATTAAAAATTTTTTCTCTAAAGATTAAGTAAAGTCTAAGTAAATTAACGGGTCCGAAAAGTCGGGTTGATACGATTGGTGAGTCCGAATGGCATCACTAGGAACTCGTAATGTTTGTATCTCGTTTGAAAAGCCGACTTTGGAATCTCTTCATCTCTCACCTTCAGCTGGTGATACCCGGATCGCAAGTCTACCTTAGAAAATTTGGTAGATCTAGCGAGCTGATCGAATAAGTCATCGATTAACTGTAGCGGGTGCTTGTTCTTAATGGTTGCCTTATTCAACTCCTGGTAGTCAATACAGAGTCTCAATGAGCTATTTTTCTTTCGAACAAATAGGACGCTACCCACGGGGAGTGGCTGGGTTGAATAAGGCCTTTTCCTAACAACTCTTCTAGTTGTGCCTTTAATTCTTTTAACTCAATAGAAATCTGTGCAGTTTCGGGGATTAGTTCTATACAGAATTCTATTTCACGATCCGATGGCAACCTTTGAAGGTCTTCCAGGAATACCAATAGGTATTCGCGTACCACAGTTATATCATCTGGCACTGACTCTCGCTCTTTCTGGAGTCGACAATATTGGCCAAGTACCCTCGACATCGCTTCGACCAACTTCTTGGCTTGAAGCGTAAAAATGGTCGGAATCGTCGGACTGAGCGGGGTTCCTTGAAAAATCGAAGTATTAAGAATTAGGACGGCTGAAACGCATACGTTTCCTTTGGCAATATATCACCGCAAAGTGGGTGGTAAGCTAGTCCATTCCAAGGACCACATTGAAATCGTACATCTCGATCTCGATTAGATTCGCGTAAAGAATGAATTCTCCAATCTTGATAGGCACATTCTTGAACCAAGACGTGGATTTATAAACGTCTCCAGCTAGGGTGACGGTAATGAACAGGCTACTAAGTGTTCTCCTATCACCATCAAGCTTGTCGCCAAGTCGCTTGGCGATAAAAGAGTGTTTCGCCACTTAAATTATAAGTGTAAACATATTGAGATTGGAGAAATGGAGCTAATCTAAGACGGACGTAGACGGCCCAGCCTCTATATCTTCCTCGTTGAGGCTGTAAACTCTAGAATTAGGGCGTCCATAGGGTGTTACCTCTGCTGCCTTAGTTGGCGTGCTCTTGCAGCTACGCACAATATGGCTTTTTTTTTCCCACAGTTGCAGTATTTGCGGGTAGTCCCGAGGCAGCATTCTCCGGGGTGAGTCTTGTGGCACTTCGGATACTGTGGAACCAATGTTATCTCGTCTCTATTATGTTCCTCACGGGGCGCCCATCGCCCTCTCACATTCCGTGCCTCTAGCTTCTCCAGTCTCCTCTTTGTGTCACCACCACAGAAAATTTTGCCTCCTGAAACCGAACCGGTTGTCCATACGAAAGTTCCTTGAACAAAACAAAGATTGTCCCCCTTTCCCATATCTACTCTTCTTTTCTTTCCTATCCCATTGGCGAGTAGGATTGCTTTCCGTCCTCTTGATTTTCTGCTTGTCCCATCCATTGTTTCGCAGTGCATGTTGGACTGCATCGGCATAGGACTCGGGTCCTTCTTTGCCGCTATCTATCTACCTTGCGATCTCAATGCGCAATCCGTGCATGAACTTCATCTTTCGAGCATCGTCAATGGGGACAGTTGTGGGTGTAAATTGGGACAGCACATCGAACTTTGCGACATATTCGGCTACTGACAATCTCCTTTGTCAGAGACTCATAATTTCTCCGAGATACTTGTCCCGAAACAGCTTTGTAAAATACCCCCAAATCATGACGTTTAAGCTATCAGTCTGGCCAACCACTTTCCACTAACACATAGCTTCTTTGTCTCGTTGGTTCGTGGCGCATACCACTTTCTCAGCGTTTGTTAGTCCACATATCCTAAGATGTGTTGGAGACGTTTGATCCATTCCTTGGCGGTCGTGAGATCATGAACCACGTCGAATCGAGCTAGATTTTGGTGCCGGAACCTCTCATAAATAGGTTCTCTAACCTGGTTCAATGCGCAAGGCACTTTTGGTCTATTGGGTTAGGAGCTTGGTGATCTACCTGCAGAGATAGAGGCAGATTCAGAACCACTTTGATTGGTTGCACCGGGGGTGGTCTTACCATCTCGTTGAGACGTCTTAAGAGTTGCTCAAGTGTTGCGTTCTTGGCGTGAATCTGCTCATACCTTCATCGAGCAGTATTCTTTTGCTCTTTCAACAGCCTACAGACTTCCTCTAGTTCTTATCGCACTGCAGCGGGAATTGGTCTGGGAGGCATGTTTTATCGTTCTTTGCATGTTTCCTACAGACACACAACTAGTAAGTCTCCGTCCTTACATGTTTTATCGTTCTTTGCATGTTTTCTACAGCGGGTCTAGAACGATGTCATCGGTGTCGCTACCAACCTTCACGTTCAGAATAATCTCGGGGCCGTCGTCAGAGTCATAATTACTCGAGATCCAATATAAGCTCTCGAAATCCGAAGGCAAAAGCTCAGGCGGGAGCAGGAGGTGCGGGTCCAAAATATGGTTTGACATTCTCTAGACACAGTATCAACGGATAGATACTGTTAGAATACCTTTAGTAGGCTTGAACCATGCTATAAAACGTACAGAACGCGGGAATGGGATCTGTAAAGGTTGAAAATAGGGTTGAATACCTTGAGAATAAATATGCATACAGGGCATATCAGTCAGTGCAAAAGCGAGGCATGTATCGGTGATCTCGATGCGAAAAAGATTGCTATAGAAGCGGATGGTCTCGCCGGGAATATGGCGAAACGCTCGGCTCTCCGATTTCATGGAGTCATGATGTCGACCCGGCAGAAGCGGGCATCTAGGATGCCTATTAAAACAGGCCAGCTAGGCTCATGGCCCAACCATTCCTCTCGATCACTCCCGTGAATAAGAGCGGGTCCATAGAGTAACGCCTGTACTAGGTCGACGCGGTACTGGTCTGGAATCCGATGGGACCTTATCCATGCAAACGTTCGCACCTCTCATTCTCAAAAGGGCATGGTATCTGGCTCTCCCGAATTACGTGGGTGCCTAAAGTGGAATCAACCGTATATACACAGACAATGCCTAGAAAATGGGGACTAGTCCAGCCGTTCACGATTGGGCCGAGTCGATGGACTGCGTATGTGAGTGCTGATCCATTGCGAACATCTTACATTATAACCCCATCATAATATAGAAGGAGGAAAAACACAAAAATAATAAAATAATAAAAAAGAGGACAACACAAAACTTCTAGTCTAATTCTTGTCTCTGAACTACTTGCTGGTGAGGAGATGTACGTGGTAAGTCTACGGAATCAGCTAAACCTGGGCTCTGATACCATAAATTTTGTCACAAACCGCTCGCTCAGCCATAACCACGATAGGAGAGTAAAACTCTTTCTTTTCTATTTTCTTAACACTTTTAATGACGTCATCATTTTATTTTTCTTTGTAATGCGAAAGTTTCAAACACTATTCATAAATAAAAGCCACTAAGGCGGAATATAAATATGTTTTACATACACATAATAAATCTTTTGGGATCTCGTATTGGATGTAAATTATAATATTCTTTCCATATACAAAATGCAAAAATGTAAATTTAATGCCATGGGTCTTCACTTGCTCCTCGAGCATACCATACACATCACCCCTTGTTAGCTCTTAGTCTTTGACTTTTACTATCTTCTTACCTACAACACCGAGACACTAGTGAGTTGATAAACTTAGTAAGGGCGAACTACTCTATCTTATATATGCAATACAACAATCACAAAAATAATGCACCGTACAATGCAATAATCATATAGAGAATTAGTCGGTCTCTTCACATGGCAGTAAGCTTTCTACTCGATTTCTTATCTTCGTCACTCATATCTTTCTCACACAATCACTTAATCACTGAGGTCCTACCATTAACCAGGCGGCCTGTCATACTACTAACCGTCTCACAGTTCTTTTACTCACATAGTCACTTAATCACTGAGGTATAATTTTTAACTAGGCGGCCTCTCGCACTACCATCCAAACTGTAAGACTATTTGAAAGAACCGTTTTGTTAGTAGGAGCTCCTTGTCGGTGACAGAACACTTCCAAAGAATTAGAGGAGGTGCTCCTTCTGGGTATTGCAACACTGGTTGAAATTCTACCTGCATCGTTGCTTCTTGGATCGCTTCGATTGCTCATGTTTAACCTCTTAATGATCTTAGCAATTGATTCAACAAGATCATCATCATCACAGATTGAGTCCGTCTCCTCCGCATGACTTTCGACTTTAAACGTGATCCCTTGAGCCTTTTTACCATCTTTCTCTTCTTCGAGATTCATCAAAACGTTCGAAGAGATCCCATCAACTCATCGAGCTTCATGCTTCTCACGTCCTTCGCCTCTTCTATCGCTCTAACCTTATATGCAAATCTCTTTGGAAGAGATCTAAGCGTCTTTCTAACAAGCTTTTCTTCCGAGAACTTCTCACCAAGCGCAAAGGCTTCACTGGCAATTTCACACAATCTAGAGTTGAAATCAGTGATAGACTCTTCTTCTTTCATCCTGAGATTCTCAAAACGAGTCATAAGAATCTGTAATTTAGAGAGTTTAACGACATCCATACCTTCGTGAGCAATTTGAAGGATTTCCCACGCTTCTTTAGCCGTTTCGCACGTTGAAATCAGCTTGAACTGGTTCGCATCAACGGCATTGAAAATGGCGTTCAAGGCTTTCGAATTGTTATTTGCAAGCTTATCTTCATTTGCAGTCCACTTAACATTGGGCTTTAGCACAGATTCTCTTTTATCGTTCCTTGTCAGAGGATGATCCCAACCATTCAAAATCGCCTTCCATGCTTTCTCATCAACTGACTTGATGAATGCCTTCATGCGTGCTTTCCAGTACGAATAATTTGTTCCATCAAGCAATGGTGGACGTTGAACGGAGCCTCATTCTCTGAGAAAGTCCATCTCGTCAAAACAGATCTGAAAAACCACGGATCTCGCTTAAAGCACAAGCGACCCGCTCTGATACCAATTGAAAGAACCGTTTTGTTAGTAGGAGTTCCTTGTCGGTGACAGAACACTTCAAAGGAACACAGAAAATAACTAAAACCGAGATGAAAAAATATGACGCAAACAGTAACCAAAAGTGTAGCGGATAAAGTAAATCGCACACGGAAATTGGTTACGCAGTTCGGCTCTCGCCTACGTCTGCGGGGCCTCGCCCAGATGAAACGATCCACTAGAAAATCTCAAACGAGCCTCAGACTTATACAAGACTTCGACTCCCTCTCAATCTCCGTCGCCGTCTCCTCGTCACTCCTAGCGATCTACCCTTGACGAGATCCCCTCGCCTTACAAACAAACCCTTGACTAGTCCCCTCCTCTACAAATTACACATCCCGTGTAATCTCTCACCAATTTCCCGTTAAAAAAGTTCACTCAAATATATACTCTCACCAGCACGGTTTATAGAGCACAGTGTGAACACCACTCAGCAGAGTATGAACATAAACCCAAAAATAAACCAGAAATGCACTCAGCTCACTCACTCTCTCCAGGTGACTATCGTCCTTTTCTTCTTCAAAAAAATAGATGAAATAGATGGGGAAGATGATCTGATGACCAAGAATAATCTCCAAAAGGAAAGACAATAAAGATACAATAAAAACTTGGTCAAACGTGATTATTTTCGAATCAAATAATCATCAATGTAAACAGCTAATATCTTCACGCGTTCCAGCTCTGTGTTCGATCACCACGTGATATATAAAGAAATAAATCTTCCAGGTCAGCTCTTCATATAAGGACTTGCCATATAAAGACTTTGTGTTCGAACTCCGCATGGGTATAAAAGGAAACACAATCAAGACAACTATCAAACCTGCCAAATATACATCAGGCGTCGCAACACCGTGTGAAACACACAAGGAAAGTTCCAAACTTATTTGGCAAGAGAATATCCAAAAAACATAAAGCATCATTGACTTTTAATAGAGAGAAAATCATATCATATCATGCATAGTCATCACCCATTAATACCGAATAATATATTCAGAATAATGAAATAAATCAATAATCCGACGAATGAAATCAAGAAAATCAATCAAATTCGTCCAAGTCAACCAATCTTCACTTGCCAAATAAATTTAGTGCTCGAACACTTCATGCAACACCCACGAGAAAATACCCCAACTCATCCAAAAACCACACCAATCTTCAAGATTGGACATAGGCAATCAAAAATATCATCAAACAATGAAATGTGATTTTGTCAATTAAAATGCCAATAATCAAAGCACTAACAATCTCCCCCTTTGGCATTTTTTATTGGCAAAACTCCTGAAGCTAACACATATTCCCCCTTTTTGCTAAGAAAAGGCAAATGAACATCAAGAATGATGGAATTCTCTCCCTTTCTTCATGCTTCTTACTTAATCCTTCAACTCTCCCTACATTGATATATGTAGTTGAATCATTAACCCGAACATTTGGAGTATCAACAACTGAGGTTGAAACATTAGAAACGACATCACCACAGAGGTCTAACTCCTTGAGTTTAGACTCCAAATCTTAATTTATCTTTTGCAGATTATTCTTCTCAATGTTTTATTGTTTAATTTGGGCAGACATCTTCTCATAGATCTTTGTCAGCTCAGTTCACTTGGTGTGAATCAAACAGTAAGCTTGTATCAACTCTTCTTCAGTTAGGTCTTCATCATCGCTACTATCGTAAGTCAGTGTTGGAACACCTATAGTGACACCTGCAGTGTTCTTTGAGAGACCAACACCACCATCGCTATCTGCATCATCAGTTCTAGAAGCAAAAGCAATAAAACTAGATTCATCATCTATGCAGTAATCAGAATCTCTATCACTCCAAGTAGCATTCATCGACTTGTTTTTCTTCTTCAGTGTGTTTTCACATTCAGATTGTATATGACTGAAACCTTCACATTCTCGACATTGGATCCCTTTATTTTTCATATAAGATTCTGAATTATTTCCTCCACTGAATCTGTTTCTTGTTACTGCAATAAAATTTTCAGAATTAGAGGAGGTGCTCCTTCTGGGTGTTGGAACACTGGTTGAAATTCAACCAGCATCGTTGCTTCTTGGACCACTTCTGTTGCTCATGTTTTGCCTCTTAATGACCTTAGCAATTGATTCAACAAGATCATCATCATCACAGATTGAGTCTGTCTCCTCCGCATGACTTTCGACTTGAAACGCGATCCCTTGAGCCTTTTTACCACCTTTCTCCTCTTTCGAGATTCATCTCAAACGTTCGAAGAGATCCCATCAACTCCTCGAGCTTCATGCTTCTAACGTCCTTCGCCTCTTCTATCGCTGTAACCTTATATGCAAATATCTTTGGAAGAAATCTAAGCGTCTTTCTAACAAGCTTTTCTTCCGAGAACTTCTCACCAAGCGCAAAGGCTTCATTGGCAATGTCGCACAATCTAGAGTTGAAATCAATGATAGACTCTTCGTCTTTCATCCCGAGATTCTCAAAACGAGTGGTAAGAATCTGTAATTTAGAGAGTTTAACGGCATCCGTACCTTCGTGAGCAATTTGAAGGATTTCCCATGCTTCTTTAGCCGTTTCGCATGTTGAAATCAGCTTGAACTGGTTCGCATCAACGGCATTGAAAATGGCGTTCAAGGCTTTCGAATTGTTATTTGCCAGCTTATCTTCATTTGCAGTCCACTCAACCTCGGGCTTTAGCACAGATTCTCTTATATCGTTCCTTGTCATAGGATGATCCCAACCAGTCAAAATCGCCTTCCATGCTTTCTCATCAACTGACTTGATGAATGCCTTCATGCGTGCTTCTAGTACGAATAATTTGTTCCATCAAGAAATGGTGGACGTTGAACGGAGCCTCAGTCTCTAAGAAAGTCCATCTCATCAAAACGGATCTGAAAAATTGCGGATCTCGCTTAAAGCACAAGCGACCTGCTCTGATACCAATTGAAAGAACCGTTTTGTTAGTAGGAGTTCCTTTTCGGTGATAGAACACTTCCAAGGAACACAGAAAATAACTAAAAACGAGATGAAAAAATATGACCCAAGCCCACCACGGGGTGGCATATTGGGTCGTGGAGTGGAATGGCTCAAAATATTAAGTAATATTAACAAATAGAGGCATATTTTGAAGCTTATGAATTTTACTTTAGAAAATTCATAAGAAATTTTTAAGTATGACATTTGTTTATTGGGATAAGAAAATAAATAACCTCATTTTTTCAATATTATTTAGATGACACCATCTAATTTATTATAATTTAAAATTTTACACATTCATGTGACGCTTGTGATTTACTTTGAAAGTCCACTTTTGGTCACAAAATTTGTCAAACCCACATGAGTCCAATAACCATCCATTGGCTAACCTCACGGTGATATTTTATTCCAGTAATGTTTAAAATATGATGTGTCAAACCATTTCTCACCACTAGAAAATTTAGCATTTTTATTTATTAAGAAAAGTGGTGATTTGTTGGCAACTCAAGTTCTCGTTGGTTGAAATTTTAAGTTTATTCACACCTCTCATGAAGCCTTCTAGGATAAATATGGATAAGCACAAAACCTTACTCTCTTTTCTTACTTGCTCTCCAAGACTTGTTACTTAACTTCCAAAGGACTTCTATGAATAGAATTGTCAATAAACATTACATTCCAACCCAATTCTTCATTATTTGATGATTAAAATAATCAATCTTTAACACCATCCACTTACTTTAACTAAAACATTATCAAATGAGGCAATTTTCCTAACCACAAACAAGATGCGTTAAAAAAACCTTTCTATTTTAACTCTCTTATTTCTCTATAAATAGGGGCCCTACCATATGCAAGAAAAAGGAGACAAGACATACACCAACACAACATTTCATAAACACATGCTCTCTCTCTCTCTCTCTCTCTCTCTCTCTCTCTCTCTCTCTCTCTCTCTCTCTCTCTCTCTCTCTCTCTCTCTCTCTCTCTCTCTCTCTCTCTCTCTCTCTCTCTCTCTCTCTCTCCAAAATCCCAAACCATAGCCTACCAACAAAAAGCTTTCCTTTATTCTTCCAAATATTCTTCAAAAACTCCTAACATTTCAAGTCCATAAAAGTCATCATCCAATCATTACCTTGGTCCCATGTGCAGTCATTAATCAAAGTTGTCTATAAACCAACACAAGTGCACATGTCTTACATATTTTGCAATCATAGTGTCAAAAGCTTCACCAAACAACTAAAAGAAGTTTATTTATTTTTTTTATCTTATCTTTTATTTACTCTCACTCTACAAATCAGGCTCTCGTCCTATACTTTATTTTTAAAATTTATTTCTTCTACAAATTAGGCCCTTATCCTGTGTTTTTTTTAATTTTTTTTAATAAAAATTAACTGGAATAAGAACGCATCCCAACAAAGTTGGCCCGCGCCTAAGGGGATCCAAGTAGTCCCAACGAAGTTGATCCGGCCCATACTCTACTCTGAACCAGCCCCATATGCATTAATAAAAAAATAGTCTAGAATATCCAGAAGTTTACAACCAAAAAAGGCTAAAGAAGAAAGTAATAAAGGAACATCTCTATAGGCTCTTCCTGAAGTGCAATGGAGCCTCGTTAAAATCCCAAGCAGAAAAAACGCCAAGAAAAAATTTGCAAGGAGAAAAAGAGTGCATGATCCAGAGAAAATTAATTCCTGAACCTATAAAAAGGTAAAGGTACTATGTCCCTATACATGCTGCTAACTAAGAAATAAGGTGGCCTAAACCACCATTTATTTGTATTAGGAATCAACAATAAAGAGGCTAGTTTGTCCGCAGTACAGTTCCCTTCTCTATAAATGTGAGATACATCAACAGTAAGAGACTTCGCATTAGAAAGAGCTTTAGACCATCAGTTGCTATTCTCATATGGAACGTTGAGAGAACTCATAGAAAAAAGTGTGACAATATATGTCGAATCAGATTCAATCCAAAGAGGGCTCCAGTATAACTTTTTTGCAATTTCGATAGCCATGATAAACCCCAAAATTTCAGCTTCAAAGGAAAATTTAATGCCTAGATGTTTAGCAAAGCAACCTTTTAAGAAGCCTCTGCAACTTCTAAAAATACCACCATAACCTGAATGTCTTGGTGTGCCATCAATGTTGACTTTGATCCAATTTCTCGAAGGCGGATGCCATATCATAGGGATGATCATGGGACTATTTCTAGCTTTACCACTAATTCTCAATTTATGAAGAATAAGCAGCTCCTCTTAGGAATTGAACATATGGCCAATGATTAGATGATTGGCATCACAGCGAGAAGCCACAAGCTAGGTTTTACATAAAGCAACGACCAACTTTTTATCGTCAAAAGTCATTCTATTTTGCAAATGCCAAATGACCCAGAAACTAAAAATAATAGCCGCCGGCCAAAGATTGAAAACTTGCGGACTAAGAACTTATTTTTCTTTAAGAGCCGGCATAAATAAAGTTTCAAAATTATAAGAAAAATCCAGTGGGCGTCTAAAACAGTCCTCAACAAATCTCTCAATGTTTTTGCTAAAATAACATTAGATTAGTAAATGTTCAAGAGATTCCACGTGAGATTCACGGAGACGGCATTTGCTCACCACTTGGAAACCATATTTTTGGAGATTATCATCTGTACTGAGTCGGCAATATAAAGTTCTCATAAATGAATGGAAAAACGTGGTCGAACAAATTTTTTCCAAACAAAACTTCTCTAAATTGGGGTTTGTGAATTATCCATATAGTCTTCAAAAATAGCTTTGTTGGAGGCATCACCATTCTTTGCCTTAGTCCAGATGAGTTTGTCAGAGTTGGCTACACCAAGCGTGTATTTAGAGATTTGCAAGAAAAGATCCGAAAAATTGACTTGAAAATCTAAAGGAACAGCTCAACCGTTGTTCTAGAAGTCTATGATTTTTCCTTTCATAAGAATAGCTTTATCGTTGGGAATATGCAAAAGCTCCAATAATGGTTTTCCAGCCAATTACATCACTAGCAATCAAGAGTTGAGTTCTCACCTAGTAGCCATCAAGATTCTGCTCTTAACTCAGATAGAGCCAACTTTACCGCCAGAAGACTAAAGGATGACAGGTCTGGGTCTCATTTTTTCAGATCCCAACTGATAAGTGAACAAAAGTGTGCTTTCAAATGCTTAATTTTAGACATTGATTAGAATTATTTTGAATATAAATGAATATTTTCATGATTTTTAATAATTATTGTTTTTGTTGGAAAATAATTATTTCAATTTAATTCATGTTTAATTTTGGGTTAATTTTATTGTAGGATTGAGAGCAGAGGAAATTTGGCAAGAATTATTCACAAGAGCAATAAAAGAAGCCCAAAGAACCAGCCTAACCCACTCAGCTAACCAAGTTGGACCCACCGCGCCACGTGGACCAATCAATGGGCAAGATTCGTGCGTCACGTGGACCAAGACCACAAGCCTGCTGCCTTTTCTCCATACATGCATCAGCGCACCTTCCGTACACCAGGGCGCCCACAAGGGTTCTCACTCTAGCAGTGTGCAAGTGTGCGCGCTTCCAGCTTCACCAGCCCCGACACATAGGCTCCACAACAGAGCACCAGCTACGCGTCAAGTTTAGCATACGATAAGTGGGCCCAAGCGCAACTCCACACCCACTCAACACGTGCCACTTGGCCAGATGGGCCTGGATGCTCCCCATTCACAGTCAACGCCAGCAGCCCTTACCAAATCTCCGCACGCCACGTGTCCGAGCCATTTTGAAGTCGCGAATGAGCGCTTGACACGTGGCAATTTCAAGGCATAAATTCTCTCAAAGTGGAATTCAAGTCCAAGCTTCGAATTACCAATTTAATTGCCAAAATATCTCCAAAATTAGTAGAAAGTATCCAATTTTTATATCTCATTTTTTCTATTAGTTTCTCTTTTACTGGACTCTCATAAACACTATAAATAAAGGTGTTGGCTAGTATTTTTGCAACCTTAAGAATAGACAATTTATTTCTCATATATATATATATATATATATATATATTTTTGTAGAATTTGTGTAAGAATGTATTGGAAGCTAGGCTAAATTCCTAGCAAAGCTAGGGATGAATTCAATTGTGTAGCTTCACTGTCCCAATCTTGATTAAAAAATATGTGCTTAAAGGTTAGATTTTTTATTATAAATTAAGTTCTTAATTATTTTCTGAAAAAAATAATGTTCTTTTATTTTTCATATAAATTTAGTCATGCTTAATTTATAAGATTTTTAGAGAATATTAATTTCATTAATTTACTTATTTTTGTGAGTTGTTCTTTTACTGTAATATTGTCAAATTGATATATTGTTGATTTAGGATTACTTATAGAATAAGTAATTGAATGTTTATTTTATTTGATTAGTCCTTTACTATGTTATTGTCAATTTTGATATATCATCGATTTAAGATAGTCAATGAAATTTATATTCGTTGTTTTAATTGAAAGAACTTTTTCATAATCCAATACATATGTTCAATTTTAGTTCTTAATGACATATTTCTCGATTGCTTGTTTGGGATGTAAAACTTGTAATTGAGTAATAAATTGGAATCGAAATTGGTGTTAGTGAAGCAAAGCAATTGAGTAACTGCCAAAGCCTTGTTAATTTTTCTCATTGATTGTCTATTTCTTTAATTTTTTTTCTTCGATTCTAAATTTTCATAAGTTTTTATCTTTTTATTTTAAATTTTAGTTTTGCCTCTTAACGTTTGTCTCGAGTATATTGGTTTGTCTTCTGTTTTTACCTCCTCGTGGAGACAACTCCGCTTCTGTTGTACTACCAACGACTGCTTAGCTATTGCATAATTTGAGCGTGATCACCAACCATTGACGAGGAATCTCTGTTTGAGGAAAGAGGTGGCCCAATTACTGTGGACAAAATGTCCTAAGCTCGTTTTGTTTTGGTTTTTTTTAATAGAAAAGCTCTGTTAGCAGTAATTAAGTCTTTTAAACCTAATCCCCCCACTGAAATACCTTTACAAGATTTTTTAAGGCTACCCTGACAGATTTCTTTTTAAACATAGAACCAGTCCAGAGGAAGTTTCTAATGCAGCAATTAAGGTCCCTTAAGACATCATTAGGCTATTTGTAGATGAAAAATGAGTTAATGAAAGCTCCAGCAATTACTAGTTTTATTAAAGTCACACGGCCCGCCATTGACAACATTTTACCATTCCAACAACTAATTTTGGCTTTAGCTTTATTGTTTAAAGGAACAAGACACACCTTTTTAGGTTTTCATTTGAAAATAGGGACATCAAGGTAGGTGAATGGAGCAGAGCCGTATTATAGGCCAAATATCATCCAGACGTCTTTTCAAAGTAGCATAAATGCCTTTACCCCAACAGATATTAGATTTTTCAGTACTAACGATCTAACATGATAATTTGCCATAGAGATCGAATGCGAATCTAATAGTTTTTAAATTCGAGACTGATGCTTGGCAAAAAAGAAGAATATTGTCAGCGTAAAGCAAGTGCGAAGGGGAAACAAAATTCCTACCCGCAACGCGAAGAGAAAGTGCTTCCGATTTGTAGAGCTCTGTTAGATATCTACTAAGAAAATCGATAGCAAGGTTAAAAAGTAAAATGGACAGCGGGTCCCCTTATCTGGCACCCCGAGAACAACTGAAGAAACCCGTAGGGGAGCCATTAACTAGAACCGAGATGTTGGCCGAAAGGAAAATATTGGAAATCTAGTAGCAGAAAAGATTTGAGAACCCAAAGCATTCTAGGGCTTTTAAAATGAAACGCCAATCCATTGTGTTAAAAGCTTTTGTGATGTCCATTTGAATAGCGATGTTTCATAAAGCATTGAAGTCATCCAAACAATTAAATGCTTCCGAGGCTATTGAGATGCCTTCTGCAAATCAGGGCATCGTCCTATGCTTTATTTTATTTATTTCTTCTGTAAATCATGCCCTCGTCCTGTGCTTTATTTTCAATTATTTCTTCTGCAATTTACATTCCTGTAATTACATTCGTACAATTTATATTCCAGTACTTTTCTCTTTCTTGTGTATTTGAGTATATGTACACTTGTCCATATACTCAAATATACCCTTTTACCCGACCACAGATTATGAACATGGAGCGACACGCTTAACTAGCCCATGTATCATACAGCGTGTTGAAAACTGTCATCTGTAGATTTGACCTTGAGTCGTCCCGATGATGAGACTTCAGTCGATGTAGGCGGATTTGACCACGTGTTGTCCTGACATCGTACTATTTCTATCGACTATTACCCAAGATCGTGGTGGTTACCGTTATTCGGGCCCATATTCTGGTGTAGCATCCACATTAGCATGGCATATCGTGTCGTGGTCTTGGCCCGTCATATTATGATGCACACAACCGTTTGATAAAACGTTCCCATGCGTCTCCGTTAAGTCAATAGGAATAAGGAATCGTATGCTATGATTATTTTGCCGTCGATAATTGTATATGTATACATCATATACGTCATGGCATACTAGCTACTTACGCATGTTGTCATACACTTGCCCATGATACTTGCGTACATGCTTTATTTGGTTGACTTATATGTCCACTCGCTTTAATTGCTTGCTTTACTTGGCCATCTTGATTACTCATCTTGCATATTATTTGTCATATTCATGTAGAATAACCATGCTAGTGCCCACCTTCATCTTATGTGGTTACGCAATTACATGCATCCGAACGCATGTGTTTTATCATGCAAATCGAGAAATTTATCATCAATGATGTCCTTATCAATAACCCTATATCGGTTTTCTTTTTTCTCATCTTATTCATCCACTCACATATTATCGTCCTCCAAGACTATGCTACTATCCTCCGGGACCATTTATCTTGGCGTCCTCCAGAACTGTCCATTATTAGTGGATTATTGTGTTCCCCATACAAACGTTTGTCCTCTGTGACTGATTCCTGTCTAGTTTTTTATAGTTATCACAGGGGTATTTTGCAATAAAGATCCTCGGTAAACGTGATTTGATAAACGTATGAAGGATAATTCTCTCTTATTTCCACTATATGAACCTATTGACCACATCTCATACTTCATTGTATGACTATGGATTCGGCTTTATGCCTAACATCATTATATAATGGCCACCGTGCCTACCAACGATTATGGCTGCTACCGCCGAGAGGCTATTTCATCACTCTTTAGCTATCAATTGGACTACTTATCTAATTTATTACTTGTTTATGTGTATTTTGGCTTATTTATTACGCATTTAGATGCATTGTCCTTTACTATCGATTTTATGTCATGTTATATATTTACGTTATAATTATATGTTCGCAACATGATATACCGCTGTTTTGACATCTTAACATTGGGCTTGGCCTATTCTTACCATATATCATGAATTTCATGCCTTATATTACAAGATTTATTAATGCCTAAATGGCTTGTACCGTAGTTGTTATTGGAACCCACCTCTCTTTTCACTTTTCGTAGATACTGATTCACGTAGAATAGGGT
This sequence comes from Boehmeria nivea var. tenacissima, assembly GCA_018132145.1. Classification (NCBI taxonomy): domain Eukaryota; kingdom Viridiplantae; phylum Streptophyta; class Magnoliopsida; order Rosales; family Urticaceae; genus Boehmeria; species Boehmeria nivea. The sequence continues at coordinate 1,292,146 of CM030886.1, forward strand.
AGGAATACTTCCTTTTTTGGTTGTCACCCCTACTCACTATCCAACATCTTATTATAGGGGAAAAATCGTCACCGGGTTCGTCAAAAGTGAGTTGTCGATTAAAATCTAGTGCCTTGATCTAGTGTCTTATCCAAATCCATTGTCTTATCTGACCCAAGGCCCAAATTTGACGAACCAGACCCAACGCCTCTCTCTTTGTCGTACGTAGCGGATACGACACTCCATAAAGGAGAAAGAGGTTCAATCGTCATGGAACGATCGAACACTTACCATAGTTCTAGTCCATGGTGTCACCCTTCTTGGGTCAGCAACTCTCAATAGGTTATGGGCCCATCTTGCTTCTTGTAAAGCTCCTCTAGAGTGCTCTCTTCGGAGCTAACTCCTACCTTAAGTTTTGACTCAACAACTTGCCGTTACGACAGCTCATTGTATAAATTTCACCATTCAATTACTTTGCTCTATCTGGAATCCATTGATAGTCACCGTAATATGAATAGCGCACAGGCGGGGAGAAGGCCAATCTCTTGATAGTCTCATGGACTTCATTCCACACTTAACTGGCTGGCTTGGTATGGAGAATGCTGCTTCTAGGAGCTAAGCTCTCTTTTCTTCGAGCCTGGTGGTACCATCAATATTTTTATAATTTTATTCTCGTTAACCTCTTATTAAATCGCTTAGAGGACAGAGGTTTATTTCAAATTCTTACTCATCATACTCTTATTAGGAGGACTAAGATTTCCTATCTGATCTTTATCCTCTTGTCAGCTTACACAGCTAATTGGGATTTTAATGTCCATTATTTTCTTCAGTTCACATAGCAGATTGGGATTTTCCTAATATTTACCCCCTTGTCAACTCGTTAAGAGAACTGGGATATTGCAAGAGGCATTAGGTTTCGATTAGACTACAAACATTAATAATAGTACATTTAATGGACTACTCATGAGTCCCAAATGTTTGGCCTCTTGCGCTTATGGTTCGAGAACCCTTAATTTACTCGTATAGGATTTCACAACAAATATAAACAATAAGGCTTGGTGAGATTTTGATTCTAACTCTCGCTTTAATTTTACTAGCTGTTAGCATTCTCTTATTATTAATTACTAAGAAGGCTCGGGTTGGGACCTGGCTTAAATTTTCCATGCGGGCTAATGCTCGGCTTCATCTTCTAGCACAGGTCGCAACCTGGCAAGGGTTTCAGTGCGGATCGAGATCCGTTTGTATAATGTGTCTTATTTATATTTTATTCAGTTTATAGAAAGTCTTGTCTTAGTTTATCTATGATACTTTCTCATACTTTATATCTCACTTCTAAGGTTTTCATCCGACTTTTATCCAATTTTAATGTCATACAACATATCATAGAGACCACAGTCTTTATCCGGAAATTATAATACAAGCCTAGCAAACAAACAAGCTCAGTGCCGTAGGTGCATCTTGACTTACTTGTGTGACTTTGCGGCTATGCCGAGATCGTCCAACAAGCTTGCTTTAAGCTCCAACCACCTTCTTGTTGACTTGTCCTTAAAAATAAGACCACAACCTTACAAAGCTAGGGTATGTTTAATAAAACACTTCTAAGTTCGTTTTAGTTGCTTAAAATATAAGGTATCCACTTTCAAGGAAATTGCTTGGTTTTAAGAGATTTGAGTCTATGTTTTGATAAACAATACAAATTTAGCTCTTTGTAACTTCTAGTGTCCTCATAATGTATTAGGGCTGAAATCATGTCCATTTAAGTTATAACACTCATTTTACATAACTTCGAGATTTCATCGAACTCTTATTTATGATTTTAATTGAAAATGTCGTTTAAACCTTCACTTTAATTACTTTCTTTTTGCTAATATTAAAAACTCTTAAGGGCAGCAACTTATAGGTTTTGTAAGGAATCTATTGCTTAATTCTAACCTTCATCGAAGTGTTTAGGAATCCCAGACTCAACTTTGCAAAACAAGACATTTTCACAACATGTTTTACGATTTCTAACAAAATCGTCGTTTTACGCTAAAACGTTATCTTTAATTTTACAAACCAAATATATAATAATAATAATAATAATACTAATAATAATAATAATACTATGGCTTCTAGGTTTCTAAGGAGGCTTTTTAACTCCTTAATATGGCCCTTCATTAAAGCCTTAAGATTACACAATACCGACTCGCAAAGTTGTTAACTTTTTAAACTAATATCACGGGTTTTGCTAGAATACTCTCATAAAAAGGTCGAATCGGTTCTCGCTTTGTTTTTAACTCCAAAAATACTTAAAAACAGTAAACAATGTAATAAAAGGGAGTTCAAAGGTCTATTTTAATTTATACAAAATTTGAGGTTCAAATCTTTGCAAAAAGTCCAAGTTTTTCCTTCTCTTATAGTGGCCAGCGTCTCTCTCTCTCTCTCTCTCTCTAAACTTTTTTTTTTTATTTTCTCTTCTCTCTTCCTCTTGGTCATATTTTCTCTCTAGATTTCTAAGTTGGAAGAACAAAAATGAGAGCCTAAGAGTCTAAACTCTTTCTATATGGTTTATGAGAGATTTGGAGAGCAAGTTCAACACTTTGCTCATCTCTCTCTCTCTCTCTATGCTGAATTTTCCCTCTCTTTCTTCCATTTTTTTTCTTCTGAATATGTATAATTAATATTTAAACTCTAAACTTAATCTCAGCCCTTTCTTTCTTTCCTACAATCAATCATATGGTCAAGACTAAGCAAGAGTATGAAGCCTTTTAGCTTTTCACTTTCCCAATCTCTCATCATTGCTTCCACACTTTTTCAAGTAGCTCTTTATGACAATTCTCTCTCTCTCTCTCTTCCTCAATGGACAAATATTACCACCTCTCTCTCTCTCTCTCTCTTGATTTTTTTTTCTAATTAATAAAATATTATTTATCATATTGGACTAATCTCAGCCCTTGGTTTTGCCTTAATGGTTAAGTATTTTAATCCAAAGGCTAGGGTTTAGTAGAGTAGAAAAGAGTTTGTCTTTTCAATTTCCCATTTTCTCTTTGTTCTCCTAATAATGGCGCTACTTATGCTGTGATTTACCTAGATTAAGTTTCCAAGACTTAATCACTTACAAATCTCAAGGCTTTCCCGTTTGGGGAAACCATTCTGGTCATTTTTGACCATTCTAAATGGTTTGAAAATGGTTTGGAAAATGGTTTGAAAAATGGTTTGGAAAATGGTTTGACTTTACAAATTTTGAGATGGTATAAATGGTTGAGATTTAAAGATATTGTATAGGGATTTGAAAAGTTAAAAACAATGGTTGAAAAAAGTGGAATGGAATGGAATGATTTAGAGGATTGAAAAAAGTAAAAAAATGGAATGGAATCGAATGGGTAGAATGGTGTAAACAAACATATGGCTTTGGTAATTCCATCTACGTGTTGAGATTAAATCTTAGCAACACGTCATGGCTTTTCATTTTTACTCTTCCTCTGCCACTTTGGCACCATTTTCCTTTAAAATCTTTGATTGGTTGCTTTTAAACAACCACCGATCACAAAATGCTTTGAATTATTTCATTAGCTATCACTTTATACTTAGTTCACAGCATTGGACTAATTATTCTCCATGCCATATAGGTTCACGGGTTTGGGCTCCAATTGGGCCTAAATTTTATTTTCTATGACAAGGCCCACTTACTTATTGAGTGAGGGTCGGTATTGGGCTGGTTAAGGGGTTGCGAAGGAAATCTGAGGCCCGTTCTTACGCACAATGACCAAAATGCCCTTTATAGATCCACCGTTCATAATTTTGACCTAATTTAAATTATGTTGAACCCGAGACTTGATGAGACCTACCTAGGTCATAAATAACTTCTAAAATACAGTTTTGGAGTCAAACTTAAAGTATTAGTGGTCGTTTTGAGCTCGTTCTACTTTTCTGAGTTTAAGTCGTTCTAGCTTCGTTCTACCTCGGAATGAATTCAAATTTGAAACTAAGACTCACTAGATGATTGTAAATCATATTGTAGCCTTGAAAACATATTACAACCAAAGAATGGTCGTTTTTCTAAATTTGGACTAAATATATAATTACTTAAAAGTTCAGGGACTTACGGTTCAACTTTGCACTTTAAGGAGCCAAAATCAAATCTCATGGCCACTCAAATTCAAAGATAAATATTCCAATAATAAATTGGATGATGCAATAATGAGAATGTGTTCTAATTACGAGATGAGACATTAAATTAATTATCAAAAGGTCGATAATACATTGTCGTTTACCTAATCGTATCGAGGAAGTACGGTAAAAAGATAACCTCGAGGAGTCGGGGTTACATTACGATTGATTTTCTGCTTCACCGTGCCTGGACACGCCTCCACAACAACTATAAGTCCTGGTGGAAGTAGAATAACAACAAGACAAGCCTAGCTGGTGCGAGGACAAAGTCACATCCACATATCTATAATGTGTATGACTTTAACTTCCTATGCATTTTTTTTGGGAGACAGGTGATGCATGAGTAATAGATTTTAATTTCCTTTTACATTTCAAATATTTTATTGTAATATGTAAATAAATTTTAAACTAACTTATGTAAAATTTTCTTCATCTCTACTTGTATAGAATAGAGGAAAATAGAGCCAAACAACAGTCATAGCTCCGCGGCGGTTTGCGATCGTATGTTGATCATAGATATATGCTGGTATGTAGTTACTATCCTATATAATTCATGATTTAAATTCCAAAACCATTACTTTACTAGTGTTTTTGTTTTTTCCAGAATGATACCTCGACTCAAATATTGCCTTGTACCGTTGAGTTGCATCACAAGCCCCACTATAGAGGTGATTGGTAAAACGAACACGCATGGTCCACATATATAAGTAATCTGCTTTCAATATGATTTTATGCCTTAATTAACAATACTATATTGTTATTTTACACTATCTTATTATATTATATGCAACAACAAATCGTAGAGGTGCGTGATAAGACGGTGTCACATGTCCATTTAGAAACGCCTCTTAATTAGGCCCAGCAACATGAGCTGGAGCAAAACATGATCCGACACATTTTCAAAAAAGAGAAGACACTTGCATCTGGCTTGGAACCAGAAGTTGGAAAAGTACTAAATGAGAAGGATTGTTTTTTATTAGGTCAGTCTTTGAGGGAAGCAGAAGCAACAAGTGCACATTGGCTTTGCTTTGAGATTGCAAAGGAGCGAGATCGTCTTCGTAGTGAGCTGGCGATAGTTACCCAATGCCATTTGGTAACTGAGCAGGCGCTGCAAGGGCCCTTCCTAACCATTAGTGACATGTCCAATTTTTTTAGGACCACTTTCCACAAGATAAGAGAGCACAAACTTCAGTGTACTAAGATCGCTGTAAGTGGTGAAGTCGAGATTAGTAGGGGAAGGGATGCAACTGCGCATGAGGAAAATCATGATAGCGATCACGCTATTTCAGACTTAAGACAGTTTTTACTTTTCTTAGTTTTTTTTTTATGACATAGTATGTTATGGTTTTGTTATGTTTTTCATACATCTTTTTTTCTACTACTTTTTTTGACATTTAGTTTGTGTGTATATACATATCTAGTATTGTTCTTAGCTATTTTACATTGTTGTTAGTTATATTTTAGATTTTAATTATATAATAATTTAATGAAAAATTTAATATTAATTTCGAAAAACTCATATAGTTATTAAATAAATAATAATAAATAAATATAATTTACGTATATATAAAAATAAAGTATTTGCAACTGATTAATCAATCATAGAAAACTCTAGCGTAATTACGCAAATGACAAGCTTTCGCGACTAATTTATCAGTCGCAAAAAAGTCTCGCGTTGTAGTGCGTATCATGGTGTTTCCACGACTTATATATTATTCGTCAATATGAATTTTCCTCGAACGATATATCATTCACAGATACTTGCTACTGCTAGCCTGCTTGGTACCAACAGTGAGTATTCATAATTGATTTATCAATTGTAAATATATCAATCGCTAATAGCATATCCACATTGATTTTTTTTTTTTTTAAATAAAATCAGTCATGGATACTATACAATTGTGTAGTGGATGTAACCACCTAACATACAAAGCTTGAGGAGGTTCAAAATACTTAATTATTTTAATTGGCGAATATCCAAGATGTGGTTCAACAAATTTAATGTAAAGAAAATATGAGAGTTTTCGAAAGTTGAAGAAATTCCAAGCTGAGACTGAAAAACCAATTAGATAAGTCGCTAAAGAAAGTTTGATTAGATCGAGGAGGCAAATACCTTGAAAGGAATTCAAAGATTACTCAATAAAAAATGATAATCTTTATCAGCTTACAACTTTGAGAATGTCGCAGCAAAATGGTATTGTGAAAAGAAGAAACCAAACATTGTAAGATATGCTTAGGTCAATATATATCTATTCATTATTACCATCATCCTTTTGACAGTACACTCAACAAACAATGACACGCATACTGAATATTGTGTTTTCTAAGTTAATCTCAAAGAATCAATAGAGCTATGGAATAGGTGAAAATCTAGATTGAATCATGTCCATATATGAGAATGTCTAACTCATATCCTTAAGAGAAAATCTAGGATGTTTGATTCACGAACGAAAGTATGTCTATTCGTACGATACTGAGAGGGTACAAGGGGAGTTGTGTTCTAAGGGGAGGTTTGTTCTATAATCTACAAGTAGGGGTGGCGATTCGTGTCGTGGGTCGTGTTCGTGTCATATCCTATTCGTGTCCACGTAATTTTGACTAGACCCAGACACGACTAATTTATTAATCGTGTCTACAATGAAGACCCAGACACAACCCATTTATTTTTTACCAGACCCAGACACGACCCATTAAGATACGGTTACTATTCGTGTCTAACCGTGTCTTAATGGGTCGTGTAGACCCACGAACCCATTTAGTTAAATGGGTCCAAATGGGTCACACAACCCATTTGTAAATGAATTTAAACGGGTCCTGAACCCATTAAGACCCGTTTATCCTAAAATGAATTAACTATAAAAAACACTTAAAAATTAAGTGATTAATATAGTAAAACATAATTATAGTCTATCAATATTAAACTTAGCCACAAGTTAATCCCTTAAACATAAATAAATAAGTAACAATCCATCAAGCAAAATCACAAAACATAAAACAATCCATACAATCCATAAAAGAAAACCATAATCAAACCTAAGTCATAACAACAAGAAGATAATTAGATAACTAACAAGATTATAAGTCAAGGGGCGGAAACGGCGGATTTTGAAGCATCTTCGGTGTTTGAACCTAACGAGGCAATTTCATCGTCCTTCAAATTGAAGTTGAAAATGTCTTGTGTGAGGCTCTCAACTGTTTTTGTCAAGTCTACATATTAAAAACATCAAATTAGTTCAAATTTCATAATTGACAATATATGAAAATTAAAAATTTATTGTCGATACCTCTATCACCATATAGCCAATCCCTACAACAAACAAGTGCCTCAACCGTGTTGGGTCTAAGTGAACTACGATAACAATCAAGCATTCTACCACCAACGCTGAAAGAAGCTTCTGAAGCCACCATAGACACAGGGACAGCCAATATATCACATGCCATACTTGCTAGAATAGGATACCGACATTCATTTGACTTCCAAAATATTAGAACATCTAGATTCACAGCCCTATTCAATCTTGGCTCATCCAGATAAAGTTCCAACTCCGTCTTTTGTGCAGCGCATGAAAACTCCGAAGGAGAAATCTCATCAAATTCCTATTTCACAAGTCCAAACAAAACTAATCAACAAGTTATAACAGAAAAATTACATTCAACTATGCAATTTAAATATAAGAAGACATATTACCTTGAAGTAATCATCTGTCGTGGCCGATGTCTGCTTCTCATTACTAGTTGCAAAGGTATTTTTATTTGTTGATATATTTGCAATCATTTTGCTTTTGTACTCTTCAAAGAAGGAGAACAACTTGTCTTTTAAAAGCATGTACTCTATGGAATCATGCCCATAAAGCTTTCTATAGCTATAATCAACAAATTGAAGCTTGTACCGTGGATCAAGAACACATGCCACAGCCAATGTATGATAGAACTCAGACCAATACTTTTGAAACTTAAGCCATATTTGACTCGCCATGAACTTCAAGTACTCATCATCATCCTCTCTATGTTGTTTCAAAGTCGCACATATTTTGAAAATAGAAGGAAAATATAAGTTCGAAGTAGGATACTTGGTTTTGGAGAATGTGAGAGTAGCATCGTAGAATATTTTAAGAAAAGATTTGACTTTTTCAACTTTATCCCATTCCTCACTAAAAGGACAATGTTGGTAATTTGAATCACTCACTTGCAAGTGTTGGAAAGAACGCCAATAATAAGAAGCACTCTCGAGCATAAGATATGTAGAGTTCCACCGAGTTGACACATCTTGACACAATCCTTTTCTCTGACTTTCACCCTCTGAGACCATGTTCACACATGCTAAAAATTTTTCCTTCCTAACTTGAGAGCCTTTGACATACTTCACACTATAACAGATTTTGCAAATAGAGACATTAATTTGCTTTAAACCATCTTGAACAATCAAATCAAGGATGTGCGCGCAACATCTCATGTGAAACAAAGCAGCATCACAAACAAGAATTCCCTTCAACTTTAGTTGTTCTCTCAACATGTCAACAGAAACAGCATTTGCAGAAGCATTATCCAATGTCACACTAAAAACTTTATTTATAAGTCCCCATTCATTTAATAAACCATGAAGCTTCTCAGATAAAGCAACGCTGCTTTGCGGTGGTGGCAGGAAACTAAAATTCAACACTCTTTTTTGCAACTTCCAATCTCTATCAATAAAATGAGCAGTGAGACATACATATCCGTCTGAAGTAAGAGAACTCCATGCATCAGAGTTGAAGCTAAATCTACCTGGAGCATCCTCTAACAGATTTTTAATTCGTGATTTCTCTTTTTTGTACAACTTGATTGCATCAGATTTTGCAGTATTTCTTGACATTAATTGAATATCAGGATGCAAATAGCGAAATATATCTCTTATTCCCTCATACTCAACAAAACTAAATGGCAAGTCATGCATGATCAAGGTAGAAACCACTAACTCGCAAAATTTATCAGCATTAAATTTACCTCCACCAAGGACCAAACCACGACTCTGGCGATTCAAAAGCATTTGGGATATGTCGTGGTTGACATTGGCCAAATAGCCTTGAACGTGCTTCAACAAACTGCCAGTTCCATTCTTTGCTGATGAATTATATACCGAACCACATCTATTACACTTCGCTCTTGTATCTTGTCACTTCCCAAGGGTAGCTCCGTAAAGAATTTCTAAACGTTCGAGGTCTTCTTCCGCTTCTTTTTTCCGACTTCTGATGTTCCTTCCTGACTTATTGCGTTGTCCACCTCAATTGGAACATCCACACTTTCACATTCAAGAGATTCAAGATCAATCTCCATTAAAAATTTTCTGCAAAATATAGATACATATAATTTTAGAAAACTTCTCAATATTAAGTCCTTAACTGATTAAATTCCAAATATCAAAACTAAATCACATATATTCTAATCCTGAAATCGTCAGGGGAACACTAAAATCAAAACACTACAACAGTCTTAAATTTCAATACAATTTCCAACACAAGCAGACATGTTAATATATCTCAGAGGCTTCCAATAGATATGTTAATATATGGCACCAAATTTTTCAGCACAAGCAGACATGTTAATATATCTCAAAGGCTTCCAACAGACATGTTAATATATGGCCACCGAATTTTCAACACAAGCAGACATGTTAATATATCTCAAAGGCCACCAAATTTCCAAAACAAGCAGAGTAATGGACAAAACAAACCAAGCACAAACCAAGCAGAATAATAGACAGAAAAAACCATGCAGACAAAGAAGTTAACTTACAGAGTACCGAGGCGAACTCCAACAGGTTGGTTTTGGTGAGAATAAGACAAACTCCAGTGGGCTGGCTTCGGCGAGAACAAGGCAAACTCTGGCGGGCTGCTTTTGGCGAGAACGAGGCGAACTCCGGCGAGCTAGTTTTGGTGAGAACGAGGCAATCTACGGCGGGCTTGTTTCGGCAACAACGAGTCGAACTCCGGCGAGCTAGTTTCAGCAAGAACGAAGCCCACTCCGGTGGGCTAGTTTCGGTGAGAACGATGCGATCTACGGCGGGCAGGTTTGGGCGAGAACGAGGCGAACTCCAGCAAGCTAGTTTAGGTGAGAAAGACGCGAACTCCAGCGAGCTAGTTTAGGCGAGAACGATGTGAACTCTAACGGGCCTGGTTTCGACGAGAACGAGGCAAAATCTGACGAGATGGAGGGTTCGGAGAATGGTTCGGCGAGACTGGTTAGGAGACGTTTTCGGCGAGAGAGAGAGAGAGAGAGAAAGAGAGAGAGAGAGAGAGAGAGAGAGAGAGAGAGAGAGAGAGAGTGAGTGAGTGAGTGAGTGAGTGAGAGAGAGAGAGAGAGAGAGGGAGGAAGAGAGAGAGAGAGAGAGATTGTTCGGCTAGGGTTTTGTTTTGGCTGAGTGACTCTCAGAGCGTGAGACGGTGAGAGAGGGAGAATGAAAAAGAAAAGGGGGAAATGCAAAGAAAATTGGGGAACGAAATTCTAATTAAAAAATTAAAAATAAAAAGAAAAAAATTAAAAAATAGCTAAGAAATATAATAAAAAATTAAAATATATATATATATGTATATATATGGGTATTAAACGTGCCGTAATCGTGTTTACCCATTAAGACCCGTTTAATAAACGTGTCTTAACGGGTCTTATTGGGTCGTAATCGTGTCTACCCATTTAAGACCCAATTATTAATCGTTTCTAATTAGAACTAATCGTGTTTGCGGGTTCGTGCCGTGTTCGCCCGTTATTTAATCGTGTTAATCGTGTCCGATCCGGTTAGACTAAGACCCATTAAGGGAGGACCTAAACCCGCTTAAGTGGTGTCGTGTTCGTGTCATGTCTCGTGTCTGGACCCAGATTGCCGGCCCTATCCATAAGTAAAGAATGTAATTGTATTAACAAATGCTACTTTTACTGAAAACAACAATATATCAAACTTCAGACCTAGCGGCAAGGTTGTTTTGGAAGACTGCCTCAATGCTTTGATCATTTTGCAACCAACAAAATGTTGTTGGTAATAGGGAAGAAGAAACTGCACTTTCTAGTCAGGATGCCATGGAACCTAGACGTAGCAGTGAGAGGTTTATTAGACTACATGACCGCCATAGATATGGCAGTGAAGCAAATGTTATAGTAATTAACACTAACAATGACGATCCATTGTAATTCAAAAATGCAATGGATGATCCTGATAAGAAGAAATGACAAGCAGCCATGAACTAGAAAATGGGGTTAGTGTACTCCAATTCTTTCTGGGAGCTTGTAGATCAACTAAAAAATATTAGAACCATATGACCCAAATGGATCTTCAAGAAAAAGAAACGTCTAAACAGATTGTAGAGACTTTCAAAGCCAAACTTGTGGCAAAATGATTATACCCAAAAGGAGGGAGTTGTATCCTCTGTTACAATGTTGAAATCTATTTGTATCCTCTTATCTAATGTTGAAATCTATTTGTATCCTCTTATCTATAGTTGAATGCCTTGATTATCAAATTTGACAAAAGGATGTCAAGATAACCTTTTTGAAAGACTATCTTGAAGACTCTGTAAATAAGGAGCAACTAGAAAGGGTTTACGGTCAAAGTCCAAGGGCATAGAGTCTCAAGCTTCATAAACACATTAAAACCTATAGTTCCTAAGGTTTGATGAGACTATTAAAATTTATAGTTCATACAAACAATGATGAGCCTTATGTATAAAATTTTATTATAAACAAACTATCATTTACTTAGTATTGTACGTAGATGATATTTTACTCAATGGTAATAATGTAAAAGTATTGCCTTACGTGATAGCATTGTTGGCCAAGCGATTCCGAATAAAGGATTTCACAAAGCGAATTTATGTTTTTAGCATGGAACCATTGGCATAGGAAGAAAAAACTCATAACACTATCTCATGCAACTTATATTGATGAGGTGCTACCTCCATTCTCGATTTAAAATTCAAATAAAGTTTTATTACCGACCCAACATGGATTTAATCTCTAAATGTAATTTAGCATCTTTCACAAACATTAATAATAAGGGTGCATCTATTGTCACCTCATAGTTTACTCTACATGCTCCATTTTTTTTCTTTCCAAAATTATCCCTAAAGTTAAGACTTTAACTTTTTTTTTAAATTTTTTTATTGTACAGTATATTCAAGTAATGTATCAATTTTTTTCCCTTTCCCTGCATATAAATTATAGCATTTTCTATTACATTTGTACTTAATATGTTATAAATGGGAGCTGCTGTGAAATCTCCCACTAATTAGGGGAGACTGGTTTCACTTCATTGGATGGTGGATTGAGATAAAAATGTTTTCTGATACCCTTAGATTATTGTGGAATATTGTAAAGTTATACAATAGACTTGCATATGCTGACAATGTAATAAATGCCCCTGATTGTTTCTTGTAAAGCTGCCTGTGTTTGTGTTGGATGAATAAACCCAACAAAAAAAATTTCACAAAGTGACGTGAATTAAATGGAAATTACGACTTTTAGGAAAAAAAAAAAAGGAAAATTGTAAATCAACGAGACAAGTGAAATTTAAGTATAATTGGAGTTACGTATATTTGTTTAGAGATAATTTTGTAACCTAAATCACATGCCAAAAATTCTTTAATTGATAGCAAAGCATTAAATAAGAGACTAATTTAAATGCATTAATTTTTATTAATTTTTTTTATTAATCTATATTGGTCCTATATGATTTCTTTATAATGAATTATGAGATTATTAAGCAAATAATCATTTTTAAAGATTGTTTTAAGGAAATATGGCATATTTCAATGAATTAAAGAAATAGTCAACATTTTATTTGATCAAGAAAATAGTCATTTTTTAAGAGATTATTGAGTAAATAACTATTTTTTGAATGATATTTTAAGAAAATAGTCAATGTTTCTATTAATTAGGGAAATAGCTATTTCTTAAACAACATGATGCTACATAATATTGTAATTTTACTTTGATACCCTCAATTTTTTTATGAACTAATGACTAATTTTTTAATGTTTTAAAAATTTATCATTTTCTTGAAACAAGAACTAAATAAATGGTAAAATACCAAATAGACCCATTTAAATACATAATGTTGTGATACCTTTATGCCCTTAATTTTTATGGGTTGATGGATAATTTCTTAAGTTTTAGAAATATTAGTCATTCTCTAAAACAATAACAAAAAAAAAAATAGTTAAACATCAAATAGAAATAATTTGTCTTCTCAGTTTTTGTTAATACAAAAACGAACCCTTAGATTGTTCAGTTAGACAAAATGTATACTTTGTTATAACTTTCCGTTAATCAAAAAGTATAAATTTTTCTCTAGACTGTTAAAATTAGGGGTGACAATTTGTATCACGTGTCGTGTCTTGATTATGTTCAAGGAATTTTTGCTAGATGATGAGAGAAAGGTGGAGATTGAACGCGTCATGGACGAGACCTTGAAGAATATGCAAGCATCTATAGAAGGGGAGTTTGGCTTCTACAAAGAACCCGTCACATCGAAGATTGCACGTACTCGGCCCGAGAGGAAGCCGATATGGACAACAACGTCGATTTAGTTGTATTTATTTAATTATATTATGATAATTTGTTTTATGAGTTTATTTAGGATTTTAGATGTTTACTAGAGTCAATTTATTGTAACTTTGTTATTTTTAAGTTTTGTTATATTTATTGACATTTTTAGAGGGTTAGGAACAAGTTTGGTCGAGGGTTGTGCGGGAGATTTTCGACCGAATGCGGCAGAATGCGAACGAGTGCATCCGAGTGCGCATCAGCGTGCATCAAAGGGCATCAGGCAGAGCCGTAGCTGAACGTTCGCCCCAATGCCAAGAACGACCGCCCAGGTCCAAGAATGTTCGCCCCAATGCCAAGAACGACCGCCCAAAGTTGCGTTTGGACAGATTCGTAGCCGGTCGGTCGCCCAGACTTGGCGAACGACCGCCCGATTCGGGCTCACTTCGAGTTTTGGGCCAATTTCGAATTTTTAGCTTATTTTTCAATGGGTTTCGAATTAGTTAGGTTTTATTAGGGTTTTATTTCATTTATTTGTATAATTTTAATTTCAATTAGGGTTGTAAACCTATTAGCCTATTTAAAGGCCAACTTTATCAATAAAATCAACCAGAGAATTATTTTGATCAGAAACACATTTGTGTGAGTGAGGGTTTCTCCTCTTTCCCTTGGTTCTTCATGAACCGTCAAGGATCTTCCTTGAACAAACTCGGATTTACCAAAGTGCCAAAGGATTTACCTTGGACAACGAACATAGGCGAGAATTTATCTCGTTGACACAAGAATTTATCTTGTGGCGTTCACCCGGCTTATCGAACGAACTTTCCGCAATCGTTCGAGCACCATTCGATCCATCTTCGAACCTTAATTCTGTAGACGATCCGTAAACAAACCGTGAATCACGAGCACAACGCGCGGGGTTCATATCAGTTGGTATCAGAGCACAGTTCTACGAATTAGGTTTGCCTATCCTTTAATTTTTGTTTCATGATATTCTTAGAGTCAAAAAAAAAAATTGGTTCCTTTATATTCCTATTGGTGTCGTGTGAAATTGTCTTTTGAGTTTGTCAATTTTTTGTTTGGGTTTTGAGTTTTCAGCCTGTTCGTTTATTCATCCCTCTTCGAGTTATTCAAGTTGTTCTTGTTTGGGTGTTTAGGATTTGTGTTTGGCTAATAGAGTTCTTGTTAAAAATTTAGGGCTTGATTCGTTAATTCTTGTGTTAATCTTGGTTTAGAGTTGTTAGATTTGTGTCTTAGTGTTTGGGTGTCAAATTTTTGAGTTTTGGAGTCATCTGGGCACATTTTTGCGAAGAAACCGAGGCGTCACCGGTCGATCGCCCCGTTTAGCCTAACGATCGCGCTTTCGCAGAACGTCAGCTGGTCGATCGGGGACTTCTTGCCGAACGACCGCCACCCTTAGCCGGTCGATCGCCGCATTCTAGCCGAGCGATCGCCCCGAAATAAAAAAAAAGTTGAAAATTGAGAAAGAAAGGTTAATTGAGTGGAAAAAAGGCAAGAGTGTGTGAGATCATTCGAGGGTAAAAGTCATATTCTTAAATACGAGTGTTGAGTGATTTTAAACACTTTTATGAGTGAAACACGTAAGGGAGCGATTGGTGAGGTCCTACTTTTCTGTTATCTAATTTTGTTTTGCAGCAAACATGTCCAATCAAAGTCACAAGGATGTACACGGAGGGATGGACCTGAAATTGACGATGGAAGCATTGTTAAGGGAGATGAGACGAATGAATACAAAGTTCGACGCGGTGCACAAAAGGTTAGAAAGAGTCGAGAACGCCCATCAATCACCTCAACCACGAATCTACAATGAAGCTCGGAGAGAACGGGTTCATGGAAGAGACGTCCACGGAGGTCATAGTACACATGGATTGTTGATGCAGAGAGCACTGACTATTCAAGCACTTGAAGATGAAGGAGTACAAAGAGAGAATATTTTTCGTTCACGATTTCGAGTGAAAGACAAGGTATGCAGCGTGATCGTTGACGGTGGGAGTTGTGTGAACATAGCAAGCACTCTAATGGTCAAGAAGCTAGCATTGCCTTTGCTTGCCCATCCTCGACCTTACAAGCTGCAATGGATGAACAATGGTGGAGTTGTGACTGTAACGCAACAAGTCTTGATACACTTCAATATTGGCAAGTATGAAGATGAGGTTGTTTGTGATGTGGTGCCAATGGAGGTTGTACACATGCTACTTGGAAGACCATGGCTATGTGATCGACAAGTCAAACACGATGTCTGCACCAACAAATACTCATTGTTTCATAAGGGTAAGAAGATCACTTTGGTTCCATTATCTCAAAGCCAAGTGTATGAAGATCTTCAATACCACAAAAGAGAATGTGAAAAGCGAGATGAAGAGAAAAAAGAGACGGAGAGGCAAGAAGCAGAGTTACAAGAGATTCTTGAGTGGTTGGAAGACGAAGTCAAAAGAGTGGTGATGCAAGAATCACATGACGATAGCAAGCCCATCGCCGTAAGCACTAAAGATGATGACGAGTCAGAGAGCGTGAAGCCAAATGAAGACAAATGCTATGAAGTTGTACCTTCAGTTTCAATTCCTCAACTTTTGAGTTCTCTTACTATGCCATTGCTGGATTTGAGGACAAATCCCTTTCAAAAAGAGGGGAATGATGAGAGAAAGGTGGAGATTGAACGCGTCATGGACGAGACCTTGAAGAATATGCAAACATCTATAGAATGGGAGTTTGGCTTCTACAAAGAACCCGTCACATCGAAGATTGCACGTACTCGGCCCAAGAGGAAGCCGATATGGACAACAACGTCGATTTATTCGTATTTATTTAATTATATTATGATAATTTGTTTTATGAGTTTATTTAGGATTTTAGATGTTTATTAGAGTCAATTTATTGTAACTTTGTTATTTTTAAGTTTTGTTATGTTTATTGACAGTTTTAGAAGAATAGGAACAAGTTTGGTCGAGGGTTGTGCGGGAGATTTTCGACCGAATGCGGCGTAATGCGAACGAGTGCATCCGAGTGCGCATCAGCGTGCATCAGAGGGCATCAGGCAGAGCCGTAGCCGAACGTTCGCCCCAATGCCAAGAACGACCGCCCAGGTCCAAGAACGTTCGCCCCAATGCCAAGAACGACCGCCCAAAGTTGCGTTTGGACAGATTCGTAGCCGGTCGGTCGCCCAGACTTGGCGAACGACCGCCCAATTCGGGCTCACTTCGAGTTTTGGGCCAATTTTGAATTTTTAGCTTATTTTTCAATGGGTTTCGAATTAGTTAGGTTTTATTAGGGTTTTATTTCATTTATTTTTATAATTTTAATTCCAATTAGGGTTGTAAACCTATTAGCCTATTTAAAGGCCAACTTTATCAATAAAATCAACCAGAGAATTATTTTGATTAGAAACACATTTGTGTGAGTGAGGGTTTCTCCTCTTTCCCTTGATTCTTCATGAACCGTCAAGGATCTTCCTTGAACAAACTCGGATTTACCAAAGTGCCAAAGGATTTACCTTGGACAACGAACATAGGCGAGAATTTATCTCGTTGACACAAGAATTTATCTTGTGGCGTTCACCCGGCTTATCGAACGAACTTTCCGCAATCGTTCGAGCACCATTCGATCCATCTTCGAACCTTAATTCTGTAGACGATCCGTAAACAAACCGTGAATCACGAGCACAACGCGCGGGGTTCATATTACTAGACCCATACATGACCCATTTATTAATCGTGCGTGAAAGAAAGACTAAAAAATGCCCTAATTAAATATCGTATTAATCGTATCACTCAATTACGACTCATTTATTTAATCGTGTTAATTGTTGATTTCAAACAATAAAAAAATTAATTCTTATATCATGTGGATGAAAATTATTAGATAATTAAGAAATTAATTTTGCGTACATGTAAATAGATGTTAAACATGTATGCGTATTTATAATTAATTTAATAATCATGTCTTAGCGGGTCTTGTCGTGTTATCGTATTCGTATCGTGTTTACTCATTATTTAATCGTGTCCGATCTGTTAAGACTCATGCTCATTAAAGGAGGACCCATGTCCATGATTATGAAAATATTTATTCAAACCAAATTGGATTTTCTGTCAAAGCTGAAATATTTCTATGAAATTTTTTTATTTGTGACTAATTTAAATTTTCTATGAAATTTTTTTCTAACCTATTTCGATTTTCTATTAAGTTGTGAAAATTTTTCTATGGAATTATTCGCTCACAACAAATTCATATTTTTTATGAGAATATCTTTAAAACAAGCTTTGAAAATATTATAATAAAAATATTTTATTTGTATGAAAATATTATATTTCAACAAATCTAGATTTCTATGTGTTGGGAATATGACCTGAAATCATATGTATTGTCAGTGATTTTTCGTCAGTCAATGAGTCCAAGGGCGGTCTCCTAGTCAGCCAGAGAAGTCCAGAACCCCGACTCCACAGAACCAAGCGAAAGTCGCCACATCATGAGAACTCCCTTCAGGATAAGGACGGGCGAAGATTATCGAAGATAACCCCCGATCCTACACCCCCGGAGGTAGAACACCACTAAAAGGAGGAGGTTTCGGAAAGCCCTACTCCGACGGGCCGGCGTATAAAGACTAAGGATCCCCGAAGCTGATCCACCCCCGAAGGAGGTTGTCACGAATGAGGGATCAGTCGACGTAGACTCGGCCCTCGGAGTCATCGACCCTCGGTCATAGAGCGTTTGACCGCGGGGTCACAGATTTCAATTATTCTCCCCCGAGCAGGGAATTCACTGTAGCAACAGCTTTATCCTGTCGAATTCAGAAGAACTGCTCCCGGCAGGTGTGCAGCTTTATTAGGTGAACCAAACCCGTGACTCAAGGGACTTGACGTTTTGTCTTGTTATAACTGTAGCTCCCTTCTTCGCCTATAAGAGAAGGGGGAGCGAATGATAATTGGGGGGGTAGGGGGGGGGGGTGCGGGGGAAGACGAGACTGTAAAGAAAACAATATACAAACAATGAAATATCATAAAAGAAAAGTGGATGTAGGTTATTACTCTTACGGAGGGCCGAACCACTCTAAAAATTCCCCGAGTATTTACTTTTCCGCTCAAAGCTCATTACTTTTCATTGCCGCATCACACACTAGAGGTGCGGATCTCGTCGTTGGTTCAAATTTTACACCAACAGATTGGCGCTAGAAGGAGGGCCGGCCCCTGCCCTTTCTTTCCAGTTTCTTTCAAGCTTTTTTCCAGAAGTCTTGTCGTCACCGGTGATCGGAGATCATGGCGCCGACGATCTGACGAACGGAGAGGAAACCCCATGAATCCCCAACTGGATCAGATCGAGCAGAAAATAAAAAATGTCCAAAACCCCATGTCCCGGATGAACAGCATGGTGAAGATCTTCGACTCATAACCACCAACATCTGCAGTTCATCGCCGGCAAGGGATAGGCAGAAGAACTCCAGACGCGGCTTCGAACGGGGCTGGAGAAAGCCGCAGCTGAGGTGGCTGCCGAGGACGTCACCAAGATGGACTTGGAGCCGGCCGACTGACGGATCACACACTCTGGCATACCATTATCGCAACCGGAGGTCTGACGATGAACCATCCGGAGGCCCCAAACCGTAGGTGCGCGGTCTCTAATGGTCCTATCCAAAAGTCAGCCGCCAGCCGCCAGTACGCTCGACGGTACAGCCCGCGTCGAAAATGTGCGGTCGCGAATGGTCTGGACCGAAAAGTCACGACCCCACGGTCAACAGTCCAGGAGTATTCGCTTTCTCTGCGATGGGCAAGCTGGGTCTGTGACCACGGAGTCCAGCGAGGCATGCTCCGTCACAGTCCAAGGCCCGCCCCTTAGGTGTACGGCATCTGGAGGGGGATCGATTCTGCGAAGGATCGTCGTTCGAGGGATAGCCGGTGTCAACCTTGTCACTCCCTCTCCTTCCCTGCCCCCGGCGTCTGTACACCCTGAGGTCCTCACCTGTAATTGGTCGTAGTCCAATGGCACAAAAGAGGCAACTTGAGGGAAATAAACCTGTGATTTCTAGCCGCAGTTGACTTAGTCGGGGGCGGTTTTGATTCTCAAGGAGAGGTGGCCGCCTCCTCTTGCCATCACGGAATGTCCTCGTACGCTCCGAGCATGGCTCTAGGCAAGCCAACAGAAAGTCGGCGTAGTATTAGCCCTCGAAGGTGTTATCGAGGCCAGCCAAGGAGGTATCTCTATTATCATGGCAGACCACAAGACCTGCGAATCTTGCCTGGGCAGCTGCTGGTGAAAAGAGCAAGGTTGCCGCGACGGCCAAACTCAAGGCCCGCACCAAAGGAGCGCAGCAGCCGAATAGCCCGGAAAAGGGCATCATCATCTGTATAAGGCTAGACCCGCGCCGCGGCAGCGAATTGCTTGATCGAAGGGTATCCCCGGAGATAGTCAACAGCCTCTTGGAGTCAAAGCTTTGGTAATCCCTAGACTCTTGCCAGCACGGAACGCCCTCGAGCACTCCGAGCACGGCTCTAGGTGCCCCAAAAGGAAGAGACGGCTCGTTCGAGTACTACGGCTCATCTGACGGCAACCGGATCGTCCGCGATTGAGAGAGATCCACAGGGCAAGATCCCCATCTCACAGGGACCTTCCCTGGTAGCCAGCTACTCAGTCTGCAAAGAATATAAACGCGGTGTATAAAGGATGGAACCGCGAAGCGGATGAATCCTATAAACATCACTCTCGACGGCCTTTTTGACCGTAGAGCGCTCAGGTCGCTGGGGGAAATCCGGGGTACCAGAAAGAAATAGATGCGCTCTATAGGTACCTCGAAGGCGAGCAAGGCTAGAACGCGCGAGTTCCGAAGGGCTTACGTAGGCTTTACTCGCTGAGGCTTCCTACCGCACAAAGGTTTATCTTGTCAGGTCTTTCCTTCGATGAAAACCTGTTCGGGGATTAACTTGGGAAGCTGGGCCAATTGTCTCCTAGAACCATTCTATTCTTCGGAGGAGGTAGAAGACCTAGGTGCGCCCAAAGGAGAAACTCTGGGACGGGGAAGATGAGAATCCTTCAAAGGATGGTCTAACCACCAGTGTATAAGACAAAGGGCCCTACCCCATTCAGAAGCACCGGGGACCGCTGCAAGCAATGGGGTACTCGAAAATCTCGACGAATATGAGATCTGGCCGAGAGTATACCCCCGAAGGAGCCTGGTTCGGGATAATCCTTCGTAGGAGGAACAACCCGCAACTAAACAGTGCATTCACGGAGAGGTATGCTCAGGTCTCGATCTAGACAATCGTATAATTTGCTCACTATGATCCTCGAAGAGGACATGATTCAGACGAGTTGTAGTCCTCGGAGAGGACACGACGAGCGACTGTAGGAATAATCCCGAAGGGACTTGATCTTATAGTCGGGGGCCACGGCGTGAAGAAGGTAGTATTTAAAACTCTCTGCTTCGCGTAACCCATTTTCATTTTGCAGGTGATTACCGTTGTCCACCATCAAAAGGGGCAAAGACTGACTCTCCGACTCAAGCAAGGTGTGGGACGGTGCCGGAGCCAGTGGAATCAGAGCTGATGGGACATCTGGTTCCGGAGGAATCAGACCCCATTTCTCTATGGACAGACCCCGTTTCTCTACTGAGAGATGTCTTCCTTCGAGGCAGCAAGAGATTCCCCTCAGCAGCGGATGAGGCACCCCTAACAGATTGGATTCAGCCAGGAAAAATCCCAAGCGGCGCAGATCGTACCCCTGGGATTGGGGGGCAGATGTTGTCAGTGATTTTTCGTCAGTCAATGAGTCCAAGGGCGGTCTCCTAGTCAGCCAGAGAAGTCCAGAACCCCCGACTCCACAGAACCAAGCGAAAGTCGCCACATCATGAGAACTCCCTTCAGGATAAGGACGGACGAAGATTATCGAAGATAACCCCCGATCCTACACCCCTGGAGGTAGAACACCACTAAAAGGAGGAGGTTTCGGAAAGCCCTTCTCCGACGGGCCGGCGTATAAAGACTAAGGATCCCCGCGCTGATCCACCCCCGAAGGAGGTTGTCACGAATGAGGGATCAGTCGACGTAGACTCGGCCCTCAGAGTCATCGACCCTCGGTCATAGAGCGTTTGACCGCGGGGTCACAGATCTCAATTATTCTCCCCCGAGCAGGGAATTCACTGTAGCAACAGCTTTATCCTGTCGAATTC
Source organism: Boehmeria nivea var. tenacissima (assembly GCA_018132145.1). Taxonomy (NCBI): domain Eukaryota; kingdom Viridiplantae; phylum Streptophyta; class Magnoliopsida; order Rosales; family Urticaceae; genus Boehmeria; species Boehmeria nivea. The sequence goes on from CM030886.1 coordinate 1,313,957, forward strand.
AGAAGAACTGCTCCCAGCAGGTGTGCAGCTTTATTAGGTGAACCAAACCCGTGACTCAAGGGACTTGACGTTTTGTCTTGTTATAACTGTAGCTCCCTTCTTCGCCTATAAGAGAAGGGGGAGCGAATGATAATTGGGGGGGGGGGGGGGGGGGGGGGGGGGGGGGGGGGGGGGGAGACGAGACTGTAAAGAAAACAATATACAAACAATGAAATATCATAAAAGAAAAGTGGATGTAGGTTATTACTCTTACGGAGGGCCGAACCACTCTAAAAATTCCCCGAGTATTTACTTTTCCGCTCAAAGCTCATTACTTTTCATTGCCGCATCACACATTAGAGGTGCGGATCTCGTCGTTGGTTCAAATTTTACACCAACAATATGTATTAAATATTTTTTGAAAATAAATAAAAGAAATAGTTATTTATGAATTTTTTTTTGTTTTAATCTTACTATATATACTAAGGCCCTATCTGTTTCTCCCACCGCAGCCAAGAAACGGCTAGCAAAGGGACGACATGTGGCGTTCCCTGCAGATGACGCGTGGCGTCCTTTTTTTTTTTAAATAAATTTTTTCTTTAAAGAATTGGCATTTAAGGGCCTTTTTAAGGCTTTTTTGCAAATTTGAGGGGCTATTTTCCAATTTCTCTCTCATCTCTCTTTATTTTTTACTTTTTTTTGTTTTAATCGTTACAACAGCTATTTTTCGGACGCAATGATGTGGAAATTTTTTTTATCTTTACATGGTTGGATTCAGATTATTTTTCTCAATTTTTTGACACCTATTGTCATATACTTTTTTTAACAATAACTATTTTTGATTTATTATCTTTGTTCTAAGCTTTTATTTTTATTTTTTAAGTTTGAAAAATTAAAAAAAAAACCCTTGTGTTTATATTAAATGATAAATTTAACTTCTCAATTATTCAAAAAAACAAAAATATCATTTTTTTTAAGTTTAACAAAAATATAATTTATTATTTTTTTGTCATATTTTTTATACGTTATATTATTTTACACGTGCTCTACACGCACAAAGCGCGTATGTAAAAATTAATTTATTATAATGAATGTTTATTAATATCCAAAATGATAATTTTAGTATCTAAAGAGTTATACGTACATGAAGATTAAAATTATAAGTTAACATATTTAAACTAGTCCGTGATAGATCGAAGGGTAAGGAACTCTGCGATCGGTATTCACTAATACTGTCCATTACGTTATGAACGTGACCGTCTGATCCGGATGGTCCGCGTATGTGACACTAGAATGAAAGTATTTAATATTATATAGATTATATGAGACTTGTACCAACTTTATTCTAGAATCTTTATTTAAGTGTCATTATCGAGATTCGAATTAAGGTCAAAAGATGATCTAATTGTGTTTTAGACCACAAATATAAAAAAATATCACAAGAAAGTCATTCCTTGTGCAGCGCCTATTTTATGGTATTTTTGAGAGAATTTTATTATTTAATAATTTGATTATTAAAACTACAAATTGATAATTAAAATAACTATAAGATATTTAATATTTACAAGAGATATTTAAAGTTAAATATATTTAATTAATAGTTTTTTTTCAATTATCTAATTGATAGATAATTGCCCATTTAATTAAATATAGGATATTTATTTTGATATAAATCCTAGAAAAAAAATAGGATTTAAAAAATCAAATCACTTGCTACAAGGAGATGAGCGCATATTTTGGCTAAGGAGAGAGAATGATATATTTATCATTATCTCAATTTGAGTGTATTTTTTATATACTTAATAAAATAAGAAAATTAAAATTTATTAAGAAGACAAATATTATCCTGATTTTCTCTATATATTGCCGGTCATCCTAGTTCAAATTAGGATATGAATTGTTTCCTCAATTCTTAATTTGAATATGATAATAATTATTTGATAATTATTTATGTATTTATTATTTGATAGACTATTAAGATGATCGATGTCGATTTTTCAAAATTATAAATTTAATTTTAAATTAATTTTAGAGATTTTTACCACAAACTTTGAATTTGTTGATTTTTTTTCTTTCCATATTTAAACGAAACTCAAACATTATTTGATATTTGAGTATTATATCCATACATGGATATCCATGTCCATATAAGAAAATTTCACCATTAAAATATGTTTTTATAAAATTAATCCTACATCACAAACTAGATTTATAAATATCTATATATTTTAGTATAGATATAATAATTTCTTTACAAGATATATCAACTCCAATAATCAAATCTTAGTTACTGAAATTAGATATTAAAATTGACATTATAAAATTAAAAAAAAAAATATCAAGTAAAGTATAAATAAAAAAATGATTTGAATAGAAAAGTATTATAATATAAGGAATTAAATGCTTGAGAAGAAAAAAAAACTGCTCATAGTAAAAAGGAATCTAGAATTCAAATCGCAAAATAAATTGTGTAATTTAAGTTTAACCCATTGAATTTAGGGAAATGTCTCTTTTTATGCGATAGAAAAAAAGAAAAAGAAATGAAGAGGAGAGAGAAGGGGTAAATGAACTCCAAAGCAAAGTGAACGAGGTGACTTTTCACCTAAGCACAGCCACCAAAGTTGTGGGTCCCACAAAACTTTGATAAAGTTAAAATGACTACAATGTAGTGTATGTAGTGTTTTATATTTTTAATCTGAGTCGTTAGATCTCATTTCAACGGTCGGAAAGCAGGAGAGACCAGTCTCCCTTTATTCACGGGGGATTTCAGAGCACCTCCCATTATAAATATATGTAAATTCATTTTTTTTTTCATAATGTGTGTAAACATGGAGTAAAAACAATGAATTCTATAACACCAAAGTTTTTATTTACAGTCAAAATAGTAAAGAACTATCAACTAAAAATGGCTTAAGAAAAGTGTAAATAAATTATTCTACTTTTTTTTATAAAAGTAATTCATCTAAAAGAGATGTGGGAAGACCAAACAAAGAAGTTCAAATAGATTCACCGTAATGTAAAATCAAGCTTTTATAATTATTTTGAGTATTTCTTATGTGATAATGCATATAAAATTAAAGGATTATGAACTTTCCTTGCGATACAATCAAGATTATTTTTGAAAAAATGCCTGAAAACTTCCTTAATTTAGGTAATTAAAAAAAAAAAAAAGAAAAAAAACTCAAACAATCCCTATGTTGTCATAATTGACTCCAAGATATTCCTTGATGCCAAATTTTCGTTGATTATTTCTAAAAATGCCCAAATTACCCTTTATTCAATTATTACCATATTAAAATTATAATTAAATTAAACCCAAAAGTTTCATGACATTTCAATTAAAACTCTCTCTCTCTCTCTCTCTCTCTCTCTCTCTCTCTCTCTCTCTCTCTCTCTCTCTCTCTCTCTCTCTCTCTCATTTATAAGGCTGTCGGATGGTGCGAGATCCAGGGCTCGAGGGAGTGGGTTTGCGGGGGCACGGTTGGATGTGGTTTGGGAGGTGGGGTTTTGGGGGTTCCGAGAGGCAGCAGTTCAGAGGGGTGGGCGGTGGAGGTTTGGGAGGCAAGGTTTTGGCAGCTTGGGTTCAGGAGGTTCGTGGGTTTGGCCGTGTGGTTTCGAGGGTTTCAAGGGTTTTAGGAGATCGAAGTCTCGGGTTTGGGGTTTCCAATCGACCGCGAGGGTTTGGGGCAGTTTAAGGCGCGGGTTATGGCTTTGGCTTGTGTTTTGGTTTAGAACTTTGATTTTGGTAAATTTTTTAGTTTAGTTCGGTGTTTGTAGTTTGTGTTTTGGATTTTAGCTGAGAAGTTATTAATGTTGGAATTTAATGCGAAGCGGAAGCGTGGATTTTAAAAAAAATTTTAATAAACACAAAGATCATATCACATATGAACATATAGCATAGAATTCACAACAAAGCATAGGATCGAAAATTCATATAAATGTAAAATAAGAAGATTAAGAGAACAAGATTTATACCGAGACGATCGGACTAAATATGACTCCTTCAAAAATCCAAACAATTCTAAATCCTTCCAAGATCCTTGATTCAGAATCGAATTACAGGATGTTGGTGTAGATCGAAACCACAATCTTCCAAACCGATCTCCAAATCAATAAAGAACAAAGGGTGGGCTTTGTATTTCAATCACACACGGGGAAAATAATTTTCTAGCCCTTGTGGGAGGGGGATGGGCGAATTATGAAAGAAGTTTTTCTCTGAGAAAAACTGTTTCTCTGATAGCTCTCTCTCTGAAAAAAATGTTACGTCTGATTGAAAAACCAAGGCTAGGGCTTTTTAAATCAATCTGAGAGGAGTGGGTTGTGGGCTAAAATTTAGCCCACTAACCCATGTAAATGGCGCCATTTAGGAGTACCTTTTTTTTTTATAATTACGAATTTTTAATTTATTTCAAAAATAAATAAATTAGATAATTATCCAATAATTATCTTTATTCGAAATTAAAACGAAAATAAAATATTTAAATCAAATTTAAATATTTATATTTATTCATATGATTTAATCAATCTCATTAATTAAATCATGTGCACCATTTATAATTATTTAACACTTAAATAATTAAAATAAAATAAAACTCATTTTATTTTATATTGAATAATTCGACCTTGCGTGTGATCATATAATTAATCACATTAATTATAATTTGCTTTCTTTATCAATTTGTTCGGAGTCGGTCCGGGGACCATGGACCCGATAATTCAAGCTCCAATAAATTAAGAAATTCAACTAAAGCTCTTTAGTTAAAAATCTAATTTATTAATCCCGATGTTACTCCACTATAAACCCGAGATTGAACTCTTGAAATTATCAGAATAATTTACTCAATGAGTACGTCCACTGATTTAGTCATTACATGAGATTCAACCCTCCAGATTGGTTCATGTCTTGAGCAGGCGAAATTACCGTCATACCCCTCGAGTCACATTTATTCCTTAAGTACCGTTATTTCACTATTGAACGATTCATTTACAATCTTATTGTAAATGTGCGCGCAACCATTCAATTCCAGAAACAACACTTAAGTGAACCAATATTAACTTCTTTTAATTAGAAGCTAGATTCCGTATCTGCAAATCTCATTCCTCAGTGATCTCGCCTCGAGCTCCCAAAACGCAAGTATTCGTCCCATTGCGATAATGGTACTTAACGAACGAATCAAAGAACTTGTAAACGAGACCTAGAGGTCTGTGATCGCTCAGGATTGAGATCGATTCTCATATGACCATCTTTTGACAACGAAACGAAATGTCGTAACGGTTCTTAACGACAGTTTGTAACGAGTCGGTCCTAGCCGTGTACAGTCCAACTATACATAACGCTCCCACTATGTGTCGCTACACGATTAGTGTTCTGCGTATATGATTTCCAATCAAGTAATCCAATCTTGATTAATCACCGACTTAATTTTAAACGTGTCAATTTTATAATTCGATATTTCATAGGACACTTATAAATATCGAAATAAAACTTTTTAGAACACGTTAAGGATTTAGATGAATGTTCGTATAAAATAATATTTCAAACAAAATAATAAAAATGTCTTCTCGTTTTATTAATTAAGCAAAATAATAATATTACAAATAATATTACAAAAACCCTTTTCTAGGGCAACATCTAACAATTAATTTGGAGAATTATTATAATATTAAAAATTTTATTTGTATAATTTTATCAATTCAAATGTAATGAATTAAAAATTTGAGGAAAATCATGTCGTTATGTAAAGTCAATACAAATTTCACCACATGGTATGTTTTGAAGTTGATTTTGATAACACACGGACTATTTAGTAATTTAACAAATAAAAGGGTTTTTTTTTTCTTCTGAAATTTAGCTTGAGTTCGTAGACTTTTCATGCATTTCCCCATTATTTTATGCATTAATTTGTAATATTTAAAAGTTTTAATACTTTTATAAAATTTATTATGAGGATTTACAGAAATGATTGCAAAGGAAAAAAAATGTAAATTAATAATAAATATTCATAATTTCGATTAGCATACCTGATGAATTCCAAGCTTCAAAGATTTATAAGCGGCAAGTTAAATATTAGAAACTATCCATACAATTATGGGAAATTTTGAAAGATGTCATTTTTAGACAATTTATTTTAAAAAATACCACTTAAAAAAAATAGTTGCAATCTATGTCATTTTTTAGTAATAAATTTGATTGAATTACCTTTTTTTTTTAAATGAAAAAACAAGAAAGAAGAAAAGGATAACATGGTAATTTGATAATAAAAAAAGTAGTATGACATGCAATAGTGACATAAGCTATAAACTTAAATATCAAATATGGTATGAAGTCAACGTCTAATAAAATAGGGGGATTTTGAGGAATGTCCTATTATTAGTACAATAATAATTTATACCTCATATGTATTGTACTTTTAATTTATATATTAAAATTTATATTATAAATATAAAATAAAAATAAAGTAAACACACCTTGAGACGTAGATTATTAAGTGACATCAAAAATAATTTTATTTTTAAATTCTCCGAATAAATAATAAAATATGTAATCCTAAGCCAAAGGAATCACGTGGGCTGCTAGGATTTTTTTTTTTTTTTTCTTTTAGTGGGCTGCTAAGGTTTACTCTTTTTTTTTTTTTTTTTGCACCAACTATTTTTTTAGTTGGCTGGTACGGTTTTCTAAAGCGAACATAGCAAAAGCTATACCCCGAGAGAGAGAGGTTATAATACCACTAAAATGGCAATGTTAACCCCCCGTTTGCCCTCCTCATCCTACTCATTCCATTCTATTTTATTTTTTTACTTTTTCCAATTCTCTAAATTATTCCATTTCATTTCAATTTTTTCAATCATTTTTTTCAACTTTCTAAATCCCTATACAATATCTTTAAATCTCAACCATTTATACCACCTCGAAATTTGTAAAGTCAAACTATTTTCCAAACTATTTTTCAAACCATTTTTCAAACCATTTAGAATGGTCAAAAATGACCAAAATGGTTTTCCCAAACACAATGTATTTATTAGTAAAAAAAAAAAAGATATTTTGATTAAGGTATTTTTTTAAACTAATAATTTATGGTTTATTTGTGTTATACTTTTAATGTATATATTTATTTTATATTATATATATAAAGTATAAATCAAGAGAACATAATATTTGATGCATAAATTATTAAATGATACTTAATTTATTTATTTATTTTTTTTACAAAATCCAAAAAAAAAAAGATCAAAATACTGTTTAGTTGTACAACTAAATAAAAATAATAAAAATTAGTCAATGGTAGTAGTAATAATTTCTCTTGAGTAGTGATAGACTAACTTTTTTTATTAATTTTTTAATACAAACTCATGTATCATACTATCATTAATGAGTGTTTATCATCTAATTAGAAGGATGCTAATCAAAATATGACATTTCAATTGCCACATAGGTTTGTATTAAAAAATTGATAAATGAGTTAGTATGTCTAGTATTATTCATTTTTTTTTTATTCAAGAGATTTTCTTTATAATATAAAATTGTAATATAATAAACATTTATTGATTAAAAAGTAGACATTTAATACTCATTTTTGAATCTCAAAATTAATGCTTGATGCCAAATTTAATACTCAAATTAAAATTGAAAATATGATTGGATTAGAGAATAATTTTTCAATAACACTCCAATTTCGCATTATAGCGCAGATGCTCTAAATTAGTAAAACAAAAGTAAAAGCAGCCACACTGCATTATTAGCTTTAGCCTCACAAAAAGCATCCTTTTGTTAAGCTTTTTCTTTTTGATAACGTTGATAATTATGTCAATGTGGAGATCCAACTTATATAATTTGCTATTTTATTAAGTTATTCTGGCTGCCCCAATATTCGGCCATTTGAAGCATTTAGCAACATAGAAACACGATGAGTAAGGGGTAAAAAAATATATAAATAAATATTGACAGTAACAATTACTATGACTGCTGCATGCACAGAATTTATTGCTAAATATGTAATATTGATAATGCACTTTTTTTTTGGCTAGGAATATTTATAATGTACATCCGTATGTATATGTCCGTCTATAACTTTCATTTAAAATTTATTTGATTACTGGGCATATCATGCTTTGGAGATATAGTTTGGAACCAGGAAAAAAAAAAAACCCGAGAGAAAGAATATATGAGTTGAAAAAAACAAGGAGAGAAAATTCGATGTAGAAATCATTTTAATTGTCAATTCTATACAATCATAAAATTTAATTATATCGGTATGCATAATTCACTTTAATGTCTATTAAAATTTGGTATCGGTAATATTATTAACCAAATGTCAGCTTTAATGACGAAGACTTGATTTACTAAATAATTCATGGTTAAAAAGAAAATATGTAAACTTAAAGGTATATAGTATATTTTAAATGCCACTAAAACTTAAAATTTCTTTACTTTTAGGAAAGTGGCCAAAGTTTTTATTAATTAAAAAAATAATTTTTTAAAATAAATCAGTGGTAAATTTTATTAATTTCTTAATTTTTTAAAATAATGACCATTTTTTTTAAACATGCACTAAAAATTGACTAAATAACAAAAAGAACATTTATTTTCAGACTTAAAATTCCTTTATTTTTGTCCTTATTAATTTGAATTACAAAGTACAAGTTTAATATCCAACTTATATGTTATGACCTCAATACTTATTTTAACCTTTTCACACATGCATATATTCAACAAGCATGATGTGATTTTTCTCTCTGTAACATTACTCAAAACTTGTATATAGATAAAAAAAAAACTATTAATCAGTTAATTGTCCATTGACAACTCATATACTGCAACTATTATGAAAGATTTGAGATACTAAAACATATCTATATTTGAATGAGTTTTGCTAGTTTGTGGAGGGACATTTTAATATTTTCCTTATAAAAGAAGACGACATCATTAGTAAAAAGTAAATGGATTTTAAATTCTAGGGAACATGATTCGTTTGAGGATGAATTCCTAACTAAAAGTTGATGATAATCTCTACTTTAAGAAGGGAAAATCCCTAAAAAATCCATGAGTTTTATCAAAATTCTAGTTTTGTCCTTTTGTTTTTTAAAATTCCTAATCAATCCCTTAGTTGTTAAAATCGGTATAAAAATATCCTCCGACTCGAATTTGGTCAACATTAACACATAAAAAGACATTATTACCCTTTATCAAAATAATATATTACATCTTAACTTTTTTTTTTTTTTTTTTTCATATTCTAATTTTTATTTTTTTAGAAAAACACAAGTTGTTTAAAAAAAACTCACCAACACCCCCTCCCCCCCCCTTCCCCCTCTCGACTGCCTCTCCACCTCTGCCCCTCCACCGCCGCCTCTCCACCGGCGCCGCTCAGATCCTCCGCGTCTCCGCCCACCTCCACCTCCGCTTCAGCCCCGGCCCTCCGCGCCTCAGCGCCTCGGCCTCTCCGCCGCTGCCCTCCGCGCCTCAGCCTCAGCCCTCCGTGCCTCGTCCCCTCCGCCTCTCTACCTCCGCGCCTCAGCCCTCCTCCTCTCCAGCTCAGCGCCTCAGCCCTCAGCCCTCCACCTCTCCACCTCCGCGCCTCAGCCCTCTGCCTCTCCAGCTCAGCTTCTCAGCCCTCTGCCTCTCCACCTCTATGCCTCAGCCCCGGCCCTCCGCGCCTCAGCCCCTCCGCATCCCCACCTCGGCCCCTCTCCTCTGCGACCTAGCCCCTTCGCGACCTCAATCAACTCTGCCCCTCTCCTCCGCGACCAGCCCTCCGCAACCCATCCCCCACCGCGACCAGTACCTCCGCGATCCAGCCCCTCTGCAACCCATCCATCTCCGCCCCTCTCCTCCGCGACCCAGCCACCTCCCCGACCTCAACCACCTCAGCCCTATCCTCCGCGACCTCAGCCACCTCTGCGATTGAGCTTTTTCTACTGGTGTTGTTTGTTTTTAGATCTTGGTTGGTTTTTGGTTTGTACTCTGTTGTTTGCTTCTTTTTTTTTTCTTTTTGATTTTGGTGTTGCGGCATGGTTTGTGGAGCTTGCTCGGTCGGAGATGCTTGGCAACTCCAGTGTGGTTTTGGTCGGAGTATGGCCGGCGTGCTGTTTGGTTGGAGTATGGCCGGCGTGGGTGAGTCTTTTGCTGAATTTGTTTTTTTGTTATTTTAATCCGCCACCTCCGTCCACCTCCGTCCCTCCGCCACCTCCGCCCCTCCGTCCACCTCCGCCACCTCCGCTTCTCCGTCCACCTCCGCCTCTCCGCAACCCACCTCTGCCACCTCCGTCCCCTTTGTTTTTTTTTTCTTTATAATTATTTTGTTGTTTATTTTTTGTTTTATTCAAAGGTTAGTTTGGTCATTTTTAGAAAAGTTAGGCTTCGGTCAACGCAAAAGGATGTATTTATACCGATTTTAACAATTAAGGGATTGATTAAGAATTTAAACAAACATAAGGACGAAACTAGAATTTCGGTAAAACTCGGAAATTTTTTAGGGATTTTCCCCTTTAAGAACATGATATGACAACATAATTTCTAATGTGTTAAAAGTTATTGACCGAACCTCAATGTTTCCCGATTTTTAAGAAACATGGGTGTTACACAAATTATACCCATTTGATTAAATCCTACGGCGTACAAGGCATGAGGCTTATTGAAATAAAATAAACTCTATCACAGGTGATCAAAACTTGAGGGTTCCTTTTTTGGCTCAGAATAAAAATCAAAACTTCATTGAGCCCTTCCCTGCCCTGTTCCTTTTCCCCGCTGCCCTACCCACCCATCGGAGCTCGCTTCCCTAACGCCCTATACGTTGAACATGCCACGGCAAGAAGTCGAGGCCCACCGCTGCGAGTCTAGATTAGATCTCTTTTGGCGGCGGGGAAAAAAAATTCTGGCACTGCTTCTCGCCGCGGGGACCATGGTCGGAACTCACAGACCTTCTCTATTCCATCTTTTAACTTACATGATTTTCTTAATAATTTCTGTGGACATTTGAGAATTGAGTTTTGATTTAGCATTATATCTTTCATGGGTTTGGTTTTATGTTCATGATTTGCTTTCGTAATCGTTTGGCTTATGGATCTAGCTTTTCTTGTGGCTTTTTTTTTTCGAAACTAATATAGTACAAATCAATTTTTTGTTGTGTCTTTTATTAGTGTTTTTTTTTTTTCTTGCAGAGAGGATGGCTTTTGATTAAGTTTGGACGGGATGTTATGAGAGCAGAGAATATGAGGTAGGAGGAGGAAGACGGAAGGAAGAGAGAAGTGGAGAAAAAATAAACCATTTGTTTGTATAATCCATTTCTCCTGTTCTATTTTATTTCATTTTTTTTTATTTTTTTCAATTTTTTAAATCTTTCAAATTATTCTATTTTATTTTATTTTTTTAATTATTTTTTTTAATTTTCCAAATTTTTTTAGAATATTTTTAAATCTCAATCATTTATATTACTTCAAAATCAACAAAGTTAAATCATTCTTACATTATTTTTACAAATTATTTTCAAATCATTCCAAACTATTTTCAAACTCTTTTTTCTATCCTAAAAAATAGAATAAAATAGTTTAAGTTGATACCCAAAACAAAAGGAAAATAAATTATAAAGAACAATCCAAATTCAAAAGAACAAGAGAAAATGGGGCCCACTTGTTAATTTTTTTGACTTTTTTCCTTCTCAGACAACAATAACACCTTAACATTATCGCAGAATCTTTTTTAATGTTTAAATATATGCACGCACTCTCATCTTAATAAGTATGGATATCATTCTTTGTAAACCATTGGATGTAATCAACGGTCCACAAAATAGGAAACATGGATGTTTTGTAAAAACCAGGAAACATTGTAGCCATGTCCAAAAGTTATAACAAAATATCCAAATAAATAAATAGGGTTTTTAGTTATTTATTCATTGATTGGGTTTTTGATAAATGACTTAAATTTCTCCACGTTAAAAAACCAGCCTAATTAATCAAAATTCTTAACAGGAACATAACAACATACCATCTTCAACTCCACCGTCTTTCATTTTGACTAATCTGTCAAATTTTATAAGTTCATCGTGCAAATTATCAAAGAAAAAGTTCAAGGGCCAACTTGAAAAACAACAAGTTTAGGGCCATTGCTTTTGAACATCCCTTATCAATTTTGATTATTTTGCTAAATTTAATAATTAAGTTCAGCGTGTAAACAGTAAATTTATTAAAGGAAAAAATTTAGGGGCCAGCTTGCTAATTAACGACGAGTTTAGAGGCCAACTGGGCCAATTACTCTTATTAACTAGGCACGACTAAATCGCATCCAGCAGGAAACGAGGTTACGTGAAGGTGTTTAAATAATTAGAACGACTTTGACTTAAGATTGATGTTCTATCCTTGTTCACCTTTCCTTATCTTTGTTTTCTTTACAATTTGTATTTATTTTTTCCCTTTTTCTTGTTGATGAGTGCTATAGGTTTACGGTACTCGAATAAGAACAACAAGAATTTTTAATGAATAAAAAAATACATGGTATTGGGATTAACTTCTTCTGTCCATAAATGAACCAACCTACCCAATTGAATGACAGTTTTTATAAAATTATTGTCCTTGTTAGCCTATAGCATTGAGAAAGAATTCTTCAAAACTTGCTGCCAAAGGAATTGCATCACCTTTTACTTTTTCTTGTTCAGCACAATATATATTAGAGTATTAGAGCTTCTCGGAAACTTCTTTCGTTTAGACGACTATTAGAGCTTCTTACCACAACATGTATATATAGATATATATTTTTTTCTTTTTTTCGTATTTGGTATTTTACCAATTTTTTAGTCTATTTCAAAGAAATGATTAAGGTTTTCGAAAATTTAAAAATTAACTTTATAAAGAATTAAAGACACAAATATAAAATTATAATATCATGTAAGTAATATATCATAAAAGAATTATAATTTTTTTTAACTATTTGTTTGCCTTAAGCATCCAAATGTTTTTATAATCTTACCCCTTGTTTGGAGCATTCATTTTACCCATTCCATTTTATTTTTTTCAACTTTCCTAATCCTCTAAATCATTTCAATCCATTTCATTTTTTTTCAACTATTTTTTTCAACTTTCCAAATCCCTATACAATATTTTAAATCTCAACCATTTATATCACCTCGAAATTAGCAAAGTCAAACCATTCTTACATCATTTTTACAAACTATTTTCAAACCATTCCAAATCATTTTCAAACTATATTTTCCATCCCAACAAATGGGATGGAATGGCCAAACTAAACAAACGGTTACTGTAATATGTTTCAATCTCAATCATTTAATTCAACTCGAAATTTGAAAGTCACAATTATTTTAAGGTTGTGTTTGGGAAAACCATTCTAACTATTTTTGACCATTCTAAATAGTTTGGAAAATGGTTTGACTTTACAAATTTCGAGATGGTATAAATGGTTGAGATTTAAAGATATTGTATAGGGATTTAGAAAGTTGAAAAAAATAGTTGAAAAAATTAGAATGGAATGGAATGGTTTGGAGGATTGAAAAAAGTGAAAAAAATGAAATGGAATAGAATGGGTAGAATAGTTGGGGCAAACGGGAGGGTAAATGACTCATTCAAATATTTTTCTCAAATAAACGATAAATAATCAAAATATTATCTATTTTTTTAAAATATCATTCAAAAAGTAATTATTTGCTCAACAATTTTTATTTTTTTATTTTTACTAAATATAACATATTTAAGGATTTACCGTAATTTTTGTTAACATAGAGAGCTCGCTAACTTTTTTTTTTTTTTCCGAGAAATGAGAGATTTCTCAATATTTACTCATTTATTTTTACATTTTCCTTTTGTTTTTTTCCTTTTTCTTTTTTCCCCTTCCATGCCTTGCCTCTTACGGGGTTGTTTTTTATTTTATTTTCATAATAGTTTTGAGGTTGAAAAAATGTTTCACTAGCTTTGAAAAAGATTGTCCTTCTGAGTTGGGTGCAATAATTAAGTTGTATAGGTCCATATGGGTGTCCACAGCCTACATGATTTTATTTTATTATTTTTTAAGAACAATAAGATAAGATCAAATAAGGACGAGCCTTATGATCTTTTTGTGAGACTTTACGCGGTGTACTATTCAAACACACCATCATGTGATCACACGCTCCTACGTTTACCATATGGCTCTTTTGCTCTATAGTATAAACAATAGTCCACGACCCAAAGTCATTTTTAATTGCTCTTAAAAATAAAATAAAAATTAAAAAATTAAAAAGGCAAACGAAGAATAATTGGGTAATTGTGTGCGTATCGACGACATGATGGCTATAAAATGAAGACGTGTGTTGCTCTGTTTCTCTCAAGTCTAAAGTTCTACTAGTCTAAAGCTCTATTTAAGTTGTGAACCAAAGCAAAGCAAGCATGGCTTGTTCAATTAGCAAGTGTGTGTTTCTTATGATCTTGTGTTGTGTAGTTCTGAGGCAATACTCTTCCGTGTCGGCTGGCGAAGATGAGGCAGCTGAGAACACAGTCCCTTTGGCGAAAGGCCTTTCATGGACATTCTACCAAAAGAGCTGTCCCGAAGCAGAATCCATCATAAGGAATCAGCTCAAGAAAATTTTCAAGAAAGACATCGGCCAAGCCGCCGGTTTGCTTCGCCTCCATTTCCACGACTGCTTCGTTCAGGTACTATATATATCATTCATTTCTCATCCTATTTGATCTATGAGAATCATCACTAGGCAACATGTATATGTATATACTGAGGTTCTTATCAATCTTAATATTCTGGAAAGAGATTACAGATCTATTGCTTTTTTGGTTGATAAATTTATTTGACATTTGATCGGTAGGTATTTGACGTTTAGTAGCTTTTTAAGGGGGAAAAAAGAAAAAAAGAAAAAAGGTAACAAGTTATAATAGGAGCGATGATAAAGCGACTATAGTCATCAAGACAATTATTGTTTGTTTTTACTTTTAACTTCAGGGAGATAAGATAAGGAAAAAAAAAAGTTTAATAATAGTGATGAAAAACAAATACACGAACATAGTTATCAAAACAATTATTATTACTTTAACATCTATTATAAGTTGTTACATAGATTTTTTTTTTTTTTAAAATATTCCTGGCCCATCTTCTGAGAGCTTTAAGATTTTTGCATAGATTGACCATTCGTTTATCCCACTCATTTCAACCACTTTATTTTATTTCATTTTTTCATTTTTTTCAACTTTACTAATCTCCAAACCATTCTATTCCATTCTTTTTTTTTTTCAACTATTTTTTTCAAATTTTCAAATTCTTATACAATATCTTTAAATCTCAACTATTTATACCATCTCGAAATTAATAAAGTCAAATTATATTTACATCATTTTTTCAAATCATTTTCAAACCATTCTAAACCATTTTCAAATTATTTTTTCTATCCTAATAAATGAGATGGAATTGATAAAATGCCCACTCCAAACAAGGGGTGATAAGCTAATACAGTAAAAAAACAAGATTTTGAGTTCAAACTCTTACAAGTGAACTCAAACAAATTTTGTCCTATTTTGTCCTTGTTTACTCATCAAAATTCTAAACAGTTAGTAGCATTATTTAAAATCTGTATTATTTGACTTTAAAAAAAGGTATTATTTTAACACTAGTAAATACAGGGATGCGATGGATCAGTGTTGTTGGATGGATCTGCAAGTGGTCCTAGCGAGCAGGATGCACCCCCAAATCTGAGCTTGCGAGCAAAGGCTTTTGAGATTATCGATGACCTTCGTGCCAGACTGCACAAAAAATGTGGGAGAATTGTCTCTTGCGCTGATATCACCGCTCTTGCCGCTCGTGATTCTGTTTATTTAGTACGTATATTATTGAGACATATTTCTTCCTCAGTTTAAGATCATTTACGCACCCGAAAAATCATAGAAATAAAGCATTACTAACTAATATAAGCCAATATGCTATTAATGGATCTAGCTACCACATAGCGACTCTCTTAATTATTTGCTAACTTTCCAACTATTTTCAATGTTGAAGTGACATACCAGCAGACAGACAATATCATAATCTCAACTCAAGCATTTGTTTGACTATGCCGACCATGTGCAGTTAATATTAATTCCAAGGCATTTTAGACACCATAAAATTTGCTTCTACGGACAAGCAAATGAAACTAATCCATGAATTAGTTATATTACTATACATTTCAATTCTTCATGTTTTAACTTTGTGTAATCAGAACAGATAGATCATTAAATCAGCCTTACTGAATTAGTTTGGCGTCCACTAAATCACACTTCACAATGACATATTAGAAGCAGGAAACTTGTGACTACTCCTCTGATGATGTTTTTTTATTTTTTCACTTTAATTTTTTGCAATGATGCAGTCAGGCGGCCCTGACTATGCAGTGCCACTAGGAAGAAAAGATGGACTGACATTCGCAACGCAAAATGCAACATTGGCGAATCTTCCGCCGCCTTCTAGCAATGCCAGCACCATCCTCGCCTCTCTGGCGACCAAAAACCTCGATGCCACTGATGTGGTGGCACTCTCTGGGGGCCACACAATTGGGATCAGCCACTGCTCTTCATTCGGGAACCGGCTGTACCCCACACAGGACCCTGTGATGGACAAGACTTTCGCAAAGAACCTGAAGGAGATCTGCCCAACGGCGACGACAAATGCTACTACGGTGCTGGACATCCGCAGTCCTGATGCGTTCGATAACAAGTACTACGTGGACCTGATGAACCGACAGGGCTTGTTCACCTCAGACCAGGATCTCTATAGCTACAGCAAGACCAAGGATATCGTGATCAGCTTTGCGGTCGACCAATCTCTGTTCTTCAACAAGTTCGTGATCGCCATGACAAAGATGGGCCAGCTAAGCGTCCTGACAGGTAACCAAGGTGAGATTCGTGCCAACTGCTCCGTCAGGAATCCCGACAACAAGGACTACTTGGCCTCGCTCGTCGACGAAGATGTTGAGGCTTTATCCGAGTTCTGATTTCTCTTATATTTATCAAAATAACTTCCTTCCTATATATCCCTTCCTTGTCTGACTCAGTCCCTCTCGCATTCCTTGTGCTTTTTAATTTGCTTGCCTTGCGTTGCTTGTAATGTAATATATGCTAATGTTAATTTCCTTAACTTCACTTTGTTTTTGTAATAAAGGGGTCAATGTTTATGTCTTTCGAGAATCTTAGCATTATTAAGCACTAATTAAAGGTGTGTTTGATAACACTTTCATTTCTTGTTTTGTTTTATTTTTTTTTTAAACAAAAAATTGTAATTTTATTTTTAAAAATACGTTTGGTGAAACTGTTTTCGTTTTAGAAAAATATTTTAAAAAATATAAGAAATAAAAACTTCTTGTTTTCAAAAATTTTTAAACAAAACACAAATCTTAAGAACTTTTTTGTGTGTGTTTTCAATTCTATGCTCTCACCATACTTCATCTTTATGTTTTTTTCTTATCTTTTCATTCCGTCTTTATTAGTTACAAACTATCATTTTGAACTTTTTATTTTAAAAAACAAGTAACAAATAGTGATTACCAAACATGTTTTGTGTTTTTAAAAATTTTGAAAACAAAATACAAAAAACACTTTCAAATTTTTGCTTTTAGAAACAAAAAACAAAAATGTTATCAAACATAGCTTTAGCTAATTGCAAAGTATGTCATAGTAAATTATTGGTCTGTCCTTTATCTTGTCTTCGTTAGTTTTATAAACAAAGATGCAATGAGTCAAATTCAATATATACTGGGGGATTTTGATGATTGCACTATTACAATCTATCCGATCATATATGTCTCTCTGCAAGCATCGACAAGATCCGTCGATTTGTCAACCTCTCCGACCAGATCATAGGCTTCCTTGGTACCGCCGACAAGCTCAGTAGCCATCGTATTCAGATCGAAGAGACCTGATTTAAAGCTTGACGTGATCTTTGGAGAGGGAGCC
The DNA here is from genome assembly GCA_018132145.1 of Boehmeria nivea var. tenacissima. Taxonomy (NCBI): domain Eukaryota; kingdom Viridiplantae; phylum Streptophyta; class Magnoliopsida; order Rosales; family Urticaceae; genus Boehmeria; species Boehmeria nivea. Next base: position 1,331,849 of record CM030886.1, read on the forward strand.
ATGCATGATCGTGCGCATTCATCGCTGAATCAGGCTTCGTCTACGACAACATAGATCGCCGACGACAAAGCCAAATCAACTCATGGAATTGATGCCCAATGGTGTCCACTGGTCGTGCATATCGATCGATATGGAGTGGGTAAGAAGTGACTCTTGATTGTATTGGTAGAGAAGTTCTCACTGATCAAAGAACCTAAGATAGAAAATCTTTAATACGAGAATCAATGGTTGATATATATTGTTGTAATATTTGATCCCACGAAGTTGTGTGGATCTCAACAAGAGCTTTGATTGCAGCAAAAAGTCCGATTTTGCCTTGAGTTCGACTTTCAATGAAAGCTCCAATTGATACAACCTTCTGATAATTTTTCGGTGGTCGATAGGGATAAGCATTCTTCAAGCGAGTGTTAGCTCCTAAGAATTGATAAATTAGAGGTACATTGAGAAAGAGATAGAGAGACTAATTCATTTCATTGCATAATAATCACATACAAATTGCAAAGGTAGCGATTTTTTTATTGGATTGGTCGAAACAGGTTACTTAAAAGTGATATTTTTTCAAAATTTTTAAGGATATTGTTTTGTATAATAGCAATCTAATATTTCCAACTGTTTGAACTTTTAAGCTCGGGTGAGTAAGGTAAAAAGCCATTTTGAAAGATGCATTTTTAAAAAGTAGTCACAATTTCTGAATATTTCAAAAATACCTAAAATATTTATTATCAATGTAAGAAACTTTTACCATAACTAAATTACACATAAAATTTACTGTAGTAAATTACTTACAAAGGTAATAAAATTTTTGAATGGTTACTTATTAGGAATATGCCTTTGAAATTAGATGTAATAAATATTTTTTGAATATTAAATAAAAGAAGTAATTATTTGTGAATTTTTTTTTGTTTTATTTTATTATAAAATTGAATGTTTACTAAATTCCAAATATGTTAATGTTGATTTTCATATTACATTAACGCGAAAAATTTTGCAATTTTGATCAAATCATAGATGCGCAGCGGAATATTATAACGTGGTAAATCAATTAATAATTAATTAAATGCTACAAAGTGAATCTGATGAACATATTGAGTTACAAATAAATTTCATCAAATAATTATCACATAATACTAGAGATAGGTTTGGAAGAAATTATACCAAAAGCTTTCTTCGATTAGGTCGATCTTGATAAACGGACGTCGTACGTTGTGAGACAGCTAAGGTTGGCTCGCGTTTGTCCTACGCTCATAATGAGTTTACCGGTCACTTCACAATACCACAATCTTCCACTCCAATTCTCAGATCTTGCTAGAACACGAGTGTGGGCTCTCTCGATTGTTTTTCTGTCTCAAAACAAGAAAGAAAAAAAAATTTCTCTCTTGCTTATAGGAGGCGGCGACTAGGGCTTATAGGAGAGTAAAAAATTATTTTCTTAACTTAACACTAGCGATAATTATTTGGTACTCCAACACATTGAAAAATTAGGTTAAATTGTGTTGCAACAGGTGACAAATTTATAGCCACAAGGGGGAGTAATTTTCGGCCATAATTGTTAGAATATGATTAGGATTATTTCAAATTCAGAATTAGGATTTATCCTAAACAATTGTTTTTACAAAATAATATTTGACCAAATAATTATCTTAATAATTATATGATTTTGAATAGGATTGGAAAAACTAATCCTAATCCTTATCCACATAAAATTTGGCCACTTAAGAAAATTAAGATAAATTATTTTTCTAAAAAATAAAATACCTATTTTTCTTATTTCCATTTAATATGTTTAAATGGAACAATTCCTATTCCAACTAGGTCTAAAATTCGCATATTAGCCCTTGTAACAATGATTTGATTTATCCAATCCTAATCCAATTAGGATTTGAATTAAAAATAAAATATCTCATATTTTGAATTGTGATTATCTACTAATTAATTAGATAGTGAATACCAAAACCCTTTTATATTTAACATTTAAATATAAATTATAAATATCTTATATTTAGATAATTTGTAAATTCAATAATCTAATTATTAAATAACAAATTAATATTTTATCTCTAATTTTATCTCCAAAATTCGCCCATCACAAGGAGTGATCTCCTTGTGATGTTTTGCTTATTGGTGGTCCAAAACACAAATAGTGAGAAAATAATTAATTCTTTAATTATCCAATGAGAATTCTAGCTCAATTTGTTGAGACGGAACAAGGATTATGGACCCGTGAATTCAAGCTCCAATAAACTTAGAAAATTAAATTAAAAATCTTTAATGTAATTAACCGTTTATTAATCCCGAGAGTACTTTACTATAAATTTGGGATTGAACTCTCGAATTACACGGATATTATTTATACGATTAAACTTCTTTGAATAGTCCATTGATATAATCATTACATGATTGTCTATCCTTCACTAAATTGTTCGTTATCTAGCCGGGTAAAATTACCGTTTTACCCCTCGATAACGTCTTGTTCCTGATACCATTGAGTTCACTAGTAAACGGCTAATTCGTAATTACTTACGAATTAGAGCACTCAAACTATTTAGATCCAGAGGTCAACACATAAGGGAACCATTATTACTTATCAAGTTGTGAATTCCATATGTGTAATTCACATTCCCAGCCCCTTGCAAACTGCGTGATCCTAAAGTGCAAGTGTTGGGCCTGATTGTTTTTAGGCTTTAACGAGCAAATTAAAGAACTCGTCAATTCACAGAAGGATTCTATGAATTACTCAGGATTGAGATCAACTATCATATGATCATCGATTGACCCAAGTTGGAATCTTGTAACGGTGGTTTAATGAATTTTTCATATTTGGTCGGTCCAAGTCCTATATAATCGATATTATATAAAATACCTCCATTCTAGTGTCTTACGCACTGACCTTCCAGATCAGAGGGTCACATTCATAACGTCATGGACAGTATTAGTGAATTCCAATCACAGAGATCCATACTCACTGATCTATCACGAACTAGTTTAAATATGTTATCATATAATTTTAATCCTTATGTATGTAAAACTCTTCACATACTAAAATTATAATTGTATAAAATACTTTGGATTTTGATAAAGATTCATTTTATAATAAAATAAAACATATCAAGATTCACAAATAACTACTTCTTTATTAATATTCAGAAAATGATTAATACATCTGATTTAAAGGGCATATTCCTAACAATTAATATGATTATAATTTTAGTATTTAAAGAGATTTATGTACAAGAAGATTAAAATTATAAATTAACATATTTAAACTAGTCTGTGATAGATCAAAGAGTATGAATCTCTATGATCGGTATTCACTAATATTGTCCATAACGTTATGAACGTTACTGTCTGATCCGGATGGCCAATGTGCGTGACACTAGAATAAAGGTATTTTATATAATACTGCTTATATAGGACTTAAATCGACCTGATCAGCGAAGCTTCATTTAAGTACCACTATGAAGATTCTAATCTAAGTCTAAATATAATTATATGATGGTTGATCTCAATCCTGAGTAATTCATAGACTCCTTCTATGATGGGTGGTTCTTTGATTTGCTTGTTACAGCCGAAAAGTAATTTGGCCAAACTTTTGCAGTTTGGGAGCCCGCAATTCATTGAGGCTCGGAATTTGAATTACATATATGAAATTGACAACTGAAAAGTTAAAGTGGTTCCCATAAACGTTGACTTCTGAAACTAAGCGATTTGAACATTCTGAATCGTACGTAATTACAAATTAACTATTTACTAGTGAACTCAGTGATACCTAAGGACTAAAATATAATCAAGGGGTAAAACGATAATCTCACCTGACTTTGATTAAGAACCATTTGTAAATGATCGACAATAATGTAATGATTATATCAATGGACAATTCTCTAAGTTAACTGAATAAATAAAATTTGTGTAATTAGAGAGTTCAGTCTAAGATTTTTAGTGGAGCAATTTCAGGATTAATAAACAGATAATTATATTTAAGAGCTTTAATTTAACATTCCATGTTTATTAGAGCTTGAATTCATAGGTCCATGGTCCGCGCTCCATGTCAATAAATCAAACTAGAATTCTCGTGGAATAATTCATAGTTAATTATTTTAATTTCTTACAAATATTTGTATTTGTATTTTGGACCACAAATAAGAAAAATAACACATAGAAATCCCTCCTTTTATAGGCACCATTTATGAGAGCATTTTAGAGAGATTTTATTATTTTGTAATTTGATAATTTGATTGTTAAATTTACAAATTAATAATTATTATAAATATGAGATATTTACAATATATATTTAAAAGTTAAATATATTAAGATTTTTATGAAAATTATCTAATTAGTAGATAGTTACCAATTCAAATAAGATATGAGATATTTTATTTTAATTTAAATCCCAATTAATTTAGGATTTGAAAAATTCAATCTTTTGCTACAATGATGGGCAAATTTTTTAGAGCAAGGAGAGAACGAGAAATATCCTATTATCTCTATTTAAGTACATTTAGATGTACTAAAATAGGAAAATGAGAATTTATTTTTGAGAAAAATAATTTTCCTAATTTTTCAATAACTGCCAACTTCTTAAGGAAGAAAACAGGAAGGAATAGTTTTTCTAAATCCCTATTCTTATTGTTATTAGATAATTATTTAATTGAATATTATTTTTTAAAAATAATTAAAAGGGATATTTTCTATTTTTAAAATTAGAAAAATTCCTGATCCTAACTCTAATCCTAGTGGTTGCTGGTTTTTTGCCGTAGGAATGCTTATAAATATATTCTTTTATGGCATGAAAAATAACCTAAGCAATTCTAATTTTTGGTTTGTCAAAACTCTGTCAAATTAAGAGAGAGCTCGCGTTTTAGCAAGATCTGAGGATTGTAGTGAAAGATAGTGGTGTCGAAAGTCACCGGTAAATTTGTTGTGAGCGTAGGATGTAACCCCCGACTCCGAGGATACCCTACTGACTCGATGTCGGGATAAAATTCTCGAAGAATGAATTGTATTTTTTTTTGAACTCCGACATTTTTGTGAATGTCGTCTCGAATCATCGAATAGAGTATTAAATTTCACTTTCATTACTTATTTTATCCATTAGGAAATAAGTTTATTATAATAGTGGTCATAAAGCAAAGTTCGGCTTAATTTTATAAAAATTACACAATAGCCCCTGAACTTTTAGAAAATTACATTTTGCCCTAAAATAAAATTTAAAAAAAAAACAGCCCTCGACAGTCGTAATATTTTTTTAGGTTATAAAATGACTTAAAGTCACATAATAGGCCTTAGTTTAAAGTTTGGAGTCATTCCGAGCTAAAACAAAGCCAAAACAAAAATATTTCGGTAAAAATCAGGATTTTACTGTAAAGAACTAAAAACTTGTGATGGAGCTTAAAAACGACTACAAAGAGTTAAACCTAACTTCTAATTATATTTTTAGAGGTTATTAGAAACAAATAAGAGTCTCTTATTATTAGAAACAAATAAGAGTCTCTTAAAGTCTCGGGATAATAGAATTCAATAATAAGAAATATCGATTACGGTAAGTCAGGAAAATGACTGTTTAGTCACCTTTACCGTGAAAACAGGTTCCTCGGGATTTTTTCTGATAGCAATCAACCCCATAACAGTAGATAAATATTATTCTACTAGTAATTGATGAGGAGAAATAATTTTTCCAATTTATTAGTGCACAACCGTGGGCCACACTACGTGAGAAATAGATTATCTCTAATATTTATATTCCAAGCACTAATAGCATAAATTAAGTAAAATAATGTAATATTTGAGAGTAAATCCGAATTTCACCTGCCCTTAGTCATCTTTGAGTCATTATTTGATGGGAAAGGGGTTGTGGCAAGGTGTTGGTCAAGTTTGAGGAGCTTTTGACAAGTGTCATAAAAATTAAAGCATAAAAAGTTACTCTTGCTCCATCCTAGCCCTTAGATGAGATACGAAGTTAAATCAATGGCCAAAAATTATGAAGCCCATATTAGATCAAATAAGAAATTATGTTCTTGGATAAAGTTAGAGGAAAATTAACTAACCATGGTTTGATTTGAAGAGGAGAGAGAGAGAGACTTGCTTGGTTAAGTAAGCTTACTTAACAAGCTACCCAATTTACCTATAAAAGGGATACTAAGACCACAAGGTCTCATTTTTTCATTTTGCTCAACCAAATAGAGAGGAAAACCGTGCTTAGGGTTAGAGAAAAGAGGAAAGAAAAAGTCCAAGAGAAATAGAGAGAGAGTGGGGTGGATTTGCCCAAGGAAAGGAAGAAGAAAAATCCTACAAGTTCAAGCCATTTTTTCAAGCCAAAACCTAAGGTAACTTAGCTAGCTTTTCCTATGGTTTTAGTTCTTAAAAACACCTCTAAAACTTTCCTTTCACCTCTTCCCTAAGGTGTCAAAGGCTACCAAGAAGGAAGAAAAATCATAGAGGAAGCCGGCCTAGGACAAGAAAGAACACCAAGAAAAAGTTCAACCTTGAACTTTAGGTATATCTCTAAACCTTGTGAGTTTTGAGTAGTTTAAGAAATAGTTCTTATTTTGGTATGACCATTGGATGTTTTTGGTGTTGATATGTTGTAATAAGTAGCATGCATGGTGTTTTGCTTGGTGAAAATTCGAACACAAGGCTAGGTGGAAGTTTGAAACCCTAGCTTCTGATGCTTGTATGTGTGTGTGCGTTTTTGCCGATTTTTAACTAGCTTTAATGTCTTGGCCTTGAATGTTTCTTTTAGCTTCTTGCATGCCTTAGACACTGTCCATTTATGTCCTTGATGAAGGGATTAAAATCGTTACAAAAGATTTTACAAGCACGACGGTTTCCAACGAACCGTCGTGACAACCGTAGAGAATTTTTTTATAAAAGTGAGCTAAATGTAAAATCCAACCAAAATGAGTTCTTAAACTATTTGAATACTTTGAAATTAAATTATAAAATGATTTTAGGCTCCAATAGCCTCTTCCCTCAAAGTGTTTTAGAGATTAGAAAAGATAAATGTCAAAAAGAATTTCGTACGGTAAATGTCTGATCAAAATATTAAGTTTACGATAAGTAGGTTTTTGGACTTTGGTAAACTTTGAGAACTTGAGCTTTAATGCTCTTAAGTAAGTTTATGTAGATCATTAAGATCACATTTAATACTTTATTCTACTATTCTTAATGTGTTTTTGTAAAGAAAAGAAAGAGGTTTAAAAGGAAAAGACGCTACATGATCGATTTGAACAAAACCGTGATTGAGCTAGAAAAACACGTCGTTTCAAAGTTGAGATTTCGAACGGACCTTTAGCGCTTCGATGACGGTTTGAAATAAGGATGAAATATTTTCTTAAATAGCTAGAAGCTACTGTCTATATAGTAAAAGTGTCATTTAAGAAAAGATAAGGAATTATGTTAAAACGACGTTTTCTAATGAAACCGTAACCGAGAGCTCGGTAAAACCACAAGAGTGGTAATTAGAGTTTTAATTGAACGAACATGGACTTTTCAGTCTTTATACATTTAGAAAATAATTTTAGAAATTAAATATGATTGATATTTAATTTGTTTTGGCCAAGACTCGGGTTTGGACCTTTAAAATTCGAAAAGTCAAACCTGAGCCAAGTTGACCATGATTTTTGAAAAGTAAACTTCTTAAAGCCCTAAAAAGATTTTCATGGTCTTGGATAAATCAAATGGTCTTAGAAATCATATGTTAGACCTAAGAATGGCCATTTTCGAACCATAACTAGTGAATAATACAAATTGATCCTCGGGATTGCTCGGTAAGCTCCCGAGGTGCGTCAGCAATACCAATTAGGGTTCGGAATAATCCCAAACCTAAGTAAGGTTAAATAAACCTTGGTTAAGTTACCTAGGCAGCCCCGCCTTGGTAATAAGATAGTGTAGAAAGTCTTGAGCATTAGAACATTTAAGATAAGAATTAGTTTCCCTCTCGGTTGACGAGACAAGCGAACTAACGAGGCTTGATTCCTTTTCTATTGAAAGGGCTTGTAATGGCCTGAACCGAAAGCACTTTTATAACTAGTGAATTTTTAGTTTTGAGGCGAAACGACTCGTGATATTACTATGGTTCCTATTATCTTGGCTATGTTAATTTCGAGGAAAATTGACTCGTTTCGTCAAATCTGACTAACTTTTGACCAAGTAAGAATATTGGAGCGATAATTTTATTGTTGACATTTTTGGAATTTTAAAACATGTTATGAAATCAATTTCAACTTGAAATTGATATTAAAATTCCTAACTTCACTAGTTGAGCCAGTTAGGGTATTTTCATGAATTTTGAAAATATACCAATTATTTTGTTAAGTATTAGCTAAATAAACTAATATTTTATATCTTATAACCCATTAGGGTTTGTTCTTATTTCCCCCTCCCCCCCTTTTTCGCGCCGTCCCTCTCCTCCTCCAAAAAAAAAAAGAAAAAAAAAGGGGGAAATCTCACTAATCCTTCTTTCTCTCTTTCCCTCTGCCGAGCCCCCTCCCTCTCTCTTTTCTCTCACTCCCGCCGGCGACGAGCCGCCACCACCCAGCCTCCACGTGTGCTGCCCGTGCCAAGCGCTGCCCAGCTCTGGCCTCCTCCGCCCCTCGCCCAGTCGCGCGTCGCCCCGATCAACGCTGGCCAAGCCCGCCCTCCTCCGGCACCTCCTCCACGCGCGATGCGGGCGAGCTCAGCCCGAGCTTCGCTGGGCTTCCTCCGCCCCTCGCCCAGTTGCGCGTCGCCCCGATCCTTGCTGGCCAAGCCCGCGCCTCGCCCCAGCGAGACCCAGCTCCGCCCCGCCTTGCTCACGGCCACCTTGATCTGTCGTTTGAGCCCGAGTGTCACCTAGCTTAGCTCGGGCTCACTGCCGTCGTCTCTTTGACGATGTTGCCTTGAGTCAGCTACGTCGAGATCCAAGCTGACACCGAGGTAAAACCTCATACTCGTTACGACGTCGTTGTGTACCTTGTATGGTGTCTTGATTTTTAGTGCGGTGTTAGTTTTTGATTGTGCTGGTCGTGCTCGGATTAATGCCTTGATTGGTTTATTTGTGAAACTTTCTTTTTTTTTAGAATTTTATGGTTGAGAACTTATTTACACTAATATGTGATTTGTGTCGACTCACATGTTTTAATGAAATTATTTAAGTGTGGCTTGAACTCATTGCGAGATTGGTATAATAAACCGTTTTCAGAGTCTTGTGAATTATAAACGTGTTGAACTTGCGACTTTTAGTACTTTGGTATTGTGAAATTTGTGGGATTGTGTCATTTTGGAAAATGAAATTATCAAGCGGGGTAATATGAATTCGTATTTTAGAAACCATGTGAAAACTATGATGGTGTTTGAGTTGTTCGGTTTTTGAAAATTCACTGTGGTAAACACATAAGGGCAAGGTTAAAATTGTACCCGTTGGCATGCTTTTGATGATTTGTTTATAGTGACTTTAAAAGTGCTTTTGCATGTGTTTTGGGATAACGTTTGGTTGGACGAAATTATGCCAAGGCTTGAAAAACTTTGATTATTATTAACTTAAAATATCACGGCAAACGGGCTAAAATGAGTTAGCATGTTTTTATGGGCTTGGTGCTTTATTATGTTTCGTGGCCTTGTTGATCTTGGTAATTCGAGTGCCTTTGAATCATTACCGTAATTGACAAAAGATTTAGAATTTTCGTAAATTAAGATATTTAATAAAAAGAAAATTGTGTGACCTTGAGGATTTAGTTTTGTTGCACGAGCCTTGGTTGTATTGGATTGTATTTTTTTGTAAACGTGCCCGGTTGAGCTTAAAACGAGTATCGAGTCGCGGGTCCGAGCATTTCGTGTTTTGCTTTTATTTAAGTTCGAAACTTGATTCGAATTCTTTTATTCTCGTGCATTGCGTAGGAACATCAACAACGCAAGTTCGAACGCTCAACCCTTCATCGCCATTTTTTCTAAAGGTATAAGCGGGCGGTTGGAAACAAGATCCAAGCATTAAGGCTCAATGACACGTTATCTGAATTTTGTAATTAGTTTAGCCGCCTATTATTTTATTTTGTGTGGGATCCGAGCCACTGAGGCTCGGTGTTGAATTATGACTATGTTTTGAGATTATTATTGTGAAAATTATTCTGCGTTGTTGTTGTGATGTATTGTGACCGAAATTAGTTCGGTGCTGGGTTGAAATTAGGTGAAGGCTTCGGCCGGGATATCCGAAAAACAGGGGAAACTCTGCCGGATTTCTGGCTCGAATATTTAAATACGTAATAAAATAAATTCTGAAACCGATTAGTTTAGGGAACTTATTTCTCACCTAATCTAGTCAAACAAAAGACCCGATAGTCTGGATTGATTGTTAACGTTAAGTCAACGACACTCGGGACGAGAATACCCTTAGAGGGATGTCTCGACGAACTGTCTGTCGTCCCACAGTCTAAACTTCCCTTCTGTTGATTCTTTGAGCCCTACAGTCTCATTTCTCGCGAATGATTAGTAAACATAGGCATTGACCCTCTAATCCTCGTGTTGGACAGAAGTGCCACACATCAAGCTTTAAGGAGGGACGCCGCTGAGGAAAGATCGCGAGGACAAAGATGAGAGGCTTGGGACCTCAGGTAAGTGGATCTCCACTGTGGCACGAGTAGACTTTACCATGCTTGAATTAATTATGCATGTGTTGAGATTGTGTTAAGCATACGGTGCTTCCAAAATTGTAGCTGTTAAACTATGTGAATCTCCATTTTAGCTAGGGCCGTGTGTATGGGCTCTTGATTATGTTCGTCTCGTTTGGTACAACGGGCTTGCAGGTATGGGACTGTAGGTTCGTTTGTGATATGTTGTGTTTGTCTAGGCGTATATTGGTGCGTGCATTGATTTATAAGTTTATCTATCTGTGGGTATGGGACCACAGATATAAAAATTACTCAACTTCGTGGTTCAGGTTCTAGAGTAGGGTGTGTGTCTGTTTGTATGTGTATATGTTAGTATGGCTTAACTGTCGGTGGGTATGGGACCACAGACATAAAACTATTTTACTTCTGTTGTTGTTGAGACTTTATTGCAGGTCAAAGAGAAAACTCTAAGACAAGACAAGGGGAGCGAAAGCAATGTATGTATACGGGTAGGGCCCGACGGGGCCGCAAGTCATGATCGGTTCCGAAATAGCCCGACGGGGCCACTGATTACGTTTCAGGACGGCCCAAGAGGCCTTGGGGAGGTCGGCGGACGACCTTCCTCTGTCGCAATACTTTTCTCATTTGAATAGGGCCCGACGGAGGATGAGTCCTCACAAGCATAAAGAATATCGAGACGGTACAAGGGGCCAAAATCCATAACATGTCCCGAATTAACCCGATGGGGTGATTGCACAATTAATTCGAAACAGTCCGACGAAACCACTGGTCATGAGAGGTTTCGTCGAGGAAGTTGGTAGACGACCTTCCTCTTCGTATGCTGTGTACTGAGATCATGATCGATTCCGAGATCGCCCGACGGGGCCATTGTCTGTGTGAGGTTTCGGAACGACCCGATGGGTTTCGAGGAGGTCGGTAGACGACCTTTCTCTTCATATGCTGTGTGCCGCCATTTTGATCGATTCCGAGATCGCCCGACGGGGCCATTGTCTGTGTGAGGTTTCGGAACGACCCGTAGAGGGTCTAGATTTGAATTAAGTTCTAGAACGACCCGAGAATGGGTCTAGAAGTGTATAAAGTTCTAGAACGACCCGCGAACGGGTATAAATGTGTATTAAATTCTATAATGACCCGTAAGAGGTCTAGAATGTTTATAAGTTCTAGAACAACCCGCGAATGGGGTTAGATATGTGTTAAATTCTAGAACGATCTGTAAGAGTTCTAGATTGTGTATAAGTTCTTGAACGACCCGCAATGGGTCTAACTGTGTATTAAATTTTAGAATAACCCGCGAAGAGGTTTGGATATATATATATATATATATATATATATATGAGTTCTAAATCGACCCGCAAGAGGTCTAGAGGAAGGGTGAGGCTGACGAGACCTTTCCAATATTATAGAATCGAGAATTCTTAAATAGTAAATTATGTGCACACGTATTTTTATAAGCTAAGTCAGAGAGTTGTGAACTTGAGTGAGATTAGATCAAAACATGAGGTTGACTTTTGAGTCGAGATTAATGGGTCGTTAAGTCCGACCCCATTCCACGGCACAACTCTTTTGCAGGTATTATACCCCGCGTAGGTTTAGCAACCTGTTTCTGAAATATATTTCGCGGGCAAGGTTGCATAAGAGTGACGTTTACTCTTCAGACTATGACAACTCAATTATCGAGTCCGTCCTTTCATTAGATTATTATATTGTGATATCCATTGATTGCTTGTTACCTGCAGACTTAGCAACCTACTTACCTAATCTACTTATGGGGCTATTAGCTCACTAGTGTGCTCGTGTCGCAGGTATCTTGTCACAAAAGCAAATAGTGAGAGGCGACAACGACGGGAACAGCGAGTGTATACAGGACCGACCTGTATAACCTTACGTGGACTACCGGCAAATCGTTGGCAAAGAAAGTTTTAAATCCTGCAATATTTTGTAAATGTTTTAATTAAATCCATTTTAGTTATGATGAGAATTAATATTCCTTATGTTTGTTATTAAGAACTCAAGTATGTAACTTAATTTAAAAAGTTCAAATTTGTCCGTATTTTTTGGAACTAAAATATTGTTTTAAGTTTTGGGTCGTTACAGGGCTAGAGGACGGAGAAGTGGTCGGAGGTCGGAGCGTTGCTTAAGACAAGCTCGGAGAAAGACTATCGCTTACGCAAGGTAAGTGGCAATGCACCTATGACACCAAGTTGTGTGTTTGTGCTTATGTATGCTTGTTTGTTAGGCTTTTACTTACTATTCTCGATAATCGTATCGTGCGAATATAACTGTGTATTGTGAAACTAAAAGAAGTAAAAAGCCGTACCAAGCCTTAAAAAGAAAGTGAATGGAAGAAAAAGTAATTAAGTAGAGCTTTGTCTCTAGAATAAAACATGACTAAAACGTTAAGAAAGTCGGACTACGCCCGTGGAAGAATTGGAGCCGAGTTTCGACCCGAGCAAGTTTAGGGCTAGAAAGGCAACCAAGCCTTGTTGTTTGTTGATCCTAAAAAGCCTGATGAATTCATTGTCGTGGGTCCTGGTAACCCGATATAAGAGGTTAAAACCCCGAGACTCTAGAAGAGCCCGGTTTCATGTGAGCTTTCTTAATTAGAGAAACTAACACCTCTTGTTAGACCCCAATCCTCCGAGAGAGTGGACGACGGGTCATAATGTACAAATATAGTAGAACGTAAGTCGATGGAACCGCCGGCTCTAAGAGAGAGCTATATTATTGAATGTCGGGAGATTTGGCCATCTCTCATGGCACGCCTCAGTATTGGGACAGAAGCGGCTTCTATCAGTGGATCCCAGACAAAAGAAAGAAAGAAAGAAAGCAAGAAAGAAAGAAGAGTTAACCCCAGGGGTGGTGACTCATAGAAAGAACAGTTTGTTAGGGTTTGTTCGTCCGAAGACGATGAAACTCTCTATCTCTTGGATTGTGAAATGTTGTTGCGTATATGAATCCTTGTTGCATTGCATTGCAGCGCTAAGATAGAGTAGTTTTGCCCTTATTGAGTTTATCAACTCATTAGTTTTTCCTTGGTGTTATAGGTAAGGGAAAAGCTAAATCAGAAGATCTGTATAAGTAGAGCTGCTGGCGGTGGGCGATGTGTGTGGCAACCCAAGAAGAGAAAGAACCCGTGGAATATATGTTTTAAATTCCGCATTCTATATGTTGACAACAAAGATGTGATATTGTAACCGGGAATAGATCCCGAGGCCCCGAACTTGAGATAAAGTGGTGGCTCTTTCCCTGAACTCAAGAGAAGTCAGGAGACAGTATTTTGAATTAGAAAAGTACTTTAACTTCCGTAGTATAAAAAAAATACGAGCTCGTAATGTTATAAAGTAATTTGTGTTTTACGTTTGAAGTAAGATTAATAGTAGTAAAGAGAAAAGAACCCCTGTCGCGGCCTCCGGCCAGGAGAGCTGGGTCGTGACATAGGACAAAGCGAGCCTAACTTTGGTGGTCTCACAACATACGGCCGATCAACACAATTAAAAATACAAAAAAAAAAGTTTATGGTATAATTTCTTGATCTCCTTCTATTTAATTATGTGATAATTTATTTTAAAATTTTCTTGCAGTCCAATATATTCATGAGATCCACTTTGTTATATTTTTTTGCTGCGCATACTCGATTCGATCAAAATTTATAATTTTATTGAATTATTGTAATCCGATTTCCAACATTATTTTATTAAAATATTGAAACATTGGCTATTTTTTAAAATCATACTCTAAAAAATGAATATTAACTTAAACTCCTCTTTAAGCTAACAAGGTAAAATTACCCGCCTCTTTTAAGTATGTTGTTAAATTTTGAAATTTTAACTAAGAAAAATTCAGTAGTTACTTTTTTCCTACGTAGCGAACAATAAAAGTATCATTACATTTTAATATGATGGTCAAAATAGGTGCTTGTCTATAGTGACGGAGCCATAAATTTTCTTCAAGGTGGTCTAGTAACAAACTAACAATAATAAATTCATATAAAATATTATATTTTTTTCTCCAAAAAATAAAAAGAGTACTACAAATAAGAGAAAGAGCTTACATTGCAATTGTCCTCGACGAGTTTTCATGCCTTGAAAATATTGCGTTATAATTTCATTGTCCAAATCGCTGAAGATATCATTTTCAATTTACACAATAAAAATTTTCATTCATCCATTGATCTCCCATTTGATTGCGCAATCGATTTTTGATAACATTCATAGAAGAAAATACCCTATCCACTATAGCCGTAAGAACGAGTAAAATTAATGCCAAGGTAATAAGCCGATAAACTAAAGGATATACGCCATTCTTTTTTGTCTCTACCATTTTATGTGCAACACCGCCAATATTTTTCGGTCCCAAAAATTGCTTGCTAACTCGCACAACCATTATGTATATTTGAGGCTAATCATCAAGTACCATGAGTTGTATTTCGGAAAAATCTTTTGGGTGATATTTTGCAAATTGGATTAACTTGTTCTTGTCAAAAGAAAAAAAATCACTTGGATTTAAGCATGTCATACAAAGAAGCAAGTCAGCGTTTACTTTGTCAAGTCGATCATTCAACTCTTGAAGTTGCATAACAATAATGTTATAAAATAACTCCACTCGAAAGTGATGCAAATTTGTAATGTCCTGAGCTTTACAACGTGATCGGCCTCTATTTACAAAGACTTATTCCATATTTGGAACTTGTATATCATGTCTTCCACAAATGTAGAGACTTGAACAAAAAAAGAGTCTCATCCATTGTCTTTCATCATCTGTAGTCGTTGCTTATATAGTTTCATCAAGTTCATTGCATTTATATTATCTTAATCTGTCCTCTGAAGTACTTTTGATAACTCATTTTTAACTCCCAATAAAGTTTTCGTCAAATGCAAATTGAATGCAAAATCAAATGATAACTTCAATTCTAACAAATTATTTGCTTTAAATCGTTGTTCAGAGTTTGTTCCATCGTCTACAATAACATCAAGGACATCAATTACATATGAGAACATTGTAACCATGCTAAGTAAAGTACCGAAGTGAGAGCCCCATCTAATATCACCAGTATGTTTAAGAGATGTTTCTTGATTCATGCCTCGTCCAATTGAGATTTGACAACTTTTGATCGCCTTACTAATTTTAGCCTCTTGCTTTTTACGAAGAATATCACAACGCTTTGCAGAAGCACCAACAACATTTACTACACGAGTAGTTAAACTAAAAAGAGATGCAACTTCGGTGTGCTGCTTGTCCCATCATAACCTTGGCCCCGCAATTTAGATACACTCAATCCACGTCTAGAAAGCAACTTACAATAGCATCTTTCAACGATAAAGCAGTAGTATACGCATCATGTTCAACCCCTATAAAGCGCTCATTCACACATCCATTTTAATCCACATAACGCAGCACAACAACTATCTGTTCTTTCACTAAAATATCACGTGATTCATCAACTAAAAAAGAGAATAAACCACTGCCAATATCTTTTAAAATGACATTAATAGTTTCAATTGTTGCACCACTTATAACATCCTTTTGGATGTCAGGTGATGTCAACTTCAAATTCTTAGGAGCATTTTTCAATGTAACAGCTTTGATATCATCATTGTGATATCACAAAATTGTAATAGCT
Organism: Boehmeria nivea var. tenacissima; assembly: GCA_018132145.1. Lineage (NCBI taxonomy): Eukaryota > Viridiplantae > Streptophyta > Magnoliopsida > Rosales > Urticaceae > Boehmeria > Boehmeria nivea. The sequence goes on from CM030886.1 coordinate 1,348,067, forward strand.
CAAGAAAGTTACCTTGATTGCTTGAATTTTTAGATCCATATAGGGCTGAGCATGACCCGCCCAAAACCGTCCCGCCCGAAAAAAAAAATTTTGGTATACCAAACAAAAAATGGACGGTTTTGGTATTTCCCGAAAATTTTTTGGGCGTTTTCGGGTTTGAAATTTTGGATTTCGGTTTTTCCGAAACTGCCCAAAATGTGCTTTAAAATATTAAATATTTAATTTTAGTTTTTTATTCATTATTTTTTTTCGGTTTAGATTTAGGGTATACATACTCAAGTTTAGTCTTTACGTTTATGACTTTATTCACATATCAGCCCCTCTTTCTCTGACCTCTCCGCCGTCACCTGTGTTCATCGACGCCGTCACCTAAGGAGCAGGCCGCTAGATGCTGCCGTCGCTGCAGAGTAGGATCCTGCCGAGTCCGATGCCCGATGCCGTCATTCACCGATGCCCATCGCCACTCACCGACGCACAATGCTGATATCGCCATTCGCCGACGCCCATCGCCACTTGCTGATGCCCAACGCTGATATCGCCATTCGCCAACGCCCATCGCCACTCGTTGACGACCAACGCTGATATTGCCATTCGCCGTCGCCCAACGCCGTCATCAACAACAAACTCTTAACTTGGTCGCCGGTGGATTGCTCGTCTTCAACAAAGCACACTCTCAAGTCTCAATCTCAGGTAAATATATATTCACAACTTTAGATTTCTTTTGATTTATTCTGTTTTTGGTCTTCAAAATTTCAAATAGATTTTTATGTCTGAGAACTGAGAAGGTAAATAGATTTATTCTTTGGTTTTGTCGCCGAAGAGTGAAATGTGGCTTAAATTTCTTCTGGTTGTGCTTTCGTTTTTGTGGATGTTTTTATAGATGTTTTGTGATTATAGTCTGGTGATGTTTTGTGAAAATTACTTCTTTTCTGGTTGTGTTTTCTTTTCTGGCTTTTGAATTTCAATCTCGACGAGTTTCTTCATCGGATTCGTGATTTATTTGTTTGGTGATGAACGTATGTGTGACCTTACAAAAGATACTCAGAATTGTTATTAATTTTGCAATTGAGCGATCGAGTCTAACAAAACAAAGTAAAGAACTTGCAATATTAGGTCAGTAGAGAATTGTTCAAGAAATAAGGGATTGATAAATTCTCTTTTTATTTCCTCATCCTTGATTTTTTAAGCTATATAGTATATATGTGATAATGTGAATCTGCCTTTTTCGAGAAAGAATGTGTGTATTTATACATTTGGAACTGATTTGACCTGTTTGGAACTGATTTGAACAGAAATAAGGGAAAAAAATGTGTGATAATGAATAGATCAAAATCTTGAAGGACCAAGATTCATGTTCTTGCATTTTAGGACATTTCTGATTATCCTTTTCACTTAATCTTTAGCAATTTTTTTTTACCTAAAGTAACAAGAAAATCGCTTTTCCTTATATGTAAATGGGTCTATATCTTTTCCAGCTTAAATGAATCACAATTGGAAAGAAGGATTTTTGTTAATTTGTGTTTAGTGTAATAGCTCTTTGAATTTTCAAGATTGTTTTGGTGTGGGTTGTTCTGTTTAGTTCTTGGGATTATTAAATTCTCGTTTGCAGGTGAAATGGAAGATATCGAAATTGAAGAAGTTGATGCTCAATGAGAGGAAGATATAAATGATGAAAATATTGATAAACCGGAGAAGAAAATGAGATTTCAATCCGGAGTATGGCAATTTTTTCAATTATTGAGGGGACTAATCCGCCTCGGGCCCGACATCATCTTTGTGGAAAGGGTCTTGCCGCAGATGTAAGGAGGAGTGGAACTAGCGGTCTCTGGAACCACCACAAATTTTGTGAGAAGAATTGAAAGAAAGGTGATCTTAAAGGACAACAAGTTTTGGCCTTTGAAGCAAAGAAAGAAGGAGATGACCAAGGTGGGAACCTAATTAGTGTGTATTTTGATAAAGAAGCTTGTTGATTGGCTATTGCAAAGTACGTTGTGGTTGAAGAATTACCATTTCGGCATGTAGAAAGTGAAGGGTTCAAGGAGTTAGTTTTTGTGCTAGAGCCTCGATTTTCTATGCCGTCCCGTTTCACGATTAGTAAAGATATTATTCAACTTTACTTAGATGAGAAAGAGAAGTTGAAGAAAGTGTTAAAGAATGAGAGGATTTCATTCACCACCGACATATGGATTTCAATTCAGAACATCAATTATATGTGTATCATTGAACATTGGATAGATAGAGAATGGAAGTTGCAAAAGAGAATCATTAATTTTTGTCAAATAAGTGACCACAAAGGGGAGACAATTGGGAAGGAGCAAGCATGTATCAATGAGTGGGGTATTCAAAAGCTCTTTGTCATCAATGTGGATAATGCCTCCTCGAATAACACCGCCATTGACTACATAAAAAGAAAATTCAGAATGAAGAAAGGTGCACTTGTTTTGGATGGTGAATTCCTACATTTAAGATGTTGCGCACGCATTGTGAATCTAATCGTGACGGAGGGCTTAAAGGAGAAACATTAGTCAATCAGTGCTATCCGTAATGCAGTGAGGTATGTTCGGTCATCTCCTTCTAGGTTGTTGATATTTAAAGAATGTGTACAAAGAGAACGGATTGAGTGCAAAAAGCACTTAAGCTTGGATGTACCTACTAGATGGAACTCTACATACTTAATGTTAGAAAGTTCCTTAAAGTTTCAAAAGGCATTTGAGAGTATGAATGATGATTTAAATTTCATGAGTTACTTTACTGAAAAAGAGAAAGATGGGATCTCAAGATGTGGGCACCACGGGAGAGTGATTGGGACAATGCAGCTGCTTTTGTGAAGTTTTTGAGAACTTTTTATGAAGTGACATTGAAATTTAGTGGTTCTACTTATGTCACTTCTAATTTGTACTTCTTAGAAATTTGTGAAATTCAAGCTGAGTTAGAAGGAATGGTGGATGATGAAGTTAGAGATGAATTGTGCAAAAATATGGCTGCTTTGATGAAAATGAAGTACGAGAAATATTGGGGTAACATCAGTGCTACCAATAGTCAATTGATTATAGCCACTGTGCTTGATCCATGATACAAGCTTGAATATGTCAAGCATTCATTTGAGTTTTTTCATGATGGACCTGAATGTGCAAAGCTGGTGAAAACTGTTAAAGACGCTTTTATCAGAATATTTGATCACTACAATAAGAACCCTTATTCGTTTTCGCATTGATCGAGAACCATCTTGTCCACCGATGCCTGCTTGATGACGGTAGTTCAATGGACATTTTGTACTTGGATGTCCTTGAGAAAATGAGGATCAATCCGCAGAGCCTGCGAGCGGCCGCGAGCCCGCTACACGGCTTCACAGGGGACTCGCTAAGTCCCGAAGTGCGCGAGGCAGTCATTACCTGCCTACGGAGAAATCGAGACATGTTTGCGTGGAGCCATAGCGATATGTATGGCGTAGACCCAGATTTAATGTGCCACCGTCTCAACGTTGATTCGCGGGTCCCGGCCCGATGGCAAAAGAGGAGACCGCTCGACCCCGAGAGGGCCCAAGCACTTAAAGACGAAATTGACAAGCTCATCAGGGCCGGGTTCATTCGCGAAGCGAAGTACCCAGCCTGGGTCTCGAATCTAATTCTGGTCCCGAAGCCAGACGGGAGGTAGAGGTGCTGCGTCGATATCACCAACCTTAATGAGGCTTATTCGAAGGACAGCTTCCCCGTGCCCCGAATCGACCAAATGGTCGATGCTACCGTAGGCCATGAACTCCTCAGCTTCATGGACGCATATTCAAGGTACAACCAGATCCCTATGTTCCATCGAGACGAGGAGCATACTGCGTTCATCACCGATCGAGGGCTGTATTGCTACAAGGTCATGCCCTTCGGCCTAAAGAACGCAGGGGCAACTTATCAGAGATTCGTTAACAAAATCTTCTCAGAATTGCTGGGAGTCTCGATGGAGGTCTACATCGATGACATGTTAGTCAAAAGTGCAAAAGCGCGAGATCATGTCACACATCTAGATTAGACTTTCTCCGTCCTTTGACAGACCAACATGATGGTCAATCTGAATAAATGCACCTTCGCGGTCAGAGCTAAGGTTTACCTTGGGCACACTCCGATTCTTGCAAGGAGTTCGCGTGGACCGACGAATGTGAACGGGCCTTCGAGGAGCTTAAGGTTTACCTTGGGCACACTCCGATTCTTGCAAAGCCATTATCAGGGGAGAAGCTTTTCACTTACCTCGCGGTGTCCAAGCATGCAGTCAGCTCGGTGCTTGTCAAGGAGGCTGCTGGAGTCCAGGTGCCGGTTTACTACGTCAGCAAACGCCTCCTCGACGCCGAACTCAGATATCCTGAGCTGGAGCGACTCGCGCTTGCTCTCATCGTCTCAACCAGGAAACTTCGCTACTACTTCCTAGCTCATCCAGTGGTTGTGTTCACCAATCACCCGATAAAGCAAGTTCTGCGCAGGCCGGAGGCTTCGGGCAGACATGTGAAGTAGGCAGTCGAGTTGACACAGTTCGACATCCTGTATCAACCGCGGACAGCGATCAAGGGGCAAGTATTAGCAGACTTCATTGTCGAGTTCACCTTTCCTTTGGAAGAAGATCGAGATGGACAAGGGGAGCCCCCGAAGTGGAAGCTCTTAGTGGATGGATCCTCAAATGAGAACGGTTTGGGAGCAGGGCTCATATTAATTAGCCCTGAGAATCATCGAATCAGCAGCACACTGTGGTTCACCTTCAAGGCCTCCAACAATAAGGCGGAGTACGAAGCATTGCTGGCCGGACTCATACTCGCCAAAGAACTTCAGGTGGACTCACTTATGGTCTTTAGTGACTCGAAGTTAGTGGTCTCTTAAATTTCAGGCAAGTTCCAAGTCCGCGATGATAGAATGGCTGCTTACCTTGAAAAGGTTAAACCGGAGCTTCGAAACTTCTCAAGGCATGAAGTGAGGCACATCGACCGCGAGGATAATTCAAATGCGGACGCTTTGTCAAAGTTAACTACTAGCCGTGATGCGGAGCTTCTTCGTCTGGTCCCGATTAAAACTATCCCCAAACCAAGTATCGCGAACCGAGACTTGGTAGAGGTGATCGAAACTCGGTCTTCGTGGATGGACGATATTGTCGTCTATTTGAAGGAAGATAAGCTACCAGAAGATCGAGACCTGGCCCGAAAGGTTAGGTATCATGCTGAACATTATTTACTACTAAACGACAAGTTGTACAAGAGATGAGTCTCGACTCCGCTGCAGCGCTGCCTTAACATCGAAGAAGCCAAGCGGGTCCTCAGCGAAATCCACGACGGAGTCTGTAGAAATCATGCTGGCGGGCAATCCCTTGCGCACAAGGCCTTGTTACAGGGATTCTACTGGCCCACGATGAAGCGAGACGCCGCTGAATTGGCAAGGAAATGTGATAAGTGCCAGAGGTACTCTGCACTCATCCGAGCTCATCCGGAACGGCTCATGGTCATTTTTTGTCCATGGCCCTTCGCGAAGTGGGGAGTCGACATCATCAGTCAGATGCCCACAGCGCCTGAAGGACTTAGGTTTGCTATCGTGGCAGTGGATTACTTCACCAAATGGGCCGAGACAATTCTCTTATCCACTATCACCGAGAAGAACCTGACAAAGTTCATCCGAGAGCACATCATTTACAGGTTCGGCATACCTCACTCCTTGGTCTCGGACAACGCTCTTCAGTTCGATAATCAGGCTGTGAGGAACCTCTGTGACCACTTTGGCGTCAGCAAAGACTTCTCCGCACCATACCATCCGCAAAGCAATGGCCAAGTTGAGGCCGTCAACAAGATCATCAAGACTACTCTGAAAAGACGACTCGATGCACGCAAAGGACGATGGGCCGTGGAGCTGCCTCTAGTCCTCTGGAGCTATCGCACCACAGCCCGTACGGCCACCGAAGAAACCCCATTCTCTATGGCTTATGGTACTGAAGCAATAATTCATGCGGAAGTGAGGGTCCCCTCATTTCGATACGAAAGTTTCGACGAAGAAACTAACATATCGTTCTTGGCCGCGGAGAGAGATAGATCGAGGAGCAAAGAGAAGTCGCTAGGGTCCGGTTGGAGGCCCAGAAGCAGCGGATGGCGAAGTACTATGACTCCAAGGTGAGAGAGAGAAAATTCAAGGTCGGGGACACCGTCCTCAGACAAGTATTTCAGAGCACCAAAGAGCCAGGGGCTGGGGCGCTTGGATATTCATGGGAGGGAATCTATCAAATCACCGAAGTTCTATGATCGGGGGCCTACCGACTCGCGGATCTCGCCGAGATCCCAATCAGACATCCTTGGAACGCGGAACATCTCAAAACATATTACCAGTAGCCCCTCCCCCCCCCCCCCCCCCCCCCCCCCCTCCCTCCCCTCCCCACCCATCCCTTATTGTAATTCAGTAGTTATTAATAAAAGTTCACTAGATTTCATACTTATTCTTGAATAAACTTAAACTTTTAAAAGTCTGCGGAGTAGACTGTAAACTCGGTGTATAAAGAATAGAATCACGAAGCGGATAAGTCCTAGAAGCACAACCCTGACTATCTTCTTGACCGTGAAGCACCCAAGAAGTCGGGGGGCGTCCGGGGTACCATAAAGAAATAGATGCGCTCTATAGGTACTTCGAAGGCGAGCGAGGCAAGAACGCGTGAGTTCGAAGAGCTTACGTAGGCTTTGATCGCCGAGACTTCCTATCACAAAGGTTTGCCTTGTCAGGTCATTCCTTCCAAGAAGGAAACCTGTTCGGGGACTAACTTGGGAAGGTTTGCTGATTTTTTCCTAGAAACATTCTACTCTTCAAAGAAGATAGAAGACCTAGGTATGCTTAAAGGAAGAACTCCGAGGCATGAAAGACAAGACAGTGTTTCAAAAGACTAACCTGTCCGATCGCCAAAGCGTAGAAGTCAAGAGGCTAGGCTCTGTTCAGAAGCATCGGGTACCGTTGCGAGTAATAGAGTGCTTTAAAATTGCGTTGATCATTAGGTTCGCCCAAGGATGCTTCCTCGTAGAAGGAGCTTGGGCCAGGATAATCCCTCGAAGAAAGGGAAACCCGAAGCAAATCAAAGCGTCTTTCGGAGAAAGCCAAGTTCGGGTTACGATCTAAACAGTCGCGTAATGTTATATGACCCTCGGAGATGGCCTAATAGTGTGGATTGTGATCCTCGAAGAGGACGCGATTAGCTTTAACAAGCAGATATTCCCGAAGGGATTTAATCATTTATTTAAGAGCTCTTGAGCTGTATACGATAAATAGACAATTGTGAAAAATCAAGCTCTACGTTTTATTTATTCGCAGAAAGATTGCAAGAGATAGGTGCCCGAACAAAAAAAAAAAAAGCTATGGTAGCGACTACTGAGGCGGGTGCGGGAGCTCACGCATGACTTCTTTGATAAAATTCCACTCCAGGTGAAGGGCCTTGAGCTTGTCCAGCACCCAATTGGCGCCATCAATAGTGGCCAGCTTGATCTCATTTTGGCAGCCCGGGCTCTGGTGGAATTCAGAGATCCATTGTTGTCTCCTCAGCTCAACGTAGTTGTCAAATACGGGGCTATTCTTGTAATCAGCTACCTTAGAGCTAATTCTAGCCCTAGCCCCGTTGAGATCAACTTCGGTTCGGCTTAGTGCGCCTCGAGCTATTTTCAGCTCGCCCTCGAGGGATTGAATCCTCGTCTCAGCTGCGCCTCTTAAGCCCTTTTCCTCCTCAAGCGTAGCCTCGAACGCCGCTTTCTCGGAGATGGCACTCTCATCGCGAAGTCGACGCTCCTCCTCCAACGCTTTCCATGCCTCCGTCTGTTGGATCATCTCCTGAGCCAGCCCGACCTCGAATTGGATTTTTGCCTGCGCGTGGGCTGCCCTCTCCTTTTCCAACTCCTCTCGGAGCTTGGCCATCTCCTCTGCGTGTTCTCTCCAGCAGTCCTTGGAGCTCCTCAACGTTTCATTTGCTAGCTCCATCATTTTAGTAGAGATGTCTGCTTGAGCGTAGGCATCCCGAAGCTTGGTGGCAAGCTTCTCCTTTTCTCCTCGGAGATGAAGCAAGGCGTCCCTGCCCTGAACGAAGATCGCCTCGGTCCTTTGGGAGTGGATAAAGTTGGCGAGAAAAGCCTACATCGACCAGGGCAGTTAGTGACGAGCGGGGTAGAAGGTTGAAAGAATGATTCGTCAAATCTTACCTTCACGAGCAGCCGCACGCCATCCCTGTTGCATGCTTGAACTGGCTCCTCGAAAAGCTGCCTGAAGCTCTCCTCGGACCAGATCTCGTCCAGCATAGGACCGAGATCCGGCATCTAAGGGAAGGACCCTTAAGGGATGTGCGACCCCTCGCCAAAAAGGGTCCCCACAGGAGGGACTACAAAATCCTCCAAGGGATCCTTGGCAGGGGCAGAACCATCGAGCGAACCCTGAGGAGCCCCAGCACGTTCTGTCGTCGGGGTTTCCGCACCCGGGTCTTTGGAGGAGGATGGGCCCGCTGCCCCGGCTTGGACTGTGTCGCTCTCCTTCGGTGGCGTGGGTCCCCGAGAACTAGCGTCTTCCGCTACTTGCTTCCCCTTGGCCTTGTCCCCGACGGAAGATTCGAGGACGGGGGCTGAATGGTCAGGGGCCCCTACCGAAGGCGGGGACCCCAAAAGGCCAAAAAGTTCATCTACAGGCAAGAAACATGTCAGTATCGACTAATGATAAGAGATGGATACAACCATATTTTCATGAGAAAAGAAATCGCTTACCGTCGTCGAGGACGATGGGAGAACAACGCTACGACCCTGAGGGGGGTTGGGTCGAGGACCCAACGGGCGTCGTCTGCCTCGGTAGAAAGACCGTCCCTGAAGGAGCCGGATCGGCTTGCTCCACCGTAAAGTCCTCGACACTCAACAGAGGATCTTATACCAGGGCCGATGGAGGACTCGGAGCAATCGGAGGAGGTTCACGAAAAATTTCCTCCGTAGCGACGAACGCCGTCGAAGCCACCTTGCCGAAGGAGACTCCCTCGTGGGTCGCCGTCGGGGGATTCTCCCGGGGCGCCTGTGAGTTCTCGGACTCTGGCATGGTCGTCATCGGTGGCGTTGGTGAATTATCTGACTCTGGGACGGGCGTGGTTGGAGGCGCCTCAGAGTCCTTGACGTTTGAAGCCTCCCCGATCTAAGAAGACGGAACTCCTTCGTCCATGGAGGAAGGGGTAGGGGAGCAAACGACCCTAGGAGTCGGTCAGGACTCCGTCTGCGGTCGTTTAGACCTCACAGAATGATCCCCTGCACCCCCGAGTTTCATCATCAGAAGCGGTAGAGTCGCGGACTGGGGAGACAGAGGCTTCTTCGAGGACGAGATCGCGATTTTCCTTTTCGACGGTCGAGGGGCGTCGTTTTTCTTCGGTTGGGTAGCCTGAATGGAAAGCACCACTGTAACCTTCGTCTTCCTCGGGCCCGATTTTTGAACGTAGTGTTGGTCTGGGTCCAACTCCATTCGAGTAAAGATCCACCCGTACTCCATCAAGTTGTCCTTAGTGACGAGGGCCCGGACGTCTCTGCCCTCATCAGGATAGGCAAGGGCGGTCATTATTCGCTCGGCTTGCTCCAAGGTCACCGAGGTGCGAATGAAGGATTCTGAGTGCAAACCCGAGTTAGCAAGAGTAGCAAGAAACAAAACAAAAGGAGGAACGTTAAGCGAAATACGTACCAGGAACGTTATAGTTCCTCGGGACAAGCCTTGCTCCCTCCACGGAGCTGAAGGGGTCGAACTTCCCCCCGGCCCAGTAATTCTTGTCCTTCCATCCCTCGCAGGATGATGACAAGTTTGTCATCATTATCTTCCTCTTCTCCCAAGGTGCCAGGAAGAAGTGCCACACCTCTGACTTCTTAGAGGAGGGTTTGTAGAGGAAGCAGACCTTCGCCGAGGTAGGGGCGACCCCGAACAGCAGCCCCCACAAGATGTGCATCCCCGCCATAATCTTGTATGCGACTGGCTTAGCAAAAGTCCCCAGTATGAAAGGACGTCGTGGACGAGGGGATGCAGTGGGAGCCGGGCCCCGTGCTTCATTATGGCCTTGTTGAAGGCCACCAGAGAACGGGGCGGGCGATTGGAGCACTCCCCCGCGGACATCACTCAGGTGGTGGAATTGCTCTCGGATATGCTCAACGTCATTCTTGGAGCAGGTGGAGACTCTGGCCTCCGCGGCGATGATGGCAGAGGGCCACGCGACTACGAGGTCGTCAGCCGTGACCGTTCGTGCACCAGGAGGCGACTGAGGAGCGGCTGAGCTTGTCGGCGATTCGACGGGCGTACCTTCGACCACCCGAGAGCCCGAGGCCGAGGGCTTGGACTGCGTGGCCGCAACTCCTGAGGATCACGAGGCCGGACCGCTTACTAAGGGTGCCGCAGAATAAGTTGGAGCGGCTATGGCCTTTTTCACTTTCACTCATCTCATTTTCTTCATCCCTGCCGCCGCCGTCGGAGGCGGTGGCGACGAGGGCGCCACAGGCGAAACAGGTGGCAAGGGGTCGGAGCGCTCGGACGAGGGCGCGGACCCAAACCGAGTGCCGGAAGAGGACGATGTAGAGTTGTCGGACATTTTTCTGAAAAAGAAAGATTCCGATCAAACATCTCAAAACCCCAAAGGGAAAAACTCAAGGACGACTAAGCCATAAACTGCCCGGGAAGTGAAGATCTGAGACGGGTTCGAAGAGCTTACCAATGTTGAGTGAATGGGTGAAGAAGAAGATTCCGAAGAATGCCGGTGAAAACTTCAAACGCCTGAGACTTGAAAGCAAACTCATCGAAATATCGGGAAATCGATGAACTCGAAGTTTTTGAGAGAAAAGGCGTGCAATGTAAAAGTTCGTGAAGGGTGAGAGGGGAGGGAATTTATAGGAGAAGTGAGGAGTCGAAGAAGCGAAGTCTCTTCGAGCCTTTTCGCCCCCAAACCCCGAGCGCAATTCTGGAGCGTCGGATTGGAATTTTCCCCTCTTCATCTAATGGTCAGGGATTTTCAACGAGAATTCCATAATTGCTTGACGTCAGCATATCCCATTAGAAAAGACGGAATCTCAAAGGGTGTGTCAGAGCATTAATTGCCTGTCACTCAAAAGGCGCGACTTTTTAGCCAAAAAAGCGTCCCAAAGAAGGAATCCCAGAGGACGCGGCACGTACCCTCGAGGATTGGGGGGAAGATGTTGTAAGTGGATTTTCGTCCAAGGTAAGAGCGTCGGGCGCGAAGCCCCCGGAGAGCAGCAACCGCGAGGGAGAGCGCCCAGGTAACAGCGCAGCATCGCCATATCATCAAGGAAGCTATCGTCGGGGAGTCGGGGGGCTAGGGTTGTCGCAGATCACTCTCGCTCCAACACCCATGAGGATAGTCGGTGGGAGCACCACCGAAGGTAGAGCCCATCTTGTAATGAGATCCTCGGAGAAGGACAATTAAGCCAGAAACCACAGAAGCCCGAGGATGAACTAGATCTGCAATGGTATCCACTGAAAAAGGAAAGGTCCAGTCGAGACGGAGGGTTCCTCGCGAGGCTTGAGATCCCCGATCGAAGATGGAGTCCGCGTAATATGTAGTCTAGGTCTTTCCTTGTAGTGATTGATTAACCCCGATTGTAGGGATGTCTGACAGGTACTGTAGACGTCCTGTTCCCAACGTACATCGGTAATTAGTTGGTAACCCACTCCCGTAATTCAGAGAGGGTATGGTCGACTGTGTGTTTAGGTCACCTAATCCCAAAAATTAAGGGATGGTTTGTCAGGCCTTATTAATGAAACCTTCTCCTCTCTCCTCCGACGAACCTATAAAAGGTAGAGGAGGAGAAGGAAGAAGGCGTTGGAAGAACTATGGGAAAAACTCTATAGAGAATTCACGAGATATTCCATAAATATTGGACGTAGGCTGTTACTCCACCGGAAAGCCGAACCACGCGAAAAACTCCCCCGTGTTTAACTATTCCCCACCGCATTCTTCCTATTCATCGCCGTATCAAAACCTAGAGATACAGATCATACCGTTGGTTCAAATTTTACATCAACACTGGCCATTATTTCTTTTCATTGCATTCATATTGCTAGATTTGGAACAATGATTCATAATCTTGAAATCTTGATCAAAGTAGCAACTTGTAAGAAGCACGTGTGACTTACAATATAGAAACAAACCTAAGTTAGACTAGTCACATGGATTGTTTGATTTAGACCTCTAATCTTTCACTTAAGTCTTCAATCAGATTGTTTCTAGGTGTGATGGAATAATTACATTGTTTGGGGTTGGTTGAGCACGTGTTTGATTAATCTAAATTAGACTACATTGGTCACCTAAAAACTAATTAACTCAACAGTGTAAAAAAGGAATCGTAGTTAGCATGGATAGTGCCGCTGTTAGTTTTTCATTTATTTATTTCTCTTTAATTAAATTATCATCTATTTATTATTTGGGTAAATTTTACTTTTGCCCCTTGTACTTTAGGTAGATCTCAATTTGATCCCTGTACAAAAAAAGTCACATTCGTAGTCCTTTAACTAAACAAATGATTCAAACTAGTCCCTCCGTCGAAATTCCGTCTATTTTTTTTTTACGAAAAATGCACACGTGACTAGCGTGTGATCGACTTATTGGGGGCAATGTTGGAATTGAACAAGAGTATTTTTTACTGGTGCCCCTTAAACTTCATGTATTTGACAACTTTCCCCATGATCTTCAATTTTTTATAAATTGCACCTTGATTTCAAAAATTATAGCAAATCTCTACAAATTGACAACGTCTATTAATTTTATAATGAAAAGAGACTCACACCTGAGTCAAATGAATTTCATGAGGGTATTAGTGTCATTTCCACTTCTTCCTCTTAATTATTCATCAACATATTTTTTTTTCCTTTGTCTTATACCTTTTATTTTTTCTACCTCTCCCTATATCTTCTTCTCGACAGATCATAAACTTCTTTTTTTCTTTTTTTTAGTCAAACCCACCATATTAGCACTATTTATCTTATTCCACATCTAGTAACTGCATCAAACTCAAAAGAAAAGATAAAGGCCCAAAAAAAGATGCTTTGATAGACTTGAGATCTAGCTCTAACAAGAACACAGCCTTGACGCCATTAAAGCCGCAACATTGGCTCGACAAGCACGGCCTCGTGATTTGCCATGCTGTTGAAATGGGTATTGAGCCTGACGAACCTAAACCCATAACCAATTCTAATGGTTAGTTTTCTCGATGCAAAACCATGGACGAGTCTGACTTTGAGTGCGTGAGATGCCTTAGGATGAAGCTAGTTTAGTCAGTTCCCAACGGAGTCGCTTCCCTCAAGCGCGTCCTTGCACGCGATGCTTAATCGAGGTGCGTCCTTGCACGTGGCGACGTCTTGGGGTTTTTTTTTTTTTTTTATCACGGTGACCTCGCAGTAGGCTTTCGTTTTTTTATCAAGGTCTTCGCGACGGGTTTTGGTTTTCTATCGGCACGGACTGCGCGGCGGGCTTGGGTTTTCGATTGGGGGAACTTGCAGTGAGCTTGGTCAGATCGCGGGGCGAGGATCGGGACACCGTATGTGAAGCCCTTATTGCCTAAATCGACCAAGTCGAACCGGGATAATCGAAGTTGGAAATCATGGAGTTTTGGAATATGGGGGTTGTTTTCTTTATCATTGACATGTGGCCAAATTGACTAAGAAAATAGTTAAGGTTGCTTGATTGAGAAAAAAAAATAGTTTAAAACGTTCCAGATTTTTGAATGTACATGAAATTCTTTAGGATATGTGTGTGTTTTAAGAACAAAAAGTATAAATGTCTTCAATTTTTTTTTCAGTTTCTTGTGGAAACAATTATTGGTGTGAAACGAAGGATGAAAGAGATGATTTAGTGGATGATTGTAAATCGAAAATCTAAGATTTTTGTTTTTGTTTTTGTTTTTTTGTTTATTTTTTTTGGTTTCAAGAACAACATAAGTTTTATTTTTTCATCAATGGAGTTTTTTTATGAATTTTTTTAGAATTTCATCAACGCCGTTATATAAAAATCATGTGCAAGTCACAAGAGAGTTTGTTGCCATTAAAAATTTAACCTCTATTATCAATTTGTAGTGATTTACCAACAACTTCAAGTTTAAGGTGTAAAATGTTACAAATTAAAGGTGATGGGACAACTTGCCACACCTCGTATAGTTTAGGTGGCACCAGTGCAAAATTAAACGCCTATTACACTCTTAACAAACTAAAAAATTTAAAAATAAAAAGGGAGAATTTCAAAATAAAAGCCATTCTTGATGTCATTTAATAATCAATACCCCAAGTGGTGTGCTCCTTTTATTTCCACTCTATGTTTGTTGTGTAAATTTTGGCGTATAAATTAAAAGTGCAAACACATGGAGCATAGATTATCATTGTGTCAACAATGGGGTATTCATCAAAATTCCCTAAATAAAAATAAGGAATGGTTCTTCTTCTTCATTGTCTTCTTCCCCAACACCCAAATAAACTAAAACAAAACAAAACATATGATTTTTGAATCAGAGTTACATTCCACAACCATATAGCAAAATTCTTCCAAAACTAAATAGCAAAATATTTTAAGGGAGAATTTCAAAATAAAACCATTCTTGATGCCACTTAATAATCTATACCCCAAGTGGTGTGCTTTCTTTATTTACACTCTATGTTTGTAGTATAAATTTAGGGGTACCAATTAAAAGTGCAATACACATGGGGCATAGATTATCATTGTGCCAAAAATAGGGCATTTCTCAACATCCCCCTTGTTTTAATCTTCAGTTAGGCCCACCTTAGCCAAGAATACAATATGTATTGTAAGGGACAACATACATCAATAACTCATATATCTAAGGATTTGTTCACTATTTTAGCTACTAGCTGAGACCATCTTTCTTGAGGATTGAAATCACCATTTTATTTGATTTGAAATATAGTACAAGAAATACATTAATACGGACTACTCGAATATGACTAAATAAAACTCCACTAAATCTCAATGAGTTAAAACCCCAAACTCACATAATCACTATTGTTAATATTGCGAGCAGGACTCAAACGAGAAGGAACGGAGGTGAAACGAGAGGCATGACAACGAGACAACAGGGACGGAGAAAAAGCCCAAACACGATCAAAACCCCCCATTCACTCGCCTCACAAAGTAGCCCCGGAGCTCTTCACTCGAGATCTTTCTCACGGAGGTTAACCTGGACGTGAATAGGTTCGCGAGCCACTCGACTCTCGTCGTTTGGCGGTGGAGGGAGGCCCTCGGGCATGACTATGAGCGTAAATGATTCTCGATAGGACCCCAAAGCTCAGAGTCCTTGTTTATTGCCCTCAATCCATGCCACCCCTCGAAATTAGCCCAACAAACACGAGTTGAGATAAAGCAATAAAGGTTGAAAGAGAGAGATTAAGGGATAGAGATGAGAGAGAGAGAGAGTTCGGATAGAGATGGAGAGGAGTATAGTTGTAGAGATTAGTGTTTTTTTATAGGGATTATTAAGGATGTAAACAAACTTTTGGTTAATTTTTTAGGAATCAGCCTTAGTTTAATGAAATTAAAGATTTAGCCGTAACATACGTGTAACATATTATGTTACATGTAACATACATGTAACATAATATGTGATACCTGTAACATACGTGTATCATATTTATGTTGCACGTGTAACATATTGTGTTACGCGTATGTTACATGTATCATATTATGTTACACGTATGTTACGGCTAAATCCTTAATTTTAGGAAACTATGGCTAAATCCTTCAAACTTTTTAAAATTGCTAATTTCTTAACTGTCCCTTTTTTTTATAATTAAAATCAAAAGTAAAAAATAGAGAAAACAAACAAAATATTGAATTTAAGGGTAGTAATGTAATTTTGTATATGCATATACATCTAATAATCTCTTATTTTGGCACGTCTCCATTTTATGTTAGTGTATAGACGGATTCTCGACGTAGGGATCATTTTGAATCATTTTTATAGTTAAGGGACTGCAAATGACACATTTTTACGTACAGGGACCAAAGTGAGACCGGCCTTAAAGTACAAGAAGGAAAAGTAAAAATTATTCTTATTATTTCAACTACTGAATAAGAAAATCCCTTTTTTATTTACTTCACGTAGTTTCAATATCAGTGTGAGCAATCCTGTTCTAGTGTAGAGAACCGTGAGGTTAAATTTTGCGTATTTAACGATACCATCACAAGCTCATCTATACTATCACTCTCCCTCCTTACCTCCATCCCTCCCTTTATCTTCCTCTCTCCCCCTCAATTTTGTGCTCAAAACTTCCCGACATCACAAATCCTCCATGAAGTATCCAATTGGTGCATTTGAAGAGTCCTTTGAAAGCTCACGACGAGCCTTATAATATGAGTGGTGGTTAAGAACTAGAATGCACTGGATTTTGAAAACAGTAAAAACAAACAAAGTCCAGCTTCACGACCTCACAAGTTCGACCATTTTTGGGCCAAATTGGACAACAATGTCGCCACCATCGAGATTGAATGGTTTAATCTACCGGACTGTACCAAACCGCGACTAGCCACCTACGTGTGTGGGCCACACACCATCACAAACAACCACGTTGATGTTGGCAACCACCCTAAAGACAGAATTCATTGCTGCCCATTATCCCATTGGCCTCGTGGCCATCGCTTGCTGCCGGCGACGACGTTAGACGTGGCTAATAATAGTCATAACATAATTACAAAAATGCAACTAAAGAGGAAAATGGCTATTCCTTAACCAAAAAAGGAGAAATGGATATTTAGTTAATTTTTTAAAACATGGGCAATTACTCTAAAAGCTCTTAAAAGATATTGTTGCTATTAGTCTGTACTTCATACCATATTTAAGAAAATACTTAATGTTTTCAGTTATTCAATTAAATGTCAATTTTTTTTATGCAATTTATAATATCACTGTCAGTCACAATACCAAGAGATACTGAAATATATGGATTGAACGAAGTGATTATCTTATTCAATGATTTTTTTAGAATCATCGAATCCATTGTGATGTCAAATAGGGTTTGACTAAAGAAAGATCAATGTAGCATATCAGTTTGGGATGTCAGTTTTCTCCACGGAGATGGAGATCCACTTCGTTTATTTGGGGATGGAGAGCTTAATATGGAGAATATAGTGGGGATAGAGGTGAAATTTATCCTCCAAAACTAAATGGAGCAGGGATGGAGGGAACACTATTTGCTCCATGGAGCTCCATATACTTATGTATTTAAAAATATAATTTTATAATTCACTTGTAATTATATAATTATTTTAGAATTTCTTATTATTTATCTAATTTCAATCGAATTTAAATTTATCTATTTGATAGCAAAACAAGAAAACTCTCTATAATAAAAATTGGCTTAAGTTTCACAAGACTTATGATATAATATAGGTTGTTTTAGAATTAATATTTTTTAGAAATTTTGTACTCGTTAATGGAGCACGGATGGATGTAGGTCATCCAGTTCTCCACCCTCATCCCAGTATAATTTAGATGGGGATGTGGTGGGGATGGAGAATGATTGTAGTCGTGAATATGGAATTGGAGAATAAATATCCAGCTTCATGAATCTCCATTGACATTCCTACTATCAGCGTTTCTTTTGGATATGTTTTTATGCTATTAGGTTTTTTATTTAGTATTATTCAAACAAGAACCAAATCTTTAGAGTTAGCATTGCCCAATCTAAAAAAAATGATATTATGCTAAATACTTTACCTTGTTCGTATATAGGTCACACTTCAAAACACAAATATTAAATTAAAAACAATAGAACATGGACATTTCTTTAAATGAAGTTTAATATTTGACTACACGACTATATACTAAAAAATGGGTAATTTCAACATGTTGGCTTAACTTAAAACTTAAAACAGTGGCAACTAGTGCATTGCAAATTTACAAAACAATATTCTCATAATGAAATTCCCATATTGGGTTCATTAGACAAGAGTTAGATATATGTATTGTTGCTTTAACGAAATTTCAACATTTTCTTCCCCAATATGTTTTTTTTTATTTATTCTAATGTTGTTTAAGTTTAAGCAATAATCACTAGCAGCAAAGTGATTCATTCAGCTACTGGAAACCAAATTTAATAGATGGATACATTGTTTGACTAACATTTTGTTGGAATAAAATATGCTACTAGAAAATATAGTTTTATTTCTCACTCAAATATTACAAAATGCCATACCACTCTTACTATTTCTCTCAACAATTTCTACACAACCCTCACTTTCTTTCTCAAAGAAGCGTTGCTTCCTTTTTTTTCTCTCACTCTCTCTATTTTCTTTCTTCTGATATGGTGTAAAGGAATGAATGAAGCATTCCTATTTATAGGCAAAGATAAGAGCTTGGGGGTAATAAAAAAAATATTAAACAAAGGTTGCAAAAAGCATCTTATAGAGGTTATACATATATAACCTTATTTCCTTTAACCATTCGGCAGCCATATGCCTTTTGTTTTTTTGTTTTTATGTTCCTTTCCTAAAGGTTCTCAACCTATTAAAATAAGTTTATACTATATATATAATATATATTATTATATATTCCAACACATTTTCCAAACACATAAATATTAAAAATCACAAGATGAGGGACAATGACTGAGAGTGAAAGTACACATGAAGTGAAGCTGAGGATATTAAAGCTAGGACTTATTAGCTAACACACAATGCAAGGCAATCGAATTGAACCGTGCAACGCGAGCGTCAATGCGAGATGACAGAAACATACATAGGAAGGAAATCATCTTGAAAAGATAAAAGAGAAATCAGAACTCAGACAAGGCCCCCATGTTTATGTTGACGCGGGAGGCCAAGTAGTCTTTGTTCTTGAAATTCGTAACGGAGCAATTGGCGCGAATCTCACCTTGGTTTCCTGTCAAGACACTGATCTGGCCTAACTTTGTCATGGCGATCACGAACTTTTCAAAGAAGAGGGACTGGTTGACGGCAAAGCTAGTCACGATGTCCTTGGTCCTGCTATAGCCGTACAGGCCCTGGTCCGAGTTCAACACGCCCTGTCGGTTCATCAGATTCACATAGTACTTGTTGTCAAACACATACGGGCTACGGATGTCCAACACTGTAGTAGTATTTGCCGTTATTGTTGGACAAATCTTCTTCAGGTACTTTGCGAAATTCTTGTCTATCACGGGGTCTTGCGTGGGGTACAATCGATCAATGAATGAGGAGCAGTGGCTGATTCCAATGGTGTGGCCCCCAGATACTGCTACAACGTCCGTAGGGTCGAGGTTTTTGGTCCCAAGAGAGTCGACGATGGTACTGGCAGTGCTCCAAGGTGGTGGGAAGTCTGTCAATGTTTGATTTTGGGTCGCGTATGTCAGTCCATCCCTTCTTCCCAGTGGCACCGCATAGTCAGGGCCGCCTGTCTGCATTATTGGCAAAAATAAAGTTAAAAATAAAGATTATCGTAGGAGTGAGATAGCATTCGATCTAAGTACAATTATTTATGAACAAAATTTAAAATTGGTATGAGGATTAAGTGTTAACTAGCAACACTAAGTTATGCATTTGCATAATTCTAAACTAACAACTTGCAGCTTCAAATATGTGATTTATGAATGCGAAAAGTAAATAAGTGAGAAATAAGTGAGACTGATCTAATTATCCGGCTGTCCAAATTACACCAAAGTAAAGCATATAGGATGGCAAAATTTATTAATATAACAAATTAATGAGATTTATTAACGATTAATTAAAGTTAATTCACATGTCCACAAATAAACAAATATCAAGCGCACATGGTCGGCGCCGGCGAATAAGTGCTTGAGTTGGTATTAGGATATTGCCTACAAGGATTGGAAATTTAGAAGATAATTTAAGAGATTAACTATATGGTAGCAAGATCCAGTAATAGAACATCATTATAATATTTTATTTGTATGAACTTTTGCATACGTATATGATCTAAATAGGGTCCGTAATTTAACACTAAATTGGATCGTTAATAGAGACAACCTTAGTTACAAGGCTAAAAATCCAATAATATAAACAATTGATTGTAGCAGTAAGAAGAGAAATATGTCATGTTAGTATATACGTACCATGTAAACAGAATCACGAGCAGCAATAGTGATAATATCTGTGCAAGAGACGACTCTGCCACATATTTTGTGGAGTATAGCGCGAAGGTCATCGATGATCTCAAAAGCTCGTGCGCGCAGGCTCAGATTTGGTGGTGCATACTTCTCGCTTAGCTCATTTGTAGAACTTTCCAACAATACTGATCCATCGCATCCCTGCATTTACCATATGTTTAAGTAATACAGCTTTTGAACAATTCTACTAATTGTTAGAATTTTTGTCGAGAAATTAATACTACAGTTTTCTAATAATGGTACTAGTTAAAATAAAAAACGTGTGTATTAATGACTATTTAGCAAGCAATATTATGAAATGCCACATAACTTTTTTCTAATATTTCTCATGATGGTGCAATGTTGCACAACATTTCTATCGCATGAATATTGGCATAGAAAAAAAGGTACGAAAGTTCATATATTATTTTTCCAAAGCTCTTATTAAAACATATATGTATTAGGTTTTATGATTAGGTTTTATGCGAGGAGCATCGTACAACTTTCAGTTTTGTACAGAAAAAGTCCTACAATAAGTTTTACATATGGAGCACTCTACAATATTTATTTTCTTATGAGAAATGCTAGACATGCTAATTATTTAACTAATTTTTTAATACCAACTTATGTGGCAATTGAGGTGTCATATCTTGATAGGTTGAATATTAAATTTTTCTACTTAATTAGGTAATAAACACTCACTAATAATATTATGACACATAAATTGATATTAAAAAAGTTGGTAAAAAGTAGAAAGAAGAAAAGAAATTAGCAAAGCTTCTTAGAGAATAAAAATAAAGCAAAGCTTAGAGCACCCTGCACTATTCATTGTCTTATGTAATAATATTTAAGTCAGAAATAATATTATATTTTTAGTCTATTTCAGTAAAGTGGCATTAGAGCAAAGGGTTCTTAAACAGTTCGTTGTTAACAAAAATGATTAATTTATTTCATCTCGGATTCATAATATTAATCATGATAATTTTTTTCGTATATACAATTTTTAAACATTTTACAATTAATACGTTACGTGAAGCAATGAAAAAGTTAAAGGGCCAGTTAGGTAAAATAGTCATTTTGGACTGTGTGCTTTAAAAAAAATAGCCACAGTTTCAAAAAACTTAAAAACTAGTCATAATACATATAAAAAATTTCTGACAATAAAAATTATTATAAGAAAATTTTTGACACGCGTAAGAAATTTTTGAAATGGTTATTTTTTAAATTTTTTAAAACTGTGGCTATCTTTTAAATTCATTTTCTAAATAGTGGCTATTTTCTTAAAATTTTCAAAGTTAAAATCCTCAACACTACTTATAGAGCTTGATTTCTTTTAAACATTTCACCTGAATAAAGACAATATTATAGACATGAGTCGGTTAAAAAAATAGTTCAAAATTCAAATTAATAGCATTATTTTTTAAATCACACATTGTCAAAAATGATATATAGTGCTAGTATCATTGAACATAAATATTGAATTAACTAACACAATTTCCAAAATCTTAAATAGCTATCGGTTGAGCTTTTATAACCATGGATGAATTGCCTCATTGGGAGATCATAAACATTTTTTTTTTCTTTCTATTATTGTTAAAATCGTGGACAAAGACTAATAATTCAAAGTTTCTAGTTTCTAATATGATATTAAGATAGGTTTGTAGCTAAATGGCGTAATTTAAGAAGTTGTTAAAAAATTAATGTCCATAATTTTCATGTTTTGGTGAATCGTAAATTAATCATAGGATATTGACAACTAACAAAACTAAATCATTTACTTAATAAAAATATAAATAAGACTACAAACCAAATTCTTGTTTTAATGTGACGCTAAAATGTGAGTTATTCATTTAAACACTATATAACTAAAAAGAATAGTTAAAAATTTATTGTATCAATGGAAATAAAAAGTTATTTTTTGTTAAATACTTTTTTATTGATAAAAAAAGGTGTAAAAATAATAATAAATAAAGCAAACGCGGCTTTAACAAAAGGGTAAATTTTATTTTTTCCCATTGTACTTTTGGTGTCGTTTCATTGTGGTCTTTGTACTTAAAAATAATTCATTTGTAGTCCTTAAGCTACAAAAATAGTTCAAATTAGTCCCTCTGTTTATATTCTGTGTATCTTTAAACAGAACCGGATGACATGTGGCATTTTAAAGCTATGTTACTTAATGTATTAAATTACATTATTACCCTCAACAAAATAATTTTAATGTTATTATTTAATCTTTAACCTGTATTTTTACATTTTTTTTACTTTAATATAAATAAAACTTAAAAAAAAAACTGTAATCTCTCTAATTTCAGTATTTCTATCCCTCTTGTTCTCTCTCTAAAATTAGTATCCCTATCTCTCCCTTTGTTTCCCTCTAGTTCTCCCTGTCACTCTCGGAGTTGGGGGCAACAGCTCTGGGTTAGCGATGCGTGGAGGCAGGCAGGGTTTCAAGTTGCAGGGTGGGGTCGGTGTGGGGGATCGGGGTTCGCGGTGGCGGGTTGGGATTTGGGTTTGGATTGCACGGTTGGGTTTGGCGGTTGGGGTTGGGCTCGCACTGCGGCTTTGGATTTGGCGGTGCGGGTTTGGCTCAAGCGATGGCTTTGGGTTTGGCGGTGGGGGTTTGACTCGCGCGGCGGGTTTAGGGTGGGGTTGGGGTCGAAATTCGTTCGAGATTCGGTCAGAGTCTGGACGAGGTTCACGGCGGGGTTAGATCGGGATTTGTTTTGATTTTGGTCGAGGTTCGATCGAAGTCTCGTCAAGGTTCGATTGGGAGTCTCGTCAGGGTTTGATTGGGATTTGTTAGGGGCCGGGTATGCTCGGATTCAGGGTTTAGCCCGGGTGTTGGGGATTTTTGCTCAGGGACTCGGCTCGGGCATGGTCGCATTGGAAGTTTTCAATATTGTAAAGTTGTGATATTGTCTTTTATTTGAGGGGATTGAAGAAGAAGACTGTGATTGAAGAAGCAGATTGTAAAATATATATATATATATATATATATATATATATATATATTACTTTTAATTTGTGAGTATCTTAAGAATTAAGAGAAGGAAATATATAATTACGAAAATTACAAAATCTTTTGTTTAGCATGGTTAAGGAGTTCAAGATTGGAAAAACAACTAAATTGTCCCCCATCGTTTAACCACGCACTCCTCGCGTGTTCTAACGCCGTTCAAAAATACACGAAAGTTTAACGGAGGGATTATTTTGACTCGTTTTTATAGTTTAAGGAGATCGAATAACATGTTTTTTAGTGCATGGACCAAATTGAAACGACCCCTAAAATATAGGGACTAAAAGTATAGTAAACAAAATCGTGATTAGGAGTCTCTTAAGAAGAGGACTGAGACGAGTATATAAAGGGACAGTTAAGAAATTAGTCATTTTAAAGGTAAAATTTGAAGGATTTAACCATAATTTTACGAAATTAAGGATTTAGCCGTAACATACGTACAACATAATATGCTACACGCATAACATTTTATGTCACACGTGTAACATGTACATTTCATGTTACGCGTATAACATACGTGTATTATATACATGTTGCATGTGTAACATAAAATGTTACAGTACACTACATAATTTGGCATCCAACCTCATTTGACATGTCATCTCATTTAACTTAATTTTCATATTGCTATTATGCCTTTTTTTGTGGAGTTTATAAAATGTGATTAAAGCTTGAAGGATTTAGCCATAGTTTCACGAAATTAGGGATTTAGCCATAACGTGTAACATTTTTTGTAACATGTAACATATATACCTGCAAAAAATGCAACATTAAATGTAACATTACATTTAATGTTGCATTTTTTGCAGGTATATATGTTACATGTTACAAAAAATGTTACACGTTATGGCTAAATCCCTAATTTCGTGAAACTATGGCTATATCCTAAAAGATTATCTAAAAATTTAGTTAAACGCCTAAAAAACTCGACTTTTTTCATTGTTATTTTCTTCGAGCATTGTTATTATCTTGTATATGTCATCCTTAGGAAAGAGAATGATGTATAGAAAACAGAAAATAGAATTTTAATGCATTTTGAAGCTTCAGTTTGACCACATAAAATCAGGAGAAAAAGGGGGATGCATTTAGGAGAAAATGCGAGTAACGTGAGAAGTTGGAAAAATTGAGCGCGAAATACCATTAAAAAAAAGAATTAAAATTTGTTTTCTAAAAAACGTAGGAAAAGGGAACCATACACTCCCTTAACCACGCATATGACATTAATGTGTATAGATAAATTATAGGGTGAGTTGCAAAAATAGGTCAAAATTAAATGTTTGTTTTAAATGATAGCCTATTTTTCAATAAATTAAAAAAAATAGCTATGTTATGAATTCCATAACAGAAAAGTGTTATACAAAATATAACACATCTGTAAACATTTGTAAGATATTATTTAACACTTCAAAAAATTATTAGTAAAACTTGAAGTGTTACAAAATATCTTACAAATATTTACAGATGTTTTATATTTTGTGTGACACTTTTCTATTATACAATTCATAACATTGCTAATTTTTTAAGTTTTTGAAACACAGACTGTATTTTAGAAACGAAACTTTTTTTTGGCTATTTCCTACGATTTTCCTACATTATATTTTACTTTTTTGGAGTTCATAGCAAAATGATATATCGTTAAAACTTATATTTAAAAATATTACTCACTAATTATAATATATTCTTTTAACGAGATTCTCAAGCAAAGAAAGTCTACTGGTAAAAATGATTTTGATCCATCATATTTTACTTTTTTATATTACAATTAAATCTAACAATCTGAAATGGTTCTCTATTAATTAAAGTGTGCTTTAATTTACTATTTTAAAACGTATAAAAAAATATAAAAACAAAAGACCGCTCACTTAGAGCATCTTCAATATAATGTTAGTTTTATGTGTCAATGCTAAAATTTAATATTTTTTGCATGAAAAGTGTTATTTAATGCAATGTCATCTTTTGTGTCAAATGTGATAAATATTATTTTTGGTGCAAAATTTAGCATCATATATATGCCAAAAATTTAGCACTTGACTTGATCTGTCATGAGTTGGTTGATTTTTAAATTTTTTATGTAAAAATAATAATGACTACCATATTATATTTAAAAAACTTTTTTCTATCAAATTTAATTATTATTACACATAGTCTTCTTTATGGTTGACTATAATATTATCATTTACGAATTCCACTACTAAAAATTTATGTTTTAATATATAACATTTAGTATAATAAAAATGAATTAAAACACGAAACACGATATGTCACATGAGTGAGAAGTTGGGCAAAGTGGGCACGAAATGCTAATTAAAAAAAAAGGAATTAAAATCCGCTTTCTAAAACACGTGGGAAAAGGGAACGATTCACGCCCTTAACCACGCATGTGACATTGATGCATAAAAATACAATATATTTTATGTTTTAGAGTTCATAGCAAAATGATAGATCTTTAAAACTTATATTTAAAAAATTACTCACTAATTATAATATATTTTTTTAGCAAGATTCTCAAGCAAAGAAAGTCTACCGGTAAAAATGATTTTGATCCATCATATTTTACTTTTTCATCTTACAAATAAGTCTAACAATGTGGAATCGTTCTCTATTAATTAAGGTGTGCTTTAATTTATTATTTTAAAATCTAAAAATAAAAAACTGTTCACTTAGAGCATCTCTAATACAATATTAGCTTTGTGTATCAATGTTAAAATTGAACATTTTCGAATAAAAAGTATTATTCAATGAAATGTCATATTTGGTGTCAAATGTGATAAATGCTATTTTTGGTGCCAAAATTAGCATCAAATATATGGCAAAAATTTAGCACTTGACTTGATCTGTCATGAATTGGTTGATTTAAAAAAAAAATTATGTAAAAATAACGTTGACTACCATTTTATATTTTAAAAAGTTTGTTTCTACCAAATTTAATTATTATTACATGCGGTCTTCTCTCTAGTTGATTGTAATATTTATCTTTTACGAATTTCACTACTAAAAATTAATATTTTAATATATGACATTTAGTATAATAAAAATGAATCAAAAGACTTAGTATGAAATGTAATATTTTTATTTTATTTAATGTCAAATTTTATATTAGCATTTGTATTTATATTTGAGATGATCTTAATTAAAAAAAATTATTGATACTTTTTTAAAAAAAATTGTGAATTTGTAATCTTGAGAAAAGAAAGAAAATAAGTTATTTATATATATATATATACACACACCTTTAACCCTGCGTGTGACTGTGACATTAATATGTTATACGTGTATATAAACACGAGTTTTTTTTTTAGCTGAATAATATTTTTAAAGTATGAAAATACTTAAAATTTACATAATAAAAAAATTAAAAGAATTTATGTTTAAACATTTTTTTTTCTCTTCACACCCTCTTATTTTATATAAAATTAATTTGATTTTTTTAATTCCAAACCTTACCATTAACTTCATTTTTTTAATCTTTATTACTAGCCTCTTCAAACATTCCCACCCCCACCAGCTCCGATCGCCTGGCTTGTTTCTCTCTTGTATATTTTCTAGATAATTATTACTTCTTTCACTTCCAATTGGACTAAACAAAGTGTTTATATTATTATTTGATTTTGACCAATAATGACCAAAGTTTTTATAAATTAATAAGATATTAGCCGCTAATACATAAGAAAAAAATGATACAGATGTAAATGCGCATTATCATCATATAATTAAGAAAATGACTAATTTCTTAATTAATCAAAACCTTGATCATTTTCTTAAAACATCATTCAAAAATGACTATTTACTCAATATTTTTTCAAGATATTATTACTTTCTGTTCTGAAAACTAAATACTTGTGAAACATAAAAAATTAAGGCTACAAAAAGTGTAAATTTTAAAGACTAACTGTGATAAGAAGCCATGCTCTGTTTATTCATGGGTAAGTTTTATTTATTTATTTTTTCATTTGCAATTTTATGAGTTAGTGAAGTACCTAGAAAAGGGGTACCTGTTTTCGTATAAAAAAAAGGGGCGGAAACCCATTCTTTTGCTACACACCCCGTTTTTTTTTTTTAAGCAAACAAATTTATTTTGTCTTCTATATTTAAAAATAAAAAATAAAAATTGAACCGTTGGATTTCAATCCAATGGTCGGTCAAAAAAAAATTATGAGTTAGAGAAGTACCTAAACAAAAAAAAAAAAACAAAAACAAAGGAGAGAGAGAGAGAGAGCAAGAGGTGGCACAAGAAGTAGATGATGGAGAGAAATGAAAAGTGAATGAAAGACTCTAAAATGTCCAAGGCTTCGACTCGGCAAAATGAGTACCCACGGGTTATCCATACCCGTTTTTGTCAAGAAAATGGAACACAGGTACGGACGACTCATTTTTGCGGTGAAAACAAGAGGGGTGCGGGGTACCCGTTTTCGTAAAAAAAAAATATATATATATATATATATATATATGAAGGCGGAGCCCTTTTTTCGGCACCCACCCCGTCTTTTTTTTTTTTAAGAAAAAAAATATTTGTTGTCTTCTAAATTTTTTAAAGGCAAAAAAAATATGAACCATTGGATTTCGATCCAACTGTCGATGAAAAAAAAAAAAGAAAGAAAGAAAATGGGTCCCGGGCCCGTGAAAAAAACGAAAACAAGAGGTGGGTACCCGTTTTCGTCTCTCGAATTGCCAGCTCTACCAAGGATGCTTTATAGAATAGAGTGTAGTATCGATGATTTGATTTTGTTTTAACATGAATTTGCGTTTTTGTATGCTTTCGTTAATGAAGGTGTAACAACAAATATTTTTCAGGATAAAAAGGAAATTTTTTTGAGTTTTTAGTAATTTTTGTTGAGATATAAATACTAATGTTGATATTTCTTTCATCAGTTTAAACTTTTGAGAAAAATTATTGATTGAACATGATATCAGATCAGAATGATCTGAGTTCAAACTCCAACAAAAAACGCATTCTTTAATCCTATAAAATTGTCCACGTGTAAGGCTTAGTCCATTCTACATGTGAGGAAGAGTGTAAGCTTTTGTGATGAATCGATGATTTAACAATTTCTATTAAGGTATTTTGTGATTTTAAATTGTAAGGTTTGAAGAGAAAACAAAAAGGTGTAAATAGAAGCACCCTAAAATAAATAATTTGAATTTTTTTATGTAATTGAGTAACAAGCAAATTTATCAATTATTTGCACATGATTTTTTACCTCTTAATCAGTTACTATCAACTAACACTATATAAATAATTGATTTACTTCAGTATTTTGTAGTATTTTTCAAAAAAATTTGTATTAATTTAAATTAGGTGTTAGAAATTAGATATTCATTGTGATATTTTTTTTTAATTTTAAACTTATTTATGAAATATCGCCTACTAACCATAGTATATTAATTATGTAAAAAAAAAATATTTACCTAACTAATCGAAAGGAAAATTTTGTGTTACACGATATTCACTGATATATAATGAAATTTACTTTTTTAAAATATAATTTTTATTCAGTATACGGATTTAATGATCTAAAATCATTTCCTACTAGAGTACTAGTCAACGTTACCAAGTGTAGTTGCCGACATGACTCTTCAGTAATAAAATGATCACCATTTTATCAAAAAAAAAGTTAGCCTTTCTCGAACAAAAATTATTGATATTTTTAAAAATAATCATAAAAATAAGAGTTTTTAGCATTGGTACCCCCCGGTCTTTGCGTGGTATGGCAACTTACCCCTTAATCTTTTATTTGTGGCATATTGCTCCTTGAGCTTGAAAATCTTGACAACTCGCTACAAATTGATAACTTCTGTCAAAACGTGACTAACTATTAAGGGTGTTTCGGTAAATTCTTAATTTTTTTTTCTTTCCTTCTTCATTTCTTCTCCTCTCTCCTCTTCAATTTTTTTTTTCTTTCTTCCCTTAGATTCATATCTACTTGAACTCGCGGCAGGGGGAGTGGGGCGTACGTGATTAGGGGTGGCGAGGTCGTCGGCGATTTTGGGTTGGGTCTGGAGCAGTGTCGGCATGGGGGAGAAGGGGCGTTGGTGATCTAGGTTAGCGGGGTCGCCGATGATTTCGGGTTGGGTCTCGAGCAGTGGCGGCATGGGGAGGAAGGGGCGTCGGTAATTTGGGGGAGCAAGGTTCGTCCAGGATTTTGCGGGGTCGCTGGTGGTCGTAGCGTCTCGCTGAGAAGTGGGCTTCACGCGTAGAGCTCGTTGCTCTCCCTCACCTCCAACCCCACCGGCTACACCATCCCCGCCGGCTATACCATCCCCGCTGGCCAAGGATGAGACCAAGCGGCAAGGATTGGAGCACCGTACGCAGAGCACCGTACTCCGCCATCGCCAGGGGATTACGGGGTGGATCTCGGGGTTTCGCTGGTGGGTCACGAGGTTGCAGAGTGGTCGTGGGATCTTGCCGAGGGTTGCGAGGTTGTGCCGGGTTCGCGGGGCCTCGCCGTTCGCTGGGCCTCGCCGGTCCGGACCTCGCCATGACCCCGTGACACCTGCGAATCACTGATCCGTCGCACATCGTCTCTGCCCAAACCAGACCACAACCTGAATCCATCCATATCCGACCACCGTGAAACCTCGAACCCACCAAATCGCCGAGAGACTCTACCCCGACGTTCACGAAACCACACCATGAACCAGCTCGATTCCCCTTCGATCCGCACCCATGAACCAGCTCGATTCCCCTTCGATCCGCACCCACGAACCAGCTCGATTCCCCCACGAACCAACCCATATAATGTATGGATTTGGATTTGGGTTATAGTTTGGATCTTTGGTAATTTGGATTGTGGTTTTTTTGTGAAATTTTTTTGATGAATTTTCTGAATTGAAATTCTGGATTGTTGGAGGTTTTATGTGTATGGAGATTTTTTGGAGTGGGTTCTATTTGACTGAAGATAAATAAGACGAGGAAGAATAGGAATATTTTAGGATTTTTTTAATTGGAGTTTTTTTTATTTAATAAAAATATATAAATATCATAAAATATTATAAATGTCCTCTTCAAAACATGTGCTCGGCACATGAGAGTCGAATTCCGTCTAAAATTAGACGTCCGTTTTCGATTTGTAACGATTTGCCAAAAATTTCAAAGTCAATATGTAAAATACCACAAATAAAAGATTAAAGGGCAAGTTGCCATACCCCGTAAAGTTTAGAGGCACCAGTGCTAAAAACTTTAAAAATAATCTAACCAGCAAAATTTCTCTTATTTCTTTTCTATTTAAAATATCAAAAATCAATTTGCACAAGACGTGTTGTTTGGTTTACAGGTGTTTGTATTGTAATTTAAATCAATTTTTATTTATTTAAGAGCCATTTTATTACAATAATTATATTAATAAAAAATAAATGTAAATCACGTTGTTATACAGTTATATATATATATATATCAAATCTTTGATCTCATCTCACTAGCCCCACTGACATAAAATAATGTCTCTTATTTCTCTTTTCCATTTAAAACATCAGAAATCAATATATATATATTTTGATCTCACTGGCGGCTAGCCCCACAGACATAAAATAATGATCCGTGATCCGTCCATGACGGACTTTCGGGGCGGGACAGTGTTCGCTGACTACTTACTGACTTACTGTAACTAAATAAAAAAACCAAAAATAAAATAAAATAAAAAGATTAAAAAAAAATGGTCACATATAGTCAAAACAGCACAACTCATATGTACATATAAAAATCAAGGACTGTACGTCTAATTATTGTTATATATAATACAGGATTAAAATCTCCCAGAAATATAAAGATGAATGGAGGAGACAAAAAAAAAAAAAAAACCAGAAAACCAAGAAAAAATAAAATAAAAGTAGCTACGGTGGTTGAAATGAACTTCCGAGACAATTAATATGTAGAATAGTTATTGTTGCGTTGTGATTATTTCCATATTAGAAAAAATCTACGCAAAGAGAATTTAATATAAGTGAGTATTGAATTTAGTACCTGAACAAGGCAATCGTGGAAATGGAGGCGAAGCAAGCCACCGGCTTGTTGAATGTCTTGCTTGAATATCTTTTTGAGTTCTTTCCTTACGATGGACTCTGCTTCGGGACAGCTCTCTTGATAGAAAGTCCAAGACAGGCCTTCCGGCAAAGGAATTGTGCTCTTAGCCGCCTCATCCGTGCCAGCCGACACGGGTGAGTACTGCTGCATCACAACAACACAACACAACATGAGAAGAAACACACATCTGCTAATTGAAGAAGCCATGGTTTAATTATTTGGTTATCCACTTAGAGAACTTAAAGACTTTGAGACTAGAGAGAGAGAGAGAGAGAGACAGAGGGAGAGAGACAAAGGTACACATCTTATTTTATAGAAGGAGGAAAGGCCATCATGTGGCATTGGGGCCCAGACGCATAGTTTTAAGGGAGAATTTCAAAATAAAGCCATTCTTGATGCCACTTAATAATCTATACCCCATGTGGTGTGCTCTCTTCATTTCTACTATATGTTTGTAGTGTAAATTTTGGGGTATAAATTAAAAGTGCAACACACATGGGGTATAGATTATCATTGTGTCAAGAATGGGGTATTCCTCAAAATCCCCCTAGTTTTAAATACCCTTTTATTGTGAGATAATAAGTATAATAAAGGAAAGTGAGGTATAATTGTTGTTGCACAATATTAAGGAAATGCAGCCCATGCCATTTATTGCGGGCTGGTTGGTTGACAGAGTTAGGTTAATAGGTAGGGAATTTTACAGATATAAGGCTATTTCAAGAGAAAATTACAAATTTAAGTTAGAGAATTAAGATTATTACATATATAAGTTATGTGAGTTGAATGTACTAATATAACCCTATATGCTCAAATAAATATATTCTAAAAATTGAAGAAAAGATTTGCTAAAATTATTCCTCCGAAATTTTGGGATATCAATATTCAAAAACAAAAAAAAAAAAGAAAAAGGTTCCCCAAAGAATTCTCGGCCATCAGCATTCAAACTTCAAAAAAAAAAAAAAAGGGCACCATTCACGAACTTTCACTCCACCGGCTTCTCCACAACATCTCCACGCTTGGATTTATTCGTTACCTACAACAATCGTCTCAGTTTTTAGGATATTGCAGAGACAGGAACAAACACATCGGGAGAAAACTCACGATTCTGAAACAAAGACGTCGTCGGAAAAACATCGGTAAAACAAATACCCATTTTTTTTTAATTCTCAATAGATAAAACAAGAATTCATTCGCTCCCTAAAATCTTCAAATTACGTGTCACACAACATGGTATTTGGACGTTCTTCAAAAAATCTCTGAATATTTGAAAATGTATTTTATTTTTGTCTGCTTGAAGTATTCAATGATTTTCATTTTTTCTTCTTTGTATTTCTGGAACTTATTTTACATTCAGGAATATATTTTACATTCTCAATGATATATTGTACATTCTGGAATATATTTAATTATATTTATATTTTTTCTCTCTTTTCAATTTCTGTGGAATATATGGAATATAATTTACATTCTAAAAGTTTCTTACTTTATTCATTTCTTGGTATTTCTGATATATATACTAGAATATAATTTATATTCTCAATGATTTTTTTTTTCATTTTTTCTCCTCTTTCAATTTCTGTGGTATATATTGGAATATAATTTACATTCTCAAATATTCTTACTGTATTTTTGATATAATCATGTAGGGTTTAAATTACGGATCCTCAAAAACAGTCAAGCATCAAGAACAACCGTTGGAGAAAACGAAACCAGTAGATAATCAAACAAAAGAGACCCTTCCAAGTGTAGAGACAAAGGAGAAGGAATTACCCGATCCAATGGATGAAATTTATATTCGCAATGATTTTTTATTTTTCCCTTCTTTTCAATTTATGTGGTACATACGGGAATACAATTTACATTCTCAAAGATTCTCACTGTATTCCTCCCTTGATATTTCTGTTATATATACCGGAATATAATTTATATTCGCAATGATTTTTACATTTTTCTCCTCTTTTATATTTTTGTTTGTCGTTTTATTAGATTGAACTTGAACAATCTATATGTTTTTATCAGAAAATCGTTAGTATATTCATAACCAAAAAAGAAAAAAAAATTCATCACTATCACCATACGTATTTGGTAGGAAATCTGACGTCAACATTAAATTTGGTTATTTTTCATAAACTCACTTCCACAAAACCAGGTTTTATTAAACCTGAAATTTGACTTTTTCTTTAAAAAAAAAAAAAAAAACTCCTACTGTTAACTAAAAATGAAATTGCCATTTATAATTTTTTATTTCTGATATATTATTGTAGGGTTATTTTAGTATTTAATAAAATTACACCTCTTCAAGAAACTTATATATGTAATATTCTATGACTACTAACTTATATATGTAATTATGTGGTTAAATAGCCTTATATACGCAATTTTCCCTAATAGGTAAAGAGTAATTTGCACCATTGAGGTGTAGGCCCATGGCCTTTTGGAGGTTTGCAAATTGCGCACGTTTATTTTATTTTTTTTAGCATTAGCACTGCACCATGAACTTTTAATTTTTGACAGATTTATACAAATTGATAACATCTATTGAATTTTCAATGAAATTATATACCACATGACTGAGGCTTCGATATAAAAAATAGAATTTTAAGAAAATAATAACTTTTTAGAGAATGATTTAAAAAAATAATGGATGCTTTAAAATTTTAAGACAATAGCCATTTCAAAAATTTATTACAGTAAATTTTTTATGTAATTTTGTTATGATAAGAAATTTCTTACGTTTATAAAAAAAATTACCACTAGAAGAATTATGTTTACTGACGACCACTTTATTAGCGACCACAAAGTATGGTCGCTGATAATTGATTAACAGCGACCACTTGCGGTCGCCAATAAAATGCGCAGCTGAAATCTTTTTTTTTTTTTTTTTTTTGTCGTGAAAATCAACAGCCACATGTGGTTGCTGATGCTAAACTACTAGAGATCATTAGTTGTCGACGAATTATATCGGCAACCGAAAATTACGCAAGCCTCCTAAGGAAAATTATTAGCGACCATTTATGGTTGCCAAAATGAAAAGGCAAAAAAATTTTTTTTTCCACAAAAATGTTCATTTTGCGCTAAATTTTTATTGGAAAAATAATCAACGACCACAATAAATTAGTAATGAATTTTTATATAATTTTTAATTTTGTTTTTAATAGGAAATATAATCAGCAACCACTTGTGGTTGCTGATAAATGTTCTATGCCCAAAAAAAGGGTTTTATTTTCGCGTTCTTATCTTAGAAAATATTGTGCTATCTCATAAGCTCACCGAACCCCACCCCGCTGGCCCCCGCCCCCCCTCCTCCCTCACCGCTCCTCCGTCTCTGACCCTGCGGCTCTACCTCCTGTTGGCCTCTCACCCCGTCGTCCCCACCCCGCTCCTCCCCCTCCTCCCCCACGGCTCCGTCGGCTGGCCTCCCACCCTGCCGCCCTGTAACCTCGGCCCCTAGGGTGATGTGAGTATGTCCAGGCCCACAAGAGCAAGTTCCGAGCTAGGTCTGAGAAAAAGCCCACAAGAGCAATCAGCTTGTAGAGGATGTAGAAAGCAAGACAATTAGTCAATTATGCATTATATATGTTAATTTTGTTTAATAATTTCGTTTATATCATGTTTAGATTAGTTTCTTTTTATTTAAAAAGAAAAACTAGATGACAATAATAATAGATTAGAAAAACGGTAACAAGGTAGATAATAGGAAACTAGAACATTTTTTTTGGTCGAATTTTCATGGATTTTTTTTTAGATTAAAGGAAAACTAAAATAAAACTAGTAAATGGATAGATAAA
The DNA here is from genome assembly GCA_018132145.1 of Boehmeria nivea var. tenacissima. Classification (NCBI taxonomy): domain Eukaryota; kingdom Viridiplantae; phylum Streptophyta; class Magnoliopsida; order Rosales; family Urticaceae; genus Boehmeria; species Boehmeria nivea. Next base: position 1,382,987 of record CM030886.1, read on the forward strand.
CTTGAAAATAGACCAAAGCTTTGATATTAGAGTGGAAACCTCGACCCAATGCTTAGCAAAGCACGAACCTCGGTATGTTGAAGACGCCACAAATGGGGATGGATGAACCGTTTGATAAGTCAAAATGGTGGAATGCCACAAGAAAAATCCTTGATAAGTCCAAATAAGTTCGCAAAGAACCAAAGAGAAACAGTCTCAATTTCTGAATAATAATGGTTTGATTATTTTATTTGAAAGAAGCGTTTTGTTAGTAGGTGTTCCTTGTCGGTGACATAACACTTCCAAGGAATACATGAAATAACTAAAACCGAGATGAAAAAAATATAACGTGAACATTAACCAAAAGTGCAGCGGATAAAGTAAAAGGCACGCGGAAATTGGTTACGCAGTTTGGCTTTTTCCTACGTCTGCGGCGCCTTTCCCAGATGAAATGATCTACTAGAAAATCTTGAAATGAGAATGCTCGGACTTATATGAGACTTCGACTCCCTCTCTATCTTCGTCGCCGTCCTCTCGTCACTCCTAGCGATCTACCTTTGACGAGATCCCCTTGCCTTACAAACAAACCCTGACGAGATCTCCTTCACCTTACAAATCACACATCCTGTGTAATCACTTACCAATTTCCCGATACAAAAGTTCACTCAAAACATACTCACACTCACACGGTTTATAGAACATCTTGAAGAACACTACTCATCAGAGTATAAACACCATACAAAGTTAAACCCAGATTATGAATAAGCACTCAACTCACTCTTTGCATAATTCATACGTTTTTTTCTTCAGCAAACTACATATAAATGGCTGGGGAAGATGGTAAGATGACCAAGAATAATCTCCAAAAGGAAAGGCATTAAACATGCAATAAAAACTTGATTAAAGATAATTATTTTCGGATCAAAATAATTATCCATATCAACAGCTAATATCTTCACGCGTTCCAGCTCATTGTTCGATCTCCGTGTGATATATAAGGAAACAAACTCTTCTAAGTCAACTCTGCATATACGAACTTGCCATATATAAACTCTGTGATCGAACACCGCATGAATATAAAAGGAAACAAGATCAGTCAAGTCAACTCTCACACCCAAACATGCCATAAATACACCAGTGTTCGATCACTGCGTGATATACATAAGGAAAGTTCTTGATTTAATTGCTACGAAAATCACAAAGCATCATTGACTTTCCATGGAGAGAAAATCATATCACATCATGAATGATCAACACCTATTAATACTGAATAATATATCCAGAATAAAAAAGGTGAATTAATCAGATAAATAGAAACTTGAAATCAGAAAAATGAAATCAAGACAATCCAACAGATTCGTCCAAGTCAACCAAATTTACATCTCTACTTCCCAGATATGTTCGGTGTTCGAACACTGCATGGAACACTTAATTAAACACCATATCATAGAGACCAAGAAAGAGTCCAGATTCATTTGATAAGGAGATATCCGAAAAACACCATAAATCCAAGTCTTTCCAAACAAAGAAAATTCGCCCAACTCATTCAAATATCACAATAATCTCCATAATCAATCACATGCAATCAAAATATTATGAATTAAAGAAAGATGATTTTTTCAATTAAAATGCCAATAATCAAAGCACTAACAATCTCCTCCTTTGGCATTTTTTATTGGCAAAACCCCTGAAGCTAACACATACTCCCTCTTTTTGTCAAGAAAAGACAAAGGAATATCAAAAATGAAGGAATGCCCTCCCTCTGTGCTTCTTATTTGATTCTTCAGCTCCCCCTGCATTGATACAGGTAGTTGAAACATTAACCTGATGACTTGGAGTATCAACAACTGAGGTTGGAACAACACAGATAATATCACCACTGAGGTCTAACCCCCCCTGTATGTCAGCTACTTGCTTCCCACGAAAAATCTTCTCTTTAACGTTTATCTCTTCCATTGCCTTCAAAGAAATGCAAGTCATATTACAGCGTAAATTTTACTTTTCCACCCATACTTGCTTGGTTGATCTCCGACTGTGTGGCATCTTCTTTCAAACTCTCTTTAGATCTGTAAGATATTGATAACATCGTGACCTGATATATCCTCTTCTATTGCAGTAATGGTCTATTGGAATCCATCACTTTTCTCTTATCTTTCCTGATGATGCAGTATTTCTTCTGCCTGGTGTTACAACAAATGTAACGACAGCCGGTGTTCTCGCTGTGTAGCAATATTGCTTTCCCAGATTTCATAACAACATGTGTTCTGACTGGTGTTTCAACTGGGCTTTTGCGCTTCACAACTTATTCCTTATTGATTCCAGATGCGCTACCTTTAACAAATACCGTCTAACCACTTCCTGTCTGTCCAGTATACCCAAGGCCAAAATGCTCTTTCTTTATTCTTCCTGCAGATAGAATTTCATCCAACGTAGAAGAACTATAATTTAACATCTTTATCGATTTCTTCAGTTTCTCAAGTTCTGCCTTGAGTGTTGCAACATTGTCTTGACTCACCTTGAGTTTAGACTCCATCTCTGAATTTAGCTTTTGCAAACTGTTCTTCTCAATGTTGGATTGTTGAATTTGAGCAGACATCTTCTCACATATTTTTATCAGTTCAGTCCACTTGGTATGAATCAAACGGTATGCTTGTATCCACTATTCTTTAGTTAGGTCTTCATCATCACTGCTCTCGTAAGTCAGTGCTAGAACACCTTTAGAGACACTTGTAATATTCTTTGAGGGACCATCACCACCAGTATTACTTGATGAGCTTCTAGCACCATCTCCACATATAACATCAGATCTAGAAGCAAAAGCAATAAAATTAAATTCATCATCTATGTTGTAATATGAATCTCCATCATCGAGTTGTTCTTTTTTTTTTTTTTAGGACATTAGCACACTCAGCTTGTATATGACCGAAACCTTCACATTCTCGGCATTGGATCCCTTTATTCTTTACATAAGATTCTGAATTATTTCTTCCACCGAATCAGTTTCTTGTTCCTACATTAAAATTTTCAGTATTAGAGGAGGTGTTCCTTATAGGTATTGGAACGCTGGTTGAAACTCCACTCAGATTTCCACTTCTTGAACCGCTTTTGTAAATTTTGTTCAATCTCTTAATGATTTTAGCATATGATTCAACAAGATCATCATCATCACAGATTCAGTCTGTTTACTCCACATGGCTTTCAACTTGAAACGCGACCCCTTTAGCTTTCTTTTCTCCCTTCCCCTCTTCAAGATTCATTTCAAAGGTTCGAAGAGAACCCATCAGTTCTTCAAGCTTCATAGTTTGGACGTCTTTAGCTCCTTCAATGGCGGTAACCTTGTATGCAAATCTCTTAGAAAGAGATCTAAGGGCCTTCCGTACGAGTTTCTCTTCACTATACTTCTCTTCAAGGGCAAAGGCTTCGTTGGCAATATCGCATAGTCTAGCATTCAACTCGATAATAGATTCTTCTTCTTCCATCCTGAGATTTTCAAACCGAGTTGTAAGAATTTGAAGTTTAGACAATCTTACAATATCCGTACCTTTATGACCATCTGTAAAATCTCCTACGCTTCTTTCGCCATCTCACATGTTGAGATTATGAACTGATTTGCGTCAACGGCATTGAAAATTGCGTTCAAGTCTTTCGAATTGCTATTTGCCGACCTGCCTTCAACTGCAGTCCATTCTATTTCAGGTTTCTTTACAGATTCTCCATTGTCGTCATTCTTCACAGGATTATCCCAGCCGGTAAGACTAGCCTTCCATACTTTCTCATCCACAGGCTTGTTAAACGCCTTCATACGAGCCTTCCAGTAAGAGTAAATACTTTCGTCAAGTAAGGGCGGACGTTGTACAGAGCTTCCTTCTCTTAGAAAGTCCATCTCATCAAAACGGATCTGAAAAACTACGGATCTCGCTTAAAGCACAAGCAACCCGCTCTGATACCGATAGAAATAACCATTTTGTTAGTAGGTGTTCCTTGTCGGTGACAGAACACTTTCAAGGAATACAGGAAATGACTAAAATCGAGATGTAAAAAATATAATGTGAACAGCAACCAAAAGTCCAGTGGATAAAGTAAAAGGCACACAAAAATTGGTTACGCAGTTCGGCTTTTGCCTAGGTCTGCGGGGCCTCACCCAGATGAAACGATCCACAAGAAAATCTCGAAATGAGAATGCTCGGACTTATACAAGACTTTGACTCCCTTTCTATCTTCGCTACTCCTAGTAATCTATCCTTAATGAGATCCCCTCGCCTTACAAACAAACCCTGCGAGATCCCCTCGCCTTGCAAATCACATATCCCGTGTAATCACTCACCAATTTCCTGATACAAAAGTTCACTCAAAACATACTCACACTTACAAAGTTTATAGAATACCGTGAAGAACACTACTCATCAGAGTATAAACCCCATACAAAGTTAAATCCAGATTATGAATAAGATCTCAACTCACTCTTTACATAATTCATACTTTCTTTTTCTTCAACAAGCTATAGATAAATGGCTGGGGAAGATGATAAGATGACCGAGAATAATCTCCAAAAGGAAAGGCATCAAACATGCAATAAAAACTTAGTCAAAGATAATTATTTTTGGATCAAAATAATCATCTATATCAACAGCTAATATCTTCACGTGTTCCAGCTCAATGTTCGATCTCCGCGTGATATATAAGGAAACAAACTCTTCCAAGTCAACTCTGCATACACGGACTTTACATACATAAACTCTGTGATCGAACACCGCGTGAATATAAAAGGAAACAAGATCAGCCAAGTCAACTCTCACACCCAGACATGCCATAAATACACCAGTGTTCGATCACCGCGTGATACGCATAAGGAAAGTTCTTGATTTAATTGCTACGATAATCACCAAGCATCCTTGACTTTCCACTGAGAGAAAATCATGTAACATCATGAATGGTCAACATCTATCAATATTGAATAATATATCCATAATAAAAAAGGTGAATCAATCAGATAAATAAAGACTTGAAATCAAAAGAATGAAATCAAGAAAATTCAACCGATTCGTCCAAGTTAACCAAATTTGCATCTCCACTTCCTAGATATATTCGGAGTTTGAACATTGCGTGGAACACATAAGAAAACACAATCTTATTGTGACCAAGAAAGAGTCCAGATTCATTTGATAAGGAGATATCTGAAAAATACCACAAAATCCAAGTCTTTCTAAACAAAGAAAATTCACCCAACTCATTCAAATATCACAGAAATCCCCACAATCAATCACAAGCAATCAAAAATATTATGAATTAAAGAAAGATGATTTTTTATTTAAAATACCAATAATCAAAGCACTAACATCATTCATTGATGAACCTTTAATAGGTTGAAAATACAATTGAAAATGTCCTAAATTAGCTAAGGGATGGTCATAATGCTTAAGGAAAGATTATTGGCTGATTTGATAGCCTTACATGCCAAAAATAGAAAAGGAAAGTTGACTACTTCAAATCTGCCTTAGGAGAACTAACTTATTTTGCTTAAAATAAAAGGAAACAAATCTAAACATGATATAAACAAAATTATTAAATAAAATTAACATATTTAATGCATAATTGACTAGTTGTCTTGCTTTCTACGTCCTCTACAAGCTGCTTGCTCTTGCGGGTTTTTTCTCGGACCTGGCTCGGAACTTGCTCTTGTGGGCTTGGACATACTAACATCACGGGGTTATCATTCTACGGCACTTCCTCGATAGAATTAGATAAACGTCATTGTATTATCGACTCTTCGATAATTAATTTAATATCTTGTCTTGTAATTAGAATGCATTCTCATTATTGATTATCTAATTTACAATTAGAATATTTGTGTTTGAGTCCCAAAACTTTCGAATAATTACAAAATTGGTCCAATTTAGAAAAATGACCCTTTTTCGGTTGCAATTTGTTTTTAAGGCCAAAATATGATTTACAATCAGATAATTAGCCTTAATTTCAAATTTGAAACTATTCCGAGTTAGAATAAAGTCGGAACGGCTTAAACTCGAAAAAGTTAAGAAAAACCGTGTAACCACTGTAAAAGAATAGAACGAGCTCAGAACGAATACTATTAATTTAGAGTTGACGTCTAAAATGTAATTTTATAAGTTATTTGTGACATAGAAAGGTCTTGTAAAGTCTCGGGTTAAAAAGAAATTGAATTAGGTCAAAATCGTGAACGGTCGACCAAGAAGGGGCATTTTAGTCATTACGTGCAAGAACGGGCCTCATGAATTATTGTCGACCCCCTTAAACCAGCCCAAAACCGTTCATTACAGCCACCAAGTGGGCCTTGCCCATAGAAATTAACCCACAGGCCCAAAACTAGAGCCAAAACCGTGGGCCCAAGTGGTTTTAGGAACTATTATTCCAACAATAACAATTAAGTGCAAAAGAGATGACCAGAATTGGTGGCTTGTTTAAACCAACCAGTCAGAGGTTGGTCAATTATAAGCATCAACAAGAGAGAGTTAAAGAAGGTGGTAGCAATAATAAAGAGAAAGGAATGAATACACAGAAAGAAAAGGCCAAAAAGAAAATGACAAAAGGAAAAGACAAAATAGAGAAATGAAGAGTTAACAAACAATAGTCTTGTGTGATTTGAACCACTAGATTACTAGACTTTTGAATCAAATGGGCAAGATTTGTTCAGCCCATTAATTAAACATATTTAGAATTATATTTTGAAATAAAATAAGCTATAATGGTCAGATTCATTGGGAGAAAAGAGAAAATAAAAGACAAGGAGAAGAAGAGTGAAAGGTTGTGAGCTTAATGATTAGCTCTTGAAAAATCTAAACCACTGGATGAGCTAAAATTCAAATCAAGGGCCAAGATTTGTGCAGCCTAATAATGAGTGAATTAAGAACTGAAAAACAAAAATAAAAGTTGAAGAAGAGAGAGAGAGAAGGTCGAATTTAGAGAGGGGGGAGAGAGAGAGAGAGAGAGAGAGAGAGAGAGAGAGAGAGAGAGAGAGAGAGAGAGAGAGAGAGAGAGAGAGAGAGAGAGAGAGAGAGAGAGAGAGAGAGAGAGAGAGAGAGACAAGTCTACACAAGTTTGTACTATAAGCTTCCAACTTGCCTACCCTTAAGCCCTCATTTTGGCGATTCATTTTCATAAACTAGAGAGAAAAATAGAGAGAGGATGTGAGGGGGAGAGAGAGAGAAAGAAATTTTGAGAGAGAAAGAGAGAGAGAGTCCGAGCAAGAAAGGAAGGAAGAAGCAAGGAAAGCTTCGGAGAAACCCTAGCTTACACTAAGGTAAAACCGTGCCTTTATGCTAGCTTTTCTCATGCTTTGTTTCTCAAAAAACTACCTTAAAACCTTCGTTATATTCTGCCCTAGAAGGTTAAGAACCACAAGTCGTGGTTTTGGAGCCAAAGCCTAGAAGAGTTTTCGGCCAAGGAAGCGAACACGACGAGGAGAGCTCAAACTCGAAAAGCTAGGTATAATGTCTAAACCTTCTAGGGCAGAATTATAGTCTTTATTTTTATTAGGGGTGAGCATTGGGCGGTTTTCGATTATTTGGACGGTTTTAGTTTCGAAAGAGCTTCGGAATTTTAAAAAATCAAACCCAAAACCGCTCAAAAATATATTGGGCGGTTCGGTTTTTGTATGGCAGTTTCTGGGCGGTTTTGGGCGGTCAACCAAAAAGTAAAATATGTATTTGATTTTAAACTTTATCTCAAGAGAAAAATTGTCGCAAGAAATATATATACACAATATTTTGTCCATAAACTTGAAAACATATTATCTAAAGGCTTGTAACTTGTATGCAAATTACTCACAATTCACAATTCACAATCACAACCTCACAATCACAATTCACAACTCACAACTTACAACTCACAATTACAAGTTCACAATTCACAACTTACAACTTCACAGCTTACAAGTTCACAATTCACAACTGACAACCACGAGTTCACAATCACAATTCACACAAGTTCACAACTCACAGCTTATGTAGATTCCTATTATCATAGAGAAGTTGACAAGTACTTGAAACTAACAAACAAATTGAGACACTATGCATTCATGGAAACTGTAAAACCAAAAACAGCATATCTAAAGCTTGTACAGATTCCTCTTATCACAAAGAAAATCAGAGATTTATCCAATTTGTTATTTTCAACATGCAACGTTTGAAAAATTTTACAAACAACAAACAAACAAACGGCTTCCTTGTTCATGGCAATGGTCAAAACCAAAACACTTGCAAACATAAGCCAATTTGTATCAAAGCTTACACAGATTACTCTTATCACAAAGAAAACCAACCCAATTTGTGAATTCATGCAATGGTATTCATGCAATTTGTATCAAAGCTTACATTAGCTTTAACATATGAATTCATGCAATGGTTAAAACAAAAAACACTTACAAACATAACCCATTTGTATCAAGAGCTTGTATAAATTCCTCTTCATCACAAAAAAAACCATCAAGGCTCGGGGTCGCAGAGCTGGGGTCGGGGGGCTCGAAGAGAGCGGGGGTCGGTGGTGCTCTGCTCGGGGTGCTGGAGGTCAGAGGGGCTCGGGGTCGCAGAGCTGGGGTCGGGAGGCTCGAAGAGAGCGGGGGTCGGCGAGGGCTTGGGTTCGGTAGGGCTAGGGTCGACGGGGCTGGGTTCGATGGGGCTGGGGTCGGGGGTGGGGGGGGGGAGGGGGGAGGGAGGGTGGGTTTGATGCGGCTTGGATCGGGAGGGCTGGGGTTCGGCGGGGCTGGGTTCGATAGGGCTGGGTCAGGGGGTCGGGGGCGGGGATGGGTTCGATTGGGCTGGGTCGGAAGGGCTAGGGTTCGCGCGGGGCTGGACTTGGGAGGGGCGCGGGGCTGGGGTCAAGGGGGCTGGGGTCAAGGGGGCTGGGGTTCGTCGGGGCTGGGTTCGATGGGGCTCGGGTCGAGGAGGCTGGGGTTCGGCGGGGCTGGGCTCGAGAGCGGTGCGGGGATGGGGTCGACGTACTGGGCTTCGGGGCTGGGTTCGAGAACAAATTTCACTTCAAAAGTTCAAAGCTAAACCTAAAACGAAGAAAAGAATGAATGAAATTTTTTTTAAAAAAAATTCAGTCATTTTGGGCAGTTTGTGGAAATCAAAATCCCAAAATACAAACCCGAAAATCGCCCAAAAATATTTCAGGAAATACCAAAACCGCCAATTTTTTTTGGTATGCTAAAATATTTTTTTTTCAGGCGGGACGGTTTTGGGCGGGCTGGAAGCTCGGTTTTGCGGGTTTTATGCTCACCCCTAATTTTTATAGATATAACCATGAATGCATTCTGTGGAGATATGTTGTAATAGTTTAGTTGCATAGCCTTTGTTTGGTTGATGGAAGCCGAGCACGAGTTTAAGGAAGCTAGAAAGGCTAGCTTCAAGATATTTCAACTTCTATTCAGCAAATGGCGTTTGTTAGCCCTATGCCTCAGCCATCAAGGCTGTGGCTCTTCGTTTCTATGTTCTTGTGATGTTCATGTTTGTATGGCTGATTTTGTATGTTTAAAACATAAAAATAGATTTAAAACAAACATGCACACGATGGTTTCTAACGGATCAAAGTGTAACTACTAAGAAAAGGTAAAACTCTGTGTTTTTCTCAAGGATCCGAACCTCAAACTTTTGTGTATGATTAAACGGACCTTTAAACTTCCTTTTGATTCTTTAGTTATTATTTTTAAAGATATTTTGAGTTATTAATCAAATGATAGCCAAAATGACACGATGATACGAGTGTCTTGGACAAAGCTTGTGAGTACGTTTCAAAAAGCATTTAGCTTTACGAATCGTTTTTGTTGGTGTAAATTTAAAACAACGACGTGATCCACACTTCTAGGGTATGATGCGGCAATGAAAGATAATTTTTGGTTGGAAAAACGATAAAAGAGACGGAGTTTTTAAGTGGTTCGGCCCTTCTCCGGAGTAATAACCTACATCCACTGTAAATTGTATTATTTGAATTTCCAACCAACCTTTTTTACGGTTTCCTCAATTCCCTTTTATAGTTTACGGATTAAGGTTCGGAGAAGATCAAACCATAACACGCGATCCCTGAAAAATCAGGAGTAAATGTCGGATTAAATGCGCAGTTATTTCTCCATAATGACTCAAGAATTGAATATCCTAACGGTTATATCAATCCTTAGCCCTACGGGCTTAATTAAAAAAATATTCCATGATCAGGGCTAAAATAACGAAACAGCAAAAGAAAGCTAAACTACCACTCGTGGACTTCATCTTCGATCAGGGGTCACCAGCTTCGCGGGTCGAGCTTTCCGCCTTGAATGAAGTTCTCATTTCCTCTTTGAGGCTAGCTTCGCGGGGGTGATCATCTTTGATGATCCAGGGTCTTCTTTTCCGTCAATTCTTCTCTGAGGGTCATGTCATAGAGTTGATATTTCCTTTGATAGTGTTTCCCCTATTTATCTTCGTTCGTGTACAATCGAGGATAATCTCCGACGATCCTTGTCTAGTTCACTTCTGGGGAAAGCTCCTGTGATGAAGTTGCGCTCCTCTCCTATTAGGATCGAGAGCTTGCGCTCGCATTTAATGTTCCTCGGAGGCTCTGCCCCCGAGGCTATATTTACTGACGAAAAATTACTTGCGACATCTACCTCCCAATCCCGAAGGTACGAACCGACTTGCGGGATATCTTCCTTGGAAAGTTTCCCTTATGAAAAGCCGTAAAGTTGCGTCTTTTGATAGACGGGCTTTTAATACTCTGACATCTTTTGGGAGATTCTCATGATTCGACGTGATTTGATGACGTCAGGTTATGATTAGTTTTTCTCAAAATATCCCTGACCATCAGATGATGAGAAGGAGATGCGAATTAGACGGTCCAGATTCAAGTTCGAGGGAGGAGGTGAAAAGGCACGAATGGTGAAGTCGATTCACACGTGCCTTTTCACCTTCCTCGACGCCTGTAAATTCCCTGTTCCTTATCTTATTTTGAACTTTCGAAATTTCGTGCCTTCGCTATTCTCTGAAACCTAAAAAATTCCTCGACTCCCTAAAACCTTCAAAAAGCTCATCTGATTCCTCCAGAATCTTCGCCCGAAAGCCCGACTGATCTTTGTCCGTGCTGCCTATCCATCTTTTTGGTAAGTCCTCCAAACTCCTTTTCAACCCCCATTCTTCGAATGGTTTTGGGTTTTAGGTAGGCTTTTTGGGTTTTATAATACTGACTCCATCATCTTTCTTTTCATAAAAATGTCTGACAAGTCCGGCTCATCCTCCTCCGGGGCTCGATTTTGGTCAGCGCCCTCATCCGAGCGTTCAGAGCCTTTGCCACCAGTTCGGCAGTGGCTTATCCACCATCTTCGAAAGCCGGGATAGAGTGTTCTTCGGCCCCTCCACCGCCTTCGATAGTGAAGAAGAAGAAGAAGAAAAAAAGGTCTACGAAGGCCTCTGTCTCCCAGTCGACTTCCCCGGCGAACCCCACGGATAACCCATATTCGCGGTCCTCTAAAGCGACAACTTCGAGGCCTGTTTCCTCGACTCCTGCTCTGTGGGTTGTCGAATCTAGATCTGTGCAGTCAGCGATTGTCGTGGCGGCTGAACAAATTCTTGTGGTACTCTCGGCCACCATTGTCATAGAGACTAAAGTCTCTACATATACAAAAGCGGACGTAGAACATCTGTAGAAGCAGTTTTATCTGTCCGCAGATATAACGTCCAGGGCAGTGACCGCGGAGGAGCGTTCGAACTGCCCTCTATATCCTTTGATGGCCTTCAATAAGGACATCATGAAGCATGGGGCCAAGCTTTCACTGCATCCCTTATTTCGGGGAGTGCTCGAGCACTATAGGCTTTTCCCGAGCCAATTGAATCTAAACGCCTACAAAATCATGGTGGAGATGCACATCCTATGGATGAGGACGTTATAGGTGACCTCACCGCAGAGGAGGTATGCCACCTCTACAAGCCCTCCTCGCAGAAGTCCTAGGTTGGTTACTTCTTCTTGGCTTCCTGGGAGATCATGATGACCAACCTGTCCTCCTCCTACGAAGAATGGAAGGATAAGAACTTTTGGGTCGGGGTAACTTTGACCCATTAAGTTCCATCACGGGCGCCCAAAGTATCCTGAGCAACTACAGCTTCCCAGGTGAGTTCCATACTTAAAAAAATTCATTTCTCCTTTTTTTGTCTTCTTTATTGCTTCTTCTTGTCTAATCTGTTGATGATTGGATGCAGAGTTGTTTATTCAACCTGAGGTATCTAGAGACCAACGACGGAGGATTTTGGAGGCTCTCGCCCTCCCAAACGAAGATAGAGATGTCTGAGCCCTTGTAAATGAGGATAATTTAGCTACCTACGAGTGGCTCTCCACCCGTATAGAGTTGGACCCGGACCAACTTCGGCCGTACGTGCCGGCCTCAAAGAAACCCAAATCTAAAGTCGGGGCATCTCCAGCTATGGCCAAGGGGAGCACGGCTTCTTCTCCAAAGAAGCCAAGGTCGGGGGTGTCTTCAGCCGTGGCGAAGGGAGTGTGGCTCCACATCCGAAGAAGTCCACTTTCTCCGGGGCTTCAAAGAGAAACAAGGCTACCTTTTCTTCGAAGAGGCCAGCCTCGTCAAAGCCCGCGGCTGCCCTTGTTATGTTGAAGACAGAAGAAATCCAGGTCGAGTATTCTTCTGAGCCTCTCAAAAGGATGAAGAAGAAGATAAAAGAATAGAAGAATAAGGAGTCAGAGCCAGCTCCTACGTAGATGGCTTCGTCGGATCCTCCTCCCTCTGGGAGTGAAGATATTCGGACTTCCCAGACTGAGGTTGACCTTGAGTCTGAGAAATCCCAGGCGCCCCCGGAGGTCTCCTCGATGACGGCTCCCGAGAGAGGCTCTTTTAAAGAAGTTGCCCAGGAGGCACTAAAGGCTGCGGATGAGATATTCCACGAAAAGTGTTCCTCGGCTACGTCGAATCCTCCTACGGCCTTGACGAAAGATCCTCTTTTAAGCGTGGAGGATTTTCTTGAAGAGGAACAGGGAGATCTGACTCCTACCGGCACCGACTCAAGCTACGCCTGGGTCGGCACGTTAAACCTCAATCATCCTCGATGAAGGTAAGTAGCTGCTACTTGTAAAATACACATCCGAAGCATTTTATACTTAGAAAAAATTTCAAATACTAAATTGTTTCGCTTTGTTGCCTTTGCAGATGACTTTTTCATTTGACTTAGCCGCTCGAGGCCTTCGAGGCCTGCGGCAAAGGCCTTTCCTGTCCCTGATCCTTCTATCGGGGATAAGGCTAAGGGAAAACGGCCTGTGAAATATGATCTTCCTTCGGGGACTCCGCCCCCAAATAAGACGAAGAATAATGCCCGACCCGAGCAGGGAATGAGCTCTGGTGAGGATGCTCTGGAGGCCGAGCTTAGCGAAGAGCAAGTTCTATCAACCCCGAAGACGCCAACGGGAGAAGTTCCTAAGACTTCTTCGCCGAATGCAGAATTCACGAACAGGGGTCCCACAAAAGCCCCTAAAGATCCACTGAAATAATTTGTGGTTCCTCCGGCCGGGACCCCTTATGGTAAGGCGTCTTTCAGCTCTTCGGGGTCATTCCCCTAGATAGCCGATCTTAGTCCCATGCTGGACGAGATCTGGTCTGAAGAAAGCTTCGGGGAGATGACCAATGAGCCACTCCAGGCCGGGAATCGAGAGGCGGATGCTTGCGAGGGTAAGACTTTTATATTTTCTCCGAAAATTTGCAAGTCTTAGACTCTTGATCCTAACTTTTACAAAGGATGCAGGCATTACTCATGAACTTCATCTACTCCCGAAGGACGGATGTCACATTCGCTAAAAGTCAAGAAGCCCTCTTCTAACTTTGCAAAGAAAATAAGAGGCTGGTTGCACTGCTTGCAAAAGTTAATGCTACTTTGGGCAAGGCCACTAAAATCGTGGCCTTAGCTTCCGACAACCTACAGAAGGTGGAGGGTTATAAGAAAACCCGCGATGAAGAGGTGGCCAAACTCCGAGAAGAGTTACTTAAAGAGAGTGCATCTCGCGAGGAAGCATGGAAGGCCCTCGAGGAAGAGCGGCGAATTTACGAGGAGAATCTTCAATCCAAGAAGGTTGCTTCTCGAACTGGCGATTGAGGAGGAGAAGCGGTTGAGAGAGGCGGCCGAGACTAGGATTTAAGCACTCGATGGTGAGCTCAAAGAGGCTAACATTGAGCTTCAGAAAAGGGACGCTGCTATCAACGAGGCCAGGGCTAAGATCCGTTCAACCGTAGTAGACTACAAAAAGAGCACTGCCTTCGAAAATTTTATCGAATCGAAAAGGCAAACGTGGCTCTCGAACTTCAAAGAAAGCCCGAGCTATTAAGTCGAGATGCGGCAGGCTACACTCGAGGGCGCAAAAAAGGTGCTAGAAAAGCTCGATGCTCTTCACCCCGAGTGGAACGTCTACGACGAGGTCAAGCGCCTGCCGAATTAGCTTTCTCCCTCGGCCTCTTTGTCTTTTCTCTCTTTTTTTTCTCTTTCTTTGCCTCGGGGTCTTCTAGATGCCCATCTTTTGTAATCCCCCGATTAAATTAATAAAACTTAGTTTTTTGTTTTCACAAAAAATTGTCTAAGTATTTATTTCCTCACGACTCTATTTTTTTTTTTGCTTTATCTTTTGCTATTTCCCTTGGCTAACACGATCGAGTCCCTCGGGGATCAACCATGTAATCGTAAGTCGTGTCCTCTTCGAGGATCACAGTTTGTCTAAATCATCCCCTCTCCGAGGATCTTAATCAAGCAAATTATGCGATTAATTAGACCGTAACCTGAACATAATTTACTTCAAAAAATGTTCTAAGTCACTCTGGGTTCTTTCTTCTCTGAAGGAAGATCTCGATCAAATCTAATTATTGACTAAATTTGTAAGCACCTTATTACTCGCATCGGTCCCCAATGCTTCTGAATAGAGCATAGCCCCTTACTTTTATGTTTCAATAATCAGACGTAGTCCCCCTTTAAGCATATATAGGTCTTCTATCTTCTTCGAAGTATGGAATCATTCTAGGAGAAAATCAGCCAAATACTTCCCAAGTTAATCCCAAATGGGTTAAGACTTGATAAAAAAAAACTCTTTGTGTGGTAGGAAGCTTCAACGATTAAAGCCTACGTAAGCCTTCTGGACTTACGCATTATAGCCTTGCACGTCTTGGAAGTACCTATAGGGCGTACCTATTGCTTCATGGTACCCCGGGTGCCCCCTTGTCTTCTTGGGTGCCGCTTCGCGTGCAAGAAGATAGCTGAGGGTAGTGTTTTTAGGAGTCATGCGCGTTGCGGTTCATTACTTTATACACCGAGTTTATAGTCTATTCCGTAGACTTTTTGAGTTTATAGTCTACTCCGTAAACTTTTTTTTTTTACAAAATAATAAATAATTTAGAACTGAATTTTTGGTACCAAACTTGCTGAATTTTCATTAATAATCGCTGAAGTACAAATTACATAATACAAGAGGAAAATTAATTTTCAGGCGAGGGGTTGCCCCCATGCGTGATTTCCACAGACTCCGTCGTGGATCTCGCTTAATACTTTTCTCTTGAATAAGTTGTCGTTTAGCAGCAAGTGATGTTTAGCATAGTACCTGACCCTCTGGACCTGTTCTCGATTTTCTAGCAGCTTATTCTCTTTCAAGTAGATGACGATTTAGTCAGTCCACGAAGGCTCTGAGTCGGTCACTTCCACCAAGTCTCGCTTCGTGATACTTGGTTCTGGTTTAATCTCAACCAGGACATGGGCCTCCTGCGATCATATGGATCTCGCCCTCGATCTCTCTGATGGGCGGGTTCCTTGCTCCGTGGTCCGCGTCCTTGCTGTAACCCGCGAGCTTTTCTCTACGGATGAGAAATTCTATCTCATCATTTAGATCAAAGCATGTCGCGGTTGTGTGACTGTGAGCGTTGTGGAATAAGAAGAACTTGTCCTTATGCTTCTGCGGGACCTTCTCCTTCATTCGCAATGGGGGTCGGAAGTCAACTTCGCTCTGCAAGTTGACGAAAATCTCCTCGAACGAGGCCGTGAGCTCGTGATACTTTCCGTACCATTGTTTAAGAGCTCGGACCGCCTCGTTCCCCGTGCGTGAGTCGCGATGCCTCTTATCATAGTGAGGCTGCTGGCTTCCTCTTGTGGGGGTCTCCGCAGATCTCTTTTTCTCCTTCCGTCGGTCCCCTTTGGGGTTTCATCGTGAAGTCTTCGGGCCCCAGACTTCTTCGAAGTCAAGGCCTTAGTGTTGATATAATTCTTAGCCCGATCTAGGAAATTCAAATACCTCCACAGCGGTTTCTTATTGATAGAAAATGCGAACGGAGTATCCTCGCGAACTGCAGCATTCGTGGCCAGCAGCAGGGCATTATCAGGCAAATGCCCTATCTCTATAATGGCTTTGGTAAATCGCTTCAGCCAAGCCTAAATGGTCTCATCGTCCTTCTGCTTTATTCGGGCAAGGTACGTTGGATTCTTGATGTGGCTCTGATTCTCCAAGAATTGCGAAGCGAACCTCGCCCTCAAATCTTGCCAACTCACAATTGAATTGGTTGGAAGTCGGTACCACCACCTGCATGCTTCGCCCGTAAGGGTGATATCAAAGATGGCACTTGATGGCGTCAGAATATCCATAAGTGCGGGCCCACTAGGAGTAAATCCCTAGGTGGTCAGAAGGATCCCCGGTCCTGTCGAATAGGCTTACCTTCGGCAGTCTGAGTCGATCGGAGATAGGAGCGGTGAGAAGGTCTTCAGTCGGGGGAGTAAAATCCCTATCCAAGATGCCATCGCAGGCAGTATTGTCTACGAGCCCCTGAAGGAGTATGAAGGTTCTTAGTGTCCTTACCTTAACCTTCAAGGATGCACAAGTCTCTTCCACTAGAACTCTTCTTTCTTGATACTTAGCTTACAAATCTCACCTAAGTTAAGCCCTAACTCTTCTTCACTTTGAGTTCTCTCTTCTCTCTCTAATTTCTAAAGTGGAATGGTAAAAATGAAGCTTCTCTCTCTCTCTTTCTAGCCCTTAAGGTTGGCTACACACATTCCCTTGACCCAAGTTAAGTTAATTAACTCACAAGGTGAGTTTCATAAAACTTAAGGAGTGATAACATGACACCTTGCCAAAATCTCTTGACACCTTGCACAAAACTTTAATTCTTGATTTGACAATACATAACTTCAGCAAAAAATCTGAAGTGGAGAGCTAATTGTCTTAGTTAGGATCCAAGTGACTTAGTTGCATGAAGTGCTTAAGTTGAAATTCAACTAAACCGTGTTTTTTTACCAATTAGGTGAAAACATGTTGTTTGTGGCGGAGTACACCGTCAAATTCGATGAGTTGGCTGGATTCGCACCATCAATGGTACCCATAGATGATGCCCGACGGATAAAGTATATGCACGGACTGAACATCGACATTGTCAAACAAGTCGATAGTAGAGAATCAAGTCCTCGATCTTACGCCGACGCGGTTTAGGGAGCTCTACGATCAATGGCTGGGACGAGAAATTAGAGAAATCACAAACTACTAAAACAGACACTCAGGCAGATAACCAAGCCGTGGTCCCTTTCCAAGGAAACAATAGACACTTTCAGAAGAAGAAAGGTAGATTCAAAAGATCAACACTGAAAAATTTTAAGGAAAGGGTCAAGAAAACAGTTCTCCGGGAAACTGAAGATCAGAAAGCGGGGAAGGACGTGGAAATAAGAGACCACGTGAGCAGAATAGAGGGAGGTTCATCAAGGGACAACAGGGTTCCAATCAGGCTATTCAAAGGAACAATGCTCTAATGATTCTGCAATGCAGGAAGTGTGGAAAGACACATATGGGAGAATGTATGGATGGAACTCGTGGATGTTATCTTTGCGAACAAGAAGGACATTATGTAAGGGATGGTCGAAACATTAAAAAGGAAGTAACCTGACAACCAAACTAGTCTGCCCGAATACCAGAGTCTATAGCCTGTGTGAAGGAGAAGTGGAAGCTGTACCCTCTACAGTGGTGATAGGTCAGCTTCCTGTCGCTAATATCTCATTATTTACACTCATAGATTCCGGTGCAACACATTCATTTATTGCAAACAAGGTAGATGATAGGTTAGAGTGGAAGAAGGAATGCCTAGCTTATCCTTTTATAACGATGACACCTGCGGGTGAGGTATATAAATCTCAAAAATGGTTTAAAGACATTCCGGTTAAGATAGGAAATAAGAAGTTATTTGCCAATTTAGTCGTAATAGAGATGGATGATTACGACGTTATTCGGGGAATGGATTGGCTCAGTACCCATCATGCGGTGATTGATTGTCGGAGAAAGAAGGTTGAGTTTCGACCATCGTAAGGAACCGATTTTGAATTTAAAGGAACTTCAAGAAGCCGACTCGTGCCGACGATTTCTGCACTCAGAGCCCGAAGAATGCTTGCAGCTAGATGCATGGGATGCCTCGCTCACGTCATCGATAAAACTACAGAAGTTAAGCTAGAGGCGAATGACATGTCGATAGTCTGGGAATTTCTATCGGTATTACCCAAGGACCTCCCTGGATTGCCGCCCGACTATGAAGTGGAGTTTAGCATCGAGCTTCTGTCTAGAACCTTACCGATATCTAAGGCCCCATATCGACTCGCAGCAGCCAAACTTGAGGAATTAAAGACTCAATTGGAAGAACTTATCAAGCTAAGATTTATCCGACCCAGTCATTCACTATATGGAGCCCCCGTTCTATTCGTAAGGAAGAAAGATGGTACGATGCGACTCCGTATAGACTATAGAGAACTCTATAAAGTGATGGTGAAAAACAAGGACCCGTTACCTCGCATTGATGACCTTTTTGATCAACTTGCTGAAACGGCGGTTTACTTAAAGATCGATCTTAGGTCTGGATACCATCAGCTCAAAGTACAAGAAGAAGATGTGCCTAAGACCGCTTTTCGAACTCGATATGGACACTACAAGTTCTTAGTAATGCCATTTAGATTGACCAATGCCCCAGCAGCATTCATGAACCAGATGAACCGAGTTTTTGAGGATTACCTTGACAAGTTTGACATAGTCTTCATAGACGATATCTTCATATACTCGAAATCAAAAGAGGAATATACAGAGCATTTGACGCTTGTGTTTCAAAAACTACAAGAGAAGCAGTTGTACGCCAAGTTCACGAAGTGCGAATTTTGGACGCATCAAGTAGTCTTTCTCGGGCACGTGGTGTCCAAGTACGGAATTGAAGTAGACCCAGCAAAGATAGAAGCGGTTGCTCAATGGGCACAACCGAAGAATGTTTTAGAAATCTGAAGTTTTCTCGGACTGGTGGGCTACTGCCGACGTTTTGTGGAAGGTTTCTCGAAGATAGCCCTGCCTCTCACGACTTTGACACGTAAGGGCCATAAGTATATTTGGACAGAAGTGTGCGAGAAAAGCTTTCAAGAGCTGAAGAAGCGGCTAACCACTGCCCCATTTCTCTCTATTCTGCAAGAAAACACCGGCTAAGCAATATACTACGATGCATCGAAGTTAGGACTGGGAGCTTTGTTAATGCAGCATGGGAAAGTTATAGCGTATGCCTCTCGACAATTAAAGGATTACGAGATACGCATACGCTATCTTACTCATGACTAAGAATTAGCCGTAATAGTCTTCACACTGAAAATTTGGATACATTATTTGTATGGGGAACACTGCCACATCCACGCCGACCACAAAACTCTTAAAGATTTGTTCACTCAAAAGGAGTTGAACGTACGCCAAGGCTGATGGCTAGAGTTGTTAAACGACTATGACTTCGAAATTTATTACCATCCTGGTAAAGCCAACAAGGCGACCGATGCACTTAGTCGAAAGTCAAATGGTGCGATGATGTCCCATCAGACAGTTACCCCGAGAATTACAGAAGGAGATCATCGATTTTGAGCTCCATGGATCAGTTGGCAGAGTTATACGTTAAGGAGATAGTGAGACTACATGACGTACCTCAAGCCATAGTCTCTGATCGGGATAGCGAATTTACGTCTAAATTTTGGAGAAGTCTATAGCAAGCCCTCGGCACTAGCTTAAGAATCTGTCCCAAATCATCTCCTCTATTATTTTGGACAGCAGAACAGCCTCCCGCCAGCAGAATGCTTCACCTTCTAACTGATTAACTACATAGGCAACTTTTTTTCACATCGAAGAGTCGCATGTACTCGAATATATGCTCGAGCTTTTTATACCAATCCCCTGCCTTAGCGGGAACAGGGGTACCATTGAAACTTGGCGGTTTTTTACGGCGAAAGCGTTCATAAACCGGTTCGCCCACCATTGGTGCTACAAGAGGAGCCTCATTTTGATCATTAACCGCTCTAACTGTTGGATTTTTGGCTGCATTTCTAATTGGCTCGGCTTGCGCGGTACGGGGCTGCTCCTGAGGTGGTGATGGAGGTTGATTCCCGGCCTCGTTCAGACGACCGAGAAGCTGAGTCAACAACTCGTTCTGCTGTCGCATTCGCTCGTCTCGGCGGCATCCGTTCCTTTACTTATTCTTCTAATCTAAGGCGAACTTTATTCAGCTTACGAATGACGCTTGCGATAGTAGCTTTCGGAGGCATGACGTGTAAGTCAAACGTTTGACGTACCTAATATCGGAAGAACAGGACTTTGTTTAGAATAATCTAGATTTGTTATAGCCTACATATAAAACATGTAATGTGCATATCATACTAACTAACTATAAATTTTCAATCACGAACAAGGCATTCATATGGGCTTCAAAATATGTCGTTTACATTTCAAACTTTCATCGTTTCATACATATTCCTTTATATACATTCCACAAAATAGGTTTTACATACTAGCCATATATATATTATCAAAATAGGTAACATAGACTCAAAAACATACTGTAAGTGACCTTGATGTCAGTCAAGCCCAGCTAAAAAAATCTATATAAGGTGCTAATCCTACTGAGGGTCATAGTTTGGATCCTTATCAGAATCCTCCTGCTCTGACTCCTCGACTATAGGATCCTCTCTGGGTCCTCTACTAAGAACTCCTCCGGATCCTTTGCTGGGAACTCCTCCGGATCCTCATCCTCAAGCTCATCGTCTACATCATGGTCGACGGGGTTGGCTGCTTGCTCTGAAGGAGCAAACTCTGGCGGCGGTACCACTTGAATAGGTACTGGAGCTAAAGTATCCCCAGGGTGCATATATGCATCATGATCCTCAACGTACTAACACATTTCTCCGAACGGTCTAAATCGGTGAATCAGGGATGCTGGCCTACAATACTGCTTGAGTCCTTTGGCATATACCTCCATGGCTGCCCTACCGGAGAAAGCATGGGGCCAGGTCTCTACTACCTCTTGATAGAACCATCCGGAATAAGCTCTCACGGACTCTCCTAGACGTTGGTGGAACGTCGCCAATATCTGGTTCTAACGGGTCTCGAGGTCTATCTCTTGAAATTCAAACCTTAGAGTAAACTAAAAGTTCGTCCATGTCCCAGCCTCGCCGATCTGGTCCTGCCAGCTCCTCCAGAATGATAGCGTGAGTCCTCTAAGGAGCATAAGGGCTGCACTCAGCCTATGCTCATATGGAAATCTCAAACGATCCATCCAAAGGCTCATGTGCTCCATCTACTCATCGAAGATCATAGTATCTACCGTCTCTGAATACGTCTTGGAATTCTTGGAGACTATGTCCAGAACTCAGCGTGAGCCGCGGGAACGGGTCCTGCTGCACTCCCGTCATCTGAGGTGGCTGATGCAGCGTCTGTCTGAGGCGGGACTTCCTGATCGACCTCGGACATCCTACATAGGAAAAAGGGTACTTATCATATAGGAACTAACTTATGCTAAGTTTTCAAAAACTCAAAACTAAACTTTCTAAGGTTTGCTAAGGTCTTTGAAGCCTTTGACGTGTGCATGTGGCGTGCCTACAGGAGCGACTGAACCCGAGCTTTGATACCACAAACTCTGTCATGACCTGCCGCAGTGAGCCGCGACTCCTTTTTCTTTATATACATATACTTATGTTACTTAAATCTATACAACAAGTAATTTAAACATAGTGCGCTTTTTTTTTTCAAAATATACATTTATTTACATTAAAGTAGCTGTGATCACAATTTATTTTTACCTAACTATGCAAAATCCAACATAAAATATATACATAAACTGGGTCTTCATTTAGTCTATGCCACACATACTCGTCACTGGCTTCATCGTTGAAATTATTCTATCTTCGCCTTTTCCCTGTCTACAACATCAAGAACCTAATGAGCTGCTAAACTGAGTAAGGACAAACTATATAAACTTAAGTGGCATGGCAAGGTATGCTTATGACATGATAAACTATGATATGCACGTTACAACAAATCTAGATAAATACAACAATTCAGAGTTATTGTAAGACTAACTTATGTATAGAGTGTCACCTGTCCCATAACAAATGACCCTCTTCAAACATTTCTTTATCTTCAGCCTTCACGTTGCGCCTCGGCTATTCTAAAGGACTTCTTGGTGCTTGTGTTTTAACTTTCTTGTAGTCTAGGATCCACTAACAGTAACTGCATCTTTACTTTAACTTTCATTAGGCGCCCTGAAAGGGAGTGGGCCTAGCTTATCTAAAGCATCTTCCCTCCCTATAGAGAGAATTTTCACATAGTCCTCTTGTGGGACAGCGATACCGTCGACTTTGTTTTCTCGACATATTGAGTTTTCTAGCTTTCCCAGAGCCTTGTCAAAAAAGGTGATTCCGAGCCATGTTTCTTGAGAGTTACATGTTCGGGGCATACTTCGAGTACTTTACTTTAACATGTCCTATGACAGAAATTGATCTTGGGCCTCGGGATGCTAACCCAGCCTATCGCATCGACTCGCTCCTGATTTGAATTCGGCATTGGTACAACGACTGATCGTAACTCTCGTTGTTTCTCAGTCCGAAGACACGAGATAGTTTAAACGTGGAATGCTTAACAACATAACAAGGCTCGGTTTCTTATCTCTTAGGCCATACTCTATTTTTTAGCTTAACAGGTCAAAACTGAGCCAAGTTTTATTGAGCATTTATCTTGATTAATTACATTAATCATGGTTCGAGCCTAAGTAATCTTTACGACCGGAAATATAAATAAGAACACATTTAATCATCATAATACAATGCGCATGAAAATATAATGCACGAAAAGTCCTAACAAACATCACACGTCTTGATGTCGTAGGTGCATTGTCACTTACAAATTGATGCGCCAATCACGGCTCTCGCAGCTTGTGCTTGCTCGTCGTTCCTTTTGTAGCAAATTTCCGTGCACGCTTTGCTTCTACGAGTTTTTCCCCTAAGGGTACAATTCAAATGTTTCAAAATCCGCTTCTGTACTTAGTTTCTAATTGTACCACAAGCTAACAAGTCCATGGTACATTCTAGTTACGAACGAGGATACATTTTGGCTCAACGGGCTGATTTTAGAACCTATTTGCTAGTGTTCTGCCGAAACTGGTCGACCGCTTGGAGAACCGGTCGACCGCTTCATGCTGGACACCTAGCAGAAAAACTGATCTGATACCCTTCACGAGAATGCGCATAACTTTCTGTTCCGGAGTTGGATCGACATGAAACTGGTGGAATTTGAAACTAGACTCAAAAGGCTTTCTTTACAGTGGCTGCATGATAGGTTTTAGAATTTTTATGTGGGTCTTAAAGCGCCGAAATCAGTGGCTTTAAAAACTTACTGGTTTTAAACCAGTTTTTGTACAAACTTTGAAAGTTCATATCTTTTAGATCCGAACTCGAAATCACATGATTCTTGATCCTATGAAAATATTATAAGTCTATTTTATTGTAGAATACAGGTTTTACATTTTTCTTATTGATATTTATTCAGAAATCCAAAAACACATGCTGATCTAAAACATGCAGAAAGTTTCTTGAACTAATCTTTGAAAAAGTGTATCTTTGTGTTCCATTTGTCAAATCGCTCATAAAATGATTTCTTGGAAAACTTGAGGAGTCCATATTAAATATGTAGAACTGATTGGACTATCTTCATAGCTTAACTTTGTTAAAATTCTAAAATAGTTTCATTATACAGAAAAATACTCATGAGTAATCCCTTTTACGAAAACTTGCATTTTCATAATTTTCACTTAGCATTTTCACAACCTAAACATGCAACCATGAACCATAATATCATCCTCATATATTCTCAAATAGAGTAGGATGAGAGGAGAGAAGAAGAGATCCTACCTCAAGTGATCTCAAAAGACTTACACTTCACTTGATCCTTGAAGCTTTTAAACAACACTTCCTTTAAACATGTAATCATGAGAAAAGAAAGACACACGTTAGGATCTGATTTTCTTAAGGTGGGATGGAGGAGTATGAAGGTTCTTAGAGTGCTTACCTTAACCTTCAAGAGTGCATAAGTCTCTTCCACTAGAACTCTTTCTTCTTGATACTTAGCTTACGAATCTAACTCAAGCTCTAACTCTTCTTCACTTTGAGTTCTCTCTTCTCTCTCTAATTTCTAAAGTGGAATGGTAAAAATGAGGCTTCTCTCTCTCTCTTTAGCCCTTAAGGTCGGCCACACACACTCCCTTGACCCAAGTTGAGTTAATTAACTCACAAGGTGAGTTTCATGAAACTTAAGGCCTAATAACACGACACCTTACCAAAATCTCTTGACACCTTATACAAAACTTTAATTCTTGATTTGACAACACATAACTTCAGCCAAAAATCTGAAGTGGAGTAGTAATTATCTTGGTTAGGATCCAAGTGACTTAGTTGCACGAAGTGTTTAAGTTGAAATTCAACTAAACCATGTTTTTGACCAATTAGGTAAAAATATGTCATTAACTTTATGCAACCTTACTTTATCTCCACTTGGCAACTCAAATCCCACTAATAAACTCAGCCAAATGCTGTAGTGGAATAATTTCTATTATTTGCACTTTTGCCCCAAATCTTGAAAAAGTTTGCTCTTTTGTCCTTTCGAGAAATTCAACAATTTTTATAGACCTCTTTCACTAAATTTATTTTGATAAATAACTTTCTTATAATAAAATAAGGTTTTTCTCAAACTTTCATAATTTTTGGGCTCTTAAAACCATTTATATTTAGTATTTTACGGTTTTGTCCGATTTCGCCGAAATCTCCTCCGTACAGGTCCATTTGAGCTCGGATAGATCCAAAATTTGATATTTAGCCTTGATTTATCCAAATGAGCTCATTTTCTTATATAGTCCAAAAGCTGGGTAAAAAATGCAATTTCTTAAAAGTTCAGAGGCTTATTTACAATTATTCACTTCTTGCATTTTCGACCTCGATAAAGCTTCCCAGGATATTACTTGTCATGCCTTGACTTTAGAAATTCTTTATTGGAGTCAAAGATCATCCAGATGCATTCCCGATAAAACCCGAGGTTTCAGCTCGATTAGGGTTTCGGGTCGAATTTCGATGCGAAACTTAAATGAAGTATTCTTAAATAAATCTAGAATCATAATGGAAGAGTGGAATCGGATATTTTATTGAACTAGAATGTCTTCTTTACATTTGAGATGCCAGGTACAATATTCCGACATCGACTGTTCTTTACAAATGTTACAAAACGCGAGACCGGGGGTTACATCTTTCCAAGCCTGATATTTTTCAATCCCAGGTATACTACTTAATTAAGAAAGAAAGATATGTATGTCATAATCAAGCTTACACAATGATGAAGAATGTTTACCTTAAGTGCAGGGGTCTACTGGTATGGGACGGTTAGATCCTTTTTGTGTGATTGTCGTGTGTTGCATATTAACGTGTTTTCACGTGCATTGCGAATAGGGTAGATAGACTTTTGCTTACTGAGTAAAATCTGACTAGGTGTTTCTTGTGTTGTAGACACATGTAAGCGGTCGAAGATGGTATAGACGACAGATGAAAGTCGAGAGAGCCGGTGAATGTAAAAATAGACCTGACCTGTGCAGGCCGTGGAAAGCCAAGACTCAGTATATTAAAGTTATTTTGATTCTCTTGATAAAAAGCGAAAAGTTTTAATTTTGCCGTATTTTTGGACATTAATTATGTATTATGTCTTTTAAAGTATTAGATTGGTCATGACCATACTGTATTATTATTCTTTTTGCTTTTTAATTTATGTTGTCCTAAAATGCTATGTAAGCATGGTTTATGAACGAAAAAGGATTACGGCCCATTCTGACCGGGTCGTGCTTCTTTCATTGCCACCTACCCTTCGATCTTTCTTTAACTTACCTGTAACACGAGCACACTAATGAGTTAATATTTCAAAGGATCCTTACTTAAATTCAATTTGGCCCCTCGGCCATTCCGAAACCTTTTACGGCCAATGGCTCCAACGGATCGTTCGTTAGGCCTATTCGGGACATATACTAATATTAAGTCCCTTGGGCAGTTTTGTTTTATCTTATTGTACTCATGGTGCCATTATCTCCTTACGGCCTCTCTGTCCTTTCCGAAACCCATCGCAACCAATTATCTCGTCGGGCTGTTTCAGAATTAATTACTCTAACTTACCCTGTTGGGCCAACACGGATCGTCAAACAACCTATGGTGAGGAGGGTCGTTTGTCGGCCTTCTATAGGCCTCTTGGGCCGTTTCAAAACCTTTTGCAGCCAATGGCCTCGTCGGGCTATTTCGGAACCAATTGCGACAACTGCCCCATTAGGCCACTCAACCTTCAATGTAATCTGAACAATGATACATAGGTAGTTTTATGTTTGTGGTCCCATACCCACAAACACTAATAGCATACACATGCACGTGTAGGGAACTTATACCCACAATCCCATACTTGTGAGTTAGACAACACAATAGAATCATGTGATCCCATACTCTTGTACTCAAGGAAAATAATATTAAAACTAACTTTCATAACACCTAATTACCAAGCCACAAGCTAGCATGAGTTCCTAAACATAAACAAACATTCGACCACAGTAAAGCCTACTCGTGTTACAAAGGAGATCTACTTACTTGAGATCGTCAGCTTCTCGCCTCGATCCTCGCAGTCTTTCTCTAGCAGCGTCCTTCCTTGGAGTTTATTGTTTGTCATTTCTATCCAACACGAGCATTAGAGGGTCAACGCCTAGGTTTACTAGTCATTTTGAGAGAATTGAGACTTTAAGGGTCGATGGACCAATAGCAGTGAACTCTAGACGGTGGGATGACAGACGGTATATCGAGAAATTCTACTAGGGGTATTTTTGTCCCGAGTATCGTCACTTTGTCACTAACCATCAATCCCGACTAACGGTTATGCCATTTGACTAGTTTAGATGAGAAAGGAATTTTAAGACCCAAATGGTCCTTCACTAAGTTATAACGTATCGAAACTTTGAGTTGGAAATCTGGTAGAGTTTCTCTCGTTTCTCGGGTATCCCAGCTAGGGCTATGCATGGGTTGCGTTAGACAGGTTAACCCATTCAACCCAACCCAACCCAACCCTACCCGTTAAGAAATCGGGTTGATTAGGTTCTCCTTTTTTTTTGAAAAAAAAAAGATAAAAATTAACATAATGTACATGATAAATTGAATGTAAGATTTACTTTTATTAACCAACAAAAAAAACAAAAATTAAAAATAAGCATCTTAATGAAAAAAATCAAAATTCATAACAAAAAGTAAATAATAGCTAAGAGTAAATAAGATAAATAGCTAAACTACATATACTATATATATATATATATATATATATATATATTAAATAGTCAGGTTGGGTTGGATTAACCCAAAACTCAAAAAGTTGAGTCCTAACCTAACCCTACAAATATGTAGGTTTCGTCAGGTTGTCGGATTGGGTCAAGAGTTGATCGGGTTGGTGGGTTCCTTGAACTGCCCTAATCCCAGCCGAAGCCTTCACCCAGTAACAACCCACAACCGAACTTAGTTCGGTCACAACTTTATTATCAATAACCACACAAATAATTTTTTGCTTATTGAAATCAAATTAAATAAATTACATCTCAACACTGAGCCTCAGTGGCTTGGATCCACATCAAAATAATAACATATACAGCAACGAATTTTCGAAACGACTCGACAGAGTCACTAGCCGTAAAAGGTTTCGGAAAGGGCAGAGAGGCCCAAAGGAGGATGAGTCCTCATATTTATAAAGATTATCAGGACGGTCCAAAGGCCCCAGATCCATAGTATATCCCGGTTTAGACCGATGGGGTAATTGTGCAATAAATTTCGAAATGGTCCGACGGGACCACTGGTCATGAAAGGTTTCGGAACGACCAGCGAAGAGGTCTGGATTTGTATAAATTCTAAAACAGCCCACGAATGAGTCTAGATGTGTATAACTTCTAAAACGACCCACAATGGGTCTAAATGTGTATTGAATTCTAGAACAACTTGTAAGAGGTCTAGATTGTGTATAAGTTCTAGAACGACCCACTAGGTCTAAATATATATTAAATTTTCGAACGACCCGCGAAGGGGCTTAGATATATGTACAAGTTCTAGAACGAATGTGAGAGGTCTAAGAGAATGGGTGAGGCTGACGAGACCTTCCCAACATTATAGAATCAAGAATTTTTAAATATAAATCGTGTGCACTCGTGTTTTTATAAGCTAAGTTAGAGAGTTGTGAACTTAAGTGAGATTAGAACAAAATATGGAATTGACTTTTGAGTCGAGATTAATGGGTCGTTAAGTCCGACCTCGTTCCATGTCACAACTCTTTTGCAGGTATTGTATCCCGTGTAGGTTTGACACCTTATTTCTGAAATCTACTATGCGTGCAAGATGGTTTAAGTGTGACGTTTACTATCGGACTTCGATGACTCGATCGTCGAGTCCGTCCTTTTAATTAGACTATTGTATTGTGATATCTTTTAGTTGTATGTTACCTGCAGGCTTATCAATCTATCTATCTAATCTACTTACTGGGCTATTGACTCACTAGTGTGATCACGTCGCAGGTATGTTGAAAGGAAACCAAAAGGCTAGGCGACAATGATGGGAATAGCGGGGGTATACGGGACTGACCTGTAACATGGTACGGCCACCGAGTACTCGTTGACAAGGAGTAATCTTAATTTTCACACTTTCATTGAAAGAACATGGTAAATTCCCGTGCTTGTATAATAAGAATTCAATAGATGTATTAATATAAAAAGTTGAAATTTGTCCGTATTTTCGGAAGAAAAATATTACTTTATTTTATAAATTTTACTATATTTTCGAGTAGTCATATTAAAATACTATTTGGAGTTTTGAGTCATTACTAAGTTAGTATTAGAGCCACGGTTTAACTGGTCCTGTAGATAGCCCCTATATGGACATGCGTGATTCCCTCGTTGTCGCCACTGTAAGTAGCCTTTTCCTTACTTCAAGAGTCATGAGATGTTAATTTAGTTATAGCTAATTGCATACATACTTGAGTAGTATGACAAGGGCAGGATAAGAGGATGAAGCCGAGTTTTTGGCTCGAGCTATTCATCCAAAGAACGTTGTCATTCAAAGTGGTAGTTTTCCACTACCCTTACTACCTCCGAGTTGGGCCAAAGACTGTCAGTCGCGATTTACTATCAAAGTCAATTCTTGAAGGATATGCTCCTCAAGTTGTCAGTCGCCAAAGCCGCTTGAAAAAGCATAATTGCAGGACCTACATAAAATAAAGGTTGCTAAGGACATATCTGTTGTAGATTATCCCTTAGGCGAGGATTCTAATGGAGACGTTGATTTGGCTCTAGTCAACGAGAGCGTGGATCTTTTATTTTCTTATAATGTTAATATAGTAGGCTCTTTTTTGCATAATTTGATGGCGATATGCATAACTGTTCGATTGCCACTGTTTCTTAGCAGTCATCCTAAGGCTAGACCCAGCAAGAGCAGTGGTCTAGTTTCGTGCAGTTGTAGGACCCTAGACTCACTTATAATGCGAGAAAAAAAATTGAAAGATTAATTTCGCGCTTGAACACCTAAAGTTTTAGTCTTTTCCTACTCTGCCACAGTCACCGACCTCTGCTCAAGGAACAGTTAAAGGTAAGAAGTTATCCTAGCGGTGACAAAGGATAAAAGGGAGCTAACTAGCCTATTAGGGGTTCTCAAATTCGTTAATGGCTTCAAGGATGAGGTATGATGGTTTCTATGAAGCCTAACCTACATTCTTTGATGGCACCCCCTAATTCCATCACACCCGAAGAGTAGACAATCGCTAATCAATCCGTCTCTGAGAGGACGCAAATTATCAACCACGAGAAGGTGTTGTTCTCAATTTTAATGCTTTTACAAGGTGCACAGAAGCGTGAAAACAATGTTTAAAGAAAAGCCTAAGACTAATCCGCCACCACGACAAGTGAGACCACGTAGTTGCGATTTGAGTTTATGATATCCTCATCCTTATGGGTGTTAGTTAGTTTTCTGTAGATCTCGTGTCTTCGAGTTGTGGGACTTTGATGTCACTTTTGGCATGGATAGATTATCTATGTACTGTGTGATAACTGATTATGGAAGGAAGAGTGTATTCTTTAAAACTCGGGAGTAGAGCGTATTCATTTATCTCTTTCAAGTGTGAAAGATGCTTGATGGTAGTTGTCAAGGTTTCTTCACTCGTGTTGTAGACTTTTCCCAGGAGGACATACGGCAAGCTTTAGACATCCCGATTGTGAGGATTCCCCTTCCTGTATTTCCTAAGGAACTTTCAAGATTACCTTCCGACCGTGAGATTGAGTTCGTTATTGAAGTATTATCGGGTAGCGCCCCAGTGTCTAAGGTGCAATATTGCATGGCCTCGGCGAAGTTATAAGAATTGAAGATTCAGTTACTAGAGTTGCTCGAAAAGGGTTTTATCAGACTCAAACACTCGCCATGGGGTGCCCTGGTACGCTTTTTTAAGAAGAAAGATGGATCTGTGTTTGTGTGCATAGATTATCGGGAGTCGAATAACTAACTATAAAGGGTAAGTACCCATTTTTAAGGATCGAGGACATGTTCGACCAACTTCAAGGGTCGTCAGTGATCTCGAAGATAGATTTGCAATCGGGCTATAACCGGCTAAAAATAAGCGAGGATGACACACTCAAGACCACTTTTCGTACTCGATACGGTTACTATGAGTTCCTTGTGATGTCTTTCGAACTCACCAGTGCCCCGGCCGCACTCATAGATCTAATGAATGACGTGTTCAATGACTATCTCGAAAGGTTCGTTATAGTCCTTATCGACGACATCCTTGTCAATTCGAAGACAAAGGAGCATGATGAGCATTTTTGAGCCCTTTGGCAGGGATTAGTCAAAAAAAAAAAAAAACAAAGCTCAACGTAAAGTTCAAGAAGTACAAGATTTGGTTCGAAATATCTCATTTCTCAGTCACGTAGTGTCCAGTGAAGGAATTTCAATGGATTTATCAAGAATCGAACCGTGAGTTCAGGGAAACGACCCACGATGGTCACAAAAATCCGTCTTTTCTTGAGCTCAGTCGGGTGCTATAGGCGATTTGTAGAGGGGTTCTCCAAGCTTTCTCTATCATTGACCCGTCTCACTTGGAAGAATAATAAGTTTTCTTAGACTCCGACGTGCGAAAAGAGCTTTCAAGAGCTCAAGAAGCGTGTCTCACAACTGCCCCAGTGTTTACAATCCCCACGGGGATTATTGGATTTTTGCTTTATTCTGATGCCTCGAAACAAGGATTAGGTGCAGTGTTGAAGCAACATGGAAATGTAGTGATTTAGATATTGAAATAACTCAATGATTATGACACTAATTACTCTATTCACGACCTCGAGCCTGCCGCTGTGAAGACACTAAAAATTCTCATTCGATAATGCTAATAATAATAGCGAGAGAAATAATAAACGAGCTTCAAACAATTAATTATCATGCATTGATTTTTCATTTTTAGAACTTAAAAAGAACTACAAAATAAAAATAATAATATCATCCAAAATAGCTTGTCAAGTTTCTTAGAATCCATTACAATCATTCTCATAAGTTCTCATTAATGAATGCTTAATACTTATGTTTATTCTCTTGTATACTGGTGATCAAGTAATAGGCAAGAATATCAATGTGTTTAGTAAAAAAAAATATTAAAATAAATAAATAAATAAAAATTTAAGATTTAAAGGTTAAATTTGTACAGTATTATTTTTCAGACCAAGAGTATATTTTCTCAGATTTTACTATTTGTCCATAAATAAATTTTAATAGCACTGTTTATTCGTAATATAATTGAACTCATCAAATTTTTTAGTTAAAGATAAGTTAAAAAAATAATAATAAAACTTAAATTAAAGAGTCAGTTAGGTAAATAGCCATTTTGAACTGTGTGTTTTCAAAAAATAGCCACAGTTTCAAAAAATTTAAGAACTACCCATAATACAATCTAAGAAATTTCTAACAATAACAAAAATACAAATAAAAATTATTGTAAGAAATTTTTGACATGTGTCAGAAATTTTAGGTTAGTTTTTAAATTTTTTGAAACTGTGTCTATTTTTTAAAATCATTTTGTAAACAGTGGCTATTTTCTTAAAATTTTCTAAATTAAAATATAATATTAACTGACTCTACTATGTCGGCAACTTTACTTAAATGAAAGTGATATATATAATATCCCTTGTACTCGTATTAGGAGGTTAAGAAATCCTTGTTGATTCAATCCAAAGAAGAGTAGAAGGCGCGTCTAGAATACACTTTTGAGCTTATTTCAAAAATTGAGTTATGGTAAGGTAGTCTTCTTGTTTTACTTATAGAAATTTTCTATTTGATTCATAAATAATAAACTATTTATGATAAAGAAGATATCTACTTTTTTTAATCGGTCTATGAAGAAAGTTGGAGGAAATTGTTACAGTTTGAATTTGTAGTTATTAAAGTTCTATTTGACTTTCTTTTTAACAATTAAATAGTTTCTAATGTGTGACATGAACATCTAATAGAATAGACTCGTTAGTTTTAGTGCTTGTATGTTATATATTCGATTAGTTTTTATTCCACTTTCAAAAAAAAAAAAAAGAGAGAGAAGAAGAAGAAAAAGAGAAGAATAATCAATGCTTCATTTTTTGTCCTTGAACTATTTTTTGTATTACACAAAAGCACATAGTTGGAGTTAGTAAAAATTTCTATATATATAAGACTTAAGCGATGATAATAATCAATTATAATCAGAATAAGAAAAGATATATAAGTCTAAGTGACTCTAGTAATTTAGCCTCTTATTCGGTACAAATTTTGATTTCTTGGTTAGTTGTTTAGCATATAGGAAAATTAATATCACTTGCTATTATCACAGATAAAATAGTGGCATCAATTATTACGTATAATATGCTAAATCTTAGTCACAAGTGTAGTAGAAAATGATATTATCCTATGTTTGGTAAAGTGAATATTTTTACTATTAAGTTAAACTTAATGAATATAAAAAAAAAAGAAAGAGAAAGAAGAGAAAGAAAGAAACTTTGTAGCAGAATGTAACAACTTTCTACTGTTGAGAACTATATTATACATAATATATTACTTTGGAACCACTACTTAATCAAGTATTTTAACTTCTAAATGTTTATACAAATATGAAGCTTTGAAGCATATTGATTATTCTCAGTCCCAATTACGATCGAGCTCTGTGCTATCTAGCAAGGAAAATCGAAGAAGAGATAAGTAAAAACTCACTCAACTGCATTACAAGGATAATTCGTGTTAAGTATTTATTTTACGTTTTGTGCACTACTACGTTTTTTATGATTACATGTGCATTCACGACATCACGGCATTACGTATGTAACGGCAAATGGCTTTGTAAGTTGAAAGAATTGTGAAACGAGTCATTGTACCATATTCTGCCATATTATATTTTGTGTATCAGTTCTTTGCTAGGTTTGGGTAGGCGGCAGACCTGTATTTGAAGTCCCGGCCTAAGGGGACTATATGTTTCCGGTGCGTTGTGGGAAGCCCCTTGTCAATCCCAAGGGAACATATGATTTTATAAAACCCAAGATGACGGCGATTATGTTTTTGACATGTCACCACCTCTGATATGATTTATTTGGCCACCATGTAACAGATCTTGCAAATAAATCGTCTACTGGCCCCAGTGATGAGTTGAGCACGATGTGGGCCTAACGAAGTATTTTTAACAAGAATAATTACCAATATGTTTTTATAAAATTTACGATACAGTGACAAATGGAAATAATATGTCTTAAATCATTCACATTTAGCACTGTTTTTACTTACTGGGCGTTCGCTCATTAGTGTTCTTTTGATGCAGATGATGAAAATTTGCAATGATTATCAACGTCATTGATTGCGAACTTCCGAGCCTATGATATGATGCATATTGGACAACAATGACCTTGTGGCATACTTTTGCGTTGTTTTTATGTTTTTAATGTATTTGTCAACTATGCTTATACATATGTTTTGAAGACTCGTATTTTCAAATATATTCAGTATGTAAATACAACTCTAAGGCGTTACTATGGAACAACTTTTAAAAGTTCAAATTGATCTTTTACTTTACAATAGCTAAGTATGATTAATACTCTTTTAATACAATTATTCTTAAAGTATAACTACGTAAGGGATGTTACAGTTTTTGATATCAGAGTAAAAGTTTAGTCATTTCTGCAGACTATCCATTAGGCATACGGCCATGGGAAGGAGAACTCCGTCAACGAGTATGTTTAATTTACTTTCAATTGTTTACTTACATATATAATATGATAGCATGATAATTTTATATGCATTTTTTCTAAAAATACAAAAAATGAGACATTGTACAACATCAAAATGCCTAGAGAAAGAGGTCCAAGACAAAATCCTCTAGCCAAGCCTCGAGACCTAGTTATAGATTGATTGGCTGAGTTATGTGAGCGACAAGCTAGACAAATTGAGTTATTATTACAACAACAGGGGCATTAGAACCAACCACTACCTCCTCCAGCACCAAATGTACGAGAACACACTGATTATGTTGGCGAAAGATTTAGCAAGCTTCCAATCTTTAAAGGGGGAAGTGATCCTATGGTTGTTGAAGAATGGATGAAGACGATTGAGGGTATGCTTAACTACGCTGGAATACTAGATGTTAAAAGAGTTGTTTGTGATCGTTCTTCCGAAGGAAAGATGCCGCGTACTGGTGGGACTCTGTCAAGGCACCAATTGATGTTGCGCAAATGACATGGGATCAGTTCAAAGTCAAATTTTTCAGTAAGTATTTCACTTATATGCATAAATCTGCTAAGGCAACTGAGTTTATGAACCTGAGGCAAGGTAGAATGTCAGTGTCCGAATGTATTCAGAAGTTTGATGAACTATCAAGGTTTACACCTCACATGGTTTCTACTGATGCATTTAAAGTTGATCACTTCATAAGGGTCTAAAGGCAGAAATATTTAGAAACCTTAGTGCAGTACTCAGTCCAAAAATGACATTTACTGATCTTTGTTAAAAAGCAATTCAGTCCGAACAGGGTGAACAAAGAGTCGAGAAAGCTCAAGAGTTTAGACGGAGTGCAAACTCTGCAAGAAGAAATGTTAATGTTGGAAAATTCTCCCCACAAGGACACCAAAGTATGAAAAGAAAAGAGACACCAAATCAAGTGCAGGGTCAAGGATAAGCAAAATGCCTAAATGTTGCTCAACAAACTCCTCTAACAGGTGCTCAAAATCCAACATGTCCCACATGTGGAAAGAATCACACAGGA
Source organism: Boehmeria nivea var. tenacissima (assembly GCA_018132145.1). Taxonomy (NCBI): domain Eukaryota; kingdom Viridiplantae; phylum Streptophyta; class Magnoliopsida; order Rosales; family Urticaceae; genus Boehmeria; species Boehmeria nivea. Next base: position 1,418,597 of record CM030886.1, read on the forward strand.
ACCTGTCGTCTTGGTTCAGGCACGTGTGTTAAGTGTGGAAAGGTAGGCCACTTTATTAAAGATTGTCCAGCGGTTCAAGGTGATCAGACTAAAGCCCCGGGAAGAGTTTATACAATGATAGAAGCTGACTCAGAGGCTAGTCCTTCAGTTGTTTCAGGTCAGATTCTTATCTCTGGTGTCACTACTCATGCATTGATAGATTCAGGAGCTACAAACTCATTTGCATCACTTACATTCATTAAAAGATTAGGCAGAAATCTTGAAATACTAGATCATAACTATTGTGTTAGTATCCTATCGGGCGAGGTGTTGTGTTCGAATAATATATTGAAGGCTTGCATAGTTATCATTGATGGTAGAGAAATGTATGTGGATCTTGTTGTATTGGACATTGAAGATTTTGATGTGATATTGAGAATGGATTTGCTGTCAAAATACTGTGCTGTCGTTAATTGTAATAAGAAAACTATGATGTTTCAATCGCCGAGAGAGAAGAAGTTTACTTTTACATGCACAAATAAAAGAATGTCATTACTGATAATCTCGACGATGAAGGCTTCGAAGTTACGAAGAAGTGGGTGTATTGGATATTTAGCTGGTGTTGTTGACATCTCAATTGAGCATAAAATCAAACCAGAGGACGAGCCAGTAGTTAATGAATTCTTAGAGGTTTTTCCAGAGGACTTGCCAAGACTACCTCAGGATAGAGAAACAGATTTTGTTAACGACGTATTACCTGGTACTGCACCAATATCGAAAGTACCATATCGAATGGCTCCTTCAGAATTAAAAGAATTAAAGATTCAGCTATAAGAGTTACTAGATAAAGGATTTATCCATCCTGCTTTTTCTCCCTGGGGTGCACTAGTTCTTTCTGTGAAGAAGAAAGATGGAACCTTAAGGTTGTGTATTGATTACAGAGAGCTCAATAAGGTGACGATAAAGAATAAGTATTTACTTCCAAGAATAGATGATTTGTTCGATTAATTACAAGGTATCTCGGTGTTTTCAAATATTGATATGAGGTTAGGTTATCACTAATTGAAAGTCAAGGAGGACGATATTCCAAGACTGCTTTCAGGATAAGATATGGTGACTACGAGTTCTTGGTTATGCCATTTGGATTGACTAATGCGTCAGCCGCTTTTATGGATTTGATAAATAGGGATTTTAACTAGTACTTGGATAAGTTTGTGGTTGTGTTTATTGATGACATTTTGATATATTACGATCTAAAGAAGATCATATGGAGCACTTATGGATAGTTTTCAATACTTGAAGCAAAAGTAGTTGTATGCAAAGCTTTAAAAAATGTGAATTATGGCTTGATAAGATTGCATTCCTCGGTCATATCGTGTCAAGTGAAGGAATTTCAGTTGATCCATCGAAGGTAGAAGCCGTGAAAATTGGCCTAGACCTAAAAATGTCTCAGAGGTTCGAAGCTTTCTTGGGTTAGATGGATACTACAAGCGTTTCGTAGAAGGGTTTTCAAAGACAACATCGTCCCTCACTCAGTTGACGAGAAAAGACGCTAAGTTCAAATGGACTGATTCGTGTGAATGGAGTTTCCATGAGCTAAAGAAGCATTAACCTCTGCTCCCGTGTTATCCTTACCAACAGGAGGTAGAGGATTTGTTATATATATTGATGCTTCGAATAATGGGCTTGGTTGTGTACTTATGCAGAACGGGAAAGTAATCGGTTATGCCTCAAGACAGTTAAAGGAGTACGAGAGAAACTATCTTACGCATGATTTGAAATTAGCGGCCATGGTGTTTGCCCTAAAGATTTAGCGACATTATTTATATGGAGAACGATGTGAGATCTTTACTAACCACAAAAACCTTAAATACTTCTTTACACAGAAAGAGCTAGATATGAGGTAGAAGAGATGGCTTGAACTGATAAAGGATTATAATTGTGTGATCAACTATCATCCTGGAAAAGCTAATTCGGTTGCTGATGCGTTGAGTAGGAAGTCATACGGAGAACTATATCAAATTTTAGTGATTCGAAGCCAATTCTCTTAGATCTACAAAGGCTGGGAATTGAAATTGAGCCTTACGGTATAATTGAAAAATTGTCAGTTATGACCCTTCAATCTTCATTGTTAGACCAGATCAAAGAAGGCCAAAGCTCCGATGAATACTTAATTGAATTGAAATCCGAGATACTATTTGGAAAGAAAGTAGATTTTCAACTTTCAGAAGATGGGGTAATAAGATTTAGAAGCCGATTATGTGTACCAGATAATGCGGAGATTAAGACAATAATTTTAATGGAGGCTTATAGTTGTGTATACTCAATACACCCAGGTACAACGAAGATGTACAAGGACTTGAAGGCTTATTATTGGTGGCCGGGTATGAAAAAGGATGTAGTGAAATTTGTGGAGCAATGTCTTACTTGTCAGCATGTCAAAGCGGAGCATCAAAGACTAAGAGGACATTGCAACCTTTAATGGTACCTCAATAGAAGTGGGAGCACATTACTATGGATTTTGTTGTTTGACTGCCACGAACAAGAGAAGGGCATGATGATATTTTGGTTGTAGTGGATAGACTTACAAAGTCAGCTCACTTTCTTCCTGTGCATACTACTTATTCAATGGATCAATACGCTCAGCTTTACATTAAGGAGATAGTAAGATTACACGGTGTACCTAAGCCGATCGTCTCCGATCGAGATTCTAGGTTCACTTCCACATTTTAGAAAGGTTTGCATAAAGCAATGGGCACAAGTTTAGCGTTTAACATTGCTTTTTCACCCTCAATCAGATGGTCAATCTGAGAGAACGATTCAAACACTAGAAGATATGCTAAGGGCATGTATCTTGGATTTTCAAGGATCATGGAACAAATATTTTCTTTGGTGGAATTCGCTTACAATAACAACTATTATTCTACAATTGACATGGCTCCGTATGAGGCATTGTATAGTAGGAAATGTAGATCAGTAGTTCACTGGGATGAAATTGGAGAAAAGAACAACTGAAGTAGTAGAAAAGATTCGAAAGAGAATGTTAACCGAGCAAGATCGATGGAAAAGTTATGCAGACATTAGACGACGTGATCTAGAGTTTGAAGTCGATGACAAAGCATTTTTAAAAGTAGCTCCAAAGAAGGGAGTCATGAGATTCGGTAAGAAAGAGAAGCTAAGCCCTCGATTTGTTGGTCCATTTAAAGTTTTGGAAAGAATTGGAGTTGTGGCGTATAGATTGGCTCTTCCTCCATCCCTATATGTCGTACACAATGTCTTCCATGTCTCTATGCTAAGAAAGCTGTAATGACCAGAAATTCAAAAGCATTGTGCCAATTAATTAATTTGTAATTTTACTTCAGTTTGTGAGCAATTTGTAAAATTGGCCAGTTTCGTCAAATCAGGTCAATTTGAAGCTATGAGAGAAATTATAAAATTGATATGGATATTTTGCAATTTTAAATTTTTGGATGTGTTAGGAATTTATTGGATGTGTTAGGAATTTATTTTACTTCGATAATGGTATTAAAATTCCTAACTCTCAGTGTCCAAATTACGTGTGCAATTTTAATATTTCACGGAGAAATTTTACCATTCCCGTTTGTAAATTTTTTGGCTATTTTGGCCCAAATTGAGCCTAAGCCCATTAGGGCTACACTCTCTCTCTTTTTCCTTTCCCTCTCAGCCGACCAAAGCCTCTCCTCACCCCCATAAATTTTCTTTCTTTCTTCTCCCTCTCTCCCTCTGTCGAGCACCCTCCGCCCCTGCTGTCGACCGGCCCAACCCCTGCCGGTGCTGCCGTCTCCTCCATCGCGCGCTCAGCCCGCGCCTCTCGCAGCCCCGCGTGCGCTGCACCAGCCCCCGCCAGCGCCGACCTCGAGACGTCCGTGAGCGCGTCCCCGAGCCTCCGCGCACTGCTCCCGCTTGCTTTCGAGTCCGGCCGCTTGGCCTAACGCCGCCCGAGCTCGCTCCGCCGCGAGCACGACCCAGCGCCGCTTTCCTATGCGCAGCCCCCGAGCTCTCTTCGCTGGGCCTCCTCCGCCCCTCGCCCAGTCGCGCGGCGCCCCGATTCGCGCAGTCCAGCACCCGAGTCGCACTCCTCCGCGGCGACCCAGCGCACGGCCTCCGGCGCTGGTCTCTTGCCGCTCCGCGCCTCTCAGCGCCAAGCCCTTCAACGCTGTGCCGCAGTGCCACCCATCTCGCACCTCCATACACCCGAGTACCCGTGCGGCTCCCTCGCGTGTCCAGCCCCCGCCTCGTCGCGAAGCCAGCAGCGCGAGTCCCTTTCATGTGTCGCCTCCCCACGCTCGAGCAGCGTCGGTGAGCACGGAGTTCCATCGCGTGAGTCCCACACTAGCACGCGTCTCCTCCGCGCGCCGGACCTCGTGCCTCTGCAACCTCTCCTCCTGCTGCTCTTTGCTCTGGCAGCCCCAGCGCCGTGCACAAGGTCGAGCCACTCGAGCCGACTTCGCTGCCGAGCCGAGGCCCAAGTCGTCTCTGAGGTAAACCTCTAACTCGCAGCGCCGGCATTTTACATTTTGGTTGGTTTGGCATTTGATGTCATTGAGATTGCTCGGTGTTGAAATTTACACCGTTGTGAATATTTGAGTGCAAGTTTAAAATTGTCTGCTGGCACCCTTTTAAAGAATTTAAGTGTATTTGTGGGTGTTTGAAGATATTGTGTGGTTTGTTAAATTTGTGCAATGGCTCGGAAATTTTCTACGATTATAACCCGCTTAAAATATCTCGGCGATTTCTCGACTTTGGATTTCTTGGCAATTATGAAGCTAGTTATAATTTTGAAAGACTTGCGATGTTGTTTATTTTGTTGTCTTGAACAATCTAATTGGTTGGTTTTGTGCTGAGATTTAGAAACCAGACAATTGTCCAAACTAATGCGTACATGGAATTTGTTACTCTTGGTAATTTGGTGGTTGTTTAAGTTTCCAAAAAACTTTAGTTGGTCTCATTCCGCTTGTTATTGGTCTTACAAAGGTTATTGTTGAAAATCTTATTTTTGCGGGATTATGAATTCGATGACTTTGGAAGTTGTTTGTGGATTAATCGTGAGGAAATCTAGAATTTCCTTTGAATCGTGGCTTAAAGATATTTTGATTAATGTATTAGTTTGAGAGACTTGATGTTTCGAGTTTTTGTCGCATTGCAAAAGATTGTGTTTTGTGTTGATTTAGAAATCTAGAACTCATCAAGAGGTGTCATGTTTAAAGTAAAATATGACCCGAGCATGTCGCAAGGTAGCATAACTTTTTATTTATGAACGCTTTGTTGAAATTCAAGTACATTCGAGTTATTGTCTTAATTGACAAGAGATTGAGAATTTTCTTAAATTAATAAAAAGAAAATTGTGTGATCTTGAGGATTTGGTTTTGTTGCACGAGCCTTGGTTGTATTGGATTGGATTTTGATTTGTAAACGTGCCCGTTTGAGCTTAAAACGAGTATCGAGTCGTGGGCTCGAGCGTTTCGCATCTTGCTTTTGTTTAAGTTCGAAATTTGATTCGATTTCTTTTATTCTCGTGCTTTGCGCAGGAACGTTAACAATGCAAGTTCGAACGCTCAACCCTTCACCGCCATTAAGGTATAAGCGGGCGGTTGGAAACAAGATCTAAGCATTAAGACTCAATGACATCTTATGTGACTTTTGTCTTAGTACTCGACTTATATCAATATCTCTTATTTCGAATCCGAGCCACTGAGGCTCGGTGTTGAATTATGATTATGTTTTGAAATTAATTGTTATAATTATGAAATTGTCTGCGTGGTTGTTGTGATTGACTGTGACCGAAATTAGTTCGGTGCTGGGTTGAAATTAGGTGAAGGCTTCGGCCGGGATATCTGAAAAACAGGAGAAACTCTGTCGGAATTCCAGCTCGAATATTTTATACGTAATAAAATAAAGTCAGAAATCGATTAGTTTAAGGAACTCATTTCTCACCTAACATAGTCAACAAAACGACCCCAAGAGATCCAGAGGAGGTCGGTGGACGACTTTCGGAACGGCCCGAGGGGCCTTGGGGAGGAGAGCCACAGCCCTCCCTACAGTTGTGACTTGACGATCTGTATCGATCTAATAGGGTGATTGCGCAATCAATTCGAAACAGTCCGACGGAACCCCAGTCGTGAGAAGTTTCGGATCGACCCGTAGAGGGTCTAGAGTTATATTGGTTCTAGAACGACCCGTAGAGGGTCCAGAGTTGTATAAGTTCTAGAACGACCCGCAGAGGGTCCAGAGTTGTTTAGTCCTAGAACGACCCGCAGAGGGTCCAGAGTTGTATAGTTCTAGAACGACCCGTAGAGGGTCCAGAGTTGTATAAGTTCTAGAACGACCCGTAGAGGATCCAGGGTATATTAAGTTTTAGAACGACCCGTATGAGGTCTAGAATGCTTATAAGTTCTAGAACGACCCGTAAGAGGTCTAGAATGCTTATGAGTTCTAGAACAACCCGCGAACGGGTTTAGATGTGTATTAAATTCTAGAACGACCCGAGAATAAGTCCAGATATGTGTTAAATTCTGGAATGACCCGTGAGAGGTCTAAAGAAGGGGTAAGGCCAATGTGACCTCCCTAATATTATATAATCAAGAATTCTTAAATAGTAAATCGTGTGCACACATATTTTTGTAAGCTAAGTCAGAGAATTGTGAACTTGAGTGAGATTATAAATAAATACGAAATTGACTTTTGAGTCGAGATCTATGGGTCGCTAAGTCCGATCCCATTCCACGTCACAACTCTTTTGCAGATATTATACCCCGCGCAGGTTTAGCAACCTATTCCTAAAATCTATTTCGCGGGCAAGGTTGTTCAAGAGTGACATTTACTCTTCGGACTACGATGACTCGATCGGCGAGTCCGTCCCATTTTATTAGATTATTATGTCGTGATATTTTGGTTGTTTATGACCTGCAGACATAGCAGTTTATTTATCTAATCTACTTACTCGGCTAATAGCTCACTAGTGTGCTCGTGTCGCAGGTATCTTGTCACGATGCAAAAAAGGCGAGGCGACAATGACAGGAGTAGCGAGTGTATACGGGACCGACCTGTAAAATCTTACGTGGGCTACCGGCTAATAGTTGGCAAAGAATATTTTAAATTCTGCATATTTATAAATGTTCAAATTAAATTCATTTTGGTTATGATGAGGAATGGTAATCCTTCTGTTTGTTATTAAAAGCTCAATTATGTAACTTATTTTAAAAAGTTCAAATTTGTCCGTATTTTTCGAGACTAAAACATCGTTTGGAGTTTTGGGTCGTTACAAAGTTAGTATCAGAGTCACGGTTTAGCCGGTCCTATAGACAACCCCGTATACACAAGCGTGATTCCTTACCCTTACTTTTGCTTCACGTGCAATGAGATATTAAATTTAGTAAAGTTGATTGCAGGTGTACTCAAGTACTAGCATGATGGGACTTGAGGATGATGCCGAGAATTAGGACTTAGAGTGACGGTCCAAAGGACACTCTCGTTCAAAATGGTAGCTCTCTACTACCTGCGCTGCCTCGAGTAGGCCAACGTCGGTCTGTCGTTATTCGCTACTAGCGTCAATTCCTAAGGGTTGCAATTCTCGCATTGTTGGCCGTCGAGGTCACGCGAAGGAACGCGATTGCCATTTTCGGAAGGAACGAAAGTCATTAAAGTCACACCAATCACGGATATTTCCCCAGGTGAGAGTTCCCTTTGAGGCGCTGATTAGGCTCTATTAGGCACACAAAAAAATGCAGCTTACCTTTTAATAGAGCTGAGTATAATAGGCCCTATTCAAAATAGCGAGCTAACGATAGAAGCAACCAATTGTCATGCTGCCACATTTTTTTTTCTAGTATCCATCATAAGGCTATTCCCATCAATAACAGTAGTTTAGTTCAGTACAACCGAAGACGAGCCACAGGGAGCTGAGGTGACCTAGTAGATGGCGTTCCGAATTCCGTCGTACCCGAAAAGATAAGCACTAAACTATCCGTTTTTCACAAGATGCACGAACACTAATCACAGGGAAATGTCCACAATTTTTTTTTATGACATTAGAGTGGCGCAGCTGAAGCGTGGAAGACAACAAAAAAAAAAAGAGGTTAAAGGCTCTTTCCGCACGCTTAGACGGGACCCACATCGAGCCTGCACTACTACATTGGCGCTAGTAGGCTAAGACGTTTCACTTCGATTACGGAGGTCGTGTCAAGGGGTTAGCTTAGACAACTGACGTGATAACTTAATTGGTCGAGGCTTCCACCCAAACAGATGAGACCATAGAGTCGTGAAGGCCACCGATTCGCTTCACGTATGCGAGGCATAAGAATATATGGGATAGAAGTACTGGCGTGTAGTGGAACTTAGGTTAACAAGACTAGTCATATGTGATGTGAGTGGTTGACGTGTGAAACACGTGACAGGTGCCCTGATTAGTCAGGTTGGTGCACAGGGATGATTGAAGTCTAGGGCCACACTGTAAGCATATGTGCCGTCTGGAAAATTTTGTTATTGCAGGGCTTAATTCTTGTGGGAGAGATCTAAGTCTCTCGAAAGCTTGGTTAGCTTGTTCCTTACTAATTTTCATATCCTGATTAATACAAATTTCTCTTTCTTAATGTTATGTGATTATTTAATCCATTTTATCTTTGTTATGCTCTGTGATTACTATCTTTGATTAGTTGTGTCTGTTATACTACTGTTTGTGTTAGTTTAGGTGTCCCTAATAACTGTGAATTATCTATAGATTCCTTTTTCCCTTGGGATGCGAAATTTTGATGACATTATGAGCTGAGAGCTTCGAGCTTAAAGGGTCATCTGTGGGGTTAACCACACCTGTTATCTTTGCTCGTAAAAAGCGCAAAGGGTGATGAAGATTGTCAGGGCGTTCTCACTTGTAGTGCGCCTGCCCTTTGAGGATACGCATCAAGCTTTGGATATTTCGATTGTAAGGAATTTTGTTCATGTCCTTTCTGAGGACCTTTCAAGATTACCTCTCGACCCTGAAATTGAGTTCATTATCTAACCATTATCGAGTACCGCCTCAGTGTTGACGGTGTCGTATTGTGTGATTCCGATGGGATTAAGCGGGCTGAACTTAGCCGAAAGAGGGCTGTTTAGCAAGGGTCTTATAAGACTCAATCACTCGCCGTTGGGAGCATCGGTACTCTGTATTAGAAAAGGAGGGTGATTACGGCAGTGACAATCCGTTGAGCCAAGAGAAGGGCAAGATAGCGTAAGCTGCGCAATCCCTCACAACGTGGGATAGTAGGGGTCTAATGTACCAGTTCTTGAGGTAAAGACTTGCAATCGGGCTATCTCTAACTAAAGGCACGAGGAATATATGCTCGATTCCGCCTTCCAAACCAGTTGTGGACACTGTGAGCTCTTGGTGATGTCCTTCGGACTCACTAGTACCTCAGCCATATTACAGTCTTAACAAATTGTGTCCTCAGAGACTATGTCGACGGGTTCGTTGTAGTCTTCAATGATGATATTCTCGTCTACTTGAAAGAAAGGGAAGAGCATGAGAAGCATGAACGAGTGCAGCATGTAGCCGAGAAAAAGCCATATAAAAAGCTCAAGAAGTGTGAGCTTTATTTAGGTAAGCCTCATTTCTCGGTCACGTGCTGTCTGAAGAAGGAATTTCAGCGGATCCATTAGAGATCAGTGTTGTGAATTCAGGGAAACGGTCCACGGCGGCCCCGAAAGATCGTAATACCTTAGGCTACACTGACTCTGATTTTCAATCAGACAAGGACATAAGAAAGTCGATATCTGGTTCAGTGTTTACCCTTGGTGGAGCAGCAATAGTCTGGAGAAGTGTCAAATAATCTAGCATTGCAGACTCGACCATTGAAGCTGAGTATATAGCCGATTGTGAAGCAGCTAACGAATCAGTTTGGCTTAAAAATTTTTATACAGATCTAGAAGTTGTTTCGAATATGGATAAGTCATTAACGCTTTATTATGACAACAGTGGAGCGGTGGAAAATTCCAAAGAACCCATAAGCCAAGGAGCGAAATCACATTTAGAGGAAACATCACCTCATAGGAGAGATTATGGATAAAGGAGGCATCAACGTGGTCAAGATTGCTTCAGAAGATAATTTGGAGGACATGTTCACCAAGACACTGTCAGAAAGGGAAAGCACCTGCTAGGAATATGTCTTAGAGACATGACCCATCTTCTTTAGGGCAAGTTAAAGATTGTTAGGAATATGCCCTTAAAATTCGATTTAATACACATTTTTTAAAAATATTAATAAAATAAGTAGTCATTTGCGTATTTTGTTTGTTTTGTTTTATAAAATGAATGTATATAAAAATCCAAAATATGTTAGTATGATAACAATTTTAGTATGTATAGACTTTTACGTACGAGATGATTAACATTATAAATTAACATATTTAAACTAGTCCATGATAGATGAAAGAGTACGGATCTCTCTAATTGGTAATCACTTATACGATCTATGACATTATGAAGGTGATCGTCTGATCCAGATGGTCAGTATGTATGACAATAGAATGAGGACATTTTATATAATGATTGATTATATACGACTTGTCTAACCTGATCATAGAATCTTTATTTTAATATTGTTATAAAGGTTCTTATCTAGGCCAAACGATGATCATATGATGGTTGATCTCAATCCTGAGAAAGTCAGAGACTCCTTCTATAGATTGATGAGTTTTTTAATTTATTCGTTAAAGCCCAAAAGTCATTGAAACTAATACTTGCATTTTAGGAACCCACAATTCGTACAGACTAGGAATGAATTATAGATAAGGAAATTAGAACTAAATAGTAATAATGGCTCCCTTATGTGTTGATTTTTAGAACTAAATGGTTTAAGCGCTCTAATTCGTAAGTAATTAGGAATGAACCGCTTACTAGGAACCCAATGGTACATAAAGACTAAGACATAATCAATTAGCTTGAGTAACTTGAGAGTAATAATGGCTCCCTTATGTCTATGTAACTTGAGAGTTCAGTCTCGGATTTTGAGTGGAGTAATGTCGGGAATAATAAACGGAAAATTATATTAAAGAGCTTTAATTTCATTTTTCAAATTTATTGGAGCTCGAATTCATAGGTCCATTGTCCCCACTCCGGCTCAACAAATCAAACTAGAATCCTCTTGGAATGATTAACAGGCAATTATTTTCATACTATTTGTGTTTTGGACCACAAATAAGAGCAATATCACAAGGAGGGATCATCTTGTGACAGGCGCCTCCCTTCGCACGACCTACAACACAATGCGTCTCCCTTCGCGCGAGCTCTGGCAATCCTGAGCTCAGCCCATCGCTGCCCCGAGCGCCTTCGCACGGCCAGCCCCAGCCCTCCCCGCGCTTTTCTCCGCCCTTGTGCGGCCACCGCTGAGGCCTGAGGTCCCTTTCCTTTTGTCGGGAAAAAGCCCAGCAACCTACGCATCTCCTCGCTGACTCACCCACACGTAGTCACCACCCTGCTCAGCCTCTCGACTCCATGGTGCCACCTCCAGGACTCGTACCATCGCTGTGACTTTGTGCTTCCATTTCGCAGCCATGTCGAGGCCCACTGCCTTAAACTCAAGGCCGATGCCTCCGTCAACCGTCGCGGTCTGTCGTCGCACGTGCTAGGTGAGCTCGTTGTTTTTTATCTCAAGAAATTGTTGTGATATGTTTAGTTGTTTGTGCATTATAATAAATCCATATGTTACATTGTGGATGACTCATTAGCATTCTAATAATTATATATGTTCGGATCAATATATATCCACGTGAAATTTGGTTTTTGTTGTACAATAGTTTTAATGTTCATTCAAATAGTTGAGAATGATATTTTGTGATGGAATTGATTCTCGATATTCTTTGTAACTTTTGTTTTCACTAAAGGATTTTATCCTTATTGGCATGTAATATTCAAATAGGAAGTGTGTTATTCATGTGTTGTGCACATCTATTTTGAAAGTTTGGTTATATCTCAAAGCGTTAATTTTGGTGTGTTATTGGACTTTTTGGAAAAGATTTGTATGATTTCAACTTTTGAGGGGCATGTTTTCTTGGCGTTATCCTTGGTTTTCAACTTTTAAAATGAGAAATTTTAGAAAAGAGTCTTTCTAATTGAGAATTGTGTGACTTTGAAGAATTCTCGACTTGTGAACCTAGTCTTATAAATTGTGAGTACTCAATGTCGAGGTTCACGTTTCCAACGATGTAATGGGTTTAGTTTAAAGCGTGTAGTGCGAGTTTTAGTAGAAGGTTTGGTTGGGTTAATTTGTGCAAGGGTTTTTTTCAAAAAAAAAAAAAGAGTTGGTTAGTTTACATATTTTACTAAATTCTTCTTGGTCACTTTGGTTTTTGTAAATTTGAATCGCAAAAGGGATTTTACTTCAAATTGCTTGGAAATCTCATGTATTGAGCAAAAGAATGTCGTTTTGGGAACCAAATTTGCTCTATTAGATTGACGGGTTCAGTTTAGAAGATAATTGAGTCGTTGTGACCAAATCAAATTCTCAAGCGTCCATGATAAGTTTTCTAGTTAACTCAAGGCATGTTTTGTTAAAGTTCTCATTCTGATTAGTCGTTTCGAGTTTTTTAACATTTTTATATATTCTCATTTCTTCAATATCTGTAGGCTCATCAACAAAACGATTTTGGCTTTACGACCCCTTCACCATCCTTCGCCGATGGTAAAAGCGGGCGACCAAGAACAAATTCAAGTTTACGAAGAGTTTTAAAAAGTTAATTTTTAGTTCTCTGCCCCTATGTTAGTTGCTCTTGTGTGGGATCTAAGCTACTGGGGTTTGATGTTGAATTAGGATTATGTTTTGAAATTGAATGTGATAATTGTGAGATATTTCATTGTGGTTGTTGTTGAAAAATATTGTGACCGAACAGAATTCGGTGCTGGGTTGATATTAGGTGAAGGCTTCGGCCGGGATGTCCGAAAAATAGGGAAAGCTCTACCGGATTTTCGGCTTGAAGTTTAGATGCCTAGTAAAACTAAGTCAGAAACCAATTAGCTCCAAGAATTCCCTTTTCACCTAATCTAGTCAAACAACAGTAAGGCGGCAACATACGGAACGAGAATACCCCTAGAGGAGTCTCTTAGCGATCTGTCTGTCGGCCCTCCGTCTAGGATTCACTTTTACTAATATGTCAATCCTTACAGTTTTCTTTCCCTCGAATGACTATTAAACATTGGCGTTGACCCTCTAATTCTGGTGTTGGATAGAAGTGTCACACATCAGACTTCAAGGAGAGACGCCGCTTGGGAATAACCACAAGGACTGCGAAGAGAGACCTAGGACCTCAGGTAAGTGGATCTCCACTATGGCACGAGTATGCTTTACCTTGTGTGATTACCTTTGGGTAAATGTATGATTTCTCTCTTGGTGTGTGATGGATTGAATATTGTTGGATCTTATTATTATTGTTGTTGATTGCTTTTGTATGCATGAGTATGGGATTATAGATTTGATTGTCGTATTTTATTACTTGTGTGTGTATGTGCTTGTACGTATTTTCTTTGAATGTGTTTATCTGTCGGTGGGTATGGGACCACAGACATAAAACTTTAGTATAATAGTGTGTTAGCCGATTCAAGTTGAGTGTTAAGTTCTAATTAGTCTGCAAGGGACTAAAAAGGGGCCCAAGGAGTCGAGTCGAGTAACTCTTCCACATTGTAACAAAGACTTCCGGATGGGCTCGCAAGGGGGCCCTAGAAGGTGATGTAATCGAGCCCTTCTCTTGTATTACATTAAAATCGAGCCCAAAAGGTTCCGAAATGACCCGCAAAGGGTCTAGATATATTAAGTTCTAGAGTGACCCGTGAAGGGGGTCTAGATATGTTTAAGTTCTAGAACGACCCACAAAAGGGGTCTAGATATGTATAAGTTCTAGAAGGACCCGCGAAGGGGGTCTAGATATGTATAAGTTCCAGAACGTCCTACGAAGGGGTCTAGATATGAATCGTGTGCACACGTACCTTTATAAGCTAAGTCAAAGATTTGTGAACGTAGGTGAGATTAGAGAAATACAGGGATCGACTCTCGAATCGAGAGTAATTGGTCGTTCAGTTCGACCTCATTTCATGTCACAACTCCTTTCCAGGTATTGTACCCCGCGTTGGTTTAGAACCTTATTTCTGAAATCTACTCTGCGGGCAAGGTTTTAAAGAGTGATTTTACCCCTCGGACTACGATGACTCGATCGTCGAGTCCGTCCTTTTATTAGACTGTTGTGTTGTAATATCTCTTGGTTGTATGTTACTTGCAAACTTAGCAATATATTTATCTAATCTACTTACTAGGCTATTAGCTCACTACTGTGCTCATGTCGTAGGTAAGTTGTAATGAAATGAAAAGGCTAGGCGACAGTGATGGGAATAGCAGTGTATACAGGATCGGCCTGTAAAATGTTACGACTACCGGCTAATTGTTGGCAGGGAGTAATCTTAATTTTCGTACTTTTTAAATTCACAGTTAATACTAACTTTTTGGTTATTTAAAGAACACAGTGTATTCTCGTGCTTGTGTAATAAGAGTTCAATGGATGTATTCATGTAAAAAGTTCAAATTAGTCTGTATGTTTTGGAAGAAAAATATTACTCTATTTTATAAATTATACTATGTTTTCGAGTATTAATATTAAACTATTGTTCTTGGTTTTGGGATGTAAAAGCATTCAAATAGGAAGAAAATATAGAGAGTAATAAGCTCAGTAAATGTTTTTATTTCGTAATATTCAATAACACATTTACAGAAGTCTCTATTTATACAACTAGGGTACATGAGCTAACAATACAAAGAGAAACTAACTCATCCTAATATTTAGGAACTATATTTAGTTACTAACTAAATCTCTTGAACGTGTCAACACTCCCCCTCAAGCTGGTTGATATAAATTATACATCCCAAGCTTGTCTATCAAACGTACAAACATAGGATTAAATAAAGCCTTTGTTAGAATGTCTGCAGTTTGTTGTGAGGTTGGAATGTAGGAAACTTTGAGTATTCCTTCATCTGTCTTCTCCTTGATAAAATGCTCAACGTGCTTGGTTCGATCATGATGAACTGGGTTGTATGAAATGGATATTGCAGCCTTGTTATCACACCAGATGGTCATTGGGCTTTGCAACTGTATCTTCAATTCTTCTAGTAGCTGTTTCAGCCAAAGAGCTTCACATATTCCTTTTGCTTTGGACCGTAGTTCAGCTTCTGCGCTACTTCGTGCAACCACCGGCTGTTTTTTACTCTGCCATGTAACAAGATTACCAAAGACATAAGAACAATAACCCGATGTCGAGCGTCGATCGTTCGGACAGCCAGCCCAGTCAGCATCAACAAACACTTCCACACTTCTTTCTCCTCGCTTTCTAAACATTAGTCCTCTGCCCGGTGTTCCCTTTAAGTATCGCAAGATTTGATTAGCAGCATCTAAGTGACATTTAACGGGTGAGTGCATGAATTGACTAATGCAGCTCACTAGGAGATGTCTGGTCTGGTGTGAGCGAGGCATATTAATTTGCCAACAAGTCGCTGAAATCTCCCTGTGTCGACTGGTTCATCATCTGGATTGGCTTCAAGTTTGATATTGGGATCCATAGGAGTATCAACTGGTCGAGAACCCATCATGCCTGTATCCTTACGTAAATCCAGGGTATATATTCTCTGTAAGACACAAATTCCATCTTTGCTCCTAGCAACTTCCATTCCCAAGAAGTATCTCAGTTTGCCAAGGTCCTTCATTTCAAACGTCATTGCAAGTTTCGCCTTTATTCTCTCAATCTCTGTTAAGTGGTCTCCAGTGATGATAATATCATCCACGTAGACTATAAGAATGGAAATTTTTCCTTCTTTTCTTAGGTAAAACAGAGTGTGGTCGGTATGAGCTTGTTTGTAGCCAAGTTGTTGTATGGTTTGTGCAAATCTGTCAAACCACGCTTTAGGTGATTGCTTGAGCCCATAAAGCGCCTTCTTTAGTTGGCAGACTTTACCCTCACCAATATCTCCATAGAAACCAGGCGGAAGGTCCATGTACACTTCTTCTTCGAGATCGCCGTTGAGAAAGGCGTTTTTCATATCTAGTTGCTACAGTGGCCAATCGAAATTAGCAACAAGAGATAAAAGGACCCAAATAGTATATACCTTGGCAACGGGGGCATATGTACCCTGATAATCGATCCCATACGTTTGAGTGTATCCCTTAGCCACTAGTCTTGCCTTGTACCTTTCAATTGATCCATCACTCTTGTATTTAATTATGAAGACCCATTTACATCCAACTGGAACTTTTCCATCTGACTTATTTACAAGTTCCTACGTACCATTCTTTTCTAAAGCTTTAATCTCCTCGAGGACTGTAATCTTCCATTCATTATGTCGAAGTGCCTCATCAATGTTGGCTGGTAACTTGGAATCTGAAAGATTGGACACCAAGGCTCGCATAGGACCAGATAAGTGAGAATACCCCACAAAATTAGAGATAGGGTGCTGAGTGCAAGACCTAGTACCTTTCCTTAGAGCAATTAGGATGTCCAAGTTCACCAAGTCAATATCAAGACTAGTACTTGAGGAAGATAACGGTGGCATGGGAGACCTTGACTCATATTTTTTGTCCACATGTTTTCTCCAGCTATAAGTCACAGCAAATGGTTCAATAGTTCCATGATTTATGGATTGAAGAGGGACATTTGGCGTTGCAGGGGCTGAAATTGTGGTATTGGTGGATGTGACAGTGGAGCGGTGTTTGGGACAGGTGGCAAGGTATTCAGATTTTCAGGAACAAGATTGGAATGAGTGGGATATAAGCTGGACATATTTTGTGGAGATAAATTTGAACTGGGTTATGGAGTTGAAATTGTGGTATTGGTGGATGTGAGAGGTGAGTGGCAAGGTATTTAGATTTTCAGGAATAAGATTAGAATGAGTGGGATATGAGCTAGACAGATTTTGTGGAGATAAATTTGAACTGGGCAGATTTGAGCTGGACATATTTTGTGGAGATAATTGTGACATTGGCGGATTTTGTGGATTGGAAGTAGGAGAAGGTTCCCAAAAATATTCCTAGAGAGAAGAGAGATTTGAATATTCGTGATTGGAGAGAGAGGAAGAATTCGGCTCCTGATTTTTGGCATGTGGAAACTCCCCCTAAGCCGAATTATTAGGATAATAGAATTGAGATTCAAAAAATGTAACATCCCAAGAGATCAAATATATTCTTTTCACAGGGGAATAACATCAGTAACCTTTTTGAGTTGTAGAATATTCAACAAAAACACATTTATTACTCCGAGGATCAAGTTTAGATCGATCGTGATCATGAACATGAACTAAAACAGAGCTGCCAAAAACGCGAAGGTCAAGATCAGAGAACACATGAGAGGAAGGATATTATTCGTGGAGAATAGAGATAAGAGTTCGAAATTTGAGAACCCGAGATGGCAGGCGGTTAATTAGGTAACAAGCAGTGAGAATGGCATCACCCCATAATGATTTAGGGACATGACTCGTGAAGAGCAAGGAACGAGCAACCTCGAGAAGATGACGGTTTTTTCGTTTCGATACACCGTTTTGTTGTGGAGTATCAATACAAGAACTATGATGGATAATACCGGTTTGATTAGTAAAATTGTTCAGAGAAGAATTAAAATATTCAGTCCCATTATCAGTCCTAAGAATCTGAATTCGTGTATCAAATTGGGTAAGAACAATATTATAAGATTGCTCAAAGATATGCATAACTTCATATTTATCACGAAGAAGATATAGCCAACAAACACGGGAGTGGTCATCAATAAAGGAAACGAACCAGCGTTTATTAGAAATTGAGTTAATCCTAGAGGGACCCCAGAGATCACTATGAACAAGAGAAAATGGCCGAGACACATGATAAACATGAACAGGAAAAGGTACACGAGTATGTTTAGCCAATTGACACACCTCACAAATAAAATGATCGGAAGATCGAAATAATGATGGAAATAAATATTTTAAATACGAAAAACTAGGATGACCGAGTCTTTGATGGAGAAGACTTATTTGTTGATGACGAGTAAGGGAAGTGGATCCATGAACCATTTGACAGAAACCACTAGTAGAATCACCATGAAGAAAAAAATATAAACCAGAGGTCTCCTTAGCACGTCCAATCATCTTCCCC
Organism: Boehmeria nivea var. tenacissima; assembly: GCA_018132145.1. Classification (NCBI taxonomy): domain Eukaryota; kingdom Viridiplantae; phylum Streptophyta; class Magnoliopsida; order Rosales; family Urticaceae; genus Boehmeria; species Boehmeria nivea. Next base: position 1,436,723 of record CM030886.1, read on the forward strand.
GAGCCCTGATCCTGAAAAAGACAATATTTAGGTGAAAAAGTAACCACACAATCAGCATCAACCATCAACTTGTTGATAGAAAGTAGATTATATGATAATTGGAGCACAAATAAGACGTTGTAGAGAATCAACAGAGGACTAAGCCGAACAGTCCCAATACCAGAAACCAAGGTAGTAGAACCATCAGCTAAAGTAATTGTGCAAGACCCAAGGTAAGGATGTAAGGAAGAAAAAATTGCGCGACTACCCGACATATGCTCAGAAGCACCGGAGTCGATAATCCAGGACTCACCAGGAGAAGTTTGAGCAGCCAGGGAAATTGAAGGAGTACCGTGAGCCATAAGAGATGTAGAGGAGGACAGAAGTTGACCATTTTGATCGAGCTGGGCCTTGGAGAAAGTTGCCTCAGTGGTTGGAGTCGAATTTACTTTGGTTGTGGTGAAAGAAGGCTTGCTATCAGTACGTTGACTGCGAGGAACCCAATCAGCGGGTTTTCCGTGTAATTTCCAGCAAGTCGCCTTCGTATGATGGGGCTGCTGGCAATGGTCACACCAAAGAGAAGGCTTACGAGGACCACGAGAGTCATGATGGCGAGTGGCCATAGCGGAAGCATTAGAAGAGGCCGAGGGAGCAATAACAGGAGGAGACATAGCGGGCATAGTGCGTTTGCGATGCTCTTCACGGCGAACCTCAGAAAAAATGGGGTCAAGGCTGGGCAGAGGCTTGAGACTGAGAATGCGACCTCGAACATCATCCAAGAAAGGGTGAAGACCAGCAAGAAAGTCATAAATGCGTTCCTTAGAGAGCATTTGGCGATACAACTCGGCATCGGTGGGATTTTGCCAAACAAGCTGAGTGAAGAGATCTAACTCTTGCCACAGTTTGGTGAGAGAATTGAAGTATTGAGTGACGTTGCCATCATCTTGCTTTAAATTGCGAGACCGAGTTCGTAAGTCGAACATCTGAGAGAAGTCTTCAAGGTCCTAGTACGCCAAGGTAACGGCATCCCAAATCGCCTTGGCTATTGGATAAAGAAGGTAGATCTCGGCAATGTTGCCGTCCATCGAGTTAATGAGCCACGCCATCACCATGGAATTTTGAATATCCGAATCAGAAAAGAAGGGATTCGTAGGATGGGGCTGAGGAATGGAACCATCAATGAAACCAAATTTTTTTTTGCTGCGAATTACCAATTGAACAGATCGGGACCACTGAAGATAATTTCTGCCAGAAAGTTTAAAACTGGTGACTTGAAGCGATAAAGTATTTTCAGAGGAGGCAGCGGGAATAGGTCTGGGAGTAGACTGGGTAGCAATTGAAGGTGCTTCCGAGTCAGAGCTCCGGTCTGTTCCATTGGAGGCCATAAGTGGCGAAAGAAAAAAATTCCAACTGAAAGAATGCTTTTACTGCTCTGATACCATAAACGCACTCAAACAGGAAGAAAATATAGAGAGTAATACGCTCAGTAAATGTTCTTATTTCGTAATAATCAATAACACATTTACATAAGTCTCTTTTTATACAACTAGGGTACATGAGCTAACAATATAAAGAGAAACTAACTCATCCTAATATTTAGGAACTATATTTAGTTACTAACTAAATCTCTTGAACGTGTCAACAGGATGTTACATTGTGTACTAATCTGATTATAGAATATTTAAATTTATTTACATGGTATCGCTTCAGACTTTATATTGTCACTATTTGTTTTAGAGTGAATTTAAAATATAATCTAAGTTGAAACTGAATGCATTGTTGAACAACAAAAAAATAGCGCGGACAAAAGTAACTTCTCAGTGTCTAATAGATTTTAGATTGAGTCATGTACAGCAGAGAACCCAACCCAAATTACCTAGTTACACATCAATTCCGAACAATGCTATCAAGGCAATCAGTTTTCCTCTGCTGCAAAATTAGGGTACCCGTCGCTGGTTCGTGTTTAAAGCGATTGAAGTAGAAGAAAGATCAAACCTAGGTTCTTTGTGAAGATTAGAAGAGATTATCTTTTAAATTCTTGTATATTTTTTATATTCTGGTTGCCATTGTTCTTGCTCTTTTTTTCGCCTTACTTTAACATTCAAACTTTAATCCCTTGCCTCACAATCACTTTTACCCAAGTTCTTTGTGAAGGTTAAAGGAGATTATCTCTTAAATTATAGTATATATTTTCAAGATAATGTTTTTGGGTTGTTTGTTTTACTGAAATTTAATTTATGATTTAAGTTTTTTTTTTATGTTCTTGGAATTTAACTGCTTATAAAGTGTTGTTCCTCTTTAATTAAAGCTTTGATCAAAATATATTCACGTATATTTTTTTTATATTCTGGTTGCAATTCATGTTTTTGCTATTTTATTTTCCTTATATTCTAGTATATTTTTTATGTATCAACATGTATCAGAATATATTTTAAGTACTATATATTTCTAGCATGGTTGTTTACGTAAAAAAAAAATGCATTTTCATAAAATGTAGCGCAATGGTTTGTAATGTGGAGTTCATGAAATTTGAAAACAAGTTGAAGCTAAGAAATATTTTTGAAGTTGTTGTGGAGAGATCGAGGGGAGAAAGGTGAAATTGAAATCAAATTCAAAAAATGAAAAAATCCTCAACAGGTCCAGGGAAAAAAAAAAACTAGACTGACAAAAAAAAAATAACTGAACGTACAGATATGTAAGTAACTGAAAGTTAGCTATTTTGTGGGGAACAAATAAATTACCCACAACATTAATTCTTTATCAAACGTATTTTTTTGAAAAAAATTTAAAAGGTTTTTCCGAAATAATTGTTTAAAAAAATTTCTAAACACCATAAGTTTGGCAATTAAACATTTTAGTTCAGTAGTTTTTTTTTTTTTTTTTTGTATGCTTGACAGTTAAAATTTTTTAAATTATAAAGGTAATTTTGTATTTAAAAATGTACACATCATCACATTCCTTATATATGTAATATTTTTCATTCTACAACTTTTATATGAAATATTCTATGAAAATAGACTTATATATGTAATTTTTTCTTAGAGTTTTGGAGTACTTTTAGAGTCATTTTATTGTAATTTATTATTATTTTGGTGTTTTTAGCAAATATTTGTAATTTAGGTGGTTTAGAACAAGTTTTGTGTGAAAACGAGCAAGAATGGGCGGCAATGAACGGCAGTGGGCTGCATCAGCACAACATTGGTGCGATATATGCATGCACGATGCCACTCGACTAGCCCCGCAATGCCGTGCGCACTAGGGCTGGACGGCCTCAAACCACCAGGGCGCTTGCTGCAAACGCCATAGCGCATATGCTTTCTAGGTGCCAACGCGACTGGGCCTATGTGCCAAACGGCGTCAGAGCATCGAATTAGGGCATTTTTGCATCTTTTCGGGTATATTTGAATATTTTGAGTTATTATAAGTAAAAAATATTTTAAGATTTCATTTCTATTATTTAGTAATTAGTTCCAATTAAAAATTGTACACACTTATTGCTATATTTAAAAAGGGAAAATCTCCAAATAATCCCTGGGTTTCGCAAGAATTCTCATTTCGTCCTTGTGTTTTTTAAAATCCCGAAATAGTCCTTGTGTTTATTACATTTGACATCAAAATATACCTTGAGATAAATTTCAATTGATTTATTGTTAAAATACCCAAACTACCTTTCATATAATGTTTTAAAGAATTTTTAAATTAGAGTATTATTGAAATTTTGAAATATTAGCCATCTAATTTTGAGTTTTGATGAGTTTTTTAGTTGGTTAGATTGTATATAATAGTGTTATATTTTTTGAAATTTTTTTTAAATAAGTTAATATTAAAAATTTAAGTATGTAAATGTAATGAAATTAAAGTTGGAGGGTAGTATATCTTTTTATACAAAAAAGTCAATTGAAATTGAGTGAGTTGCAAAAATAGGCCTAAATTAAATGTTTGTATTAAATGATAGTCTGTGTTTCAAAAAATTAAAAAAATAGTAATGTTACGAATTGTATAATAGAAAAGTGTCACAAAATATAACAAATTTATAAATATTTGTAAGATATTATTTAACATTTCAAAAAATAATGAATAAAACTTGAAGTGTTACAATATATTTTACAAATATTTACAGATGTGTTATATTTTGCTTGACACTTTTCTGTTGTAAAATTTGTAACATGACTTTTTTTTTAATTTTTTGAAACATGGGCTAGATTTAAAAAACGAAAATTTTTTTTCACTATTTCTTACAATTTCCCATTGAAATTTACCTCAAGATATATTTTGGTGTCAAATGTAATAAATACAAGGACTATTTTGGAATTTTCAAAAACACAAGGACGAAACGAGAATTATTGCAAAACTTAAGGATTATTTAAAAAATTCCCATTTAAAAAAAAAGTATTTTCAATAAAATGAAGAGATTACATTTCATTCTCAAACTTGTGAGTTTTCTCAAAATTTTAACCGATCAAGAGAGATTCTTAACTTTCGAACCTAGAATTATCAAATGATGAAACCGCATGCGTTTGTAACATCTCTTCTTGATCCACCTGACTTAGCAAAGGACAATTCACAATCATTGTGGCGTCATTATACGGCATCCTAATCGAGGTGTTCACATTGAGGTTCCCATCCAAGAGTCAATCCATCTAGAAAACGATCATTCCGCACAATTAAATACTTTATTCGGAGCTACAGGCAACAAGTATCTTATAAAGGGATCCATCTTGATACAACATTAAAAAAGTAGAATTCTAATGAAAAATGAATGCAAAATTAGGAGCAACAATGTGAAAATGGATTTTCAGAGCACAAAGAGCAGCACTGAAGTTACTAAAAGTGAGTTTTATCGATCAACTGTTGCCGGCAGCTGCTTCATGTGGAGTTTTGGTGGTCATGTGATCAACGGCATGCACAGTGGTCTGCAGCTCCTCCCATATGGCTTTATACACCATTCTTTGCCTATTTACCTCTGATTTTCCTTCAAAGGCCGCGGATACCACGCTTATGCTACACCATTCAACATCATTACTTATTGAGTTAGTTATTTAGGACATGTATTGGTGCACCGTATAAGTAATTATATTGCATTAAGGCTACAATACGATTTTTAGTATGTTCAAACTACCGTAAACTATAACATAGATACACTTAATACAATAAAGATTGTCTGATCTTGTATTAAAAGAAAATACTTTCGATTAGTCTGTGTTATCAACTCTTATATCTAATACAATTTTTTATTGCTTTATAAATTCTTTTAGACAACACCCAATAGCACAACACAATAAAATATCCAACCGATGCAGTCGGGGTTTTTGTAAGTGAATTTTTTGTAGTGAACCAGTCGGGGTTTTTTGTAGTATTAATACAAAAGAACATGGTACAACAAGCCTGCCCTTAATTGAACCAACCAATGCAGTTGCTTTGTGCAGAATGAATTTTTAAGAAGCCGATCAAACTCAATCAAGCTTAAGTGGAAATTTGTTATCTATTTTAGTTTTTAAGATACAAGTCTCTACAGCTCTCGCATACAAAGAATGTCAGCATTACTAATGAGTTTAAAAGAAGAAAATATCAGACAGAATATACTCACCTAACGTGGCGACCGTCACCATACGCATCTGTTACAGTGACTGATTCTGCATCTAAATGCTCCTTGATCTACAAGCGGGTAACATTTATGCATAATCAAGTAATGTATTTGTATTTCTTCAGCAACAAATATAAATGTGAGAAGAGAGTACCTTGACTTGCATGGAATTGATGAGAGGCGACTCGATTGGAGCAGAATCATCAGTGGCATGGGTGGCGAAAGAGCAACTCATCTTCCTATTAAAAGTAAATGGAGAAGCAGAAGCGGAAACAGGCAATTGATTGACTGGTTTGGCTCTAACAATATTCCTACCAGACCTATAAATAACAATATTATTATTAACTCCAGCAAAAGCCCTTCTGCTGATTACGCCCATCCCGGACAGCATCGCGCAGCAACGAACCAGTTCCATCGTCTTCCCCAGCATTTTGATTTTATATCTTAAAACTTTCTTGATTCGTCAACAAAGCTGCTACTTCTATTTCACTTCATTTGGGGCCTGCTTAAAGTAAGCATAGAAAGAACAACACTCACCAAATTAATATCATTACTATACAGCTTAATAGCACGCTCAGTATAACATATGTGCTATACAATACGATGTTGGGCATATTCAAACCATCGTATTATTTAACGCAAAACAAACTTAATAGAATAGAATTTATATTAACTAATTAAAACACACACACACACATATAGAGATATATATATATAGTCACAACGTATTCTGTACTCTTTAACATATATTATTTTCTCTCTTTCAATACAACTTCTTCAGATGGCACACAATCAAACATAAATTATGCAAACTTATACAATCCCTATCCGATACAGTGCACTGTCTATTACTTTGTTTTAATAGTACAACAATCATGAACACAAAATTGAGCAAAACATTTCAGTGAAACAAGGGAGACAAGAAAATAGCAACGCCAAAAGATGTAGTAGAAATAGACGAAATCAGCTATGGAAAAAGATAGTCCCACAGACCATAAAAAAATGCTAAAACTCAGTATATGAGATTAAAAGATACAACCCAAAACAAGAAGTAATCGAGTTTAAAAGAATCATAAATATAGAAGTGGCCAAATTTATAAAACCACATTATCCTTGTATACAAAAATGAAGGGGGGCAATACTGTACCGAAGGTTTTCTTTTCCTTTTCTTTTTTTTTCTTTTTTCTTTTTATTAGTATAACTAGCCCTAAACAGGCTTTCTTAACATAACTTTCTTTCAATGTTTTTACTGTCCAGCGTCCATTAATGCCAAATGAAACGCTGAAACTTCACCAAAAAAAAAAAAAAGAGAAATCCCAAGTCCTATCAGTATATATACCAACAGAACAGAATATCCAAAAACCCTTTCCTCTACTAAAGTCCGAATTAGAAATCCCTAAAAATCCACACAAACATAAGAAAATTCAACAATCAACACCCAACATTCTCAACCTCAAAACCAAACCAAAATGCGCTCACAACGAAGCAAAACAGAACAACGAAGCAAAATTTCTAAGAACACCCAAGAATCGCCACGAAATCAGAGCGACTATGTTGTTCGGAGTATAAAGATCAATAAACTGCAAAACATCCACCATTCATACAATAATAATCAAGCTAAGCTAAGACTTTACCTGAGAAGTAAGTTCGACGAGCAACCCCACCGGCGACCAAGCAATGGCTCGGGCTGTTTGGTTTTTGTTTTTTTTTTTTTTGAGCAAGAAGAGGGCCGACCAAGAAGAACGAAGAGAGATAGAGAGAGAGAGAGAGAGAGTGTTGTGTGTGTGGGAGTCGAAGAAGGGTATCGGAAAAGGGAAATGGTAATGAATAACTATATATATATATATATAATTTTTTAAAGTTTTATAAAAAATAGCAATATTTTAAAATATTTAAAAAAATTAAAGATTTAACTAAATTTTTGGTTAATTTCTTAAGAATTATTCTTAATTTTATGAAATTAAAGATTTAACCGTAATACGTGTTGAATCCTTATTTTGATATTATAAGACTAAATACTTCAAATTTTACCTTTAAAATTACTAACTCATTCAAAATTTAACACTTCAAATTTGGAAGAGTAAAAGTTAAAATATTAAAAAAATAATTTACAAATGTGTAAATATTTTTTTTACTTTTTATTATGAATTTTTTGACAATTACTTTTCTTTTAATATTTTAAATATGTGTTATTTTCTTAAAAAAATCCATTCAATTTTAGCTTATTTTTACAACTCACTCAACTTAAAAATAAATAGATTAAATGTGTGTTGCTCATTTGAGACTCAACCACTCATTTTTTTTCTTTTTTTTTTTAATGAGTTTCTTAAAAATCATTGTGTTGATAAATGATAAATACGTACAATTAAAAAATTAAACTTGACACACCAAATTCGTAGATGAAAATTTTGTATATGAGCTGTTTTTTCATTCGTTTTATATGCGAATATTTTTAATTATTATTATTTTAAGTCGCAAAATTAAAATATTAATTTTTAATTTTATGTGCTATAATCAATTATGACTTGATGTGAGACAAGAACTTAAATATATATATATATATATATATATATAATAAAACATTAAATAAAATTAAAAGCTAAAAATATGTTAACTTTAGTTATTATACAAGTCCACTGTAATTTAAATATATAACTTTTGAAACATTCTACTTATTTATATCTATTTATAAATGAATCAACATCTTTTTGCAGTACAAACATTCTACTTATTTATATCTATTTATAAATGAATCAACATCTTTTTGTAGCACAGTTTGAATAACTTTTTTCATAAACACGGGAATGTCAAACTCTAAGTATGTAGTTAGATTTTATGTATAAAAAATAAAAAAAAAACTACAATTGTAATCCTTTAAAAAAAAAAAAGTCTAACTATGGCCTAATTTGTTTCATGAGAATTTGAATAAACAAATATAGAGAGAAATCTAACAACAAAAAATATTACCGCCTTGCCTCTTTAAAAGAGAAAAATTAACGAAGTAGTGTTGATGCATTTTTTCGTCATCAACTGAAACAGGACACGTGGCCGCGTACCTTGAGCGGGCTTGCGTTGAACCACGGGTCGGAGAAAGTCTTGAATGATGATGATGGTGATGAATCTTGAATCTGTGGACAAAATACGTGTAATTTGGATTTGTGACTGTACCCGAGACCGGGCTGCCTACGTATCCCTTGAGGGAATCAAGCCACCGTAGTTCTGTTTAGAGGTAAAATGGGGGTGCTGGAGATGGATGTCTCCGGCACAGAGAGTTTGAGGTTTTGTACATTTGTTCGTGTATCTTTTCGCGTCCCCTTGTCCAGAGTCAGATTTGAATATTTATAGATATTCGGAGGTGGTTGGTTTTCTCCCACTTCTCCTTCTTTTTTGGAGCACATTCTTAGTGTTTGGTCATGGGCGGTTTTTAGAGTTCGTGGGGTTGTGGTTAACCGCCATGCTCTTTTTGTTTTTGACTTTGATCGGTGTATGGATTGTGGATTGTGGGTGTGACATGTGGCAGAAAATAATTTAGTAACTGGTTTGGTGTGGACAATTCGCCGGCCGGCCGCGTAGACAGCTTGACAGCCGGCTGGGTAGCTTTATCGCCGGCTGGCCGGGTAGACGCCTTGTCGTCCGGCCAGTGGCCTTCTCACCGGTTGGCCTTCTGCTGCGCTTCAATCTTTGAATGCTCGTAACTTCTTCGTTACTCGTCGGAATGATGCGTATGATACATCGTTGGAAAGCTCTTTCGAAGATCTTTCCAGTGATATGCAATATGCTATAGTTTTGTGACAAAATTAGGTCACCGGTCAGCTAGGTAAAGTGTGACCAGCGGTTCACCGGCCGGCCGGGTAGAGATGTTGCCGGCCGACCGGGTAGAGGTGTCGCCGGCTGGCCGGGTAGAGGTATCGACGGCTGGCTGGGTAGAAGTATCGACAGTTGGCCGGGTAGAAGTATCGCCGACTGACCGGGTAGATTTAATTAGTGGGTCTCCGTTGGGCTGAGTCTTTTATGGTCTATTGGGCCTTATGAAAATTTGACCCAACATTAGCCCCCCAGATTCCGTGTGGCGCTTGTCGTACTAAGGAAACTAAAAAGTTTTCCTTCTTTTATCTCTGTTTGCAGAACTTCGTTGAGTCTTTCGTCTGTGACCTGTTGATTGATTTCTGAGTGCCAAAATATTTGACGAACTGTTTTCTTCTTTGTGACTATTATCTGTGAGCATCATTGTTTGGGCTTGTCTACCGTCAACTTGATGACGTAATAACTCTGCTTTTTCGTCTAGCAGGTGACGTGGTGGTCTTCGTCGAAGATGACTTTGTCAGCCGGAGGAGTGTTGAAGTTGCGAGACCGACAGGCGCTGGCATTGTTGTGCTAGTGAATGTTGGCTAGGCATGGTCGGCGGGTGCCTGTGCCGCGGGTCCGACGGGGTGCCGGCTTATGATCGGGATATAGAGCCAGCTTAATGACGGCTTGTGGGGCCGTTGTTATTTCGGCTTGTGAGACCCTTTTTTTTTTTTTTTTTTTGCGTTGGACCTCATGTTTTATGTCGAATTGACGATGGTTGATGGAGTTCAGTTGTTGTTGTTGTAGGCCGGAACTTGACGGTTTCAAGCCTGTTGAATGTCTTCGGATGGTTCGGAGCTTGGAATCTACCAAGTTCGCCGAACTTTATTTTTTGGTGAGCCGGAGCTCGGTAGTACCAAGTTTGCCGGTCTTTTCCTTTCGGAGCTTAGGGGTTCTAAGTTCGCCGAATTTCATTTATGGCGTGTCGGAGCTTGGCGGTACCAAGTTCGCCGATCGTTGTCTTTGGATGGTTCGGAGCTTGGAATGAACCAAGTTCGCCGAACTTTGTTTTGTGGCGAGCCGGAGCTTGGAGGTACCAAGTTTGCCGTTGTTTTTTTTTTTTTTTTGGTTCGGAGCTTAGGGGTTCTAAGATCACCGAAATTCATTTGTGGCGTGTCGGAGCTTGGCGGTACCAAGTTCGCTGATCGTCGCCTTTAGATGGTTCGGAGCTTGGAATGAACCAAGTTCGCCGAACTTTGTTTGTGGCAAGCCGGAGCTTGGTGGTACCAAGTTCGCCGGTCTTTTCTTTTTTGTGTGGTTCGGAGCTTGGGGTACCAAGTTCGCCGAAATTAATTTTGTGATGGACCGGAGCTTAGCGATGCCAAGTTCGTCGGTCCTCAACTTCAGACGGTTCGGAGCTTGGGATGTACCAAGTTCTCCGAACTTCATTTCGTTTGTAGTCGACCGGAGCTTGGCTTGACCGGTGAGGCTGGCTTGGTTGATTAGTAATATGACGGTTTGATTTGCTAGGCAAAGTCGGTTTGATTTGTGGCTTGAGTACGCTTCCCATCTAAGTTGTCTATTTGTTTGTTTGAGGTGCCTCTTTCTAACATTGATGTTGTCTTGATAACGTCTCAGGACAAACATAGAGATCGTCTTTTTAGTTTGTCAGATACGACGTTGATTCTTTTTTCAGGACTGACAAAGTGGGACCGATGGGTTGCCGGGATGTCAGAGTAGGATCGTCGCCTGGCTGGTCGCCGGCCGGCCGGGTAGGCTGGTCGCCGGCCAGCCGGGTAGGCTGGTCGCCGATCGGCCGGGCAGGATTGTCGCCGGTTGGCCGCGTAGAGTGGTTGTCGGCCGGCCGGGTAGACTGCTCGTCGGCCGGCCCAGTAGAGTAGTTGTCGGCTGGCCGCGTAGAGTGGTCGCCAACCGGCCAGGTAGAGTTATTGCCGGCCAGCCTCATGCTGGTGGTGTCGAACCAATGGGCGCTGGTATGGGAGCGGTTAGATGGACCGATGCTTTTGCTGGCTAGACGACGATGAGTTGGGTTGGCACTTTGGAAGTTAAGTGGGTGACCCGTATGGTCGGCGTTGAGCCTCTCTCGTAGTTGGGCTAGTGACTTTTTATTTGATGTTGTGTTTCCTCTTAGGAGTTGGAACACAAAAATGTTTGCTCTTTTGGTTTTTCGCTCCATTTCATCATAAGACCCTTTTATATACTCTTGGTATTCGGGTTTGTCCAGCTATGCCTAATGCGGTCTTTTGTTGCTAATTAATCACGGGCTTCTTATCTTTATGGATATTCTCTAGTGCTTGGCCGCTTCTCGTACTATTTGGTGCGTGAAAAGCTTCATCGGCTTGACTTGCTTAAGTTGGATCTTTGGACCGGCCTTCAATCTTGCTCATTCGGAGGGGGCGTTCTTGAGTGATCGAATATTGTCTCCTTTGATTGGTATTGTGTTGGTAGCGAGGAGAAATAACGGCCAGGGCGTACTTGCGGAGGCGGGCAGCTACGCCGCCGGCGTTACAGGCTGATGATTCGATCGGGGATTTTTCAAACGCTGCTTTGATTATGGCCCCTCGGGACGTCCAGTGGGGCCCTTCTTTTGCTGTTCATCATCTTTCCGTGGAGGATGATCCGACTCCATTGGTTATCGGACGTTGTTGTGTCGCAGGGAAATGATTCCGGGATGTTGAGTCGTGGGATTTTGAAGATGATGCGGCTTGGCTTCCTCGGTGGGGCTATGTTGGTTGGCTAGAAAATACACAGATTCTAGCGCATGTGGTACAGGCGGCACGGACGGCTGCGCGCGGGTGACTTGGCGGCAATGGCTACGGCACGCGGGCGGTTGGGTGGCACAGGCGCCTAGCCGCAGGGGCCAACGCAGAAGACATCGCGCATGGGTGGCAGGACGGCTGGGCGGCAAGGTGTCTGGGCAGTCGGACGGTTGGGCGGCAGGGCGCCTAGGCTGCACGGGCGGCACGCAGGTGGATGTGCGTGCGGATTGAGCGACTGTTCGCATGGCATGCGAAGCAAGATGGTTGTGCACGCAGAGCGCTAGGCACGCGGATGGCTGGGTATATGGACGGCACGGGTGGCAGCGCGCATGGGTGGCAGGGCGCTGGGCGGCCGGATGGCTGGGCGTCAGGGCGCCTAGGCGGCACACATGCGTAATGGGCATCATGCAGGCGGATGTGCGCGTGGATCGAGTGGCTAGGCGAGGCCGGGTAGAGTTTTGTGAAAAAATTGGGTCGCCAGCCGGCTGGGTAGAGTGTGACCGGCGGTTTGCCGGCCGGTCGGGTAGAGTTGTTGCCGATCGACCGACCGGGTAGAGTTGTTCGCCGGCCGGCCGGGTAGAGTTGTTGCCGGCCGGCCGGGTAGAGGTGTTGCCAGCCGGCCGAACAGAAGCATCGACGGCTGGCCAGGCGAGTGTAGTGCGTTGCTCGGTCATAGCGTGTGGCGCTAGATGGCTGCGTGCGCAGAGCATTAGGCGCGCGAGCGGTTGAGTACATGGACGGCGCGGGCGGCAGCGCGCCTAAGAGACATGATGCCTGGGCGGCCAAACGGCTGGACGGCATGGTGCCTGAGCGGTAAAGTGCTTGGGCGGCGGACGGCTGGGCGGCAGGACGCCTAGGCGGCACGGTTGGCATGTAGGCGTATGGATCGGCATGCAAGCAGATATGCGCGCGGATCGAGCAGCTTGCAGGCGGCCTCGGCGTGTGGGGTGCGTGGTCCGAGCGGTTGGGATAGCGTGGCTATGTGCGCGGGCAGCTATGGGCGCGAGAAGCTCTTTTTTTTTTTCATTTTCTTCACGATCTCTTATGGGCGAGTGGGGTCGTGGGCTATAACTGCTCGAAGTAGTGGCTTTTCTTTGTTTGACAGTTGATTTGAACTTGACCAACGGGACCCGGTGTAGTAGAGTAGGGTGGTCGCCGGCCGGCCGGCCGGGCAGGGTGCTCGCAGGCCGGCCGGGTAGGCTTCTCGGCGGGCGACATAGGACGACACTAAATGTTCGATGTTGCACCTACGGGTGGCGGTTTTTGTGTGAGCACTGCCGTGGCGATTGGTGGTGGAGATCAACTCGTGGTTGTTTTGCCTTGTCGTGCCGACAATATGTCATTTTGATGAAACAACGACTTATCGGTCACTTCCCATCTCGGTCTTATGCCGACTCACCTTCTCGCTTCTTTTTTAAAGAGTTTTTCCTCGCCATGTGCGACCTTGAGCAAAATGACGTGAAAAATTTGCGATACAGTAAAAAATATGTGAGTTACCGTGATATGCTGGTTTGAGGGCGTGTAGCCATTACTCTACAAGGCCCTCCTTCTAGCGCCAAAATGTTGATGCATTTTTTCGTCATCAACTTAAACGGGACACGTGGCCGCGTACCTTGAGCGGGCTTGCGTTGAACCACGGGTCGGAGAAAGTCTTGAATGATGATGATAGTGATGAATCTTGAATCTGTGGACAAAATACGTGTAATTTCGATTTGTGACTGTACCCGAGACCGGGCTGCCTACGTATCCCTTGAGGAAATCAAGCCACCGTAGTTCTGTTTAGAGGTAAAATGGGGGTGCCGGAGATGGATGTCTCCGGCACAGAGAGTTTGAGGTTTTGTACCTTTGTTCGTGTATCTTTTCGCGTCCCCTTGTCCGGAGTCGGATTTGAATATTTATAGATATTCGGAGGTGGTCGGTTTTCTCCCACTTCTCCTTCTTTTTCGAAGCCCATTCTTAGTGTTTGGTCATGGGCAGTTTTTAGAGTTCGTGGGGTTGTGGTTAACCGTCATGCTCTTTTTGTTTTTGACTTTGATCGGTGTTTGGATTGTGGATTGTGGGTGTGATATGTGGCAGAAAATAGTTTAGTAACTGGTTTGGTGTGGACAATTCGTCGGCCGGCCGCGTAGACAACTTGACGGCCGGCTGGGTAGCTTTATCGCCGGCTGGCCGGGTAGACGCCTTGTCGTCCGGCCGGTGGCCTTCTCGCCGGTTGGCCTTTTGTTGCGCTTCAATCTTTGAATGCTCGTAACTTCTTCGTTACTCGTCGGAATGATACGTATGATACATCGTTGGAAAGCTATTTCGAAGATCTTTCCAGTGATATGCAATATGCTATAGTTTTGAGACAAAATTAGGTCACCGGTTGGCTAGGTAAAGTGTGACCGGCGGTTCACCGGCCGGCCGAGTAGAGATGTTGCCGACCGGCCGGGTAGAGGTGTCGCCGGCTGGCCGAGTAGAGGTATCGACTGCTGGCCGGGTAGAAGTATCGATAGCTGGCCGGGTAGAAGTATCGCCGACTGGCCGGGTAGATTTAATTAGTAGGTCTCCGTTAGGCTGAGTCTTTTATGATCCATTGGGCCTTATGAAAATTTGACCCAACAAGTAGTATTTAGTTCAGAGGTATCTTAACAAAGGAATGAGAATCTTAAATATTATGATAAATTCGATAAATCATCCCTCTATTATGGGGTGTATTTCACTTTACTGCCCCTAACCTTTTTTTTTTTCACTTCTGTTCCTCTCGTACTATTAAATCATCTCACTTAGGCAATTCCGTCAATAACTTAATGGCAAGGGGTGTAATTTTGTAAAAAAAAAACGCACACAACTCTAGTTTAACCATTGAATTAGATATTTTTTTTTCCTTTTTTTTTCCCTCAAAAATCTAGAAACCTAACAAAAATTTAACAAAAATCCACCCAGATCTTAAAACCAACCAAATCAAATAAACAACAAAAATCCATCCAAAGAAATCTTCGACGAACCCGAACAAAAAAGCCAAGGTAATCTATAAAATCTTGCACACTGCGTATTGCTCATTATATATTACAAGGGCAATCAAAATTTCATATTAATAGCAATCACTTCAAGTTATGAATCATCATATGATTTTATTTTTTTGAGACTTTGTTGTTCAAACTATGGGTAACAAAATACAATTTTAAAGCCTTAATCCTGTCAAATACGAGTGTGCAAAACTAAGCTCATCACAAATTAATCAAACAAGATTTTCAATAATACACACATGGATAGAGTTTCTCTTCCTTTTTTTTTCGTTGAAAGCACTATGTGGCTTTAGCTTGGTGAAAGAGGGGTTTTCTCATCAGAGCAAGAAAAAAAAAATCAGGGTTTGTTGTGATCTTCTTTGATTTTTTTAATCGTGCACCGAGAGGGGAAGCTTCTAATCCACCTCCTTTACCACCTCAGCCATTGCCGAATTCACCACTGCCAATATGCTTAGTCTCCAGTGTAACCCCACAAAATTTAAGTCGGTCAACTTTTTGACCAAAGCCCGAAAATGTATTATGAATTGTAAATTCTGCAGTTATAAATAGATGATTATATGATGGTTGATCTAAATCCTGAGTAATTCATAGACTCCTTCTATAGATTGACGGGTTTTTCAATTTGTTCGTTAAGGCCCAAAGTCAATTGGGCCCAATACTTGCATTTTAGGAGCTTGTAGTTCCTAGGTGCTGGGAATGAGAATTACAGATATGAAATTCACAACTAAATAGAATGGTCGGCAATCTGGGTCCAGACACGAGACACGACACAAACATGACACAACTTAAACGAGTTTAGGTCCTCCTTTAATGGGTCTGGGTGTAACTGGTTCGGACACGATTAACACAATTAAATAACGGGTGAACATGGCACGAGCCCGCAAATACGATTAGACCCAATTAGACACGATTAATAATTGGGTCTTAAATGGGTAGTGTTCGCTCGAAAACACACGCGAATTTGTAACCGCAAGTGCACGGGTCATTCAAGTAATAAAGTGGATAATGAGTCCGAATATCGTCCCACGGAGAACAAATGCCTATATCTAAGTACTACTATTAATAAAGAACTACTTTGTCTAGAAATCAAATTTAGATGAATGTTGTAAATTAAAATTAAACAAAACAATGAAATTAAAATGACAAGAACTAAATTTGCTACGGATTTACTCAATTAACTAAGTACTAGGGTCGATTGGCTTCCCTCGATGCTTCCTCAATTCAATTCTTTACTAACTCATCACCACAATTTTCAGTTATATACTAGTCTAAGAGATTATTAATTACGTCGCAGCTTTCGCATATAGACCCAATTGTGTATTTAATCCTAACTTACGCGTCCGTTTGCTAGAATCAACTACAATTACGCTCAACTCTTATAGTTCTAAATCGATCACCTCTCGGTCCCTACGATTTATAGCTAGACTACCTAGACTATCAATCACCTCTCGGTCCCTATGATGTCTAAGTTGTGTTCTTACTATTCCAGATTCAACTCAATTTCCTCTCTCGAGTTTAATTAAATTAAACCTAAATTCTTCTATTCAATCTTTCAATTGCAACAGAAAATAAAATAAACCAGCAAGAATCACAAGTATATAAACTGAATATTGCAGAAATTTATTACTTAAAATTGAAAAGAATCAACATCGAATTCAGCCAATCTCTCCTAGAAAGAGAGATTAGCCTCTCATAATTATGTACAGCAAGGAATAAATTCTAGAGTTCATGAATAACATAGAATTAAATGAGAAGAAGATACAAAGAGAATAAGAGTAAGAAAAACTCTGAAAATCGATGATCTTCGCGAATTCTTCAGCTCCGATGAACGCTCAATCTTCTTCTTCTTGTTCTCTTGAGTTTCTCCTTGTCAAGTGTCTTTCTTTTTCGTCCAAGTCCCTTTTCTTCGTCCAAATAGTGTTCTATTTATAGAGCACAAGGTTTGACCTAATTTTGGAGGAATTTCGGAACCTTTCGCACTTGGAAAACGATGTCGTTCTGCTTCAGGAGGTCTGGCCGATCGATCGGCGCTTAACTTGCGATCGATCGGCGCCTACGCGTTCTCAGGAATTGTGGCTCCCGATCGATCGGCTTCAATTCCACGATCGATCGGCGATGCTTCTGGTTGACTTCGCGTAGTTGAGCCGATCGATCGGCCAATGAGCCGCGATCGATCGGCATTCCTTCTGCCTTTTTCGTTGCTTTTCTTTAAACTTCGGCCGATCGATCGGCTAATGAGCCGCGATCAATCGGCGATGCCTCTGCCTTTTTTGGCTCGTCATTGCAACTCTTGCCGATCGATCGGCTGCTGTGCCGCGATCGATCGGCGATGACTCTGTCTATGTGGTCTCGTTTTCCTTTACTCCAAAATGTTCCGTTTTGTGTACTTTTTCACCTCGGTTTTCGTACTTGTGCTTGAATTACCTGTACACTCACAAAACTCATTAAATAACATAAACTTGAGGAATTTAACAACAATTCAAGCCCGAATTTGCGATATATAAGTGAGTATTTTGCTCACTTATCACACCCCCAAACTTGAATCATTGCTTGTCCTCAAGCAACAATGAAGCACAAATTTTAGTTCTATGATGCATGACTCCTATCTTAAACATGAATAAATGAATGAATGAATAATTGGATAAATGAATGAATGAATGAATAATCCTAAATGAAAAATAATCCTAAATGAAAACAAAGCAATGTCTGATTCTGACTTCAACATCCGGATTCTTTGTCGTGCATGGCATGTATAGTTCTCAGGGACATTTCACCGATTCCCTTGTGGTATCGAAGTCCTCATCCAACTAGAGCTTTTACAGATCAAGCTTACCTCGGAAATGGCCTTTCAAGTGTGTGTGTGCGATTCCTCTTTCATCCAACCGACTACTGCATACTCAAGAAGGCTTAACGGTTCATACCGAAGAGAATCACCATAAGCCCGACCCCGTCACTAATCTCCACTAATGTAGATCACAAGTAATTGAGGATCAAAAGGACTTTTCGGCTTGTAATATTGCGGCCTCGGCTAAGGTAGGTTGAAGGTAAATTTTAAGCTTGATGTTCACCTAAACCCATGCCTTTACGGCGACACCACTGAATCTTTTTACACCTTCTTTTCCTTTCAATTTTTTTCACCCGATTACCAAAACACCAAGCCACCCTTCCCCCAAACTTCGTTTTGACTACCCTTGTTAAATTAGAGCATTGGATACTTTTTTTTTTCTTTTTTTTTTTTCGATCCAATATTTTTATTGTTGATACGGGTAACGAAATTGGGTTTAGGACTCTACATTGTTAACATAATCACTCCCCTTCATACAAAATTAAGCATTGCAGTCTAGGTGAACAAGGGTGATTGTGGATAATGTAAGGCTAGTGGGTGTGTAAATATCACAGGTTGGTAAAATCAGAAATAAATGGTGGTTATAGGCTCAAAACTATGGGTGCAAAGATATATTGTCCAAGGTGTGCTATTTAGGCTCAAACGGTCCAAATGATGGCCTTAATCATTTCCTCAAGTTCTTGTTACTAGGATTTCGCCTCGAAAAGCAACTAAGGTCGGGTTCTAGAGATCTCAAACAAGTATTATCAGAAAGAACTTCTATTGCATACATTCACCAGTCGGATTTCAAGAGACATATTACGTGCATGGAATGTGAAATAGCCAAATCCTAAGTTTACTATCAATGTTATACTCAAAAAAGGGGAAAAACTTACGACACAACGCAGGACTCAACTTCGTGCCAGTCCTCATCATCGACTCACGCCATTGCACAAATGAAAGAAACACTAAACATTTCGTTAGAATTCATAAAATAGCCAAGTTTATTAACATGCATAAATGAACACAAGCTACATAAACATAAACCTAATAACCTAAAAATAAAGTAAATGAAAATGAGATAGTTCAACAATAATGAAAATACAATTAATAGAAAAAATAAAGATAGAAATTGTGCCTCCTCTCGATCGGGTTGCTGCGGCCGGGCCATGAAATGGAAAACACCCCCCCAAACTTAGAATAGACAGTGTCCTCACTGTCTCAAATGAAGCGGTGGAAGGGGGCCTATTCGGGCCAAGGTTCCCACTCAACGTCGGGTCGGTCCGGGGACGGGCTGCGGTATGGCTGCAAAAGGTACTCGGGGAATGGCTCCCGTGGTTGATGCTGCAGGTCCACCTCCAAGTTGTGCAAGTGCTGGGCGAGGTGGTACTGGCGCTGTTGCATGTCGGACACCCGGCGAAAGAGGCGATCCTGACCCAACTGTAGAGACTCCTGACCCAACTGCAGGGTCTCGAAACCCTGAGTCATCAGCGCGGCGAGGGAGTCGAATGAATGGGGCTCTGTTGGTGGCGCACTGGAAGAGGAGCCCTCGCCCGGCTGGACTTGGCGACGCGACCGACGCGCTGCTTGGCGGCGCTCCCGTTCTTCATCAACTCCGGCGTCGATGTTCTGCGTCGGGATCATGTTCATATGCCGAATGCGCGGTGGGGCTGCGGGTGGTGGCGGTGGCGGAGGTTGATTGGGGAAAGGCACGAAGCCCATCCCGTCCGGGTCTGGGGTACCGCCGGGCCACTGCTCGAATCTCATCAAGCTGTCATGGTTAAACTTCCTCGGCCCCAATGTCATCTCCTCATCGCTCATCGGCACACCGGCCTGAGCACACAAGTGGGTGATCAGAATCGGATGAATGAGTGCCGCCGGGTGCTGCCCCAGATTCGCCCGATGGCAGATGGAGTCTTTGATGATCGTGGCAGCGTCGATTGAGCGGCCGGAGCAGATGCAGTAGGTGAGGAGGGCTCGGTCGGTTGTAATCTCCGATCTCTGGGAGGTCGGTATGAGATTGTGGCGGATGAGGTGATACCACGCATGCGCGAAACGGTTGAGAGTGTTGGCACGGACATGCAGTGGCTTGGTCGGGTTGGAGGCCGAATAAGACCACTGGGAGCCTGGGAAACCCATCTCCTGCAAAAGAGCCTCATAATCGGCACCCTCGTGTAGTAAACGATGGAAATCGTCATCCGCGACCGTTGGAAGGTTGAGGACGCTCCGTAGGGTATCTGAGCTGAAGGACACGTCCCTGCCTCGAACTAACACGACATTGCCCGGTCTGTTGAAGTGGGCGTTGGCGTAGAACTCCCGGACCACGACCACATTGGCTGCGCAAGGTTGGTCGCACAACCTTTGCCAGCCGAGCCGGCGTATCTGAGCCTGCAAATGACCGTCGCTAGGCTCAGGGGCGAAATTGCACTCCACGTGCGTTGGTTGGCTAGACTGCACAAAATGCTTATAGAGTCGCTCGGCATCTGCATTGACAAACACTTGAGAAAAAGCCACGGCGGGTCGGCGCACCAACTCAGCCGGCACCCTAGTCTTTCTCTTACCCATGTCGGAGAGGATAATCGAACTCAACAACCACAACAAATATCCGCACACGAAGCAAGACCCGCAGCAATATAATAGCAACACAAACCCGCAACACGACTAGCAAACAAACCTGTTACACAACCAGCAAAACAGAGCTAAGATACCCACGAACGCACAGAATCTTGACTCCCACCCCGCAGAACAATGGTAGCAGCAATAATCCAACCGAAGAAACACTACCCAATAAGCGTGACAATCAAAGGGACACCGAGAAAAAGGCAAACCTCTGAAGAGCGCAAGAGGGCCGGCGGCGCACTGTGGAGGGTGGAGCGCGGACGAAGGTTGGCTGCCGGTGTGAAGGGTGAGAGAAGCGGAGGCGCGCGGAGAGGCGGGGCAGAACGGCGCGGAGGGCACGGAGAGACGCGAGGATGAGGGCGGAGGCGCGCGGAAGCGGAGAGTGCGGGGCAAGAGGCGACCCGGCGTGGGGGGTGAGAGAGAGGCGAGGCGGAGCGGCGCGGAGGGACGCGAGGTGCTGGCTTTGCGAGGGGTGAGGCCGAGCGGGCGAGGAGGGCACGGCGGGGGCTGAGCCGCTCGCGGTGGAAGGGTGAGAGGGCGCTCGACTGTTTTTGGGTGAAGGAGAAAGGAGAGAGAGATCGGTGGAGTGTTTGGTCGAATGGGTGTGAGAGAGAAGGAAGGGGGCGTGAGGAACGATCGGCGGGGTCAATAGAGAGAGAGAGAGATGTAGTGGTGTTTGGCGAAGTGGGCATGTTAAAAACCCTCGAACTGAAGTGAAACGCCGCGTTTCAGACCTTTTTGCGCCTTGCCGATCGATCGGCCCTCGTTTCGCGATCGATCGGCTCTCTCGCGATCGATCGCAGCAGAGTCTGCGATCGATCGGCTTGATGTTTGTCTGTCGAAAGTGTCTCTCTCGCGATCGATCGGCTTATTCCTCCCGATCGATCGGCGATGGCTCGGCCTTAAATTTTTTTTTTTTTTTTTTTTTTTTGCATCTGAAAATCAAAAACAAACTTATTAGCAATCATATCGAACTTCAAACTAAAAAATGAAGATAAAACAATAAAAATGCAAATAAAATAAAATGAAAATAAAAAGAAACAAAACTTAAAAAGCGAAAACATAGAATACGGCTCGGGTTGCCTTCCGAGAAGCCGATCCATTTAACGTCCATCTTGACGCTGCATCGTCACTCGTTGTTCTGATTTCTTGGTTGCCCACGTAATTCTACTGCGAATTGATGCTTCCTTATGAGAATTTCATCTGCGGCTGGAACAACTTTGGTCTTCGGGGTCTTGCCTCGCCTTTTCAGACGTTTGAGGTATAACCGTAAACGTCTTGTCATCGAGCTCAGTTTGGTTGGCTCTTTCTGTAGAGTCCTGCCTTCGGATTCAGACATTCTTACTGCTTTCTCGTCTATCTCCTCTTGTTTTCTCCTAGGCTTTATTTCATATGGTTTGGCTGAATGGGACTTGTGAAAGTGGACTTGCTCATTGTCCACTCGAAGCGTGAGACAACCTGCTTCGACGTCAATTAAGGCTCTGCCCGTGGCTAAGAATGGTCGTCCCAGGATTAGTGGTACCTCTTTAACATCTCCCATATCTAATACAACAAAGTCTACCGGGTAGATAAACTTGTCGACTTTTACGAGCACATCTTCAATCACTCCCCATGGTTTGGCGATGGAGCGGTCGGCCATTTGTAGTGCTATGGTTGTTGGTTTCGCTTCTTGGAGTCCAAGCTTCTTAAAGATGGATAGCGGCATTAAGTTGATGCTTGCGCCCAAATCACAAAGCACATTGGTAAGTGTAGTGTCGCCAATCATGCAAGGTATGGTAAAGCTCCCAGGGTCTTTCTCCTTCTTCGGTAGCTTCCTTTGGATTAATGCGCTGCATTCCTCAGTTAAACTGACCATCTTGACCTCTTCCACTTTGTGCTTCTTTGCCATCATAGTCTTCAAGAATTTTGTATAATTTGGCATGTGTTCCAAGGCATCTGCAAATGGATGTGCAGTTTCTTGAACACTTCAAGGAACTTAGTGAATTTTTCATCGAGGGTCTGCTTCTTGAAGCGCTGAGGATACGGGAGTGGCGTGGTAATCTACGGAGGATTGTCAGGGAACATTATTCTCCCTGGCGTGAATGGCTCCTTCTCGACTTGCCCTGCGAGTGTTTCCTTCGTGGCCTTCGTCAGATCCGTAACCTCACAATCCATTGTCGCTTTTATTTCTGGGCCACTCTTCACCATGATTGCCTTGCATTCCCTTACATTGTTCTCTGCATCATTTGAGAGAGATCGGGTTGTTTGCTCCTTAACTGCCATGGCCAATTGTCCAATTTGAGTTTCCAAAGTTTTGATAGAGGCTCCGATATTCGTGCAGTGAATCTCCAAACTGTTGAAGCGCTTATCATACGCCTCCATTCTCTTCCTTGATTCGTTCACGAAGGCGTTGAGGTTGTCCTCCAGAGTTGATGCCCTCTTATCCACAGGCATGGTGTAATCTGATGAGGATTGCCCTTGGAAACCAGGAGGCGGTGCATTCAGGGCGTTTCTTGGGTTGCTGTAGGAGAAGTTTTCATGATTTCTTAACCCGGGGTGGTAGTGAGCGGGCAGATTATTGTTTGGCCGAAATTGATAATTCCTGTTTCCCACAAACTGAACATCTTCTACCCCACACTGTTCTTCTTGTTGCGAAGACTGATCTTGCTGGCTCTGCATTGCCGCTACTTGTCCCATAGTTGGCCCTTTTTGGCTTGACAGCTTGTTGGTGAGTGAGGCTAGCTGAGCCTAAATGGCGGATAGTTGGTCCACCTCTAGAACCCCTGTAACTCGCCTACCCACGTTCCTATCCGATGGTGCTTGGTAGTGACTTGTGGCCATCTCTTCATAAAGTTCAGTTGCTTCCTCTGCTGTTTTATTCATCACTGAACCACCTGCTGCAGCATCCACCATACTCCTAGTGGCATAGTTCAAACCATTGTAGAATGTCTGAGCTTGAAACCATAACTCAAACCCGTGTTGTGGACACCTCCTTAACAGGTCCTTAAACCTGTCCCAAGCATCGTACAATGATTCGCTCTCCCCTTGTCGGAATTGGCTTATCTCAACTCGCAGCTGCGAAGTCATCTGTGGAGGGAAGAACTTTGTGAGAAACTTCTGCACCATGGCATCCCAAGTTTCAATGGACCCCTTTGGTAGAGCATGGAACCATGTGCGAGCCTTGTCCCGGAGAGAGAACGGGAACAATTGTAGCTTGATTGTGTCATGGGGCACACCATTATACTTCACAGTGTCGCACAGCTCCAGAAAGGATGATAAGTGGTTGTGAGGATCTTCAGACGGCAAACCCCTAAACTGCTGCTGCTGTACCATGGCGATCAATCCGGGTTTCAATTCGAAATTTTTAGCGTTGATGGCCTGTCGCCGAATCCCCGAATAGTTTTCATTGACTACAGGCCTCAAGTAGTCGCGAAGCGTGCGGGCTTCATTCTGAGGTGGTTGCCCCTGTTGAGCCTGTAGAACATTAACGTTCCTTGCTTGTTGCGCAGCCGGTAAGTCGTCGGCCATCGTGAATTCGGATGACAAGTTTCTGTTGATCTTCCTCAACGACCGAAGTGTGCGTTCAATTTCTGGATCGAATGGCAATATGTGGTGACCACTCGACCTTGGCATACACCTATAAAGCAAATGCACAAAAGAGACCGGCAACGTTAGTTAAGTAAAATAAAACTCTAAATCAAAATAATTCTCGTTTATTGTAGTATTAAACAAAGTTAGACGCTTTGTTCCCCGGCAACGGCGCCAAAAACTTGTTCGCTCGAAAACACACGCGAATTTGTAACCGCAAGTGCACGGGTCATTCAAGTAATAAAGTGGATAATGACACTAGTAGAAAATCATGATTCCGAGACGCCTATTTTTTAAGACGGGTCACAAAAAATGCGTCATCATATCTCTTTTATGCTCTAAAATTGTGCCATGTGGCAAAAAATACAAATTATGACGGTTTTTATATCAATGTCTTAAAATGCATGACACTTGTCATGCGAAGAGGATAGTTAAAGTTTTAAAGACACATATTTTTGAACCGTGTTTGAAAGTATTGGCGCCATTATGTTATAATGACGAGAAAAATATATGCGTCATTAAAACTAACGAACCACAAGCCGCCACGTGGCACTAATGTTTTAAAGACACATATTTTAGAACCGTGTTTGAAAGTTTGGCGCCATTGTGTTATAATGACGGTAAAAATATATGCGTCATTAAAACTAACAAACCACAAGCCGCCACGTGGCAATAATGTTTTAAAGACACATATTTTAGAACCGTGTTTGAAAGTTTGGCGCCATTGTGTTATAATGACGGGTAAAATATATGCGTCATTAAAACTAACGAACCACAAAACGCCACGCGGTACTGGTTATTTTGAAGACGTCATGCTTATAATTATTTAAATATAACTATAAAAAAAATTTAATAAAAAAAATATTAAGTCACGCAGGTTTTGACTTTAATGATTACTGGCAAGTGGCAACTTTTCAACAATGGTAGTTTTTCTCAGCACATTTAATTATTTTGTTTTCATCATACAAATCTTTAAATGACTCGCGATATATATTCTATTCATCTAGTATTTTGGTGAGACCTATAAGAATATCCAGCCCATGTAGCATGTACAATCTTTTATAATTGCTACCATTCGTTGGTTGAAATAAATCAATATAGTGCAAAGTATTATATCTTACTACCTTTACTAAGTCTTGATCCGTTTCTAAAGGCTCTTAACAAGAAACGGGCTACAAATGAGTGACACTTGGTGCTCTAATTTTTTTTCTTTTCATTTCTTACTTTTTTTCCCTTTTTTATTTTATTCTCAATTCCCTTCTTTAGCTTCCCCCTTTTCTCTCTCTCTCTCCTCTTTCTCTTTCGTTCTTCTCCCTTTTTTCTTTCCTTGGTCACAAAAAATGAAAAAAGAGTCCGTTGCTTGATCGCCGGTGCGTTGGCCGGTGAACTTCGCAAGTAAACATCATGGTCACCGAGTACTTCTCGTGAAAAAGAGGGCCCATTGATTGGTTCCCGGTGGGTTGGTCGGTGAACCTCGGAGTAACTCTATATGCCAATTTATAATCAACTTGATTTTTGTTTGATAAAGAAATGATTTTTGTTAGGCAACGCATGAAATTTTAAATTGGCGATCTTTTGTGATGGAGACTATCATAGGTTTTTTTTTATTACACTTGAATTCATTAGAAAAGGCTAGAAAAATATTGTTTAAATTAGATAACCAGATAAAAGTAGATATAACAAATATATTTTTTTAACGTGCTTATTAGTTTTGTGGAATTCCTATTCACTTTTAATGAATTAATTAACTAAAACTAATTTTATTATTAGCGGTATTTAGTATTATGATTGTAACCTCTTAAATTATAATTGATATATATGATTGAAATTAAGGAAATCCAATTGAATTATGTGTGGATTGAGATTTATTAGTATAGGAACGCCGGAATGTTTTTGAAAATGTATACGTGAGCAAAAAAGAAAAAAACTCAATTACTTAGGCATGACACTTTTTAAGGCCTAAAGAATAGTTCCTAATATTATGGGATTGTTGAGAAATAAATGGACATAATGGGCGGTTTTTTTTTTTTTTCTCTAAAAAATATAAGGAAAAGAATAACCAATTTTCTCATATGGAGGCATTGACTCAAGAGGGGGCGGAAGGGGGGAGGGGGCTTAGAGTACTCGATAGAAACCGCTGACACCCTCTCGACTTTCCCTCCGAAATCTGAACCCACGCCGACACGCCGTCCTCGCCTAAAGCTCCTCCTCGACGGCCAAACCTCTTCCTCATCGGCCACCGCCCCGCGGTTCGAGCCCCAAGCCCCACCGTTCGAGCCTCACCGCCGTTCGAGCCCTAGCCTCCCTGTCCGCTCGAGCGCCGCCGTTTGAGACTACAAGCCCCAGCCCCGCCATCTGAGCCTCCTCGTTCAAGTTCAAGTCCGAGTCTCCCCGTCCTCTCAAGCGCCGCCGTCCGAGCCCCAGCCCCGCCGTCCGAGCTTCCCCGCCCTCCGAGCTCCGCCGTCCGAGCGTCCCCGTCATCTGAGGTAATCTTCTCTTCCTCGTTTTTCTGTGATTGTTAATAAAACGATGGGGATAAATGAATACCGTTCCATAAACGATGGCAGTGTAGGCCGAGAAATAAATGAACTCTTATGCTTGTGAATCTGTGATTGTAATTTGTGATTGTGAATTTGTTTCTAAGTATGTTGTTCAGTTGTTCTATGTTTTGTGATAACTAAACTGATAAATATTATGTATCACTGTATTTTTTTGATAACTAAACTGGTAAGTATGTTGTTCCATGTATCACAAAGTGTGTACTGTGTATGATTGCCAAGAAGCGCGATCTGCCTGAATACTATCATCCTCCTAAGCCTATGCCCGTGGTCGCCACCTGCGTCATCCAACCCATCGATATGATCAAGGTCTTTTCTTTTTCCCTTTTTCAATTTATTCTTTCTCTGGTTTTTGGTTTAGATGATGAATCGCTTTGTGTTTTTATGGGGTTTTGGATCTGTGATTTTTATGTTTTTTTGTTCTTGAGAGATTTTGGGTTTTTGTTTTTTTAGGTGAGGATTCAATTGGGTCAAGGATCGGCAGCCCAAGTCACCAAAACCATGCTTAAGGAGGAGGGTTTTGGTTCATTTTACAAGGTTTGTGATGTTTTTTGTTTGAGTCTATGTATATGTATGTGTGTGTGTGTGTGTATATATATGTGTGTGTATGTATTTATATATGTTATTGATCCAGTCAACAATATTTTAATCTATGTTATGTTTTAATGAATAGGTGTTGATAAAGTTCGGATCATTTAGAATCTGGCCATCAAAAGTTTTATGTAAATAAAAAGGTTTTTTGAACTTTGAGTGTTGTTAATTGTGAGATTCATATGGAGATACGTAAGAACTTTAACATTTGATTTTAGTATTGTCTACAATGGAAAAAGAGATGTTGGGTGTGAAACTTCTTTAGAATCTGGAGGCTATAGTAGAAATATTGACTTCTAAAGTTCATAAGCTGAGTGAGTGCAATTGAAGAAAGTATTTGTGTGAATTGGTTTGTCTAAAAGACATTACTTTGAGCAGGGTCTGTCTGCCGGGTTGCTGAGACAAGCTACGTACACCACAGCCCGTCTTGGATCTTTCAAGTGAGTGATTTAGATTCATTGTAGGACAACAAGCATTTTGCATTACCTGAACTTTCTCTTCATTTGAATTAAATCTTGTCAATTAAGCCGAATTTTTTTGTGTAATGATAATCCATCTGATTGTACACTTTTTCTTTCTAGGATCTTGACAAGCAAAGCTATTGAAGCCAACGATGGGAAGCCTCTACCTTTATATCAAAAAGCTCTTTGTGGCCTAACGGCCGGTGCTATTGGAGCAAGTGTTGGTAGTCCGGCAGATTTGGCGCTCATCCGTATGCAGGCTGATGCCACCTTGCCTGCTGCTCAACGCCGGAATTACAAAAATGCTTTCCATGCCCTTTATAGGATCACTGCCGATGAAGGGGTTTTGGCTCTCTGGAAAGGTGCTGGCCCTACTGTGGTGAGGGCAATGGCTTTGAATATGGGAATGCTTGCCTCATATGATCAAAGTGTTGAATTTTTCAAGGACTCCATGGGCCTTGGCGAAGCTTCTACCGTGTTAGGTATCTCTCTCCGAAGAAACGGTTGTGTTTGGATGTCTTCTTAACTTATATTAGCTTTAGTTGTCTCTAAATCTTCTTATCATACACGGCATAATAAGTGTTGACCACACAGATGCTAGGTAGCTCAGTTTTTGCTTCTTATATATGAAAGGTTTGTTTTGAATTATTGACTTATTCGAGGCCTCTTTCTGGTTATTGAGTTAAATTCTTAATGTTTTGGATTGAGTTCTAACAAAGGTTGTCATTAGTATCGTCACTTTCATCTCTTCTTCTCATTTCAATACATCATCAGTATCACGACTTTAAAAAAATTCTTCCTTTCGTTTATGTGTCTGTCTAACACACCATTTAAAGCAATTTCTCTTGGATTGAGCTACTTCAAAGTTCATAGCCTGAACTCATTTGTACTACATTCTCTCACTGTCCTTCTCAATCCCTCTATATGCTCAAAAATTGGAGCAGACATGACTCAAGCAGAAGTTGTTTTTGGCGAAAATGCACAAAGGTTTATGTCAACTCGGTTGCATTTGTTTGCTTCCTGTAAAATTTTTGCTGGAGTAACCACTGGCTTCCTTTTTATGTACAGCTGCTAGTAGTGTCTCGGGTTTCTTCGCTGCGGCTTGCAGTTTGCCCTTTGATTATGTCAAAACCCAGATTCAGAAGATGCAACCGGATGCTCAAGGGAAGTACCCATATACTGGCTCTTTAGATTGCGCTATGAAGACCCTCAAAGCTGGAGGACCGCTGAAATTCTACACCGGCTTCCTGGTGTATTGTGTTAGAATTGCACCTCATGTCATGGTACTTTGTCTTTCTATATCTGTCATTTCGTCCCACTTTTTTTTTTTTTTTTTTTAATGTATCTTGGACACGCTTATGTTGGACAAGTGTTTCAACAATGAGCCACGGGTTTAAAAGATTACTTGTATTCATCTTTATGGTCCTAAAGGTTTTGTGGTTTTTCCTATATTTTGCTAATTATTGGCGGTGTTTGATGATGCAGATGACTTATTTTTTTGTTATTTTGTTGTGGTTTTTGGTCTTGGATTCGATTGTGTACGGCACCTTTTGGAATGTAATTGTAAACCGACAAAAATTAAATTGACGAAAATTGTAAACTGACAAAAATTATAAAAAAAAACGAAAAAAAAATCACATATAAAGGTGGGTTAAAAAAACAAAAAAAAAACGAAAATTAAAAAAAACGAAGAAAAAATCACATATAAAGGTGGGTTAAAAATACCCGTCTTAAAAAACTTTGATAAATTTATGACGGGGCACATAAATGCGTCTTAGAAAGTAATGCTGAATTTATGACGGGACAAAGCAATGCGTCATAAAAACCTACACTACTATGACACATTTTTTACGTACATCTTCAAATGCACCCTTTTTTATGACGCATTTTATGAGTCTTTAAAAATTCAGTAGTTACAATGACACCACTTTTCATGACTCATATTTATCCGTCTTAAAAACTTTTTATGACTCACAAAATACGTCATTAAATCCCATTTTTGTACTAGTGTGAGTCCGAATATCGTCCCACGGAGAACAAATGCCTATATCTAAGTACTACTATTAATAAAGAACTACTTTGTCTAGAAATCAAATTTAGATGAATGTTGTAAATTAAAATTAAACAAAACAATGAAATTAAAATGACAAGAACTAAATTTGCTACGGATTTACTCAATTAACTAAGTACTAGGGTCGATTGGCTTCCCTCGATGCTTCCTCAATTCAATTCTTTACTAACTCATCACCACAATTTTCAATTATATACTAGTCTAAGAGATTATTAATTACGTCGCAGCTTTCGCATATAGACCCAATTGTGTATTTAAACCTAACTTACGCGTCCGTTTGCTAGAATCAACTACAATTACGCTCAACTCTTATAGTTCTAAATCGATCACCTCTCGGTCCCTACGATTTATAGCTAGACTACCTAGACTATCAATCACCTCTCGGTCCCTATGATGTCTAAGTTGTGTTCTTACTATTCCAGATTCAACTCAATTTCCTCTCTCGAGTTTAATTAAATTAAACCTAAATTCTTCTATTCAATCTTTCAATTGCAACAGAAAATAAAATAAACCAGCAAGAATCACAAGTATATAAACTGAATATTGCAGAAATTTATTACTTAAAATTGAAAAGAATCAACATCGAATTCAGCCAATCTCTCCTAGAAAGAGAGATTAGCCTCTCATAATTATGTACAGCAAGGAATAAATTCTAGAGTTCATGAATAACATAGAATTAAATGAGAAGAAGATACAAAGAGAATAAGAGTAAGAAAAACTCTGAAAATCGATGATCTTCGCGAATTCTTCAGCTCCGATGAACGCTCAATCTTCTTCTTCTTGTTCTCTTGAGTTTCTCCTTGTCAAGTGTCTTTCTTTTTCGTCCAAGTCCCTTTTCTTCGTCCAAATAGTGTTCTATTTATAGAGCACAAGGTTTGACCTAATTTTGGAGGAATTTCGGAACCTTTCGCACTTGGAAAACGATGTCGTTCTGCTTCAGGAGGTCTGGCCGATCGATCGGCGCTTAACTTGCGATCGATCGGCGCCTACGCGTTCTCAGGAATTGTGGCTCCCGATCGATCGGCTTCAATTCCACGATCGATCGGCGATGCTTCTGGTTGACTTCGCGTAGTTGAGCCGATCGATCGGCCAATGAGCCGCGATCGATCGGCATTCCTTCTGCCTTTTTCGTTGCTTTTCTTTAAACTTCGGCCGATCGATCGGCTAATGAGCCGCGATCGATCGGCGATGCCTCTGCCTTTTTTGGCTCATCATTGCAACTCTTGCCGATCGATCGGCTGCTGTGCCGCGATCGATCGGCGATGACTCTGTCTATGTGGTCTCGTTTTCTTTTGCTCCAAAATGTTCCGTTTTGTGTACTTTTTCACCTCGGTTTCCGTACTTGTGCTTGAATTACCTGTACACTCACAAAACTCATTAAATAACATAAACTTGAGGAATTTAACAACAATTCAAGCCCGAATTTGCGATATATAAGTGAGTATTTTGCTCACTTATCAGGTAGATATGATTACGACCCAATAAGATCCGTTAAGACACGTTTACTAAACGGGTATTAATGGGCAGATACGATTACGACACGTTTAATACCGATATATATATACATATATATTTTAATTCTTTATTATATTTCTTAATATTTTGACTTTTTTATATATATATTTCATATTTGAATGTAATTTTACTGTTACTAAATTGTTGTTTAGTTTTGTTTGGAATTGTGAAATAGGATTTTGATGAGATGTCTCCTTCTAAGTTTTCATGCTCTGCACAAAAGACAGAGTTGGAACTTTATGTGGATGAACTAAGAATGAATAGGACTGTGAATATAGATGTTCTAACATTTTAGAAGTCAAATGAATGTCGGCATCCTATTCTAGCTAGTATGGCTTGTGATATATTGGTTGTCGTTGTGTCTACTGTAGCTTCATAAACTTCTTTCAGTGTTGGTGATAGAGTGCTTGATTATTATCGTAGTTTACTTAGACCCGACACGATTGAGGCACTTGTTTGTTGTAGGGACTAGTTATATGGTGATAGAGGTATCGTCAATAATTTTTTTAATTTTCATACATTGTCAATTATGAAATTTGAACTAATTTGATGTTTTTAATATGTAGACTTGAAAAAAGCAGTTGAGAGCCTCGCACAAGACATTTTCAACTTCAATTTGAAGGATGATGACATTGCCTCGTTAGGTTCAAACACCGAAGATGTTTCAAAATCCGCCACTTCCGCCCTTTGATTGACAATATTTTTATTTATCTAATTATCTTGTTGTTGTTGTGACTTAGGTTTGATTATGGTTTTGTTTGATGGATTATTGTGACTTAGGTTTTATTATGGTTTTGTTTGATGGATTATATAGATTGTTTTATGATTTTGATTGATGGATTGTTAGTATTTGATTTATTTATTTATGTTTAAGGGATTAACTTGTGGCTATGTTTAATATTGATATACTATAATTATATTTTAGGTGTATTAATTACTTAATTATTAAGTGTTTTTTATAGTTAATTCATTTTGGGATAAAGGGTCTTATTGGGTTCAAGACCCGTTTAAACCCATTTAAAAATGGGTTTTGAGACCCATTTGGACCTATTTAAATAAATGGATTCGTGGGTCTGCACGACCCATTAGACATGAATAGTAACCGTTTCTTAATGGGTCGTGTCTGGGTCTGTTAAAAAATAAATGGGTCGTGTCTGGGTCTTCATCCTAGACACAATTAATAAATGGGTCGTGTCTGAGTCTAGTCAAAATTACGTAGATACGAATAGGACACGACACGAACACGACCCACGAAACGAATTGCCACCCCTACTAAATAGTAATAATGGTTCCCTTATGCGTTGACTTCTAGAACTAAACGGTTCGAGCGCTCTAATTCGTAAGTAATTACGAATTAACCATTTACTATTGAACTCAATGGTACCCAAGGGCCAAGATATAATCAAGGGGTAACGGTAATTTCATCCGGCTTTGATTATGAACCATTTAGTGAAGAATCAACAATCATGTAATGACTATAACAATGGACTATTCGCAAAGGTTGATCGAATAAATAATATCTATGAAATTTGAGGGTTCAATCCCATATTTGTAGTAGAGTAATCTCAGGATTAATTGTAACCCCTACCCCCGGGGTTATCCTTCACGGTACTTTTCCGACAAACGAGTTAGTCGTTTTTGTAATTAACGACCCTTCGTTAAATTAATTATATCTCGTCTTGTGATTAGAACTCACTCCAAATATTGCTTGATCCAATTTTTAATTGGAATATATGTGCTTAATGTCTTAGAGGCCATTGAATTTGAAACCGACTCCTTAAAGTGCAAAATTGCACCGCGAGTCTTTGAACTTTTAAGAAATTACAAAATTGGCCCAATTTAGAAAAACGACCCTTTTTGGGTTGTAATCTGTTTTTGAGGTTACATTATGATTTATAATCATATAATTAACCTTGGTTTCAAATTTGAAACCATTCCGAGTTAAAACGAAGCCGAAACGGCTTAAACTCGAAAAGTCGAGATAAACCGTGCAAACACGGTCAAAGAAAGGGAACGAGCTCGGAACGACCACGTATAATTTGATACTTGACCTCTAAACAGTATTTTAGAAGTTTCTAGTGATATAAGAAAGTCTCGTTAAGTCTCGGGTTAGACAAAATTGGAATTAGGTCAAAACTCCGACCGATGGTTCGAAATAGGGGCGTTTAGGCCTCTTTGAGGGAAACGGGCCTCGGGAAAGGTCCCCGACCACTCGGGCCAGCCCAAAACCGTCCCTAATTGACCCTTAGTGGGCTTGGTGTGTAAAGAAATAATCCTAGGCCCAAAATCAAGTGAAAATCCGTGGGCCCAATGTGTGGAAAGATGATTGAGTGTTTAAATGGGTTAAGTGAGATAAGTGATGAACCAATGAAATAAATCCAAGGATTGTTTCATTGGTGGCACCTTTAACCCAACCAATCAGAAAAATGGTCATCATGGGTGCCATTTTTGAAGAAAGAGATGGGAAATTGAAAGGTTTTTCAACCTAGATGCTCTTGATGAATCCTAGCCTTAGGATTTGAATCCCTTAACCACCAAGTTTGAATCAATGGCCAAGATTGATTGAAATTATCAATTAATTAGCATTATTGGAATTAAAAATCTTGGAGAATATGCATGATAGATATTCGGCCATTGAGGAGAAGAGAGAGAGTGGGAATGGTCATTAAGTTGCTTGGAGAATGCAACTTAATGATGAGAGTCTAGAAAAATGAAAAGTTTCCTCTTGTTAGATCTCAACCGTAGGATGGGTTGATGGAAGAGATTGAGGGCTAGGATGAGACTTGAAACTTATCAATTGAATTTATTGAGGAATTAAAATATTTGGAGGGGAGAGAGAGTGGAAAATTCGGCCAAAAGGGAGAGAGAGAGAGAAAGACACAAGTGAAATTCTCTCTAAAACTATCCTAAGTATAAAAGGGTTTTAGACCCTTAAGCTCCCATTTTTGCTTTTCCTTGGCAAAATTTTGAGAGAGAAAACCGTGGGAAAGGGAGAGAAAAGAGAAAAGAAATAGAAAGCTTTGAGAGAAAGAAATCAAAGAAAAGAAAGACAAGGTTGAGAGAGAGAAGAAGCCGAGCAAGGAG
This sequence comes from Boehmeria nivea var. tenacissima, assembly GCA_018132145.1. Lineage (NCBI taxonomy): Eukaryota > Viridiplantae > Streptophyta > Magnoliopsida > Rosales > Urticaceae > Boehmeria > Boehmeria nivea. The sequence goes on from CM030886.1 coordinate 1,471,150, forward strand.
AAGAAGAGAAGCAAGGAACGCTTCGAAACCCTAGCCTCTCCAAGGTAAGTGAACCGTAACCTTGCTCTAGCCTTTCTATACTTTTAAGTATCAAAATACCTAACCAAAACCTCCCTTACATTCTGCTCTAAGAGTGAGGAAACCACACGTAGTGGTTTTGGAGCCAAACCATCAAGAACAAGCCGGCCAAAGAGGTAGCGCAACAAGGAAAACCCCGAACCGAAAGCTAGGTATATTTCTAACCTTGAGAGGTGTGAGGTTTCTTTTATAGCCTTAGGTTTTCCTTTAGAATAATCATGGTTGTATTTAGGACTTTGAGTTGTAATCGTTGTGCATGGCCTCTTTAAGATTTAAGTTTGCCGAACACGAGTTTAAGGAAGCTAGATCGGCTAGCTTCCGGATATTTCAGCTCGTGTTCGGTTGTGTTATTGTTGCTTGTTTGGTTTGCATGTTTAGGGTTCGGATTCCTTGAGTTTTTGTTTGTCTTTTGATGTCTTTGCATGGCTGCCCATTTGTGTTTCAAATGTGAAAATGATTTCAAAAACGCCATGCACACAACGGTTTCCAACGGACCGAAGTGAAACCACTTTGAAGATAAAATTTGGTAAATCTCTTGTAAAAATCCGAATCCAAGTTTGTGAAAATTATCATGGCTTGTTTATTTGATCTTTGAATGTTTAAGTTACTGTTTTTGTTTAAGTTTTGTGTTAAAAAAACCAAATGGAAACCGAAAAGACACTTAGAGATAAGTGTCTCGGTCAAAATCCGTGAAAACGGTTCGAAAGCGTTTAGCTCGAGAATCGTTTTCACGTAAGATTTAAAGCTTCGATGAAAGGTTTCAAAAAGGAGTGAAAAATCTCCTTAGAACCTAGAAGCAATCTGTTTTAGTGTAAATAATGAGATTTGGAAAAAGTTAACAAATAACGTTTTACCGAAAATGACGGTTTCGCGTGATGTCGCGAAACTAGTTTCAAAAATGCCATATTTTACAAATTGAAAATTGCACCAATTTTCTACTATCAAGTTAGGTTTGAAAATCAAACATATGAGCATTTCAAAAGTAAGGCTTGCTGCCCTTAATCGGTTTTGAAAAACGATAAAAGAACGAGCTAAGTTTAAGGGCTCAAAACAACGTTTTCATAACGTAGTCAAAACCGAAGGTTCAAGGAAGTCTCAAACTTATGTAAAACGGGTGTCGAGACTTAAATGGACTTAGTCCAGCCCATACATAGTGAGATGAGAGCCATAGTTGTTTAAATTGTACTAAGACGGGCTTTTTCAAATATAACGAGACTCAGTTTCCTTGAAACCGAGCGTTTTTCTTAAGAAACGGTTATAGTGCGTGAAAACCACTAAACCGAGCCCAAGAACAATTTGTAAAATATATCCTAATTGAAAAAGGATTTAATGAACACTTTTTAAATAAAAGGAAGCTTATCAAATAAGCTTAGTGTTCAAAAGTATTTTGCGATAACACTAAGACGGACCAAGTGTCCCGTCTTAGAGACGTTTAAAATGTCAAGGCTATTTTTGGCCTTGTCTTAGTTTTTAAAGCCCAAAGATTGTTGGACCAAATTGTTTTAAATTGAGAAGGCCATTTTGGGCCTTCACTTTGTTCAAAACCTAAATCCTTAGTGGGCCTAACAGCAAGGAAGCTGTGAAGGCCACTTTGGGCCTTATTTTAGCCGAAGCCCAAATTACCAGTTTGGGCCTCATAAGTGGCTAAGGCCCATATGTATCAAGGTCAAATAGGTAAGAAGGCCTTGAACCTTATAGTAGGCCACTTTAAGTAGCCCAATTAAAATAAGTCAGTGGAAACCCGAGCACTTAGGAATTAACTCTTATAGTTCGCTCTCGTGTTCACGAGACGGGCAAACTAACGAGACCATGTCTTCTCTTCAAGGACAAAGAAGACGAGAAGGTGGTCCGAGCTCAGAACACGTTCCCGAAAAGACCTCGGAACCGCCGCAACGCCTATAACTGTAAGTGGCGATGCACCTACGGCACCGAGTGTATATATGTGTGAAATGTTTGCTAGGGTGCATTAGTACCTTGTGAATGAATGCTATGTGAATGCTATATCTTTTGTGCTGTGTAGTGAAATAACTAATAGCCGAAAGAGAACCCTAGCATAAATAAATCTCGAATAAAAACGTCCGTAGGTGGAAACGATCTAATATATAGATTAGATTTTCATAAGCCTCATTAAGAGAAAATAAGCTGTAATGAAACTCATCAGTGCGAGTTTGCTCGCACTCGATCTTCACCGAGTTTATAACTCAAGTGTGAGAAAAAGGTCGACTTTAAGTCGAGCCTATAATTGAAAGTGAAACAGCTTAAAGACAAGGAAAACGGCCTTGAGCCGCCAATAACAACTAAGGCTGTGAATGCCAAAGTAGAGGCTAAATCTTTGATTTATTATTGAATGAGTAAATCATTAAGGATTAATACTTCATGAAGGATTGTGAAAAGAATTAGATATCGATCCTTGAGATCGGTAGATCACAATACTAACGGCACAGCCGGGTTCTTTACCCGTGCGCTCTGCCTCACGGACTGTGGTCCGTCAAAATAATCTTGTAGGAAAAACCTACCCGGCCTATTGTATGTTTGCTATGAACCCCTCGAACGATTGAATAAAAGGTCTCGTACCTAAAATACAAGAGGTCAAAGTGTGGGACTCGTGAGTAGTCCATCAATTGATATCTGGAAAGACTAAATGAAATCTAAGGCCTCTTGCAATATCCCGGTTTCCTAAACCAGTTAACGAGGGGATAAATAATGTGAAAACCCCAGTCTGCTGTGTGATCTGACAAGGGGGTTAAAAGAAACTAAATCCCAGTCTGCTGTGTGATCTGACAAAGGGATTCAAATATACTAAATCCCCGTTTGCTTCGTGATCTGACGGGGAAGAGTATATCAGATTGAAAAGTCCCGATTCCTCGACAAACGAGACGGGAGGGACTGAAATCTGAAATAAGCCTCAATCCTCCGACAGGAGTCGATAGGAGGCAAACGATTTCAATCTAAATATTGAAATAAAAGTCGATGGTACCGCTCGGCTCCAAGAGAGAGAGCCCTGCTCCCTGAGGGTGAGCTTATTCCTCACACAAGCCGGCCAGTTGAGTGTGAGACGAAGTCTGTGTGATTGCCGGGAGATTGATCCTCTCCCCGCCTGCGCGCTAGAGAAATCGCGGTGACCATCAGTGGATCCCAGACTTGATAAAATGTCGAGCTCGATAAATGAAGTAATGAAATGATTTCTATGTGAAACCACTAAGTCCGGAGAGAGTCTAACGAGACATTCCTCCAGAAGGACTATAAATAAGCGTGGTGGGTCCATAACTGATCACGAGGCCTTGACGATACGAGGAGCAAAGCTGTGTGCAAGAGACTCGCCAATGAAGCCGAGTTGTCTCCTCAGAGCAAGGTGTATCAGGGAGTGATGCGAGTATGCTTAATGCAATAAGATAGAGCTACCTGAAATAGGAAGCTCGGCTGTGTGAACCGAGTACGAAGTACTCGGTTGTGAAAAAGTGAGAACTTGAGAGACATGGGAATACGTAAGGGTAATAGGATAACTTTGTTGCATTTGCTGTGTAAAGGGGTGTTAGTCGGTATGGGACGGCTAACTCTCTCTCTGTGTGATTGTTGTAATATGTGAACATGTGATGCATACCATTTAGGGTAGACTAGTTCGCCCTTACTGAGTTTTTCAACTCATAGGTTCTCGGTGTTGTAGGTAAGAAGCCAATGAAGATCGACGAGTAGGAGCTGGCGGAGATGGTGTGTGTGGTACCCGTTGAAGAGAATACCCGTGGCAATATATTTTCCGCACTTATGTTATATTACAAACAATTTATGTTTTGATGCCGGGACGAGATCCCGAGGGCTTTAAGATTGTGATATGTATTATCATGTTGACAAATGACTCTATGTGAGTCGTATTTTATTTTGAGATCGGGACGTGATCCCGAGGACTCCTATATCACAAGTATGTAATATTATGGCAGTATCTATGCGCCATTAAACTTATTATGTTTTAAGTTGATTTACGATAAAGACTTCCGCATAAAAAAAAAAAAAAAAATTTACACAGAATTTCCGCTTGAAAGAATTTAAAGGAGTTTACAAATGAGTTTGTACTCTCCTGTCGCGGCCGCGGCCAAGCCGGCGGGTCGTGACATTAATAAACAGAGACTTAGATTAAAGCATTTTAATTTAATTTTCTAAGTTTATTAGAGCTCGAATTCACGGGTCCATTGTCCCTGCTCTGTCTCAATAAATTGATCTAAAATTCTCGTTGGATAATTAAGAATTAATTATTATCTCACTATTTGTGTTTTGGACCACAAATAAGAAAAATATCACAAGGAGTGACTTCCTTGTGATAGGCAAATTTTAGAGGGCATTTTAAGAGAATATTATTATTTTGTAATTTGATAATTAGATTATTAAATTTACAAATCATAAATATCAGATATTTATGATTTATATTTAAAAGTTAAATATAAATAGAGTTTAGTAATAATTATCTAGTTAGTAGATAATTACAAATTTAAATAAGATATGAGATACTTTATTTTGATTTAAATTATCATAGGATTAGGATTGAAAAAATGAAATTCATATTACAAAGGGTGATGGGCGAATTTTATAGCATTAATAGGAATGAATTATTTAACTGTATTTTGGATATGCTAAATAAAATAGAAACATGAGAATTTACTTTTGGGAAAAAAATTTGCCCTAATTTTCCTATCGTGACCGAATATTATAGCAAAGAAATGGGAAGGAAAAAGTTTCCTAAATCATATTCTTACTTATTTAAATTATTAGATAATTATTTGGCCAAATATTATTTTAAGAAAATAATTAAAAGGGATATTTCCTCTTTTTGAAATTGGGGAACATCTCAATCCTATTCCACCTCTGACTACTAAATTTTGCCTTACTATGTGGCTATATATGTCAATTGTTACAAGTTAAAATAACCTAAGTCATTCCATGTGTTGGATTACTAAAAATCTGCTAATTTCTCTCTAGCCTTAAGAAAAGAAAAAATTTATTTCCCTTACTCTGTTGGCAAAATCGCCGCCCTCTATAGCAAGAGGAGAGAAATTTTTTCTTCTCTTGTTTTGTGAGAAAAACAATCGAGAGAGCCCACACTGATGTTCTAGTGAGATTTGAGAATTTGAGCAAAAGATTGTGGTGTCAAGAAGTGAACGGTAAACTCGTTGTGAGCGTAGGACAAAAGTGAGCCCAACATTGGCAGTCTCACAACGTACGGTGCCCGATCAAAGTAACCATGAAAAACAAAAAAAAAGCCTATGGCATAATTTCTTTGTAAACCTCAATTTAATTATGTGATAATTGTTTTTTTTTTAATTTGTAACTATGAGGTCCACTTGGTTAATTTCAATTAATTGTTAATTGAATTGCCACGTTAATTTTATCCCGCTGTGCATCTCTGATTTGATCAAAATTGTAAATTTTTCGAGTTAACGTAATCTGAAAACCAACAGATTTTGTGTGAGTAATATTCCGAGTAGTCTAAAAGTTAAAAGATGATTGAAGATCTGTTTATGACTTGTGGGAAGTGTTAGATTGCAAAGAAATCAGTTTAGGAAAAAAAATTGATCAATACGTACTCAAAAAGTGAAAAAATTGAACTAAGAAACTAAAGTTTTGATATAAGAAGTTTATAAGAAATTTCAGTGTTCAAACTAGATCCATGAGTCATATATAATATGTGTGTAAAGTTAGTTTGATTGGAATCAAGCTTCGGTGGAAGTTTAGTTAAATTATTCAAGTTGAAAATTTGCTTGAAATTGGCCAAAAAGAACCTAAGTGGCCAAATATGAAAATAAACCATTTCATAAGGAAACCAAACTTATTATATGATCAATATGGTATTTAAGACTAGTGAGTGGTGTTAGTTTGATTAAAGGTTTATAAAAATAAAAGTTTCGTTAAGTTGAAATTTTGGACTAAAATAGAAGATTTTAGGCAAAACCAGGTCAAATTTGAAAAAAAGAGATTTTTGCCAACATGTCTTTGAAGTCACACATATCATAATAGAAACTTTTGTAAAGTTATAAAATGTTTTGAGGTTGTTTGAACAAAGTTGGAGTGAAAAATCAGTAAGCAAAAACCAGAAAAATTATTTTTGCAGCAACAAGCGCACATAATGCCCATCCGACAGGCACAAAGGGCCATTCGGTGCGCATGGAACTCTTCTGGTGCACATGGTGCTCATGCGCACGCCTAGCATGCACAGCACACATCTGGAATGCACGTAGCCTGCACCAGGGGCGTATCTGGCATGCACGCCATGCATCGAGCACACACGCAGGCTGCCCATATGCAGCGGCCAGCGCCCCCACAGCACCAAAACGAGCTAGATCCAACCAACTTCGCCCAGAATTGATTTTGTGCTGCACAAAAAGAGTTTTACACGTGTCAAATATCTTAAAATAATATTTAAACAAGTTTTTAGGCCCGGGTATGATGTTGGAAGATGATTTGAGGTGTCCGACACTTAATTAAAGAAATCGAATTCTAATTAGATAATCTTACGGAAATCTAAGTATGAAATTAAGGTTTATTTACCCTTAAATGTGTCTAATAAAGTAAATATCTTTTGGATTCGAGCCTGAGTTAAGTGTGATATACAAAGTGCTAAAACCATACTTACCACGATGACGGAAGCCGAGTCTGAGTCGTAATTAAGTGTGACATTAAAAGGTGTCAAAACCGTGCACATGGTGAAGACGAAACTATGTAAGTCGCAATGCACCTTCGACATCAAGAACCTATATGTTTGAATGATTGATAGAATGTCTTTACGTTTTTCCCGATAGTAAAATACACAGACGCGTCCCTAAAACACCGTTGACTAGGGCAAGAGTATTTTCAAACTAAATTAATTGTGACCCATAAAACTTAGTAAAGTTTGATAATGTAACTAATGAACTATAACCACCTAAACCTCTTATGATTATGTTGCCACCATTATACAAGAAAATGACTTCAGACCGACAGGTTGAGAATTTCAGAGGATCGCTAGAGCCGACGTAAGTAACCGCCAGATTCAAGAATGAGAAGAACGTTGGGGTTGTTCCGGAGTAACATCCTGAACAATCACAACAACCCGATATGAGTTTGAGTTTAAGATACCTTAGGATTTTACCCGAAGATGAAAAATTATCCTCTTATGTGTGATCATGTGACTCGGTTTCCTCAAATGATAAGGACTGGGGGTTGTTGATTGACGATCAACAACATAGGCTCAGTATATGATCAAAAAGTTACAGGGTCACCATGAAATAAAAGATCGTGAGACATAAGAAAGAATGAGAACAACTTTATGGTGTCGATGGCACTAACATGAGTAAACACATCAAAGCTCCTCGTAAGACTCGGGTTAAAGTCCGTAGCGGGGTCGAGTATGTAGGCCGGGGGATGCTCTGTCAAGTGAGCTAGTCATGTAATGGCCTGACCAAGACCACTTTTACAAGTAGTTAATTTATATTTTTATACAAATTACTTGTTATAGTAAGATTAGTTATGAATATGTTTTAGAGGGATATTTGCTTCTGTTTCCTCAAATCTGGCCAATTCTTAATTGTGTAAAATATTAGTGCAAATAATGTTTTGCATTTTTGGATTTTAAAACATGTTATGAGTTCAATTTCATCTTGATTTGATATTATAATTCCTAATTTTTCAATTGGAGACCATTCGTATATTTTCATAATTTTTGAAAATATACCAGTAATTTTATTAGTCTTGGCCAAAAAAGAAAAAAAGAAATAAGCCAAATTAACCCATTAGGGTTTCTCTTCTTTTCTTTTCCCTCTATAGACGTCACCCTTCCTCTACACTATCTCTCTCTCTCTCTCTCTCTCTCTCTCTCTCTCTCTCTCTCTCTCTCTCTCTCTCTCTCTCTCTCTCTCTCTCTGCCGGCATCCACGCCCAGCCACCACGCCTCACCCTGCTGCCAAGCCTCTGCCGCTGTGCGGCGCGAGTGCGTCCAAGCGCGCTCAGCCCTGCGCACCATTGTGGCCCTCCGTCCAGCTCCAGCCTCTTCTGCCTCGAGCAGCGTGTATTTATCGCATTGCCTAGCACCTCACCCACGAAGCCCGAACTCACTTCGCCGTCCTCACGCACGCTGACGGCTAGCTTTGATCCGCGTGAGCTTAGTCACGCATGACCGAAGCTCAGGCGAGCATACCGCATGCCTGCTACCCAAGCCGAGCAGCGCCTTCCTCCGCGTATGTGCATCCCCGTGTCATCTGGCGAGCCTCGCACTTCTCTGTGAAGCCATATGCCTCTTCGCCTCTATACGAGCCCAGCCTGGCGAGCCTTTCCACGCCTCACCATAGTCTAGCCTCGAACGCCGCCAGAGCTCCTTACCACCGAGCTCGCTACTGAGCTATGCGAACCCAGCAGCCCTCATTGCCACTGCTCTATCATGCAAAACCCAAGGCCTCCGAGCCTCATTTGACGAACCTCGCTATTTTCCTTTGTGTGCGAGTAAAAGGTGCGCAAGAACGTCAAGAAGCCATCCACCGCCGTTGTGAACGAGTTCAAGGTCCCAGCCATCGTTCGAGGTAAAGCTCGAACCTGCAACTGAACCACTTTGTAGCCTCGTTAGTTTGAAACGTTAAGCGTAGTTATGTGTTACAACTTTGCAAGTTTATGGCCATGTTTGACCTTGGTGTCATTGGTAATTTTGAAGCTAGTTACAAATTAAAAAGCAAGCTCAAACGCACAACTCTTCATCGTCCTTCGCCGAAGGTAAAAGCGAGCGATCAAGAAAACCAAGTTTTTGAAGAGTTTTTAAATAGTTGATTTTTTAGTTCTTTAACCCTATGTTAATTGCTCTAGTGTGGGATCCGAGCCACTGAGGCTCGATGTTGAATTATGTTTATGTTTTGAAACTGATTATGATAAAGTGTTCTGTGGTTGCTGAAAAATATTGTGACCAAATAGAGTTCTGGGTTGCTTTTTAGGTGAAGGCTTCGGCCGGAATGTCTGAAAAATAGGAAAAACCCTACTAGATTTTCGGCTCGAATATTAAATGCTTACTAAAACTAAGTCAGAAATTAATGAGGTTGAAAAATTCATTTCTCACCTAAACTAATCAACGACATACCCGTTAGTTGGGATTGACAGTTAGTGATAAGGTGACGACACCCGTGACGAGAATACTTGTAGAGGGATTACTCGACGAACTATCTTTCATCCCACTGTCTAGACTTCCCTTTTATTGGTCCATTGACCCTTAAAGTCTCATTTCTCACGAATGAATAGTAAACTTAGACGTTGACCTCTAATTCTCATGTTGGACAGAAGTGTCACACATCAAGCTTCAATGAGTGACGCCCCTAAGAGAAGTTCGCGAGGACCAAGGCAAGAGACTTAGGACCTCAAGTAAATGGATATCCACTGTGATACGACTAGACTTTATCGTGCTTGAATTAATTGTATATGCACTGAGATTATGTTACGCATACGATGCTTCAAAATTTGTGGCCGTTAAATTGTGTAAATCTCAATTCTCGCTAGGGCCGTGAATGTGGGCCCTTGATCATGTTTGTCTTGTTTGTGCAAAGAGCTTATAGGTATGGGACTGTAGGTTTGTCTATGATATTTTGTGTTTTCTAGGTGTATACTAGTGCGTGTGTTTATTTATATATTTATTTGTCTGTGGGTATAGGACCACAGACCTAAAACTACACAATTTTCGTGGTTCAGGTTCTAGTGTAGGTTATGGCATGTGTCCGTTTGCGTGCGTATATATTGGTATGACTTATCAGTCGGTGGATATTAGGCCACAGACATAAAACTACTTAATATTTGTTGTTGAGATCTTATTACAGGATGAGCTAAATTCCAGAGAGGCACAAAGGGTCCGAGGAGTCGAGTCGAATGATTCCTCCTTGTTGTTGGGAATGTTCTAGATATACTCAAGGAGTCCGAGCAGTCGAGTCGAATGATTTCTCTTCGTTGCTGTGGATGTTCCAAATAGGCTCAAAGAGTCCGATGAGTCGAGTCGAATGATTCTTCCTTGTTGCTGTAAACGTTCTAGATAGGCTCAAAGAGTGCGAAGAGTCGAGTCGAACGATTCCTTCTCATCGCTTTGAGCGTCCTAGATAGACTCAAAGAATAGTATGAAATAAGGCCCAACCCCATTGGAGGCACCAATAAGTTTTAGAACGGTCGGATATAAATCCAGGGGTTGCGGGAGCACCGTATGTTTCTGAAGGGCCCGAAAGGGAGCCACGATCATGATTGGTTCCGAGATCGCCTGATGGGGCCATTGTCTGTGTGAGGTTTTGAAATGACCCAAGGGGTCTCAGGGAGGTCGGCGGACGACCTTCGTCTCCATATGTTGTGTACCGCGATCATGATCAGTTTTGAGATCGCCCAATGTGGCCATTGTCTGTGTGAGGTTTCGTAACGACCCGAAGGGACTTGAGGAGGTCGGAATATGACCTTCTAGAACGGCCCGAAGGGGCCTAGCGGAGGATAGCCGTGGCCCTCCCCACAGCTGTGACTTTGACGAACCGGATCGGCCTGATGGGGTGATTGTGCAATCACTTTGAAACAGTTCGACAGAACCACTAGTCGTGAGGAGTTTCGGATCCACACGTAGGGGGTTTAGAATGATAGTAGTTGTAGAACGACCCGTAGAGGGTCCAAAGTTGTATTATTACTAGAACGACATATAGAGGGTACGGAGTAGTATTAATCCTAGAACGGCCTGTAGAGAGTTCAGAGTTGTATAAAATCTAGAACGACCCGTAGAAGGTCTGGAACTTTGTGAGTTTTATCACAACCACGAAATGGTCTAGAGGCATATAAGTTCTATAACGACCCGCAATGGGTTAGACTTGCCCAAAGTTGTTGGAGTTTTGGAGTAACCTGCTAGAGGTTTGAATTTATCGGGAGACGTCGCATTGTACTTAATAGGATTAAGGAATCCTTAAGATGGTAAAACGTGTGCACAAGTACCGTATATGATGGATTGAGAATTGTGAATGTTAATGTTGTTTCATAAGGGCAAATTATACTCTTAAGTTGAGCGTAATTGGTCTTCAAGCCTGACCTAGTATCGTGTCACAACTCCTTTGCAAGTAATGTGCCTTTCGGAGATACTAAGTCAACTCCACAGACGAGTGTACTGTAGAGCGACTCTAATATTCCGAAATGCGATGACTTGATCGTCGAGTCCGTCCTTATGTTAGACTGTTGTGATATGGCGCCCTATTTTAGTGATTATGTTGCTTGTGTGTAGACTTAGCAATATCTATATTCAATCGACTTACTAGGCTATTAGCTCACTAGTGTGCTCGTGTCGCAGGTATCTTGTCAAAAGCAAAAGGGTGAGCTGACAATGACGGGAATAGCGAGTATATACGGGACCGACTTATAAGACCTTACGTGGACTAACGGCTAATCGCTGGCAAAGATAAGTTTTAAATTCAGCAACATTTTGTAAAGGTTAAAATTAAATCCATTTTGGTTATGGTGAGGATTAATGAACCTCATACTTAGTATTAAAAGCTTGATTATATAACTTAATTTAAAAGGTTCAAATTTGTGAAAACTCGACCTTTTCATTTTATGTAACGTTAATGAAATTTAATAAAATGAACGGGAATTTTATTCTAATGTATTGTATTGTAGATATATATATATATACGTTTTGTCATATAAATGATGATTAAAAGATATAGTGTCGGAGCAAGGTTCACTAGCAAAAATGACATGTAGTTTGACTAGAGAAAAACTACATATAGCTTAGGACTACATAGCAATTTTAAGCTTTATCGGGGCAATAATTAATTAAATTTTTTATCCTCTTAGCTAGAGTTGGCGCCGTTTTTAGTCAATGGTGAGGATATTAATCAATAGAGAATAAAGAGGAGATTATGAAATATTACATACCTAGAATTTTACCAAATAGGCAAGAGAATATTCATGATAGGTCAAAGGTGAGACTTTAGAAAATAAATTTCGGACAACTAAGAGGAAGAAGGAAAGGTCATATACGCCAACTTCATGAAGGAAAAAGCCAAGATAATGTCAAAAGTTGTTTAGAGAAAAGTCAAAGTAAATTAAACTAAAAAGGAAAATATAAAGATTTTGGGAAAGTGAAAAATATGGGAAACAAAGCAAGAGAAATCCTTTCCCCCTTTTTTTTCACCTCATGAACGTCATTTTTCCCTATAAATAGAGGCATTGGCTTCATTTTTTCACTCACACCAAACCTTGAGAACTCAAGCACGAAAAAAAAAAGTGAGAGAGAGAGCGAAGCTCTGTAGAAATTCTGAGAGATCAATATTAGAGAGAATTTTTGGAGAGAAGATTGAAGAAGAAGTCGCCTATTAGATGAAGAAATTAGAGCGTTACGCTGCCGAGATTAAGATAAAAAGAAGTCCCGTAATATTAAGCTATAATTTATCATTATTCGAGTTTTAATCCATATCGTGTTCATTAGGATTTACGCGTTCGAGGGCGATTTCGAAGGAGTCAAAACCCACACAGCTAGACCAATCCCGAGGTTTGCGTTTATGATTTTTTAATCTATTATGAATGTTAGAATATTCATGCTAGGGTTTTCTGTATGATAGAACCTTCAAGCTAGAACCCTGTTTAAGTTTTATTTTTCTTATTTTCTGGAAATATTGTTTATGGCGTTTTTGACAAACCTAGAGGCTAAATCAGATTCTGATGGGACGCACATTTTGGAAAATTAAATTGTAAACAAGTTTTGTGAAATAGAATTTTTCCAAATTCAGCTTCGATTTTTGTGGACACGCCGATTTTCATAAATAGTCAAGTATGCCTTATAAAGAAAGTGTATTAACCATACGTTTTCTGAAAAAGTGTTTAACTAGAAAGTTGTTTATTTTTGAAAAACAATGGGAGTCGCTTTAGAGATTTTTTTACAGATTTAATTTCAAAATTTATATAAATTTTTTTTTAAAATTTCAAAAGAATTCATATTTAATTCTTAAATCTATTTTCTTAAAGAAATTACCGATTTATTCAAAGTGTCTATATATATATATATATTTATTTATTTATTTAAAAGAATTTTTTTTTATAAGGATTAATTTATGATGGTGCGACCTAGGAAAATTGAAACGCTTTGTCTAGGTAGATTGGTTCTTAAATAACACCTGCTTTGTGATCTCCTCCACAATTACCTGGGAACCTCGGGGAGTTCTGTCTAGGTAAGTTAGGCTTGAAGCGAGGCTATAGCACCCTTCCCAATTGACCTGGGACCATTTTGCTGATTATTATAACGCTGCCGTAAACTCATCTTTATTAGAAGGACGTTTATACAAAAATATGTTTTAACTGTACCTTTTCCTAGTAAGTTAGTGTCCTTAGATAGAGTTATGTTTAGATTTGACACTTACACAATTCTTGGATTTAGGTTCCGTCTGCTCCCGACACTGTCAACTTACTAAAACTCCTAAACTCTCGACTCGAGATGAGTACAACCTCACTACAGTACGAAGCAGTTCAAAAAGAAAATATTATGCAATGTTTGATGTGACGAAATTATTTTCTGATGAATGATGATATGTTATATATGATGAATGTTTTAAAAAAGTATGATATCATGTTTAATTTATTATAAAGCATGATTATGATGATGTTTTATTTCAGTTCAAAGTGTATATGATCATGAAGCATGTCACTTAAATAATCAAGTGATAACGAAAGTTAAAACTATGTCGTGCCGACCGTTCTCCTTATGTCGATCAAAGGGCATTAAAGAGACGATTTTTAATGAAAGTTTAATGATATTTTGGCCTTAGTCTTCGAGGACTTACACACCATCGTTGACTATTGGTCGAGCGCGCTCCACAAGGTACGACACCATAATGAAGATCCTCTAAAACGGAAGACAAAGTAAGAATAAAAGTGAAAGAAAATTTATGTATGAATAACAAAGAATAATTGTCATGCATTGCAAAAAGTTTATTTTGTGAGAAAATAGTTGTTATTCACTGGGCAGGTAAAAAGCATGTGGTTTGAATTATCGATTGTGCTACGGTGGTACAAGGTAAGCAAGGCGGGCAATGAGAAAACTACCCGAATAATTTCCACATTTTAATTTATTTTATCGATTAAGTATTTTATTCTTATTTCAAAAGACAAGTATTATGTTATTCTATGTTTAGAAAAATAAGCTTATGAAGTTTATGGTTCTTAAAAAATAAAGGGTTTTTTGCACCTATGGCCCCTGAAATTATTGGGTTTCTATACTTTTGCACCCCTTCTTTTTTTTTTGGCGTTAACCCCCCTAAATTTAAAAATCTTTGCATTTAGCCTCAAATTGGAAACTTCTGTCCAAAATTGGACGGAATATGCCCCCAAATAAGCTATCACGTGTGAAGCACGTGCCAAATTTCGTTAAATTTTTTACGGATGTTTTCAATTTGAGGCTAAATACAACGATTTTTCAATTCAAGGGGGTTAATGTCAAAAAAAAAAAGAAATGGTGCCAAAGTGTAGAAACCCGATAAGTTGAGGGGCTATAGGTGCAAAAAACCCAAAAATAAAAATTTTACTTAGAGGTATTATCACTATGTCTTTTCATAAAGTATATGTGTATATGTTAAAAAAATATTACGAATTTTTACTCCTAAAGTTAAGTAAAGTCTAAGTAAATTAACGGCCCAAAAAGTTGGATCGTTACAAAATTTGTTCGTATTTTTCGAAACTAAAACACTGTTTTGAGTTTTGGGTCGTTACAGGTCCACTCCTCGCCGGTGCACCAACAAAATTAGAACAGAATATAAGTACCATCAGTGGATCTCGTACACAAGAAATGAAAAAGAATAGTCAAATGAAGTACAGCCAAGATCAGAACGATCAGAGGAAGACTAAGTTAGAATCAGACAATATTCAGTGAAGGAACTAATTGGTGATGGCGTCGTTTGATACGCCAAATTTAACCTCATGGTTCTCTACACCAAAACTAGTATAGCGACAAGCAATGGTCGATCCCGCAGAAACACGGTTAGCTTACACTGATATTGAATTTAAGCAAATAAATAAAGGGGGGGTTTAAAAATAGATTTAAGCAATGATTAAAAGAAAACAAAATGAATTATGAGAAATAAGGAATGAGAAGACATAGCCAAGAGGTAACTTTCCACTCTAACACGATTCTCTCACACTGTCAAGTTAATTAATTCCTAGGGGTTACCAGTATTTTCTAATGCATATTAATTATTCACTCGCCTGATTAATCCCTTTCAAACAAAGTGTTACAACACGCGCTGCAAATAATTTGAATGAAGCATAAAGCAAGACAATAAGGCCTAAGCTAAACAATCCACGCGGTAGAATTTAACCTAGATTTGTTCTAAATTGCGAGTGAACACGCGCTCCCCTCACAATTCACTACTAACGCTAGAGTTTATGATTACGAATCGCAAACCCTAACTAGCAACATGAGTACAGTCAAGCAAATTAATGGCCATTTAAACAACTCAATTATAGACAATTTATATTGTAAAGCATTAGAACAAATAACCTCAATTGCATTGATAAATTATAGACAGTATTCACAAATCATCAGTTAGGGCTTCAAGGCCCCCTTGACTACAAGAAAATTTAGCTACTCATAATGAATTGAAATACAAAGAGAATTTAATAGGAGAAGAAAGAAACTGGGTTGCCGGAGCCTCCACACGGTGGATCTTCAGCCTTGAATATTCTCCCGCTTTGTTTTCTCTTCCTCTTGTGTTCTTGGGTGCTTAGATGATGATTTTTGTGATTTCTAACTTCTATTTATAGTCCTCCTTTAATTTGCTTCGAATTAGGTTAAATTTTAGCTTTTTCGCAGTTGCTGACGTCATGGCGTTGCGGCACCCTAGGAAATCAAGCTTTTTCTTTTCGGACGTAGCACCGTAGCGCTTAAGGACTGGCGCCGCGGCGCTTATGTATGGCGCCGCGGCTCTTCTAGGTGCGTCGTAGTACACATGAGACGACTTTTTTCCACGAGAATTGTGGCATCACGGCGCCATTGAGCAGGGCCGCGGTGCTTGGGCTGATTTTTGCTATTAAGCTCCATTTTTGCTTCGTTTTTGCTCGATGCTCCATTTCAGACCTGAAACATTAAAATTCAACCAATTAGCCACGATATGTCATCCAGATTATCCTAAATGTGAGGGAATTCACTATGAATTGATTAAATAAATATGCATCATCAAATTCCCCTACACTTATTTCTTGCTTGTCCCTGTGCAAGTCTTTGTGTCGTAACTGAGATTGTGACACTTTGTGGTATTGAAACTGAAATCACGGATTCTTTACTCGTTTACCAATTGTGCCTCAAAAAATTGATCATTTCCTAACTCAGCAAAATTCAAGTGCTAACTGTGTCTTGTTCTCAACCAACCTAGTTAATGCCCCCTTTTTTAGCTCTCAATTTCACACCATTAGTTTTCACATCTCATTTTCCTCTCAGATTGAGTTATGCTCGCACGGTATTCTTATAAGCTCAGTTGTCATGTTACTCTACACTAATGTAGGTTAAAACAAATTTGGGGTCAATAGGTCTTTATAAAGCTTGAAACGTAAGGTTAGGTTTTGGTTTGGATAAGTGACTTATAACCTTTAGCGCCTAACATTTTTCATCAACCTATGAGTTGTCCCGAGTTGCTCCATAGTATCTAGCATTCTCGATCTTGAGCCACTTGTGTACTGCCTTTTGTCTTTTTTTTTTTTTTTTGCTTAACAACTCTCCACGCTCGACATTTTGTGTCTCTTTTGTTTTTCGTGGAATAACTTCTTCTTTTTATGTGTATATACATATATATATATATATATATCCTAGACCGAGAATTCAATACTTTTATCGTCTCATAATTCGGGTTTAGTTCATTTTACGTTATCGCTTTGGTTATGGTTAGAGATATGTTGTTCGGCTAGGATTGGGGTAACAAAAATTGGATAACACATATGGCTCAAACGGGTGACTATGGAATAGTGTTGAGCTGGGCTAGAAAGGCTTAATCGGTCCAAAGATGGCCTAAATCATTCCCCGAAGTTTGAATTACCTAGGATTTTACCTTGAGTGACAATCGACCAAGCTCTAAATTTATGTGTATGCATAATTATTTTTTAAGTGTACTTGTGATCATGGTCAAACTAGTTAGTGTGTTCTTTCAAGCTTTCAAAGTATGGCAAAGACAGTCAGCGAGTCAATCACTCAAAACAGAAGAACAATTTCATTCACAGAGTTATTCAATTTTCAATTAAGTTCTTATCATAGGCTTGGAACTTTCAATCCTCCATGATTTCTCCTAAGTATTTCAATGTTTATTAAAAATAACTAAAAAGAACTAATGCAAAATATAATAACTAACATCCTAAAATATCGACATAAAAACTAAAGAAACTAAAAAAGCTATCAAGATATAAAAGTTCCCCCCACACTTATATCATGCAGTGCCCTCAGTGCAACACAACAGAAAAGAATAAAACAAAGCAAGGATAGGTAAGAGGAACTCCCTAGTAGAGGCATTCAAGCCTCCGGTAGTGGTTGTGGTAGGTGTGGTGGTGGATGCAGGATGTCGGGAATGGTAGTGGTGGTGGGAAGATCACTGGTGGATCTCGATTGTGCTCTCATCGGCCGTAAAGGTCGTTCACAGCGACCGTGTACGCCATGTCATAGTTGGCCCTCTCGTGGAAGTAGGCCATCTGGTGTTGCTGTTGCTCGATGAGGTAGTTGTTTTGTTGCACCAGAAAGTTATTTTGGATGGAGAGCTATTGATTCCAGTCCAGCTCAAACCAAGTGTTTGGTTCCTCGACATCCATATCGTCTCTTGCTTTCTCCTCGGGGTCTTAGCTGACCGCCGGATCCTCATGTGCTGCCTCCCCCTCCTCAACTTCATATGAGTCGATCACATGGCCTGTAATTGACTTCTGGATTGGTGCTTCAATTTAATTAGAGGATAAAGCAACACCCGCATTGAGGCACATGGTTGTTATAATCGTCGGGTGAGCTAAGCCGGCAGTCATTGAACCTTTGGAGATGTGGATAATGTTATCGCGAATGACCCATCCAACATAGTACTTAAAGCCCTTGAGAATGGCGTAGACGATGAGGACCCGCTCCCGAGCAATGTGATTGAAGTGGGTCACCAGTAGGAGTCGTGCTGCCACAAAATAAGTCTAGGCCTTGGCGATGCGCGTCATCAGGGCGCGTTTGATGTTCTTCACGCGCCCTTCTACAAGTGGAACTCCGGCATTGGGGTGGTAGAGGGTGTGTATCCCGCTCGTGGATCATTCCGTTGAGGAAACAGACGTACTCATCCTGCGCTAGTATATAGTTGGGTAGATTGTATAGCGCATTGATCGAGCGGGTGTCGAAGTTATCCTCAGTTCCCCGGACTCGGACGATAAACCCTCGACGGTTGATGATGTTCGCATAAAATTCCCGGACAAGACCCGCCCATCCGTGGTATGGCCACCCACAAAATTCACCCCAATGACGTTGAGCGATATTCTCCGTAATCGCGCCGTAGCGCCGTTGTTCACCGGTGGAGAAGACTAAACCCCATTCACCGATGATGCTCTTATCGATGAAGCGACGATACACATCTAAGGGTTTGCGGCTAGTAAAATGATTCACTTCGTAATCATCTTCCGGCGGTTCCTGATGAGGGGTGATTGATGGTCGTGAGGATAATGACTTATTAGCCGGCAGCTTCATTCATTTGTGCTGCATTTTGAACGACAAACACTCACAAAATATTCATACCTAAACCACACAAACCAACAACAGCAATGCACAACACAACATTCACAAAGACCAATGCGATTCATAATAATAGAGTCTCGATAAGGAAGGCAAACCCAATCACAGAGGGGAAAGGGTTACCTAGTGGATGCCAAATTGTCGCAAACGGCGATGGGCGGCAACAATGGAGCACGCTGGTGTTGGGCGGTGTCCGACGAGGGTGTTAGATGGTGGTTGGGCATCGGGTGGTATATGGCGGGGTTTGGCGAAGAGAGGGTCGGCGAAGCTATTTGCGGAGTTTGGTGAAGGGCCTGGTGGCGAACGACGAGTGGGTGAGGAGAGAGAATCGGGGCGGTGGTGGTCGTCAGTGAATGGCAAAGGGCGGTGGGGAAAATATGGCGGCGGTGTTCGGAGCTACGGAGGTGGGGAGAAGGAGGGTGGTGGTAGAGCTGATGAGGAGGTGTGTTCGACGGTTGGTGGTCGTGGTTGAGGGTTTGGGAGTTTGTGGACGGCGGGTGGTGAAGAGAGAGAGAGGTTGATGTGAAATTAGGGATTTAAGATGGTTCGAGATGGCACCACGGCCCTCATTAAGACGCACCACAGCACTGCTGGACTACCTCAACTAGTGCGAATGGTTGCGCCGCGACTTGTGATGGTGGGACGTGGCATCCAGAAGAACATGGGGAAAAGGGCGGCGCTGGCGCCGCGACTCTTTTTTTTTTTAATCAATAAAGAGCCTAATTATTGGGTTGCCTCCTAACCAGCGCTTGGTTTAACGTCCACAGCTCGACGTAATACATCTTTCACTCCTCCGTGTATGTTGGTTCGGCCAACTCCACCTCATGGATCTCTTCAACGTGCATATTCTCATAGTAAGCTTTTAACCGACGCCCGTTTGCCTTGAAAATGTTATTGGTTTCCACACTTTGTATCTCAACCGCACCATGAGGGTAAACCTTTGTTACAATAAAAGAACCAATCCAATGAGATTGAAGTTTGCCTGGAAATATTCGGAGGCGGGTGTGGTACAGAATAAATTTTTGCCCGACATTGAATTCTTTGCGGGAAATCATTTAGTTATGAAATGCCTTAGTTTTTTCCTTGTAAATACGGGCATTCTCATAAGCATCATTCCCAAATTGCTACTTCCTTTCATTACTGGCTTCGTCGATATTCATGTTACATTGATTGATAGCCCACCATGCCTTATGTTCGAGTTCGACTAGTAGGTGTCATGGCTTCCCATAGACTATAAGGTAAGGTGACATTCCAATCGTGGTTTTGTATGCCGTTCGATATGCCCACAAGGCATCGTCTAGTCGTTGAGACTAATCCTTTCAAGATGGGTTGATCGTCTTTTCCAGGATCGTCTTCACTTCGCGGCTGAAAACCTCCGCTTGACCATTTATTTGCGGATGGTAGGCCATAGAGACTTTATGGGTGACTCTATACTTTTTGATAAGGGCTTCGATGGATCGACTGCAGAAATGCGTGCCCCTGTCACTGATTATGGCCCGTGGTAAACTAAACTTGGCGAATATGTTAGCCTTGACAAAATTTCCAATAACCTTAGAATCGATGCTCTAAACATAATCCACAGCTAGTAAACATAATCCTTTCGAAACATAATTCACAACTAGTAAAATGTAAAGGTTGCCAAAAGAGTTAGGAAAAGGCCCCATAAAATCTATGCCCTAAACATCAAAAATTTCAACAACTAGAATAGGAAGTTGGGGCATTTGGTCACTAGGCCCAATGTTACCTGTCATTTGGCATCGATCACATGCCTTGCAGAAAGTGTATGCGTCCTTGAAAAGAGTCGGCAAATAGAAGCTGCAATCTAGCACTCGACGCGCCGTTCGTTTGGACCCAAAGTGTCCACCACAAGCTTCAGAGTGACATAGGGTTAGAATGGAATGAAAATCAATTTCGGGAACGTACCTTCGTATCACCTAATCGAGGCAAATCTTGAACAGATAGGGATCTTTCCAAATGTAATGCTTAGCTTCACTTATGAATATGTCTCGTTGTGCCTTGGATAGATGTGATGGGACCATCTTTGTGACCACGTAGTTTGCAAGGTCTTCAAACCATGGAGTTTCTAATCTTTGCATGGCCCATAGTTGTTCATCGGGAAAGTTGTCCTTCAATGGTAATGTGTCTTCATCGAGGACCAGACGACTCAGATGGTCGGCCACGGAATTTTCGCTCCCCTTCCTATCTTTGATCTGTAAATCAAACTCTTGTAGAAGGAGGACCCACTGTAATAATCTCAGTTTGGCCTCCTTCTTGGTCAGTAAATATTTCAATGCAGCATGGTCAGAAAACATAGTTACCGTAGTACCCAAGAGATATTATTTGAATTTCTCGAGGGCATATACGAAGGCCAACAATTCCTTTTCAGTAGTAGAGTAGTTGAGTTATGCATCGTTCAAGGTGCGGGAGGCATAATAGATGACATATGGTAGGTTTTCATCCTGTTGTCCCAATACGGCTCCAACCACATAGTCACTTGCATCACACATGACCTCGAATGTGAGGCCCCAATCCGGTCGCCGAATAATGGGTGCCGAGGTCAACGAAGCCTTCAATCTCTCAAAATTCTCCCTACATTTATCATCGAAATTGAAGGCATAGTCTTTTTGCAGCAACTGGCACAGTGGTTGGGCTATCTTGGAGAAGTCCTTGATAAACCGGCGATAGAAACCTGCACGTCCACGAAACGCACGAATTTCCCGCACACTAATGGACGGAGGTAAGGAACGAATAAGGTCAATTTTAGCTTTATCTATCTCAATTCCTTTAGATGATATGATGTGCCCTAAAACTATGCCTTAATTAATCATAAAGTGACATTTTTCCAAATTAAGAACTAAATTTGTTTCTATGCATCGTTTGAAGACAAGTTAGAGGTTATTTAAAAAATGAGTGAATGAGTTACCATAAACACTAAAATCATCCGTAAATACCTCTATTATATTCTCTACATATTCGGAGAAGATATTTACCATGCATCGTTGAAATGTGGCCAGTGCATTGCAAAGGCCAAAAGGCATGTGTTTATATGCAAATGTACCAAATGGACACATAAAGGTTGTTTTATCTTGGTCCTCCGGGGCAATTACTATTTGATTGGAATCGGAGTACCCGTCTAAAAAGTAATAGTGAGAGTGCCCAGCTAACCTTTCTAACATTTGATCGATGAATGGTAAGGGAAAGTGGTCCGTACTTGTGGCGGCGTTTAGTTTGCAGTAGTCTATGCACATACACCATCTCGTCTGAACTCTTATTGGGACGAGTTCATTGTCTTCATTCTTCACTACTGTGACACCTGACTTCTTAGGCACCACTGGGACGGGGCTTACCTATTTGTTGTCAGAGATAGGATAAATGATCCCAACATCAAGGAGTTTCAAGATCTTTTTCTTTACTACTTCTGTCATGGGAGGTTTCAATCACCTTTGACCCTCCCTTGATGGTTTGCTTCCTCTTCTAAAAGGATTCTGATAGGCTTATTCCTTTGATGTCTGCTATTGTCCACCCAATTATCGTCTTGTGCTCTTGAAGCATGTTGATGAGTTGCGCTTCATGTTGTGGTTCTAGACCCTTGGCTATGATCACCGGGGGTGTATTTCTGTCACCCAAAAAAACATATTTAAGGTGATCTAGGAGTGGTTTCAACTCAACCGCGGGAGCCTGTTGTACCGAAGGTATCAATTTCTCGTTAGTTAATGGCAAATCTATGTAAGAGATTTCCATCTTACCTGTGGGTTGGATTGTGTCTAGAACAGAAATCAATTCGAAAATGTCTTCATGAAGTGTTTCTTCCACCTGGTTTAATGTGATGGCCTCAAAAATAGCCACCTCTATCTCATCTTTGCCATGTAAGTCGAGAATACGTTGAGAGAGTTCATCAATTACGTCAATTCCAAAGACAGAATGAACGTCGTTCGGATACCTCATCGCTTCAAAAATGTTGAAGCGTATCTTCTCACCATCAAACTTTATCTTAAGCGACCCGTCATGCGCGTCTATCTTTGTTCGAGCCGTTTTAAGTAATGGTCGCTCTAGAAGGATTGTTGTTGCATTGGGCGAAGTGTCATTTTCCATCTCGAGGACGTATTAATTCACCGGGAAAACGAGCTCATTTAGCTGCACCAAAACATCTTCAACTACCCCCTTGGGGTAGGTGTTTGAGCGATTTGCGAATCGAATTATGTAAACCCCATCCCGGGGGTTATCCTACTCACTCAAAGCCGGGGTATAAACATTATAAAGGATTATAATATAGCCTGTTGTTTTAACCTTTTCAATCTTATCTCGAATCATAAATAAAGAATGAAAATATGATTTCTTGTTGATTGCATATATTAGAAAAATATACCTTACAAAACAGTGGGTTTAAAAATAAGGTTCGGCTTAGTTTGGACTTAATCGCACAAAAGCCCTGAACTTTTAAAAAATTACATTTTTGCCCCAAATTATGTAAAAACAAAAATGTATGGATGAATTCACTTTCTAAGGCTAGGAAATGACTCAAAGTCACATGATTAGTCATCGTTTGAAATTTGAAGTCATTTTGAGCTAAAACGAATCCGGAACGAGAAGATTTCGGTAAAGTCGTGAAATTACCGTAAACAACGGAAAATTCACAGAGAGCGAGCTGAAACGACCACTAGAATTTCAAAATAAGAATTATATTCCTATGAAAGGAATACATTCAAGTCAATCATAGCCTCGTTAAAGTCTCGGCGACATAGAAATACATAAAGGTAGAAAGTTGAGAAACACAGGAAAAATAAAAAGAGGACGGTATAGTCACCGTCGCGTCTAAAGCAACTCTCGAAATTTTTCCGAGGGTAGCACAGCCCTAGATTAATATATATATATGTTATTAGATTAATTAGACAGTGACGGAGATATAATCTGTCAAATTTTTAGACTGGAACCGTCCCACACAGTATTGGAAAATACTGAAAATACAACGGTTCGTATTTTGGTGATTAGCAACGTCGGAACAATATTATTAGTGGAAAAATTCGACCATGGTGCAGCAATATTAGCTAAATAAGCTGAATTAAAGTGGACCAACCAGGTGAGAGATTAGTGCCAAGAGTGAGACAAAAGAATAAGACAAAAATGTGGAGTGAAGAGGCATAGTGTAATGATGGTGCTCTTCCTTACTTTGAGCCATTGGATGAGCTAATTTTTGAACTAATGGCCGAGATTTGTGCAGCCAATTAATTAAACAAATTAATAAATAAGAAATATGAACAGAAATTAAGAAGGAGAGAGAGAGAGGGTCGGATTTTAGAGAGAGAGAGAGAGAGAGAGAGAGAGAAAGTGTAAATTTAGAGCTTGTTAACCAAGCTTCTCATTTGCCTATAAATAGAACCCATACACTTCTTGTTCTCATTTTAGACTCCCATTTCTGAAAAATAGAGAGAGAGGCCGAGCAAGAGAGAGAGAGAGGAGAGAAAGGAAAGAGTTTTGGAGTTGGAGAGAGAGAGGTGGTCGGTTTTGCAAGGAAGAGAAGAAGAATAAAAGCTTTCAAGCTTCATAGTCACACCAAGGTAAAACACTAGTGCATGTACTCTAAATTCGGTTTTCCCTCCTTGAATACTCTCCTAAAACAAGTTTTCTCCTCTATCCTAGACCACCCAAAGGTTCACAAGGTTTGATCTTGGAAGATCAACCCTTAGAGAAGCTCGGCCATAGTAGGAAAACAAGAGAGAAAGTTGAAGATTTGTGCTTGAGAACTTAGGTAAGCTTTTCAAGAATGACATGCATCATAGCATCAAGCTTTGATCTTGAGGTGGAGAAAGTAGGAGCAAGCCGAACACAACACATAGAACACCACCAAAATCTCAACCGAGAAAAGCTAGGTATAAGAACCTCTAAACCTTATAATTTTAGTTAGTTTGAGCTTGGTTTTCATTTATGTTAAGCCTCTGGATGTATTTGGTGAGAAATGTTGTAATAGCTTAGTTGCATGTTAGCATGCTTGATGGTAGATCCGAGCTAAGCTAGAATCCCTAGCTTTCGAAGCTCGTGTGTGTATGTGCATGTCGTTTTGTGGTGTTGTGTGTGTGTCTCGGCCATGCATGTTTACTTTGGGCCATTTTTATCTTTTACATGCTTTAATATCTGCCCTTGCATGCTTTGATAAAGTGATGAATGTATTTTTAAAAGGATTTAAGGTACGACGATTTCCAACGGATCGTCGTACCGAAACCGTGAGAACCGTGGAAAACATGAACTAGGATTTTTGAATGATTTCGAACCTAAACTCTTTGAGAAATTTAAAATGGACTATGAACCCCATATTCATCTTCTTATTCTCTGCCCTTAATGTATTTAAGAGTTAGAAAAATAGATTTTTCAAAATAAAGATGCTACGTGATCGGTTTGGTGAAACCGTGAGTAGTTCGGAAAATACGCCGCTTTAAAAGATAGTATGGTGATGAATATTGTAACGCTTCGATGATGGTGAATATAAGGATGATAAATACCCTTAAATACCTAGAAGCTACTGTCCATTTAATGTAATTAGCATGGGTAAAAAGAACGCCAAAGGCCTTGACCTAAAATGGCGAGTTCTAAACCCTAACGCTAGTGTAGTAACAAAACGACCTTAATATAACTAACTCTAGCAACGTGGAGTTTTTACGCTTCGATGACGGTGAATATAAGGATGATAAATACCCTTGAATACCTAGAAGCTACTGCCATGGTAAAGGAAGATTTCAAAACCTAAAATGTTGCGTTCTAGTAAAACCAAATATCGAGCTAAACGAACGCTTTGAAATCTTAAGAATTATAGTAAAATTTGTTAATCCTTATACTATGAATAAATGATTTTAAAGTGACGATGAAGGAGAAAAATTGGTCAAATGGACCAAGGATCGGTCCGGACTCGTAGTCCGTGAAAGTTCTATCCCGAGCCTAAGTCAACCGTATGTTTCGATTAGGAAACCCTCGAGAAGAGTTACTAAGACTATATATATAGAAGAGTCCGGAGCAATACTGTGTCTAGTTTAGAAAATTAGCTTCGCTTTCAGTCAATGAAATAAGCGAACTAACGAGAGTAGTTCCTTTTTATTTAAAGGACTAAAGAAGAACAAGTGGTCGGAGCTCGCAAGTGACACTCGAAGAAATTCGAGAGATTCAACGCTTACACAAGGTAAGTGGCAATGCACCTACGGCACCAAGTTGTGTGTGAATGTGCTTGTATGTTAGGCTGTTACTTACACATCTCGAAATGCTTAACTATATGCATGCTTTGTTTAAAAGAAGTAAAGAAGCCGAAGTGAAACCCTAGAATGAGAAACAAAAGTGAAAGAGAAAATACGAACATAAAAGAACGTACAATGTACTGTCATGTCTTGTTATGTGATAATACTAGAATAAGACAAGAATAAAATGTTAATACTGCCGGACCTTGAACCGTGCGTGTAATGATGCCGGGTTCTAACCCGAGTAAGATTAAGACTAAAACACAACCGAGCCTTGTTGTTGTTAGTTATTGAAATCCCGAAATAGTACGTGCGGGTCATAGTACCCGAGATAAGAGGCTAAAACTACAAGGACTCTTGAGCAGTCCAAATGTTGTGTTTTATGTTATCGTTAGAAAACTCCAACGCCTCTTATCTAGTTCCTGATCCTCCAAGAGAGAGAGATCATGATGGAACTTGAAAGTATAGAAAATGAAATTAACGTCGATGGTACTGCCAGACTCCTAGTGAGAGCCGTCCTTCGGGACAATGTCATTGTTGAATATATGGGAGACTTGGCCCTCTCCCCGTGGTGCGCACATTTAGAAAGAAGCAGTTACCATCAGTGGATCCCAGACATCAATCACGTAAGCGTCACAACTACTGTAACGACAGTAAAAGTATAATGCTAGAAAGAAAGAAAGAAGAGTAGCCTCTAGAAGTGGCAACTCACAGAAAGAATGGTAACAGTAGAGTTTGATCGTCCCGAGACGATCAGACTCTTTTCATTATTGCATTTTGGTTTGAATGGATTGTATCGTTGTTGCATTGCATTGCATATTTAAGATAGTATAGTTTGCCCTTACTGAGTTTATCAACTCATTAGTTTCCTTGGTGTTGTAGGTAAGGGAAAAGCTAAAGTTGAACAGTGACAGGACTACGAGCTGGCGGCGGGCGGTGTGTGTGGCATTTTAGAAGAAGAAATGAATTCCCGTGGCATATTATATGTTTTTAATTCCGCATTATATTTTGAGAACATTGTTGTAATGTTGAGACCGGGACTGAATCCCGAGGCCCCGAACTTGAGAGAAAACGGTGGCTCTTTTTCCTGAACTCAAGAGAAGTCAGGTGGATGTGTTTTGACTAAGGAAAGAGATTTAAACTTTCGTATTAAAAAAAATAATAAAAATACGAGCTCGTTATGTTATAAAGTAATTTATGTTTTACGTATTTAAGTAAGATTATAGTAGATAATAGAAAGAAAACCCCTCTGTCGCGGCCTACGGCCTAGCGCTGGGTCGTGACAGAATTTTTGGTATCAGAGCCCGGGTTTAGCCGATTCTGAAGACTCGCCACACACGCCTCCTCGTCAGCAAGTAGAAATGCACCAAGAGTAGTTTCTTTCTATTAGTTAGGGTTCTAGATTGTATTTTCCCCGTATGCGTGTAGATATATATATAACTTTTCTGACAAACGACGATGCAGGATGTCTGAGGTGAATCAACCGTCAAACACGCCATCGGCAGACTCGGGCCAGCATAGTACGGCTGGACCCGTCCCAGTTCTCCAGGCCCTAGCCGAGTACATGGGTCTTGTTCCGCCCCATGCGACCACGTACTCCGGAGAGGAGAACACTACGCCTTTCAGAGATTGGGAGATGCAGACTCTTAGCTGGATGAGGTCATTCAGGATTCCAGAAGAATACCGAGTCGACATCGCCCAGACTCTACTCCGAGGACCCGCCCTCCAACACTGGCACGAGAGGGAGGCTCAGATGGGACATGAGAACGATTGGGTTATTTTCTCCATAAGTATGTCCACCGCTTTTCATGAGATCGACGACATGACCGAGTGGACTCGCCGAGCCGATCGTTTCTACCAGCGTGGTGGAGAGACCATCCGGGCGTATAGTGACCGCTTTATCGACGAGATGGTGAACACCTACCCCAAACCCGGCATCAGAGGCCTACTTTGTATGCAGGTCTTCTCGAGAGGTATTCACCCATATTTTCAACCTCCTCACCCGCATCCACCTTTTCGGACCTTTGAGTCCATGAGGAGAGCCTACATTGAGTACGCTGACCAAATCTACCCTTCGATTCCTCGGCCGGAGAACCGTCGTCCTCGTTTTGCACGTAACCCGCATATACCACCTCAGCTAGCAACCGTAAATCGCGATATGCCAGGACCTTCTGCTCCTGCTCAGCCCGATCAATTGGCCCCCGCACCAAACGTGGAACCCCCACAGGTCGCAGCACAACACGAAGACGATAGCTCCAAAGAAGAAGAGGACCCCTCCGAGCACGACACCGATATGGAACTCGACGATGATGTTGATCCGGCGCCACACCAGGACGATTAGATGACTTTAGGCTTTACTACCTAGATAGGATTTGTACGCTCGATGAAGCGCATTTTGTTATGACCTTGACTTTTGCTCCAGGAGAAGCAACCCTATTACTATTACTATTCGGCTATTATAACTCTATTTCCTTTTGCAGTACGATGTGTAATTGGGTAAATTTTAAATGGAAGGCCTCGTAGCCTAGACTTACATATTCCCAATTTAATACAAATAATCAGAAATTTATAAGTATTGTGATCCAATTATTACTATGATCAATTACCATCGAAATATATATATATATTTGTACAAACGAATGTTGGTCTATGTTTGATACTTTGTTATAAGCCAGAAATAGCCACCCTTAAAAAAAATAAAAATAGAAAATAAAATAAAATAAAATTATACCTATATATATATTTCCATTCAATCTTGGTTGCTTGCTTGTTCAAAAATAATAAGTAATTTAAGGAAGTTGACAAAGTCAAGGGACTAACAAAATGCATGCCTGTAGGTTACCACTGAAAACCCGTGAATTATGCCGCCCAGAGCAATTCCAGCAGCTGTTCGCCGTGAACTGGACGAAGTCCGCCAGATGCTACAAGAGCAACATGACACTGCACAGCAAAGAGACGAGTTGATTCGTACGCAAACCACGACCCTCGAACAACTCCTCACCCGCCTCAACGACTTGACTAGGCAACCTCCTGTGCCCCCGGCACCGGCAGCCCAAGACTTACCAGTACCTAATCAACCGGCCCACCCAGCCGTAAACCAAGGGGAGCCTGAAGCCCCTAGAGGAGTCAACCAAGTTGGAGAACCAACTTACGAAAGGTTTAGGCACCAAAAGCCACCTCGATTCGACGGGACCCCCGATCCCGCGACCGCTGAAGAATGGATCAAGCGCCTTCAGCATATTTTCAGATATATGGGACTTACCGATGTTGAGAAAGTAGCTTGCGCCATTAACCAATTGGATAAAGAGGCAATGTGTTGGTGGGAAGTGGTTGCACAAACTGAGGATGTTAACGTCGTGACTTGGAAACGCTTTGCGAGGCTCTTTCGCGACAAGTACCTTGGTGAAGCCCGTCTGGCTAGCAAGGTTAGAGAATTCGTGGACCTCCGACAAGAAGCAATGTCTGTGGCAGAATACACTGCCAAATTCGACGAACTAGCACGGTTTGCACCAACCATAGTTCCCACAGATGACGCAAGGAAGATGAAGTACATGCTCGGACTGCGAACCGAGATAGTCAAACAAGTGGATAGCGGTAGGGAAGGACCTGATTCCTACGCTGATGCAGTGCAGAGAGCCCTTCGCAACGACGGATGGGACAAGCCAGGAACCAAGGAAGTGACGAACAAGACGGACCGCCCGGTCAGTGGATATACTAGGAACAATAAGTATGAGAAGAAGGGACATTTTCAGTCCTGTTCGGGAAGTTTTCGCAGGGATAACCAATACAACTTTCGGAAGCAAAACTTCAACAGAGAAGAACCCAGCCAAAGGACTGAGAATCAGGAAGAAGTAGAAACCCCAAGAGGGGACAGAACAGAACAGACAATAGGAGTGTGAGAGGGCGTTGGATGCCGCGAGAAGAGAATGAAGGAGAAAAGACAGTCGTAGTCCCACAGTGCCCGAAATGCCATAAGGCCCACTCCGGAGAGTGTCGTTACGGAACGACCCGTGGCTGCTACAACTGTGGCCAAGAGGGCCATATTGCCCGTAACTGCAAGAAGCCACCTGGCAAGGCACCAGAATCAACACCTCGCGGTCGGCCAAATGCGAGAGTTTATAGCTTGAATGAGGGAGATATCGAAGATGGCCCTTCCACGTCCGTTGCAGGTCAGCTACTAGTCTCAAACCTTGTACTTTATACGCTCATCGACTCAGGAGCGACACACTCATATATTGCCAAACACCTTAGCAATAAACTAGAGGGTTGTAAAAGACCCTAAGTACTCCTTTTGTCACGGTCACCCCCGCAGGGGATGTCTATAACTCCACAGCCTGGTTTAAGGATGTACCCATTAGAGTCGGAAATTCCACTCTTTATGCAAATTTAATTGAGATCAAAATGCGTGATTTCGATGTAATACTGGGCATGGATTGGCTTACCACCCATTATGCAGTGATCGATTGTCGAAAGAAGCTTGTACACTTCAACCCGCCAAACACGAAACCGTTTGAGTTTCGGGGGACTCAGTGCAGTCGGCTAGCACCGACGATATCTGCGCTTCAAGCAAGAAGGTTGCTCGACCGCGGATGTCAAGGGTACTTGGCCAACATTGTTGATCGAACGAAAGAACGAGAGACAGTGCCGGAAGACATACCAGTGGTTCGGGAGTACTTGTCAGTATTTCCGAACGACCTTCCAGGATTGCCACCTGATCGAGAGATATCTCTCGAGCCCCATATCGACTAGCCCCGGCTGAACTGAAAGAATTAAAGGCTCAACTTGAAGAGTTGATTGAGAAAGGCCTTATCCGACCAAGTCACTCCCCGTGGGGAGCACCGGTCTTGTTTGTCAAGAAGAAAGATGGCTCGTTGAGACTATGTATAGATTACCGGGAGATCAACAAGGCAACCATAAAGAACAAGTACCCACTGCCGCGAATCGACGAACTATTCGACCAATTAGCCGGATCCGCTGTATTTTCCAAAATTGACCTGAGGTCCGGCTATCATCAATTGAAGATCCGCGAAGAAGATGTGCCAAAGACCGCTTTTCGTACCAGATACGGACATCATGAGTTCCTAGTGATGCCATTCGGCCTCACCAACGCTCCCGCAACGTTTATGGACTTAATGAACCGAGTTTTTGAAGATTACTTGGATAAGTTCGTCATCGTCTTTATTGACGACATTTTAATTTATTCTAGGAGTAGAGAAGAACACGCTCAACACCTTCGGTCAGTGCTGCAACGGCTCCAATCTAAAAAGCTCTATGCCAAGTTCAATAAGTGTGAATTTTGGCTCGACAAAGTCGTCTTTCTGGGACACGTCGTTTCCAAAGAAGGAATTGCAGTAGACCCTACCAAGATTGAAGCCGTTACGAATTGGCAGCGACCGAAGAACGTAACAGAAGTAAGGAGCTTCTTGGGACTAGCCGGATACTATCGTAGATTTGTTGAAGGGTTTGCAAAGATAGCAAACCCACTGACAGCCTTAACCCGCAAGGAGCATAAATATGCTTGGACAGAGCCATGTGAAGGAAGCTTCCAGGAGCTGAAGAAACGATTAACCACCGCACCCGTCTTGACGATACCGCAAGGAGTTACCGGATTCGCCATTTACTGCAATGCTTCAAAGTCAGGAATAGGAGCCGTACTGATGCAACACGGCAAGGTGATCGCTTACGCCTCGCGTCAACTAAAGGATTACGAGACTAGATACCCCACGCATGATATGGAATTAGCCGCTGTGGTATTCGCATTGAAGACGTGGCGACACCACCTATATGGGGTACACTGCGACATTTACACTGACCACAAAACCTTGAAATATCTTTTCACACAAAAGCAACTAAATGTACGCCAAGGACGATGGTTGGAAATCCTTACCGACTACGATTTCACTATCCATTACCATCCAGGCAAAGCAAATAAGGTTGCGGATGCATTAAGTCGAAAGCCCACTGGAACCCTAGCACTGTTGCAAAGACTCCCGAAGGAGCTATTCAAGGAAATAGTGGACTTTGACTTATTGATAGTGTGTGGAAAATTAGCTAGTCTCCAAGTACGACCAATAATATTAAATGAAATACAAGAGGCACAACTCCTGGATGAATTCTTGAAAGACGTCCGAAAAAAGATGAAGAACAAGCCTCAATTAGACTTTTCCGAAAGTCAAAGCGGGACGTTGACATTTAAGGGACGAGTCTGCGTTCCGAATGTCCCCGACATTAGAGAGAGACTCCTTGAAGAAGCTCACCAAACGCCTTATTCAGTACACCCAGGAGTCACAAAAATGTATCAAGACCTGAAACAGCGATATTGGTGGCCAGGCATGAAAAGGAATGTGGTGGAATTTGTAGAAAAATGCCTGACCTGCCAACAAGTCAAGGCAGAACACCAAAGACCGGCAGGGACATTACAGCCACTAGAGATCCCCGAGTGGAAGTGGGACCAAATAACGATGGACTTCGTCTCCGGCTTACCCAAAACCCGACAAAATCATGACTCCGTCTGGGTCATCGTTGATCGTCTCACCAAGAGTGCTCACTTCCTTCCGGTCAACACTACCTACACGATGGATAAACTAGCAGAACTGTATGTTCAAAACATCGTTAGGCTTCACGGAGTGCCAAAATCAATAGTCTCAGATCGAGATAGCCGCTTCACATCCAAGTTTTGGAGAAGCCTACAGAACGCGCTTGGAACCAAGCTCAAGTTTAGCACCGCATACCACTCTCAGACGGATGGACAGTCTGAACGAACAATACAAATACTAGAAGACTTGCTTAGAGCATGCGCAGTAGACTTCCAAGGAACTTGGGAGAAGTTCCTTCCGTTGGCTGAATTTGCGTATAACAACAGTTATCAAGCCACAATCGAGATGGCACCATACGAGGCCCTGTACGGAAGAAAGTGTCGTTCCCCAGTACATTGGGACGAAGCAGGAGAGAGAAAATACTTAGGCCCTGAGTTAGTGGAACAGGCCACCGAGGCAATCAAGAATATTCGTGAGCGGATGAAGACAGCTCAGAGCAGACAAAAGAGCTATGCTGACAGGAGAAGGCGCCCTCTGGAGTTTGAAGTCGGAGACAAGGTATTTTTGAAAATATCTCCAGCAAGAGGAATTACGAGGTTTCGTAAGAAAGGAAAGTTAAACCCGCGGTACATCGGGCCCTTCGAGGTCTTAGAAAGAGTAGGCAAGGTAGCATATCGACTAGCATTACCACCTACTATGGCTTCAATCCATGATGTGTTCCACGTATCTATGCTGCGTAAGTACATAGCAGACCCTGCACATATTTTAAAGTACCCTGAAGTCGAGATCACGAGGGATCTCAAACACGAAGTGCAACCTGAAAAGATTCTAGACCGCATCAAGAAGCAGCTAAGGAATAAGACGATCCCCATAGTCAAGATACAGTGGAAAGGCCACACAGTTGAAGAAGCGACTTGGGAGTTAGAGAGTGAGATTCGAGGACGATACCCGGCTTTGTTCTGAGTTTCGAGGACGAAACTTTTTATATTAGTTAGGGATTGTAAACCCCATCCCGGGGGTTATCCTACTCACTCAAAGCCGGGGTGTAAACATTATAAAGGATTATAATATAGCCTTTTGTTTTAACCTTTTCAATCTTATCTCGAATCATAAATAAAGAATGAAAATATGATTTGTTGTTGATTGCATACATTAGAAAAATATACCTTACAAAACAGTGGGTTTAAAAATAAGGTTCGGCTTAGTTTGGACTTAATTGCACAAAAGCCCTGAACTTTTAAAAAATTACATTTTTGTCCCAAATTATGTAAAAATGAAAATGTATGGATGAATTCACTTTCTAAGGCTAGGAAATGACTCAAAGTCACATGATTAGTCATCGTTTGAAATTTGAAGTCATTTTGAGCTAAAACGAATCCGGAACGAGAAGATTTCGGTAAAGTCGTGAAATTACCGTAAACAACGGAAAATTCACAGAGAGCGAGCTGAAACGACCACTAGAATTTCAAAATAAGAATTATATTCCTATGAAAGGAATACATTCAAGTCAATCATAGCCTCATTAAAGTCTCGGCGACATAGAAATACATAAAGGTAGAAAGTTGAGAAACACAGCAAAAATAAAAAGAGGATGGTATAGTCACCGTCGCGTCTAAAGCAACTCTCGAAATTTTTCCGAGGGTAGCACAGCCCTAGATTAATATATATATGTTATTAGATTAATTAGACAGTGACGGAGATATAATTTGTCAAATTTTTAGACTGGAACCGTCCCACACAGTATTGGAAAATACTGAAAATACAACGGTTCGTATTTTGGTGATTAGCAACGTCGGAACAATATTATTAGTGGAAAAATTCGACCATGGTGCAGCAATATTAGCTAAATAAGCTGAATTAAAGTGGACCAACCAGGTGAGAGATTAGTGCCAAGAGTGAGACAAAAGAATAAGACAAAAATATGGAGTGAAGAGGCATAGTGTAATGATGGTGCTCTTCCTTACTTTGAGCCATTGGATGAGCTAATTTTTGAACTAATGGCCGAGATTTGTGCAGCCAATTAATTAAACAAATTAATAAATAAGAAATATGAACAGAAATTGAGAAGGAGAGAGAGAGAGGGTCGGATTTTAGAGAGAGAGAGAGAGAGAGAGAAAGTGTAAATTTAGAGCTTGTTAACCAAGCTTCTCATTTGCCTATAAATAGAACCCATACACTTCTTGTTCTCATTTTAGACTCCCATTTCTAAAAAATAGAGAGAGAGGCCGAGCAAGAGAGAGAGAGAGGAGAGAATGGAAAGAGTTTTGGAGTTGGAGAGAGAGAGGTGGTCGGTTTTGCAAGGAAGAGAAGAAGAATAAAAGCTTTCAAGCTTCATAGTCACACCAAGGTAAAACACTAGTGCATGTACTCTAAATTCGGTTTTCCCTCCTTGAATACTCTCCTAAAACAAGTTTTCTCCTCTATCCTAGACCACCCAAAGGTTCACAAGG
Source organism: Boehmeria nivea var. tenacissima (assembly GCA_018132145.1). Classification (NCBI taxonomy): domain Eukaryota; kingdom Viridiplantae; phylum Streptophyta; class Magnoliopsida; order Rosales; family Urticaceae; genus Boehmeria; species Boehmeria nivea. Next base: position 1,506,155 of record CM030886.1, read on the forward strand.
TTTGATCTTGGAAGATCAACCCTTAGAGAAGCTCGGCCATAGTAGGAAAACAAGAGAGAAAGTTGAAGATTTGTGCTGGAGAACTTAGGTAAGCTTTTCAAGAATTACATGCATGGTTGTTTTGATGAGTTCCTCTTACCTCTAACCCTCATCCTAACCGTCTCTCCTCTGCCCTAGACCATCATAGCATCAAGCTTTGATCTTGAGGTGGAGAAAGTAGGAGCAAGCCGAACACAACACATAGAACACCACCAAAATCTCAACCGAGAAAAGCTAGGTATAAGAACCTCTAAACCTTATAATTTTAGTTAGTTTGAGCTTGGTTTTCATTTATGTTAAGCCTCTGGATGTATTTGGTGAGAAATGTTGTAATAGCTTAGTTGCATGTTAGCATGCTTGATGGTAGATCCGAGCTAAGCTAGAATCCCTAGCTTTCGAAGCTCGTGTGTGTATGTGCATGTCGTTTTATGGTGTTGTGTGTGTGTCTCGGCCATGCATGTTTACTTTGGGCCATTTTTATCTTTTACATGCTTTAATATCTGCCCTTGCATGCTTTGATAAAGTGATGAATGTATTTTTAAAAGGATTTAAGGTACGACGATTTCCAACGGATCGTCGTACCGAAACCGTGAGAACCGTGGAAAACATGAACTAGGATTTTTGAATGATTTCGAACCTAAACTCTTTGAGAAATTTAAAATGGACTATGAACCCCATATTCATCTTCTTATTCTCTGCCCTTAATGTATTTAAGAGTTAGAAAAATAGATTTTTCAAAATAAAGATGCTACGTGATCGGTTTGGTGAAACCGTGAGTAGTTCGGAAAGTACGCCGCTTTAAAAGATAGTATGGTGATGAATATTGTAACGCTTCGATGATGGTGAATATAAGGATGATAAATACCCTTAAATACCTAGAAGCTACTGTCCATTTAATGTAATTAGCAGGGGTAAAAAGAACGCCAAAGGCCTTGGCCTAAAATGGCGAGTTCTAAACCCTAACGCTAGTGTAGTAACAAAACGACCTTAATATAACTAACTCTAGCAACGTGGAGTTTTTACGCTTCGATGACGGTGAATATAAGGATGATAAATACCCTTGAATACCTAGAAGCTACTGCCATGGTAAAGGAAGATTTCAAAACCTAAAATGTTGCGTTCTAGTAAAACCAAATATCGAGCTAAAAGAACGCTTTGAAATCTTAAGAATTATAGTAAAATTTGTTAATCCTTATACTATGAATAAATGATTTTAAAGGCTCGGTCCGGACTCGTAGTCCGTGAAAGTTCTATCCCGAGCCTAAGTCAACCGTATGTTTCGATTAGGAAACCCTCGAGAAGAGTTACTAAGACTATATATATAGAAGAGTCCGGAGCAATACTGTGTCTAGTTTAGAAAATTAGCTTCGCTCTCAGTCAATGAAATAAGCGAACTAACGAGAGTAGTTCCTTTTTATTTAAAGGACTAAAGAAGAACAAGTGGTCGGAGCTCGCAAGTGACACTCGAAGAAATTCGAGAGATTCAACGCTTACACAAGGTAAGTGGCAATACACCTACGGCACCAAGTTGTCTGTGAATGTGCTTGTATGTTAGGCTGTTACTTACACATCTCGAAATGCTTAACTATATGCATGCTTTGTTTAAAAGAAGTAAAGAAGCTGAAGTGAAACCCTAGAATGAGAAACAAAAGTGAAAGAGAAAATACGAACATAAAAGAACGTACAATGTACTGTCATGTCTTGTTATGTGATAATACTAGAATAAGACAAGAATAAAATGTTAATACTGCCGGACCTTGAACCGTGCGTGTAATGATGCCGGGTTCTAACCCGAGTAAGATTAAGACTAAAACACAACCGAGCCTTGTTATTGTTAGTTATTGAAATCCCAAAATAGTACGTGCGGGTCATAGTACCCGAGATAAGAGGCTAAAACTACAAGGACTCTTTAGCAGTCCAAATGTTGTGTTTTATGTTATCGTTAGAAAACTCCAACGCCTCTTATCTAGTTCCTGATCCTCCAAGAGAGAGAGATCATAATGGAACGTGAAAGTATAGAAAACGAAATTAACGTCGATGGTACTGCCAGACTCCTAGTGAGAGCCGTCCTTCGGGACAATGTCATTGTTGAATATATGGGAGACTTGGCCCTCTCCCCGTGGTGCGCACATTTAGAAAGAAGCAGTTACCATCAGTGGATCCCAGACATCAATCACGTAAGCGTCACAACTACTGTAACGACAGTAAAAGTATAATGCTAGAAAGAAAGAAAGAAGAGTAGCCTCTAGAAGTGGCAACTCACAGAAAGAATGGTAACAGTAGAGTTTGATCGTCCCGAGACGATCAGACTCTTTTCATTATTGCATTTTGGTTTGAATGGATTGTATCGTTGTTGCATTGCATTGCATATTTAAGATAGTATAGTTTGCCCTTACTGAGTTTATCAACTCATTAGTTTCCTTGGTGTTGTAGGTAAGGGAAAAGCTAAAGTTGAACAGTGACAGGACTACGAGCTGGCGGCGGGCGGTGTGTGTGGCATTTTAGAAGAAGAAATGAATTCCCGTGGCATATTATATGTTTTTAATTCCGCATTATATTTTGAAAACATTGTTGTAATGTTGAGACCGGGACTGAATCCCGAGGCCCCGAACTTGAGAGAAAACGGTGGCTCTTTTTCCTGAACTCAAGAGAAGTCAGGTGGATGTGTTTTGACTAAGGAAAGAGATTTAAACTTTCGTATTAAAAAAAAAAATACGAGCTCGTTATGTTATAAAGTAATTTATGTTTTACGTATTTAAGTAAGATTATAGTAGATAATAGAAAGAAAACCCCTCTGTCGCGGCCTGCGGCCTAGCGCTGGGTCGTGACAAATTATAACACCTGTTTCTTCTAACGGGCCTAGATTTAAAGAAGCATAAATTGAATATGGCATTACATTAATTGAAGCTCTTAAATCTAAAATGGCTCGTTCAAAACGAGTGTTAACTATAGTGTAAGGCATTGTGAATGTGCCGGGGTCTTTGCATTTAGTTGGCATCTTCATTTGGAGTACCCCTGACACATTCTCACCCACATTTACCTTTTCATTCCCCGATAGCCGCTTTTTATTGGTGCAAAGATCTTTTAAGAACTTGGCATAGGGAGGAACTTGCTTGATGGCATCAAGCAATGGAATGTTGACTTCCATCTTGCGAAAAACATCTAGAAACTCGCGCTCTTTGTCTTCCTTTTTCTTTGGTGCTAACCTGCTAGAAAATGGAAGTGGTGTTATATAATGAGGGACATGGTTAGATGTACTTACCTCTTTTTCCTTTTCAATATTGTGCTTTTTGTCTTCATCTTTGTCTTCAAGCTTGCTTGCTGGAGGTCTTTCTTCCAGTTCCTTTCCATTCTTGAGTGTGACAGCGCTTGCATTCTCCCTCGGGTTTACCATCATTTGTGATGGTAGTTTGCCCGAGCCTTGTGCTTCCATCTAGCTCATAGAGGTAGCCAATTGTCCTATTTGATTTTCCAATAGTTGGAGATGAGTGTCACTCTTTTAAGCTTGAAGATCAGTCTTCTGGGCCAGTTGTGTGTATTGTTGTTGCAATTGGATTTGGCCCTGTTGCAATTGTGTTTGACTTATCACCAAGGTTTCTATCAACTCATCCACCGACGTATTGCCAGTGGCAGCCGGCTGTTGGCGGTTTTGATACTGTTGGTTTCCTTGTCGATTGTACCTCGGCAGACCGTTCATTGCTCCTTGTGAAAAATTCTGACGCTGTTGGTTACCATAACTCAAATTGGAGTGGTTTTTCCATGAAGAGTTGCAGGTATTGGACAGTGGTTGACCAGGAAAGCCCCCTATTGCATTAGCTTCTTCCACAATGTCATATTGCAGAGTGGGGCACATATCAGTTGGGTGACCTATCATTGCACGGATACCACAGGGTCTTGTTTGCAGTGCGTTGCCATTGGCCAATTTTGATAGCATAGTTGTGAGGTTGGCCAATTATTGCCCTATAGACGAAGTTTGTACCTCGTTAACCCGTTGTGAAGCGGTTCGGTGATGACCAAACTGTTGAGAATTGGCTGCCATGTTGGCAATCAATTGCTTTGTTGCCTCTGGAGTTTTGTTTACTAAGGCATTATCACTAGCTACATCAATCATGATCCTTTCCATTGGTAAGAGTCCTTGATAAAAATATTAGATAAGGAGCTGCTCGGATATCTGATGATGTTGACAGCTTGCACATAATTTCTTGAAACGCTCCCAATACTCATAGAATGTCTCCCCAGTCATTTGTCGAATCTCGCATATTTCCTTGGGATGGATATTGCTTTTGTGGCCGGGAAATACTTCTCTAAGAACTGACGCTTCATCTCTATCCATATGGCGACTGACCTAGAAGGTAGGTAGTACAACCACTCTTTCGCTGAATTGGCCAAGGAGAATGGAAAAGCTTTGAGTGCAATCTGTTCTTCAATCACCCCAGCTGGCTCCATACTTGCATAGACTATGTGAAACTCTATCAAGTGTTTATTTGGGTCTTCACCACTTAACTCGTCAAACTTTAGCAATAGGTGGATGAGTCCTGACTTGAGCTCAAAGCCTGCACCTATTTCTGGGAGTTGAAGCATAGCGGCTATTGATCGAGCACTGGAGTCGCCAACTGCTTGAGTGTTAGATTTGGAATGGGATTGGCCATCTCTTCCTGATTTGATTCGGATGGTGTGTGAGGAAATCGTATTCCTTCAAAGAGATGGTAAGGATTAACCTTTTCTTCCGGTGCCCCTTGATTGGAGGCTTCGGCGTCTTCCCTTCGGATTTCCTTGCAAAAGTCTCCAATTCTTTTCAATCAGAATTTATATTCGTCGTTTGACATATACCTAAAAGCAAAGAATAAACAAGATTAAGCACTATTAAATAATAAAAGAAAACAAAATCAGTGTTCGCTATTGCCGTGTCCCCGGCAACGGCGCCAAAAATTTAATGGTGTTGTTTGATACAGCAAATTTAACCTCATGGTTCTCTACACTAAAACTAGTATAGCGACAAGCAAGGGTCGATCCCACAGAGACACGGTTAACTCACACTGATATTGAATTTAAATAAATAAATAAATGGGGGTTTTAAAATAGATTTAAGCAATGATTAAAAGAAAACAAAATGGATTATGAGAAATAATCAATGAAAAGACATAGCCAAGAGGTAACTTTCCACCCTAACACGATACTTTGCTCACACTGTCAAGTTAATTAATTCTTGGGGGTTACCAATCTTTTCTAATGTAGGTTAATTATTCACGCACTTAATTAATCTATTTCAAACAAAGTGTTCAAACACGCGCTGCAAATAATTTGAATGAAGCATAAAGCAAGACAATAAGGCTTAAGCTAAACAATCCACGCGGTAGAAATTAACCTAGATTTGTTCTGAATTGCGAGTGAACACGTGCTCCCCTCACAATTCGCTACTAATGCTACAGTTTATGATTACGAATCGCAAACCCTAACTAGCAACATGAACATAGTCAAGCAAATTAATGGCCATTTAATCAACTCAATTATAGGCAATTTATATTGTAAAGCATTAGAATAAATAACCTCAATTGCATTGATAAATTATAGACAGTGTTCACAAATCATCAGTTAGGACTTCAAGGCCCCCTTGACTATAAGAAAATTTAGCTACTCATAATGAACTAAAATACAAAGAGAATTTAATGAGAGAAGAGAGAAAATGGGCTACCGGAGCCTCCACACGGTGGATCTTCAGCCTTGAATCTTCTCCCGCCTTATTTTCTCTTCCTCTTGTGTTCTTGAGTGCTTAGATGATGATTTTCGTGTTTTCTAACTTCTATTTATAGTCCTTCAATTTCTTTGAATTAGGTCAAAATTTAGCTTTTTCGCACTTGTTGATGTCATGGTGCCGCAGCTCTTCTTAATGACGCCGCGGTGCCTAAGGAAATTGAGTGTTTTCTTTTCAGACGTGGCGCCACGGCGCTTGTGTATGGTGCCACGGCTCTTCTGGGCGCACCGCGGCACACAGGAGACGGCCTTCTTCCGCGAGAATTGTGGCGCCGTATCGCCATTGAGCAGGGCCGCGGCGCTTGGGCTGATTTTTGCCGTTGAGCTCCGCTTTGCTTCCTTTTCGCTCGATGCTCCATTTCAGACCTGAAATATTAAAATTCAACTAATTAGCCACGATATGTCATCCAGATTATCTTAAATGTGAGGGAATTCACTATGAATTGATTAAAAAAAATATGCATCATTAAATTGGTATGAGACAACTAGTTTCTATATATTTGTTTTCTTGGAATAGAATAAGATTTAAATCACCCGGTGTGGGACGGGTGAATGTTGCTGCATTAGAATCCTACTAAGATTATCTCGAACGGTATGAATGTAATGGCATGTGCATATTAATGTTTAGTTAGTTTCACGCTTACTGAGTTTAGCAACTCATTCAGTATCTTGATGTTGTAGATAAAGAAAATACAAAGCTCGAGTAAATAACGAAAAGGACGCAGAGTCCAAGAAGAGTACATGTAGACCAGTCCCGTGAGAAGAGTTCAATAACCTAACTCATATTATGTTATCATGTTGGTTTCGTTAAATTTGGTAAAACCATATGTAAAGATGTACTTTTATTGTTATGTTTTGCAACAAAAAAAAAAAAAAGAAAGAGCAACAACAACAAAAATGCATGCATGTATTCTCATATTATATTTTTCGACATACAGATTTAAGTATGTGTAAGAATAGCTAGTAAAGATGTCGCAGCTCGTAGTGACGAGTCGTGACATCTAACTATCTCGAACAACCTTGCCATGAACAAAAACCCTTTTTCTCGCAAGTTAGACAAATCCCAAAAATTGATTGAAGACGGTGAGCTAGATCGACCATCACTACTGGATTTTCTTTATTTATTTATTTTGGTAAAATCCTTATTAAATTTGCAACAACTAGGGATAAAATCATAAGTTCACAATAAATGAAAATCTAACATCTTTGAATGCGATACCTGTCATGTTGCCGTTAATTTATTGACGGAATTGGCTAAATAATGAGACGACTTATTACTATGGGGGAAACTGAAGTAACAAAAAAAAAAAGTTAAGGGGGAAAAGTTAAATACACCCCTTCGTAGAGGGGGGATTTATGGAATTTACCCTAAATATTACCATGTTTGTTAAGCGAAAATCTAAAATTTAGATACTCGAGTATTTTATTCCTAGGAGTTAAATACCCTTAAAATATGGTAATCTGAAACCCTTGAAATAAATGATTTTCTTATTCCTGTAATCTCTTAAACACGGTAATCTTGTAAAATTTAGTCAACGATCTTTTTATTTAAAAAAATGCTATCAAATGGTTCAACTACTATTTATTTAGTTTCCCACCATTCTTTTGAGGTGTTATTGTTGTTTTGTTTTAATTGATATTCTTATACGGTACTCAACAAAACACATTAATTTAACATTGCCAAGAATATTATTAAATATAACCATTAATAACCAAACACTATAATTTAAGATTTTCGAGAATCAGATTACTATATTTAGATTTCTAAGCATATGATACACTTAGATTACCACGTACCAAACGCCCATAAGTGTAAGAGAGAAAGAAAGTGAAAGTGTAACGACCCGACTTTTCAAATCGTTACTTCTTACATAATTTTACTTTTAACTTTTGCAGAAAACCCTATCATTTTTTTATTATATATAATCTTAAACTTTTTAAGACTTTTAAAAAAAAATTATTTAAAATACTTTTCATTTTCGTACAAAATCGGAAAGAACTTCTAGTATTGCAAATTATTTTTTAAAATAGATTTATACAAAGAGTTCACATAACATACTTACACTTATTATAGAAAACTTACTTCGACGTAACCGTCTTCCATAGGACCTACTTACTTTTAAACATAAGTCATGACATTTCACTAAAGGCGGAAAATAGAAACATAATTTGTAATTAAATAAATTATCTTGGATAGAGTAAATACAATATCATGGCTTTTCCATCCCACTGTTTCGCTTTCCTTGCACCCCTGATAGTATGAAGGAAAAACATTTGTTAAGTTAAAAGCCCAGTGAAGCACAATTTCTTTCTTACAGAGAAAAGTTATGTAATGCATGAAAATTTATGCTTCAATATTCATTCTTTAATTAATCTTTTCTAAAGGATCCTCCTCATATAAGTTTATGTACCTGGTGAGCGCTCTATAACCAATAGTCGACGAGGGGTGTATTAGTTCTCAACGACCAAATGTACATATACATACATATCAGCCACCATAAATTGCCCTTAGATCGACTCAAGAGATGATATCATAACATTCAGTTAACTACCTCCTTTAAAGCCCTTAGGAGGTAATACGACATATCTTATTCGTATATTATCACTTGATTATTAGTAATATGCATCATGACATTTATAGCATCGTCATGCTTCATAACATAATATAACCTACCATCATAACATCATATCGTCATATCGTTCATTCGTAGTACAATGATATTTGAAAGAGATTATAGACAAGATCATGAACATCATTATATCATCTTAACATTGGCGTTTCTGTAATTTATGATAAATTAATCATATATCATAAAATTATAACTAAGACATCATCGTATACATGTAGGCATGACATCATCAAAATCATCATCGCCATCATCATACATTATCATCATCACATCATATAGTACATACCATTTAATTTATAACATAAATTTTTCTTTGAACAACTTCGTATTGTAGTGAGATTGTACTCACCTGAAGTTTGCGTTCGCAGAAATGAGGGAAATAACAGCTAGACTTTATCGGGAGCAGAGATCCTAATTTCATAAATCATCATGAGTATATATAAATATTTTATAACCTAAACTTAACTTTATCTTTCTATAATTCACTTCTAAAACAATATTTGGGCTAAACTTTAAAACTTTACAAGATTAAAAAGTTTCAAAATGATTACATAGTAATGTTGAGGTGTTTACCAATGAGTCCCCAGATTGACCAGAAAAGATACTATGGTCTCGCTTAAATCCAACTTCCCTATACAAAACTTCCCGTGGTTCCCAAGTAAGTGCGGAGGAGATCGTAAAGTATAACTTATTAAAAAATCAATCTTTCTTGAGCATTACTCTCACGACTAAGTTTAAAACCACCACACTACCACATAATTTATTTTGTACTATAAAACTTCTTTTAAAAAAAATTTCATTTGATCATTTAATTTATTTGGTAAAAACTGAAATTTTAATTTGACCCTATACTTTTTATAAAATTATAATTTAGTCCTTAAATATAAAATTTTGACAAAAATGCCCCTCTATAAAAATATACCAAAATTTTGTGATCATTAATATATACAAAAATAAATATTTTTCTATTTTGTACCGTCATAAAAATTGAATTTAAACTTTGCCAAAATAGTAACAAGAATTAGGGTAAAACTTAAATTTGATGGATCTTTAATTCCGCTCAAAATCTGTAAATAATTCTTGAAGTAACTCCTAATAATTTTCACAGATATACAAATCTCCAGTTTTGCACTTATGCAAAAAACCAACGGATAATATATTTTTTTCATAGAAATTGAAACTTAAATTTAATCACGTTTTTCGTCAATTTAGAAACGGACTTAACAAAATTTATATTTATGAAAAACTGGCCAAAATTAAATTTTATACATTTTATTCTTTACAGTCAAAATCCAGAATCGTTGCTAATATGGTAAAAAAAAAAAACTCAAAAATTGCGGCTGTCTTCATCTCGAAACAGTGGCAGTAGCAGAACAAAGTTTGACAATTTATTTTCGAATCTTAAAAATAATATCTGGACCTATAGATTTTTAGAATCATGCATAACATATAGAAATATCATTCTTTAAACTTTTATGACCATGCAAAATCATTTCAATAGGTTTCAAAAATTTCAAACACAAAACCCTAAAAACTGCCAAACAGGATTGTGAATATGTGCAATATTTACTTCCGAATTTTTATTAGAACATCTACACATCACCTAGGTCTGAAACTTAACAGAAATAAACTAGACATATAAATAAACATCCATGTTTTTTTTAGAACCTTTTAAGGTAAATAATTGATAAAAAAATCCAGCAGAATACATCAAAATTTCAAGCATATATTTTGTTCATTCTAGCATGTAATCTTAACTCTAAAAACTCTAATCATGCAAAATTTCAATCATCATCAACCTAGGTCTATATTTGTATTATGGCTTCAAAATGTTACTTAAAGAAAGATGCAAGATAAAATTCTTCCTTGAGTCTTTCATTCTTTCGATTAACGTCAACCGTCGCGTCCTCGTCCTTGAACGCTTCGGAGAAACGTCGTACCATGTAAGTATCAAATCAAAACAAGACTTGAAATCAAATTTTGAGAGGACATAATCTTACTTTAGAGATTTAAATAAAATCTCTAAAATTCAAATTCTCATATAGGGCTGGCCTCCTCTTGGCTATGTCTCTTAATTTTTATCCTTCTTTCTCTCTTTTCACTTCCCTTTCTCTTCTTGTTCTCTCTAGGAATTTTTGTGCTTCTTAGGAGTGATGGAGGGCATTTTTCCTCAGCCCAAAAATCCTTATAAACGATGCATAATGGCTTTCAAAAGGGATGCATTAATCTGAATTAATTACCTCAATAATTGCTTTACAATTACTTTTCAAATCCGATAACTTTTTCTTTTTCAGATACCATAGTCAACTATCTTTCTTTCCTTTGTATTTGGACACATTTTGTTCCAAATCCATCACCTCATATGCGCGTATGCCATGTTGAGAAGAATGATTTTTTTTTTCCAATTATTTTACACAATAAAATCCTTCAACTTTTGTAACCCCAATCCTTAGGGTTATCTTACTTACCTTACCTCCTTGATGTGATTAAAGAAAAGATGATTTGTAATCGATCTTTCGATTTTCCAATAATATCTCTCATAATTAGAACATATTTTTTATTTTTCCATTGTTTCCAATTTATTACTTGAATATTTATTTTAATCATAGTGGCCATAAAATTTGGGTTTGACTCTAAAAAAGTGCAAGTTGCACTGAGAGTCCCCGAACTTTAGAATAATTACGTATTTGGCTCTATTTTATATAAAAAAAAACCCTTTGATGGTTTTAATCTATTTTTAAGGCTAAGAAATGATTTATAATTATGTATTAAGCTTTAGTTTAAAGTTTGAAGTCAATTCATCCTAAACCGAAGCCGAAACGACACAAACTTGAGAAAGTCGGTATTTAGCCATGAAAGACTGTAACCCCTGCCCCCGGGTTATCCCTTACTGTACTTTTCCGACAAATGAGTTAGTCGTTTTTTTAATTAACAACCCTTCGTTAAATCAATTATATCTCGTCTTGCGTTTAGAACTCACTCCAATCATTGCTTGATCCAATTTATAACTGGAATACATGTGCTTAATGTCTTAGTAGCCATTGAATTTGAAATCGACTCCTTAAAGTGCAAATTTGCACCGCGAGTCCCTAAACTTTTAAGAAATTTTAAAATTGGCCCAATTTAGAAAAATGACCCTTTTGGGTTGTAATCTATTTTTGAGGTTACAATATGATTTATAATCATATAATTAACCCTAGTTTCAAATTTGAAACCATTATGAGTTAAAATGAGGCCGAAACGGCTTAAACTCGAAAATTCGAGGTAAACCGTGCAAACACGGCTAAAGAAAGGGAACGAGCTCAGAACAACCATATATAATTTGATATTTGACTTCTAAACAGTATTTTAGAAGTTTCTAGTGATATAAGAAAGTCTCGTTAAGTCTCGGGTTAGACGGAATTTGAATTAGGTCAAAACTCCGACCGATGGTTTGGAATAGGGGCGTTTAGGCCTCTTCGAGAGAAACGGGCCTCGAGAAAGATTCCCGACTCCTCGGGCCAGCCCAAAACCGTCCCCATTAGCCTTAGTGGGCTTTGTGTATAAATAATTTCTAGGCCCAATATCAAAGTGAAATCTGTGGGCTTAAGTGAGAGAAATTGGTTGAGTGATTAAATGGGTTAAGTGGGAAAAGTGATGAACCAATAAAATAAATCCAAGGAATTTTTCATTGGTAGCATGTTTAACCAAACCAATCAGAAAATGGTCATCATGGGCACCATTTTTGAAGAAAAAGAAAGGAAATGAAAAGTTTTAGTCTTGTTGAATCCTAGCCATAGGATTTGAATCCCTTAACCACCAAGTTTGAATCAAGATTTATTGGAATTATCAATTAAATGAGATTATTGGAATGAAAATCTTGGAGAATATGCATGCATGATATCCGGCCATTGAGGAGAAGAGAGAGAGTGGGAATGGTCATTAAGTTGCTTGGAGAATGCAACTTAATGATGAGTGTCTAGAGAAATAAAAAGTTTTCTCTAAGTAAATCTCAACCGTAGGATTACTTGATGGAAGATATTGAGGGCTAGGGTGAGACTTGAAACTTATCAATTGGATTTATTGAGGAATTAAAATATTTGGAGAGGAGAGAGAGTGTAAAATTTGGCCAAGAGAGAGAGACAAGTGAAAATTCTCTCTAAAACTCTCTCAAGTATAAAAGGATTTTAGACCTTTAAGCTCCCATTTTTGCTCTTCTTTTTACAAAATTTTGAGAGAAAATCCATGGGATAGTGAGAGAGAAAAGAGTAGAGAAAGCTTTGTGAGAAAGAAAGCAACGAAAAGAAAGACAAGGTTGATAGAGAGAGAAGAATCCAAGCAACAAGAGCAAGAAGCAAGGAGAAAAGCTTCGAAACCGTAGTTCATTAAGGTAAAAATCTGTGACCTTGGCTAGCCCTTTTCTCCACACTTTTATAATCCAAATACCTAACCTAAACCTTGTATTATTATGCTCTAAGAGTTAGGAAACCACACGTGGTGGTTTAGAGAAAATCCAAGGTGACTATTCGGCCAAGAAGGAAGCTCGCCGAAGAAAAGCTCAAAGATCCGAAAAGCTAGGTATAAATCTCTAAACCTAGAGTAACGTGAGGTTCTTTCTTTCCCTTAAGCCTCTTTTAGTTTAACCATGGATGTAATAGGTTTGAGTTGTAAGCATGCAAGGCCTCTTTAAGGTTTAAGTTTGTCGAACACGAGTTTAAGGAAGCTAGATCAGCTAGCTTCCGGATATTTCAACTCGTGTTCGGTTATATTTGTGTTGTTTATTTGGTTTGCATGTCTAGGGTTTGGGTTCTTCGTGACCGTGACCCTTGAACTTTTGTTTGTCTCTTTATGTGTTTGCATGGCTACTTGTTTATGTTTAAAATGTGAAAATATTTTCAAAATCGCCATGCACACGACGGTTTCCAACGGACCGAAGTAAAACCATCCAAAAGATAAAATTTGGTAAATTTCTTGTAAAAATCCGAATCCAAGTTTGTGAAAATTATCATGGTTTGTTTGATTGTTTTTAAGTTACTATTTTTAATTAGTTTTTACGTTAAAAACAAATGGAAACCGAAAAGATACCGTGAGACGAGTGTCTCGGTCAAAACCCGTGAAAACGATTCGAAAGCGTTTAGCTCGAGAATCGTTTTCACGTGAGATTTAAAGCTTCGATGAAAGGTTTCAAAAAGGAGTGAAAAATCTCTTTAGAACATATTTTGGTGTTACCAATGAGAATTGGAAAAAGTGAAGAACAACGTTTTACTGAAAACGACCGTTTCGCGTGATGTCGCGAAACTAGTTTCAAAACGCCATGATTTTATAAGTTGAAAATCGTGCACCAATTTTCTGCTATCACGAAAGGTTTGAAAACCAAACGTAGGTGCTTTTCAAATATAAAGCTTGCTTCCCTTAAACAAATTTTAAGGATGATAAAAAGAACGAGTTAAGTTTAAGGGCTCGAAATGGCTTTTTTATAACTTAGTGAAACTGAAGGTTCGAGGAAGTCTCAAACTAATGTAAAACGGGTGTTGAGACGTAAATGGACTTAGTCCAGCCCATACATTGTGAGATGAGAACCATAGTTGTTCAAATAGAACTAAACGAGCTTTTTCAAACTAAACGAGACTCGGTTTCCTTGAAACCGAGCATTTTTCTTTAGAAACGGTTATAGTGCGTGAAAACCACTAAACCGAGCCCAAGAACGTTTTGTAAATCATATCCTAATTAAAAAAGGATTTAATGAATACCTTTTAAATAAAAGAGACCTTATTGATTAAGCTTAGTGTTCAAAAGTATTTTGCTAAAATGTTAAAACGGACCAAGTGTCCCGTCTTAGAGACGTTTAAAATGTCAAGGCCATTTTGGGCCTTATCTTAGTTTTTAAAGCCCAAAGCTTGTTGGGCCAAACTATTTTAAATTATGAAGGCCACTTTAGGCCTTCACCTTGTTGAAAGCGCAAACCATTAGTGGGCATAACGGCAAGGAAGCTGTGAAGGCCACTTTAGGCCTTATTTTAGCCCAAAGCCCAAATTACCCATTTGGGCCTCATAAGTGGCTAAGGCCCATATGTATCAAGGCCTTGAACCTTGTAGTGGGCCATTTTAAGTAGCCCAATTAAATTTAAATCAGTAGAAAATCCATCAAGTTTAATATTAGACTTTCCCAAGCTCAGACGCACTTTGAATAGTCTGAAGATTTCAAAAGACGAGAGACTGTCTAGGAAAGTTTAAGATGGAAACCCGAGCACTTAGGAATTAACTCTTATAGTTTGCTCTCGTGTTTATGAGACGGGCAAACTAACGAGACCATATCTTTTGTTCAAGGATAAAGAAGACGAGAAGGTGGTCGTTGCTCAGAACAAGTTCCCGGAAACACCTCAAAACCGTCGTAACGCTTACCACCGTAAGTGGCAATGCATCTATGACACCGAGTGTATATATGTGTGAAATGTTTGCTAGGGTGCATTAGTATTTTGTGAATAAATGCTGTGTGAATGCTATACTTTTGTACTGTGTAGTGGATAAACTATAATAGCCGAAAGAGAACCCTAACATGAATAAAATACGAATAAAACGTTCGTAACTGAAAATAATCTAATCTTTAGATTAGAATTTCATAAGCCCCAATAAGAGAAAATAAGCTGTAATGAAACTCATCGGTGCGCATTCGCTCGTATCCGATCTCCACCGAGTTTACAACTCAAGTGTGAGAAGAAGGTCGCTTTAAGCCGAACCTATAATTGAAAGAGAAACAGCTTAAAAAACAAGGGAATACGGCCTCGAGTTTCCAGTAAAAACTAAGGCTGTGAATGCCAAAGTAGAGGCTAAATCTTTAATTATTAAAGAGCAAGTAATTTCTCCAAGATTCATGAAAAAAATTAGAAATTGATCCCTGAGATCGGTAAATCATGATGCTAACGGCACAGCCGGGTCCTTACCCGTGCGCTCTGCCTTACGGACTGTGGTCCGTCAAATAATCTTGTAGGAAAACCTACCCAGCCTAATGTATGTTTGCTGTGAACCCCTCGAATGATTAAATCATGGGTCTCGAACCCAAATGTAAGAGGCCAAAGTGTGAGACTCGTGAGAAGTCCATTCGGTGCATTAAAATTATAAACTAAAATTGTAAAGAGGCCTCTTGTGAAACCCCAGTCTGTTGTGTGATCTGACAATGGGGTTCAAACATACTAAATTCCAGTCTGCTGTGTGATCTGACAAAGGGACTCAACATACTAAATCTCCGTCTGCTTCGTGATCTGACGGGAGAAAGTATATCAGATTTAAAGTCCCGGTTCCTCAGTAAACGAGATGGGAGGGATAGAAATCTGAAATAAGCCTCAATCCTCCGAAAGGAGTCGATAGGAGTTAAACGAATACAATCTAAATATTGAAAGAAAAGTCGATGGTACCGCTCGGCTCCAAGAGAAGAGAGCCTTGGCTCCGAGAGAGAGAGCCCTGCTCCCTGAGTGTGAGCTTATTCCTCACACAAACCGGCCAGTTGGGTGTGAGACGAAGTCTGTGTGACTGCCGGGAGATTATCATCTCCCCTCTTGCGCGCTAGAGAAATCGCGGTGACCATCAGTAGATCCCAGACTTGATAAGATGTTGAGCTCGATAAATTAAATAACGAAATGATTATTGTGTGAAACCATTAAGTCTGGAGAAAGTCTAACGAGACATTCCTCCAAAAGGACTATAAATAAGCGTGGTGGGTCCATAACCGATCACGAGGCCTTGACGATACGAGGAGCGATGAGTGTAGTCGAGTTGCCTCCTCAGACCAAGGCAAACCGGGGATGTTATTCAATTGTGCTTAGTGCAATGAGATCGAGCTACCTTGTGTAGGAAGTTCGAGTGTGTGAACCGAGTACGAAGTACTCGGTTGTGGAAAAAGTGAGAAATGAGAGACATGGGAATACTCGAGGGTAATAGGACAACTTTGATGCATTTGTTATGTAAAGGGATGTTAGTCGGTTTGGGACGGCTAACCCCTCTTTGTATGATTGTTGTAATACGTAAACATGTGATGCATACCATTTAGGGTAGACTAGTTCGCCCTTACTGAGTTTATCAACTCATAGGTTCTCAGTGTTGTAGGTAAGAAGCCTACGAGGATCGACGAGTAGGAGCTGGCGGAGATGATGTGTGTGTAACCGTGAAGATAAATACCTGTGGCAATATTTTCTGCACTTGTGTCTTAATATAAACAATATATATTTTTTATGCCGGGACGAGATCTCGAGGGCTTTAAGACTTTGAAATGTAATATCATGATGACAAAAGACTCTATGTGAGTCGTATTTTATTTTGAGACTGGGACGTGATCCCAAGGACTCCTATATTACAAGTATGTAATATTATGGCAGCATCTATACTCCAACGACTTTAAGCATTATCTATAGTAAAGACTTCCGCATTAAAAAAAAAAACACAAAATTTTCGCTTTCAAAGTTTAAAAGAGTTTACGAGAGTTTAAAAATGAGTTTGGACTCTCCTGTCCCAGCCGCGGCCGAGCCGGCGGGTCGTGACAAAGACGCTAAAAGCACTAAATGACCCAAGACAATAAAGCTAACTTCTAAATTGTATTTTAGAAGTTATTGGTAATCTAGTTAGCTCTCGTCAAGTCTCAGGTACAATAAAGCGTGGGTTGAGCTACCCTTAATTCCGAAGCTCATTGCACCTTTCATTGGTGAGATCAAAAGACCCTATTGCGAAGTTTAATTCCAAATACTTCTTTGCTTTTTTTTTTTTTTTGTCTGTGGTTTTTAATTATGGGTTATGGGTGTATATAGTCATTTCATAGTTTTTATTTTTTTTCACATTTAAAGGATTAGAGTAACGTTACAGTGAGAGAACTTTAAGTCATTTTAACTTAAAGCATCTATGACCACATTCACATTTCTCAGATAGTAATTGATATCACAATCATAATATTTCACTAATTTTAGCAATTACTGATGTCGTATATTCAAATTTTTTGCGCAAAAATTTATTTGAGACTCGTATGATTTGTATAGATGATGTTAGACTTGGTCACATATAAGCAACACCTTCATATCTGAAGGGGAATACCATAACTACTAACTCAAGATGGGTAGAATAATTATTCTTTGCGCAATCCGTCTGTTTGTTTGAATTATAAGCTATAATCTAAATATATGTCTGGAGGTGTTACTATAAAACGAGCCATTGATTCCCTGGTGATAAGTGAAGAAAAATTTCTCAAATTATATTCTCAGTATGATGGACCGAATTCTATGCAAGACTAAAAAATATCATGAATCGTAATTTCGTGATTATATGTGATATCAAAGTCATCAAATCTTGTAAAGAGAAAAAAAAAACAGCAAAAACTTAGGGATAGAGGAATGTGAAAGGTAGGAGGAGAGACTTGGAAAAAGCCTAATACAATTAGACAAATGTTGTCAACCCTTACTGGAATAAGAAAGCCCTAACTAATTTCATCTTGTTTTGCCGCTTCAGATTGAATTTGTGCAAGGTGATTTTTTTTTTGCAAAATTCTTGGGGTGTTTTGGCAAATTTTAAGGGTGTTTTTTTTTTCACTACTAGAGATAAAAATCGTGTCGCGCCGTGCTGGCTCGGCCAGTTTATCTTTGTGCTTATCGTGCTTCGTGTCGTGCTTATACTGACCCATTTATTAATCATGCTTGTGTCGTGTTAGTCCGCAAGTTAAAATGAGCGTCAAGCTTGGTACGCAACCCGTTTAAAAACAAGCCATGCTTTTGTCATGTTTGAGCCGTGCCCTAACCGTGCTTTTACGGCCATATGCATTCTTATATTAATTTTGTTCTTATTTCATATTCATCAAAGAAATAATTGTTTAATTAAAGTTTTTATATTTGTTTTGATACAAACAGAATACATTATTTAATACTAACATGAATTAAAGAGAAAGTTAGTGATAAATAGAAACAAAATAATATTAATATTTGATAAAAAAATTTGTTCGCTAATAATTTTATTGATTAAATATAATATGTTACAAAATAAAGATATTAAATACTTATTGGGTTTTGTAACGACCCTACTTTTCAGACCGTTACTTCACTTAAAAACTTACGTTACTTATGTTGAAAAATCGAGATAATTTTTTTTTAAACATATATATGTACTTTATAAAAGACATATTAATAATAATAAATTCGTTTATTGCTTAAGAAATATAATTGTTATCAACACAATTTGCTAAACATAAAATAACTTAAATTTGCGGAAATATTTTCGTGGTTTTCCATAACCCGCCTCGCTCGCCTTGCACCGCCGTTGCACAATTCAGCTATCACACCAAAGATTTCTTACCTACAGTACGAAGGAAAAATGTGTGAGCTAAAAAGCCCAGTGAAACAACTATTTTCTCACAAAAAGACTTATGCAATGTATGACAAATTTTTCTTCATTATTCATTCATATCATCATCTAACTTTATCTTTCATCCTGGAGGATCCTCATCATAGTGTACGTACCTCGTAGAGCGCGCTCGACCAATAGTCGACGAGGGTGTACAAAGTCCTCGCGACTAAGGCCAAAACATCGTAAACATATCGTGAAACTGTCTCCTTAATGCCCTTAGGTCGACACAAGAAGAACAGAAACATTTAATTAAACCGTCCCCTTAATGCCCTTAGGTCGACACAAGGAGAACGGGCGGTACGAAACAATTTTATCTTTAGTTATCACTTGATTAATTAAGTGACATGCATCATGAAAATAAAAGCGTTGAACTTTAAAAACATCATAATCATGTTTATAAATTGTGAAAATATGATATCATAAGCTTTGAAACTTCGTCATATAAACATTTCATCATAACATGGTTCATAAAACATACGTCACATAAAACATTGTATAACATAAATTTTCTTTTAAACTACTTCGTACTGTAGTGAGGTTGCACTCACCTTGAGTCGAGTTGTTTCAGTAAGGTTCGGTAAATTATCGGGAGCGAAACTTAAAATCATAAGTTGATGTAAGTATGGATTCTAATTCTTAACTTCTATCTAAACAACTAACATTCTAAAAGGGGCGTAGTTTATACTTTAAAACAATTTATTTTAAAAATCTTTTTAATAAGGATAAGTTATAACGGTGCGATAATATTCACCGCAATACTCCCAGGCCGATTGGAAAGGGTACTATGGTCTCGCTTCAGAGCCAAACTTACCTAGACAGAACGAGATTCCCAGGTAATTGTGGCGGAGATCGTAAAGCACGCCTTATTTAAGAACCAATCATTCTAGACAGAGCGTTTTAGCTTTCTATGTCACACAATTACAACTAAGTCCCTATTAAAAGTTTTATTTATAATTAGAGATAATAGAATATTAAATAGATTAATATCTTAATTAAAAATATGTTTTTAAGTTGGGTGCTAAAATTGGCCGAATTATTCATTTAAATTTTCAGAAAAATCCGTAGAGAATCTCGGAAAACGTGCTGAAGTAACCCTTCTTATTTTTGAAAAATCTACAACTTTTCAGTTACGAGTTTTTACAGAAAACGTGTGTAAATTGGACTTCTTTCGAAAAGCAGATTCGGCACTTTTGAAAAATCAAGATTAACCCGAGGTTTAAGGCCGAATTTTGAAAAATCTTATTTCATAAAACTTATCTAAAATTTAATTTTCTAAATATTTTTAGTTATTATTGAAAGCTAATTTGGTCGTTAAATAACCTAAAAAGTCGCCGGAATTCGAACTGCGCAAACTGTCCCGTACTGGTACAGTTTGTATAGCCTCGGTTCTGGATTTTTCATAATAAATCTATAGCTCTGAAAAATCTGAAAAATTAAATATATACTCTAAACTTATAAAGGAACATACATGAATTTTTTCAAAAGCACTAAAAATCGTTTGTGTAGACAGAATAATTAAAATATTAGGATGTAGCATAAAAACCCCAGTTTCGGGCCTATAGAGAATTTAGGTCAAGAAATTCGTGTAAAGCCTAAAAATTTGGAGCCTAAGAATTATATTTCAGTATAAGGCTATGAGAGTAAACCTCCAATTTAACACTTAACCTTCTCGATGCTTGATTCTTTGAGTTTGCCCTTCGAACGTCTGTTTTCCTAAAGAACGCCATACCCGGTTAGCCTCGGATTAAAATCTTAGAACTTAAACATGGAAGGAGTTGGTTTATACCTTTATGTAGACAGAGTAACTGCTCTAGAGCTTCTACAATGGTCGACTATCACTGCAAAAATTTTTTCAGAGTTTATCTAGAAATTCTCTCAGAGTTTCTTCTCTCTCTTTTTTTTTTGAACTGCTAGAGCGTAGAATTTTTTTTTTGTGTGAAGTGAAGTGAGGTCTAAGGCCCTATTTATAGACTAAGGTGGTGCCTAGGGTTAGAGAAAAAAGGGGAGGATATTTCTTCTGATCCTTGTAAGACTCAGTCTACTAAGATTCAATCAAAAACTACCGTATAATTCTAATTCAAGATTATTTATTCTTATTTAATTTATATTCCTCAAGATAATGAAAGAAATAAAATCTCCTCTTGTTCACACTTAAATGACGTCATTTATTGGGGTCTAGGGTTTCAATTTCGTACAAGGGATTTTAAATACACCTACTTTACGAAATCATGTCGTTTTGACGTAAGCCTACAAAACTATGTCGTTTTTGCGGACTGATTCGCGTACTAAACTTCCATCAGTCATAACTTTCTCTATACTAATCTGATTTACACATATGATATATCGTTGGAAAGCTTATTGAAAGATCTTTAAAATGATATGCAATATGCTATATAAAACTTTCTATATAGCCTAAGAATAATTTAGGAATATATCTACAGCCTAAATCTCTCCATAATATCTCTTCCACTTTTCAATAAGATTTAATACCTAGAAGGTTTGAAATCTTCATTTCTTAAAACATGTATCATCTTCATAAAATTTTTAACCTAAAGGTAGTTGCTCTCATTTGACATCATGTGACGTTACATAAAACTACATGTCACTTACTCCTATCCACTTGTAATTTTCTACAAACTACATGCAATTTGACTTATAATTATTTCTCGATACATCGTTACAACTTAACGCTCCGACAATTACCGTTAATTTATAAAACATAACGTGTGACATAATAACATAAATATTGAGAAAATAATCTAATGTATTAAATTTAATTATTGAAATTATTACACAAGGATAAAAAGTCGGGTTATCATAGGTTTAAATATTGAACTATATATATACATAATATGTAATAGAAAACATAAATTTTAAGCAAATTTATATCGTGCCCGTGCTATCAATCATGTCGATGCCGTGCCTCATCGTGCTTCGTACCTTTAAATCTTGTCCAAATCCGACTGCTAACTTATCGTGTCGTGCTTAACTCCGTTAATTATCGTGTCGTGCCGTGTTTCGTGCGGGCCTATTTAGGCCCAGCTTATTTTGACATCTCTACTAGTCAATACTCCTCATTCTTACAATTTTTTTTATCTGAAATTTTCGAACTTTGTTTTTTAACCGTAATGATCTTAAAAAATATTTTCTTCACATGATTGAATTTTATTTTTTGCTCGATCTTTTGACACTTATTTTTTCAGTACTTTTATTTGGTGGATATATCATTTTATTTTTTTCTTTAGTTTTAGTTATTTTATTTTCATTTTTGGTTTTTGATATTTAATAAATTTTGAAAAGTGTCCACTTAAATTGTTTTTGATAAATAATAAATCACCCTTTAAATGAATTAAAATGATAAAAAAATGCACTTATTTACTAGAAATCTTAACAAAAAAAAAAAATATATATATATATATATAAATATTATGAATTAATATGCAAAATTTATAGAGAAGATTTGGCTTTTAGCCAATGTTAGGCTCATATTTCAAGAATTTAGATATAGTTTCACGAAATTAAGAAATTAGCTATTTTCATCATGTAGCAAATTTGATACACATGTAATAATTTTTTATACACGTGTGATAATTTTTGATACACGATGAAAATGACTAATTTCATAATTTCGTGAAACTATGACTAATCCTTAAAAAAATAACTAAAAATTTGACTAAATTCTTAAAAATCTCAAATTTATATTATATAAATGGTTAAATTCAACCCCAAAAAAATTGTATAAACTGAGTACGCCGATTTTTTTGTTTTTTGTTTTTAAATCTAATTGAAGATATACGAGGATATAAATGTAATTACATAATGTGCGAATGAGAGGAGGAGGGTGTGGTTTGGTATATATTTTGTGAAAGCTTTGTTGTTTAATGAATATTTTAATTACCCTTCCACCCCCACTTTCCCGGCCCAACCCCCAAACCTCAAAATCTCAAATCTCTTGACTCTCTGCAATTTCCATAATTCCCATCAGTTCATTCACGGCAAAACAAAAACCCTAAACTTATCTATCTATCTATCTATCTATCTTTCTTTCTCCAAAATTCAAAATCAAACCGAGCCAGAAAAAGAAAAACCCTAGTGGGTTCCGTTTTAAGGTATTGGGGGATTGAATTTGGTGGATTAATACCATTTATATTTGCGGTTGAGAGTGTGAGACATTGGAATATCGACGAGACTTTGTTAGTTTGTGAAATTGATTAATGGAAGGAATACCACACCCAATACCTCGAACAGTGGAGGAAGTCTTCAGCGACTTCAAAGGCAGACGCGCCGGCTTGATTAAGGCCCTCACTGCTGGTTCTCTCTCTCTCTCTCTACATATATATATAATCTTTTTAATTATTATTATTATTGTTTGGGCACAAGACTCTCCTTTTATTCATGTTTTTCTAAAAGAAATTTATTTTTGTGTTATGTGCAGAGGTCGAAAAGTTTTACCAGCAATGCGATCCCGGTGGGTTTAGTTTTCCTTGCTCGCTCATGTTTTCTATTTGGTCCCTTTTATGTACTTGGGCCTTTTATTCTCCGTAAAAGGAAAATTAAAAAAAAAACTATAATTTCATGTGTTAGGAAGATTTTATTTTATTTTATTTTTTGAATGGACATATGGTTTCTGTCGACGAGAGGCAGAGGTGAATTATAGGCTATTGTTGCTAATTGAGACGTGGGAATATAATTAATTTATTGCTTGGAAGATTTCGAATTCTATACACATTTATGGGTGAATTATAAATCTATGGTCTCTGGTCGTTCTCTCTAGTTTCTCCAACGTATGGTTGTCTGGTTTCATTTCGTAATGATAAGTTATGCTGCTTTGTAAATTCTGTATATGAAACTAAAAGTCATGATTTGTCAGTTTGTCATTTAGAGGACTTCGAATCGTTTCGAAAACAGGATATGATAAGTTTTTGTGTTGAAACTCATCTGTTCTGGAATTCGGTGTTCAGAAAAGTTCACATCTTTAGCATTATTTGCCTGACATATTATTACAGTCTTATGTGGGAAATGGATACTCTTAAAATAGAAAAGATAATAATAATAATAAAACATAAAGTTAAAGATCGAACATAATGGCTCTAAGTGAAGATTTTCTTAGAGGTCAACTGGTCGAGTTCAGCAGTATGGATAAGGTTGCTAATTGATTGCATTTGTTTAGATATTTTTTCTTTGCTTCAGATTTTGTAGATTTTTATTTAATGCTAATAGTTAGGCATTTCCGTGCTATACATGGTTCATTATGCCTCTTTTCATAGTGGAAAGTATTATAGTGCCGTTGGTCATGACTCTGGTCCTTCTTTTTCACGCACAAATTCTTTGACACTCCTCAGTTTGATCTCTTGGATTTGGGTATTACCGTGATGTTGTTTCTATATTTCCCTTTATTTTTTACTTACATATATCCAAAACTGTGGGAGTAGAAGAAATGTGTATTGTTGTCAGTTATGTGATTTCATTGTGTATAAATGGAATTATCCGTTGTCTCTTATTGTTGTGTATTTTGCTTAACAGAAAAGGAGAATCTGTGTCTGTATGGACTTCCTAATGAAAACTGGGAAGTTAACCTGCCTGTTGAAGAGGTGCCACCTGAGCTCCCTGAGCCTGCCTTGGGCATAAACTTTGCCAGGGATGGTATGCAAGAGAAGGACTGGTTGTCTTTGGTTGCGGTTCACAGTGATTCGTGGTTGCTTGCTGTTGCATTCTATTTTGGTGCCCGCTTTGGTTTTGGTAAGAATGAAAGGTATGATGGTGTCCCTTTCTGCAGAGAAATATAATGTGTAAATGTTTAATTTTGCCGCTAGAAATCTTTACTCTTGCAAGTTGCAACAATTAACTAATCTTACTCCTATGTGGATATTTTAATTATAAGTGTATGTGCTACGGTGTACTGATGTAGTGATATATGCTATGTTCATTTCATTGCGCCATTTCATATTTTAAGGCATTTGCGGCCCCAAATGCCTTGTGTCATTGTGATATCCAATGCTTCTGCTATGATTTTTGACATGTGGAGAAGTATCCTCTCTCATCCCATCTTTCTCCTCTATGGCATCTGAATTGTTTTCCCTGTGGTGGAGAATGCTTGCATTGTTTTTGCTGTTTTCGTGCTTTCTGTTTCTAAAGAAAATGCTCTATTTTGTTTTTAATATCCAAAGCTGCTGAGCATTTCTAAGAGTACAATAGTAACTCTTGTGACCTATAAACTGTAGTATTGGTTTTATTCCTCCTTGATAAGTTTTAACTTCATAAAATGTATCTTGATGCAGTATGTCCTGATTCATGTTATTCCTGTAGCTTAAGTTAACCATTTTGCTTAAAGTTCAGTTAAGTATACAGATACGGTTCTCATAGGTATTCCCTACAACTAAATCTATGAAGTCGTTGCCTGTTGATGACCAAAGTGAAACCAAGCATTTTTTCTTCCTTTTCAATTAATCTTATGCTCTTCATCAATTTGTTCAAAAACTCTTCTATTTCTCTCAGTCTAGACTGTATACATGACTGCAAATATTGCACAAAACCACATGATTGTGGTCGTATTTTCACTTTCATTCCGATCAGGTCCTGTATTATTATTTATTTGCAGTTCTCTGGTAGCAACCATTAACAGAACTCTCAGCAATGCAAACCGAATTGTTCTTGCTACCTCATAATGGATAAAGAGATGGTCCATATTTTCTGTTCATTGCTCCTCAAGAACATTAAAAATAAAATACTGGAGTTGCATGGTTGCGATGTTTTTGGAGAAGGCTATTTTTGTTGGCCATGTCAAGTTAACATCACATGGGCACTTTGAACATAACTAGTCGAATGTAATTAGTTTGATGTAAATTGCTTCTTACATTACTCTTTACGTGCAAAGTATTTTGTGGAACTCTTAAAATACTTGTAAGAAAATTTGTGGGAAGAGTGGTTTTGCAAATTATTTTATACTTATTTTTCAACTTCATGCATGATATAGGAAATGTTGCTTCTGCAAATGAACATATGGATATAGATTTATTTTAAATATCAAATGAAACAGATGAGGCAGTTCTAATTTGGGGTTGTTGCAATTTGCAGGAAGAGGCTTTTCCAGATGATAAACGATCTTCCCACCATATTTGAGGTTGTGACGGGTATTGCCAAACAACCAAAGGACCAATCTGGAACTCAGAACAACAGTAGCAAAAACAAATCAAGCGGGAAGGTTTGGAAATGTTATTTTCTCTCGAGTTTTACCTTCTGAGTTTTCATCTTTCAGAGTTCACTCATCTCTTGCTTGTTGATGTGATATAACCGTGCATAACCAGTCTCGGCAATCAGAGTCCCAGACCAAAGGAGTGAAGATGTCTCCACCGCCCAAGGATGACGAAGAAAGTGGCGAGGAAGAAGAAGAGGATGACGAGCAGGGTGCTACTTGTGGTGCTTGTGGGGATAACTATGGCGCAGACGAGTTTTGGATTTGTTGCGACGTGTGCGAGAGATGGTTCCACGGGAAATGTGTGAAGATAACACCTGCAAAGGCGGAGCACATCAAGCAGTACAAGTGCCCAGGTTGCAGTAGCAAGAGGGCTAGGGTCTAGGGTTTGAATCTTAATCGCATCGCATATCTAGGTTCTGAATTGAATAGCCAACTAAAAGAAAGCAGAACAGAAGGTTTTTACGTCTTCACTTGTTCCGATTGATGTTGGGAACCGAAACAGAGTCGTTGGTTGTCAGTCAATTTTAGTTAAATGAATTTGAAACTGAGACTTCGAATGGGATTCCAAGTTTTCCTACTGGTGTTTTTCATTAATGTTTCTGTCATATTTTCCAAGGATCTTTGTTTTAACGTTTGTAGTCAGTTGCTTTGCAACTAGAAATATTTAATATATAGGTTTATTCCAG
Organism: Boehmeria nivea var. tenacissima; assembly: GCA_018132145.1. Classification (NCBI taxonomy): domain Eukaryota; kingdom Viridiplantae; phylum Streptophyta; class Magnoliopsida; order Rosales; family Urticaceae; genus Boehmeria; species Boehmeria nivea. The sequence goes on from CM030886.1 coordinate 1,532,808, forward strand.
TAGTGCCATTCTGATGCATATTTACACATTACCTTGATGAATTATGCTGACACTCCCAGGACTCAAAAGCAGTCTAATGTTTGTTTCTTGCTCTTGGGTTTACTTGTTTTAGGGCTTTTCTTTTTAGTTAGTTTGTGTTGTGTAACAAAGTATTATATATATATTTTCTAAGGCATTATTGCTGGTCATTAGAAGCAATCTAACAACACTACCAAACAGTTCTATTATTGAAGGCATATAACCAAACTAAAATCTCCAGTAGATGGAGCGCATTGTCTCACTTTTCACAATCTCCATTTGGTTTTTAGAGCAGTGTAGCTAACTCCATTAATTTGACAACCATGGACGCTGTGTCAACTACAATTTCACTGAGACATTACTCCATATTTTTATAAATATGATTAATTCGGTAATGTTCAATAATTATTACTGATTCACGTCAGATTATACAATTAAAATTTATAACATTATATCTTTAATTCGGTTATTCAAAATACATATTTAGTCAAAATATCTGGCTATTAATTGCCTTTTTGCTGTCAATTCTATCCTCTCTATCAATTGATATCTCTTTCTTCTTTCTTTCCATATTTCCGCAATACCCGCAACCCAAAAAAAAAAAAAAAAAACCGTCAAAACCGTATGTGTTTGGTATTTTTCTCATAATTCGCTTGAATCTTTATTTTCTCTACCTGACGTGCCCCAACATATAATGTAAATGAAGAGTTGGCATCAGCGATAACGCCAAGAACAAACTGCAAGAATATAACACTAACACCGCTGAGACGGACAAAAGGAGTGTTTGGTCTTTTCAGACAACTAAAATGAGCCCCCCAAAAAAAAAATAATAATAATAGATTAAAAAACACCCCAAAAAGACTGTCGAGAAAAGATTGTTTGGTTGTAAATTTGTAATGGACAATGGACATTGAAGTTTGGAGTTTGGAGGGAGATTTGCATTCAGATTTGCGTTCCCATTTCCTTTCCCCCAAAAATTAAAAAAAAAACACACAAAATAAAAAGTCTCCGCAGCTAATCACTCTACCATGAAGGCATAGCTGGATAAGATAGTCAGATCTGCTTTGGCCTGTGGGGTTTTTTTGTGTGTTTGTTTTGCTGAATGAATCCAATGCCAATGGAGGCAATCGACGCCGATGTCTGCCCATTTTGTGTCTGAGTTGGAGAGAGAGAATCATGTCTTCATCTGTGTGTGGTGTGGAGGTGAAGCTGCGTAAGGAGATGAGTCAGATTCGGAAAGCTTCTCGGCTTCTTCGAGATCCAGGAACCACTTCCTCATGGAGGTCCCCTCATCTTGTTCCTGCCACTGCCACTGCCACTGCCACTGCCGCTGCTTCTTCATCTCATAGATCTGAAATCAACAACGCCAACACTCAAACTCACACTCACACTTATTCTGGCAAGAAAGTCTTCTTGTATAACTGGAAGAACCCTCCGCCCAGGTCCGACGACGAGGATATGGCGGAAACGTCGTCGTTTGCCGATGACAGCTTCAATGGAGACTACGCTGGCCAGAGTCAGAAGCAGAGTCAGAGTCAGAGGCAGAGGCAGAGGCGTTTTTCTTCATCCTCTTGCTATTCTTCTGCTTCTTCTTCGTCTTCTTTGGCCCTGAACTTGAGGCGCAGAGACGCCAATCTCGTGCCAAAGCTAGGGAAGAGAGTCGTCGAACGTGTTGATGCTCTGTCTAAGTATTGCAACGAAATGTCTGCGGACTTGGCTTCCTACTCTTGCTCTTGCTCGGATGACGGGACTCTTCAGGACAGCAATTACTCGAATTCGGAGACTCAGCGCCACTCTCGGCTGCTTTTGAGGCTCAAGAAGCACAGCAATGTGAAGAACCAGGCCTGCTCTCGGTCTCGGTCGTCCTCGAAGCTGACTTACAACACCACGCCTGCGCTCTCCGCCGGCTCTTTCAACAGGCGTTACTCACGCCGCAATCCCAGCACCCTCGGATCGTGGGACGCCACCACGGCTTCGCTCAACGGGGAGGACGATGATGGCGGCGATGAGGCCGCCAACGACGACCATTTGGATCTGCCTGCTCGCCAGGGCTGCGGCATCCCTTGCTACTGGTCCAAGAGGACGCCGAGGCGCAGAGGAGCCGCCTGCGGGGGCTGCTACTCTCCGTCCTTCTCTGACACTTTGCGGAAAGGCACCAGCCTCCTCTGCGGCGCCACTCGCAGCCAGACCGTGTATCCCAGACGCCGCCGGGCCTCCCTCGCCTCCAGCAAGAGGAGAGCCGCTCTCACTAAGAGAAGCGCGCAGGGGCTCCTCCCCTTGCTCACTGATACAGGGGGAGGCTCGTCGCTAGGCACTGGGAGGACTGATGACGAGCTGTCCACCAATTTTGGGGAGCTTGATTTGGAGGGCCTCAGCAGATTGGACGGGCGCAGGTGGTCCTCCAGCTGCAGGAGTCACGACGGATTAGAGATTGTTGCTCTCAGCGGGGAAGGGGACGACGAGGAAGGGACGCCTGAAAACTGTAGGAGTTTCAGCCACAAGTATAGGCCGTTGTTCTTTCGCGAGTTGATTGGACAGAGCATCGTGGTTCAATCGCTCATAAATGCCATTTCGAGAGGTCGAATTGCTCCTGTCTATCTTTTCCAGGGTCCGCGGGGAACTGGTAAAACATCGGCGGCAAGGATTTTTGCTTCCGCCTTGAACTGCTTGGCTCCTGACGAGTCCAAGCCGTGCGGTGACTGCAGAGAATGCATGGATTTCGTGTCTGGCAAGAGCGAGGATCTGCTTGAAGTTGATGGCACTGATAAAAGAGGGATTTTTGATAGAATTAGGCACATATTGTTGCGGCCTTCGGCCTCCTCGAGGTACAAGGTTATGGTAATCGATGAGTGTCATTTGTTATCCTCTAAAGCGTGGATCGCGTTTCTTAAATTTCTTGAGGAACCGCCGCAACGAGTTGTGTTCATTTTCATCACTACTGATCCCGACAACGTGCCCCGTTCTATACAATCTCGGTGCCAGAGGTATCTCTTCAACAAAATCAAAGACAGCGACATCGTGGCAAGGCTGAGGAAGATTTCTTCTGGGGAAAACCTGGATGTTGAACCGGATGCATTGGATTTGATTGCTTTGAACGCAGATGGTTCACTTCGGGATGCTGAAACCATGTTAGAACAATTGAGTTTACTAGGGAAGAGAATTTCAAAATCTCTAGTGAATGAACTTGTGAGTATGCTTGTCTGCTCCAATTTTCCTTTGCTCAGACAGTGGTTGGCAATGGCATTGAAGATTTTTTTTAACAAACTTTAACAGTAAAATCAGTTGTAGTTTTCTTAACAGACTATGTTATCTTTCCACAGGTGGGAGTTGTTTCAGATGAGAAGTTATTAGAGCTCTTGGAGTTGGCAATGTCATCAGACAATGCAGAAACAGTGAAAAGAGCGAGAGAGTTGATGGACTTGGGAGTTGATCCAACAGCTTTGATGACTCAACTGGCTAGCCTTATTATGGATATTATTGCCGGAACATACAATGGGGTCGATACCAAACGCAGTTCATTCTTTGGTGGAACAAATAGTGAGTCCTCCGCCCTTTTATTTCTCTGTGCCAATTTACTTAGATTAGATCAAAATACAATGACGTTTGCAATTTTATCAACCAAAGATAACTCTAGATGTGATTAGATAACTCTCGATGTGATTTAAAACACAATGCTTTGAGGAAACAAGCATGCATACAAATCCCGTCTGGTTAGAGGCGTACGTGAAAAAAAGAAAAAGAAAAACAGAAGTATAAAGTAGTCTTGCAATGTCCTGCAGTTATGTATTAGTTGTTTCTGAAAGCTTGAAGGAAATCCTCTCATTTGTCAATCTTATCAGTTCAAAAAATTGATGAACCAAACAAGCAGCTATGAGACCATCACCAAAATATGTTTCTAGAAACACAGGGTGAAACTTGGAGATGAATTGACGTTTAAAAGAAATTATGTTTTATCGTTAAACTGATTTTGCAACCAGACCAAAATTCTAATCAGTTCTAAATTGTTTTTAGAGTGCATATAACTTTACTTGAGTGTTCTATTATGTGCTTAATGGGTGGTTGGTGGCCATGCTTTAGTAACTGAAGCGGAACTGGAGAGGCTAAACCACGCTTTGAAGCTTCTTTCCGAGGCTCAGAAACAGCTGAGGACTTCTGGTGAACGGTCAACATGGTTCACAGTAACTCTTTTGCAACTTGGTTCAATGTCTTCTCCAGACCCTTATCATTCAGGTAGCAGCAGGAGACAGAGCTATAGGACTCCCGAGGATGGTACTGTGTATAAACACAAGTCAGATGTTCATTATCTGCCTCCTAAGTCAAGCTCTCTGGCTGGAAAAAAAACAACAAATAGTAACCTTAACTCTGGAGAGGAGTTATCATTACAAAATGATAGTTCAAGTATTAATTCCAAGCACTCACATATAGATGGCGGTGCTTCAGCTGCCTCATGTGACGGTATCACAGTTGGAAATATGATCATTCGATGCATAAACTCGGAAAAACTAGATAGTGTCTGGGCAAAGTGTATTGAGAAATGCCATTCAAAGACACTGAGACAGCTGCTTCATGCTCATGGAAGGCTTGTTTCTATTTCCGACTTTCAAGGTGAGATCCATTAAATGTTATAGAACTTAGTTTATGTTCCTGTGAATTTTGACATACAAACAAACAAATAGCAAGAGAAGAGGATGTACTGTTTACAATTACATGGCTCCATATAACTGTTATGCACCAAACCAGATTCACAGCCAATAACACAGCACACAACAGATCAAGCACAAATAAACTGATCAAGCACGAAAGTTACGAACTGAAATATTTTGTATTAATTAAAACGGTGTAAACGGGATACAAAGATCGATAATCCAAGCATTCGAGAGGCTTGGTACTCTCCCACCGGACTTTCGAGAGGTCCGTTCTCTCCCTCAAAGGAATTACTTCCTTTCTCACAAAACTCAACACAATTTTCATACCCTCAACAATCCACTCACTCACTTATTTATAGGATACTAACTTCTAATATTTCTATACTCTACCTATAACTAACTACTAATTACCAATGAACCTTTATTTCCTAGTTCCTAACATTACCGGCCGCCCCAGAACCACCTTGTCCTCAAGGTGGTGGACATTCTTCGGCCACTTTCACTTTTTTTTTTTTTTTTTTTTTTTTTTTTTTTTTTTTTTTTTTTGGGTCTAAAAAACAGCCCAGTAGCATCAACTCCCACAGCCCAGTAGAATCATTTCCCATTCTGTTGTTGTAGTGTTGTAGTTGGGCTTTTTTTTTTTTTTTTTTTTTTTTTTTTTTTTTTTTTGTGAACAGCCCAGTACAACCCCAAAAAAAAATCTCCAGCAGCCATTCCCTGAAGCCCCAAATCAGACCATTACTTCCTTATTGGGCCCATTAGGGTTTTAAGTGGCCCATTTGAAGTCCACGAGCTTCATCTCCTTTCACGTGCATTTTTTTTTTTTTTTTTTTTTTTTTTTTTTTTTTTCAAACTCCATCGCAGCAGCCATGGCCAAGACGCAGACGACTATACCAGTGCCGGAGAACTTCTCCGTCGCCATGTGGCACGGTGCTTGAACTTCGCCGGTGATGAGGGCCGCCCACTCCGGCCACTCTGATGCTTCATTGCGACTCGCCGCGACCACGCCTCCTCGCAACCACCGCCTTGCCCCTTGCTGCTTCCGCGGTTCCTCGCCGTCACGCTGCCCCGTCGTCCACGAGCTCGAACAGCCACGAACGGCTTCCCTCGGTCCTTCACGACGGTTGCCTCCTCCGTCTTCTTCTTCTCCGATGCCGACGCCGACGATCTCCCATTGCTCGAGTTCTGGTCTCGTCGCGGCTCGCCGCCCATACGCCGCTGCCTCCGCCTCTTCAATGTCGCTGATTTCCCACGGTTTTTTCCAACCGGGGTTTCCTTCTCTTTCTCCTTCTCCTTCTTCTTCTTCTTCTTCTTCTTGGTTGAGATCGGCGAGGGTGATGTCGCAGCCCTTCCCTCCGTCAGAATCGTGCCGATCCGATCGACGAGCTGACTGTGGCTCGTGATGGCACCGAGCTGGTTGTTCGTCGCAGTCCCGAAGCCACGAGTCTCGGACACCACTTCCTCGGCGTAGATCGACGAGGTGAGCTCGACCTTAAAACCATAGCTGCTGGTCAGATCGGGCTTGCTCTCCTCGTCACCGAGCAGCTCTGGCCCAACTTCATCACTGTCGGATAGCGACGTCTTGATCTCTTCGTCGTCGACTAGATTCGGCTCGTCCTCCGCAATGCCGTTCAGATCTGACTCGTTTCCACCACCGGCTAATCCCGCCTTCGTCACCGAGACTGATTTATGCACCATCTTCTTCATCAGTGCCTCTTCTTGCATCTGAAACAGCAGGTCAAGCTTCTTGTTGAAACTAATGAAGATCTCCTTCATTTCTCGAGACAACGCAGCCATTCCATCGAGACGTTGCCCCGAGTTCCTCGCTGCCATCGCTCCAAGATCGAAGGCTCTGATACCAATTTGTTACGAACTGAAATATTTTGTATTAATTGAAACGGTGTAAACGGGATACAAAGATCGATAATCCAAGCTTTCGAGAGGCTTGGTACTCTCCCACCGGACTTTCGAGAGGTCCGTTCTCTCCCTAAAAGGAATTTCTTCCTTTCTCACAAACTCCACACAATTTTCATACCCTCAACAATCCACTCACTCACTTATTTATAGGATACTAACTTCTAATATTTCTATACTCTACCTATAACTAACTACTAATTACCAATGAACCTTTATTTCCTAGTTCCTAACAATAACCTATTTGTCTGTTTCCTGTTTTTGCTTTTTTTATTTTGTTTTTGGAGTCCTTATTTGATTTTCGTTCGCTGCGTATTGTGTATATTCAACAGACGACCATAGCTTTGTTGTACACACCCTCATACAGGATAAACATAAAGAAAGAGTTTGATTTCAGTATGGGCTGTTGTATTCATTTTTTCAAATTTTTAGTTGGATGTCAATGAAATCCATATGCATAAATTTTTTTTTTTTCTCTGCATCAGTGACGTCCGTATTTACAGTATAAATTTATATCACATATGGATTTGGCTACTATACATGACTACTGCAATTTTTGTGATACTTTTATGCTATATTCATCTACATCTATAGCTTTAGAAGAACAAACCAGGCGTTTCAAATCTAGATTTTAGAACTTTTATTATATTTTATTTAATTTTTTCTTTGAGAGATGTCCCGTTTTTCTCCTGTTCTCTTCGCTTTTGGAACACTATCTTTCTTGTCTTTAAGTCTATACAAGCCTGGTTGATTAGACATGCGTTTATGTGAGGAAATCTGCGTTTACCAAGCCTGTATGCTCTCATATTTTAAGTAGTTTGATTTTATATTTGTTGTTTGCTTAGAAACTCGATAAATGCTACATTGGCTCAGGATGTCAAAGTGATTAAGTCCCAATATATTTGCAATTTTATGACCGTGGAATGAAAATTTTGTGTGCAGGTGTCTTGATTGCTTATATTGCATTTTCTGATGAAAACGTTAAAAATAGAGCTGAAAGGTTCTTAAGCAGTATAACGAATTCCTTGGAAATGGTCCTGAGATGCAACATTGAGGTTAGAATCATCCTCTTACCGGGTGGAGAGGTTGCAGTAAATGCTGCAAGTTCCATAGGAATTAATGGGGACAGAAAGCCAGTTGGCTCGAGTACGCTTGCTGGTCATGCCAAGTCTAATGTCTTGCCAAATGGTACCTACCAGTCTTCTCCCGCCTCTTCGGAGCTGTTGGCTGAAGGCGATGCTGAACAAACAGGTGATAAAGGAGAGAGGAGACAGGAGATTCCAATGCAGAGAATAGAATCCATTATCCGTGAGCAGAGGTTGGAAACTGCTTGGTTACAGGCTGTGGAGAAAGGGACACCCGGTTCTTTGAGTCGTCTGAAACCTGAGAAGAATCAGGTCCTACCTCAAGAGGGCAGTGAAGATCAAATGGACTTGATGAATTCAAATGGATTCTCCTCTCGGCAGTGGGGAGACGAACTAAACCATGAGTTCAAGGTTTTGAAGGGAGATAATGAAAATGTCCTTCAAAAGGATCAGATAGGAAGAAGGGTCGATCGTTATCCTATGTCTCCAAGCCTATTGCACAATACCAGCTTCATGGGCACTTCTGCGAAAGATAACCTGTGAGTCTTAATTTGATATGAATTACATTCTTCTTTGCATTTCTCTTGTTATTTACTGTCTACTTATTTTGAGGCGATTATGGAAGTAGCTCTTTTTAATGGTTTGTGTAGGATTTAGCCTATAACAATAATCTTTGCAAAATAACCTTAAATGCATCTCTTCAACTACAAACTATTTGTGTTTTCTTCCGGAGAACGTACAAGCCATTATCTGCTAGCTGGAACTTTGGCTGCTTAGAAATTTGTTAAAGTTTAGGATTTAGATTATTTTTGTTTCCTTACATATGAGGAAAACGCTCGCATTGAATCAGTTGAAGTGTTGAACCAATATATCTACTCCAGAAGCATGTTTTTTCGTAAGAGTCACTATCCGAACTAAAGGCACAACTTATCATCCTTTTAGATTTAAATTCTTCTGCTAAGGATTAAGGATTCATTTATCAGGATGTCTATATGCTTTATCCAACAAAATAAATTTCTGTTTCAGAGGGTATGAATCAGGATCGGGTAAAGGAGGCTGTAGCGGGTTTCTTTGTTGGAATAGCAGCAAAACCCAGAGCAAAGGGAAAGTAAGCTCTTCTTGTTACCTATTCTGTTTGTTTTTTTTTGGTCATTTACTTCTAACAAGACCTCCATAAATATATCTCCGATAAATTCACAGGTGCGAAGGACCACCCCTGTTGGGCCACGCAAGGGCGGACGGTTTTCATTGTTTGGTGAATGTGGGAAGCCAAAGAAAAGCGAGAGCAGGTTTAGAAGATGATCAACAATTCCAGTTTGAAGCATTGGAGCTACCATTTTTTTTTTTTTTTTTTCCCTTTGATTGTTACATATTCTTCTGTATTTATTTTCCATTTGAGCCTTCTTTTCGGGGACATTGGTTAGAGAAATTTGTAATGGGTGTACGGTTGGGCAGTAATCATGTCTTAAGCTGCTTCCCATTTTTCTAGGAATCAATAAAAACTAATGTTTGGTAAGCTTATTCTGGTTAAGATAATCGAATAATTATTTGTCGTTAAAAATTTTTTGCTCAAAAGCATAAAGTTTGCCTTTTTAAATTCTTGCTCTCATAGAGAGTGTCTCTCTTTTGATCAAATTTTACTCGAGTATTTTTTTGGATCTCATTTAATTCTTAGATTAATCCATAAAATGTTTGTTATAATACGCTCGTTGATATATAATTATATATACATTCTTAGAAAACTGATTTATGTTATGGGATGCTATAATCGAGGAATATAATTATACTTGCAGTAATTTTTTTTATATTTAGAATGCAAGAAATCCAACTCTACAGGCTGTGGATAGCTTTTGAAAAGTCTTCCAAGATCTTCTGATTTTCCAGCAGGCTCCACAGATATAATAATGTTGTCTTTAGGAGGCATAACACATTGTTAATAAGTGATGTGATATTGTCTCTTTAGTTCGTTGAATCTATGTCAATAAGTCTATCTCAAAAGCAATAATATCGCTATAATGTTGTTTGAGAAAGTTAAAAGCACGGTTGATGTAATGTTATTTTAGGGTGGTAATGCTAAAAATTGGGCATTCTGAGACAAGAAGTGTCTTTTGAATGCAATGTTATATTTAGTGTAGAATTTGGTAGTAAGTATTTCATAATATTAAAAATTTGGCATTTGAAAATCATCGTTGATTCACGATGGAATTCTCTTCAACTAAAAAGTCATTATTATTAATATTATTTTACTATTGACTAATATGTATCCTTAATAAATGTTGCTATTAAATAATAATATAAATAAAATAGGACTACTAAGAACTATTTCTTATGATAAGGCATTCCCCACTTAGAGCCTTTTCCTATAATAGTATAAATGAATTGAAACATTCAATTTCAATTATAGTATTTTGCCATTTTTTGATGTTAAAAAATCATCTCCAAGGCACTAAGTTATGTTAATACTATATTTAGTATCCAATAATATCAAATTACTATATATATATATATATATATGTATATAGCATGAGAGATTTGTGATATGCTCTAATGTTATTGCACAAAATGATGTGCTATATTTTAAATTTTAACATTTTTATAATATTATGCTAAATATAGCATATCGTTGGAGATGGAATGATAATGCCATGAGCTACTCGAAGCTCAACTCGATAAAAGCTCGTTCGAGTTCGGCTCGTTATGTAAATGAGCCGAGCTTGAACTTGATTTTAGGGCTCAATTGATAAACGAGCCGAGCTTGAGCGTTTAACCTCGCGAACAGGCTCGTTTATGATCTCACGAAATGCTCGTTTACGAGCAGTTTTAGAGTTCCACATTGAATGGAAATGAGAAGCCTTACCTCTATACCATCTATAAATACTTCCTTTTCTTTTCTTTCATTCTCAATACATGAGTCAAGTCTATAAAGATAAATTTCTTTAAGACTTGTTTAGTTTTTAACTTTTATAAAACTCTTTTTAATTTGACATTTTAAATTATAAATGCCTTAATGAAAAGAGTTATAGTTAGTATTATTTTTTTAGTTCTTATTTTAGTTTCTTAAAAAATATTTAAATAGTAATATGTTCTTTTTAATTATTTATTTTATCGATTGATAATAAAAATAATTAAATGTTTAATTAGTTTAAAATATTTTATTATAATTTTGGTTAAAACCGAGCTCAAAACAAGCTATATTCGAGCTCTAGACGAGCTTTTTTCGAGCTCTAACTCTAAATGAGCTCGAGCTTGAACGAGCTTGCTAAACGAGTCGAGCTCGAGCTCCATATTTCAATTCTTATCGAGCTCAAGCTCGGTAATTTTATGGAGAGCCGAGCTTGAGCTTTTCAAAGCTCGGCTCGGCTCGGCTTGATTACCCCTAATGCTAAATATAGCTAAGTAGCAATAATGTAAATATAGAATGACATTGGCACCACTGATAGCAAACGCTTAAAATTATGCTAAATATAACATAACATTAGACCATCTTTCATGTACATACTTATGATATATTTAGCATATAAATAGTATCAAAATGCTACATATAGCAAAAGAGTTTTTGGACAATTTGAACTTTTTTCATTTAAATTGATTTTGGCTCAAATAATCTAAACTGAAAATATTATTTGAATTTTTGTTTGGATATATATAGAAATGTGTGATTTTAGTTGTAAAAAGAGTAATTGAAATGTCAAAGCAAAACACATTATTGAAAATGGATTCAAAATTGTGAGATTTTAGAAGAGATAGAATTAGATTTTAAAGAGTTGAATGAAAGTTGACCATATTGATTTGGAGTTTTGATTTTATAAAAAAAAAAAAAAAGGTTCTACATGCTTATTTAAGTCGACAAATTCGTTTGAATGATTTAAAACGGGTTCGAATCTGTTTGCCAAACGAGCCTTTACCATGGCCATGGATTTTTAGACGACAACAACATTAGCGTTGTTATACCAAATTTCATGTAAGGTCAAAGGACCCAATTTTCACAAAATGGCAAGGCCCAAATTTCTATTGGCTTGTATCACAAATAAACCTAATATTTTGATAATCACCAACAAAACGAGTTTTAATTGCTAGTATGTTTGTCAAGTTTGATAGAAGCAAAATGTCAAAAAGCATGAAGCAAAGTGTCAAGAAGCTTGAAGATTGAAATGTTAATACATCAAAAAAAAAAAAAAAATCAAGCATGAAGAGCAAGATTAAGATATTCCAATATAAAAGAAAATTATCTTCAAAGCACTTGGTAACATTTGGCTCAAAGTTTCTTTAAAAAATCTTTTAATTCATTTAATTTGGACTTGAATGAATTCTATTTTTTTAAAGTAAATATTTAGGCCTTAATCTTTCATAGTCACATTTTATATTAAGGCATGCGAATTCATGTTTAGAAAATTAGCTTACTTTGAATTTTAAATCGAGCATTCTTATCTTACTTTATCAAAATTTAAAGTAAATCATTTGATCCTTACAATTGTATATAAAATCATTTAAATTGTCGTTTTTATTAAGAAAATATTGAACACAAAGTTTTATTTTAAGCATATTTTAATATCGGTTCTTTTTTTCTTAAAAACTTGTACTTAACTTCCAGTAGAGCCGATATCATGTTTAGTGTTGGCTTGTGTGCTAGATTTCAATCTAATCCAAAAGGTCTCACCTTAGTGCCGTTAAAAGCATTTTTGTTACATTAGTGGGACTAAGAATCTAGGTTTATAGTATCCTAAAAGGTTTCAGTTAGATTTGCTTAGTTCCTTCGATACCGATTGGGCCGGATGCTCAATCGATCGGAAAAGCACTAGTGTCACATGTCATTTTTAGATTTGTATTAGTGTCTTGATTTAGCAAAAAGTAAAATTTGGTTGCTTTATCCACGGTCGAAGCCGAATACATTTTGGTGGCTAGTTGTTGTGCACAAGTTCTTTGGATGAGACATACATTGCATGATTATGGTCTTTCGTTTTCTTACACTCCTATCATGTGTGATAACACAAGTGCCATCAACTTATCCAAAAATTCAGTGTTCACTCAGGCACGAAGCACATAGAAATTCGACATCATTTCTTGCGTGACCATATGAAAGAGAAAGCATTACATTAGAATTTATTTGCACGAAAAAACGATTGGCCAATATATTCACCAAACTTCTCGCGTTAGAAAAATTTGCATATATTAGGTGAGGTATTGTCATTTTTTATGTATCCAAAGTTGCTTGAATTTGTTTTTGAACCTCATTTTAATTAATTCTTTTGGCTTCACATATCTATTGTTATATTTTGTTAGTTTCTTGCTTTTAAATTTCCAAGTTGATAAGTATGAAATTTGAAACAAAGTTGCTTTTGATTTTAGTGTCTTTTATTGAAAATTATATCCTTAAGTCTTTCAACTTGTGTATCTTAATGGAGTTTATATCTATGAGATTGTTTTTGGTTGAAATTGTTATTATTCTGTCAATTCTATATAATTCTTGATTTTTTTTTAATGTTAAGAAGGACGTGTTGTTTGATTTTCTTACAAAACGGTCGACCGGTTCTTCATTATAGCTGTTTGAGCGAGAAGCCGAAGAAACAGTCGTCTGGATGGCCAACTAATAGACCGGTTGTCGCAGAGGAGCCCCTAAAAAAGTCAGTTTCTTCGAATTTTTCTCATTAGACCCACTTCAAAATCGAGCTTCCTCTTCTGCACTCTAAAAAATTCGACCTTCTGCACCCATTTTCACTCAAATCTCTCCACCAAACTCAATTCCTATTGACTATGCATCAAATTCTCATTAAATTTCTCTCCAAAACCTCTTGAATCCTCTCAAGTTCATTTCTCTCTCTCTCAAACCCTAGGTTCTATCACTCTCCTTCAAGCCGCCCTTTTCTTTCTTCTTTCTCTCAAATTCCTTCCACAAACTCCTTTCAAATCACTCCAAGATCAAATTACTTGAACCAATTTCTAGCATTTCACTAAAATTCCAAAAATCCCAAATCACAAATCCATTATCTCAAAATTTTTTATGGGTCGCAAATCTATATCTGATGGAGGTCGAGACAAACGTGTTCAGACTGAGGATGATGTCGAGCATATCGAGCAATCTCCAACCACCTCCCGACGATCGAACACTTAATCTTTCCAAGAAAATGCTATTCTCAAGCTCAAAGAGGTAGTGTTTCCTAATTTGATGATTTTAGTATTCTTGAGATGTTCACTGCTATTGGTTGGGTACATTTTATGCAGTTGGAAGAATTCATTTTTTCCGAGCTAGTGAGAGAATTCTATATAACTGAAATCCACTCATTGGAGAGAGTTTAGGACTCAAGTTAAGGGTGTCATCATTACCTTTTATGCCAATACGCTTGATTTACTTCTTAAGGCATCAATTGACAGCCTCCATATTTATAGTAGAAAAGGTTAAGCAACGGTTGAAAATTTTGATAAATTAGAGTGTATTGCGAGATTGACGGGTCAAGCTCCTTTTGGGCCTAGTAAGCCTCTAGCCAAAGATCTCTATCTTCCCGCCAAGATACTTGATCACATCATAGGCTATACAATCTATCCGATCTCTGGTTATAGATTTGAAGTTAGTGCTTTCAACTACTCCATCATCGATTGCCTTATGATTGGCCATAAGCCATCCCTTGGCAAAATCATCACTCTTCATATGGCTCATGTGGTTGAACTCAAGAGTGTTCCTTTACCATACAGCAAAGTCATCACCTTGCTCCTCAAAGCGAATCGCGTTCCTATTCCGAATGAGTTCAAAGAGGTTTCAGTGGACCAAATCAACTCCACGACTCTCAAGCAGATGAAGATATACAAGGGTCTCGATGGAGCTTGGTTCTTCAAATCTCCTATAAGTGGTGCCTCTTCCTCACGCGGGAACAAAAATGATGAAGATAAAGTCCAAGATGAATTGGAAGCTACCGCGGCAGCCGCCGGATATCGGGCGGGACAAGATCATGATGAAGTCCCTGTTGGCCCACGAGCGAGTGCCTTCCGGTTAACCGAGGAGCACTACACGATGCTGCAAGCTCGCCTTGACTCTCTCACTGCCTCGGTTGATGAGCTTCGCGGAGCTTACAACACTTACTTTGACCATTTCGATGGCGTCTTAACGAGCTCTCCTCCTCATTCAACACCATGACGCTCAATCAACAGGCCTTCTTCGACCATGTGTATCATCAATTTCCTCTAGCACCATCTCCGCCGCCATCCGACTAGATGTCTCCTCATGTTATTCTCGATTACTTACTGCTTTTACTTGTGTCTATTTCCTTTGTTCTATGTATTGAGATATATGGACTTCTTATTTCACCTTCTTATTGTACTTTGGAATTTCTTACTCATTTGGTGATTATGGACTTGGTTCTTGGTGTTTATGATTTATGTCATTTTCTTTTCTATGATTATTATTTCCTTGTTAGTGGCTTATGTCATTGGTTCTCATATTGTTGATTATATCTTTTGGATCCATATGCTTCTTACATGACTATGTTTTTATTCATTTCTATTGTGCATTTCTCATGCTTTTATTCCTTTGTTTTCTTCTTCCTTTTTGACAAATGCCAAAATAGGGAAGCTTAGTATGATTGCATGATTATATATTATTTTTATATGGGCATAAAGTAAGGGAAAGTATCATCTTTTGGGTTGGGGAAAATTTATTATTTAAGCTCATGTATTTGCCTTTTTCAGTCTTTATGCAGTCATTTTGTTTATCATTATTAAAAAGAGAAAAATTGTTGGCTTATTTAAAAAATAAACCTAATATTTTGATAATCACCAACAAAATAAATTTGTATTGCTAATATGTTTATCCAGTGTGATTGAAGCAAAATGTCATAAAGCTTGAAGCAAAGTGTTAAGAAGATTGAAGATTGAAATGTTAATACACACAGAAAAATCAAGTATGAAGAGCAAGATTAAGATATTCTTATGTAAGGAAAAATCTATCTTTTAAGCATTTGATAACATTTGACTCAAAGTTTCTTTAAAAATTATTTTGATTCATTTACTTTGTAATTGAACGAATTCGATTTTCTTAAAGTAAATATTTAGGTCTTAATCTTTCATAATCACATTTTATATAAAAGCAAATGAATTCATGTTAAGAAAATTAGCTTACTTTGAATTTTAAATTGAGCATTCTTGACTTACTTTATGAAAATTCAAAGTAAATCATTTGATACTTTCAATTAATTATAAAATCATTTAAATAATCATTTTTATTAAGAAAATATTGCACACAATATTTTATTTTAAGCATATTTTAATATCAATTCGTTTTTGCCTTAAAAATTTAGGTTTTTAGGTGATATTTTGACGAACCAGTCGACTGCTTCTATGAGCCAAGCGACCGATTCACCTGCAACGCGCTCAAAAAAAAAAAAGCTGTTGCAACTAGCCGTATTGTTGGACTATTTTGGCCAATAAAACGGTCGACCGTTTGGCGAAGTGGTCGACCGTTTCTTCGGTTGGAACATTTTTAAAATAAGTTTTTGAGCAACATATAGATGGCTTAAGTTCTATTTGCTATTTGTAGTAAGAAAACGTAATATTCTGAAATTCTCTGAGCAAAAAGCCTTACAAAAACATCTATTTCTTCTCTTGATTATTCTCTTACATCATTGTGCATCTTTTTTAAGAAAGAAACTATAAACACTTTTGAGCCAATTATTATCAAATTCTTAGAGTGATTCTCTCATAGATTTGTCAATTGAAATATTTCTATTTTAAGAGAGTTAGTGAGCTTCATTGTATTCATCATTTTACCATACTACCTTTGTGAGAGTTAGTCGAGGTTTCAACGAAGGAGTTTTTCCGAAGACCCGAAACAACTTCGGTGGGTTTTTGTAAGGAGGATTGGATAATCCTCAGCTATGCCCATGAGGTGTTTGACGTATGTACATTTTAGATCGAGCCGAAAGTCGATCGCTATAGTGGACAAAAACCTTGCTCGTGACGGAGAGTTTGGTAATGGGGGACGTAGATCTTTTCGGATCGAACCTCCACAAACATCTTTTCGGAGAGCTTACTCCGAAATGATCTACGTCCCCCGTTACCAAGCTCTCTGCCACGAGCAAGGCCTTTGTCCACTATAGCGATCGACTTTCGGCTCGAAGATTACCCAATCCACCTCACAATAAACCCACCAAAGTTGCTTCAGGTCTTCAGAGAACCTATTTGTCGAAACCTCAACTAACTCTCGCAAAGGTAGTATAGAATGATGATGAATGCAATGAAGCTTACTAGCTCTTGTAATACGAAATATTACAATTGACAAATCTATGAGAGAATCACTTTAAGAATTTAATAGTGATTGGCTCAAAAGTATTTTTAGTTTCTTTATTAAAGAGATGCACAATGATGTAAGAGAATAATCAAGAGAAGAAAGAGATGTTTTGAAAGGTTTAGTGCTCTGAAATTTCAGAATATTACGTTTTCTTTCTTAAATGAACAAATATAACTCAAGCCTTTTATATGTAGCTCAAAACTCATTTTTAAATATGTTTCAACAGAAGAAGCGGTCGACCGCTTTGCTAAACAGTCAATCATTTTATACTTTTATTGGCCAAAACAGTCCAACAAAACGACTAGTTGCAATGGCTCTTTTTTTTTTAGCGCATTGCAGGGGAATCAGTCGACTGGTTCGTGGAAGCAGTCGGCCAGTTCTTCTAAATTTCACCTAAAAAACTAAGTTTTTAAGACAAAAACGAACCAATATGAAAATGTGCTTAAAATAAAACTTTGTGTGCTATATTTTTCTTAATGAAAACGATCGTATAAATGATTTTATAAATAATTAAAAGGATCAAATGATTTACTTTGAATTTTCATACAGTAAGACAAGAGTGCTCAATTTAAAATTCAAAGTAAGCTAATTTTTTTAACATGAATTCATTTGCATTAATATAAAATGTGACTATAAAAGATTAAGGTTTAAATATTTACTCTAAAAATAAAATAGAATTCATTCAATTCCAAAGTAAGTGAATTAAAATATTTTTTTACAGAAACTTTGGGCCAAAAGTTATCAAGTGCTTAGAAAATGATTTTTGCTTATATTGGAATATCCTAATCTTACTCTTCATGCTTGATTTTTGTTAATGTATTATCATTTCAATCTTTAAGCTTCTTGACACTTTGCTTCAAGCTTTTTGACATTTTGCTTCAATCACACTTGACAAACATATTAGCAGTAAAACTCATTTTGTTGGTGATTATCAAAACATTAAGTTTATTTGTGACATAAGCTCACAATTTCTTCCTTTTTGATAATGACAAACAAAATGATTGCATAGAGATTGGAAAAGGCAAATACATGAGCTTGAATAATAAATTTGTGTTGTTCCCCCTTACTTTGTGCCCATGTGAAAATAATATGTAATCATGAAATCATACTAAGTTTCCCCCTTTTTGCATTTGTTAAAAAGGAAGAAGAGGACAAAGGGACAAAAACATGAGAAAGGCATAATAGAAATGAATAAAGATATAGCCATGTGAGAAGCATATGGATCCAAAAGGCATAATCAACAATATGAGAACCAAAGACATAAGCCACTAACAATGAAAGAACAATCATAGAAAAGAAAATGGCGTACACTATAAACGCAAAGAACCAAGTCCATAATCACCAAATGAGCAAGAGAATGGAAAAGTATAATAAGAAGAAGAGATAAGAAGTCTATACATCTATGTACATAGAACAAAGGAAATAGACTGAAATACAAGGAGTAAGTAAACGAGGATAACACGAGGAGACGTCTAGTCATATCGCGGCGGAGGTGGTGGCGGAGGGAATTGACGATACATATGGTCAAAGCAGGCTCATTGATTGAACATCATGGAGTTGAACGAGGAAAAGAGCTCGGTGTGACGCCCATTGAAATGGTCTAAGCGAGTATCGTAGACTTCGTGAAACTCATCAACTGAGGCGGTCAAATAATCAAGGCGAGCTTGCATCATCGTGTTGTGCTCTTCGGTGAATCGGAAGACACTCGCTTGTGGGCCGACAGGGACTTCATCATGATCCTGGCTTGCCAGATTTCTGGCGGTGGCAGCGGCAACATCCAATTCATCTTGGAATTCATCTTCATCATTATTGATCCCACGCGAGGACGAGGCACCACCTGCAAGGGATATGAAGAACTAAACTCCATCGGAACCCCTAAATATCTTCATCTGCTTTGAGAGTCGTGGAGTTGATTTGGTCCAGTGAAACCTCTTTGAACTCATTTTGAATAGGAACGCGATGCGTTTTGAGGAGTAAGGTGATGACTTCACCATATGGTAGAGGAGCACTCTTTAGTTCTACCACATGAGTTATATGAAGAGCAATGATATTGCCAAGGAATAGCTTACGGCCAGTCATAAGGCAATCAAGATGTAGTAGTTGAAAGCACTAACTTTGTTTCTATTACCAGAGATCAGATAGATGATATAGCCTATGATATGATTAACTATCTTGGTGGGAAGAAGGAGATCTTTGGCTAGAGAATTACTAGGCCTAATAGGAGCTTGACTTATCAATCTCGTAGTACACTCCAATTTAATAAAATTTTCTACCGTTGGCCAACCTTTTCTATTATAAATATGGGTGTTGTTGGTTGTGCCTTAAGGAGTAAATCAAGTATATTGGCATAAAAGGTAATGATGACACCCTTAACTTGAGTCCTAAACTCTCTCCGATGAGTGGATTTCAGGTTATATAGAATTCTTTCACTCGGGAAAAATGAATTCTTTCAACTCTATAAAATGTACCCAACCAATAGCAGTGAACATCTCAAGAGTACCAAAATTAGCAAAATCAGGAAAAACTACCCTTTGAGCTTGAGAATAGCATTTTCTTGGAAAGATTGAGTGTTCGAAGGTCGGGAGGTGGTTGGAGATTGCTCGATATGCTCGACATCATCCTTAGTCCGAACACGTTTGCCTCGACCTCCATCAGATGTAGATTTGCGACCCATAATAAAAAATATTTGAAATAATAGATTTGTGATTTAGGGTTTTTGGATCCTGAGTGGAATGCGAGAATTTGGTTCAAGTAATTTGATCTAGGAGTGATTTGAGAGGAATTTTATGAAAGAAATTTGAGAGAAAGATGAAAGAAAGGGGCAGATTGAATGAGAGAGAGAGAGTGATGAATTTTAGAGGATTCAAGAGGTTTTGGAGAGAAGTTTGATGAAAATTTGGTAGAGTTAATAGAAATCGAATTTGGTGGAGAAATTTTGAGTGAACATGGGTGAAGAAGGTCGAATTTTTTGAGTGTAAAAGAGGACGCTCAGTTTTGGAGTGAGTGGAATGACAAAAATACGCATATATTGCCCTTTTTCCGAGCTGCTTTGCAACAATCGGTCGATTGTTTCTTTGGCTTCTCGCGCAAAATGCTATGGCGAAGAACCGGTCGACCGTTTTGTAAGAAAATCCTACAAAACAGACTTCTAAACCCAAAAACTCAAAAAAAAAATTCAAGAACTATATAGAATTGTAAATGAAGATAAAATAATGCTCAAAATACTCAGAATAATAACAATTTCAATAAAAACAATCTCATAGATATGGACTCCGTTTAGAAGCAAAAGTTGAAAGATTAAAGGATATAATTTTTTTCAATAAAAAGACACTAAAAGCAGAAGCAATTTTATTTCACATTTCATACTGATCAACTTCAAATTTTAAATACAATGATCTAGCAAAATCTAACAATAGATATGTTAAGCCAAAAGAATTAATTAAAATGAAATACTAAAACAAATTCAAGTAATTTCAAATACATCAATAATGCCAAGACCTCTCCAAATCTATGTAAATATTTCTAACACGAGAGGTTTGGTGAATATATCGGCCAATTATTTTTTTGTGCAAATAAATTCTAATGCAATGTCTCCTCTTTGCACATGATCACGCAAGAAATGATGTCGAATTTCTATGTGCTTCGTGCGTGAGTGAAAAAATGAATGTTTGGACAAGTTGTTGGTACTTGTGTTATCACTCATGATAGGAGTGTAGGAAAATGAAAGACCATACTTATGCAATGTTTGTCTCACCTAAAGAACTTGTGAACAACAACTAGCTGCCAGAATGAATTCGGCTTCGGTCGTGGATAAAACAATCGAGTTTTACTTTTTGCTAAACCAAGACACTAATGTAAATCCTAGAAAATGACATGTGCCTATAGTGCTTTTCCGATCGATTGAGGATCCGACCCAATCAGCATCAGAGTAATTAAGCAAATCTAAATTAGATCCTTTAGGATACCATAAACCTAGATTCTTAGTCCTATTAAAATAACAAAAAATGCGTTTAGCGGTACTAAGATGAGACGATTTGGGAATAGATTGAAATCTAGCACATAAGCCCATGCTAAACATGATATCGGGTCTACTTGCGGTTAAATAAAGGAGTGATCTGATCATACCTCGATATTTTGTTATATCAACCGCAACTCCGTGCTCGTATTTGTCAAGCTTTATGGAAGAGCGCATAGGTGTGTTCATTGGCTTTACATCATCCATTTCAAACTTTTTGAGCATGTCTTTCATATATTTAGCTTGGTTGATTACGATTCCTTTTTTGGTTTGCTTGATTTGTATTCCGAAGAAGAAATTTAGCTTTCCCATCATACTTGTCTTGAACTCCCTACTCATACACTTTGCAAAGTCCTCACAAGAATGTCATTAGTAGAACCGAAAATAACATCATCTACGTAAATATGCATGATCATATTATCACCTTAACTTTTGTAAAAAATAGTAGTATCTGTTTTTCCCATTGAAAAATCATTTGAGAGAAGGAATTTGCTCAACCTATCACACCAAGTTCTAGGAGCTTGTTTTTAACTCATATAGAGCCTTTTTCAATTTAAAAACATGGTCCGAATACTTGTGATTTTGAAAACCGGGTGGTTGTTCTACATAAACTTCTTCTAAGATATATCCATTTAAAAAAGCACTTTTAACATCCATTTGGAAAGCAATGAAATCTCTATGACAAGCAAAACTAAGTAATATTCTAATGAATTCTAATCTAGCGACCGGTGCGAAGGTTTCTCCATAATCAATACCTTCTTCTTGATTGAAACATTGAGCCACTAATCTAGCCTTGTTTCGCACAATTACACTATTTTCGTCGCGTTTGTTCTTAAAGACCCACTTGGTTCCTATAATGGATCGACTACTAGGTCTAGGGACTAAGTCCCAAACATTATTTCTTTCAAATTGATTTAGTTTTTCTTGCATAGCTAAAATCCAAAAATCATCATTTCGGCTTCTTTAAAATTCTTTGGCTCAATTCGAGAAACAAAAGCAAAATTATTACAAATATTTTAAGTAAAATTCTAGTAGTCACTCCGTAAGACGGATTACCAATAATGAGGTCTTTAGGGTAATTAGTATTATACCTTCAATGTTTAGGTATGGGTTGATCATTTCGAATTTCTTGAGAAGTAATATCATGGACATCTTGACATTCTTGTTGATGCTCTTGAATAATACAATCGTGAGCTTCTTGAGGATCCACTTCTTTTGTCTGTTCTTCATTTTTCAATTGGAGAGTGAGTTGTTCAAGTGGGAACTCTGAATCTTTATCATGAGAAGAGACACTTTTTCCTTGATCAAGGAATTAGATTCATCAAAAGTAACATGAATAGATTTTTCTACAACTAAAGTCATTTTATTAAAAACTCTATAAGCTTTACTAGAACTAGAGTCCCCGTGAAAAATACCAATATCGACTTTTGCATCAAATTTATCCAATTTGTCTTTTGTGTTCAAAATGAAGCATTTATATCCAAAAATTTTAAAATATCCGATATTAGGTATTCTACCCTTCCGAAGCTCGTAAGGAGTTTTGCACTTCTTCTTAGTTACAAAGACTCTATTTACTATGTAACAAGTGGTATTGACCGCTTCGGCCCAAAAGTGTTTTGGTAAATTATTTTCATTTAACATAGTGCGGGTCATTTCTTGTAATGTGCGATTCTTTCTTTCTACTACACCATTTTGTTGAGGTGTTCTATTAGCCAAAAAGTTATGATCATAACCATTGGTATTGCAAAATATTTCAGATGTATCCTTAGCAAATTCTCCAACATGATCACTTCTAATTAATATTATAGTATAGCCTTTGTCATTTTGAACACGCTTACAAAATTTTTAAAGATTAGCAAAGCTTTATCTTTGAATTTTAAGAATGTAACACATGTAAAACGTGAAAAATCATCGACTACAACAAATGCGTAATGTTTTCCTCTAAGACTTGCGGTCTCAGAGGGGCCAAATAAATCTATATGTAAAAGTTGTAGAGGTCGAAAGGTAGAAAAATATTACTTGCTTTTAAAAGGAGGTTCTAACTTGTTTGCCTAACTGACAAGCTTCACAAATTTTCTCTTTTTCAAATATTATATCTGGCAAACCTTTGACATAAACAATTTTAGAAATTTTTGAAATCAAGTCCATGCTTTCATGTCCAAAATGTCTACGCCAAAGCCAAGAATTATCTTTTAAAGTGGCAAAATACTTTTCATCAAGATGATCATGTACAATATCAATGTTGTAAATTTTATCATTTCAGTTACCCATAAACATAATCTGATTTGATGTAGCATCTTCAATTTTGCAAGAAGATGAATCAAATACTATACAATAATATTTGTCATATAATTGACTAATACTTAGTAAATTATGCTTTAGATTATCCACTAGTTGAACATTTTCAATTGAACGAGAAAGTGAATTACCAATATTTTTGAAACCAAGAATTTTTCTTTATGAGTAGTCACCGAACGTCACATGTCCACTGTCCTTCTTTGTGAAATTAGAGCGTAATGAGAAGTCTCCGGTCATGTGTTTTGAGCATCCGCGATCAAGAACCTACCTGCTCTTTATTCTCTTTAGTTCCTATACAAAAAAATTTAAGTTTTGATCTTTGATACCCATACTAACTTAGGTCCAATAATGGTAGTGGTTTTAAATTTTTTTATCCACTCATAGTTTGAAACAAGACTCATATTTTTCTTAATATAGCAATCGAATGAGGTATGATCATGAGCATTGCAGTAGTGACATATAATATGTAATGAGCTTGAAGCTTTGATAAAATCGTTAGCAAGCAAATTTTGCTTCAAGGTTGGTTTAAAATCAAGTCCTTGTTTGTTGAAAATACACTGTTGTTCACTAATCATCATATCTAAAGTTTTATTTTCTAAGGTGAATTTGTGAACAACCTTTGTCAAATCATCAACTCTTTCTTTCAATGAAATATTTTCTTTTGCCAAATCTTCATTTTTCTTTTCCAAAATAGAAATATTTTCTAGCTCAATAGAAAGTGATGCAGTTTTCTTTTTTAAGAGAGTGATTTTGGTGACAAGCTTTTCGAAATTTGCAAGAAGCGCATCATATGAAATGGATAACTCGTCATATGAAGAATCATTATCAACTAGAGAGTTTTAAATTTGCTGGGGATTTCTTCTTGTCTCTCATCTTCTTGATCCTACTCTTCACTATCATCCTATGTAATCAATTGACGAGCCTTCTTTTTCTTTGCAAATTTTGTTGTTGTTGTGGGCATTCATCCCTTTTATGACCGGGCTTTACACTCGTAGCAAATGATAGAATCTTTGGTTCCTTCTTTGTTGTATCTTCTTGGTGTTCTTCGAAAATCTTTGAATCGATTGAATTTTTCAAGAAGAGCGATGAGATCCCTTATTTCGCTTTCGTCTAAACTTTGACACTTATATTCTTTTTCGGATGTCAATTTTAAGGAAATTTTCCTTTTTGGCTTCTCTTCTAATTGATCTTTTCTCTTTGAGGTTTTGTCATTACTTTCCGACATATTAAGCTCATGAGTAATCAATACACCATAGAGCTCTTCAGTGGTGTACTTTTGAGTGGTCTTTGTTGTCTCAATCACGGTCTTATGTATAGTCCACGACTCTGGCAAAGATTTAAGAATTTTACTCACAAGCTCATCATTAATAAGTTTTCGATCAAGTGCTTCCAAGTCATTAACAATATCGGTGAATCTAGTATCATGTCTTCAATGGTTTCATTTTCTTTCATAAAGAAGTTCTCATACTTAATAACTAGCATATTGATTTTAGTCTCTTTGGCTTGACTAGTTCCTATATGAGTGATTTCACGCAAACTCCAAATGTCTTGTGCGGACTCACACAAACAAATGCAATTAAACTCATTTTTGTCTAATGCACAATGCAAAACTTTTTTAGCTCAAGTATTTAGAGAAAGTTTTTTTTTTTTTTTTTTTGTCTTCCTCATCATACTAATGTTTTCTTTCAAGACCAAGTGGTTTGGTTTCCCTCTTCTTTGATAAGCTTCATAGGAATATATAGACCGTTTTCTATCACTTCTCAAAGAGTATCATCAATAGATTGGAGATAGATAGTCATCCGAGCCTTCCAATAGTTATAGTCATTACCATAAAAAAGTGGAGGCCGATTTGTGGAATACCCCTCTTGAGTGTGAAAGCTAGTACTAGCCATACTCTAGATTGTGAAATTTAAATGAATGCAATGAGCAACTTTACTATGATACCAATATTTGACCCAACAATGACTAACCAAGAGAGGGGGGTGAATTGGTTTTTAGACTAAATACTAATAAACCAAAATTTGTATACTAACAAATGACGTTAAAAATAATCAAATAATTGATACTAATATAAATTTTAGCAACTATTCAAAAACAAGACAAGAAGAATAATAAGTAAAGAGTAAGGGAAAGAGAGTGCAAACTATTTGTTTACGTCTCCCGTTACCAAGCTCTCCGTCATGAGCAAGGTCTTTGTCCACTATAGCGATCGACTTTGGGCTCAATCTAACATGTACATAGGCCGAACACTTCACGGGCACACCCAAGTATTACCCAATCCTCCTCACAATAAACCCGCCGAAGTTGCTTCGGTCTTCGAATAACCCCTTCGTCGAAACCTCGACTAACTCTTACAAAAGAAGTATGGAAAGATGATGAATACAATGAAACTTACTAGCTCTCTCAAAATAGGAATATTACAATTGACAAATCTATGAGAGAATCACTTTAAGGATTTGATAATAATTGACTGAAAAGTGTTTTTAGTTTCTTTCTTGAAAAAGATGCACAATGATGTAAGAGAATAATCAAGATGATAGATAGATGTTTTTGTAAGGCTTTTTGCTCAGAGAATTTTAAAATATTACGTTTTCTTTTTTAAATGAACAAATATAACTTAAGCCTTTTATATGTGGCTCAAAACTCAATTTTAAAAATGTTCCAGCAGAAGAAGAGGTCGACCGCTTCGCCAAATGGTCGCCCATTTTATTGGCCAAAATAGTCCAACAAAACGGCTAGTTGCAACAGGTTTTTTTTTTTTTTAGTGCTTTGCAGGGGAACCGGTCGACCGGTTTGTGAAAAGCGATCGACCGGTTCGTCTAAATTTCACCTAAAAAACCAAGTTTTTAAGGCAAAAACGAATCGATATGAAAATGTGCTTAAAATAAAATTTAGTGCGCTACATTTTCTTAATGAAAACGATCCTTTAAATGATTTTATAAACAACTAAAATGATCAAATAATTTACTTTGAATTTTCATAAAGTAAGATAAGAATGTTCAATTTAAAATTCAAAGTAAGCTAATTTTCTTAACATGAATTTATTTGCCTTAATGTCAAATGTGACTATGAAAGATTAAGGCCTAAATATTTACTTTAAAAAAAATAAATTCGTTCAATTCCAAAGTAAATGATTAAAAGATTTTTTTAAAGAAACTTTGAGCCAAAAGTCATCAAGTGCTTAGAAGATGATTTCTCTTACAATAGAATATCATAATCTTGCTCTTTATGCTTGATTTCACAATGGAATATCATAATCTTACTCTTTATGCTTGATTTTTCTTGATGTATTAACATTTCAATCTTCAAGCTTTTTGACATGTTGCTTCAAGCTTCTTGACATTTTGCTTCAATCACGCTTGATAAACATATATTCAAAACATTAAGTTTATTTGTGACATAAGCCAATACACACGATAACTAGCCTAGACAGCTAGCAACTGCCCGGGCCACCTAACATGCAGCAAGGGCGGTTGAGCTGTCGTGTAGCAACTGGCATGGCCGGCCAACAACCAATTGAGCCGCCCAACAATCGACATGGGTGGCTAGCAACCGCCCAGATCGCCCAACATCTGACATGGCAATTGGCAGCCACCTGGTCCACCAAACAACCGACCAATCGTTGCCCGGCCGTCGACAACAACTTAACATGACGATTTTTTAAATTTTTGAAACACGTACTATTTTTTAAAAACATAAAAAAAAACAAACAAACAAACAAATTTACTATTTACTATAATCTCCCATTATCAACATAGTTTATTGACTTACAAATTTCTTTGAACGTTTGCTGAAATTATCTGAAAATTTTTATAAAAATTGCATTATAGTACACTAAAATCCATATTTTCAAAATGTGTGACCCATTTTGCAATTTTCAACTTAAGATCATGCTTCTAACTAACCAAGATATACCATTAATAAATCAAATTTCATGGATTTGCCACAGCCATCATAGCCCTTACCATTTATATTTGAAACTAGGATTAGATAAAACTGAACCAAACCTTATTAAAAAAAAAAAAAAATACACTTGGTTATGAGAAGAAAGATCAAAATTTCAAAAATCCAATCTAAAGAGGACATGCTTCCTCGTTATGTTGATTTTTACCTTCTCTTGGAAAAGCCATCAAAAGGGTTCTCAAGTTAAGAATGTAAAGACGAAAGCAATTCATATTTGGAAAACATGTTTTTAAAGAATGCTAGCAAAACACAAAAGACACGACAACATTACAAAAATCAAGGCAAAAGAACGAGTTGAAGGCTATTCTTTCTCAGTGTTTATACTCAATATTCTCTCTGCAAGTAATAAATCATCCGGGGTTGTGACCTGCAAAAATACTTCCGCACATTCATATTTTTACACCAACAAGAATCAAGATGATGTTCCTTTTAAATCTCCTCCATAAAAAGAGAAAAAAAAATGTATATATTGATCGGTAATTAGATTAAAGTTACGAACTGCGAATTCGGTACCTTGATGTTGGTGTAAGCTCCCTCAGTTATATACACAGGATGTCTGAGGTGCTCCACAATAGACACATCATCAGTCACTTCAAGCCCTTCTCTGTTGCAAAAGAAAGGTTTAGAATATACATGGCATTAGGATTTCATAATATTTACACATTTTTGCCAGGCCTGTCTTGTAATTGCCATTAAACTGCCAAATAGAATCTCTGTAGAATTTTCCAAACAGTATGTAGACGGCAGATTTTTTGGATGTCATAATAACGCATGTATCTAGTATCAATAGACAGGGTTTAAGGAATGAAAACCAGTGGAAAGTACATGATTACCTATTTACAAGTTCAAAACCCTTTTTCAGTAATCCAGGTTTGATGACCTGTAAGAGAAAATTGACACATATCTAAGTAAGAAAAAAATATCTTTTAACTTGACATGATTCTAAAGTTATCAACAGATGTGTAAATACATTCAAAATGAAAAACCTGTGGGGTCTGCATTTCCCAAAGTGTTTTCCTGTCCAAAGTTTTAACTACAAAAGACTCGCTGTTTGCCTGCATGAAAAATAGGGAAACAATTTTCAACATCGTCAAGACGAAAGAGTCAGCATTCGATAAGGAGCTCTTGACAAGTCCGCTCCCAATGCAATATATCGAACTCTTTATGACACGTAGAAGTTTAACAAGACATCAGATGATTCAATTAAATTATTGATGCTTTAAATGAAAAGTTTTATGTTTCAAAATTTATTCCTCTGTTCCAAGTGTTTCTCAAAATTCACTTCAACGGAAACCGAAAATAAAAAGATACAAAGTATCTAACGAGAATTAAATATGGGATAGACCATGATTAGTTTAAACCTCTTTGATTGTTGCTTTGACAGGAACACCGAGTACGGCTGCTCCATGCAACCAACCATCTTCAAGAACCTAAAAGCGAACAAAAGAAATCACCCTCTTATCCAAATCTAAGAAAAATTATGCTATAATGTTGAACAGTACTGGAAAAAATGTTCAGCACACAAATTACACATTTTGTAAAAGTAATATTTTGCAGAAATTATGTCGGAAATATGGTAGTTGCATGTTGCATGTCAATAAACACAACAAAATGTGGAATGAGAAAAGCTCATATTTGTTAAGATGTAGATTCTAGAGAAACAAAGTCAAGGAATTATAAGTGTACAATATACGAATATCCATTCCTTCCCAACCTTTCCAACTTCACCTGATGATACCAGAGGTCTTGCAGAATCATGGATGCAAACAAGATCAGAGTTAAGGTCAACTGCCTGTAAAGAGTATGCAGTAATCAGCAGCCAAATAGAGTAATGAATAAATGTGCAAGAACATGCCTAGTTTAGAGTTTAGCTGCTAGGCCTCTTTATAACAATTTTCATTAGTAGCTAGAGTTGCTTCCTTAAACAATTAAAGTGCAGAACTTGAAAGAGAACTCATAATCATATGGCCACAGAAGAAAAATCCCGTTCCCTTTAAAGAAGTGAGAGAAAGAGAAGAAACAATATAACTTCAACTGAAAATTGTCAACCGTTCAATATAAAGTTGTTTTTGTACGCTCGAAAGAATAATTTAGTAAACCGGAGGTGGCAAACAAACTTTGATTCCCTCTTTTAGAACCTTCACCAAACATCTTAGCAATTTAAGGTGAGACCACGATTCTCTTCTCTTCAAAATGCTTATTTATTGGTCTTCAGTCTCGTGCAAAGGTGACCGCCAAACAGTTATAAGGGCTAAGTAGTGGGACAACCAACTTGGAATAAAAATAATTTACCAAATGAAAGACAATATATTCAGAGCAGAATAAAAGACAGGTACACATAAGA
The DNA here is from genome assembly GCA_018132145.1 of Boehmeria nivea var. tenacissima. NCBI lineage: Eukaryota > Viridiplantae > Streptophyta > Magnoliopsida > Rosales > Urticaceae > Boehmeria > Boehmeria nivea. The sequence continues at coordinate 1,562,365 of CM030886.1, forward strand.
GGGTGAATATTACATAATCGCATACATATAATATCATGATCATCTACCTGAAGTCCGCTGTAAACAGAATCTTGTCTTTCCTTCCCAGGCATTGTAAACTTAAGTTCGACATCAATCGTTTCCTTGGCATCTGAGAAGATTACAAGAATCATAGTGTTTGATTCAGTTAAACATTTTAACGTGAAAAGGTTGCCAAGGAGGCAAATGCATATCCTAAGAGGAAGGTAATTGTACACGTAGAAACCACAAGCAGCAAAGTATACCTTCAAATACATCTTTGTAGGAGGGATCACAAACAACAACAATTTCTTTCACCTCAGTCATTTTGGAGAAAGTGTAGAAGCTGATAAAGTTGGGCACATAATTATTCGCAGGATCAGAGAAATCAAATGCAACAAATAAAAGAACCACACCATACTAACTGTTAAACTTGGCCTTTTGAGAACAATAAATGATGTTAGCCCCTACAAAAAAGAAAACTAATTATTGCACCCTTTCAAGCTCCTGTTACGTTGAGAAATTGCATAAGAAAAACTATAAACGCCACTTTGAAAAACCCATTTCATCTGTTCTTTTCAACTATTTACGACGGAATCGGCCCCTTCAAAACAAGGTTTGAACTAAGAGCATTGCATTAAGATGAATCTCAACGAAAATCAGGCAAGATTACATTGTTTTTCGAGTTAACAATAACCGAGCTGATCCAAAACTAACTAGATGCTGTTGATATATATATATATATTTTTTTTCATTTTTACTTACTGCTATTTCATGACAAACGAACCTTTTAGTAAAGGTACATAGTTAAATTCTCTATATTACCTATACAATGCAATTGGTTGGCCAAGTAGTGGAATGTACTGCTTTGGCATGCTGGCCTATTTGCACAAACATAAACAGCGTAATTTAATTTAATTTAATTTAAAAAATGGAGACACCATTATCATCTAAAATTCGAAGAAAATTCAAAAGCAGTGACAGGAGTTGTAGACTTACACCCATACGTTTGCCCTTGCCTCCAGCCAGAAGAATGACCGAAACGCTTTTTTCCTTTACTAAACCAACCTTTTCAGCAAAACAACAAACCAACAAACTTGGCTTTGAACCAACTCTTCCACGTCTCACTGCACGCCCAACAATTGCAAGACCATGTAAAGATTCAGAATCTATTTAGGAAAACAGACCAAAAAAAAAAAAAAAGAGGGACTACTTGCCTGGGAATGGAAGATTGTAATGCGGAAGTGTGTGAGAAAGAGGGATAGTCCTCACATCGGAAGAAAAAGCAGAAAAGGTGAGGCTCAGACTGAGCGTGGGAGTGGGTATGGCCATATCTGTTTTAGTGTTTTCGGATTGGACGTGGCATTCACTGTCACTGCTGACTTTGATACGCAACACAGAATGAAGTTCGGGCGGCGATGGATGGCTTGGGGTTTCTCGAGACGATGAGCGGTGGTCGGAGGGGAAGGTACGCCGCGATTCTCAGCGGCAGAGGCGACGGCGTTCGGCAGTGATTTTGGGTGGTTCAATTCGGCGGTGACCGACTTTGTTGCCGGCAGTTGTATGACAGAGATCTAGAGAGAGAGATAGAGAGAGAGAGAGAGAGAACGAGAGGGAGGCTTTGTGTTTGAAGATTGTGGGAGGAGTTGCAAGAATGATAAGGATGTGTTTTTTTTTTTTTTTCCCCCTCCACATCTTTCCTTTTTATTATTATTATTATTATTATTATTAATTATAGTAGTTTTCTTTTCTTTTTAAATTATGGTAGTATATTAATTCTGCGGTGCTCCATAATCATCGATGCTCTACCAATGAATATACGAGATATGTAAAAAATCATTACTACATGCTTTGCTATCATTATTACACATTTTTGTAGTGTTACATTGGCACACCACTAAGTGTTGCATTGTAGAAAGGCCTATAATTGTTGGGACAAAATTTCTTCCCAACTCCACGTGAGGCACGTGATCGGGTATCCCAGCTCGGGATGTCCGTTGTGCCATGCGTCGACTTCGCTAAGCTAGAGGTTACAAGTAAAAAGCTAAAAAGATTTTTTAGAATTCTGTCTCTCTCTCTCTCTCTCTCTCAATCACTCTATCCCTGCAGCTTGTGGGGAGGTCCGATTTATAGGTGGCTCGTTGTCTTTTCGAATGGCTCCTTGAGCATTCATGACGATTCCATGAATGCGGGGTTAATGACTCGTTAATGCAACCGTTTGGACTTAGTTGTAAGGAGAATTTTTGACCCCCCATTGAGAGGTTACGTGATCAAGTAATCTAGTGTGTGCAGGTCCACGTGCATATGAGCGCCTTTTGAACTTCTACGGTGGAAAATGACTGACAATTGATGCGTGCGAACACCCGCCGGCCACAGCACATTCCGGCGAGGTCCTGTCGGTTTTGGTGGCGTCCGGCGTGATCCTATCGGCCTTTGCATTCTTCTACAAGGTCCTGCCATCTCCAGTGGCTTCCAGCGGGGTCTGACGAGGTTCGGCGGGTCCAGCGGGGTCCGGCAGGGTCCATTTGGCCGGCTCTAGCGGGGTCTTGTGAGGTTCAGTCGGCTCCAGCAGCCTCCGTCGGTTTCGTCAGGATCGGCCGTGTTCTTTTGGACTGGGCTGGGCTGGGCTGCATTGTCGGCCCGTATTTCTCCTCATGGGCCCCCGGCCAAATCAAGGTGACTCATTTCTCTGGGCTTCCCCATGCTTGGCCCAACTTGGCTTTTTGGCCTAAGCTGAGATTGGACCTAACATCAGCCCTCGATTTTTCGTCCGAGGAACAGATGTCGAGTTAAGGAAAATGAGATTTTCGCCAAAAGTCATGTCGCCCGTTATGCTCCGGGCTATGAGTGATTCACTTTTACTTCTCAGGTGGATTACGCGAAATTATGTCCCGCGCCTATCGCGCCTCCGTAATGATTAGATGTTTTCTTCTATCTTTTTAAATCGATACGTTGATTTGACATGTACTGTGTAGGATTTGAAATTTTAGCTTTTTCCTTTTAGCAGTGAGCGCCGTCGGGAGTGTTTTCTAGCTACTTTGGGGGTTGCACGATAAGCGAGGAGTTTCAGGGACAAAAGGTCACCACATTTCCAATATAAGGCCCTATATTCACTTTTTCATTTTACTTTCTTCTCCTTAGAGCAGTTCTTTGTTTTCTTGACCTTATCTTGGCCGTTGTTAATGAAAGCTTCTTTGGGTCCCCCATTAGAGGCTCTGATAGGCGCGGCGGCACACGACGTCAGGCGTGGGCAGCAGTTGTCGGCTGCAGTGGAGCTCAACGACGGTGTCGGGGGCCGATTTGGTTCGACAGGTTTTGGCGGCCACCCGCCCGGGGCTGGTGGGGTCCCTCCTGCTCTGGCGGGGTCTCTCACGCTCAGGCGGGGTCCCGCACGTCTTGGAAAGGTCCCGCGCGCCTCGACGAGATCTGGCAGGGTCCTTCCTGCTACGACGGCGTCCTGCGAAGTACCACGCGCCTCGACGGGATCCGGTAGTGTCCCGCGTACTTCGAAACAATCTGGCGGGATCTCACCTACTCCGACGAGTCCTAGTGCTTTACCACCCGGGTTTGCAGGGTTCCGCCCACCACAACGAGATCTGGCGGGGTCCCGCCTTCTTCGGTGGGCTCTGATGCCCTCCCGCCCGAGTTCAACAGTGCTCCACCCGTTCCGATAGGATTCGGCATTAATCCGGTGGGATCTGGTGGTTTTGAAGGCTTCAAAGATGGTTCCATTGTTCCGACTGAGTTCGTTGGTGACTCCTTCAGATCGCATCAATACACGATTGATTCTTACCGAAGCAACGTGACCATAGACCAGTTGTCGATGATATGTCAAGAGTGTCACATTCCAGATTTAGAGATACGCCTGCCGCAGCCCGACGACGTCGTTAGCCGTCTATCCCCAGGCTTTGTGGGCATTTTTGTGGAGCAGATACGTAGCGGCGCGTTTCTCCCACTCCATCCAGTGCTGCAAGCCTTACTAAAAAGGTTGAATTTATGCGTTTCGCAACTAAGTCTCAACTCGTATAGAATATTTGTTGGGTGTTACGTGTTATGGCAGAAATTGGGTGGGAACTGTCATAGGACGAGTTCTTTCATCTTTTTTTTTTTTTTTTGTGCATCATACACAACAATCGATGGGTCACACTTTTTTCATCCTCATGTGGTGATAGTCCGGGTTATTCTTGGTCATGACAAACGATGGAAGAATTCTTAGTTTTATATTCCGATCACTTATATAGGCGGGTTGCTGCCTTCATTTGGCGAGGCTCGAATTCCTATTCATGGTGTGCTCGGCGACGTCCTCCGCAGGAAAATTGCTTCGGCAAAGAGTTGCGACCTTAAGGAGCAAGTCCATTCATGACTTCTCGATTTTGATCCATTATGTCACACGGGATGGTTATTATCCAATCATGATGATGGTACTGGGACCTAGCCAGACTTTGTTTCGCGGGGGCTCTTTTAGGGGCCGCTTTTATTCACTTATTTGGTTTATTGAATTTTTTTTTCTTTTGCAGGAATAGCTTCGATCAATCGTTCTCGTGAACGCCGCAATGACTCTAACAATGAGGGTCGCTGGCCTCTTGAAGCTTCGGATCATTCGGCTATTGAGAGACCTATTCTGACGGTGTCACGGTGGCGTTCCTGGTTGGTCAGAAGTGCCGCCTTTTCGAGCGTTTGTCGGACTCCTTGTAGTTGGAAGATGTGCATTCCCCATCTCGTCGTTGTGGTGCTGGGTGCCTCGGGAGGCTTCTCTAATTTATCCAGAGTGAGCTTCTGGAGGTTCTGCGTTGTCTCCGTCCTGCCGTCATGATGCAGGACATATGCAAGGCTCAAGGGAGACATCTCCCATTGGTCAAGAGCTAGCTTCAGGAGATTTCTTGCTTCGCAACCGCTTCCCTGCTCCGTCCACCAAGGTTATAGTCGCCTCTGTTCGCGACTATCTTTTACGCCCTGCGGCTATTCATCGGTAAGGAGACTTATGCGGCCGCGATACTCGTGCGATTTCTCTCTCGACTTATGGACATCTGTGCGATGTGAGTTTTTTTTTTTAGCTAATCTACCTTTCATTCTTTTTTTTTTCAGGTTTTCCAGAATTCTTAAACTTCTGAGCGCAGGATCTCCAGTTTGGAGGAGGAGCTTCGTCGAACCCAAGGGGAGAGGGATAAGGCCCTTGCTGCACTTGAGGAGGCTCGCACCGCCTTATAGCAGGAGAAGGATTTAGTAAAGAACCTCAAGGGTTCTCTACAAAAGATGCATGATCTGCGCGATTGTGAGCATGAGAGGGTCACCGATCTACAACATAAGATGGATGACATGGTGATTCGTCATCAAGTTGCACTGCAGGAGGCAGCAGCGATGGCGACGGCGGTGCAGGAGTATTAGGCAAACGAGAAGTTTATTCGACTTGTTCACGGTTCGGAAGGTGACAGTCTTTACGTTGAAGTCCGTTGAAGTCCCAAGTACTACTCCTCAAGTTAATTCCCCTGGCTTATTTCCTCCTTACGCAGTGGATGGTTTCGATGTTGACGCTCCTATGACGGCCCCCGAGGGTGGTCCCAATGCCCGCGACATTATCCGCCTAGCTTGAGTTTTTTCTGCCTCGCATTTATATCTGTATATGTTTTTATTAATTCCGTAAATTATATAGACGGCATATACTTTTCTTTTGTGTGATTGCTTTTCTTACCGCTTGGACAGTGTATTTTGCGGTTGCATGGGCAACTTGCAATTTATTTATGTGAAACTTTTGTGTTGTGTTCTTTCGTGTGACATGCGAGCCATCCATATGTATATACATGCCCCCATACGTGTCCTTTTCTTTTTTCTTTTTTTTTTTAAGGCTGCCGGAAGACGGCGGGAGCCCGTTCTTCCGGGCCTTGCTTCCTCGCCCGTAGGCGAGCTTTCAAGCCTTAGATTTTTTGCTATAAGGCTTTTTTTTTTAAGGTCGCTAGAAGACGGCAGGAGCCCGCTCTTCTGGGACTTGCTTCCTTACCTGTAGGCGAGCCTTCTAAGCCTTAGGTTTTTTGCTATAAGGCTCTTTTTTTTTTTAATGCTGTCGGAAGACGGCGGGAGCCCGCTCTTCCGGGCCTTGCTTCCTCGCCCGTAGGCGAGCCTTCTAGGCCTTAGGCTTTTTGCTATAAGTCCTTTTTTTTTTGGAGGCCGCTAGAAGACGGTAGGAGCCCGCTCTTCCGGGCCTTGCTTCCTCGCCCATTGGCAAGCCTTCTAAGCCTTAGACTTTTTGCTATCAAGCTTTTTTCGTTAAGGCCGCCGAAAGACGGCAGGAGCCTGCTCTTCCGAGCCTTGCCTCCTTCCTTCGCCCCTTGTTTTTCTTTTAGGTGGAGTAAAACGAAAATAAAATTAACTCAAAAAAATATGAGAAAACCATCTCTTTATTGAAATCATCAAAATGAAGTCTTACAATGCGCACCGAGAGAAATCTTACAAAGTACACCAACGGAAATCCTTAACAAGCACTAAAGAAAAACTTAAAAGCACGCAATTGTTTTACTGATAATACTTGCGAAGGTGGTCGGCGTTCCAGGGTTGTTTGATTGGTGTTCTATCCAAGTCCTCTAGGCAGTAAGTGGCTACTTGGACTTGTTTTGCCACTCTGTATGGTCCCTCCCAGTTGGGTAACGGGACGCCCACACCGTGCTCCCTAGTATTCTGGACGACCTTGCGTAACACCCACTCTATATGGTCCTTCCCAATTGGGTAATGGGACGCCCGCACCGTGCTCTCTAGTATTCTGGACGACCTTGCATAATACCAAGTCTCATTCGAGGAACTTGCGGATTTTCACTTTTGAATTATAGTATCGTTCTGCAGCATGTTTGTATACGGCCATCCTCGTGTGCCTCTTCCCTTCTTTCTTCTATCACATTCATCTCCATGCGTAGGCCATGTCATTAGTCCACTCGTCATAGTTCTCAATCCTATAGGAAGAGAGGCAAATCTCAACCGGGACCACTACTTCTACTCCGTAGGCGAGGGAGAATGACGTCTCTCTTGTGGATGTGCGGGTAGTTGTGCGGTAGGCCCATATAACAAGCGGAAGCTCCTATACCCATCTTCTTTTCAGACTCTCTAGTTTCTTCTTCAAGTTCTCTTTTGTGGTTTTGTTGACTGCCTCGACTTAGGCCGTTTGATTGGGTGATATAGCGCGGCAATGGTCTTACTGATTCCTAGTTGCTTGCAAATATCTTTAAGGCTAGCATTTTCAAACTGCTTCGCATTGTCCGTGACCACCAAATGAGGAATTCTGAAATAGCATATTATCGATTTCCAGATGAAATCGTTGACATTCTTGGTTGTGATGCTGGCCAATGATATAGCTTCTACCCACTTGGTAAAATAGTCGATGGCGACCATCGCATACTTGAACCGTCCAACGACGGTGGGTGGTGGGTCAATTATGTCGATTCCCCACTTGACGAAGAGCCAAAGAATTAAGATTGATGTGAGGCGGGCCGGCGGTTGGTGCAGGATGTAGGCGAAGCGCTGACATTTATCGAACTTTCGCACGAAGTCAAAGGCGTCGCGCAATATTGTCGGTCAATAGTACCCTTGGCGGAAGACCTTTTATACCAATGCTCGACCCCCCAAGAGATTTCCACAAACACCTTCGTGGATTTAACTCAGCAAAAATTCTGCCTCGGAATCATCAACGCACCTAAAAACGGCTGCGAATAGCATTTCTTGTACAAGCGCCCGTTTATCATGGTTAAGTGGTTTGAGAGGTATTTGACCCGGCAGGTTTCGTTTTTGTCCTATGGCAGCTCGCCGTTTGTGATGTACCGAACTAATGGTGTTGCTCAATTGTCAGCATCCCCAATTGCATTTATCGTTGCTGTGACCTTGACGTTTGGTTTTTCAAGCCATTCGGTGGGCAGTCTACTTGGATTCTCAAAGTCAAAACCAGAAGCTAACTTCGCGAGGCTGTCGGCCTCTGCATTCTCATCTCTTGGGATTTGTTTGATTTCAAACCAATCAAGCTCTCTTGCTAGTCTTTTGACTTCTTGGAGGTAGGCGGCCCTGTGGTCCTCTTTCGCTTGGAAGTCTCCATTAACTTGATTCACAATGAGCATTGAATCGTTGTGGACTTTTAAGTTTTTTATGTCAAGATCTCGTGCGAAGTTGAGCCCTGCTATGAGGGCATCATACTCGGCCTCGTTATTCGAAGCCGTGAAGCCGAATCTTAAGGCATAATTAATTTTCAAGCTCGAGGTCCACGAGTACTAAGCTGGCTCCGCTTTCTTGCGCATTGGACGTGCCATCGACAAATAATTTCCAAACAGGGCCACTTGGTTCATTGGTCCTCTCGGCGGCTTCGGCTTCGGCTAGCGTTTGTTTTTCTTGAGCATTGACTTCGATGGGGTAGGTAAATTTTGCGATGAAGTCCGTGAGCACTTGACCTTTGATTGTCGTCCTAGGGTTGAATTCGACACCATACTCACCGAGCTCATTTACCCATATGGCAAGTTCTCCCGCGCCTGACTTCTCAAGGACTTTTCTCAGCAAATAGCTTGTTAGGACAACTATTGTGTAGGCTTGGAAATAAAGGCGCAACTTCTTTGCAGCCGTGACTAAGACGAGAGCGAGCTTTTTCATCTCGGTGTAGCGTGTCTCCGTGTCGAGTAGAGCTTTGCTTATGTAGTACACGGGCCACTGGACCTTGTTTTCTTCACGAACAAGCACGGCGCTCACCGCGTGCACAGAAACTTCCAAGTAGAGGAAGAGTTCTTCCTTGGGCTTTGGTTTGGATAATAAGGGCGGTTGGCCTAAGTACTTTTTCAGTTCTTGGAACGCTGCCTCGTATTTCTCATTCCATACAAAATTCTTTCCTCCTTTCAACACTTGAAAAACTGGGTGGCATTTTTCAGTTGCTCGGGTGACGAATCTGCTTAGAGCTGCCACTCTTCTATTTAACCTCTGTACCTCTTTGGTCATTCGGGGTGATCTCATTTCAAGCAATGCTCGAATTTTTTCAATGTTTGTTTCGATTCTGCAGTAATTGACCATGTACCTAAAAAATTTTCCCACTGCCACCGTGAAGAAGCATTTTTTGGGGTTAAGTTTCATTTGGAATCTTCTTAGAATATCGAACATTTCTCTAAGGTGGTGGACGTGGTCAGTCAACTCAATACTTTTGACAAGCATATCGTCCACGTACACTTCCATGGTTATACCGATTAATTTTGCAAACATCTTGTTAACTAGCCGTTTGTAGGCGGCTCCGGTGTTCTTTAGTTCGAATGGCATGACCTTATAACGGAATAGGCCTCTGTCAGTGATGAATGGTATTTTATTTGATCCGGCTCGTGCATTCGGATTTGGTTATACTCGGAGTAGGCGTCCATGAAGCTTAGGAGTTTGTGGCCTGTGGTGGCGTCGACTAACTGGTCTATCCTCAGTAGTGGAAAGCAATCCTTGGGACAAGCCTTGTTCAAGTTCGTGTAGTCCACATATACTCTTCATTTGCCGTTGGCTTTTTTGACAAGGACCATATTAGCTAGCCATTCGGGATAGTTAGCTTCTTTAATGGAACCGACGTTTAAAAGCTTGTCGACTTCTTTGTTTATTACGAGATATCTTTCGAGATTGAACGATCTTATTTTGGGATAACCGGCATGAAGTCGGGGTGATGAAGCATGATGTTTGGATCTATTTCGTGCATGTCATCGTGGGACCATGCAAATACATCCTTGTATTCTCGCAAAAATGCCTCAAATTGTTTATGAATCATAAGGGGTAGTTCCGCGCCGATTTTCACCGTTCGTTCAGGATATGTGTCATCTAGACACACCTCTTTTTCTTTTGCAGCGGCGTTGCCACGTCTTTCTTTGTTCCTTGAATCAAGTTCCCCAAGAGGGCGTACCTTTTTGAGATTCACGAGAAGCGAGTCTTCGACTTGGAAGATTGTAGCTATAGTATCGATCTTTTTCTCGTTGGTTCCTCCAACGTAGCAAACGCATGCTTCCTTTTGGTCTCCTATGATCACTCCAATTCCAAAGTTAGTGGGGAACTTCATTACCAAATGGTAGGTTGAGGTGAGTGCCCGCATACCGTTAAGGGTTGGGCGCCCAATTATGACATTATAAACCGATGGGTGATCAACTACGAGAAAGCTGACTATTCTTATCGTTTGTGCTGGAGCCCCTCCTATTATCACGGAAAGGGTAATCATTCCTTCAGCCTCTACCTGCTTCCCCGAGAAACTGTAGGGCGGGGTCTTGACTGGTCAGAGAATGGCGCCATCGAGGTTCATCTTGTTAAGGGCGCTCTTGAAAATTACATCCGTGGAGCTCAAGTTGTCGATTAGGATTCGGTGGATAAGGTTGTCTGCAATTTTTAAAGACACTACAAGGGCATCGTTGTACAGGTGGAGCACTCGGTCAGTCTCTTCCTCGGTAATGTGATTGCCACGTTCTGGATCCTCGAGAATTTGGCGATGTGTTTCGTCATGTTGATATAATGGCCTTCTTGGACATCTTTCGCCTTCCTAGCGTACGATTTTCTTTCCCGCGCGGTGTCTCCCATTTCGGGTCTGCCAAAGATGATTCGGATTTCTCGAAGGTTCCTTTATTGGGGAGCCGAAAGAGCACGAAGATTGTTGTTCTGAGCAGCAGGCAATCGTGGCGCGTTGTTGCGGTCATATATGACTTGGTTAATGAATTCTCTCAGCTTGCCTCGTTGTATTAAGGCTTCAATTTGTCTCTTCAAGTGATTACACTCGGATCATTTTGGAAGCGACAATATTTTGTGCGGTCTCTTTTGTGGGGATCCATCCTCATTGGTTCCGGGCGGCTCAAGATGTTTCTGTTCTCGATTTGCACCAAGATTTGTTCGGGTGTCGCATTGAGCAGGGTGAAAGCTTGAAACTGTGGAGCTATTGGGGGTTTCTTGTTTTCTTTGGCAGTCTTGTTTTCTACCTTTGTCTTCTTTGAGTCGCCTTCTTTAGCTTCAGACTCGCTTTTGTATATTCCCTCGCCCTTGTGATTTTTGCAACTTTGCAAGTATTCTTCGACGTTGACGAATTCTTGGGCCCGCGCCAATAATTCTCCAAAAGTTTTAGGTACCCTCCTTACAATGAAGGTCAATAACTCACCTTCGCGTAGTCCTTCTCGAAGGGCAGAGGGTACGTCGCTATCTGTGAAATCGTCGACGAGATTCATTCCTTCACTAAAGAGGTCAATGTACTTCTTTAGAGTCTCGTCATTTCCTCGTTTTAAAGACCAAAGGTGGTTTTTGTCTTTTTTTGCGTGTCTTTGCTCATGATCGAAATGAGATGCCTCGTCATTAAAATCTCACCCCTAAGCCTCCGAGCCGGTGAATCGGAATTCAGAGAAGCTTGATATTGAAGCTTTGATGGCTGAAGAAGGTCCGGCAGCGCCTCCACCTTCATCATCGTTCGATATGGATCTCTGAGATTCGAGTTGGTCTTGTGCTTTGGAGAGAGTGATGTATGACAGAGATTTCAGATCGGTGAGGCCGAAAGGCTTATGAGGAAATGAGACTCGGCTATGGAGCTCTCTGGTTTGTTGTTGCTCGGTAATGGTTGAGATGAGAAAAGAACAAAAGATCGTCATTTTGGTCTGACGGAAAGGGGTATTTACTTAAAAGATTACCTTCCAAATGGCCATTTTGCAAATGAGCCATATTGTTTAAGAGATACTTGAGTAGATGACCAATTTTTAAGTGATGTTTTAAGAAAATAGTTAACGTTTTAATTAACTAAGAAATTAATCATTTTTTTAACCACATGGTGATGTGATTTACCTTTATGCCTTCAGGTTTTTTTTTTTATGTATTAGAACATCTCCAATGTAATGCTAAAATGATGTGTCAATGCCAAAATTTGGCATTTAAGAAAAAAATTTATCCTCCAACATAATGCTATTTCTAGTGCTAAATTTAGCACCAAGTTTGGCATAATGCCAAATTTTGGCATCTACTTTTAATAATTAAATATTCTAAAAGTACACAACTACCAACAAAATAATAATTACATATTATCTCTCCTCTATACCTCTGTTTCTTTTCATCTTCGACGCATATTCATTGTCCTATTTTTTTTTCCTCACCTTCTACGCATATAAGTTTATCCTCCATTGTTAAAGTTAAAAAAATTTAAAAAAAAATGGAAGAAACACAAGCCTATGTAAAAGGTGGGAAGTCATTTACCAATAAACAAGATATATATATATATATATATATATATGTTTTAATATATATTGTAGTTAGGACATGTTTAGAATCTTACTTCATGAGCGATTTAATATATACTGTTGTTCAATATATATGTATATATATTTGTGTGTGGGGTTTTAAAAGAAAATCTAAAGTATTTATTACTATTAATTGACTTTTTTTTATTTTTGCACTTAAAAAATAATAAAATAATATTCAGCATTAAGAATGCCAATTGAGTGCATTGGAGTAAAAATTGAATTCAATGCTATATTTGGCATTTTTTCACTTTTTGGTGCCAAATTTAGCATTGACGTTGGCATTAGCATTAGAGATGGTCGTAGTGGTTATTAACTTAATTTTTGAAAACATTGGTCATTTACTTAAAGTATAAACCAAGAAATGACTAAATATTAAGTGGACTTTATTTAAATTGTATTGTTATTTATAGTTAAAAATTTGTGGCATTCCTTTGAAAATTTGAATAAGTCAATAAACTGAATTTATTAAGGATGTATTTCGTCAAAATTATTAGTTTTCAAAAAATGAATATAATTTCAATCATTAAATAATATATATGTGACGACCCAACTCTTATAAGAGGAATATTACAGTATTTTACTATATATACGAAAAATATTTATAACACTTAATTAAATAGAAAACTTTGTATGAAATTTTCTTTTGTTTCAAAAGTTTTCAAACATAATTTTCTAATTGTTGGATCCAAGCTTAACAAAATAATAACATTTTTTTAATACTAAAGCGAGGTTTCTAAATTTTTCACAAAACATCCAAAACGGGATCAGCCCTGAGAACACTACCTATTACGCTCATCGTTGCCACAAGCCTCCATGTCAAGCATGAGGCTTACCCCTCGAATCTGCACATGCGAGAAATTCATAAGCGAAACACTTAGTAAGATACTTTATCTATCACTTTCATCGTCGCCACAAGCCTCAATATCAAGTATGGGCCTTAACGCTCATCGTCGACACTTTATCTTTCTTACAAAACTCATCACAAACAAAATATGATAAAATAATAACAATATAATTCATAACTTAAATAATGTTTGATTTCTCGAAAATATAACTCAACATTATACTCATCATATTTCTCTTTTTAGCTCATTAGCAAAATAACTCAAAACTCATCTCAACTCAAATTTATTCATTTTATCTTTTCGGTCATGTGGTAATTTACTAATGCGCATAACCGAGTAGACACACACGAAAGTAAACCGTAATGTCAAACTCGGCAACTCACTGTGGGGTAGCTAGCCTTGACACAATACATGTCATTATCCAAAAAAGACTCACTCTCGGATGAAAATAAGTAACTCACTCCTATTAGGACTCAATCACTGGTACATGTCAATGTTATTCTCTTTAATTGTTTAGGAAGAAATGTTAATAAATTAGCTAGTTATGACATGCATATTTTACTCAACATTATGTTCAACATGCTCATACAAATCAACACATCAATATGAAATCATCTAGTTTCATAATCCTCCAACTCATCAGATCATAAACATTCTCAGCAAATACATGATTACAAAACACTACCATCAACTCGTAATGCACATATCAATTCTCAATTACCACAATACTCATATCAATTCTCAATTACCACAATACTCATACTCATAGATAAGGTTATTCAAATATCTCATAATACTCGATTTTTCTCATTTTGAACTAACATGTGTAGGTAGGGTGTACTTATCTTGATCCGTGTGTAAAGAGAAGTCGTCGAAGTTAGGTGATCGTTGATGAGACGATCCCGCTATGCTCGCTGCGATTTTTAAAACCATGTACTCAAAATTTTAGAACGTATAACGCCACTTAGAAAATTCATAATTTATTCTATAAGACTTCGAAAATTATGAAACTTGCAGCAAATGAAATATGAAATAAAAATCTATCTTTATCACTATTATATGATATATTTTAAAAATATAAAAAGTACTAAAACTGATCCGAAATCAAGTAAATTAGAAACGTTTTTCGAAAAAAAATTAACAATTTTTTGTTTAACTTTGAAAATTCATAACTCACTCTAAAAATAAGCTTTTAAGGTGATTCCAGTTGCTAAAGAACTGTTGGTAAGTCTATTTTATACACCTAAAACAGTTTGGAAAATTTTCTTTTAATTTTTCACAGTAATTAAAAATATATAGTTGGATTGTTGAGAAAATACTAAAGTTAAACAAATCTTAACTCAACTTTCAAACGAAACTCAAAACTTGTATGAATCCTTTTCAACATTTTAAAATTACATAAACAGGTTTTTAATTATCTCAAAATATTCGTAAACATAAAAAAGAAATCAATAAATTCATTCAACATTACATCAAAAATTAATATTTTAAACAATTTTGCTCAAAACTTAAAAAGCATGAAAAACATTAGTATGTCCCCCTTTAATCCAACTTAACTATTTTCACAACCCTCAAAACATCATTCTAATGATTCCCACGTATTTATAAGACTAACATTTATCAAGAACACAAAATTTCTAAATTTTTTATACAAAATCTGTAACCAGATTTAATTATAATCAAATAACAAATCAAGTTCATCAACCTGGAAGACATACTTACCTAGATTCAAGAGAGGGTGTTCGACCGCTTAGGGTCGCCAGAGTCTCGTCGGAGAAAGAAAGTGTAAAGAAAGATGAATTTTGCTCTTGTTTTTAGTTTGGAGAAAAGATAAAGTGAAAGAAGTGGGTGATTGCAAAATAAAATATTTAGAGTTAGTTAGTTTTTCATAAAATATTACATATTTAAGGAGTAGTTTAGATAATATTACATATTTAAGGAGTAGTTTATATAATATTACAAATATAAGTTGGGTTAGAGATGTCAAACGGGCCGGCTCGGCCCACTTAAGGTCAGCCCATTCGGGCTTGGTCCGGCCCGGCCCGTTTCTTACTTTTTCGGGCCGGGCCAAACAATGAAAATCCCAAGCCCGGCCCGATCCAAAGTCCAATCAAAGGAAGTTCGGGCCAGCCTGTGGGCCGGTCCACGGGCCTTGCGGGCCGGGCCTAACGGGCTGGGCCCATTCTTAAAAAATGTAGAAAATTAAAAAAATTGTGAAAAAAAATAAATATTAAGAGGAATTTTTGTTGGAGAATGAAAAGAATTTTTATTTATAGATTATGACTGCCTCATAAAAAACCTTACAAGGAAAACCCAATGGGATAAAACCTTGTTAAGGAAAAAAGAGTACAGTCAAGAAAACTTACAAACATGAAATAAAAAAGCGAAAGAAAAAATTGTTCAATTATTACAGACCAAATTAAAAAGAAAGAAAAATAAAGAAAAATGTTCAATAACATTACATAGTATTACTTCCAGTCGCATTGGAAGCCTCAGAAATATTCAAGGTTGAAAAATCACCAACCATGTCGTCCACAAATTGTTGCTCTCTTCGGCGGGCATCTTTCCAGTATTTCAGAATTATGTGTAATTTCTTTGTATGTGATATATGATAATATTGAAGAAAAAGAAAAGATGAGTAATCTTTTCTTGTCATTGTTTTGGTGGTACACTTATATGTAATAATGTGAGAGAATAAGATAAAAAGATGTGTAGTCTTTTCATCTTTAATTGGTTAATGTGTAATTTAGTTGGATGTGTAGAAGAATATATTCCAGAATAGTGTATAATTTGGTTGTATATTATAAATGACCAATTGATAATGTTGAAGATAAAAAAAATTAGTGTTTTCTTATCACCTATTTATTTGTATGTAGAAAGATAAAATAAATATTAAAAAATAGAGAAATTATAGTGAATATCCAATTTTTAAAACTTAATGTAAGTTATTACCCAATCTTTTGAAAAATGTAACCAACTATCCAAAAGATGGAATTACTTACACAGTAGTAAGTGGTGGTAATTCACTTTGTTACCAAAAGCATGTACAAGTAATTCACAAATTGACTAGAAACTCAATTACTTCAAAAATTTGGGTATTTATTTTTATTGTCATATAAATTCTGGGTATTTGCCTACTTCACCCTAAAAAATATTATTTGTTTATATTATACAAAATGATATTTTAACAAATGTACAATAGTTTTTATGTAAAAAAAAAATGGGGCCGGGCCGGGCCCATTCGGGCCAAAATATGTATTTCGGGCCCGGCACGGCCCATATGATTTGTTCGGGCCGGACCAGGCCGGCCCGCGGGCATACATCATTGAGCCCAGCCCGAGCCCACTATATTTCGCGGGCCGGGCCGGGCCGGACCGGTCCGTTTGCTACAGTAACGGGCCGGGCCGGCCCATTTATCACATATTTCGTCCGGCCCACGGGCCCGAGCCCAAATTGACGACACTAAGTTGGGTAAGTAAAATACAATCTTAACTCTCATTTTATATATATATATATATATATTGCTTCAACTATTTCGTTATAATTAATATTAACAAATTTTCAATATAACTATATTTAATCATAGCTATAGAAACGACAATAATAAAATCCTATGTTGTTTTTTTAACTTCTCCAAATACTTTGGGATTCTAATTGGAAAAACAATCTTAAAAAAACCTAATATGATCAAACACAATTTTTAGAGCAAAGAGTTTTCAAATAATAATTGTATCAAGCCTTCTTTAAAAAAAAAAAACGTTCAAAACAAATTAGAAATGACGCACACCAATATTAATATTCCCAAAATTAAATAATGAAAAAAAAAATATAACAACAAATTATTTAGAATATAATTTATATTCAACAACAGATGATCCAAAACATAATTTATATTCTAGAATATAATTGTATTAATTCCATTATATTGAATTGAGTTAACACAATTATATTCTAGAATATTAAATATATTCTCAATTTTTTTTTTGTTTGTGATTATTTCAAGAAACTTATAATATGCACCATCTTTTGAATTTTTTAAACTTTAAACTACTAATAACCAATAATCGAGAATGTAATTATATTTCATAATATATGATGGAACGAATACAATTATATTCTAGAATATAATTTATATTTTGGATCATTTGTTGTTATGTTCTGGAATATATATTATATTAAAAAAAACCCTAAAATATCAACAACAACAACAAAAATGCAGTCTGTACCCATATTTTTTTAATTCCTAAAATATTATATATATATCATCAAACAAAATAGTTATCGACGTTTTCAAACTAAAATTCTTTGCTTTTTTTTTTTTTTGTAAGATAAAATCATATATGACACCCACGTGTATTTTTTTTTTTTTTGGGTTAAAATATGATATCTAAATGCTTAATTTGTTAAAAGAAGCCTATTTGATTTTTTTTTTTTTACACTCATAAGGGGTAGTTTAGTATTTAAAAAATAATACATCAATAAACTCCTTATATCTGTAATATTCTTCAGATCTCTCATTAAATATGTAATATTTTACCAAAAGTTACTTATTTATGTAATTTTTTCTTTAAAAAGAGACCTCAAAGACTTGAATTATTGGGTAAAAAGGGTATTTAAAAACGCTCTCGGCAAACAGATATTTAAAAACGCTCTCGAAGTCATAACTTTTGACTCGGGACTCCGTTTTTAACATTCTCCGGCTCGTTGAAAATCTTATAAAAAGATCTACCCATAAAAGTCATAAAAAATCATTTCTCACTCTTTTGACTTTTTAACCTCATGGTCAAGAATCTAAACTGATTGCTCCTCTTAGCTCAAATTTGCCTGAATTTGCACAGCTTACAGTTCGATCACATGCTCAGTGTCGGCTACACAATTTTTGAGCAAGGATACATGGATACATAGAAGTTATTGTGAATAGCCGACATCGTTTTCGGTAGGGCAAGCTCATAAGCCACAATGTCAATATGCTTCACAACCTTGTATGGTCCTACATAATGGGGATTAGTTTCTCATTCTTACCGAAACGCATAACTCTCCTCATCGGCGCCAGTTTAATAAAGACAAATTTCCAACCTCAAACTCGAGTGGTCTCCATTGAACGTATGCATAACTCTTCTGTCGGCTTTGAGTTGTGGCAGTCCATTGTCTGATCACCTTGATTGCTTTAGTAATGTTGTCAATCAACTGGATTTTTCATTGTAAGTCTCATTCTAGCACTTTCTGTTCACTGGCCTCATGCCACAAAAGTGGGGATCTGCATCGTCGCCCGTACAACTCTTTGTATAGAGCCATTTCAATAGTCGCTTGGTAGCTGTTGTTGTACGCAAATTCAACGAGTGGAAGGAACTTGCTCCAACTTTCCTTGAAGTCTAAACCACAAGCTCTTAGCATATCCTCCAAAACTTGGTTCGTCATCTCTGTCTGCCCATCGGTTTGAGGATAAAATTTGTACTATACTTCAACTTCATACCCAAATATTCATGTACACACTTCTACAAGTGTGAAGTGAATCTCGTGTCAAGAATCTAAACATCTTCTTTACATATAACTCCTTTATGTGCTCGGGTATGATCGTTTTCATTATCGATAAAAAGTGGGCCGATTTGGTCAATTTGTCCCATGATCACCCAAATTGCATCATTGCCATTACTTTTCCTCGGTAAACCAACAATGAAATTCATAGAGATATCATCCCATTTCCACTACGTCTCTCTTCATGCCACTCCACCAAAAGTTACTTATCAGATTTTGGTACATTTTGGTGGCTCTTGGATGCAAGGCATAATGTGTGTTGTGAGTCTCACTCATCAATTGTTTCCTAAGCTCTTCGTTATTTTATACACAAAGTCTAGTGCCCAAGTATATCACCCCTCGGTCGTTGACTCAAAAACCTTACGTTTCCCTTCCTACATCCCTCCTTGATCTTCTGTAGCTCCTCATCTCGATCTTGCTTCTCCTTGATATTGTCGCGGAGAGTTGACCCATCACCAGCTTTAGGCCACGACTTGTTGAAAAATTTTGAATAAAGTTATGGTTTTTCTTTGGAGTTTTTTTAAAGGCTTCTAATTGCATTAATGAATACTACATTGACGTTTTATAGGTATTAGCTTCAATGCATTATATGTAACCCCGGCCCCCGGGATTATCCCTCTACGGTACTTTTCTGATAAATTAGTAGACCTTTTTATATTATTGACTCTTCGATTAGTATTTTATATCTCGTCTTGCGGTTAGAACTCACTTCGAATATTGCATTATTCAATTTATAATTGAAATACTTGTATTTGAATTCTAAGTGGCCATTAAATTTAGAATTGACTCGTTAAAGGACAAAATTGCAATGTGAGTCCCTGAACTCTTCAGAAATTATAAAATTAGCCCAATTTAGAAAAATGACTACCCTTTTTGGGTTTAAATCTATTTTTTAGGTTAAAGTATGACTTACAATCATATAATTAACCTTATTTTCAAATTTGAGACCATTCTGAGTTAAAACGAAGCCAGAACGGCTTAAACTCGAGAAAAATCATGTAAATGCGGTTAAAGAATGGAACGAGCTCATAACGGCCACTACTAAATTAATATTTGACTTCTAAACAGTATTTTAGAAGTTTCTAGTGACCTAGGTAAGTCTCGTTAAGTCTCGAGATGAACAGAATTCAAATTAGGTCAAAATCACGACAGATGGCTCGAACGAGGGGTGTTTAGGCCTTTTCGTGCAAAATGGGCCTCAGGAATGATTCTCGACCCCTCGGCCCAGCCCATTACTGCCCCTAAACAACAATTAATGGGTCTGGAGAGTTAAGAGATAATTCTAGGCCTAAAATTAGAGCTAAAACCGTGGGTCAAAGTGTGTGAAGTTAGTTGAGTGTTGCAATGAATTTAGTGGAGTAATTGATGAACCAATGAAATAAATCCAAAGATTTTTTCATTGGTGACACGTTTAAGCCAACCAACCAGAAAAATGGTCATTATGGCCACCATTTTGAAGATAGAAAAGGGAAATTGAAAGGTTTTTTTAACTTAAATGCTCTTGATAAATCCTAACCATTGGATTTAGAATACTTAATCACCAAGTTTGAATCAAGGGCCAAGATTGACTTGAAATAGCAAATAAATTATATTTAATTGGAGTTATTATTTAGAGAAACGGTATACATTATATTCATCCATTGAGGAAAAGAGAGAGAGAAGGAAAACTCATTAAGTTGCTTGGAGAATGCAACTTAATGATGAGGGCCTTGAAAAATAAAAAGTTTTCCTCTTGATAAACTATAATCGTAGGATTGATTGATGTAAAGAATTAAGGGCTAAGATGGGCCATAGGACTTAACAATTATTTTAAATGAGGCATTAAAATATTTGGAAGAGAGAGAGAGGAGAAATTCGGCCAAGGAAAGAGAGAAACACAAGAGCAGCTCTCTCTAAAACTCTCTCACATATAAATAGATTTTTTGACCCTTAAGCTCCCATTTTTGCTTTTCCTTTCAAAAATTTTGAGTAAAAAACCGTGGGAAAGAGAAAGAGAAAAGAAAAGAGAAAGCTTTGAGAGAGAGAAAGCAAAAAAAAGAAATAAAAGATTTGAGAGAGAGAGTGGCCGAGCAAGGAGAGGAAGAAGAAGCAAGGAGAAAGGCTTCGAAACCCTAGCTTCACCAAGGTAAAACCCGTGTCCTTGCCTTAGCTCTTTCCACGTTTTTGTGCTCCAAAAACCTAACCAAAATCTTCTCTATATTCTGCTCTAAGAGGTTGTAGAACCACACAAGTTGGTTTGGAGACAAACCCTAGGAGACCATTCGGCCAAGAAGGAAGCACTTCGAAGGAAAGCTCAAAATCCTAGAGCTAGGTATAAATCTCTAACCATGAGTGATGTGAGGTTTCTTATTTAACCTTTAGCCTCCTTTAGATTAACCATGATTGTATATAGGTTTTGAGTTGTAATTGTTTTGCATGGCCTCTATTTGGTTTGCCAAATATAAGGAAGCTAGATCGGCTAGCTTCCAGATATTTCAACTTGTGTTCGGTTTGATATGTTTGTGTGTTTGCCTAGGGTTCAGCCACCTTTTGGCCGTGACCCTTCACTTCTTGATTTTGCTTTTTGATTGCTTGCATGGCTGCCTCTCTATGTTTTAAATGTGAAAATGATTTCAAAACCACCATGCACATGATAGTCTCCAATGGACCGATGTGTAACCATAAAAAAGATAAAACTTTGTAACTTTTCTCAAAAAATCCGAACCTAAGCATTTGTAAATTGTAATGGATTGTTTGATTTCTTATTTGATTGTCTAGTTGCTGATTTGATTTTGCATTTTGTGTTAAAAATCATATGGTAACCTAAAAGACACGATGAAACGAGTATCTCGGTTAAAATCCATGAATACGGTTCGAAAGCGTTTAGCTTGAGAATCATTTTCACATAGGATTTAAGCTTCGATTAAAGGTTTCAAAAAAGGGGTGAAAAATCTCCCTAGAACCTAGAAGCTATTTTTCTTATTAGTATTAATGAGATTTTGAAAAGTTAAAAACAATGCTTAACCAAAAACGACGGTTACACGAGAGATCGTGATGTTTTAACAAGTTAGAAATTGTGCACTTTTTCTATACCTCAAGGAAGGTTTGAAATCAAACATGTATGCCTTTTCAAATGTTAAGCTTGCTTCCCTCAAATAATTTTAAGAACAATAAAAGAACGAACAAAAATTAAAGGCTCAAGCGACATTTTCACAACTTAGCCAAAATCGAAGGTTCAATCAAATCTCATACTAATGTAAAATGGGTGTTGTGACTTAAATGGGTACCCTCTGGCTCTATGCGAGCCTCAATGTCCGATTGGTGGGCATATCATTGGGCACATCCTTTGCCCTGCCCCTATCGCATCCACATCCATGACCTCTTCCTTGTCCCAGTAAGGTCTCCATATCTTGTCACTGCTTCTAAGTCAAGCTTATACGTAAAAAATTTCATATAATAATAATGTTAGGAATAACTCGCTTATCGTAAAACATATAAATATCCAAGTCTCAATAATTACTAATTCCTCTATTAGTTCATAGTCTACTAAATGGTTAAAATATATGTTATTTTGGAGGTTGCTTTGACGATGGGCGGTGGTGGCATGGTGGAGCTTTTGGAAGCCTGGTCTTTGATACCATATCCATAACGACCCGTCTCTCTAAAGATAAATATTACAGTACTTTACCATATAAACAGAAAGTATTTATAGCACGTTATTAAATAAAAAACCTCGTATAAAATTTTTCTTTTGTTTCATAAGTTTCCAAACATTATTTTCTAATTGCTAGATCTAGACTTAACAAAATAATAATATTTTTTTTATTAATACTAAAGCAAGGTTTTTAAGTTTTTCATAAAAATATCTAAAAACGAGATCGGCCCCGATAACCTATCAATACCACCTGCCACGCTCATCGCCACCACAAACCTCCACGTCAAGCATGGACCTTTCCATTCGAATCTGCACAAGCTAGAAACTCATAAGCGAAACGCTTAGTAAGATACTTTATTTTTCTCACAAAAATCATCTCAAGCAAAATGTGATAATCAAGAACAATATCACTCATAACTCAATAAATGTTGGTTTTCTTGAAAAATATAACTCAATAATATACTCGTCATATTTATCATTTTTAACTCATTCTCAAAATAACTCAAAACTCATCTCAACTCAAATTTATAAATTTGATCTTTTGGGCCCCGTGGCGATGTACCAATGCGCGCAATCAAGTAGACGTACAGGAGCTAACTGTAACGTCAAACTCGGAAACTCACTAGTGGGGTAGCTAGTCCCGACACTCTACGTGTCATCATCCAAAAAGGAACTCACTACCAGATAAAGATAAGGGACTCACTCTCATTGGGACTCACTTCCGAATACATGCCACTATTATTCTTTTTAGTCGTTTAGAAAGAAAATTAAATAAATCAACTTGCTATAACATGCACATTTTACTCAATATTATGCTCAACAAGCTCATACCAATCAACACATAAATATTAAATTCTCCAGTTTCATGCTCTTTTAACTCATTAAGTCATAAACATTCTCAGCAAGCACATGATTTCAAAACTTTACTATCAACTCGTAATTTATATATCAATTCTCAATCATCACAATATTCATACTCATAGATAAGGTTATTCAATATCTCATCATGCTTGATTTTACTCATTTTAAACTAACATATACAGGTGAGAGTGTACTTACCTTGATACGTGTGTAAAAAGAAATCGTCGAGATAAGGTGAGCGGTGCCGAGACAATCTCACTATGCTTGCTGCGATTTTAAAAACCACATACTCAAAACTTTAGAATGAACAAAGCCGCTTAGAAAATTCATTATTTATTCTATAAGACTTCAAAATTATTAAACTTGCGGCAAATCGAAGAGGACAGAAAACCCTATCTTTTTTCACTATTATATGATATATTTTGAAAATATAAAAAGTGCTAAAACACGCCTGAAATCATGTAGATCAGAAACGGTTTTCGGAAAAATTGGCAGATTATTTGTTCAATTTTGAAAATTCATAACTCACTCTAAAAATAAGTTTTTCAAGTTATTCCAGTTGCTAAATGACCGTTAGTGAGTCTATTTTATGCAATACTGTTTTGGCAAATTCTCTTCCAATTATTTTCAGTATTTAAAAATATATAGTTAGGTCGTTGAGAGAAAATACTAACGTTCAACAAATCTTAACCCACTCTTTAAACAAAACCCAAAACTTGTGTAAATCATTTTCAACAATATAAAATTACAAAAAAAAAATTGTTTGTAATCCTCACAAGAACAAAATCCTCAACAAATTTGACTAAAATCTATCAAGAACACAAAATCCTCAAATTTAGACACAGAAGCCTTAACTGTTTAACACTAATCAAACCATAACTTAAGCTTATCAATCTTAAATGTATTCTTACCTAGACTCAAGAGAAGATATTTGACCACTTAGAGTCGCCGGAATCTCGCCGGAGAAGAAAAGTAGAGAGAAAATATATATTTTCTATGTTTAAAGAAAAAGATGCAATGAAAGAGGTTGGTGTTACAACATAATATTTAGAGATTAAAAAAAGAGACCCTAGGGGCTTGAATTCTTGGGCAAAAATTAATTTGGGCCGAAATTGGGCTCGAAACTCGTGTTCAAGCCCAAACGGGTATTTAAAAACTCTCGGAGTCATAACTTTTGACTCAGAGCTCCGTTTTTAATGTTCTTTGGCTCGTTGAAAAGCTCATGAAAAGATCTATCCATAAAATTCATAAAAATCACATTTAGCTTTTTTTAATTCAAAATCTTAATTATCCAGTATAGCCGATTATCGTCGCACCGTCATTTGTCAAAATACTCAAATCAAATAGATGAGGCAAATACATGCTCATGAAAAATTATATAATCATGTCATACATTAAAATTAACTTAATCATAAATAAACTCATAAATAAAATCATAAAATTGATAAATTTGAATTACTAAGAAGCACGCATTACAACCACTGTGGCACAAGTAGACTCTACTTTGTGTGGTTACCTTTGGGTACATGTGTGATTTCTCACTTGGTGTGTGATGGATTAAATATTGTTGAATCTTATTATTAATATTGTTAAATAATTTTGGGTACGTGGGTATGGGCTCACGTTCCTACTTGTCTTGTTTGGTCAACAAATCTGCAAGTATGAAATTGTAGGTTTGTTTGTCTTATTTTATTACTTGCGTGTGTGTGTGTGATTGTACATGTTTCCTTTGGTCAACAAATCTGCAAGTATAGGATTGTAGGTTTGTTTCACATAATCAAGCCCTTTTTTGGTATTTACACTAATATCCAGATAGGCCCGTGTGAGGGCCCAAAGAGATTAGACAAGCTAATCTTTTCTGCAGTAGTCTAAGAGCGTGTCCAAGTATGCCGAAAAAGGGTTAAGTTAGTTTCAGGTACTAACTTGAAACATATGTGTATGTGTGAGTATTTGTATGTATTTGTGTACGTTTGTGTATGTGTGTTTGCTTGTCCTTGGGTATGGGACCATGGACATTAAATTTCACTTGATAGATGAAGTTGTTAGCATTGGTTAGAATGAGTGAGTACCGGATTGGCCTGGACGGAGGCTCAGCCCGCACAGAGGCATACTCGAGTACCAGATTGGCCTGGACGGAGGCCCAGCCCACACGGGGGCATACTCGAGAACAGAATTGGCCTGGACGGAGGCCCAACCCACACGGGGGTATAGTAAACTTGCAAAATAGCCTGTAAGGAGACTGGACCCGAACGTCGCATCTTAGCATTTCAGAATGGCCAAAGGGCCTAAGGAAAGTCAAGTAAGGACCATAAATTAATAAATCGTGCGCACACATATATTATTAGACATGTCGAAAGTTTGTGGTTCATAAGAAGGGATTAGAAGATGAAGAGATTTATTTGCAAGTTGTGATTCTTAAGTCGCCAAGTCTTATTTTGTTTCAGGTTACGACAATTTTGTAAACTATTGTACCATGCGTAGATTTAATATCATGCTTCCTAATCCACTTAGCGGACTATGAAACGTGAAAGATTTTGAAAGAATTAATGACTCTTAAAACTATGATGGCTTTATCAACGAGTAAGTTGCCTTATTAAATGCGGTGATGTATATTCTCTCAATTATGACACTGTTTATAAGCTGAGCGATCTATGTACCTACTCTACTTATTGGGCTATTAGATCATTAGTTTGCTCGTATCACAGGTAAGTTGAATAGAAACCTAAAAGGCTTGGCGACAACGATGGAAGACGGCGAGTGTATACAAGACTGACCTTTAGAGCGTAAGTGGACTGCTAGCCAATCGTTGGCAATTGACATTTTAATTTTCGCGCTTTTAAAACCCCACAATTGGATTGGTTGTTGAAGGATGTGGGAATACATTTAGATTTTATGCTTTATTAGAAAAATATGTAAATTGATGCAAAAAGTTCAAATTTGTACGTATTTTTGGAACTAGAATATTAATTTCATTCTATAACTAAATCGTATATTTAGATAATATTACTAAAATATTTGTTGTATGTTTTCGGTCGTTACACTAGCAAATTTATTTTGATTTGTAGATAGGTATTTGAGAATATATTATATTATAATAAGTCTAAAGGACGCATTTGATGCGACAACACGTCTTAAAAAGTAATTTCGTGATTTCTCATAAATTAGATAAGGATGATAATTTATTAATTTAATCTATTATTAATAAAATCTAAATTTCGTCAAAATTGTTATTTTTCGCACATTGAATCTAATTTTAAATATATATATATATATATCGACTCCTCATCTGAGATTAAAATAGCCATATTATCCTATATAACTAAAAGAAAGGGGAAAAACACTGTAGTTTCTATAGTGCTTAGGGTATCTACCAGATTGCCCCTATTTAATACGATCAAGTCTATTTTAGATGGTCTTTTTAGTTAATTTACGTTATATTAAGACAAGATTACAATATTTTTTTTACTGAGATAATTCAACCTTCAAGTGCTCAAGGGCTTTTTTGTCATTTTCGTGCCCTTATGGTCATAGGGTTTGTGCATTTTTGGCTATTGTTCCTTTGTCCTGCCGCTTAACACCTTCCTCCTCCCAAACTTTTGTCTTGCAAAAAAAAAAAAAAAAAAAAAGAAGAAAAAAACTCCTTCCTCTTCCTCTGCACTAGGGTTGTTCATAAAATCCGCAAAACCGAGCTTTCCGCCCGCCCGAAATCGTTCCGCCCGAAAAAAAAAAATTTGGTATACCAAAAAAAAAAAAATGGGCGGTTTTGGTATTTCTCGAAATTTTTTTGGGCGGTTTTCGGGTTTGTAGTTTTGGATTTCGATTTTTTCGAAACCGCCCGAAATTAATGGAAAATATCAAATATTTATTTTTATTTTTATTTTTATTTATTCTTTTCCTTTACATCTGTTGACTTCTCTTCTAGGTTTTATTTTGTTTATGGCTCACTATCTCTCTCTCCTGTTCTGTTGAAGACCTGAAGTTTTGTTGCTGCCACCGTCGTCGCCTGAAGTCTGAGGAGTAGGCCACCGCCGTTGTCGTCTCGCCTGATTAGTAGGCCACCATTCTAGATTCTAGGATTTATTTTCTTTATTTACTCATCTCTCTCTATGACTTTCTCTGCTGTTCTACGACTTCACACCATGGGAAGTGTCCTCTGCTACTGCTGCCTGCCCGACACCACCGTCGCCTGAGGAGTAGGCCACTCGAACTCCGCACCCTTTCAAGGCTTCACAACGGCGCACTCTCGTCTCGAGTCTCGACCAATTGATTGTTGGTCGCCGGTGGATTGCTCGTCCTCGTTGAACGTATTTCTCAATCTCAGGTAAAGTGTTACTTGATTAGCTTGATTATTATGGTATGAATGAGTGGTATATGAAAACCTCCAATATATTGATAATGGGTTTATGTTTAGTGTTTGGGTTTTTTATAATTGGTTTAGCCGTTTGGGTTTACTGACAATGATATATGATATTTGATTTGGTTATTGTTTACTATATGGTGTATACTGATTTATTGGGTTTATTGATTTGGTATACTGTATACCGTTTACTTTAGTTTAATAAATGATATTTTCCTATTTAGTTCTTGTTTATTGTTTAGTGTATACCGTTTGAGTGGATAATATTGAGTGATTTTGTTTTATTGTTCTTGGAGATCATGAGATAATTTGTTGTTATATAGTATATAGTATATACATAAGTATTATAAGTTTATAACTACTTTGTTTTGTTGTGACTTCGTGAGTATATTTTGGTTTGTTTTGAGTGGATATATTTTGTTATGTTTTGGTTTGTTACTTTGTTTAGTGTTTACATTTTGGCCTATTTAGTATTTACATTTTGGTTTGTTTGGACTTGTGAGTGCAGATGTCAATAACATGGGCTGCGATTGTATACGTGGGCTGTTCTATTTTGTTATTGGGAGTTGGGATTATTGAATTCTCATTTGTAGGTGAAAAATGGAAGATATCGAAATTAAAGAAGTTGATGTTGAATGCGAGGAACCTATAAATGATGAAAATGTTGATAAACCGGAGAAGAAAAGAATATTTCAGTCCGGAGTTTGGCAATTTTTTTCAATTATTGAGGGGACTAATCCGCCTCGGGCCCGACATCATCTTTGTGGAAAGGATCTTGCCGCATATGTAAGGAGGAGTGGAACTAGCGGTCTCTGGAACCACTACAAATTTTGTGAGAAGAATCGGAAGAAAGTTGACCTTAAAGGACAACAAGTTTTGGTCTTTGAAGCAAAGAAAGAAAGAGATGACCAAGGTGGGAACCTAATTAGTGTGTATTTCGATAAAGAAGCTTGTCAGTTGGCTATTGCAAAGTACGTTGTGGTTGAAGAATTACCACTTCGGCATGTAGATAGTGAGGGGTTCAAGGAGTTAGTTTTTGTGCTAGAGCCTCCGCTTTCTATACCGTCCCGTCTCACGATTAGTAGAGATATTATTCAACTTTATTTAGATGAGAAAGAGAAGTTGAAGAAAGTGCTAAAGAATGAGAGGATTTCAGTCACCACCGACACATGGACTTCAATTCAGAACATCAATTATATGTGTATTGCTGCACATTGGATAGATAGAGATTGAAAGTTGCAAAAGAGAATCATTAATTTTTGTCAAATAAGTGACCACAAAGGAGAGACAATTGGGAAGGAGCTAGAAGCATGTATCAATCAGTGGGGTATTCAAAAGCTCTTTACCATCACTGTGGATAATGCCTCTCGAATAACACTGCCATTGAGTACATAAAAAGAAAATTCAGAACGAATAAAGGTGCGCTTGTTTTGGATGGAGAATTCCTACACTTAAGATGTTGTGCACAGATAGTGAATCTAATAGTGACGGAAGGCTTAAAGGAGAAACATTATTCAATCAATGCTATACGTAATGCAGTGAGGTATGTTCGGTCATCTCCTTCTAGGTTGTTGATATTTAAAGAATGTGTACAAAGAGAAGGGATTGCCTGCAAAAAGCTCTTAAGCTTGGATGTGCCTACTAGAAGGAACTCCACATACTTAATGTTAGAAAGTGCCTTAAAGTTTCAGAAGGCATTTGAGAGTATAAATGATGATTTCAATTTCATGAGTTACTTTATCGAAAAAGAGAAAGATGGGATTTCAAGATGTGGGCCATCACGGGAGAGCGATTGGGACAATGCAGCTGCTTTTGTGAAGTTTTTGAGAACTTTTTATGAAGTGACATTGAAATTTAGTGGTTCTATTTATGTCACTTCTAATTTGTACTTCTTAAAAATTTGTGAAATTCAAGCTGAGTTAGAAGGAATGGGGGATGATGAAGTTAGAGATGAATCGTGCAAGAATATGGCTGCTTTGATGAAAATGAAGTATGAGAAGTATTGGAGTAACATCAGTGCTACTACTAGTCAATTGATTATAACCACTGTGCTTGATCCACGATACAAGCTTGAATATTTCAAGCATTCATTTGAGCTTTTCCATGATGGACCTGAATGTGCAAAGTTGGTGAAGACTGTTAAAGACACTTTTATCAGAATATTTGATCACTACAATGAGAGTTTATATGGTGTCAAGAAAACAACTCCTCCAAATAGTTCAACTCCTCCTATAACTTTGAGTTCCGAACCAGGAAAAGTGATGTCTAAATTTTTTAACAAAAGGATTCATGAAGATGACGGCAAAGTAAAAAGTGAAACTGATAAGTATTTCATAGAACCATGTGAAGATCTAATTCAAGGTCAACACTTTGACATTTTGGGATGGTGGAAGCTGAATTCTGAAAAGTATAAAGTTTTATCAGCCATTGCTCGTGATGTATTGGCAGTCCCTATGACAACTGTGCCATCAGAGTCCGCATTTTCTACAGGAGGCTGCGTACTCGATCTATTTAGGAGTTCACTAAGTCCTAAGACCGTAGAAGGCATCATTTGTCTTAAGAATTGGTGGAGTGAAAACAAACAGCCACAAATAATCAAAGAATACATGGATGAAGCAGAGATACTTGAGATATCTGAATAGCTTGAACAAGGTAGACTTAGTACACCTCCTATTTTTAGATATGCTAATTGAGTAAACTTATTTACAATTTTACTTATATAGTTTTTTAGTTTTCTATTATTCAGAGATGATTATAAACCCACCCTTTCCTTGACCACCTCATTTTAATGCCGCAAATGACAAAAATGTGTAACTTTTAAAATGTTGTATTTGATTAATCTAATTTGGCTTATGGACATCGTGTTTTCATTTAGTTTATGGACTTCATATTTTATGTTTTGGTAAATTTGCTAGAATGTAATATGTATGGACTATGGACACATAATGCTACAAATCATTTTCATTTGCTTAGTGTTTCAAATTTAAATTGTAGTGAAGTTAAGTATTAATGGATGTGGTTATGATAGTTTATCTAATAGGAAAGTCCATGTAATATTTCTTTTTGGTAAAAAAAAGTTCAAAATCAATAACAGATTTTATTTTTTTGGTAAATCGCCCAAAACCCGCCCAAAACCGACATACCAAAATCGAAACTGCCCAAAAAAATTTTGGGCGGTTTTGGGTTTGAGTTTTCAAAATTCCGGCACTCTTTCCAAAACCAAAACTGCTCAAAAAACTGAAACCCGCCCAATGTTTAGCCCTACTCTGTTCAGTTGTCTTTTTTAATTGCTCCAAAAGCTGTCTATTTCCTTCTTCCAGGGTGTTGATGACAGTCGATGTTTGATCATCAATTTTTCTTTTCAATTTGGATTTCTTGACCCCAGTTGGTCGTCGAGATGGAGAACCACCAATAATATCATCGTCGTCGTCTAAATTTAGAGAAAATGAAGACAATCCAGGAGATGCTTGCGAAGCATAATCAGAGGTGGGATTTTCCGACACTGACGAGGTATACCCGAAACATGGTGATGGAGATACTTGTTTAGCATTGGTAACACCACCTGTAAACTTTTTAAAATTCTTAATAATGTTCCAGGCATGATCGAATTTTCAACCTGTTTTGAACTTTGGATCTTCCATTAGCATTACTTTGGCTTGATCCAACTACAAATCGTTATGTAAACAATCAATTAATTATTCAAACAAAGATGAAAAAAAAGTTATATATTAGTACTTACAATATCTTCATTTGAAGCACTACTTTGATGCCTGTTTTCACATTGTCTAATGCATGCATGTACTTTCCTTGCTGCTTTCTCAATAGTTTGAACTCGAGCCTGGATAGATCTCTTTGAACGATTAGTCCAAGTTTCAATTTTTCCATTGTGGTAAGCTTCTTCCACACGGGACCAGAACTAGTCAGCTGACTGATACACACCCTTGATTGGGTCTTAGGAAATTTTCATATTAACTTGACATAAGAATTTATCTTCAGCTATTTTGTATCAAGAAGAACGGATAGACATTCTTTTTAATCAACTTAGAAGTGGTATATGTGTAGAGAAAATTATAAAATGGCTCGATGTTGTAAATTGAAATTGAAATCCGTGATTCTATTTATAGCAATGGTTAAATGCATATCACGTTTTTTAATTCTGAACGGATTTGACAATTCATGACATATTGATTCCAAGATTCTCACGTTTATCAATCTATTTTGAACGGATTTGACAATACAATGACACATTGATTCTAAGATTCTCACGTTTTTCAATCTATTCTCATTGTTTCCAAGATTCTCACGTTTTTCAATTTTGAACGGATTTGACAATGAATTGAAATGATTGGAAAATACATTGACACATTGATTCCAAGATTCTCACGCTTCTCAATCTATTTTGAACGGATTTGACAATACAATGACGCATTGATTCCAAGATTCTCACGCTTCTCAATCAATTTTGAGAAAGCTTTCTATAAATTACGCTAGAACTTCATATTTGTCATTGCAAACTACAAGCAATACCTACTACTTTGCATACCCAAAAATTCTCTCTCTCAAAATGAATTCGATTTCATAAGTCCACCACACTTTTCATCTTCATCACCATCTTCAGATGATGAAGATAATATGCAAATGATCAATAGTCTCGAAGAATAAGAAGAAGAAGCGATATGTCGTGCTATCGCAAATAACAACTTGATCATCCAATTCCTTCTCAATCAACAAAACAACAAAGTGATACACGGCGGCTCAGTTCCCAGGCGTTCGTTCATGAATCGCGATAGAGAAAGCACAGATTGTAGATTGTTCAATGATTACTTCTCAGAGACCCCATTGTACAATGGTATCATGTTCCGTTGGTAATATCGAATGTCTCGCTCGTTGTTCCTTCACATTATTATTGCTGTAAAAGGTCATGACATCTACTTTACACAACGGAGAGATCTGTTAGGCAAACCTGGATTATCACCTCTCCAGAAAGTAACCACAGTGTTCCAAATACTGGCATATGGTCTACCAGTAGATGCCATAGACGAGTACGTTAAGATAGGCGAGTCCACGACAATTGAAAGCATGAAAAGATTTTGTCGAACAATAGTAGAGATATTTTCGGAGCAATACTTAAGATCAACAATAGCTAATGATGTTGCCAGGCTTCTTTACATTCGTAAAAAATGAAGTTTTCCAAGCATGCTAGGCAGCTTAGATTGCATGCACTGGAAGTATAAAAATTGTCCCACCGCGTGGGTGGGACAATGTACGTGCCGTAGTGAATCACCAACTATTATTCTCGAAGCTGTAGCAGATTATGATCTTTGGATATGGCATATTTATTTCGGTATACCAGGCACCAACAATGATATCAATGTGTTGGAGTCTTCCCACCTTTTCTCTAATCTCGCTCAAGGTATTGCTCCTCCTTCTCATTATGTCATTCAAGAAAAATAATATGATATGGATTATTATTTGGCTGACAGTATATACCAAAAATGGTTCACCATTGTGCAAAATATTCACGAGCCACGCGGTCCCAAAAAAAATATTTTTCTACGCAACAAGAGGCATGTAGAAAAGACATAGAACGTGCCTTTGGAGTTCTCCAATCATGTTTCGCAATTGTGACAGGACCGGTACGTTTTTGGAGAAAATAGGTGCTACAAGACCTAATGACTACATGCATGATTTTACATAACATGATAATCGAGGATGAACGTGATCTCAATGCACCAATTAAAGTTACGAGAGAAGTGCCACCTCCAGAGGTCGAAATAGCGGTGAATGATAATACCCGCTTTCAAGAATTTCTTGCTCGGTATAGACAAATGAAGGATAAAGAAGCTCACTTCGCACTTCGAAATGCGTTAATTGATCATTTATGAGAGGAGTACACTAATCTGATGCTTAAATGCATATCTACTATTTTTAGCTTTTCTATTTGTGTTGTAATGTATTTTTTTTAATTAAATGAACGTTTATTATTAGACAATGACATAATTTTGTTTGAAATTAAATTGTCATATAATATTTTATTTTGGGTGAAATGGTCTAATAATAAATAATTTTTGTTAAGTTATTGTGAAAATAAAATATAATTGGGTCTAATTTGTAAAATCGATAAATATAAGACAATTATTGAAAATTAATATAATAAGTGATATGAGAGGAATATACTCAGAA
The DNA here is from genome assembly GCA_018132145.1 of Boehmeria nivea var. tenacissima. NCBI lineage: Eukaryota > Viridiplantae > Streptophyta > Magnoliopsida > Rosales > Urticaceae > Boehmeria > Boehmeria nivea. The sequence goes on from CM030886.1 coordinate 1,596,010, forward strand.
TATTCCATTTTGGTGTTAAAAATAGTGTAATAGGTTGGAGATGAATTACTGTTTGATAGGACACTTACTGTATTTTGGTGTTGAAAATGAAAAAACCTATTGGGGATGGCCTTAGTGACAGTGGTGATAGTTTCTTCAGTACTCTACTGGGTTCTATAATGAGCTATATTTCAAGATCTTTTCTTTTTTTCTTTTTTCTTTTGTTTGTTATATTTTTTGGCTTATTGTTGATGGTTTAGGCTGATTTCGTTTGCGTTTTCTACTAGTTTGATTTTGTACTGGCTTTATTTTAGGATATCTAAGCCTAAGAAATATGGGATCAAACTGATATTCGCCTTGGTGAACAATTATGAGAGCCTTGGAGGCAAAAAGCAGTATAGGAATTGGGCTAGAAGTCAGGGACAGTACTTGACTTTTGGTGATGATTTTTTTGGAAGCTCTCTATTTAGAGGTCAGAGTACAAGGATCATGTATTTGTAAATTTTGTATTTTTTCATTCTTTGGTTTGTTTCTTGGCACTTGGAATTCCAAAACTATATTTTAATTCAGTTACACTTAAATAATAAAGTTGTTAAATTTTTTTACATGGAATTTGATGGTTACCATTAATCAGGGTAGCAATAGATCATTGCTAACTAAATGCTAGCGACTTGGTAGTTGGCAACGAAGTCCGTCTAGATGTCAAATCTGGGATTGAGGCTCTTTTTTGGCTTTATATGGTATAGTTTTACACAGTTTCAAGTTTCAACCATTAAAATTGAGGGATAAGTTTTCTTTCTTTAGTTCATTTCAGTAATATGTTTTGTTCTGATTTGTAGTTTTTAATTTCGTCTGTCGTGTTGACATTCTGCATATAATAATTTGTTTGTGTTTGTATGTTTGTGTCACGACCCGCCTGCGCAGGCCGCGACCTAATCATTTACTTACATATACACTATAGCTAAAACATTAAGTCTCAAAATATAATTATACCAAATTATGAGTGTGGCCACAGTACTTCAAAAGAAATATACGTAATATTTTTACCAAAAGTACGGTAAAATTTAAACTTTTACTATTAGGGAAAATGCATTCTCAAAAGTGCCGGTTAGCCTTCACAGGTCGGGCCCATATGTATGTCTCTTCGGCCTGTCAGTCCAATCTCCGTTCTTTACTTGATCTTTGTCTTACCTTTATCTACAACACCAGAAACTCCTAGTGAGATTTACTCAGTAAGTGGAAGACTAGAAACAATAGACGTGATGTAGTGTACAACAAAATGCAACATAGAAGACATCACAAAAGAGTTTAATTACCAAGATATAAATCTTTAATCTTTATCCAATATAAAAATCATTGTATTTTTATTTATCTCTTAGCGGTAGAATTATACAATAACTACCACATGTCTATTTCATAACTCTATTAATCAAATATATTTCTAAGAAACTCTATCGCATTGTTTAGGATCCACTGATGGTTATCGCAATATATCTTTGATTGCGGCGCCGAGTCGGAAGTGGGCCAGCTCTCAAGAGCATCTCCCGACGATTTAACTCCAAATCATAAGAATTTTGCCCGGGACGTACCACCGTCGGCTTATGGGAGTATGTGGCGATACCATCGACGTGTCTAAGAGTTTTATACAATTTTATGAATTTGCTTTATGTTCGAGTTACTTTATGCTTATTTTTCGTCGGGAGTTCAAAACTCCACCTCACTTTATGACCAAGAGGCCCAATATCTGAAATATATTTGCTACTTAAGATTTGGCATTCTTTTCTTCATTTACTTGAAAGACTAAAAGATTCGTTCCTAAGATCAAGAACGGGATTACAAGCATAAAACGTGGCTCGGGAATTTTTAACGATTTCATTATATCCAAACTAAAGTTTTCCCTAGCCTTTTAGTCATAAGGGCGTTGGACCCTCATTATCTTCCATTTTTAGTCTTCCAGATTATTTCGGGTTACGGCCTACGTCTATTAGCCCTTCGGGAGCGATTGATACAACTTCAAAGCAAGAAAAGCATAAATAAAATTATTACAGGCCATTTGAATAAATACAAATAAATCAATCATCCTCACTCCGGTGTTGTAGGTGCCGTTCCAACTTACTGAGTGCTCGAACGAGGTTCGGTTGTCTTGATCTTGCTGTCGAAGCTTCCGAGCTCGTAACGGTTACTTTTCCTTGAAAATAAACCTATTTAGTTAGATAATAACTTTGTGTTGTAGCAAGATTTCCTTGAAAAACCTTTACACTAGATCCTTAGAACTTAGGAGCTTTCTTGATTAAGAAAATCATATAACATCTCTAACTAAACAATACCTTATCTTTCTTAATTTGACTATGAAACTCTGTATTTTCCAGTTTCGTCGACCGTCACGAGAATATTCATAAAATATTTATCAAGCATTCAAAAATTACAAAACTAATTGCATTTGAAAGTAAATTCAAAGATCTTTCAACACAGTAGTTTCTTTTATGGTTTGCACTCTTATTTATTTTCCAAAAAGAACCCGAAATATAGGGTCTCCTGATTATTTCTCCGAAACAAGGCAGATTCTTGACCTAAGTTTGAAAAATTCTAGTTAATTCTAAAAACATCCTTTTTATGTGCTTCTTTTTTCTGTAAAACAGTACAAGAATCTAATTTAAGGATAAAATATGGTTTATATCATTATTCAGTTATAACATACTCGAAAATACGATTAAATAAATTATATCCAGTTTCTAAGACAGATTCTAAGTCTAACTTTGAGAAATTCTAAATAATTCTAGATAAATCTTTTTGATGTGATTCTTGTTTGTGTTGAAAGCTAAAAGAGTCTAGTTTTAAGTAAAAATAGAAAATATAACAATTCATATCGTTACCTATTCCGAATTTAACGTGTTTAGAAACTGGTCGAGTTTTTACACTCAGAATTGTTTAAACACCATTCTTTCTCAACTTTCTTTAAAAATCTCATGCATGCAACCATACAACAAAGGTCTAAAAATTTGTCATCTATTTCATTCTACATCAACCATAAACACAAACTAAAATATTACACATGAAGCTAATCTAAGTTCTTGATCAAACAATTATAAACATGTACTTAAAACAAGAAACTCTATCCTATAACAACATCTCAAAATCTCCTAGCATTGAGCTAAGTAGATAACTAAAAGAGAGGAAAGAATATTTTATTACCAATAATGAGCTTGATCTTCAAGCTCCTTCTTTATGAACTTCAATAATAATTCTTCTACCTTCTTCCTCTCTCTTGCTTCTCTCTTTTTTTTTTCTTTCTTCGTTTCCTCTTCTTTCTTTTTCTTTCTTCCTTTTTCTTTCTCTCTTTTCCTTTATTTCTCCTTTTCTCTCTCGTCCTTTCTCTCTTTCTTTGGTCGGCAGCCTTGGCTGAGTAAAATGAGAGTTTTATCTCATTTAATCTATTAAGGAGTTATTATTACTATAATTATTATTTTCTTTTTTTTTTTTTACACAATAACCCTAGTCTAATCCACATGACAATTCTCATGTTATTCCATCAACCTTTGACTACAAGGAAGCAGCTGTAAAGGGGGCTGAGTAACTCTTTTTTACTCTGAAAATAAACTGCCAGCACAATATGCCATGCATCCTATTTGCATAAATTATAAATTGGCCCCAAAAATGACTTTTTCTTGCATTTTAGTCCTTTGAATAAAGCAACTAAGGTATAAAAGAGCTTTCAACGAGATTTATATTTATTTTCTAACCCTATATGATATTATAAGATATCCAGTAAATTTTTACAAATTTACGACATCATTTGCTATTTTTCTCCGAATTTACGATTCGGCCCTTTATCCGTCGAAATTTGATCGTAACGGCTTCGTTCTATACCGGAATAATCCCAAATTTTATTCATAGGCCTAATATCATAATTAGAGCCCATCACAAAATCAGTTTTGGTTTTTACCACTAATTTTCTTGGTTTTAAACTTTTGGGCCAAAACTGTAATTTTGAAAAGTTCGGAGATCGTTTTTGAAAATTTATTGTATCGGAGATTTTAGCCTTTCAAAATATACTAAGCTAACAATTCCTAATATCGGGATGATTTATGAAGCCCTTTGGTCATCTCGGTGTAAGAAAGGGCAAAATTACAATTTTACCACTTATCATAAAGATGACTCGGAAACCTTGCCGAAAAATTCATATTTTTCGATGGAGGGAATAAGAAAATGCTAGGATAAAATTTGCACAATAACCTTTTTTTTTTATTTATTTAAATTATACTAGACGTAATCCCGGGGCTTACAGTTTGGTACGAGTATGTTAATTTTTTTCCTTACCTGAAAGTTGATTTCTCATAAATGTATGCTATTTGAAATTAGATATTATTTAATGTATATCAACTGGCATTTTTCCAATTAATGTTGTTAGCGGCATTTTTTTATTTTTTTAAATCAAATTACATGTTGTTTATTGTAAATAATGATGTTATTTTTGTCTTAAAGCCTTAAATATGGATCGCTTAGTCTAACTAATCACCAATTAGCTTGGTTAGAGTTTAGGCAAATCACAATCTGTTTCATAATTTATTGTCCAAGATATTTAAATACAATTTACATGATATGATATGTTTGTACTGTACATTAACAGTGTTTTCTGATTTTATTAATTATGGGACTGTTCATTCTCATCAATGAATGTTGCAGAAATATTTGATGATTATTCATTGGCTTTTTTTTTTGTTCCTACTTTTCTATTAAAAATGTAAAAATAATCAATCTCTAATATAGTTAAAACATGCCCCCACCGTCTTCATGAGGTGCCTAGCCTGGAACTGTCGAGGACTAGTTTCCATGAGATTGTATCCCCTTTTCAATCTGCCTTTATGCCGGGGCGGTGGATCGCAAAGAACTCGGTCTTAGCTCATGAGCTTGTATCCACAATCAAGATAAAGAAATCCGAAAAAGGAGCGCTGCTTGGGATTAAATTGGATATGAACAAAGCCTATGATCGACTTGATCACTTTTGTTGTTTGGTTATGTTCTGTATCAAATCGGTCTTGTTCTCGGTTCTCCTTAACGGAAGTCCTACTTCGGCATTCAAACCCCATCGGGGCATCCATCAAGGTGATATGCTATCCCCATATTTATTTATACTTTGCTCGGAAATTTTATCTAGATTAATTATTCAAGCCGAGAGTATGGGGGATATCCATGGGATCAAAATTGCCCGTAGTGTTCCACCAGTCTCTCACCTGATATTTACTGATGATACCTTTTTATTTTGTCGAGCTACAAGTCAAGAGTGGAATGTCTTGGCAAGGAATTCTGGCGAAGCGCCCTATACTTTCTAGAGGTTGCTTCGAAATTGTGGGAAATTGAGATAAAGTGGTTATATGGTCGAGACCATGGGTTCCTTGGCTTTCTTCTGGCATTCCCCGAGCTACCTTCAATCCTCGTACACCCAATCTTATTTTGCACCCATTGGATTTCACTAAAGTCCAAGAACTCTTCATTCCGGGAACTAGATGTTGGAATGTAGGGTTGCTGTTCCGGTTATTTGACCCCGTCTCAGCGGAGGCCGTTTCACGGACACAACCACCACCAGGGGACATGAATGATATGGTTGTTTGGCGAGGAACTAAATCAGGGGAATTTGATGTGAAAAGTGCTTACCGTGTTTCTGTAGGGGCTTGCTTGGGAGAGCGTCATGATGTCTGGGCTAAGCTTAGGAAGAGCCCTTTGTACTTTCGCCTAAAACTCCTCCTATGGCAAGTGGCAAATGACATTCTTCCCCTACATGCGAGACTTTCCCGACTCTTCCTTCTTCCATCTACTTTTTGCGTGCTGTGTGGCCTTCATACGGAGTCTGTCAGCCACTTATTTTGCAACTGTGAAATTGCACAATTGGCATGGTTTCAAAATCGGTGGTCTGTTCGGGCTATTCGTTTGGATTTCGACTCAGGGAAAGATTTGCTTAAGTGGATACTTAGCGTCAACGATGAGTCTTTTCTCCTCTTTGCAGCAGTTCTAATTGACCAGTTATGGAAAGTCAGAAATGCCACTCTATACTCTGAGGTTATTCTCGAGCCGCAATGCTTCTTGAGAAAAATCACATCGGCCGTTTCTAAGCATGAATCAGCCCTATCGTCTAAGAGCACTGCCCCTGCTATCTTGCCCATACGTTTGAGCAACTTACCTTACATGTCTGTAGATGCGTCCTTCTCTGATGGGAACTCGGGCTTGGGAGCGGTTCTCCTCTCCTCCGATGGGACCATCAGGAACCGCTGGGCTTCTTCTACGAAAGCCTTATCCGCCCTAGAAGCTGAACTTCTTGCTGTGGAATTTGGATTGAAGTGAGCCCAGGAAGCAAATCTGAAATCCCTCGACATTGTCAGCGACTCCCTCCCAACCATCCAGGCGCTAAACAAGGCTTCCCATCCTCCTGTTTGGAGTAGCACTAGTGTTTTCTGGTCCATTATGGAGCTAAAACTTTCTTTTGATGTTTTTAATTTTATTTGGATTCCTAGATCTGTTAATGTTCTTGCCCATGATTTGTGTTGCTGGGCGAGGAAGACAAATTTCTCTGGTGTTTTTGCCGATTGAGGTGGCAGTCTCTCTGTGACTGTTTTTTCATCTCTTTCTTCCTTAATGAAAGTTTTTCATTCAGCAAAATATATATATATATATATAGTTAAAATAAGAAGTGAATCTAGAATAATCTTAATTTTGCTAGATAACTCTGCCTACGTGTTTTGTAATGGTTATTTTTGTTTATTTCAAAATTTATTTTGTTGTTGTTCAGAAATACTGCCACATAGTGCTTCGGTTAACATATTTCGTACCTTAATCACATTTAAGTGTTATATTTGTGTTGTGCATCAATAGTGTTTTCTGATCTTATTAAATGCCTCACTGCTTATCTTGATTCTTGAGTATTGCATTAATTATTGCAGAGATATTTTATATTTATTTTTACCCCATTTTTATTTTATTTATTTTTTGTCTCTGAAAAATTACAATTAATATTTTCTCACATAAATAAAATAAGATATTATTCTAGAATAATCTTAACTTTGCAAGATAAATCTGCCTAGGTGTTTTGTTACGATTGTTTTTTATTTATTTTGAAATTTACTTTGTTGTTGTTGTTTAGAAATATTGCCACATGTTATATTTCATACTCTGATCATATATAAGTGATATATTTGTGCTGTACATCAGAAGCGGCTTTTTTTTCTTTTCATATAGGGGTTTTTCTTTTCAGCCGATTTACTTTCTGGCTTTTTTTTTGTTGTGATTTGTTCTCAGAGTTCTTTAATTTTCTTTTGGCCATTTTTTTTTAATAATTAAGCAGTCTTAGATTTTTTTTTTGTTGCCGATGTAATTTCTACATTTTGGCCCTTTCAATAGCTTCATTTTTTTCATAAGATTTTTTTTCTGTTGCCGATGTAATTTCTACAGTTTGGCCTTTTCAGTAGCTTCATTTTTGTCACATTTTGGGGATCGGTTTTTTAAAATTATAGTCTATGTTTTTGCTTCTTTCTTTGTGCTGATTTGTTTACATGATTATATCTTTATTTAGTGTTATGCTTTTTCATTTTATTTTAAAGAGGTCTGAAATATTTTTTATTTTTTGGTTCATCTATTGCTTAAGATATTGTTTCAAGTGGTCTTAAGAAACTATGTGTGGTAATCTTACCACTGCGTTGTTCTATGATTCGGTGTCAACATATAAATACTTTTTTTAAAAATTATGCATTATATGTTTTTTATTCTGATTATCATATTGTTTCTTTTTTCTACTATTTTTGACTGATTTGCTATCCGATTATGTTGTTTGGTACATAAGGGATTCAGGTGCATTTTCTGTGTTACGTAGAAGTAGTTGTGGCTCTTGGAGTTTTATAGCTTGGAATGCTGCACTACTGCTAATCTGTTCTAATTTAAAATTATTCTTATAACATTGATTGCGATTTTGGGTTGTGTATGCATTGTTAATGTTTATTTATTCATGAAATTTTTATGCAATAGGATTGATCTATGTAATTGTTGTTTTATTTAGTGTTTATGATTTCATTTATGATGTTGTATATGTTTGAATGTGTGTAAATCTCTGTGTATATGTATTTGTATATATGGTTTATATTATTCATGTATGATTTTTTTTTTTTGCAGCTATAATTTGTTTCTGATTGTAATCATTTATCTATTTTGGATTTGGTGGTTGATTTCTTAAGTTCTGCGTTTATATATGTTTATCACATAAGAAATTATAAATCTGCCTCTGTTAGTCAGCCCATAATGTTGTAGGGGCTTTTTGTTTAAAAAATTGCGTAGTTACAATATTACATTCATGTTTTTGCGTAGCTAACTAAATCAATAAGTATTTTGGGGTTATTTGGTCAGTTTTGCATCTGTTTGAAACAAGATTTTTGATTGACATACTTTGGAATAGATTTTGTTTTTTAACCCTAACCATCAAAAGAAATTAATAGTTTTTTAAAAGGTTAATAAATGAAAAAAAGTACTTTTTTAAAGATATTTTCCAAGTCTACTCGATTGCTCTTTACTATTTGAAAATAATGTTTACTGACAATATTTAATTACATACAGCTATAAACATCATTTCATATTTACTTTGCCACTATTCATGCTCAGATGCCATTATTCATGCCCAGATGTGAATAATTAAACCATTAGTCAGGCTCGCACAGGTATTAATGAGTAGTTACTTACACATATAAAAATTTATGTTAAAACTTTATGTATATATTACTGCTTGAGAGATTGATCTCAATTTTCAAACATGCCATGCTTTTATATATTGCTGAAAATATGCGACAAAATAAATATATGAGCCAATTTTTTCTCTTTCACCTCCGCTAATATGTGAAAGCTAAAGTTTAAATTTTGTAGTCTTTAAATTCTGTTTATTCCTTCGTAAGTATGTCACTTATACTCTATTCTTTTATTACAGGTCCATTCACAAAGTAACCTGTTGGTGTAAAATTTAAACCAACGCCGTGATCCGTATCTCTAGTATGTGATACGGCAATGAATAGTGTGAATTTTTGCAGGAAATAAATACTCAAGGAATTTTTAAGTGGTTCGACCCTCCGACGGAGTAATAGTCTACGTCCACTGTGCTTTTGATATTTTCGAATGAGAGAGTTTTACAGAGTAAGTTTTTCCAACCCCTTCCCCTTCAACTTTCCCGCCTTTTATATCCACCCGGCAAGAGAGAGAGAGGGAAGTGCATTAAATGCGCCCCACCTAATCGCCCTTAAATCAAGGGATTAGGTGGCCTTATCTTAATCGACCATACCCTGCCCGAAAATCAGGGGGTTGGTTACTAACTAATCACTTCACGTCATTCACCGATGAGGCATCTACAGTGCCTGTCAGAGGTAGCTACCATCGGGAGCATCCGACTGTTGTTGTCTGCGCTTTGACCTTCGTCCGGGGTTCTCTCGCTTCGCGAAGAGTCCCCCGAACCTCTTGATCTATCGCGAGCATGACGCTGGCTACGGGATCCATAGGTCCCCGAGCTTGGGGGATCTCCATCTCGCTGGTCTCCCCCCGAGGACCTAGCTGTGTGCCGAGTTATACCTTCGGGGTGGTGGTCGTCAACTTTCACAATGACGTGGCGATTCACTCGTCACGGGGAATTTCTCTCTGGAAGCTTCTCGCCTTCGGCGAAGGTTTCATTGACGAGATATTCTCGGACGAAAATTAGCTAACAACATCTGCCCCCCAATCCCCGAGGACACGTGTCGTGTCCTCTGGGATTTCTTCTTGGGTACGATTCTCCACTGAAGAGCCGCGCCGTTTGAGTGACGGGCAATTAATGCTCTGACACACTTTTCGGGGAGTATACATTTTTCGGTACGATTGTGTGACGTCAGGTAATTATTACCTCCCACTGAATCCTTTCAACCGTTAGATGGTGAAGGTAAGATTCTCATCTGACGGCCCAGGATTGGGCTCGAGGTTCGGAGGTGAAACGGCGCGAGTCGAAAGGACACGAGATGGAACGGCGCGAAGAGACTTCGCCCTTTTCACCCTCTTGGCCTATAAAGTCTTCCTCACTCCTCACCCTCTGAACTTTTGCTCCCTTCGCCATTTTTCCTCTGAAACTCACTAATCCGAGTTCATCGCACCTTACAAGTTTTCCGACTCTTTCTGGTCTTCTGCAACTCTGCGAAACCTCCGGAGTCTGAGAACTTCGTCGACACTTCCGGCCACTCAAGGTAACTCCTCTGACTCCGTAGAGCTTTTCTGTACTCTTCTCTGTCTTGTTCGTTTGGGGTTTTATGGGGCGATTAACTGGACTTCTTGTCATTCTCAGACAGAAGATAACTATGTCTCACCCAACACCTCCGTCTCCCGGCGCCGGACTTGAGACCGGCTCTGCTGTGCCGCCGACAACGTCTCCGCCACCACCGCCTACCGCTGCACGAAGAGTAAGGAGGAAGGCGAAGAATGTCGCGGCCGCTACCGAGCCTTCCTCGACACCCGCCGAGGGAAGACCTAGCGTGTCTGGTGCCGCCGCCGCGGCTTCCCAATCTGACGCCGATGGGGGCGGCCGACCTCCGCTGGCCCCTCGTGCTGACGCCGCCCATCCTTCAGAGGCTCCGGCCGCCTACGCCACTGAAGACAAAGTCTCGAGATGCTCCGAGACAGATGTGGAGCACATCCGGGAGCAATTCCATCTCCCAGAGACTATTACCACGAGGGCTATGTCCGCGGAGGAGCGTTCATCACGTCCCCCACCCACGATGGTAGCCTTCAACAAGGCTATCATGAAGCACGGGGCGAGGCTCCCGCTCCATTACCTGGTTCGCGGAGTCCTGGCGCATTGGGGTCTTGCTCCCAGCCAACTCAACCCCAACGCCTACAAGATCATGGCTGGGATGGACATCCTATGGAGGATGTGGTTCGCGGTGGACGTATCCGTGGACGAGGTGTGTTATCTCTACAAACCCTCGTCCAAGAAGTCCGAGGTAGGATACTTCTTCTTAGCACCGTGGGAGAAGAAGAAGATCCTGATGACGAACCTGTCTTCGTCCTGCGAGGGGTGGAAAGACAGGAACTTTTGGGTCGGGGGAGATTTCGACCCATGCGGCTCCGTTGAAGGAGCCCCAACTCTCCCGCGAGCGTACCAGGTCCCTGGTGAGTTTGGATTCTCGCTCTCTTTCATCTCTCCTTGTATCTTTCGCATGCAGCCGTACTAACACGGGTGGTTGCAAACAGGTTCCTTCGTCCGTGCTTCTGTGACCGCGGCGCAAGAAGAACGGATTGTCAGTGCCCTGGCCTCCCCTGACGAGGCCAGGGACGTTCGGGCCCTCGTGGTCGAGGACAACCTAATCTCCCACGGGTGGATCGGGACTTGCATGGAGCTGGATCCTGATCAGCTTCGCGGGCAGAAGTCGGGGTCTAAACAGACCAAGGCTTCGGCGGGAGTTAAACAGACCAAGACCCCAGCGGGAGCTTCTGGGAGTACGTCCATTCCCGCCCCATCAGCCAAAAAGAGGGCGGCCGCTTTCTCAACGAAGTCTTCCACCCCCAAGACCGCGGTTGTTCCCCCTCTCCCCCCATCCGAAGAGGCCGAGAACGAAGAGGAGGCCTCGGAGACACCCGAGGAACCCCTAACGCGGAGGAAAAGATCGCGGACGGAGCCTGCCGCGGCTCCAGAGGTCAGGCCTCCCGCAGTTCCTCAAGACCCGGAGTCTGCTGGGACAACCCTCGGGGGTGTCCCGTTTGGCGAGGCGGCTCGCCAAGTGCTCTCAGATGCCGCAGACATCTTTAGAGAGCAACCGCCTGCTCCTAGCCCGCCGACCAACTTGGCGCGGGATCCTCTACTAGGCGTGGAGGATTTCGTAGTAGAGCCGGCCGATCCGTCTCCTTCAGGGGAGGCTCCAACTCCAGATCGGGCGACGCCGGCTGGGCCTTCGACCCAGTTCGCCCCGGGGACATGGCCCACAGCTCCTATCGAGATAGATGATGGTAAGCAACTTCTTTGCAAACATGTCTTTGTTTTAACGCCAAATAGGGGCTAACTATTGCTATTTACAGACGAGCTTTTCGGGATGCTACGGTCGTCGCTTTCGGGGAACGTGCCCAGTCGACCGACCCCCCCCCCCTGAGTCTCCCATCACGGATAAGGGCAAGCGCCCGATGGAGGAAGCTACTCTTTCCGAGGCATCGTCTCCGGAGGAAGTTGAAGCACCACCTACGGCGGGCGCTTCTTCTCGAGTTCGGGCCTTGCCATCTCCGGGGGAAGATCCCACCGAGATTCCTTGGAGTCCTCCCGCGAGGACTGATCCCGCCAGAGACCCGCTGGAGGACTTCGAGGTTCCCCTAGCCGGGGCTCCTTTTGGAGCGGGGTCGCCTGCCCCATCTGGGGGTTTCCCCTGGATGCCAGAGCTCGGGCCTATGTTAGATGAGCTCTGGTCGGAGGAGACCTTCAGGCAACTCTCTGAGGAGCCGCTCCAGGCCGGAAATCGCGAAGGCATGAGGCTGCTCGCGAAGGTAAACCCCGTTTACGTTTATATCCCCTTTTGTTTTGTCTTGTTACTAATCTCAACTGTTGCAGGCATTCCTGGCGAACTTCACCTATTCCCGGAGGTCGGAGGCAATCTACGCCCAGGGACGGGACGCTCTACTCCATGCTCGAGGCGAGAAGGAGAAGCTCGCGGCTCAGCTCCACGGACTTTCGGCTGAGCTTCGCGAACTCCGGGCTCAATCTGATATGTCCATCAGAATGACGGACCACGCTACCCGGAGCTTGGTGAAGACGAGGGAAGAGCGGAAGTCCTTCAAGGTGGAGACCTCTAAGCTTCGGGAGGAGCTGGAGAGAGAGAGAGAGGCCCATGCAGAGACTAAAGTCAGGTGCGAGCAGGAGCTTGCTCAGGCGAAGGCTCAGCAATCAAAGGCGTGGGAGACTCTGGCTGAGGAGCGCCGTGCTCGCGAAGAGAGCATTCTCTCCGAGAAGGCTGTCTTCGAGGCCACCCTCGAGGAGGAAAGGACCTTGAGAGGTGCGGCGGAGTCGCAGATCCAAGCCCTCGAGGGAGAGCTTAAAGAAGAGCGGGGGGACAAACGGCGGGTCGAGCACGAACTCAACGGGGCCAGAGCGCGAATACGCTCCGCGGTGGCTGACTTTAAGAACAGCCCCGCGTTCGAGAATATTATAGAGCTGAGACGACAAGAGTGGCTCGCCAATTTTCACCAAAGCGTGGGGTATCGGAACGAGATCGCGCAGGCTATGGTTATAGGTGCCAACCGAGCCTTGGACAGACTCAGGGCCCTCCACTTCGAATGGGACTTTGTCGAGGAGATCCGCCGCGAGTTCCTGCGCCCCCAACAGCCACCTCCGCGGCACCCGCCTCCGCCTTAAGCTTCTTTTTTTTTTTCCTTTTTTTTTTTTGTTGGGGGTCCTTATATGGACGCCCGCCCTTTGTAAAGAATCCCTTGATTAATAAATGATTTAATTTCTCATTTTCATCGACTTAACTGATTAAATCCCTAACAGCTAACTCAGCTAACAGACCGTCCCTTCGGGATCCGATCAGCCAACTAAATCCCTTCGGGATTTTACTAATTCATTAAACGATAGTCCCTCCGGGGCTATACGCGATTAGTTTTGGTCTTAATAAATGATTTAATTTCTCATTTTCATCGACTTAACTGATTAAATCCCTTCGGGATCTAACAGCTAACTCAGCTAACAGACCGTCCCTTCGGGATCCGATCAGCCAACTAAATCCCTTCGGTGTTTTACTAATTCATTAAACGATAGTCCCTCCGGGGCTATACGCGATTAGTTTTGGTCCCTTCGGGACTACATACTCTCTCCGAGGGTATGTATAATGAGTGACCTCTTATTTCCCACGCTTTGGCCTACTTCATCTGCCTCGGAATTCTTCCTTTGAGCGTGCCTAGTTCTATTTTCTTAGAAGCATAGAATGGTTCTAGGAATAAGTTAGTCTGACTTCCCAAGTTAGTCTCCGAACAGGTTTCCTTCTGCGAAGGAATAATCCTGACAAGATAAACCTTTGGGGTAGGAAGTCTCAACGAGTACGGCCTGTGTGAGCCCTTCGGAACTCACATGTTCTAGCCCCACTTGCCTTCGAGGTACCTATAGAGCGCATCTATTTTCTTTCTGGTACCCCGGATGCCCCCCGGCTTCTTGGGGCGCTTAGCGGCCGAGAAGACAGGGTAGTGTTTTTAGGATTTATCCGCTCCACGGTTCTATCCTTTATACACCGAGTTTATAGTCTACTCCGCAGACTTTTAATTGGACGCATTTGGAAATATAAAATATTTTTTCATTCATAAATAATTTACAAATACAAATGTGAGTAAAATTATAAGGAAATAGCAATACAAATTAAGGGAGCCTACTAATAATACTTCTTGAGATGCTCCGCATTCCAGGGAAGTCTCAGTGGAATCCCGGCGAGATCCGCGAGCCGGTAAGCTCCCGATCGCAAAACCTCGGTGATTTGATAAGGTCCTTCCCACGAGTAGCCCAATGCCCCCGCGCCGGGCTCCTTGGTATTCTGGAAAACTTGTCTGAGGACAGTGTCCCCGACTTTGAACTTTCTTTCCTTTACCTTGGAGTCATAATACCTCGCCATACGTCGTTTCTGAGCCTTCATTCGGATCCTTGCGACTTCTCGCCGCTCCTCGATCATGTCTCGCTCCGCGGCAAGAAGTGAGTCGTTGGCCGTTTCATCGAAATTTTCGTATCGGAACGAGGGGATTTTGACTTCCGCCGGAATCATCGCCTCTGCGCCATATACCATAGAAAATGGGGTTTCTCCGGTGGCCGCGCGGGCGGTGGTTCGATAACTCCAGAGGACCAGGGGCAGCTCCGCTGCCCATCGTCCTTTGAGGGCATCAAGCCGCCTTTTCAATGTGGTCTTAATGATCTTATTGACGGCTTCGACCTGGCCATTGCTCTGCGGGTGGTAAGGTGCGGAGAAATCTTTATTGATGCCGAATTGGTCGCAGAGGTCTCGTACAGCCTGGTTGTCGAACTGAAGAGCGTTGTCTGAGACCAAGGATTGAGGCACCCCGAACCTGTAGATGAGATGTTCGCGAATGAACTTCGTCAGGTTCTTCTCGGTAATTGTGGCCAAAGGGATCGCTTCGGCCCACTTGGTAAAGTAGTCCACTGCTACCACAGCAAACTTGAGCCCTCCGGGCGCCGTAGGCAATGGCCCGATTATGTCGATCCCCCATTTGGCGAAGGGCCATGGGCAGAAGATGAAGGTGAGTCGCTCCGGGTGAGCTCGAATGAGCGCAGAGTATCTCTGGCACTTATCACATTTTTTCGCGTACTCAGAAGCGTCTCGCTTCATCGTGGGCCAGTAGAATCCCTGCAACAATGCCTTATGCGCGAGTGATTGTCCACCCGAGTGCTTTCCACAGACTCCGTCGTGGATTTCATTAAGCACTCGCTTGGCTTCTTCGTTGTTGAGGCAACGCAGCAACGGGGTCGAGACTCATCTCTTGTACAGCTTGTTGTTGAGCAACAAGTAATGCTCGGCGTGATATTTGATTTTCCGTGCCAAGTCTCGGTCTTCGGGTAGCTTATCATCTTTCAGGTAGACAACAATATCATCCATCCACGAAGGTTGAGAGTCGACCGCCTTCACTGCATTCTGCTTGGTGATACTGGGCTCTGCCACGATTTCGACCGGGACCAAGCGTAGGAGCTCCGCATCTCGGCTAGTAGCCAATTTTGCCAGGGCATCGGCGTTCGCGTTATCTTCTCGGTCGATGTGCTTCACTTCGTACCTGGGGAAGTTCTGGAGTTCGGACTTGACCTTTTCTAGATACGCGGTCATTCTATCATCACGGGCTTGGAACTCGCCCAGAACTTGAGAGACTACCAGCTTTGAGTCGCTGTAGACTACAAGCGACTCTACTTGGAGTTCCCTGGCGAGTCTTAGGCCAGCGAGAAAGGCTTCATACTCGGCCTCGTAGTTCGATGCCCTGAATGCGAATCGTAGGGCGCTGCTGATTCGATGATTCTCGGGGCTGATGAGCATGAGCCCAGCCCCCGAACCATTCTCGTTCGACGACCCATCTACGTAAAGTTTCCACTTCGGGGGTTCGCTCAGACCATCTCGATCCTCCTCCTAAGGAAACGTGAACTCGGCGATAAAATCGGCAAGCGCCTGTCCTTTGATCGCTGTCCGCGGCTGGTACTGGATGTCAAACTGAGTCAGCTCGACCGCCCACTTGACAAGTCTGCCCGAGGCCTCCGGCCTACGCAGGACCTGTTTCATCGGGTGATTAGTGAAAACTATCGCCGGGTGAGCCAGAAAGTAGTGGCGAAGCTTTCTGGTAGAGACGATGAGGGCTAATGCTAATCGCTCTAGCTCCGGATATCTCAGCTCGGCATCGAGGAGGCGTTTACTGACGTAGTACACGGGCACCTGTACTCCAGCAGCCTCTTTGACTAGTACTGAACTGACCGCGTGCTGAGATACCGCGAGGTAAGTGAAAAGCTTTTCTCCCGCCAATGGCTTCGCCAGAACGGGAGTATGACCGAGGTAAGCTTTGAGCTCTTCGAACGCTTGCTCACACTCGTCGGTCTATGCAAACTCTTTACTGCCGCGGAGAGCATTGAAGAAGGGAAGGCATTTATCAGTTGACCGAGATACAAACCTGTTGAGGGCTGCAATGCATCCGGTAAGCTTCTGGACTTCTTTTCCTCTCCGAGGAGCCCTCATGTCGATAATAGCTTGGATCTTCTCAGGATTAGCTTCTATTCCTCGCTGACTCACCATGAATCCCAAAAACTTGCCCGCTCTAACAGCAAAAGTGCACTTGTTTGGGTTGAGCATCATGTTGGTCTTCCTGAGGACGGAGAAAGTCTGATCCAGGTGCTCGACGTGGTCTTGTGCCTTTGCGCTTTTGACTAACATGTCATCAATATAGACCTCCATCGAGACTCCAAGCAACTCCGCAAAGATCTTATTCACCAACCTCTGATAAGTTGCACCCGCGTTCTTGAGGCCAAAAGGCATGACTTTGTAGCAGTACAACCCTCGATCAGTAATAAAAGCCGTGTGCTCTTCGTCACGGTGATACATAGGGATTTGGTTGTAGCCAGAATATGCATCCATGAAGCTGAGGAGCTCATGGCCCGCGGTGGCGTCAACCATCTGATCAATTCGGGGCATTGGGAAGCTGTCCTTTGGACAGGCTTCGTTGAGATTGGTGAAGTCAATACAGCATCTCCACCTGCCATCCGGCTTAGGAACCAGCACCGGATTAGAGACCCATTCCGGGTATTTCGCTTCGCGAATAAACCCGGCCCTGATGAGCCTATCAACTTCATCCTTAAGAGCTTGGGCTCTTTCGGGATTGAGAGGTCTTCTTTTCTGCCGACGGGCCGGGTGCCGAGGATCTATGTTGAGACGGTGGCACATCACGTCCGGGTCTACACCCTTCATATCGCTATGGCTCCATGCAAACACGTCTCGGTTCCTTCGTAGACAAGCAATGATGGCCTTGCGCACTTCGGGGCTTAACGAAGTCCCGATTTTGACTTTTCGTGCGGTGCCAAGGTCGTCTATGTCTACTTCTTCGGTGTCCTCGGCTGGGCATGCTAATTGCTATGGGGTCGGGAGCCGAGGGTCCAGCTCGCTTCGACCCTCGGACATGCCGATAGTTAAGGTCGCCTCACCCAAAGCAGCTTCTTCGGCCGTGCGCTTCCTCTTTGGGTCGGCGGGGGCCGTTCTAATGCTCGTTGTGTAACACATCCGAGCCTCATACTGATTGCCCCGGATCACCCCGACACCACCAAGAGTAGGGAATTTGAGGCAGAGATGGTAGATGGAGGTGACCGCTTTCATCGCCACCAGTGTAGGACGTCCAAGAATGGCGTTGTAAGAGGAATTGCCCTTAACCACCATGAAATTCGAGATGGTGGTTGATCTCGTCGGCTCCTCGCCGAATGAGACGGCTAACTCTATACTTCCCTCCGGGAAGATAGAATCTCCTGTAAAGCCGTGTAGCGAGCTGGCGACAGCTCGCAAGCTTCGAGGGCTGATCCTCATTTTTTCGAGGACATCCAAATAAAGGATATCCACCGAGCTGCCGTCGTCCACCAGACACCGGTGGACGAGATGATTTCCGATCATCGCAGAAATGACGAGCGGATCGTGGTGTAGAAAACGGACGCCTTCGGCATCCGCGTCCGAGAATGTGAGCGTGCTCGCGCTCTTCTGGGGGGGCTGTGGAGATCTCCGCGACACATGGAACACTCCTCCGGAGAGTTCCTGTCGCGCTTCTCGGGCGTAACTCTTCATGGATCGCTGGGAGTGCCCCCCAGGATAAGGGCCTCCCGCGATCGTCTGGATTTCACCGTCGATCTCCCGGTTGTGCTGGTTTTCGGTTATTGGGATTCGTCTCTTTGCGATATCCCTCAAGTTTTCCTCGGCGGATGAGATATTCTATCTCATCCTTCAGGTCGAAGCAGGTCGCGGTCGTATGCCCGGCCGCGTTGTGGAACAAGCAGAACTTGTCCTTGTGCTTCTCCGGCACCTTCCCCTTCAAAGGTGCAGGGGGTCGAAAGTCAACCTCGCTCCGCGAGTTGACAAAAATTTCTTCGATAGAGGCCGTTAGCTTCTGGTATTTTTCATACCGCGGCCTGCGAGAACGAGCTGTGCCGGACCCTGATGAGGGACCGGAATCACGAGGTCGTTTCTCGTCGCGAGGTTGTCAATTATGGCCCGTTGAGGCTTCGACCTGCCTCTTATCTTTTCGGCGGTCCCCTTCGGGGTTGCCGCGGGGTGTCTTCGCAGAGCCGGACTTCTTCGAAGTCGCTGATTCCGCGTTGATATAGTTCCGCGCACGCCCCAAGAAGTCAGTATACACCCTCGGGGGTTTTTTGCTGATAGAAAAGGCAAAGGGAGTGTCCTCGCGAACCGCAGAACTCGCGGCCAGGAGTAGGGCATCGTCAGACAGATGCCCCACCTCTACTGTGGCCTTGGTGAAACGTTGTAGCCAAGCTTGGAGACTTTCGTTTTCTCCTTGCTTGACCCGGGAGAGGTATGCCGGGTTCCTGAGGTGTCTACGACCCCCCAAGAACTGGGCTGCGAACCTCGTCCTCAAGTCTTGCCAACTTCCGATCGAGTTGGCCGGGAGCCGATACCACTATCGGCGGGCTTCTCCCGATAGCGTAGTGTCAAAGAGCTTGCACCAGTTGGCTTCCAGATAGCCATAGGCGCGCGCCCACAAAGAATAAGCCCCTAAATGGTCGGAGGGGTCTCCGCTTCCGTCAAACAGGCTTACCTTCGGCAGCCTGAGACGGTCGGGAACAGGAGTTGCCAAGAGAGCTTCCGTGAGGGGGGTGTAAAATTTAAACCAACGCCGTGATCCGTATCTCTAGTGTGTGATACGGCAATGAATAGTGTGAATTTTTGTAGGAAATAAATACTCAAGGAATTTTTAAGTGGTTCGACCCTCCGACGGAGTAATAGTCTACGTCCACTGTGCTTTTGATATTTTCGAATGAGAGAGTTTTACAAAGTAAGTTTTTCCAACCCCTTCCCCTTCAACTTTCCCGCCTTTTATATCCACCCGGCAAGAGAGAGAGGGGGAAGTGCATTAAATGCGCCCCACCTAATCGCCCTTAAATCAAGGGATTAGGTGGCCTTATCTTAATCGACCATACCCTGCCCGAAAATCAGGGGGTTGGTTACTAACTAATCACTTCACGTCATTCACCGATGAGGCATCTACAGTGCCTGTCAGAGGTAGCTACCATCGGGAGCATCCGACTGTTGTTGTCTGCGCTTTGCCCTTCGTCCGGGGTTCTCTCGCTTCGCGAAGAGTCCCCCGAACCTCTTGATCTATCGCGAGCATGACGCTGGCTACGGGATCCATAGGTCCCCGAGCTTGGGGGATCTCCATCTCGCTGGTCTCCCCCCGAGGACCTAGCTGTGTGCCGAATTATACCTTCGGGGTGGTGGTCGTCAACTTTCACAATGACGTGGCGATTCACTCGTCACGGGAAATTTCTCTCTGGAAGCTTCTCGCCTTCGGCGAAGGTTTCCTTGACGAGATATCCTCGGACGAAAATTAGCTAACAACATAACCTTTTTGGACCAAACTGTAATTTTTTTTTCTTTTTTGATTTTTATTTTTCAAATTAATTGAATCTGGATAACTGTTTAAATTAAATTATATTATTTTTTCTTTCATTCCTTAAGTAAGTTGTAGTTATAATGAATTAACAAATTGTATAAACAAATCTAAAATTAATAGCCAAATACCTTATTAAAATTTACAAAATGAGATTAAGAGCTAATTGATACTTTTAGTTTAGTTGGTTGTATGTTTACTTTAGTGTCATTTAGGCTATAATAATTTTATCAAATATATCAATTAGTCTTATGAGTTTGGACTTCAAGATAATAAAAAAAAAAAAGAAGGATAATATCAAATAATAAAAATATTATAGAAAAAAATTATTTCTTTTTAAAATTTGAAAAAATTCATATAATTTATAAAATGGTGGAAAGAAGAATAAACTTAGCTATTATATTGTTGATATGACTTTAAGAATTAATGTTAATTTAAAAAAATCCAGCGTTGTTTCGTTATATACTTAACAAACATTATTGTAAAATATAATTATCTTAGTATTTTTACGTAAATGTTATTGTTCGTATTTTTTTTACATAAATTTTAGGATTTATTATACATTATTAATTTTTATTACTTCGTTTACAAAAAATTACCCACTGCAACGCGCAGGTCTTTTGGCTCGTTTTATACTAATAGAGGAATCGAGCTTTTTGCTTTGACATTTACGCACATCAAAATTTCAATAATTCTAATTATTAAAATTTGTGCAGTAATTATTTTTATCTCTAAGAAATCATAATAATATCTTTACTTATCAGAACTATACATATATAAAACTTAAGTTTGGAATTTATCCCGATTTTTGTGCTAACACGATTAACTAATTCGAGGTTATCATAATTATATTACAAAATTAGTCGTCTTGTGAGATATGGTTATTTGTTTGCTTTTAAAGTTGTCTAATGGTTGATCCTAGAGAATAAAACATCAAACAAAAAAAAAATCATTATACAGTATGTATTCAAATAAGTAAAGAAGAAAATTACTATAAAAAATTAATTATATGTAGGCAAGAAAATTTGAAATTCCAACTCATTCCATGGAACAATTACCGGGCAATTTCCGGGTAATTACCTGGAAATTACCCGGAACACTTTCCCGGGTAATACCTGGGATTACTGGAATTGGAATGCCGGGTAATTCCCAGGTAAAACCGGGTAATTACCCGGCAATTATATTTTTTCGGTTTTTTTAAAATGTTTTTTTAATAAAAAAGTTTGTAAAAATTAAATTAATATTGATCATCATTTTTTTAACTTGAAATTAAGTTTGATAATTATGTTATAAGTTTTAACTTAAGTTTGATAATTTTTTTAAAACTATGTTTTAATATCACTTTGTATTTTTTTTAAATTAACTATTGTTTAGGTTTATTTATAAGTTTGAAAGTTTAAATTAGGAGTTATAAGTTATTTATCAAGTAACGTTTAATTTGATTAATTGTAAATTTATTTTGATTGTGTGTTAGTTTTATTGATATAATGGAAAAATTTTGTAGTTAATTTGACTGTTTATAACTTCTAAAGTTTAATTAATTTTTTTATTTTATTAAATTTATTTTACCTAAGTTTTTGGTAAGTGTTATACATTATAAATTATAACGGTAATTTAAGTAATAGTATGTTATTTGTAAAGAATAAGTCAAAAAAGTCATGTAGATTACTTACATAAAGTATGAATAACAATTGTCTTAATAATTAAAGAATCAAAATTTAATTTGCTTACAAGTAATAAAAAAAAATTCGATAGCTTGGTACCACTGCCGACATTTTGAGGTGGACATTTCGAGGGAGGGGGCCGGCTGACATCATTAGAGTGTCCACTCTTGAACCCGTTCAAATAGGTCCGCATTGTGTTGTTCTACCGTATTCTGCATGCGCAGGTCCATTAATTCTCAGTCTTTGCCAACTGTGAGAATCTCAACCATCTTTGGTGTTAGTCGGCTTCGATGAGGATCTATAATATTGTCTGCCATGCTAAATGCAGATTCTGCAGACACTGTTGATACGGGAATCGAGAAGATGTCACGAGCCAAGTGAGTTAGCACTGGAAACTGTCCTGAATGAATCCGCCACCACGCTACCAGATCCAGATTGTCGTGTGTCACGTCGTTGAATTGGACATTCAAAAAGATGTTTAACTCATTGTGCTCGAGTTGTACTGGTGGGTACATGCTTGACGGCGAGTCGTCCTCTTAATGACTCTGTTCGTGGAGTAACCTCCAACTAGCTGATGCCGACGACGTCTGTGCAATCGGGGCCTGTCCCACAGTTCCCCCATACCGCAGCTTGTAAAGCTTGTAGGCCTCTTGCAATGCATTCGTGTGGCCTTCTAGATCGCTCGAGTAATCAGGACCTAGTTGCCTTTTCAACAACTTTAAAAACGTCTTCAAACCAGGAACTCTACTTCGAGGATCTAATAAAACACTGAAAGCGTAGAGATGCAGTACGGGATAAAAATATTTAAGGAACTTATCTATCATAGCAGCGACGGTCGGCCCGAGTCGTTCGTGGCCCTTGCAAGTCTTCAAGACTTCGCTAATAAGGATCAGCTCGTGCATGACAACCGGAGATGTTGGGCGCAATGATGCGGACAGATTCGTTGTCGCCGTGTAGAACACCTGAAGGAACGTGAATAGCACGGTAGCGTCGTCCCAATGCCCCTCGTCGAGCACATTCTGTCGTCGCTCGTTATTGTACCAAACGGTGAACACATCGCGGAATGGAATGAGACTCTGCAGCATCAAGTACGTCGAATTCCAACGATTGGGAATGTCCGTGGCTATCATCTTAGCCTCCAAACCGATGGAGCTGCACGCTCTCCTCCATCTTTCCTCGCGTTGGTGCAAGCCGTTCAAAAATAATACGACCATCCGAATTTCTTTAAGCGAGGACTGAAGCCCATTCAGGCCATCTTGAACCGCTAGGTTCGTTCTAGATGTGTGCGACGCATCGACTGTGGAAGAAGAATGGGTCAGACATCGGGTTCAATTCCCGTCGGAGAATGTTAATAGCTCAGCCATTGGCGGATGCGTTATCCATGGTGATTGATATAATTCGGCTTGTAACGCCAAAGTCGTTGATCGCCTGTAAGATTTTATCAGCGATTTGTTCTCCGCTATAACCTTCATCCATAACTTTGAACCCAATGAGTCTCTTCTAAACGTTCCAATCTTTATCGATGAAATGACTACAAATGCATATGTAGTCGTGAGATGTCCCACTGGATCATACGTCACTCGTCAACGTCACTCGTTGAGATGACTCCACAAACTGCCCAATAATCTCCGTTCATTTCCACTCGTAGTACTTGATCACGTCTACCCGAGTAGTCGTCCTACTTGGGCATTGATAGTTGCCATGGAACGAGCTTCGTACCAGCCGTTCCCAAGCTGGATTATCGGCGAAGTTCAAACTTGCGCCTGTCGCAATGATGAACTGAGAATGGTCTCATCGATGTCGGTACAGGACGAACGATGAGGATGACCCGGCTCCAGATGTCGCCGCCTCCTCACCCACAGGTACACCGTCAACAAGTTGATCACACTTTCCGATGTGATACCGTAGGTGGTTGGTCACTTGATTGGAATGACCACTCAATAGCTTCCCACAGCCTTTACATTTGGCGTATATTTTAAAAGTGCCATTCGCCTGTTGTATTTTTACTTCCGTCATACTCTACCATACGGCAGATTTCTTTCGCTTCGATTGTGGAGCTCGACCTTGCAGTTCCTCATCGACATCTTTCTCGTCCTGGTCCTCTTCATGCTGAGCTGGGGTTGATGAACCGGCAGTATTCGCTCCGTCCGATGACCCATCGACGTTCACAATCGCTGATGACCGGCCGACCTCAGGTCCGAATAATGTCCGCGCCGTTGGCAATGGACAGTGGTGGATGTTCGGGACCGGTGTTGGCCCAGTATAGGGGGGCACAGGGAAAGTCGACGGCATCCCGCTCGGACCAAATCTTGATCTCCCCCCCCCCCCCCCCCCCCCCCCCCCCCTCCCCCCGAAAATTGAGCAAATTTCGGCATCCCCTGATAATAACCGCCCATCGTTAGATATTAGGATGTCGTCCCGCTCCGTCCCGTCTGTGGGGCCAATCGTAGAGCCGTCGATTGAACACCCAATATATGACTGGAGCGATCGAGCACACTATCTGTAAAGCTGTGCGGAGGGAACTGCGGGGCACCAAAGAATTCATTCCCCTGTTGTTGCATCGCCTTAACCCACGGATCATTTAGTTGCGTTTGGCTGATGTGAGTTGCCTGAGTATCTGTCGTCGCTGTGCGCCAGCGAGTCTTGATATGGATACATTGTCAATATTTAACGTCAAATAAATACAAACAAGTAATTAAATTAAGCAATTAATAAGAATAAGTTCGAAAAATAATTAATTAAAAGAGTTCTAAAATATGACTTAAAATATTAGTAAAGAAATTCAACTAATTTAATAAAAAATACCTAAAAATATTATTACTAATTTAAGAACTATTACGTGAAATAAAAATAAACAAAAATATAACAACTACAAATTAAAAAAATTTAACTACACTAAAAACTACTAGTAATTTAACAACT
Organism: Boehmeria nivea var. tenacissima; assembly: GCA_018132145.1. Classification (NCBI taxonomy): domain Eukaryota; kingdom Viridiplantae; phylum Streptophyta; class Magnoliopsida; order Rosales; family Urticaceae; genus Boehmeria; species Boehmeria nivea. The sequence goes on from CM030886.1 coordinate 1,620,720, forward strand.
ACTAATTGAACTTAAATTAAGCTAAAATAACAACTATTAATTTAATATAATTGAACAAATATATTACTACTAATTTAACAATTACAAAAGTTAACTAAAATAAAATTGCCTAAATTTTACTACACTACTAATTTAATTAAAATAACAAATAATGATTTAACTAACATCTAACAAAAAGTATAATTTTGGCTGGTTCTTTTGCAATCTTCAGGGGCTTTTTGAGTATGGGGCTTTTTGCATATCATAAGTTATTTAACAAAAAGTATAATAAGTAGTGATATGCAATAAATAAAATAACCTAAATTTAACTACAATATTCTAAGTAAATATTACAACTAATATTTAACTAAAATATTACTAAAAAAAGCACTACTAATTTTACAACAACTAAGTTAACTAAAAATAAAGTAAAGTCAAATAACAACTACAAATTAAATAAGTTTTAACTAAACTACTAATTTAACTCAAATAACAAATAATAATTTAACTTAACAAAAATTCAAGTACGATAACAATTAACAATTAGTACTTTAACTAAATTTTAACTAAACTACAAACTTAACTAAAATTTAACTAAAATAACAAATAGCAATTAAACTACAATAACAAATAATAATTTAACTAAAATAACAAATAAACATTTAATTAAAATTTAACAAAAGTTTAATAACTGCTAATTTAATAAATAAAATAACAATTACTAGTTTTATAAATGTTAACTAAACTACTAATTTAAGTAAAATTTAACTAAAGTAACAAATAATAATTTAAGTAACATTTAACAAAACTATAATAACTAGTAATGTAATAACTAAAATAACTACTACTTCTTGTTTAAATTTTACCCTAATAATTTAAACTATATTTAAAGGTCCGAATATTTATGTAATTTTTTAACTAATTATCAAACTAAATATTACATCATTTTACTAAATATTATAACTAATGATGTAGCTAATCATAAAACTAAGTTTCTTATTAGTTATTATACTATATTAAACTTAAAAATAACCAAACTTACCTATAGCAGAATAAGAGGCCGGTGAAAAGCACACAACAAAAATGAAGAGCGACAAAAAATGAAGAGTAAAAAAAAAATGAAGAGCACAACAAAAATGAGGAGCAAATGTTTTTTGTTTTAAGAATGAATGAGTTTTCAAGGGTGAAGAACTCAATTTATAGAATGAGTTTACAAGCTCTGTTTAATTTTTTTTTTCTATGCCGAGAGCCTTGCCACACTGCTTGCGCCACTGCACTGCTCATTCACGCCTACCACGCCTTGAATACCCTTGAATGCTCATTCACGCCTTCCAGCTACTACAGCACTGCTGCCGGCCTGCCTGCATTGCCCACTGGCCACTATCTGCGCTGCACACTGCACACTACACGCCACACACAATTGCACAACAATTAAAATTTGTGACATAAATAAGTATTGAGCCATAGTGTCGTGACTAAATAAAGTCATGAAAAATCAGGTAAATGATGGAATAGCCGGAAAAATTTACTTATTTCATCTTTTAGGAGTAATTTCGGGTATATACCCGGTGGTAACATTCGGGTAATTTTCGGGTAATACCTGGATTTTACCCGATAATTTTCGGGACAAAATTTTGCCCGGTTACTGTACATTTCATATTTGCTTGCCTAGATATATGTATATGTTTAAAAGCGAGTATATATCTATTGAAAAGCATATATGTTGGATTAGTGCAAATTATTTTAGATGGCACGAGCATGAGAACCCGCACGTTGAGGCGGGTTTTATTTTAATAAAATAATAAAAAGTAATACTGTATGACAAATACAAAAAAAGTGATAATAACAATTATGGCAGTCATTTATTTATTTATTTTGACAAAGAGGGGTGTTAGCCACAACCTTTGGGACACTCATTTGCTCAGACGCGAGCTTATTATATGACACTTGACAATATATGCTGTCAACTTTTTTGTGTTAAAAAGTTAAACTAATTTTTTATTAAAAATTACAATCATGTAATTTTACCTTTTTCTGTATGGACCCACTTATTGCCATCATTTTTTTTTTCGACTAAGAACTTATTGCCATCACTTGTTTATAAAATTAGGAACTCATTTTGTATCAGTTTATTTTTTTTCTTTTATCAATTTTAACTTTGTTTGAGAATTTAATTATATAAATGTCACTTTATCTCAACGTTAAACTTCTTTATTTTACTCATAATTTTTTTCCTGTTGAATTATCCAAAAGAAAACAACTTTTGTATACTGAAAATGACCAAATATTATTATGTGCTTGTATCAAAAATATATATAACATCTTAGATAATATTAGTATACCCAAAATTCATAAATCATCTATAAATCAATCTCTTTGAACTTCTTTTCCGTATGTAATCATCATACACAAATATAACAGTTAAGATAATACAAAAAATTGACATCATCTAACTTTGTCATCTTTCCATTTCACATTATAAGTCAATTCTCAAAATATTTTTAGGCATAGAAAATATTATAGTGCTCCTCAAAATAATCATCATGAAACCTGTAATAGAAAATATAATATTTTGTTAACAAGAAGGTAAGAAAGAAAAAAGCACATACATTGATTGAACTAATTAACACATATACATAAATTTAAAAAAAAAAACTAAGCATCAACGTATATACACCATTTTCTTTTTGGCATTTTCTTGCATCAAACGCCTGATGAGTGTTGATAGGAAAAATTTATTACATCATGATCTACTTTCTTTATCAAGAAATGTGATTAAATAGATATAATGATTAACGAGAAAAAAGTATTCACATCACATTTATGGTAATTTAAATACTCACTGTGTAATAGACATTTTGATCTTTGGAACAAAGTTGAACTTCATGAGTCAATGGGAAAGTATGTATTTTAAACACAAGACATATAAGAAAGAAACAAAGAATGTTATCAGTTAAGATATTAATAATCTTAAACAAAAAAAAAATCCCCAAAATGAAAGACAGGAATGACCTTTTAATTAGTTATAACATACCATGTTTAGGGATGAGCTTCTAATTCCACTATTAGACATTTTAGAATTCTTTGAAATCTGATGAAGAAAAAAAAATTATTAAAATTGGTTAACAAGATTAGAAAATTCATGAAAGCAACCAAATATGTACCTTTCTTGATTTGTTATCGACTTTTTTGTTGTTGGATTTCTCAACTCCACTCTTCATCCTTTAGGAGCTCGTTTTGTACTTGACACTTTTGGATCAAGCAAAGTAACACTATGAAGCAAATTGCCATCTATATTTTCTTTGTCCAAACCTTGAAGCCCATTTGCTGATTCACTGAAAGAGTGATTTTCTATTACACACTTTTTTAATGCCTATTTCAATGCATGGTAGGCAATATCAAAACTCTTTTGTGATAGTGATCTTTCTTCAATCAATTTCATAGCTTTACTATAGAGTCGATCAAGCCGTTGCTTCTTTGACTCTGCTTCTTCAATAATTTGTGATGGCAAGGAGTAGAAAGTCTTTCCATCCTTGGTCCAACGCTTGAGTATATAATGTTTTGGGACATAAAAAATGCCAAGAGATTGAAGTACACATATGGCATGTCTACAAATGAACCCACTATATTCAAACATATGACACAAACAAGTAATATCTTGAGTTCTTTCATCCCAATCAACCATGAAGTTTATTTTTCTTTCAAAATCTTGAACTTTAAAAATCTTGATAATATCACTTTCTTTTTCCTTCGACGAAAAGCAAGCTGCTGCTTCCAAGACCTCAGCCTGGAACTTTTTGAAGACTTCATGTGTATATAAAGAAGACATTTGCTTCTCAAATGGTGAAGGAGACTTGAGGACTGGTTCTTTATGCCATGTATTGAAATCAGCATGTATTTTCTTTTGCTTTCTATCTTCTAAAGCCACCTTATATTGTTCAACAAATTCTTTCAATGAGGTCTTTTTGTTTACATATTTGTCAAAGATAGAGTTTATACTTTCAGAACGTTGGGTGGTAGACATTCCATCAAAAAATATTGCTCTCATATAAGTAGGCACCCAATACTTGCGGTCTTCATACAAAGATGCAAGCCATTCATTATCTTCAAGTTGAAATCTCTAAATCATATTTAACTACCCTTTCTCAAAGTCTTCTTCTGTCCATGATTTATAAATACAATTACTGAAAATTCCCATAAAATTTAGATTTTCTCGAATCACATGCCTAATCTTTTCGGGGATCTTCTTTAGAATCTGCCATAGACAAAAGCGATGCTTTGCCTTCGGGAAAACAACTTCAATGGCAGCTTTCATAGCTCTATCCTGATATGTTAATATAGCAATTTGCGTTTTTCCGCCCATAGCTCTAACCCACGTTTTCATTAGCCAAACAAAGGTCGATGTGGTTTCATCTGCGAGTAGCGCACATCCAAGTAAGGTAGACTAAAAATGATTGTTAACACCAATAAATGGAGCAAAAGGCATTTTGTATTTGTTTGTGATATACGTTGTATCAAAAGAGACGTCACTAAAAATTTTATAATTCTCACGACTTTTTGCATCAACCCAAAAGACATTCCTAAGACGTTGTTCACCATCTAGGTCCATTGCATAGAAAAAATTAGGATTTTATTCTTGCATATGCATAAAATACTCAAGCATCGCTGCAATGACCTGAATTTAAAGCACTGTGCCAGTTAATTAATTTGTATTTTTGCCTCAGTTATGACCAATTTGTAAAATTGGCCAGTTTCATTAAATCTGGTCATTTTGGAACTATGTTTTAAATTATGGAATTGGTATGGATATTTTGTAATTACGAATTTTTGGATGTGTTAGGAATTTATTTTATTTCGAGAATGATATTAAAATTCTTAACTCTCATTGTCCAAATTGCGTATGCAATTTTATTATTTCACGGAGAAATTTTACCATTTCCGTTGGTAAATTTTTTGGGCCATTTTGGCCCAAATTAAGCCCAAGCCCACTAGGGCTACACTCTTTTCTCTTCTTCCTCCTCACAGCCAAGCAGCCCCTTTTCTTCCCCCCTCCATCTCATTTTCTTTTCTCTTTTCTCTCCCTTTCTCTCTCCTCAGCTCCGGCCGGCGGGCCTTCCGGCGACCCTGGCGGGTTGCGAACGTGGCCCGAGCAGCGCGCTGCCGCCCCCTCCCCCCCCCCCCCCCCCCCCCCCCCCCAACTTGACGCCGCCTTCCTCCGCGAACCCCCACGATTCGCCTTTGCCCAGCCACGCCGGTAGAAACCGTTGCTCGCCTCCTCCACGCACGACGCCGGCGAACTCAGCCCGAGCTTCGTTGGCCTCCTCCGCCCCTCGCCCAGTCGTGCGGCGCCCCGATCCAAGTAGCCTCGCGCTCGAGTCATGCCCCTCCGCGGCAACCTAACACGCAGCCTCCGGCACTAATTTCACGCCGCTCCGCTTTCGCGCGAGACCAGCGAGCTTCCAAGCTCGCGCAGCCCTCGCCTCGCCCCAGCGAGACCCAGCTCCGCCTCGCCTTGCCGTGGCCGCCTCCGGGCAGCAGCCGCGCCGCCGAGCTCCGCCTCCACGCCGCGACCAACGAGGCTATAGCCGTGCCTCCTCCGCGAGGCTCCGCGACGGCCACTCCGAGCACGCCGCCGCCAGCCGCCACTCGCTAAGCTTGCATTCAAGCTCTACCGACAAACCTCTGTGTCGCTTCTCCCGTGACATCCGACGAGCCCAATGGTTAGCAGACTCAACCTTGCTGCCCGTTGTGGTTTCAGTTCTGTCGAGTGAGCTCGTCGATGCCGTCGCTGTCGCTAGCGAGTCGTCGCCGCTCGCGCTAGGTGAGCTTACTGTGGCCAGCGTGTTTACTTGTCTTGATAGATTAACATTATTGTGTTGAATTTTAATGTTGTTTATGGTTGGATTAATAATAGCGCAGCGAACATATTAGTTTGTTTGGATGTGTTTGTGCGAGATTAGTACCTATTGTGTTTCTTAGTCTTGCGAGTTTGTGGGCGTGCTTGGCTTAGTATATTTTTATCTTTTTGGTGCTATCAATTTTGGTGGATTCATGTCGTTTTGAAATCTGACGAGTTGTCGTTCTGGTGGATTTTTGTGAAAACCTCATTTGGGCCATGACAAGCTTTTTGAGTGGCCTTATCCCTTTAATTGTGGAACTATAACTGGAAGGATTAATGTTGAACAACCATACTTTGTGGGATTGTGATTGCGATGGCTTTATTAATTCGTTTAGCTTAAATACTTTTCGGCGAATGTACTAGTTTGATTCAAGGTGTTTATTAGAATTTTCTAAAAAAAAAAAAGAAAATTGTGTGATCTTGAGGATTTAGTTTTGTTGCGCGAGCCTTGGTTGTATTGGGTTGTATTTTCGTTAACGTGCCCGTTTGAGCTTGAAGCGAGTATCGGGTCGCGGGTTTGAGCGTTTCGCATCATGTTTTTGTTTTAAGTTCGAAACTTGATTCGATTTCTTTTATTCTTGCCAATTGTGCAGGAACGTCATCAACGCAAGTTCGAACGCTCAGCCCTTCACTGCCTTTTATTAATGGTAGAAACGACGGTTGGAAACAAAGTATTAGCGCTAAGCCACGACAACATTCTCTGTGACTTTCTTTTATGGTTTAAATGTCCATTGGTCTATTGTGAATCCGAGCCGCTGAGGCTCGGTGTTGAAATATGATTATATTGAAATTTATTATGATAAATGATAAAAATTGCCTGTGTGGTTGTTGTGATGGATTGTGACCGAAATTAGTTCGGTGCTGGGTTGAAATTAGGTGAAGGCTTCGGCCTGGATATCCGAAAAACAGGGGAAACTCTGCCGGATTTTCGGCTCGAAGTTTAGATGCTTAGTAAAGCTAAGTTGGAAACTAATTAGATTAAAGAATCCATTTCTCGTCAAATTAAATCAAACAATATACTCGTTGGCTACGGGTTAACGTATAAAACTAAGTCACTGGCGAACGGGACGAGGATACTTCAAATTACAATTTGATATCCGTTTGTCCGCTCTTGGTTAAAAACCAGCTTGCGTAGTCCGTCAATCCTTTGAGCAATTCTTTGATTTATGTCTAGTGGAAAGTGGCTTTTGACCCTATTACTCGCGTGTTGGACAGATTTGTCGCACTACGAGTTTCAAGGGAGGACGCCACTAGAAGAGAGTCGCAAGGACCGAGGCTTAGGACCTCAGGTAAGTGGATCTCCACTGCGACACAAGTAGACTTTACAATACTTGAATTACTTGTGCTTGTGTTGAGATTATGTTAAGCATACATTGCTTCTATAATGGTAGCTGTTAAACTGTGTGGATTCCCATTATCGCTAAGATTGTGAATACGGGCTCTTGATTATATTCGTCTCGTTTTGTGCAACGAGCCTGCAGGTATGGGACTGTAGGTTCGTTTATGATATGTTGTGTTTTTCTAGGGGTTTATTGGTGCGTGTGTTCATTTGTATGACTTATCTGTCTGTGGGTATGGGACCATAGACATAAAACTACTCAACTTCGTGGTTCAGGTTCTAGTTTAGGGCGTGTGTCCGCTTGCGTGTGTGTGTTTATGTTAGTATGACTTACCTGTCGGTGGGTATGAGACCACAGACATAAAACTACTTAACGTTTGTGGTTGAGATCTTATTATAAGATGAGCTAAATTCCAGAGAGATGCAACGGGATTGAGGGGTCGAGTCGAACGATTTATCTTCGTCGCTGTGAACGTTCCAGATAGGCTCAAAGAGTCCGAGGAGTCGAATCGAATGATTCTTCCTTGTTGCTGTGAACATTCTAGCTAGGCTCACAGAGTCCGAAGAGTCGAGTCGAACGATATCTCCTCGTCACTGTGAGCGTCCTAGATAGACTCGAGAAACAGCCTGAAATAAGGCCCAACGTGAGTGGAGACACTCATAAGTTCTGGAAGGATCGGATGTAAAGTAAAGCCAAGGGTTGCAGGAGCACCGTATGTTTCTGAAGGGCCCGGAAGGGGGCTGCGATCATGATCGGTTCCGAGATTGCCCGAATTGTCTGTGTGAGGTTTCGGAACGACCCGATAGGTCTCGAGGAGGTCGGTAGACGACCTTCCTCTTCATATGCTGTGTGCCACGATCTTGATCGACTTCGAGATCGCCCGACGGGGCCATTGTCTGTGTGAGGTTTCGGAACGACCCGATGGGTCTCGAGGAGGTCGGTAGACGACCTTTCTCTTCATATGCTGTGTGCCACGATCTTGATCGACTCTGAGATCGCCCGACGGGGCCATTGTCTGTGTGAGGTTTCGGAACGACCTGATGGGTCTCGAGGAGGTCAGTAGACGACTTTCCTCTTCATATGCTGTGTGCTGAGATCATGATCGATTCCGAGATCGCCTGACGGGGCCATTGTCTGTGTGAGGTTTCGGAACGGCCCACAGAGGGTCCAGAGTCGTATTAGTTCTAGAACAACCCGCGAACGGGTATAAATGTGTATTAAATTCTATAATGACCCGTAAGAGGTCTAGTTTGTGAATAAGTTCTAGAACAACCCGTAATGGGTCTAAATGTGTATTGAATTCTAAAACGATCCATGAGATGTCTAGATTGTGTATAAGTTCTAGAACGACCCATAAGGGGTCTGGATGTGAATCGTGTGCACACGTATTTTTATAGGCTAAGTCAGAGAGTTGTGAACTTGAGTGAGATTAGAACAAATTATGAGCTTGACTTTTGAGTCGAGATTAATGGGTCGTTAAGCCCGACCTCGTTCCAAGTCACAATTCTTTTGCAGGTATTGTATCCCGCGTAGGTTCAGCACCTTATCTCTGAAATCTACTTCGCGGGCAAGGTTGCGTAAGAGTGACGTTTACTCTTCGGACTATGACGACTCCATCGTCAAGTCCGTCCTTTTGTTAGATTGTTGTGTGTGATATCTATTGGTTGTATGTTACCTGCAGACTTAGCAACTTATTTATCCAATCTACTTACTGGGCTTTTGGCTCACTAGTATGCTTGTGTCGCAGGTAAGATGAAAGAAACGAAAGGGCGAGGCGACAACGACGGGAATAACGAGTGTATACGCGACCGACCAATAAGATCTTACGTGGACTACCGGCTAATCGTTGGCAAAGAAAATATTTTAAATTCCACAATATTTTGTAAATACTTAAATTAAATCCATTTTAGTTATGATGAGAATTGATAATCCTTTGTTTGTTATTAAAAGCTCAGTTACATAATTTAATTTAAAAAGTTCAAATTTGTCCGTATTTTTCGAAACCAAAACAGCGTTTTGGGTCGTTACAATCGCTTTGACATCTCCCTCCTCTAATGTCAAACGTCTTTCTTTATCTATATGATTTTGAATGTCCTTTTCTAAACAACCCACATTTTGATGTCCTCCACTTTATTTGGCCATTCCAGCAAAAATTTTATTTGTGCCTACTCCAACTGCATGTAAAGTGTCAATCTTTTGTTTGTCTAAAGAGTCAATCTTTTGTTTGTCTAAAGAGGTGATACTTCTATGGCAAGGAAATTAATGAGCGTGATTAGGATAAACTTCATGGTTATGTTCACTTATGAAACTATGAACATACCACCTCCCATTGAAGTTTCGTTTTATGTGCAACATTGCTTTACAATCTATTTTCAGGCATGGACGTTGATTAATAGAACTAGATTCTCTTTTTACACTATATCTTGTACATGCAAACTTTATATCAATAAACTCCTGAGTCACCTTTGATTTGCGACTATGCATTATTGATATGCCAAACCCAATATCCTTTGCATACTTCAAATAAAACTCACAAGCCTCCTCTTGTGAAGTGAATTCCATACCTTGATATGCCACACCTTCTTCCTTGTCATCTAAACTGCATTTAAATCAATGTCCAAGTTTATGATAATCTACAAATAAGAATTGACACAATTATCAACAAATATCTACAAGTAAATTTTTTATTTTTGCTATGGTTTACAAGTAAAATGCTAAAAACATGAAAAGTATAAATATTACATTAAAGACACATAATTTAACCTTATAAACAATTGGTTCCAAGTAATGTGAATTAATCTAACACAAAAAACGTTCTAAAAAAATCTTCATAGAATCTAACACATACAACTAATAAAATATATCTAAAACAAAAACAAATAATTTTATCTTAAAACTTTGCGTATAAAGTAAATGATTATTAGATATGTAATCAATACTCTATAAAAAGAGTTTTTTCTTCCCCAAATTATAAGTTTTACTTTTAGGGTTTAATAAAAAAAAATGCAATTTAAATATTGAGAAAATAAATCATACTTACCTCAATGGTTAATTGTATCTCTTTGTAAAGAAGAAAGTTCCTTCTTTTTTCTTTCTTAGTTGCAGTGAATAGATTTAGAAACTTAGGGAGAAAGAAAATTGATATGCAAAAGGAAGTACTACGGTATAAAGAGAATAAAGTAATAAATAAATCAAAAGAAAAGGTGGGCCCCACGAACAAAAGTGTAAAAGGAAAGAAAAAGTGGGCCCCACGAACAAAAGTGTAAAAATGACATAATTGTAATTCAAAGATGTTAGAATGGAGTAACCTTTTTTTATTAAAAAAATTGACTTAATGCAATGCTACGTGTTAGTCCAATGGCCAGCGTCTGACCAAATGAGTGTATTAGAGGTTGTGGCTAGCACAACTCTTTGTCAAAATGTCAAATGCCTATTACTTCCATTTCTATTTGTGTTTTATAAAAAAAAAAAGGAAAAAAAAAATAAGTATTCTCTGTTAGACCTTTCATTGAATTATTGTACTAAATTTTAAACTATATTAGAGCAAACACATGATCAAATAAATTACTTTCATTTATAATTGTGATTTGTCGTAGAAAAAAAAAACGAAAAAACCTATCATCTATTACTTCTATTTATGTGACTGACTTTATTTTTGTATCTGTTTTCATTATCTAAATATTAATTAGTTAAAACTATTAGTATACTTAAAAATAAAAAAGAGTAATAATCCAATTTAATAAACAGTAATCCAAGCATCCTCAATTTAATAAAAAAAATTACAATAAACAAAAAAATAAAACTCAGTCCAAGCTAACTTTTTTGGGTACTTGTAATGGGAAAAGAAAAAGAAAAAGAAAATTATAAACATCCTAGATATAAAATTAATTAATAAAATTGAAACATTATTAGAAATTAAATTAAGTTTCTTATATTAAAATATTAATTGAGGGAGGAAAAAATGGTTCAGATTTTTTTTTTTTTGTTATTTTGAACAATATGTAACAATAGAGTATAACATCAATCAGATGTAAAGCAACATACATAAACAAACTTTTAACATAAAATAATTGTAGTAATTTAAAGAGCATATTTTGAAACATGTTCTCAAGTCACCTAACAAAATATTTTCAAATTTAAATATTTATAGGATCATGAAAGATTGTTCTCAACAAATCCATCTATAAAGTTATTACATGTATATTAATGGTAAAATTTAACTGTTCATAAATAATTAAATTCAGAGAGTTATGTGTGTAAAAAGTTTTTGTTTTGTTTTAATAGATATCACCCCGATGGACCTCAACAAAAACGTATAAAAAATAAAAGCAAAAATTACAAACGCACCTAGCCAAACATTGATATTTCTAAAGCAATTAATGTTAGAGTAAAGCATGCTGAAAAAAAAAAAGTGAATTAAAGGTTTGCGAAAATAAAAATAGAAGTTTAGTGAGAAAAAAAACTATAGAGCATATTATCTGAGTTGAGCTTATAACACTATTTAAGCAATTCATAATGATTAAAAAATTAAAAAAAAATTCTAAAAAATCGTAGACAAATTTATGCTAATAGAAACAGGATTATTCAATATTAGTCTGCAATTTCTAGATTTCTTTTCTGAATATAAAAAATAAAATAGTGCTGCAAAAGGAGAGGGAAAAGAACAAACTTTGCAAAACCAGTAAGAAATTTTTGAGTTTCTGAATATGAAAGTGCTAGATTATATGAGTAATCACCCTTAAAACAACGTGCAATTAATTACTGTTAGGAAAAAATGTTCTCAAAAAGTAAGAAAACAATCAAGTAGGTTACATAAAATCTTTAGTGTTAAAAAAAAAGTCTTCTGATTTTTTTTAATATTTGATAATAAATTTTAAGATATCAAAAAGCAAGATTGATAAAAACAAATATTTAATAACAAATGCTTGAAACATGAGTAGTATTAGTGAGAACACATGTATAACAAAATAAAATTCAGAAAGATATAAATTAAAAAAATCATTATGAAAAACGCAGGCAATCAATGTGGAGTAGAATCAGAATCATTCTATATTATATCTATTTTTAATTTCTTCATAATCTGAAACCGAACAAATCATTAAGAAGAAAAGAAAAGAAGGCAAAAATTTACTAAACCAATGTGCATTTATTAGTTTGTGAGCATAAAAAGTCACTAGTAGGAAAAAAGGTTTCCGCGACTGATTTATCAGTCGCGAAAATAGGAAAATCAATCGCGGAAGGGCATCCGCGACTGAAATAATCAGTCGCCATTCAGTCGCGGATGCTTACTCGCAAATAAGCATCCACGACTGAATTGTTAATCGCGGAGACTTTTTTTGGCGGGAGTCGATTTTGCCGCGAACTTATCCGCGACTGAATGATCAAACGTGGATAAGTCAATCCGCGACTAAGTTATCAGTCGCGGATAGACGTGTGGGGAAATATCTGCGAGTGAAAATTTACTCGCGGATAAGTTCCGACGAGCTATGAACGAGTGAATTTTCACTCGTAGATAATTTCTGACGAACTATCTGCGAGTGATATTTCACTCGCGGATAGGTCATTCGCGACTGAAATATCAGTCGCGGAAAGTACTTTTTTTTTAAATAAAAATTTAATATTTTAATATTATTTATTAATTAATTTTCTTTTAATACTGAGTTAATTTATATAGATAGCATATTTATAAATAACTCTATAATGTAAGAAAACTAATATAAATATATTTTAAAAACAACTCACATAACTATAGTGTATATAAGAAAAACAATAGTGTCAACTACTAAAGTAAAAAAGTATAAAAAACAAAAGCCTGATAAACAAAAGTCTGAAACATATCTAATCCTCCTCTAAATCCGTGCCTGGGATGTCATCTGGCATAGGAGGCTGACGTCGTATGGCACTGTTGCTCGCGCTATCTGTAGTGCGCCCGATGTTAAAGGTGGTAGGATATGTGCCACACAGGAACTCTGTCAACTCGTCAAAGTTCTTGTTACTAGTCTGCCACCGTCAACTCGTCAAAGTTCCTGACACTGTTGACAATATATGCACTATAAGAGTTGACACAAGCATACGGACCACAAGATAGTGCATACTGTTCATCAGATACCTCTGACGGATTGTCATGGTATAATTTCTCAATCTACGTTTAAATATTTCAAATAAGATATGCATATACATTAGGTGAAGCGTTATAAAATGTTTAACTATTATTATTACCCGTTCCTCGAACCAAGTTAGAAATGACAATTGCTGTAATTGGTCAACATTCGACGATGTGGGTTGGTGTTACAAAATCAGTTTGCGTTCACTACAAACAAAACACTTAAATTATGCACTATGAATAGGTTAATAATGAAACTACAATCATAAAATTGGATTACTTACTCTAAGTATGGTTTAACTTTTGGACAATTGTTAAGTACAAACCACTTTGCTTTTCCAAAAGATTTGTCGATAAGTAATTATAATCATTCTTCACAACTGGCCGACCAACTGGACGAAACACTTTGAAAGCATAATTTTTTTTATGTTCCAGCTTGTCATCATCTCGTTGTTGCATTGAAAATTTAGATTGAATCTCATGCAAGTATTGAGATGAAAATGTCATAGCCTCTTGGACAATATACCCTTCTACACTCGAGCCTTCTAGTCTTGTCTTGTTGCGGACGTATTTCTTTAAATGTCCTAAGTACTGTTCAACAGGATACATCCATCTAGAATGAACTAGACCTCCTAAAATTCCTTTTCGCGGAAGATGAACACACAAATGAACCATTATTGTGAAAAAAGCCCGACGAAATATGCGTTCCAATTTACATAATACTAAGACAACCCCTTCTTCCAAAGTCTTCAAATCTTGAACCTCTAGTGTTCGAGCAGTGAGTTTTTGAAAAAATTGTGTCAATTCTACCAATATGTCTCGTATTTGCTTTGCCAGAAAAGGACGAATGCCGATTGGAAGTATGCGCTACAGTAGTATATGACAGTCGTGCGATTTAAGGCCATAAAGTTTTTCTTGTTCTTCAACAACATTTCTACTCAAATTTGAAGCGAAGCCATCCAGAAACCGTACGGATTTAAGAAAATGACAAAATGTTCTTCTCTCTGCCTGACTCAACACATATGCTGCTAGAGGTTTTGAACATCGACCATTGGATTCAATCAAATGAAGCTCCCGTCGAATATTCATATCTTCAAAGTCCAATCTTGTCTTATCGGTGTCCTTTATTTTTCCTGCGATATCTAATACTGTTCCCAACAAATTGTCACATAGGTTTTTTTCATACATGCATGACGTCAATGTTGTGGTGCAACAACAACTTATCCCAATAAGGAAGTTCATACAAAATGCTTCGCTTTGTCCAGTTCAAATTATGCTAATCTCGTTTTCTCTTTTTTCCTCTAACTTTTCCAAACACTGAAGGAACGTTTTTTAGCTGCCTCAAGCAGTCTTCTCTGGTGCATTCAATTGGAGCCCTCCTATTTTTTGTCTTACCGTTAAAATATCACGACTTCCCCTACGGATGATTAGGTGGTAAAAACCGTTGATGACCTATATATGACAATTTGTCCCTCAAACAAACAGAAGTTGTATCTTCCTTGCAGGTAGGACATGCTTTGTAGCCAGTTGTACTGCAACTAGATAAGTACCCATGTGCAAGAAAGTCGTTCACTGTCCACATAAGCGCAGAACACATGTTGAATTTTTCTTTGGACACACAATCATATGTCTCGACTCCTGGTTCCTATAGAATCCTCAATTCATCGATCAACGGATAGAGATAGACATCTATGTCTCTTTCTGGCGAGTCCAGTCCCGAAATCAACAAAGCCATTATTAAAGAGGAAGCCGTTATAGTCCTCCACGGCGGCATGATATAAGGTATCAATATCTCCGGCCACGTACTATAAGACAAGCTCATAGTTCTAAATGGGTTAAAACTATCACTTGCTAACCCGAGTCGAACATTTCTTAGGTCAGATGCGAAGTCTGGGAACGTTGCGTCAAAATGAGACCAAGCCTCTCTATCACTTGGATGTCTTATAATCCCATCATTCTTCAACTTATTTATGTGATGTCATCTCATCTCTTTAATTAGCAGTGTATCTAGAGCTGTAAAGTCTTTTCAATCTGCTAGTAATGGAAAAATAACGTAAAACCTTCTCTAGAACCTTTTTTCCCTCTGAAGTCCTCTACCCAACAACTACTTTTGCAAACACGACAGATCTGCATATCTTCATTCTCTTTCCAAAATAATGCGCAATCATTTTCACAGGCGTGGATTGACTCGTACCCTAAACCAAGTGAGTGCATATATTTTTTTGCCTCATAATGATTCTTTGGCAAAATTTTCATTTTAAAAGCTTCGTTTAGCAACTGCAACATCGTATCCATTACTATGTTCGACATCTTATATGTCACCTCCACATGCATCATCCTCAGCAAGAAGCTCAAAACTGAAAAGTCTTCATATCCTAGAAATAATGGCTTCTCTATATCGTCAAATAGTTTCTCAACGTCGGGATCATCATGTTGAGCACTACGGTTGGCCATTCATCGGCATTATAACCACCTTCATCGTCTGAACCTAGAAAAGCATCATGCAATAAGTCTTCCACGTCGTAATTATCTTCTTCGCCACCACTGCCCGCCACTTCGTGAATTTCTTCGACATCTCTTCAAAACCCGAAAGTACTTTACTATGATTTACTCAAACATCATACGACTGATCGAAACCAAACGGAACAATTTGATGAAATATTGTGTCAGTTGGTTGACCATTCGCACTCAAGCACTTAGTGCATGGACATGATGCTCTCCCTTCATCGTCAGTATATAATTTCGACATTTCTGAAAATTCCTTTGCTCCGTCTACCTACTGTCTATTTATTCTATTCGTCATCTTAGTCCAACCCTTATCCATTGTTAGTCTGTCGATTTGGTAAGAACTTTACTAATTATTAATTAGTTAGTTACTATTATTTATTTTATTAACTAATATTATATATATTTCTATTTAAGTTATTTTTTAATTAATTATAATTAATTAGGTTATTAATTTATTTCTATATAAGTTATTTTTTATTAATTATAATTAATTATTTTATTAATTATGTTATTAATTTATTTATATTTAAGTTATTTTTTTATTAATTATAATTAATTATTTTATTAATTTATTTCTATTTAAGTTATTAGTGTGTTAGTATTTTTCTTATTAACTAATTTTATTTATTTATCACTTATTAAAATTAATGACTATTTTATTATTATCATCGTTATTAATAATTAATTAAATATTAATTTATTATTATATACGTTAGTAATTATTATTCATTTACTATTCACGTTTAAACACATTATTAACTTACAATCATTTACATTACTAATTAAAATTTATTTAATTAATAAATTTTTTAATTTATTTTTTATTTAATTATTAATTATTACTTATTAAGTTCTTTATTTACTATTTAATATTTTAATTTCAATTTGCTTATTTACTAATTAATATTTCACTAATAATAACAAATACAAAAAACAAAAACTAAATAACTAAATAAAATAAAATAAAATAAAATAACTAAAAATAAAACATATAAATAAAATTAATAAAATATTTACCGGCAGTGACGGAGGACAACTGCGGCGGCGCGGGTGGCAGAACTTGAAGGCGGCGCTGGCGGACGGCACCACGAACGACGGCGGATATAGCGGCGAAGCAGGGGCAGAGGTCGGGCGGCGTCGGGGGAGCAGTAGAGGCGAGGGAACGGGGGAGCGGGCGTAGGCGGGGGAGCGGGCAGAGGCGGGGAGAGTGAGGGACCGGGGGAGCGGGTGGAGGCGAGGAGAGAAAGGGATCGGGGGAGCCGGCGGAGGTGGGGGGAGCGGGGGAAGAGTAGAAGCGGGTGAGTGGGCGGATGTGGGGGAGCGGGCGGAGGCGGTAAGAGTGGGGGACCGGGGGAGCGGGCGGAGGTGGGGGATACCGGGGGAGCAAGGGACAGTGGCAGAAAGGGCACGCGATGAGAGAGAGAGAGAGAGAGAGAGAGAGAGAGGAAAAGTGGGAAAATGAAAATCGATGTTGTTGGTGTATAATTTGAACCAACGACGTGATCCGCACCTCTAGGATGTGATGCGGCAATAAAATACAATTTTTTTGGTCGGAAATGTAATCAAAGAGACAGAAGTTTTAAAGTAGTTCGGCCCTTCTACGAAGTAATAACCTATGTCCACTGTCTTCTCTATTATCAATATCTGATTACAAGAAATTTCGACCAACCCCTTCTTCCGTCCTATCACTCTCCTTTTATAGTCGAGGAGTGACAGTTTCGAAGAAGGAAAGCATAATGCACGATCCCTTAAATCTCGGGAATAATTAATAAAGTAAAGGATAAATTTTACTTTTAGTCCATGTACTTAAAGGGTCATTTCAGTTTGGTCCCTAAACTAAAAAACGTCCTATTCGGTGTCCTTTAACTGCAAAAATGAGTCAAAATGATCATGTCTAACTTATGGAGTCCATTGGCAAAATGACTTAAACAGATATTTAAATTATTAAAATAGATTTTCAAAAATTTTTATTTGCAGAGTAACCTCTTTTTACTAAAAAAGTCATTAATGAGTGAGGAGTCATTAATTGAGTCTCATTAATTTCCTCAACTAACCTCTCTCCCTCCCTAACCTCTCCTAACCCCCCTCCCCCATCCCCGACCCTTCCTCAACTTGACTAAACTCGCGATTTGCTCGAAAAAAAAAAAAAAAAACCCATTCCTCCCCGAGCTCGTCCCCCCACCAGCATCCTGTCGCGTGGACTCCCCCTACCTTTACTCTCATTTACTGCAAAGAAGAACCTTTAGGTTGTTAAAGGTAAAGTTAAATCTTACATTTATTTTTTGTTTTAATTGTGGAGACTCTTCTCTTTAATTATCTCATCATTTGCTAAATCTTATATTCACTTCTGTGTGAGAAATAATTGAGTTTGAGAGGATAAAAATGAAGTTTTGAACTCACCTGGTTAAGATCTGGATTCGTGACCGCGCGACCAAAAATAGGTGCTAATGGTCGCGCAGTTTTAATTTTTTGGTCACTTGTAAAAATGGTTGCGCGGTTTATTTTATTGGTCGCGCATTTTAATTATTGGTCGCGCAATTTAATTTATGGGTCGCGTAATACTGTGTATTGGTCGCGCAGCTATAATTTTTGTTGTCATTTTAAAAATTTTAAGTAATTATTCTACATTTACAGGTATGGGCCGTATATTTGTGAGTTTGGAATACGATGGGGAGTGGAAAAACTCGAACGGTTGTTGGGAATGGGTTGGAAGTGGTTTGGCAAAGGGCTTCATGGTCGATAGAAGCATCAAGTTTTTGAATTTTGTGGAGAAAATTTACAAGAAAACAAGCATAAAGGAAAGTGAGTATACACTGAGGATTACACATAAGATTATAGGTGAGCGGAATAAGCCTAACTGTCCACTCCGTATTTCTGATGATGATGATATCTCTGACATCTTAAGTCTCTATGAAAATGAAAAAGAAATTACTATACACGTTGTGCTTGAACCGAGGAAAGGTAAAGGAATATGTGTTGCTAACGATGATAATGGTAGGAATTTGGATGTTGGTGGGAGGTGTTTTGTTGACGATTATTTTGGACTTCAGATTTTGAAGAATGATAATGTTGAAAACGAGGCTTCTCAAAATTTGTTGCAGATAGGCGGTGTTAATCCAATTTACCATCCGTCGCAGATATGCAGAGGTATCAGGGATAACAATGAAGTGATATGCTCTAATCCTACTCCAAACAACTTATCTGATCAAACTCCGGGTGATGGATTTGATGTGGAAGGAAATGATAGCATGCCTCAGTCTCCTCGGCAAGTTGATGATCAGTTCGTTGATGATCAAAATACCACATCTCAACAATTTGATTGGGCGGAAGAAAATGTTTTTCGGTCTTATTCCTCTGGTGATGGTAGGCATGATGGATCTGATTTTGCTTTGGGTCAACACTTTGAAAGCAAAGAAGATTTGAATTTAAAGCTAAGCCTTGTCGCCATTAATAGAAAGTTTGAAATGAAGATGCATAAATCAACGAAAACATTGAAGGAAGTTAGATGCGCTGATGATAATTGTTTATGGCGATTACGTGCTAGGAAATTGCCTAACTCAAATTTCTTTGTTATTCGTCAATACAATGGTTTCCACTCTTGTACGTTGATGAACCGATCAATCCACCACAGACAAGCATCCAGTCGTGTTATTGGAGCTCGCATGCAGGGACACTTCACTGAAGGAAACACCGAAAGCAAAGGTTCTCATGGGATATGTGCGTGAAGAGCTAAAAGTTCAATGTAGTTACTGGAAGGCGTGGAAGGCAAGAAAATTTGCACAACATCTCATCAGAGGTACACCTAAACACAGTTTTGGCATGCTCTCATCTTATTGTCATGTTTTAAAAGAAGTCAATCCAGGAACAGTCACCCATATTGAACTAGATTCTGATAATAAGTTCAAGTACTTCTTTATGGCTTTGGGAGCGGCAATCAGAGGGTTCAGATTCATAAGAAAAGTTATTGGTGTAGATGGAGCTTGGATCAAAACCCAGCACAAAGGAGTGTTACTTGTTGCAGCCATGCAAGATAGTGAGTATCACTCGTACCCGATTGCTTGGGGGGTAGTTGATAGTGAGAACAATGCATCATGGGCTTGGTTCTTGGAGAAATTGAAGGAGTTAGTCCCTGACGAACCGGAATTGTGTTTCATCTCTGATAGAAATCAAAGCATCCAATATGCAGTAAGGAGTATTTATCCTTTGGCAAAGCATGGAGCATGTTTTTGGCATGTTTCAATGAATATTAGGCATCGCTTTAAAAGTGGTGCTTCAATTGGAATATATAAAAGAGCAGCAGAAGCATACCGTGTTGAAGAATTTAATAAACACTTCGATGAGCTGCGTCAAGGATTCCCCAGGGTGGCTAAGTATTTAAAGAAGGAGGTGGGGTTTGAAAAATGGTCAAGAGCTCACTTCCAACGCAACAGGTATGAAGTTATGACAACTAATATAGTTGAGACAGTGAATAATATGATGAGGGTGGCAAGAGAGTATCCAATAACTGCGTTGATTGATTTTGTCTTGTACACGATGGGACAATGGTTCTTTGAACGTCGTCGAGATTCTTTGAATATGACAGGAAAAATTACACCGAGAAGAGAAGCTCTTATCAGAGATAGATGGGATAATGCAGGTTCATTAAAGCCACGCCAATTAAATGAGAATGAATATCATGTGATTTTCGGGGACCTGGACACAATTGTCAATTTAAGATCAAAGAGCTGCAGATGTAAAGTTTTTGAGGTTGAAAAGCTTCCATGCATTCATGCCATAGCAGCAGCAGGACAATTTCAACCCATCAACACTGGTGAAGTTGTATATTCTCTCTGTTCTGAATACTATAGTGTTCAGTATTTTATGTTGGCATATGCAGAAACCATATATCCCGTCCCCTCAGAAAAGGAGTGGACCAACATCCCTGAAGCAATTAGAGCAATGAAATCGTTAGAGCCTGATTTGGAGACGAAAAGAGGAAGACCGAGAATGTCTCGGTTTCCTTCTCAATGAGAGCTGCCCAAGAAGAACTACAAATGTAGTTTATGTGGTCAAATAGGACACAATGCGAAAAGATGCCATAGTACACAGAGTTCGACCAATGTTTAATTTGAAATTGACTAATGTTTTGTTAATTATTTTATCTGACAATTAGTTGCATTTGTAATGACTACGAACGATTAGTTGTATTTAACTTATATAATTTTGTACGTAGTGTGACTAGGACGACCAATGGTCGCGCTATTTAAAAGGGAGAATAAAATAAACATGCTGACTGAACGACCAATACCCATTATAGAACGACCAATAATGGTCTTGAACGACCAAAAATGCTAACTGAACGACCAATACAAATTAGCGAACGACCAATGGTCATCGAACGACCAATAATGGTCTGGAACGACCAAAAAGGTGTCGAACGACCAATGGTCTTCGAACGACCAAAAATGGTCTCGAACGACCAATGGTCTTCGAACGACCAAAAATGGTCTCGAACGACCAATGATCTTCGAACGACCAATGGTCTCGAACGACCAATGGTCTTCGAACGACCAAAAATGGTAACTGAACGACCAAAAATGGTCTTCGAACGACCAGATAACTGAACGACCAATACCCATTATAGAACGACCAATGGTCGTCCTCTTAAAAAATAAATAAATAATTAAACAAGTTTCAAAAGTAATTATTTTATGTTAAATAGTGTGTCACTCATTGATTTGTATAATAAAAAAATTAATTATTCATTTTTTATTTGTGTTTCTCTAAGTATTGAAAGATTTACAAAAATGAAAGTATTTTGTAAATATTAATTTGACTTATGTAATTTTGTACGTAGTGTGTCATAATTTTTATTTGTTTAAGTATATTATTTGTTTACATTTTTTATTCTGTAACAATTAAAAGTTTTCATTTTAGTTCTCACAAAAAGGCATTTAAAATGGAGAATAAAATAATAAAACATTATAGAACGACCAATAATGGCCTCGAATGACCAAAATGCTAACTAAACGACCAATACAAATTAGCGAACGACCAATACCCATTAAAAATGGTCGCGCAGTTTGTAAAAATGGTCGCGCTGTTTGTAAAAATGGTCGCGCTCTTTGTAAAAATGGTCGCGCTAAAGTAATATTGACAGAATATATGTCAATCATACATAAAAACTATGAACAAGAATACGTATATAAATCGATAGCATATTTCATCCGGATTTTGTCCATAACTTTGTCATTTAGGTGACGACCGTTAGACAGCAGCATGCTCGCTAAGAGGAGTTCACAAGTTTTCAGCATATACACCCCGCAATCTCCCCTGCAATACAAAAGGTAACAAAATACTATTGAAATGAGAGAAGACAATAAACTTAATTGAACAGACAAAACATAAATGGATCGTACACTCACGTTTGAGCATTGATTGGTACAATCGACCTGGAGGCACTTGCTAATTTCATATCGTGACCGAATCTGTCCTTGTAGCTTTCAAACTTTCCAGTTCTCTCTAAAAGTAGGGGAAAAATAGTGGTGTATGGCATCATATGCTGCTCTAAGTCTATCCTAGAGCCAGTCACCCACGGGATTGAGTCGTACACAACAATTCTCCAACTTAGAAGCTCAACCACTACTAAGATCCAGTGGTGTTTTCCTCTAACATTGACTGGAATGTAAAATTTTGTGCACTTGGACCAATCCCTTCCCCGTTGTGGTCTAACCCCGATTGTATATTCTATGATGACATCGGAGAATTCGTAGTCGCGGGGAGGTTTACCAATTTCACCCCATATTCCGTACAAGGCTTGAGAAAATTCATCGCTCAAAACGCAAGCGCCTTTGGCGAATTGTGACGGAAATTTCGCCATACTACGTCGGACGACACATAATAGCTCGTCCACGTGCTACAATAAAAATAGGATACGTCAATCAATAATTATAACACAAAAACTGGTAGAACCTAAAAAAGAAGGTGAAAGAAAGTTACCTCACTGTCTAAGTAAGTTTGTCTACCGATCAAGTCCCTAAAAAAGGATCTACTTTGTCGTTGCATCGCGCAACGGGCACTATCATTGGCTCCCGTGACGTCGTCATACCAGTAGTTGAAAGCTCTGACAAGAGCTGCGTCAGCCGGCTCAAACGGATCAAATGCAGCTTTTTTCTTCTTCAAAGGGAACTCAACGTAGGGAGATTGATAGCATCGACCTCTCTTCCTCAGCCGACGTCCTTCAGGAGCAATCATTTCATCATCTCCACTCTCAACAGCTGTGACACCATCAAAGATCGGAGTTAGTGGTGTCACAACTGTATTACTCGCAGATGGCTGAGCATCTACAGCTTGTTGCTCCTCTTGATTCGTCGGCAGTTTCGGCTCATCACCTGGTCGGGCATCAACCCGAGGCTCTCTAATAGAAGAATGCTGCCCATTGACTGCTTCTTCATTCCTCGGTTGACTACTAGACATAATATGCTGCATGAGCACGTCTAGCTTCCTATTGAGCTCGGCCTGGACTGTGCCTTGCTCCTGTATTTGCCTCTCCATTATCTTCTGCAGCTCTTCGTTTTGCATTTTCACCAAATTCACGAGCTCCTGATTTTGCCTTTCCGTCGTACTAAGGCGTGCGTCAATATATGCCCGTAGCTCATCAATGCCTCTATGTACAGTCTCACCATGATAGTGTTGAGCCGGAGAGGGAAAACTTCGTTCAGCCTCTCTCTCCTCAGCATGCTCCCTTTGCTCGTGAGGAGGAGTTGATGCAGGCTGAGGAGGAGTCGATGCAGGCTGAGGAGGAGGAGCAGTAGACCGACGAGGAAGAGTCGATGCAGGCCGACGACGAGGAGTCGATGCAGGCTGACGATTAGGTGTCGATGCAGGCTGACGAGGAGGAGTCGATGCAGGCCCACCGTCCCTTTCCTACTGTTCTGTTACCACTGGAGATGAGCACAACATGACTCCTCCGGACAATAATTCTGTCAGCCGGTTGACAGTATCATCAGCATCATCCTGCGGCATCTGAAAACCGACATAGTATCGCTGTTGTCTTTCCTCGTCAGAGGGCTCAAAAATAGGAAGAACAGTCAATTGCATAAAAGTCAGAAAAAGTCAAACAACTAAATTCAAAACGCCCGACCAATATATAATACAATGGTCGCGCAGTACAAACTTATTGGTCGTTCAGTTTAAATATTGGTCGTTCAATGTTAAATTTATTTGAAAATGCAGCTTAGTGTACCTCGGGGTCTTCCAATATATCTCTAAGTCGTAGAGCTTTGGAAGTCACAATGCTGGTTGACTCGTATCGCAGGCAACGAGGCAATCTGCCCGGATGGACACATTTGGCAATAATATCCCCTAGGTTCAGGATTGCCTCAATTGCCCAAACCTGTTTCAAAAAAATTATTTGTAACGGTTAATTTTCCATCATATTCAATTACGAAAACCATCAATCAAACAAAAGCAAAGTATAAAAACCAAGAAGGTCGAACCTGAAATATGTGCGCACAACCATAAAAGTTATACTTCTCTGGTGCGGTCTTCTTCGTCTTCTGCCTATCTTCATACTTGGCTTTCATATCAACTCTCAAGTAATCGGCAATGACCTCAAAACTCAAATTACCCCAAGGATAATGATTCAACAAATCTAGATCTATGACAATTTAGAAATAAAATGGATCGATGTTCTTCTTGGGGTCTTGTGCCATCAAAAACCCGGCCAGCAAATAAACAAATGCTACCCTAACCTTTTTTCTACTCCTCGCCTCTGAATCCATACTTAAAAACTTTTTCTTCAATTGGTCTAAGGTCACTCGGGCTCCTGCACCAAAAAGTTCATCCTTCAGACATTCTTCTGAAGTAACTCGCTCTAATTCTAACTCAGAAAGTCGACGCCCGGTCTTCAATCCAGACGTCAATGCAAACTCCTTTAATGAAAACCTAATTGGTTTTCCTCCGACTGCGAACCATATCTCCTGCGTCTTTGATGTTTTAAGCTTCCGTTGCAGAAGGTAATGGACCAATTGTCCTGAGAAATCCCACTTCTCAGGCCAATCAATGAAATGCCCCAGCTGACTGTATGTACGAAAAACACTCAACTCGTCCGCGTTGAGATTGTCTTTAATAGTCCGCAACACATCTACTCGAGAGCGAATTGTGATTTTCGCTGGAAAAGACGCATTTCCAGTCATTTCCATGCGAAATGGTGGAAGTTGTGCTGCATATACCTTTCGAAGAACCTGCCAAAAAGAACAAAAAATAATAAAATTCAGTTTTGAACAAAAGCAATCAATGGCCGAACAATCACATTGATAAAGATCAATTTCTTACCTCATTATGAGCAAAATTTGTTAATTGTAGTAAATTTGCTGATACCGGCGAGTTTGCAGCGTTTTGGGACGTCATTGTCGTATTTCTGCATCAGAGTAATAAAATTTGAAGAATTTAAAAAGGTAAATGAAATTGCACATTTTTTCTTTCTACCGATCGTTCGCCCCAACTTGGCGAACGATCGGCTATGAAGCTGCCAAATATTTTCTTTTTTAGCGGTCGTTCGACAAGTTGGGGCGAACGACCGGCTATGACACGCCCCATTTTTTTTTCTCTGCCGATCGTTCGCCCTAACTTGGCGAACGATCGGCTATGAAGCTGCCAAAAAAAGCTATGACACGCAGCATTTTTTTTCTCTGCCGATCGTTCGCCCCAACTTGGCGAACGATCGGCTATGAAGCTGCCAAATATTTTCTTTTTTAGCGGTCGTTCGCCAAGTTGGGGCGAACGACCGGCTATGACACGCCCCTTTTTTTTTTCTCTGCCGATCGTTCGCCCCACCTTGGCGAACGATCGGCTGTAAAATTGCCATAATTTTTCTTTTCGCCGGTCGTTCGCCAAGTTGGGGCGAACGACCGGCTAGAACACTGCCGCTTTTTCTTATTGGTATATAATGAACGACCAAAACTAGACCACTAATATTGATATTAATACGAACGACTAATACTAATAAATGAACGTCTAATATTGCAAACGACTAATAATATAACTGAACAACTAATAATTGAACGATTAATACTGCGAACGACCAAAACTAAACCACTAATATTGATATTAATAACGAACGACTAATACTAATAACTGAACGACTAATATTGCGAACGACTAATAACTGAACGATTAATAACTGAACGACTAATAATGCGAACGACTAATTACGGAACGACTAATACTTCGAACGACCAATATATTCAAAATTGGTCGCGCGAACGACTAACCAATCCGACGCGCGCCGGTAAAAATTGGTCGTTCGAACGACCAACCAATCCTACGCGCGCCGGTAAAAATGGTCGCGCGAACGACTAACCCATCCGACGCGCGCCGAAGAATATTGGTCGCGACCATTTCCCGCCACATACATTTTGTTATTGTAAAACATACAACAGATTTCATTTTTTGAAAACCCTCAAAAAAAATTCTCAGGTGCTATGGAAGGGAAACTCTGCTATGGAAACCCTAAAAAAAAAAAAATTCGTACCGAGAAAGAGCCGGGGAGACGGAGACGGAGCCGAGGAGACGGAGACGGAGACGGAGACGACTGCAAGGGACAGAGAGCAGAGTGCGACGGAGACGAGTGCGGTAGGGGAGGAGGGGGCCTGCGATTTAAGGGTTTCCGTTGGGGGCGAGTGAGGGAGGGTGGAGAGAGTTGAGTTCGAGAGAGGGAGGGAAGGCAAGGGGAGGGATTTTCTTTTTTTTTTTTTAATTTTAACTCACTCATTCTTTAATTAAGAGGCTAATTAACAGATAATTAAATTTTAAAAATGCCACATCAGATGTTTTAAATAAAAAAAATCAAAAAAAAAATCATTTTATAAATTTTCATTTTATGTTATGTCATTTTGACCATTTTTCTTAACTTATGTGTATTTTTAAACGATAGATATGTAGACTGTCAAATTAAATTATGACCCTAAATAAATAATTTTATATTCACTATTTATTTATTTATTTATTTTTTACTTTAATATTAATAAAACTAAAAAAATCTCATAATCTTTCCTTCTCTCTCCCTTTTCCTTCTCTCTCTCTCTCAATCTCGTCCTCTCCTCTGCGATTTTTTTTGAGGTAGCGAGGCAGCAAGGGGTGGGGTTGGGCTGCGGAGGATTCGAGGTTTAGCCTGCATCGGTGTTGTTGTTGCGTGACCCGCGTCGACGCTACTGTGGCATGACGAACGTCGGCAGAGAGATCGAGCTCCAGCTGCGCGAGAAAGAGAGAAAGGGGGGTTCGGGAATCCGCGATATGCGGGTCTGTTTGTCATTTTGATTTGTCAAACATCAGTTGATTTTTTGTGTGTTCCGAGCTGGGTCGCGGTGGGTTCGAGGTTTGTCGGCAAGGGTTCAACATTCGTCGGCAGAGTGGTTTCTAGGAGTTTTGGCCTGGGTCGTCGTGGGCTGAGGTTGTCACACGGGGGGCTGTTAGGTGTCGTGCGTTGGTCGTCAGGGCTCGCAGAAGTCGTCGGAGGTCGTCGAGGGCCATGCGGATTACAGGGGGGTTGCCAATGGTCACACGGAGGTTGTCGGGGTTCATGACTCAGAAGTTTCAGATCTGTGATTTTTTTTATTGTATCCATTGTGGGTTTTTTTTTTATTTTTTTATTTTTTTATTGAGGGTATGAAGATTTATGCCTAAGAAAACTTGGAAAACAAAAAAGACTTTGGTATGACTTATGAGATTCAAAGATAATGTATGAACCGAAACCAAGCCTTTGCCAAAAAACAAAAAAAGAACTCTCATATTTTTGCTATTTGGATTTGATTTGATCTAAGACTTTTATTGGAACTAGTTTATAGCACGCGCTTTGCGCGCGCATATATTCTTCTTAGAGGCATGTTATTTTGAATCACAGCCATTGATGACTGTGGGACTCACAATGAGACTCACATCCATCAACGATTGTGATCTAACAGTCTGTTGCTAGCAAAATTCTTCTTCTTAACTTCACTTGTATATACATGAATTTTTTTAATAATAATTAACTATTATATTTAGTTATTGCATGCTAAAATTAAGAACATATAAGAATTTATTAAAAAGCTAGAATTAAAAAAGATGGAACCAAATTTGATTGAGCAATCAATAAAAAATCACTTTATTGTTAAATATAAAATCTAACATATTGTTTTAGTTATAAATCTAGTGTTTTTTTTTGTCCCTCTTTTACTTGTTATTTGTATTTATTTTCATAGTAAGACATGTCAAAATAGTTATAAAAAAGAGAGAGATGTGTTTCACGATCAATAACTCGTCCAAAAACAAAAAGCCTCTCCATAGAACATGATGCATGTTTACACAAATATCTGAGCGCATATCACTTGTCACATTTGTCCACATAGCTTTCACTTAAGTTACAAGTTTTTTTCGTTTAATCAACAAGAACATTAGTTTAACTTCAAGAAAAAAAGCATACATCAAAAAAAAAAAAAAAAAACCCTTGCATTGTCAACGTGCAAAGGGACCACCAGATTAAACATGTCAAGAATTCTAGAAAAATAAAAAAATCAACTACTAAGAGCTATAAAACTACAATTGAGCAACAAAAATATAGTCCAAAACTATCTCCAATATTGTCTATCAGTCACTAATATCAACTAATCAGTCTAATCATATATTTTCTTTGTAGAAAATCAAAATCCTTCGGTTTGATTTTTATTTTTTAAATAATGTAACTATGCTCTTAATAAAGCAATTATTATAAAATTTTATGCAAAACTTGGGGTCTATCCCCTAAAATATAACTGAGTTAGCATGAGAAATGCCTATAATATTTAAACATCTTTGTAAAAGAAATAAGTATTTTTGTCAAAATTCACTACTAAAAATTGATGTAGTATAATATATTTTTTTAACGATATTTTCCGAATAGGACTGCTACGCACAGACGCGTGAGTCGCGTCTGAGCTTAGCATATTTATTTTTCAAAACACATTATGTAGAATGATATATTTCAAATTTTGTTATATGCGTTTGCCTTATAAAATCAATGTAAGATTACCATTTGAAAACGAAAAAAAAAATCAAGAATACCAAATAAAATAATTAAATAGTTTAGATTCAATTGTTACTTTTGATTGTTAAGTTCGCCATTAATGTATCTATTTTTTTTACAAACTTTGTTCATTTCATATACATTGATAATGTTTTTTAGAATAATTCTTAAATTTGAAATAAACTAATAAAAATAATAATAATATTGAAAATACTTTTAATTTAAGCTAAAACAAATTATTAATTATATCTAATAATTTACCAAAAAAGCATTTAAATTCTGCCATAACTTTTTTTTTCCAATGAATGTTTTAATGTACTTTAATAATCACTCTACCTATTCATACTATTTATCCAATAATTTTCGTATCGTATTTTACTAAACATGTGTCGAATGATCAATCAAATATCAATATTATATTATTGGAACTGGAAAGATTATCTATCAATTCTGATAATATTTCTCTAGTCACCATATATTTTCTATCGATTTTAATTATAATAGTGGCATCATATCTGCTCATTCACCTTTGCGTGTGTGGAATTTTTTTTTAAATTCATTAGAAAAATACACGGTAAAATGTATAACAAGTATTATTAAAATTATAATTAAATGTATGTATAATATTTAAATGTATAAATTTTGATTTGGTTATTCGTTTAAAAAAGTTTTGTTAAAAAATTATTAAAATATGTATCAGTCAGTGATGTCTAAAGATTGAGAAAAAAATCACTATTAGTGGCGGCAACGAAATTTTTTTAAAACGTGTGAAAAAAGCAAATTTAAAATAAAGAAAGACTGAAGACAAAGAATCATCAGGGAGAGAGAGAGACACAAAACGCAAGAAAAAATTTTTAAAAATGAAAATTAAATAATTAATAGTTACGATTAACATCTCAATTCTTTTGAGCCAAAAGATTATATGTATATAATATAATTTATTAGCCAAAAAAATTATTATAAAGAATAAAAAGAGAGAGAAAATAAAAATAACTAAAAAATAATAATAAAAACGATTGTCGAAAATAATTTTAAAAAATTTAAGTTAAGAAAAAGACTTTTTTATTCTAAGTATATAATTTTTAGCTATTACGAGCTTAACAACCCGCGCAATGTCTAAAGAGGGGTAAGAACAATTTTATTCTAAGTATATAATTTTTAGCTATTACGAGCTTAACAACCCGCACAATGTCTAAAGAGGGGTAAGAACAATTATAAATAATAACAATTATCTAAAAATATTTAGACAATTATATTTCATCATAATACTTTCTGGCCGAAAGTAAAGACCTTCAACCCATTCCCTCTGAAGTATCTACATCTGAAAGGGGAAGAGGAAGAACTTGTCATGTATTATATTACAAAAAATTGATCATAATAATGACTATATTTTTTTATTAGCTAGCATTTACATATATATAATTATATATACATATATAATTTGTACATTACATAAAAAGATTGAGATCTTCAAATTTGTTGCTTCTTCTTTTATTCTTCTCTTTTTTTATCGATTTTAATTATATTAGTGACATCATATATGCTCATTCACCTTTGCGTGCGTGAATTTTTTTTTAAATTCATTAGAAAAATACACGATAAAACGTATAACAAGTATTGTTAAAATTATAATTAAATGTACGTATAATATTTAAATGTACAAATTTGGATTTGGTTATTCTTTTAAAAAATGTTTTTTAAAAAATTATTAAAATATTTATCAGTCAGTGATGTCCAGAGATTGAGAAAAAAATCACTATTACTAGCGGCAACGAAATTTTTTTAAAACGTGTGAAAAAAGCAAATTTAAAATAAATAAAGATTGAAGACAAAGAATGTAACGACCCAAAAACATAATAAATAGAAAAGGCCGTAATGGATAAAAATCAAGATGATCTATAATTGTGTTGAGTATTTTATATCCCAAAAATACGGTTAAATTTGAAAATTTTTTTACACAATAATAGTCGATACATTTTAACTCCCAAGCACGGGTTTTCAACCGTGACCCCATAATCATCAAAAATAGTTTCGTATGGGGATTTATCAAAATAAGCTTAGGGGTTCAAAACTTTTGCCATCGGATAGCCGGCGGTCCACGTGACGCTCACAAGATTGGGCCCGTATGCACTCACCGTCTTCCTTCATCGCCGCCTAGCCTTCGATCTTTCCCTTTAACTTACCTGCAACATGAGCACACTAGTGAGCTAATAGCCCAATAAGTGGATTAAGGACATAAGTAACAATATTTATCACACATTCGATAAATCACAAGTACACCAATAGAATGTCCATCAAAAGAGATCGAGTTACCGAATCAACGGTTGCAACCCGAGTCAAAAATTCAACTCACCTCTGATTTCACTTTAAGACTTTACTTTACGAACTTATTTTACCAAGTATACGTGTGCTCCCGACTCATTATTGTAAAGGATCCTTACTTAACATTCATTTGGCCCGTCGACCATTCCGAAACCTTTTGCGGCCAATGGCCCCGTCGGGCCGTTTCAGAATTGATTTCACAATCGCCCCGTCGGGCCTTTTCGGGACTTGAAACAATATTGGTGCCCCTTGGGCCGTCCCATTCAATTTATATTCTCATGGGGACATCGTCTCCCTTCGGGCCTCTTTGCCCTTTCCGAAACCTTTCGCGACCAATGACCCCGTCGGGTCGTTTCGGAATTATTAACTTTAACTTGCCCCGTCGGGCCGATCCGGATCGTTAAACAACATAAGGTGAGGAAGGCTATCCGCCAACCTCCTCTGAGCCCCTCGGGCCGTTCCGAGACCTTTTGCGGCCAATGGCCCCGTCGGGCCGTCTCGGAATAAATCTCACAAATGCCCCGTCGGGCCTATTGAGAATTAAGACGCTTCCCGTTGTTTGAACCATTCTGAAATTCATTCAACCTGCAAAATAATCTCAACAACGATACTCGGATAGTTTTATGTCCATGGTCCCATACCCACAGACAGACTGACACACACATGCACATATAAGACACTTAAACCCATAATCCCATACTCATGGGTTGGACAAAAAATAAAAGTACGTGATCCCATACTCACGCACCCTAAACATGTATTAATACAACTAAACCAAACGAACACCTAAGTGTAACACCACAAGCTATCACAAATTCACAACACAAATGGTCGCTCAACCATGGTCAAGTCTACTCATGTTACAGAGGGGATCCACTTACTTGAGAATCCTAAACTTCCTGCCTCGGTCCTCGAGATCCTTCCTCGGTGGCGTTCCTTCCTTGAAGCTCGACGTGTGGCACCTCTGTCCAACAAGAGAATTCGAGGGTTAACGTCGAGGTTAACCATTTATAATAGAGGAATGGAACTTTAAAGCTCAACGTAACACTAGGAAATGGATTTTAGATAGCGGGATGACAAACGGTCAGACTGGATATCTCCTGAGAGCACTCTTGTCCCGAGCGTCGTCACTTTTAAGGTTTATCGTCAATCTCGATTAATGGTTACGTCGTTGATTAGTTTAGGTGAGAAAGAAATTCTTGGACCTAAGTGGTCCTTGACTTAGCGTAAAAAGTGACTAAATTTCAAGCCGGAAATCCGGCAGAGTCTCCCCTGTTTTTCGGATATCCCGGCCGAAGCCTTCACCTAATTTCAACCCAGCACCGAACTAATTTCGGTCACAGTCCATCACGACAACAACCAGAATAATTCAACACAATACCAAAACATTTCAAAACATCTTAATAACAATACTTCTCGAGCCTCAAAGGCTTATAGCACTCTTCCCAATGATTTCAACAATTTCAAAACTTAAGTCACAACTCTAATGCCGTTTCATTTTACGACTGACACTCAATTTCGGCCGCTCGACTATACCTTTAGTATACGAAGGTGATGAGTTGTGCGTCCAAACTTGCTTCGTAAACGTTCCTGCACGATTTGAGAGAATAGAAAATGAAATCGAATCAAGCTACGGACTTAAACAAAGGCATGGCACGAAACGCTCGGTCTCGCGACCCGATACTCGTTTTAGGCTCAAGCGGACAAGTTTACAAAAATACAAATCCAATAAAATTAGATTATAAGGTTTGCGCAACACCCGATCCTCAAGGGAACAAAATCTTCCTTTAGAAAATTCATTTCAAAAGTTTCCTAGTTGAAAGTTCCAAACTTAACGCTAACTCACACGTTAATAAAAGCGTATTCTAAATTGTACAAAGATAACCACACGAAAAGGGTAACTCTCGCCAATTTCTAAATTCTCGAAATGTAATCTCAAATAACACTACTAAAAGGCTTTAGATTTTCGAAACGACATTAAGCCACGAGAATTTATAATACCAAAATAACCGATATAACAAGCTCAATGCGATTGCAAAACACAGCAAAGTTTCATTCTCGTATATAATTTCTCCATTAAGAAATTTACTAAGTTTGCACATTCACCAACCCAAAAATCAGATTCTCCAACCATATAAGTTTCATTGACACTAATTTCTACCACGAGGAAAAACTAGTAAATTCGAGGCTCAAATAGACAACGGCAGCAAGCATATCTAATAGACCCGCTGAAATTAATAAAATTAAACTAGAACACGCGATGACAACACGACGGACACAAAGTTTACCTCAGTGTCGGCTCAGAGCTCGAGGACTCGGACAACGACGGTGCGAGAGAAGCGTCAAATTTGCCGATGACGGGCAAGACGAACTCGGCGCGATGGAGGGGCACGGCTACTGCCCGGAGGAGGCCGCGACGCGGCGAGCAGACCCGGGGCTCTGCGAGGGCGAGCAGGGCTCGCGGGGTTGCGCGGCTGCACGGAGGCGAAGCGTCGTCGGGGTCGCGCGGCCGCCGGACGGAGACACGACGGCGGGAGAGGTACAACACGTCGCGAATCCGAGGTGGCGACGGCGCGGGGGTCTTGCGCTGACTTTGAAGGGGCTGAGCTCGCGCAAAGGGGCTCAACGTGGAGCTTAGGCGGCGCTGGCGACCGGAGAGGCGCGGCTGCGAGATGGGGAGACGACGCGCGAGCTGGCGTCGCGACGAGGCGGGGACGGAGGAGGCGCGCGAAGGAGGCGGCGCCGAGCTAAAGAGCAACGCGCGGCTGCACGGTTTCGGACGGAGCTCGGGGAGGGGCGGCGCGGCTCGATCGTCGGCGCTGGGTGGAGGAGGCAGAGAGAGAGTGAGAGAGAGGGTTGTGCGAAGAGAGAGAGAGAGAGAGAGAGAGAGAGAGAGAGAGAGAGAGAGAGAGAGAGAGAGAGAGAAAGAGAGGGGGTGGGGGTGCGGCTGTGAGGTGGGAAAAGAAAAGGGGGAAACAAACCCTAGTGGAAGAAAAAAATAATATTTATACCAAAGTGTGTCTTTTTTTTTTTTTTTTTTTAGATAATCATGAAAATACATCATTAAGTCCAAATTGAGAAATTATGAATTTTAATATCAATTTGAAGATGAAAATCGATTCTTAAAGTGCCCAAAAATTCAAAAATGCACAATAATATCATTGCACTTATAGTTTAGTATAGCCAAGAGTTGGCTAGATTCGACGAAACTGACCACACCCCACAAAATTGAATGGACCAAGATGATACTACACGCACATTTGCCTCAGAAAATAAAATAAATACGTGTAAAAAGTTTTCTTGGTTTAGGCCATTACAAAGAATCATCGGGGAGAGAGAGAGACACAAAACGCTAGAAAAATTTTAAAAAAATAAAAATTAAATAATTAATAGGTACGAGTAACGTCTCAATTCTTTTTAGCCAAAAGATTATATGTATATAATATAATTTATTAGCCAAAAAAATTGCTATAAAGAATGAAAAAAGAGAGAAAATAAAAATAACTAAATAATAGTAATAAAAACGATTGTCGACAATAATTTTAAAAAATTTAATTTACGAAAAAGACTTTTTTATTCTAAGTATATAATTTTTAGCTATTACGAGCTTAACAACCCGCGCAATGTCTAAAGAGTGCTAAGAACAATTATAAATAATAACAATTATCTAAAAATATTTAGACAATTATATTTCATCATAATACTTGTCAAGTATTATATTACAAAAAATTGATCATAATAATGACTACATTTTTTTTGATTAGCTAGCATTTACACATATATAATTATATATACATATATAATTTGTATATTACATAAAAAGATGGAGATGTTGCTTCTTCTTTTATTCTTCTCTTTTTTTTTTTCTTCACTACAGTGTTAAAATGAGAAACTCAAGTTAATAAACGTAATTTATTAAAATAATTAGTATAAGTTATAAACAATAAGGCAGACCTCAAGCAGACAAAAACAAATTACAAATAATATAAGTTGGAGTTAAAGATGGCAAAAAAATGATGAAAGTGGGTGGATGAAAAAGAGAAAAGAAAAAGTAAGCTCATATTAATTTTTATAGCATTTTGTACGAAATGTTAAAACATGTTGAAATATCTTTTGAGAATAAGTCGGTCATTAATGAAAGAATAATATCAAGATTATTCTAGATTAACCATTCATTGCACAAATATAAAAAATAAATATTTTATTTGTATCTGAAAATAATACGCTACCAAATAAGAAAATTTTAAAGAGATAAGTATGTAAAAAATTACAGTTCATTAAATAAGATACTGCAAATAACCAGAATCCTAATAAATGAGATATGACATTTAGAACACTGTATAATTAAAATCTCAGACTCTACTATTCATGAACAGTGAAAAGCAATTATTTTCACAAAAAAAAATCAGCAACGATGGAGTGATATAGCAGATTTTTTTTTTTTTTTTTTGCTGGAAAAGACAATTAACTTTTATTAATAGGTTGATATGTATACAAAAGTTCCCATTAAGGAGAACCAAAAAAAGCACCTGAAGGGAGAAACTGCTTTAGACCCCAATTACAGATATTATGCGCCTTATAGTTGCAGTTTCGAGGGATCCAACGCAAATCAAAAGAATCAAAGAACAAACACAGACTAGATCTAATCTGTTCAATCCTTTTTCCATCCCATCCTAACAGCGAGCTCACAAGCTTTTTGAATCGCTGCTGCCTCAGCCTTCTCTGCAGAGAGAAATGGGCCTCTAAACACCTGCACTGCCAAGACATTACCTTCATGGTTTGTTGCTATAATGCCAATGGCTGTTGATTGAATTCCAACCGCAGCATCTACATTAATCTTGATACTCCCTAAACACGGTGGACTCCAACTCTGAGTTGGATTGTTAACAGTAGGCATAGATTCCACATAGAAAACTTGTAAAAATTCATTTCTTCTAGATCTGCATAAATCAATACTTAAGGAGGGATTCGGGGTGACACCCTCATGGATGAGAAGGTTTCGAGCTCTCCAAATCTGGTCCAAAACAATAGTGCCCAAGAACTCCATTCTAGTGAGGAAAAGGCATGTCCTGTTGGTCGTTCAAGAGCCCGAGCTATTCTTTCTAGCAGAGAAGAATTACTCCAAAACTCAGTTCTATTCCCCAAGGGACAGCCAAACCAGATGCACCTCATCCTCTGCTGCTCTTGTGCAAAGCGGACATGTAGTATCAATACCATGCGCAAACTTGGCGATATTAGTCCGGGTGGGTAAGGCTCTAGCGGAAAGTCTCCATAAGAAAACCCGCCATCTCTCATGGATTTTCATGTTCCAAATAATTTTTCATATGCGAGATTGAGCATCTCCAAATCTTTCTTTTTGGTCACATAGGTAGGCTGACTTAACAGAGAACTTCCCGGTTTTGTATTTAGGTTAAAAAAAATTTCTAAACAAATCATTATTTGATAATGTTTTATATACAGATGCTCCGAACCACATTAACATCACCAATTATAATAAAAGCAAAAACTACATGTATTTTTTTAATGAAACATGACCTGATAAATGAAAAGAGCTAACATACATAAAACACAAATTGTATATACGCAATTACACAAATTCATATAAACATACATGGCATTTTTTTCAAATGAAACATGACCTGAAAATGAAAAGAGCTAACATATACACAAAGACATAATTACAAAAATTCATATAAATATACATGGCTACCAAAAAAAAAAAGAAAAAAGAAGATAGAAATCACCCCAAATCAGCCAACACAAACACCAATCGGGAAAAACACCTCAAATCAGTCAAAACACTACAAAAAATTCAGCCATAGATCATCAAATCATATAGAAACTCCAAAATTCATAACAAACATTAGCAACGCAAAAATTAGGAAAAACAAAACAGAG
This sequence comes from Boehmeria nivea var. tenacissima, assembly GCA_018132145.1. NCBI lineage: Eukaryota > Viridiplantae > Streptophyta > Magnoliopsida > Rosales > Urticaceae > Boehmeria > Boehmeria nivea. The sequence continues at coordinate 1,657,790 of CM030886.1, forward strand.
CAGAGGACTTAGCTGCAAGAGCCAATATTTCAAGCTTCGATAGATTCAGTATCCACATATCCAGAAGAGAAGCTAAATAGCAATCCTAACAGAATCAAGCAGAATATTTATGAGTCAGTGCAAATACTAATTAACATATAAAAAATGACGATAAAAAAATATAAGCCCAGCATTGAAAAATAGAATACTTATCTGTATAGTATGAGATCGAAATCCGTCCAAAAACAACAATGACCCAATATTTGAGCAATCATGAAAACCCAATGCAGTTAACCTCATACGGTTGTGTATAGGGAAAAACCCATAAAAAAAAAGGGGCTAATTGTTGGGAAAAAAAAAACAGATCAAATACTAATACATCCACCAAAGCAAAATCTAAAAAGCAAAAGTTAAATCTAAAACACATGCAAACTAAAACCAAAAACCACATACAAATATCTCCCTCTTTATCATATCCGCATGTTTTATTATTATTCTCTTAGTCCAACTCACCATCATCAATTTATTAATTTAACCAAACTCCAAATAGATAAATTAAAAATATTTTAGAAAATTTTAGTCACAGTTGTTGCCAGTATACCAAAAAACTCAAAAAACAAAATCCTATTTTTCACCCAAAAAATGGCCAAAAAATTTACCGCAATATAAACCCACCAATCAAAAGAACAAATCCAAAAATATAAGAAGAGATCTACAACTAAAAGAGAAGACAAAATCAGAAGCTTATCATATATCGCAAAGAAAAAACCCAAAGAGGAATGAGCAGTTTTTACAAACCAAAAAAAATGAAAAAGAAAGATGGAATAGCTTGTAGACTATTCACGAAATGGAGAGAAGAGATGAGAGAGTATCACAGAACATTTTTCACAAACCAAAAAGAAAAACTGAATAAGGAGGGGTGGCTGGTAGCCTTTTCTAGAAACGGTGAAAAGTTAAGTGTATTGGATTTATTTGAAAAGACCAATAAAAAAAAAAGGTTCTGAACTAATCAGTATAAAAACTAAAGACCAAAACACCCCTCATAATAATCTACCCTCAATTAATATGTAAGGGCACAAAAGTCTTTTTTCGAATTACTGTTTATTATGGGGTAATAGGGAGGCCAAACGACGTCGTAAAGGACGAAATTTTCGTCCTTTTGTCTTTTTGTTAACTCACTTAAGAGACTTATTATAAGTTAAAATATATATGAAATTTATCTATTAATAATTTGGGCTATTATTGAAATTACTAGAAAGTTTATTGGTCAAATTTTAATTCTTTGAACTACAAAGGGCATTTTATTGTTCATTTACAATGTTACCCTTGGTCAATCGACCACATGCTGGTCACATGACTATTTTCCGTAAAAAAAAAATAAATAAATAGAATCTGAACGGAAAGACCAATTTGAATCATTTTTGTAGTTTAAGGACACCGTATATGACGTTTTTTAGTTTAGGGACCAAACTGAAACGACCCTTTAAGTACAGAGACTAAAAGTAAAATTTATCCTAAATTAAATGCACAGTAATTATGCGGTTATTTCTCTCTAAAGACTCGGATATTGAATACCTAAACGGTTATATCAATCCCGAGTCTTACAAACTGAATTATAAAATATCCCACGATCAGGGCTAGAATATCGGAACATAAAGAAAGACCTAACTACCACGCGTGGACTTCATCTTTGATCGGGGGTCACCAACTTCGAGGGTCGAGCTCTTTGCCTTGAATGAAATCCTTGCATCCTCTCCGAGGCTAGCTTCGCGGGAGTAGATCATCTTCGATGATCTGCGGCCTTCTTATCCGCACTCCTTCTCTGAGGGTCTTGCCTTAAAATCAACATTAACTTTGGTGATGTTTTTCCTACTTATCGTCTTGGGTATAAGATCGATGATCATTTTCGATGATCATCGTCCCGTCTTCGGGGGACGCTATCATGATGATGTGGTATCCATTTCAGTTGGGATCGAGGGCTTGAGCTCACATTAAATGCTCCTCGGGGAATCCGTCCCCAAAACTACATTCGCTGACGAAAAATCACTTATAACAGATGTTTCAGTCGATTCCTATTACTGTCCACTACTTTCCGCTACTGATATTCAGTCGCAGATACGTATATCCGCGACTGACTTATCAGTAGCGAAAAACCAGCGTAATAACGTCCCGATTTGTTTACTTCAGGATGCGGTTTAAACTATCCGCGACTGACAATTTAGTTGCGGATATATGTATCCGCGACTGATCTACTAGTCGCCACAAAATCAAGTTAACGCCAGTTGGTCGCGTCTTTTCAATTTTCCGACATTTATCCGCGACTGAATTTTCACTCGCGGGACTATCCGCGATCGAATAGTCAGTCGTGGAAATGTTTGGAGAATGGTGTGAACAATTGGGAGCCAAAAAATTTCCCGCCAACTATCCGCGACTGATATTTCTTACAAATTAGTCACGGATAGTTGGAAAAATTCGCAGGAATTGATCTCGATTTTTATTTTCCTTATCTGCGACTGAATTGAAGAAAAAATCAATCGTGGATAAGTATAGTCGATTTCTCCAAATTTTTAACGATCTGTGATTGATTTTTTACCATAATCAGTCGCAAAAAGCCACCATCCGCGACTGATCCAATCAGTCGCAGATACTCTAATCGCAGATGCCCTCCGTTTTAGTAGTGAGTGCTAGATTAAGTAAGTAATGATCATTAAACTATGTGCAGTTAATTATTGTCGGAGAAAACTGTTATAGGAGATAACTCAGTGAAAATTTTGAAGCAAACACCATATATCAAACTGAGAACATGAGAAATAAAGCCAACAATTTAAAATGTCAGAGAAACAAAAGAGGGAGGTTTTTTATTTTTTGTTTTTTGTTTTTTATAGCTAAAATCAACAACAGATGGAGTTAAGTGTCAAAAGCGTGAAGTAACATAAGAAAAAAAAAAAGGTCTGAGACGATAAAATTTAAATTATTTTAGATTATTCTATAAATTTAATATAAAAAAATAATTTATTTATATTAACAAACAAAAGGCTTAATAACAATATGGTATAAAAGATAAATATTCAGATTTTCAAAGTTATTTAATGAGCCTCTGACATTGAACAGTATACTACTATATAGAAAATGACCCTTAAAACAGTTTGTAATTAATCATATTAGAAAACATTGTTCATGAATAAATAAATGGCTTCCTAATAATATCAAATGGAAGAAAAGATAAATATTAAGATATTCTAAGTTATTTAATAAGCTGTAGATATTGAAAAGTATATTACTTAATTGGAAATAATTCTTAAATCAGTTTGTAATTATGCATCTCAAGAACACTAGTAAAAAGCAATCTGAGTATACTTGAAAAAAAGAATTTAAGAATACAACAAATTCTACACTGTAGTGGCTGTGACCGAAAAAGACCCTCAATACTTTAGTGGCCGAGTAACGCCAGTAATGTAATAAGATGTCTACACTGTAGAAGCTAGAGTAACTCACTACTTAATTTTATTTTATATAAATTCTTAGTAATTTAAAATTGAGATCACATTGTGGAGTTGTTTAATTTTTTGGGAAAAAATCATTGACACCTCCTCACTTTTGATGAAATGACAGGTACCCCCTAAATTAAATGTTATGCCACTCACACCCCCTCTATTAACTTCTGTTAGTTAAATTTGTGAAATGTCTATAATAGCCATGAAATCTCAGCCATTCAATAATATTTATTACATCCTGGCCGTCTATTCTTTAGGGTAAAATCACTCCCATTTTCATCAGACAAACTAGCCTAGCCAAGCCAAGCCCAAAAAAAAAAAAAAACATGTTCCGCCATTTCTCCACGGCGTGGACATCGTGAGTGGCGACGACTCCTCCACCGCCGCTGCTCTCCTCCACTGGCGTTGACAGCTGCGACTCCTCCTCCACGGGCGTCGTCACCACCGCGGCTCTCCACCACGGGCTTCGCTCTCCTCCACGGGCGTCGTCACCACCGCGGCTCTCCACCACGGGCTTCGCTCTCTACCACGGTCTTCGCTCTCCTCCACGGGCTTCGCTCTCCACCTCGGGCTTCGCTCTCCACCGCTGCTGCTCTCCTCTACCGCCGCGGCTCTCCTCCACGGGCAATAGGCAGCCGCGATTCGTTCTCGGCAATGGTTAGTTTTTTTTCCCCTTTTTTTGCCATCTTCAATCTTAGATTAATAAATTTGTCCCTTTTTTCTTTTTGATGCTTTTGTGAATCTGTAATAACATATCTTATTTACTAAAAAAAAAAAACCATATCTTATGTTTTTATCTTCCTTTTTCCCATAGCCATTGTAGCAATGAGGTGTTCTTTTTTTTTTCGTATAAAAATTAAAGGACAGTAAATTTGTAGAGGGATTCCAAAAGGACCCGAAATAAAAGTAATGAAATTGATTGAACATGGAATATGGACTGTTGTTATTTTGTTGGTTGCAACAGTGAGCATACATAGGAACAGTGAACATGGAATAAGGACTCTTGTTTTTTTGCTTCTAAGGAAAAATCTGTTTTTTAAAAAAGGACTTCATAAGTATACGAAGGATAATTGTTTTTTAAAAAAGGCAAATAATATTGAATGATACAATATGATTTTGCAGGCATACTTACATGATTTTACAGTTTTGTATTGTGGAGAAATTTATCATCTATATGATTTCAACAAGAAAAATACTTTGTTTGGAGAATCAATTGACGAAATTATGGCTGTCATTTCTGATGATGGAATCATTCCTGAGGCTCTCGAGTTGGTTTATGGTGATCCTATTAGTAATACATACAAGCTTTTGAGAGATGAAAATGACATGAAGAGTATGTTTGAAGCTTATAAAGGTGTGAAAGAGATCGAACTGGGAATAGGTATAGAGTTATATGAATCTCAAGTTACACAAGCTTTTGATGCGGAAATAGAAGTTAGGAATGAGGATGATGAAGATGTTGATGACGATGAAGAAGATGATGATTATCATTGGTCAGAAGAAGAGGAAGAATGGAATGATACGGAATGTGAGGGTGATACTAATGGTACTGAAAATAAGACTGGGGAAAGTTCTGATGGCTCTGATAACTTATCAAAGTATCAATCAGGTGATGAGACTGGAGAAAGTTCTGATTGTGATAGTAAGGTTAAAAGCAAGAAGAACAATCGAGGGAAGGGCATAGGGAAAAATATTTTCAAAGTTCAAGATGGTGGGAAAATTGAATTTTACAAGGGGATGGAATTTCCTACGATCAAGGAATTTAGAGAAGCATTAAAAGACTACATTATCCAAGAAGGATTTGAGATAAAGAGGATTAAGAATGAGCGGACTCGAGTCACTTGTGAATGTGCTTATCTTGGATGCAAATGGAGGATTCATGCATCTCCAATTGCTAAAACTACAACTTTTTCAGTGAAATCTTATAATCCTACACATACTTGTATTAGGGTTACAAGGCATCGAGAAGCCACGTCGAATTGGATTGCAAAGAAACTTGAAGATGAATTGAAATCCAATCAGATATTAAGATTGATGCTATAGAAGAACAATTGAAGAAAAAATATGGGCTTGAGTGCCATCGCCACAGATTGTATAGAGCACGGTTGAGAGCAAAAGAGGGTACCGTAGGAAGCTTCATTCTAAGCTACAACAAGCTCCCTAAGTATGCGGAGGTGATTCGTTTGACAAATCCTGGATCTGTGTGCAAATTAGAGTGTGCCCCAGCTTTACCTACACCTACATCACCCAATAATCAACCAACATTCAACAGGTTCTTTTATGATTTACAAGGATTGAGAAATGGATTCATAGCCGGTTGCAGACCATTTATTGGAATGGATGGGTGTTTTCTAAAAGGGCCATTTAAAGGAGTCTTGTTATCCGCGGTGGCTCTTGATGGCAACAATGGTGTATTTCCATTTGCCTTTGCTGTTGAGGAAGCAGAGTGCATAGAAAGTTGGAAATGGTTCTTAGTCCATTTGCAATCTACGCTTGGTGATGCTCGCTACACATTTATGACCGATAGACAGAAGGTAATTTACTTGCTTATGTAAGTATATGTCAAGTATTGATTTTTTAAGTTCTCTTACACTTAACTTGATCTCAAAATATTTTTACAGGGATGTTTGCAAGCTATTGAGTCAATTTTTGGTAAAGATAGATATGATATGAGATATTGTGCCAGGCATATATATGCTAATTTCAGGCAGCAATTTTCAGGTCTTGCTTTGAGGTCCTATTTTTGGCGAGCTTCTAGATCATACAATGAAGAATACTTTAAAATAAATATAGAAGCTTTTAGAAACCTTGATGAGGAAGCTTTTAAGTATTTGGATGCAATTGGAGCAAAGCATTGGTCAAGGCATGCACACAATGAACTTGTGAGGAATGACCATGTAACAAATAATTGTACTGAATCTTTCAATAGTTGGTTGGGAAATGCAAGAGGAAAGCCAATTCATACCATGTTCGAATACATTAGAAGAAAATTGATGGGAAGGTTGCAAAAAAGGTATCAAAAAGGTCTCACTTAGGAAGGTAAAGTGACAGCAGAGGTTAGAAAGAAATTAGAAGATCTGAGTAATGTATCAAGGAGGTGTACACTTATCTTTGCTGGTGGAGATGAATATGAAGTGCTTGATGAGAATGTACACTTTGTAGTTAATCTTCAAAGAAGAACATGTGAATGTCGAGGCTGGCAAGTGACTGCAATTCCTTGCAAGCATGCAATGGCAGCAATTCGATTCAAAAAAGAAGATCCAGAAGAATATGTTGATGCTTATTTTAGTAAGAACACATATTTAATGTGTTATAGCAATATGATTCACCCTGTGCCTCATGAAACTAGGTGGCCAGATGTTGAGCATCAGGTAGTAGCACCACCCCCGGTCAAACGTGGTGCCGGAAGGCCTAAAAAGAATAGGCGTAGGGAAAAAGGTGAAGCTGTCCCTTCCACAGGACGAGCAACTACACAAGGTTCATATCGGTGTCATCTTTGCAAGAATTTTGGGCACAATCAACGTAGTTGCCCACAACGCTTGGGTAGCGGGCCATCTTCTTCATGATGCATAGGTAACATCTAAATTGAACAAAAAATTTCCTACATTAGTAAAATATAATTTACTAAATTGCTTTAAATTTTTTCTTTTGTTTCAATTGTAATATTTGATACGATGTCTTGATGAAGTTCGAGGTTTGACGGCCATTTGCATCATATTCCCATTTTTGTGCGACGTCAACGCTTTGTTACTATATCACTTTATATTTTGTTGATGATGACAAACTTTCTATATATTTGCTTACAAATATTTTGTGGTGTACTAATGAACTATTTTTATATTAAATTAGTTATGAACTTCGCAAATACATTTCAATTACATTTTCAACACTATAAACAATAGTAAAATGATAAACATTACAACCATCATAATAATTCCAAATGTCGTTTGGAACTCTTGCTTAGATTCTAAGTACCTAAGTCTAATCTCGTGCTCTTTTAATTGCATTCTAATTGCATATGACTCTTGTGATAGGTAGTTCTTCTCTTCATGATCTTGTTGAGAGCTATTTCTAAACTCATTTGCTATCTCTTGGAAATTCACAGGGTCACACCAACTTACAAAACCACCACAATTAGAACAATGGTAGAACAATCTTCCAGGATTTTTACTTGTTTCCGCCAACATTATTGTTGTTTTTCGGCCACATTTGCATACTTGATGGAGCTTGTTGCACTAGATTGAGACATTACTACAAAAAAGAAAAAAAAAGAAGTTAAAATTAGAGTATTTTTAGAATAAGAAAATAGCATAAATTAAGAACAAACAAAGGATTTCATCTCTTACCTATAAAAAAGAACTTCCCCTCAATTTATGAATACAAAGCAGAGAAAACAAAATTCCAAAAATACTTGAGAGAGTGGGTATGTGGGTGTGTTAAAAATGAATGATAGGGGAGAGTATTTATATATATGAGAGATCTATTGTTTTAAGGAAAAAAAAATAATTTTATCAATTCTAGTTGTTTTCTGCCCGTTTTTTACCGTTTGAGGGCATTTTAGGTATTTAAGAATTATAAAACGGCTACTTTTTAACGGAAACTGACGGAATCGACTTTGAGGGGGTATCGTTGGCATTTTTTTAAGAAAGAAAGGGGTATCAGTGGCATAACATTTGATTCAGGGGGTGTTCCTGGTATTTCGTCTAAAGTGAGGGGGTGTCAATGATTTTTTTCTTAATTTTTTTTAGCTGATTTACTTTTGTATATTCATAAGTTATCAAAGAGTAGCATTTCTTTTGAGACTCTTTTTGTTGAACAAACGATTCAAATAACTGTTAACAACACAAATTATGGCAAGTAGAAGATGAATCTAGAAAAGAAACCGGGGGCAATTTTAAGAACAAAATATGACCGATAAAAATAACCAACATATTGAACATGTAGTAAGCTTATCTGCAAAATCCATTCGCATAACCATTGAACAACTACGGCCAGAACAAGTTTTCCCAGAAAAAAAAAACCACAAAAAAACCTCAATCGGATTTCACAGATTAAAAAAAAAAAACATGTAGTAAGCTTCTTTCCCAAAGCCAAAATATGTCAAACACACAACGCCTGGAGACACAACGATATGCAATTTTTTTAGCTCAAACCAAAAATGTATAAACGCCATATAATAAATAACTAAAAGAGAAGCAGAAAACCTAAAACAAATTGTAAAAAACACGTGAGCAAATGAGGTCGAAATGAAAAATGATATAAAAATTGCAGGAACATTGTGAACAAATCAAACCAAATAAACACATAAAAAGAGACCTAGCTTTTTGAAAACCAAAAAAAAAGGGAAAAAAAACCCAAACGATGAAGAAAACCAACCGAATAAAATACGTAATATAGATGTACTCAAGAAATTGCAATCAGAGAAATGAAAAATAAATCTATAGAAAATCAGATTCAAGACGGACCCAAGAGACATAAAGAGAGGGACTAAGTTAATTTGATACCCAAAATAAGAGTAATTATAATAAACGGCGAACATAATGAACCGAGCAAGGAGAAGAACTTCAGATTTGGTAAAAAAATCTCAAGCAATTAAATCTGTAAAACATTAGTGCAAAAACAAACCCAACAAACACTAAGCAATAGACTAAGCTTTTTTGATAAACTCCGTAAAAAAAAATTCATAATACTCAGCACAAAAAGCGGCCGATAAAGGAGAAGAACTCCAAAAAAAAAAAAAAAGAAGCGAAAATCAAAGACCCATGAAAGCATATCGACATATAGAGGACGGCGAGAGAGCAAGAGATTTATTTTAAGGGTTGAGACTTGAGTGGTGGAGTATCACCGAATGAGGCTGAGAGAGAAAGAAACTATGGATGCTAATTTACGACAAAGGCCTTTAGTACTTGGCATTTGGCAGATTGTTAAAGATAAAATTGTAAAAACCACATAGTCCTGTAGAAACTACAATAATCATATAGAACGAATCAGAAAGCGAGAGGAAGAAATTACACAATCATTCAAATTATAACAACATATTACACACTACGACAAAAATACAAGTATTATCACAGTAATTCAATGAGCTTATGTGGCGATTTTTATTGGACTATAATACCCCTCAATTTGTTGTTTGGGATCAATCCAATCGGGTTTGTATTTGTTTATAGATATTATTTTTCTTATTTAATGTACTAAACAAAAACAAATAAGGGATGTTGATGAAAAATCGGTGAAAAAAAAAGGAATATCAGATGAAAAACCTAAATATTATATTCAAAAGTGAATAACACATATTTATTGAAAATGAAAACCGGACAGTTTGATATGTTAAAAAAAATAATACTGAAATATCATATTCAAAATTGAATATGTGTATTGCTTTAATATTTCATATTCAAACACTAGATATGCTTTTTTTTTTTCCTATAATTAATTCACAAATAATCTTATATATAAAATATGTATCTTTATCTCAATAAATAAAATTCTTCACATATTACCGGATTTACAGGATCTATTATATTTGAATATTCAAATTTGGAATATTTGTACATATTGGATTATTTGGTATTATACATGAAAATATTGTAATATGATATTCAATATTGAATATGTTTATTGCTTTGAAATTTTATATGTATAGAAACACTGAATTTTTTTTCCATACGTGTAGTGATAGGTGTAGAGATACGTGTATATGCGGAGTGATTTTAAAAAAAAATTGAAATCCCTCAATTAATTCTGAAAAAAAGAAGGAATTTTTTTTTTGTTCACCCTTTCCGTTTATGGATCCGGATTGTTTAGCCTATTAGTCCATCAAGGGTACTATTAGTACTGTCAATTAGTGTTTGAACTGATTTAAAATATCTTACAAATCTTGAATTAATATGTAATATCTAGTCATATTTTGAATATATATGTAAATAAGAGAGAGAAATCTTTTATAAACCCAACGTGAGAATAACTTTTGAAGAAAAAGCCCACAATAACCCACCAAAGCAGAAGTTATTTCGAACGAAGAAAAACAAAAACAAAAATACATAGAAACAACTCTCTAGCAGAGAGAGGGTTTTTTTTTTCAGCTTGAAAGAAGTAGCGCACAAGTCTCACAAAGGGAAGAGAAATAATTCTTGAAGGATTTTTTTTGGGGCATAAAAAAAGGGTCCCAAAAATCACACAAAGGAAGAAGGTAACCCTTTAATTGGCAAAGAGAACTCTCATCACATGCAGAGAGAGATTAGCACCAAAATCAAATGCAGAGAGAGGTTTTTTTTTTTTTTTTTGTCATGAAAGAAGTGACAGTCAAAATATCAAATGAATACACGACTCTGAAGGAATAAAGGTAACCCTTTTAGGGTGTGGACAAAAAGACTATTGCACCTCTATAAGACACATCCTTACTGTAAAGATAGTTTGTTTTCGTAATTTATCAAGGCCATTGGCCACTATTAAATTATAAAATTGACCCAAGAGTCTTTGCTTTCTTTTCGGCTGATTGAGAGTCATTATTGGCATTTCACAATAAAATGACAAAACAGCTCATAGTTTTTAATTGAACTCAATGAATTAAGGAGGGCATTTTGGGAAAAGGGCTGAATAATGTAGAAGTTACAATGATATGTCCCTTCTTTTTAAGTAATATAGGATAATGTCAATTGTAGATCAGTGGAGAAAATACTAGTGAGCTTGGTGAAGAAAATGTTTCAGGGCACATCAAGAAAGGTGGAATTGGGCTGCGTATGTTCTGGGCCCACCAAACTAGGAAGCTAACTTATTTCAAAACTTAGACTTGGCTTTGTGTGGAAGAACACAAGCAGGGAGAAAATTAATATATATATATATATATATATAGAGAGAGAGAGTGTGTGATATATAAAATACATACCTTTGTATATAGAGAGAGATGTACAAGTAGAAGAAAATATTTATTTACTTTATATTGAAAATGTTTGACTAATGAAAATTATTTTATTTGCCAGATAAACGATGGATTACTTGGAACTGAAGAACCAACCAGGGCACTCGAATAATGGTTCCAAAAGAAAATGGAGGATACGGGCCTCCGAGTGAGAGAGGCTACGTGCTTCTAGTGAGAAAAGAAGATCAAAAAGCTACAGGCTTCCATAAGATTCGGTGAGGGAGGCTACGTGCTTCTATAAATGTACGGAAGATACAGACTTTCGAGTGAGAATGAACAAGTAAGAATCTCGGTATCAAAGTTTTCTCCGGGTCATCCGAAAGATCGTTCCGAAAAATGCAGAAAAGTGCATAGTGCATAGTGAACGAGTAGGAATCTTGGTATCAAAGCCTCTATGGGCCATTCGAAAAATGCGAAATAGTGAATAGTGCATAATAAACGAGTGAAAATCTCAGTATTAAAGCTTTCCATGGGCCATCCGAAATATGGTATCGAAAAATATGGAGTATTGCATATTGAATATTAAATGTTTGACAGGAAACTTCCAGATCAATTGAGTTTGGCTCGGAAAAGCAGAGAATAGAAAAGTGCAAAGTATCAACCGAGTTTGGCCCGGAAAAGAAGAGAATAGAAAATTGCAAAGTAAGAAGGCTCAAGAAGTTTAAAATGCACGATTTAATGAGCAAAGCATTTATCAAAAAAGCAAAATATTTACCACGATTATTCAGATCAATCCAATTATAAAATTATAAAATGAGAATAAGGGACAGTAAGCACATTATTAAGAACTCAAGTGATTAATAATGCGAGTACAATGGCAAGAAATTAGAGACAAATGAATCTAATCACAATTAACGAATGTTATTCTTAAACAGATCATGAAGTGTGAAGCAAAAAAACAAACAGTTGCATTTCTTAAGATCAAGGAAAGCATTAGAAATACAGTTTGATTATATAAGCACAAATATCATAGAAGTACTTGTGAGATTCTTTGACAAAGTGATTGCAAAAGAATTGCTTTCTTTTCCTAAAAAATTACTTCGATTAAAGAGTTAAAACTCTTTGTAACATCTCGAGAAAAAAGGGGGGCTTATATGTGGGTTAGGGATTTGGGGATCAAAACACTGTAGTTTTATCCTCAAATTCCTCTTAAGTCAATGGCATTTTAGGTAAATATAATAGATTGATGAATTAAATATAAGGAAAGTCAAGTGCCAGTCACATGATAATAAAATGAGAAAAGTAAAGAAAATCTAGATCTCCAATATTAACTCATATCATATCAAAATATATCATTGACTAAAGCCTATAAATTAGAGAGGTTGCCAAGACAATCTAACTTTTTGCCCATTTAGAAATCCTAAGAATAGATTTAGAGAAAGAATCAAGAGACAATTTTTAGACAGAGAACTCTTGTCTAATCAAACCTAGGATTCATTTCTTTAGATCTAAGTGAGCGAATTAAGCCGAGTACATTTAATTGTTCAGTTAAATTTAGGCAAGAACAACAAGCTTGTCTAATTTGAGTGTAAACAATTGCCAATTATATTGAATTAAATCTAAGCATCAATTATGTTTATTATTATGTATTGTTGTATCACCCAAAGGAGAACTTCAGTAGGTTATTCATGTTTAGTATATCTTGTTGATTGAATATTTGTTGATGTATAGTACTCGAAGCATTAATGTATGGGCATATACTATATTTATTTGCAGTATCTACTCCCGTTTCTCTATATTTGCAAGTTATGTCTGTTCAAACGTTCAACGGGCTTCATTTCTCTAAATTAGGGGGTGAACATCGGGCAGTTTTCGTGAATTTGGGTGGTTTTAGTTTTGAGTAGAGCAACAAAACCAAAACCACTCAAAATATTTTTAGGCAATATCGGTTTTGGTATGCCAGTTTTGGGCGGATTTTGAGCAGTTTACCAAAATAATATATAGTTGTTTTGTTATATTATACTAGTTATAAAATATCATTTTTAGACTAGTTTTTATATGTGAAAAACAAAAAACAATGATATTTATATAAAAGTTGAGATTTAAGAATAAATTAATAAGTAAAAACATTAATGAGTTTTTTTTAGAGAAATGACAATAAAAAAATAAAATAAAACAGAAATAGAAAACCATAGGCGGTTTTGGTAAACCAAAATCTTAATTTTAGAACTCATAACCGCAAAAAAAATTTCAGTAAAACCCAAAACTGCCTAAAGTTTTTTCGATTTATCATTTTTAAAATTTTTTAGGCGGTTTCAGTTTTGAGCAGACGGGTGTATCGGTTTCGTTTTTTTATGAACATCCCTACTCTGAATGGCACGAACAAGTCCAGATTCACCTTGTGTTCAGGATCTTGATTTCTCACTTTTGATTGAGAAATCCGCTGCCCTTACTGATTCGAAAGCAGAGTTGCTGTTTGGGAATTAAACTCTTATCATAGTTCTATATACAGCAGATTCACAAAATTAACAGTGTTACATTGTAAACAGCCTGAACTAAAAAAAAACACAAAAACAAAAAACAAAAAGCCCATATGCGTTGAAACTTGGCACTTGAAAGCTCTCTCTCTCTCTCAGCTTTTTCTTGGTATTATCAATCATGATTGAAAAAGAAAAAGAATGGCATTACAAATTATTAGTAAAAAAAAAAAAAGAAAATGGCATTACAAATATAAATTACAAAAATTTTTTGAAATCTTCAAATGCCGTGGTTATTGCCTATCTTCCACCATTAAATTTGTATCAAGCCCAAAAAAAAAAATCATATTGCTTAAATAAAAAAGGACTAAACTCAAAGTATTGATATGTTGTAAATGTTGCCTGGTATGCCTCAAACTGTAAAATAAAAATAGAGAACAAGTGTTAAATATGTGTAATGTTACTAATTATATCAATTTTTATAATTAGAGAATAAAATTTGATATAATTACCTGTTGTCATGCATCAGCTATATTTGATTCTTATTTGAATCTTGAAGAGCAGGTTGTGCTTGCATATAAAATATGAAAAGTAATTCACTTAAGTATTTTAGAAACTATATCAGTACATAACTTGAAAATTTTGACAAAAAAATAAATGTCAGTATGCGAATACTACTTCATCAAAAAAATAATAATAACATACTTCATTGAGATTAGAAGACAACATAACCAGCGAAGAAGGAAATGATAAATTTATTTGAGCTAGGACTCCAGATAATGATGTTTGTGCTTCATTATTTAATTGTTCATGTATAATTACAACCGAAGAAACCTGCAACGAAAATAACATTCACTTTATTAAAATATTTAGCTAAAATTAATTAGTTTTGTTGGTGTGAAATTTGAACCAACGACGAGATCCGCACCTCTAGGATGTGATGCGGTAATGAAAATAAAAAGTTGAACGGAAAATTAAAAAGGCATAAGAGTTTTTAGAGTGGTTCGACCCTCCTACGGAGTAATAGCCTACATCTACTGTTTAGGCCCAGAGACGGTGACCAACTTTGCTTCTGGACTAAAAATCTTTTTAGGCCCAGATCGACTTTGATCGAGGACCACAGGCTTTTTCCCACCTAGTTACATCATCTGAGCCTCCGATCCCCAACTAAAGGAGGACGAGAACCTCGGGCAATACAGAAGCTGAAAGCAGGGAAGAACGGGGAGCAACAGGGCTGACGTCTGCTGTCCCCCGGCCAGCGAGCCTTCGCGGAACCGATCCACCACAGGAGGTCACGCATCTTCGAGGCGGACCTCGGACTGTGCAGGGGCATGTCTTACCGGATCCCGCTGATATGGGCCCAGTTTGTCAGAGA
Source organism: Boehmeria nivea var. tenacissima (assembly GCA_018132145.1). Classification (NCBI taxonomy): domain Eukaryota; kingdom Viridiplantae; phylum Streptophyta; class Magnoliopsida; order Rosales; family Urticaceae; genus Boehmeria; species Boehmeria nivea. The sequence goes on from CM030886.1 coordinate 1,672,976, forward strand.
CAGATCTGGAACGAGCCGATTTTTTTCGAACGTCGGCGGCTGGTTGTGACCCTCCGGCTTGGACTACCAGCGGCCGCGCACCTTTGATGCGGGCTGAACCGTTGGCTATGTCGGTGGCTGGTCGCGAACCTCTGGCTTGGACCACCAGAGACCGCACACCTCCGGTGTGGACCCCAGGCTCGTGCACCGTCATAGTCTTCTGGCTGCGGTGGTGTTGGGCCAGAGCGTCTGACCCGCCGGCTGCCGACTCTTCCGGGTCGACTTCGGTGGTGCATCTGGCAGCCACTTCAGTCGCAGCTTCCTTTCGCTCCGCTTAGAGCCGTGCTCGGAGTGTCTCTGCTTGCTCCTTGTCGATGATGAACTGCGGCCGTCTCTAGTTCCGAACCAGAGTCTCCATCCTGTCGTTCATCCGCCATGCATAGTCTTCCATGTTCTTCAACCTTCGTTCGAGCAGCTCCTGTTCGGAGGTCATGGGGCTTTTTCTTGTTTGTCTGGTCGTCGGTGGCATGGATCTTTGATCACGGGTGGCGACAAAACTTCCGGGAAAAGCTTGAAACGAAAACTGGAAAGAAAATACAGCAGCAGTGGTGCCCTCCTTCTAGCGCCAATCTGTTGGTGTGAAATTTGAACCAACGACGAGATCTGCACCTCTAGGATGTGATGCGGTAATGAAAATAAAAAGTTGACCGGAAAATTAAAAAGGCATAAGAGTTTTTAGAGTGGTTCGGCCCTCCTACGGAGTAATAGCCTACATCCACTGTTTATGGAATTTCTTGTAAATATTTTACATAGTTTTTCCCCTTTTTTTCTTCCTTGAAACTTTCTCTTTTTCCCGTTTTTTTTCTTCCTCCTTCTCTTTATAGACGAAGAAGGAAGCTACAGTCCCAATGATACAAAACATCCCATCCCCTGATTCACGGGTTTGGTTTACCTAATAAAGCTGCACCTCTGTTGGGAGCAGTTATCCTGAACTTGGCAGGATAAGGCTGCTGTTACAGTGAATTCCCTACTTAGGGTGGAAAAGGCGGGAGAATAATTGAGATCTGAGTTACCGCGAACAAACTTTCTATTACCGGGGGTCGCTGGATCTGAGGGCCGAGTCTATCTCGAGCGATCTCTCGTTCGCGGCAACTTCCTCAGGGGTGGATCACCTTCGGGTATCCTTAGTCCTTTTATACGCCGACTCCTCTCCGAGGGGCTCCCTGGAAACTCAACACTTCTTTTAGCGGTACTCTGTTTATATTGGGGGGTATAGAATCGAGGATCATCTCCGATGATCCTTGTCCGTTCTTTTCTTGGGATAAGATAATGTGACAGGGTGGCATCGCTTTGTTCGGTGGAATAGGGGGCTTGTGTCTTTATTAAATATGCCTCGGAAACTCCGCCCCCGAAGACACATTTGCAGACGAGAAATCACTGACAACAAGTTTTTTTTTTTACTGAAATTGTTAAAGTACCTCTTCTGAAGCTAGTCTTTGAGATTGGACTAGCTTTTTTTTTTTTAGCATTTTCAAGAGCACCTTTTGGCCTATTGAAGATGCCATGAACTCTTTCTTTAGTTTTAAGGCCTTTTATGGACTAACTTCATCAATATCAATATTCACATCGTAATTTTTAATCATCGCAGTTGTAGGTATTTTAGTCTCTTGAATTCTTCCACACGCGTCCAAATCTTTCAAAATTTTATTGAAGCCACAAATAGCGATTTTATACACTTCTTCAGTTTCCGATGCTTTTGTTTCTACTTGAGTTTGTAGCCCGCATAACTCTCTGTAACGTCTAGCCATAATTGTCTTCGAATCTTCATCAACATCAACATTATCATGGTTAGTATTTGCAAGACCCTTCTTTGCATCTTTTGTCCACCTCTTCAAAATGTATTTCGAAGGAATTTTTGTTATATTCTTAGAAGAAATAACTGTCAAGATATGTGAGCAGAAAATTCCGACAAACTCAAACTTTTTACAATTGCACACTGTTGTACCTTTAGCTGAGTCATATTGGACAGTATGATGAAAGCACATTCTGCGAGATGTAATTTTGTATGTTGTCATTGTCTCAACTTCAAGAACAACTTTAATGCCACAGTCATAAGCCTTCTATACTTCTATTTTGAAGGCGTCATAAATTGTTGGTGTATAAATAGTTACCACATGCTCGAAAATCTTAATATTGAAAGATAATGCTATCTTTCTTTCAGTTGCCGCAAAATCTGCTTGTAACTCTTTATAGCGTCTGTCCTCAATCAAACGTTGGAAATGGTGAAAAATTGTGGAATATCATGTCGGTAGCTCACATAATTTTTAATAACATTATTCATACTCTCACTATGTTGCGTAGTGGTCATATTTGCATAGAATGTCTCCCTGCCATACACTAATGCCCATTTTTCTTTAAATGTGAACAATCTTTTAACTAGACATTATCTTCAAGTTCATATTTCTAAAGCATCACATTCCAAGTTGTAAGAAAATCTTTTCTTCTTCAAAATCGTATATGCAACTCTTGAAATCTTTGACTAATTCTTAGAAGCGTTCAAACACTCCACTTAAGTGGTTTGCTGCATTTTGATACAAATGTCATATACATAAACGATGAGATGTTTCAGGCCACTGTAGAGCTAGTGCTTTTGCCATTGCTGTAAGTCAGAATAATTTTTGGTTTTTTTTTTCTTGACATTGCTCTAACAAAAGTGTCAAACAACTAAACAAATGTTGCAGTCGTTTCATCGTACAATAGTGCAGCTCCAAAAATAGTAGTTTGCTTATGATGGTTTACTCCAAGGAACATAGCAAAAGGCCGACTCTCTTGATTTTTTCTATAAGTCGTATCAAAAGAAATCGCATCGCAAAATGAGATTATGCTACTATCATTTGTGCGTCTACCCAAAAGATGTTAGTAATTAGACCATCTCTATCTACCTGTAAAACATAAAAGAAAGAAGGATCTTCTTATTGCTTTAGCTTCATATATTCAAGAACACCACCTGTATTATCTAACTTCATATCAGTTGTTCTTTTAGTACGTAGATAATTTCGATGATCATCATTAATAAAGCCAAGATTTTCACGCCTGCCGGCTATCCTAGCCATCAAATCATAACTCTGTTTTGGAGTAAGTCCTGCTTCCTCAGCTAAATCAATTGCAGCTCTTTGGGCGATAGTCAATCTTCGATGAGACCTATGTAAATGACTCTTATTTGGGCTTGATGTCATATGTGCATGCTCAATAATAAATTCAACGATGCGATATTTATCAGTTTCACAGTGGCTGATCTTCATTTTTGCAAGACAACTACATCTTGTTTCAGGCCGTCGACAATGGACAGTAACACGCCGTTTATCTTCTTCACGATGGCCTTGACAAGAGCAACAGAAAGTTCTATTTTTTACCTTCCCAAGTGAATCTTTATGTACCGAACTTTTACGAATACTGAAACCTACACTAAAGGCATAAGTATTGTAAAACTTATAAGCATTATCTTATGTCTCAAACTCTATAATATTTTTCGGTATCTTTTCATGTGAGATTTAGGCATGGATATGTTCAATGCTTTTATTATCACCAGCTTCAACTTCATCATCGTCATTTTCATCGTCAAGATTTACATTGACGTTTGAAGGTATCCCATTATCCTCATATTCAAAGTCCAACTTCCTCACGATAGGAGTTCTTCTATAATAAAATTATTGCTATTTGTTGCCCTAAAAAAAAACTAGATTACATAGTTACCAAGATAATATAAATAATAATTACATGTATTGATAAAATTAAACTAAAGAAAACTAGTTAATAAGAAAGGGTGATTAATAAAAATATAATTTACCTTTGAATTCCTCTAAGAATATAATAAATTATATAGTCAAAATAAAAGAAATTCATATACCCATTATTCTATCCCTTTTTTTTTTCTCCGCTGCATGAAAATATCAAGGCTTTTTTTTTTTGGCAAGAAGTATTGTAAATCGACTAAGCATCCATAAAAAACCATGCATAATTGATTAGTTCTTATAAAATATATGCAACATTATAATAAAGATAAAGAAAACGATTTATTGGCAGCCCCAAAAAATCCTGTATAAGAAAATCATAACTATGATAATAGTGATCTTCTAAAAAATCAAAAGAAAAATAAGTCCAATCAATTAGGGTTCCAAGGCCTGACTACCAAAGCCTAATTATTTCCAAGTCCAATAAATTAGAATTAGGATTCCAAGACCTAAGCAACCATGCTATACGGGACAACGTGTTTGGGTGGTAATGGACTAATTAAATCAATTAAAAACTAAAATATATAAAAGAAATGGAGAAAGTACATATAAATTGGTGTGGTCTTACACAATTTGCAGAGAAAGAGAGAGAGATGTGTGACACAATTTGTAGAGTGAGATGCTTTTTCATATACTGCAACATAGAGAGATCCGATTTTTCTAAATTCACAATCACATATGTTTTCTCCTGTTTTTTTTTTTTAGTTTCCCAATCTTTCTTTCTCTAACAGAAAAGTTAACGGTGTTTTCGTTATAATACATACTAATATGATGTATATAGATTTATAATAAAAGCTGAGTTGTCGTAATTTTACTCGCGGAATAGAGATGGGAACAGCGATTCCCAAACAGCAAATATGCTTCCTACTGATTCTAGCAGTGCTAAAGAAAGGTCTTTCCATAAGGCTTGAAAAAGATTAAATAGGCCGAGCCTAATGTTTATGCGGATGACTGTAGCAAACAACATCAAGTCCATATTTTCTAAGACTGAAAAATTCATGAAGTTTGCAGAAGAATGTTTCCAGTCTGACTCTGCTGATAAGTCACTTGCTGGGACATTATTAAATGCTTAAACTAACACAAAGTTTGATGGATCTCATACTATGCATGAGCATGTCGTTGGAATGACGAACATAGCAACAAGACTGAAAACTATGGAAATGGAAGTGAATGAAAGTTTCCTTGTACAATCTAGCATTAACTTATTACCTCCTGAGTATGGTCCATTTCACATGAACTATAATACTATGAAAGATAAGTGGAATGTGAATGAACAACAATATATGTTCATTCAAGAGGAAGCAAGGCTTAAGAAACAAAAAAATCACTCTATTGATCTCATGAGTCAAAAAAGAGCTGTAAGTAAACTTGAAAAGAAGAATGGAAAGGGCAAGCAAGGACCACTTAAGATATGTATCATCTGCCCTAATTCACAAGGGGGGACATAAAATGGTTGAGTGTTGTTTTTTATAAAGTCCGGACACTACAAGAAAGATTTACAGAAACATAAAGAATGATTTGAAAATCAAGAGAAGTCTTGTGCTTTAGGATGTTTCAAATCAAACTTGGCAGAAGTTCTTTACAATACTTGGTGGATTGATTCTGATTGTACCACTCTTGTTTCTAATACGGTAGGGATTCCTTACAACCCAAACCATAAATCCTAATGAAAGCTACTAAAACTTATTGTTTGATTTTAAACATTGGACATTATTTAGATATTTTTCAAACTCTTTATGTTTCTTTCGTTTCTTGTAATTTAGTTTCATTGTCCAAACTTGATTCTGTTGAATATTATTTTAAATTTAAGATTGAAAGTTTTAATTTGTTTAAACACAATAATTTTATTGGTTCTGGTACTCTTTGTGATAGTTTATATAAACTTACGCTTGATAACATTTTTGTTGAGACTCTTTTTACCTTGCATTATTATGTTAGTACTAAAAGTGGTTTAGTGAATAAAAGTTCAGCTACTTGTAGCATAAACGCTTGTGTCATATATCTAAAGAAAGAATTAGTAAAGAATAAAATCCTTTATATTCTGGATTTTACTGATATTGGTATCCATGTGGATTGTAATAAAAGAAAGCAAACAAGACATACAATTGAGAAAGTCGTCGTAAGAAGCACATAGATCCTTGAGATTATACACACTTATTTATATGAGCCTTTTTTTTTCCATCTTTTAGTGGAGAAAGGTATTTATCATATTTATTGATAATTTTTTACGTTATGGCTATGATACTTGTTGTTGCATGAAAAATCTCAATCGGTAGACGCCTTAGAGGTGTATGTCACTGAGGTTGAAAGACAACTAGACAGAAAGGTTACAATTGTCAAGTCTGATAGGGGTGGTGAGTACTATGGAAGGTGTGATGAATCTAGGCAATGCATAGGTCCATTTGCTAAATTCCTTCAAAGGCATGACATATGTGCTCAATACATAATGCCAAGAACACCAGAAATAGAATAGTGACGTTGAAAGGCATAAATGTACTCTAATGGATATAATTAGGAGTATGATTAGTAATTCATCTTTACCCTTATCATTGCAGATGCATGCTTTATAGACCGCCATATATTTGTTAAACAGGGTTCCTAGTAAGGCAGTTCCAAAGACTCTTTTTGAATTGTGAACGGGAAGGAAACCCAGTGTAAGCCACCTTCATGATTGGGTTGTTCGGGGAAGTAAAAATTTATAATTCATGTGAAAACAAACTGGATTCAAGATCAACTAGTGGTTTCTTAACTAATTATCTAGAAAAATCTAAATGGTTATCTACAACTAATGGTTTCTTCATTGGTTATATGGTCTCTTTTTAGTATGTGTAGCTTTCAATAGGTTGAACATTGAGTAGCTAGCTTATTTTCTTATGTCGATTGGAATTTAATTTGTGGTGAAATATCCCTTCAGGTACCTTGATATCCTTCCGAAGGCTTTTGGTAATCCACTTTAGTTTTGTGATGATAAGTTTCGGAGCTAAAGGGGACAATGTTGTATCAAGTGACCAAGTTATAGGTATCAGCTCTATAATCCACATGTTTGTTGTTATTTTAGCTGTCACATTTGAGTGTATATTTATACTAGGATGGTCAAATGAGAAAATGACCATTAGCCATTGTAGTTGTCAGTTTGTCTTCTCGGAGTTATCCTAGATTCTGAAATTTCGAAAGGGCGACATGTGTCGTCTTATGTGAGCCATTTGTTAACAATTAGGAAGAAATTATAGATTTAGATAGATTTTGAATAGTGAGATTTTGATGAATGCCCCTCTTTTGACATATTAATAATCTATACCCCATTTGTATTGCACTTTTAAGTTGTACCCATACTTGAAACTATAAACATAGAATAGAAATCAAGAGAGTACACCATTTGGGCATAAATTATTAAGTGACACCTAATTTTTTATTTTGCTGAAATTCCTTCTCTTGAATATGAAACAAATGTGTAATATTGCCTATTATGTTAAGGGGGATTTTGATGAATGCACCTTTTGGCACATTAATAATTTACGTCTCATTTGTGTTGTACTTCTAATTTATGTCCCTATTTTTATATTATAAACATAGAGTAGAAATTTTTGACCATTCTAAATGGTTTGAAAATGCTTTGAAAAATGGTTTGAAAAATGGTTTAGAAAATGGTTTGACTTTACAAATTTCGAGGTGGTATAAATGGTTGAGATTTAAAGATATTGTATAGGGATTTGGAAAGTTGAAAAAAATGGTTGAAAAAATTAGAATGGAATGGAATGGTTTGGAGGATTGAAAAAAGTGAAAAAATGGAATGGGTAGAATGGTTGGGGCAAACGGGGGGTAAAGAAGCATACCACTTGTAGTATAAATTATCAAGGGTAGATTTTGAGATCTGTCCCTTTCTTTTTTTTTTTTTTACATAATAATAATCTATTCTCTTTTGTGTTGTACTTTTAATTTATGCTCCAACTTTTATACTATAAACATAGTGTAAAAATTAAGAGAGCATATTACTCAAGACATAAATTATTAAGTGGCACTTATAATAGCTTTTTTTTTATCATTCTGCGGTAATTAAATGACACTTAAAATGGCCATGTTTCGTAATTTCTAATGTTAACATTGCAAAACAAGGTCATTTTAAGTGCCATTTAATAATGGGTGAAGTAAGATAATACCTAAAATTTACATAATAATAAAAATAAATACCCAATTTTTTGAAATAATTGAGTAACTAGCAAATTCATTAATTACTTGTAGATGTTTTTGGTCACTAAGTCAATTATCACAAGCTACTACTATGTAATTAATTGAATCACCTCAGTACTTTGTTATATATATATATATATATATATATTAAAAGAATATTTATTTAAATTAAGTATTAAAATTGAGTATTCACTATAATTTCTCTTTAATAATATATGACATAAGTAATGCGTACCATTTGTTTTCACTCTAGGTGTGTAATGTAAATTTAAGACATAAATTAAAGTGTAATTTTGAGGAATGCCCCTCTTTTACAACAATGATAATCTATGCCTCCTGTGTATTGCACTTTTAACTTATACACTAGAATTTACACTACAAACATAAAATGAAAATAAAAATAACACACTATTCAGGGCACAGATTATTAAGTAGTACAAAAAATGACCTTGATTGCAATCCTCTTAAATTAAAAGTGCAATACAAATAGAGTATAAATTATCTAACAATAGGAGGAATAACAAAACAATATTATTTTTAGTGATACTTAATAATTTATAGTGTGCTTTTTTTATTTTCACTCTATACTTGTAGTATAAATTTTAGAATATAAATACAAGTATAGAATTTTAGAATATAAATGAGAAATGCAATGGTGTCAAAAGAAGATCCTCAAAATCTCCCGAATCAATATGCCAATCAATTCCTCGAAATTTCCCAACCCTTTAGTTGAGATGGCAATGGGCCAAGGACATAAGTTATTGGGCTTGGAGTAGAGAAAAAAGCCCATTGGGGTCGACCGCGAGAGAGATCCCTACGCTCTGCTCTGCAGTTTGGCAAGAAAGAAAGAGAAGAGACACTGTGAATCGAAGACAGACAGAGGAGACCAGTCCACCGAATCGAGATTGATCTGAAAGAGTGAGAGAAGATGGCGAAACCACTGGGCCCCACGGGTGAGTTCTTCAAGAGGAGGGACGAGTGGAGGAAGCACCCAATGCTGACGAACCAGTTCAGGCACGCCACTCCCGGCCTCGGCATCGCCCTCGTCGCCTTCGGAATCTACCTCGTCGGCGAGCAAGTCTACAACAAGCTCTACTCATCCAATCACCACTCTCACTCCGATCATCACTGATTCCAGATTCCAGGTCCGCACTCTCAAATCGAATTAGGGTTTTCTTGCAATTTATTTGGGAATCGCTATAAAATGGGTTTTTTTTATTTAAAAAAAAATGATTTGATCATTTCACTATATACCAGAAGACTATTTAGATTATTCCAACTATTATGCAATATTGGTCTATGTCATTTTATGGTACGACGCCGGTTAGTTCTTGCAAAAATAATAAAAATAAAAGAAACGATACATAAAAGGGCACGTTTTGTTTTGTACAGAGGCATAGAAATTTAATTTAGTTTTGTCTATGGATGGTCTAGTTTTCTTCGGCCTTAGCTTTTTGGGATTTACTTTGTTGAAATGCTGCGTTTACAGTGCAAGCATTGGGGCAATTCGTTGTTTTCGTTTATTTGTAAGATTGACTTTTGGAGTGTATGACTTTTTTATGATCTTCTTATGATGAGTTAAAGATAAATGTTTTGCTTCTTATGATCTTCGGCGTTTTCAATATTACAATACTTGTGTGTCTTTGTGCGTGTATTCGTTCCGCGTGGTGTTGTTTCTTGAATTGTGTTTTTTTTTTTGTTGACAAATAGAGTTGTGTGTTGCAGCTGAATGCTTGGCATGAGGAACATAGCTCTAGAGCTTGGAACTTTCAAATTCACCGTCCTTCTTTTGGTTTGGTCATTCTGTAATAATCTTCTTGTTTACTAAAAAAAAATACTTGAAGAGGTTGAAGCATGTGAATTCACTTTGACAGATATTACTTGTGTTTGCTATTGCTGGTTCAAGTTATCACATCTGTGCACTATGGTACCAAAGTGTATCAATTTAGTTGTATTCATATCTCTCTTATCCTTTTCCTTCCCTCCTTTTTTTTTTTTTTTAATCTAAATAATTTGTTTGCCAAAGATCCTTTTGTGTTGAATTTTAGTGAAGAGTATAGTAGGACTTGCCTCGAAAGAGGAGGCGATGTGGGGAAGCGTGATTATTTCGTGGGAGCGAGCGTGCTCTTTTGCCTGTGCGCACGCGCATGTACGTAGGAGTTTGGATATTGTGATCTCTAAGCTTGGCTGGTAGGTCAAGTTTTTGTGGACAGTAGTTTGATTCTGAGGCATTGGATTAATTGTCTAATTTTATCTGCGATCTTACGTCCATAGATACTAGTTTGAGTTTGAGCTTTCAATTGCCAAATGTTCAGAGACTGTGGGATGCCTGGATATAACCTGCATTTTCAACACCTTCTTGGTGTGGATTGTTTTCATCTTAAATATTTGAACTACAAAATTAAATTATTTTTTCCAAAATTATCCTCATGCTTCTCAAGTAATGATTCCAACTTGGTTTAACCTCCCCAATCACAAACTGCACCTCTCCTGTTTTAGTGAGAGTCCAAATTAACTCAAGTGCCGGGAGTTGCAACGCTTATTGGTCCAAGACAGAGAGGGGGAATTCTGCATTAGAATTCTAGCAGTGAAGAAAACGGGAAGTGACTGCAATTTGGACTGGAGCAGCGGAGTCACCATTCAGGCTTGCGTCGGACTTGAAGTTGTATCGAATGACATGCCACTCTTGATCCCGACCCAAGGTGAAAGCCAAAAGCAGATCCCGGATTTCGGCTTCCACTAGACACAGCTTGTCCAGATCCCATGGAAAGTTTGCTGGTATTCCGAGTGGTGATCGCTCCCTGTCTGTCCATCCTTGTTGGCTATAGCCGCTGTTGATTTTCCCTGTTACATGCATCTACTGTGTAGATCTTGTCATCTCTAAGAAGGGCAATATTGCAATTCTTACAATATGTTGAGCTTTTAGTATTTGTGTCGCTTGTAAAGGAAGGAAATGATGGAAGCGGGAAGCTATTGAGGTACACTGACATTGGAGGATCATCTCACAATAACTTTGATATATTAGCCACTGAGGGTCACCAATCCAGTTTTGTGGATAACTAGTAACTTTTAGGTTTGGACTTTGGATTTGTTAATTTGGCCACAAATGCAAATGCATTTGTAAAAGGGGGATTTTGAGAAATACCCCATTCTTGACACAATAATAATCTATACCCCATGGGTGTTGCACTTTTAATTTATACCCCAAAATTTACACTACAAACATAGAGTGGAAATAAAGGGAGCACACCACATGGGGTATAGATTATTAAGTGGCATCAAGAATGGCTTTATTTTGAAATTCTCCCTTTGTGTTGTTGTAAAATTGTAGTATATGGTTTTAAGCCTTGATTGATCTTTTGTTCCGTGGTAATGGTATTGATGCACATATGCCAAGTTTCATATGGACAATTTAAGTGTCAACGTTAACAGATAGATCATCATCATGCTGTTCGTCGTCGTCGTTTTTTTTTTTTTTTTTTTTCATAGATAAAAATGACCATCTTTTATTCAAAGACGAGAAACATACAATCAATGACTGCATTGTGATATTTGCATCCTTTGAAGTAGGAATTTAAAACAACCCTCTGTTTAAGAATGAAGGCTAGTGACCAAGTGTAGCTTCCACGGAAGTGAAACCTCCAAAAGTACTTTGCTAACAATACACAGAAAATCAGGGAATTCAACTCTTCCAAAAATCTCCAACCTTGTTTAGCTATGAAAGCCTGATTGATAGTCCAATGACTCTTGCATTGTGTACCTTCTTAACCTTTTTTTTTTTTTTTAATCTATATAGCTTTTCCCATGTTTTCCAATGGATCTTTCACGACGCTGCTCAAACTTCGTCTTTTATTCCTTGAAAAATACGCTGCGGATCACCCCAAATAACGCTCATGACCACTTTGAACCCAATTGCAAGCCCAATTTTCAGATACTCCAAAGTGCTTTAGTGACATTTGGACAAAATGTGACAAATGATTTGTCCATATTTGTTGGTGGGTAGGTATTTCTATTCGCTGGGCCAGACTGGGTGAGTCTGAGCGAGCGCATATTGGATGGGCCCGAGCAAGCACGTGCAGGTCAAACCCAAGCTTGTTTGAGGTAAGTATGCCGAGCAAAGCCGAGCACATCTAAGCAAGTACGTACTTAGCAGGCCCGAGCAAATACATATCGAGTAAGCACGTGTCTAGTAAGCCTAAGCACGTTTGAATAGGAAACTGTCAAGGTGACAGTGCATTGATATCGGCCAAAACTACGCGCACACGTATTTGGTATGATCATGTACTGAGGAGTCCTACCTGTGACTGATAATTGTGTAAGTCAGAACGACGCGACCGCCACTGTATGTAAGAAGTTGCTCAACTACAAACTATGAGGACATGCAGAAAGGGCGATGCCATAGAAAGTACACTCCAGTGAATCGACTCGGGATGCCCTACGTGTTAGTAGAGTCTAAATCAGACGCCAAACCCGGCGAATGAGCCTAACTTGTGGCAACCGATATAAATATGTAGTAATCATTTGAATTGGACACGTTGAACTTTTTGCTCGCTCACACTCGAGCGAGATTGAGCATCAACAATATTTTATTCTTTGACCTAGGCACATGTTCCTACAATAATAAAATGGATTTAGTTTCATCGCATTCATGCTGATTTGCGTTGCTAAAGGGTAGAGAAATACCTCTCTAACAGTGAAAAAAAAAAAAAAAAACGTAATCTTTCCATTTCGTTCGTCATCCTAAAGAAATGAGGAGAATCTTTAAGCACTTAACCAAAAAAAGAAAAAAAAAGTTGAATAATGATAGTGTACAACCCTATTGAAGTCTACGACTTGGAATAACTTGTTTTCTGGCCATACCATCAATAATAAAAGAGTACATCAGTGCTGAAATACATTTTTTTTGGTTTAAATCCCATTTGTGCCATGACCGCATCATGAAGCTCCACTCAACACGATTGTGAGGTTTACTTGTATCCAACTTAAGACAACCAACCTTTAGAACCATTATTCTTTCACTTGAGCGAGTACAGCAACCCAAAGGCCACTATTACATTATTGGATATCAATCAACCTGGAATGAAATTGCTTTGAGATTGAAAAATAATTGCATCAAGGTATCTTCGCAATCTATTGGCCAATGTTTTTGTAATGAATTTGTATAATACATAAGCTAATATGTCTAGACTCGGTTATCTTGTATGGCTGCTTGATTTTGGAAATCAACACCATAAGTTTCATTGAGAGCCGCTGGTAAGGTACGACCATTCAACACCTTTAGACAAACCTTTTATGACCGGCCGCCTCATTATGTACCAAAATTTCAAGAACACTCCATAGAAACCACTGGGGTGGTCAAGAGCGTCAAGAGCACCACATGATAGGAATAGTGTGTTTAGAGGCAAAAATGTAATTTTGGAAAAGATACTCTCTCCTTGAGGAGACAAGGATTTGAATAGTCAATAATAAGTATTATCTCTCCATCAACTCCCATAAATAAGACCATTCCATCTTCAAAAGAGAGAGGGAGAGACACTTGTTAAAAACACTAAGGCTATGTTTGGAACCTGTACTCTATAACTGAAAAATAATTGGCAAGAAAATGGAAAAAAGTAAAAAATCCATAAAATTCTACTTGTGTTTGGAACTAAGAAAATTATAAGAGAAAAAAAATTTCTTCCATTTGTGTTAACTACTGTGAACACCGATAGAGCTAATAAAAGAACATGACAATTAAACTTTATTATTATTATTATTATTATTATTATTATTTGTTGGAAAAGTCAATTAACTTTCATTAATAGCCTAGTGTGTATTGTTTTAGCGCGAAATGAGTTTTTAAGGCTTGCTGGAGCTCTAAATGACTCCCTAAGATTTATTGTAATACAGTATATGATTAAATGCACATTCGGGATTAAAACAACTTTACTGGAGTCACTTCGGATATAATATGATACATATTCAAATACTCATTTCGGATCCAAAAAACTTTAATAGAATTACTTCGGAGCCAAAAAAGCCCTTAAAAGGCTTGATTTAGGCAAAACTAGTTATAAGGACTTAGTTTTTGCACGATGTGAGTTTTAAAGTTTTGTTGGAGCTCCAACTGAGTCTCTACGAGTTATTATAATTTATTATATGATTAAATACACATTTCGATTCAAAACAACTATGATAGAGTCACTTCAAAGCGAAAAAAGCCCTTTAAAGGCTCGAATTTGGCAAAACTAGTTATTTGGACTTTGTTTTTGCGCGAGATGAATTTTTAAGGCTTGCTGGTGCTCCAAATGACTCCCTAAGACTTATTATAAGACATTATACGATTAAATGAACATTTGGGGTCAAAACAACTTTTCTAGAGTCACTTCGGAGCCAAAAAAAGGCCTTTAAATACTCGATTTAGGCAAAGCTAGTTATAAGGACTCAGCTTTTGCGCGACGTAAGTTTTTCAGGTTTGTTGGAGCTCCAAATGAGCCCCTAAGACTTTTTATAAGATATTATATGTTTAAATACACATTTATGATCAAAACTAATTTCATAGAGTCACTTTGGAGCCAAAAAAGCCCTTTAAAGGCTCGATTTCCGCAAAACTAGTGATAATGACTTTGTTTTAGCGCGAAATGAGTTTTGAAGGCTTGTTGGAGCTCCAAATGACTCCCTAAGACTTATTATAACACAATATATTATTAAATGCACATTTGGGATCAAAAAAACTTTCATAGAGTCACTTTGGAGCCAAAAAAGTCCTTAAAAGGCTCGATTTAGGCAAAACTAATTATAAGGACTCAGTTTTTGCGCGACGTGAGTTTTTAAGGATTGTCGGAGCTCCAAATGAGTCCCTATGACTTGTTACAAGATATTATATGTTTAAATATACATTTTGGATCTAAACTAATTTGATAGTCATTTTGGAGCCAAAAAAGCCCTTTTAAAGGTTTGAATTCCGCAAAACTTGTAATAATGACTTTGTTTTAGCGCGAAATGAGTTTTTAAGGCTTGCTGGAGCTCCAAATGACTCCCTAAGATTTATTATAATACAATATATGATTTAATGCACATTCGGGATTAAAACAACTTTACTGGAGTCACTTCGGATCCAAAAAAGGCCTTTACAGGCTCGATTTAGGCGAAACTAGTTACGAGGACTTCGTTTTTGCGCGATGTGAGTTTTTGACGCTTTTTGGGAGCCCCAAATTAGTCCCTAAGACTTTTTATAATATAATATATGTTTAAATATACATTTGGGATCAAAACAACTTTTGCTATAGTAACTTTGGAGCCAAAAAAGCCATTCGAAGGCTCGATTTTAGCAAACCTAGTGATAATGACTTTGCTTTAGCGCAAAATGAGTTTTTAAGGCTTGTTGGAGCTCCAAATGAGTCCCTAAGACTTATTATAATATAATACATATTCAAATACTCATTTCGGATCCAAAAAACTTTAATAGAATCACTTCGGAGCCAAAAAAGCCCTTAAAAGGCTTGATTTAGGCAAAACTAGTTATAAGGACTTAGTTTTTGCACGATGTGAGTTTTGAAGGCTTGTTGGAGCTCCAAATGAGTCGCTACGAGTTATTATAATTTATTATATGATTAAATATACATTTCGATTCAAAACAACTATGATAGAGTCACTTCGGAGCGAAAAAAGCCCTTTAAAGGCTCGAATTTGGCAAAACTAGTTATTTGGACTTAGTTTTTGCGCGAGATGAATTTTTAAGGCTTGCTGGAGCTCCAAATGACTCCCTAAGACTTATTATAAGATATTATACGATTAAATGAACATTTGGGGTCAAAACAACTTTCCTAGAGTCACTTCGGAGCCAAAAAAAGGCCTTTAAATATTCGATTTAGGCAAAGCTAGTTATAAGGACTAAGCTTTTGTGCGACGTAAGTTTTTCAGGTTTGTTGGAGCTCCAAATGAGCCCCTAAGACTTTTTGTAAGATATTATATGTTTAAATATACATTTAGGATCAAAACTAATTTCATAGAGTCACTTTGGAGCCAAAAAAGTCCTTTAAAGGCTCGATTTCCGCAAAACTAGTGATAATGACTTTGTTTTAGCGCGAAATGAGTTTTGAAGGCTTGTTGGAGCTCCAAATGACTCCCTAAGACTTATTATAACACAATATATGATTAAATGCACATTTGGAATTAAAAAAACTTTCCTAGAGTCACTTTGGAGCCAAAAAAAATCCTTTAAAGGCTCGATTTAGGCAAAACTAGTTATAAGGACTCAGTTTTTGCGCGACGTGAGTTTTTAAGGATTGTCGGAGCTCCAAATGAGTCCCTATGACTTGTTACAAGCTATTATATGTTTAAATATACATTTTGGATCTAAACTAATTTGCTAGAGTCATTTTGGAGCCAAAAAAGCCCTTTTAAAGGTTCGAATTCCGCAAAACTTGTAATAATGACTTTGTTTTAGCGCGAAATGAGTTTTTTAAAAGCTCCTATCTAGGAGAACACAAAAAAGCACCTGAAGGGAGAAATTGCCTTAGACCCCATTTATAGATATTGTACGCGTTATAATTGCAGTTTCGTAGGATCTAACACAAATCAAAATAATAATATAAAAAACAAACAAAGATTAGACCTGGTCTGTTCTATAAATATCGCTGCTTGCCAAGAGATGGCTCCAGTATTTCTATTATATTCAATAGCTAGATTTTGAAAATCCGTCTCTAGCTCAATCCTTTTTCCATCCTTCCCCATCAGCCAGCTCACAAGCCTTTTGAATCGCTGCCGCCTTAGCCTCCTCTGCGGAGAGAAAGGGGCCTCTGAACATCTACACTGGCATGACATCACCCTAATGGTTTCTAGCTATAATGCCAATGATTGTTGATTGGATTCCAACCGCAGCATCCACATTATCTTGATACTTCCCAAACACGGTGCGCTCCACAGGGACAACTTGTTATCAGTGGGCCTTGATTCCACAGGGACAACTTGTAAAAACTCATTTCTATTAGATCTGCACATATCAATACTTAAGGAGGGATTAGGGGTGATACCTTCATGGTTGAGTAGGATTCGAGCTCTCCAAATCTAGTCTGAAACAGTAGCAGCCCAAGAACTCCATTCAAGTGGGGAAAAAGCATGTCTTGTTGGCTGTTCAAGAACCCGAGCTATTCTTTGTAGTAGAGAAGAATTACTCCAAAACTCGTTTCTAATCCCCAAGGGACAGCCAAACCAGATTGAAGCAGCAAAATCATTGTCGAAGAATAGATGCACCTCATTCTATGCTGCTCCTGTGCAAATCGAACAAGTAGTATCAATACTCTGCACAAATTTGGCGATATTAGTCCGGGTGGATAAGGCTTGATGATGCACATATGTTTAATTAATTCATAGTGAATCTCCTCACATATAGGATATTTTGGAAGATATATCGTGGCTAATTGGTTGAATTTTAATGTTTCAAGTCTAGAATGGAGCATCGAGCGAAAAGGTCGAAGCGGAGCAAAAACGGAGCCCAACTGAGAAAATCAGTCCAAGCGCCGCAGCCTTGCTCAACGGCGCCGCAGTGCTACACTCCTTGCGAAGAGAAAGGGTATTTCCTGGGCGCCGCAACACCTCTCTTAGCGCCGCGGCACCAAAAACTAGCGCCGCGGTGCCACCTCTGATATTTCTATGTGCATTCCTTAAGTGCCGCGGTGCCATTAAGAAGAACCGCGGTGCCATGACGTCAACAAGTACGAAAAAACTAAAATTTGACCTAATTCGAAACCAATTTGAAGAGGACTATAAATAGAAGTTAGAAACCACGAAAAAAGGGAGGATCTAAGTACTCAAGAACACAAGAGGAAGAGAGGACAAGGCGGAGAAGATACAAGGCTGAAGATCCACTATGTGGAGGCTCCAGGAACCTAGTTTCTTTCTTCTCCCATTAAATTCTCTTTGTATCTCAATTCATTATGAGCAGCTAAATTTTCCTGTAGTCAAAGGGGCCTTGAAGCCCTAACTGATGATTTGTGAATGCTATTTTTAATCTATTGATGCAATTGAGGTTATTTGTTCTAATGCTTTATGATAATTGTTTATAATTTTGTTGATTAAATGGCCATTAATTTTCTTAATTTCATGTTGCTAGTTAGAGTTCGCGATTTGTAATCATAAATTCTAGTGTTTAGTAATGAATTGTGAGGAGAGCGCATGTTCACTTGCAATTTAGAACAAATATAGGTTAAATTCTACCGCGTGGATTATTTGACTTAGGCCTATATATCTTGCTTCATACTTTATTCAATCTGTTTAAGCGCGTGTTGGAACAAATTGTATGGTAGGGATTAATTAGGCATGTGAGTGATTAATCTAACTTAGAAAAGATTGGTAACCTCAAGAAATTAATCTAACTTTTATGAAGGACTCTTACCAATAGAAAGGATCATGATTGATGCAGCTAGTGGTGGTGCCTTAGTGAACAAAACTCTAGATGCAGCAAGACAATTGATTGCCAATGTGGCAGCAAACTCTCAACAGTTTGGTCATCACCGAACCGCTCCACAACGAGCTAACGAGGTCCAAACTTCATCTATAGAGCAACAATTGGCCAACCTCAGAACTATGCTATCACAATTGGCCAACCTCACAACTATGCTATCACAATTGGCCAATGGCAATGCATTATAAACAAGAACATGTGGTATCTGTGCAATGATAGGGCACCCAAATGATATGTGTCCCACTCTGTAACATGACGCTGTAGAGGAGGCTAATGCAATAGAGGGCTTTCCAGGTCAACTACTGTCAACACCTACAACTCTTCATGGAAAAACCACCCTAATCTGAGTTATGGAAACCAAACAACGTCAGAACTTCTCACAAGGTGCAATGAACGGTCCATTAGGGTACAATCAATAATATAAACCAGCAGTACCAAAACCGCCAACAACGGACTACCACTGGGAATACGTCGGTAGATTAGTTGATAAAAACCTTGGTAACTAACAAAACATAATTGCAACAGGGCCAAATTCGATTGCAACATTAATACACACAACTGGCTAAGAAGACTGATCTCTAAGCTCAGAAGACTGACACTCATCTACCACTGTTGGTAAAATAAATAGGACAGTTCGCCACCTCTATGAGCAAGATAGAAGCTCAAGGCTCGGGCAAACTACCATCACAAATGATGGTAAACCCGAAGGAGAATGCAAGCGCTGTCACACTCAGGAATGGCAAGGAACTAGAAGAACGGCCTCTCCTTAAGACAAGAATAAAGACAAGAAGCACAACAACGAAAAAGAAAACGAGATAAGTACATCTAACCCTGTCCCTCATTATATAACATCACCTCCGTTTCCAAGTAGGTTAGCACCAAAGAAAAAGGAAGACAAGGAGCAAGAACTTCTAGATGTTTTCCGCAAGATGGAAGTCAACATACCTTTCCTTGATTCCGTCAAACAAGTCCCTCGCTACGCCAAGTTCTTAAAAGATTTGTGCACTAATAAAAAGCAGCTATCAGAGAATGAAAAGGTAAGTATGGGGGAGAATGTATCGGCGGTACTCCAAAAGAAGAAGTCAACTAAATTCAAAAACCCCGACACATTCACAATCCCTTGCACCATAGGTAACACTCGTTTTGAACGAGCCATGCTAGATCTAGGAGCTTCAATTAATATTATGCCTTATTCAATTTATCCCATCAGAAGAAACGGGTGTTATAATTCAACTGGCAGATTGCTCTAACACCTACCCTAAGGGGGTAGTTGAAGATGTTTTGGTGCAGATAAACGAGTTTGTTTTCCCAGCGGATTTCTACGTCCTTGAGACGGAAAACGACACTTCGCCCAATGTAACACCAATCCTTTTAGGGCGACCATTCCTTAAAATGGCCCAAGCAAAGATAGACATGCATGATGGGACGCTTACGATGGAGTTTGATGGAGAGAAGATACGCTTCAATATTTTTGAAGCGATGAGATATCCAAACGACGTCCATTCCGTCTTTGGAATTGACGTGATTGATGAACTCTCTCAACGTATTCTCGACTTAGATGGTGAAGACGAGATAAAAGTAGCTATTTCTGAGGCCATCAGATCAAGCCAGGTGAAAGAAACACTTTGTGAAGACATCATTGAAGTAGTTTTTGTTCTAGACACAATCTATCCCAAAGGTAACATGGAAGTTTCTTACATAGATTTACCACTAACCAATGAAAAATTGTTACCTTCAGTACAACAAGTTCCCACTATCGAGTTGAAGCCCCTCCCAGATCACCTAAAATATGTATTAATACACTCTCGGTGATCATAGCCAAGGGTCTAAAACCACGACATGAAGTATAACTAATCAAAGTGCTTCAAGAGCACTAGACGGCAATTGGGTGGACAATAGCAGACATCAAAGGAATAAGCCCGTAATTATGTATGCACCGAATCCTTCTAGAAGAGAAAGCAAAACATCAAGAGAGGGTCAAAGACGATTGACCCTCTTATGACAGAAGTGGTGAAGAATGAGATCTTGAAACTCCTTGATGTTGGGGTCATCTATCCTATCGCTGACAACTACCGCAAACTAAACGCCTCCACACGTAAGGACCACTTTCCATTGCCATTCATTGACCAAATGCTAGAAAGGTTAGCTGGACACTCACACTACTACTTTTTAGACAGATACTACAATTAAAATCAAATAATGACTGCTCCGGCGGACCAAGACAAAACAACTTTCACTTGTCTATTTGTTACATTTGCTTATAGACGCATGCCTTTTGGGCTTTGCAATTCACCGGCCACATTTCAATGATATATGGTAAGTATCTTCTCTGAATATATAGAAAATATAATTGAGGTATTTACGGATGATTTTAGTATTTATGGCGACTCGTTCACACATTGTTTGAACAACCTCTCACTTGTCTCGAGAAGATGCATAGAAACAAACTTAGCGCTTACTTGGGAAAAATGCCACTTTATGGTAAATCAAGGAATAGTTTTAGGGCACATCATATCATCTAAAGGAATTGAGGTAGATAAATCTAAATTGGTCTTATTCGTTCCTTACCCCCGCCCACTAGTGTGCGGAAAATTCATGCTTTTCTTGGACATGCAGGTTTCTATCATAGGTTTATCAAGGATTTCTCCAAGATAGGCCAACCATTGTGCCAATTGTTCCAAAAGGACTATGCCTTCAATTTCGATGATAAATGTAGGAAGAGTTTTGAGAGACTGAAGGCTTCATTGACCTCGGCACCCATTATCCGGCCACTGGATTGGGGCGTCCCATTCGAGGTCATGTGTGATGCAAGTGACTAGGCGGTTAGAGCCGTATTGGGACAACATGATGATAACCTAGCATATATCATCTACTGTGCCTCCCACACCTTGAACGATGCATAACTCAACTACTACACTACTGAAAAAGAGTTGTTGGCCGTTGCATATACCTTCGAGAAATTCATATCATATCTCTTGGGTACTACGCTAACTGTGTTTTCTGACAATGCTGCATTGAAATATTTACTAACCAAGAAGGAGGCCAAACCGAGATTAATACGATGGGTCCTTCTACAAGAGTTTGATTTGCAGATTAACGATAAGAAGGGGAGTGAGAATTCCGTGGTCGACCATTTGAGTCGTCTGGTTCACGAAGAAGACACATTACCACTAAAGGATAACTTTCCTGATGAACAACTCTGGGCCATGCAAAAAGTAGAGACCCGGTGATTTGTAGACCTTGCAAACTATGTGGTCACAAAGGTGATCGTATCACACTTATCCAAGGCACAAAAAGACAAATTCAAAAGTAAAGCCAAACATTACATTTGGAAAAATCCTTATCTTTTCAAGATTTGCCTCGATCAGGTAATACGAAGGTGCATTCCCAACACTGAATTCCATTCCATACTAACCTTATGTTAGTCCGAAGCTTGTGTTGGACACTTTGGGTCCAAACGAACGGCGCGTCAAGTGTTAGATTCGACTTTTTTTGGCTGACTCTTTTCAAGGACGCATACACTTTCTTCAAGGCATGTAATCGATGCCAAAGGACAGGTAACATTGGGCCTAGTAATCAAATGCCTCAACTTCCTATTCTTGTTGTTGAAATATTTGATGTTTGGGGCATATATTTAATGGTCCTTTTTCCTAACTCTTTCGGCAACCTTTACATTTTATTTGCTATGAATTATGTTTTGAAGTGGGTGGAAGCTATCGCCACCCGTACTGACGATTCTAAGGTTGTTGCAGACTTTATCAAGGTTAACATCTTCGCCAGGTTTGGTCTACCACGGGCGATAATCAGTGACAGAGGTACGTAATTCTGTAATTGATCCATCAAAGCCCTTGTCAGAAAGTATGGAGTCACCCATAAGGTCTCTATGGCCTACCATCCGCAAATAAATGGTCAAGCAGAGGTCTCCAACCGGGAAGTGAAGACGATCCTGGAAAAGACAGTTAGCCTGTCTCGCAAAGATTGGTCTTAGCGAGTCGACGACGCCTTGTGGGCGTATCAAACGGTGCACAAAATCCCGATCAAAATGTCACCTTACCATATGGTTTATGGGAAGTCATGCCACCTACCAGACAAACTCGAACATAAGACATGGTGGGCTATCAAGCAATGCAACATGAACATCGATAAAGCCGATAATGAAAGGAAGTTGCAGTTGCAGGAATTGGAAGAGATTAGGAATGATGCTTATGAGAATGCCCGTATTTACAAAGACAAAACCAAGGCATTTCATGATCAAATGATTTTTCCCAAAGAATTCAATGTCGGGTAAAGAGTGCTTTTGTACTACACCTGTCTCTTGCTATTTTAAGGTGAACTTCAATCTCGTTGAATTGGTCCATTTATTGTAATAAAGGTTTGTCCTCATGGTGTAGTTAAGATACAAAGTGTGGAGACAAACAAGATTTTCAAGGTGAATGGGTATAGGTTAAAAGCTTACTATGAGAATATGCCCGTTGAAGAGATCAATGAGGTGGACTTTGGCTGAACCGACAT
This sequence comes from Boehmeria nivea var. tenacissima, assembly GCA_018132145.1. Classification (NCBI taxonomy): domain Eukaryota; kingdom Viridiplantae; phylum Streptophyta; class Magnoliopsida; order Rosales; family Urticaceae; genus Boehmeria; species Boehmeria nivea. The sequence goes on from CM030886.1 coordinate 1,695,890, forward strand.
ACAAGAAGGAGTAAAAGACGTATTACGTCGGGCTGATGACGTTAAACCAAGTGCTGGTTGGGAGGCAACCCAACACTTAGGCGCTCTTTATGTTAAAAATAAAAAATAAAATCGCCGAGACACGACGCCCTCATGCCCTTCTTGAGTTAGATCTCTGGGTGCAGCGTAACGCAAAAAAAAAAATAATAATAATTTGCATCGCGGCGTCTATTCCTTGAGCCGCGACACCCGCGCGCCCCTTCATCAAGGACTTCTTCTGTGCGCCGCGGCTCTTCCTTACGAGCCGTGGTGCCGCCAATCGCCAAAATCACGCTAAATTAGCAGCGTCGTGACACTCCTTAATTGGGACCGCGGCAACATCGCGAAATTTCACGATACCAAACCCTAGAAACCAACCACTCCGCCTCTCAAACCCATTCTTTCTTTCTCTCCGCCCTCCTCCAAAACCTCTCTCTCTCTCTCTCTCTCTCTCTCTCTCTCTCTCTCTCTCTCTCTCTCTCTCCTTAGCACCCAACCACCTTAACACTGCTGCCGACTACCCTCGCTGCCTAGCCTTCTACCAAAGCATCGCCGCTGCTCGCAATCGCCGACCATGCTCGACCTACATCCAAAATCAGCAAATCTGCCACCGCCCTTCACCAAACTTCGCCACCCACCTCTGCCTAGCCCTCATCCAAACTTCCATGCCTCTCTCTTTCCCGACCAGCTATCCACATCGCCGACCGTCGCCGGTCATCCCCAAACACCGCCGTACCACTCATTAACTCCACCGGTACTCCCCGCCGTTCATCACCCAAACTCATCGCCCTTCCCCACCTTCAATACACCACTGTTGCACTATATCCACACCGCGCATCACATCATTGTCGCAACCCAGCCCAATCCGTCATCGCCTACCTTCCGCCATCACTCTCTCTCTCTCTAATCACCACAATTCGCCGACTTCCTCATCGTGCCACGACGAGCCACCCACGAACACCACCACCTCTCCACCCTTCCAACCCCCGCCAGACCATCAACAGCTACTACCTTTACCCTCTTTTTCTACTCAGACACACAGTCTGCGAAACCGAGCCATCTCTCCCGCCTCACCCATCCTCGCCGACGTGACGCCCAGCCATTCCACAGAGCGCTGCCCCATCTCAGCATGCCCGGCCTTTGCTATAAACCTCCCATGGTAATTCGCGACTATCGCCTCCCACTCGGTAACCTATATTGGCTCGATTTTCCTGAGTTATTATGTTATTGAGCTTCCATTGTTATGGTTTGCAATTTGGTACTTGTGAATTTGTGTTGTGAAGTGGATTGTTGGTTTGTGTGATTTGAGTGGAGCTATTTTGTGGGTATTTATCGTTCATAATGTAGAACAAACATATAAAGCGCTGCCGGTAAATTGGGCATCGTCCTCACGCCCGTTAACTACTTCACGGCAAGAACCGTTGGACGATGATTTCGACGAGGCCCATTTTACTAGCCGAGAGGCCTCAGATGTTTATCGTCGCTTGACCGGCTGGAGAATAATCGGTGAACGGGGTTTGGTGCTCTCCGTTGATGAACAACAGCGCTACATCGCAATTGCGAAGAATATCGCCCAGTGTCAATAGGGCAAATTTTATGGGCGATCGGACCATGGATGGGCAGGTTTCGTCCGGGAGTTTTATGCCAATATCATCAACTGGCAAGGCTTTATCGTCCGCATCCGGGGCACCGATGTTAACTTCGACACTTGCTCGATCAATGCGCTCTACCATTTACCTAACTATACACTGGCACAGGATGAGTACGTCCACTTTCTCAGCAAGACGATCGACGAGCAGTACATTGTTCGCACCCTCTGCCACCCCAACGCCGGAGTTTCACTAGTATAAGGGCGAATGAAGCACATCAAACGAGCCCGGATGACACATATAGCCAGGGCATGGACTTACTTTGTGGCGGCCCGACTCCTCCTGGTGAGCCACTTCAATCACGTCACTTGGGAATGGGCCCTCCTCGTCTACACTATTATCAAGGGCCTCAAGTTCGATATTGGTCGGTTCATTCGCGACAACATCCTCCACATCACCAAGGGTTCCACGACGGCCGGATTAGCATACCTGACCATTATAACGACCCTGTGCCTCAACGCGGGTATTGCTTAGTCCTCTAACGAAGTTGAAGAACCCATCCAGAAGTCGATTACCGGCTAGGTGATCAACTCATATGAAGACGAGGAGGGGGAAGCCGAACATGAGCATCCGGCTGACAATCAGGATCTCGAGGATGAGGCAGGGGATGATATGGACGTGTGAAAACCAACCAGCGGGTTTGACCCAAAATGGTTGGCTGGCGTCGAACGATAACTTCAACAACTATCCATCCAAAACAGCTTTCTGATGCAACAAAATAGCTACCTCATAGAGCAGCAGCAGCACAACCTACTTCCAAAAGAGGGTGAACTATGACATGGCATACACGGTCACTGTGAACGACCTCTACGGCCGTTGGGATCTCAATCAAGATCTACCGATGATCTTTTCATCGCCACCACCGTTCTCGATATTCCCGCATCCACCGCCACTTTCATCATAACCACCACTGGAGGCTTGAATGCCTCTACCAAGGAGTTCCTATTACCTATCTTTGCTTTGTTTTATCATTTTATTTTATGTTGCACTGAGGGCACTGTATGAGATAAGTGTAGAGGGTACTTTCATATCTTCATTGCATTTTTAGTTTCTTTAATTATTATGTTGATACTTTAGGATGTTAGTGATTATATTTTGCATTAGGTTGCTTTTAGTTGTTTCTAATAAACATTGAAACACTTATGAGAAATCATGAAGGATTGAAAGTTCCAAGCCTATGATAAGAACTTAATTGAGAATTGAATAACTCTGTGAATGAGATTGCACTTCTGTGTTGAGTGATTGACTAGCTGACTATCTTTGCCACACTTTGAAAGCTTGAAAGAATATACTAACTGATTTGACCATGATCACAAGTATACTTAGAAAATAATTATGCATACACATATAGACTTAGAACTTGGTCGATTGTCACTCAATGCAAAATCTTACGTAATTCAAATATCGGAGAAAGATTTAGGCCATCTTTGGACCGATTAAGCCTTTTGTAGCCCACCTCAACACTATTCCATAGTCACTTGTTTGAGCAGTATGTGTCATCCAATTTTTTTTTTGTCACCCCAAGCCTAGCCGAATAATATACTCCTTACCATAACCGAAGCGATAACGTAAAATAAAGTAAACTCGGGTTATGAGACAATAAAAGTTCCAAATTCTTGGTCTAGGGTTAACAAAATGAATAAATAAATTTTTTAAAAAAATTTCTCCTACGAAAAACAAAAGAGACACAAAATGACAAGTGTGAGGGAATTTTAAAAAAAATCGACAAAAGACAGTACACATGTAGCTCAAGATCAAGAATGTTAGATACTGTGGAGTAACTCGGGACGACTCATAGGTCGATGAAAAACATTAGGCACTAAGGTTGTAAGTCACTTAGCCAAACTATCATAACCAAAGCCAGGCCTTATGTTACAAGCTTTATAAAGACCTATTGACCCTGAATTTATTTTAACCTACATTAGAGGAGAGTGACATGAAAACTGAGCTTATGAGAATATTATAGTGTGAAATTGAGAGCTAATAAGGGGGCATTGACTAGGTAGGTTAAGAACGAAACACGGTTAGTACTTGAATTTTGCTGAGTTAGGATATGATCGATTTTTGAGGCATAACTAGTAAATGAGTAAAGAATCCATGATTTCAGTTTCAATGTTAAGAAAGTGTAACAATCATAGATTAGGAGATAAATACTTGCACAAGGACGAGCAAGAAATAAGTGTGGGGGAATTTGATGATGCACATATGTTTAATTAATTGGTTGAATTAAGGATATTTTGGATGATATATCATGGCTAATTGGTTGAATTTTAATGTTTCAGGTCTAGAATGGAGCATCGAGCGAAAAGGAAGTGAAGCGCACCAAAAATGGAGCCCAACCGAGAAAATCAGTCCAAGCTCCACGGCCCTGCTCCATGGCACCGCGGTGCTACACTCCTTGTGAAGGGAAAGGGTGTTTCTTGGGCACCGTGGCACCTCTCTTAAAGCCACGGCATCATACACTAGCGCCGCGGTGCCATCCCTTAAATGCCGCGGTGCCACCTCCGATTTTTCTATGCGCATTCCTTAAGCGCCGCGGCGCCATGACGTCAGCAAGTACGAAAAAGCCAAAATTTGACCTAATTCGAAGCCAATTTGGAGATGACTATAAATAGAAGTTAGAAACCACGGAAAGAGGGAGGATCTAAGCACTCAAGAACACAAGAGGAAGAGAGGACAAGGCGGGAGAAGATTCAAGACTGAAGACCCACCGTGTGGAGGCTCTGGCAACCCAGTTTCTTTGTTATCCCATTAAATTCTCTTTGTATTTCAATTCATTATGAGTAGCTAAGTTTTCCTGTAGTCAAGGGGGCTTGAAGCCCCTAATAATTTGTTAACACTGTTTATAATTTATTAATGCAATTGAGGTTATTTGTTCTAATGCTTTATGATAATTGTTTATAATTGAGTTGATTAAATTGCAGTTAATTTGCTTGATTGTATCCATATTGCTAGTTAGGGTTTGCGATTCGTAATAATAAATTCTAGCGGTTAGTAGCGAATTGTGAGGAGAGCACGTGTTCACTTGCAATTTAGAAAAAATTTAGGTTAAATTCTACCGCGTGGATTATTTGACTTAGGCCTATATATCTTGCTTCATGCTTCATTCAATCTGTTTAAGTGCGTGTTAGAACAAATTGTATGTTAGGGATTAATTAGGCACGTGAATGATTAATCTAAATTAGAAAATATTTGTAACCTCAAGAAATTAATTAACTCAACAGTGTGAGCAATGAATCGTGCTAGGGTACAAAGTACCTCTTGGCTATGTCTTCTCATTGATTTATTTCTCGTATTTCATTTTTTTGTTTTTTAATTTTGCATCAATCTATACTCAAAACCCCATTTTAATTAATTTGAAGTTATCATTGTGGACAACCGTGTCTCTGTGGTATCAATCTTTATTTATCGCTATACTATTTTTAGTGTAGAGAACCGTGAGGTTAAATTTGGCGTATCTAATAACACCGTCAAGGCTCTAGCAGAAAGTCTCCAAAAGAAGACCCGTAATCTCTCATGGATTTTCATGCTCCAAATAAGTTTCCATATGCGAGATTGAGCATCTCCGAATCTTTCCTTTTGATTACATAAGTAGGCTGACTTAACTGAGAACTTCCCAGTTTTGTTGCCAAGCCTCACAAATTGGTTCACGGACGGCCCCTGCAATGATTGGATGTTGCAGATAGCCATCACAAATGCCTCATCAAAGAGATCACAAAGAGCATCTAACTTCTATTTCGCACTAAAATTGTCCCAAAGCTCCCTGACGCTAACACGGGTTTGGCTCTTATCTGGAGAAGCTGGAGTAGGAGAGAAATTATTGCTCGCTAACCAAGGGAGCCAAGGTTCTTCCCAAATATCAGTAGAATCTTAAGCACTGATTTTTCGACAACATCTTTTGAGAACAATATATTTGCATTTTAAAATACCTTTCCAACCCCATGATGATGAGAAAGGAGGAGAGCAGTGGATGAAATCAGAGAGCGGAAAATACTACTGTTCTAAAGCTCTCACCCACAAACGATTGTCATCCGTGTAGAGAATCCAACCCAGTTTGATGAGCAAAGCCCGGTTAAGATCCAAAAATCTATGAAAGCCTAGACCATTACAGGCTTTTGGTTGACAAACTGAGTCCCAAGCCATTGGACACCAACATCTCTCGACATCAGCATTCCGGCACCAACAAAATTTCCTTATTGCTTTATCCATTTCTAGCAATACCGTTTCTAGGAAGTGAAATGTTGACATGCTACACACTAGAATGGAACTAGCAACTGCCCGTAGCAGATAATAATATAGTCTTCCAAACTAAAAGCTTATCAATAACTCTCTGCTTGATTCTCTGAAAGGCTTCTCTTTTGTTTTTTCTAATGAACAATATGTTACCTAAATACAAGGCATCCATTCCTAACTTTTTAAACTTCCAAACTTTCTCAATCTTTCTTTGCATCTTCCATGTCGTATTTTTGGACCAAAAAATTCCAAATTTGTCTTCATTAATGCACAACCCCGACCACGTACAAAAATACGCATGACAAAATATATAATACACTTGTATAATATATATATATATATATATATATATCTACCATGTATTGCTCAAAATTTGCTTGAATAAACATTCATTTATGCATATTATCAAGTAGCTTGTGTGCAAAAATGAAAGTCAAAAACTAGAAAATTAGTGCATAACTCTCAAAGGCCATGGAGAGAGAAAAAAGGTAGTGAGAGAAATTGGAAGAATCAAAAGATCAATGAAACAACATCACGACGATAAGACGGAGATTGACATATGTAAGATTGACATCTCGAGTTGAACTGATTTAGCAACCATGGCGCTGGGTTCACCGAGCTTCAATGCAGATCGAAAGCTGAGTCGTGAGTTCCCATGGCGGATCAGATGCCGATTCTTGAGCTCTAATAACAGATCGGAAGTCAACTCGCGAGCTCCAATGGTAGACAAAGTCGCAAGCTTCAATGGTAACTCGAAGGTTAAGTCGTTAGCTTCAACGGCAGACTAGAGTTCAAGTCTGAGATTCAATGGCAACTTGGGAGTAGATTCGATTGTAATTGTTCAACAGAGAAAATAGTTTTCTGCTTTTAATCTTATGGAAGATAGAATATGTCAAATATGAATAAATTTTCTTCCACATTTCTTTTAAAATTCCCTCTCCTACTTTTTAAGTTCCAAACACAAGAAATAGCAAATCCATCCATTTTTTTCTTTCTTTCCTCCTTGAAATCCAGGTTCCAAACAAGCTCTAAGATTGCTAAGAGTTAACACCAAACACTCTACACTAAGAAAAGCAAAAAGTGACTTTTAAGTCTAAATTTGTTTTTGCTCTTACGTTGAGGAGCTAAGAAGCTTTGTGGTCTCGAAGCACATTGATCTGTGTGTCCATACATACAAGGAGTTGAATATATGAGTTATAAGAACACAAAAGATCACTGGGTTGGAAGTGATTACGCATTCATCCAGTCCTAGTCTAAGAGAAAATTTACTGTGTGGTAATTTTTCATAGTTAATTAATAGTTTATTTGATTATGATAACTTAGACAATGATCGGTTTGGTAATAAGTTTTGAAAAATTCAATCAATTAATGTTCACCATGGTTTTTTTTTTTTGCTACTGTTAATAAACTCTACTTTAGAAAGTCACAGTACCCAACACCACGAGCTTCGCTTGATTACTAAGCATCGACAACTAAGGCCAACTTCAACCCATATTATTATAACGTGACATAGTGGCATCTAAAACTCCTTTAACCCATGCGCTATAAGCATCGCTATTTTAGAGGAGAGCTACATATAGTGTATCACTATTTCATGCTATTAAATAAAATAATATTACTTTTTGATATATTATGTAGGATAAAATATATAAGTGGTAGAAATTTATTTAAAAGTAATTAAGAAAATAAAAGTAAAAAGAATATATTCTTTTTTAGAGTAAAAAATAGAATATTGGGCTGGAGATGAAATACTGTTTGATAATGACATTTACTCTATTTTAGAATATTGTGTAGTATATTTTAGAGTACTGAGTTGGAGATGGCCTAACACCACATAATCCATATCATCATGTGTTTCAATGTCCCTAAAATGCCAATTACAATGTATTGGAATTCAGACTAAATGGTTATTATCATATAACATTTAGAGTAATTGCACTGGTGGCCCCTAAACTTTACGGGCGTGGCAAATTACCCCCTAACCTTTTATTTTTGGCATTTTGCACCCTGATCTCAAAAACTTTTACAAATTACTACAAATCGATTACGGGCGTAAAAAACATGGACAAACATTGACACATGCTTGTCACATGACCCATTATGAAGACATTTATGTAATTTTTCTATTTATCTTCTTCTTTCTTATCTATTCTACATTTCCTTATCTTTCTATTTTTTCCCCACTTTCTAAAACTTAAAGTCTCAAACTCAAATCCCTTTCTCTCTCAAACTTGCTTAAAACTCAAACTCAAATCCCATGGCTTAAAACTCAAACTCAAATCCTATGGTTGCCACCACCACGGCCACAAAAGCTCTCAACTTTCTCATTGCCATCCTCATAAACCCCAAACCATCCTCTAAATTCACTTTCTTCCCTTGTACCCTTAAACTCTTCTCCACAAAGCCCAACAGAGCCCTCTTCTCCGCAGCATCCGCCACTGTGAAACTCCTTCGTCTACGTCGTGTTCCACTCCGTCAATGGCATAGGCCCCGTCTCTGACGTGGATGTGCACATTATCAAGCACTACAATTGGGACTCCAAGGCGATGATGGCATTGGTCTCTTTCGCCGTACTCTTCAGCGGGTTTAGGCTCAAGGTACAACTCCTCTCCACCAACCTGCTTGCCAAAGCCATCGCCAGTGACCTCAAGCAACTCCTGTTGGGTTTTGTTCATAAGTGAGCTAAGTGTGTAAGTGCGTGTAGAGGAAATAATGTGTAAAAAAGAGTCCCATATTGATAACTTATAAGAGAATATGCTCTTTATAAGGAAGTGGCTATCTAGTGGGTTTAAACTAAGTGCCAGTTAAGAGTCTACCACTTGGCACACTCACACACTTGCCCAGGTGGCAAGCATTTGCGAAGGCGAATGCGAGCCCGAGCCTAAGCCCGTCGCGACGGGACGGGATAGGATGAGGCGGGGCATGGTCATGGGCAGTGAGGCTATAAAGGCACCATTGGCGCCTTTAGGCGCACTTGTGGCACTTAGGGCACGTGGATCGAGCGAGAGTACCACGAAGTCGCAGACTCTCTCGCAACGATTCTCGCTGGTGCCGCAATGCTCGTGTACCCATTTAGAGCTGCGGCGCAGCTGAGACAGCCGTGGCGCACAGGAGCTATGAAAATTGGTTGGGTGCACCAGCGCCGCGGCGTCCAACTGTTATGACGGTTTTTCCTGACCGTTTTTCAGCGAAGAGATGTGACTCTTTGACTGAAAAATGAAATCTTCTCTGCATAAAATATTTTTTATACGTTTTTAATGGATGAGAAACAAAAGAAAACATCCAACAATCTTGTCAAACACTTCTATTTACAAATCTTTGCCATCAATTGAGTTTTTATTATTGCTTTGGTGCAAACTCAATCAAGGCTTATCGTATCATGCGGCGTATTTACAAGTTCGTCCCAAAGCAAGATAAGACGCAAATAAATGCTTAGAAAAAGCGTTTCATACGTGATTCAAGTCTCGTTCTTCATCGTTTTCTTCAAAATTTCAAACAATCTTAAGCATTTATTTTGGAGATGGAGACCGAGACTTTCGTTGCAACCATCAAATTGATGAACCAAGACCTTGTGAAGTTGGATCATTTTGATGGGACCAATTTCACATAGTAGCAAGACAAGTTGAAGTTCCTCTTGACGGCATTGAAGATCTTCTACTGTGCTCGATCCGGAGTTGGCGGCAATTCCCGAGCCCACTGAGGAAGACACCGACGAACGATGAGCGGAACGTAAGAAGCAAGAATATGATGAGCTTCTTTGTCGTTGACACATTCTCAACGCCCTATCGGATCATCTTTACGATCTCTACACTTCCACTTAATCGGCAAGGGAGATTTGGAACGCGCTCGAGTTCAAATATAAGGCCGAGGAGGAAGGTACTAAAAAGTTCATGATATCAAAGTATTTTTATTTCAAAATGAGTGATGAGAAAGCAATTCTTGTACAAGTACATGAGTTGCAAGTAATTTTCAATAAGTTGTGTACGGTGCAGATTGATCTTTCCGAGTCTTTCCAAGTTGGTGCGATTATTGCAAAATTGCCATCATCTTGAAATGGATATAGGAAGAAACTTCTTCATATATCACGCACCTTCGAATCGAGAAAGAATCGAAGGTGTGTGAAAAGCTTGGGAACATGAGTATTGGTTCTTCATCAAGGGCACATGCTGTAGATGAGCTCAAGAAGTCCAAGAAAGCTCATGAGAACGTTCTTGGTCCTAAAAAGGATCGAAACAAGTTCAAGAACTCTAACAAAACCAAGCTCAATGTGAGTTGCTATGTGTGTGGCAAGAGTGACCACTATGCTCGTGATTGTAGGCACCACAAGGGCCAAAAAAACGAGGCTGATGCAACTAATATCGGTGACGATTAAATCGTCGTCACTATGAGCGAAGTCATGGCGGCTAAAGACAAGGAACCTTGTTAGTGGGAATTAATTAGGCAAAACGGGTGTAAAATCTATTTTTGAGTCGGAAAAGCTTGTTTTATCCCATAATAGTATATTTGTTGGAAAGGGCTATTCTAGTAATGGAATGGTCAAGCTCTGTAATATTGACAATGCTATTAATAATAAGAATGAATGTTGTTTCCGCTTATATGATTGATTCTGTTTCTTTATGGCATGGTAGATTAGCTCATATTGGTATTAGCACTATGAAAAAAACTAGTTATCTGTAGAATGATTAATTGCAATGTTGATGAGTTCAAAAATGTGAAATTTGTATAAATATAAAATGACTATAGAACCATTTCGTAGTGTAGAGAGAAATACCAGTTTGTTAGATCTTGTACATAGTGATATTTGTGAGCTAAATAATATGTAAACTAGAGATGGTAATAGAGATTTTATTACTTGTATTGATAATTGCTCTAGATATACATACGTTTACTTACTTAACCACAATAATGAGGTTTTCCATGCTTATAAAGTTTATAAAGCTGAAGTTGAAAATCAATTAGGTAAAAATATTAAAATCCTTAAAAGTGATAGGGGTGTTGAATATTTTTCTAATAATTTCATCGAATTTTGTGAACAAAATATAATCATACATGAATGTTTCGCACCTCGCACCTCGTACACTAAAATTGAACATCTCTAGAGAGGTTAATGCTATGTTGTTGCATGCCAAATCGCCATTTAGTTTGTGGGGTGAAGCTTTATTATAGCGTATCATATCCTAAATAGGATTCCTTCAAAGAAATTTAAAACCTCACCATTTGCTATATGAAAAGGTAGAAAACCCAATATCGGGTATTTCAAAGTGTGGGGGTGTCTTGCTCATTGTAAGAACTTAGATCCTAAAAGGACCAAGTTGGGGCCAAGAGGGATATTGTGTGCTTTTGTTAGGTATGCCACAAAAAGCAATACCTATAGACTCTTGAGTTTGGAGTCTAATAAGATAATAGAATCAAGAGATGTAGAGTTCTTTGATAATTTGACTACTTCGGAGAAAGATTCTTAAACATCCACAATGAAATATTATCGTGAGGAGAACTCTTCAAAGGTTGTTGAAAAAATAACCCGAGCTTCATAAAAGCAAACGAATTGAAAAGTCTATTATTCTTCAAGTGGAAGACTATCCTAAAACTTTTAACGAAGCTATGGCTTCAAGGGATTTAGCTTTTTGGAAGGAGGCTATACAAGATGAGTTTGAATCTATTATAAAAAACCACACTTGGGAGCTTGTTGATTTACCAAAAGGGTCTAAACCCATTGGGTGTATGTAAGTAGGTGTTTAAGAAGAAGTATTGATAGTAATGGTACTTTAAACACTTACAAGGCTAGAGTAGTAGCCAAAGGTTTTCGACAAGAGGAAGAAATTGACTATTTTGATACGCATGCTCCGGTATCAAGAATAACAATAACTAGAGTGTTGTTTGCGTTAGCTTCATTGCATAACCTTTATGTTCATCAAATGGATGTCAAAATGGTATTCCTAAATGGAGATCTTGATGACGAGGTCCATAAAGAACAACCATGGGGTTTTGTTCTACTGGGAAATGAATATAAGGTATGCAAGCTTGTTAAATCCTTGTGTGGATTAAAACAAGTACCCAAGTAATGGCATGAGAAGTTTGACACCATCATTCTCTCAAATGGGATTTGTTCGAAATATATCCAATAAGTGTTTGGACACGAAGGTACGTGGTGACATTGTGACATATGTATGCCTTTATGTTGATGATATGTTGATCATTAGCAATGAGATAAAAGGTATATTAGAAACGAAGAGGTTACTATCATCCACTTTTAAGATGAAAGATTTTGGACAAATTAACACTATTTTGGGCATCAATGTGAAACAAAATAGTAGGAGTTTTGACTTGATCAATCGGACTATATTCAGAAAGTGTTAGACAAGTTCAACTATTTAAAATTCAAAGAAATGAATGCCCTAAATGATCCAAGCCTTAAACTTGAAAAGTATACTGGACGAGCCGTGGCTCAACTCGAGTATGAGAGTGCTATATGGTGTCTTATGTATTTGATGCAATGTCCAAGACCAGATATAGCATTTATTGTTAGTAAACTTAGTAGGTTTGCTAGTAATCTAATCATGGAGTCAGAGTTTGTGGCTTTGGTTTCTGTGGGACAGTAAGCTGAGTAGTTAGGGATCTTCTTTTAGAAATCCCATTGGCTTGTGAGAATTCAAATAAAGTATCAATACATTGTAATAGCCAAGCTACTTTAGCATGGGCGTACAGTGAAGTGTACAATGGGAAGTCTACACATATAAGTCTAAGACATTATTTTGTGAGAAAATTGATCAAAGATGGAATAATTTCACTCACGTTTGTGAGATTAAGCTATAATCTAGATGTACCATTTACTAAACCTCTTATAAGAGATTTGATAAAAACAACCTCAAGAGGTATGGGGTTAAAACTCCTTAAGTAGAGGTCCACCAATGATGGCAACCCAACCTAATGCTAGGAAATGACTAGTCTTAGGTTCAATAGGTAAGAACAAGTCATTGATAAGTAGATTGAGATAGCACTTAGTGAAGTGCGGACTGTTATAGTTTTTTTAGGGTTGAGTTATATACTCTTAATGAAGTACGAATATGAGAATAAGTATTCGTTACGTAACAGGAATATTGTAAGAACTTCACCTATGTGAACTTTGAGATGGTGCTGTGTCAAGTGAGAGTTGGAGTTTCTCTCATGAAAAAGTTCATGAAATGGATTAGCATAAGGCCATTAATAGTGCTAAGCGTGTGATGTTGGCAAAGAACATAAAGGAGTGTGTGTAAGTATATCACCGATCTTAACACAAGGAGTAGATGGTTCAAAGCTTTTATGCTACCAAGAATTTCGTTAAGGTTTTGTGATGTGTTTGTGATGTGATCGTGCCTAGCCAACCGAGAGATGTTATCGAGGCACCTGAAGGTCCGATGACGAGAGCTCGCACGAAGAGATTCAAGGAACAACTCAACTTGTTCATGACGAGTTTCTTCAAGGAACATGAGCATTCAAGCGAGTCAATGAAAACGTGCGTACACGTTATCCAAGCAACTGAAGGCCACAAAATAAGCCCGACGGGTTACTAATTGCTCGTCGATAAATTTTCAATACTTTTTATGTAATTTTTCTTAAGTATTATTTAAATAAGTGTTAGAATCATTTTGGAACACTTTTGGGATTTTTAGGCTTGTTTTGGTGAAGTTTAGAAGAAGAAGACCCGAGGCCTTGCCGATCGGTCGCCACCTTCCAGCCGATCGATCGCGAGGATCTACGAATTTCAACAGAGGCTGCGCCGATCGATCACGTATCTTCGCCGAACGATCGCGCGCAAATGTGCGGAACGGAGCCGAGACGTTGCCGATCGATCGCGTACTCTAGCCGATCGATCGCCAGTCTAGCCGATCGATCGCCCCGTCTTAGCCGATCGATCGCGCCGAGTCGCAAAAATCGTTAATTAGGGTTTTGCGCGTTTTCTTAGGTTATTTTAGGTAATTTCGAATTGTTTTTAGGCTATTTCCGAATTAATAAGTTTATTAGCTGGCTGTTAGGGTTGTAAACTTCTAAAGGCCTATATAAAGGTCCCTTAATCAATAATAAAACAGATTACGTTGTTTTTTCATCCAAACACCTTGTGTGAGTTTCTCTCTGAGTTAGTCTCAGGATTTTGAATCGATCAAGTCCAACGCTTGACGATTCGTAATTGAACTTATCAAACGGCTAAATCACAACCGTTTGTGGCGTTCTTCGACCCATAGATTTATCAACGGAACCATCATCGCCGTTGTGGCATCGCAACAATCCATCCTAGCCGAGTTGGAAAACGGGGCTTCTATCAATTAGTGTTCATCCGACAAGAAACGATCGTCAAACAACGGTTCTCGCTACGAGAATCGCATCAGTTTGCTAAGGTTAGGTTCAAATCGAAAGATACCTAACTGTATTATCATTCTTTTATTTATTTGGAAGTGTAATTAGCTCATTTTTGAACAAGTGGGGGATTGTTGGGTTTTTTTCATAAGTGAACTAAGTGTGTAAGTGTGTGTGGAGTAAACAATGTGTGGAAAAGAGTCCCACTTTGATAACTTATAAAGAGAATGTGCTCTTTATAAGGAAGTGGTTAATTGTAAACTAAGTGCAAGCTAAGAGTGTGCCACTTGGCACACTCACACACTTGCCCATGTGGCGAGCATTCGCACAAGAGAATGCGAGCCCGAGTGCAGCGCACCGCGACACGTGCATGCGCGCTCGACGGGACGGGGCATGGTCGTAGGCAGTGAGGCTGTAAAGGCGCCATTGGCCCCTTTAGGCGCACTTGTCAGACTCTCTCGGGGTGATTCTCGCAGGCGCTGCAGCGCCTAACGAGTAGCGCTACGGTGCTCGTGTACCCATTTACAGCCACGGTGCGGCTGAGAGAGCTGCGCACAAGAGCTGTGAAAATTGCTTGGGCGCATTAGCGCTGCGGCGCTATTGAGACAGCACCGTGGTGCCAGCGGCTGCACATGAACATTGCCGCGACGCCCAGCAGTTATGACAGTTTTTCCTGACTGTTTTTCAACGAAGAGATGCGACTCTTTGACTGAAAAAAAAAATCTCCTCTTCATAAAATATTTTTTGGACGTTTTTAATGTATGAAAAACAAAAGAAAACATCCAACAATCTTGTGAAACACTTCATGAACAAATCTTTGCCATTAATTGAGTTTTCATTATTGTTTTAGTGCAAACTCAATCAAGGCTTGTCGTACCCTATGGCGTATTTGCAAGTTGATCCGCAAAGCGAGATAGGACGCAAATAAAAGCTTAAGGAAAGCATTTCGTACGTGATTCAAGCCTCGTTCTTCATCATTTCCTTCAAAATTTCAAACAACTCCCTAATATTTTGGAGCACGCCAACGATCTCATGCCCAAGCTCGATGCTCTCTTTGATCTTGTTGGGGAGATCATCTATGTCACGAAGAAGATCGTCAAGTTCTACGACCTCCCCCACTATGACTACTTCACTGCTGAGTCTTCCGAAATCATAGCCGCCGTTTCCCACATCCCCACCGTTGTTTACAGGACCATCAAAAGCCATAGCAAAAATCCTTTTCTTTTGTGTGTTTATTGGACCATTAGAAGCCATAGCACAAACCCCTGTTTCACATTAATATGAGAAATACATTTTGCGAGATGGGGCTTTTCTTTTTCTGATAAATAGTAGCATAGAACAAAAATAAAGAAATGATCTTGTTTGGTTTATGGGTTTGGAAGTTCTGAAATTTTTGCATTGAGTAGTGGATGTGATTAAATGGCTTGCTTAGCATTAAAAGTCTATGGTTGACATGGTTTATGTGATTTTTGGAATTTATGTGCTTTGCCAAAATTGTTTTTATTGTATAATCGTTGTAGTTGAAACCATTTTGAAAAAAAAAAATTAAAACTAAAAATTTGGGACTTCCTTGTAAGGTTGTTCTTCCTAGTTCCTCATATGGTTCGTGCTACCCAACAACCCTCGTCCCGCCTTGCAAGTCCATCCTCACCTGATGACCCCGCCTCGCCGCTCGGCGGCACCTCACCCTTTAAAGCAGGTTTTTTTTTAATTAAAAAAAAAGGTCATTTATAGAGAGAAATAAACAAATAACAAAAATTTTGAAAAAAAAAAAGGAAAAATGATGAAGAAGAAGATTAGAAAATAACTAAAATGTCCTTAATAATGAGGTATGTGACACGCATATGTCATATTCCGTCCAAGTTTTTGACGTCCGTTATCGATTTGTAGTAATTTGTCAAAATTTTCGAAATTAGGGTACAACTTGCTAAAAATAAAAGATTAGGGGGCAAGTGTCCAAACACGTAAAGTTTAAGGGGTACCAGTGCAAAATACTCTTAACATTTATTTTATTAACTGTTACATGTGTAGTGATCAAGTACAAAAATGTTGGAACCCACATAATTATCAGTCTTTTGGATTCATGAAATTTTTTTTATATATTTTTAAATAGAAATTTTATTCAAAATTAAAGATAAAGACTATACTGATTAAATATTATTATACATCAAATGATAAAACAAAACAATACAGCGGACGAAGTAGGATTACATAGTAGAGTAAATTACATTATAATTAATATTTTTAACGCCAGGTAGAACCAACTAAAAAATATTTAGAATTTCACCTTCATTCAAGCAATATTGATGACATGACATAGAAGTTGAATAATGTTTGAAATAATTATGAATATAAAAAGGTTGCTTCTATTTACACACCTAAAATTTCTTTCCACACCCCTTTTTAAAAATTATTTCAGAAAATATGAACATGTTTTATTTAATTTTTAAATTTCCAAAAATGCCCTTTGATTAAGTGCTTTCCTTTGTTTATTTTCACGGCAAACCCACGATTATTCATAACATTTCCAACATCTCCATGTTTTTTGCCAACCGTAAAACTATATATATATATATATATATATACACACACACACCAGATTGAGTTATTTTTCTTTGTTCACACCCATTTTCGTTTGTTCTGCATCATCTTCACTCTTTTTCCTAAACAATTTGTTCTCCAAAAACAAGCCTTTCACTATGTGTTTTATTTATAGTCTGTTTATACTCCCAAAAGAGAAGCATCAACAATACATCAATACAACTCAAAAAAATAAAACCAAAACATCACCCATCTAGCAAAATAAAAGATGTTATATATATATATATATATATATATATATATATATAAACCGAACAAGTGCAGAAACACAAACAGGCCACAGTCTTATTATTTGAATATAATAATTATTTTCCTAAGAATTTATCTTCACAACAGAAATTCATGCAACTTAAGATTAATGAGACGGATAAAATGATGACGATTGCAGATGAGAAAGAAAAATGAGAAGTCAGTTGGTTGTGGTTTGGGAAGAAAAAATAAAATTTACTTTGAAAGGGCAATTTTAGAGTAAGGATAATTTTTTATTTTTTGGCCACGCAATAATTCACCACAAACATTATTGATATATCGCCGATATTTCTTAAAATTTTGCACAAAATTCCATAATACCCAATTTTTGTTTACGTAAAATTTATCCGAAATTTCGGTGTTTGGCCCCAAATTTTCGTTGTTGGTAGTGATTCATTTCCTGATAAAACTTGTTCAAAATCTGTGCACAACACTTCTCCGTTTTATGCATGAAAAAGCAAATTTCTAAAGGCAACGTTTTAAATGAAAAAATTATACCGCTGACTACTAGTGACCCAGGTAAAGAACAGGCAATTATGGAATATGCCTTGCTTCTGTATCTAAATATAAAATAGAAAAATACAAGCAAAAACATATACGAAGTAAACTCTAATCCCAAAGAATAAATTATGCTACAAGTCTAAATTTGAATACATAATTATACTGGAAGGTGATATCCTTAACTTTCACTTTCCTCTGCAACTCTTCTAGTCCTTTGGTTATGACTTATACAAAATCATGAAAGATAATTCTTTACCAACAAAAGTAATCGTCCAATATCATTGTTCCGCCACTGCAATTCGGCTGATGATGAATAGCTGAATTTCCCTAAATGTGCATCAAATCTCCAAAAAGACGCACCGAGAAGGTCAAGTTTCGAACATGAGATTTAGATAACAAATGAACCTCCGAAACAACTATCTTCTGCTTGCAGCCTTGCCCTTGCTTAGGTCGGCAAGTTCTTCTATGAGCTTCCTCTCATCGCTGCTTAACCGTTTCGGAATTTCAACCTGCACCCGTACCAGCTGATCACCCCTCATGTTGCTTTTATTAAGGAGAGGAACACCTTTCTTTGCCATCACAAGGGTTGTGTTTGGTTGAGTACCAGCTGGGATCTTCAAATCAACCATGCCATCCACTGTTGGAACCTTGATCGCTGTCCCCAAAATCGCATCGATATAGGACACCTTGCAGGTGTATAAGATGTTGTTGTCATCGCGTTTAAGGATTGGATCGGGGATGACTTCAATGATTACAAATAAGTCACCAGGAGACCCACCTCGTCTACCGGCATTACCTTCATTCCGGACTCTTAACCGGCTGCCAGAGTCCACACCAGCTGGAACTTTGAGACTAATCCTCTTTGTCCTCCTAACTCGACCATCCCCGGAACAAGTGTTGCAAGGGGTGGAAGTTTCCCCAGTTCCGCCACATGCAGAGCATGTCATGACCTGCTGGAAGACACCTAATGGGGTCCTTGCTGATGACACAACTTGGCCTTGCCCACCGCAGGTGCTACATCTGGTAGGCGTTGTGCCTGGTTTAGCACCTGAACCATTGCAAGTTCCACAGCTCTCTAATCGGCTTATTTCAATCTCCTTCTCAACTCCAAAAACTGCTTCCTTGAAGTTCAAGACAAGATTGTAATATTCATCCTGGCCATCGACTGCTCTACTTCTAGACCCTCTTCCTCCCATACCACCCATACCACCCATGCCGCCCATGCCCTCAAATAGCGACTCAAACAAATCAAAAGGATTGCTGAAATCCTGCCATATTCAAGTTGTCAAATGTGAGACGGGAAACACAATCATGTTATAATGAGAATTCAATTTCCTCAGGACGAGAGAAAAGATACTTACCCCCATGCCCATACCAGCACCTTTAAGCCCGGCCTCACCATACTTGTCATATAGGGATCGTTTTTCATCATCAGACAGAACCTTTATCACAATCAATATCATTTTAGAACATCATTAATAGAGGCCAAATTTCCACCACATCAATCTTAAATGCTAACGCATGTTTTTACCTCGTACGCATTGCTGATATCCTTGAACTTCTGTTCTGCCCCAGGTTCCCTACAACATCGAATGGAATAAGTATCCCCGAGCAACAAAAGGCAGGATAAATTAAAGATTGAAATAAAATAATTCTTTGCACCACACATTACTCGAATTAACAGTACAATGCTAAGAGCTTACAATCACTCATTTTGGCACACGACATAGAAGTGTAAACCTGCATTTAACAGACATGCAGCTTTGAAACTAAAAAGGATAACTAGACATGGACTCACTTGTTTACATCAGGATGATAACTCCTCGCAAGCTTTCGATAAGCTGAAAGAGCAAGAAGGTAGAAAACACAAATGAGTAAAGGATAATATAATAGGCAGTGCTCATTGGAAGCCAAGACGGAGAGATAATGATAGATTTCAACTACAGTAAGGAATATATTCACATGTGACATATTAAAGAAGGCAAGATATTAAATCCAAATAAAGCACCAAATTATAAAGTGTGGCACTAACCGCTTTTAATTTCAGGTTTACTGGCATTTCTCGACACCCCAAGGACAGAATAGAAGTCCTGGATAACAAGAAGTTAGTAATTTAATTTACGGGGTGAAACAGTTAATTGCATTGATCCACTTATATCATGGAAGCCAACAAAAACTAGTGATACTCACGGACTCTGCTCTAACAATAAATCTTGCTCCTCTACGGCGATGTGAGGTTGGCGATGACACCGATGGTGATGGAACAAGAAAAGAATCCCCAGAAAATAAGCTTGAAGCTTGTGCGCCAAAATCGCGTAGTTTGTTTGTGAAACTGGTAGCAAGATAACATAAAATTTATCAGACAACACTCGACCATTTACCTAAATCTGAAAACACATGAGACCATTCAATAAAACGAACTGTCCTAAAACTCTAACAGCAAAATGCGACTCAAACTACCATTTGTGTTGTCTGCGAGACACCAATAGAAATCTCATGAATAGAAGAGAGCAGCAAAGCACTAGTTTCTAGTAACCCATGATTTGCGATACTGTAATGTAACAAATTAAACAATGTTGCTCTCAATAATAGTCTTCCATCAGTTACAGGTTTGCTGCAACTAAACAATCACAATGGAGAAAAGACAGAACATCCAAAAGTTGAAAACTTAGATGCCTTTAGTCACAGGTATGTTTAAAAACTTCTAATAAACTAACAAAGCATTTGAAGCTAGTCCGTACCAGCATTGGGATATCAGAATCTTGTTTGTAGCGTAGGACTTCAGCATAGGATGAGGACAAATACCCCATTGAGCGACGCAGGTACTCCCAAAAGGTATAATTGCCATCTGGTATATATATACAAAGAAAACGACAAGCCGATATTTTAGCCCGATTAACTTCTGCACGTACAGACATATATGAACTATAACTCCAAAATTAATGTGACCGGTAAGTGATAATGGTATTCTAAACTTCTAACAGCACATTCGTGCACCGTATAAGCTCATCGTACTGTATAACATAATACTGTATAACACAATACACAGCAAACATGCCCTTGCATATGGTTCCAAATCACATTATCGATCGAGAATCCACACAACCCATACAAAGCTATGAACTGAGAATCCGATAACCGATACTGTTGGAGCCAACATACCAGTTGAATTAGAACAATAACCACAACATCCTAATAGTGTAATCCACTATATTTCAAGGTGAAGATATACAGAGTCATTTGAAAACATCATTTCCTCTACATGGTTTCTTATCAACTGACCAATATGATAACTCTAGAACAGCACATAAACCTAAAAATGCATCGTATAAAACCCTCGAGTTAAACCTCAATCGAAGGAAATTCAAAGATAAAACTCTCAGTTTTCGACAAGTAGAAGTTCCATTTCAGCGATATAACCAAATAGAAACGACCAAACCAACAAAAAAGGCAAATCCCAAACAAGCTTTTTCTGTACCCAAAAAGCTCGCAATTTTGCAAGGTAATAAGGAATTGAATGAAACGAACGGAAAAAAAAAAACAGAAAAAAAACCCAACAAAAGAAAAACAAATAGACAAAGGAAATGAACCTGGTTGTTGCTGGTGAAGGTGTGGGTGGTGCGTTGGGTTGCGGTGTAGGAGAGCAGAGCTCGTCGGAGGATGAGGTTTTAGAGAGAGAGAGAGAGCACCGCAGCTTCTCTTTCTTGGAGACTCAACACCCAAACTAAACCTCACAAAATTCTTTTCTATATTTTTTTTTCCTTTAATTTTTCTGACCTTAGTAAGCTTTGCTATTGACATAAATACCCATGTATTTATTTATTAATTTATAAATAGGAAAAAATAGCGAAAAATAGCGAGCCCTTATTCGCTGCTTTCGCAACCCTAATGGCTAAACCCTAGGGTGGGCTTATCCTCTGACTGACTGACTGACTATTCCTATGTGTGGCCTTTTAACCGCCAGGTTTTATAAAGGGTTTAAGAACATGTATAATTTTGTTTTTTTTTTTTAATTGACTTAGAATTTAGAATACGTAATAATTGATAAATAATGATAATGGAATTTAATGCTAGTTGAATTCTAAAAAATAGTTAGTAATAATTTCATGAAGAATCGTTGTTTTTGGTTGAATAAAATGTCAGATTTTCTTGCAAAGAAAAAAAGATAGAAATGTCAATCAAATGCATAATTCATAGTATTTATTAATTAAGAAGAATATAAACAATATTATCTGGGACTAGATGTTAGAAGAAAGTTCCAGAATTAAACAGTTACATGCAGTCGTACACTATCAAAATGAGTACATAATCAATAAAGTTATTGAACAGAAGCTCGCATTGGTATTTAGTAATATTTCATGGCTTTAGGAGTTCAGATCTTCGTGCTTTTTAGGCCCACTTGATTTTAACCATCAAAGAGATCTTTCTAGCCCATTCAAGAGAAATTTAAAAGGGAGAATTTCAAAATAAAGTCATTATTGGTGTTACTTACTAATCTATGCTTTTAAATGGTATATTTTATTTATTTTTATTCCATGTTTATAATGTAAATTTTTAGAGTATATATTAAAAGTGCAATACATATGGGGTATAGATTATCTTGTGCCAAGAATGAGGCATTCTTCAAAATCTCCCAATTTAAAACAAATGTCATTTTCTCGGCAACTTGTTTTAAAAAATATCATTTTAAAAAATAATTTGCGGTTCATGTCACTTTTTAGTAGTGAACTTGATCAATTTTTTTAATTTTTTTTGTTTGTTTGTTTTTTTTTTGTTTTTTTTTTTTTTACAAATGATGAAAATAAAAAAGGAAAAAGAGCACAACATAATAATTTTTTGATTAAAAAAATGACATGACATGCAATAGTAGCATAGGTCGTAAACTTAAATATCAAATGCAATATTAGATCAAATTTTCTCCCCATTTCAACTCTTAGATGGCTCCAATACATTGAGAAATTTTGAAAACTACCACTTCTAGATAAGGTGTTTTAAAAAGTTACCACTTACAAAAATAATTGCATTCCATACCACTTTCTTATAGTCAATTTGACCAAATTACCCATTTGTTTTACAAATAAGGAAGATAAGATGAAGGGCCGGTATTAAAAAAAATTGGCACGGTTAGCAATGTGGCATTAAGTGTAAACTTGGACTCGATCAAATTTTCTCCGACATACATTACTCCTGCCAAAAAAGAGTTTACGTATGTTACCCTATAATTTAGTTTAGGATTAATTTACGGGTTATTAACATATATGATCACTTTCTAGTATAAATGTTGCATATTTGAAGATGGTCTTAAAATAAATAAACTTCCAATTTTATAATATGATATTCAACTTCACATGTAAAATTATGAAAACTTCACGTTCAATAAAGGGAGCATGAAAAGGCAAAAACATTCAATACTAATTTCATAATCTAAAATTAAAATGTGGGTTGTTCCCTGGTAGAGGGGGTTAAATCCTTTCACGAGTAATGCACGTGCGTAGACATAATGTGCGAATTATAGTGGTGAGTATTTTTTGTATTCGTTGTTGTTAGAGCAGGTGATTGTAGCGCTGAAAATTATAAACGACAATGTCGTTTATTTATGGTAATGTCATTTTAGTGCTGTTAATGGATTGAAAATTGGTTAACGCATTTGTCTTTGCAAAGACGCAAATTGAAATTAGGTTTTGAGAAAGTATTGCAGGGGAGAAGTTGTTTCGTTGTATTGTATCCCGATATTGGAAAAATTGTTGGTATGAAAATATTTTGTTTCATTGGCAATTTGAATGACCAGAAGGCGCAACGGATCGTAAGGTAAGAATGATTTCTTTTGTAGTCGCGCAGTGTTAGTAGAGAAGGAAATAATAAATTTTTTGTGGTATTTGTTTTGTGTATCTTTTCGTATGAAATACTGTAATTTTCTAGATACTTTGTTTGTTTTTTTTATGAGATTTTTTTTTTTACAAAGATTTTTAAAGCAGAGTAGATCGTGGTAGAGTAAGTAATATTTCGAAATGGGTACTGAAATGGGTCGTTGTTGTTTCGTTGTTTAATTGATTTCCCATTTTTTGTTTCTCTCGTTTTTGTCTTTGCTTTTTTTTTTTCCCACACAGACCTCACTCAATTTAAGTTGTTCTCTTAATGGTATTTTTTTTTTTCTGATATTATCTTTTATCGGAGCTCTCGTCGGTTTGTTCTTAGTGTTATGGACTTTTGTGCTCATGCCTCATGGTAAGCTCTCACACACGATTTGGAAAAGCTTTTTAGCTGATTTTTACTTGTAGGGTTCCTTCGGGGTTTGTTGGGACTTTCAAGCTTGTGATCTCGTCATGATAAAATATTATATGAAATATTAATTCTTGCCTTTTGTGTCATTTAGTGGGGTCTTCATCATATTCTCAAATGCCCAGTTGGTAGTTGGTTTTTTTTTTCTTTGTATGAGTTAAAAATTGACTTTACCCAACTTTTTTAATGGGGATTTGTTTTTTTTTTTTGTTCTTTCGATGGTGCTTTAGGTTTGTTTTTATTGTGCCATTTGGTTTCTTGTTGAGTGCATGATTTTCATCCATGACAAACCGCCGCAGACTGCCAATACAATCAAGGACGGCATTTTGCTCCAAACAAATTTGCTTTATTTCTTGTTGCATTTCCTTCATAACTTCTAACACGCTCTCAAACTTTAATTACAAAAAATTACGCAAACACACATACTCATCGTCGACCACCATTGCTGTAAAAACTATTACACTTCAAATTAAAAGGCTATTTATCAATAAATTAAGTTATACAAACTACATTACAGAACTGAAATCTTACTCATAAAAATGGAATGAATATTTTGTCAGGTTGTAATGGAAATGACCTCTGTAAGAAACAAAAAGTATGTTTGTTGGTGCATACGGGACAAGATCGGAATCTCAAAGAATGAAATTTACAGATGGTGCGAATGAATGGCCGAATGATAACATGCGGGAGTTATGACGTTGCGTGAGCCAATTTGATGGAGATGTAGACGGTTTAGTAGGACCGTTGAAAATGAGATGTAATTCTAGAAATGTTGAACATGATAAGGACACTGTTGAGAAGGAAAATAAGTGCAGAACTTGTAAAAAGGGTGGGAAAAGAAAAAGTCATGCGGAAGAAGTAAATACGGTAATGTGCTAATTTAGTAATAATACATTTCTTTATAGTATGTATAGGCGTTGAGAAGTAATAGGAAGTCATGTTCGACGGGCCCATTTTGTGTGCAGGATTTTACTGTGGTTTCAAATGTTAAATAACACAGCGGTAGATATATAAAAAATACATCGCTTTGTGGGTCGAATTCATCTAGTTTGTTTCGAAGTTCAAGTCCTCGTTCCGAAGGTTAGAGAATAAGATTGTTCAATCTTGTTAAGCCCCTTACTTCTTTCATCGATGCAGCCATTGTTGATTATATATTTGATAAAAACAGAGAATGAAGATAAGAAAAAACTGGTCATATATTTCTCAGAACACTCATTAGTCAAGCATTTTAAATTTCTTTAATTGCATTTTGTAATGTACAAAGAGAATATTAGAGCCACAGATAGACGATTTTTGAATAGGAAGTATTTTTTGACATTGAGCACTCGTACTTGGGTAGACGCGGAGGTAGTATCAACAGTAAAGATATATACATAAGCTATTTTCTTCAGTTTAGTTTTGTACATCCGTTTATAAAATTTTAACTTTTATCTTCGTATATCCTCGTCCTTAACTTTGTATGTTGGAGGTACTGAGTATGGTGTCTGATATTCTAACTGCTAAGGAAAGATTTATATCAAATAACATCCCTGCATATTGGTATTTGACCAACCGCGTAGTTGTAAGTATCTTTTGATTATTTATGTTAAGTTTGCACATATTATTGGTGGTTGACGATAATGCACACGAAGGGGTAGATCTACAGATGCATCTGGTTGGCTTGCTTTCTTAAAACATCGGCATATGAAAGAGTATTATATGGGCCCTCTACATGAATGTGCTGAGGTAAATATTTAAAAGAGAATGTTCATATTTTTTTCGGTTATGTGTAATGGATGTTTCATTAGTTTTGAAAAAGTGGATGGCCGTTTGTATTTTGTAGATCTTTATTCCTGTACTCTGGATAAACCATTGGTTTTGTCTACATATATTGGTTGAGGAAAATGTCGCTGAGATCTGGGACTCAAACACTTTATGCGGCCTTGCCACAGAACTGAATATGTTCGTGATATAGTAAGTTCTTATTACTCTCACCTATTTGTTGTTCTTGTCGCTCGTATTTATTCTAGTTCCTAAAGTTGAGTAACTCCATTCTAATCATTATACATGCACAAGTTGCGCAATTATTATTATAAAATGATTACATACGTTGTTGTATAAATTTACAATTGAGTGAACTTGACGATTTGCTGCTTTTAGAAATTGTTAAAAAGAAACCGACGGGGTGGTGTTTAAAAAATTTCTGCATTGCTGTTCCAGAAAATGTTCCGCAGCAGCCCAATTCTTGGGACTGCGGTGTATTTGTTGGTGATTTCTGATGGGAATTTTGTTATAATATATTTTATTTCGTAAGTGAATGAGTCGCATCAAGTAATAAAGTGATTAATTACAAGTGTCGAACCCACAAGGACCTAGAACTATTAATTGAATTCTTATCAACCAATGCTCTTGAAAATGACTAGGATTTTTTTTTTGATTTTGACTTGAAAATTAAACTAAGAATACGAGTAAAGCGAATAACTAAACAAATGAAATAATGTTGAATTAATATATAGGAAGCAATCCTAGAGTTTCGATTTCACCTAATGGTCTTGTTATCCGTTAACCCAATTCTGACGGCGGTGGTGGAAGGGGGAGGTGGGGAAGTTGTTATGGGGGAGAGTGGAGGAGAAGGTCGAAATATTGGTGGGTATGGTAGAGGTCGGTGGAGATCTGAGGTAGGGGAAAGAAAGGTGGTGGTGTGGTCGTGATTGGGTGAGTTAGGGTCGGGGGAGAGAGAAGAGGAAAAGAAGACGATGGGTAGAAGTGAGTAGGGCGAAAAAGGGAAGGGGACGATATATTTAAAATCGCAATTTGGGGAATTAGCGCCGCGGCGCTGTGCTGCCCAAAAAAACTTGGACGAGCTGGGAAAGGTCGACGCCGCGGCGCTAAGAAGTGGGCGCTGCGGCGCTGTGGCGGGATAGGGTATGGACCGCGGCGCTATGGTGTAACGTCATGATCACCCGAGACGGGGGTGAGAATCCAAAAACCTTCAGCACCGCGGCGCTAAGAGACAGCGCTGCGGCGCTATCGTCGTAGGCTCCGTGTCTTCGGTAGGGCCGCGACGCTAAGAGAGAGGCGCCGCGGCGCTATTTTTTTTTTCTATTTTTTTTTTTTGGGTATACAAGCCTAAACTCGAAACACTAATGGAAAAGAAACCTAATAACTAAACAAAATTGAACAATACTGAAAACATAAAAAGAGACACATGAAAAAGAAAATGCTCCTAACTAGAAAAACAACACCAAAATGAGAAATCAAATAACGGCTAACCTACTATTTACAAAGTGTCGAGATTATGCCCGACGCGTTTAAACCTTTAGATATCGTCGAGGTACGTGACGGAGTTAATGCCACGACAGTCTCCGTTCACGTATGGTTTCACTCTTTGGCCGTTGACTTTGAATGTGCCATTTTCTTCATGCTGAAGCTCCACTGCGCCATATGGATAGACTTATACCACTGTGAATGGTCCTGACCATCTCGATTTCAGCTTTTCGGGAAAGAGTCTAAGCCGCGAGTTAAAGAGGAGGACTTGTTGTCCCGGTACTATGTCCTTCCGAATGATATTCTTGGCATGCCACGCCTTCTCCCTCTCCTTATAAATCTTCGCATTCTCATATGCTGTAAGGCGGATTTCATCTAGCTCATTGAGTTGGAGAATTTGGTGTTCCCCCGCTACTTGAAAGTCCAAGTTGAGCTTCTTAATAGCCCATAATGCCCGATGTTCGAGCTCGACGGGGAGGTGGCACGCCTTACCAAAGACGAGGCGGTAAAGTGACACACCCAAAGGCGTTTTGAATGCCATTCGATACACCCACAGAGAATCATCAAGGCGCCGTGCCCAGTCCTTACGAGAGGAATTAACAGGTTTTCTCCAAAATTAGCTTCACTTCACGGTTAGAAACCTCAGCTTGCCCATTCACTTGAGGGTGGTACCCAAGTGCCTTCTTGTGCCTAACTCCATACTTAGCGAGAAGTGCCTCAAATTGTTTGTTGCAGAAATATGTCCCTTCATCACTAAGAATTGCCCTTGGAGTGCCAAAACGAGTGAAAATGTGTTTGCGAAAAAAGTTTAGAACTACCTTCCTGTCATTAGTTGGTGTGGCAACTGCCTCGACCCATTTAGATACATAATCAATAGCAAGCAAGATGTATTTGTTGTTGTAAGACGACGGAAAAGGGTCCCATGAAGTCAATACCCCATACATCAAACAATTCAACTTCGAGGATGGTAGTCAAGGGCATCTCGTTACGCTTCGAAATATTACCAGTTCTTTGACACCAGTCACATGCGGAAACAAAAGCGTGGGCATCTTTGAAGAGCGATGGCCAATAAAATCCACATTGAAGGACCTTTGCAGCCGTCTTTTTTCCCCCAAAGTGACCCCCGCACTCAAGAGTATAGCAATGGTTTAGAATAGCATCAAATTCTTCTTCTGGCACACAACGCCTAATGATTTGGTCCGCGCAGTACCGGTATAGAATCGGCTCCTCCCAATAATAGTGTTTGGCATCGGAGAAGAACTTCTTCTTTTGTTGAGAGGTGAAATATGTGGGAATAACACCATCGGCAAGATAATTCACGATATCGGCGAACCACGGAAGAGCAGTGGCGGCTAAAAGCTGTTCATCGGGAAACCCGACATCGATTAGCTCCCGCTGCTTCGTTACTTGCTAATGTTCTTCAAGCCTCGAGAGGTGGTCAGCGACAAAATTCTCAGCTCCCTTCTTATCTTTGATTTCCAAATCAAACTCTTGGAGGAGCAAAACCCAACGGATGAGGCGTGGCTTAGCTTCTTTCTTCTCAATCAAATATTTGATAGCCGCATGATCGGTGAATACAACGACTTTATTACCGATGAGATATGGACGAAACTTTTCAAAAGCAAACACAATTGTGAGAAGTTCTTTCTTTGTGGTGGCATAATTGAGTTGAGCATCATTAAGAGTGCGGCTTGCATAGTAAATAGTGCAAAATACCTTGTCTTTTCGCTGCCCCAAAACGGCCCCCACTGCATAGTCACTAGCGTCGCTCATAATCTCAAAAGGAAGCTCCCATTCCGGGCTCATAACAATCGGCGTTGTCACCAATTTCTCCTTCAGCACATTGAATGCCTCTAAACACTCCTTTGTGAAGTTAAAAACAGCCCCCTTCTTAAGCAAATTACACAAAGGCTTGGTGATCTTGGGGAAGTCTTGAAGGAATTATCGGTAAAAACCCGCGTGGCCTAGAAAACTTCGCACACCCTTCACTGTAGTAGGCGGAGGTAGCTTCTCAATTGTTTCTATCTTAGCCCGATCGACTTCAATCCCCATCGATGAAACTCTGTGGCCCAGCACTATTCCTTCTTTAACCATAAAATGGCACTTTTCCCAGTTAAGCACTAAATTTGTCTCTTCACATCTAGCCAACACCTTAGCGAGATTGTCGAGACAATGATCAAAGGACTTCCCAAACACCGAGAAGTCATCCATAAACACTTCAATGATTCTCTCCACCATGTCTGAAAATATTGCCATCATACACCTTTGGAAGGTGGCGGGAGTATTACAAAGACCAAAAGGCATACGGCGGAAGGCAAATGTGCCATATGGACAAGTGAAAGTGGTCTTTTCTTGGTCTTCTGGAGCAATGGCTATTTGGTTGTAACCTAAATAACCATCGGGGAAGCAATAATAATCATGGCCTGCAAGTCTGTCGAGCATTTGATCAATAAATGGAAGCGGAAAGTGATCCTTGCGAGTTGCCTTGTTAAGTTTCTGGTAGTCCATGCAAATACGCCAACCCGTAACTGTTCTTGTAGGGATGAGCTTATTGTTCTCGTTTTTCACTACTGTCATACCTCCCTTCTTTGGCACTACTTGCACCGGGCTGACCCACGAACTATCAGAAATAGGATAAATAACTCCGGCATCCAACCACTTGAGTACCTCCTTTCTCACAACTTCTTTCATGGTCGGGTTGAGGCGCCTCTGATGATCAACTGCTGGTTTGTGATCTTCTTCCATAAGAATACGATGCATACCAAGTAAGGCACTAATACCCCGAATATCTACTAGTGTCCAACCAATGGCTGCTTTGTGTTTCCGGAGTACCCGCAACAGTTTATCTTCATTTTCAGGCGTCAGATCAGCAGCAATAATGACAGGCAATGTGAATGACTCCCCCAAATAGGCATAGCGTAGATGGGATGGCAGCGGTTTTAACTCAAGTTCTGGTGGTTGCTCTGTGGATGGCCGAGTACGACTAGGCCCAGTACCCAGTGCTTCATAATACTTTCTCTTGTTCGGCTCAAAAGAATCCATCCAAGCTGCAATTTCTCTAACCTCATTCTCATCTGCCAATGTGCACTCGTCTTCGATCAGGCACGATTTCAAGGCATCTTCAGATTGGCTCGAAGCTTCTGCTATCGTCATGTCAACAATATCAACCCTGAACACATCATCACTAGCCTCAGGTAGTTTCATTGCCGTGAACACATTGAATGTCACTTCTTCATCGTGCATACGCAGCCTTAACTCCCCTTTCTGCACATCGATGAGAGCTTTTCCAGTGGCCAAGAAGGGTCTGCCCAAAATGATCGGAATATTCCTGTCTTCTTCCATATCTAATACCACAAAATCTGCAGGAAAGATAAACTTATCTACCTTAACAAGAACATCTTCAATAACTCCACGGGGGTGTTTGATTGAGCGATCAGCCATCTGCAATGTAACTCTAGTTGGTTTTGCTTCACCCAGACCAAGCTTCTGAAAAATAGACAGTGGCATCAAATTAATACTTACCCCTAGATCGCATAAAGCCTTCTAAAAAATAGTCCCACCAATCTCACAAGGGACCGTAAAACTCCCCGGATCTTTTAGCTTCCGCGGGAGCTTGCGTTGAATAATGGCACTGCATTCTTCAGTAAGTGCAATAGTCTCATAGTCTTCAATCCTCCTTTTGTGTGCCAAAATGTCTTTCATGAACTTGGCATAGCTTGGCATTTGCTCGAGTGCCTCTGCAAAAGGGATGTTGATGTGAAGCTTCTTAAACACATCCAGAAACTTAGTAAATTGCTTCTCAAGCATGCCATTCTTCAACCGCTGTGGGTATGGGATTCTTGGCTATGTGTTCAGAGGAATAGGCTCAGCTGTAGGTACTGCTTCTTTACTTCCTTTTTCCAGATTCTCTGATATCTCTGTTGCGGTTCGCTGACTGCTTTTTTCTTGAATTGGAAGCTTCTTTTCAGCACTTTCAATGGTTTTACCGCTGCGGAGTGCGATGGCATGGCAATGATCTGTCGGGTTCACCTCGGTGTTGCTTGGCAAAGCTCCTTGAGGGTGGGTGTTTTGAGAGCTAGCAAGTTGGCTAATCTGCGCTTCCAAACTTCTGATCTGTGCATATTGATTCTGAAGTGTAGTCTTGGTTTCTGCCACGAAGTTGTTGGTATGCTCAGCCATCTTTGCCATCATCTCTTCTAAATCAGCCTTTTTCTCTCTTGGAGGCTGAGGCGTCTGCTGTGCAGGCATAGCATTCTGTGTGTTCTTCCAAGAGAAATTGGGATGGTTCCTCCAGCCTGGGTTATACGAATTCGAATACAGGTTGTTCTGCTGGCGGTTGAAATTCCCTACAAAATTAGCTTGATCCACTGACATTGATTTAGTTCCCATAGCATTACCAACCTGACATGCTTCACTAGGATGGGGCCCTTGATACCAAATACACATAACTGAAGCTGTCTGCCCAGAGTTAATTGATAAACTTCCGTTCTACAACTGTCTGATCAGATTCGCTACTTGAGTTGCGAGTGTTTGCACAGCATCTGTATCTACACTATTGACATTATGCCTCAGAATTTGTCGCTCCGCTGGACCATGATCATTATTAAGAGCCAATTCTTCTAGTAATTCAAAAGCTGCATCTTCAGTCTTCCTCATCAAGGCACCATTTGCAGCAGCATTCACTAGTGTTCGAGACAACACCGATAGACCCATATAAAACGTTTGAATCTGCATCCACCTTGGTAGCCCATGTTGTGGGCACTTTCTCAACATCTCCTTGTACCTTGCCCATTCTTCAGATAGTGTCTCATTATAGCCCTGTGCAAAGTTGGCGATTTCATTCCTCAGCTTTGTAGTTTTCTCTAGCGGGAAGAATTTACCAAGGAATTTCTGACAGAGATCCTCCCATGTTGTAATTGACGCAACTGGTAGAGAATTCAGCCAGTTCTTCGCACGGTCCCGCAGTGAAAATGGAAACAATCTCAATTGCACAGCTTCTTCACTGACATTTTGAACCCTGAAAGTGTCACAGACCTCTAAGAAATTCGCCACATATTCCTTAGGGTCTTCTAATGGTAGCCCGCCAAATTGAGAATTTTGAATCATCTGTAAAGTTCACGGTTTCAACTCAAAGTGAGCAGCATTAATGGTGGGCTTACGGATGGCAGACTGATGTTCAGTGACAGTAGGGATCATGTAATCGAGGAGAATGTGGTTCTCCTCCATAGGGGCTGCGTTGGCAAGCTCCTCAGCCATTGTTTCCTGTAGTTGCAATCTAGCTTCTTTAGCTCTTCTTCGATTCTGTCTACACGAACGCTCTATCTCCGCATCCAAAGGGATAAGATTAGTAGCTCCAAGCTTTCGCATAAACCTGTAAACCACAAAAACAATTTAATTTTAACAAATAAATTGAAACGAGCAAAGGTTTTACAAAATCAATATATAGTTGACCTAGGTCCCCCGCAACGGCGCCAAAAAGTTGATGGGAATTTGTTATAATATATTTTTATTTCGCAAGTGAACGAGTCGCATCAAGTAATAAAGTGATTAAGTACAAGTGTCGAACCCACAAGGACCTAGAACTATTAATTGAATTCTTATCAACCAATGCTCTTGAAAATGACTAGGATTTTTGATTGATTTTGACTTGAAAATTAAACTAAGAATACGAGTGAAGCAAGTAACTAAACAAATGAAATAATGTTGAATCAATATATAAGAAGCAATCCTAGAGTTTCGATTTCACCTAATGGTCTTGTTATCCGTTAACCCAATTCTTGTCGTCTTCTAAACTAGTATCGTTGGCAATTCTCTAATTTAACTGTCGTTCTCTTTCGAGCGATAACAATCCTAACATGACAAAGAACTCGCATCCATCGATTTTAAAGTCCTAAGAAATGCAGCACTAAGACCAAGAATCACACACCATGTTCATGTTTATTCGATCTCTAATAATAAATCACAAACATCAATTTAATTATATCTAATTCAATCTGCAGCCATCGCATATAAGATTAAAATTCATACATCATGCACAAAGTAGCTAATTTTATGCAAGCAATAAGAACACATTAAATTGAACGACAATATTGAATAAACGACGACTCAAATTGAATTAACGAATAACAATTCTAATAGGCTACATCTCTACTCTAGGAATTAGGAATTTAGTTCATACTAAAATTGAAATAAAACGAAATTAAAACTAATGTCATGACAGATTTACAAAGAAAATGAAAGAAAGAATGTTGCCGAATGAAGATGATAGCCGAATCGCCTCTGTCTCCAACAAGCGATTCCTTTTGAGCGATGATTTTCTTGTTTTCTGTTCCTCTCTGCCCTTCTTTTTGTTTTCCAATGCCTTTTTAATCGATTCTAGGTCGAAATCCTGAAGTTGGGCTTCTTCTTTGCGTTTTCGGGCTTTTTTCTCGACTGTACGGCCCAACTTCGTCGAGATAGCGCCGCGGTGCTGAGTTTGTAGCGCTGCGGCGCTGTAATATTCTGGGCACGAAGCCAGGCTGCTGGGAATGTAGCGCCGCGGCACTATGAGTGGGCGCTGCGGCGCTGCCGCCTGTTTTTCTCGAATTTCTTTCAATTTGCTCCTTTTTCGCTCCTAGTTGCTCCTTTGTACCTGTAATGACAATAAGACCACAAATTATCATATTTTTCTCATTTTCATGCACTTGTCTAGGAGTTTTAATAACTTAGAACATATATTTTGACACACTATCAATTTCATGCAGAGGAAATCGTTCAACTGCATTGACATATTTAAAGTTAGTTTTTTTGTCGTTTGCTTTTGTCTTTTTTTTTTCCCTTAACATGTGTGTGCTTTATTTTGTGAGACATTTCATGCGTGCCGACTTCTGATAATGTTACACTACCTTAATTTCAGTATCATAGTGATGATATGCGTGCACATCTGGCTATTTTTATTTCAACATCCGTGTATAACAAGAACAAGATGCGGTTGATTGAAATTGCAAGTAACGTTATACGAGACCCAACCCCTGATAAAGGCGTGGACAAGGGCTGTTAAAAAAATAACATTCTGATGAACTCGTGTTAATATAGACTTGCTACGGTGCTGTTAGGTCATAGTACATGTCATTGTCAGCATCGCATTCTATCAAGTCGTCCATATGAGCCGATGAAGCACTTGTGTTTGTTGCCAACTTTCGTTTGTCACATGTTGCACGGTTATGTCCATAATTCTTACACTTGGCACATTGTGTTTTTCCTTTCTTGCTTGATAGGTTTTTCAGTTTTCCCTTTGTCTTCATTACATTAGGATTGTTTATGTCCACCGTTCTATTTTGCTACTGACCAGATCGATCATGTTTCGTGTTAGCATCCATTCACATTGCATGTAATTTATCCATTCGCATTGCATGTAGTTCATCCATTTGCGTTTATGAAATATAAAAACACAAACTTATAGCCTCCCACATACTGCAACTACAATGGGGCTCTCCAATCAACATTGCCACACGTAATCCGCCATCATTCTCAAAGCACTCGGCCGATTGTGGACCTTGGACAATGTCAAACATAGTGAAATTTTACATGACACAATGCTTTAGGTTAACTATTAGTTCCAGTATTCGGAGCAACAATCACAAAGGCATACTGTTATTATCATCACAAAATGCATGGCACAACCGATTATGGTTTATATTCTATAACTTATAGTATTTTGGATAATAGCTTGGGCACATGAATCTGTAGCACCATCGTTTTTCTGAAATATCATAACATTATGCTCCAACATATTAACAACACCTGATCCACTAGACCAACCCATTTTTGTCATCGACTCGTGTCCTTCACAACTGCACACTGAGTGACAAAGTAGTATGTTGCACCTACTTATTCAACATGAATATCTAACATCTTCGCTTAAGAAAAATGCATGCAAACTAGTAGTTATCGTCAATTTTGTTGGCAATCACCAGAACCTTGCGCCTTTAGGGATTTGATACCGTTCCTCCATTGTTAGAATGTCAACATAGAAGTCAATCATCTGCATAGCAAAAATGTTAACTAATTGCAACCGATCACAAAAAATCTGCCAGCAGTAAATCACACATTCAGCCACCACGCATAACAGAAGACTAAACAACACACCTTGGAGCTCATTTGCCTTTTTGGTGTAATACTCAGGACATCATCATTATTCACGGTTATTTCCATACATCTTGCCACTACCTCACTAAATTTTTACAAATATCGAATTTAATAAGAATACTATTGCGCTAAGAACTAAATTGGAAATTAAAAAAAAACCAAAATACCATACTTACCTCTTCGGCAAAGATGAATTAAACAAATACAAAACAAGTTTCAAATCCGGGTATTCTAACCTATACGTGATAAAAAAAAAAAAGCCCTGCAAAATACAGTTTGCCCACAAAATTCCTCTTAAAAAACTGATGATTGTCAAATTTCTCAAAACTAGATATTATATTGTCAACTGCCTCGTTAAATTTTGTTGTCAAGCTTCTTTCTTTGCCATTCTTACTTCTGCTTTCGCTTTCACTGCTATCAAACACAACCGAATGTGACACTTTTTCCTTGCCTTTACATCTTCGCCACCCTTTCCCGTACCTTCTTCAAACAAAACCAGCGGTAGTTTACTTTCTAGATCCCATCCAACCTATGAGTTCCAACTACAAACAATAAACGCCTAACATCTTCGCGAATCTCTCTTTGTATGGTAAGGATTTGTTTAATATCACTGCGCATAATACTATTGTCAGCCTTCAAAATAGCCAACTCAGCTTCATATCTATCTATCCTCTGCTTCGAGGATTGTTTTGTATCACTCGACCTCATGGACATTGCTACATAATATGAAAGTAATGCTAAATAATTTTTCAACAATTCAACACTCCATTTATGATAGTTAAACAATATAACAATAAAAGTTTAATTCTATGTGAAGATCAAATAACATTACCAAAACAAAGTACAAACGACTCTTTTTCGATGACATCAAATTCCCCTAACAATAAAAAAATAAATAGACATCCATAAATGACCATAACATCGACATCCAAAAACTCAAACCACAAATGAAAATTAACACCCATAAATGATTTTCCAAAATATTTCATAAATTAGAACCCCAAACAATATACAAAATTTGTTGACCTCTCATTTTTTACCTCACCACCCGTAGACGAATTTTCTATCCTTATCTCAACTGACCCAAACAAATACTACCACCGACACATGAAACGCTAACTTACAACAAGCTCCAAATGGCATAATCTCTTTCGCCTTACGACCCGCTAATAAATACTAGGACCGCGAATAATAGTATAGCAACTACAAGGACCACCAATAGCCGGACTCTCTTTCGCAAACGAACACCTAAAAAAAGACGCCGTCAATCTCGCGCCTCTTCAATGTCGCACGAATAACCCCCTGCGGCAGTCCTCAACTTTTAAAAGAAAAATTATCTAAGACCTAACACTATTCTAATTCACATTCTAGTATTTTTCAACCTATAAACTCAACTTTTGCAACCGCCATATCAAACCGTCCATTATTAATCCAATGGTTCTAATTAACCCATGACAAATCCCCACTACCAATGTTGTGGGATATTCCCCTGTACACCAGATTCTGCGAAAATTAAATGATACAATACTGAATAAAAATCATGTTCTTAGGGTATAAAAAAATTTAGAGTAAATTTTATAAATGTCCCTGAAGTTTAGGGGTTATTGCATTTTTTTCTTCTACTTAAAAACATCCCATATGTAGTTCTTGAAATTCTAAATTGTGTCATTTCGCCTCCTCCATCCAAATCTTGACAGAATTTCAGAGTATCTTCAATGCAATACTAAATTTGTGTGTTAATACTAAAATTTAATATTTTGACATAAAAGCATCCTCCAATGCAATGCTAGAGCCTTTCATTATCGCACGCTCGACGACATATTAGGAAAATTTCATTTATGGGATTTTTTTCCTTTTCTTCTCGATTTCGACGCATTTTAGAGTTTTTAACCCAAGTTATTTCCCCTATATTTTTACATAGCATAATTGTAAAAAACACGGGCCCTATTTTTGATTTAATAAAACCTTAAAAAAATTTTAAAAAATGTCACTTTTCGACAATTTGTTTTCAAATACGGCAGTTTAAAAAAAAAAAAAGCAGCCCATGCTAGCTTTCAATAGTGAATTTGACCGAAATACCATTCTTTTATTCACAAATAAGGAAGACAAGTAGGGAGAAGTGAGGCAATATTGTAATTTGCGAACGAAAAATATAGCATAACATGCGATAGTGACATAGATCGAAAACTATGGCATCAAATTTTCTTGAAACCTTAGCCATTCGATATTCTTTTATCACTCAGTTTTTCAAATTTTCACAGGGTAAAAATCGCGAAAAATGAAAATAAAAATAACCAACTAATAACAAACCGAAATTTAAAAAAGAAAACCCAAAATAGTCAACTGAAACTGCATTTAATTTTTGATTTTTTTTTTGTATATATTGCCAACAAAACACATTGGCAATTTTTTTAACCCATGTGTATAAAAGGGTTGAATGACCAAGTATATAATAAGCCCATCTCCAATACAAATGCTAACGCCAATGTCAAATTTGACACAAAAATAAAGATAAAATGCCATATTTGACATACAATATTTCAATGCATTAGTCTATTTTTAATGCTATTTTTATTATTTTATTATTATCTAATTGCACAACTCATCAAAGATAATAAATATTAATCTATAGTTAAAAACATTACGTATAGTAATAATAATTTTTTTATATAAGAGATTCTTTTATAATATAAAATTGTAATCATAATGACTTTTACATGCAATGATGAAAAAGTAGTCAATCAATCTTCATTTGTCAAAATTTGGCATTATGTTATACTTTTTGTCAAATTTGGCATCAAGTTTAACATTTTTCAAATTTGGCATTTAAAATGACATTGGATTAGAGAATAATTTTTTTCACTAAAATACTAAATTTTGGCATTGGAACATCAATTTGGGATTGCATTAAAAATTCTCTAACAATAGTATAATTGTGTTATCAACTAATAAAATGAATAGTTTTAATATAAGTTGTAACGTTTGAATAGTTTAAATGGTATAATTACGTTAATTATTTACTCAATTTTATTTAAGTAAATACAAACAATCATTGATATATCTGTACCAAACATTATCCTATAGTTGTGTCTGTGTATGTGCCTAAAAAACATATCTATTAGTATGTACATAAAAAATATATCTATTAGTATGTGCCTAAAAAACATATCTATTAGTTGGTATAACTTTATCAATTAATAATTGAAATAAATTATGAATAATTTAATTATTTGTATATAGTGTGTAAGTAATATTCTTATTAGTTAATTAATATGTATATGAAAAATAAAATATTTATTGCATTTGAATGACATATATCATGTTTAACATATTATGCAATGGTATGAAATGATGATATTCAATGCTCATAAAATTATATATTAATATAATATGCATTAACATATGATATGATATAAAAAATAAATTTTTGTTGAATGAATCTTTTAAAATATGGTATGATATAGAAAATAAATTTTTGTTGAATGAATCTTTTAAAATATGGTATGATATAGAAAATAAATTTTTGTTGAATGGATAAATAAATATTATTTCAAATATTGTATTATATATTTTCACCATCATTAATGATTTAGATTGGTTAGCTATAAAGAGGTAATGAAACTTTTAAGTAAAATGAAAAGTACTATAACATTGTAATTTATTATAATTTAATATACCAAATATAGTATTATTATAATATAACATTTATTAACTTTGTAAGAGTTTCTTATATGATATTATTATCCCTATCATATGAGTTTATACGCATATATACATTACACATATAATATGCATGAAGGTTTAAAAGAAAACAAATAAGAAGAAAGAACAAAAAGTAAATAAATAAAAATATTATTGTGTTTGTTTCTTTCACATTTGTGTGTTGCACATGCAATGTCAACCTTAACCCCTAGATAAAATGTCATTAATAATCAAGATAAGAGACCATTACAAGTGCATTCACTCTTTTTTAGGTTTTAGAGTACTAAAATGAGAAGGAAAAACATTATAGTTTCTAGAGTGCTCCGTAGAATGACGAAAATGCCCCCTGTATTTCCATTTGAGTAAAATTCTAAAGAGTATTTTTTGTAATTTTATGTTGATTGTTTTTAGGATTTGGGTTTTGTCTCTCTCTTTCTCTTCATTTTCTAAACTACGTCTCTCTCAAAACCATCAGTCCTCTCCCTTTGTATCTCCTTAGTCGGTACCGAATTTTTTGTCGGGCTTCTCAATTTTTCTCTTCGCTTTTTTTAGCTTGTTTATTTTCACTCGTTGTCTTTTCTTTTTTTTTTTTTTTTTTTTAATTTTAATGGGTGTTGGTGTCAATCGAGTCGCATGCTTTAGTTTGATTTGTTTATTCATGGGTTAAAATGATCGGTTTATTTTTTTTTTCTCATTTTCAATTATAATCTTTGTCTATGTTTTGATTAGCGCTATTGTATATTTAAGAAATTAGTTATTTTTTTTTGTCTATGTTTGGGTTTTGAGAAATTTTGCTTGAAAATGATTGGTTTTGAGAACTGGAATAAGTTCTAGGGGTGAACACTGGGTGTTTTTTGAGTATTTGGGCGGTTTCAGTTTTAGGTAGATAAACAAAAATATCAAATTAGAATAGAGTAAATTTCATAAATATCATATATTTCATAAATATCCAATGTGTTCAGGCTAAATTCGACAAACCTCCCCTTAGTTTATAATAATACAACAAGTGGCCCTGCGTTTTCAAAATCTTACTAAAATTATACTTTGGTCTGACTTTTCATTGATCGAGTAACGTACTTTTTTATCAAATGCCAAAAATACCCAACTGTCATGTAGACAAACCTTTTTGAGAATAGCCATGTAGATTATTCCTCTTTTTGAGTAAGAGAACATATTTATACTATAAATATATAATTCATATTAAAATAGATGAAAATAAAAAGAAAACAGAGGTGAAAACCAGGAAAAGAAAATTAGGAAAATTTTGGCTACGGTGTGGGTTTGAGAAGAAGGAAAACAAATTTGAAATTCGAAGGAGTTGGATCGTGAATCTGGGAGGTCATCGACTCAAGCACACAGCCGATTAAACAAATGAGTAATACTAATTTGTTCTTTGTTTTCAGCTTCTATTAATGGAAGAAGTTAGGGTTTATATGATTTGGGGCTCTTCGATTCTCTCATTGTAGGTTTCAGCGCCTCTATTCTCTCATTGCAGAAGAGGATCATTCATAAGGTTTCTGATTTTTCTTCATCTTCTACGTATGGTGGAATACAGAGAGTTTCTCAGCTGATGATTTTGTCGCTATTTTGTATGCATGAGGAAATAGGTGTTTGGATACAGAGATATTACTACTCTCAAATAATTCTTAACACACCATAACGAATACACTATTTAGGCCGGGTCATTTTTGACAATGCACATGCCAAATTTGACCGAAAGTCCTCGAAGGGTATAAATTTGGTCAACTTTAAAAAATGTAAGGTTACTTCTTGTATTATTATAAACTCGGGGGAGTTTTGTGAAAACACAGGGGATATTTATGGAATTTACTCATTAGAATATTATAAAACCTGAAAATAAAAATCAATTAACAATGTATATGTTACCATATTTGCTTTCGTTAAAAATCAGTGAACAGTAGTATAAAATGAAATTTTACTCTCTTCTTTGAAGAATTGAAGGATTATTGAGGTTTTTTTTTTTAAAACAAAAAACATAAAAAAAAAAGTTTCGCATTATTAGTGGAAATAGGTGATAAAATTAATATTTTTTGACGGTGAGATTGTAAATTTGTACCTTATGTTATAATTTAACTTATGGTATCTTTTTTTATTTCTTTTTTGCTTTAGGAGTTTAAAAGTCAACCAAGTTTCATTCTTTTTATTTTTCTTTTGATATTTTACTTTTCCAAATTACAAAAGAGAAACAGAGAGAAAGGCAGACTTTCTTCCTTGTTGGTTGTTACTGCCTCTTGCTCACATATTGTCCACTTGTTGTTGCCAAAAAGAAGAACAAAGTAGAATTGAAAAAATTACATGTTGGTGTATATTTTAGGGGTGAAATCGGTTATATAATTCGGTTTTTTCCACGATTTTTTGGTTATTTATTTTTTAAAACCGAAAACCGAATTATTTCATTGAAAACTGAATTTTCGGTTATTCGGTTATGAAATTCGGTTAATTCGGTTTAAAACCGAAAATTCGATTAATGCGGATAATTCGGTTTTTTTCGGTTAATAACCGAATGTCATAATAAACTGTTGGACCTCGCCGGCAGCTGTTGGCAATAATATCTCCTGGACCAATTTCTAAAACACTAACCAAGAGGAAAGAACAATAATAAACTGTTGGCAAAAATAACATACAACAATAACAAATTAAAAACACTAACCATTTCTAAAACACTAACCATTGAATAATATATGGAGTTTCTTTGAGCAATTTCTAATACATTTACCATTCAAAGTGGCAAAAAAACACAAACTGTTGGCAAAAAAAAAAAAATACAATAATTTGGCAAAAATAAAAAATGTAAAATACAATCAGAATTTTTCTTTATTTTTTAAGTTTATTTTAAAAACAATAAGTTATCAGAGTTCCCATTTCCCAAACTAAATAGCAGAGGCAGAGGCGCAGAGCTATTTTCTCACCTGTCGATACTGAGCTATTGAGTACCGGAGGTGGAGACCAGAGATAGAGCTCGGGACTGCGGAGGCTGAGGCGTCGAGTTATCGAGGTCGACGGTAGAAGACGGGGCGACGCCGTGCTCGGCAAAGCTGGACTCGGCACTCGACAGTGCGGCGGTGCGGGAGCGGGACTCGGCGGGCCTGCAAGGAGTCGGGGAGACGCCGAGACAGGGAGACGGTCAGGCCCAGACAGAGCGGGGAGCGGGGGACGGTCGGCACTCGGCAGTTCGTGAAGTTGGCGGTGACTTTATGAAGAAGTGAGAAAATGAGAAGGGGGCAAGGGGCTAGGGCTCGAATTTGGTATTAGATTAATAGATTTTAGAAAAAAAAAATATTATATGTGTATATATATTCAGTTTATCGGGGTATAGTATTCAGTTAATCGGTTTTTTCAAATGTTTTTGAAAAATCGGACCAAATATCTTCGGTTTTTTCGGTTTTCATAACCGAATTTTCAGTTATTTTGAGCAAAACGGTTTTTGGCTTTTTTAATTTCGGTTATTTTTTTTCAGTTATTCGGTTTTTAATTTCATCCCTAGTAAATTTGAACCAACGTCGCGATCCGTGCCTTTAGGGTGTGATGCGGCTATGAAAAATAAAACTGGCTGAAAAAAATAAAGAGACAGAATTTTTTAAGTGGTTCAGCCGTCCTACAGAGTAATAACCTACGTCCATTGTATATTGTATCATCTCAATCAAATTCTAACCAGCCAACCCCTTCTCCCGTTCCGTCATTCCCCTTAATAATCAAGGAATGACAGTTCCAGAGAAGCAAATTATAACGCACGATCCCATAAATCTCGGGATTAATTAACAAATTAAATATGTAGTAATGGTGCACTTATCTCTCCCTAAAGACTCGGAGATTGAATATCTAAACGGTTATATCAATCGCGAGTCTTACGGACTTAATTACAGAACATCCTACGATCGG
Organism: Boehmeria nivea var. tenacissima; assembly: GCA_018132145.1. Taxonomy (NCBI): domain Eukaryota; kingdom Viridiplantae; phylum Streptophyta; class Magnoliopsida; order Rosales; family Urticaceae; genus Boehmeria; species Boehmeria nivea. The sequence continues at coordinate 1,738,726 of CM030886.1, forward strand.
GGCTAGAAAAGCAGAACAGAAAGAAAAACCTAAACTAACACGCGTGGACTTCATCTTTTATCGGGGCTCAGCAGCTTCGTAGGTCTAGCCCTTCGTCTTGCGTGAAGCCCTCACTTCCTTTCTGAGGCTAGCTTCGCGGAGGTTGAATCACCTTCGATGATCCGCGGTCTTCTAGTCCGACAATCCTGCTCCGAGGTACTGGTCATGAAATCGACATCACCTTCGATGGTGTTTGTCTTACTCATCATCTTGGGAGTAGGGTCGAGGACCATCTTCGATGATCCTCACTGACGAAATATCACTTATAACATCTGCCCCCCAATCCCGAAGGTATGAATCGTGCCTAGAGGGATTTCTTCCTTGAGAAGTTTCCCTTCGAAATTTGTGTCTCTCGATGGACGGGCATTTAACGCCCTGACACGTTTTGGAATTTTCGCCGTGTTGACGGGATTTGCTGATGCCAAGTCATGATGAGATTTTCTTCAAAAATCCCTGACCCTCAGATGATAAGGAAAAGATACAAATCGGACGTCCCAGATTCACGCTCGAGGGAGGAGATAAAAAAAAACATCTCTTTGCCTTCCTTGACACATATAAATTTCTTCTTCCTTCTCTTATTTTGAACTTTTTAAAATGTTGAGCATTCATTACTCTCTGAAACTTCAAAAACTCTCAGATTTCTTAAAGCCTTTAGAGAATTCATTTGATTCCTCCGGAATCTTTGCCGGTAAACCAGTCCGATCTTCGACCGAGCCACTCTTCCAACCTTCTGGTAAGTCCTTCGGATTCCTTTTTAACCCCCTTTCTTCAAATGGTTTAAGGTTTTTAGGTTCCGAGATATTGACTTTGTAGTTCCTCTTTTTCATGGAAAGAATGTCTGATGAATCTGCTTCTTCCTCCTCTGGGGCTCAATTTGGGTCTAATCCCCCATCTTAGCGCTCGGAGCCATCTCCACCGGCTTCGCCAGTGGCTTCTCCGCCACCATCGGAGGCGGATATAGAGTCTTCTTTGGCACCTCCACTGCCTTCGACAGTGGAGCAGGAGAAGAAGAAGAAAAGGCCAAGGAAGGCCTCTGTCGCCCGGTCGACTCCCCCTGTTACCCTGAAGACCGCCACACTTCGTGGCTCTCTGGCGCTGCTGCTTCGCGACCAGACTCCTAGGCTTCTGCTCCGCGGGTTACCGAGGCTAACCCCATGCAAACGCCCCAGGCGACGGCTGCTCCACTGCCTCTACCAAGCTCGATAACAATCATGGCAGACGAGCAGATACTCGTTTGCCCTCGCCAACGATTGTCACAGAGAGCAAGGTTTCCACGTGCACAGAGAACGATATGGAGCACCTGTAGAAATAATTCTACTTGCCCGCAGACATAACGACCCGAGCAATGACCGCGGAGGAACGTTCAAACTGTCCTCCATATCAGCTGGCGGCCTTCAACAAGGCCATCATGAAGCACGGGACTCGGTTACCTTTGCATCCTCTGGTTCGAGGAGTACTAGTACACTTTGGTCTTTCTCCGAGCCAATCAAATCCAAACGCCTACAAGATCATGGCGGGGATGCATATCTTGTGGAGGAAGATGTTCGAGGTTAACCTTTCCGTGGAGGAGGTTTGCTATCTCTACAAGCCTTCCTCGAAGAAATCCAAGATTGGCTACTTCTTCTTGGCTCCTTGGAAGAAGAAGAAGATTATGATGACCAACCTGTCCTCCTCCTGTGAAGGATGGAAGGATAAGAACTTCTAGGTCGGGGGTAACTTTGACCCATTTAGTTACGTCGTGGGAGCCCAGAGCGTCCCGAGGAACTACACTGTCCCAGATGAGTCTCATACTTAGAATAATTTTTCTTTTTCTTTCCTCTTTCTCTATTTTCTTCATTGTTTTTCCTCGACTGACTTCTTCGCGGTTGTATGCAGAGTCGTTTGTTCGACCTCCGGTGTCTGGGGATCAGCGGCAAAAGATTTTCGAAGCCTCGCCCTCCTGGACGAAGATAGAGATGTCCGGGACCTCGTCAATGAGGATAATTTAATTACCATCGGGTGGATCTCCACCTGTATAGTGTTAGACCCGGACCAACTCTGCCTGTACAAGCCGGCTACGAAGAAGCCTAAATCCGTGGTTGGGGCGTCTTCAGCTGCGGACGAAGGGGGTGTAGCTTCTTCTTCGAAGAAGTCTACTTCCTCCAGGGCTTCAAAGAGAAAGAAAGCTGCCTCTTCTTCGAAGAGGCCAGCTTTGTCTAAGCCCGCGGCCGCGGCAGTTCTGTCTACGATAAAAGAGGTCGAGGAAGAGTCTTCTTCAGATACTCTAAAGATGAAGAAGAGTAAGACGAAGACCAAGGAGTCAGAGACGGCTCATTCGAAAACGGCTCTATCCAATCCTCCTCCCTTCGGGAGTGAGGATGTATAGGATCCCCAGACTCGGGAAGTCCCCGAGTATGAGAAATCTCAGGTACCCCCAGAGGCTCTCTCGATGACAGTTCCTGAAGTAGTATCTTTCAACGAAGTTGCCCGGGAGGCTTTGAAGGCCGCGGAGGAGATATTCTACAAAGAAGGATCCTCGGCTATGCCGAATCCTCCTAGGGCCTTAGTGGAAGATCCTCATTTGAGCGTTGAGGACTTCCTTGAAGAGGAGCTTGTGGATCCAACTCCTTCGGAGTCAAACGCTTTACCGAAGCCAGCTTCGTCTGCTTCGATGCCGACTTAAGCTACGCCTGGGTCGGCATGTTCAATCCCAATCATCCTCGATGAGGGTAAGTAAATGCTACTTGTAAAACAATCATATGAAGCATTTTATACTTAGAACAATTTCAAATACTAACCTGTTTTGTTTTGATGTTGTCGCAGATGATTTTTTTAGTTGTCTTGGGCGCTCGAGTACTTTGGGGCCCGCGACAAATATTACTTCTGTTTCCGAACCTTCCATCGGGGATAAGGCCAAGGGAAAACAGCCTGTGGAAGGTGATTCTCCTTCAGAAACTACACCCTCGAAGGAGACTCATACTTGGCGCGAGGAGTCTGCTCCTTCGACGTCGAGGACACAGATGGGAGAAACCTCGAGGAAAGACACCACAGAAGTCCCCAAGAATCCATTAGAAGACTTCGTGGTTCCTCCAGCCGGGACTCCTTACGATGAGGGGTCTTTCAATCCCTAGCGGTCGTTCCCGTGGATTGCTGGTCTCGGTCCTATGCTAGACGAGATCTGGTCTGAGGAGAGCTTTCAAGAGATGTCCAAGGAGCTACTCCAAGCCGACAATCGAGAAGGCATGCGGATACTCTCGAAGGTAAGACTTTTTATTTTCTCCGAGAATTTTCAAGTCTTAGATTCCTGATCCTAACCTTCTGTAATGATGTAGGCATTACTTGCAAACTTTATTTACTCCTGATGGACGGAGGCCACATTCACTAAGGGTCAAGAAGACCTCCTCTAACTTCGCGATGAAAATCGAAAGCTGGTCGCAGAGCTCTCCGACGCTTCAGCCACTTTGGGAAAAGCAACCGAAATGATGGCCTCGACGAAAGATAGCCTAGAGATGGTGGAGGGTTATAAGAAGACCCGTGACGATGAGGTGGCCAAACTCCGGGAGGAGTTGCGTAAAGAAAGTGTATCTCGCGAGGAGGCATGGAAGGCCCTCGAGGATGAGCGCCGGATTCATGAGGAGAACCTTTAATCTGGGAGGGTCGTCCTTGAACTGGCGATCGAGGAGCAAAAGGGGTTGAGAGTAGCGGCTGCGACTAGGATTTAAGCGCTCGAGGGTAAGCTCAAAGAAGCTAACATCGAGCTTAATAAAAGGGACGTTGCTGTCAACGAGGCAAGGACTATGGTCTGCACTGCCGTAGCGAACTATAAGAGGAGCACTGTCTTCGAGAACTATGTCGAATATAAAAGGCAGAAATGGCTCTTAGACTTCCAAGAAAGCCCCGGCTACGAAGTTGAAATGCGATAGGCTACACTCGCGGGCGAAAACAAGGTGCTAGAGAAGCTAGATGCTCTCCCCTCCCCCCGAATGGAAAGTCTACGACGAAGTCAAGCGCCCATCGAGTTAACTTTTCCCTTCGGCTTCTTTTGTATTTTTTTTTACCTCGGGGTCTCTTGGACACCCATCTTTTGTAACTCCTCGAAGATATTAATAAAACTTAATTTTTGTTTTCGAAAAATTGTCTAAGTGCTTATTTCCTCACAACTCTAATTTTGATTTTACCTTATACTATTTCCCTTGAATAACACGGTCGAGTCTCTCCGGGATCAACCATGTGAACATAAGTCGCGTCCTCTTCGAGGATCACAACTTATCTAAATCATGCCCTCTTCGAGGGTCATAATTAAAGCAAATTAAGCGATTAATTAGACCACTGCCCGAACATATTTTTGTCTGAAAAACATTCTAAGTCACTTAGGGTTCTTCCTTCTCCGAAGGATGATCTCAATCTAATCTAATAACCGACGAAATTTGTAAGCACCCTATTACTCGCATCGGTCCCCGATGCTTCTGAGTAGAGTGCGGCCTCTTTGCTTTTATGCTTCTGTTATCAAACTTAGTAAAATTTTTCAAAATTTTCCTAAGTCTTTTAAACCTCGGGGTTCCCCCTTTAAGCATATCTAGGTCTTCTATATTCTTCGAAGTATAGAATGGTTCTACGAGAAAATCAGATAAATGCTTCACAAGTTAATCCCCGAATAGGTTAAGACCTGACAAGAAAAACCTTTGTATGGTAGGAAGCTTCAACGATTAAAGCCTACGTAAGCCATTTGGACTTACGTGTTCTAACCTTACACGTCTTCAAAGTACCTATAGAGCGCACCTATTTCTTTATCGTACCCCAGGTGCCCCCCTGTCATCTTGGGTGCTTCTTCACGATCAAGAAGACAACTGAGGGTAGTGTTTCTAGGAATCATCTGCTCTGGAATTCATTCATTTATATACCGAGTTTATAGTCTATTCCATAGACTTTTTTGGGTTTATAGTATATTCTGCAGACTTTTCTGATTTATAGTCTACTCCGCAAACTTTTTTTTTTAGACGAGAATAAATAATCGAGAATTAAACATTTGGCACCAAACTTGATGAACTTTCATTGATAATTGCTGAATTACAAATCAAATAATAGAAGAAAAAAAATAATTTACAAGCGAGGGAAGCCTACTGGTAATACTTTTTAAGATGCTCCGCATTCTAAAGATGTTTGATCAGGATTTCAGCGAGATCCGCGAGTCGGCATACCCCCGATTGTAGAACCTCGATAATCTGGTAGGGTCCTTCCCATGAATATCTGAGTGATCCATCTCCAGGCTACTTGGTGTTTTGAAATATTTGTCTAAAGACGGTATCCCCCTTTTCAAAATTTTCCTAAGTCTTTTAAACATCGGGGTTCCCCTTTTAAGCATACCTAGGTATTCTATCTTCTTCAAAGTATAGAATGGTTCTAGGAGAAAATCAGATAAATGCTTCCCAAGACCTGACAAGAAAAACCTTTGTATAGTAGGAAGCTTCAACGATTAAAGCCTACGTAAGCCCTCTAGACTTACGCGTTCTAGCCTTACACATCTTCGAAGTACCTGTAGAGCGCACTATGTCTTTACGGTACCCCAGGTGCCCCCCTGTCATCTTGGGTGCTTTTTCGCGGTCAAGAAGACAGACGAGGGTAGTGTTTCTAGGAATCATCCGCTTTGCAATTCATATATTTATACACCAAGTTCATAGTCTACTCCGCAGAATTTTCTTAGTTTATAGTCTATTCCGCAGGCTTTTCTGAGTTTATAGTCTACTCCGCAAACTTTTTGTTTTTTTAGACGAGAATAAATAATCGAGAATTAAACATTTAGTACCAAAGTTGATGAACTTTCATTGATAATTGTTGAATTACAAATCAAATAATAGAAGAAAATAATTTACAAGCGAGGAAAGCCTATTGGTAATACTTCTTGAGATGCTCCGCATTCCAAGGATGTCTGATCGGGATTCCAGCGAGATCCGCGAGTCGGTATGCCCCCGATCGCAGAACCTCGGTAATCTGGTAGGGTCATTCCCATGAATATCCGAATGCTCCATCTCTAGGCTCCTTGGTGTTTTGAAATACTTGTCTAAAGAAGGTATCCCCAACCTTAAACTTTCTTTCTCTTACCTTGGAGTTGTAATACCTCACTATGTGCTGCTTCTGGGCTTCGATTCGAATCATCGCGACTTCTCTTCGTTCCTCGATCATTTATCTTTTCGCGGCCAAAAGTGAAGTGTTAGTTTCTTCATCAAAGTTTTCATATCGAAACGAATGAACTTTCACTTCAGCGGAAATCATCGATTCGGTGCCATAAGCCATGGAGAATTGAGTTTCTCTAGTAGCCGTGCGATAACTCCAAAGGGCTAAAGCAAGCTCTACGGCCCATCGTCTTTTGAGTGTATCGATACGTCTCTTTAAGGTAACCTTGATGATCTTGTTGACGGCCTCGACTTGACCGTTACTTTGTGGATGATATGGTGCTTAGAAGTAATTGTTGATGCCGCACTGATCACAAAGGTTCTTCATAGCTTGATTGTCGAACTGAAGTACGTTGTCCGAAACCAAGGAATGAGGATTCCCGAACCTGTAAATGATATGTTCGCGAATGAACTTCGTCAGGTTCTTCTCGGTGATAGCGGACAAAGGAATAGCCTCGGCCCATTTGGTGAAGTAGTCTATAGCCACGACGACAAATTTAAGCCATCCGGGTCCGTTGGCAATGAACCGATGATGTCGATTCCCCACTTCACGAAGGGCCATGGATAGAAGATGATCGTGAGCCACTCTGGATGAGCCTTAATAAGTGTAGAGTACATCTGGCACTTATCGCATTTTTTCGCGTCATCGGCGGTATCTTGCTTCATCATGGGCCAAAAAAATCCCTGCAGCAAAGCCTTGTGTGCAAGGGACTGCCCCCTGCGTGATTTCCACAGACTCTGTCGTGGATCTCGCTTAGGACTTCTTTGGCTTTCTTGTCGTCGAGGCATCGAAGCAGCGCTGTTAAAACTCTTCTCTTGTATAAGTTGTCATTCAGCAGCAAGTAGTGTTCAGCATGATACCTGACCCTCTAGGCCTGTTCTCGATCTTCTGGCAGCTTTTCCTCCTTCAAGTAGATGACGATTTCATCCATCTACGATGGCTCTGACTTGATCGCTTCCACCAAGTTTTGCTTCGTAATTCTTGGTTTAGGGATGATCTCAACTGGGATAAGGCGAAGAAGCTCAGCATCTTTATTGGTCGCTAGCTTAGCCAAAGCGTTCGCGTTCGAATTATCTTTGCGGTCGATGTATTTTACTTCATACCTAGAGAAAGCTCCGCTTTGACCTTCTCTATGTAAGCTGCCATTCTATCATAGCTGGCTTGGAACTCGCCTGAAATTTGACTTACAACCAATTTCGAGTCATTGAAAATTAGAAGTGAGTCTACCTGAAGTTCTTTGGCAAGTCTAAAGCTGGCCAGTAGCGCTTCGTATTCCGCCTCATTGTTCAAGGCTTTGAATGTGAACTGCAAAGCGCTGCTGATGCGATGATTCTCGGGGCTGATCAGCATGAGTCCTGCTCCTGAGCCATTCTCGTTCGAAGTTCCATCCACATAAAGCGTCCAATTTAGGACCTCCATTTGTCGATCCCGATTCTTCTTCGAAGGAAAGGTGAACTCGGCAATGAAGACTGCTAAGGCTTGCGTATTGATCGCGGTCTGTAGTTGATAGAGGATGTCGAATTGTGTTAACTCGACTGCCCATTTTACAAGTCTACTCGAGGCCTCCGGTCTGCGCAGCACTTGTTTCATCGGGTGATTAGTGAAAACAATCACCGGATGGGCCAGGAAGTTATGACGAAGCTTCCTGGTCGAGACGATAAGACCGCGGGCGAGTCGTTCTAGCTGAGGATATCTAAGTTCAGCGTCGATGAGGCGCTTGCTCACGTAATACATCGGCGCTTATACTCCAGCAACCTCTTTGAGGAGTACTGAACTGACTGCATGCTCGGAAACCGCGAGGTAAGGGAAGAGCTTCTCCCCTAATAATGGCTTCGCTAAAATTGGGCGTGCCAGAGATAGACTTTGAGCTCTTGGAAGGCTCGTTCACATTCCTCGGTCCAAACGAACTCCTTACAGCCCCGGAGAACGTTGAAGAAAGGGAGACATTTATCAGTCGAGCGAGAGAAAAACATGTTTAATGCGGCAATGAACCCCGTGAGTTTCTGGACTTCTTTGCCTCTCCGAGGAGACTCTATGTCGAGGATGGCTTGTATTTTTTTTGGGTTAGCCTCGATTCCTCGTTGACTCACTATAAAGCCTAAGAACTTTCCAACTCTGACCGCGAAGGTGCATTTGTTCGGGTTGAGCATTATATTAGTTTGTCGAAGGATAGAGAAGGTCTTATCTAAGTGCGAATGTGATCATGAGTCTTCGCACTTTTTACCAGCATGTCATCAATGTAGACTTCCATCGAGACTCCTAGCAGCTCTGCGAAGATCTTATTAACCAACCTTTGATATGTCTCCTAAGCATTCTTCAAATCGAAAGACATGACTTTGTAGCAGTAAAGTCTGCGATAGGTAATGATATGTCACCCCGGCTATCCGCTTTCCCTTCGGGTCTGCGGAAGCCGATCTGACGCTTATGGTGTAACACATCCGAGCTTCGTACTGATTCCCCCGGATGACTCCGACACCGCAGGGTGTGGAAAAATTTAGGCAGAGATGGTAGATTGAAGTAACTGCCTTCACGGCCACGAGGGTAGGACGTCGTAAAGTCTTAGGTTAAAAAGAAATCGAATTAGGTCAAAACCGTGAACGCTAGATCAAGAAAGGGCATTTTGGTCATTACATGCAAGAACGGGCCTCGAGAACTATTCCCAACCCCTTGAACCAGCCCAAAACCGTCCGCTACAGCCACCAAGTAGGCCTTGACCGTAGAAATTAATCCAAGGCCCAAAACTAATAGCCAAAACTGTGGGCTCAAGTGGTTTTAGGAATTATTATTCCAACATTTACTATTATGTGCAAAAGTGACGACCAATGAAATAATTCGATAGATTTTGTGATTGGTGGTTGGTATGAACCAACCAATCAGAGATTGGACAATATTAGGCGCCAACTCAGAGGAGTGAGAAGGGAAATTAGAAAGCCATGAGTGTTATTGCTCTTGTTTAATCCTAACCATTGGATTTAGAATAATTAACCCTTAAGGTTAAATCAAAGGCTGAGAATGGTCATATTGGTTAATAAATATTTTATTTATTGGAAACAAATACCAAGGGAAAGAGATGGAGTGTGAAATTCGTCCATTGAGTAGGAGAGAGAAAGAGAAAGTGAAATTATAGCTTTGAAGTTGTGTGAAGCAATGATGAGTGTATTGAAAAGTGAAAAGTCTTACACTCTTGTTTAACCTTGATCGTAAGATTGGTTGATGGAAAGAAATAAAGGGCCGAGATTTGATTTAGAGTTTAATTGTGATTATACACATTTTGGAAAATAAATTGAAGAGAGATAGAGGGAGTATTCGGCCAATAGAGAGAGAAAGAGTGAGAGGAAGAGAACTAAACCTATTCACCAAGTTTCTAATGCCTATAAAAGGACTTCAACACCACTTCCCCTTATTTTTGCTCTCCTATTTAAAAAATATAGAGAAAGAGAGCGTCCAAGAGAGAGAGAGAGAGAGAGAGACAGAGAGAGAGAGAGAGAGAAGAAAATAATTTTGAGGAAGAATGAGAGAGAGAAACCGAGCAAGAAGAAGAAGAAGCAAGAAGGAGGCTTCGAAAACCCTAGCTCCACCTAGGTAAAACCGTGACCTTGCTCTTACCTTTTCTATGCTTTTGAGTCTCAAAATACCTAACCAAAACCTCCCTTGTATTCTGCTCTAAGAAGACAAGGAACCAAAAGTGGTAGTTTTGGAGCCAAACCATCAAGAACAAACCGGCAGAGGAGAGCACAATAAGGAAAACCCCGAACCGAGAGCTAGGTATAACTTCTAACCTTGAGTGGTGTGAGGTTTTCTTTATAGCCTTAAGTTTTCCTTTAGAATAATCATGTTTTTATTTATAACTTTGAGTTGTAATCGTTGTGCATGGCCTCTTTTGGTTTAAGGTTTGCCGAACACAAGTTTAAGGAAGCTAGAAAGGCTAGCTTCCGAATATTTCAACTTGTATTTTGCTAGATAAGTATTTGTGTCCATGCCTAGGGTTCGGCCACTTGGCCGTGGCTCTTCATTTCTTGTTTTTTCTATTTTCTTGTTTGCATGGATGTTTTTATGTGTTTAAAATGTAAAAATAATAGTTTCTAACTGACCGAAGTGGTAACCACCAAGAAGATAAAATTGGGTGATTTTTCCCCAAAATCCAAACCTAAACTTGTGTAAATTAAAATAGATGGTTTGATTTATTATTTGATTATTAAGATCCTATTTTGTAACATATTTTGTGTTGGTAATCAAATGGTAACCGAAAAGACACGATGATATGAGTGTCTTGGACAAAAGCTAGTGAGAACGATTCACAAAGTTTTTGGCTTTACGAATCATCTTCACGTAAACTTAAGGCTTCAATGAAAGGTCACAATAAGGAGTGGAAAACCTCCTTGGAGCCTTGAAGCTACTATTTTTATTATTATAAAATTGTTCAAGAAAATTTGAAGAAAAATGTTAGCTCAAAATAACGGTTTCGCGAGAGACCGCAAAACTAGTTCGAAAACGTCTTATGATGTAGAGTTTGGTATTGCGGGCTTTGTAACACCTCGATCAAGGGTTAAAATCAAGGAATAATATCCTTTCAAAACCTAGAGGTTGCCGCCCTTAAATAATTTTGAAATTGTAAGAAAACAAATTAGAAGTTAGAAGCTCAAATGACGTTATCGAACCGTAATTAAGAGTTCAATGAAATCTCAAAATTGTGTAAAATAGGTGTTATGACTTAAATGGACTTGTTTCCAGTCCTAACACATTGAGATGAGAAAATTGAAAGTTAAAATCAGTTAAGCAAGTATTTTCAATCAAAATATATACTCGGATTTTCTTCAAAACTGAGCATGTTCTTCAAAGCGGACACAACACGTTTTGAACAACTAAAACGAACGTAGTAACGTTTTCATAAAGTGCACCCTATTTTGGAAAAGGATTAAATTGGTATTATATTTTAGTATAGACCTAGGAAAATGGCCAAAGAATATATTAGACTAGTTCCCGTGCTTAAGAATTTAGTATAGTGCGATACGACCCTCGAAGTAGCTGAGAAAAGCCTCGAGATGCACAGGAACGCTTGTTGGGGTATCGGTTTAGCCACCGAACCCATTAAAGGTGTGTTTAGCCTTACTTAGTGTTTAAGGCATCCCCGTTATGTCGAAATACGACTTAGAACACCCTAGCAATTAAGTGTAAAGTAATAGAATAGATTCGCTCTCGATGTAATAAGACAAGCGAACTAACGTGACAGTGTCTTTGTATTATGTAAGGACAAGTCAACAAGAAAGTGGTCGGAGCTCGGAAGCAAGCTTCCAAGACGATCTCGGATAGCTGGGAAGCCCACTCAAGTAAGTGGTGATGCACCTACGGCACCGAGTTTGTTTATTTATGCTTGTTTGCTAGGGTTCTATTATAATTCCCGATTAAAGACTGTATGTCTATATATATGTTGTGTGGCATTAAAATTGGATAATAGCCGGATGAAAACCCTAGAAGAGAGTTATAAATAGATAAGTATAATATTGCAAACAAACTAAAATAAGTCTTATATAAGAGTGAATAAAATGTGAATAAGGCACATTAAATAAACGGACCTCGTTCCATATTGAAATCCTCGTCGGGTTCCGACCCGTGCGAGAAGACGAAGCCGAGCGTTAGCCCGTGCTAGAAACATAAGCCGAATTATAAGCCAAGCACTTTCAGTAATAACCATAAGAGAAAGATATCAAATAATAAAACTAAAAGTGAGAGTTAGAATCAAAACCTTACCAAGCCTTATTGTTGCATTTGCTGTGAAATCTCTAATCGAGATAGTAAGGGTTCTCAAACCCAAAGCACCAGAGGCCAAAACTTTTGGGACTCGTGAGTAGTCCATTAACTGTTATGTTATTTAAAGATTGTTGAAAATAATCAAAACCTAATGCCTCTTGCAATATCCAAGTCCTCTTAACGAGTTGACAAGGGGATAAAGAACAATAAAATCCTAGTCTGCTTTGTGATATGACAAGGGGATAAAAGATCAGATAAAAATCTCAGTCTTCTTGATAAGAGTATAACGGGTAAGAATCTAAAATAAACCTCAGTCCTCCAAGTAAGTTGACAAGAGGTTAACGAGAATAAAATTATAATAATGTCGATGGTACTGCTCGCCGCTTACACGCTAGAGAAATTGCGGTGACCATCAGTGGATCCCAGGCAAAGTAAAGTGAAAGAATTAAGACATCTGTGTGATAAACCATTGTAACGCAAAGTTATCGGGTCAAAACTTAAGCTGGAGTTAGCTTCGAAGAGAGCACTCTCGAAGGACTTTACACACGAAGCATGGTGTGCCCATAACCCACTGAGAGCTTCTGAAGGGTGACATCATAAACTGAGACCATGGTAAGTGTTTCGATCGTCCTACGGCGATTCAACCTCTTTCCCTTACGATGAGATTATCGAAAAAAGAACTGTGTGATAATGAGTAGTGCAAGAGACCACCTGAATTAAGCGGGTCTCAAAGAATTGAGTCAGATGGTCTTGATTATATGATTAGTAGTGTAAGAGTCTACCTGAAATAAGAGGACCTTCCCGAGTTGGTTGAACAGTCTTGGCCATTTGGCTAGAAGTGCGAAAGGCCGCCTGGTTAAAGGTATAAGTCCTTAAAGATAGAGTAAAATGAGAAAGGCTGTGTGCGAGAGGTCGCTTGGTTAAAGGTAGAATCTCAGTGAGTAAACGACTATGTGAGTAAAGAGTAAAAGACGAAAGACGATGGTAAAGAATCGAGTAGAAAGCTTAGTGCTGTGTGAAGTGAATTATTCGGTGTAGGATGACTAATTCTCTATTTGTATTGTATGGTGCATTGTTTTATGATTGTTCCATGGCATATTTAAGATAGAGTAGTTCACCCTTACTGCGTTTATAAACTTATAGGTTTCTCGGTGTTGTATGTAAGAAGACTGTAAAAGTCGAAAACTAGGAGCTGACGATGGGTGATGTGTGTGGTATGCTCGAGGAGCAAGTGAAGACCCGAGGCAATTAAATTATATTTCCGCATTTTGTATTTGAAAGACAATGTCTTGTTTTGAATCTAGGATGAGATCCCGAGTATTTATTATGTATGTAAACTGTATTTACATTCCGCCCTAGTGGCTTTTACGTATGAATGGTGTTTAAAACTTTTGCATTACAAAAAAAAATGACGACGTTGTTGAAAGTGTTTTAAAGTGTTAAGAAAGCGAAAAAAATGAGTTTTACTCTCCTGCCACAGCGATGGCTGAGCAAGCAGGTCTGACATGGTTTTTGGTATCAGAGCCTGGGTTCAGCCGATTTTGTAGACTCGCCATACACATCTCCTCGCCTAGCAAGTAGTTGAGAGATAATAGTAAGATTAATAGTATTGAGTTGTTTTTTTATATTGCATTTTTCCTCCTATATTCTGACATAGTTATGTTGCAGGATGATCGCGGTGGGTCAGCACTCAGATACGCAGTCTGCCGACGCGGCTGGACCTGTCCCTATTTTCCAGATCCTATCTGAGTATATGTGGCTGATTCTACCACAGGCACCCACGTATTTGGGAGAGCCAGATACCACTCTTTTCTGAGACTAAGAGGTGCACACGTTTTCGTGGATGAGGCCCTTTGAGGTTTCGGACCAGTACCGCGTCGAGCTAGCATAGACGCTGCTCTGAGGACTCGTTCTCTATCATTGGAACTTCCATGAGGACTAGTTAGGCCACGAGCTTAGTTGGCCTATTTTTGGCATCACCTTAGATGCCAGCTTCCGTCTAACTGATGATATGACAATTTGGAATCGAAAGGTCGAGGGTTTCCGCCAGCTTTCTGGCGAGACCATTTGTTCTTATATCGCTCATTTTTGTTTTGAGATCACCAATACGTGCCTCGCGTTAGCTGTGACTGATCTTTTCTATATGCAGATCTATTCCTGAGGGATTCACCCATATTTCTAATGCTCTGCAGGCCCTACTCTCGTGTTTCGTACGTTCAATAACATAGTTCATGCCTACCAAAGATATGCCGATAGCCTCTACCCACCGATACAGCGTCCAGAGCCTGTCGCACTGTATTTCATATCTGTGCCCTTTGTTATCAGAGCTATCGCCTTCAGATTACGACAGCTCATATTAGAGTTCCAGCGACAACGATTCTGACAACGACCACGCATTTGTTATGAACATGGAAGTCGATAATGACACAGACGATATCGTTCCAGACCACGACCATTTAGCTAGATAGGACCGGTTTTTATTTTATTTGGACTTGTACGCTCGATTGAAGCGCTTATCATTACGTCCAGGACTTTACTATTCACTCGAAGCACTTACGTACCCACTTTTGGTTTTCTGCCAACTTTCAAGTGACCTTATCCTTCAAAAAAAAAATTAAAAAAAAAATAAAACCTTATGTATATACGTGTGGCCTAAGGAAACCTTAATGACCAAGGGATATCCATTAAAAATATACCTTTATACATATATATATATATTTTTTCCTTCTTTTCTTCGTTTTGTTGCACTATCTTAAAACCATGACAGAGAAACATATATATATATATATGTATATATATATATATATAAGTAATAAGAAAATAGTGGGGTGAGAATTGGAACCTTATCAGTTTTGTTTCAAATTAGTTGTCTTTATTATTTAAAGCTTCGAGCATTGCGAGTGAGTAAAGTTAGAGACCTATAAGATGCGTACCAGTGGGCAACATGCGAAGTACAAAAGCAGAACACTGCTCGATATATGATCGAGCAGATTCGCGCTCAAAACGCAACACTAGAGCAATTCCTAGGTCGTGTTAATAAGATGGCAAGACCACCCCCATTTGGCCAGCTCAACGAATCCACCCATACCTTTGCAATCGGATTATCAAGCTATTAATGCAGTAGCATCGAAAGCACTCCGCGCAGTGAATCAAGTTGGAGAGCTTGTATATGAGAGGTTCCAGTGCCAGAAGCCACCGTGACGTGATGGGACTCACGATCCCGCAATCGCTGAGAAATGGATCAAGCGTCTCTAACACATCTTTGGATATATGGGACTAACAAATGCTAAGAAGGTGGTGTGCATCATAAATCAAATGGACAGATAGGCTATTTGTTGGAGGGAAGTGGTTGGCTAGACTGAGGACCTAAATGCCACGACTTAGGATGGACGTTTCTCGAAGCTATTTCGGGAAAAATATATCAGAGAAGCTCGTTTAGCTCGAAAAGTCCGAGAGTTTCTAAGCCTCCAGCAAGGAAAGATGGTAGTGACAGAGTATTTCGCGAAGTTTAACGAGTGAGTTCAATTCGCGCCCATGATAGTCCCCACTAACAAAGCCCGAAAGATGAAGTTTATGCATGGATTACTTCCTGAGATCGCAAAACAGATAGACAACGACAGAGAAAGACCTAAGTCCTATACCGATGCTGTCCAACAAGCCCTGCGAAATGAAAGATAGGACAAGCAGGAAGTCAAGGGCGCTGAGAGCAATCTTACTCGTCAGGGCGATATGCGAGAGAGGAAGAATAGTTATGGGAAAGGAGGACAATCTCCATTCTGTTCAAGGAATTTTACTAAGGATAATCAATTTGGTTACAAGAGACCAAATTACAATAATAATGACGCAAGACCGATATATAAGAATGGAAACAAAAAAGTAGTAGTAAGAGGAGACAGGAGAAGCCTGAAGCAAAAAATATGAAAGGGCGACGGACGCCCCGTAAGGAAAATGCAAAGGATGGAGCAGCACTGGTTCAACAATGCCTAAAGTGCCACAAGGCTCACCTAGGAGAGTACCGCCTCGGGACCACATGCAACTGCTACAACTATGGGAGAGAAGGCCACATTGCGTGCGATTCCAAGAGCGCGCCAATTAAGGCAGCAGAGCCGGCACCCTGTAGATGCCCAAATGCCAGAATTTATAGCCTCAACGAGAGAGATATAGAGGTTGGGCTGTCTACGTCAGTCTTAGGTCAGCTCACTGTCTCCAATCTGAAGTTGTTTATACTCATAGACTCAGGAGCGACTCGCTCTTTTATCACCAAGCGTCTTGGCGATAAGCTTGAGGTGATAGGATAACGCTTAGTAGTCCGTCATTATTGTTACCCTAACTGGAGACATTTATAAGTCAACGTCTTAGGTCAAGATTATACCCATCAAGATTGGGGAGTTCATTCTTTATGAAAATCTAACAGAGATCGAAATGTACATTTTCAATGTGGTTCTTGGAATAGACACGCTGACCATCCATTTTGTGGTGATACACTGTCGGAGGAAACGCGTATGTTTCATCCCTCTGGATGCCCAATTATTCGAGTTCCAAGCCCCGCGCGGTCAAACTATTTTGACCATTTATACACTTGACGCTAAGAAGTTGCTCGATAGTGGATGTCGAGGGTACTTGGCCAACATTGTCGACTGCACGAAGGAGTGAGAGTCAGTACCAGGTGATGTACCTGTAGTACACGAATACCTATCGGTGTTCCCGGACAACTTGCTAAGGTTGCCACTCGATCAAAACATAGAGTTCTGTATACAACTAGTCCCCAGAACTAAACTGATCTTCCGAGCCCCATATCGTTTAGCCCCTGCTGAGCTAAAAGAATTAAATACACAACTAGAAGAGTTGTTAGAGAAAGGCCATATTCGACCTAGCCACTACCCGTGGGGAGCACCGGCCCTGTTTGTTAGAAAGAAAGATGGCTCGCTGAGACACCGGCCCTGTTTGTTAGAAAGAAAGATGGCTCGCTGAGACTTTACACAGACTACCGGGAGCTGAACAAGGCAACCATCAAGAACAAAGTACTTGTTACCGTGAATCGACAACTTGTTAGATCAGCTTGCTAGATCCGTCGTATTTTCTAAGATAGATTTGCGATGTGGGTATCATCAACTAAAGGTGAGAGACGATGATATGCCGAAGATGGCTTTCCAAACAAGATACGGATATTAGAGTTTCTAGTAATACCGTTTGGACTCACCAATGCTCCCGCAACATTCATGAATATGATGAATCACATCCTTAAAGACTACTTGGACAAATTTATCATCGTCTTCATTGACAATATCTTGGTGTATTCAAGGAATAAGGAAGATCATACCGAGCATCTGTTGCTAGTATTACAACGACTCCAAGCGAAAGAGCTTTATGCTAAGTTTAAGAAGTGAGAATTCTGGCTAGATAGAGTCATTTTCCTAGGTCACGTCGTCTCTAAGGACGGAGTTGTAGTGGACCCTGCTAAGATTGAGACAGTTTTGAACTGGCCACAGTCAAAGAACGTGACCGAGGTTAGAAGTTTTCTAGAACTAGCTAGTTTCTACGGCTGATTCGTAGAAGGTTTCGCCAAGATAGCAAACCCATTGACGGCATTAACCTGCAAGGAGCACAAGTATTCATGAACAGAACCATGTGAACTCAGCTTTCAAGAACTAAAGAAGCAGACGTCTACCGCACCTGTCCTCACCATTCTACAAGAAAGTGCCGGGTTCGCCATATACTACGATACCTTGAAGTCTAGATTAAGAGCCACAGCTCATGTAAAACGACAAAGTAGTCGCTTATATCTCGCAACAGTTAAAGGATTATGAGACAAGATACCCCACACACGACTTAGAACTAGCACCTGTTGTGTTCGCCCTCAAGACTTGGCGTACTATCTCTATGGTGTTCATTGTGAGATCTTTACAGATTATCAAAATGTGAAATTTTTGTTCACTCAAAAGAAACTAAATGTGCGTCAAGAACGATGCTTAGAGACCCTATCTGTTTACGACTTCACCATCAATTAACATCCTAGAAAAGCGAACAAAGTTGCAAATGCACTCAATCAAAAATTCACAAGGACATTAGCAATGATGCAAGGACTGCCATAGGAATTGGCAAAAAAGATAGCAGAGTTCGAGCTAATGATTATGTGTGGAAGGTTGTTATGCCTACAAATATGCCCAGTAATACTGGACGAGATTCAAGAGGCCCATTAAAAGGATGAATTCTTGGCAAAAGTCCGAAGAGAGCTAAAGAATCACTTGCAGACGGAGTTTAAGGTTAGCCAAGATAGAACTTTACAGTTCAAAGCACGCATTTGCGTTCTAGATGTCTCCAGAATTAGAGAAAGACTACTTGAAGAAGCCCACCAGACGCCGTATTCGGTGCACCTTGGAGTCATGAAGATGTATGAAGACCTGAAGAAACGATATTGGTAGCTAGGAATGAAGAGAGATGTGGTCAGACACATAGAGTGCCTTACATGTCAACAAGTTAAAGTTGAACATCAGGGACCTGCAGGAACACTGAAACCATTGGAAATCCCAAAGTGGAATGGGACCAAGTCATAATGACTTTGTGTCCGGGTTGCCCGGAACCCGCCAAAATCACGACTTCGTTCGGGTCGTTATGGACCGTCTCACTAAATCTGCTCACTTCATTCTAGCCCGCCCTACTTATACCATGGATAAGCTAGCCAAGCTTTACATTCAGAACATTGTGAGACTACAATGAGTGCCTCGCTCTATCGTGTCAAATCGAGACAGTCGGTTTACCTCCCGACTTTGGAAAAGTTTACATGTCGCGCTTGGTACGCTGCTTAAATTCAGCACAACATACCTCCTTAGGTAGATGGACAGTCCGAATGGACAATCTAAATGCTCGAAGATATGCTGAGAGCCTACGCAACAAATTTCCTAGAAGCGTGGAAAGGATTCCTTCCTTTGGCCGAGTTCGCCTACAACAATAGTTTTCAAGCCATAATTTAGATGGCGCCTTATGAGGTCTTGTATGGGAGGCAATGTCGATCCCCAGTTCATCGAGACAAGGTAGGAGAAAGGAAATATTTAGGACCTGAGCTTGTGGGACAAGCATCATAAGCGATTCGAAGATTCGACAGCGAATGAAGACTGCCCAAAGTCGACAAAAGAGCAACGCTAACAAAAGAAGACGCCCATTAGAGTTCAATATAGGAGATAAAGTATTTCTAAAGACGTCTCCTGTAAAGCGAATAATGAGATTTCTCTAAGAGGGCGAGTTGAACCCTCGATATGTCACACCCTTTGAAGTTCTCGGGAAGGTCCGCAAGGTAGCCTATAGGTAGGCACTGCCACCCGCGATGACTAGAATACATGACATATTCCACATATCGATGTTAAGGAAATATATTGCTGACCCTACGCATATTCTGAAGCACCAAAATGTTGAAATCACTTCCGATCTAGAACATCAAGTGCAGCTTGAGAAAATTTTGGTTCGCAGCGAGAAGTTATTGAGGAATAGGACGATACCGTTAGTGAAAGTCCAATGGAAAAGCCACTCAATGGAAGAAGCAACTTGGGAACGAGAAGATGAGATTCGAGAGAAGTACCAACTTTACTCTAAGTTTCGAGGATGAAACTTTTTATATATGTTAGGGAATTGTAACCCCGGTCCCCGGGGTTATCCTTCTATGGTACTTCCTCGACAGAATTAGATAAACGTAATTGTATTATGGATTCTTCGATAATTAATTTAATATCGCGTCCCATAACTAGAACTAATTCTCAGTATTGGATTATCCAATTTATAATTGGAATATTTGTGTTTGAATTCTTAGTGGTCATTAGATTTGAATTCGACTCCTTAAAGAGCAAAATTGCACCGTGAGTCTCTAAACTTTTAAATAATTACAAAATTGGCCCCATTTATAAAAAATGACTCTTTTTCGGTTTATAAGTCCACAATATGATTTAGGATTATATAATTAGCCTTAGTTTCAAATTTCAAACCATTTCGAGCTAGAACAAAGCTGGAACGGCTTAAACTCCAAAAGTCGAGAAAAACCATGTAAACGCGGGAATGGAACGAGCTCAGAACGACCACTATTAAATTAAAGTTGACTTCTAAACTGTATTTGTAGGAGTTATTTGTGAGATATAAAGGTCGCGTAAGTCTCGGGTTAAAAAGAAATCGAATTAGGTCAAAACCGTGAATGGCAGATCTTGAAAGGGCATTTTGGTCATTACGTGCAAGAACGGGCCTCGGGAACTATTCTCGACCCCTTGAACCAGCCCAAAACCATCCACTGCAGCCACCAAGTGGGCCTTGACCATAAAAATTAATCCAAGGCCCAGAACTAAGAGCCAAAACTGTGGGCCCAAGTGATTTTAGGAATTATTATTCCAACATTTACTATTAAGTGCAAAAGTGATGACTAATGAAATCATTCGAAGGATTTTGTGATTCGGTGGTTGGTTTGAACCAAACCAACCAATCAGAGATTAGACAATATTAGGCGCCAACTCAGAGGAGAGAGAAGGGAAATTGAAAAACCATGAGGGTTGTTGCTCTTGTTTAATCCTAACCATTGGATTTAGAATACTTAACCACTAAGGTTAAATCAAGGACTGAGAATGGTCATAGTAATTAATAAATATTTTATTTATTGGAAATAAATACTAAGGGAAAGAGATGGAGTGTGAAATTCGTCCATTGAGGAGGAGAGAGAAAGAGAATGTGAAATAATTACAGCTTAGAAGTTGCGTGAAGCAATGATAAGTGTATTGAAAAGTGAAAAGTCTTACACTCTTGTTTAAATTTTGACCATAGGATTGGTTGATGAAAGAAATAAAGGGCTGAGATCTAATTTAGAGTTTACTTTTGATTATACATATTTTGGAAAATAAATGGAAAAGAGAGAGAGGGAGTATTCGGCTAATAGAGAGGAAAGAGTGAGAGGAAGAGAACTAAACCTACTCACAAAGTTTCTCATGCCTATAAAAAGACTTCAACAAAACTTGCCCTCATTTTTGCTCTCCCATTTAAAATATATATAGAGAGAGAGAACGTCCACGAGAGAGAGAGAGAGAGAGAGAGAGAGAGAGAGAGAGAGAGAGAGAGAGAGAGAGAGAGAGAGAGAGAGAGAGAGAGAGAGAGAGAGAGAGAGAGAGAGAGAGAGAGGGAGAGAAGAAAATAATTTTGAGGGAGAACGAGATAGAGAAACCGAGCAAGAGGAAGAGGAAGCAAGAAGGAGGCTTCGAAAACCCTAGCTCCACCTAGGTAAAACCGTGACCTTGCTCTAACCTTTTCTATGCTTTTGAGTCTCAAAATACCTAACCAAAACCTCCCTTATATTATGTTCTAAGAGGACAAGGAGCTAAAAGTGGTGGTTTTGGAGCCAAACCATCAAGAACAAGCCGGCCAAGGAGGTAGCACAACAAGGAAAACCTCAAACCGAGAGCTAGGTATAACTGCAAACCTTGAATGGTGTGAGGTTTCCTTTATAGCCTTAGGTTTTCTTTTAGAATAATCATATTTGTATTTAGGACTTTGAGTTGTAATCGTTGTGCATGGCCTCTTTCGGTTTATGGTTTTCCGAACACAAGTTTAATGAAGCTAGAAAGGCTAGCTTCCGGATATTTTAACTTGTGTTTGGCTAGATAAGCGTGTGTGTGCATGCCTAGGGTTCAGCCACCTTTGGCTGTGGCTCTTCATTTCTTGTTTTTTTGTTTTCTTGTTTGCATGGCTGGTTTTATGTGTTTAAAATGTAAAAATAGTTTCGAAACAAACATGCACATGACGGTTTCCAACGGACCGAAGTGTTAATCACCAAGAAGATAAAATTGGGTGATTTTTCTCCAAAATCCGAACCTAAACTTGTGTAAATTAAAATAGATGGTTTGATTTCTTATTTGATCATTAAGTTACTGTTTTGTAACATATGTTGTGTTGGTATCAAATGGTAACCAAAAAGACATGATGATATGAGTGTCTTGGACAAAAGCTAGTGAGAACGATTCAAAAAACTTTTAGCTTTGCAAATTATTTTCACGTAAGCCTAAGGCTTCGATGAAAGGTCACAATAAGGAGTGGAAAATATCCTTAGAACCTAGAAACTACTGTTTTTATTATTGTAAAGTTGTTTAAGAAAATTCGAAGAAAAACTTTATCTCAAAACAACGGTTTCGCGAGAGACCGCAAAACTAGTTCAAAAACGTCTTATAATGTAGAGTTTGGTATTACAGGCTTTGTAACACCTCGATGAAGGGTTAAAATCAAGGAATAATATCCTTTCAAAACCTAGAGATTGCTGCCCTTAAATGATTTAGAAATGGTAAGAGAACAAATTGGAAGTTAGAAGCTCAAATTATGTTTTCGAGTCGAACCGTAATTAAGAGTTCGATGAAATCTCAAAATTGTGTAAAATGGGTGTTATGACTTAAATGGACTTGTTTCCAGCCCTAACACATTGAGATGAGAATATTGAAAGTTAAAATGAGTTAAGCAAGTATTTTCAATCAAAATATTGACTCAGGTTTCCTTAAAAACCGAGCATTTTCCTTAATGTTGACACAACACGTTTTGAACAACTAAAACGAACTTAGTAACGTTTTCATAAATTACACCATATTTTGGAAAAGGGTTAAATTGGCCTTATATTTTAATATAGACCTAGGAAAATGATCAAAGAATATATTAGACTACTTCTCGTGCTTAAGAATTAAGTATAGTGCGATACGACTCTCGGAGTAGCTGAGAAAAGCCCCGAGGCATGCACGAGAACGCTTGTTATGGTATCGGTTTAGCCACCGAACCCATTAAAGATGTGTTTAAGGCAGCCCTATTATGTCAAAATACGACTTAGAACAGCCGAGCAATTAAGTGTAAAGTAATAGAATAGATTCGCTCTCGATTTAACGAGACAAGAAAACTAACAAGACCGTGTCTTTATTTTATGTAAGGACAAGTCAATAAGAAAGTAGTCGGAGCTCGGAAGCAAGCTTCCAAGACGATCTCGGATAGCTGCGAATCCCGCTCAAGTAAGTGGTGATGCACCTATGGCGCCGAGTTTGTTTGTTTGTGCTTGTTTGCTAAGGTTGCATTAGAATTCTCAAGTAAGGATTGTGTGTCTATATATATGCTTTGTGGCATTAAAATTGGATGATAGCCGGATGAAAACCCTATAAGAGAGTTATAAAGAGATAAGTATAATATTACAAACAAACTAAGATAAGTCTTGTATAACAGTGAATAAAATATGAATAAGAGACATTAAAGAAACGGACCTCGTTCCGTGTTGAAATATTCGTCGGGTTCCGACCTATGCGAGAAGACGAAGCCGGCATGAGCTTGTGCTGGAAACATAAGCCGGGGTCTAACCGAGCACTCTTAGTAATAAACATAAGAGAAGGAAAGCAAATAATAAAAGTAAAAGTGAGAGTTAGAATCAAAACTTCACCAAGCCTTGTTGTTGTATTCGTTGTGAAATCCCTGAACGAGATAGTAAGGGTTCTCAAACCTGAAGCGCAAGAGGCCAAAACTTTTGGGACTCGTGAGTAGTCCATTAACTGTTATGTTATTTAAAGATTGTTGAAACTAATTAAAACCTAAGGCCTCTTGCAACATCCCAGTCCTCTTAACGAGTTGACAAGGGGATAAAGAACAATAAAATCCCACTCTGCTATGTGATCTGATAAGGGTATAAAAGATCAGATAGAAATTCCAATCCTCTTGATAAGAGTATGACGGGTAAAAATCTGAAATAAACCTCAGTCTTTCAAGTGAGTTGACAAGAGGTTAACGAGAATAAAATTGTAAAAATATCGATGGTACCTCTCGGCTCCAAGAAAGGAGAGCCCTGGCTCCGAGAGAAAGAGCCCCACTCCCGGAGGATGAGCTTATTCCTCACACAAAGCCAGCCAGTTGAGTGTGAGATGAAGTCTAAGGGACTGCCGGGAGATAGGCCGTCTCTCTGCTTGCATGTTAGAAAAATTACGGTGACCATCAGTGGATCACAGACAAATAAAGGGAAAGAATTAATACATCTGTATGTTAAGTTGTTGTAACAGCAAGTTATCGAGTCAAAAATTAAGTCCGGAGTTAGCTCCGAAGAGAGCACTCCAGAAGGACTTCACACGAAGCATGGTGGGCCCATAATCCTTTGAGAGCTTCTGAAGGGTGACACCATGAACTGAGACCATTGTAATTGTTCGATCGTACCACAGCGATCGAACCTCTTTCCCCTACGATGAGATTATCGAAGAAAGAACTGTGTGATAATGAGTAGTGCGAGAGACCACCTGAATTAAGGGACTCAGAGAATTGAGTCGGATGGTCTTGAAAATACGACTAGCAGTGCGAGAGTCTACTTAAAATAAGGGGACTTTCCCGAGTTGGTTGAACAGTGCTGGAAGTACGAGAGGCCGCCTGGTTAAAGGTATAAGTCCTCAAATATAGAGTAAAATGAGAAAAGTGTGAGAGGCAGCCTGGTTAAAGGTAGAACCTCATTGAGTAAATGACTATGTGAGTAAAGAGTAAAAGATGAGAGACGATGGTAAAGAATCGAGTAGAAAGCTTAATGCTGTGTAAAGAGAATTATTCTATGTGGGACGACTAATTCTCTATTTGTATTGTAAAGTGCATTGTTTTGTGATTGTTGCATGACATATTTAATACAGAGTAGGTTGACTTTATCAACTCACAGGTTTCTCGGTGTTGTAGATAAGAAGACAGTAAAAGTCGAAGACTAGGAGCTGACGATGAGTGATGTGTGTGGTATGCTCGAGGAGCAAGTGAAGACCTGTGGCAATTAAACTATATTTCAGCATTTGATATTTGAAAGATAATGTCTTGTTTTGAATCTGGGATGAGATCCTGAGTATTTATTATGTGTGTAAAACGTATTTACATTCTGCCCTAGTGGCCTTTACTTATGAATGGTGTTTAAAACTTCCGCATTACAAAAAAAAGGAAATATATATATATATATACATATGACGATTGCGTTTAAAGTGTTTTAAAGTGTTAAGAAAGCATAAAAGTGTTGAGAATTAGAGTGGAAGATTGTGGTATCGTGAAGTGACCGGTAAACTCGTTATGAGCATAGGACAAACGCGAGTCACCTTGGCGGTCTCACAATGTACAATGTCCATTTATCAAGATCGACCTAATCAAAAAAAGCTTATGGTATAATTTCTTCAAAACTCTATCTCTTAAATTATGTGATAGTTGTTTAAATAAAACTTTTGTAACTCAATGTGTTCATGAGATCGACTTTATAGTATTCAATTAATTGTTAATTGATTTACCACGTTATAATATTCCGCTGCGCATCTGCGATTTGATATTGTAAAATTTTTCGAGTTAATGTAATCTGAAAACCAACAAATTCTTGAACACAATTTTAAAGTGGGATTTATTTGAGTATATTAAGATGTAAATAACCTCATTTTTATTACTACTTGGGTATCATGAGGACCTAATATATGCCATGACTAAATACATTTAGGTCCAAGTCCATATTTTATAAAAGTACATAAACAAAAATGGTTATTTTGCTAAATAATCCATATTATGATCGAAAATTAATTTAGCTCAATTAGGCCTATACTAACCTTGACTACTCATATATATGGTCATCCTATCATTATTTTATATCTAAAATGTCAAAATATAAAGTCACTATAGCTAGCCTAGTAGGCGGTTCATGATTCGTGAAAACTACTGATCTGTCGACGGTTTATTTTTTTCATCTTTTTCTAAAATTTTTGCCACCAAAACTATCCACATAAGCTACAGTTTGGTTCCCCTACACATGCTTCCTGAAGAAATATGATAAGGATGAGCTTGCTTTGTTTTACTTGCTCTCTAAGTCTATTTTGCTTAGTCACCAAGTAGTACAAGGGGAGAAATGGTAATTCTCCATCAAAAGACAACTGAAAACTCATTATATGTGGTTCGATGCTCGCTATCATCTATCCTCCGTAATACCTCTCGTAACAGTTCTTAGGAATTAGGCGTGGAGCTGCACCCATGACCTGTCTTCTTTCCTCTTCATCCCCGCCACGACGATGATCAGGTGTATGCGATTGTGAACATGAATGGTGATCTTTATGTTCGTGCTTGAATGAAGGCCCCACGGGGTTGCCAAACTGTAGATAAATGGGGGTTAATTTATTATTTAAAAACATAATTAAAATCTTCCGAGGATCTGAAGACTAATAAGAATAATAAAAGGAACTTTGAAAAGTAAACTTTAAATTTGCCCATGGGTAACATAAAGATAAAACATTTGGAAAATCTACAATAAGTACATCACCACAGCAAATTAAAAATAAAAAGTCTTCATCACCACAGGAAATTAGTTATACAGTCATACTAACTTAAAAGTCTGAACCAAAGACCAAGAAGTAAACCTATACTTGAAGGAAGAAAAAGGGAAATGTCTTCCAAGTCTCAAGCGGGAATTTGCTACGCCTCGTCAGAAAGATCGCACTGTACTCCTCTTGGAATGGGAAAATGAAGAGGGGATGAGCTCATCAAGCCCAGTAGGAATACTATTACCAAACTTCTTTTAGTCCAGCCTTTAATTGGTCCAGTTGTTCATCAAGTGAGTTTCTAACAAGTTTTATTACATTTGAACCAGATATAATTATTGTCCAATTATTCCATAACTCTCACGAGTAAAATTTAAAAGGTCCCAGATCAAAAAAAGAAAGTCTAGAACTAGAGGACGGTCAATAGCACTCTACAGGTATCGAGAAAACTCTAAATCCTCAAACAAAGTGTCATAGGACCGTTTATAAGTGGACCGAGTGTCCCTAACCGTAATCCAATCTGGCGCGGACGTCAAGACGATCGATACATTGTGGGCTCTCAAACCGTCCTCCTACACTACATCTCGATGCAAACTACATGGTAGCCAGCCACTTGTTAGCGACAATCACAAATAACAAGTCACATCACGCGTTGGGTGCCTGCGTTCAAATCCATAGTATCATAATACATGCCATAACAAGTCAGGGATTGACACTCACGATCTCACAATCACAGTCTTAGTTGATCATAATAATAGTTAATTATTTACACAATTTCTCATTTAACGTCTGTAATTAATTAGTAAAATTAGGCATATTCAAATTATTTTAAACATAACATATTAAAGCTAAAAACCTGATACAAGTCTGCATAAGTAAAATGAGCATGATTAATACAACAAGGTAGGTCATATTTTTAGATGGGGTAGCGGGTCGAATCCATCATTCGGGTGTTGATACGAGTTCGTTTCTTTTGGCCATATGGTGTCTCGCGTATGGACGTACATGTCGTATCCTCTGGCTCTACAACCTGTGGTAGCATCCTTGTGTTAGGTACTAGCGTGTAGTGGCGACACATTCTGACGTCCATAGTGGTCGGGAGCAGGTATGCGTAATCGTCATGTATAGGGTACCATCATCCTTAAGTTTGTATTTGTTATGGACTACGCAGATCTTCCTTGGCATATGTGGGTTCAGACACTTTCTTGCTCATCAAGTGCGTGCTCAAACTTGCTTGGACGTGCTTAGAATTACCCAATATGTACTTGCTCGGACATGATAAGCACGTATTTCATCGGACTTGCTTGGTCTTCTCGGCTTGATGTTGTTCGACCCTAAGCGGGCTTGATCCTGCTCAGGCTCGAGCTGCTTGCGGGGTGATCCTTCTTGGATTTGAGCCTACTCGAGCTCAAATCTACTAGGCTGCTAGTATGCTTGGTTTCTATTCTGCTCGACCGCTAGTCTGCTTGATCGCGGGTGTACTCAGACTCGAGCCTGCTCGGCCGCGTGCCTGCTCGGTCTTGCTCGGCCGCAAATCTACTCATTTGCTAGTTTGCTTAGTTACTAGTCTACTCGGCCATTAGTCTGCTTAACCGCGGGTCTGCTCAGTTGCAAGTTTGCTCGGCTCTGCTCAGACTCGAGCCTGTTCGGTCCTTCTTAGATGCAAGTCTGCTCAATCGCGAATCTACTCAGCCACGAATCTACATAGCTCTGCTCGGCTACGAATCTGCTCTGCCCTACTCAGGCGGGCGCGAGTCTGCTTGGCCACGAGACTTCGCGCACATTTCTTTTCGGGCTCGCTCAATCTGCCATGTGGCTCGTGGATTCCACCCCCAACATTAGCGCCCAAGTCTCTTGATTGATGGTGATCGATGGAGAGACTTTTACTAGATGGTTATTTATTATTATTTAAATATACTTATACGTGCATGCGCATATATTACACTTTAGTAATGACATAGCTCGTCACCATTTAATTTTATTAGGGTGCTATATAACTATGCAACGGTTTCAGCCCCAAATGTGTATATGTATATATATATATATGTGAATGCATATATTTATATATAATTAAATATATATATATATATACATATATTATTATCATTATTTGCTTTAGTTTCAGTGACAGATTAAGACTTTGTTGGTATATGCTAAAAAAAATACACATACAAATATGTATATATATATATATATTTACAGGAATATATATATTAATGTTTACCTGTTTACGTTATTATATGAGCAGGTATGATAGGTTTTTATCATTTGTTAGCATATATCAACAAACTATACATATATATATATACGTGTATATATATATATATATTTATAATGAATTTAAGTTCCATACTTCTGACACATTAGAGAATCAATTAGTGGGCCTTGGCCATTTATTTGTATATTAGGTGATATTTACCTTCTCTCTACGTACTTCTATGCATGGAGTTGTCTCTGTCTTATTCCTTTTTAGGAAAAATTTTATAAATAGCCCCCATAGTTAGACCCCTCTAACAAGTTGGCCCCTAATGTATAAAATGTGTCTAAGAAGCCCCTTTAGTTTGTTACGTCATCAATATTAGCACCTCCGTTAGTAAAAGTTAACAAAATTATGATGTGGCACCTATATTTGACATTTTATTATTTTTTTAATGATATAATATATAGACAAATTTCAAATATTCTAAAAACATTCATTTATTACCCCCACAAAATAAAAAACATAAAAAAAACTAAAAAAGAAAAAAAAAACTCTTCTCACTCGTCACTCTATCTCTCTCAAAACTCAAACCTTCACAAACCAGTGAACCACCAAGCCTTAGCTTCACCTACTTTTCTCTTCCTCACAAACCCACCAAGCCTTCTTCAAGCATTGCAAAGCACGGTGGCGAGATCAGGCGAGGCACGACGGTGAGATCGAGCGAGATGCGGTGGTGGGCTCGAGCTTCTGAGATTTTTATTTTTGCTATTTTTCACATTAATTTTTTTTCTTAAATTTTGGGCGGCGCCGGCAGGATTAGATTTCGAGGGTTTGAGGCGGCAGCGCCGAGCAATGCACGTGGCGCAAAGGGGCTTGGGCACAGGGGTGCAATATTCAACCATCCCTTGAAACCCTAGACTCGCCACCGCCTCACCGTTGCTCGAAACCCCTCCATCGGACGATGCACTCATCTAGCATCGCCGCCGCCGCCGCCGCCTCAAAATTGCTCGAGACCCCTAGCCCCCCTATCGCACAATGCAGCACAATCATGCCACGCGGGCCTCGCCTCGTCTCACCTAGCGCCGTCGCCCCCTCAAACCCTCGAACCACGATCACGCCGCCACCCTAGATCCGGCCATCCGAACCCAACCCAACCCACATTGAAACCCAACCAAGTGGCCGCCGCCTCGATTATGCCGTTCGGAGCTCATTGTGTCTCTAAACATCGTACTGCTCAACATGTCCCAAATCCTAATTTGCGCTGCCCCTCAAAACTTGACCAAGTCGTCGCCGCCTCGAACCCCAAACCCAAGCCCATTCGCCACCCCTTGTACCTCCAAACCCAAGCCCATCGTTACCTCTTGAACACCCAAACCCCGATCCAAACGTTGCCCCCTTCAACCACCGAACCCCGAGCCTAACCGTCGCCCGCACCCTTTGATTTCTCGACCCACCCTTTGGTGCTAGGTTCCATAGGTTCCATTGATTTACACATTTAGAGAGAGATGAAGAGAAGTTTTTTTTTTTCTTTCTGGCACTTTGTTTCTTTTTATTTCTTTAATTTAATAGATAAATTTTTTTAGGATTTTTAATAGTTGGGCATTAAGTAAAATTTTTTAAATCGTTTAAGGTTTATTTGTAAAAGATATCATTAAAAAATAGTAAAAAAATTAAAAATTAGTGGCACATCAGCTTTACGTCTATTTTTTTATAACGGAGGGGCTAATATTGATGACGGAACAAACTATAAGGGCTTTTTTGACACGTTTTATACATTAGGGGCTAACTTGTTAGAGGGGTCTAACTATGGGGGCTATTTATAAAATTATTTGACCATTGGTTTCTCTCTCACTCTATCTTTTTTTTTTGTCCTTTTCTTAATATAAATATCAAACATTGTTCTTTCATTCAATAAAATGATGCAGTGCTCTGTGAGGAAGAAATAGCTGGAGATCATCGTGAACTACTATGCTGTCGTGAGCCTGTGGCCCGACGAACTAGTGTGTTTCAAGTTCGCCTGCTATGCAGTAGAGCCCTGACGGGTCCAGACGGTACCGCTGAGCTACCGTCACCGAAATTGAACAAGACCAAGCTCGCTCGTGGAGTCATTGTGACCAAGGACCAATCACGACCGCGACTCACCGACTTTGATTTTATCTGGAACTGTCATTCTTTAAGTGCCTATACAAGGAATCCTATCGAGAGTATGGTGGTGTCGCAGACTGTCGGAGTAAACAAGGAGCCGTCAAGAAGTCCCCACACCAAAAAATGGCGGAAAAGCCGCGCAGCCTAGATCTCGTCACACTGCCGAAAAGTCGAGCTGAAGTAGTAGTGGAGGGACCAAGAAGTGTGATCGACTGAGCAACTGAGAAGAACGCAAAGCCGAGAAGCCGAGAAAAAGTCACAACGGAGCAACCAGGAAGCGCTACTGGCCGAGCAGCCATGAAGACAAGTAGACTAGGCAACCAAAGAGATGAGCAGATCAGGCAGCCACGACACGAGCAAACAACATCAAGAAAGGCCGAGTGGATCAAATAGGCATGATTGGCCCTTGTTGAATGTACTGAGAAGAGCTCGTTGAGCAGCGATTGTTTGCTCGTTGACTAGCTGTACCAAGTAATACCGACCAGAGGTTTTACCGACCAAGATCTTAGCAAGCAGCTGCGCCTCTAAGGTTCGGTTGTCGCTGCACGAGCCGACAAGCAACTAACACTTGAGCTTCTCAAAATACATCCGAGCAGCTGCGTTCGCTACGCCATGCAAAATTCGAGCAGCTGAGAAGAATCGTTGAGCAATCATTGTCGAGTACACCGAGAAAAACTTGTTAAGTAGCGGTTGTCAAAGCTCGCCAAGGAGTTGCGCCGAGTAGCCGACCAGGATCTTCGCTGAGCAGCCGAGCAACCACCTTGCAGGTTTATCGACCAGACTTATTGAGCAGGAACAATTGAGCAGCCGTCGAGCAGAATCTTGCCAAGCCCCCGAGCCAAGCCAAGGGTCGCCATTCAACCTGATCAAGCAGAGACCGAATAGAATGTCGCCATTTAACATTTCCGAACACAGTGTTGCCGAGCAGCATTTGTACAGCTGCCAAGCAGAAAAGAGTCAAGAAGCCTTGCCGAGCTGATGCATTTGCATTTACCTTAGTTTTTATATTTATTTTGTTCAATAAAATCCATTTGAATTATTGGTTTGTGATAATATTTGACTAATATTTTCTTATATTTGGTCATGTAGAGATTTGGTGCAAGTTGGAGAAAGAATGGGTTAATTCCAAGCAAAAATGAGTTATTTTGGAGAAATATTGGGAGTGATGAAATCAAGACTTCTTATTTGGAGGAGAATTTTCATCAAGAATTAAGGATTTTTATTTGAAAAACTTCATATTGAATTAAAGATCCTCGAAAGAGCTTTCCAATGGCGTATCATATGTGCGATTTGGACTTAGATTTGAAAATCGGTGCGCGCAGAAAATCGCCGCAGTGCCACGACGCTACGAGAAAACCCAGAATCGCTCCATTTGCAGTGCATAGGCACCACAAAGTTAGCGCCGCAGCGCTATATGCCCATACAAGTGCGCAAATGTACGAGAAATGCCCAAAACACTCCAAAAACGCCCAAAATAGCCCTAATTCGACCTAGACCTCAAATGAGACTATAAATACAACCATAAAAACCTAAAAACACATCAGAGAGACCATAATTCATCTTAGACACCATAATTCTTTGGTTGGAGCTTTTGGAGATCAGGACAAGAGGCATCTCTGCCACGGAGCCTTTCCACGTCGTCAAAACTCTTCTCGTTTGTATTGTTTTTCTATTTTGTTAATTCCATTCAACAAGAGTGTGCAAAAGAAGAAACTAATACTGAAGTTGTTGATCCAGTGCTATGCAGAGAAGTAGATGATCCTCTTCGGCCAACATATTCAGCACCTACATGGAAAGTAATTCTTCAATCCCAATAACAACAAGAAAAGGAGAGTCACGTTAAGAGTACGAACTACAAATGTAACTATCCTGCCAAGCTTAAGGGAAAATCAACCCAAGAACTATGGGTAGTGTTGTGTGACACTTACTATGGTAGAAAGTCGCTCTTTGATGAGCATGTGCCTGACAACTCCACCGCACTATCTAAAAGGCGTCATCTTATCGGTCGACGAGCTAATCATGCATAATTTTAGATGGGCGGTACCTGTCGAAGGGAGTATTTCTATCCTTATTCATTCATAGTGTCATATTCAAGTGTGGGAGTAGAAATATTTTTTTTTGTTTGTTTATTTCATTCAAATAAATAGTTCGTTGTCTCTAGGTTTTAGTAGATGTTGTTGGGTGAATTGGAAGCCAATGACAATATTTTCTTAAATTTCCTTTCTTTTCTTGCTATATGTCATATTGATTGATACTGATGATTGTTGTGTATTTGTAAAGTTTACTAGCTTTAGGAATTGTTTATCTTTCTTTTAATTTCCTTACCATTTGAGCACATAGCTAAGAATTCTCAGTTTAGGTTTTTAGAGAACATTTGTGTAGATCATTGTTCTAGAACTAGTTTGAAATCTCTCTCAAAGCGAAATCCAAGGTGAAACATGATTAAGAAAATAAGGTAGGCCATCCTTGACCCGTTTGAGCCTTTCGTAGCCTACCCGATTATAAAGCATAACCATTGTCCTAGTCTTGAGCCAATAAACACAAATCATTTGTTGAGACCTTAACCTAGCCTAAAAGAAAGACCATGTTGTAGTCTCTAACTTGAGCACATTGATTAAAATCATTAGAGCCGAAAGTAAAAAGGAAGACGACTTTAATAGATCATTGCTAACACAAAGAAAAAAAATTATACCGAGCCAAAAGAAATAGAGAAAGAAATCATTCAAAAAAAAACACAGAGAGAGAGTGTATGCCAAGATTTACTAAGTGCTAGTGATGTGACAAGGTGAAGTTAGGTTATTGACAAAGGAAAGTAAAAAAAGGGTAACGTATGTGGTAGTCATGTGCTTAGGTAATGAGCTCACACTTTAATCCAAATGAATCATACCTTAGCCGAGGCCTAACGATACAGGCTTTAAAATCCTACCGATTCTTAAGAGTGCGAGGTACATACATTAGTGGGGAGAGAGATTAGAACTAGCTTATGGGATAATGAGAACCAAATTTATCGTCAAAATCATTAGGTTCTTCGTTTACATATATTTATCCGAGACCGACACTTGAGAACGATTGGCTAATTCATACACACATGAGGAAATTAAGAGTAGGAGACAACATGAACTTAGTTAGGATTCAAAAATTGCATTGCACGATTCACTTATATTAACATGATGCTTTGTTTCTCTTACATATAGTAGTAATGAATTGAAGGCATCCATTTCATAAAACCGGACTTGTTTGCTTAGCTTAGAACTTATAACTTATTTAGTTTTGAAATTCCATTTAGGTTTTGCTCGAGGGCGAGCAAAAGGTAAGTGTGGGGGTGTGATGCATTTGTATTTACCTTACTTTTTATGTTTATTTTGTTCAATAAAATCCATTTGTATTAGTAGTTTCTGATAATATTTGACTAATATTTTCTTATATTTGGTCTTATAGAGATTTGGCGCAAGTTGGAGAAAGAATGGGTTAATTCCGAACTAAAACGAGTTATTTTGGAGAAATGTCGGGAGTGATAAAATCAAGACTTCTTACTTGGAGGAGAATTTTCATCAAGAATTATGGATTTTGATCTGGCAAATTGCATATCAAATTAAAGATCGTCGAAAGCGCCTTCCAATGGCAGATCATATGCGCGATTTGGACTTACAACGAGGGCGATATGACGATTGGAAAATTGATGCGTGCAGAAAATCGCCGCGGCGCTGCGAGAAAACCTAGAATCGCTCCGTTCGCAGCGCCTAAGCACCACAAAGTCAGCGCTGCAGCACGATATGCCCGTACAAGTGCGCAAATGTGCAAGAAAAGCCCAAAACACTCAAAAAATGCCCAATATAGCCCTAATTCGACCTAGACCTCAAATGAAACTATAAATACAACCATAAACACCTAAAAACACATCAGAGAGACCATAATTCATCTTAGACACCATAATTCTTTGGTTGGAGCTTTTGGAGAGCAGGACAAAAGGTGTCTCCACCACGGAGCCGTTCTACATCGTCAAAACTCTTCTCGTTTTTATTGTTTTTCTATTTTGTTAATTATATTCGCTAGGGCTACGATGTAACCAGACTATTTTACTATGTAGAAGTTAATTTTAATTCAATTGGTATTTTTATTCCATATTATGGTGATTGATTTGATTTATTCTTAATGCTTGCTTGTGTTTGGCCAACTCTTGCATAGTATTTTGATTCCGATTAAAAATTTGAGAGATGCTAATTGGGATTTATAAATAATCAAATTGACATGTGAGATTTTATGACTAGAGATAGCTTAGTTTTTATGTGTGATTTATGGATCTTGTGCTTATTGCATTATGACTAAGAGACCGAAATTAGAGAGATGAGAGATCTTAGTTATGAATAGGATCATAATTGCTTGAGAAAGAATTATGATTAATTTAGTTGATTCGCAATCATCATAGGAATAGAAAATCAATTGGTTTAATTAACAGATACTAGTAAATTGTCTTGGTAAATTCAACGCCCTAGGCTCTTTTATTATGCTTTTTATCTTTTAATTTATTATGTTATTTATTTATTTCTGTTTTGTTAATTTGTCGTTATTCGTTTCTTGTATTGTTAAATTAGCATTAGAATTAGAGTAGTTTGGTGATTTGTGTACAAGTCCTCGTGGGATCGACTCGTACTCACTACGATATTACTTGTAACGATCTCGTGCACTTGCGATTTCGCACTTCACGAGCAGAGGGTCGCCATTCAACATTGCTGAGCAGTGGCCAAGCAGAGTGTCATCGAGCAGTATTCGTACAGCTGCCGAGCAGAGGATCGCCTTTCAACCTCACCTAGTAGAGTTCGAAATGAAGGTCGCTCATTTTTGCCGAGCAGTGGCCAAGCAGAGTGTCACCGAGCAACATTTGTACAGCTGCTGAGCATAGAAGAGTCGAGAAGCCTTGCCGAGCAGAGAAGCCCAATAGCATGATTTTTTTTATTAATTATTTTGAGACTAATCACAAGAGCTTTTCAAAATCCATCTAGCTCAACAGGTGACACATTATCGAAATATTAAAGTAGCAACCTGATTCTCTCTAACCAATGATATCCAAGCCTGTAAGCAATTTATTTATTTTATTTTGTTTTTAAGGCGTCAGCCAATTTCATGATGCCTATGTATACCAACTTGAATAAATAGCTAGTCCTCAATTTGTGCTCTAAAGTTTGGCATCTCATAATGAATAAGAACTGCTAGTCCAAAAAACAATAGAAAATTTGCTTTAGGTACAACCAAAAAGCTAGAAATCTAAATACCAAAATTTAAAATGGTACTTGGGCGTATCAATATATATAAAGCATGTTCACTATTCTATAGCACCATTGAGATATGTATCCCCAAATAGGGTACTACTTAACCATCTTCAATAGAGATTAAAGTATCACTAGTTAGTTTCAAAGCCAAGAGGGAACAAACTTACCAGAATTTGTGAAATCCTTAATTGTGTCACAACCAATTTTCTATCTCCAAGTGGTTGCGGGATAACTGCTTCTGTATTTATAAATAAAAATGGCAGTTGAGACTTTCTAGGACAAAGAGATAGGTTTTCCAAGTAGAGCTCTGAGCTCTTGATTTCACTAGTTCACCAGCATCCACACAAGCAGGATTTGACTACAAAACTTATTATTATTATTATTATTATTATTATTATTATTATTATTATTATTATTATTATTATTTTAGATTTTTTTTGCCACTTTCTTTATTTGTCCGAACCCAATTTGCCCTTCAAAGTCTCTTAATTGATAGTGATCAATGGAAAAACTTGTATTCTTATACAAATAATTAATTTGCGGTCAAATATTGGGATTCGACTGAAGTCGATTGGACATTAATATCGATTTGACCTTAGTCGCATAAGTCATAGTCTCTTGATGGTCATACTCGACCTTAGTCGTAACGCATCCTACCAGTCAAAGCCGATTAAACCATAGTTTTGATTCGACCTTAGTCGCATAGGCTGTAGCCTTTTGGTGGCAGTTTGAGCTTAGTTGGAATGCGCTTTATCGATCGGAGCCGGATGGACCTTAGTCCTGATTCGACCTTAGTTACATAGGTCGTAGCCCGTTAGTGGCGATTCGACCTTAGTCTGAATGCGCTTCATTGGTTAAAGCTAGATAGACCTTAGTCCCGATTCGACTTTAGTCGCATAGGCCGTAACCCATTGATGGTTGTTCGACCTTAGTCGGAATGCGCTTCGTTGGTCGAAGTCGGATGGAGCTTAGTCCCGATTTGACCTTAGTCACATAGGCCGTAGCCTTTTGGTAGCGGTTCGACCTTAGTCGGAACGCATTTCGTTGGTCAGAGCCAGATGGAACTTAGTCTCGAATTGATCTTAGTCGCGTGGGTCGTAGCCTTTTGGTAGCGGTTCGACATTAGTTAGAACGCATTTCGTTGGCCATAGCTGGATTGAACTTAGTCCCGATTCGACCTTAATCGCATAGGCCGCCTTTTGGTGGCAGTTCGACCTTAGTCGGAATGCACTTCGTTGGTCGGAGCCGGATGGAACTTAATGCTGAAAACCTGATTCTTCAATTTTCTCCTTCTCGATCACGTATTTGTCATCTTTCTCTGCCCAGTTGTTCTTGCCCTTTTTTGGTTGTGGTCGAATGTGGTCCTTCTCGGACGTTAGCCTTCTCGACCTTCTTCGTTGAGATCATTATCAGCCTTCTTGGACGTGAATCTTGTCAAACTTATTGGTCGTGATCCTTCTCGGCCTTCTCAAATACGAGCTTCCTCGTCCTTCTCAGACGTGAGCCATCTCGGCCTGCTTAGTCGCGATCCTTCTTAGTCTTCTCGGACATGAGTCCTTGGTCGGCTCTGCTCAGTCGTGATTCTGCTCAAATCTGCTCGGCCGTGGGTCTGGTCGGACGTAATTTTGTACGGCGTTGCTCGGGCACAAGTCTAGTATGCTCTGCTCAGGAGCAAGTCTGGTCGGGGGATATGAGCTATGACTTGCTCGGCATGGACTTGCTTAGACATGCTCGAACTTGCTCAACATAAGGTACTCGACAAATACTTGCTCGGACGTGCTCGATAGGTACGTGCGTAGACTTGCTCGACAAGTACTTGCTTGGACGTGCTCGGCAAGTACGTGATCCTTCTTGGCCTTCTCGGATGCGAGCTTCCTCGTCTTTCTCGGACGTTAGCCTTTTCGGCCTTCTTCGTCGAGATCCTTCTCGACCTTCTCGGACGTGAGTCTTCTAGACTTATTGGTCGCGATCCTTCACGGGCTTCTTCTCGAGAAACGTTATTCTTGACAGCCTAGAGAAGCTATTTGATGTAGTAGTGTGGTCGCGAACTTGATTTTCGAGGACCGTTGTTCGCGACAGATACGCGACGGTGGGTCTGCTCTTCTTCCAGCTTGTTCTCGATGTTCGCCCGAGAAGTTTCACCGTTGTGTGCCATCGTAGGTTGTTGGTGAGAGCTGCAAAACATAAGTGTTCATGAGGGCCCTTTTTCTAGCGCCAAAATGTTAATGCTAAAAACTTGATATAAGTTTACACAAGTAAAATGAGCATGATTAATACAACAAGGTAGGTCATATTTATAGATGGAGTAGCGGGTTGGATCCGCCATTCAGGTGTTGATGCGGGTTCGTTTCTTTTGGCCACTTGGTGTCCCGCGTATGGACGTACAGGTCGTACCTTTTAGCTCTGTAACCTGTGATAGCATCCTTGTGTCAGGTACAAGCGGGTAGTGGGCAACACGTTCTGACATCCACAATGGTCGGGAGCAGGTCTGCGTACTTGTCATGCGTAGGGGACCATCGTCCTTAAGTTTGTATCTGTTATGGACTATGCAAATCTTGCTTCGCATATGTGTGTTCGGGCTTGCTCTTGCTCGTCAAGTGCGTGCTCAGACTTGCTCGTCACATACTTGTTCAGACGTGCTTAGAATTGCCCGATACGACTTGTTCAAACATGATAAGCACGTATTTCATAGGATTTTCTTGGTCCTCTCGGCTTGATATTTTTTGACCCTATGATGGTTTAATCTTGCTCGGGCGCGAGCTGCTCGCGGGGCGATCTTTCTTGGATTTGAGCCTACTCGGCCCTACTCGGGCGCGAATCTACTAGGCTGCTAGTTTGCTTGGTTGCTAGTTTGCTCAGCCGCTAGTCTGCTTGACCGCGGGTCTGCTCGGACTCGAGCCTACTTGGTCCTGCTCGACCACGAATCTACTCATCTGCTAGTCTGTTTGGTTGCTAGTATGCTCGGCTGCTAGTCTGCCTAATTGCGGTTCTGTGCGGGTGAAAGTTTTCTCAGCTCTACCCAGACTCAAGCCTGCCCAGTCCTTCTCAGAAGCGAGTCTACTCGGCCGCGAATCTACTCTGCCCTGCTCGGGCGGGCCCTAGCCTTCGCGAGCATTTCTGTTCGGGCTTACTTAATCTGCTACGTAGTTCGTGGATTCCATCCTCCAACATAACACATGTTACTAATCAACTAGATGCTCAAACACCAACCCTAAATATTAATTACTAACATTCATAATGACTTTTCCACCGGAGCCGAATCTTGCAAAACAGAGGTCACCATTAGGTTCGTCTCATCGAACCGTGTCCAATGACCGTCTTCACTCAACCTCCCTAAATATCAATTACCAACATTTATAATGCCTATTAGATAAAAGGGCGAAATATGATAATAGAACCTCTACCTCGATATGCGTGTAAGAGGGTCAAATCGTTGACTTTTCTATCGGAGCCGAATCTTGCAAAACGGAGGTCACCATTCAGTTCGTCTCCTAAAACTGAGTCCGATGACCGTCCTTACTTGACGATCAGATATAGGAGTTCTCGGAACACCCGGTGGATACACGTGGCGAAGTCAGCTTGCAAATTGAGGTAGTTTCTAGAATTCAATCTACATAAACAGAGACCACCATTGTGATTAATTCATTGAAATGAGTCAAACGGTGATGTCGATTTACGAATCAAAGATCCGAAAGTATGAGGTCCCTTTCGAACACAATCGATTTTTGGCACGTAAAATGAGGCAGCCAATCGAGCGTTTTCCTAGACCTGCGATAAGCTAACTCAACCTATTTCGACCCTTCAAAATCTAATGGTGTGGTCAATTCAGAAAAAAAAAATAAATAAAAAGGTTCACAACATGCCAATATGATCAATTAAGTTCTGAACCTCAAACTGAAATTAAAAGCTCAACGAGCGTTGGATCAGAGAATTTTTTGAGGGCTTTTGCTGCCCACGACGTTCTTTACAAAGCCCACTATCCGATTTTAGTTAAGGTGGCCGATGGCGGTGAGGGAGTAGTGGTAGCGGCAGCGGCAGTGAGGACCGGTGACAAACAGCGGCGACTCGGCTTCTCCTCCTCCAGTTCAGCAGTTTGGATCTTTTCGTGCACAATGGCGGTGCCTGTTTCTCCAAAATTAGCTCGTAAATAAGAGAACCAAGAAAACCAATGAAAATTGAACTTTTCAGGCAATTTTTTGGCCAACTACGATAGTTTTCGATGACATTCCACTTTTCAAAACGTTCTTCTTGCCGAGAGCTTTCCAACGGTACCTTATATACATCAATCAAACACCAGATGAAAAGGTTATGCTAGTTTGAAGTTTTGGAGAAATTTTAGCAACTTTGAAAAGATTGAAAGAGAGGGTTGCGGGAATGAGTGGAAAAGAGAGATAGAGAGAGGGCTGATATGGTGGATAAGGAAGAGGAAAGAATGTGTGGTGAAAAATAAGTATGTATAGTTGGTTTTATTAAACAAAAGTTAGACTAAACACCAAAATACCCAACAAAATATACTATTTGCACCAAAAATCATTGTTAATATATAATACAATTTTGAGGGCTTTACAATCTTCTTCCCCTTAAGAAATTTCGTCCCCGAAATTTGATTACAACAAGACTCAGAATAAGAAGGGGTATTTCTCTCTCATCTCAGACTCCCAACTCCTAAGTTGCCTCTTCAACTATGTGATATTGCCACAATACATTTGCAAGAGAAATATCACAGCGATGCAATACTTTGACTTCTCGATCTAGAATCATGATCGATTGTTCCTCGTACATGAAGTATTTCTTAAAGGGTATCTCAGTCCATATGACGACTTGTGACTGGTCAGTCTCGTACTTCCTTAACATGGACGCTTAGAACACGTTGTGAATGTCCGATAGGTGAGGAGGTAGGTCGAGGCGATAGGCGAGTGGTCCTACTAGTTCTATCTCTTCGAAAGGACCCAAAGAGTCAGTTTCCCTTTGATTAAAAAACGAGTGACCTTCAGAAAAACAAAGTCCCCAACCATGAATTCCAATGGTCGCCTTCGTCTATCAGCATAACTCTTCTTCCAACTTTGGGTTGTCTTTAGCCTTCTTTGGATTAGTTGGAGAGCCTCAGTAGTGTCCCTGATGTAGTCTGGCCTAAGAGTGATGCGATCCTCATGCTCGGCCCAACAAAGAGGTGATCGACTATACCGATGCTGGCTTGGTAACTGTTGTTGTATGCAAATTTGCAAAAGGTAATTATTCCTCATTCTTTTCGCCAAAGTCGAGTACACAGGCCCGAAGCATATCTTCTAAGATCTGGATAGTCGACTCAAATTGTCCTTAAGTCTGAGGATGGAATGTGGTACTCAGGTGAAGCTCTGTCCCCAAGGCTTGTTGTAATCCCTTCCAAAACTTGGAGGTAAAGTGGGCATCTCCATCAAATTGTACAATTTGCTGAGTTTAGGCACCTTATAATCGGTCCGTATGGCTATGAAGTGAGCCGTCTTAGTGAGCCGATCTACAATCACCCAGATGAC
This sequence comes from Boehmeria nivea var. tenacissima, assembly GCA_018132145.1. Taxonomy (NCBI): domain Eukaryota; kingdom Viridiplantae; phylum Streptophyta; class Magnoliopsida; order Rosales; family Urticaceae; genus Boehmeria; species Boehmeria nivea. The sequence continues at coordinate 1,780,067 of CM030886.1, forward strand.
ATCATGTCTTTCTTGAGAGTGGATTAACCCAGTGACAAAGCCTATAGTTACATAATCCCACTTCCATTCGGGAATTTCAAAAGGTCGAAGCTCTTCGGCGGGTCTTTGATGCTCAGCCTTGACCATCTGATATGTCGGGCATTTCTTTACAAACATAGCAACATCAAACTTCATCCCATACCAGTACTTCAGTTCGTGATACATCTTTTTACATCCGGGGTATATGGCAAACTTGGAACGATGAGGCTCATGTAGGATAGCTCATCTCAACACAGGGTCTGCGGCTAGCATTTCCAAGAACATAGCTAGCATTTTCCAAATCTTTCATTTGGAACTGCTCGACCAGTCAGCTTTTTACTTATGATAATTTACAATATTATTCCCAATAAGTAGTATGTCATCGATATAAAAAACAAAAAAAAAATACCACAGTTTGTTCATTGACGAGCTTGTACATATAAAGCTCATCAACATTTTGTTTGAAATCATTGGTTTTGATGGTTTCATCAAACTTTAGGTTCCAAGACCTAGATGTTTGCTTAATCCCATAAATAGACTTAAACAGCTTACAGACTTTCTGCTCTTAGCCTTATTTTATGAACCCGTCTTGTTCAGACATATAAATCTCCTATTCGAGATAGCCATTCAGAAATGTTGTCTTGACATCCATTTACCACATCTCGTAATCGAGACTGGTAGTTATGGATAGGAGTATGTAGATGGACTTGAGCATGGCAATAGGAGAAAAGGTTCTTCATAGTCAATCACTTCCTTCTTGGAGAAAAGGTTCCAATACGAGTCTAGCTTTATAGGTTTCGACTTCTTCATTGGCACCTCTCTTTTTCTTGTAGATCCATTTCCACCCAATGGGCCTGACATCATCATATGGGTTTATAAGTTCTCAGACAGAGTTGGAATACATCGATTCCAACCCCTAGTTCATGGCTTCTTGTCATTTATCCTTGTCAGGATTGACTATTGCCTCTTTGAAAGACACTAGGTCATCATCGTTCGTATCAAATACAACATTGTTTGCCTCATTTTCTTTTCGGTAGTGAATAGGCAATCGTATTTTCTTCCCATCATGTCTAAGTTCCGAAGATTCTTGACTTGGAACTAGGGTTTCTTCTTCTTTTCTTAATTCAACAACCTTTGTTGGTTGAGACGAAGAAGGTCATATTTCTCCACCTCGTAATCTAACAACTATTGTTGGTTGATAAATAGAAGTAGTCTTTAACATTTCCCCGAGCACTACTTCACTTCGAGGTTTGAAGTTATTCATATAGTCGTTCTAAAAAAAAGTAGCATGCTTCGTTACGAATACTTTATTTTCTTTTGGACTATAGAATATTCCTCCTTTCCTCCCTTTTGGATATCCAACGGATAGAGACACTTCTGTTCTAGACTCTAAATTTCCTGTCTTTTTCTTTAGCACGTGTGTTGGGCATCCCCATATGCGATAATGGTGCAAACTAGGCTTACGACCATTTCACAAATCCAAGGGAGCCTAAGAAACATATTTGGATGGCACGACATTCAAAATGTTGACTGCCGTCCTTATTGCATAGCTCCAGAAGGACACTGGTAGCAAAGAATAGCTTATCATAGATCTAACCATGTTTAACAAGGTTCGATTCTTTCTTTCTGCAACACCATTGAGTTGTGGATCACCGGGAGTCGACTACTGTGTCACAATCTCATTCTCAATTAGATGGTTCGTGAACCTCCCCGATCTAATCAGAAGGTCTTTAAAAACCTGCCAAATTACTTTTCAGCTTCTGCACGAAATTCTTTAAACTTCTCACAAATTTCAGACTTCCGTAGCATTGGGTAGATGTACCCTTATCTTGAGAAATCGTCAATAAAACTGATGAAATACTCATAACCTCCTCTAGCTTGCATATTTAAAGGTCTGTAGACATTTGAATGAACGAGCTCTAAAGGTTCTTTGGCTCTTTCCCTTTTATCCGAGAAGGGTCTCTTGGTCATTTTGCCCTCTAGGCAGGACTGACAGACGGGTAAGGGTACCAACTCTTATCAAAGGATCATCATTTCTTAACCTCTTTGTCTTATCTAAACTAATATGTCCAAGTCTGAGATGCCACAGATATGTTTCATCATCATTTGATACTTTTTGTTTCTTGTTTAATATTGGATTGGTTACTCTAAACAATTCATTGTTAAAAGAACAAGACTCAAAAGGCCTCCAAATATAAAGCTCACATTCCAAACAAGCACGACATATTTCCAAACCATTGCGTGAAATAATAATTGCATAGTTACTGAAAGAAATGAAAAATAACTGTTTGCATAATTCAGAAATAGAAATCAAATTTTGTCTAAAACAAGAAATGAAATAAATAGATTTTATTAACATAAAAGTTTCTCCATAGGCAAGGCGAGCTTCTCTCATTGCTTTGATTGAATCGACTCTCCATTCTCCACCATTAGTATGAGCTCTCTGTCTTTAAGCTCCTTCCATGACCTAAGCACCAGTAAAGATGAACATGCAATGATTTGTCGCTCATAAATCAACTATCTAGAACGAGACATAATTTGCCTCTAATACATGCAAGTTTGAGTGTGGTACATTATTATTTATCTTCTTTGCTTCTAGCTCTGAAAGATAAAGAGGACAGTTCCTCTTCCAGTGACCTTGTTCCTTACAATGGAAATAAATTCCCTTTGTAGGAGCTTGAGCTTGCAGGCGCTCATTTGCCTTTGCGGGCTTGGCGTTGCTATTGTTCTTCTTCTTCTTCTAATATTTTGTGGTACTCTTCCTCTTTGACGAGCTGGCTTGTCCTGGTCTGGACCCAGTAGAAGCAAAGGCCTTCCCGTTTTGAGGTTTGGCCTTCGAGAAAGACGCCTGGTCGACAATATTTGCCACTTCCTTGTTCTTTTCCTGCCTCTAGATCGAGTCAAACATCTACAGCTTATTGAGGAGCTGAGACAATCCATAGTTTAGCTTATATATGATATAGTTAGAAGTGAACTGGTTGAAGTTAGCGGAGAGAGAATTTAGAATTATCCCTACGTGTGTGACTTCGTCGAATTGGGCCCGGTGGAGCTCTGCTTCCGTGAAGTAATTTGTCATCATCATGAAATGATCCCTCACGGGTGTCCCCACATCCATCTTTATACTTGAGAATTTATGGGTTAACTCGATGCGAGGCTGCTCGATCTGCTTACCGAATATTTTCTACTGAGCGTCGACGATCTCGACGGTTGTCTCCTTGCCTTCTAATTTGGTTCGCAACGCATCAAATATGCTTGCGAGAATATAGCCAAAGGCCTTATTATTGGAAGTAATCCAACGATCAAAGTCATTTTTGGCTATCTGCGTTGAGTTCGTGGTTGGGACGTGTGGACGGTTCTCCATGAGCACAAACCTTATGCTATCTGAGAGAGAAGGGCAGTGATTGAATTTTCCATTGACATATTTTGTTGATAATAAAAATAAAGACATAATTAAAATTTTCTTGGAAAAAAATATAAGGTTCACTGTAACTTTAGGAATATGAATGCATGAAAAAACCCTTTGTTTAAATTCCCTCGACAATTCGATTGACCATGAATAAAGTGTCGCCATAGGGAAGGTCACTTTACCCATATAACCAAACTGAGACTTTATCGATTAATGGACATGACCAAAATAGCTCTTTTTTCCATGTTCACTAAAACCCGAAGTGGGTTTGGTCAGATGACCCAACATTTGATCGTCTTGTGAATCGACCCACGTTTCAACTCAATAGGCTTAACTCAAAATGTGTTGTAGTAGGATAGGTCACACTTGAAATAAACCCAACAAGTCTACCATAAGAAACCTAGCCTTGTTATTGTGCTAAGAGAACACCTTCCGTAGTGGGACGATAAAAGCGCTGCTAGGCCTCTCTTAACCATCACGGTGCTAGATCAATATTGAGACCTTTGGACTCACTATTCAAATAACATTTTATTACTCCTAGTTCAATTAACTAGGTCAAATTCATTTTAAGTTTACTTATCTCATTAATAACCTAATAGTTGAATTTAAGTGTTCTAAGCTACCCATTGAAAACCATTTTAAATATGCGTAGAATTGTGTCTTTTATGATGTACTAATATTGTAATTAATCATCTCATGTTTAACTAACTTAATTAGTACTACGTTGATTGACTTAAGTCTTACTTCACAAAAAGAACTTCTAGGTAAGAAAGAGGGGCACGAGGCCTGCTTAAAACTCTTCAAACCTTAGACCTCATATTAATCTTTTTGACAAAGCCTTTTTGATCCGTTCAACTAATTTATTTAAAATCTATCATTATCCAATTAGATAATTTTATTTGAACAAGGCCTGCAATCAAGCTAGATAATACATTTAAATCTCATTTTAAAATTAACCAACCATCATTAGTCATATTTTTTAAAATTAATTGTTGTTTATGGCTAATATTTGCCATGACATATGCAATGACGTTTTATTGAAACTAGTGCAAATAAGATTGGGTATATGAGATTATATCTCATACATTGCTTGAGCTGTACCCAATTCTTTGGGCAGCAAGCAGGTTGCCTATGAGGTTTAATTTGCAAGACTCATTGCCTATATAAAGGTCATTACTCCATCTAGTTGATGCACGGTAGCTTGTAGAGAGAAAATAAAAAAATGTACAAGCTGCTTGAGAGTGTTTAGTGTTGTGAGCTTTTATGTGTGAGAAAAATACTTATTTTCTCTAGCTCATTTTGTAGAGGACTTCGGGTGTTTTGGCTTTTTTGGGTCCTTGAAAGTTTTAAATACTCTTTGTAATCTCTTTTTGTTATTAGTGGAATTCTTCATCGTAGTCCCCGCCTGTGACGTAGGCAAATTGCTGAGCTACATAAATCCTTGTGTCTCTTTTATTTACATTTTCTCTCTCTTATTTATTTCCTACAAAATTCTACTTATTATTTCAGTAGCACTTCATCACAACAAATTGGTATCAAAGCCTTGGGTTCTTTGTTATTGATTTGTGGGATATTTATAAAATAAAAAAATAAAAATAAAAATCTACTCTTTGGGAAATATTGTCTGAGTGGGATTTTTCTGTACTAGTCCTAAAATCTTCTGGGGTTGTTGTGCTGCTAAAATTCTGTCTTGGATATTTTTTTTGTTATGGCGACTAACTTTAAGATTGAGAAATTTGATGGGACAAATGATTTTGGTTTGTGGTATATAAAAATGCATGCTTTGTGAGTACAACAAGGTTTACGTAAACGGCTCAAAGGCAAGGAGGGTCCACCAGAATCCATGTCAAATGACGAGAAAGAGGAGATACTAGCTAAAGCACTTGGTGCAATTCAGTTGTCCATGTCTGATGAGGTGCTCTGGGAAGTCGCTTATGGGACATCACTGGCATGCTTATAGTTGAAGCTAGAAAGTTTGTATGACCAAATCCCTCACCAACCAACTGTATATGAAGCAGCGGCTATACACTCTTCGGATGCCTAAAGTTACACCAATCAAAGATCACCTTGATGATTTTAATAAAATCATTATGAATCTGAGAAACACTGATGTTAAAATTGAGGATGAAGATCAGGCCTTAATCTTGTTATGCTATCTACCTAAATCGTACGAGCATTTTGTTGATACCTTATTGTATGGAAGAGACACAATCTCAATGGAGGATGTCAAGGTATCGCTTAACTCTAAGGAGTTAAAGAAAAAATGTCAACAACTTTGACCGAGAGTCAATATGGCAGTTTCATGGTGCGAGGTAGAACTAAAGAAAAAGGCCAACAATAGAAAAATAAAGGCAAATTCAGGTCTACATCTATGACTAGGAAAGGAAAATGTCATTATTGAAAAAAAGGAAGGGCACTGGAGGCTGGAATGTGAGAAGCTCAAAGAAAAGAAAGGGACTTCTGATAAAGCATCAACGGTAAGCAATTCAGCGAGCGTGGAAGAGGAAACTACCATCGATGGGGATACGGTTTTATCTATATTAGGGAGTTGCTCTGGTAACTCTTGGATTATTCATTCAGGTTGTTCATACCACATGTGCCCTAATCGGGACTGGTTTATCACTTATCAGTCTATTGACGGGGGTGTTGTCTTGATAGGGAACGTTATGTCCTACAAGGTTGCCGATATTTGTACCATTCGAATTAAGATGCATGATGGTGTTTAGGGGTGAAATCAGTGCGGTTATGCGGTTTTTTGGACGTTTTAAAAACCGAAACCAAATTTTCGGCTTTTCAAAAATAATAACCGAAACTGGTTTTTTTTACCTAATAACCAATTGCACCGAATAACCAAAATTCGGTCATTGAAATCGGTTATTCGATTAAAAAACAGAATTCAGAGGAAAAAAAAGTTATATATTATATATAATTTTAGTCCTAAATTAATCACATGAGGCAAGTTGGCAAAGTGGCACAGCTGGCTGCCTCACCATGCTTTTAGGTCTGAGGTTCGAGTCCCACTACACACACATTTGAGTTTCCTTTTGTTAAAATTAAAAATAAAAAAATTCCAAACATTGGCCTTGGCTGCGCTTCAAACCTTAGTGGGTAGAGAGCAAGGACGAACAAGGCATCTCAAGGATTCCACCAGACCAACCTATTTGTTTCATTATAAAACAACACAAAATAATATATATTGGTTTAAAATAGTTCAAAAATTCGGTTACTTGGGCATACAACCGGTTATTCGGTTATTTTTTCTATTAGCTAAAAAACCGCACCGATTAACTTCGGTATATTAGGTTATTAAAACCGAATTTTCGATTTTTTCGGTAATTCGGTAATCGGTTAAATTTTTTTTCGATAAATCAGTTTTTAATTAGGTAATTCGGTTATTAATTTCACCTCTAATGGTGTTATTCGTACTCAAACGGATATTAGACATGTTCCTGATTTAAAAAAGAATCTTCTTTCTTTAGGTACTCTTGACTCACTAGGTTGTAAGTTTTCTGCTGAAGGTGGAGTTTTAAGAGTTAGTAAAGGCATTCTTGTCCTTATTAAAGGCCAATTGGCAAAGGGTCTTTATTTTCTGCAAGGCAGCACGATCATTGGTGACGTTGCAGTTTCTTCATCGAGTTCAGATTCAGAGTCAGATCTCACCCGTTTATGGCATATGCGTCTGGGTTATATGAGTGAGAAAGGGATGATAATTTTGAGCAAGAGAGGATTGCTCGGTGGTCAGAAAATTAGGAAACTTGAATTTTATGAGCATTGCGTCTACGGAAAGCATTACAGAGTTAAGTTTAGTACCGCAATTCACAGGACAAATGTATCCTCGGCCCCTGGGGTTATCTCTCCGGAGTACTTTTCTAACGAACTAAAATGTATTTTATATTTTCGACTTTTCGATAATCAAATTGTATCTTGTCTTGCGATTTGAACTCCCTCTTATTGTTGCATTATCCTACCTATAGTTGGAATATTTGTGTTTGAATTTTCAGTACCCGTTTGAATTGAAATTGACTCCTCAAAGTACAAAATTTCACCGTGAGTCCCTGAACTCATAAGAAATTGAAAAACTGGCCCAATTTAGTAAAAAAAAAAAGGCTCTTTTTAGGTTGTAATCTGTTTTTAACGTTACTAAATGACTTATATTCATATAGTTAACTTTAGTCTCGAATTGGAAACCATTCCGAGTTGAAACGGAGCGTTGATGGTTAAAACTCGGAAAGAGCAGGTTTTAGCCGTTAGGTCGGGAATGGCGGAATCAAGCTCAAACGACCACCGGAGCTTTTAAATCTATTTTGAAAAAATTAATGTCAAGTTAAAGGTCTCGTTAAAATCTCGGGTTCCGTATAAGACCAATTAGATCAAACTAATTTCGACAAGCTAAGATTATACGCTTTGAGCCCACTAACAAGAAAACGAGCCTCGAAAGCCCACCGAACCCACAACCCGGCCCATGGCCGAATATGACTTGAGCCCAATGGGCCTAGCTTCACCATAAAGCAAATCCAAGCCAAAAATTGAATCAAAATCCGTGGGTCCAAAGAGATAGTTGTGTGGAATTTAAATAAAAGCCAACTAGGTCAAAGTGGTGAGCAATAGAATAATGCTAAGGATTTTGTGATTGATGGTTGATTTAAACCAACCAATCACCAAATTAAGGGAAAATGGCGTCTTAGGGAAGAGATGAAAAGACAAAGGTTGAGTTGTCTTGTCTCAACATCGACCATTGGATCAAACTTTTCATTTCAATCAAGGGCCAAAATTCACCCTTATAACTTAACTTGAATTAACTAATTAAGAATAAATCCATAGGAAAAAGGAGAGCTATGCCACGGTTTTTAAGAGAGAGAATTAGTGGAAATTATTAATTAATGAGAATAGTGATGAGGAGATGAAAAGACAAGGGTTCAAAAGGCTTGTTTTAATATCAACCCTTGGATCAAGATTTTCCTTCCAATCAAGGATTGAGATGAGTTTTGATGCTCAAGTATAATGCATGGATTAGAAAATTAATGCCAAGTGGAAGAGAGGAAAGCCGCGACAACCAAAGAGAGAGAAGATAAGCAATGATGGCCAAAAACTTGGAAAACTAAAAGGTTTAACTCTTATTAAACCTCTACTATTGGACTAAAAAGAAGTGGAAACACCAAGGGTCGTTATTAGGTTTCAAATGTTAAGAGAATTATTATGGAATTGAATAAAAAAAAATTGGGGAAAGAGAGAGAGAGAGGCAATCAGCAAAGAGAAGAAAAGCAAGTGAGTAATTTCTAAACATTTTTCTCTCTCCATATAAATTATACACAACCCAAAAGACTCTAGAGAGAAATCGTGGGAAAGGAAAAAGAAAAAGAAGAGAGAGAGAGAGGCCGAGAGAGAGAGAGAGAGAGAGAGAGAGAGAGAGAGAGAGAGAGAGAGAGAGAGAGAGAGAGAGAGAGAGAGAGAGAGAGAGAGGAATAACCAAGCACGAGCTAAGGTAAGAACTCGACCAAAACCTTTGCATGGTTCAACGTTGAAGTTTTGCTTTCTTTAATCTCCCAACCGTGTGCACCACCTTTCCAAACTTAGGAAAATCCGAGGAGAAGCCGTGGCGTGGGAGCTTCGACGAGGAGACGAAACAAGGAAGCCATTACACTGCGAGACTCAAAGCCTAGCCAAGCAATCCTAAAAATTAGAGAGCTAGGTATAATCCTTTGGACCTTAGTACGAGTTTTTCTTTTTAGACTTATTCCGTTTGGAAACTCTTAGGTTGTAAAAGGATATTTCTTTTGAGACTTTGGTTATTAGTCTTTCTCGTTTACATGGTGAGTGGCCGAGCACATTGCATGGTGCTCGACCAATCATCAAGCTTTTGTCTGTGTTTGTGTTTATTTCCTTGAGTTTGTGTTCGGTATTGAATGTGCATGAATGTATACGAGTGTCGATTTGTGTTCGGTTTTTGTATGGAGTTTGTGAATGTCTGATTTCCTTGATGCATGCTGTGAACCACTTACCAACACACACATACGGTTTTCTTTTAAAAAATAAAACCGTACACACCGAATTCCAACGGATCGGTGCGCACATTTTTCTTAAAAAGGATAAAGGCCGATGGTTTACTTGTAATGGCCAAATATCACCATGAACCGATATCCATTTGGCAAAGAAATTTTATTTTTTGTGTAATAGGTTCAATTGTAAGCTTATAACTTAGTTTTTACAATATTTTATAAAATCTAATAAGGGATTGAGCCTAACCCGAAACCCTAAGTGTGAAGCCAAAGAGATTGAAAATTTTTGTGGTTGTTTAATCATAATACAAACTGCTTTTCTTAGTCATTTTGAGCCTCACAAACAGTTTTCAAAAATGGTGGAAACTAGTTCAAACATGGGTTAGGTAATAACAATTTTATAACAAGATTAGTAAGAGAAAATAATTCAAAAGCTAAAGTCCAAAGATCGTAATATTGTGTAAAGAAAAACTCAAATAGTTTTTCCCGAGCCTAACCACGAACACAAGTTTGATGAAATCTCGAAAGTGGATGATGGGTGTGAGGCTTAAATGGACCTAGCCCAGCCCAAACACCTAGAGATGAGAACGTTAAAGTGAAAAGTGGACTAAACTAATTGTTTTCGAAACAACAATGACTCAGATACCCTTTGAATCCGAGCAACTTTCCTAAAAGTAGACAAAACCACGACGGGACATGAAAAAAAAAAAACCGAGAAGGCCATTTTGGGCCTTCACCTTGTGGGCCTACATATTTTAAAAGCTGTGAAGACCATTTTGGGCCTTCACCTTGTTTGAGGCGAAGATCGTGTTGGGCCTAACTACTTTGAAAACTGTGAAGGCCATTTTAGGCCTTCATCTTGTTCAAGCCCAAACCTATGTTGGGCCTAGCAGTTGGAAACTGCGAAGGCCATTTTGGGCCTTATTCTAACCCGAAGCCCAAATAATCTTTTGGGCTTCGTGTCTAAGTCCAAGACTAAGGTGATTAGGGCCCGGATCACTAATCGGGCCTTGAACCCAAGTATTGGACCTCTTGAGAGTATCTTAGTCAAACAAAGACTTACTAGAAAGCCATTAAGCCTAATTAGGTACCACTAGGCATCGACTCCAAAGTAGTTTGAAGTTTTCAGATGAAGAGGAATCGTCTAGGGAGGCTCACCCAGAGAACCCGAGTACTTAAGAGTTAAATCCAAAGTATTTCGCTGTCGTGTGTACGAGATAAGTGAAATAACGAGACCATGTATTTTGTTCAAGGACAAACAAACAAGAAAGTGGTCGTAGCTCGAAGCAAGTCTCTGAAGAGGCCTTGGAACTACCGTGATGTCCATGAGGTAAGTAGCAATGCACCTATGAAACCGAGTATATGTGCAAATTGTTTGCTACGGTTGCATTAGTAAATTATAATTAAATGTTGTGTAACTGTTGTATCCTTGTACTGTGTAGTATATAAGCTATAATAGTCGAAGGAGAAGCCTAGCATAAATAAAGCACGATTAAAATGTTCGTGATTAGATTTTCATAATCCTCAATAAGAGCAAAATAAGTTGTAATAAAACTCATTAGTACAAGTTCGCTCGCACCCGATCTCTACCAAGTTATAACTAAAGTATGAGAAGAGAATCGGCTTTAAACCGAACTTTTTTATAAGTACAAGAAAACTAGCTTAATAACAAAGGAAAGCGGCCTTGAGCCGTCAATAATAACTAAGCTGTGAATGCCAAAGTAGAGGCTGAATCTTTAATCACAAAAGGATGAGTAATTCTTTAAGGAACGTGAAAAGAATTGGACATCGATTCCTGAGGTTGATAAAACATAATACTAACGACACAGCCAGGTTTTTACCTGTGTGCTGTGTCTTCCGACTGAACAATCTTGTAGGAAAACCTACACAACCTATTTTATGTTTCGCTGTGAACCCCTCAATGAACTAAATCTTGGGTCTCAGACCGAAATGCAAGAGTCCAGAGAGTGGGACTCATGAGAAGTCCATTCATTGTTTTAAAACCGCAAACTAAAACTGTAAATAAGCCTCTTGTGAAATCCCAGTATACTGTCTGACCAGACAAGGGGGTTCAAACATATTGAAATTCTAGCCTGTTGTGTAATTAGACAAGGGAATGGTTATCAGATCCAGAGTCCCGATTCCTCAATAATGAGACGAACAGTCAGGAATCTGAAATAACCCCCATTCCTCCAAAAGGAGTTGATAAGTGGGGAAACGAATGCAATCTAAACATTTAAGTGAAACGAAGTCAATGGTACAGCCCAGCTCCAATTGAAAGAGCCCGCTCCTCGAGGACGAGTGTATTTCTCATACAACGCCGGCCAAGTTAAGTGTGAGACGAAGTCCGAAAGACTGCCGGGAGATAGGCATCTCTCTGTCTATGCGCTAGAGAAATTGCAGTGACCATCAATGGATCCCAGACTTTAGAAAAATATCGAGCTCAAAATAAATAACGAAATGATTGTTGTGTGAAACCATTAAGTCCAGAGAAAGTCTAGCAAGACGTATCCTCTAGAGGGATTATAAAGAAGCGTGGTGGGTCCATAACCTATCACAAGCCCTTGCAGTTCAAGGAGGCACTGTGTGCAAGAGACTCGCCATCGAAAGACGAGTTGCCTCGTCAGTGCACGGTGAATTAGGGGTATTATGCGGGTTTATGTGATACAACGAGACCGAGCTACCTCGTGTAGGAAGTTCGGGTGTGAGAACTAAGTACAAAGTACACGGCTGTGAAAAAGTAAGAATTGAGAGACAGGGGAAAACATGAGGGTAATAGACCAACTTTGTTATGATTGCTGTGTAAAGGATGTTAGTCGGTATGGGACGACTAATCCTCTATGTGTATGCTATATACTACATGTCATTCAGGGTAGACTAGTTCGCTCTTACTGAGTTTATCAAACTCATAGGTTTCTCATATTGTAGGTAAGAAGCCGATGAAGACAGACGCGTAGGAGCTGCCAAAGATGGTGTGTGTGGCATATTTTTGAGATGGATATCTGTGACAGTTTATTCTGCACTTTTGTTTAAAATATAAACAGTTTATAGTTTTGATGCTAGGACTAGATCCCGAGAGTTTTAAGACTTGAATGTTGTAATTGAAAGAACCGTTTTGTTAGTAGGTGTTCCTTGTCTGTGTCAGAACACTTCCAAGGAACACAGGCAATAACTAAAACCGAGATGAAATTAAACGATGTGAACAGTAACCAAAAATGCAGCAAATAACAAAATACGACACAAGGAAATTGGTTACGTAGTTCGGCTTTCGCCTACGTCTGCGGGGCCTCGCCCAGATGAAATGATCCACTAGAAATCTCAAAAACGAGCAAGCTCGGACTCATACAAGACTTCGACTCCCTCTTAGTCTTCGTCGCCGTCTTCTCGTCACTCCTAGTGATCTACCCTTGACGAGATCCCCTCGCCTTACAAATAAACCCTTGACGAGATCCCCTCGTCTACAAATCACACATCCCGTGTAATCTCTCACCAATTTCCCTTTACAAAGTTCACTCAACTAAACACACTCACGAGCACGGTTTATAGAACACCGTGTGAACACCACTCACCAGAGTGTAAACATGAACCAGAAAATAAACCCAGAAAAGTATAAAAGCACTCAGCTCTCACCAGGTAACTCACGTCAGTTTTCTCTTCAAATGATCAGATAATATAGATGAGGAAGATGACCTGATGACCAAGAATAATCTCCAAAAGGAAAGGCATTAAACATGCATTAAAGACTTGGTCAAAGATGATTATTTTCGGATCAACATAATCATCAATGTCACCAGCAATATCTTCACGCGTTCCAGCTCTGTGTTCGATCACCGTGTGATATATAAGGTAACAAATCCTCCAGGTCAGCTTTTCACACACGGACTTGCCATATCGAGACTTCGTGTTCGAACTCCGCATGATATATAAGGAAACAAATCCTCCGGTCAGCTCAGCGCACACGGACTTACCATATAAAAACTCCGTGTTCGAATACCGTGTGATATAAAAGGAAAGTTCTTGATTTAATTGCTACGAAAATCACCAAGCATCCTTGACTTTCCATTGAGAGAAAATATATCACACCATGAATGATCAACACCTATTAATGCTGAATAATATATCCAGAATAAAAGATGATTCAATCAGATAAATGGATACTTGAAATCAGAGGAATGAGATCAAGAAAATCCAACAGAATCGTCCAAGACAACCAATCTTCACTTGCCAGATATATTCAGTGTTCGAACACTGCGTGCGACACCCGCAAGAAAACACTGCAACTCATCCAAAAACCACAACAATCTTCAAGATTAGACATAGGCAATCAAAAATATCATCAATCAATGTAATGTGATTTTGTCAATTAAAATGCCAATCAACAAAAACACTAACAATCTCCCCCTTTGGCATTTTTGATTGGCAAAACCCCAGAAACTAACACATTCTCCCCCTTTTTTGCCAAGAAAAGGCAAAGGAATATAAAAAACGATGGAATTCTCCCCCTTTCTTCATGCTTCTTAGTTGAATCATTAACCCGAACACTTGGAGTATCAACAACTAAGGCTGGAACATCAGAGACAACATCACCAGAAAGGTCTAACTCTCCCTGCATGTCAGCTACTTGCTTCCCATGAAAAACATTCTCTTTAACGTTCATATCTTTTACAGTGCAAACCATATTACAACGTAAATTTGACTTTTTTACCCACACTTGCTTAGTTGATCTCCGACTGTGTGGCATCTTCTTTCCAGCTCTCCTTAGATCTGCAAGATATTGATAACACTGTGGCCGGATATGTCCTCTTCTATTGCAGTAATGGCATATTGGAATCCATCGCTTTTCTCTCACCCTTTCTGATGATGTAGTAGCTGTAACGACAGCTGGTGTTCTCGCTGGTGTAGTAACCCTTGCTTTTCCAAATTTCATAACTGCAGGTGTTCTGACTGGTGTAACAGCTGGTCTTTTGCCCTTCACATCTTCTTCTACATTGACTCCAGATGAAGTTCCTTTGACAAAAACCGTTTTAACACTTTCTGTCTGACCGGTATAGCCAAGGCCAAAGTGCTCTTTCTCTGTTCTTCCTGCAGCTAAGATTTCATCTAATTTAGAAGAACCAGAATTTAACATCTTTACCGATTTTTTTAATTTCTCAAGTTCTCCCTTGAGTGTTTGAACACTATCTTGACTCTCTTTGAGTTTAGACTCCAAGTCTAAATTTATCTTCTGCATATTGTTCTTCTCAATGTTGGATTGTTTAATTTGGACAGACATCTTCTCACAGATTTTTGTCAATTCGGTCCACTTGGTATAAATCAACCGGTAGGCTTGTATCAACTCTTCTTCAGTTAGGTCTTCATCATCGCTGCTTTCGCAAGTCAGTGTTGTAACACTTTTAGTGACACCTGCCGTGTTCTTTGAGAGACCAGCACCACCATCTGCACCTGCATCATCAGTTCTAGAAGCAAAAGCAATAAAATTAGATTCATCATCTATGCAGTAATCTGAATCTCCATCACTCCAAGTAGCATTCATCGACTTGTTTTTCTTCTTCAGTGTGTTTGCACACTCAGCTTGTATATGACCGAAACCTTCACATTCTCGACATTGAATCCCTTTATTCTTCTCATAAGATTCTGAATTATTTCCTCCACCGAACCTGCTTCTTGTTCCTGCATTAAATTTTTCAACATTAGTGGAGGTGTTCCTTCTGAGTGTTGGAACACTGCTTGAAATTCTACCCGCATCGTTGCTTCTTGGACCACTTCGGTTGCTTTTGTTTAGCCTCTTAATGATCTTAGCAATTGATTCAACAAGATCATCATCATCACAAATTGAGTCCGTCTTCTCGTCATGACTTTCGACTTGAAATGCGATCCCTTGAGCCTTTTTATCACCTTTCTCTTCTTCGAGATTCATCTCAAACGTTCGAAGAGATCCCATCAACTCCTCGAGCTTCATGCTTCTGACGTCCTTGGCCTCTTCTATCGCTGTAACTTTATACGCAAATCTCTTTGGAAGAGATCTAAGCGTCTTTCTAACAAGCTTTTCTTCTGAGAACTTTTCACCAAGCGCAAAGGCTTCATTAGCAATGTCACACAATCTAGAGTTGAAATCAGTGATGGACTCTTCCTCTTTCATCCTGAGATTCTCAAAACGAGTGGTAAGAATCTGTAATTTAGAAAGTTTAACGCCATCGGTACCTTCATGAGCAGTTTGGAGGATTTCCCATGCTTCTTTAGCCGTTTCGCACGTAGAAATTAGCTTGAACTGGTTCGCATCAACGGCATTGAAAATGGCGTTCAAGGCTTTCGAATTGTTATTCGCCAGCTTATCTTCATTTGCAGTCCATTCAACCTCGGGCTTTAGCACAGATTCTCTTTTATCGTTCCTTGTCATAGGATGATCCCAACCAGTCAAAATCGCCTTCCATGCTTTCTCATCAACCGACTTGATGAACGCCTTCATTCGTGCTTTCCAATAGGAATAATTTGTTCCATCAAGCAATGGTGGACGTTGAACGGAGCCTCCTTCTCTGAGAAAGTCCATCTCGTCAAAACGGATCTGAAAAACCACGGATCTCGCTTAAAGCACAAGCGACCCGCTCTGATACCAATTGAAAGAACCGTTTTGTTAGTAGGTGTTCCTTGTCTGTGTCAGAACACTTCCAAGGAACACAGGCAATAACTAAAACCGAGATGAAATTAAACGATGTGAACAGTAACCAAAAATGCAGCAAATAACAAAATACGACACAAGGAAATTGGTTACGCAGTTCGGCTTTCGCCTACGTCTGCGGGGCCTCGCCCAGATGAAATGATCCACTAGAAATCTCAAAAACGAGCAAGCTCGGACTCATACAAGACTTCGACTCCCTCTTAGTCTTCGTCGCCGTCTTCTCGTCACTCCTAGTGATCTACCCTTGACGAGATCCCCTCGCCTTACAAATAAACCCTTGACGAGATCCCCTCGTCTACAAATCACACATCCCGTGTAATCTCTCACCAATTTCCCTTTACAAAGTTCACTCAACTAAACACACTCACGAGCACGGTTTATAGAACACCGTGTGAACACCACTCACCAGAGTGTAAACATGAACCAGAAAATAAACCCAGAAAAGTATAAAAGCACTCAGCTCTCACCAGGTAACTCACGTCAGTTTTCTCTTCAAATGATCAGATAATATAGATGAGGAAGATGACCTGATGACCAAGAATAATCTCCAAAAGGAAAGGCATTAAACATGCATTAAAGACTTGGTCAAAGATGATTATTTTCAGATCAACATAATCATCAATGTCACCAGCAATATCTTCACGCGTTCCAGCTCTGTGTTCGATCACCGTGTGATATATAAGGTAACAAATCCTCCAGGTCAGCTTTTCACACACGGACTTGCCATATCGAGACTTCGTGTTCGAACTACGCATGATATATAAGGAAACAAATCCTCCGGTCAGCTCAGCGCACACGGACTTACCATATAAAAACTCCGTGTTCGAATACCGTGTGATATAAAAGGAAAGTTCTTGATTTAATTGCTACAAAAATCACCAAGCATCCTTGACTTTCCATTGAGAGAAAATATATCACACCATGAATGATCAACACCTATTAATGCTGAATAATATATCCAGAATAAAAGATGATTCAATCAGATAAATGGATACTTGAAATCAGAGGAATGAGATCAAGAAAATCCAACAGAATCGTCCAAGACAACCAATCTTCACTTGCCAGATATATTCAGTGTTCGAACACTGCGTGCGACACCCGCAAGAAAACACTGCAACTCATCCAAAAACCACAACAATCTTCAAGATTAGACATAGGCAATCAAAAATATCATCAATCAATGTAATGTGATTTTGTCAATTAAAATGCCAATCAACAAAAACACTAACAGTAATATTATGGTAATAGACTCTGCGTGAGCATGTTCTGTTTGAGACCGGGACGTGCTCCCGAGGATTCCTAAAAGTATAAGTATGTAATATTATGGTAGCAATTATGCTCCAACAACCTTATTACGTTATAAGTATTTTCTATGATAAAAATTTCCATAGTATATACACAGAATTTCCGCTTTCAAAGTTTTAAAAGAGTTTACGAGAGTATGAAAATGAGCTTGTACTCTCCTGTTGCGGCTTCGGTCGAACCGGCAGGTCATGACAACAAAGGGCATAGTGGATTATATCCATTCTGATTTGTAGGGTCCTTCTACTGTTCAGTCTAAAGGCAGTGCCCGTATTTTCTCACGTTCATCGACGATTACTCTCGTCGAGTTTGGGCTTATTTTTTGAAGCACAAAAATGAAGTATTCCCAACATTTATGATGTGGAAAGCTTTGATCGAGAAACCGATTGGCAAACTGATTAAGCACTTCAGAACTCTCAGCAGTTTGGAATTTTATGAAGGCCAGTTCAAAGAGTTTTGTGATAAGGAGGGTATTGCAAGGCACCACACTGTTAGAAAGACACCACAACAGAATGGCACTGCAGAACGGATGAATACAACCTTCATAGAGAGAGCACGTTGCATGCTTTGTAATATGCAAGTCATTCTAAGGACTTTTGGGCTGAAGCTGTAAATCATGCCTGCTATTTGGTAAACAGGTCTCCATCGACTTCAATTAAGTTGAAGACTCCGATTGAAGTATGGTCTGCTGCTCCTGCTAATTATTCGAATTTGAAAGTTTTTGGTTGCCCTGCTTATGCTCATGTCAATGATGGTAAACTTGAGCGAAGGGCCTTGAAATGCATATTCCTATGATTTAAATCTGGGGTGAAAGGGTATTATTTATGGTGTGTAGAGCCCAAGTCCCCCAAATTCTTAATTAACAGAGACGTTAAATTTGATGAGCATGCCATGCTATGTGGAAAGGAGTCGAGTATTGCATAAAAAGATCGTGGTGTCTGTAAGCTGGTGGAGCTTGAGGTTGTAGTTCCAAGAATGGTTCAAGAAGGCACTTTCGTTCAGCCACTAAAGGACAGCACACAAAGAGTTATTGATGACACGGTGGAGCAGTCTGAACAACAAGAGGAATAACCCTACAATATTGCTACTGGAAGAGCAAGGAGGTAGATTCAGCCACCTCAAAAATATGGCTACGCAGACTTAGTTTCTTACGCGCTAAATGTGGCAGAGAACATTGAAGTTGAAAACTATAAACTTACAAGGAAGTTGTTACAAGTAGCGACTCAGTAGGTTGTTGCTATGAGTGAAGAAATTGAATCTCTTCACAAGAACCAAACATGTGAGTTAGTAAAACCTCCCAAGGGACAAAAGATTGTTGGTTGGAAAAAATAAGGAATTCTAAGGATTGAAGTAGCAAGGTTCAAGACACGCTTGGTAGCGAAGGGTCTTAGTCAGCGAGAAGGTATCGATTTCAATGAAGTATTTTCTCCTGTTGTTAAACATAGCTCTATTCGCGTGTTGCTTTCCATGGTTGCATTGTTCGACTTAGAGTTAGAACAACTTGATGTCAAGATGGTATTTTTGCATGGTGAGCTTGATGAATAAATTTACATGCGACAGCCATAAGAATTCACTGTTCAAGGGAAAGAAGATCACGTTTGTTTGTTGAAAAAGTCATTATATGGCTTGAAACAATCTCCAAGGCAGTTATGCTTGCTCTTGGTTACTCAAGGAGTGACTACAATAGTTGTGTGTACCACACATGTCTCTCCGAAGGTTCTAGTATATATTTATTGCTCTATGTCGACGATATGCTTATTGTTGCTAAGAGCATGTCTGGGATCAACAAGTTGAAAGCGCCACTCAGTGGTTAATATGAAATGAAAGATTTAGGTGCAGGTAAGAAAATTTTGGGGATGGAAATTCACAGAGATAGACAAGTAGGCAAGTTATTTTTGTCACAAGAAAATTATATTGAGAAAGTTCTTGAATGCTTCTAGATGTAGAAGTCTAAACCTGTGAGTTTTTTAAAATCATTTTGTAAACAGCAGCTATTTTCTTAAAATTTCGAAAAAAATATTACTTTTTAAGTTATTTGTAGATCAATGCATTTTTTTTAGCCATCACCATTTACATATGGCTACAAATTTTGAAACATATTTTTTCGTATATATTTTCAAATATCATATCAATTTTGATTTATATAATTAAATTGTTTTCCTACATTTCACTATTCCATAATTTTGTAAAGAAATATAAATGAATTCTATATATAATCTCTTAAAAATATTTTATAAAAAAAGAATATCATGCCATATAACTAGCATATAGAAATGACTAGATGAAATCAAGAAAGCAAGGAAGAAAACGAGAGAAAACAAAAAAAAAAAAAAAAAGGTTTGGGGGGGGGGGGGGGGGGGGGAGGAATAAGTTGTTTTGTTTGGATGCCTAAGCTAATGGAGTAATAGTAATTCAATTACTTGAAACTAAATGACTAGTTCCGAATTAATGATAATATAGACTAATCTTTAAACATGTTTTGTCATGTTTTTGTTTTTTTTTTTTTATAAAGTGGTATTTCTTAAAAATCCCACTACAAGAAATTTGAGTTTTAACGGCGCATGAATTCTGTCGCTGAATATTAAAATTTTTTCGTTAAAAAGAATTAACGATAAAAACATGTTGTCGTTGTAAGATAGTGTCGTTGATTGTATTCAACCACAAATTATTGTTGTTGATTATTTTTAACGACATGATTTTTATTGCGTTATTATAAGTATTTTTTAAGACAACAAATTATCGTCGTTGATTAGCCTAAATTTTGTCGTTAATTCCTATTAAGTGACAACAATATTTGTCGCTAAAATATTATTGCGACATTTCAATTGTCGTTAAAAGTCTTT
Source organism: Boehmeria nivea var. tenacissima (assembly GCA_018132145.1). Lineage (NCBI taxonomy): Eukaryota > Viridiplantae > Streptophyta > Magnoliopsida > Rosales > Urticaceae > Boehmeria > Boehmeria nivea. The sequence goes on from CM030886.1 coordinate 1,800,308, forward strand.
TTATCAACGACAACATATGGTATTAATGACAACTTAGATTATCAATGACAATTACATTTGTTGCTATATGTGTTCTTTAGCAACAATCAGTTGTCGTTGAATAAGTATAATTTTATCGTTGATGTATTTTTGATAATATGTATTTCTGTTATAACAACAAATACATCTGTCGCTAAAAATCTTACTTTAGCAACAACTTTGTAGTTTTCAACGACCAATTTTGTTTGATCGTTAAATGTGATATTATTATTATGTTCTCTATTTGTATCCAGAAAAAAATAATAATATTGTTAATTTTCTACAAATTAAATAATTTTTTTAGTATTTTTTATACAAACAAAAAATCGAATGCGAATGAAATTTTATCACATGAAAAAAAAAAGGTGAAGTAGGCAAATACCCAGAATTTATATAACAATAAAAATAAATACCCAAACTTTTGAAGTAATTGAGTTTCTAGTCAATTTGTGAATTACTTGCACATGCTTTTGGTAACTAAGTGAATTATCACCACTTATCACTGTGTAAGTAATTGAATCATTTGGGTAGTCAGTTACATTTTTCAAAAGATTGAGTAATAACTTACATTAAGTTTTAAAAAGTGGGTATTCACTATAATTTCTTAAAAAAAAATGAACAACCATTAAAACAAAAACAACATATTAAAATTGAATACATAATTATCACTATTAATAATATAACAAATAAAGATATCACTACTATCTAAACAATTAAAAGTATTTAGCCAATTTGGCGACCCTAGTGGCATCATAACGGGTACATTTTTTCAGCAAAATCACAAAGATTGTTGTGATTTGTGTGGAGACATTACTTGGAGCCTTCTGCTATACTGTTTCATCTGTGTAAAAAGAAAAGTCAACAAAGAAAGAAAGATAGAATTAATTAGTTAAAAAAAGAAAACAAATTACAAACAATACATCTTAAGCAAATACCCTTGAAGATAAACCAAAATTCGCTTTCAAGTACGTATAATTTAGTCTTTGGCTTAGATTTTTAATCTCCATTACAATACTAAGGCAATAAACATTTCATCATCAGTACTTGTTTGAGCATTGGTGCTTTGCTTTTCTTCTCCATGGTAAAACCACACTTTGTAGGACTTCTGAAACCCTCGTAGCTTTAAGTGCATATCTACAATACTTGGATGGTACCAACGCCCATTCAAACAATTGGCACATGGACAGCGGGTTTCTCCTTCTTCATTCACATAAAGTTTAGCTTTTTCCATAAATCCTCCCAGTCTTTCTTTGAACTCTGCAGAATTTCAGCTCATGTTGATCCAACTCCTATCCTCAGGCATTTTGATACAATAAAACTTTACCAGACAAAGTCTTTATTGAATCAACCAAGCATCGAAAAAATCCAACAAGTGCTTTCTACAAAAAATTAGATCTCGTGAGTTGAGAGAATCAACGTGTATGATTAGTTAAGTTTTGAGATGGAATCATGAAAGCACTTAGCAAACTTTAAATGGAAATAAGTCCTATTAAATTACATAGAGCATCATCACTAATGAACTACAAAATTGGGGCAAGAAAACACAATTTACACACGTATTTCAAACAAACAACTTAGATCTCACACATATTTCAAACATTTTATACCATTTTCAATAGAAAAAACTGTTCAGAGGCAATCAAGCATTTAGTCAAACATGTTGCAGGCCATTTAAAAAATTTCAAACTCCACCAAAAATAATTAGAGATAATCAAAACAAGAGAAATCAGATATCTTACATCGTATACATCATGAGCACTTGCAACCAAATAAAAAAAAAAGCTTACTCCTCATTAGTTGAAAGCAGAACCTGTATTTAGACATATCCCTGGGCTTCTCCATCCCTTGCTCTTTACCATGTTCGACTCATCCTCCTCACAAAATTGATAGAGATCTTACTTAATGCCCATTATCAAGAATAAGTTGCAGAACTAAATAGTTGACAACTCACAACTTGCAATCACAAGTTCACAACTCATAATTTACAATCACAAACTCACAACTCACAATGCCAAGTTTACAAATCACAATTTATAACTCACCATTCACAACTCACAACTCACAATCACAAGTTCACAAATCACAATATACAATTCACAATTCACTATCACAAGTTCAAAGTTCACTTCTCACAACTCACAAGTTCACAATCACAAGTTCAATTCACAAGCACAAGTTCACAATCCACAATATACAACTCACATAACATAAGTCACCACTCACAATCTATGGAGACAAGAAAAATATTGATTTGACCAAATAATCAAAACAAGATTACATATTTACAACCAGCATCAATCCATTTATAGAGTAATGGCAAGCTTAGAAACATTCAAACTCAGCAAATTTCCAATTGCAATCAGATTAATTGAAGACTAATAACAAACATCAGTCTAAAAAAATAAAAACAAGAATATGGTAGTCTCATTGTATAAGCGGTGGTAAAATAAAAACAAGAATATGGCAGTCTCATTGTATAAGCGGCGGTACCAGGCGGCCGTAGAGCTGATGGCGTGACCTCCGGCCGACGCTCTTGACGAGCGAGGTGGCGATGGCAGCGCTGATGCCTTGGCAACGGGGAGATCGGCCAGGACGAGGTGGTCGGGGGGCTGGGGTCGGGGTTGGCTAGGCTCGGTAGGGCTGGGCTCGAGATCGGGACTCGGGAAGGCTGGGGTTGGGGGCTTGAGGCTGGGGTCGGAAGCTCGGGGTCGGCGGGGAAGGGGTCGAGGGGGGCTGGGGTCGAGAGGGGGCTCGGGGTCGGGAAGGCTGGGGTCGCAGGTTGGAGGCAGAGGTCGGGAAGGCTGGGGTCGGCGGGGCTGGGGTCGGCAGGGCTGGGGTCGAGAGTGGCTGGAGGTTGGAGAGGCTGAGGTCGCGGCTTGGAGATTAACCTTTAGATATAATGCATTACAGCCCTCAAAAAGGTCCAAAATATCTAATAAAAGTAATTTTCATCCAAATCAGAAATGTCAAAATGAAAAATTATGCCAATTTTATATTAATTGTAAAAATAACTAGAAAAGATAATTAAAATAAAAGAAATAAAATTTAAATAAGTGTTCATTAACAACCAAATCAAAATAGATAATACATATTAGAAAAAATAGTTGTTACACCAGCTCGCAAGCTCTTAAACGAATAAGCTCGTAAATGAGCCAGCTCGCGATCTTTTATGAACCGAGTATTTATGAGCACAACCATGGCTTGTTTATCAAATGAGTCTTAAGATGAAGATGAAGCTCGGCTCATTTTTTTACCGTAGACGTTTCCGCTTTTTTATTTTTATTTTAGTTTGTTTGGCGAATGATACTGTGTAAGGTGCAACATAAAACAATGGACTTACAATTAGAATCCAAAAAAAGAGAGAAAGAAAAATAGGTCATGTTGATAAATGATGAGACACATTTTTACGTAAAATAAAAATAAAAATTGTCAATAAATAAATTTTAAAGTTTTAACGACGAGTTACAGTGAGTTGTCGCTAAAATTTATAAATCAACAACAATTTATCAAGTGTTGTCGTTGAAGGTTTAAGATTAACGACAACATAAATTGTTGAAAAAAATCAAATTTACTACGACAACTAATAATTGTCATTAATTGTTTAAAATTGTTGTTAAAGGTTTTCCCGTCAAATTTCTTCACTTTTTTAACGACAACATCGTAAATCTGTCGTTGATACTACAATTTAACGACAACTGTATTTGTTGTTAGTCAATCAAAACTTTTAACGACAGCTAAATTAAAATTTGTCGTGAAAAGTTGCTATCACCGACAAATTTTAGTTGTCGTTGAAAGTGTTGTCGTTAATACTCAATTTTCTTGTAGTGTCCCTAAATCAATTTATTAACTAACCATGCATTATTAACACGGAATTGATTTTGTTAAGAGTTTTTTAGGCATTTAACCAAACTTTTGGGTAATTTTTTAGGGTTTAGCCATAGTTTCACGAAATTAATGTAACATGAAATATATATACGTGTAAAAGTGTAACATTTTATGTTACATGTTACAAAAAATGTTACATTTTTTACACGTATATATGCTACATGTTATAAAAAATGTTACATGCTATGACTAAATCCCTAATTTCGTGAAACTATGGCTAAATCCTTCAAGTTTTACCTTTAAAATGACTAATTGCTTAATTGACCCTTTTGTTAAAGACGATTTTATTACTTATAAGTTATTTGTAGATCAATGCATATTTTTTAGCCATCACCATGTCCATATACATATGATTACAAATTCTTTCATATATTTTCAAATATCACGTTAATTTGGATTCATACAATTAAAATTTCTCCTATATTTATATAAAGGCCCTTATTTTGTCAATAAATATAAATAAATTCGAAATATACTCTTTTTATAAATATATATATATATATATATATCACGTCATATAACTAGTAGTCTAGTATATATAACGGAACGTCCATTTTCATTTACCTACAATTGCTAACCAATAATAATGGAGCATCCTCTCTTACACACCCTCACTCTCCTCTCCATCTTCCTCCTTCTCCTCCTCCCTTGGCGCCTAGCCACGACGGACCCCTCCCCGTCCTGCCGGAGCACGTGCGGGTCCGTCCAAGTCAAGTACCCCTTCGGGACGGGCCACGGCTGCGGCTCGCCGCGCTTCCAACCTTACGTCACCTGCCGCTCCACAATTACATCATCATCATCATCACCACCATCATCGGACGTCACAGACGGCGAGGAGCACGACACCCTCGTGCTCACCACCCACACCGGATCCTACCCCATCACCTCCATATCCTACGCCACCTCAACCATAACCGTTGCCCCTCCCGCCATGTCCACCTGCTCCGCCATGCAGCCCTCGCGCCACAACTTCGGGCTCGACCGCCCCGGCCCTTTCGGCCCCGGCCCCTCCACCTTCGTCCTCCTCGCCTGCAGCGCCGAGGCCACACTCGGCTCGCCCGCCTGCGACCCCGCCTCCCACCTCTGCGCCTCGCTCTACGCGTGCCCCTCCGTGGCCTCCCTCGGCCTCCCTGTCTTCCCGCCCACCAACACCTGCTGCGTCTACTCTCCCGCCAGCCTCGACCGCGACGACGAGCTCGACCTGAGCGCCCTGAGCTGCCGGGGCTTCTCCTCCGTCGTGTCGCTCAGAGACTACGCCACCGACCCCGCGAGGTGGGAGTACGGCGTCGCTCTGAGCTACAACGGAGGGGTTTTGGAGAGCAGTGTTGTGGAGACGAGGTGTCGGAGCTGCGAGCTAAGCGACGGGGTTTGCGGGTATTCGACGACGTCGGAGGAGGATAATATTTATTCGTTTTTGTGTGTTTGTAAGGGAGGCTTCAATACGACGACGGATTGTTTTGATGGTTATGGTTTTGCTCAAGTTCAGGATGTGTTTTGGGCTGCTTCAATTTCTGCTGCTTTTTCAAGGCCGATTGTTACTACTTGTGAGTTTCTTCTTCTCTTTATTACGTCGTCGTTTGTCTTATGGGGATAAATAAGGTCTAACTAGAGTGTGCTTATAATGTAAAAAGCTAGGTCAATTCTTGCAAAAATAAATGAAAAAATGAATGATATCTTCCTTGCTACAGATTTTGCTATCATGAAGTTTGATCTGCTGTTTTTCTGTTCTTATTTTTCAATTTTTTTTTTTAATAAATAAAAAGGCATAAATCTGTGTGGGTCATCTGCAACAATTTGCAGTTTCAAAGTTCATATGTAAACTGATTAAACATACTATTTATGTCTTGTGCTCCACATATATATATATATATATATATATATACTATTTATGTCTTGTGCTCCATATATATATATATATATATATATATATATATATGTTGTTCCAAGGAATGGGATTTTGGCTGCTTGGCAACCCTCATGGCAACTTGAGAGAGATGACTTGTGATGGATGGGGCTACGTTTTAATGTTCTTGTATTCTTCAATTTATTAAGCTGTAGAAGTTCTTATTTTGGAATTGAATTGCGTGAAGTTAGTGATTGGTCAAATGAAAAAGGGAAAGCTTAGGAAGATAATAAAGGCACATAATCCACAAGGCATCTTATGCCCGTATTAAGTCCTTAACCATCCATATTTTCCCAAGATAATAATTTATTTTTTGGCTGGTATTGGCCGATTGTAAGAGAAAATAGCACTTGATTCCTAACAAATACCTCACCACCCTTTTTGCCTTTTATAAAAAGTTTAAGAATCTTGTCATTCAATCTCCTTCTGGAATCTGATTCTAAAGGAAAACCCAACAAACTTTTTCTCTGGCAGAGATATGGTCCCTAGTTCATGGTGTCTCCGTTACACTTCTATACTTTGTGGATTTTACATATACAAGCCTAAAGTTTAAAAAGTATAAGAGCTCTTTTGTCATCGACAATTAGACCGCATTCAATGTCGTATGGTAAATTCGACATCAGTAAACGTTGATTTTCTTTCGTTGCTTTTATATTAAATCCTTTCAGTCCACCTTGCGACCATTGGCGAGGTTTCCGTTTACTCGCTTAGAGGAAGGAAGTGGACCGGTAAGGAACGACCTGAAGTGCTTGTACATCTCTTTTGGCTTCTCCGCGTTTATTGCATGCCCTGCATTCTTTATGATCACTAGTTCTGAATTCTCATCTATGTGCCTGTAGATGCATAAATAAATAACCAAAATGAAAAACGGCATTCAGAAGAATACAGTAGGAATCAAAAAGTAGGAAACAGGATTCCAATTTACACCCCCAAAGTATCCACTAGCCAATATTCCGTGACTGTCAATTAAGAAGTCAAAATTTTGCAGTATTTATGTTGTTCAACTTTAGAAATCCAGGATTTACCTCTTCAAACGATGCGCAAGCTCAATTGGGAAAACAACGTCATGTTCTCCCCAGATAATCAAAGTAGGCTGCATCAAGAACGAAAAGAAAGTCTTAAGAAGATTCTTAAAACAACACAAGCAGTTCTTGATAAAAACACTGGAACTAACGGGTTGTTTGGGGTAAACATCTCAATCATTTCGTTTTGGAATAGTTTAACTTTGTGAATTTTGATATGGTATAAATGGTTGAGATTTAAGGATATTGCACTGGGATTATGAAAGTTGAAAAAAAAATGGAATAGGATGAGAGGGATGATTGCCCCAAATTAAAACGGGACGGATTTAAAACAGATCGTGTAAAGAAATGATTTCCGTGGCGAGTGTATGCAAATTGAAATAACCTGGGATATCTTGGGAAGATCAGACATTTTTCTATCCTTGTGTAGTGCGTGTATCAGTTCTTTCCTTTCTTGAAGGTAATCCATGCACATGTACTGCGAGGCACGAAATTTGCAGATAAAAAAAAAAGTATCTTCACAGTTTTATATTCAAAGTAAAAATAATGTAAATGCGTAAATAACGTTCGGGATTGATAACAGAGAAGCAAGAAGGTATGCTTGTTTCATGATTCAACACTAAAGAAATGATTCCAGAATAAACCATAAAAACAAAACAAAAATACTAATACTTTTATGCTAATTTCTCACACAACCTTCTAAACTACTCTCAAGTCTTTGAATTATTTGTGCCAACCGTCAAGACCTTGTTAAGACCATCAAAAGGACACACATGCTTTAATCGTTTCCTCTGGTAATTAGATGATTCTCTAACAGCGTTAAAGCATTATACTCTTCTATTTCGAGCCTATCCACACGCATAAATTCTCTTCGACAAGCAGAACTCGTTTTATACATATCTATGTACTTTATAAACATAGTTTCACATCCTATGTTCCGTAGTCTATTTATTTATTTCTTTTGACAGTCATGTCAAAAAACTCTACATCTCCCTTGAAACTTAGACATGAAAGTTATTTTGTGATCGCAGAAAACTTATGTCATATTGAAAGCATTTTGTAGTCTTAGAATCCACTGGCATAACCGCCGTGTCCTATTGAAAACAAAAAAAAAATTATAACTATATCTACTATTAATTAAATCTATCCATGTTATTTTCGAAGCCAATAAAATTATTTATTGTAAAATTTTTCTCTGTGTTAGATACCTATCATCGTTAAGAAACTAAGGCAAAGTCATTTTTCTTTGATTAGAAAAGGTAGTTTGAACAATATAGCAGAAAGTCTTAGCCTTATTACTTCCCCACCACTTTCACCAAAGTAATTATACCATGTTGTCAATGCCAAAAGCAGATCGATTGCAATAACGCATCGTTTTGACATGTAGTCAAACGAATGATAGTTGCGGAAGAGTAAGACACAGAACAATGCTATAAATTTGATGATAAAAACAAAAATCACTCCAGAAGCTAAAATAAGACTGCAATTCAAGCGGCTCTACTAAGCTCGAAAAATAGATCAAAGCGGCTCTACCAAGCTCGAAAAATAGATCAAAGCGCACACATAACAAAATCTGGAGGTTTTAAGCAATGGATTCAATGACACATGGAACTCATTTGCCCTTTTTTTCTTTTTCTTTTAAGTACAGACTATGGAATCACAATCTACAGTTTTTCCATGAGGTAATATTATTTAGCCCTGCTACTTCTTCAGATTTATTTGTTGAACTTCCTAAGTGGGCTTAAAAAGACAAGTTAATTTTCACAAGTAAAATAAAGGTTTAAACCCACTAAACCCACAACACAAACAAGATTGATGCGAGCATTTACCTTAGTAACACCAAAAATCCCAACTAATTTAACCATACTCGGCTTGACAAAGCAAATCATGGTTAAACAGTTGATAATCAGAGTTTGCAAAATCAATGGGTTACCGAAAAAATTATTGTTACCTACTAACCTCACCGCCTAAATACCAGTCAATCATATTCTCCACTCAATTTGATTATTACCACCAACTATCCAACACACTTCCAACAAAAGGAATCCACTTTTGAATTTCCACCGATCCGTTAAAATATTAAATTCTAATGCTGACCCATGTTCCAATAGACAGAAAATCAGGGTATTCTAATCTAACATAAAATCAGAAACTGTTACAGACCTACCAAAAAAAAAAAAGATTTTCAAGAGAAACAAAACTTAAATTTGATTAAGCCTACTTGAGGTGAAATAGAGAGCAGTTAAAAAATTAGTTATTTTAAAAATAAAGTTCGAAGAATTTAGTCCTAAAATGTCAAAATTAAAGATTCAACTATAATATAGGTGTAACATAATATGTTACACGTACATGTATGTTATGACTAAATCCTTAATTTTATAAAACTAAAGTTAATTCTTAAAAAATTAACTAAAAGATTGTTAACTCCTTAAAAATCTCAATAGAAAAATACTCAATATTTACGTAACAATAAAAATAAATACTCAAATTTTTGAAATAATTAAGAAACTAGCTAATTCGTTAATTATTATTATACTTGAGTATTTTGTTTTATTATTCAAAGATTGTATATAAATTTAAATTAAGTGTTAAAATTGAGTAACTACTCATAGAGTTAACCAAATAGTGTTTAATTACCTGAATGAAGTCCCGAAGAAAGCAAGTGGGAATTCCCTTGATGGGGTTGTGGAAAGAGAGGGCGATGAGGTCTCTGGCCTTGGCCGGAGTCTGCGGGAGAAGGACGCTGACGGCGTCGTCGACGCTGCGGATGCGAAACATGCCGTCCGACATGTCCCGCTCCTCCATGCACACGCCGGCGCAGCACAGCACCACTCTCTCGACCCTCTCCTTGAACTGCGCCGCAAGGCTGTAGGCGACGAAGCCGCCGTAGCTGATGCCCACGACGTGGGCGCGCCGGGCGCCGAGCGAGTCCATCAGCGCGGCCACGCAGCGCGCCTGGAAGGCCTCGGAGCGGTCGGGGCGGGTGGTGCGGGAGGCACCGAAGAAGACGAGGTCGGGCACGTAGAGGTTGAAGGCGGAGGAGAGGGGCGAAACGAAGTCGTTCCACTGCCACATGGCGTTGGCGCCGATGCCGTGGATGAGAAAGAGGTTGGGCTTGGAAGGGGTGGGGTTTTTGGGGACCCAGCAGTGCATGAATGTGCCGTCGCCGAGGTCGGTGGTGGTTGATCGGAGGCCCGACGAGGAGAACGATCGCCGGAGGAACCACTCGCGCGTGGCGGCTATGTTGAAGCAACTCGCCATTGGGAACTCAAGACTTGTCACCACTTCCACACTTTCGGACGGCCGAGTTGAATTGGGACGACAATATAGTGTTTTTATTTATCTATTTATTTTGTTACTTTTTTCTTGGATTGAGAGTTGAGGAAAAAAGCAAATAGGGCAACGATAGTAAGTTATAATACGAGAGTGACAAAAATAATTAGTCGGTGTTGGAGCATGTCAATGCAATACCCTTTTAGGCGTTCGATGACAAAATTTAATATTTTAATATTAATTAAAATGGTGGGTATCCACGAGTGCACTATTTGTGACTGATTTGATTAGTCGCGGATAATGACTTTCCGCGACTGATTTGGGAAAATAATTAGTCGCGGAAAGTAAAAAATTTAACTATATCGACTATACTCATCCTCGACTGATTATTTTTCCAAATCAGTCGCGGATAAGGAAAATATAAGCGGGACCAATTCCCACGAATTGTTGTGAACTATCCGCGACTGATATTGCTAAAAAAATCATTCGCAGATAGTTGGCGGAAATTTTTTTGGCACAAAATCTGTGCGCCGTTCCCCAAAGCTTTCTGCAACTGAAGATTCAGTCGCAGATAGGTGTTTCTGCGAGTGAACCTTCACTCGTGGATAAGTGTGGGAAAACTGAAAAGACGCGTACAATATTGGCTTGTAATCTATTTTGTGGCGCTGATAGATCAGTCGCGGATACAATTATCCGTGATTGATCTATCAATCGCGGATAGTTCAAACCGCTTCCCGAGGCAGAATAATCAGAACGTTATAACGCGTCGTTTTCCGCGACTGATGATTCAGTCACGGATAGCCCTATCTGCGACTGGTACATCATTCGCGAAAAATCGCAGAATTTATTTTGACCCACGATTTCGTGGTCACTCTCTCTCTCTCCCGCTTTTGGTTTTCCCCTTTCCACCGACGCCATTCCGACCTCTCACATTTTCGCCCGTCCGGCCCTCTGCCCGCTCGGCCTTTCACCCGCTAGGCCCTCTGCCCGCTCGCCCCTCTGTCGCTTGGCCCTCTGTCCGCTCGCCTCTCTGGCCGTTACCCACCCCGTGCTCCGTCCGCCACTGTCCGTCGTCGTCGTCCGTTGTCGGTAAGTCATTATCTTTTTTTTTTAATGTTTTATATAACTTATTTTGTTATATATTTAGTTTATATTTTATTAGTTATTTAGTTTTTTGTTTTGTTTATTTGTAAATTTATTTGAAAATAATAAAAAATAAGAATTAATAAAGTAGAAATAAATTAATAAAATAATTAATTAAAAAATAACTTAAATAGACGACCGCCGACGCCACTTGTCCTCATCGTCTACTTCAACTACAGCGCAAAGACAACCACGGCGTAGACCTGTTCAAAAGGATGCAGCCGCGTCTAAGAGTACATACAAAAATTTGAACAATGTGTACAAAAATGTGACAATTAACGTTTTAACAAATATATGTTAAAAAAACTTAACAGAGACTCCTAGAAGACGCGGGCCAAATGTAAAGCGTCAAGCTGCAGCCGAACTTGTTGGCAGTACCCCAGTTCACGCATCACGCTTCAGCCAGATGAGCACACACTGAAGTTTGTCGGAGTGTCAGCGGTGTAGTTCGCAACCGAGTGCAGCATTGTCATCCGGCGAGATTTTCCGATAGAGTACCATTTCTAGAAGGATGTGCCGGCCGAAGTGAAGGCGAAGATGATTCATCAGCTAGCTATAAGTACTATAAATTAGAATTAATTAATTTATTTATCTTTAACTATGTGAAATTAAATCTTCTTTTATTTACTTGGCAAGCGAGATTTGCTATCTAGACGGACAACGCTAGGTTCATGCTGATCGTAGACACCTTATTACACGTCACCTACACGCGCATAAGGAATGATCTGAAGAATCATTTAGTAAATGAAGACGGTGAGGACGATCCAGACAGGGCATGAGTGGGGCCACCTAGTAATGTCCGCAGCGTACAAGACTGGAACCACTTATGCGATCACTGGGTTGCAAACCAAGCCAAGGTATTATAGTTTTATATTATATTTTGTGGTCAATTAAAAAAAATTACAATGTTATGCAGCGGTTTTGAGGCAAAATTGAGCTAAGCAGCTCGATTAGAGTAGGCACGGAGCCAAATCTATAGCTGACCATAAGTTTAGGATGGTAAGAAATTATGAGTTTTCAAATAATATTATTTCTTTTTTTTAAACAAAATTATTATTTATGTGACTTGACGGTTTTTTTTTTTTTTTTGAAATTTTAGATCACTCCTGAGTCACCGACGCCATCGAGCCCCATTGATATGCACCACAAGCTACACTACAGGGGTGGTTGGCAGAACGATCATGTAAGAAAATAATATGTAAGTATGTTTTAGTTTGAAGTTACCCTTTTTTAAGGTTATGTGACTTTAAAATACTAATTTATCTAATCTTATTTGTTGAAAGAGGAGATTATTAGTCAGCGTGATGAGTTTGTATCTCGAATTTCACCTGAGAGGCCGCTCACCCAAGATCAACGTTTTGACTTGAAGGCCAACGTTATTAAGAGAGTCTGTATGAAAGAGAAGACAATGAAGTCCAGTTGGATGGCGGGATTTGGGCCAGTCTTGAAAAAGAAGGATCGCGTGGCGTTAGTGTTGGCACCGCAGCCTGGACTATTAGAGGCCAATGTTCTTCGAGAGCAGCTCGCTGAGGTGACCCAACGACTTGCTGCAACTGAACGACAACTCAAGGAATCACAGCAGCAAGCAATAGCCGAAAGACGTGCAGGGAAGGAATGGTGGCAGGCTAGTAACAGGAACTTTGACGAGTTGACGGAGTTCCTGCGAGGCACGTTTCCTACCACCTTTAACATTGGGCGCACTACAGATGGCACAAGCGGCAGTGCCACACAACGTTAGCCTCATATGCCATATGACATCCCTAACGCGGATTTAGAGGAGGATTAGATATGTTTCAGACTTTGTTTTTCATACTTTTTTACTTTAGTAGTTGATACTGTTGTTTATATTATATACACTATAGTTATGTGTGTGTGTGTTTTTTTTATGTATTTATATTAGTTTTCTTATATTATAGGGTTATGTATATTTATGCCATTTATATAAACTAATTTAATATGAAAAGAAAATTAATTAAAAATATTAATAATTAATATTAAAAAAATTAAATCTGTATTAAAAAAAACAAACGTTTCCGCGACTGAAATCCGTGAGTGAAACGTCACTCGCCGATAGTTTGTCGTAAATTATCTGCGAGTGAAAATTCACTCGCCGATAGTTCGTCAAAACTTATCCGCGAGTGACATTTCACTCGCAGATAATTCCCCGCACAACTATCCACGACTGATAATTCACTCGCGGATTCTTTTATCCGCGTCTGATCTTTCAGTCGCGGATAAGTACGCGAAAAATTCGACACTCCCACAAAAAACTTATCCGTGATTGAAAATTCAGTCGCGGATGCTTATCTGCGAGTAAGCATCCGTGACTGAATGGCGACTAATTATTACAGTCGCGGATACCCTTCCACGATTGATTTTTCTTTTTCGCAACCCTTTTTCCTACTAGTATTCTATGATAGAGAATGATTTTATTTATTTTTTTAATAGACGCTATTATTTGAAAAAGTTAATCTAGCGATCTAGAATAGTTCTTTATCATAAAATTTTTTGTTTCTGTTTCAGATTCTTCCTTTAATATAGTGTGTTATATTTAACAAATGTTATTCTAAATAGAGAAAAAGACTTAAACAACACCACACCCTCCGTTTTTCATAACATCTAAATAAACCATATGTTTATTTAGATGTTATGACTTAAGACTAATTATAGTATATTACATATTCAAATACTCATTTAGGATCAAAAAAACTTTGCTAGAGTCACTTCGCAGCCAAAAAAGCCCTTTAACAGCTCGATTTAGGTAAAACTAGTTATAATGACTTAGTTTTTGGGCGAAGGGAGTTTTAAAGACTTGTTGGAGCTGAAAATGAGTCCCTAAGACTTATTATATTATATTATATGTTCAAATACTCATTTAGGATCAAAAGAACTTTGCTAGAGTCACTTCGGGGCCAAAAAAGCCCTTTAAAAGCTTGATTTAGGCAAAACTAGTTATAATGACTTAGTTTTAATGCGGAGTGAGTTTTTAAGGTTTTTGGAGCTCCAAATGAATCCTTAAGACTTATTATAATATATTATATGTTTAAATAGATATTTGGAATCAAAACAACTTTGCTACAGTCACATCAACTCCATAAAAGTCCTTGAAAAGCTCGATTTCGTCTAAACTAGTTATAATGACTTTGTTTTAGAGCGAAGTGAGTTTTTTTGGCTTGTTGGAGCTCCAAATGAGCCCATAAGACTTATTATAGTTTCAAATACTCATTTAGTATCAAAACAAATTTGCTAGAGTCACTTCGCAGCCAAAAAAGCCCTTTAACAGCTCAATTTAGGTAAAACTAGTTATAACGACTTAGTTTTTGGGCGAAGGGAGTTTTAAAGAATTGTTGGAGCTGAAAATGAGTCCCTAAGACTTATTATATTATATTATATGTTCAAATACTCATTTAGGATCAAAACAACTTTGTTAGAGTCACTTCGGAGCCAAAAAAGCCCTTTAAAAGCTTGATTTAGACAAAACTAGTTATACTGACTTAGTTTTAACGCGGAGTGAGTTTTTAAGGTTTTTGGAGATCCAAATGAATCCTTAAGACTTATTATAATATATTATATGTTTAAATAGATATTTGGAATCAAAACAACTTTGCTACAGTCACATCAACTCCATAAAAGCCCTTTAAAAGCTCTATTTCGTCTAAACTAGTTATAATGACTTTGTTTTAGCGCGAAGTGAGTTTTTATGGCTTGTTGGAGCTCCAAATGAGCCCATAAGACTAATTATAGTATATTACATATTCAAATACTCATTTAGGATCAAAACAAGTTTGCTAGAGTCACTTCGCAGCCAAAAAAGTCCTTTAACGGCTCGATTTAGGTAAAACTAGTTATAATGACTTAGTTTTTAAGCGAAGGGAGTTTTAAAGACTTGTTGGAGCTGAAAATGAGTCCCTAAGACTTATTATATTATATTATATGTTCAAATACTCATTTAGGATCAAAAGAACTTTGCTAGAGTCACTTCGGGGCCAAAAAAGCCCTTTAAAAGCTTGATTTAGGCAAAACTAGTTATAATGACTTAGTTTTAACGCGGAGTGAGTTTTTAAGGTTTTTGGAGCTCCAAATGAATCCTTAAGACTTATTATAATATATTATATGTTTAAATAGATATTTGGAATCAAAACAACTTTGCTACAGTCACATCAACTCCATAAAAGTCCTTGAAAAGCTCAATTTCATCTAAACTAGTTATAATGACTTTGTTTTAGCGCGAAGTGAGTTTTTTTGGCTTGTTGGAGCTCCAAATGAGCCCATAAGACTTATTATAGTTTCAAATACTCATTTAGTATCAAAACAACTTTGCTAGAGTCACTTCGCAGTCAAAAAAGCCCTTTAACAGCTCAATTTAGGTAAAACTAGTTATAACGACTTAGTTTTTGGGCGAAGGGAGTTTTAAAGAATTGTTGGAGCTGAAAATGAGTCCCTAAGACTTATTATATTATATTATATGTTCAAATACTCATTTAGGATCAAAACAACTTTGCTAGAGTCACTTCGGAGCCAAAAAAAGCCCTTTAAAAGCTTGATTTAGGCAAAACTAGTTATAATGACTTAGTTTTAACGCGGAGTGGGTATATATCTATATTTTTTTCTAAGAATGAGTCAAAATAAAATGATTAAAATTTGATATATTTAGATTTTTTTTTACACATTATTTTGATTGAATACGCTCTAAAGGTATATTTATGATCTATTCAATAAACAACGAATTTTATTTGTTATTATAGTAAAAAAAAAAAAAAGGCTTTATATGATATTTTCAAATAAGGCAAGGTTTTTTATGGCTCTTTCGCTTCTTAATGTTAAATTTGGTATCAAGTATAGGAAATGCCAAAAATTTAGTATTTGAAAGTCATTTTTGATTGGATAATTTTAATCATTAATGAAAAGTCGTTATCTAAGTTCTAATCTACCAAAAAAAGTCAGTATTGCTAATTTTTTCACTATTTGCATACTTTATAATAAAATTTGAATTTAAAATAAACTATAATATGATTATTTAGAAATTGGACCATTAACTTGCCATGTGTGTGAATAAAAAAAATGTTAAAGAAGTTGCCATATGAAGCATTTTTGTAAGTTTTAGAAATTTTTGAAATATAAGATTTATTACAAAAGAAATTAAAATTTTATAAACAAAAGTTGTATAAAAACCATTAAACTCAAAAACTTTATTGAGATAAAAATACACCATAAAATAGAATTATATATGAAAGTGTGAAAATTAAAAAAAAGTAGGGGTGGCGAAAAGGGGACATATAAGAAATTGTTTAAAAAGAAATTTATAAGTAAACTATCTAAATAATTTACCTAAACAACCTAGAATTGATTACCTTGATTTATTTTTTTAAATAACAAAAATAATTTGATCAAACTATTTAAATAAAATGTTTACTACACCAAATAATATGAATAGTGGCTTTGGGATTGTTTCCCTTACGTAGTTTTCCAAACCGTCTCTCTTCTCTGGGCACAATCTGCATTATTATTATTTACTTTTTTTTTTTGTATTTTTTATTCCTTCTCAACATTAACAAAATCAGTGGACTTCAAAGCAAAAGAAAAAACAAAACAAAACAAAATAAGTGGACTTGGGCCTACTTAAGCTTTAACGGAAATGGACCCTTTTGTCTTATACGGAAGAAACTTGGAGAGTCGCAGAGAGAGGGACGGCTCCATCAACGTGCGCCATGTGGAGTGGCCGTCAAAGGCAGGCAGATCAGCATTATAGTAATAATCGATTAATACCACCAGGGCCGGCCTAACCTATTTTGACGCCTAAGCAAGAATTATAAATGAAGCCTATAAAATATAAATTAATATAATATTCTCTTTGTTTGGGTAGGTATTTTGTCCATTCCATCCCATTTATTAGGATGAAAAAAATAGTTTAAAAATAGTTTGGAATAGTTTGAAAATGGTTTGGAAAAATGATGTAAAAATGGTTTGACTTTGCTAATTTTAAGGTGGTATGAATGGTTGAGATTTAAAGATATTGTATAGGGTTTTGAAAAGTTGAAAAAAAAAATGAAATGGAATAGAATGGTTTGTAGGATTAAGAAAGTTGAAAAAAATGAAAAAATAGAATGGAATGGAATTGTTGAAATGGGTGGGGCAAACAAATGAGGTACATTTCTTGTTAAATAAGATTTTATTAATTTCACCTTTAAAAAAACTCATCTTCGCAGAAGCAATAATTATTAGAATAGTTGGCAATATTCTATAAGAGCAACTTCAATAATACTTGTTTTATAGTGTATAAAACTATCCAACCTATATGCTATGATATGTGCTATTTTGAGGAGGAGATAGGGTGGTTGTAACGACCCAAAACTTCAAACGATGTTTTAGTCTCGAAAAATACGGACAAATTTGATTTTTTTTTTTTAAATAAGTTACATAATTGAGCTTTTAATAACAAACATAAGGATTATCAATCCTCATCATAACCAAAATGAATTTAAATTAAATATTTATAAACATGCGGAATTTAAAACATTCTTTGCCAACGATTAGCCGGTAGCCCACGTAAGATTTTACAGGTCGGTCCCGTATACACTCGCTGCTCCTGTCATTGTCGCTTCGCCCTTTTTGCATCGTGACAAGATACCTGCAACACGAGCACACTAGTGAGCTATTAGCCCCGTAAGTAGATTATATAAATAAACTGCTAAGTCTGCAGGTCATAAACAATAAAGAAGATTCTTTCCAAACGAACCAGCCTATCCTCTGTATGGGGCTTTCACTGTGGTTGGAACAAAGACACGTTTTTCGTTGTGAATTCAAATGTAGCAGATAAGAATATGTATTCTGCAAATCAAAATATCACGAAACAATAATCTAATAAAAAAGGGACGGACTCGCCGATCGAGTCATCGTAGTCCGAAGAGTAAATGTCACGTTTGAACAACTTTGCCCGCGAAATAGATTTCAGGAATAGGTTGCTAAACCTGCGCGGGACATAATACTTGCAAAAGAGTTGTGACATGGAATGGGGTCGGACTTAGCGACCCATAAATCTCGACTCAAAAATTCAATTTCATATTTAGTTATAATCTCACTCAAGTTCACAACTCTCTGACTTAGCTTATAAAAATATGTGTGCACACGGTTTACTATTTAAGAATTCTTGATTCTATAATATTAGGGAGGTCACATCGGCCTTACCCCTTCTTTAGACCTCTCACGGGTCATTCCAGAATTTAATAACTATCTGGACTCATTCTCGGGTCGTTCTAGAATTTAATACACATCTAAACCCGTTCGCAGGTTGTTCTAGAAATTATACAAATCTGGACCCTCTACGGGTCGTTCTAGAACTAAGCAACTCTGGACCCTCTGCGGTCGTTCTAGAAATAAACAACTCTGGACCCTCTGCGGGTCGTTCTAGAACTGAACAACTCTGAACCCTCTATGGGTCGTTCTAGAACTAAACAACTCTGGACCCTCTGCTGGTCGTTCTAGAAATAAACAACTCGGGACCCTCTACGGGTCGTTCTAGAACTAAACAACTCTGGGCCCTCTGCGGGTCGATCCGAAACTTCTCACGACTGCGGTTCCGTCGGACTGTTTCGGATTGATTGCGCAATCACCCCATTGGACTGATACGGATCGTCAAGTCACAACTGTAGGGAGGGCCGTGGCTCTCCTCCTCAACGCCCCTCGGGCCGTTCCGGAAGGTCGTCCGCCGACCTCCTCAAGATCTCTTGGGTCGTTTCGAAACCTTTCATGGCCAGTAGCCCCGTCGGGCTGTTTCGAAACCGAATCATGATCGCGACCCCGTCGGGCCCCTCTCGAATGATCAAACTACACATGCAAAGAAAGGTCATCCGCCGACCTCCTCGAATAGTTCCGAAACCTCGTACGATGGCCCCGTCGGGCAGTCTCGGAACCGATCATGATTCGCGGCCCCGTCGGACCCTACCCGAATACATACGGTGCTTTCACTCCTATTGGCTTGTCTTAGAGTTTCTCTTTAACCTGCAATAAGGTCTCAACAATAACAGAAACAGTTTTATGTCTGTGGTCCCATACCCACCGACATATAAGTCATACTAACACATATACATACACAAACAGACACACACACCCTACACAATAACCTGAACCACGAAGTTGAGTAGTTTTATGCCTGTGGTCTCATACCCACAGACAGATAAACATATAAATGAACACGCACATAATTACACCCCTATAGAAACACAACCCATCATAAACGAACCTACAGTCCCATACCTGCAGGCTCGTTGCACAAACAAGACAAACACGATCAAAAGCTCGTATTCACAACCTTAGCAAGAATGGGGATCCATATAGTTTGGTAGCCACAATTTTAGGAGCATCGTACGCTTTATACAATCTCAACACATGTACAATATATTCAAGCATGGTAAGTATACTCGTGTCACAGTGGCGATCCACTTACCTGAGGTCCTAAGCCTCGGTCCTTGCGACTCTCTCCTAGTGGCGTCCTCCCTTGAAACTCGTCGTGCGACAAATCTGTCCAACACGCGAGTAATAGGGTCAAACGCCACTTTCCACTAGACATAAATCAAAGAATTGCTCAAAGGATTGACGGACTACTCAAGCTGGTCTTTAACCAAGAGCGGACAAACGGATATCAAATTGTAATTTGAAGTGTCCTCGTCCCGTTCGCTAGTGACTTAGTTTTATACGTTAACCCGTAGCCGACGAGTATATTGTTTGATTTAATTTGACAAGAAATGGATTCTTTAATCTAATTAGCTTCCAACTTAGCTTTACTAAGCATCTAAACTTCGAGCCGAAAATCCGGAAGAGTTTCTCCTGTTTTTCGGATATCCCGGCCGAAGCCTTCACCTAATTTCAACCCAGCACCGAACTAATTTCGGTCACAATCCGTCACATCAACCACACAGGCAATTTTTATTATTTATCATAATTAATTTCAATATAATCATAATTCAACACCAAGCCTCAGCGGCTCGGATTCACAATAGACCAATGGACATTTAATCCACAAAAGAAAGTCACAAAGAATGTTGTCGTGGCTTAGCGCTAATACTTTGTTTCCAACCGTCGTTTATACCTTTAATAAAAGGCAGTGAAGGGTTGAGCGTTCAAACTTGCGTTGTTGACGATCCTGCACAATTTGCAAGAATAGTATAAATCGAATCAAGTTTCGAACTTAAAACAAAAACATGGTGCGAAACGCTCAGACCCGCTACCCGATACTCGCTTTAAGCTCAAACGGTCACGTTAACAAAAATACAACCCAATACAATCTCATGCAACAAAACCAAATCCTCAAGATCACACAATTTTCTTTTTAGAAAATTCTAATAAACACCTTGAATCAAACTAGTACATTCACCAAAAAGTATTTAAGCTAAACGAATTAATAAAGCCATCGCAATCACAATCCCACAAAGTATGGCTTTTCAACATTAATCCTTCCAATTATGGTTCCACAATTAAAGGAATAAGGCCACTCAAAAGCTTGTCATGGCCTAAACGAGGTTTTCACAAAAGTCCACTAAAACGACAACTCGTCATATTTCAAAACGACATGAATCCACCAAACTTGATAGCACCAAAAAGACAAAAGTATACTAAACCAAGCACGCCCACAAACTCGCAAAACTAAGAAACACAATAGGCACTAATCTCGCACAAACACATCCAAACAAACTAATATGTTCGCCGCGATATTATTAATCCAACCATAAATCACATCGAAATTCAACACAACAATATTAATCTATCAAGACAAGTAAAGCCGCTCAGCCACAGTAAGCTCACCTAGCGCGAGCGGCGACGACTCGCTAGCGACAGCGACGGCATCGACGAGCTCACTCGACGGAACTGAAACCACAACGGGCAGCAAGGTTGAGGTTGCTAACCATTGGGCTCGCCGGACGTCGCGGGAGAAACGACACAGAGGTTTGTCGGCGGAGCTTAAACGCAAGCTCGACGAGTGGCGGCTGGCGGCGGCGTGCTAGGAGTGGCTGTCGCGGAGCCTCGCGGCGGAGGCACGGTTGCTGCCTCGTTGGTCGCGGCGTGGAGGCGGAGCCTGGCGGCGCGGATGCTGCCCGGAGGCGGCCATGGTGAGGCGAGGCGAGGCGGAGCTCGGTGGTGCGTCTACGAGATGAGGGCTGCGGGCTTCGCCGGAGGCTCGCCGAGCTGGGCTCACGCAGATCGAGCATTGCGCGGCTGGGCGGAGGTTCGCTGGAGTTGAGGAGGAGGCGCGCGGAGGGCTGGGTCGGCGCACGGAGGGTCCGGCGAGGCGCATGGAGGCCTGGGTCGGCGTTGAGCGCGCCCGAGGGGGCGCGGGGGAGGCTGGGCTCACCGGGGTTGCTCAGGGTTGCGCGAGGAGGACGCGCGATAAGGCCGGCTGCTCGTGTGGTCGCTGGAGGTAGGCGGAGTAGCGCGCAGGGGCTGGGCAAGGCGCGCGAGGTCCTGGGCGAGGTGCGGCGGCTCACGCGGAGGCTGGGAAGCGCGGAGGCGTGCCGTCAGAGCCTTGGACGGAGCTGGACGACGCGGCGGCACGGCGTGGAGGAGCTCAGGCGGTCGAGCGGCGCGGGACCGCTGCTGGAGGCGCGACAGTGGGGGAGCTGGGCTTCGCGCTGGCAGAGGTGGCACGCGAAGGGGGCTCAAGCGCGCGAAGGGCTCGCCGGAGTTAAATGTAGTGTGGGGAGGGGGCGGCGTGGCGCGGCTGTGCGCCGGCGAGGAGAGATGGAGATCGAGTGAGAGGGATAGAGAGTGAGAGCGTAGGGAGTTTTTGACGAGGGGGAGGGAAAAAGAGAAAAAAAAAAAAAAAGCCCTAATGTGCTTGGGCCAATAATCGGGCCAAAATGGCTAGCAAATTTACAAATAGAATAAAATAAAATAAAATGGTATAATCTTCCGAATCAAATTTTAAAATTGCGCTAATAAATTGAACACGACAAGTTAGGAGTTTTAATATTACATTCCAGTTGAAATTTGATTCCTAACATGCTCAATTATTCGAAAATGCACAATTAACCAATATTTTTACATGGCCATGAGTTGGCCAGATTTGACGAAACTGACCAACTTCCCTCAAAGTTAAAATAACCATGATAATATTAAAAACGCATTTGTCTCATAATTCAAAATAAATACTCGTATAAGTAGCCTCGATTTTAGGTTATTACAGTGGTACTGTTCATGCGCTATTTTAAAAAAATAGTACTTTTAGTTATTTATCGTTGGTCTTTTTAGTAGTTGTCTTCATAAAAAAATAATTAAGAAATATAGATAGAAGACATATAGTATTCTTTTTTATAATTAAAAATAGTATATTAGGTTGGAGATAAAATACTATTTGACAATTATGTTTACTCTATTTTAGAGTATGAAGCATTTTATTTTGAAGTATTGGGTTGGAAATGGTCTAAGCAATTGATACATTTAGAAAAGATAAGCTGGAAATTTTATGATCAAAGAAAAGAGAAGTTATCTCTTTTTTTTGTGGTGAAAAATAATTCTAGATTGTCAGATTTACTTTTTCAATTGGCCCTACATCTTAAAAACATAAATCTGACGATCCAGAATTATTTATAAAAGAGAAAAGGACCACAAGAGAATCCCCCAAAGAAAAAGCTTTCAATGTCTTTTTTTTCCTTCAATTTTCAGATGAATTTTCCTTTTAAAACTATTTTTATTTCAGCAAAAGAAGAGGTTACTATTTTTTTTTTCAAATGAGAGAATTTTGCCAATGAAATTTGTAATTTACAACCTTTCACAGTCTTACTATAATAAGCAATTAAATTCACACATGGGCCTTTTTGGAAGTGAGGCCTTAAGCAAAGGCTTACATAGCCTTATGATAGAGCTGACCATGTGCACCACGAGCGTTTCATGGGACTTTCGCTGCGTTTTTTTTCAAAGCGGTATTGCGTTTTTTTCTTAATGTTTTTCTCGTCAATTTATCACGTTTTTTCTGACTCTTTTCAATTTACCACGAGTATCGCGATTTCTAGCGCTTGTAGAGAGGGTTTTTTGCTTCTTCTTTTTTTCCCTTTCCTCGTTCGCCTCTCTCTTCCTTCTTCCTTTCGCTCGTCGTACCTTTCCTCTGTTGTTGGAAACCCCACACCCCCGTTATTTCCTCTAGTCTCCATAAAGGAAAAAAAAAAGAAAGAAATCTGCCTCCAAGGAGCTTACTTCCTCTAGTCTCCGAAGAGATCGCTGAGATCAAGGCCACCAAGAAAGTCCCCTCTCCTTGATTGCCAATTTCTTCGCCGCAGACAAAAAAGGCCTGTGAAGAAGAGCAATGAAAGCAACGGCATCTCGTGCGAGAGTCGGAGCAGCAGAGCAACATAGAGTGGGGCCAGTTGTACAATATCAGGGAGCTCGATATAGCAACACGTGGATTCTCCCAAATGAATGTGAGCGGTGAAGAAGGGTATGAGATTGTAGTTACGTGGTCACAATCAAGAATCTTCTTAATAACAAGTAACTTTCATTGAATCCCATAGCTCAATACTCTTTACATTGCCTTGATTCTTTAATCAATTAGTTCAATACTTGCTTTCCCTAAGTTTGTCATTATTCTACTTGCTTGGCTTGTACTTTTTGTAAAACATGTGAGAAAATGGTGATCTGTTTAATTTTCTTTTGTAAGGTACTTATGCATTGTTGTTTGTATGGCTAGGGGTGAAACCGGTTTCAGTTTTCAATTTTTTGGCCATTTTCTTAACCGAAACCTAATAATCTATTATTAGAAAATGAGAACTGAAAACTGGTTTCTTTGGCCAAAAATCGAATTTAACCGAAACTGAATTTTTGGTTTTCAATTCGTTTTTCAGTTAATAACCGAATTCAATACAATTTGAATTTTGATTCGGTTATTCGGTTAAAAAACAGGTTACGCGGTTAAAAAATTGGTTATTCAATTTTTAGTATTTCAGACCGAATAACCACACCGAATTCTCGATAAATTCGATTTTTAAGCACCGAACTTTCGATTTTTAAAAAAATTGGATTTTCGATTACAGTTTTTAAAAAATTCGGTTAATTTTTTTGGTTTTTCAATTTTTTTGGTTTTAATTTTCAACCCTATTGTATGCCATGAAATTTTTTTTGCAATTGGTATGGTCAAACTGTGAGAACGATCATCGACTTATTAGTTATTAAATTGGCATGAGCACTATCTAATTATTAGCTGATGTTGGTTAGTTTTTCTTCCTCTTTTCTGTTTTTTTTTTCGTAAAATTATTTATAAGATAAAAGCTCGTAATACTAATTTGATTCGAATTGTTTGATTTTTACTTTGTCAGGTGTTGTGTCAAGAATATATTCTTAGACTAATGTAACGTGTTATAGTAAACGTTAAATATAAAAGATAAAAAGGTGTATCTTATGTCGCCTTCGATTATTTCTCTCCATGAATAATGACAGAATAATATCTTAATAAAATTCAATTTTTTTGTACGAATAGTCCCCTTTTTAAATCATTTTCAATGAAGATGGTATTTTTTCAGGACTCTTTGTGGCATCAATCCTAGTCACGATCTTAATAGATAACATGTACTTTTATTTTGCTCACACAATATTTTATCTCTTTGAACAACTTCTTAAATGAAAACTTATTGTTATTAATAGGCGTGCAAATCCGAGAAATTTTACCTTCTCCGAATTATATCACCGGGTATTATCCGGAATTACCCGGTCCCATTTTACCGGTAATTCGCCGAAAAATATGACTGGTTAATTCCGGATAATTACCCGAATTTTTTTTAAATATTTTTTTCTTCTTCTCATCGTTCGATTTTTCTTCGATGTTCTCCAAGAGCTCGAAGTCTATTTCGTCGTGGTTCTTCTCAAACGTGTCTCCGAGCCACAGTTTCCAATGGATTGAAACTTTCCATTACGATTCAGGATTAAAAAAATAAAATAAATAAAAAAACCAAGAAAAACCTATTTGCAAAAAGACTAATTACTTTAATCACATAAAAGGCTACCACATAAAAGATAATTTTACTCACATAAAAGACACAAATTCAGCCCCTGAAATCTCAAAAACGAAAAAAGCTTCAAACTTGGCTCAAAAATCTCAAAAACATGAAAAAAAAATTGAAAAAAAAACCCAGACATGTGCGTTAGTTGAGAGAGAGATGAACGGACTTGCCATCTTTGTAAATGAAGAGTTCACATCCGGGTAATAGTGCGGGCTATATTTTTTTTTTATTAAAATCTGAGCACCTGGTTTTTACCCTGCCGAGGATGTGTGAGCAAATAGTATTAAAAAAAAATCACGTATTTGTTCTTGTAAAAAAAAATTGCCTTTTTTCGTTATGGTTGGCCTTATCAGTAAAGATTTTTCAGCTCTCTCTTAGTCTAATGCTATCGACTTCATCTATTAGCCTTTTTTTTTTTTTTTTTACCTCTTTGCAGGTGTTGACAGAGGTGATGGAGGTGTTCATACATTAGGAATATTCTTGCTTTGTCTTGACTGCTCGTGGGTGCCTCTGTTTGTAACTGGTAGTGGTGGAGCGATATTTGGGGGTCGTGTCTGTTATACTTGTCGTTGCCTCCTTAGATGCAAATGCAATCTCATATGCTTGTAGAGCCGGTGTTGTGTTAGCATTGTGGTGCGAGGATATTTGAATATGAAAGCATGGGGTTTTAATGCTTAAATCGAGAGACCGTTGAAAGTTAATGTTGTGCCTAATAAGTAATATGAGTTGTTTATCTCATCTGAAAAAAGCGCGAGAAGTCAAGAGGTGTTCACAGATCGATAATAGTAGCTTTGCTTTTACATCTTTTAGGTGTTAACTATGATGACAGATTATGCTCCATGATTAATGGAGTGTATTCATTTAGGATTCGAGGGCAGGTTTATTATATGATTAACCAACTGATTCCAGCTGATAGACCTCTATCTTTTTACTAGTTATATTTCTATGACATTGAGCATGAATTAGAGAATTGTTTAAATTTTTCAGACCTGATTACATCTTCGTTTGTAACTTTGCATCTCAATTTAACTACTTAGCTATTAGTCTCTTTGTTGTCTAAATCTATTAGCTATTTCAAACCATTCCTTATATCTTGCTTAAGAATATATATTTATATCTCGTTGTTTGAAAGAAAAAAATCAAATCCAAAAAAGGAAGATCAATATATATTACGCTTTTTTACTTGCTCTACCGTGTACTAATCCTCGTATTTTTTTCCAGCGTTGCGGGTTGAACGAACAAAAACATCATCTGATGCCTTGGTGCCCAACGATGGACGTAAAAGAACAAATTTATGATATAGATATTCTCTAATCATGGTTCGATGATAAACCACAACGATTAACATGATAAAAACCAAACATTCCATGAAAAAGATGTATCAGTGGAAAAAAAAATCATTGAGAAAACAAGCACATAAATTGCAACCAAAAGAACCAACACAAAACCACAATATATTTTTCATTTTTCATATAGCATAATTGCCAAAAAAATAAAAGATTGGTACGACCAAGAAAAAAGGAAGGAAAATATATGGACAAAGTATAACAACTTCTTCAGCACCACCAGACAGTCATAAAATATGTCGTTTTCTTTTTTGCTATCGATAAAAAATGCAATTCAACCAATGTAAACGACATGTAGTTTTATGCTTCAAGACGACATGTTTAAGAGAGCGTGTGTGTATGTACTTAGTTTATGGGCCCTTTGTGTGGGCCCAAAATTTAAAAAATGCGTACCATATCAATTAGGATTTGCACTTTTTTTTTAATCCAAATTCTAATCAAAGGAGATTTTGAACAATCACTTAATGACAGCCTCTAGAAATACGCTGTAGCACAAACTTGTCATATATTATGCACACACTTTTATATACTTTCTTTATAAATTGCACCTTTCTTAGTCTTCTATTTCCTTGTCAGCTTGTTTGTCTTGTCGTTTTAAAATCGATTAGTAATAATGATGAATAAGTTCTTGGCTGTGATTTGGCAGTCAATTAGTAGAAGATTTCACAGTTCACCATCTACAGACGATCTGGCCATCTTGAAAGGTCTATTTTCTATTTCTTTGTTTTCTCACAAAAAAATAATTATCATTAAAAAAAAAAAAGATAGAAGGAGAGGTTTTATTTGTGTGTATTAATATTTATTGAGATGTCCTTTATTATTGTTTTTATTCCTTTGTGGTTTATTTTTTTGTTTTTCATATGCTGTTAGATAACACCAGCATTTGTTGCTAGCGGTAACATATGAGTTTTGTTATTATCTACGAATAGTTTAGATAATTTAAAATTTAAATTATTTTGTTCGAGTAATTATTTTATTTTCTGTAAATTGTAACAGTTACGTTATTTTTTGATGGGTGTAACCATCTACTTGATTTAGTTATTTTGTTTTAGAGGATTACGTAGTTTTATTGAAATTAGTCAATATAGTCAAAATCTTCTATTTAGATTAATATTAATGTATATTCAATCATCAATGAATTAAAATTTTAAACATTGCGGTCATGAATATGTAGAAGTCTAATTCATAGTGCACACTATTTTTCAATTTTTCTTTTCTTCTTGTGTAGAGGGTTTTTTTTTTATTAATTACTTACATAGTCTTAATTTGTTATAATTAATTTGACTGAGTGATAAAAATTATGTACAAGTCATTAATGAATTGACTAGTTACTCAATTATTTTAAAAATTCGGGTATTTATTGTATAAATAAATACAAGTATAAATTACGAGTATAAAAACACATATTTGTATTTATGCATCTAGTTATTACAAGTCAAATCATGAAATTTTAAATGATCGCTATAAAGATTTGAATGTGAGTAAACTAAGTTGATAGTGAATTTGAACGAAGGAAACTTTTTGTCATATAGAATTATTTTACCCATTTTTTAGTTTGATTTGTATTATTTTTAAATATTATCTAGTTACTATAATCTTTCATATATATATATATATAACTAAATAAAAAAGAAAAGAAACATAAAATTATAAAGATTATAATTAGATAGTGTAAATCAGAATATGACAGATACCAGATCAAATTTTCTCCTAATTAATCCTTGATCCTTGAGCTGCATTACTTTTATGGACTTTTCACACATGCACAAAGCCCCATTTCTTTTTTCATTATTGTTTCTTTTATTTAGCTTTTGTTTCTTAAAAAAAAAACAAACATTATAATCGATTTAACATGTAGAATTCGTAATATTTTTAGGAAGAGATGTTAAACCTTGTCACTACTTGTTGGAGATTGAGAGCTTTAGCAAACTAATAAAAAAATCCAGCTACGAGCGCTATTTTAGGTCTATTTGAAACAGGAGGCTATACATGGCAACAAATTTTGTTGAATTTATTATTATTGCTATTATTATTATTATTATTATTATTATTGAATGATATCATTATAGATGAAATAATATTTTTTTCATCAATTGTTGTGATAGGGAGTGTAAGATACATCTAAATGGGGACGTAGAAGGCTATATTTCTATGTACTTGAAAGTGCATTCTCTTTCTCTCCCTAACGGTTTCTATTTTTTTATTTATTCGTATACAATCAGTATCAAGATAAGTATGTTGGCTTTCAAGGCATGAATATTGGTTTTGAAGGTTTGTTTTTGTTTTGTTTTGTTTTTATTATTATTTGGGTTGGGTTTCGAACACAGATGAATTGGAAACTTCTAACTATTTTCAAGCCGTAAATACTTTCAGTAACTGATAATATGTCTCGCCTTCTTTATCTATAAATTTCTGTAATTCTTTGGACTCTATATGTTGGTTTGGATTGCTCATGATGAACAAAATCTTTCCAAGGGGTGAGTTCAACTTGATTTTTTCCTTGCACAGATGCCAAACAAAGACGTTTTCATCAAATGAAAAATGAATGGGGTAGCGCTAAATTCATTGATCTCGAGACATTTAAAAATCCCTCAATGAAATACCTTGTTGACGACTATTGCATATTTGGAGCTGATGTTTTTGTTATTGAGAAGAATACTTGTTTTGTTGAAACTTTATCAATGATGCCTCAACCCCTATACACCGTCAAACACTCATGGACATTACGATTTTTCCAAGAAACAACATAATAAGTTTTAGAAACCTGATTTTTTCTTCAGCGAAAATCATAAATGGTATGATTTATGTTTCATCATTTCTTGTATTTTATGGAAAAAAAGGTGGTAAAAGAGTTGATATGTCTAACACTACTCTATTGTAAATACTCGTCTCTCTTTTTCTAAATATGGAAGAAAATATTTTCTTGTCGCCTTGCAGGAGGATTTTATTGAATCCTAATCATCAATCTCGTGGAAAAAGAAGCATTTCATTGGGTTTAGAATTGGATACTTCATCTTTTGCTCGCAACTAAAAACTGATTGTTAATTGCGTTTTTTGCATCATAAGCCACAATGAATGTGTTTATGGCGAATCTACCGGTAATTTATCTACTATTTAATTTATTTAATATTTATCATTGATGTTATATTTTCTTTATCAATACATTATTCGTTTTGGATTTTTAAATTCTAAGAAACTTAATTTTTGATACATACATGTTGTTTACTTCTTTTTTACATAAAATAATATTTCTATGGACTCCGGAAAAAGACGTTTTTGATTATCGATTGCACAGATTCATGACTGTGACTGAGCTCCAAAAATAAAGATGAATTACATTGTGAATGATAGCTTAATTATAGAAGTGGAGATTATTGAGACTAAATTATACACACCGCCTGATTCTCTGATGATACTTGAGTAGTTGTTTAAAAGTAGATAATTTATTTTTCTTTCAATGTCGATGGCAAAACTTTTTTATTTAACTTTTTTTTTGTCTTCTTTTTTTTTCTCGAATATTGTAAAACCTATCATTGATAAAGTGCCATTTTTTTAATTAAAATTTAGTCCATCTATTATCATTATTGTTATTGAGATTACAACAATATTGCTTCCAAATTATCTCTATATGATCTCAAAAAACCAAGCTTGAATTCAAAACACATACCAAAAGGCTGTCGTCTATTGAGATTCTCTTGTATAGTGTCGTTCTTAGAGACGAATGTATATCCATCTACAGTCAAACCCTAATTATCCAATCATACAATTCCAATCCCATGCCCCAAAACTAGCCACGTATCAGATATTATGAATTCCCAACTCAACACGCAATAAAAGAAAAACTAAATTGGACTAATGAATAAGAAGTTCTTTCAACAAGTTATCGTAGCAAAAGAAAAGGGTTTAGCCACAAAACAAATAAAAGAAAGAAACATTAAAATAAAGAAGAGAAAAAGAAAAGGAAAAACCTAGGAACGGGAATCGGAATCAAGGTTAAAAGAATATTGAGAAATAAGATGACAACGATGATCACCAAGAAAACAAAAACTGTAATCCTCGTCCAAAGAGGCATTTTTATCGGCATTAGAGCTCGACGCAGAACTTTCTATGGCTTCACCTTCACCTATCAGCCGATGCGCTTCATAAGCTGTGATCAAAATTTGGTCATTCATGGGAGACAAGATACGAATGAATATAAAGAAGAAGAATAAGAAAATAAAACGATGCAAGGACAAGAAAATAGAGAAGAAATAAATTAATTAATGAAATCAAAATGAGTATATAGAAACTATATAGTTTAAGTCATTTACCACTCGTCGGAGCTCGGCATTACAGCCTCTGGCCGGCCAGGATCGGGTGGCCCGGTTCGCCTCTGCAGCGCTGCTGAAGAATTTAATTTTAAGGCCAATTTATAATATTTATAAAATTGAATATATATTAATATATTGCTAGAAATATGAAGTGACTCTTATATACATTAAGAGGCTATTTAGTACGCGGGTATCTTGAACATAGGAATGATAGTCTTAAGATTAACTTGTTTATTACATGTTTATTTTAATTAAACATATCCGGGTATATGATTCACGTATGTATGTGATTACCTGAAAAGAGAATAATATGAATACCACGGAAGGGGTGGGTTTCAGATTACCTTCTATCTGATAACCAGGATAATCTTTAAAAAAACTAAATTAGACTTAATTATCCTTTATTTTTTAACCTAAAAACCTTACAAATATCATTATAAAACATCGGGAAAAAAATGAAAAAGAAAAAAATAAATTATTCATATTTTTTTTCTCGTGAGAACAACTAAATTTTTTTATTTGGTGTTTTGAGGATTTCTTGTTGCCAATTTTTGCATTATACGGTTATGAATTTTATTTTATTTTATTTTATTTTTTTCGTTAAATGAGATTTTTTAATTTACTTCTATTATTATATCAAATGCTTATAAGTAAAAAAAAAAAGAATAAATGAGTCTCTTTGTTTGTATTTTATATTGCTACTTGATTTTTTCTTTACTTCTTAGATACACATAAAAAAATTTCTATAAATCTGTATGTTTTCATACATGTTGGTTTTGTTGATAGTATTGTTATAAAATGCATTAATTTTAGGGTGTATATTTTTAATTGATAAAATCACATTATATTACTGTATTTAACCAAACAATATAATCTATCATTCCTAAGAATCTTACTAAAATTATATTGTCAAACTAAACGGTATAATCTTATATACCTGAGTATCTGATTACTTTAAAAAAAATCCCCTAGTATCTTATTATTGAGGATTACCGCGCACTAAACGGCCCCTTAATTAATCAATGAAGCAACGTATTTACTATATATATATATATATATATACATATATTTTACAATGAGATATTTAGACAAACAGCCTAATTGGAAAAAATAAAGAAGCTTACGGCGACAAAAATAAATAAAAAAGTAAGTCTATTACCACTCACGAGTCTACTCTCCCACGCTCTTTATTTAAATGATGTATTGAAATAATCATTTTTTAAGATGTCGTTTATGATGTAAAAGCTACTTGTCGTTTATAAGCTCTTTTGTACTCATTTAAGTGTTAAACGACGTATCATTTTTAAACCACGCTTATTCATAGGAAACAACATGTCGTTTAGTATAAAGGAAAAACATGTTGTTTATGAGGATTCCCTCTTCTTTGTCTCTAATCATAAAATGCTCCGAAAACCAAATGCAATTTTTTTATTTTATTTCCAAAGCTAATAAAAATAAAATAGAACAAAAAAAATAGAGAATATATATAAGATGTGTTCATATATTAAAAGCCATTACTTAGCGAGGCTATTCCATTCGGTAAGATTTCCACATTCAGATAGGTCCGCCAAATCCAAGGTTTATAACATAGCCGGACAAGAGCACGTGGACAACAAAAGATTTTTCTGATTCTGTTTTGTCCGATAAGGTTGCCTTGGTAACTTTCTTTTCCAAAATGCTATGTCCTCTTTGACGAACATGTACCTTTTTTTTAGTTTTATTACAACAAATAAGATTTTTGTGGATAATCCATCATGTTATTGGTTCGGTTATGATCTATTCGGTGATTCTCGGATTCTTGCTCTTGCATAAATTTCAAACAGCTCCAACGCAAACAAATACTAGTTTAAAGCCTAAGCTGATGTGCTACATTTTCTTTGCAGTGAGTCACGTCAAGTCAGCGCACGAGCGAAAGTTCAGTTCTTGATACAAATTCTAGCAAAGTATGCCTAAACCTTGCTCGTTCTCTGTATGTATATACACGTACATGGAGATAATTTTATTTCATGTATATACAATTAGCATATGAGAGGTTTCTTCGTAATTTCTTATTCAGGTTGACAGTGAGTCATATTGGTATTATGAGTATCTTGTTCGAAAGTCACCTACGAAGACGGTTAGTCCAATGCCCTCTTATAGTAAATTAAATTGATGTTCACAATATACGTTCTTGAAGAACTTTCGCAAGCTTAAGAATCCAATATTTTCTAGTACTACGTTGCTGCAACAGCCGAACAAGATGGTACTGTTGGAATTTTTATGTATGGACTAACATATCTATAAATATAATCTCATTTTAACAACCATTATTATAACGCCTATTAATGAATTAAGGACCATAATGGGTGCTTATTATTTACTAATTGCATTTGAGGCATATGGTAGCACCCTAAAGACTATAGGTTGGCCCATTAAACCCTAGTCCACCTTTGAATAAAAAATAAGTCAAATAAGCCCATCTCTCCCCTTAGGAAAGTATGCATGTGCATGGGTGTATGTTTTTGTCGGCAAAGTGAACAAGAGTTGTCTTATGAAGGGTTGCTTTTCATTAGTCTCCTCTCTTACACCATTTTATCTTTGGGTGTTTCTTGGTGAGCTTGGATAGATTTGTAGCGGGTTGAGCATAAAAGATGGTGAATGGAGAGGCAATGCCCAATCTAGGAGGTATGTGCATTTTTAGTTCATTTGTTTTCCAATTTTGCTCTTAATAGTATGATTTATTTGGTTGTTTAATGAGTATTAACGATGTTGTTTAAATCATTCCTGTGATTATTGTCTTGCTTACAAGTATTATGTAACTATCAATGGTATCAGAGCCATATCATTTGATTTTAGGGTCTTTTTTGGATTTAGAAATAAACTCAAATTTTATTATTATTTTTTTACAAATCTGAGTTTGGGTATTTTGGCTCAAAGTATCTTCGAAATTATGTATAGTTGGAGTGATAATGTTGTTTTGAGTATGGTTATTGGATTTATACCTCTTTTTGAATGGGTAATTTCATTTTTTGTGTTGTTTTTTCGGAGATTTTTTCGAAGCCCTTCAATGGACGAAACCCACACAGGTTTCTTATTTTTTTCGGAATTTTCTAGGCATGTATTTACGGAGATAAGTGCATGGATCGAACGGAAATAGATAGATGATCAAAAGCCCTCAAACGCCGGCCAAAATGGTGGCTGGAATCTCCATTCTCAGGCGGGTTGGAAGTGGGTCTCTTGGACTCGGGATGTGACCCGCGTTAAGGGCTGAAGGAAAGAAGAGAGGCAAAACGACATGTCGTATTTCTAAAGAAAACGACATGTTGTTTTTGCATAATAAAAAAAATGGAACATTCCCTTTTCCATCCTAGGCCAACCTTTTTTATTATTATTATTTTACACAAATTTTAATATTCTATTATTTCTATACAATTGTACATAATGTAAATCCATGAATTTGCTTTATAACCCCCCGTTTGTGGAAACCATTCCAACCATTTTTGATCATTCTAAATGGTTTGAAATTGGTTTGGAAAGTGGTTTGGAAAATAATTTGGAAAATGGTTTGACTTTACAAATTTCAAGATGACATAAATGGTTGAGATTTAAAGATATTATATAGGGATTTGGAAAGTTGAAAAAAATAGTTGAAAAAATTAGAATGGAATAGAATGGTTTGGAGGATTGAAAAAAGTGAAAAAAATGGAATGAAATGGAATGGGTAGAATGGTTGGGGCAAACGGAGGGTTACAATTTTATTTACATTTACTGTTGTTATGGGATAAATGTGATTATTTATTAACAATAGTGAATGCTTATTTTCTTTCTTATCATAAGATTAAGTATGTCAAATTGTTGTATGATAAGGAATTTAAGTTATTTAATTTCCATGATATTTTCTCTAAAATAATATTAAGACCTATACGGGTAATTAATTGTCTTATCAATAATTATTACTTGGTATGATGCTAAAAATAGTGAAGAAAATTAATTAAAATATTATGAACCGCACAATTTTTTATCCTTTGGATAGTAGATTGATGTATTTGGTTGTAATATTTTAATACATAGTTCTCACCTGTGAATGAGTTCTATTTTTTATTTGAAGGAACTCTAGCACGCGTAATGATCATTTATTTATTGAGATCATTAAGTTTTGAGAAAAATATCACATAAAGTATGATCCCGTTTTTACGTGCAATTAATAGTTGTTGCTCTTATTTTTCATCCAGCTTTAGGCCATCTTAGAGCATCTGCCATCTTGACGCTAAATGGAACGAACATCAAACAGTCAGTTGAATCTCTCATAATGAATTTGACTATCATTGGAATGGACTTAGCCTTGAGAATCACTGCACTACCTAATCCCATTGATGATGCTACTGAGAATGATAAGAAACCTTATGAGGAGGGGAATACTCTAATCGTTGTTGTTTGATGATTGTGAGGTATCACATGAATGAATCCATTCGTGATAGTATTCCCAAGGCTAACAATGCAAAGGATTTTCTTGCTTAAAAAATACAAGAAGTTCTCGTAGAATGAATACTTGAACATGCTTCACTGCCATTTACAATGGTGCAAGCGACATAAGGGCTCACATTCTTAAAAAATACAAGAAGTTCTCGAAGAATGAGTACTTGAATATGCTTCACTCCACCATTTACAATGTGCAAGCGACATAAGGGCTCACATTAACAAGCTCATTGGTTGTTACCATAAGTTTAAGGCCATGGATATGGACCTTGGTGAGGATTACATGGTATGGTTTGTGATGGGGACTCTTCCATCTCAATTTGATTCGATCAAATCGAGCTACAATGCTCAAAAAGCACAGTGGACTGTTGAGGAGATGACTGCTATTCTTGCCAAAGAAGAGGATGAAATGATAAAGGGAACGGCAAGAAGTATCTACATTCTGACAAACCAAAACAGAAGGGCAAGAAGCATCTACATGCTGACAAACCAAAACAATCATCAGAAGAGAAAGTTCACTCATAACATCTCTAGTGACCAAAAGTCTCCCAGAAGAAAGCAATGAGTACTAAAGCGCAAGAACAAGCAGAACCGTCCTCTACTGATCATAAGAATGAGTGTACAAATGGAAGTGCAACTTTTGTCACAAATTTGGGCACAAGAAAGCTGATTGTTGAAAGCTCAAGTCTTATTTGGAGAAGAAAGGTAATTGCATTGTGATGATTTGTTTATAGTCCAATATTATTGATGTGCCTTCAAATACTTAATGGTTAGATACTTGAGCCACTATTCATGTTACAATTTCTTGCAGGCAATGACAAGTCAAACGACGCCAAGTAGTTTGCAGCAATATGTGTACATGGGAAACGATACCAAAGTCCAAGTTGAATTTTTTGGGACTGTTAGATTACGGCTTAATACAAGACATTTTTTGGAGTTATATGGTATTGTTTACATATCCTCTATCAAGAGGAATTTGATTTCGGTATCTATTTTGGACAGACTAGGTTATAGCCTTCTTTTCATAACTAGAAAGCTGAATTTATACAGTGACTCTCTTTTCGTGAGAAATGAAACTTTATGTAGAAATTGATATAAACTTGATTTGAATGATGTTGTTACTGTTGCTTCTTCTTCTTTTTCTCTTAATGTTGTTGTTAGTTCTAAACGTAGAAGTTCAGATGTGAGATGTTCTATGTTGTGGCACAAACGTTTAGCACATATTTCTAGAAATAGAATGGAGAGGTTGGTGAAAGATGGTGTGCTATAGGATCTTGATTTTTCAGATCTCACTGTCTGGTGTTGTTTGTGTTAAAGAAAAATTAATTACCAATGTTAGGAAGAGTAAAATAGGCCGGTGCACATATTTCTTAGAATTGATTCACACTAATATATGTGGGTCATTTGTTCCGTCTGTTATAGGTGGTTATAAATACTTCATCACTTTTATTGATGTTTTTTCACGGTATGGTCATGTAGAGCTCATTCATGAAAAATCTGAATCTTTAGACGCGTTTAAGATTTTTAAGACAAAAGTTGAGCATCAAAAGGAGAAGAAAATCAAGGCAGTTAATTCTGACAAAGGTTGAGAATATTATGGGCGTTATGATGAGACTGGAAGGAACCCTGGGCCTTTTGTCAGATACTTGCAGGAATGTGGTACTGATGCGATATATATAATGCTAAGAATACCCCAATAGAATGGAATTACTGAAAGGAGAAATCGCACGCTTCTTGACATGGTGCGATGTATGTTGGTTCATTCTAGTTTACCAAATGTTTTTTTAGAGTGAGGCGTTGAAGACAACATCTTATATCTTGAATCAAGTACCAAGTAAGTCTATCCCACAGATGTCATATGAGCTGTGATCGAGTAAGAAACCAAGTTTAAGTCATTTTCATATTTGGGGATGCAAAGCAGAAGTTAGGCCATATAAACCTCAATCTAAGAAAGTTGATCTAAAAACTATTAGTGGCTATTTTAAAGGCTACACAATTGGATCAAGGGTTCTAGATTCTATTGACCGTTTCACACCACAATAGTTATAGAATTGGATAGAGCTGTCTATTTTGAAGATGAATTTGGTTCAAGTCGGGGTTCAAGAGAAATTGTATTCAAGGAAGAACGTATTCTTATCCATGTACTTGTTACTTCCGCTTCTGCTTATGATCATATGATTAATCAGATTCCACTAGAAACTCATGTTGAACCCCAGAATCAAGCACAAGATGAAAATCTTGACACCGAAAATGATGAAGAAGTGGTGAGAAGATCACAGAGAACCCACATGTCTGCTATTCCCGATGATTGTATTATCGATTTACAAGAATAGGAGTTTGATGTGTTAAATAATTCTAAACCAGTCACTTATCAAGAAGCCATGAATAATCCTTAATCTGTGTTTTGGATGGATTCAATGAAAGATGAGTTGGGCTCCATGTCACAAAATGAAGTTTGAAAGTTGGTTGAACTACCAAATAGTTGCAAACCCGTTGGGTGCAAGTGGGTTTATAAAATCAAACGTGACTCAAATGGGCAAGTACAATGGTATAAGGCTAGACCTGTGGCCAAATTGTATAGTCAGAGAGAAGGGATTGATTTCAAAGAAACATTCTCACAAGTTTCTACTAAAGACTCATTGTGAATCATCATGGCTATAGTCGCTCAATTTGATTTAGAGCTCAATCAAATAGATGTGAGGACTGCCTTTTTGAATGAAGATCTATATGAAGCCCTTTATTTGACTCAACTTGTTGGTTTCGAGATAACTGGTAAAGAACACATGGTTTATAAACTCAAGAAATTTATTTATCGGTTAAAACAATCATCGAGACAATGATATCTCAAGTTTGATATGATTGTCACCGCAAATGATTTCAAGGAGAATGTAGTTGATCAATGCATATATATGAAGGTCAGTGGGAGCAGTTTTATTTTTCTAATATTATAAGTTGATGATATTCTGCTCGCATCTAATGATACTGATCTATTATTTGAGACAAAACAACTACAGTTTAGCCATTTTGATATAAAAGATCCTAGTGAGGCATCATATGTACTTGGGATACAGATTCTTTTAGATAGAACGAATGGTATTCTTCGATTGTCTAAGAGGACTTACATTAATCGGATCTTGAAAAGATTCAATATGCATTCTTGTTCTCCTGGAAAAGCGCCAATAGTGAAGGTGACAAGTTCTCAAAGGCTCAATGTCCACAGAATGATAAAGAAAGAGATGAAATAAAAGTCGTTCTTGATGCGTCGCTTATTGGCAACTTGATGGATGCTTAAGTATGCACACATCTTGACATTAATTTTGTTGTATGCATGCTGGGTAGGTACTTGAGCGATAATTTAGCCATTGGAAAGCGGCTAAGAAAGTCATGAGATATCTTCAGGGTACCAAGATTAATATGTTGACTTATCAACGAAACAACAATCCTGATATAGTTAGATTCAGTGAGGCTGATTGTGCAGGCTACATGATTGATAAAAAGTCAACTTCAAGCTATATTTTCATGATGGCTGAAGGAGTTGTTTCATGGAAAAGTGTCAAGCAGACACTCACAACGTCCTCTACGATGAAGGCAGAGTATACAACGTATTATAAGGCTACCTGTCAAGCAATATGGCTGTAAAATTTCATTTCAGTATTATAAGTCGTAGACTCTATCTCGAGGCCGTTGAAATTATATTGTGACAATTTCGTAGCTGTATCTTTCCCTAAGAACACGAGGAATACTTCTCGCTCAAAGCATATTGATATAAAGTACTATTTCGTTAAAAAGAAAGTTGTTGAATCCAACATTTCTATTTAGTACACACTTACGACTAGCATGTTAGTAGATCTGCTTAAAAAAGGCTTGCTTATATGTGTTTGTAGAACACGTGGCCTGCATTAGATTGTTAGAAGCCTAGATGATGAGATTAATGGAAGCTTATTATTTTTTATATTGAACATGCTAGTATTTTGTATGGATTGCTTATGACTTATATATGATACGTGCATAATGATATTTGCAGTCACTTATTATTGATATTGTCATATATTTTATTTGATGAAGTGACAGATACAAAAGAGACATAAGACATAGTCTCAATTGTTTTATTGCATGTATGTTGTTGTAATGAATGTTGCATTTGAATATCTCTAGGGCCTAATCATGTGTAATATATATATATATATATATATATATATATATATATATATATATATATATATATATGTATACATATATACCGTCGATATGATATTGTGTATGATTTATTTGGTCACTTTTGAATGATGGAGATTAGTATCTTTGGTATTTTATACGTTGGTTTGGTTATATTCTCCAAGTGGGAGAATGTTGAAATTTTTATATATGGACTAACGTAACCACAAATATAATCTCATTTTAACAACCATTATTACAATGCTTATTAATGAATTAAGGACCGTAATGGGATGGTTATATGTACTAATTTCATTTGAGGCACATGGTAGCACCCTAAAGACTATGGGTTGGCCCATTAAATCATAGTCAAACTTTGAATAAAAAATAAGCCAAATAAGCCCATCTCTCCCCTTAGGGAAGTATACATGTGTATGGGTGTATGTTTTTGACAGCAGAGTGAACAAGGGTGGTGTTGTGAAGGGTTGTTTTTTTATTAGTCTCCTCTCTTGCACCATTTTGAAGGCGTTCTAATTCTTCAAAGGCAATCAGCGGCCATTACACCCATAGATCAAAGTAATTTTGAAAAATGTCACTTACATATAACAATTTTTAAAAATTATCATCAAAAGAAAAGTTATAGTCTATACCATTTTTAAGCAATGAAATTGACCGAACTGTCTATTTTCGTTTACAAATGAGAAAATATAAAAATGGGCACAAATTATACAAAAAATAATAATTTAATGGAAAAATTTCATAAATAGCCCCTATAATTTGACACCTCTAACAAGTTGCACCCCAATGTATAAAATGCGTCATATAAACTCCTGTAGATTGTTTCGTCATTTAAAGAAGCCCCTCTGTTATAAAACACAAACGAAAATTTCATTTTAGGGGTCATTTAAGAGATTTAACCTCGAATAAGCTAGTTTAAGCCAAAATAAAAGAAAAAACACTTTTATAGTTAAAAATTGGGGCTTTTCGTCTAGGCAAAACTAATGGGAACTTCGCAAAACTTAAAGAAAACACAGAACCCTTAGAACCGGCGAAGAAAAAAATTCAGGGCTTTTGCATCTTGGGTTGAAGAACCGGCGAAGCTTCAGATGGTAGGAGATGATGATGAGTTCGAAGTCCCTGATTAAGACAACTAATAATATTATAATATACAATAAAAATATACCTTTTTTATTTTGGAATATGTTCGACGAATTGGGTATATTCTGTCTATTTTGTGTTTATTCGAACCTTTTGGGACCACCATATTCCTCTGTTGATGATAAAAGTTATCGTGATGTGTTATGTATGGACTGATTGGTATATTTTTTTTGACACTTGAATTCAAAGCTTTGGGGGCCACCATACTTACTGCTCTGTTGATATCATAAAGCTATGTTGATATGTTGTCTACTTGTATTGATTATTTTAATCTTACTATTGTGTTAAAATTTAAGTCTCTGTTCATATGTTGTCTGTTTGTAGTGATTTATTTAATATTTATTGTTATAGCAATAAATAAGCAAATGTATCTAGTTGTTTAATAAAATATTGATAAATAAGTCAATTAGGTGGAATACAACACTAACATTTATTGAATAATTTATTGCTCCACAGATCCCTCATCTAGTTTATACACTATGAAATTGTGGAACAGTGGGCATGTTGTTAGTCACGATGGGATCATAGAGTATTGAGCTTGTGAATTTGATTTTTTTTTTATTATTGTGATTATGATAAGATGTCAATTGTGGAGTTGAGTGCTATCGTTAAGGAAAAATTAAGCTACAGTGTTGGAGCAATTCACTATGTGAAAGTACTTGGAATGGCTTATTTGTAGTATGTTGTCACTGATGACTATTTGATGAAGTGTCTGGACAATTGCTTACTAATATCAAGACTTGTTGAAGTGTTTTGCTCTCATCCTCTCAATTCCGAACTGAAGAAAGGGGATCCATTAATACCACGTGTTCCAGAAGTTCTAATAAGACCAGACACTCATCAATTAGAATGAGAAGTGAATGCTAGTAGAGACAAAGGTAAAGTTGAAGACACTGGTGAAGAGGAAGAAGCAAAAACTGAAGAGTTTTTGGATGATGACTATGAACAGTCTGACGAAAAGGCCGTTGCTGACAATGAAGTTGAGAAAAACTTAGATGGATTGTTTAGAAGAAACAAGGGCAAACAAGGGCAAATGTGTTGACATTGACATTGAAGATGGATTTGTTTGCGAAGACACAGATTCTAACTCTGAAGCAGAATATGGGATTAAGAATTGTGTGCAATATTAAGACAATGAGGGTGTTGACGAGGAACAATCTATATGTTGAGAAGGATGTTGTGAAGAAACAGCCTGATGATGCATATTTGTTCAATTAATACATAGTGAATTTCCTCACATTTAAGAAAGTCTGGATGATATATCCTGGATAAATGGTTGAATTTTAAGGTTTCAGGTATGGAATAGAGCATTGAGCGAAAAGGAAGTAAAATAGAGCAAAAATGAAGTTAGTGGTGAAAATCAGTCCAAGCGCCGCGGCCCTGCTCAACGGCGCCGCGGCACTACATATCACGGAAGCAAGGCCACCATCTGTTTGCTGCGGCGCGCCCAGAAGAGTCGCGGCACCATACAAAAGTGCTACGGTGCCATCCCTTAAGCACCGCGGTGCCATGACGTCAACAAGTGCGAAAAAGCTAAAATTTAACCTAATTCGAAGCAAATTGGCTGAGGACTATAAGTAGAAGTATAGAAACCACGAAAATCATCATCTAAGCACTCAAGAACACAACATGAAGAGAAAAGAAGGAAGGAGAGGATTCAACGCTGAAGACCCACCGTGTGGACGCTCCGGCAACTCAGTTTCTTTCTTCTTCTCTTCAATTCCCTTTGTAATTATAATTGAATACGAGTAGTATTTTCTTATAGTCAAGGGGGCCTTAAAGCCCTAACTGATTATTTGTGAACAATGTTGATATTTATTTAATGCAATTGGGGTTGTTTGATTCTAATATTTTTTTGATAATTTGTTTATGATTAAGTTGATTAAATGGCCATTGATTTGCTTAATTGTATTCATATTGCTAGTTTAGAGTTGTGATTCGTAATCATAAATTCTAGCGTTTAGTAGCGAATTGTGAGGAGAGCGTGTGTTCACTTATGATTTAGAACAAACGTAGGTTAAATTCTATCACGTTGATTAGTTGACTTAAGCCTATATATCTTGCTTCATGCTTCATTCAATCTATTTACAGTGCATGTTGGAACAAATTGCATGTTAGGAATTAATTAGGCGTGTGATTAATTAATCAATGTTAGAAAAAGATTAGTAACCTCACTAAAATAATTAATTCGACAGTTTGAGCAATGAATCGTGTTAGGGTGGAAAGAACCTCTTAACTATATTTTCTCATTGATTGAATTCTCTTGTTTAATTTACTTTCTTTTTAATATTGCAACAATCAACTATTAAAACCTCTTTTTAGTTATTTGTTTAAATTTAATATCAGTGTGAGCAACCGTGTCACTGTGGAATCGATCATTACTTGTCCCTATACTAGTTTTAGTATAGAGAACCGTGAGGTTAAATTTGGCGTATCTAACGACACTGTCAAATTTTTGTCGTCGTTGCAGGGGACTCGACAATAGCAAACACTGATTTTGTTATCTTTTATTATTTAAGAGTGCTTAATCTTGTTTATTCTTTGCTTTCAGGTATATGTCAGACGACGAATATCAATTCCGATTGAAAAGAATTCGAGACTTTTGCAAGGAGATCCGAAGGGAAAATGCCGAAGCCTCCACTCAGCGGGCACTGGAAAAAAAAAAGAAGTTAATCCTTACCATCTCTTTTAAGGTATACGATTCCCTCACGCACCATCGGAATCAAGTGAGGAAGAGATGGCCAATCCCATTCACAATCCAACACTCAAGGAGTTGGCGGCTCCAGTGCTCGATCAACAACCGCTATGCATTCAACTCATATAAACAGGTGTAGGCATCGAGATCAAGTCAGGACTCATCCACCTGCTGCCAAAGTTTCACAGGCTAAGTAGAGAAGACCTAAATAAACACTTGACAGAATTTCACATTGTCTGTGCAAGTATGAAGCCAGCTGGGGTGACTGAAGAACAAGTTGCACATAGAGCTTTTCTATTCTCCTTGGCCGATTCAACAAAAGAGTGGTTATACTATCTACCTTCTGGTATGTCACCACATGGATTGAGATGAAACGCCAGTTCTT
This sequence comes from Boehmeria nivea var. tenacissima, assembly GCA_018132145.1. Lineage (NCBI taxonomy): Eukaryota > Viridiplantae > Streptophyta > Magnoliopsida > Rosales > Urticaceae > Boehmeria > Boehmeria nivea. Next base: position 1,844,035 of record CM030886.1, read on the forward strand.
AGAGAAGTATTTTCCAGCCTCAAAAGCAACAGCCATCCGCAAGAAAATTTGCGGTATTCGACAAATGACTGGGGAGAGATACTCTATGAGTATTGGGAGAGCGTTTCAAGAAATTGTGTGCAAGCTGTCCATATCATCAGATATCCGAACAAATCCTTATCCAGTACCTTTATAAGGGACTCTTATCAATGGAAATGAGCATGATTGATGCAACTAGTGGTGGTGCCTTAGTAAACAAAACTCCAAATGCAGCAAGGCGATTGATTGCCAATATGGCAGCGAACTCTCAACAGTTTGGTCATCACCGAACTACCCCATAACGGGTTAACGAGGTACAAACTTTGTCTATAGAGCAAAAATTGGCCAACCTCACAATGATGCTATCACAATTGACCAATGGCAAGGTACTGCAGACAAGACCCTGTGGCATTTGTGTAATGATAGGAAACCCAATTGATATGTGCCCCACTTTGTAATCTGACACTGTGAAAAAGGCTAATGCAATAGGGGGCTTTACAGGTCAATCACTGTCCAACACTTACAACTCTTCATGAAAAAACCACCCCAATCTGAGTTTGGTAACCAATAGCGTCAGAATTTTTCACAAGGCACAATAAATGGTCAATCGGGGTACAATCAACAATAAAACCAATAGTACCAAAATCGCCAACAACCGATTGCCGCTGGCAATACGTCGGTGGATGAGTTGATAAAGACTTTGGTGAACGGTCAAACACAATAGCAGCAGGGTCAAATCCAATTACAACAACAATACACTCAACTTTCCCAGAAGACTGATCTCTAGGCTCAAAAGACTGACACTCATCTACAACTGTTGGAAAAATAAATAGGACAGTTGGCCACCTATATGTGCAAGATGAACGCTCAAGGCTCGGGCAAACTACCATCACAAATAGTGGTAAATCCGAGGGAGAATGTAAGTGTTTTCACACTCAGGAATAGAAAGCAACTAGAAGAACGACCTCCAGCAAGCAAGTCTGAAGACAAGGATAAAGACAAGAAGTATAACATTGAAAATGAAAAAGAGGTAAGTACATCTAACCCTGTCCCTCATTATATAACACCACCTCCGTTTCCTTGCAGGTTAGCACCAAAGAAAAAGGAAGACAAGGAGCATGAGCTTCTAGATATTTTCTGCAAGGTAGAAGTCAACATACCGTTGCTTGATGCCATCAAGTAAGTTCCTTGCTACGCCAGGTTCTTAAAAGATCTTTGCACCAACAAAAAATGGCTATCGGGGAATGAAAAGGTACGTGTGGGTGAAAATATGTCGGAGGTACTCCAAAAGAAGATGCCGACTAAATGTAAAGACCCCGACATATTCACAATCCCTTGCACTATAGGTAACACTCGTTTTGAACGAGCCATGTTAGATTTAGGAGCTTCAATTAATATAATGCCTTATTCAATTTATGATTCTTTAAATCTAGGCCCGTTAGAAGAAATGGGTGTTATAATTCAACTAGCAGATCGCTCTAACACCTACCCTGAGGGGGTAGTTGAAGATGTTTTGGTGCAGGTAAACGAGCTCATTTTCTCGGCCGATTTCTACGTCCTCGAGATGGAAAACGACACTTGACCCAATGCAACATCAATCCTTCTAGGGAGACCATTCTTTAAAACAGCCCGAATAAAGATAGACGTGCATGACGGGTCGCTTATAATGGAGTTTGATGGAGAGAAGATACGCTTCAATATTTTTGAAGCAATGAGGTATCCGAGCGACGTCAATTTCGTCTTTGGAATTGACGTAATTGATGAACTCTTTTAACGTATTCTCGACTTACATGGCGAAGACGAGATAAAAGTGGCTATTTATGAGGCAATCACATCAAACCAAGTGGAAGAAACACTTCGTGAAGACATCTTCGAAGTGGTTTCTGTTCTAGACACAATCTAACCAACATGTAACATGGAACTCTCTTACATAGATTTGCCATTAACTAACGAGAAATTGTTACCTTCAGTGCAACAGGCTCCCACGGTCGAGTTGAAGCCCCTCTTGGATCACCTAAAATATGTATTTTTGGGTGACAATAACACACTCCCCCGATGATCATAGCCAAGGGTCTAGAACCACAACATGAAGCACAATTGATCAAAGTGCTTCAAGAGCGCAAGACGGCAATTAGATGGACAAGAGCAGACATCAAAGGAATAAGCCCGTAATTCTGTATGCACATAATCGTTTTAGAAGAGGAAGCAAAACCATCAAGGGAGGGTTAAAGGGGACTGAACCCTCATATGACAGAAGTTGTGAAGAATGAGATCTTGAAACTCCTTGATGTTGGGGTCATTTATCCTATCTCTGACAGCAAATGGGTAAGCCCCGTTCAAGTGGTGCCTAAGAAGTCAGTGGGCACAGTGGTGAAGAATGAAGACAATGAACTTGTCCCAACAAGAGTTCAGACAAGATGACGCATATGCATAGACTACTACAAACTAAATGGCGCCACACGTAAGAACCACTTCCCTTTGCCATTCATCGACCAAATATTAGAAAGGTTAGCTGGACACTCACTATTGCTTTTTAGATGGGTATTATAGTTACAATCAAATAGTGATTTCTCTGGAGGACTAAGATTAAACAACCTTCACTTGTCCATTTGGTACCTTTACTTATAGACGCATGCCATTTGGGCTTTGCAATGCACCAGCCACATTTCAACAATGCATGGTAAGTATCTTCTCCGAATATGTAGAGAATATAATTGAGGTATTTATTGATGATTTTAGTGTTTATGGTGACTCATTCACTCTTTGTTTAAATAATCTCTCACTTGTCTTGAAACGATGCATGAAAACAAATTTAGTTCTTAATTGGGAAATATGTCACTTCATGGTGTATCAAGGCATAGTTTTATCTAAGGAATTGAGGTAGATAAATCTAAAATTGATCTTATTCGTTCCTTATCCCCGTCCACTAGTGTGCGGAAAATTCGTGCTTTTCTTAGACATGCAGATTTCTATCGCCAGTTTATCAAAGACTTCTCGAAGATAGCCCAACCATTGTGCCAGTTGTTGCAAAAGGACTGTGCCTTTAATTTCAATGATGAATGTAAGGAAAGTTTTGTGAGATTGAAGGCTTTGTTGACCTAGGTGCCCATTATCCAGCCACCTGATTGGGGCCTCCTATTTGAGGTCATGTGTGATGCAAGTGACTACGCGGTTGGAGCCGTCTTGGGACAACGGGATTGCAACCTGTCATATGTCATCTACTATGCTTCTCGTACCTTGAACGATGTACAACTCAACTACTTCACCACTGAAAATGAGTTGTTAGCCGTCATATATGCCATCGATAAATTCAGATCATATCTCTTGGGTGCTACGATAACTGTGTTTTCTGACCATGCTGCATTGAAATATTTACTGACCATGCTGCATTGAACAACTATGGGCCATGCAAAGAGTGGAAACCTCGTGGTTTGCAGACCTACCTTGCAAATTACGTGGTCACAAAGGTTATCCCATCACACTTATCCAAGGCACAAAGAGACAGATTCAGAAGTGAAGCTAAACACTACATTTGGGAAGATCCTTATCTTTTCAAGATCTACCCCGATTAGGTGATACGAAGTTGCGTTCTTAAATTTCCATTCCATTCTAACATTATGTCACTCTTAAGCGTGTGGTGGACACTTTGGATCCAAACAAACGACTCGTCGAGTGCTAGATTAAGGCTTCTTTTGGCCGACTATATTCAAAGACGCATATACTTTCGGTAAGGCATATGTTCGATGCAAAAAGACAGGTAAAATTGGGCCTAGTAATGAAATGCCTCAACTCTCCATTCTGGTTGTTGAAATTTTTGATGTTTGGGGCATAGATTTCATGGGTCCTTTTCCTAGCTCTTTCGGCAATCTTTATATCTTATTAGCGGTGGATTATGTTTCAAAGTCGGTGGAAGCAATTGCCACCCGCACTGACGATTTTACGGTTGTTGTATACTTCTTCGCCAGGTTTGGTCTACCAACGGCTATAATAAGTGATAGGGGCGTGCATTTTTTGCAATCGTGTTGATTAGGTGCGTGATTAATTAATCTATGTTAGAAAAAGATTGCTAACCTCACTAAATTATTTAATTCGACATTGTGAGCAATGAATCGTGTTACGTTGGAAATAACCTCTTGACTATGTTTTCTCATTGATTGAATTCTATTATTTATTAAAACCCCTTTTTAGTTATTTGTTTAAATTTAATATCAGTGTGAGCATCCGTGTCTTTGTGGGATCGATCCTTACTTGTCCCTATACTAATTTTAGTATAGAGAACCGTGAGATTAATTTTGGCGTATCTAACGACACTGTCACAGCCGAAGAAGGTGCTGCTCACTCTACTTAAGTTTAGACCTTCCACAGATATGAAGAACCCAAGTGGTGAATGTTTCATGCAAGTACTAAAGATATATGTTTCTTCAAGCCGGCAAGGACATTTACTTCAAAAGGAATGAGCATGGCAGAGTAAGGGCCATGTGCAGCAAGAAAAGTGGGAATTGTCCTTGGCTTTGTTTTGCTTCAAAGGTTAAAGGAAGTAATGAATTTATGGTGAAGACTTTCAATGATGTTCATAAATATGTAAGACAAACTAGTAATAGGATTGCCTCATCGAAATGGCTTGCTACTACTTATGTAGATCAATTGAAGGCAAAAAAAGGGTGGGATGTTGGTGACTTTGTAAATCAAGTGAAGATGGATCATATTATTGACATCTCAGTACAAAAGGTATACCGGGTTAGAAATTGGGCTAAGTCATTGCTTGAAGGGTCATAGAGAAATACAATGCGTTGTGGGATTATGCAGAAAAATCAAAGCAACTAATCCGGGTTCTACTGTTAAGTTCAAGACTGAATTAGAAGCTAATGACATACCCCAGCTTAAGAGAGTCTACATATGTTATGGTGGTTGCAAAGTTGGTTTTAATGCCGGATGTAGAAAACTTATTAGTCTTGATGGTTGACACTTGAAAGGGCCTCAGAATGGACAATTACTTACTGCAATTAGGATAGACGCCAATAATTTCTCATTTTCCATCTCCTTTGTTATTGTGGAGGTCGAGTGCAGGAGAGTTGGAGTTGGTTTTTGAAAATACTTAGAGAAGATGCACATATATAAAACAGTCATCAGTGGACATTTATCTCGGATAAACAAAAGGGCTTAGAGCAAGCATTGAAAGATATATGGACTAGTGAGGCGGAAACGACAGAGCATAGACACTGTACGAGGCATGAGCAGAGTAATTTTACTACGATATTCAAGGGTCAACAATTGAAACTAAAGATGATGAACACTGCAATGTCAACTACTATGGCGCAGTTCAAAATTGAAATGGATGATATTAAAAAGGAGGATTAGAAGGTGTATGATTGGTTGATGTCGAAAGGGCATAACATTGGTGCATGGCTTACTTTCAGACAACTCCAAAGTGTGCTATTTTGTTGAACAACCTTTGTGAGACCTTCAACGGAATAACTTCTATCCTCACTACTCGTGAATGGCCTAACCTATCGATGCTAGAGCGGATAAGAATGTATATTTTACAGAGGTTCACTAAGCAGAGATTGGCAAGGAGTAAGTGGCATTTTTCTATTGGACCCTGAATTCCTAAGATCTTAGAAAGATCAAAGCATGAGGCTGCTTACAATGTTGCATATTGGTGCGCTGCTAATAATTACCAAGTCATTGACAACCATGGCCATCCCTATATTGTTGACTTGGCTTGCAGCTCATGTTCTTGTGACAAGTAGGATTTAAGTGGATACTATGCAGCCATGCAATTGCATGCATCAGGCATAAGCATGAGGACCTTAAAAATTATGTGTGTGATTAGTATAAGAAGGCGGCATACCAAAGAACATATGCTCATCAAATAATGCCTATGAAGATACAAGAGGAATGGCCTGAAAGTCACCATACTGCAATAAACCCCCTGCATATAAATAACAACCAGGAAGACCTAAAAAAAACAAGGAGAATGGAATATGATGAGGTTTTTTCAACAGGACATACAAAGATGAGCTGAGTTTATGATAAGAATCACTGCAAAATATATGGAAAAGAAGGACATAACTCAAGAACTTGTACTAATCGTGCTTCCACAAGTTAGTACTTAAATTATGATATAATTAGAGGTTTTGTCAGCTCGTCGACAGGCTAGCAGTATGCCAAGAACTATGCGCCAACAATGACACTTCAATAGGCCAAGAACCGTGAGCCAACAACCGAGCAACATTGCTATACCACAACAAGAAGGAAGCATTACACAAGCACCTAAAAATTCAACTCAAAGGGTAACATTTTTCTTTTGCATATATGTTAAACTTAATATTATTGTGAAATTATTTTGAAACTTGGTTATGTCAATTTGTTATAGTCCTCCCCAAGGTTCAAGCATCAGGCAAGTAAGCAGGTTACTCCAAGAAAGTTTAAGGCTACAGTAACAAAACGAGTTCATGTTGACTCAACAAGAAGACTTTTTCAGCCACCCTCAGATGATGCTTCGTCACAGCCCACACAAACATCTCAATTGACACAAGACAATTAGGAAGTTCATGTTTACACCCCACACAAGCAGCTCATGTTTTTTTGTTTTTGCATTTAATAATTGTGATTGGTATTTTGATTGGTGTTTTGGCAAAGCCTACACCCTCTGCATGGCATTTAAGTAATCTTGTGTACTTTGCAAATATTGGATGCATAAGTTACCTATTTTATATCTTTTGAATGGTATTTGTATATGTTAAAATACTTGTATATTTTGCAAATACTTGAATGATATTTCAAGTAATAGAGACAATGGTGTATTTTTCAAATACTTGAATAGTATTTCAAGTAACAAATACTTAGATGGACAAGTTACCTATTTGTGTATTTTGAAAATATTTGAATGATATTTAAAGTAACACTTAATACACTTCATTTCATATCAGAAAGTATGCCTTCTACATTGCATTATATGCTTTCTAAAAATTTACAACCATTTCTTACAGTACATAGCAAAATCACTTATCCAGACTTAGACATCGTGATTGTTACAGTTCTTGATACCCATAAACAAATTAACTTAGTTATCTTCTTTGACATTTTTTCAATTTCGGCACTTTTAAACTCAATTACACATTCCAATCTGCCATTCATTCGCTGCAACCTTCTAATTTTTTCTTCCTTCTCTACTAATTTTGCTTCCAGCTTTTGAATTTCTTTTTTACTTTCATCTTCACATCAAATCTCATCAACAAAAACACAATACCCGACCCTCTGTCCGAATCACTCTGCAATAAAAAAAGTTCTTTTTTTAATAAACAAAAGGAAATAACAAATTTGAATCAAATCATTATTAAATATTACACACAACAACAATATCGTTTATAACACGTCAAATTACTTACCATTACAAAGTAATTACAAACAACATTAAATGCAAAAAAAACCTAAGAGAGCTAACTATTACATACAACATCAAAATCGGTAACTTCAAATTAAATCCAAAAAAAAAAATCAGATTGCTAACCATTACAAAGTAAATTAATATCCTCTATACAAATTCAATTACTAACCTTGTAATTACTACAACCCCAGAAAGCTCTTCCATAGTTCTTTGGAGTCTTCGCCAGTCTTTCAATTGTAGCCAACCCACACTCATACAAAAGTCTTCCATCTGAATCTTACCTTATATTTTTCTTCATCAAACTCCGCTTGCAAGAAGAAATTCGGCTTGATTTAGATGAAGAAGAAGCCAATAGCTTTGATACAAGTTTCTCCTAAATTTTAAGGTTTTTTAGGGTCGAATACGAAGAAGCTACTTAAGGGCATTTAAGTATACACAAAAATAATTAAAAAATTAAAAAAAAAACCTCACACACCTGCCACGTCAATATTCTGTTTGTGTTTCAAAACAGAGGGGCTTCTTTAAATGACGGAACAAACTACAGGAGCTTATATGTCACGTGTTATACATTAGAGTACAACTTGTTATAGGTGTCAAACTATAGGGGCTATTTATGAAATTTTTTGCAATAGTGCTATGGATTATAAATTGGGTAAATTTTACTTTTGCCCCCTGTACTTGGGGGGTCGTCTCACTTTGATCCTTATTGTACTTAGGGGGTCGTCTCACTTTGATCCTTATACTTAAAAATGACTCATCCGCAATCCCTTGAACTATAAAAATGTGTCAAATTGGTCCTTTTGTCAATTTCATGGCAGAAAATTAACACCCGACCAACACGTGATCAATTGAGTAGGGACAATATTGTAAATCAATAATGAGATAACTCATTAATCCAAATAAAGCAATAATTTTTTTCCCAAAACAAATAATCTGAATTTTTTTTCCTCTTTATTATTGACAAATTTTGAAATTAATCTTTTTAAAAGAAAATAGTTCTTCATCATCTTCATCCAAACGTATAAGTTAGATCAAACAAATAAGAAGAACAAAAATCAAATCAAACGTCAACCCCCGAAAACTCATAGGTTCCCAACATATCGCAACAATGTTGTGAAAATCTCACACTTCCCGATATGTGATGCTACACCATCCATCATTATGACCGACCCAGCCACAACTCGCTTTCTCTGACCACTAACGAAGGGAACGCGAAAGGCTGAACAGCTCGTCGGAGCCCACAGTGCAGCCCTGAATCCCGCGCGAAACCTTAACAGCTTCGCACCCCGAAACCATAACAACTTCAAACCCCCACGCTACCTAAATCTGCGCCGCTCCTTTGAGAGGTATTCCAGGTTGCCAAGGCCGGGCCGTCAGAGTTCCTCCGCGAAGTCGCCAAGGCCTGTCGCGATCCCTAACCCCCGCGCTACCCAACTCTGCCGCCACAACATTAACCCGACCGAACCCCAAACCCTCGCCCTGAACCCCGACCGCACCCTAACCCCTCGCCCTAAATCTCGACCCCCTGTCTTGAATCCTGACCAAACCCCAACCCCTCGCCTCGAATCTCGACCCCTCGTCTTTAACCCCGACAAAACCTCGCACTGTAACCCCGATGCCTACCTAAGTCGCAAACCCCAAATTCCCCCACCACAAACCCCTACCGTCCACTCTGTATTCTGAACACCACCCTGCCTTCGCGCGTCGAAACCCAAAGCCACTGCCACCAACTCCGAGTGAGAGAGAGATCAGTAGAAGAAAATGAGAGAAAGAAGAAAATATCGAGAGACGGAGTGAGATTGACCAGAAAGAGAAAGATAGAGAGAGACGAGAAGGAGATCGTGATACGACCCCGGTGAATATTTCGGCGGCCGATTGGGATAAACACTCTTCGAGTGAGTGTAGACTCCTAAGAATTATAAAGGGAAAGAGAGAGACTAGAGAGATAGAGAGAAAGGGAAAAGACTAAATCATTTCATTCATTAATTGATCAATCCAAAATACATTGACACATTTATATAGCCTTTAGATTTGATAAGACTAATTAGCTAAGTAACCAACTATACCAACAAATAACAAAGAGACTAGGGTGTATCATTCCTCAACCCTTCAAAAACACCTTGTCCTCAAGGTGGTGATCAAACTTAACTCAAAATTCACCTAAAAAAACTAAAAATAAAAGTTGCTGGTTGTTGTGGTTTTTTTTTTTTTTTTTGGTAAACCGAATCGGCTAAACTAATAAGTGAAGACCCAACTACTATGGGCTCAACATCAACAGAGAACACTTGGGCCTGGCCTAATTGCATTTTAGTTGGGACAATTCAATCTTCTTCTTCGTAGGGCTATATCTGCAGCCGTTGTTTTTCTCACCACAGCCACCGCAGTGTAGCGCCGTTCACTCCTCCGTCGGGATCGAGGCCACCTTTCCCAGCGCCACCGCTCTTCTTCGAACTTATGCGACTTTTGCCCCGCCTTGCCTTGCCACCAATACGTCTCATCGCGACTCGCCAAGAAGGAGATGACCAAGTTGCCGACCACGGGGATGTCCTCTCCGCTACACTCTGCCACCGTCGTCTCTTCGCCACGCGACGCGACCAAGCTTCCTCGCAATTGCCACCTTGCTTTGTTTTGGCTTCACTCCTCGTTGCTTTGACTTTTCGTCGCTTCAGCGTGATTGTTGCCTCACCGCGACGCTCGGCTTGGTCCTGCCGTCTCCGCCACCTAGACGAAGTGCTCTGCTGCCACTTCCTCCTCACAGCTCGCCGACGCCAAGCCTCCTCGCAGCCTCCACCTTGTCGTTGACTGTACCCATCGTGTCTCAATGTCGTCCCGCTGCCAAGTTGTTGAAAACTTCGAACAGCCGCGAGCTTCCCGCGGTCCTTCATGAAGGTAGACGCCTTCAGCCTCTTCGTGTTCTTTGCCGAGGTCAACGAAGATGGTATAGCAGCTCTTCGGTTGCATCGATCAGACACCGTGGTCTTGCCGGTAGGCTCGTCGATCCTGAGGTTGAGGATTTGACCGTTCTTCCCGAAGTTATCACTCACGAGGAGGCGAGCTTTCGACTCAACAGTCCCGGTGAAAACTACCGGAGGGAGATCTAGCACGATTTCCTCACCGCCGATTGGATCGTCAACGAGCAGATCCTCCACCTCATCAGTATCGGGAAGCTTCATTGTGACTTCTTCATCGCTGATGAGATCCTTCACCTCGCCTACCAGATCGGAAGCTTCCTCATTCTTGACGACGAGCTCGGGGGCCGTCATGTTCAGATCGGCGAGATCTGAGTTGGAATGCCGGATGGTTCACGATGATGGCCAAATCTGGTTTCATCTCTGATATTGTTGAATGCCAACGGCAACGCGATTCCAACTCGGCGAATTGTGATCGAGTGTTTTCCACTGCTCTGGCACATGAATCAGTTGGAGACGTGAAATAGCTGATGCTCGGTTGTATGGACGGAAACCTGTGCGATGAGCTCTGAGTTTCGGATATGAAGGCTTCAAATCGAGCATCAGTGGCGGTCATAAATTGCTGTAGCATCTGCTGGATAACAATTGAGTGCTGCTCAATCAGAGCTTTGGCAGCAGCAAGCGTGCCCGAATTCGCCGTGAAATCTCTCAATTGACGCCGATTGTTTTCCAATGGATTGGCTGATCCAAAGGGTGGAAAATAAGTGACTCTTGATTGTGGTAGTGGAGGTGTGCTCACCAATCCAAGAGGTAGGAAATAAGGGAATGGTTGTGGTGGTGGAGGTGTGCTCACCAGTCCAAGAGGTGGGAAATAAGGGATTCTTGATTGTGGTGGTGGAGATGTGCTCATCGATCCAAGAGGTGGAAAAGAAGGGAACGCCATGTCGACTCTCAACGAGAGCACCAATTGATACGACCCCGGTGAATATTCAGGCGGCCGATCGGGATAAACACTCTTCGAGTGAGTGTAGACTCTTAAGAATTAGAAAGGGAAAGAGAGAGACTAGAGAGATAGAGAGAAAGGGGAGAGACTAAATCATTTCATTCATTAATTGATCAATCCAAAATACATTGACACATTTATATAGTCTTTAGCTTTGATAAGACTAATTAGCTAAGCAACCAACTATACCAACAAATAAGAAAATAACCAAGAGACTAGGGTGTAGCAGATGGAGAGATATACCAAGATAATGTATTAGTTTAATTTTTCAGTTTTACTAATTTTAAAGTAAAAAGGAAGCGGCTGTGGTGGAGAATATTTTTAATTCCCCACCTACGGAACAATCAAATGATGAAATCTAATATCAACTAAAAGAGACCCAAAAATTATAAACTTTCAAGAGATACAATCACACTGGATTACCGCCTTTATTTCTTTCCTTTTCTTTCCCTATAAATAATTTCCATCTATACGCATTCCTATAAACTTAGCCACCACCACCGTTTAGTTTAATTCGTTGTTTAGTTGAGTTTCTTACAACTCGTCAACTTTATATTCTAGTTACCCTTCAAATCTCAGAGCTTATATATTCATTGTAACTCTGATTTTGAACTCCAATGCAAGGCATAGATACCCAACACTTGCAAGGCGACGGAGAGAGAGTTGTAATGGGTTGAACTTTGAATCCCACGAATTTTGACTTCCCAACAAAACCAAATCTCTACGACCTTCGCTGTGTGCTAGAAATCTTGGCGAGTCTTTCGCACATCCTCGGTGAAGCTCCGAGACGTCCCGAAAATTCTAGAAAAAAAAAACAACTTAAATCTCTAAAATGATGCAATATTCATATGACCCCATCTCGGCGAACCCATCCTTGTTTTTATTTTTGTTATGCTGCTTTTGATTTCTTTTTTTCTTTTTTGGAATGGATCAAACAGAAGGAATGTTACTCTACAGCCAAGACTCACATGAAAATCGTGCAACTAACCAATCAAATCAATTATTAACTAGTATTACATCATCACTCAAGCTAACGTTACATCATTCCTAACCGTTCCCCACCGTAGGAAACAAAAACCATTCCCCACCACAGCCGCTTTCAAGTAAAAAAAAAAGATTAAAAAATTAAATAATTAATATAAAATTATTTATTAAGGATAATATTATAATTTAATACACTATATGCTTTAAAAATATAACACGTCATCTAATGCTGTTTAAAAATACAAAGAATATAAACGGAGGAGACCGTTTTCAGTTTTATGTTGTTTTTTCATTCTACCATCGTTTTCAGTTTTATGTTGCTTTCTGTTTTACCGTCGTTTTCCTTTACTGTGGATTCTTCATTCTTGTATTTAGTTTGGTGTATATATTTTTTATCTTTATTATCGTTTTTTGTTTGGATTTGCTTTTCTTCTTGTTCTTTTTTTTTTTTTTTTTTTGTTTAAATTCGATTTGAAGTATGCGCTTAGGCCTAATATTTTTAGTGTCGTTTATGTTTTTTTTTTTTTGTCATTTTTTCCTTTACTAGCGTTTTTGTCCTAGTGTTGAATAGTATCTCATTTTAATATACTCTACTATTTTTGACACGCCAATAGAAACAAAACGACGGTCAGCTGTTAAAAGCTAAAAAAATGAGATATTATACCCAATTTTTCAAAAAAATATAACAAAATTTTTAAGTGATTTAATTACTTACACAATGATGATTGATGATAATTGATTGAATTGCCAAAAATATATATAAATAATTGATGAATTAATTAGTTACTCAATTACTTTGAAATATTAGATATTTATATTTATTGTTATATAAATTTTGGGTATTTAAATTAGTATAAATTTCATAAATCCCCCTCTACTATGAGACATGTTTCACTTTGCCCCTTAAAAAATTTTTTTTTGTCACTTGTGTTCCCCTTTTACTTCCAAAACGTCTCATCTAAACACCACCGTCTAAAAAATTTATCAAAATAGACATAGACACAATTGTATGCCTTGCCTTCGCCTTCGCTTATTATTGAGCTGACAACCATAAAGGAGTAACGAAACATTATACTTTTATCATAAAATGTTAAAGGAATTCCGAACATGGTTTGAGACTTATTAAAAACATAAACAAGAAGCGTTGCACTTGCAAACTTATACCACACTCCAACCGACTTCTTTATCCACACCCCTCTCCTTCATCATTCTTCTTACATTTTCAGCTTCTTCCCACCTTCCACTACAACTATATATGTTCGAAAGTGTTACATAATAACCGTCATTTTCCGGGGCGGCGTCAATAGCTCGCCTGGCTACTCTTTCTCCCATATCGATTTCGCCGTGTTTGATGCAGGCATTGAGCAACGATCCCCAAACTCCTCCATCAGGAATGATGGGCAATTGCATTGATAGGACTAAAGCTTCTGCTTCTTGCAAATTTCCGGACCTACCCAGAAGATCTACCATACAAGCATAGTGCTTCAAATTGGGTTTTAAGGAGTAATCTTGCATTTTGGAAAACAGAAACTTCCCTTCCTCGACAAGCCCCGAGTGGTTACAAGCTGAGAGAAGAGAGAGGAAGGTAACTTCATTTGGTTTCACATTTGTTTTTTCCATTTCTTGGAACATATCTATGGCAGATTCTCCATGACCATATATTCCATAACCTGATATCATAACATTCCAGGAAACAACATCCTTCTCTACCATTGAGTCGAAGATGTTTCTTGATTGCTCAAGCTGCCCACATTTTGCATACATATCAACCAGCGCGGTCCCAAGAGGTAAATTGATCTCAAGCCCTCTTTCCTTAATGTGACGGTGAACATTTTCACCTTTCTCCAACAACGCAAGATGTGAGCAAGCCGAAAGCACTATTACCAGTGTTGCTGAGTTCGGAATCATGTTTTCTGAAATCATCTTATCAAATAAGTCAATCGCCTCGGCAAAGTGTTCATTTTGATTATGACATGAGATCATTGTATTCCATGTAACGATATCTTTCTGCACCCCATTAAATATTCTCCATGCTAATGACAAATCACCATTTTTGCCATACATATCTATGAGTGAATTGGCAACTGAGATGTTTTCTTCCATTGAACTCTTAATTGCATAGCCATGAAGTGACCTTCCAAGATGTGTTGTTCCCAACTGACAACACGAAGAAATCACAGAGGCCAAGCTCTCTGAATCAGCTTCTATACATCGACTCTGCATCTCTCTAAATAGTTCCAAGCACTTTGCGGAATCTTCGATCTTATTGTAGCCGGAAAGCATAGTGCTGCAAGATTCTTTGGTCCATTTCTGCATTCTACCAAAGAGCTTCTCCGCAAGATTTAGCAATCCAAATTTTCCGTACATGATTAATAGTGCATTATCAACCATCTCACCGAGAGAATAGCATCGCCTCATAATTGACCCATGAAAGGCCTTTCCCTCTTTGGCAAGCGTAGAATTACCGAAACCCCGAAGCACGCAACTAATAACCATGTCATCAGGAAATATCCCTCCTAACTGCATTTCCCAAAACAAAGTTATGCATTCGAACATCAGGCCGGATCTGGAGTAAACACTAATCACCGACATCCATGACATGATATCTTTCGTTGTCATTTCACACAAGGAAAAGTGTGCTTCAATGGGCATGCCGCACTTAGAATACATAGACAAAATGGAAGATTTAACCTCTTCAAAACACCCGATTCCGGTCTTCAGCGCCAAACCGTGCAACCATCGGCCTTCGACCAAAGCACCCACATTCCCACAAGCCTGAAATCCGCCTAGCAGGGTCCTGAAATTCGGCCTCTCTCCATCACCACCCGCCCTATGCATCTCGCAAAAATACTCCAACGCCTTCTCGCTCTCGCCATTCTGTGCAAACCCAATAATGAGCGCGGTCCAAGCAACCACATCTCTCACAGTAATTTGCTCAAACGCATTGCGCGCATCTCCCACTTGCCCGCATTTGCAATACATATACACAAAAGAAGACCCAACGGCCGAGTCGCCCGAGCAAAACCCGAGTTTCCAAGCCAACCCGTGAACGCTCTTCCCGTAGCATAGCAGCAACAAATCCGCACAAGCCACAGCCACCATGGGAAGCGTGAACTTGTTCGGAGCGAAACCCGAGTCTCGCATTTGGAGGAAGAAGTCGAGGGCTTTGCGGTGATCGCCATTCGAGAAGTGGGCTTTGATGAGGGAGTTCCAGAGAAAGGTGTCTTGGGGATCAGCTGATTGGAAGACTCGAGTAGAGGCGGTGGGGTTGGCGAGATAGGCGTATTGGGCGATGAGCTTGGAGGCGATGAAGGCGTTGCGGGAGTTGCCGGAGGTGAGGACGAGAGCGTGGGTTTGGAGGAGATATTGTAGAGATGGGGTTTCGTTCGAATTGGAAATGAGAAAGAGAGAGAGACGTTGGTGGGTATGATTGGGAGTTGAGAGGAATGAAGAGAGAGAGGGAAATTGTTCCAACGCTCGGCTAGGTTTCAGTTTCAGAGCCAACATGAGGTTTGTGTGTGTTTGTCACACATAACGTACAGTCTCACCCGTGGGTGAACATTGGGCGGTTCCCATTTTGAGTACATTACCGAAAAAATTTAAAACTCATACCCAAACTTGCTCAAAAAATTTTGGACGGTTTCGGCTTTGATATGTCGATTTTGGGAGGATTTTAGGCGGTTAATCAGAAAACAAATCTGTTATTGATTTGGAACTATTTCTCAGTGAGCATCAAGTGCTTCAACTTCGATATCTTTCATTTTTCCACCTATAAAAATCAACAAATAAGCACTTATAAAACCAATTCAAAGCTATTGCAGTTCAATAAGTGATTTTAATTCCCAAAAATTGAACAAACCCACTTGAACAGAGCAATAAATAATAAAACATACCCTCAAAAGTTAGTTCGGTGGTAAAACTTTTTAATATAGAGGTTGAGGTCACAGGTTCAAATTCTGATAGGTGCATTTTTTCTTATAGTATGTAATATTTTATGCGACTACTCTTTATGTTGCTCGCGCTCTTAAATAGAAATTAAAATTTATGTATCTTTTAATATGTAATGATATGTAATTCTTCAAAAAAAATAATAATAAAGAACAAAACATACAAAAAACAGATAGCAAAGCATTGAAGATCGAAGATTATTAACAATAACAAAGCATACACAAAATCAATTACTGATTAAAAAAATAATAATAACACAAAACAGATTATTGAACAATATATTTGCCAACTAAGATATATAGGAGTACGAGCACCACCACAAAACATATTATTCTTGGCAGTGATGGTGAGCACCATTCGTTCTCACAATTGATGAGAGAAGAGACTAAGTTTGTTCAAATTAATTTGTACTATGAACCAAGACACTAGAACCTCCATTACTTATGCCCTGACAGATGAAGTTTTACGGCGTAGAGATCTTAGCTTTAACAGTTTGGAAGGATCAATTTTAAAATTTGCCGATTCGTTGAGATTGGCCAAGATTAGAGTAAATAAGTATAAAATAAATAAATAAAGATACCAGTATAAAGACGCTTTTACACAATAAGACATGAGCACTTGCATTTGCATATCTCTATTTCAACTAAGCTGTCTTGTTATTTTGTTTTCTAGTTAGTACCAGAGACTATCACTCTATATCTA
This sequence comes from Boehmeria nivea var. tenacissima, assembly GCA_018132145.1. NCBI lineage: Eukaryota > Viridiplantae > Streptophyta > Magnoliopsida > Rosales > Urticaceae > Boehmeria > Boehmeria nivea. Next base: position 1,860,989 of record CM030886.1, read on the forward strand.
CTTTCAACACCACAAAGCAAAATCAAAGACTCTGGTAGAGCATGAACCAGAAAAGGAAGGTCAACCCATGAAAATCACTTCAATTTGTCATCGACCACAAATCCCAAATCTCCGACGACAAACTAAGCAAGAGAACAGGGCTTCTCAAGTATCGAAACGTAAATCGGTTCCAACAAAGAAAAGCTCCATAATCGAACGAATTCTCCTATAAAACCGAGACCCGAACGAACGCAAAAAAAAAAAAAAAAAAATGTTGTTGCAGTCGCAAGTGTTGCCAAAATTCTCGAGTCCAAAGTAGCGCTTGTTAGAAAAATTTTTGAAGATAACAATTGAAACCGAAGCTTGAATAAAGTACGAAACGCTTTTCTTAAGCATTTATTCACGTCCTATGTCGCTTTGAGGATCAGAACACGAATACGCCGCAGGATACGACAAGTCTTGTATGAGTTTGTACCAAAGCAATAATGAAAACTGAATTGAAGGCAAAGATTTGTTAATGGAAATATTTCACAAGTTTCTGGATGTTGTCTTATGTTTCTCATTATTTAAAAAGGTCCAAAAAATAGTTTAGGTAGAGGAAATGACAGTTTTCAGTCAAAGAGTCGCATCTCTTCGCTGAAAAATGGTCAGGAAAAATGATTTTAACCGCCTGGCGCCACGGAGCTGTTCGTACGCGCCCTTGAGCGCCGCGGCTCCAAGTGGATTCATGAGCGCTGTGGTGCTGTCCAGTACTCTGCGGACTCGACCCTCTCGCTCGAGCCATTTGCTACAAGTGCGCCTAAAGGCGCCAACGGCGCCTGCACGCCCCGCCCCGCCCCGTCCCGTTGGGCTCGGGCTCGCGTTCGCACAAGCGAACACTCGCCACATGGACAAGTGTGTGAGTGTGCCAAGTGGCACACTGTTAGCTTGCACTTAGTTCAAACTCACTTAAGAGTCATTTCCTTATAAAGAACACATTTTCTTTATAAGTTTTTCATGTGGGACTCTTCTCCTACACTATGTTTCGTCTACACACAGTTACACACTTAGCTCATTAATGAACAAAACCCAACCCCATTTGTTCAAAAATGAGCTAATTACACTTCCAAATAAGTAAAAGAATGTTAATACAGTTAGGTATCTTTTGATTTAAATCAAACCTTAGCAAATACATCACAAAACCTTAACGAAATCTATGATAGCATAAAAGCTTTGAACTATCTATTCCTTTTGTTAAGATCGGTGTTACTTACACACACTCCTTTATGTTCTTTGCCAACACAACACGCTTAGCACTATTAATGGCCGTGTGCTTATCCTTTTCATGAACTTTTTCATACGAGAAACTCCAACTCTCATTTGAGACGGCACCATCTCAAAGTTTACATAGGTGAAGTTCTTACAATATTCCTGTTACATAACGAATACTTGTTCTCGCAACTGAACTTCAGTAAAAGTATATAACTCAACTCTCAAAAAACTGTAGCAATTTGCACTTCACTAAGTGCTACCCCAATCCACTTATCAATGACTTGTTCTTACCTATTGAACCTAAGACTAGTCATTTCCTAATATTAGGTTGGGTTACTATCATTGGTGGACCTCTACTCAAGACCCCATACCTCTCGAGGTTGTTTTTACCAAATCTCTTATAAGAGGTTTAGTAAATAAATCAGCTAAGTTATAGTTTGATCTCACAAACGTGAGTAAAATTATTTCATCTTTAATTAATTCCTTCACATACTCATGTCCTAGACTTATATGTCTAGACTTCCCATTGTACACTCCGTTGTACACTCTTGCTAAAGTGGCTTGGCTATCACAATGTATCGATATCTTATTTGAATTCTCACAAGCCAATGAGATTTCTAAAAGAAGATCCCTTAAACACTCAGCTTCTTATCCCGCATAAGCCAAAGCCACAAACTCTGACTCCATGTTTTGATTGCTAGTAAACCTACTAAGTTTACTAACTGCAAATACTATATTGGGTCTTTGTGCATTGCATCAAATATATAAGGCACCCTATAACACTCTCATACTCAAGTTGAGCCACAGCTCGTCTATTATTCTTTTCAAGTTTAAGACTTTGATCAAATGGGGTATTCACTTCTTTGAATTTTAAATGTTTGAATTTGTCTAGCACTTTCTCAACATAGTGCGGTTGTCCAAGTTCAAAAACCCCCACTATTTTGTTCCACTTTGATGCCCAAATAGTGTCAACTTGTCCAAAATCTTTCATCTTGAAAGTAGATGATAGAAACCTCTTCGTTTCTAATATGTCTTTTATCTAATTGCTAATGATCAACATATCATCAACATAAAGGCATACATATATCACAATGTCACTACGCACCTCCGTGCACAAACACTTGTCAGGTATGTAATGAACAAATCCATTTGAGAGAATGACGGTATCAAACTTCTCATGTCATTACTTGGGTGCTTATTTCAATCCACACATGGATTTAACAAGATTGCATACCTTATGTTTATTTTTCGGTAGAATAAAACCCTCCGGTTGTTTCATATAGACACCCTTATCGAGATCTCCATTTAAGAATATCATTTTGTTATCCATTTGATGAACATAAAGGTTATGCAATGAAGCTAACGCAAACAACACTCTAACTGTTGTTATTCTAACTACCGGAGCTTATATATCAAAATATTCAATTCCTTCATTTTGTTGAAAATATTTGGCTACTAATCTAGCCTTGTAAGTGTTTAAAGCACCATCACTATGATACTTATTCATAAACATCCACTTACACTCAATGAGTTTAGACCCTTTTCGTAAATCGACAAGCTCCTAAGTGTGGTATGTAATAATAGAATCCAACTCATCTTATATAGCTTCCTTCTAAAAGGCGGAATCCCTTGAAACCATAGTTTCTTTAAAAGATTTAGGATAGTCTTCCACTTGAAGAACAATAGGTATCTTTCGAATCACATTCTCTCTACTTCCTTCTGCTATGTAAAAAGAAAAGAGTTGAGAATCTATTTCATCGGGTCCTAACTCCTTAACTTTTGGACTCGTTTGCTTTTACGAAGGTCGGGTTATTTTTCAACAACCTTAGAAGAGTTCTACTCACGAGAATCTTCCATTATGGATGTTTGAGAATCTTTCTCTGAAGTAGTCAAATTCTCAAAGAACTCCATATCTCTTGATTCTATTATCACATTAGACTCCAAACTCAAGAGTCTATTGACTTTGCTATTTGTGGCATAACCAACAAAAACACACCTTATCCCTCTAAGACCCAACTTGGACCTTTTAAGATCTAGGTTCTTACAATAACCAAGACACCCCCCACACTTTGAAATACCCGATATTGAGTTTTCTACCATTCCATATCACATATGGTGAGGTTTTAAATTTCTTCGAAAGAATCCTGTTAATAATATGACATGCAGAAAATAAGGCCTCACCCCACAAACTAAATGGCAATTTGGCATGCAACAACATAGCATTAACCATCTCTAGAAAAGTTCTAATTTTACGCTCGACTAATCTGTTTTGTTGTATTGTACGATGTGTGGAACATTCCTGTACGATTCTACTTTTTTTTCACTAAATTCATTGAAATCATTAGAAAAATATGCAGCAACCTTATTACTTCTAAGGATTTTAATATTTTAACCTAATTGATTTTCAACTTCTGCTTTATAAACTTTAAAAGCATGAAAACTCTCATCTTCGTGCTTAAGTAAGTAAACGTATGTATATCTAGAGTAATCATCAATAAAAGTAATAAAGTCTCTATTATCACCTCTAGTTAACATACCGTTCAGCTCATAAATATCACTTTGCATAATATCTAATAAATTGGTATTTCTCTCTATACTATGAAATAGTTGTCTAGTCATCTTAGATATAATGCAAATTTCACATTTATTGATCTCATCAATATTGTAATTAATTATATCACATTTAACTAGTTTTTCCATAGTGCTAATAACAATATGAGCTAATATACCATGCCATAAAGAAACGGAATCAAACATATAAGCGGAAACAACATTCTTATTATTAATAGAATTGTCAACAATACAATGCTTGACCATTCCATCACTAGAATAGTCATTTCCAACAAAAACACCATTACAGGATAAAACAAGCCTTCTCGATTCAAAAACAAATTTTACACCCGCTTTGCCCAATAAATCCCCACTAACAAGATTCTTTGTTTTTAACTGTGACTTCGCTCATGGTGGCAATAATTTAATAATCACCGGCATTAGTTGCATCAGCTTCGTTCTTTTGGCCATTGCAGTGCCTACAATCATGAGTATAGTAGCCACTCTTGCCGTACACATAGCAACTCACATTGGGCTTGATTTTGCTGGAGTTTTTGAACTTGTCTCGATCCTTTTTAGGACCAAGAACGTTCTCATGAGCTTTCTTGGACTTCTTGAGCTCATCCACAGAATGAGCCCTTGATGAAGAACCAATACTCATTTTCTCAAGCTTTTCACGCATCTTCGATTTCTCCTCGATTCGAAGGTGTTTCATAAGTTGCTCCAAAGAATAATCTTCAGAATTATGAAGAAGTTTCTTCCATATCTATTCCACAATGATAGCAATTTCGCAATAATCGCACCAACTTGAAAAGACTCGGGAAGATCAATCTTCACTGCACACAACTTATTGACAATCACTTGTATCTCATGCACTTGTATAAGAATTGCTTTCTCATCATTCATTTTGAAATCAAATACATTGAAATTAGGAACTTTTTAGTACTTTCCTCCTCGGCCTTGTATTTGTAGTCAAGAGCGATCTATATCTCCTTCGCCGATTGAGTGGACGTATAAAGATCGTAAAGACGATCCGATAGGGCGTGGAGGATGTATCCATGACAAATTAGCTCGTCCTCTTGTCGCTTCTTTCATTCCACTCTTCGTTCGACGGTGTCTTCCTCGGTGGGCTCGGGAATTGCCGTCAACTTCGGATCGAGCACCTAAAAGATTTCAAGACCGTCAAGAGGAACTTCAACTTGTCTTGCCACCGCGTAAAATTCGTCCCATTGAAACGATCCAACTTTACAGGGTCTCGGTTCATCAACTTGATGGTTGCAACAGAAGTCTCGGTCTCCTTCTCCGAAATAAACGCTTAAGATTATTAGAAATTTTTTTTAAGGACACAATTGAAACCGAGGCTTGAATCACGTACGAAACGCTTTTTTTAAGCGTTAATTCACGTTCTATTTCGCTTTGGGGACCAACACACGAATACGCCGTAGGATACGACAAGTCTTGTATAAGTTTGCACCAAAACAATAATGAGAACTCAATTGAAGTCAAAGATTTGTTAATGAAAGTGTTTCATAAGTATCTGGATGTTTTCTTATGTTTCTCATTTTTTTAAAAACGTCCAACAAATAGTTTATGTAGAGGAAATGACGTTTTTAAGTCAAAGAGTCGCATCTCTTCGCTAAAAAACAGTCAGGAAAAACGGTTTTAACCGCCTGGCATCGAAGCGCTCTTCGTGCGCGCTCTCGAGCGCTGTGGCGCTATCTCATGGCACCGCGGTGATAACGCGTCCAAGCAATGTTACCGAGTTCCTTTGTGCCGCGGCTGCAAGTGGGTTCTAGAGCGTTGCGGCACCGGTGAGAATCGCCGCGAGAGAGTCCGCGACTCCGTAAACGCTGCTCTCTCGCTTGAGCCACGTGCCTTAAGAGCCATACGTGCGCCTATATAGCCTCACTGCCCAAGACTACGTCTGGCCCTATCACATCGAGCTCGCTTTCGCTTGCGCAAGCGTTCACCATGTGGGCAAGTGTGTGAGTGTGCCAAGTGGCACACTCTTAGCTTGCACTTAGTTCAAACCCATTAAAGAGCCATTTCCTTATAAAGAGCACATTTTCTTTATAAGTTTTCTATGTGGAGATATTTCTCCTACACTATGTTTCCTCTACACACACTTACACACTAAGCATATTAATGAACAAAACCCAATAGCGCTCGTATTCGGGGAACTGGTCGCCCAGAGCCTTCTCTGGTTTCGACCCCGCAGCACCCATTGCCACCCGCACATACCAACCAAAAGATGATCAATTGCACAATTCCCAATCACTGCCGTCGAAACAGATCAATCTCGCTTGGGTTTCGATTCTGATTTCGACTAGGCGAGTCGCACGGCGTAGTCAGCGATTTGTCTCTGTGCCGTGAAATCTCGCCGTCTCTCTCCTTCGGCGTCCCCAATGGCGTGAATCACGTAGGGTTTAGGTGTGTTTGGGAGATTGGGAAATTTGGGATACGAGGGTTTCGCTAGGAACAGAGTGGAAAAGAAAGAGAGAAGAAAAAAGTGAAAAAAAAGACCAACAACAAGATTCTCATTTAGGGAATGGTGGAAAAAAAAGGAGTGAGTTGTAAAAATTAGGCGGTACCAAAAAGCCACATAACTATATCAAACTGATTTAAAAAATCGCACCGTACCAAAATTCGCTAGCACATCAGCAAAATTGAAAATTCGGTATGGTTATTTTACCAATAATAGTTTGAAGTTTACAAAACCTTTATTCTTCATCTTGTTTCCATTGTGCTACAAGTTCTACTTACAAGTATATTACATTATTCTTCACCTTGTTTCCGTTGTAAAGCTTGGTTGAGTGATGAATTTAGTGGAATAAGTGGTGAACCAATGAAATAAATCCAAGGATTTTTTCATTGGTGGCACATTATACCAACCAATCAAAAAAATGATCATTATGGGCGCCATTTTGAAGAAAGAAAACAGAAAATAAAAAGTTTTATCTTGTTAAACTACAACCGTAAGATTGATTGATGTAAAGAAATGAAGGGCTAAGATAAGTCATATGACTTAACAATTATTTTAAATGATGAATTGAAATAATTGGAAGAGAGAGAGAGTGAATTCGGCTAGAAGAAACGGAAGGACAAGAGCCATTCTCTCTGGAAACTCTCCCTCATATAAAAGGTTTTTAGACCTTTAGGCTCCCATTTTTCTTTTCCTTTTCCAAAACTTGAGAGAAAATCATGGGAGAGAGAGAAAGCAAGGAAAAGAGAAAGCCTTGAGAGAGAGCAAAGAAGAGAAAAACAAGTTTGAGAGAGAGAGAGAGAGAGAAGCCAAGCAAGAGGAACAAGGAGCAAGGAGAGCTTTGAAACCCTAAGTCCAACCAAGGTAAAAACCGTGTCCTTGCCTTAGATCTTTTCACGTTTTTTTTTTTGGTGTCTCAAAAACCTAACCAAAACCTTCATTATATTCTGCTCTAAGAGGTTAAGGAATCACACAAGGTTGTTTGAAGGCAAACCCTAGAAGATCATTCGGACAAGGAGATAGCACGCCAAACGAAAGCTCAAAACCCGCAAGCTAGGTATAATCTCTAACCATGAGTTATGCGAGGTTTCTTATCTAGCCATAAGTTTCCTTTAGATTAACCATGGTTGTATTTAGGCTTTGAGTTGTAATTGTTCATGCATGGCCTCTATTGGGTTTAAAATTGCCGAACACAAGCTTAAGGAAGCTAGAAAGGCTAGCTTCCAAATATTTCAACTTGTGTTCAGTTTGATATGTTTGTGTGCGTGCATATTGGGTTCGGCCACCTTTTGGCCGTGACACTCCATTTCTTGTTTTTGCTCTTTATTTGCTTACATGGCTGCCTTTATGTGCTTAAAATGTGGAAATGATTTCAAAACCACCATGCACACGACTGTTTCTAACGGACCGAAGTGTAACCCCCAAAAAGATAAATTTGGGTGACTTTCCACAAAAAATCCGAACCTAAACTTGTGTAAATTAAAATGGATTCTTTGATTTCTTGTTTGATCATTTAGTTACTGTTTTGACTTACATTTTGTGTTATAAATCAAATGGTAACCGAAAAGACACGATGAAACGAATGTCTTGGTTAAAATCTGTGAAAACAGTTCGAAAGCGTTTAGTTTGAGAATCGTTTCTACATATGATTCAAGCTTCTATGAAAGGTCACAAAAAGGAGTGAAAATCTCCTTAGAACCTAGAAGCTACCTTTCTTTTGTTAGGAATGTGATTTGAAACAGGTTAAAGACGACGTTTAAACCTAAAACGACGGTTTCGCGAGAGACCGTGAAACTAATTTCAAATATGCCTTGTTTTTGCAAGCTAGAAATTGTGTATTTTTTCTATACCTCAAGAAAAGTTTAAAAGTTAAAGAAGTATATTGTTCAAATATTAAGCTTTCTGCCCTAACATGATTTTACAACAATAAAAGAACGAATTAAAATTTAAAGGCTCAAGTGACGTTTTCACAAAAAGTCATCACGAAATGTGCAATCTGCTACGAATTAACAAATTTTCACAACGCCCAAGCACTCAGAATAACAAGTCCAACATAACCACAAAACACAACAAGATGTCAGTCCTCACTTAAACACGTCCCAATCGAACTAGTACACTTGTCGCAACAACAATCATCGACAATTTAGCATTACAAATTATAAAACTTTGGCCACAGCAGCTCACCTAGCGCGAGTAGTGATGGCTCGCAAAGGCAGCAAAGACATCGACGAAAAGACGACGACAGCAAGCTCGGCTGGCTAAGAGCCACTCGGCTAGGCTTGGCGGCACTCGGACTCGGCTCAAGGTGACCGTGAGTGGGGAGGAGCTTGGGTCTCAAAGCTCGCGCGCGAAGTTAGAGGCACAACGTGGGGCTGTGCCAGGTGAGAGATGCGTGAAGGTAAACAGATCAGGGCTTGTAACGACCAAAAACTCAAAACGATGTTTTAATTCTGAAAAATACAAAAAAAAATTTTGAACTTTTAAAATTAAGTTACATAATTGAGCTTTTAATAATAAGCATAAGGTTCATCAATCCACACCATAGCCAAAATAGATTTAATTTTAACATTTACAAAATATTGCGGAATTTAAAACTTTTCTTTGCCAATGATTTGCCTTGATGGTCGTGGCGTCGAGGCGCAGTTAACGGGAAAATGCTGCGTAGGTGAGGAAGCAGAGCTCGGCGGCACGACTGCTGCCCGGGGACGGTCGCAGCGAGGCGAGGCGGAGTCGGATCTCGCTGGAGCGAGGCGGAGCTGGGTCTCGCTAGGGCGAGGAACGGGCTATGCGAGCTCGCAAGCTCGCTAGTCTCACGCAGAAGCAGAGTGACGAGGGCTGGCTGGCGAGGAGCGTGCCCTAGGAGGCACGGGCACGGCGACCCGAGGGCCACGAGCTCGAGGCGGAGGCTCGTCGGGCTGTACGTGCTGGAGAGGCGGCATTTGGGCGAAGCTCAGGTGCTATGCGGGCGTCGCGGAGTCAGGAGCTCAGGGGCGCGCGCACACGGGGCTGGGTCAGTGTACAGAAGGCAGCACCGGCCAGGATGGACGGCGGCTGGGCGTGGGTTCACGGCAGAGAGAGAGGAGAGAGAAAAGAAAATTTTGAGAGGGAGAGTGGGGTTGGCCAGCTGAGAGGGAAAGGAGAAGGAGAAGAAGCAACCCTAGTGGGCTTGGGCTCAATTTTGGGCCAAAATTGCCAAAAAATTTAACAAAAGAAAATGGTTAAATTTTTCCGTGAAAAATTAAAATTGAACACGTAATTTGAACATCGAAACTTAAGAATTTTAATATCATTCACGAATTAAATATACATTCCTAACATGTCCAAAAATTTAAAAATGCAAAATAACTAGTCCAAATTCATAATTATACTGAAAGTTCCAAATTGACCAGATTTAACGAAACTGGTCAATTTTACAAAAATAATCATAACCGAGGCAAAAATACAAACTAATTAGCTAGTACAATGATTTTAATTTCAGGCCATTATAGGGCTGCTGGAGTTACGCGAAGAGGAGCAATACGCGACGGTGCGGTGAAGGGTCGAGCAGCGGTGCTCGCAAAAATATGGTAGTGAGGAGGGGCAGAGTCAAACACCGCCGACACTGGGAAAAAATAGTGAGCGATGGCCCAGCCTTGTCGAGGCTTGATGCGGGCTGACGGCGTCGAGGTTTGGATATAGCTTGTGGCTTGCGACAAAGAGGCGAGCAGCGGGCTTCCCGCATGATGAAGAGGCTACGAGAGTCGCTGGCGTGAGAGCGGCGACGCGAGGCCAACGGCTAGGGCATTGGGGCGAGACGATGCCGCACTCGAAGGTGGCTGGGCGAGGCGAGGTCCGGCGCAAGAGGGGCTGGGCCGCGTGAGAGGTGGCGGCGTCGAGCGTGGAAGGCGGGCTAGGCCGTGTGCGGAGGGGGCCGGCGCGAGGTAGCGGAAGCCTGGGCTGGGCACGAGGAGTGCGGGGCCATGTGGGTGTGGCTTGCGGAGGGGCTCGCCGGCTCAAAGGGCAGCGGCAAGAGGCTTGGGGCTGCTGACTGGAGAGAAGAAGAAAAAGCAAAGGGAGAAAGGGGAAGGGGGTAGCAGCTGGTTGTGGAAAAGAAAAGGAAATGAAACCGTAATGGGTTAAAAAAAAAAAAGAAACATTTTTAATTAGAGATTATTTTGGCAAAAATAATAAAGTAATTGGTATATTTTTAAAAATTATAAAAATACACAAATAGACTCAATTTGAAAAGTCACGAATTTCAATATCAATTTGGATCTAAATTTAAATTCGTAACATGCCTTAAAATTCAAAAGTGCAAAATAATATTATTTGCATTGATATCTTAAGCAATCGAGAGTTTGGCCAGATTTAGCAAAACCAAGGCAATCCCACCTAAAAGATATTTACAACCAATTTTACAATTACAAGCAAATTTTATCTTAAATAAATAAAGTTTAATTACTTGTAAAAGTGGTCTTGGTTCAGGCCATTACATAGTATAGGCACCAGTATCTTACACACGTGCTTTGCGCATGTAGAGTACGTGTAAGATTTTTTTTTTAAGTACAAATTTATTTTAAAAAAGGCATACTTTTCTAAGTTTCAAAAAATCAATTGATAGTTTTATCATTTCGACAAACTGAGGGTAAGCATGAAAATACGGGTAACCCATACGTTACCCGGAAAAAAATTCGAGTAAAGTCCGGGTAAATACCCGTTCTTCCCTTCCCTTATTTTTCCATGTAATTCCCCAAAAATTCGGGTAATTACCAGTCGAGTAATTTTTAGGTAATTATCCGGATTTTGGTTTTTTTTTAATAATTTTTTATAATAAAAAAAATTTTGTTCACGAGGGGCTGAGAATCTCAGACCTCCCCCGACATCCGCCTCTCCCAGACCTCTCCTCCCCAGTCCTCGACCTCCGCCTGACATCCGCTTCCCCCAGACATCCGCTTCCCCCAGACCTCCGCCTCCCCAGTCATCGACCTCCGCTCGATCTTTGCCCTGATCCAGCCTCCCCAGACCCCGGGACCCAGACCCCAACCTCCGCCTTCCCAAAGCCTGACCTTTGCCCAGACTCCGACCTCCCCCCAATCTCTGCCCAGGCCCTGATCTCTGCCAGACCCCAACCTCCGCCTGAACCCCGGCCATCGTACAGACCTCTGCTTTCCCAGACTCCCACCTTCGCCCAACCTCCGCCTCCCCCGAGACCTCCGCCTAGTAATTTTTTTTTTTCGAGTAAGAGGCAGGGAAATTTTTATTTAACTCTTGCTTGGGAATTTTCAAGTAATACCCGATTTTTACCTGGCGGGTAAAACCGGATATTACCCAAAAATTTCCTAGTTTTTTCGGTCGGGGAAAAGAAACGGGGAAATCCTTGCCCCTTATTTGCATGCTTAACTGAGGGGTCAATTACAACATTTAATAAAAACACATGGACTTTTAAACAAAATTTTTAAATACAACATATAAAAAGAGAAGCCTAAAACGAAAATAAATAAATAATAGTTATGGTAAAAAAAAATGACAACGAATGGCAAAATATTGAGAAAAAAAATATATCCAACTGTGTCAAGAAGAAAAAAAATTGAGATCAGTATTCAAAAAAGTAGTTGTTGAAATGATTAAAACAAAAAAGTAAAAATAAAAGAGATAGGGGATAGAAATTGTAGGAAATTCCCCAAAATTTGTAAAAATATCCAAAAGCTTTCTCAAACCCCTAAAAGAGGCCTTTAAAAGCAAATTTTTTAAGGAAAAAAAAAAAGAAGAAAATATAGGGGACGTCATGTGTCGTCCGTAAGGGATATCACGTGCCATTCCCTTGTGAGCGTTTCTTTTGGCAAGTAGAAGAAATTTATCCTGTCTTAATATATTTAGTAAAAATAGTGCTTCATTATTGTCCGTAAGGTTTTTTTTTTCTTCTTCTTTTTTTATTTATTTCTAATACTGGAACAAAAATTTACTCTCCTTCTTGTAGCATATTTTTAACCTTCTCTCTCTAACTTTCACTTTTTTTTTCCTTCTTTTTGTTCAACAAGTTATTTAAACGGCTGATTTTAGAAGTTTTACATATAACTAGTCACTGAATTATGCCTATCGTCTCTTGTAGACTTAAAACAACAAATGTTATAAGTTTAGTGATTATTTAATTTAATTAAAAACAGGCTAAGTATTTTATCCCCTTATTTTATTTAGGCGTGATTTTGGGTTTGAGAGAAGACTTCATTATGCTGTTTAATATTTATTGATCTTTGTCAAAAATTTTAAGGACTATTTAGGGCACTTTTTTTTTTTTAGGGAATTTAGGGCACTTAAAAGTGATAGTAAGTAGAGAAAAATAGGAGTTTAGAGATTACTTATATTATCTTATCTTACTTTGTATAAAAGCGCACAAAATATTTGACTATCGCTCCCCACTCAAGTCCCCATATTGTCAAGTGGCATCTACTCTTTTTTTTTTTCCCTCTTTTATTATTACTACTTTTACACACGCACGCGCGAATAGCACGTGTGAATTTTTTTAATAAAAAGTTAAAAATAATAATAATGTATATTTTTGTTAAGAACTTAATTGAATTTTTGCTATTTAGACTATGAATGGTCAACTTTAGTATTTAATATAAACACATTGGTATATCTACAAATTATTTACATACAACAAATACAAAAGAAAAGCTTAAAATAGAGAAAATAAATAAATAATAGTTATATAAAAAAAAAGTATATGACAATGGTTGTCAAAAGATTGAGAAAAAGATTTTGAATCCAACTGTGTAAATAAAAAAATTTCGAAGATCGTTATAGTAAAAAAAAACGATGGCTAAAAATGATTAAAACAAAAAAGTTAAATAAAAGAAAGAAATAAATAAAATTGCAAAAAAATCTTAAAAATTTGCAAGGAAAAAAAACCCCTCTAAATTTGCTAAGAACCCCTTAAATGAAGTCCTTTTATGCAACTTAGAAAAAATTTAAAAAAACAAAAAAACAAAAAAAAACAAAAAAAGAGAAAACCACAATAGCGCCACGTGTCGCCCATACGAAGCGCCACATGACGTATTGTGGTTAAGTTTTAAAAACTTTTATGCATTAGTAAGAGTAGTATAGATATATATTTTTTTCTTTTGGCTTGTTTTCTTTCTTTTCCTCTTTTTCTTTTTCTCTTTTTATCATATTTTTTAATTTTTTTATAATGAATAAAAATTTAGGTCTATTTGATATATGATCATTTTTTTATGGGTCAGTTAGATAAATAGTTATTTTGGACTATGTGTTTTTAAAAAATAGCCACAGTTTAAAAAATTTTGAAAACTAGCCATAACACATATAAGAAATTTGTGATAATAACAAAATTACATATAAAAATTGCTATAAAAAAATTCTGAAACTGTCAGAAATTTCTGAAGAGTTAGTTTTTAAATTTTTTGAAACTGTGGCTATTTTTTAAAATTATTTTGTAAACAGTGGCTATTTTCTTAAAATTTCCTTTTTTCTTTTATCCATATTTTAAAGAGATTACCAAAATTTTCAAAAATCAAGTTATTATCCACAATAAATAAAAGAACTATGCGCATAAAAGTAGATGCACATCATCGTGTAATTTAGAAAATAACTAATTTCTTAATTAATCGAAACATTAGTTATGTTTTTAAAACATCATTCAAAAAATGATTATTTATTTAATTGTCTATAAAAAGTTTCATGCTAATTTTTTCATTAGTTTTTCAGTGGAGGATTTGACTGTGTACGTCACCTATTAGTACATCAATCTAACAATAATATGACGTGAACATTAAAAAAAAAAAAAACTGATGCAACAGTTATTCAAATTTGCTACACTCTTTTATATTGTTACGTCTCTCTCTTTCAATTTGTTATATTATCGTACTAAAGTAGTGGTGTACCAAAGAATGAGTCTTTATTAAGTTGATATTGACATTTTTGTCATCATTATTTTTAACAAATTCGTTCTAACAAGCTCTGACTAAAAAAAATTAAAAACTATAGAGGAAAAAAATCAAAGATTAATTAATGGATTTAAAATGATAAAGCTTTCAAAGATTCCATAATAAAAAGCGTGTACTAATGAAAATAAAATAACTATAAAATGAGATATTTATTTATTTTTAAGATCAATAAAATAACTAACAATTTTGGATGTATATTTTAAAAAAAAATAGTGAGTTTTTTAAAATTTAAAAATTAGTCAATAAACATGTCAAAAATTATTGACAATAACAAAATTACACATAAAAATTATTATTCAAAAATTTTTAATACGTGTTAGAAAATTCTAAAAAGGTTAATTTTTAAATTTTTTGAGACTGTGACTATTTTTTAAAAGGGTAAATTCTATGAATACCTCATCAACTATAAGTGTTGTTTTACATTACCCCCTAATATTTAATTTATTAAATCCGTTCCCCTCGTATTATAAAAATGACTCAACACATCTTTTCGTTAATTTTTTCCGTTAAAAATTATCACGTGTCAATTAATTGATCAATTTAAAAATAAAATTACTCTTTTGCTCTTCTATTATTTGATTTATCTTTTTTTTTTTTTTCCTTTGTTTTTTCCCTCCTCCCTCAATCTTCTCTTCCTCTTTTCTTTTCTTTCTCCTCGCCCATCTCCGGCGGCCTCCGCCCGAAACCAGCGACCTCCGCCCACAAACCCCCTCTGCCGCCCTCATCCTCCTCCTTCCGCCCCCGCCCCTAGAACCTCCTCCGCAACCTGACCAGAACATTATGTATAAATCTCATACAGCAAAATGACACGATTTCATCCTCTGATTTTATGAGAAAGTCATGAAAATATATAGGGATAACAGCAAGAAATTTAACAGACAAATTTTAAAACTATTGAACCTTTCTTTTTTTTTTTTTTTGGTTACTAATTGAACCCATTAAGATTAAACAAGCAAATATTAACCGGGGAAGGTCCCAAATCCTCAACTCTTTTTCCAAATCCCCCTTAGAAATCTCACTCTTAATACTCAAACAAAGCTTCAACAGAAAAACCTCCAAAATAACAACACCAGTCAAATAATCCACTTCACATTGTTCTCCACCATTCACAAGTGGCAAGAAAGACCCCTGCCCCCGCCTCCGCCTAACGCCGCCTCCGCATGCATCGTGTCTCCACCGTCGTCGACGCGTATCATCAAAATCCAATCAGAGTTAACCGAGAGAGCTCTCGAAGCTTCTCGCTTTGCCCAAAGATGGAGTCCCCAGCTTGCTTCTCGACATTGGTATGTTCCAATTCCAAACCATTCTCAACTTTTTCCTTTTTGGGAATTCAATTTCAAAGCGCACAATTTTTCTTTGGGTCTGGGCTCAATGGAGAGATTTCACCAATGGACCGGTTTGGATAAAGAACGGTGGGATATTTGTGGGGGTAGTTTTTGGGGGATAAAGAAAGGGAGGCGAGAAAGAAAAGGAAAAAAATTAATAAATCTAATAACTGAAGGGTAAAAGAGTAACTTCATATTTAAATGTATAAATATCAATAAATTTATTGACATGTGGAAGTTTTTAACGGAAGAATGTGTTGAGTCATTTTTATAGTACGAGGGGAACGAATCTAACAAATTAAACATTAGGAAGCAATGTGAAACAACGTCTATAGTAAAGGGGGTATTAATAGAATTTACCCTTTTTAAAATTATTTTCTAAACAATGGTTATTATCTTAAATTTTTTTTTATTTTGAATGAGTTGTTCATTTTCATTTTGAGAACAAAAATTGAGGATTTATAATTATTCTATATTAATGGACGCTAAAGACTCCAAAAGTTTTAAGAAACTGAGATTAAAAGTTTACAAAATCGTTCAATAATCAACCATTTAACACAATATATCTCAAACATACCACAACGTATGTGTCGTCTATATATTCACACTATATCTATACTATAAGTAAAAGAATGGAGAGGGCCGGGTTTTCGTGTGCGCGAGGCTGAAACGTTTCGGCCCCCTTTTTTCGGCTTTTTTTTATTCGAAACTCAAAAAATGCGTTTTTTTTAAGGTTAAAATGATTTTTTTTTTCAAAATTAGTTCATGATCTAATTTAATAAAATAATAAGAACTGAAATACAATTAAATAGGACTAGAATGAAAAAAAAAATGAACTTGAGCGACAAAAAAAAAAAAGCCCCTGATGCGGGCCCGCGTGCATGGGGCTTGCGCGTCAAGGGCTGTCCCCCACACTCCATTTTTTTGTACGTTTTTTCTTTCCCTTTTTTTCCCTGATTTTTCTTTCCTTTTTTTTCTTTTTTTCTTTTTTTTTTGTTTTTCCTCTTTTTTTTTTTTTCCTTTTTGTTTATTTCTTTTGTTCAATCAATTTTTCAAATTTTTCTTTTCAGTTTTTTTTTTTTGCTCCTCTATTTTTATTTTAAATCCTACATTGTTTTCTTTCATCTTTTATCCCTCAATTTTTTTTATTTCTCTTTTAATATCATAATATTTTTTAATTTTTTGTTATTACATTGTTTTATAATTTTTTTTTTGTTTTATCTTTCAATTTTAAAAATTATTTAAAAATATTGCACGTGCAGAGTGCGTGCCAAAAAACTAGTGTCAAAGAAAAATCGTACGAATTTTGCAATACAGTGTTTTTTTAATAATAGTCGTAATATATTTTATTTGTAATATATGCATGAGAAGCAACCTTGGATGATAGAGTGGTGATAGATTATGAATGGCGTGAGGGACTTAACATTCTTGTAGGCCTCATTTAACTTTGTCACATATGGATTTATAATTTCCTCAACCATTGGAAATCAAATCAACAACTCCCATTGAGGAGAACCTAAATCCATATGTGATATAATATTAGATGACAAATATGTTTGGGAGTTGTTGATTTGATTTCCAATGAGTTTAATGTTGAACATCACTACGCTCTTTAATCATCCCGCAATATAAATAAAATAATATAAAAACAGAATTTCTATTATATATTTTATTATGATACTTCATGCAAGAGCACTCAAATGAAAGACTTGCAAAAGATTCTACAAAAGCTTTGACATATACCAAAGACAAGACTTATTTCTTCCTAGATGCCTACTCTCTCTCTCTTTCTCTTTCTCCTTCTCTTTTTCTCTCTCTTTCTTGTTCCTTAGGAATGAATGAAGCATTCCTACTTAGAGCGTCTCCAGTGGAGACAATTCTCAACCGCAAACGCATTATATGCGTATAGAGTGCTCCAGTCAACATTACAAATACAAATCTAATTTGAGTTTAGTGAACAGTGGAACACCAAAACACTGCAAATACAAACCCAATTTGAGTTTAGTGAACAGTAGAACACCAACACCGAATTTGGTGTTCTAGTGTTCATCAAATGCATTTTTTAAAAGTTTTTGTTATTTATAAAATGACACTCATTGATTTTAATATGTTTTTATTTTTGATCCAAATCAATTTTTTTTAAGTAAGATTTGTACTGATGAATTGGTTTTAATATATTTAATTTTTTGTGTTTAATTTATTTTTAAAAAAAAAACTCATCATTTTAAATAATTTTTATTTAAAATACAGTCACCTATCTAATTAAAATACAACACTGACATATATATTAAAATTAAATCGAATAATAAATAAAAAAGACATTGAATAAATTGAAAGCAACGAATACATAGAGTATTGAAATTAAAAAAACATAACGAGTACCGAAATTCAAAATACATAACAGGAAATAAAACTTAAAAGAACCAAGACTAATGACCTAATTGTTAGGAATATACCCTTGAAATCAAATGCGTAATAATCATTTTTTGAATATTAATAAAAGAAGTAGTCATTTGTGATTTTTTTTTGTTTTATTTTATTATAAAATGAATATTTATCAAAATCCAAAATATGTTAATACGATTATAATTTTAGTATGAAAAGAGTTTTACACATAAGAGGATTAAAATCATGAATTAATATATTTAAATTAGTATGTGATAGATCAAAGAGTAAAGATCTCTCTTATCTATTCGCCAATATTATCCATAACGTTTTGAACGCGACTCTCTTAGTTGAAAAGTCTGTGTGTGAGATACTATAATGAAGGCATTTTATTGATTATATAGGACTTGGGCCGACCGGATCATGGAAACTCCATTTAAGTACTGTTATGAAGATTCTGATCAAGGTCAATCGATGGTCATATGATGGTTGATCTTAATCATGAGTAATTCATAGATTCCTTCAATGAATTGATGAGCTCTTCAATTTGTTCGTTAAAGCCCAAAGGTAATTGGGCACAATACTTGCATTTTAGGAACCTGTTTATAGAGGTTGGGAATGTGAATTATAGATATATAATTCACAACCGAATAGTTATAATGGTTCTCTTATATGTTGATTTCTGGAAGTAAATAGTTTAAAGTGCTCTAATTCGTAAGTAATTACGAATTAATTAATTACTAGTGAACTCAATGGTACGTAAGGACTAAGATATAGTCAAGGGGCAAACTAGTAATTTCACACGAATTAGATTATGAACTATTTAGTGAATGATCGACTATCATGAAATGATTTTATCAATGGGCTATTTGCAGAGCTAATCAAATAAACAATATCTTTGTAATTCGAGAGTTCAGTCCCGTATTATTTGTAGAGGAATCTCGTGATTAATAAACAGATAATTATATTAAAGAGCTTTAATCTAATTTTTCATATTTATTGGAGCTCGAATTCACGGGTCCATGGTCCCCGCTCCATCTCAATAAATCAAACTAGAATTCTCGTTGAATAATTAATATTTAATTATTTCTCACTATTTCTGTTTTGGACCACAAATAAGAAAAATATCACAAGGAGACGATTTCATGTGATAGGCGCCCAGTATGAGGTAATTTTAGAGAATATTATTATTTTGTAATTTGATAATTAGATTATTGAATTTACAAACTAATGATTTATTTAAATATGAGATATTTATTAATTATATTTAGAGATTTTTAATGATTTAACTAAACTTTTGGCTATTTTTTTAGAAATTAGCCATAGTTTCATGAAATTAAAGATTTAGCCGTAACATATGTGTAACATAATATGTTACATGAAACATACGGGTAACATGTAACATATTATGTTACACGTCTGTTACGGCTAAATCCTTAATTTTGACATTCTAGGGCTAAATCTTTCAAAATTTACTTTTAAAATGGCTAATTTCTTAACTGGATCTTATATTGAAAAGTTACATATAAAAAGAGTTTAGTAATAATTATCTAGTTGATAGATAATTACAAATTTAAATAAGATATTAGACATTTTATTTTGATTTATATCCACATTGGATTAGGATTTGGAAATATGAATTCCTTGTGCAAGGGTAATGGGTGAATTTTATAGCATTGAAAGGAATGTGAACTATCTTTATTTAAGTGTATTTTAGATGTACTAAATAAAATAGGAATGTATCTTTGGGAAAAATAATTGTCCTAATTTTCCTATGGGAATATTTGAGTACAGAAAAAGGGAAGGAAAATATTTTCCAAATCTCATTCTTTCTTAGTTGAAGTATTAGATATTTATTTAGTCAAATATTATTTTTTGAAAATAATTAAAAAGGATATTTCTTGTTTTAGAAATTGGAAAATGTCATAATCCTATTGCAACCCTAATGCCGAGTTTTACCCTACCGTGTGGCTATAAATATGTCACTTGTAGCAAGACAAAATAACATAAGTCATACCATGTATTTGATTACTAAAACCCAGTCAAAACCTCTCTAGCCTTTGAAAAACTAAACAAATAATAATAATAATAATAATAATAAAAAACAAAACAAAAACTTTTCTTCCTTCCCCTCTAACCTATAATCGCCACCCCAATAGCAAGCAACAATTTTTTTTTTCTCTTGTTGTGTGAGAAAAACAATAAAAAGAGCTCACACTCGTGTTCTAGTAAGATATGAGAATTTGAGTGGAAGATTATGGATTCAAGAAGTGATCGGTAAACTCGTTGTGAGCGTAGGACAATCGCAAGCCCAATCTTGGCGGTCTCATAACATACGGTGCCCAATCAACGTGATAAAGAACATCAAAGAAAGTCTATGGTATAATTTCTTCGCAACCTTCCATTTAATTAGGCGAAAATTATTTAGAATTTTTTGTCACTCAATATGTTCATGAGATCTGCTTTGTTGTTTTTAATTAATTATTAATTGAATTACCATATTAATTTTATTCCACTGTGCATCTTTGATTTGATCAAAATTAAAATTAGAATATTCATCGGGTTAATTTAATCCGATAACCAACAACTTGTATCAAAGCGATTATGTTACAAATTGTTTTACAATTTGGTGTTTGATATGCTTTTGGGATGGGCAGAATTTAATTATCTGAAATTGATTGTCAATATGTTATGGTATTCATGTGATGAATGTTTGAATGTATGGATGAGGTTGATCGTTAATTATATGGTTCATTTAGAATTTATTTTTAGCTTTAGATCAATTTTGCCCAATTTTAATGGTTTAGGATTTTATGTAATTTTATTTTGAATCTAATTGTGTTGTTTTTTGTTTAAAATTTCATTCGTTTACAAACCTAGGTTTTGAAACCTAAGGCAACGGTCGGAACCAACGCCGGCAGCAATCTGGTTGCTGCCGGTGCCGTGTGGGCTACACACGGTGGTAGAGCAGCGAGCTTGGCCCTTGTCGAGCCTTTCAGCGCGTCCAGCACTTCTGCCGGGCAATCCCCGGCCTGCCAGTGCCTCCCCGCGCGCTCTGCCGATCCTGATCGCCCGCTGCATCCCGTCGAATCTGATCGCACCTCCTGTTCCCCCTGGCCCCTCACCGACTTCGACCTTACGCCCTGTATCTTCCTACGCGTCTTGGATGCCCCTGTCGGGTTCCCACATTCGGATCGCTCGCCCTGACACTTCTGCGTGCCTAGTCCCGTTCACTCTCTTGCTCTCGATCGCGCGCCACTTCAGTGCCTACTCACACACAAAGCTACCCGGGTTTGCTATTGGAATCGTTCCAGCAAGGCCCGAGCGCTCAAGTAGGTTGCACGACCGACAGCCCTGAGACTATCCCGTGGAGCTGCCTAGGAAGCATATTTCGCATGGCTCGTTTTTTAAACTGGCTCATTTTTGAAACGAAGTCGCTTAGCAATGTTAGTTTCAAAATTAGGGTTTTTAAACCCGAAATTTGACCTAAGCTTAAGTTTGTGCAAAATTGGACTCGATGAGATGAACTTGAAGATTTGAAGCCATTGAAGACCTTAGATATTATTTGTTATTTGTTTTTTAGGTTTTCTTGGGTTGTAATATTTCTAAAGGGGCCCAGTCAATACTCTATTTATTTTTTATTTTTTGTTGTTATTTATATATATCTAATGAATGTGTATAGTACGTCTTTGCATTATAACATGTCATATAGATTAGGTGTGCCAATTCTTGTATTATAACATGTCGCATATACATTGGTTATTTAACTTAAATTAAATTATATTTGAGTTTAAAATAAAGTGATAATCAATAGAAAAACTTACGATCTGTATTAAATAAATTGTTTATTTAATTAGATCATAAGATTAGAATTGTGAATTATGTTTAGTTCTACGTTTATTTATATGATATATTAATAAATAATAATAGTTTGATTATTATGTTCCTAAAATTAAAATACCATTTGGATAACCGTTATCTATAAAATACCCTAAAGACAAATGTTGTCGAACGCTTTTCCTCTAAGTCTAAAAAGAGAAAGATGGGTTCTGATAGAAAGGGTGGAGGTAAGAGCCAAAAGCCCAAGCAAGATCCAAAAGACAAGAAGCCCAATAACAAGAAGAAGAGTGCTAAACAGCCCAAAGAAAAATATTTTCATTGCTACGTGTCTATGCATTAGAAACACAATTGCCCCAAATACTTAGCCGAACAAGCTGAAAAGAAGCGTCAAAACAGTAAATTTGATTTGCATGTTTTAGAAGATTTGTTAGTAGATATTAATAGCTCTTCTTGGATAATTGATTCAACCACATTTGTTCTTTTTTGCAGCTTTTTAAATCATTTAAAGAACTTGCTGAATGGGAGCTGTCAATGTGCGTTAGCAATGGGGAGACAGTTTCAGTCAAGGCCATAGGAGAAGCCCATCTTCAGTTTGGAACAAGATATTTAGATTTAGAAAATATTTATTTTATTTCAAATTTTAGTGAAAATTTAATTTCTGTTTTTCAATATTAGCTTAACAATCTTTTGGATCTTTTTCAATAATAATAAGATTTTTATTTCAAAGAATGGTCTCGATTTATGTTTTGCTAATTTAGAAGACGGGTTGTATGTCCTTAATCCTTATGAAAATGTTTCATATAGTACTGAATCATTTAAAGTAGCTGAACTTAAATGTAACAAATGGCAAAAGGTAGATAGTGATTTTGAAACATATATATGTCACCTTAGGCTTGGTCATATTAATCTTAATAGGACTAACAGACTTGCAAATGATGGTCTTTTAAGACAATTAACTGTTGGTACTCTCTTTGTCTATGAATCTTGTTCGAAAGGCAAAATGACCAAAAGACCTTTCTCTGCAAAGGGGCAAAGAGCCACACAACCTTCTGAACTAGTACATCAGATGTTTGTGGACCACTTAATGCACAAACTAGAGGAAGTTATAAATACTACATCACTTTTATTGACGATTGTTGAAGATACGCTTTCGCATATCTAATGACTAGCAAAATCTGAAACTTTTAGAAAGTTTTTTGAATTTTGAGCCGATGCTGAAAAGCAATTAGAGAGATTCACTAAAAGAGCTTCAATCCGAACGAGGTAGAGAATACATTGACACTCAATTCAAGTACTACCTGTTGCAGAATGAGATTTTCTCACAATTAGCGGCACCTATCACTCTAGAATAAAATGGTGTTGCGGAAAGATGGAACCATACGTTGTTATACATGATTAGATATATGCTTTGCTACTCCTCATTACTATTATCCTTTGGGAGATACGCACTGCAAACGAATAACAACATTTTGAATGTCATACCGTCAAAGTCAGTATCTTCGACTCCGTTAGAGTTGTAGAATGGTCGAAAACCTAGTTTGAGATACTTTCGCATATGGGGGTGTTTTGCTCATGTACTTAAAAGCGATATTAAGAAATTAGAATCGCGAACAGACATGTGTGTGTTCGTGGGCTATCCAAAAGGGACTAGAGGAGGTTTGTTCTACAGTCTTCAAGATAAAAAAATATATTTGTATTCGACAAATGTTACCTTTCTTGAGAATGGCTATGTAATAAACTTCAAACCTCGTAGTAAGGTTATTCTTGAAGAATTACGAGGCGATATGCTCGCACCGCAACCAACAATAGTTGTTGAAATTAGGGAAGAAGAGAACATTACAAGTCCTAGTCAAAATATTGTGCTATCTAGACGTAGTGAGAGGACTGTGAGACAGCGCAATCCGCTACAAACGTGAACATGAAACAAATGTTCTAGTAGCCGACACTAGCGTAGATGATCTCTCATCGTATAATGATGCAATAAAAGATTCTGATAAGGACATATGGCTCGAAGCCATAAACCTAGAGATGGGATCAATTTATTCCAACTCTGTCTGAGAACTTGTTGATCCACCTGAGAATTCAGGCCCATTGGGTGCAGATGTATTTTCAAGAAAAAGATAAGTGTTGATGAAAAAGTTGAGACTTTCAAAACTAGACTAGTAGCAAAAGGCTACACACAAAACAAAGGAGTCGACTATGGAGAAACTCTCTCTCCTATGGCCATTCTCAAGTCTATTCGCATACTCTTATCCATAGCAGCTGCTCTTGACTACGAGATCTGATAAATGGATAACAAGACAGTCTTTTTGAATGGCTATCTTGAGGAATCCATTTATATGAAACAACTAGAAGGGTTCAAAGTACAAGACCAAGAGCAGAAAGTCTGCAAATTGCTTAAGTCCATAAATGGACTTAAGCAAGTCTTTAGGTCTTGGAATCTTCAATTTGATGAGACGATCAATAGCTTTGGATTCGAGCAAAATGTTGATGAACTTTGTGTATACAAGCTTATCAACAATGGAAGCGTGATGTTCTTAGTTCTTTACGTTGATGATATCCTTCTTATTAGGAATGAGATATGAAAATTATCCGAACTAAAGAATTGGATCGCTGAGCAATTCTAAATGAAGGATTTAAGATAAGTGAGTTATGTTCTTGGGATCGAGATTATACGTGATAAGAAGAACAAACTCCTAGCATTGTCTCAAGCATCTTCTATAGATACGGTGCTCGCTTGCTTTGCGATGCAAAATTCTAAGAAATGTTTCTTACCGACCCGACATGGAATCATCATCTCTAGGGGTAGTCTCCCAAGACGCCGCCCCAGAAAAAAGAGGATATGAGACGAATCTCATATGCTTCTACAATTGAGAGTATAATGTATGATATGTTGTGCACTAGACTCGACATCTGCTATGTAGTTGGAGTTATTAGTCGTTTTCAATCAAACCCAGGAATCAAACATTGGACAGCAATGACATATCCTCAAGTATCCCAGGAGAACGAGAAACTTAATGTTTGTGTACTCAGGTGGTGACCTAAATCTCTTAGGCTACACTGACTCTAATTTTCAATCAGACAATGACTTGATGAAGTCGATGTACGGTTCAGTATTTACCATAAGTGTCAAACAATCTTGCATTGCAGACTCGACCATGGAGGCTTAGTAAATAGCCGCTTGTGAAGAAGCTAATGAATCAGTATGACTTAAAAAATTCTATACAGATGTGGAAGTTGTTCTAGATATGGATAAGCAACTAACGTTTTACTGTGATAGTAGTGCAGCAGTGGCAAATTCCAAAACATCTCATTAGACATATCGTGCACATTGAAGATTTCAACGTGGTTAAGATTACTTTAGCAGAGAATTTAGCGGACCCGTTCACCAAGACACTACTAGAGAGGCCTTTCAACAAACACCTATTTGGAATAGGACTTAGAGACATGACCCATCCTTTAGGGCAAATGGGAGACTATTAGGAATATGCCCTTCAAATCAAATGTAATAGTCATTTTCTGAATTATTAATAAAAGTAGTCATTTGTGAATTTTATTTTGTTTTATTTTATTATAAAATGAATGTTTATCAAAATTCAAAATATGTTAGTATGATTATAATTTTAGTATGTAAAGAGTTTTACGTATAAGAGGATTAAAATTATGAATTAACATATTTAAATTAGTCCGTGATAGATCAAAGAGTAAGGATCTCTCTGATCGGTATTTGCTAATACTGTCCATGACGTTCTGATTGTGACACTCTGATCCAAAAAGTCAGTGTATGAGACACTAGAATTATATAGGACTTAGACCGACCTGATCATGGAAACTTTATTTAAGCACTGTTATGAAGATCCTGATCAAGGTCAATCGATGATCAATCATGGTTGATCTTAATCCTGAACAATTCATAGACTCTTTCTATGAACTGACGGGATCTTTAATTTGTTCGTTAAAGCTAAAGGTAATTGGGTTCAATACTTGCATTTTAGTAACCCGCAGTTTGTATGGGCTAGGAATATGAATTATAGATACGGAATTCACAATTGAATAGTTACAATTAGAGATGTCAAAACGGGTCGGGCCTAGTGGGTCGGCAAGAAGCATGGAATGATTTTTAGTGGCACGGCATGGCATGACACGATAATTAACGGGCTTAAGCACGGCACGATAAGTTGGTGGGCCGGGCTTGGACAAGGTTTCAAGGCACGAAGCACGATAAGGCACGGTACAAATACGGCAGGAGCACGATTGATAGTACGACACGAGCACGGTACAAGCACGACATAAATTTGCTTAAAATTTATATTTTATATTACATATTATATATATATGGTTCAATTTTAAACCCAAAAAATATTATATATTGTCTTTATTTTTATAACATGTTATATTTTCTCAATAAAAATATTATCGAACAAAATTTTAATTAATTATTAATATTATTTTTTTACTATTAATCACTAACTTTCCCTTTACTTTCATGTTAGTATTAAATAATGTATTTTGTTTGCTTCAAAATAAACATAAAAACTATAATTAAACAATTTTTACTCAAATAGACATAGAAGAAGTACAAAATTAGTATAATAATACATACGCGCATAAAAGCACGACGGGGCACGGCCCAAGCACGACACAGCATGACAAAAGCACGACATATTTATAAACGGGCCGCGGGCCAGGCTTGACGCTCATTTTGAACCGTGGGCCGGGATGACATGAGCATGATTAATAAATAGGTCGACACGAGCACGGCACAAAGCACAATAGGCACGAATATAGACGGGCCGGACCGGCATAGCACGAGCATGATTAATAAATAGGCCGGCACGAACACGGTACGAAGCACGATATACACAAATATAAACAGTGGCCGGGCCAGCACGGCACAACACCATTTACATATCTAGTTATAATGGTTCTCTTATGTGTTGACTTCTAGAACTAAACCGTTCGAGTGCTCTAATTCGTAAGTAATTATGAATTAACCGTTTACTAGTGAACTCAATGATACGTAAGGACTAATATATATAATCAAGGGATAAAACAGTAATTTCACCCGGTTTAGATTATGAACCATTTATTGAATGATCGATAATCATGTAATGATTGCATTAATGGACTATTCGTAGAGCTAATCAAATAAACAATATTTGAATAATTCGAGAGTTCAGTCTTCTATTTTTAGTGGAGTAATCTCGAGATTAATAAACGAAGAATTATATTAAAGAGCTTTAATCTAATTTTTCAAGTTTATTTGAGCTCTAATTCATGGATTCATGGTCCCCGCTCTGTCTCAATCAATTGAACTAGAATTCTCGTTTAATAATTAATAGTTAATTATTTCTCACTATTTGTGTTTTAGACCACAAATAAGAAAAATATCAAAAGGAGATCACTCCTTGTAATAGGCACCTAATTTGAGGTAATTTTAGAGAATATTATTATTTTATAATTTGATAATGAGATTATTGAATTTACATGCTAATAATTTATATAAATATGAGATATTTATGAATAATATTTAAAGTTAAATATAAAACAAGTTTAGTAATAATTATCTAGTTGGTAGATAATTACAAATTTAAATAAGATATGAGATATTTTATTTTGATTTAAATCCTAATTGGATTAAGAATTAGAAAAATCAATTCCTTGTTGCAAGGGTAGTGGGCGAATTTCAGAGCAATGAAAGGAATGGATTATCTTTATTTAAGTGTATTTTTGATATAATAAATTAAATAAGAAAATATTAATTTATTTTTGAGAAAAATAATTTTTCTAATTTCCCTAGGTGACTGAATATTTGAGCAAAGAAAAAGGGAAGGTAAAAGTTTCCTAAATCTCATTCTTTTTTATTTGAATTATTAGATAATTATTTGGTCAAATATTAGTTTTTGAAAATAATTAAAATGGATATTTACAATTTTTGAGATTGAAAAATATTCTAATCCTATTCCAACCCTAATGCCGAATTTTACCCTATCCTGTATCAATAAATATGTCCCTTGTAGCAAGGCAAAATAACCTAACTCATTTCATGTGTTGGATTACTAAAACTCTATCAAATCCTCTCTAGCCTTTGAGAAAAAGGGAAAAAAAAAATTCTTCCCTCCCCTCTGGCCTATAATCTCCGCCCTCCTATTGCAAGAGAAGAATTTTTTTTTTCTCTTGTTGTGTGAGAAAAATGATAAAGAGAACCCACACTCGTGTTCTAGTGGGATCTGAGAATTGAAGTGGAAGATTGTGGTGTCGAGAAGTGATCGGTAAACTCGTTATGAGCGTAGGACAATCGCGAGCCCAACCTTGGCAGTCTCACAACGTACGGTGCTCGATCATCGTTTTCGTGATTATCAAAGAAAGCCTATGGTATAATTTCTTTATAACCTTCTATTTAATTATGTGACAATTGTTTTAGAAATTTTTTGTAACTCATTGTGTTCATGAGATCCACTTTGTTGTTTTCAATTAAACGTAAATTGAGTTACCATGTTGTAACCCCAGCCCCCAGGGTTATCCTTTACAGTACTTTTCTGATAAGCGTGATAGTTGTTTTTGTGATTAATGACCCTTCGTTAAATTAATTATATATCGTCTTGTGATTAGAACTCACTCCCATCATTGCATGATCTAATTTATAATTAAAATACTTGTGCTTAATCTCTTAGAGGCCATTTAATTCGAAATCGACTCGTTAAAGTGCAAAATTGCACCATGAGTCCCCGAACTTTTAAAAAATTACAAAATTGGCATAATTTAAAAAAATGACCATATTTGGGTTGTAATATGTTTTTAAGGTTACAATATGATTTATAATCATATAATTAACCCTAGTTTTAATTTTGAAACCATTCCGAGTTAAAACGAAACCGAAACGGCTTAAACTCGAAAAGTCGAGATAAACCGTGTAAACATGGTTAAAGAAAGGGAACGAGCTCGGAACGAGCACTTATAATTTGATATTTGACTTCTAAATAGTATTTTAGAAGTTTCTAGTCACATAAGTAAGTCTCATGAAGTCTCGAGTTAAACGGAATGCAAATTAGGTCAAAACCCCGACCGATGGCTCGAGAAAGGGACGTTTAATGTCTCTTCGAGAGAAACGGGCCTCAGGAAAGGTTCCTGACCCCTCAGGCCAGCCCATAACTGCCCCTAAACATCAATTAGTGGGCTTGATATGTTAAGAAATAATTTAGGCCCAAAATCAAAGAGAGAACCGTGGGCCCAATGTGTTGAAAGATGGTTGAGTGTTTAAATGGTTTAAATAGGATAAGTGATGAACCAATGGAATAAAACCAAGGATTTTTTCATTGGTGGCACATTTAACCCACCCAGCTAATCAGATAATGGGCCATCATGGGCGCCATTTTTGAAGAAAGAAAAAGGAAAATGAAAGGTTTTAGTTTTACTACTCATGGATAAATCCCAGCCTTAGGATTAGAAATACTTAACCACCAAGTTTAAATCGATAGCCAAGATTTATTGGAATTATCAGTTAAATGAGGTTATTGGAATTAAAATCTTGGATAATATGCATGAATGATGTTCGGCCATTAAGAAGATGAGAGAGAGAAAGGAAATAGTCATTAAGTTGCTTGGAGAATTCAACTTAGTGATGAGGGCCTTGAAAAGTGAAAAGTTTTCCTCTTGATAAACTACAACTGTAGGATTTATTGATGTAAGGAATTAACGGCTAAGATGAATCATAAGACCTAACAATTATTTTAAATGAGGAATTAAAATAATTGCATTTAAAATAATTGGAAGAAAGAGAGTGCAAAAATTCGGCCAAGAGAGAGAGAAAAAGACAAGTGGAACTCTCACTAAAACTCTCTCAAGGATTTTAGACCCTTTAGCTCCCATTTTGCTCTTCCTTTTCCAAAAACTTGAGAGAAAAACCGTCGGAGAGTGAGAAAGAAAAAGAAAGAGAAATCTTGAGAGAAAGAGAAAACAAAGAAAAGAAATTAAGTTTGAAACAAAGAGAGAGAAAGAGAGAACAAGCCGAGCAAGAGAGCAAGAAGCAAAGGAAAGCTTCAAAACCCTAGTTCACTAAGGTAAGAAAGAACTGTGTACTTGGCTTGGTTTTCTTTTCCCATGCTTTTTGTGCTCCAAAAACCTAACCCAAGGTTCAAAACCCTAGAGTGACGTGAGGATCTTTTCATTTCCTAAAGTTCATTAGATTGTAAATAGGTTTGAGATGTAAGCATGCATGGCCTCTCTAAGGTTTAAGTTTTCCGAGCACGAGTTTAAGGAAGCTAGATCGGCTAGCTTTCGAATATTTCAACTCGTGTTCAGTTGTGTTTGTGTTTGTGTTTGGTTGCTTGCATGTCTAGGGTTCGGGTTCTTTATGACCGTGACCCTTGAGCTTTTCTTTGTCTTTTATGTGTTTGCATGGTTGCTTATTTATGTTCAAAGTGCAAAACTGTTTTCAAAATCACCATGCACACGACGGTTTCGAACGGATCGAAGTGAAACCATTCAAAAGACAAAATTTGGTAAATTTCTCTTGAAAATCCGAATCCAAGCTTGTGAAAATTATCATGGTTTGTTTATTTGTTGTTTGAATGTTTAAGTTACTATTTTTAATTAGTTTTTTATGTTAAAAACAAAATAGAAACCGAAAAGACACCGTGAAACAAGTGTCTCGGTCAAAACTCTTGAAAACAGTTCGAAAGCGTTTAGCTTGAGAATCATTTTCACGCGAGACTTAAAGCTTAGATGAAAGGTTTCAAAAAAGAGTGAAAAATCTCCTTAGAACCTAGAAGCAACTCATCTTTTGTTAACAATGAGATTTGGAAAAAAATTAACAAACAACGTTTTACCGAAAACGACAATTTCGCGAGAGATTGCAAAACTAGTTTCAAAAACGCCATGTTTTTGCAAGTAGAAATTGAGCACCCATTTTCTATTATCAAGATAGGTTTGGAAACCAAAAATTTATGCTTTTCAAATGTAAAGCTTGCTGCCCTTAAGCAATTTTAAGAATGATAAAAGGACGAGCTAAATTTAAAGGCTCAAAACAACATTTTTATAACTTAGTCGAAACCAAAGGTTCGAGGAAGTATCAAACTAATGTATAACGGGTGTTGAGACTTAAATGGACTTAGTCCAGCCCATACATAGTGAGATGAGAACCGTAGTTGTTCAAATTGAACTTAACGGGCTTTTTCAAACGATACAAGACTCGGTTTCCTCGAAACCGAGCATTTTTTTAAGAAACAGTTATAGTGCGTGAAAACCACTATACTGAGCCCAAGAACATTTTGTAAAGTATATCCTAATTAAAAATGGATTTAATGAACACTTATTAAATAAAAGAGAGCTTATTAATTAAGCTTAGTGTTCAAAAGCATTTTGTGAATACACTAAAACGGACCAAGTGTCCTGTCTTAGAGACGTTTAAAATGTCAAGGCCATTTTGGGCCTTGCCTTAGTCTTAAAAGCCCAAAAGCTTATTGGGCCAAACTATTTTAAATTGTGAAGGCCATTTTGGGCCTTTACCTTGTTGAAAGCCCAAACCATTAGTGGGCCTCATAACAAGGAAGCTGTAAGGCCATTTTGGGCTTTGTTCTAGCCCAAAGCCCAAGTTACCCGTTTGGGCCTCAGAAGTGGCTAAGGCCCATATGTACCAAGGCCAAATATGTAAGAAGGCCTTGAACCTTGTAGTGGGCCACTTTAAGTAGTCCAATTAAAGTAAGTTAGTAGAAAATCTATCGAGTTAAGATTAGACTTTCTAAGCTCAGACGGACTTTGACTAGTCCGAAGATTTCAGAAGATGAGAGACCGTCTAGAAAAGTTTAAGATAGAAACCGAGCACTTAGAGATTAACTAATTGACAATTTGTCTCGTGTTTATGAGACGGTCAAACTAACTAGACTATGTCTTCTATTCAAGGACAAGGAGACACGAAGGTGGTCGAAGCTCGGAACAAGTTCCCGGAAAGACCTCAGAACCGTCGTAACGTCGACAACGGTAAGTGGCAATGCACCTACGGCACCGAGTGTATATATGTGTGAAATGTTTGCTAGGGTTGCATTAGTACTTCGTGAATAAATGCTGTGTGAATGCTATACTTTGTGTTGTGTAGTGTATAAACTATATTAGCCAAAAGAGAACCGTAGCATAAATAAAACACAAATAAAATATTCGTAGTTAGATATAATCTAATCTTTAGATTAGATTTTCATAAGCCTCAATAAGAGAAAATAAGTTGTAATAAAACTCGTCGGTACGAGTTCGCTCGTACTCGATCTCCACCGAGTTTACAACTTAAGTGCGCGAAGAAGATCGACTTTAAGCCGAACTTATAATTGAAAGAGAAACAACTTAATGACGAAGAAAAGTGGCCTTCGGCTGCCAGCAATAACGAAGGCTGTGAATGCCAAGATAAAGGCTGAATCATTAATTATTAAAGAGCAAGTAATTCTCTAAGAATCGTGAGAAGAATTAGACATCGATCCCTGAGATCGATAAATCATAATGCTAACAGCACAACCGAGTCCTTACCTACGCGCTCTGCCTTACGGACTGTGGTCCGTCAGAATAATCTTGTAGGAAACCTACCCAGCCTATTGTATGTTTGCTGTGAACCTCTCGAATGATTAAATCATGGGTCTCGAACCCAAATGCAAGAGGCCAAAGTGTGGGACTCGTGAGAAGTCCATTCGGTACTTTAAAACCATAAACTAAAATTGTAAAGAGGCTTTTTGTGAAATCGCAGTCTGCTATGTGATCTGACAAGGGGATTCAAACATACTAAATCGCAGTCTGCTGAGTGATCTGAAAAGAGGATTCAAACATACTAAATCCTAGTTTGTTGTGTGATCTGACAAGGGGATTCAAACATACTAAATCTCCGTCTGCTACGTGATCTGACGAGGGAAAGTATATCAGATTTAAAGTCCCGATTCCTCACTAAACGAGACAGGAGGGATAGAAATCTGAAATAAGCCTCAATCCTCCGACATGGGTTGATAAGAGGTAAACGAATACAATCTAAACATTGAAATAAAAGTCGATGGTACCGCTCGGCTCCAAGAGAAGAAAGCCCTGGCTTCGAGAGAGAGCCCTGCTCCTTGAGGGTGAGCTTATTCCTCATACAAAACCAGCCAGTTGAGTGTGAGATGTAGTTTGAGTGATTGCCGGGAGATAGGCTATCTCTTCGCCTGTGCGCTAGAGAAATCACAGTGACCATCAGTTGATCTCATACTTGACAAGATGTCGATCTCAATGAATTAAATAAATAAGTAATGAAATGATTGTTGAGTGAGAATCATTAAGTCCGGAGAGAGTCTAACGAGACATTCCTCTAGAAGGACTATAAAGAAGCATGGTGCGTTCATAACCGATCACGAAGCCTTGACGACACGAGGAGCGAAGCTGTGTGCAAGAGACTCGCCAGTGAAGTCGAGTTGTCTCCTCCAAGCAAGGTGAACCAGGGGTGTTTTACGAGTATGCTTAGTGCAACGAGATCGAGCTACCTTGCGTAGGAAGCTCGGCTGTATGAACCGAGTACGAAGTACTCGGCTGTGAAAAAGTGAGACTTAAGAGACATGGGAATACACGAGGGTAATAGGACGACTTTGTTGCATTTGTTGTGTAAAGGGGTATTAGTCGGTATGGGACGGCTAACCCCTCTTTGTGTGATTGTTGTAATATATGAACTTGTGATGCATACCATTTAGGGTAGACTAGTTCGCCCTTACTGAGTTTATCAACTCATAGGTTCTTGTTGTTGTAGGTAAGAAGCCAATGAAGATCGACGAGTAGGAGCTGGCAGAGATGGTGTGTGTGGTATCCGTTAAAGATGATTACCCGTGGCAATATTTTTCGCACCTTTATTATATTATAAGCATTTTATGTTTTTGATGCCGGGATAAGATCCCGAAGGTTTTAAGACTTGGATATGTAATATTATAAAGATAATAGACTCTATGTGAGTCATATCCTATTTTGAGACCGGGACGTGATCCCGAGGACTCATAGTAATATCGTTTGTAATATCATGGCATCATCCATGCGCCATCAACGTTATTACGTTTTAAGTTTTATATATGAAAAATAATTCCAGATTAAAAAAAAATACAGAATTTCCGCTTTCTGAGTTTTAAAAGAGTATGAAAATGTTAGGAAGCTCCAGGCCTAGATGGCTTTCCAGCTCTCTTTTTCAAAAAGTTCTGATATATTGTTGGAGATGATGTTGTCAGTGTCGTTAGGTCTTTGTTCATGTCAGGAAAGATGCCTACCAATCTCAATGCCACAAATTTGGTTCTCATTCCAAAAACCGAGTTGCCTAAAAATATCAACCATTTTTGCCCTATTATTTTCTACAATGTTGTCTATAAAAATATCTTAAAAATCCTTGCCAATAGGATCAAACATTTCCTTAACAACCTTATTTTTCCACCCAACAGCCTTCGTAGCCGATCGATCTATCCATGATAACAGTGTCATCGTTCAAGAGGTTATTCACAAGATGAAAATAAAAACTAATAAAGAGGTTTGACGGCTACCAAAATTGATCGGGATGAGGCATATGACAAAATGAGCTGAGAATTCATTGTTAGAACTCTAGAGTGTCTTGGATTTGACCAATTGTAGGTGGATTAAATCTTTTTATCCTAGGCATGGAAGTTCTTTCCAGAATGATCAATCGGAAGATAGAAAGGAAAGAAATCGGCGCCTATCTCATCTTTTTTTCGCTGATGACATCCTTCTTTTTCAAAAAGCTACCGAATAGGCAGTAATGTAGATAAAAGAATGTCTAGATGACTTTTCTTCTATCCCAGGACAAGTAATTAGTGCAAATAAATCTAGCATCATCTTCAGCAAAAACACGATCACCCTATTGAGGAAGCAAATATGTGATTGTATGGGATTGAAGGAATTGTCTCAAAATTCCAATTATTTGGGCCTTCCTCTTCTCCACACTAGAAGGAAAACAAAAGAATTTGATTTTGTATTGGAGAGACTAGACTCGAAGCTAGCTGGTTAGAAAGCCAAAACTTTGTCTCATTCAAGTAGGCTTAATCTAATCCAAGCAGTTAGGAAATCCTTGCCGGTTTGTACCATGAAACCATTGCTATCCCCAAGAAGATTTGTGGAGAGATTGATAACCGTCTTCGCCGTTTTTGGTGGAGTCAGAATAGAGAGGACAACCGAGGTCTTTACCTTAAAGCATGGAATAAGATCTACACCCAGAAGACTTAAGGTGGCCTTGGGATTCGTCTGTCTAAAGAGGCAAACCTGGCTTTATTAGCTAAATGGGGCTGGGATCTTGTTGCTGGGAAGAAATCTCTTTGCCTAGATATCATAAGAGCAAAGTACCTGAGAAAGGTGCCTTTCTTAAGAAAAGATCCAAAAGACAGTGATTCAGGGATATGGAAAGACATCCTAAATACTCGCTTCTTGATAGCGAACAATGTTTATCTCTCAATTGGAGATAGTAGGAGTATAAACATTTAGGAAGACAAGACAGTTGCGGCCTACACCCATAGGACTTCCGAGACAAGAGTTCCTCAAAGTCAGCGAATTTATTGAGAATGGGAAATGGAATGTTCATAAACTCAAAAGAAGTTTTGTAGCTGCGGACGTACACAATATCTTTAGAATTCGAGTTCCCAGAATTATAGAAGAAGACTACTGGTGATAGGGAGCAGAAAAAAAAGGGTCTTTCTCTACAAAACCAGCATATCTTGCTTCAATTGAATCCCGTCTGGATGGGCTAGCAAATGTTGCCATTTGTACTTGGAGAAACATGTGGAAGAGTTGCATTCACCAAGGACACAAAATCCTCTAGCGGAAGCTCTTAGCTGATTGTATTCCCACCCGTAGTGTTCTTAATCGATGTATGAACTTATCAGACCTTTCATGCATTCTCTGCGAGGATTCAGTCATTGAAACTCCCCAACATGTATTTTTTTATTTGCTCTTTTGCACAAAATATTTGGAATTCAATTGTTGTTGGCCCCAATTTGCAGATCACTGCGAATTACAACATCGAACAACGGCTCTTGTTCCTTGCCCAAGAAAACAGCCAGGAAGCTAGAGGTAATCAGGAACTGCTGTTAGCTTCTATATCGATAGAGAATATATGGAGGATAAGGAACGAACAACTCCATGGTAATGGCCAGGTATCAGTCGCCTACACTCACCAGAGGATCATTAAGGCATCCGCAGATTACAAGGCAGTCTTTGTGCCCCTTTTAAACTCAGACCTTCCCTCTTGGAAGTGGACTTCACCTCCACAAGGTTGGATTAAACCGAGTACGGCAACTTTCAAACATAACAACGGAACTCTCGCAGTTGTAGTTGCTTGCAATGATTTGAGTTTGGCCATTAACTTCACCGCTGAATTTGTCTACTCCAATGATACTGATACTATTGATGCGCTCAGCATAGTTCTTAGCTTCAAGCTAGCGGTTCAACTTCAGCATCAATATTGTACGTTTGAAGGTGTAAACGAGGATATTATCACTGCTATAGTTTCTGACAATCCTAGGGGCCTCTTGGTGCCTGTGGGAATTTTTGATGCTATTCGTGACTATTCAAACTCGATTACTTCTTGGATTGCAGTTTTTATTGATAGGCATTTTAATAATTTAGCTTTGTGGATTACGACCACATTTTTTGAGGATGAGTAGTTGCTTTCTCTCATCACTCTTGTTTGTAATTATACCCTTAGTTTTAGTTCCTTTTTTATAGAGAAAAAGATTTGTGAGATCACTAATAAGCCAACGTGCAGTAGTTTCCATTATTTTTCTCCAACATTTGTGTCTTAAGTCATGCTAAAAGAATACCAACTACACCATATAGATTGAAGAACAACAGTAATTGATTTTTGACGAAGAAAAAAACTTGTTAACAAATCCCGCAAAATTAAAAAATAATATTTATTTCTTAAAAAAAATTATTATTTATTACCACTGACAAATCAATTTGTTATTACATTTTTTCCTTACCCTCCGACTGTTACGTTAAAAATTAACTCTCTCTATATATATATATATAATTAAAACTGTCAATTTTTATTTATTAACTTAACTCTCTCCCCTCAATTCATCATTTCTTATCAAAATCTTTTGCCCCTAAAAAAGCGAAAAAAAATAATTTTTGTTTTTATTTTTGATTTTTCATTTTTAGCTAATAATTTTTTTAATATTTTTTTTTATTAAAAGGCTTCTTTTTAAAGATAGCGACCTTCAAAACCATACTTAGAAGAAGCAAAAAAAGAAAAAAAGTGTTGTATATTTAGTGGAACATACTATACAATGAAAAATAATAAAATCTTAAATTTAGAGATAATATTGAAAGAAACAACAAATGAGGTATGTGTAGGATAGAATAAAATGTCATCATAAATGCACCGATGGTTTATTTAAATTATACTTAAAGGATAAATTTGATATTAGGAAAACATGATGATAAAACTAGAATTTCATCAAATGTAGAGGTTTTTTAAGGATTCTTTCAAAAATTAATCATCCCATACCCAGAGTATATATAATAATGATAATAATAATAATAATGATGGTGATCATTATTAGGTCAAACATGATTCATGCCCCACCATAGTGGTCCACTGCTGCCCAAAAATAAAAGAAAGCAGACTCATTATTGCCAGCGCCATTGACTAATATAAATGGGTCACAGTGTTGAATTCAAATCATCGTAAAAACAAGATATTTTCCTTGTGTTTGGGAAAATTATTTTGATCATTTTTAACCATTCTAAATAGTTTGAAAATAGTTTAAAAAATAGTTTAGAAAATAGTTTGATTTTGCAAATTTTGAGGTGGTATAAATAGTTAAGATTTAAAGATATTGTATAGGAATTTGAAAAGTTGAAAAAAATGATTGAAAAAATTAGAATGCAATGGAATGGTTTAGAGGATTGAAAAAAGTGAAAAAATGGAATGGAATGGAATGATTAGAATGAGGAGGCCAAACATGGGGTTTGTTATTCTTACAAATTATATCATAGTATTCTAAAATTAATATTAATACTTTTTAATATTGTAAAAATTTATAAGTATATTTTATTTGTCCCAATTTATAAAAAAAATTGACGAGATTAATAAAATAATAATATTTAAATGATATTTGTATAATTTTAATATATCAAATGTCTTAAAATTATAAAAAATAACAATAATTAGGCTTTTTTATATTATTTTTTTTTTCACAAGTCGCACCCTAATTTTAAAAACTTTATATCTATATGCTTGATTTTTGAAAACGTTATAAGTTCATCTCACAGAATAAACAGATAAATTGAAACATAAATAGTGAACTTGTAATATTTTTAAACATCAAAGGGCACGGGCACGTATGTTAGTTTTGAAAGATTGTGATCCAACCTGCAAGACTAGCACAATATCAAAGAATATTTGTATAGATAAATTTTTTTTCCCCTTGTTTGTTTCATTAGTGCTTAATTATCTTCTTTTATTTTGAAGCATT
This sequence comes from Boehmeria nivea var. tenacissima, assembly GCA_018132145.1. Classification (NCBI taxonomy): domain Eukaryota; kingdom Viridiplantae; phylum Streptophyta; class Magnoliopsida; order Rosales; family Urticaceae; genus Boehmeria; species Boehmeria nivea. The sequence continues at coordinate 1,899,210 of CM030886.1, forward strand.
CCTATCTATTGGCAAAGACATGGGTTTTCGACAATAAAATAAATATTAAACAAAAGTTGCATAGCCAGGTTGACCGCCCCTACGGCCCTACCTTAGCTGCTACACTAGACTTTTTTTTTTAAAATAAATCTTTTATTATTGCTGTGAAACAAGTTATTAGATTAGTCCTTCACTTGGACTTCGTTGGTGTTATTCTTTTAATACTTGATTTATATATATATATTTAAATTAGAGACTGGTGTTATTCTTTTAATATTTAATTTATTTTGTTAAATTAGTGTCCTAATTTTTTTGGTCATTTGCAAACATGTAGTAAAAATTATTTTTGGTTAATAGCTCATTTGGTCTCTAAACTTTTGCTCCGGTGACAGTTTTGTCCTTACTATTTTTTTATTAGCAATAGTATTCCATGAACTTTTTATTTGTTGCTCTATTGGTAAAATTCGCAGACACCGTTTAAATTCAAATGGATTTAACACGTGACTTGCACATGACTCGGTTCATAAATTTAAATGCCAGAAATACCCTTCAATATTTAGTGTATAGGTTTTGAGTTTTGGTGGAAAAAAAACAACTTCTGATAAATAAAAAAAAATCATTTTTTATGGGAAACCAGGTTAGCCAATCTCCACCTCCGCGACCATCGACCCCCAACCTCCGCAACCCCTAACCAGCGGCATCCAACCTTCGTCTTCGCCTCCCCACGAACCCCAACCTCCGCCTCCGCTACCCACGAAACCCGACGACCCCCAAGCTCCACCTCCCCATCCTCCGCCTCCACCTCCGACGAAACCCGACGACGCCTGACCTCTGCCTCCCCGTGAACCCCAACCTTCGCCTCTGCCTCCCACGAAACCCGACGACCCTCAACCTCTGCCTCCCCGCGAACCTCAACCTCCGCCTCTGCCTCCGACGAAACCCAGACGACCCCCACCCGTGACCCAGATGACCTCAACCCGCGATGACCCACTTCGCCCACTAGCCCCTCTATCCCCGACCCCCTCCGCGATGCGACAGCCCCGTCCGACCCTGACCCACTCCGCGATGACCCCCGAGCCTCTCCGTGACAACCCCATCCGCCCCCAACCCCTTCCCACCAACCTCCTCTGCCATCCTCACTCCGCCCTCCGTGACCCCCGAGCCCCTCCGCCCCCGACGCGTTCGCGATGACCCCCGTCCCCCAATCCCCGACCCCCTCCGCGATGGCCTCTGAGCCCTTTCGTCTCCGACCCCTTCCACGAAAACCCCTCCGCGACCTCCGAGCGCCACCACCCCTGATGCCCTTTGCGACGACCCCCGAGCCTCTCCGCCCTCCGTAATGGCCTTCGAGCCCCTCCGCCCCCGACACCCTCTGCCCCTGACGCCCTTCGCCCTACGACCACGGCACAGACCTTTGTATTTTTGTTGCTGTTGTTGTTGTTGTTTTTTTTTTTTTTTTTTTCTATTTGCTAGAGTCTTGTTCAAGTCAAAAAATAAATCCAAACCCTAAATATACAAGGGCATTTTGGGCATTACAGATTAATATCCATGTCATGTGCAAGTCGCGTGCTAAATCCGTTTGAATAAAACGGAATCTGTAAATTTTACCAGTAGAGCAACAAATAAAAAGTTCAATGACTACTATTGCTAATAAAAAAAGAGTAAGGACGACTGTCACCCGAGCAAAAGTTTAGGGACCAAATGAGCTATTAACCCACTTATTTTTAAGAACCGGGTGATAGGATTTACAATTGGATATTGTAATTGTTTTTAGTGACAATTGAATTGTAATCAAATCTACCAATTCTCATATAATACAATCTCTTAATAAGCGGGGATAACTCAATTGGGAAGCGAAAATAAAACCACTAATAAGAAATAAGTGTTATTAATGCCTTGTTTGACCCCATTTATCCCCCCACATTCTATTTTATTTTTTTTCAATTTTTTTAATCCTAATGCAATATCCTTATATCTCAACCATTTATCCCACATCGTAAATTCGCAAAGTCAAACCATTTCAAAATAAAATAGTTTGGATGTCCGAACAATCCATAATACTGAATAAGAGTACAGGAGACCTATATTGTTTCTAAACATATTAAATCATTATAAGAAAATGTCATAAAAATAGTTAAGGAATCGATTATTTTTAGGGCCAGTTAAGCAATTAACCATTTTAAAAGTAAAGTTTGAAGGATTTAGCCATAATTTCACGAAATTAGGGATTTAGCGATAACACGTAACATTTTTTGTAGCAGGTAACACATAGACGTGTAAAAAATGTAACATTAAATGTAACAAAAAATATTACGTGTTATGGCTAAATCCCTAATTTCGTGAAACTATGACTAAATCCTAAAAAATTACCCAAAAGTTTGGTTAAATACCTAAAAAATTCTTATTTTTACACTTTGTTATCTTTCTGTTTTCGAGACCTAGTACACGTTTCATCTCTATAGTGTTTTATTACAATTTATTAGTGGAATCGATTGATGTCGGGATTATTGTTTTTTTTTTGTTTTGTTTTTTTTGTTTTGGTAGAGTTATGCTGAGTCTAAATTGTTGGGTGTATTTTCTTAATTTGAAATACAATTTTCTCTTTTTTATTAAAAAAAGGAAAAAAAAATATAGTAATACATTAAATAATTTTAAACAGCAAAATCTTCTTATTTACAATCAAAATAGTATAAAATGGTTTAAGAAAGGTGAATGGCGATTTTTTTTCCCATTATTTTATGAGAAAAAAGTGTTCAATTATCAATAAAAAGGTCTATTTGATATTTCATATTTTTTTGTTTATATTTAAGAAATGTATTAACAATATATTTTTTTAAATTAAGAAAATAACCACGAAACCTTAAAGAATTTAAATTTGCAGTTTGTAGCTAAATGACCAAATTTTAGAGCCTATTAAAAAGGTGTTTGTAATTTTTGTTCTGTTAGGTGAATGGTTCGTTTTTTATATTTGGGTCATTTATTATAGCTAGTATTCAAATTACCATCTAAAAATGATTGATATTTGATCCACTTACTATAATATTTTGTTTATTTATAAAAACCATGTCATTTACCTATTTAAAAAAATTATTGATAATTTTTTTAATATAATCTAAAAAATAGTCTAACTACCATAATTTCCTTTAAAAATATAAAAATTAAATCACAATATCATATAATTAATAGGTTGTTAACATAAATTAAAATTTAAACTCAATTACTACAATAAAATGTGATTTGAATTACAATCCAAAAGAAACTTAAAAAATAGTTATTTTATTAATTATTAATAAAAATGTTAGTCCCCATTTTCATAGACAAAAAAAAAAAAAAAAAAAGAAAGTGTAATAACAAGCAACGATGAAGTGGAATTTTGAAATGTGAAACATTTTTGTAGTTAATGCTCCAAAACAGTTATTAACCCATCTGCGATAAATACAAGTGTTAAAAAATGAAAAAAGAAAAAAAGAAAAAAGAAAAAAAAGGGAGGCGAATAGACAGAAGTTTCTCTCAAAGATTTGCTGTAAGAAAGAGAAAGGAGAGTCTTTTGTTTTGTTTTTTTGTTTTGCTGGGTAGAAAGGAGAGTCTTTATTTAGTCTCCCTGTAACTACAAACTCTCTCTCTCTCTCTGAACACTCATTTCTTCTTCTTCTTGTTTCTCTCACAGTACTTGGCTGGTCTTGGTCAGCTTGGATGCCAGCTAAAGTTCTGTAACTTTACAGAGAGAGCTTTTGGCTTTTGCTCATCAAATCGCTGAGCAATAAAATCCCTTCACCTTTACCTTTGAATTTTCTCCTCTCTCCAAAACCCTGATTCATTCATTCTCGTCTTCGAAAAAGGTACTACTTTTACTTTTCTAGTTTCGGTTTTCGCTAAAAGCTTAAGAATTTCTTGTTCTCTAGATTCGTTCACCATCCAATTTCAATAGTTATTTTTTTTGTTTGTTTGTTTGTTTTTTTTTTTTTTTGGCGCCGCGTCAATTTTTTAGTCTCTTTTGTGGTGAGCTTTTGTTCTGTGCTAATGTTCGAGGATCTAAAAGTTTCAAATTCATGGGTGTTTGGTACTTTTAAGAGCTTTTACACTTCTCCGGTGTTTTCCCGGAAGCCAAACAGAGGATTTGGGAAAATATAAGCTTTGGGCCGAACAGGGATTGTTCAATTTGTTATTTAGGGTGGATATTCGATTGTCAACGGGCTCGATTTTGATTGAAATTGAATGGGAAAATTTGTAAATAGTTCAATGACAAGAGGCTCTTTGGAGGTTGATTGGAAGGCAAAAATGTAACTCTGATTAGATAGTGACTATATGTTAAGTACCAAATTTTAATTTCCTAGCAGTTATGTCTTGCAGTTTTTTTTTTCTAAATTCTAAGTGCAAAATTTCTCTAAATCTAACTGTTTCTAAGCACCTAAGGAATCGCGGTGTTGGCATTTGCATGTTCTATAATGGAGTTAAGAGTTGTTGCTATGTCTCAACTTTCGAATTGTAAAGTTTGGAAGTATTTCGAAGTTTTTGGCAAAAGGGCGGATCGGATTGGACATCCTTTTTTTATTTTTATTTTTCGGGCATAATTTGTTTGAAAATTCAGTCCACTAGCAACTACCATGTCCATGAAACTGGAACTCAATCTTAAAGAGGAGTCATCTTGGTGCACGAATAGTCTGAAAAGATTACAGTTAGGAAACAGACCTCCATGCTGAAGACATGCAATTCTTTCGAATCTTTTGACATAAGTTTGTAAAAATACTCGTTTTATAAAATTGTTTGTTTCCTAGTTTACTGTATCCTAGCTTCACTTTTTTTTTTTTTTTTTTTTTAATCTAGGGAACTGCTACTTACCTGAACTAAAATTTTGCAGAAATGGTATAGATTCATGTTTTTCTCGATCGTCTACGGGTGTAATTCCAGAAAGTAGCCGGATTGATGTCATTGAAGATGGAAGTGATCTTTCAAGTACTCATATTAGCATGCTTGCATTCTATGGCATTGTCTGATTATCAAGGTACTTTAGATATTAAAATATATATCACTAAAGCTTGGAGGCTAAAGTAATAATATCTTTATCACATATAGTGAAAAAAAAAGGGACTCTGGATTCCATGCCATGCAATTCCATTAGAAAAGGATTGTGGCACAGGTATAAAGGAATAAGCCATCTTCTGCCTGGGTCGCTAGAAATAAGATTAATGTGCCCCTTGCAACTTGTGTTCAGCTGGAGCGCGTAGTTAATTTTAGGGGAGTTGGAAGGTTTTATAGGCTATTCATTTGCATTGTTTCTTTTCTTTTGTTTATGTACAAGCACTTGTGCATTGACCTCTGCATAGTTGTTTGAACATGCCGACACTTCTGTGTTCTGTTTCAGGAGATGCACTTTATGCATTGAAGACCTCACTAAGTGCTTCAAGCACTCAGCTCAAGGACTGGAATCCCAACCAAGTAAATCCATGCACCTGGCCAAATGTCAACTGCGATTCCAATAATAATGTTGTCTCTGTGTAAGATATTTTTTTCATTTGCTCCTCTCTCCTACCTTTGTTGACAACCATTTTCTGGGTGATGTTATGCTGCTAGAAATTCATTGCTGTTTGTCTAACTGAAAATTAAATCCTTCTACTTAAATGTCTGCCTAGAATTTGTTAGTTTGGAAAGCAATCTGGTTTCCATTGTCCTTAATTTTATTGTTCATTTGTAGATCATTGCCAAATATGGGACTTTCTGGAACCTTGTCCCCTAGAGTTGGGGCCTTGAAGACCCTTAAAGGACTGTAAGTATGAATGATCACAGTGGAAGTTTTCTATCCTTTTCCTGCTATGATTTGAGGTTACGACTGGAGATGATAATATCACTACCCATTTTTTTTGTAAAGATACTATATGGTCTATCACTTTGCAGTATGTACAGTGTCCTGCCTCCTTTTTCATACTTGCTCAACCTTGCATACTCATATAGGATTGTCTTGGATTGTTCATTTCATAGTTCTATTGATAGCCGTATGTGCCTGTGATCCTTCTAATCTGTCGGGTGTTTTCATGCAGTTCACTGCAAGGCAATGGAATTACTGGCGAGATACCAAAAGAGTTTGGGGATCTTGAAAATTTGACCAACTTAAATTTGGAGAATAACAATTTATCTGGTGCAATACCACCATCCCTGGGCAATTTAAATAAGCTTCAATTCTTGTAAGTGGTACCATATGTATTAAATATATATATTTCTGTCTAATGGCTTCGCGGTCGCTCATAATTTTGTCTTTGACATCAAATAGGCTTCAGCTTTTCAGCTGTGCTATCTGCATTCTAAAATTTTTATTTATATCCAATGGATTTTGTTTCTTTCATAATTTTGTCTTTGACAACGCTTTCTTGATTCTGCAAGCAGGATTTTGAGTCAGAACAATCTGAATGGGACGATCCCTGAGTCACTTTCAAATATTCAGAGCTTGATTACTCTGTATGTTATCATATCTTTGGGATGCATCGATTGTTTTGGAACTCTTATGTTTCCTATGATATAAAAACAAAATACAGTTTTGTCCAAAAGGAAAACATATTTGGAAAAATGTACAGCTTCATTTTAGCTGACGTAAAATTTGGTTACATGAGCTACAATCAATGAGAATTAGCATGGCGCTTAACTTTTGGAAATTTGAACTTTTGTCAATGTGGAGTTCCTATATTAAGGCATCCTGGTTTAGTTTTTGACGACATATCGTTTTCTGCATGTGCAGTCAGCTAGATTCAAATAATCTCAATGGTCAAGTTCCTGCAAAATTATTCCAAGTCGTTAAGTACAAGTAAGAAATACATTCCAAAATTTATTCTACGTTCCTGACAATACTGCAGCTACAGCGTTATCTGTCTCCTCTCACCTGTTCATCACCATGCATTTCGTGTGGTTTGTGTTTCTTGTTATAGTTTTACAGGAAACCATTTGAACTGCGGTGTAAGTTTCGCTCACCCTTGTGCAACTGATGCTGATGATTCAGGTTATATAAGATCAGATTAGTCCTCTCTGAATTTCAGTTGTCCCATCTATCTGAACCTGCCGAGCTAACTGCCTAGATCTTGTCACACTTTGCAGGTGGTTCGAATAAGCCAACTACTGGAACTATCGTTGGAATCGCTGGAGGCCTAGTTTTCATTCTCTTTATTGGAGTGGTGCTCTATTTTATTTGCAAGAATAGAAGAAAACGCTACAAGCGGGAAGTTTTTGTAGATGTTGCAGGTTTTTCTACTTTACAATTTTGATTTACATATTGTCTTGTCCAAAGAGTTGGAACATTGATAAGGGGGATTAATTTGCTGACGAGTCTGTCTGCATTTAATATGAAGTTTGGCTCCTGTGTTTGTCTTAACTTTGGTTCAGGTGAAGTTGACCGAAGAATTGCATTTGGCCAACTAAAAAGATTTGCATGGAGAGAATTACAACTAGCAACAGACAACTTCAGTGAAAAAAATGTTCTTGGCCAGGGAGGTTTTGGGAAGGTCTATAAAGGAGTGCTATCTGATGGTACAAAAGTTGCTGTCAAACGATTGACTGATTATGAAAGTCCAGGCGGTGATGCAGCATTTCAGCGAGAAGTTGAGATGATTAGTGTAGCAGTTCACAGGAATTTGTTACGGCTAATTGGATTTTGTACAACACCAACAGAACGCCTTTTGGTATATCCGTTTATGCAGAATTTAAGTGTTGCCTATCAGTTGCGAGGTACTGGATTTTTATGCTAACAGTTGCTGTATACACAAAGAATTGATTTGTCTATATATTGCTACTTTAGTTCCTAATGTCGAGCATTAATGCAGAGATTAAACCTGGAGAGCCAGTTTTGGACTGGCAGACAAGAAAAAAAGTGGCTTTGGGAACAGCTCGTGGATTGGAGTACTTGCATGAGCATTGCAATCCTAAAATCATTCACCGGGATGTTAAGGCTGCCAATGTATTGCTCGATGAAGACTTTGAAGCAGTTGTTGGAGACTTTGGTTTGGCAAAGTTGGTGGATGCTAGAAAGACTAATGTGACGACTCAAGTTCGTGGGACAATGGGTCACATAGCACCTGAATACCTGTCGACTGGAAAATCCTCAGAAAGAACCGATGTTTTTGGTTATGGGATTATGCTCTTAGAACTTGTCACAGGCCAACGAGCAATTGACTTCTCGCGCTTGGAAGAAGAAGATGATGTTTTATTGCTTGACCATGTAAGACAAATCTGTTTAGTTTCATGTACATCTCTTCATGTGCCCATTTGCTTCTCTCCACCCTACACGTGTGCATATTGTTAATAAGATTTTTTCCAGGGTCTTCCTGCAAATGGAGTCATGGATAATAAGTATTTACAAAGGAAGCCTATCATATCTAATTTCTATTTCTACAACCATTGGCTCACAAATGTTTTTTTTTTCTTTTTCCTACAGGTGAAAAAGCTGGAAAGGGAAAAAAGACTGGATGCAATTGTGGATCGCAACCTGAACAGAAACTACAACATCCAAGAGGTGGAAATGATGATCCAAGTTGCATTGCTTTGCACGCAACAATCGCCAGAGGACCGCCCAGCAATGTCGGAGGTGGTCCGGATGCTGGAAGGGGAGGGGCTGGCTGAGAGGTGGGAAGAATGGCAGAACGTCGAGGTTACTCGTAGGCAAGAGTATGAAAGGCTACAGAGAAGATTTGACTGGGGCGAAGATTCCGTTTATAACCAGGATGCCATTGAGTTGTCTGGGGGACGGTGAGGTAATGAATAAAAAGTATTGTCATTCCCTCTTTACTTTATGAGCATGTAAATTTCTTTTTTCTAGGCCAGCTCGATTCTCCTGGAAACGAAGCATGCCAATGTTTCCATCTTACAAAATCAGCGCCTCTCAATATTTCAGGTCATGGTGTTCGTCTGGTGCAGACTATTTTTGTTTAATCATTTAGCATTTCAAGCTGTATATGGTTTTATTTTGTTGGAAGTGTGTAAACCTTGAGAATATAGAACCTCACCTTGTATTATCTCTTGTTCTATGATGATGTTGGTATTAATCTTATAAAGGATTTTTTAGAGCTTCAATTTGCATTGTTCACTACTTTTTACTAGCATGCATAATTGTGCTTCGGATTCTGATAGGAAAAAAAAAAAAAAAAAGGCTTAGAGCAAAGTATACTTGACCGAGGACAATGATCTACAAGTTTTCATGTGTTGATAAAAACAGTTCACTGGTTGGTTCGTGTTTAAAAAATGCTCTATTTGTACCTGTGACCTCAACCGCTTTGAGCTGACGGTTCACCTGCTTCTCTTCTTTCACACATATTACCGTTGTGCCAAAATATATAAAAGTGGTCGTGGAAGTTTAAACAGGGAATGGTAATTACAAATGTGTCTTTAGATTTATCAACTTTTTGGAAAAGTTTCACGTAGGTGAGATACATGTGAGGCTTCATCCTGAGTCCCGACTTCATTTGCAGTTTCCTACTTTCCTTTGTGTATATTTTAAGTAACTTTATGATGCACCAATCAAACTAGATTCAAGTTCGGGACGAATCAGCTATTAAAGTTGCTAGAAAATGATCCTACTCTTTTGTCATCACATTTTCCCTCTTGCTGTTTATTTTTATTTATTTTTTATGTGTATATAAAAGGACCAGTATTAAGGACCTGAATTATGTTTTGAGCCATTAGAGGCCAGTTGTTTGGAGCAATTTTCTTCCAAAAAATGTGAACATTAAAAAATTAAAAGAATCTTCCAACGCTATGGTATTAATCCATTTGTTGCGTAATCCATGGAACGGATGATGATGACCACATAAATTGAGTCACATTCGTACCAGAGGTTTTCCTGATTGTACACAGCCTTTTCAATAACAATAGAGTAGTGCTAGAAATAACTCTTCTACAATCCTCTTTTTAATGCCAACTTGTGTCACATTATTATTATTATTATTATTATTATTATTATTATTGTGTGTTTATCACTTATAAAAATTTGATATTCAACTAATAAAAATATAATACTTGAATTGTCAGTTGCCACATAAATTGGTAAAAAAGTTGTTATGTCTACTATTATTCCGTTTGGTATGGTAGAAAAATAGAAGGAAAACTTTGAGTGGATTTTGGAATAGAAAATATAAAACTAGGTTGTTTGATAAGAAATAAAAGATGAGGGAAAGGAAAAGAGAAGGATAAAATAACAAGTTGGACATATAATTTTTTATCCTTCCAGTATGGGAAGGAAAAGTGAGTGTAAATTTTTTTTCAACACATCAAAGAGTGTAATTACTCTTTTGCCTATTTTCTAAACGATTAAATAATAAAATAGATGGGTAAAATGATAATTGTATAGATTAATAATTTTCTCTCTCTTAACATACCAAACAACAATAGAGAAAATTATTTTCTTTTCTTTCCTTCTTATTTTCTATCCTCTCCTAATTTCTCTTCCATCTAATTTTCTTTTCTTCTTACCAAACGGAAGGTAAGTTATGCTTCGAAGGAAAAACCAATCTTGGGTGGACATAAAAAACAACTTATAACGAAGCCTCTACAAGTTTTAAAAGTCCCACAGCAATCTGAGACACCCGAAGCGCCTCTTGCCGAGCCACGATATTAACTTTATTCTAATCACGGCTTCCATACAACTAGAACAATCGAAACAGGTTACCTCGGGCCACAATCAACCTTGAGCAATTCCCCCTGACAGTAAAACTAACAATAGCTATTGCAAAAGTCATGACATTATCAAACTAGCCAATCCATTTCTTTTTCTTTAGATGTGCGTTGTCAGCTCTGGTTATGTTTTGATTAAAAAAAGAAAAAAAAACGTGCTGTTACACTACAAATTTGCAATGTATGGAGGTTTTAAGTTGTAATTCGTTTTTTCTAACATGAGAGAGGGAGAGAGAGAGAGTTGAGAGAATATAAAAAGGGTTACAGGGAAGGAAAGGGGCTTGATCATAAAAATTATAGTAAGAGAATTTTAAGAAAATAGCCACTGTTTACAAAATGATTTTAAAAAATAGTCACAGTCTCAAAAAATTTATAAACTAGCCATGTAAGAATTTTCTTACAAAATTTTTGGCTAGTGTTAGAAATTTCATACAGTTTTTTTATGTGTATTTTTATTATTGTAAGAAATTTCTTATAATTTTATGGCTAGATTTTAAATTTTTGGAAACTGTGACTATTTTTTAAAAACACACAGTCTAAAATGGCTATTTACCTAACTGACCCTTATAGTAAATAGCCAAAAAAAATTTATGATTTTAAATGATAGCCTGTGTTTTAAAAAATTTAAAAAATAGCCATATTACAAATTATATAATAGAAAAGTGTCACACAAAATATTACACATTTGTAAAAATTTGTAAGAAATTTTATAACACTTTAACTTTTACTCATCATTTTTTTAAGTGTTAAACAATACTTTACAAATGTTTGCACAAGTTTAAATATTTGTTTGACATTTTTTATTACGAAATTCTTTACAATGGCTATTTTTTTTTAATTTTTTGAAACATGAGCTATCATTTAGAAGACACATTTAATTTTGGCCTATTTTTGCAACTCATCCTAAAATTTAATGGTTGTAAACGTTTTATTATTGTGATTGTGATAATGTGAGTTTTTTGGAAGAGTTAGTATATTAACATTAAAATGTAGAATATTAGTTTTTCAAATTATTATTATTGATGTATTTTTTATTTATTATGTGTTAGTCATATTTTAGTCGTGTATATTGACTTAGTCAGTCGAGTTATGTGATTCTTTGGAAGATTTTTAATATATTATTATATTAGGTATTACTTCCTTATATGGTATCAGAGCCAGGTTCAAAATATTCTCATCCCTAATTCCAAATTTATTTTAGGTTCGTTTCTTCCTAAAAAGAAAAAAAAAACACCTAACAAAATATGACTTCATCAGAAACAATTGAGATTCAACCCCTTAGTGAAACACCCTTTCAATCCCTCATTCCCTTGAAATCAAACCTCTCAATTCAAGGTGTTGGTGTGGTAACTAAAAACTCTGTCTTGCATATCAATGCCCACAAACTCAATGGAAGGAACTTCTTGCAATTGTCTTAATCAATGATGATGTACGTGAGTGGCCGAGAGAAAGATGATTATTTCTTTGGAGAACACCCTCCCCCAGCAAAAAAAGATCCGTCTTTCAAACTTTGGAGGACTAAAAGCAATATGGTTATGTCATGGCTGATCAATTTCATGGAAGCCGACATAGGTCAAACTTTTCTCTTCTACAAGATAGCTAAAGAAATATGGAACGCGGCTAGAGAAAGCTTCTCTAAAAGTTATAACTCTACTAAGACATTCAAAATCAAGAGTTAAATTTGGGAACTGCGACAATGAGACATGACATTCACTCAATATTTCAACATTCTCTCTCGATATTGGCAACAATTGGATGTGTTCGAAGCCATGGAATGGTACTGCACAACAGATGCAATAAAATACCAAAAGATTGTCGAGAAGAAAAGAATTTTTTACTTTTCTTGCATGTCTCAACAAGAACCAAGACAAAGTCAGAGGGGAGCCACTAAACCTCTTCCTTCCATCCGTGAGGCATGTTCTGAAATCCGAAGGGAAGAAAGCTGGAAGAAAGTTATGATGAAGGGTTCTGTCATAGCTTTCCCTTAAACACGTCAGCAAAAGATCAGAGATGCAGATCGAATCGCCCGTTGTGCAACCAATGTCATCCTGTCTGAAATCGATACGACCTCCGACGATTATTCCGGCAATCGTAAGGGATAAACACTCTTTGAGTGAGTGTAAACTCCTAAGAATTAGAAAGGGAAAGGGAGAGACTAGAGAAATAGAGAGAAAGACTAGAGAGATATAGAGAGAAAATGGAGAGAAGAAATTATTTCATTCATTAATTGTTTCATCCAAAATACATTGACAAATTTATATAGTCTTTTGGTTCAATAAAACTAATTAATTATCTAACCAACTATCCTAACAATTAAGGAAATGGATCACCTCAATCCCATGGGCCCGGCCCAATTGCAACTTAGGTCGCACATTGAACACTTCTTCGTTTGGTTCTCTCTTCGTAGCCCCTGTCCAGGTTCTTCTTTTGCCGCCATAGCTATCATCTGAAATATCACCGCAGCAGCGCCGCCATTATATCCGTCGGGGTAGTAATGACTCTTCTGCGCGCTGCCATTTTGTTTTCGCATCTCTCTGCCCATTACCTCACCTTACTCGTGGCTTAATCTCGCCTCGCCATGGTATTCTCGGCAGTGCAACTCGACGAAACCAAGCATCGTCGAGGAGCTTTTGAGTAAACCCCTTTCATCGACGTCGAAGAGCTTCGGTCCAATCTCGATCTACCATCATCGACGGGGAGCTTTGGAGAAAACCTCATTGCCGTCGTCAAAAAGCTTCTGAGCAAATCTTTGGTCCACCTTCGTACCGCCATCGCTGTCGTCGAGGAGCTTCAAGCAAACTCTATATCTCCTCGAAGGTCTGTCCAAAAGAGGGCATGAGAACCGCAAGAGTGCGGTAGTGCAAGGTGGCTCGATAGACGTCGATGTGGCGGAGGGAGTGACGATTGTCGATGTCGACGGGAGGGTTAATGTGGTTCAGATTGGGAACGTTGGATATATATATATATATATATATATATATTCGTGTAACGTGTTCTACTTGAAGGTTTTGAAATGAATAAAGAAAAGTGAGACTCAAAATTAAGTAGTGGGCATAAAAATTTCTTTAATCGAAAAAAAAAAAATCAAAGTTAGGATGAGGAATTTTTTAAAAAAAAAAGAGTTGCAGAGTTTCCAAATGAAAAAAGATACTCTGAGCTAGGCTTCACATTTTAATTTTCACAACAATAGCCTAATCCACCGTTCATAAGCGAATAAACGGTCCATATTAAAAGCACTCATTAGTCTGTTTTTTTCATCATTTCCCATGACAGAAGCACCCAAAATCTTTACCTCCCCTACCCAATAAAAAAAAAAATCTCAAATTCTACAAAATGAAAAACTCTGAAACAATAAAAAACCAAAAATCAAATCGAAGCAATGCTCGAACTCATCTGTTTACAACTGAGAGGTTTGATTCGATTCAAAACTGTGGCAATATTTTACAAGCTTTAATACTTTCAAAAGACACAGAAAGTCATTGCAACAGCCAAACAACTTTAGCATACTGTGGTAACATATTACAAATAAATTAAAAGCAAACAAATGTACATTATTGGCAGTACAATGAATCACTCAAGTCCTTTGTATCGCCATCGTCAATTGAAGTCCGGCATTGAGGTCTATGGTGGAGGGGCGCAAGTACTGCAAGGGTCAAGGTATATGGAGTCGAGGGGCGCGAGGTCTGTAGGGGTCGGAGTCGAAAGGCAGCGGCGGCAGAGGTAGAGGTGAGCGTGAGGGAGAGAGGCGGAGGCAAGCGTGAGGGTGAGAGGCAGAGGCAGAGGCAGAGGCAGAGGCAGAGGCGAGTGCGAGGGAGGTAGAGGCAGAGGGCGAGGCGAGTGCGAGGGAGGTAGAGACAGAGGGCGAGGCGAGTGCGAGTGAGGCAGAGGCGAGGGAGGCTAGCGTGAGGCAGAGGTGGCGGCAACGAGCGCGAGGGCGGGTTGCTGCTGGAGTGTGGTGATGAAGAGAGGGAGGAGTGAGCGGGAGAGATATTTGAGAGAGAGATAGGGTGATGGTCAGCTGAGAAGAAGAGAAAGGGAAGAAAAAAAAACCCTAATGCTAACATAAACCTTTGATATTAGGGTTCAATTATTAAAAATTTAGGGTATTATTGCAATTTTTAAATAAATTAATGGTCAAATTATAATTTTTTTAGTGCAACGTCATCTTTTAATCGATAGACTTGGACAGAGGTGCAAAATGGTCTAAGTTAAATAGTTTAGGGTGCAAACATGGCAAAATTAATGAATTGGGTGTTATCGAAAAAAGTAGCACAAATATAGGGTGCAAATGAGTATTTTTTTCCCTTATATTAACATATTTCAGATTTTAGTAAACATTCAATTTCTTTATAAAATAAAACAAACAAAATTCACAAATAACTACTTCTTTTATTTATATTCAAAAAATGTTTATTACATCTAATTTGAAGGGCATATTCCTAACATATAGATGTTACTCACCCGTCATTGAACACCTCTATGAATGTCACATTGTTTGAAAAAGTTCCTTATTACTCAAAACCTAATCTTAAGGAGTAGAATATATGACAAAATATTAGGTTTTGGAACTTGTCACTCTTATGGTGTCGTATTAAACGTCAAATAATATCCTAATAATTCTCTACACTCAAAATTAGCATAGGAAAAGTTCAGGGACACTATTGTTAACACTGGCAATAAAATTAAACAGATTAATTAAGCATGAGGTTTGAGAATAGATTTATGCAATATGAGAAATAAAACAATTTAAACACGAGAATTAAATCAATGAGCACACATAACTAAGAGGTACTCTCCACCCTAACAAAGAATAATTGCTCACTGTCATTTCCATCAATTATAATCAAGTTATTGATGTGCTGTATGCCTCGAACTGAATAAATGCCATAGACGTCCTTTCAAAGGAAAGTAGCGCAAGACCATCTGAGGAATTTTCTTTCCCTTTCCTGTCTTCTGAATCCACCTGCTATGCTTGCACACTGGGCAAACTTGACTATTTGAAAATTCTTTCCAAAAGAATGAACAATCGAACTTGCACACATGGACTGACTCATAGCATGACCGAGTCCACGCAATTTATTCTTCGCATCATAGTACGAAGTGGGGACCTTAAAGAATGTGATAACTTAAGCAGTTCACAAATCATATCAAATGATTTATTCGTCCATTTATTTATCACCTTCAAATGCATCAATTTAACTAAGACGTTAAATGCTGATATTTGCTTGCACCCTGGCCATAACTCAGACTCTAAGTCTTCAAATAACTCCTCAAATGTTGTAGCCTTGTCATTTACAGGTTCAACATTATCATCATTATCATCCTCAACACGCAAATTCACCTCGTTTGCTAAATCATGGAGTGCTTCAGTCATCTCGTACGAGTGATGCTCATCGGAACTTTGTCTATGGCCAACATTAACAGAAGAGCTGCTGCACACCTCGTCCTCAACATGATAAACGGTGTAATTTGGATTGAAGCTGTAGTCGATAATTTGTGTACTGACCACATTCAGATTATGCCATAATCTATTCCAACACTTCATACATAGACATTTCACTAAACCGTCTTCATTTACATAATGGCTAACAAGCTCCAAAAAAAGCATCGGCACTGAGCCAATACTCATCCGACAATCGATTAGTCAAATGGATCCAACTTTTATCCACTGACATCGTGCTGGAACAAGACAAAAGCTAATACATTATTTGAATTTTATTATATTGTTGCTATTTAACCCGTTATTAATTTTATTTATTTATTTGATTTTGAATTTACACCTATTAATATTATTATGATGATTATTTGAATTAATTATTTAAAAACGAGTATCATAATTATTATTTTGTTATTCATTCTATTCTAATGGTTTTTTTTTTCACTTATCAAATTTGTTTGAGATTAAAAACATATATATATCGTTATTATTCCTTTTTTCTAATTGACTCCTAACGTATAAAAAAATTGAATCTCACTAGAACATATGTATATTGTTGTTAATTATGAAAAAACATTGTCTTCGAACTATACAATATTACTGTTTAACCAAAAAATATTGTAGTTCAACCAAACATATATTGGCATTTAAGATTTAATTTTATCATTCTACAACCTTTTGTGTCATTCTTACATAAACCAAATCTTTCAACATAAATAGTAAATTTTGTCATTTAACATATATTAGCTATTTTGACAACTACATGCATCACTTAACAAAAAGTATATAAACCAAATCATATTGTTCATCAAAATGCAGCATAACAATTATATCATTTATCCAACTAAATAAAAACATAACAATAACAATTCTATAATTTATCTAACTAAATCAAAACATATAATTTATCCAATAACAACCCAACGAGGGCTAAATTTTAACCCTCCATAATCCAAAATTATAACCAAAAAAATACAAATTTATCCAACTAAAACTTCAATATATATATATATATATATATATATATAAATCTTACGATAGTGGGTAGTGGACCACGTAGGGAAGCGGCGGTTGGTACTCGGCAGACTCGAACGGTGGATTGGAACAGCGTCGGGTGCTTGGCGGAGGCGAAAATTGAGAGTGATTTGGAGGGCAAGGGAGATGGCTAGAGACAGAGATGAACAAGAAGAGACGGGCGGCGTTGTTGGTCGGGCAGGGGGACGGAGGGGCAGAAAGGAACGAGCTAGAGAGAAAGGCGGCGCAAGGGAGTGGGGCATCACAGGGGCTTTGGGTATTTGGACGTGGCAGGGGTTTGGACGGAGAGGAGCCGAGAGTTTCGGCGGAGGGGGCCGACGTAGAGGGGCTTTGGGTAAAGGGGAGTCGGCGTGTCCTGGATTTGGGCAGAGGGGGCCGATGTAGCCTGGGTTTGGGTAGAGGGGGCCAGTGTTTGGACGGATGGCAGGTAGGTTTCAAAGAGAGAGAGAGCTAGAGAGGAAAAATAGAAAGAAGAGAAAAGAAAACCATCGGGATAAAAAAAAAAACCTAATCTAGCGACCATTAATGGTCGCCGAAACTTTTGTGGGACCACCTCCCTGCGAAAATAAAATTTTGTCCCAAAATTCTTGCGCGCTTTTTTATTATTAGCGACCATTAATGGTCACTGATAATAAATATTTGTGTGGGAAACTATTGCGCTAAAATTGTGGTCGCCAATTAGTTTCCGCGACCGTTAGTGGTCGTTGATTATAATTATCAGCAACAATTTCTAGCCGTTAGTTTTTTTCCCCACAAAAAAAAAAATTTTGGTCAGTATTTATTTATAGCGACCACTAATGATCGCTGATACTTACTAATCAGCGACCAGTGGTAATGGTCGCGTGGTAGCTGATAGATATATTTTTTTGTAGTGAAAGTCGGAATAAGATGTGATGAGTGAACCCAGTTTAGATTTCTTATGATGAGTTACGATTTTAGGTTTAGATGACGCTGAGAATGAGATTACGTTTTTAAGCCGTTTCTTGAAGCTCAAAGAAAACAATGTGAGTACAACCTCACTACAGTACTAATTAGTTAAAAAAAAAATATTAAGTTATGCATTGCCATGATGATGTGTCTGTGACGTTTGATTTTATAATGAAAGTTTTTGGGAATGAATAATAGTCTTTTTACACAATATAAGTTAATTTTGATGTGAATGTGTAATATTTTGAGAAAGAAGATAGTTTATTATGATGCTTTTTTTAAAAGAAAGTATGTATGATATTCATTATGCGTTTATGTTAATTTATTATTTATTCATGAATGCATGTCACTTAAATAATAAGTGAGACCTAAACTAAATAGACATGTCGTACCATCCCCTATGTGAGGTTTATATGATTATGTTATCTTGAGTCGACCTAAAGAAAATATAGGTATAGTTACTGGGACTCATAAACCTCGAGCTATCTAGAGCCAACGACGGGAGTGAGACGCTAACCAAGAAAGAAAGAAAGAAAGAATGGACACTTGGTCACCGATGACTTGTGCACCCCTCGTCGTCCATTGGTCAAGCATGCAACTCGGTACGTACATAGAAATAGATCCCATAGAAAGAATAAGAATGAAAATTAGAAAGATAATGATGATAAGAATGAGAATAAGATGATAATTAGATACAAAGAAAGAATTAAAGCATAAATGGTCACGCATTGCATAACTTATTTATTTTGTGAGAAAATAATTGTGCTCACTGGGCTTTTAGCTCACTAAATATTTTTCGTTCGTACTGTAGGTAAGAAACATATGGCATGAATATGCAATGGGTTATGCAGCGGTAGTGTCGAGAGGCAAAAAAATTGATTAACCACTATTGAGTTTTCATAAAGAATAAAGTGTGATGATTTAAAGAACCAATGCACTAACCAAGGCTCTGTCTTGAAAACAGTTTGATGAACTATCAAGTAAACTATGAATGATAAATATCTATTCCTCAGTTTGAGGAGTGTAGAATATCATATTTTCTAATTATTATTGATGTATTTATATTTATTTATTAGTCGTTAGTCATATTTTAATCATGTATATTGACTTAGTCAAGTTAGTTGGTTATTTCCTGATTCGCAGGGAGATTTTTATTTTATTCTAATATTCGGTATTACTTTCCTATTTAAATATGTACTCTAATTCTAATTTGTACATGAGGAAGTTATTTTCAATCCTCTAAAGTTATTCATAAAATATTAATTCTAGAGGTTTGTGGAGGTGCCGTATCCGTGTCATACGACAAATAGAAGAAGCGTTGAGCCCGGCTCGTCAAATTTGAGCCTTGGGTCGGATAAGGCACTAGATTTCAATCGGCAGTCCGCTTTCGACGAACCTGGTGACATTTTCCCCCCTGTAGTGAGGTGCTGGATGGTGAGCTAGAGTGACAACCACGAAGAGAAGCATCCCTACCCTGTGCTATGTGAATCAGTATCTGCAAACAATGAAAAGACGGGCGGGTTGAAGAAACCCAATAATAACTGCGGTACTGGCCATTTAGGCAATTAAGGAATCTTGTAAAAGCGAGACACATAATTTACGGTATATAGTAAGAATGGGCCAAGCCCAATGTTAGAATGTCAAGGAGTGATATATCATGATATGTGCTTATAATTATGACGTAATAATGAAGCATGCTTAAAATTGGCAGTTCAGCACATAATTGATTGTTAAGGATGTTGGTGTAGAATTTAAATCAACGCCGTGATCCGTACCTCTAGTGTGTGATACGGCAATGAATAGTGTAAATTTGAGCGGAAAGTAAGTACTCAGATATTTTTTAAGTGGTTCGACCCTCCGACGGAGTAATAGTCTACGTCCACTGTGTTTTTGATTTTCTCGAATGAGAAGGATTACAGAGTAATTTTTTCCAACCCCTTCCCCCTTCTCCCTTCCCGCCTTTTATAGAAATCCGGCAAGAGAGAGAGGGGAAAGTGCATTAAATGCGCCCCACCTAATCGCCCTTAAATCAGGGGATTAGGTGGACTTATCTAAATCGACCATACCCTGCCTGAAAATCAGGGGGTTGGTTACTAACTAATCACTTCACGTCATTCGCAAGTGAGGCGCCTACAGTCCATGTCAGAGGTGGCTACCATCGGGAGCGATCTTACTGTAGCCGTCCGCGCTTTACCCTTCGTCCGGGATCCCCCCGCTTCGCAAGGAGTCCCCCGACTCTCTTGATCTACCGCGAACGTGAGGCTGGCTGCAAGTTCCACTCATCCCCGAGCCCAGGGGATCTTGCTTTACGTCGCGTTACACCCTCGGGGTAGTTTATTTCATCTACCCTTGATTACATAAGAGCGAGGTCAACTAGCACTCCTAGGCGTCGTGAAAGTCAATACTCTTGCCGATTTGGCAAATCCTTGTCGTCGAGTGGGCATTCTCTCTGGAAGATTCTCGTCTTCGGGGACGACATCCTCGACGATACGTCCTCGGACGAGAATTAGCTAACAACATCTGCCCCCCAATCCCCGAGGACACGTGCCGTGCCCTCTGGGATTTCTTCCTGGGTACGCTCCTCCACTGAAAAGCCGCGCCGTTTGAGTGACGGGCAGTTAATGCTCTGACACACTTTTCGGGGGGTTTGCATTTTTCGATAATATTGGGGGACGTCAGGCAATTATTACCTCCCATCGAATCCTTTCAACCGTTAGATGATAAGGGAAAGATTCCCATCCGACGGCCCGGGTGTGGGCTCGAGGTTCGGGGATGAAACGGCGCGAGACGAAAGGACGCGAGATGAAACGACGCGACGAGACTTCGCCCTTTTCACCCCCTCTGCCTATAAAGCCTTCCTCACTCTTTACTCTCCGAACTTTTGCTTCCCTCACCATTTTTCTCTGAAATCTACGAGTTTGAAACCACCGTATTTCACGAGTTTTCTGACGTTTTCTGACCTTCTGCAACACTGCAAGCCCACCGGAGTCCGAAAGTTTCGTCGACGCTTCCGACCATTCAAGGTAACCTCTCCGACTCCGCAGAGCTTTTCTGTCTTGTGTGTTTGGGGTTTTATTGGGTGACTCACCGGACTTCTCGGCATCCGCAGACAGAAGATAAATATGTCTCACCCGACATCGCCGTCCTCCGGCGCCGGACTTGAGACCGGCTCTGCTGTCCCGCCGACGACGTCTCCGCCACCGCCGCCTACCGCTGTACGAAGAGCGAGGAGGAAGGCAAAGAATGTCGTGGCCGCCACAGAGCTTTCCTCAACACCTGCCGAGGGAAGACCTGGTGGGTCTGGCGCCGCCGTCGCGGCTCCTCAATCTGACGCCGCTCACCCTCCGGAGGCTCCGGCCACATACGCCGCTGACGACAAGGTCTCTAGGTGCTCCGAGACGGATGTGGAGCACATCCGGGAGCAGTTCCACCTCCCAGCGGCGATTACCACAAGGGCCATGTCTGCGGAGGAGCGTTCAGCACGTCCCCCACCCTCGATGGTAGCCTTCAGCAAGGCTATCATGAAGCACGGGGCAAGGCTCCCGCTCCATTACTTGGTTCGCGGGATCTTGGCACATTGGGGTCTTGCTCCCAGCCAACTCAACCCCAACGCTTATAAGATCATGGCCGGGATGCACATCCTATGGAGGCTGTGGTTCGCGGTGGACGTATCCGTGGAGGAGGTCTGCTACATGTACAAACCCTCCTCCAAGAAGTCCGAGGTGGGATACTTCTTCTTAGCACCGTGGGAGAAGAAGAAGATCCTGATGACGAACCTGTCCTCGTCCTGCGAGGGGTGGAAAGACAGGAACTTTTGGGTCGGGGGAGATTTCGACCCGTGCAGCTCCGTTCAAGGAGCCCCAACTCTCCCGCGAGCGTACCAAATTCCTGGTGAGTTTGGATTCTCGATCTCCCTTCCATTTTTCCTTTTATCTTTCGCATGTAGCCGTACTAACGCCGGTGGTTGCGAACAGGTTCCTTCGTCCGCACTTCTGTGACCGCGGTGCAAGAAGAAAGGATTACCACCGCCCTAGCGTACCCCGACGAGGCCAGGGACGTTTGGGCCCTCGTGACCGAGGACAACCTGATCACCTACGGGTGGATCGGGACTTGTATGGAGCTGGATCCGGACCAGCTTCGCGGGAAGAAGTCGGGGTCTAAGCAGACTAAGGCCCCGGCGGGGGCTAAGCAGACCAAGGCCCCGGCGGGGGCTTCTGGGAGTACGACCACTCCCCCCCATCAACCAGAAAGAGGGCGGCCACCTCTTCAAAGAAGCCCGCCGCCTCCAAGACCGCGGTTGCTCCACCTCTCCCCCCGTCCGAAGAGGCCGAGGACGAAGAAGAGGCCTCGGAGACGCCCGAGGAACCTCTTACGCGGAAGAAAAGATCGCGGACGGAGCCTGCTGTGGCTCCAGAGGTCATGCCTCCCGCGGTTCCTCAAGACCCGGGGTCTGCAGGGACAAGCCTCGGGGACGTTCCGTTTGGCGAGGCGGCTCGCCAAGTGCTCTCGGATGCCGCGGACATCTTCAGAGAGCAGCCGCCAGCTCCCAGTCCGCCGTCCAACTTGGCGCGGGATCCTCTACTAAGCGTGGAAGATTTCGCGGTGGAGCAGGCCGACCCGTCTCCTTCGGGGGCGGCTCCTACTCCAGACCGGGCGACGCCGGCTGGGTCTTCGGCCCAGTTTTCCCCGGGGTCGTGGCCCGCAGCTCCCATCGACATCGATGACGGTAAGCAGCTCCTTTGCCAACAAGTTTCTGTTTTAATGCTAGATCGGGTCTAACTAGAGCTACTTGCAGATGAGCTCTTTGGGATGTTGCGGTCGTCGCTTCCGGGGGATGTGCCCAGTCGCTCAACTCCACTCCGCGAATCTTCCATCGCGGATAAAGGCAAGCGACCGATGGAGGAAGACATTCCTTTTGAGGCATCGTCTCCGGGGAAAGCTGAAGCAACGCCCACGGCAGGCACCTCTTCCCAAGCTCCGACTTTGCTAACATCTGGGGAAAGTTCTGTCGAGGTTCCTCGGAGTCCTCCTACAAGGACTGGTCCCGCCAGAGACCCGCTGGAGGAGTTCGAAGTCCCTCCAGCGGGGGCTCCTTTTGGGGCGGGATCCCATGCCCCCTCGGGGGGTTTCCCCTGGACGCCAGAGCTCGGGCCTATGTTGGACGAGCTTTGGTCAGAGGAGGTCTTTAGGCAGCTCTCCGAGGATCCGCTCCAGGCTGGCAATCGCGAGGGCATGAGGCTGCTCGCGAAGGTAAATCCTGCCTGAATTTATATCCTCTTTCGCTTCGACTTGCTACTAATCTCAACTGTTGCAGGCAGTTTTGGCGAACTTCACTTACTCCCGGAGGTCGGAGGCAATTTACGCCCAGGGACGGGATGCTCTGCTCCAGGCTCGAGGCGAGAAGGAGAAGCTTGCGGCCCAGCTCCACGAACTCTCAGCTGAGCTTCGCGAACTCCGGGCTCAATCTGACATGTCCATCAGAATGACGGACCACGCTACCCGGAGCTTAGTGAGGACGAGAGAGGAGCGGAAGTCCTTCAAGGTGGAGACCTCTAAGCTCCGGGAGGAGCTGGAGAAAGAGAGGGAGGCCCACGCAGAAACCAAGGTCCGGCTCGAGTTGGAGCTCACTCAGGCGAGGGCTCAGCAGTCAGAGGCGTGGGAGACCCTAGCTGAGGAGCGTCGTGCTCGCGAAGAGAGCACTCTCTCTGAGAAAGCCGTCTTCGAGGCCGCCCTCGAGGAAGAGAGGAACTTGAGAAGTGCGGCGGAGTCACGGATCCAAGCCCTCGAGGGAGAGCTCAGAGAAGAGCGGGGGGACAAACGGCGGATCGAGGCCGAACTCAACGGGGCTAGGGCGCGAACACGCTCCGCGGTGGCTGACTTCAGAAACAGCCCCGCGTTCGAGAACCTCATAGAGCGGAGACGACAGGAGTGGCTTGCCAACTTCCATCAAAGCGTGGGGTATCGGAATGAGATCGCGCAGGCTATGGTTGTAGGTGCCAACCGAGCCTTGGATAGGCTCAGGGCCCTCCACCCCGAGTGGGACTTCGTCGAGGAGATCCGCCGCGAGTTTCCGCGCTCCTCACAGCAGCCTCCTCCCCAGCAGCCACCTCCGCGGCAACAGCCTCCGCGGCAATAGCCTCCTTTTTAAGTTTTTTTTTTTTTTTTTGTTCGGGGTCCTCATCCGGACGCCCGCCTTTTGTACTTTTTCCTACGATTAATAAATGATTTAATTTCTCATTTTCATCGTCTTGCCTGACTAAATTCCTTCGGGTATGTATAACGAGTGACCTCTCATTTCCCACGCTTTGGCCTAATTAGTATGCCTCGGAAGTTTTCCTTTGAGCGTGCCTAGCTCTTCTATTTTCTTGGAAGAATAGAATAGTTCTAGGAATAAGTTGGTCTGACTTCCCAAGTTAGTCTCCGAACAGGTTTCCTTCTACGAAGGAATAATCCCGATAAGATAAACCTTTGGGATAGGAAGTCTCAACGAGTAAGACCTGTGTGAGCCCTTCGGAACTCACATGTTCTAGCCTTACTCGCCTTCGAGGTACCTATAGAGCGCATCTATTTTCTTTCTGGTACCCCGGATGCCCCCTGGCTTCTTGGGCGCTTCGCGGCCGAGAAGACAGGATAGTGTTTTTAGGATTTATCCGCTCCGCGGTTCTATCTTTTATACACCGAGTTTATAGTCTACTCCGCAGACTTTTAATTGAACGCATTTGGAAATATAAAATATTTTTTCATTCATAAATAATTTACAAATACAAATGTGAGTAGAATTATAAGGAAATAAAAATACAAATTAAGGGAGCCTACTGGTAATACTTCTTGAGATGCTCCGCATTCCAGGGAAGTCTCAGTGGAATTCCGGCGAGATCCGCGAGCCGGTAAGCTCCCGATCGCAAAACCTCGGTGATTTGATAAGGTCCTTCCCACGAGTAACCCAATGCCCCCGCGCCGGGCTCCTTGGTATTCTGGAAAACTTGTCTGAGGACGGTGTCCCTGACTTTGAACTTTCTTTCCTTTACCTTGGAGTCATAATACCTTGCCATACGCCGCTTCTGGGCCTCCATCCGGATTCTTGCGACTTCTCGCCGCTCCTCGATCATGTCTCGCTCCGCGGCAAGGAGCGAATCGTTGACCGTTTCATCGAAATTTTCGTATCGGAAGGAGGAGATTTTGACTTCCGCCGGAATCATCGCCTCTGTGCCATACGCCATAGAAAATGGGGTTTCTCCGGTGGCCGTGCGGGCGGTGGTGCGATAACTCCAGAGGACCAGGGGTAGCTCCGCTGCCCATCGTCCTTCGAGGGCGTCGAGTCGTCTTTTCAAAGTGGTCTTGATGACCTTATTGACGGCTTCGACTTGGCCATTGCTCTGCGGGTAGTAAGGTGCGGAGAAATCTTTATTGATGCCGAACTGGTCGCAGAGGTCTCTTATTGCTTGGTTGTCGAACTGAAGGGCGTTGTCTGAGACCAAGGACTGAGGTACCCCGAACCTGTATATGAGATGTTCGCGAATGAACTTCGTCAGGTTCTTCTCGGTGATTGTGGCCAAAGGGATCGCTTCGGCCCACTTGGTAAAGTAGTCCACTGCTACCACGGCAAACTTGAGCCCTCCGGGTGCTGTGGGCAGTGGTCCGATTATGTCGATTCCCCATTTGGCGAAAGGCCACGGGCAGAAGATGAAGGTGAGTCGCTCCGGGTGAGCTCGAATAAGCGCAGAGTACCTCTGGCACTTGTCGCATTTTCTTGCATACTCGGTTGCGTCTCGCTTCATCGTGGGCCAGTAGAATCCCTGCAACAACGCCTTGTGTGCGAGCGATTGCCCACCCGAGTAGTTTCCACAGACTCCGTCGTGGATTTCATTGAGAACTCGCTTGGCTTCTTCGTTGTTGAGACAACGCAGCAAAGGGGTTGAGACTCCTCTCTTATAAAGCTTGTTGTTGAGCAACAAGTAATGCTCAGCATGATACTTGATTTTCCGCGCCAAGTCTCGATCTTCGGGTAGCTTATCATCTTTTAAGTAGACAATAATATCATCCATCCACGAAGGTTGAGCGTCGATCGCCTTTATTGCGTTTTGCTTGGTGATACTGGCCTCTGCCACGATTTCGACCGGGACCAAGCGGAGAAGCTCCGCATCTCGGCTAGTAGCCAATTTTGCCAGGGCATCGGCGTTCGCGTTATCTTCTCGGTCGATGTGCTTCACTTCGTGCCTTGGGAAATTCCGAAGTTCGGACTTAACCTTCTCTAGGTACGCGGCCATCCTATCATCACGGGCTTGAAACTCGCCCAGAACTTGAGAGACCACCAGCTTTGAGTCGCTGTAGACTACAAGCGAGTCTACTTGGAGTTCTTTGGCGAGCCTTAGGCCAGCGAGAAAGGCTTCATACTCGGCCTCATTATTCGAGGCCCTAAAGGCAAATCGCAGGGCACTGCTGATTCGATGATTCTCGGGGCTGACGAGCATGAGTCCGGCCCCCGAACCATTCTCGTTCGAGGACCCATCTACGTAGAGTTTCCACTTCGGGGGTTCGCTCAGTCCATCCCAATCCTCCTCCGAAGGAAACGTGAACTCGGCGATGAAGTCGGCAAGTGCCTGCCCTTTGATCGCCGTCCGCGGCTGGTACTGGATGTCGAACTGAGTCAACTCGACAGCCCATTTCACAAGTCTGCCCGAGGCCTCCGGCCGGCGCAGGACCTACTTCATCGGATGATTGTTGAAAACTATCACCGGGTGAGCCAGAAAGTAGTGGCGAAGCTTTCTAGTAGAGACGACGAGGGCAAGGGCTAATCGCTCTAGCTCCGGATACCTTAGCTCGGCATCGAGGAGGCGTTTACTGACGTAGTACACGGGCACCTGTACTCCAGCGGCTTCCTTGACTAGCACTGAACTGACCGCGTGCTGGGATACTGCGAGGTAAGTGAAGAGCTTTTCCCCCGACATTGGCTTCGCCAGAACGGGAGTATGACCGAGGTAAGCTTTGAGTTCTTCGAATGCTTGCTCCCACTCGTCGGTCCATGCAAACTCTTTACTGCCGCGGAGAGCGTTGAAGAAAGGGAGACACTTCTCAGTTGACCGAGATACAAACCTGTTGAGGGCTGCAATGCATCCGGTAAGCTTCTGGACTTCTTTTCCTCTCCGAGGAACTCTCATGTCGATAATAGCCTGGATCTTCTCAGGATTAGCTTCTATCCCTCGCTGGCTTACCATGAAGCCCAAAAACTTGCCTGCTCTAACCGCGAAAGTGCACTTATTTGGGTTGAGCATCATGTTGGTCTTCCTGAGGACGGAAAAAGTCTGATCCAGGTGCTCGACGTGATCTTGTGCCTTCGCGCTTTTGACTAACATGTCATCAATGTAGACCTCCATCGAGACCCCAAGCAACTCCGCGAATATTTTGTTCACCAACCTTTGATAAGTCGCACCCGCGTTCTTGAGGCCAAAAGGCATGACCTTGTAGCAGTACAACCCCCGATCAGTAATAAACGCCGTGTGCTCTTCGTCACGGTGATACATAGGGATTTGGTTGTAGCCAGAATATGCATCCATGAAGCTGAGGAGCTCATGGCCCGCGGTGGCATCAACCATCTGATCGATTCGGGGCACTGGGAAGCTGTCCTTCGGACAGGCTTCGTTGAGGTTGGTGAAGTCAATACAGCATCTCCATCTGCCATCCGGTTTAGGAACCAGCACCGGATTAGAGACCCATTCCGGGTATTTCGCTTCGCGAATAAACCCGGCCCCGATGAGCCTATCAACTTCATCTTTAAGAGCTTGGGCTCTTTCGGGATTGAGAGGTCTTCTTTTCTGTCGGCGGGCCGGGTGCCGAGGATCTATGTTGAGACGGTGGCACATCACGTCTGGGTCCACACCCTTCATATCGCTATGGCTCCATGCAAATACGTCTCGGTTCCTTCGTAGACAGGCAATGATGGCCTTGCGCACTTCAGGGCTTAATGAAGTCCCCATTTTGACTCTTCGTGTAGTGCCAAGGTCGTCCAAGTCTACCTCTTCAGTGTCCTCGGCCGGGCCCGCTAATTGCTATGGGATCGGGAGCCGAGGGTCTAGCTCACCTCGACCTTCGGATATGCCGATGGTAAGGGTCGCTTCACCCAAAGCAGCTTCTTCGGCCGTGCGCTTCCCCTTCGGGTCGGCGGGGGCCGATCTAATGCTCGTTGTATAACACATCCGAGCTTCATACTGGTTTCCCCGGATTACTCCGGCGCCACCAGGAGTGGGGAACTTGAGGCAGAGATGATAGATGGAGGTGACTGCCTTCATCGCCACCAGGATAGGGCGTCCAAGGATAGCGTTGTAAGAGGACCTACCCTTAACCACCATAAAGTTCGAGATGGCGGTTGATCTCGTCGGCTCTTCGCCGAATGAAACGGCTAATTCTATACTTCCCTCCGGGAAGATAGAATCTCCTGTAAAGCCGTGTAGAGGTCTTGCGACAGCTCGCAAGCTTTGAGGACTAATCCTTATTTTCTCGAGGACATCCAAATAAAGGATGTCCACTGAGCTGCCGTCGTCCACCAGACACCGGTGGACGAGATGATTTTCGATCATCGTAGAAATGACTAGCGGATCATGATGTGGGAAACGGACGCCTTCGGCATCCGCGATCGAAAAAGTGAGCGCGCTCGCACTCTTCTGAGGGGGCTGTAGAGATCTCCGCGACACATGGAACACTCCCCCGGAGAGCTCGTGTCGCGCTTCTCGGGCGTATCCCTTCATGGATCGCTGGGAGTGCCCCCCAGGATAAGGGCCTCCCGCGATCGTTCGGATTTCACCGTCGATCTCCCGGTTGTGCTGGTTTCGGTTATTGGGATTCGTCTCTTTGCGATATCCCTCAAGTTTTCCTCGGCGGATGAGATATTCTATCTCATCCTTCAGGTCGAAGCAGGTTGCGGTCGTATGCCCGGCCGCGTTGTGGAACAAGCAGAACTTGTCCTTGTGCTTCTCTGGCACCTTCCCCCTCAAAGGTGCAGGGGATCGAAAGTCAACCTCACTCCGCGAGTTGACAAAAATTTCGTCGATGGTGGCCGTTAGCTCATGGTATTTCTCATACCGCGGCCTGCGGGAACGAACCGTGCCGGACCCCGACGAGGGACCGGAATCACGAGGTCTCTTCTCGTCGCGAGGTTGTCGATTATGGCCCGTTGAGGCCTCGACAGGCCTCTCTTCTCTTTTCGGCGGTCCCCTTCGGGGTTGCCCCGGTGAGTTTTCGCAGAGCCGGACTTCTTCGAAGTCGCCGCTTCCGCGTTGATGTAGTTCCGAGCACGCCCTAAGAAATCAGCATACACCCTCGGGGGTTTCTTGCAGATGGAGAAGGCGAAGGGAGTGTCTTCGCGTACTGCGGAACTCGCGGCCAGAAGTAGGGCATCGTCAGACAGATGTCCTACCTCTACTGTGGCCTTGGTAAAACGCTGTAGCCAAGCTTGGAGACTTTCGCTTTCTCCTTGCTTGACCCGGGAGAGGTATGCCGGGTTCTTGAGGTGTCTACGACCCCCCAAGAACTGGGCTGCGAACCTCATTCTCAAGTCTTGCCAACTTCTGATCGAGTTGGCCGGGAGCCGATACAACCATCGGCGGGCTTCGCCCGCTAAAGTGGTGTCGAAGAGCTTGCACCAGATGGCTTCTGGATAGCCATAGGCACGCGCCCACGAGGAGTAAACTCCCAAATGATCGGAGGGGTCTCCGCTTCCGTCAAACAAGCTTACCTTCGGCAGCCTGAGACGATCGGGAACGGGGGTTGCCAAGAGAGCTTCCGTGAGGAGGGTGAAATCCCCATCCAGGATTCCATCACGGGATGGTTCACCAAGAATCCCGCGAATGCGCTCTATCTCCGCGGGCGAGAATTCCTGGGATACCTCGGTCTGCTGGCTAGTACCAGTGTTGACCGAACCCTCGCAGAGGCGCTCCCTCACCGGGAACCGCACATCTTCGGGGATGGCCCAGTGCGCGCCGGGGCTCTCTTGGTAGTGTCTCGCTGCAAAGGGCCTAGCCTAGTAAACACCGAGCCAGGCTGAGCTGGCGTTACGCCTTCAGCCACGGGTCGCGATGGTCCCACCGGGTTGGCCGGCAACTACGGTCCTCCAGGATGGGCGGTGGACTTCTGGGCTGGTGCAGTCCTACGCCGGCGGGAATGATGAGTTTCGTGCGCAAGGTCGCATTCTAATGAGCCCTCTTCAGGCGTCGTGTCGACGTCGTCTGCGTTCCGGAGATTAGCAGCAGCGTCGTCAGCCTTTCGTCGTGCTCGGAGCACATTCGCGTGCTCTGCGTCTGTCAGGAGTGGAGGTGGACTTTGGTTGTGAACCAGAGTCTCCATCGATCCGTTCATTCTCGCCATGGATTCCTCCATGCGCCGGATTCTGTCCTCGAGCGCTTCTTGCTCGGCAGTCAAAGGACTTTTGCCGCTACTCCTCAAGTTGGGCGCCATTTGATCTCCGGTCAATTAGTGCGATGAGAAATAGAGAAGGCGGGAAGAATCTTACAACAAAGACGGAGGTTCTGGCCCTCCTTCTAGCGCCAAGCTGTTGGTGTAGAATTTAAACCAACGCCGTGATCCGTACCTCTAGTGTGTGATACGGCAATGAATAGTGTAAATTTGAGCGGAAAATAAGTACTCAGAGATTTTTTAAGTGGTTCGACCCTCTGACGGAGTAATAGTCTACGTCCACTGTGTTTTTGATTTTCTCGAATGAGAAGGATTACAGAGTAATTTTTTCCAACCCCTTCCCCCTTCTCCCTTCCCGCCTTTTATAGAAATCCGGCAAGAGAGAGAGGGGAAAGTGCATTAAATGCGCCCCACCTAATCGCCCTTAAATCAGGGGATTAGGTGGACTTATCTAAATCGACCATTGCCTGAAAATCAGGGGGTTGGTTACTAACTAATCACTTCACGTCATTCGCAAGTGAGGCGCCTACAGTCTATGTCAGAGGTGGCTACCATCGGGAGCGATCTTACTGTAGCCGTCCGCGCTTTACCCTTCGTCCGGGATCCCCCCGCTTCGCAAGGAGTCCCCCGACTCTCTTGATCTACCGCGAACTTGAGGCTGGCTGCAAGTTCCACTCATCCCCGAGCCCAGGGAATCTTGCTTTACGTCGCGTTACACCTTCGGGGTAGTTTATTTCATCTACCCTTGATTACACAAGAGCGAGGTCAACTAGCACTCCTAGGCTTCGTGAAAGTCAATACTCTTGCCGATTTGGCAAATCCTTATCGTCGAGTGGGCATTCTCTCTGGAAGATTCTCGTCTTCGGGGACGACATCCTCGACGATACGTCCTCGGACGAGAATTAGCTAACAACAAAGGACAAAGCATATAAAAAAGTAATAAATCAGCCAAATGTTCGTGGGCAAGTAATAAATTAGATAAGCAATCTAAACGGTGGCCAAATGGTAATGAAATAGCCTATCGGCGGTAATAGCCAAAATCGGCTGTAGCAGCTAGAATCGACATTAGGAACGATAGCCATTATATAATGATATTAGGGAATAAAGTCAAAGCCGGAGCCATAAAGCGAAGTATGAGTGGGCACAAGTAGGTTCATGTAATTAAAATAATGAAGAATTATCCTTTACAAATTTATCAAATCACGTTACTGAGGATCTTTACTACAAAATACCCTTGTGATAACCATAGAAAGCCACATAGGAATCTGTCTAAGAGGAAAAGCGTTTGTGTGGAGAAAACAATAATCCACTCACAATGGGCGGTCCCGGAGAACACCAAGATAGATGGTCCCGGAAGATCATAATATGATGTGGTCGCGGAGGACAGTAATAGAATCCCAGAGGATAGCGGCATGGTCTTGGAGGACGATAACGTGTGAGTGGATGGGTAAGATGAGAAGAAAGAAAATCAGCGGAGGGTTATTCACAGGGGCATCATTGACAATAAATTCCTCGATTTACATGATAAAACACATGCTTTGGGACGACTTCTATATCTAAGACAATGCATATAATCACGTAACCATGTAAGATGCAAGTGGGCCCTAGAGTGGTTATAACTACATGAATATGACAAATAAACAAGATGAGTAATCAAAATGGTTAAGTAAAGTGTGTGATTAAAATAAATGGACATCAAATAAAGCATATACGCAAGTATCATATATGAGCACGACAATATGACTATATATATATATATATATATATAGTAGCTAGTGTGTCATGACACATATGATGCATAAATATGCAATTATTGACGGTAAAATAAATGTGCAAGTAGGATATGGAACCATTGGCTTTAAACAAAGTGGATAGGGACACTTCACCAAACAGTTTAATCATTTCATATGAAGCCCTATTCTCTTTGACTTAATGGAGACACATGGAAACGTCCCATCAAACGATTGTGTGCATCATAGTGTGACGGGTCGAGACCACAACACGATGCCCCATGTTAATGTGGATGCTACGCCAAGGACGTGGAACCGAGTAACGGAAACTGCCACGATTTTGGGTAACGACCGATAGAAATAGTACGATGTCGGAATAATACTTGGTCAAATTCGCCTACATCAACCGAAGTCACATCATCAGGACAACTGAGGGTCTAATCCATAAATGACGATTTTAGACACAGAGTATGATACATGGGCTAGCTGAGCTCATCGCTCCGTGTTCATAATTTACAACCGGGTGAAAGGGTGTATTTGAGTATATAGACAAGTGTATATATACTCAAATACAGAAGAAAGAGAAAAGTATTGTAATGTAAATTGCAAGAATGTGAATTACAGAAATGTAAATTACGAGAATGTAAATTGCAAAAGAAATAAATAAAAATAAAGAACAGGACGAAGGCTTAATTTACGGAAGAAATAAGACGATGGCCTGATTTGCAGAAGAAACAAAATAAAAATAAAGCACATGATGATGGCCTGATTTGCAGAAGAAACAAATGCAAATAGAGCACAGGATGAGAGCCTGATTTGTAGAAGAAATAAATAAAAATAAAGCACAGGATGAGGGCGTGATTTGCAAAAGAAATAAATAAAATAAAGAACATGACACCTGATTTGCAGAAAAATAAAGTGCGAGAATGCAAAATATATGTAGTAGATGTCTGTGTCATATAGGGCGTATATTACTTATATAGTATATAGATGATAGAGGATTAATATGTTAGTGTGGTACTTATTAGTACTTATTAAGTAAGTAAGTATATATATATATATATATATATATATATATATATATATATATAGAGAGAGAGAGAGAGAGAGAGAGAGAGAGTATAGTATGATAGTATAGTAGGATGAATCACGAGTTAGCATAATATGCATAAATAATATGACCTAATCAAATAATCATGGACCAAAGTATAACAAAACGGGCCTAAACTATATTTAAGCATATGAGCTCAAAATGTGATTAAGCTAAATGGGTTAAGACATGAATAACATTAATGTAAACATATGATCAAGGTAACATGGACAAAACAATATCAAGACAAGACAAAAATGAGATAGGCTTGGATTGGTGGACATATGATGGTTTTAGATCATTTTGAAAGCCTAAACACCACATCTAAGTCAAAATAACCATTGGGCTTTATAATATACTCATGAGGGACTATTTAGAAGTGTTACTCATTAAGGACTATTTGGAATATTAATTTCATGTTTTGGTGTCATTTAGACTATAAAAACACCCCCTAAAGCTGGTAAAACGTGCAATCTTTAAAAGTGTGCATTTTGTTCAAAACAAATTATTTCAATGACCATAAAAATAAGAGGGAAGGTAAAATAGCATATATAGGTCATGGGTAATATGAATAAGTAACTAATAACTCATTAAAATATGCTTAAGTATGTTGATTTTGTGCATAAAAATAAATTTTTTTGCCTAAACATAATGTATAAATATAACCATATGGTAAGATAAAACATAATGTAACCACATAATGAATGTTTGAGTATTATATGATGACAATATGATGAAAATGATATAATATAGACCGGTTAATACAAGTTTTAAAGTAATAAAAAGAGACATTACCATGAAACCATGAAATGATACTAAAATGGTACAAAAGTAATAGGTGAGATATATGGATAAAAAAAAATAGTAGCATGATGATAATAATGACCATAATGAAGCTAAAATATTTGTTTTAGTATGAAAATGGTTTCTAAGAAAATTTCGGCAGAGTAATGATGTATTTTGAAAAATATCCCGAAGACTTGAAAAGAGTGACATTAGAACATGAGTAATGCAAAAATATTAATTTTTCATACCAAAATGGCTACCGAAATTCTGGTAGAGTAACGACTGGACTTTTGAAAATGCTCTGGGAGTTTTGGCAGCATAACAATGTATTTCAAGAAATGCCTCAAAATTTTAGAAGATTAATATTAAGGCATAATTTTTTCACAAAAATTTAGACATAATAAGGGGATATAGAACCGGCCAAATAATGAAAAATAACAACAAAGTGCAAATATAGAAAAATAGCACCGTAATAAGCCATAAAGTAAATAAGCATGGAAATAGCATAAATGAGCACAAAATACTAAGTAATGAAGTGAAAGAAAATAGAAAGTAAAGTAAAGGAGTAGAAATATCCTCCTAGTAGTGGTAAATAATGACTAGAACATCACAATGTTGAAAAGGATGGTGTAAATGCCATGTATAAAAGGATTTTGACTATTTTGGATTATGGAGACCATGTGAGGGACAAGGGAATGATTGAAGATGATTTTAATAAGTTTAAAAGCTGCTAGAAATGATTGGGAGAAGTTGATAGAAAAAAATGACTTTTGGAGGATTTTGATTGGAGATAATCTAGAGAGAGAGAGTGACTTTTTGGAAGTTTTTGGAGAGAGAGGGATAGAGTAGCGTATAAGGGACTCTTAGAGGTGTGAACGTGTATTGAAGTGGTTTTGATGTATGTTCAAGTATGTCCCACCATATGGTGGAGGCCCCTATTTATAGGGCAAAAGTGTGCTCTTTCAAGGCTTTTCAAAATTGAATTTCTATCAGCGGTTCGGTTATTTACTTTTTAAGGTAACTTTTTTAACTAGAAAGTTAAGATGTGGTAAGTAATTAACTTTAATCATAAAATAAATGAGTTTGTAGCGGTCCTTTGATGGAAAATTATAGTTCCCCCCTTGTATGACTTGGTGACTAAGCAAAAAAAACTTGGAGAGCAAATAAAACAAAGCAAGCTCATCCTTATCCATATTTCTTCTAAAAGCATGTGTGACGGGGCTGATTGGTAGCCTATGTAAACGGTTTTGGTGGCAAAAATTCCCAAAAAGATTAAAGAAATTAACCGCCGACAGGCCAACAGTTTTGACGAATCATGAACCGCCTACTAGGCTAGCTATGATTACTTGGTGTTTTGACATTTTAAATATAAAATAGGATCTCAAATTGCCCCCTGTACTTCAATTTGTTACATCCGTTCCCCTTATACTTTTAAAACATCTCAAACTTGTCCTTCCGTTAACTTTTCCATCCAAAGTTGCCATTTTCCATCCAAAGTTGCCATGTGTCACATAATTAGATAGGTTTTTGTGCATTTATAGGTGAAATTATATTTTTGCCCCTATTTGATATGTTTTTTCTTTTAAGGTTTTTTTTTTTTTTTTGCTAGAAACACTTGATTGAAAAAAAAAACTTTTTTCTTCAATCAAGTGTTTCTAGCACAAAAAAATAAAATTAAAAATTATCAAATTTTCAGCTGAAGAAAAAACTAATTTTTTTTAATCAAGTGTTTCTAGTACCAAAAAAAAAAACTTGAGAAAAAAAAGTATCAAACAGGAGCAAAAATATAATTTCACCTATAAATGCACAAAAACCTCTATTATTATGTGACACATGGCAACTTTGGATGGAAAATGGCAACTTTGGATGGAAAAGTTAACTGAAGGACAAATTTGAAACGTTTTAAGAGTATAGGGGGAACGGATGTAACAAATTGAAGTACAGGAGGCAATTTGAGATT
Organism: Boehmeria nivea var. tenacissima; assembly: GCA_018132145.1. NCBI lineage: Eukaryota > Viridiplantae > Streptophyta > Magnoliopsida > Rosales > Urticaceae > Boehmeria > Boehmeria nivea. Next base: position 1,935,203 of record CM030886.1, read on the forward strand.
CGGGTTAAAGTAGAGGAAGAAATGGTGAAATTAACCCTATAAAATAATGATATGATGACCATATATATGAGTAGTCAAGGCTAGTATGGGCCTTATTGGGCTAAATTAATTTTGGATCATAATATAAATTACTTAGAAAAATAACCCTTTTTGATGATGGATTTTTTAGAAAATATGGACTTGCCTAAATGTATTTGGTCATGACATATATTATGTCTTCATCAATGATGTCCAAGTAGTAGGAAAAAAAATGAGTTTATTCATTCCTTAATCAACTCAAATAAATCTCACTTTGAAATTATGTTCATGAATTTTCCAGGTCAATTCACAAAGTTTCAGTAATGGCATTATTTGTTGGTTTTACTTTATATTTTGTGCTTTCCACTCCATAACCCAATATAGCACCCCTTGATAGGCTTGGGGTTTGGATTAAATATCTGTGTGCTAATTATTATTTTTTGATAAAATATTCATGTTGTAAATATGTCATTTTGGTAAAATATTCATAAAAGCGAAAGCATTAGCACACGATTATTTAATCTTTATAAGAGTGTGAATTAGTACCTAACAATGATGTGTTGGGCCTCATATGGGTTTTTGATGGGCCTTCAGGGCATTTACGATTTACTTTCCGGGTTCGGGCTCAATTTACACTTTGTTAAATTTTGACCATCAACAAGGTTAAAAACTTAAATATTCTACACTTTCTTTGTTTGTCACCGTATGTTTAGACCTTTTTGCATCACATTTCTATTTAAAATACCTTAACTTAGTTGATTTAAGCTTATTATTTTCTTGCGATATTACTTTCTTTTGTTCTTTTGTACGTTGTTGAAGACTTCTAGGGACAATAAAGAGAACTTGGGATGAATTGATGATAATTGGGAAAAGGCATGCATAAGCAAGTCATGAAAACGATACGGATTGTCTTGAACTAGCATTACGGTACTGATCTAGTAGGACTGCAGCACTAACCCACTATAATTGCATTAGCGTTGTGGCACCATATTATACTTAAAAATATCAATGCACACCGTTGTGAATCGAGTTACCCTAATTTTTAAGAAGGCATAAGTAAAATACTATAGAGCACAATTTAGAGAGAGAGTATAGAGAGAACAACTATAGAGTAAGACGGGAAATCCGATTTTCATATTGGAATACTCAATTCAAGTAGCAATGTGAAAGACACGAAGTAACTAGGGGTGTAGAAATGTAACATAGACTAATAATACTGTGAAGGATTATTAAATTGAATAATCAATCCTTCTCAACGTAATATCTATTTTAATTAAGTCTATAGCACAAAGTCTAGGCCTAATTAAGTTATCCATGATTAAATTATGAGTGAATCTAATTTGACCTATTCTTAAATAAAGATAGAAAATTAAGTTCCCCATGATTGTTAACCTAAACGAATGAAAAATCAATTCAATCGGAGCCAATTGGATTAACAATACTAGAGGTGGCAAGTGATCCATTGGCCATAGTTTTCTCATATTGATATATTCTTGTTTAATATAGTTTTGATTTCAATTTAATTTCTTTAGAATTTATTCAAAGCCCGTAATTTATTTTTTTTTTAAGAAATATTGATAAGTTGTTATTTAGTGTCTTAGTGAGATCGACACTTACTTCAGTTATACTGGTTATAGTATTACCTCTGCACTAGGACACTAAATAGCAATTGATTAATATTATTTCTGACGCATTAGTTACCTCCTCAAAAGTTCTTATATTGTATGACTTACATATTTTTTTTTTCAACCAGTAGGATTACATCTGCTTTGTTGATGGAGAAAATTTTACGAAGTGGTACCATTTGAATTTATTTAAAGTTATTTTTGTCAAAAGTTAATGTAAGATGTAAAGAGTTAAAAGTGACATAAATTGAAACATCCATCGTGAAGGTAATATTTTTTTTAAGTTTTTTATTTTATGTGTTAGATCTTTGATCCAACATTGGCCTTATATATGAAATAATTATTTATGCAGGTTATCATATTAGGTTAAGCCCTATTAAAAGTGACCTAATAAGATTCTGGTATTTGTACTTTAATGTATCTGATGGTGTATGAACCTTTAATGTGTAGAAACTGAATGATAAATTTTTATTTTTATGAGGGCTAAAATAGAATTATCAAAAGAGAATATGAAAGTTATCTCTATAAATAACGGTTATAGTCCTCAGGTCACACATATTATTATTATTCCCTTCTATCATGTTAAGAGAGAGTGTATAGAGAAAATTAAAGGGTTATCTCAAGAAAACGTGTTGATTAAGAAGGCCAACCGCACGGCTCTAAAGGACTAATAGTTGCTATGGATTTAGTTATGTTATCGTATATATGTGTATCAATCCTTAATGATTACGCATGAACGAGACTAGAGTTTATCGGTGATGATTTTCACTAAAAGTGAATTTTAATTTTACAAGTTGTATTGTGACAGTCACAATCCATTGAGCTAAAAAAAAAGGGCAAGATATGGTAAGTTGTACAATTCCGCAACGCTTGGATAAGGTGAAGGTCTAGTGTAATGGTTCCGAGACTATACAAGTACAAGACTGTGTGGTTAAGGTACTCCAAGACTGTACAGGTATGCGACTTTATGGTTAAGGAGAGAATAAAAGATTTAATGGTACCACCTTAACTAACAAGATGCATCTTTTTTTTTTTTTTTTTTTTGTAGCCTATCACGTAAGAACTCTACATTTAAGCGTGCCTGACTTCAAGCGATGGCTGACCTCTCGGAAAGTTTTCTTGGTAAACATGCGAGTGAGGACACTGCACGCTGAAAGGATGGGGCAAGTCGTTGATCCGAAAAGTACCCTTATAATTGGTATTGGAGCCTTGACCCATCCGGAAGTGTGACTGACGGCGGATGTTAGGCCCCCAAAAGGAGGAGTGATTGTGATAGTCACAATCTCTAGTGTAATAGTTTCGAGATTATACAGGTATGAGACTGTGTACTTAAGGTACTCTAAGACTGTGCATGTATGGGACTGTAAAATTAATGAGCGCTTAAAAAATTTGATAGTACTACATATACTAAGAAGGTGCATCTTTTTTTCGGTAGCTCATAAAGTAAGAACTTCACAATTAAACGTGCTTAACTTGGAGTGATGGGTGACCTCCTAGGAAGTTTTCTCTACAAATATGAGAGTAGGAAGAAAGCACGCTGAAAGAACTCATGTTGGTTTGTGGGGCCAGTCATTGTTCCGAATAATAATGTTTACATGTATTAGAGTAATCATGTTTGATCATTAGGAATTCTTATAATTTCTTTTGGGAAAGGATTTAATTTGACAATTATGAATTTTTACATATTTATGATTATGTATGACCGTGTTTGTTTTTTAATCCTTGAATTTGGTCACCTGTTTATATATATATATATATATATATATATATATATATATATATATATATGCTTGGGCGTGTTTGGGGGATTGTGGGGCTAGCTATAGGGATTGAAGCCATTGAAATTTTTTTTAAAAATAAAAAAATATCCCATAAATTTATTTTTAGAAAATAATTTAACTAACATATATATTTTTTTATATTCAAATTAGAAATTAAGAAAATAATTTATAACCTAATTTTGACACACTACGTCCGGCCATGTAAAAGAAATATAGGAAACTAAAATTAAAAAAAAATAAAACCTTATTTCCTAATTTATTATGTGTATAAGAAATGTACTCTAATTTGAGATAATGAGAATCTTCTCATTCTCTCTCCTTGGCCCAAAAATTTACCCACCACCCTGAGGGATTTGATTTTTTAAATTTCAATCTAGCTAATTAGGATTTAACAAAAAATAAACTATAACAGATATAATTTGAATGACCAATTATCTATTAACTAGATAATTTACAAAAACTCTTAATAAATATTTAACTTTTAAATATCTTGTAAATATTTCATATTTAATTTACTTATTAATTTGTAATAATTATCAAATTACAAAATAATAAAATACTACTCTCATAAATATCCTAAAAGTGACGCCTACACAAGGAATGACTTCCGTGTGAAAATTTTCATTTTGTGATAAAAAAATATAAACATAAAATTAAAGTAAAAAAATAAAATAATTAACTCGAGCATCTTAGCTCGATTTATTGAGACAGAGAAACACTATAGACTTGTGAACTCGAGCTCTAATAAACTTAAAAATTTAAATTAAAACTCCTTAATTGATTTTTTCGTTTATTGATCCCGCGATTACTCTACTAAACATTCGGGATTAAACTCCCGAGGTTCACAGATATTTTTTATTCGAAAATATTGCGAACTGTCCATTATTATAATCATTATGTGACAATCATTCATTCACTAATGGTTCACAATTAGAGCTAGGTGAAATTATTGTTTTAGCCCTCGATTATATATTTATCCTCAAGTACCATTGAGTAAACTAATAAAAGGTTAATTCGTAATTGCTTAAGAATTAGAGCACTCAAACTGTGTAATTCTAGAAGTCAACACTTAAGGGAACTATTTTAACTATATAGTTGTGAATTCCAAATATGTAATTCACATTTCCAGCATCAATGAATTTGCGACTTCCAAAATGCAAGTATTAAGCTAAGTTGCTTTTGGGCCGTAAGAAGCAAATTACAAAATCCGTCAATCCAAAAGAGAACTCTATGAACAACTAAAAATTAAAATTATCTTTCATATGATTGTATAATGACATTGATTTGAATATTTATAACGGTACTTAAATAAAGACTTTAGAATAGGGTAGATCAAAGTCCTATATAATCTTTATTACATAAAATACTTCTACTCTGGTGTTAAATACACTGACAATTCGAACCAGACGATCACGTTCAAATTGTCGTGGATAATGTTGCTGATTACCGACCAATGAGATCTTTACTACTTAATCTATCACGGACTAATTTAAATACTTCATCTTATCATTTTAATTCTCTTGTACGAACACTCTTTATATACTAAAATTATAATTTAATCAATATACTATAAATTTTAATGAACATTCAATTTATAATAAAATAAAAAATAAATCAAAATTCACAAATGATTATTTTCTTTTTCATTTTTAGAAAACTTTTATTACATTTGTCTAGATATATACATTTAACATATTTGTGTTATACAGCAGAGTTAAAATTCAAGTTAATGAGATATATATATATATATACCAAAGTACAAAATTGAAACAATTAATGCACAATGTTGGAACATATAATATAGAGATTTTTGACTAACTGGCATGTTTTTAGTCTTATTTTTAAAAAATTGATTTCTGTTTATTATAATTAAGTTATTAGCCTTTTGTTTCGTTATTTTTTTTAGACATTATACATTGATTATTATGTCCTTTGTTACGGAAGGTAACAATGTTACAGACTGTAATAATTTCTATTACAATAGATAATAACTTTTGATACAAACTATCACAGACAAAATTTGATACACATATGTAACAAAATATCTAATTTTTATTACACATTTGTGTGTTCAACATTTGTTACATGTTGTAACAAATATTGTTACAATCCGTAACAATATTTGTTACAGATTGTAACAAAATTTGGGCGAACATGAGTATTTTGAGCAGTCCGGATGTATATGAATGAGCCTGGAGGCTAATAACTTAAGTTTTGGATAATAGTTCATTAAAAAAAAAACTATTTTAACATGCCCATTTTGTTATTGGGCCCATATGATATATACTAATTTAAAGTTATAATAACTCGACCATTACACGAAACAGCCTGATTGCCAAGCAGGTACTAATCTCGGAAAACTAAATTAATATATTTGTCATTATGTCATTATTCTTGTTTTTCAGTTACAACACAATATTTTCAGTATTAACAGTCGATATTTGTGGTATCTCTAATATTTTCTTCAGCAAATTCCGTACTAGAACTATTGTCACAGTTGTTCTGATCGGCAAGCAGATGGAGTGGCGGTGTCTGTTCCGGCCAGTCTCCGAGCTCCCAGTATTCTTCGGCGTCGATGCTGTATTCAGAACAATCCATGCTTGCCATAGCCAAAGCTTCAATCGACATATATATCTATATATATATATATATATTATATGTATGTATTGCTTTTTTTTTTATCAGTTAGGTAAATAGCTATTTTGGACTGTCTGTTTTTAAAAAATAACTACAGTTTCAAAAAAATTTAAAAACTAGCCATAAAACTGTAAGAAATTTCTTACAATAACAAAAATACACATAAAAAAACTGTAATAAATTTTTGACACTAGGCAAAAATTTTGTAAGAAATTTCTTACATGACTAGTTTTTAAATTTTTTGAAACTGAGACTATTTTTTAAAATTATTTTATAAACAGTGGCTATTTTCTTAAAATTCCCTTTTTATTTCTCGCTCCTCAAATTTATTTCTACTTCTCAGGTTACTGATTAGTATATGTCTCATTTGGAAATCTTGACATCTGCTGATGTCCTCTATTTAATAGGAAATTTTATTAAAGAGCCATTTGTAGTAAAGAAAATCACGGGATAATATCGAAAGTGAGATTCTGATGATTGATATCTCTTAGGTTGAAGATATAATTAATAATTAATTATAAAGATGGGTTTGTTATATTTTGCTATTGCATATTTCATGGAACGTAACTCATAGCAAGATCAGTCAATTCGTTATCATGACACAGAAACGATATCTTAATTAAAATTCACGTGATCAGAGAGATCTAGTTTAGTTCATGTGGTAATAACAAAACGTGAAATATAAATTTTCAACTCAGAATTAAAAAAAAAAAAGCAAAAAAAACGTGTATATATAGACCGAGTCCTTTATATGCTCATAATCATCTTGAAGGAGTTCTAAATGAAAATTCTTGGTCACGAGTTCGAGTATGTCCTCGATTTTACTCTCGAAAATAATTGTTATAAAATAATGTAAAACTAAAAACACGTTATGGAAATTATATTATTAATTAGACCGTCTCAAATATAAGGGTCAAAAAACGCTAATGTTAAATTTGTCGAAAAAAAGGATAAAAAATATAATATATAGCATTGATATTTCAATCCATTAATGTGATCATTCTAAATCCTGCAATAATAATTTTAAATTATTGTTATTGTTGTTAAGGTTTTTAATTTTTATAGTTGTTGTTATTATTACTATAATAGTAGTGAAACAATCAAACTATCACTAAAAAGATTACAAGTAGTAATAATAACTATTTAGTAGAGAAGAAAGTTTTAAAATATAAAATTATGATCATCCTTTTTACATTAATATTATACGAACAATTTCAAGTACAACATTGGTAAAATTTAGTACCAATGAAATATGATTTTGCATTAAAGAATACTTATTCATAGTAAAGTGTTAAAATATGTTATATCTGTAGGACCCCTTTTATATATATATATATATATATATATATATATATATCTTATCTTAAACCAATGGAAGGTATTTTCTAGATTTTGACATAATTAATTATTGAAGTGTGCTATATGTACAAGTTGATATCAGGCAATCAGCCCATCAAATTCCCGTGATCAGAGACCAAGCATCAGTCTTCGAACAGACCTCAAAAAGTCAAAATTATGAAAATATGATCCTATAATATGCAAAATTGTGATTGCGACTTAGATAAGATCTTGACCACCTATGAATGGTTTTGGGGATTGACCTAATTTTCAAAGATCAACAACTATTATTGGCATTTTTTTGCTTATCATATGAAGTTGTACTGGACCAAAATAAAACTTAGCTTAAGGAATAAAGTACTTGTAAATAAAGGAAAAAGATTGATGACATTTGGAGCTCTTAATTTTTTATTAAGCCATTTTAAATTTTTGTTCGCACTTAATATCATTTTTTCCTTCTTTAAAAATTAGCATAAAGTTCAAAAAATAAGTTCAAGAATGATATAAAATACAAGGTAAATCCTTTTAAAGAATGCCTAAATTTAAATTCCCAAATAACCCTTGTGTTTTCAAAATTAACTACAAAGAGGTCATTGGCTTCAAATTTGTGTTCACTTAGGGTATCAAAAGACATTATTACCCTTAAATTTTTTACTTATTACATATCAATAAATTTTGTATCACAAAAATTTTTAAAATTTAATAATATTCAATAAATTTAGCCAAGGACCCAAAGCCCATTTTTGTTCTAAAGACCTAGTATTAGCCCGGCCCAATCGACCCAAGCGCTAGAACGGACCACCAAGCGGCGAGGGTGGATTGCAGCCGGCCTATGCGGCCCGCGTCCTTGTGCGCCTTGTAGCCCTTCGGACAGCGGGCCTTAGCGTGTGCCAGCCACGCCCTTTCGCACCGCAGAGAGTGCCTATCTGCACACTAGGGCCCCTGTATGCCTTTTTGTGCGCCTTGCAGCTTGCCCCGACTTCTCGCGCTCATGACTGGATGGCCACCCAGGCTGCTGCCTAGCTAACTACATAGCCAACTGCTTTGCTGAATGGTAGCCGGGGCATGCATTCCTGAAACTCAGTGAAGCGGAGATTACATGTAGTCGTCATTTAATGTATAAATTGCCCCACAATTAGAGGGAACAGAGGGCCAATCACGGTGAAGGATTTTAGGGAGTTTGGTCGGCATTTAATTAAGGAAATTTTGAGGGTGTAAAATCTGTCCCTATTCACTCTCTCATTATCTCTATAAATACACTTCTTTCGGAGAGGCTACGGTAAGAACAATATTCCTGCCACACTACACTTTCCACACTCGAGCTAACTTGAGAGTCGGAGTGTCCACGCCAAGAATACCCCAGCGCCTCTTCCTTCGAGCAAGCTCTTTCGTTTTGTAGGTTCGAGAAAAGTTCGAGTCAACGTCAAAAGTCAACATTCAAGCAACCAAACACGTGGCGCAAAGCACGCTCGGCGAAGTACGCGGCCACGTGACCCCCACGTGAAAGATAGTGACGAAAAATCGTACCAAGAAATCCTAAACTAAATTCCATATCAAAATCAAACATCATTATAATTAATGTAGATCAAACTCAACGCCAATAAAAAAAAATGCAGATTAAAATCACACCCAATTTAATACATATAGAAATCCAAATCAAAATCCCATTTAAGGATCATTATACTACTATGCTATATGGTACAATTGTTTGAAATTAATGTGATTATTGATAATGTGCACCAGTAAGTTATGGACCACCCTGGATCACTTTAAAAATATGTTCCAACCCAAAATTGTTCCAATTGCATAATATTCCCCTAGTAAATTTATGGGTTAATTGGCGCTTGTCATCTTTGAACTTTTGAACTTTATACAGTTGGATCTCTACCTTTTTTTAATGGGTGAAATCTACTTGAATTAAATTTCTTTGGCAATCCAATTAATAATGGAGAATTAATTAACGCCGAATTCTTAACGTGAACTGACTATTTTTGGTCTCTTGAAGGATTGGGAATTAGGAATTTGAATAAGAATTTGGTGAAAATTGTATTGATTTTTATTGCCGTCATAAATTTTGTGACATTGGTAACAAATTTTGAGACTTTGTGATGAGCCGCGGTAACAAATATTTTGACAAATACATTCTTGTGGCCGTGGTATTAAAATTTGTGACGAAACAGTAACAAATTTAGTAATAGATCAAACTTTGCAGAAGTGGTTACAAATTTGTCAGATAAATTTTTGTGACAACGATAGTGTGAGAAATAATTTTTTGTTATATATTTTTTTAAAAAAATTGTAATAAAATGGTAACCAATTTTGTGATCAATAAATTTTTATGATAGTTTGTATAACAATTACAGTTTGTCACAAATTTTTTGATAGATGGAACTATTTGTGATTGTGGTAACAAATTTTTGTTTGTCACAAAATTCAAGGCAAATTGAAATGAATTTCGAAAATTTTGTGACTGGCAAAATTTTGCGACATAAAGGTGATATGGTCTATTGAGTTCTGAATTTTAAGACTAATGACTATTTTTCTAATTTCTCATACCTTTAAAACATGGGTAAAAAATTGCTACATGCCAAACTGGCCTCTTAAATTTCAAGGCGTGACATATAAGCGTGGTACTTAAAGATCTCAGACTAGCTAGCATATTCGCTATTTATAGTTAAACCTCAAATCTATAGTACATATCAATAATCAATTAACTTTAACATACTTCGTTGGTTTTTCTTTTCCTCTAATAGAGCAAACTAGGTAGTTAATTAGTTTTGATCGGCTCCAATGTACTTGCAAGTAAATTATTCCGCTCAATACCAACTATAGCATAGTAAGAAACAGCAGGTTCATGCTTTTGTAACGACATGCAATAGTAATTGAAATCAAGTTTAATCAGAAAATGTATGTATATTACATTTTCCTTTTAGTTAATGAAATTCGTCAAACTTAAATGTATCACCATGCATCAATAGGAATAAATTGTATTACACAGTTTGAAGAATATATTGTAGAAGGATCAAAGGGATGTATTACAAGTCTGAAGAAATTATTTCTTCCCAAAGAAAAAAAAATGAAGAAATTATAAATTAACTACAAGAGAGTTCTTCGTACCCTCTTAATTTGCTTCAAAAAATATATATCTTTATGATAAAAGAATGCCTAAGAATTGGTTTAATTATACGAGGACACATTAGGAATTAATTTAGTGAAAAATCTCATCTATCATCATCAACAACTCTATACTTGCTCGCATCAATCACTACTTTTTTGACCCAAAAGTTTAGGCACCTCTTCATATCCACCGATGCCGATTTACTCTTAAGGCATGAATTATCAATGCCAATCTTCTTCGCATGATGATCTCGATCGCGACGGTCATTTTCATCTTCTTCTTCTTGTTCCTCATCAGCCAGCAAATGCGACGGAGGTGACTCCATCTGATCTCCACGTTCCCACTCGTCGAAATCGACATCCAACGAGAGATGGTTCGCGCCGGCCATTGCCAAAGCTTCCAATGAGACACGAGAGGCCATTTTTTGCTGTGATTTATGACTCGAAATTGTAGTGTTTTTGTCGATTCCTTTTCGCTTGTATTGTTGCATGCCTGTCTAGCTAAGAAATTATGCTATGTTTGCTAGTTTGCTTGATGATCAATAACGGCCGGGTTTATATGTATATATAGCCCATCCATGTTGTATAACCATGCATGCACGTGAAATAACCGTACGGAGTTTGGTCATAGCGATCACGGGTTTTGTATCATGTGTAAATATTTGTGCATGTATGTGTTCACACTAGAGAGAGAGAGAGAGAGAGAGTAATTTTGTTCTTGTAGAGATGATCATTTGAATTATTGACAATTGACTAAATCCTAATGATGACTTTGATTTTATATCTGCACGTTTCTTTTGTCTTTGAAGTAATTCAAAGGATATATAAATCGTTGTACTTGTCAAACAAAAATATCTCATAGCTGTGGGAGTCTTTGCAGTACTGATTGAAGCCATGACGTTATCATTGCTTTTCATCCAAACTTTATTTGTATGATTTAAATCATGTACATTAACCTAACTGGTAGATTAATAATTCTGTATATCATGTATATATCATGGAATTAATGACTCGCAGTACTGATTGAAGCCATGACGTAAACTCGAGCGGTTTACTTTTAGTCCAAACTTTAGTTGTATGATTTACGTCATGTACATGAACCTCAATGGTAGATTAACAATTATGTATATTTTATATATATATATATATATATATATATATAGATATATGTATGTATATGTATATGTATATGTCATACAATTAATGACATTTGAGATATAAATCAAGCCAAATAGTTTGTCTATTTTATTTATGAGTGATTATCTCAAACGACTTGTGAATTTTTGTTCGTATGATATAGTTTTATCACAGTTTGATCATCAATTTAATTTTATTAGTTAAAATCTCCTCAAACTTTTATTCTTAACACAATCAAATCCTAAACTAACTGAGTCAAAGTTTAGACCGAAGTTCGCATGTGATGCGCACACGTTTTAATTTGTAAAACAAAATTCCCAAATAGCCTGACAAGCTTATCAAATTTACAATTGTGTACTCACGGTGGTTTATCATATCAATGTTCATGGAATTATTGGCTTCCATTATTCAATTTTCCCAAAACACTTTCATGATATCATAGACCGCTAAAGCTCAAGCCAAACTCAAGCTGCGACACGCTGCTGCTGAACCCAAACCTTAGCGGTCTACGAAGCCAGATCTGTCGTTGCAACTGAACCCGCGACCCAACACGTGCAAACCCAGAACCCAAGTCACCGCACGCATCCATGGCTGATGACTCTCCATCTGCTAATTCCTCACAATTTGCGCACACCACCTCAGCTTCGATAGTAGTCCATCCGATCTGTTCATAAATTAACAAGGCCAAAAAAACAAACACGTGTCTAACACATGCAAAATTTCGTTTAAAATTTGATCCGGTTAGATCAGCTCCAATTCAAATGTCAATACCAATTTTCTCTGCTAAGGTTTCGGAAGCCCTAGCCTCTTGCCATGCGATGTTGTGCTCTGGCCACCTTTCTTGCTTCCACCATGGCTGATTCTCCTTGGCCGATCTCTACAGCTTCCCATCTGACAGTTTCAAACCCGTTGTTTCTACACAGATCCTATGCAAACAAGGTTGTGACTAAGCCAATTCAAGAGCCATATTCTTGTGACGCCTCTTTTCTTTCCCGAAAAGGCGACTTGATCTCTGTGAAGATCAATGAGGCAATCTACCAAGAACATGTTGCCCTCTACAAACTCTCAATGATTGGAAGGCTTATCTAGCCTAAAGGCAAGCAGCCTTGGAAAATCAGCCTTAGATCTAGGCTCTAAGAATTATGGCAACCCAAAGAATCTTGGTGAATTATCTCTCTGGGAAGGGGTTATTATAACCCGCACTTCTCGAATCAAGAAGACAAAAACAAGATTTGGTCTACGGGTGTCTGGAACACTAAGCCAGGACTGCTTCGCCTACAGCCCTGGATCTCGGATTTTAATTTGTTCTTGCAAAGTCCAACTAACGCACAAGTTTGGTGCAGTATTTACAATCTAAGATGGGAATATTGGCATGCAAAAATATTGACTGATATTGCATGTGGTATTGGCACTCCTATAAAAATCGACCAAGCCACTCTTGATAGGGATTTCGGGCATTACGCGCACATTCTAATTGATGTTGACCTCTCGAAAAAACTTCCAACAAATTTCCTGATTGAAAGGCTTGGTCACAACTTTTTTTATTAACATTGAATACAAGAAACTACAATACTTTTGTTCTCATTGTCAGGTGGTGGGACATCTTGTCGCCAATTGTCGCAAGGAAAAAACTTTAGTAGACGTGGAGTTGATGAAGTGAAAAAAGTCTAAAGAAAAAGAAGCTCCTAAAGATACGCCTAGGGTTAATCAAGGCTTGCAAGAACAGAACATACCTATTATACAAGAGCATCTTTCTCATGTGGATGGAATTAATTCAGCCAACCCTTCCTCCATTGCTGACCTTCCTATCACTTCCAGGGAATCTTTGGATTTAGAGCCCCACATTATTAATTCGAGGGCAACATCGATAACCCTTTGATTGAAGCCCCGTAGGGAGGAGACGAAAATTGCGAATCTTAGTCGCTAGTCAATGTCGTGTTGGAGAAGGAATTCCCTGTGGTTTTACTGAGTTAAGAAGCGAATCCAGCAGGATTATAGCTTTCTAGTGGACCTTGCAGGGCCAAGCAATCTTGTTGTGGTTACTCACAAGTCAACTGAGCTCGCAATCCAAGAAGTGGAAGCCGTGGCCAAGAACTCCTGGGCTAATCTAGCGGAGGAAGACGATCATAACAAACAGCCAGCTAAATTAAGAAAGAAGTTCTCAGGACCTCAAAACTCCTGATGAGGTCAGACCCTTAAATCTTTACAATGAAATTCTTTTATTGGAACATCAGAGGCTTAGCAAACAATGTTTCTAGACTTTCTCTTTACAATTTTTCTAGAAAGGTTTCTTGATATATTGTCTATTTAGCTGAACCAATGATGAATCTTATGGACTTTCCATTGAATTTTCTTCGTTCTATTAATATGTCTATAGCCACTTTCAATTTACAGACTGATGTTTCAAAGATGTGGATTTTGGTGTCTGACCGTATTAGTTCCCCTATGATTGTGATTTGTGTCTAACACGAAACAAGAGATCACAGTAGAATTCAATCACCAAACTAATGAATTTGGTGTCACTTTTATCTATGCGAGTGTTCTTCCCTACAGAAGAAGAGGTCTATGGGATCACCTGAGGCGCTTATCTAGCTGGCATGGGCCATGGATGGTTCTAGGAGATTTTAACGCGGTCCTTGGAGCTCAAGAAAAATGGGCGGTAACCTTCATGATCCCTTCATAATACTAGATCGTGCGAAGACTTTTCATTGACGATTGAGGATTGCAATTGGAGGTTCTTATTACAGTTGGCTCTCATTTTACCTGGGCAGGTAACTCTGGCTCTCGTTATGTAGCTTGAAAGCTAGATAAGGCTCTGTTTTCAGATAGTTGGTTAGACTCTTGGGGCTCGGTGAATTGCTCTTCCTTACCACGCTATATCACGGATCATAGTTCTATCATGGTAGTTTCTATTTGGCGGGGGGGGGGGGGGGGGGGGGGGGGGGTATGGTGCTTTCCCTTTTCATTTAAAAAAAAATGTCGTGTTTGCATGAAAAATTCAAGAATTTGGTGACTGGTTGTTAGAATTCTTGTCCGATCTCTGGGGGAAAGTTCGGCGTTGTAGTCTATAAATTGAAGGTCTTAAAAGAGAAACTAAAGATATAGAATCGTAAGACTTTTGGGAATATTCACAATTATCTTAGCCAAGCACGGTCAACCTTAGAGCATATTCAATCAGACATAAAGAATCTAGGGTACTCAAATGACAGACATGAAGCTGAAATCTGAGCCCAAAAGTCCCTTAATAAATCAATCCAAGTGGAGCATGATTTCTTGAAGGAAAAGCCTCGTATTAAATGGATCCAAGAAGGAGACCGTAACAATATCTTTCATAATATTGTAAACTCTAAAAGGGCTAATAATGTAATCAAGGCCATGGAAATTAATGATTCTCTCTGTTGGGACCAAATTTCTATTAAAGATCACATTAAAGACTTTTATAAGAAGCTTTTTTCAGACGACGGTGAAACCACTCCTAATTTCGGCGTTGTCAAGGATATCATTCCTAAACTAGTCACAGAGAAAGACAATTGACTTTTAATTGCGACTCCTAGTAATGACGAGATTCACAGGGCAATCTTTTCTTTAAATCCTAATACTGCTCCGGCCCTGGATGGATTTAATGAGTTTTTCTTTCAACACTGTTGGGATATCATTGGCTTTAACATATGCGAAGCTATAAAAGAATTTTTAAGATCGGGCAAAATTTTAGAGAATCTTAACAGCAATTTCCTTGCCTCATCCCCAAGACAGATGGTGCTTCTTCATGGTTATTTCAGATCTATTGTTCTTAGTAATTTATTGTTTAAATTCATTACTAAGATTCTAGCATATGCTAAGTTCCGTTGGTCAGGTGTTATGTGTAAATTCGGCTTTACCATTTTCACTGGAGACAAGTTTGCTAACTTTTTTGCATGGGCTATATCCCTCAAGCCAAGCTCACAAATTGACTCATTGTGGAAAGTGGCCATGGTGGCAGTTTGTGACATCATCTGGTTCTCGCGGAATAAACGAGTATTTGAGGGAGCTTTGACTTCCTTCTTTTCTGCAAAGGCTTCAGTTTGGGCGCTAGTCAAAGAGGCGGGGAATTTTAAGCTTGGAGTTGTCCGAAACACAGTGGAGGATTTCATTATTATTCGAAATCTAGGAGTGAAAGGTTGCTATGAGAAGTCGCCTACAATCACAGAAGTTTGATGGAACTTTTCCCCAAGAGGTTAGATCAAGTTCAACATTGATGGCTTTGCTTTCGGCTTTCCTGGTCCGAGTGACTGTGGTGGGATTTTCAGAATATCTCGTGGTTTTACTAAAGCAAGTTTTACTTGGGGAGTATGCTTTGCTTATAAAGATGAGATGATGAGCTTTGTTATAGCAATTGAAAAGGCTTCAGAGCAGGACCAGTCGAATTTATGGGTGCAAACAGACTCTATGTATCTGGTTCATCTCTTCAACTCGGGTATTGGCAAAATTTCATGGCATTTTAGGAGCTGTTGGTTGAGAGCATTAAAATTGGCTAAAAACATGAATTTATAGTCTTGCACATTTACTAGAAAGGAAATTGTGTCGAAGATCAACTACTTGTAGGGTTTCCTCCTCTCAATGTCACAACTGGTGGTGGGAAATTTCAAACAATTTGGTTTCTCCAGCCTATAGGGATCACATTGATCTTCCTTATTTTTGCTTTTCTTAGTCATGGGTCATATACTCTTTTTCCTTCTTTTTTTTTTCCCCAAATTTTTTCCTTTTTGGGTTTTTCTAGAAAGATGTTTTAAAGAGGCCTCATTTATATAGGTAGACCCTATATGATTTTTTGGTTCTCTTTATTTTTATTTATGTTTTTTGCCTCTTCTTTAAAGGTTGTTTTTACGAGCGTTTGTAATTTTTTCTTTTCATATTAATAGATTCACGATCTCTTTAGTGGATTTTCCGAGGAGGATCAACTTTGTTGGGAAACTTATGAAAAATTAGACGTGTGCTAACCTGATTAGGATACGTTCCTAAAGAGCCGTTTATTTAAAAAAAAAAAAATTTAGTAGCAAAATTAGTAGAAGATAAATATTGTAGTCAATAGTAAAGAAAACTACATGTGACAATAATTATATTTTGGTAGAAAAAACTTTTTTAATATAAAATGATAATCATCCGTACTTTTGCATAAAAAGTAGAAAAAGTTAACCAATCAATTATCAAACTCAAATGCCAATTTATTTATTTATTTTTTGCATAATGCTATGCTTGATGCTAACTTTGACACACAGAATAACATTTATAAAATTTAGCACCAATTATGACATTGTATTAGAGAGCACTTTTTATATGAAAATGTCAAATTTTGGCATTGACATACCAAAATGACATTGCATTGGAAATGCTCTTAGTAACTTGATTGCCATCAAAAGAAAAGTTCAACAATATTTTTACTGATAAAGTAAAAATTGAGGACTAAACTATCATTTGCGAAAAAGTTGAAGACCGTATCAGCTAATAACTTTTTTTTTTAAGAAGTAAAATTGACCTAATTGGTTCATCACTTGATAACTTATGACCCTAATATGCCCTCATAATTTCTATTTTATGTCTAGTGTAAGATTATGAGTATAAATTAAAGTGTAATACAAAAAATACGTAGACTGATAATGTCAAAAAAAAAAAAAAAGAAGTGTTCATCGAAATCTCCTGAATTATCAAATTTAATATATTTAAAAATTCAATATTGATAAAAAAATTTAAAGTTAGATCTCATTTGCGAAACAAAAAAAAAATTTAGTGCAAGATTTTTATGTATCTTGCCGCCTAAAATAAATTTCTAAATTGATCTGTTAAATACTGTCCGATTAGAATGCAATATAGTGAGATAGGTGATTAGAAAAGGCCAAAGATAAATAAAGTAGAGGAATAAGAAGGGTAAAACAGTCTCGTGAACAATGTGATAATGGTAATGTTTTGGTTTCGAGACCCAGTTGTCTTTCGGATATAGGGCAACATACATTCACCCCTTTATTTAAAAAAAAAAAAAAAAAAAAACTGAATTGTTGAAAGACATGAAGAACATTTGATTTCATTTAAGAGTAGTGTAACGCCTAATATGCAAATAATTAACAAAAATAACATGTGTTTAAAATCTATTTTTAGAATTAATGATGAATTTTGGGAGGAATCTGAGAAAGATAGCTTATGATTTTAATCGCATTTGCAAGAGTTGCAATGATAAATTACGAGATATAAAAGAAAGCTTATGATAAAAATAAGCGAGAATACAAAATGAAAAGAGGAACTTCATAATGTAGAAAAAGCAAAAACTGATAGAGCAGGTGACTTAAAAGGTCAGTCATAAACACAAACACAATCCTTAGTTGGTCCTTGAAGCAATGAAGATGCATAGGATCATAGAGTATATGCACGTATAAATAGTTGTACGTAATTTTCTTTTTATTTATTTATTTTGAGAGGGAAGCCCAGAAAGGGTGCTTCATTAATTGGAAATAAAGTCATTACTTAGGGACTCAGCCAACTAATCCAAATAGACATTAGAAAGACCAGACACCTTGCAAAACTTGGCAAGGAAATGGGCCACTTCGTTACAGCCATGGTGACAAGAAAAACAATCATCACAATTAAGCAGAAAATTTAGAAAACATATGCCAAAAATGACTGGATCAATGAGACCAAGGGGAGAGTTCCAATTAATCGGAGCATCTTATAATCTGTTTCTGCAGAATTAATTGACCATCTCTGCCAAAAAACAAAGCCAAGACCTGCCTTCAGAGCCATACATTCAGGCATCAAAGGAGACTTCAAATCCATCAACTTTTTGCACAACACTCCAACAACCACACCTGAAGAGTCCCGAACAGCCCCGCCCACAAATACCGACTGTTGTCGCGAGAAATTGCAGCATCAACGTTAAGCTTGAGACAGCCAGCATGAGGGAGTCCAGTGATCAGGAGTACTAAAGCAGTTTGTTTTATGAAAAATGTAACTTCTTAAGCTCCTCTAAGAACACACTTGCATCATCAATTATATCAGCAAACCCCTTTGAGGAGTTGTTGAAAACAATAGAGTTCCTTACTTCCTATCCCCCAGAAGGCCAAGTCAAGAAAACAGAAAAGTTCAAGATTTGCAAGAGAGGAAGCGCATTGAACATGAAGTTACATACGCCGCCAAAAGATACAACCATGAAGCCTGCTATCTTGTTCAGCAGCCAGGACATAGATCAGAACTCGTGAGCTAGAGGAGTTTCCCATAATGCATGGAAAATAATTATGGGCTATGCTCCACATCGGGGACAACAAGATGAGCGAGCAACAATCCTTGTAGTCCACCAAAGCTTGTGAGGTATCGCAGTAGAAAAAGAAGATCTGGCATTTACTTTACAAGGCAACTCTATAGCCCGATTTGACATTATAGATCCCTTTATCATTAAATTACCATATTAAAGTATCCTCGCATGGCCTAGACCCGACAGGGATGTCTAGAATAGCCTCACGGTCTAATCTAATGAAAATTTTGTTCCACCCCATGTCTACCATCAGCAACCATAATATTATGCATACCACTCATAGCTTGAGTAAGAGGGATAAAAATAGATGGACACGGGATCATAAAGACTAAACACATCAACATTACCCTGTCCCGCTTGCCAACAAGCTCAGGACTGAATGGGATCCCTCCCAAAGAATAGAGCTCCAATCATTAGGACAATTCTGTTTTGGCTTCGCATTGAGGAAAGACTTTGGCTTCCCATTGAGGAAAGACGTTAAGAAGAAATATTTGGCCCTTAAGATTCTTGCCATAAAACAGCCCAGAGTAATCAACACCCTCAAGATTTCAACAATAATTCTGGGGTGCGCCCGCGAAGAAAAAGATTTTACGCCAATTGGTTACTACATAAAATATAGGCAAGAAAATGTGTTTGTACCAGAATCTGGCGAAACAGTTAAATGTACTCCACTTAATTCGCTTCTAATTGAGAAAAACAAAGGGTAGATCAGATCTAAAAAGATAAAATTTCTCCCGAAATTCTCTCTGAAACATCTCTCTAAATCTTTACTTTACTTGTAAGGAATTGTAACTTTTCGCCCATTTGAGAATTACAAAGTAAAGATTTATAGAGATATTTCGGAGAGAATTTCGGGAGAGATTTATCTTTCTAGATCTGATATACCATTTGTTCATCTCAATTATGAGCGAATTAAGTGGAGTACATTTAACTATTTCGCCAAATTCTGGTACAGCAAGAGCTCCCGCTAGTGATTTATAAATAGAACAATTGCAATTCCGTATTCGGGTGTTCACTTAATGAGGTTAATTTGGGGTCTTAGGCTTGTATGCTATACACACCCATTAAATTGATATTCTGAAGTAACAGTGTCGACCTGGTGCTTAACGTTATTTCTTAGTAACAAATGAGTATGATAATTTATTATATTATTACATTCCTATAATCCAGAAATAAGCCATTTCTTAACATTTTGATATTTAGACCCGAAATCATAACCAGAATCATATAATGATAACCATGATTGGAACTTGGAAGGATTAGGTTGTGCCCTTTATAATTACTGTTAAAATCTTTTAGTTTCCACTCGCATTGCTTTTGGTATTACTATTTATTCTTTATTTTTGTACCTTCTATCAGCTTCAGCTTTTGAGAGATCAGAGCAAGAAATCCTAAGTTCAATGCCGCCTTTAATTTCTTGCGGGCTTCTAATATTGTGTTGGACTTTCTAATTAAAATTCACCCACACATTGGCCCTTGACTGGCCTACTCGTGAAAGTAAGTGTTGAAATATAAAAGTATTGTTGGCCGACTTCCTATCATCTTAAGCTTTTCGAAGAATCGGTAATCTAAAAAATTTCTTTTATAATTGATAGCTCGATAAAAAGAATGGATCTTTTTACCTCTTGTTTGGGGTGGGCATTTTGCCCATTCCATCCCATTTATTGAGATGGAAAAAATGGTTTGAAAATGGTTTAGAATGGTTTGAAAATGGTTTGGAAAAATGATATAAAAATGGTTTGGAAAATAGATGTAAAAATGGTAGTATGAATGGTTGAGATTTAAAGATATTATATAGGAATTTGAAAAGTTGAAAAAAATAGTTGAAAAAAAAAATGGAATGGAATGGAATGATTTGGAGGATTAGGAAAGTTGAAAAAAATAAAAAATGAAATGGAATGGAATGGTTGAAATGGATACCCCAAACAAATGGTTAGATCCCTGTCTGTCAAATCTCAATCAAACCAAGTGCTTAACTCTAATGAGCTGACCTTGAAACAAAATGGAAATAACCTTAACAAATGGAGAATCCCTAAGGTCCCAATCAATGTGATCTACAAGGAATGTAAGTTTTCCCTTGATACAAATTACACCATCAAAACTATAGAACAACTGATCCTTCTTAGTCCAAGTATGATTTTCTAGATCTGCAAGAATCTCATTATAATTACCTACATATTTGCCTAGTCCAAGTATGAGTTCAGCCCTTTACAAGAAGAGGGCTAGATACTCCTATCTTGCCATTTTAGGAGACAAAATTTTTTTGAGATAGCCTGGTCTAGGAGTTGTCGAAACTAGCACATGTAACTGGTGAATTCATTTTGACTGTTTCCCAAACTTTAACAATTTCTCTTAGAGATCAAATATCTAAGAAATCTTTCAGTTTTTAACGCAAGCCTTAAAACCCAACAAAAGAGGGTAACAATTTTGCTTCAAACAGATAAAATTGTGTAAAAAATTACGTTCCAGAAAGCAAAGAAATGGAACAATGTTTTGCTTTAAAAAAAAATGGATAATACCCAAAGCAGTTACTCCCAAAATACTTAAAAATTCAAATTTAGAATGTGTAATTGATCATTTACATGGAAATGCAGAAATAACTTTTTCTTCTTTAGGAAAAAAATCTATAAATGATAAAAGAATGAATCTAGCTCGGTCATCATGTTATGCAATACCATCCCAATTCTAAATGAGGGAAAACTGATAGCACTCCTACTATTCATAAATTGTATTATGATTACATTTGTTTATCACTGACGAAAGTGATTAAAAGAAAAAATTACAACTATAGTGACATGCCTAGGCTTCTTCAAGAGTCATGTTGTGCCATACTATCATTGTGATCGGCAAGGTTCGATCTACATTGACATATAGAAGTAAGCTTCATAACTCA
The DNA here is from genome assembly GCA_018132145.1 of Boehmeria nivea var. tenacissima. Lineage (NCBI taxonomy): Eukaryota > Viridiplantae > Streptophyta > Magnoliopsida > Rosales > Urticaceae > Boehmeria > Boehmeria nivea. The sequence goes on from CM030886.1 coordinate 1,957,025, forward strand.
TAACTGACTATATATATGATAAGCCAAACGAAGAAAGTGGTCTTTTTTTTCCTTTTATCAAGCCTTCTGGTACTTCAAATAGTTAATTAAAAGATATTTTCCAATTAACTCCGTTTTATTTGATTTTAATATTTTCGTCTTAAACTAACATTCAACAACATTTATAAGCTTCAAAGAGTTAATGGCGATCCATTGGGTACTTGAGAAAACCATTATAAATGATTATACTGCCAAATAGATGGAATTAAGATCATGTGGTGCTTGTTTTATTAGTGAGACAACTAAGACAATTTTCCGCAATGTTTATCTTCGTGGTTTAAAGGCATATTTGGTATGAGAGAATAATCCAATCATTTACTTAGCCACCTAAATTAGTCCCTAAACAACTAGCACAAAATTTCAACTTTAAAATACAATGCCTAATCAGAGGTATCTCTCTATTCACAACAAGGTCATGAATTACAAGTAACAAGTCAATGGAAAACAGCAAAAATAAATGGCTCTAAATTGCAACCTAAAGAATACCCAAAAAAAAAAAAAAAAACAAATTACTGAAAAAGGAAAGCTAAACGAACCAATGAAGTCCTAAATTAAACAACTTGTAGCAAAATTCACATATTTACAGCAAGAAAGAGATTAATATGATAAAATACATTACAAACCTGTAATTAATCCAACACATCGTGCAAAGAAAAACCCTCCACGCCACAGCCAAATCCATCGAGCAACCCTTCGAAAACCTCATCGCCATCGTAGCTCTCATCGACTTCCGCTTCTCCCAACACACCGTCGCCGGCGGAACGTCCATTCAATCTACTCCGATCATCATCTCCGGCCACAACAGCCGGCATGTGGCCTTCGAACAAAGCCACGTGGCCGAAGAGCTTGTCCTTGCGCGAGAACGTGGTGCCGCACGAGCAGCGCCACCTGGCCGCCTCGCCGCAGGTCCGGAGGTGGCTCCTCAGGTCCGCCAGGACGGAGAACCTCTTCTTCTCGCAGCGGTTGCAAGAGTACATCTTGGGGCAGTGGCTCCGCTTGAAGTGGTTCCGCGCGCACGCGGCCGACTTCAGCGGCCGGAACTTCCGGTGGGCCCGGTTCCGGGCGCAGCCAGGGCTCGGGCACGAGAACCGGACCGGCCTCCGGTTCGGACCCATCGGACCGGGCTCCGCTGGCTTGGCCAGCGCCTCGGCGGTCTTGAACTGGTCGCCGTGGGCTCTCATGTGCATCCGGAGATTGGCGTCGCGCCTGAAGCCTTTCCCGCAGATGTCGCAGACGTGGACGTGCTCGGCCAATAGCTCCGCCGCGTCGATCTCCACGACGTCGAAATCGAAATCGAAATCTCCGCCGGCGTTTTCCTCTTCGTGCGCCTCCGGACGGGCGGCTGCGGAGTGGGAGAGAGCGATGAGAGCCGTGCCGTTGAGGACGATCTTGTTGATGGCGGAGGCGATTTCGGAGGAAGCGAAGTCGGCGTGGGAGCGATGGAGCGGAGCGCCGAGGTTGATGGACTCTGAGAGGAAGCGGCTGAGAGAGTCCATCCTCGCCTGGACTGCGGCGAGGTTCGCCATCGGAACCATAGGATCCGAGTTGGGATCGAACCCGCTTAGATCGTTTAGATGTGACATTACCGATGGAGAGAGAGAGAGAGAGTCGTAGTTGACTCACTTTTGGACTAGACAACTTTCTCCCAAAAAAGTAAAAAATAAAAAGAGAGGACAGACGATGAGAAAAAATATGTTTCCCTCCGGACATTTTTTTTTGAGAGTATTTTGCACTGATGAGCTTCACGTGTGACAATTTAGACTTATATTACACTTAATCTCTAATTTTTGACATATTACACTTTAAATTTAAAAATTTTGATAAATAGATACAAATTAATAACTTCTGTTATTTTTTTAGACAGAGTATAGGCCACATGATTTACACGAGAATTTTTATATGGGCTTTATTGTCTTTTTCGTTATTATCTTTGTTTTAGTTTTTTTTTTCCTTTCTATTTTCTCTTTTTATTTCTTCACCTTCACTAAAATGTTTGAAGGTTTCCATTTCTGATCACCAGCCGCTACCACTCGAGAATATGGCGTTGCCAGAGTTCCGAGAGGAGGTCGGGAAAAGCTCGATAATGGCGGAGTCCGGCGAGATCGAGCGCCGCGACGACGAGAACAAGGAGATAATAAAGAAGAATAGCAAATCGGGCTTATTTTTCGTAAGGTTAATCGTCCTGGATTTTTCGTTTTTGATGTGATGAATCGTTGGAGTCGTGATATTTATGTTTGATCTGAGTTTGGAATGGTGCTAATTTTCAAGATGGTTTTGATGCGATCGTGATCAACGAACCGTCAGCCAATCCGATTTCAAGATTCGAGTTACTCTTGTTAGTGTATTTGGGTGTTGGCATGTATTTTGGCAAACTAGGTATTTTCAGATAAGTGTTCTTCATTGGTGTTCCAACATCGGCTATATTTGGCAAGTACATTTTTGGCATCTAAAGGAACTTGGATCTGATATGAATGAGATGATTTTCATGATCTGACCATTTATTGTCTGAATATTCTTTATATGGATAGTGTATTTTCGTCCATGATGAATAGAGAATGAATCTGGACATGATTCTGGTTAAAAAAAGAAAAGTTTCATTCGGTGTCTCACAAGGTGTTACAACACCTTGTATATATTTGACAAGTGTGGATCTGCTTGATTGATTCGCTTTGATTTTGAGAGAGCTTGCTTGAGTTTTCATCTTTACTCATTGATCTTTTTATGTTTGGTATGTTGTTTCTCGTCATAAGTTGAGAGCTTGAATTCGATCAACTTTGCTGAAAATCTGCTTGGGTCTTCTTGGGGGTGTTTCTCAGAGACAGGTTGAGACACCCTGTCTGGCGCATGGAAAATGAAAGTTTCTAGAAAATTGTTGATCAAGTTTTTGGTGTTTATCTCTACAGCTCATACACGTTCATTGTTGATAAAGTAATGAAGATAATTACACACTTTAATTGGATAACTAATGTGTACTTTTCATGGAAAGTCTTCATCATGCCTTGGCTCATTTATTCTACGTTGAAGACTCATTTCAAGTATCTCTTTTATTCTATATTTTGAGAGTCTGTACTTTTCTGGGTTTGAGAGAAAAGATAGTGAGAGGGAGCTTTTGTATGTATTCTTCTTGTGAGGAAAGAGTGTATTCGCTGAGGGTGTTTTTTATGGGTGTTACAAGACTGTAAACTGTTTGTACCGAGTGTCACACGGGAGTGTACTGTGAAGGACGAGGGGATCTTGTCAAGGGTAGATCACTAGGTAAAAAGGGGTGACGGCGGAAGAGAGTGGAGGGATTCTAATCTTGTATAAGTCCGTGAGTCCTTGTTTGGACGTTTCTAGTGGATCTTTTGCATCTGGGCGTGGCCCTATAGACGTAGGCGCTGCCGAATTGCGTATAACCAATTCTCCCGTGTCATTTTATTATTCAGCACCCTGTATTGTTTATCTCGTTTTAGTATCATCATGTGTTCTTTGTTAGTATTTCTGATATTAACAAAGAACACCTACTAACAAAACGATTCTTACAATTAATATCAGAGCGGGATACTTACTCTAAGTTAGATCCGTGGTATTTTTAGTTCTGTTTTATCGAGATTGACTTCCTAAGAGAAGGAGGTTCGGTGCAGCGACCACCCCATATAGATAGCACAAACTACTCCTACTAGAAGGCGCGAATAAAGGCATTCATCAAATCGATAGATGAAAGAGCTTGGAGAGCTATCTTAACCGGTTGGACTCGCCCAATGAAGGACAACGAGAAGGGAGAATTTGTAAAGAAGCCGGAAGTGGAATGGACCGTGGATGAAGACAGACTTGCCAACTACAACTCAAAAGCATTGAACTCTATTTTCAATGCTGCTGATGCGAATCAATTCAAACTCATCTCAACATGTGAAATAGCAAAAGACGCATGGGAGATTTTGGAGACTGCTCACGAAGGTACTCATGCTATAAAATTATCTAAGCTTCAAATCTTTACTACTCATTTTGAAAATCTCAGGATGAATGAGGAAGAGTCAATCGGAGAGTTCAATTCCCGTTTGTGTGATATTGCAAATGAGGCATTTGCTCTTGGTGAGAGATTTTCAGAAGAGAAGCTTGTAAGAAAAACACTCAGATCCCTTCCAAGGAGATTCGCCTACAAATTTACAGCTATAAAAGAGGCTAAGGATATCCGAAAAATGAAGTTGGAGGAGTTAATTAGTTCACTTTGCACATTCAAAATGAACCTAGAAGAAGAAAGAGATGACAAGAAAGAAAAAGGCATTGCTTTGCAAGTCGGAAGCTATGAAGAGGAATCAGAGTCATTTTGTGATGAAGATGATCACCTTACTAAATCTATTGTATCACTGATCAAGAACTTCAACAGAGTGATCAGCGAGCTGAATCGAAGTGGTTCAAGGAGTAGAAATTCTGGAGGTGCTGCACCCAGTGTTCAAACACCACGAAGGAACACCACCACTAATAATAATAATTCTAATGCAGGTTCAAGGAACAAACATAGAGGAGTCAACAATTCTGATCACAACCTAAAAAATAAAGGAATCAAATGCAGAGAATGTGAAGGATTCGGACACATTCAGTCTGAATGTGCCAATACCATCCAGAAGAAGAACAAGTCGTTGAATGCCATATGGAGTGACGGAGATTCCGACTACAGTAAGGAAGATGAAGCTAATTTCACTGCTTTTGCTTTTAGATCTGACAATGCAGGTGTTGAAGAAACTGGTGGTTCATCTGGTGTTGTCTCTAGTGATTCAGGAAGCGTTCAGACGCTGGTGTACGAAAGCAGTGATGATGAAGAACTCACGCAAGAAGCGCTAATTCAATCCTACAAGTTGATGCATAAAAAATAGAATGAAGTGACAAAGGCCTATGAGAGACTTACTGGGTAGATTCTTCAATCCAACATTGAAAAGAACAATCTGCAGAAGACCATTTCTGGTCTAGAAGTCAAACTGAAGGAGAGCGAGACTAGTGTTACAACACTTACCACGGAACTTGAGAGCATGAAAAAGTAGGTAAAAATGTTGAATTTCGGTTCTTCTAAACTTGATGAAATTCTGAATGCAGGAAGAACAGATAAAACACATGTTGGCTTGGGTTATACTAACTCTGAAAAAATAAGAAGTACTCATACTATTTTTGTCAAAGCTAGTTCGTCTGGAGTGAAGATTCATGACGACTTGAAGCAAAAGACCAGTGTTGGTACACCAACGAGAACACCAACTGTTGTTACATCTCTTGCAACACCAGGCAGAACGACTACTGCATCACCAGGAAGAAAGAGAGAAAATAGATGGATTCCGACCTGCCATTATTGCAACAGAAGATGACAAATCAAACCATGGTGTCATCAATACTTTGCAGATTTGAGAAGAGAAAACCAAGAGAGATTTCCATCTTGCATGCCAGTGAAGCAGGAATGGGTGAAGAAATCTGAGAGCAAGTGTCATATAGCAAGAACTCCTATGAAAGCTGTGAAAGAGATCAACATTAAGCAGAAGATTTTTCATGAGAAGCACGTAGCTGACCTGCAGGGGGAGTTAGACCTTTGTGGTAATGTTGTCTTTGATGTTCCAACCTCAGTTTTGATACTTCAAGTGATTATATTGGTATTTCAACTACTCGTATCGATGCACGGGGAGTTGAAAAATCAAGTACGAAGCATGCAGAAAGGGGGATAATTCCCTCGTTCTTGATATTCATTTGCCTTTAATTGGTAAAAAGGGGGAGTAAATGCTAGTTTATGGGGTTTTGCCAAAAAATGCTAAAGGGGGAGATTTTTAGTGTATTTGGGTGTTGGCATGTATTTTGGCAAAACTAGGTATTTTCAGATAGGTGTTCTTCATTGGTGTTCCAACATCGGCTATATTTAGCAAGTATATTTTTGGCATCAAAAGGATCTTTGATCTAATATGGATGAGATGATTTTTATGACCTGACCATTTATTTTTTGAATATTCTTTATATGGATAGTGTATTTTCGTCCATGATGAATAGATGATGAATCTGGACGTGATTCTGGTAAAAAAAAAAAAGAAAAGTTTCATTCGGTGTCTACACCTTGTATATATTTCGCAAGTGTGGATCTACTTGATTGATTAGCTTTGATTTTGACAGAGCTTGCTTGAGCTGTCATCTTTACTCATTGATCTTTCTATGTTTGGTATGTTGTTTCTCGCCATAAAGTTGAGAGATTAAATTCGGTCAACTTTGTTGAAAATCTGCTTGGGTGTTCTTGGGGATGTTTCTTAGAGACAGGTTGAGACACCCTGTCTGGTGCATGGAAAAGGAAAGTTTCTAGAAGATTGTTAATCAAACTTTTGGTGTTTATCTCTTCAGCTCATGCACGTTCGTTGCTGATAATCTCTCTTAATGAAGATATATTTCATGAAGTAATGAAGATTATTACACACTTTAATTGGATAATTAATGTGTGCTTTTCATGGAAAGTCTTCATCATGCCTTGGCTCTTTTATTCTACGTTGAAGAGTCATTTCAAGTATCTCTTTCATTCTGTATTTTGAGAGTCTGTACTTTTTTTTTTTGGGTTTGAGAGAAAAGATAGTGAGAGAGAGCTTTTGTATGTATTCCTTCTTTTGAGAGAAGAGTGTATTCGGTGAAGGTGTCTTTTATGGGTGTTACAAGACTGTAAACTATTTGTACCGGGTGTCCCACGGAAGTGTGCTGTGAAGGACAAGGGGATCTCGTCAAGTGTAGATTACTAGGTCAAAAGGGGTGACGGCTGACGAGAGTGGAGGGATTTCAATATTGTATAAGTCTGTGAGTCCTTCTAGTAGATCTTTTGTGTTGTTTATCTCGTTTTAGTATCACCATGTATTCTTTGTTGGTATTTCTGATATTAATAAAGAACAGTTACTAACAAAACGGTTCTTATAACTTTCAATTAGAGTCTTTATGAGTTTGTTTAACGTTTTTAAGTGTTTATTAGAATTATTTTATTGTAATTTTATTATTTTTTGGTTTTATTATGATTTATGACATTTTATAAGGTTTGGAACAAGTTTGGTCGAAGGTCGTGCGGCAGATTTTTGACAAAATACAGCGAAATGCGACAAAGTGCATTAGAGTGTGCAGCAAAGTGTAGCATCAGGCAGCGCTACAGCGCACACGTACGCGCACCAGACGCGTGCTAGAGCGCCCAAACTCGGCCAACTTGATTATTTTCGAGTCTTTTATTATTTTATGTTATTTTGAGTTTATTTAGGTTATATTAGGGTTTTATTCCATTTATTGGAATATTTTTAAGTCTAAATTAGATTGTAAACAAGCAAGCCTATTTAAAGGCTCTTATTATCAATAAACAAGCATAATACATTTATTCCAAAAACTGTGAGAGTTCTCTCCTTTGGTTCTTGGAACCATTTTATCGAACTTATCAAGATTGGTTCAATCTTATGGCGTTCAACCTGACTTATCAAACGGTAATTCCGCGACCGTTTGTGGCATCCTTCGATCCACGAATTATCAACAGTTTTTTGCATCCGTTGTGGCGTCTCAACAAGCATCCTAACCGAGGTGTTCACATCGGGGTTCCTATCGAAGCGTTAATCCAACAAGAAAACGATCGTAAATCTCACGTTCCACGCAAGAGGTTCGCATTAGGTTTTTTTTAGTCTGTTTTCATGGAGCCGTAATCGTCCCGGCGAGGACCAAAGACCAAAAGCCACCATCGCTGAACTTCTGCTCATCGGCATCGACGTCGATGTTCAACAGCGACTTGAGGGCTGGTGTGCGTCGCGTAATGGAGGAGATCTCGGCGGCTTGGGGTTCACGTGGGTCACGAGGGCAGAGCAGGTCGTCGAGATTCAAATGGGGCCTTGGGTCAATGAGATATAGTTTGGGCTTGGGGGATCGCGAGGATTGAAAAGAGCCGAACTAGAGTTCTTGGAAGTTTCTTAGCTCTAATACTTATTGTCAAGCCAACAAATGACCAAGTGAAGCCTTGGAACAGTGTCAATAACCACCAGTTCAGAGGCAACTTCTCTTCCAATTTCCAGGCACTGAGAAATAAGTAGGCGAACCCGAGATAGCCGTTTGTTGTGGCGGAGATGATTTGCAGCGTCGAAAAGCCACGGACATGGACATGGACACCGACATGGACATGCTTTGAGGATGATGATCTTTTGAATAGTGTGAACAAAAGCATGACCAAAAGCACAAGACCAACTCATAGTGTCAAAGCATGGTTTGTACATGAAGATGGATGGCTTAGAAACTCCAATGGTGTGAAACTAGATTGGCCAACAAAATATTGTCCAAATATCTCTCATTATCTTCTTGTTTCTGTTTATTCTTCACCTGATATATCAAACGTAAAAACATTACGTGAAGCTAAGTTCAAAGAGAACAATAATTAAAGCATGTACCAAAAAGAAAAGAGAGAAAAATTTATATATGAATTTAGTTTTAAGTGGTAAGCTAAAAAGTACCTGAATTTGCCTAAATACAGAGGGTTTCTTTTAGTCCTATTTAGGCATCAGGCATTAGTGTTTGACAGTAGACCAAAAGCTTTGGAATTGGAGGTTTAATTAAAACCGCCTCTTGGTAACAGAATTAGTGGTACTGTGTGAGAGGGATTGATAGAGGTAGTGCGTATTCCAAAGTCTCTCTCGCAGCTATATTCCAAAGTTTCAAGGGGTCGCATGGTGGGTCATGGAATCACAGCGTCGTCGGCGGTTCGGAGTTGCCAGGGGGTCACGGAATCACGTTTTTGCCGGCGGTGCAGAGTCGCCGGTGGGACGCAGAATCACAGTTTGATTATTTTGGGTGTCTACTTTTATGTTTTGGTCTATGAAATTTGTTGTTGTTGTTATTGTTGTTGTGTATTCATGAGTTGTGGCCACTTTTTTTTCCTTCTAAATTGAGAAGATGAGGGGAAGAAGACAACATTTAAAATGACTTTAATATCCTTATAAAATTCTCGTGCCACTCATGTGACTCTTTTTTCGTTACAAAACTAACAGAAGTTATCGATTCATAGCAAACTACTAAGATTTTTGAGTTTAAGGTGCAATAAGTCAAAAATAAAAGATTAGGGTGCAAGTTGCTATCCCCCGTAAAATTAAGGGGGCACCAATGCAAAATACTCTTATATATATATATATATATATGTTAAATAAATATAGATAAGATGTTAGTTTATAATTGGAATGAACATTTATCAAGACAATCAAAGTGGTAACATATTTTTAAGGTAAAGGAAGGAAATATCCAATAACTATCCTCAAAGTTTTTAAATTTGTAAAAATTATACCATATGTTGACTTTTTGTTGACCAATAAGCACATTTTTTCTTGAAATAACGCAAATACCCCGACTGCCATATAGTTATCCCCGATGAGAATTGCCAAGTAAATTATCCTTGTTGTGAATAAGAAAAAAAAATGTTATCAATCATTAATTTCCCATTCAGATAACACCCTAAAAACCAAAACTTTCATCTTCAACCTCCAAATCCAAAAAACCAACAATAGCTTCAAACCGTAGCCATGGTGACGATCTCTTCTCCTGTTCAAAGGCCTAGCAGCGCTTGAAGGCGATATACACCACGCAGTAGCTCGCAGACAGCGCCGACCTCTCCTTCACAAAAGTTGATATGTTGAGGGGGTTTTTTTTTCATTTAGAAATTATTAATGAAAGGTTTTTATTTTTTTATTTTAGTTTGGACTTTTTTTGTTGTTTTTAATTTTAAGGAAAAAAAGACTCGTTTTGAAGATGGTGCACGATAATTATTGAGGAAAAAAAATAGTTGTTTGACTACACATTTAAGTTGTTCTTATTAAAATATTAATTATTTAAATTGGGGTAGTTTGGACATTTTGCTTTGATGGTTTGACCAAAAGTCAATATACGGTATATTTAAGGCACAAGTTAAAAAAAATGAAGGGAACGTATAGGAGTATTATGGAATTTAGGCTAAACTCAGGGAATATATTTAGAATTTACTCTCTTGTTTTTCAATAAATATAAGTGAGATATTTGTTTATAATTGGAATTGATATTTATCGAGACAGTCAACGTGACAAAACAAAGACAGCAAGATCGTTAAAATTGTTGACTCTGTAGTAGGATACGGAAGAAGAAAATAGACCTATTGGAATCGTTTTTAGTAGTGACTATCAGACTGTAACGGCCCGACTTTTCGAGTCGTTAAACATATACTTGCTTAACATACTTTATCGTAAAAAGAGCAATATTTTTTTTAACTTATACTTAATACTTATACGTTAATAAATTTGCAACTCATGTTTATAGAAAGATAAGTTCATAAAAGTCAAACATATTCAAATTAACATCATTATATAATCTTTTAACTTTTAATAAGTATGAAACATAAATGATAAAAATAACTCTTAAAATTAATATGCGAAAAATATTAGTCACCATAACCCTTCGCCTCAGCACCTTATCGTACCATCGCCTTCCAACCCATCACATCAAGTCATAGGTTTCTTATCTACAGTACGAACTAAAACAAGTAAGCTAAAAAGCCCAGTGAAATACAACATAAACTCACAAAACATGATATAAAATGCATGACTAAATTAGTTTCAATTATTTGATCTATTACTAAATCTTTCCTAAAAGATCCTCATCATAATAAGTATAAGTACCAAATTGCGCGCTAAACCAGTGAACGGCGAGGTTGTACAGGTCCTCGGTGATAATGATTCTTCATATATAGACCGCCCTATATTTCTTTTAAGTAAACTCAAGGGACGGTCTTATTACCAACCCATCACATCAAGTCATAGGTTTCTTACCTATAGTACGAACTGAAATAAGTGAGCTAAAAAGCCCAGTGAAAACTCACCAAACGTGATATGCAATGCATGACTAAATTAGTTTCGATTATTTGATCTATTACTAAATCTTTCCTAAAAGATCCTCAACATAATAAGTGTACGTACCAAATTACGCGCTGAACTAGTGAACGACGAAGTTGTACAGGTACTCGGCTACACTGATCCTTCATATATAGACCGCCCTATATTTCTTTTAAGTAAACACAAGGGACGGTCTCATTAATCTCACCTTTCTGAGGTAGTACGACACGACATTAAAACATAACATTTACTTTATTAAATTATGCCGTACATCGTGACATTTCTTAATTTAACATCATATCTTCATATCATAATTCAACGACGCTTGTCTAAAAATTATAACAATGTCATATGCATATAAATTATTATCGTTATCATCATAGCGAAAAATATCATTATCATCATATCAAGCATATCATTATCATCATATCAAAACATATCATCATATCAAAACATAGCATTATTATCATGGCAAAGCATATTATTTATTTTTCTTTGAATAAATCCGTACTGTAGTGAGATTGTACTCACCTCGAAATGTTCGACGGTTAAAACGAACTCAGTCATTTGGAAACTTAGTCACCTCGATTTGCGTAGCCTAAATTCACTATAGAGGATTATAATACATTTTCTATATTCGATCTAGGTTCTAGAATCTATCTTACATATTGAGGTTCGATCCAAGTATGACATGAAATTATGTTGTCTTTTATAGTTCATTTGCTTTAATTAATTATATAACAATGTAGAGATATTTCAATAAGAAGTCTCCAAATCAACTGATAAGGTCACTAAGGTCTCGCTTAAAATCCGACTTATCTAGACAGAACTCCCCGGGGTTCTCAGATACGTACGGAGAAGTCACGAAGTGGCTCGTTAACCAGTCTTTCTTAGGCGTCGGACCTTTTGACAAGACTATTTAAATGGTACCACACTTATTATATAACTACATTTGATTGATAATGTATTTTGTTTTCCTTAATTACTAATCTTTACTGAAATTATAGATTGGTCCTTAATCTTTATTAAATTTACAATTTGGTCCTTAGACCTTTTATAAAAATTGCACTTTAGTAGTTTGTTTCTAGAGTTTCATTTTAACCCTTAAACTCTTTAAATTCCTCTATTATTTTTATTTTTTATTTATAAATTTTCTCTTTGAATTTTAACTTTTCAAAATTACAATTTAGTCCTTATTTTTATAAAAATTTGCATTTGAGCCCCTTGAGAATAAATTTAGACAAAAAACACATTTTCTTGAAAATTTACCCAATTTTCCAGATCAGAATTTTTCATTAAAGCAAACATTTTTTCTCTTCTAAAAGTATTCCACAATCAGATTATAAATTGTTCAAACACAAAAACGAACTTAACCCTAAATCGTCTAGGGTTTCATTTTGTGGTCAAACGGTTCATTTTATGGAAAATTATTCTTAAGTAACCTCTATTTATTTTTTAAAATATACAACTTTTATTAGAGGGTATTTTTCTAGAAAACAATCAGATCATTATGTTTCTTCACAAGGTAGAGATTTATACAAACTTAAATCTTATTTTTCTTCATTAAGGAGACAAGTTCTTAAAAAAAGTTATTATTGAAATATGCTCAAAAATGACTTTTCTATAGCCCTATGTTCTAATTTTTTTTAAAAATGCCGATTAGATATAAAAAGTTTTAATATTTGGAAGACACCTAAAACTGCCTAAAAAGGTAAATCTGGCAGCCCTTGGTTATTGATATTTTAAAAATTCGACAAGTATCAACTTGTTACAAAAATTTATACACAATATCCTAATATATACATCTACCACCAAAAAATCAGCATTTATAGATTCAAATTTTAGTCCACAAAATAAATCAAGATCACAAACAAAAATCCTAAAGACATAAAACTGAACAGTTCCTACTCCGAAATTTATTCTAGACACATTATGCATTTTTTGATCATTAAATTTTACAAGCTATTATAAAATATATAAACTATATACATGATTTTTCTCTTGATTTATAAAGCCTTAAATATATATAAAATAATAGTTATAAATTCAGGCAGAGAGCTGAAAATTTTCCAGCACTTAACATTCAAGGTTTTTAAGATTTATAAACATGTTCTTTAAATTTTTTAATCATTTTTAAATATTCTAAACATGATATAAAACAATATATATTGTAAGAAAATAAATATAGGATTTAAAACGTGCGGTTTTATCTCTTGACGACTATAAAGAAATTAAGAACTCCTGTTATTTTGTTCCTCTCTCTCTCTCTCTCTCTCTCTCTCTCTCTCTCTCTCTCTCTCTCTCTCTCTCTCTCTCTCTCTCTCTCTCTCTCTCTCTCTCTCTCTCTCTCTCTCTTTGTTCTTGGAAGGGACTAATCTTAGTACTTCCTAGCCCCTAAACCCACCTTAATGCACGAAAACTAACTCTAATGGAGTAGAATTAATAGTTGTAATTAACTCCTAATCCTCTTACCATTCAACCACTTATTAATTATGGTTGGGTAAGAAGATAATTAATTGAATTTTTTTCTCAAAAATTTCATCCATAAAAGGGTTATTTATCCAATTTTTATTTCAAAAATTGATCACTCATAATTTGGTTCATGTTTTGACCAAATTTGATATTTTAAATTTTATAAAAATAACCTTTTTGCACTATTTTATTCATGAACTAAATAATTATTTTAAAATAATATAAAAATAATTATTGTCACATATTAGATTTATAATTGTGACATAAAATCTAACACTTAGTTAAAATCGAGTAGCCATTTTCATTTTCGTGTCGTTTTATCGACAATGACACGTCGTTTGCGTATTAGGTTAATTACGACAAAATTTGTCGTAATTTACCTTTTAAACTAAACTTTTCTTTTATTGAAATTTAATTAATTCAATAAGATAAAATATTATAAACCAATTAATTGAAATATTCATTATTTCAAAATATGTTACTCACGAAAATAAGTTTATCACACGTTAGTCATCCTTAAAAAAGTGTAATTGTTTCTGAACAAATTTTCATCGTTAAACGATAAATATAACGTTTTTCACGGTTAAAAAATAACGGTAACGGTAACTATCGTTACCAAAAATTTCAGTAATGATTTGATCGCTGCCATTTACCTTTTTTTTTGTTTAAATGTTCTATAATTGTAAAGTAATTATAAAATAATTAACTAATTTTAAATAGTTGTAATTGTTGATAAATTAATTACAATAAACTAAACACATTATTATAATAATAAAATGAATTATTATAATAAAATTTTCAATTATAAGTTATTATAATGTTATAATTGTTAATAATTCTATCTTTTAGATATAGTTATTATTATTTTACGAATATTAAAGAAATAGTTAATTTTTAGAGGGTGGATTTAAAAAATAACCAATGTTAAAATTTTTTTTGAAAAATAGTCATTTATAAATTTTATTCTTCTGGTAAGAAATTTTTCACAATAAATTTTATGTGTAATTTTGTTACGGTAAAAAATTATTTTTTACTTCGGTAATAAATTTTTAATGGTTATTTTTAAAATTTTATGAAACTGTGGCTATTTTTTAAAAGCACACTCTCTATAATGACTATTTATCTAAATGACCAATATATTTTTGTGCCAGTTAAGAATTTAGCCATTTTACAATCTATGTTTTAGAAATATAGCCCACGTCTTGAAATCATAGTAAAATAGCCATCAGGTCAACATCTAAAAATTTATGAGCAAAAAAATAAAATTTATGACTAAATATTATCTACAACAAACAATAAAAACTGAATTACAAAACTAATGACTGCAGTCTCAAAAATCTAGACACGAATGTATGACTATTTTACTAATAAAAGCAAACATAGGCTAGATGTTTAAAACTAATATAAATGAATGGCTATTTTATAGAAAAACTGCATATTTTAAGGGAGATTATAATATAAAAATCGTTATAAACAAATTTATAATAATAATATATAATATTATGTTGATGGTCAAAATTTAACAAAGCGTAAATTGAGCCCAAGCCCGGAAAGTAAACCGTAAAAGCCTCAAATGCCCATTAAAAGCCCAGTAAGGCCTAATAAGTCAATGTAAGCATTCTATTCACACTCTTATAGAGATTAAATAATTGTGTGCTAATGCCTTAATTTATTAGAAAAATTATGAATATTTTACGAAAATAGCATAGTTACAACATGAAATATTTTATCAAAAAATAACAATTAGCACACAATTATTTAATCTAAGGTCCAAAGTTTATCAAAGGGTGCTATATTGAGTTATGGAGTGTAAGGCACAAAATATAAAGTAAAGCCAAAAAATAAGGCCATTATTGAAAGTTTGTGAATTTACTTGGAAAATTCATGAACATAATTTCATAGTGGAATTTATTTGAGTTGATTAAGGAGTAAATAACCTCATTTTTTACTACTACTTGGACATCATTCATGTGGACCTCATATGTATCATCCATAAATACACTTAGGTCCAAATCCATATTATCCTATATTACTAAAATAAGGGACGGATCACTGTAGCTTCTAGAGTACCCAGTCCCTTCCCCAAAATGCCCTCTCTTAAATCATTTAGTTAATTTAAAAATTATAGGCATTTTGGTCATTATACTATTAAATGCCAATAATGACCCTATTTAAATGTCTCAGCTAATAAGAAAGTAAGTGCTATTTGAGTCAATTTCTACAATTTATTAGTGGGCCCTAATAAATTTATGAAATTAAACCCCAATTTGTCAGGGCCATAAGGTGCAATATACTTTTTGACCGAACCCTCTCAAAGGGTTTACTTTATGTTTTATTAGCCGCTTCTTTCATGCCAAAAAAAAAAAATCTCTACTAGAAAGTAAGAGTTCTCTCTCTCGCCCAAACCCTCAAAGGATATGTCTCTTCCCTTCGTGTGATTTTTGCGCCGATTCTTCTACACCAAAAAAAGAAAACATAGTGATTTTTTTCGGACAAATCTTATAGGAATTACTTCTCTTTGTTTTGTGTGATTGGTGCGCCATTTCTTTCACGCCGACAAAAAAAAAAAAATCTGCGAGAGTTGTTTTCTATGTGTTTTGTTTTCATTTTGTCTTAACTTCTGATTTGGTTGGCTTTTGTGGGCTTTCTCTTCAAAAAATTAAAATAAAATAAAATTTATTGCTGGGTTTTAAAAAAGATCTCTCTCTCTCTCTCTCTTTTTATACGTTCTATGTGATTTGTTTTTGTTTCTCTTTCCCTACTATTTAGCTTAGCTTCGCTTGAGGGATTTTGGTCGTGTATTTTTTTTATGCTGGGTTTTCAAGTAAATTTTTTATTTTTTTTCCTGATTTGTTGTTGGCGATATTTGTTTTGGTCAGTATTTGCATTTCATATAGCTCAGATTTTGCTGACGATTTTTTTGGTATTTTTCTCTATTAGCTTAGAATGTTCTTCACTAACATGCTTTGTTCTAAAAAAAAAAAACTCAGATCTTCTTCATATCTCTTTGGCTTACCTATGTTGACGTGGTTCTCTTTCACATTTTTTGTTCAATTTATAGAGATCCTTTCTTGACGCTCTATTCGTTTCAGACGTTCATTTTTGTTTTCCGAAAAATTCGGTTAATCCCTGTTTTCATGGTTATTTTTTCAATTTATGCTTTACATATCTCGACCGATCTTTTCATCATGTTGTTCGATTATCTTTGTCGTTTTTTTTAGGATAATATTTTATTGGTTAATGTTTGGTGCCATGGTTTTGTTTGGGACTTTGTTTTTTATCTCCTCATCGGATCTTATCTCCTATTGCCTCTCTATATTTTATTCATTAGGATTTTTTATTTAATTTAAGGCTTTGCCAAAAAAAAATTCTATTTCATTTTTGTCCATGTGAATTTGATGTTGGTTCTTGGAAGTTTTTCAAGAATTTGGTATCTTTGTTTTGGATATCTTGACCAACTCTTCTGCGTCATGGCTACTACATATTTTGTCGTTTAGGATTTTTTTATTTTTAGGCTTTACAAAAAAAAATTGATTTGAAAAATATGGTCGTTATTATCTTTCTTTTTTGTCGGTCTGAATCAAGTGTTGGCTCTTCGATTTTGCTGACAATTTAATATTCATTTAAAAAATATATATTTTTACATTATGATACTAGTGATTATCTCTACGACTTTCCAATCTGACAAAATTTTTTGGTACATTTCAGTGTATAAACAAAAAAATTTACTAGCTCTTTTATGTTATTTAATTCCGTCAAATAATTTTGATTATTATGACCTACATTCTGATTGTGATATTTTTATCATTTTTGGTTTTTTTTTTTCAAGTTCGGTTCTTTCCTATAAAGATTAAAGACCTAGTAATGTCTCTCAGCTATAGAAATGTGCATGTTGGTCACTTCGAGTTCCTAATTTCTGCTATTATGGGTAAGTCTTATTTCTCTGCTTTATTTTATTATTGTTATGTGATAGTCATAATCCCTTGCACACAAAAAAAAAAAAAAAAAAAAAGGCAAGACAAGTCAAGTTGTGCAATCCCGCACTGTCTGGGTAAGATGATGGTCTAATGTAATGGTTCCGAGGCCGTGCTTGTATTAGACAGTGTGGTTGATGAGATGCTTAAAAGATATGATGGTATTACCTATGTCAACAAGATGCATCTTCTTTTTGGGAGCCCATCTCGTAAAAACTCCGAAGTTAAGTGTGCTTGACCAAGAGCAATTTCAGAATGTGTGACCTCTTGAGAAGTTTTCTCGAAACGTGTGCGAGCGAGGACAAAGTACGCTGAAAAGACTTGTGTTGGTCTGTGGGGACAGTCGTCGATCCAGAAAGTAATCGTTACAATTGGTATCAGAGCCTTGACCTAACCGGAAGTGCGATCGACGACTGACGAGAATGTCGGGCCCCAAAAGAAGGGGTGATTATGACAGTCATAATCCCTTGAGCCAAAAAAGAGGGTAAGATAGGGTTATCTGTGCAATCCTACACCGTCTAGGTAAGATGATTGTCTAATGTAAAGGTTCCAAGGCCGTGCTGGTGTGAAGAAATTGTAATAGCCTGAAACGAGACCACATTAAAAAGTATTTAATTTCTATTTCTGAGAGAAATTTCTTAAGATATTATCTTGATTTCATTTATTTTGAGAGAAGTGATTAGTTTCGTCAAATCTGGCCAATTTTGACCGCGTATAAATAGTAATGCAAGTAGTGTTATATTTGCGTTTTTGAATTTTGCGACATGTTAGGAATTGAAATTGGGCTCCAAATTGACAGTAAAATTCCTAACTTTTCAAATCGAGCTCATTGGTGTATTTTCATAGATTTAAAAATATACCAATTAATTTATTATTTGTTAGCCAAATAAGCTTTAATATAAAATATTATTAACCCATTAGGGTTTCTTTTGGTTTTTCTTCCCCCTTCACAGCCGTCACCCTCCCTTTCCCCTTTTCTCTCTTTCATTTTCTCGCCCAGATCTCTCTTCCCATCTCTGCCGGTGACCAGCTCCGGCCAGCTCAAGCCCCCGCCTCGCCTGTGTACGCCAGCAGCTGCGAGCACTGCTCGCCTTCGCGCCCCCTCGCCGGCCCAGACCTCCGTGCGCCTCTGCGCGCGGCCTTCAGCCCTCGCGCCTCCCCGTTGCCCCTCTGGTCCCGATCCGAGCAAGCTCAGCCCCGGCCTCCACGCCGCGTCGCCTAGCGCCTCCATCGCTCGCCTCTACCCTGCCCAGGCCGCCACTCGCCGGTGCAGACAAGGCGCGATCCACTTCAGCCCCTGCTTGCGCCGACTCCACGCCCCTGCCGCCGGCCAGCCCAGCCCTCGTCGGTGCTGCCTCCCTCGTGCAGTCCCGAGCCCACGCCCAGTGCCGGCGTCCTTCACTCAACCCCTGCCTCGTCGCGACGCCAGCAGCGTGAGCACCATTCGCGCGTCACCTCTCCACTGCGCAGCTGCGCCGCTCAGCTCACGAACGCCGCCCGAGCTTGCCCAGCTCCGTCCGAGGCTCTGGCGGCACGCCTCCGCACTTTCCAGCCTCCGCGTGAGCCGCCGCACCTCGCCCAGGCCCTCGCGCGCCTTGCCCAGCCCCTGCGCGCCTCCGCCTGGCAGCGCCGCCCGATCTCCGCCCCTGTCGCGCACTGCTACTGCGTGCCTCCAGGCCGACGAGCCTCCACTATTGCTCCGCTGTTCCGTGCCCATCCGAGCCTCATCTAGATCTGGGCTTCCCTCCCGTCGAGCCCCGACTCTCGTGTGCGAAGTCTCGCACTGTCGCCAAGTAAACTCGTCGACGTCGCCGTTGCCGTTGCAAGCCGTCGCTGCTCGTGCTAGGTGAGTTCGTTGTTTTTGAGCTTAAGAAAATGTGGTGGTAAGCTTAGTTGTTCGTGCATTGGTATAAATCTATATGCTAATTGTGGTTGACTCATTAGCATTTAAGTGATTATATTTGTTTGAATCAATATTTGTCCACGTGAAAATTGGTTTATTGTTGTTTAGTGGTTTTGATGTTTAGTCAAATACTCAAGAATGATATTTTGTGGTCGTGTTTGATTTAGTTTTTAGAGTGTTTTGGACAGTGTTTAGTTTTAGTGTCGTAAGTAATTTCGAAGCAAATTATAACCTTGATAGGCTTGTAATTTTTATTGGTTTGAGGCGGTGTGAGTTTAAGTTTATAAATTACTTGTAATTTATTTGTGTGAGAATTTAGAGTTATAGATAATTTGTTGAAACCAAATTTTCAACAAAACTACTAGTTTGAAAGGCTTTGATTATTCAAGTAGAGCCTCATTTGTCTGGTCTTTTATTTTCGACGAAAGGTTGGTGTCATTGGAAACATTGTAATTGGAAAATTTGATTTTTCGTGGGATTGTGAATGCACGAACTTTAACAACTTGTTCAATGGAGAAATTGTGTGCAAGTTTGGAATGTTCTGACGTTTTGAAATCTCGTTGAACATGTTATTTTGATTGTTTTGGCGTTGTTAATTTTCGTGGCTTAGTGTCATTTGAGAATACAACTCGGGGATTCAACAACTTGACGAGAGTTATCTTTTTGGGTGGTTGTTTTTGTGAGATTTAGAGGACGCTTTAATTAAGGTACAAGTTATGTTAAGTTTGGAACCTTTCAAATTTAGAAGCCCAAAACGGAACTTTCAAAAAGAAAATTGTATATAGGCGTGGTGTTTTATTATGTTTCGTGGCAGTGTTGAACTTGGTAATTCGAGTGCATTTGAATCATTATCTTAATTGGTAAGAGATTGAGAATTTTCTTAAATTAAGAAAATTAATTAAAAGAGAATTGCGTGATCTTGAGATTTTGGTTTTTGCACGAGCCCTGCTTGTATTGGATTGTATTTCTTATAAATGTGCCCGTTTGAGCTTAAAACGAGTATCGAGTAGCGGGTTTGAACATTTCACGGATTGCTTTTGTTTAAGTTCAAAACTTGATTCAATTTCTTTCATTCCCGCAAATCGTGCAGGAACGTTAACGGAGCAAGTTTGGACGCACAACCCTTCACCGTCCTTTACGAGAGGTATAAGTGGGCGATCAGAAACAGGATCCGAACATTAGAACTCGATGACATTTATGTGACTTTTGTAATTAGTTAGATGCCTATTATTTTTGTGTGGGATCCGAGCCACTGAGGCTCGGTGTTGAATTATGATTATGTTTTGAAATTAATTGTGATAATTGTGAAAATATTTCTGCGTGGTTGTTGTGATGGATTGTGACCGAAATTAGTTCGGTGCTGGGTTGAAATTAGGTGAAGACTTTGGCCGGAATATCCGAAAAACAGGGGAAACTCTGCTGGATTTCCGACTCGAAGTTTACACACGTTTTATGGCTAAGTCAAAGATCATTCAGGTGTAAGGAATTCTTTCTCACCTAAACTAATCGAGCTACGTAACCATTAGTGGCGACACTCCAACGAGAATACCCCTAGAGAGGTTTCTCGACGAACCATTGGTCGTCCCATCTTCTAGAGTCCTATTCTTTTAGTCCAAAGGCACTTAAAGTTTCATTCAACTTAAATAATTCGTGGACTTAGACGTTGATCCTCTAATTCTCGTGTTGGACAGATGTGTCACACAACATGCTCCAAAGAGGGACGTCGGGAGAGGAAACCTACGAGGACCAAGTCGAAGAGCTTAGGACCTCAAGTAAGTGGATCTCCACTGTGGCACGAGCAAATTTTACAATGCTTGAATAAATTATGAATGTGTTGAGATTATATCAAGCATACGATGCTTCTAAAATGGTGACTGTTAGACTGTGTGGATCTCTTTTCTTGTTAAGGCCGTGAATACGGGCTTTTTATCATGTTTGTCTCTTTTGTGCAACGAGCCTGCAGGTATGGGACTGTAGGTTCGTTTATGATAGGTTGTGTTTTCTAGGTGTGTACTGGTACGTGTATTTATTTAAATGCATATCTGTCGGTGGGTATGGGACTACAGACATAAAACTACTCAACTTCGTAGTTCAGGTTCTAGTGTAGGGTGTATGTCTGGTTTGTGTGTGTATATGTTAGTATGACTTATCTGCCGGTGGGTATGGGACCACAGGCATAAAACTGTTTCTGTTGTTGTTGAGACTTTATTGCAGGTCAACGAGAAAACTCTAAGACAAGAAAAAGGGAGCGAAAGCATTGTATGTATACGGGTAGGGCCCGACGGGGCCGCAAGTCATGATCGGTTCCGAAACAGCCCGACGGGGCCACTGATTTCGTTTCGGGACGGCCCGAGAGGCCTTGGGGAGGTCGGCGGACGACCTTCCTCTGTCGCAATATTTTAATCATTTGAGTAGGGCCCGACGGGGCCGCGATCATGATTTGGTTCCGAAATAGCCCGACGGGGCCATCATGTATGACAGATTTCGGAGCGACCCGAGGGACCTCCGGAGGTCAACGAACCACCTTTCAGAACGAGCCGAGGGGCCTTGGGGAGAAGAGCCACGGCCCTCCCCACAGCTTATGATTTGACGATCCGGATCGGCCCGACGGGGTAAAGTGCAATAATGAATTTCGAAACGACCCCGACGGGGTCACTGGCCGTAAAAGGTTTCGGAAAGGACAGAGAGGCCCGAGGAGGATGAGTCCTCACAATCTTAAAGAATATCGGGATGGTCCGAGGGGCCAAGATCCATAGCATGTCCCGAATTAACCCGATGGGGTGATTGCACAATCAATCCGAAACAGTCCGACGGAACCACCGGTCGTGAGAAGTTTCGGATTGACCCGTGAGGTCTCAAGGAGGTCGGTAGACGACCTTCATCTTTATATGCTGTGTGCTGCGATCATGATCGATTCCGAGATCGCCCGACGGGGCCATTGTCTGTGTGAGGTTTCGGAACGACCCACAGAGGGTCCAGAGTCGTATTAGTTCTTGAACAACCCGTAATGGGTCTAAATGTGTATTGAATTCTCGAACGACCCGTAAGAGGTCTAGATTGTGAATAAGTTCTAGAACGACCCGTAATGGGTCTAAATGAGTATTGAATTCTAGAACGACACATGAGAGGTCTAGATTGTGAATAAGTTCTAGAACGACTCGTAATGGGTCTAAATGAGTATTGAATTCTAGAACGACCCATGAGAGGTCTAAATTGTGTATAAGTTCTAGAACGACCCGTAAGGGGTCTGGATGTGAATCGTGTGCACACGTAGTTTTATAAGCTAAGTCAGAGAGTTGTGAACTTGAGTGAGATTAGAACAAATTATGAGATTGACTTTTGAGTCGAGATTAATGGGTCGTTAAGCCCGACCTCCAAGTCACAACTCTTTTGCAGATATTGTATCCCGCGTAGGTTCGACACCTTATCTCTGAAATCTACTTCGCGGGCAAGGTTGCATAAGAGTGACGTTTACTCTTTGGACTATGACGACTCGATTATCGAATCCGTCCTTTCATTAGATTATTGTATTGTAATATCCATTGATTGTTTGTTACCTGCAGACTTAGCAACCTACTTACCTAATCTACTTACTGGGCTATTAGCTCACTAGTGTGCTCGTGTCGCAGGTATCTTGTCACAAAAGCAAATAGTGAGAGGCGACAACGACGGGAATAGCGAGTGTATACGGGACCGACCTGTATAACCTTACGTGGACTACCGACAAATCGTTGGCAAAGAAAGTTTTAAATCCTGCAATATTTTTGTAAATGTTTAAATTAAATCCATTTTAGTTATGATGAGAATTAATATTCCTTATGTTTGTTATTAAAAGCTCAAGTATGTAACTTAATTTAAAAAGTTCAAATTTGTCCGTATTTTTCGGAACTAAAACATTGTTTTAAGTTTTGGGTCGTTACAGAAGTGCTATTGAGGAGATGCTTAAAAGATATGATTGTACTACCTATGTCAACATGATGCATCTGCTTTTTAGGAGCTCATCTCGTATGAACTCCGAAGTTAAGCGTGCTTGACCCGGAGCAATTTCAAAATGGGTGACCTTTGGGGAAATTTTCTCGGGAAGCATGCGAGTGAGGACAAAACACGCTGGGAAGATTTGTGTTGGCCTGTGGAGACAGTCGTTGATCCGGAAAGTAGCCGTTACATGTTATGATATATGTTCTAATCTTTTATTATTTGTTTGATTACCATTACTTACACATATAATTTTTCCAATAACGATTTGTTTATCTATGCAATTCTTTTTCTATTTAGAAATTTGTGTAATTTGTTATCTTCTTTATTTTGTGTTTGCATGTATACTTCTATGTATGTATTTGTGTATATATTTTAAAAATTATGTATCACATTTTTGCTTTATAATGATTTGAAGATTGTAATTTCCATTTATGTTTCGAATTGTGGTTGAATTTCTGATTTTATGTCAATTTTTGGTGTATCTATATACATGAATGTTTTGAAATATCTTCATTGAATTGCTGAAAAGACTTTTTTTTTTCTTTAATTCTATAAAATATTTTAGGCCTCTACATTTGGGTGGCTTATGAGTAATTTTATCACTCTTATACTCTTTTCTTATATGCCCTTAATTCATCTCTAATG
Source organism: Boehmeria nivea var. tenacissima (assembly GCA_018132145.1). Classification (NCBI taxonomy): domain Eukaryota; kingdom Viridiplantae; phylum Streptophyta; class Magnoliopsida; order Rosales; family Urticaceae; genus Boehmeria; species Boehmeria nivea. The sequence goes on from CM030886.1 coordinate 1,980,886, forward strand.
TTAATCAATCATATATGAGTATTTTTGTCTTTTTACTCAGACTCACTTATAAATTCTAAGGTTTTATCTCTTTGCCTTCATATCTAGAAGCATATTGTGATAAAATTCATCATAAATTCATAATAGATATTTAGTATTTATAAGCAAAGATTTTTTTTGGACATATCGTTGATTGTACATAAAGCAAACCAAATTTTTATTCTTAATTTTATCACCCAAGATATTTATGAAGTGTAATTGATTGTTTTTACTATTTTCAAACACGTTGTCTAACCTTTTTTAATTACATCCAGCTGTAATAGTCACTTTTTCTTTCTTGTGCAACTGTTAATTGATAGAGGCTTATTAATGACCCCTTTGATTGTTTAAAAATAATCATGATTTACGACCAAAAAATTAAGCAAACGCAAATTGATATTCACAATTTTATTACCCTAGATATTTATAACATGTGAATGATGATTTTTTACTGTTTTCAAATATTTATTTTGCAACTGTTTGTTGGTAGAGGCATATTAATGACTGTTGATTTTTTTTACTGTTTAGTTTTCTTTTTTAGAATATTAATTTTTTTATTTATATAATGTAACTGATTAATCTAGAATAGTCTTGATTTCACTCATGCACTGATTACTTGCCTTATTGATAACGATTTTAAATTTTTTCCCATTATTAATTGCTGTAAATAGTAACTTTAAGTCATTTTTACTCACTTTGATATTTGTTCCAACACTTTCACCGATTTATCCCCTATAGTTTCTCTTTGTTACAAATTTATTTATTTATTTGGTTGCTACCATTCCTTAGCGAAATAATGATTACATTTGAAACTTTCTAACTTGCCTTAGGTGTGTGTATATATCATTCCTTTTATTTCTATCTTGATAATAATAAATTTTCATGTTATGATGTTAATATTTATTGTATAATGCTGATTTTAATGATAACAAATTGTCATGGATGTTTGTTGTGCAAAGTATTTTTTGTTCATGCATTAATGATCAATTATTAATTTGTTATATTTAATGTCTTTCTCTTCATTTGTTATTAATGTAATTGATCTCTTTAACTCTTACAAAGTGAAATAATATTACAATATATGAGATAGCCTATTTGTTGTGATAAATGCTAATGTAAATACTATTTTATGGTTGTTGATGTAGGTTACTTTATATTTTTAGGTAAATTTTCTAGAATATTTGATTATATGTTAGGTGATTATTTGATGAATATATCACTGTTTTTATTTTATTACTAATTTAATATACTTATGACTCTTTAGCAATAAAAAGATCAAACAATAAATGCAATGATTTCTTTATTGTGATTGAAAGTAAACTATTTAGTATGTGATAGTATTTTATTTAAGTCACTGTATTATGCTTGTCATTTTTGTATTTGAATTTTGTTATATGTTTTTTTATCATTAAAATTAGCTCTATTTATTTTTACTTGTTACATCTATCTGCATTATTTGTTTTTTGAAGACTAAATGAAATGGAAATAACACTATATTTTTTATAGCCTCGGTCCTTATTAAGTTACGTCTATTGAGTGACCTCTTTTAATGAGCTCTTTGTGGATTTTTATTTAATTTCTAACCTTCATTATTGTTTATGTTGTTCTTTTCCATAGAAATTCTTTCTTTTTCTATGTAACACTCAGCTGTTTTGTTTTGTTTTATTTTTTGTTTTTATGGATATGATGATTAACATTTTTGCTTTATTGAGCAAGATACTTTCCTTTCTAAATGTTGCTATGAATTTTTTTTCTTTCTTTTATATTGTTATTACTATTTATTTAAAAATTAATTCGTTTTTTTTTTACAAGTAAAATTATATTTTTTGTTGTTGTAGGTGCTAATAAAAAGTAACCCTCTTCGATACTCAACAGATGATTTTGTATTGCTTCCATTTTTGGACTTAAATTCTATAAATTGATTGATTGTTTAAACTGAACCATTCTTATATTTTTAAGTTAATGATTTTTATTCATATCTATAAAATACAAAAAAAAAAAAACATTAGTAAAATCAATACACATAATAACAATACAAATGATATGAAAATAATTAGATGATATATTTTATTAGTATTTATTATAAATAAAAGCACATGTAGACGCCCAAAAGAAATGAGCAGGTAACAAAAAAAAAAATTTTAGATTGTTTGATAGAATTATTATACTTAGGTAATAACAATACTAAACATGTAATGATATTTGCCTACTGATAGTGTAAAAGGGGTATTCTGTAGCTTTAAAATTTGTTTGAATTCTACGTTTAAATTTATAACATAACTCAGACAATTGAATAATTAATTATTATATATTAATAATATTAACTCAATGCATTAAGCGCTGACAATGCACTATTGAAGGTTTTATGTCAAGATATTCAATATGTCAAGATATTCTATACTCAATTCTAAGCTTGAAACTTTAAATATTGAGATATTAGTAATTTGATATTAGTTTTTCGCATTTTACATTAATTTTTCACATTTTATAAAAATAATATAAAAAAATTATTCATAACAATGATAATCATTTGTTTACTAGGACAAATATATAATAATATGAAGAATTTCACATTTAACAAAATATGATTTATTACTTAATTTTTATAAAGAAAAATATAATTGAACAGTTAGACCAAACTTAATTTATGTTATCTATAACCTTCATTAAAATAGTCGGTCGGCTTGAATTTTTGTCCCAAAACTTTCGTCTAAAACACTCGTTGCCTTTTTCTTTTTTAACTCTCTTTGATGTACTGATGTATATGACGCGCTACTCTGATGCCTTACTTACTTTGACGCAAGCACGTGCGCGCAGGGCCGGAGCCACCTTGGGCCTAGTGGGGGCCCCGGCCTAAAATTTAGATTTTTTTTAAATTTTTCTTCGAATAGCCCCACCTAAATTTTTTACTTTTTACATGAATACTATTATTGTTAAAAATGTATTACTTCAAGTCCCCCTAATATTAATTTATGGCCCCATCCCTGCGTACGCATTTAGTATATATTTTTTCTTCTTCTATACAAAAGGTGCTAACAAGCCCCTAAGGACTTTTTTTTTAGAGGTTTTTAGCTAAATGGATCGTTTTTAGCCTTAGTTTTAAGGAATTGACCTGAGTTTGTCATAATTAAGTTATTAGCCATTTTTCTTTTTCACTATTTTTTCAGACATTTTGAATTGACTGTTTTGTCATTTGTTATGAAAAGTAACAAATGTTACAGATTGTAACAATTTTTTGTTACAGTAGGTAACAACTTTTGATATAGACCGTCACAGAAAAAAATTCGATAAACATATCTAAAAAGTCCATATTTAAAAGAGGTTATTTTCCTAAATAGTCCATATTTTGATCCAAAATTAATTTAGCCCAGCTAGGCCCACAATAACCTTGACTACTCTATACATGGTCATCTTATCATTATTTTATGTCTAAAATATCAAAATTCCAAGTCGTCATAGCGTGCTTAGTTGGCAGTTCATGATTTGTCAAAAAGACTTATTTGTCGACTGTTCATTTTTTCATCATTTTTGGGATTTTTTTTGCTATAAAAAACCATCCACATAAGCCTCTCTTCAGCCTATTACATGTGCTTCTGGAAGAAATATAAATAATGATGAAATTGCTTTGTTTTACATGCTCTCCAAGACTTTTTACTTGGTCACCAAGTGTTAACATGGAAGAAATAGTAATGTTTCATCAAAAGGCAGCTGCACACTCCTTTATTTTATTATTAAAATTAACTTCCTAAATCCTCTTCACTTTTGTAGAGCAAAACTTGCCATAGGAGGCAAGACAAACAAACCAGCGAAAGAAGTGTAGTTTGAAAAAGTCCCAAAATATCACACTTCTCTCCTATAAATAGATGCTCACACATCACACCTAACAAGGTCCTTTATAGGCCACTTTCACTTTCTCTGTCTAAAAAATTCCAAAAATCACTTTTCTCTCTCTAAATTCTCTACAGCCAAAATCCTCATAAAACCACCATTTTCTCTTAACTTCTCTCAATCATTTCCAGAAATTTTTAGCCTTCTTAAAGTCAGCCCAAATCATTCCCTTGTCCCCCATATGGTCCCCATAATCCAAAATAGTCAAAATCCTTACATACATGGCATTTAATTTACATATTTCAACATTATGATGTTTAAACCACTATTTACCACTACCAGGACTCGAGGAAGTTACTTCTACTCCTTTATTTTACCATATATTTACTCCCACTTTATTATTTAGTATTTGTGCTCATTTGTGCTATTTTTCATATTTATTTACTTTATGGTTTATTATGGTGCTATTTTATTTTTTATTGCTATACTTTCCTATTTGGTCGGTTTTATCATTTATGTGCATTATTTATACCCTTATTATGTCTAATTTTTTATTGCAAAATCATGTCATAGTGTTACTCTTTTAAATTTTTAAGGCATTTCTTAAAATACGTCGTTATGTTGCCGAAATTTCTAGAGAAATTTTAAAGCCCTGTCGTTACTCTGCCGGAATTTCGATAGCCACTATAATAAGTATTTTACTTAACTCATGTTCTAACGCCACTCCTTTCAAATTTTGAGAATATTTCTAAAATACGCCGTTACTCCGCCTAAATTTCTTTGGAAAAAAAGTCCAAAATATAGCAGTTACTCTGCTGAAATTTCGACAACCATTTAAGTATTTTGGCCTCACTATGGTTATTATTATCATTATGTCATTATTTACTCATTATTTTCATATATTATTTTCATTCCAATCTAGCACCATTTTTTGGATACCATAATGTTGTCACATTTTATTACTCTAAAACTAGTACTAACCGGCCTATATTGCACCATTTACAACATATTATTATTACCTATCATATGACATCCACTATTATGTCATACTTTGCTTTTTTTATCGTGTAAGCATCTCATTTTGACACTTTTTTGGACTAAAACACAAAATGTCCTCTTTTACTTTGAGTATAAAATCACATATTTAAACATGTTTTAATTAGTTATTAGTCATCTATTTATGTTATCCATAGTTCATATATACTATATTACTTTATCTTTTATTTTTATGATAATTTAAAACATTTATTTTGCACAAAATATACAATTTCAAAATCGCCCAAAGTTTTTTCAGCTTTTGGAGCTGTTTTTATGGCTTAAATGATACCAAAACATGAAATTAACACTTTCAAATAGTTCCATAATAAGTATAATATAAAGCCATGGCTATTTTGACTTAGATATGATGTTTAGGCTTTTAAAATGGCCCAAAATCATCACTTGGTCACCAATCCGAGCCTATTTTGTTTGTGTCATTTTTTTATATTGTTTTGCTCATGTTACTTTGGTTATATGTGTACATTAATATTATTAATTTATTAGCCCACTTAGTCAAATTACATTTTTGGCCCATATACCTTAATATCATTTAGGTACTTTACATGCTAATTAAATCATTATATTTTGATTTATGATTATTTAATTAGCCCATATTATCAATAATGCATATTATACTAACTTATGATATATCATAGTCTATCCACTAAATCTATCTCATTGCCATCCATCATATACTACTATACTATATTATTTTATATTATATTTTATATTTACATAACATACTCATTAGGTACTAATAAGTACTAATAAGTATTACGCTAACATGTTAACCCTTTAATATATATATATATATATATATATATATTATATACGCTTTATATGGCACTAACATCTATTATATATATATATATATATATATATATTTACATTCTCGCACATTACTTTTCAGCAAATAAAGCTCTCGTCATGTACTTTATTTTTATTTATTTCTTCCGCAAATCAGACCTTGTCATGTGCTTTATTTTGATTTATATCTTCTGCAAATCAGGCACTCGTCTTGTGTTTTATTTGTATTTATTTTTTTTACAAAATTAGGTCATCGTCCTGTACTTTATTTTTATTGATTTATTCTGCAAATTAGGTTATTGTCATGTGCTTTATTTTTCTGTAATGTATATTCCTGCAATTTATATTCCTGCAATTTACATTCCCACAAATTTATATTCCCACAATTTAAATTTCAGTACTTTTCTCTTTCTTGTGTATTTGAGTATGTGTACACTTGTCTATATACTTAAATACACTATTTTACTCGACAATAGATTATGAACGCGGAGTGACGCGCTTTGCTAGCTCGTATATCATACTGCGTGTCCAAAACCGTCTGTTGGTGTAGAATTTAAACCAACGTCGTAATCCGTATCTCTAGTGTGTGATACGGCAATGAATAGTGGAAGTTTGAACGGAAATTAAATACTCAGAGATTTTTTAATTGGTTCGACCCTCCGCCGGAGTAATAGTCTACGTCCACTATGGTTATAGTATTTCCATGTTAGGAATTTATAGAGTAATTTTTTCTGACCCCTTTCCCCTTCTCCTTTCCTTCCTTTTATAGGAGTCCGGAAAGAGAGAGAGAGAGGAAAGTGCATTCAATGCGCCCCACCAAATCACCCTTAAATCAGGGGATTAGGTGGCCTTATCTTAATCGACCATACCATGCCCTAAAATCAGGGGGTAGGTTACTAACTAATCAACTCACGTCTTTCACTGGTGAGGCATCCACAGTACATGTCAGAGGTAACTACCATCGGGAACGATCTCACTGCAGCTATCCGCGCTTTACCCTTCGTCCGGGGACCTCCCGCTCCGCGAGGGGTCCCCCGTCCCCCGACTTGCCCGATCTTCCTCGAACGCGAGGTTAATCACGAGTTCCACTCGTCCCCGGGTGTAGGGGATCCCCAGCTCATCGGTCTCCCCCCGTGGACCTTTATTCATGCCGAGTTCTACCTTCGGGGTTGTTTATTCCAACAACCCTCGCAGACACAAGCGCGAGGTCAACCCGCACTTCTTGGTGCCGTGGACGTCAACGCTCTTGCTGACGTGGCGAATCTTCGTCGTCACTTGGACACTCTCTCCGGAGGCTTCTCGTCTTCGATGACGACACCCTCGATGACGACACCCTCGATGATATATCCTCGCCCACCCCCCGGAGTCTTCGGCCACACTCGCCGCAGACGACAAAGTCTCCAGGTGCTCTGAGGCTGACGTGGAGCACATCCGGGAGCAATTCCACCTGCCCGCGACTATCACTACTAGGGCCATGTCCGCGGAGGAGCGCTCGACACGACCCCCACCCCTGATGGTGGCCTTTAACAAGGCCATCATGAAGCATGGGGCAAGACTCCCGCTACACCCCCGGGTCCGGGGGGTCCTAGTCCACTGGGGACTTGCGCCGAGCCAACTCAACCCTAACGCCAACAAGATACTGGCGGGGTTGCACATCATGTGGAGGATGTGGTTCGAGGCAGGAATATCGGTTGAGGAGGTTTGCCACTTGTACAAACCCTCCTCCAAGAAATCCGAGGCGGGCTACTTCTTCTTAGCGCCATGGGAGAAGAAGAAGATTTTGATGACGAATCTGTCCTCGTTTTGCGAGGGGTGGAAGGACATAAACTTTTGGGTCGGGGGGACTTCGACTCGTGCAGCTCCGCTCAGGGAGCTCGGCCCCTTCCACGAGTCTACCACGTTCCTGGTAAGCCTCCAGATTCTCAGCTTTCCCCCATTCTTTTTGGATGTCGCAGTGCTGACATCCATGATCGTGTGCAGATTCCTTCATCTGCACTTATGTGACCGCGGAGCAAGAAGAGCGGATTAATATCGCCTGGCCTACCCCGACGAGGCCAGGGACGTCCGGGCCCTCATGATCGAGGATAACCTGATCACCCACGGGTGGATCGGGACTCGCATGGAGCTGGACCCGGACCAGCTCCGTGGACAGAAGTCGGGCCCAAAGCAGGCCAAGGCCCCGGCGGGGGCTTCCGGGAGTGTGACCACTCCCGCCCCATCGACAAGAAAGAGGGCGGCCACCTCTTCAAAGAAGCCCGCCGCCCCTAAGACCGTGGTCGCTCCATCCCTCCCCCCGTCCGGAGAGGTCGAGGACGAAGAGGAGGCCACGGAGACGCCCGAGGAACCCTTAACGCGGAAGAAACGATTGCGGAAGAAGCCTGCTGTGGCTCCAGAGGTCACGCCTTCCGCCACCCCTCAAGACCCGGGGACCACTGGGACAACCCTCGGGGGTGTCCCGTTTGGCGAGGCGGCTCGCCAGGTGCTCTCGGATGCTGCGGACATCTTCGGAGAGCAGCCGCCAACTCCTAGCCCGCCCACCAACATGGCGCGGGATCCTCTTCTAAGCGTGGAGGATTTCGTGGTAGAGCAGGCCGATCCATCCCCTTCGGGGGCGGCCCCTTCTCCAGACCAGGCGACGCCGGCTGGGTCTTCAACCCAGTTCTCCTCGGAGTCGTGGCGCGCAGCTCCCATCGTCATCGATGATGGTAAGAAACTTCTTTACGAGCAAGTTTTTATTTCAATGCTAAATCGGGGCTAACTAGTGTTGTTTGCAGACGAGCTTTTTGGGCTGTTGCGGTCCTCGCTCCCAGGGGATGCGCCCGGTCGATCAGCCCCTCCCCGCGAGTCTCCCGTCGCGGACAAGGGCAAGCGACCAATGGAGGAGGATGTTCCTTCAGAGGCATCGTCTCCGGGGGAGGTCGAGGCAGCACCCGAGGAGGGCACCTCTTTCAGAGTTCCTGCCTTGATAGCCTCGGGGAAAGATCCCGCCGAGGCTCCTCGGAGTCCTCCCGTAGGGACTGGTCTCGCCAGAGACCCGCTGGAGGAGTTCGAAGTCCCCCCCAGCGGAGGCTCCTTTTGGGGCGGGATCACATGCCCCGTCGGGGGGCTTCCCCTGGATGCCAGAGCTCGGGCCTATGCTGGACGAGATCTGGTCGGGCCGTGTGGGCGTTGGTGCGATAACTCCAGAGGACCAGGGGCAGCTCCGCTGCCCATTGTCCTTTGAGTGCGTCGAGTCGTCTTTTTAAAGTGGTTTCGATGATCTTATTGACGGCTTCCACTTGGCCATTGCTTTGCAGGTGGTAAGGCGCGGAGAAGTCTTTATTGATGCCGAATTGGTCGCAGAGGTCTCTTATAGCCTAGTTATCGAACTAAAGGGCGTTGTCCGAGACCAAGGACTGAGGTATCCCGAACCTGTATATGAGATGCTCGCGGATGAACTTCGTCAGGTTTTTCTCGGTGATTGTGGCCAAGGGAATTGCTTCGGCCCACTTGGTAAAGTAGTCCACTGCTACTATGGCAAACTTGAGCCCTCCGGGCGCTGTGGGCAGTGGCCCGATTATGTCGATTCCCCACTTTGCGAAGGGCCACGGGCAGAAGATGACGGTGAGTCGTTCTGGGTGAGCTCGAATGAGTGCAGAGTATCTCTGGCACTTGTCGCACTTCTTCGCGTACTCGGTAGCGTCTCGCTTCATCGTGGGCCAGTAGAATCCCTGCAACAATGCCTTGTGCGCGAGTGATTGTCCACCCGAGTGGTTCCCACAGACTCCGTCGTGGATTTCATTGAGAACTCGCTTGGCTTCCTCGTTGTTGAGGCAACGCAGCAGCGGGGTCGAGATCCCTCTCTTGTAAAGCTTGTTGTTGAGCAACAAATAATGCTTGGCATGATACCTGACTTTTCGCACCAGGTCTCGGTCTTCGGGTAGCTTGTCATCTTTCAAGTAGATAACAATATCGTCCATCCACGTAGGTTGAGCGTCGACCGCCTTTACCGAATTCTGCTTGGTGATACTGGGCTCTGCCACGATTTCGACCAGGACCAAGCGAAGGAGCTCCGCATCTCGGCTAGTAGCTAATTTTGCCAGGGCATCAGCGTTCGCGTTATCTTCTCGGACGATGTGCTTCACTTCGTGCCTTGGAAAATTTCGAAGTTCGGACTTAACCTTTTCCAGATACGCGGCCATTCTATCATCACGGGCTTGGAACTCGCCCAGGACTTGAGAGACCACCAGCTTTGAGTCGTTGTAGACTACAAGCGAGTCTACTTGAAGTTCTTTGGCGAGCCTTAGGCCGGCGAGAAAGGCTTCATACTCAGCCTCGTTGTTCGAGGCCCTGAAGGCAAATCGCAAGGCGCTGCTGACTCGATGATTCTCGGGGCTGACGAGCATGAGCCCGGCTCCCGAACCATTCTCGTTCGAGGACCCATCTACGTAGAGTTTCCACTTCGGGGGTTCGCTCAGTCCATCTCGATCCTCCTCCGAAGGAAAAGTGAACTCGGCGATGAACTCGGCTAGCGCCTGTCCTTTGATCGCCGTCCGCGGCTGGTACAGGATGTCGAACTGAGTCAACTCGACAGCCCATTTGACAAGTCTGCCCGAGGCCTCCGGCCTGCGCAGGACCTGTTTCATCGGATGATTGGTGAAGACTATCACCGGTTGAGCCAGAAAGTAGTGGCGAAGCTTCCTGGTAGAGACGACGAGGGCAAGGGCTAGTCGCTCCAGCTCAGGATACCTTAGTTCGGCATCGAGGAGGCGTTTGCTGACGTAGTACACGGGTACCTGTACTCCGGCGGCTTTCCTGACCAGCACCGAACTGACCGCGTGCTGGGATACTGCGAGGTAAGTGAAGAGCTTTTCCCCCGACAACAGCTTTGCTAGAATGGGAGTATGACCGAGGTAAGCTTTGAGCTCCTCGAACGCTCGTTCACATTCGTCGGTCCATGCAAACTCTGTACTGCCGCGGAGAGCGTTGAAGAAAGGGAGACACTTGTCAGTTGACCGAGATACAAACCTGTTGACTGCTGCAATGCATCCGGTAAGCTTCTGGACTTCTTTTCCTCTCCGAGGAGGCCTCATGTCGATAATAGCTTGGATCTTCTCAGGATTAGCTTCTATCCCTCGCTGGCTCACCATGAAGCCCAAAAACTTGCCTGCTCTAACCGCAAAAGTGCACTTACTTGGGTTGAGCATCATGTTGGTCTTCCTGAGGACGGAGAAGGTCTGATCCAGGTGCTCGACGTGGTCTTGTGCTTTCGCGCTTTTGACCAACATGTCATCCATGTAAACTTCCATCGAGACTCCAAGCAAATCCGCGAAGATCTTGTTCACCAACCTCTGATAAGTTGCACCTGCGTTCTTGAGGCCGAAAGGCATGACCTTGTAGCAGTATAACCCTCGATCGGTAATGAACGCTGTGTGCTCTTCGTCCCGATGGTACATAGGGATTTGGTTGTAGCCAGAATATGCATCCATGAAGCTGAGGAGCTCATGGCCCGCGGTAGCGTCAACCATCTAATCGATTCGGGGCACCGGGAAGCTGTCCTTCGGACAGGCTTCGTTGAGGTTGGTGAAGTCCACACAGCATCTCCATCTACCATCCGATTTAGGGACCAGCACCGGATTAGAGACCCATTCCGGGTATTTTGCTTCACGAATGAACCCGGCCCCGATGAGCCTATCAACTTCATCTTTAAGAGCTTGGGCTCTCTCGGGGTTGAGGGGTCTTCTTTTCTGCCGGCGGGCCGGGAGTCGAGGATCTATATTGAGATGGTGGCACATCACGTCCGGGTCTACGCCCTTCATATCGCTATGGCTCCATGCAAACACGTCTCGATTCCTCCGTAGACAGGCAATGATGGCATTGCGTACTTCGGGGCTTAACGAAGTCCCAATTTTGACTCTTCGTGTCGTGCCAAGGTCATCCACGTCTACCTCTTCGGTGTCCTCGGCCGGGCCCGCTAATTGTTATGGGGCCGGGAGTCGAGGGTTTAGTTTGCTTTGACCCTCGGACATGCCGATGGTAAGGGTCGTTTCACCCAAAGCAGCTTCTTCGGCCGTGCGCTTCCCCTTCGGGTCGGTGGGGGCCGATTTAACGCTCGTCGTATAACACATCCGAGCCTCGTACTGGTTTCCCCGGATTACTCCGACTTCACCAGGAGTGGGAAACTTGAGGCAGAGATGATAGATGGAAGTGACCGCTCTCATTGCCACCAGGGTAGGACGTCCGAGAATGGCGTTGTAAGAAGACCTATCCTTAACCACCATAAAGTTCGAGACGGCGGTTGATCTTGTCGGCTCTTCGCCGAATGAGACAGCTAACTCTATACTTCCCTCCGGGAAGATAGAGTCTCCTGTAAAGCCGTGTAGCAGGCTTGCGGCAGCTCGCAAGCTCTGAGGACTGATCCTCATTTTTTCGAAGACATCCAAATAAAGGATATCCACTGAGCTGCCGTCGTCCACTAGGCAACGATGGACGAGATGGTTCCCAATCATCGCGGAAATGACTAGAGGATCATGATGTGGGAAACGGACGCCTTCGGCATCCGCGTCCGAGAAGGTGAGCGCGCTCGCAATCTTCCGAGGAGGCTGTGGAGATCTCCGCGACACGTGGAACACTCTTCCACAGAGCTCTTGTCGCGCTTCTCGGGCGTAACCCTTCATGGACCGCTGGGAGTGCCCCCCAGGATAAGGGCCTCCCGCGATCGTTCGGATTTCACCCTCGATCTCCCAGTTATGCGGATCTCGGTTCTTGGGATTCGCCTCTTTGCGATATCCCTCGAGTTTCCCTCGGCGGATGAGATGTTCTATCTCATCCTTCAGGTCGAAACAGGTCGCGGTCGTATGCCCAGCCGCATTATGGAACAAGCAGAACTTGTCCTTGTACTTTTCTGGCACCTTCCCCCTCAAAGGTGCAGGGGGTCGAAAGTCAACCTCGCTCCGCGAGTTGACGAAAATTTTTTCGATGGTGGCAGTTAGCTCCTGGTATTTTTCATACCGCGGCCTGCGGAAGCGAACTGCGCCGGACCCCGACGAGGGACCGGAATCACGAGGTCTTTTCTCGTCGCGAGGCTGTCGATTATGGCCCGCTGGGGCCTCGACAGGCCTCTTCTCTTTTCGGCGGTCCCCTTTGGGGTTGCCGCGGAGAGTTTTTGCAGAGCCGGACTTCTTCGAAGTCGCTACTTCCGCGTTGATGTAGTTCCGAGCACGCCCCAAGAAATCAGCATACACCCTCGGGGGTTTTTTACTGATAGAGAAAGCGAAGGGAGTGTCTTTGCGTACCGCGGAACTTGCGGCTAGAAGTAGGGCATCATCAGACAAATGCCCCACCTCTACTGTGGCCTTAGTAAAACGTTGGAGCCAAGCTTGGAGACTTTCGCTCTCTCCTTGCTTGACTCGGGAGAGGTACGCCGGGTTCTTGAGGTGTCTACGACCTCCCAAGAACTGGGCTGCAAACCTCGTTCTCAAATCTTGCCAACTTCCGATTGAGTTGGCCGGGAGTCGATACCACCATCGGCGGGCTTCCCCCGCCAGGGTGGTATCGAAAAGCTTGCACCAAATGGCTTCCGGATAGCCATAGGCGCGCGCCCACGAGGAATAAATCCTCAAATGATCGGATGGGTCTCCACTTCCATCAAACAGGCTTACCTTCGGTAACCTGAGTCGATCGGGAACGGGGGTTGCCATGGTGAGAATTCCTGGGATGCTTCGGTCTGTCAGCTAGTTGCAGTGGTGGCCGAATCCTCGCGGAGGCGTTCTCGCACCGAGAGTCGCGTATCTACGGGATTGGCTTCAGCCTGCACAGGAGCTCTCCTGGAGGCGTCCCGCTGCAAAGGGCCTAGCCTGGTAAACACCGAGCCGGGCTGAGCTGGCGTTACGCCTTCGGCCGCGGGGCGTGATGGTCCCACCGGGTCGGCCGACAACTGTGGCCCTCCACAACGGGTGGTGGACTTCTGGGCTGGTGCAGTCCTACGCCGGCGGGAATGGTGAGTCGCGTGCGCAAGGTCACCTTCTGATGAGCCCTCATTAGGAGTCGTGTTGACGTCGTCTACGGCCCGGAGGTCAGCAGCTGCGTCATCAGCCCTCTGCCGCGCTCGGAGCACATTCGCGTGCTCTGCGTCAGTCAGGAGTGGAGGCGGACTTTGGTTGTGAACCAAAGTCTCCATTAATCCGTTCATTCTTGCCATGGATTCCTCCATGCGCCGGATTCGATCTTCGAGGATTTCCTGCTCGGCGGTTAAAGGACTTTTGCCGCTGCTTCTCAAGTTGGGCGCCATTTGATCTCCGATCAAGCAGCGCGGTGAGTAACAGAGAAGGCGGGAAGAGTCTTACAATAATGACGGAGGTTCGCGCCCTCCTTCTAGTGCCAAGCTGTTGGTGTAGAATTTAAACCAACGCCGTGATCCGTATCTCTAGTGTGTGATACGGCAATGAATAGTGGAAGTTTGAACGAAAATTAATACTCAGAGATTTTTTAAGTGGTTCGACCCTCCGCCGGAGTAATAGTCTACGTCCACTGTGGTTATAGTATTTCCAAGTTAGGAATTTACAGAGTAATTTTTTCCAACCCCTTTCCCCTTCTCCTTTCCTTCCTTTTATAGGAGTCCGGAAAAAGAGAGAGAGGAAAGTGCATTCAATGCGCCCCACCAAATCACCCTTAAATCAGGAGATTAGGTGGCCTTATCTTAATCGACCATACCATGCCCTAAAATCAGGGGGTAGGTTACTAACTAATCAACTCACGTCTTTCACTGGTGAGGCATCCACAGTACATGTCAGAGGTAACTACCATCGGGAACGATCTCACTGCAGCTATCCGCGCTTTACCCTTCGTCCGGGGACCTCCCGCTCCGCGAGGGGTCCCCCGACCTTCCCGATCTTCCGCGAACGCGAGGTTAATCACGAGTTCCACTCGTCCCCGGGTGTAGGGGATCCCCAGCTCATCGGTCTCCCCCCGTGGACCTTTATTCATGCCGAGTTCTACCTTCGGGGTTGTTTATTCCAACAACCCTCGCAGACACAAGCGCGAGGTCAACCCGCACTTCTTGGTGCCGTGGACGTCAACGCTCTTGCTGACGTGGCGAATCTTCGTCGTCACTTGGACACTCTCTCCGGAGGCTTCTCGTCTTCGATGACGACACCGTCGATGATATATCCTCGGACGAAAATTAGCTAACAACACCGTCATCTACAGATTTGACCTTGAGTAGTCTTGATGATATGATGTAGGCGGATTTGACCACGTGTTGTCCTGAGATCGTACCATTTCTATCGGTCGTTACCCAAGATCATGGTAACTACTGTTATTCAATCCTATGCTCTTGGTGTAGCATCCATATTAATATGGGGCATCGTGTCGTGGTCTTGGCCCGTCACATTATGATTATGATGCACACAACCATTTGGTAGAACGTTCTTAAGCGTCTTCATTAAGTCAACGGAAATAGGGCGTCGTATGACAAGATTACTTTGCCATGGCATATACGACATAAATAATCAAACCGTTTGGTAAAGTGTCCATTAAAGCCGGGGGGGGTTCCTATCTTACTCATATACTTATTTATCTTACCACTGATAGTTGCATAAATATATATATACATATGTGTGTGTGTGTGTGTGTGTCACAACATGCTAGCTATTTACGTATTATGTCATACTACCGTGCATATGCTTATGATACTTGCCCATATGCTTTATTTGGTTCACTTATATGCTCATTCGTTTTAATCACACGCTTTACTTAACTGTTTTGATTACTTATCTTATTTATTTGTCATATTCATATAGTATAATCATGCTAGAGCCTATCTTCAACCTATATGGTTACATGATTACGTGCATAGTCCTAGACATAGAAGTCGTCCCGAATGGATGTGTTTTATCACGTAAATTGAGGAATTTACTGTCAATGATGTCCTTGTGATTAATCTTACGCTAGTTTTCTTTCTTCTCATCTTGCTCATCCACTCACACGTTATCGTCCTCCGGGACTATGCTACTATCATCCGGATTCTATTACTGTCCAACGGGACTACTTCATATTATCGTCCTCCGGGACTATTTATCTTGGCGTCCTCCGAGAAAACCCATTGTGAGTGGATTATTGTGTTCCCCACATAAATGCTTGTCCTCTCAGACCGATTCCTGCGTGGCTTTCTATGATTATCACAAGGGTATTTTGTAATAAAGATCATCAATAAACGTGATTTGACAAATGTATAACGGATAATTCTCTATTGTTCAGACTACATGAACCTATTAACTTTCTCTCATACTTCATTTTATGGCTCTGAACTCGGCTTTATATCCTAATAACATCATATAATGGCCATCGTACCTACTGCGTTAGGCTATTTCATCAACCTTTAGCTATCAATTGGACTACTTATCTAATTAATTACTTGCTTATGCGTATTCGGTTGATTTATTACATATTTAGATGCATTGTCCTTAACTGCCGATTATGTGCTGAACTATCAATTTGTGCTTTGTTACATATTTATATTATAATTGCTTTTTGACATTTTAATATTGGGCTTAGCCCATTCTTACCATATATCAAGAATTTTATGCCTTATTTTATAAGATTTCTTAATGTCTTAATGGCTTGTACTGCAGTTGTTATCGGGTTTTTCCAACCCGCCCGTCTTTTCATTTTTTTGCAGATACTGATTCACATAGCAGAGGGTAGGGGTGCTTCCCTTCGTGGTTGTCACTCCAGCTCGCCATCCAGCATCTCATTGTGAGAGAAAATCGTCTTCGGGTTCGTTGAAGGCGGGCCGCTGATTCAAATCCAGTGCTTTATACAAATCTAGTGCCTTATACAAAAATTCAGTGCCTTATCCAAATTTAGTACCTTATCAAACCCATGGCCCAAATTTGACGATCCAGGCCCAACGCTTCTCTCTTTTTTCGTACGTCGCGGATACGAAACATTATATCAAAGGCAACTATGTTGGGAAAGTCTTTGATTATGGTAATGGGCCGAATCTGTGTACAGTTCGACTTTCAACAACAATAGACTCCTGCCCACGTCATATTCTTATAATATATTTTGTAAATAATAATAATAATAATAATAATGTATTACTTTAATATAATATTGGTATATAATATTCCAAGTTTTATATTAGCATAATATTAATAAGTTTGCTAAACAATAATATTATATTAATTGTATATAGCGCGAGTTGAGAAAATATACCAAAATTGGTTTGATCTTTCAAAAAATAACATATGTTTAAAAAAAATTTTTAGAAAATAGTAATGATTTAATTGTAAGATAAATTGATGAACTTCATCGCTTCTACTACTTAATGCTATTTTCTTAATAATTGAAAACATTGACCATATTTGTAAATCACTTAAATAGAATGGTCATTGCTTAACATTTCTCTTATATATTTATTAATAGTATTAGTAATTATAGTAAGTATATTAGTAACGATAATTTTTATCGCTCTTAACAGTTTTCGTAACGGATTTTACCGTAGGCAAAATATGCATTTTTAGGTCTAGATGTGAAACAAAGTATATTGTAACTTGAAAGAACCGTTTTGTTAGTAGGTGATCCTTGTAGGTGGCTGAACACTTCAAAGGAACACAGAAAATAACTAAAACCGAGATGGTAAAATAAATGACGTGAACAGTAACCAAAAAGTGCAGCAAAAAATAAAATACGACATGAGAAAATTGGTTACGCAGTTCGGCTTTCGCCTACGTTTGTGGAGCCTCGCCCAGATGAAACAATCCACTAGAAATCTCAAAACGAGAATGCTCGGACTTATACAAGACTTCGACTCCCTCTCAATCTTTTTCGCCGTCTCCTCGTCACTTCCGCTCGCCTTATAAACAAACCCTTGACGAGATCCTCTCGTCTACAAATCACACATCCCGTGTAATCTCTCACTAATTTCCCGTTACAGAAGTTCACTCAAACATATACTCTCACCAGCACGGTTCATAGAACACCGTGTGAACACTAGTCACCAGAGGCAGAGTATAAACATAAACCCAGAAATAAATCCAGGTCAGCTCTTCACACACGGACTTGCCACATAGAGACTTTGTGTTCGAACTCCGCGTGATATACAAGGAAACGAATCCCCCGGTCAGCTCTACGCACACGAACTTGCCATATAGAGATTTCGAGTTCGAACTCCGCGTGATATATAAGGACAAATCCTCCGGTCAGCTCAGCACACGCGGACATTCTATATAGAGACTCCGTGTTCGAACCCCGTGTGTTATATAAGAAAACATTATCACCAATATTCTTCAATAAACTCCTCTTTCCTTTTTCTTCAAAGACGGAAAAGGAACAAAACACCTGCAACCACCATCAAGGAGTTGGAAAAATAGGTTGAGTTGGAGCAGGAACATTGGACGAAACTGGAGCTGGAACACTGCTGAAAGCAACATTAATGCCTATAGCAAGAGCCGGAACACTGAATGAGACACTACCAACTTCAGCTGGAGCAACTTGAACTTCAGGCAACTGAACACCTGCACTAGACGAAGAAGCAGTAACTCCCAAAGTCTTAAGGAAGGACAATATCTCAGTCCTTCGTACAACAAGATTGCGCTCCTGAGCCTCTAGAAAGGTAAGCTCAGATCTCAAAAATCTGACAGTCTCACCAATAGTAGGAGTGCCAACACCTTCCTGAACACCAAACACCATATCAGAATAAACAGCCTCCCCCTGAATATCTTGAATATACTATCCTTGGAAAAATTTCTTATTGATACACATCTCTCCAGAACTCTTTTCACATAGTTCTTCTTCATGAAAAATATAGTTAACATGCCTAAGCTTGCGATGCCATAGTTCAGCTTCTTCAACTTCTGCCTTAAGACAAAATGTTGGTGGTGTTAAAAGATAGCAATTATCCGATGATCGAACACCCTCATTAACACTCTTCTCGGATTCATCAACTACCAAGCATTTGTTCTTCGTGAATCTCACAAAGAAATTCTGATCGCATAACTGACTGATACTAATGACTGACTGATACTAATGAGATTGGCCTTCAAACCTTCAACAAGCCACACATTAGTTAATTTAGGTAAACTTGAGACACATAGATTACCTTTACTAAGTATATTGGATGAGGTACCATCTCCAAAAGTCACATGATGTGTTTGATCACAAGGTTGAACATCCTCTAAGAAACTCCTTTCACCGGTCATGTGTCTTGAACACCTGCTATCAAAATACCATGATTGTTTGGTACTAGCTTTGAGAGAGATGAACGCCTTATTGCACTTGTTCTCAGATTTTTTTCACCCATTCTTGTCTCTCTGGCCTCCGAGGTGGAAATCTCTGTTGATTAGCTCTCCTCAAATCTATAAAAAATTGAAAACATCGTGGCCTTATATGACCTCGTTTGTTACAATAATGACAGATTCTTCTTGAATAGCCTGGTGATCCTCCAGGTGGTACACCACTGGTCCTCCGAGTTGCCATAACAGCTGGAGTTCTGATTGGTGTAGCAGCTGGTTGTTTACCCTTCACATCCTCTTCTTCATTAGTTCCGGATGAATTCCCTTTGACGAAGACAGAGTTTAGCATTTTTACCAACTTCTTCATTTTCTCAAGTTCTGCATTGAGTGTTGCAACACTTCTTTGGCTCTCCTTGAGTTTAGACTCTAACTCAGAATTAAGCTTTTACAGACTCTTCTTCTCAATGTTGAATTGTTGATTTTGGGCAGATATCTTCTCATAGTTCTTCGTTAGTTCCGTCCATTTATCATGGATCAATCGATAAGCTTCAATCATAGCATCTTTTGTCAAGTCTTCATCATCATTTCTCTCGTAAGTCAGTGTGGGAACACATCCAGGGACACCTTTAGTGTTCTTTGATGAACCAGCACCACCTTCTTCACCTGCATTATCAGTTTTAGAAGCAAAAGTATCAAGGTCAGTGTCGTCTTCTCTACTACAATCTGAATCTCTGTCGCTCCATGTCGCGTTTAACGACTTGTTTTTTTTCTTCATAGTGTTTGCACATTCAACCTGGATATGGCTGAAACCTTCACATTATCGGCATTGAATTCCCTTGTTCTTTGCATTAGATTCAAAGTTGTTCCCCGTGCCAAATCTGTTTCTAGAACCGGCATTAAAATTGTCAGTGTTAGACGCAGTGTTTCTTTATGGTGTTGGAACACCTGTTGAGCCACTGCCAGAGTCTCTATTCCTCATACCGGCTTTGTTGTTTCTGTTAAACCTATTGAGCACTTTTGAGAAATTTTTAGATAGGATGGTCATAGTCTCTGCAAGATCGTCATCTTCATCACCAGGTTTTTCTATCTGTTCATCTCGACTCTCAGCCTGAAAAGCGTTCCCTTTGGACTTCTTATCGCCTTTCTCCTCGAGGTTCATTTCAAAAGTTCGCAAAGAACCCATCAATTCCTCCAGCTTCATATTCTGAACATCCTTGGCTTCTTCAATAGCTGTGAACTTGTATGCAAACCTCTTAGGTAAAGATCTAAGAGTTTTTTGCACGAGCTTCTCCTCACTGTACTTCTCTCTAAGGGCAAAGGCCTCATTTGCAATATCACACAGTTTCGATTTGAAATCACTTATTGACTCTTCTTCTTTCATCCTAAGATTTTCAAAATGGGATGTCAGAATTTGAAGTTTTGAGAGTCTCACAGCCTTTGTACCTTCATGTGCAGTTTCAAGTATCCCAAGGTTCTTTAGCCACCTCGAACGTAGAGATAAGCTTGAACTGATAGACATCAACGGCACTAAAAATGGCATTTAATGCCTTAGAATTACTACTGACCAATTTGTCTTCTTCGACCGTCCATTCAACCTCCGGCTTCTTCACAGTTTCATCGTTGTCGTTAGTCTTCGTGGGATGCATCCATCCAGTCAGAATCACCTTTCTGGCCTTCTCGTCCATTGACTTGATAAACGCTTTCATCCGAGCCTTCCAGTAAGAAAAGTTTGTCCCATCAAGTAGGGGCGCACGTTGAACTGAAGCTCTTTCTTTCATGAGATCCATCTTGTCAAAACGGAACTAAAACCTCGAATCTCGCTTAATGCACAAGCGACCTGCTCTGATACCAATTGTGATATCCTGATTTCAGGACAATAACGTCACTTTATTATGAAATTGACAGGTATTTTTATTAGAAAATTTCTTAATTATTTTGAAATTATTTATGATACTTTACCCGACATTTTGTATCGAGTAGAATTAAGATGGATATTAATGAAACCTGTATGATGAATGAATGTTGTTGTTATATGAAAAACTATAATAATTTTAGTGAAGTTTGATTGAGAAGCTACAAAATTATTGTGTATGATAGTTGTTAAAACTACACGTAGTTTTACAAAAATAGTAAATTATGCGTGGATTTATGAAACATCATACAGTGCCAAAATAAAAAAGGCAAAATTATATGTAATTCTATTTGATGTCATATGGCATTAACTAAGAGCAATCACCTTTAGGTTATGATTTTTTATGAAAATAGAACGCGTTTTAAGAAGTGAAGATTTCAGACCCTTAAGTGTTAAATCTTATTAGAAGAGTGATAGAGATGTTATTATGAGATTTAAGCTGTGGATATATTTTTAAATTATTCTTATGCTATATGACCATTTTATATAGAATATTACATATCAATTTAAAGATCTTTGAATAAGCTTTCCAACGGTATATCATATGTTTCAATCGGATAAGTATAGAGAAAGTTATGACTGTTTAAAGTTTAGTGCGCGAACCAATCCGCAAAAACGATAGAGTTTTGAGGGCATACGACAAAACGACATAGTTTTGTAAGTTAGGTCTATTTAAAGCCTCTTTGTGCGAATTTTTCAACCCTAAAGCCTCAAAACAGATAGAGACTAGTTCTTGAGACCTAGAAACTTAGAAGTCACCCCCAAGGCCTTCATGAGTCAATTCCTTATGATTTCAAGGTAAATAAAATCTTTTTTTTTTTATGATTTAGATTGAAAAGTTTTGAATCCAAATTAATTAGTGTCGTATTGTGCTTCGGGAAGAGCATTTTGAGATAAAGAAAGGCTTCGAGGGTAAATCTCTAACCTAGAACTCTTGAGATCTATTTTATTAAGATTACTAGGGTTTAGGTTTTGGTTTTTATGAGTCGTGATCTTGGATCGGTGTTAGAACGACCGTTTTACGCACATGACAGGAGTTCTTCAAGTTTTAAAAATTTGTGTGAACTTCTTGATTTATTTTATGAGACAAACGATTTTATTTTTATTTAAAAATTTTTTTGCTATACCATCTATGAGTTTTGATTATGTATATTAATTTTTGTAATTTTTTTATAAGTTAATTATTTATTAAAAATTCGAAACCAAGGGCTGCTTGAACGGTTTCTGCATCGTTCTGGGCAAATATGAGTTTTTGGCCGTTTGGAATACTTTAAAGGCCGAATTAGAATTTAATTGTAAAAGAGAAAAGATTTAAAATCTAATTTTGAACAACTTTTTAGTTTTATATTTCTGCAAATTCCGAATTAAATATGGTGAAATATGTGATTTAAGCTCTCAACCGAATTTATGTTTCTAAATAAACTATATGATGCATATCTTCTAATGTCTCATTCCAAGTTAGATTAAGTATGTTACGTATGTTAAGGATTCGATAGACTTTATTTTTTAAGTTTCGAACGACGTTGACATCGAACCATAAAGTTTGAGAGTTTTAAGTATTTCAACAGATAAGGTGAGTACAACCTCAATACAGTACGGATTAGTTTCCAAAGAAAATGTTAAGTTATGCCATGCCATGAGTTACATGCCTGTGATGTTCGTTTGATGTTTACGATTTATTATGTTATTTTTCTAAAAGAAAGAAATTTTTATGTTTACCTTCAATCTAATGATGTTTGATATTTGAGAAGTTTTTAGAAAGAAAAGAAGAAGAAAGAAGAGTAAGAGATTTGATAAAACAAGCTTCGAGTTGAACTAGAAATGATTACATAGGCACTATTATCCATGGCTCGGCCTCAACAACTTAGTTCAACTCCTAAACAGACACAAGCGTTCCTATTTCACAATAATAGTTTCAAAACGACGCTTTTGTTTAGATCGTGAAATTTCAAAGTATATGAAGGTAAAATCCCTTTTTAAATTACCAAGTCACGAAACCAAAATCAAGCGAAGAATCTATAAAAATACACTACTCATCCCTTTACAAGATTGGTGAATTAGATTCAAAAGTTGCTCAATTCTTTTTTTTTTTCATTGATTTTACCCCGGCAACTACATCAACACTCAAACCAACACAAAAACTCATAAAATGTTTGAGATATTTATCTAATTAATTCCTAAGCCTTAGCACATGTTAACACAACCAAAAATTCATTCAAACGTGCGCAACACACATCAAACTAGACCCAACAACAATGTTGGAAACTTGCAACCCTACCATTTACGACTACGCATATTTCTCAAACCAAGAAATCTCAAAAACATCAAGGAGCCAAACCAACAAGGACACAATAGAATACGACTACAATGTTACAAAATTATAAAACACGATGGGATATATAATTGCTAGTTAGAAATTACAAAGCGGTGCCGCTACAAATTCGAGCCTTACCTCGAGCGGTTTCGTGTGGCCACAACAGACAACGATGGGGATCGAGTGCTCGCTGGTTGGACTAGGTTGGGCTGTCGAATCTTGACATTACGCGAGGAGAGGCGATGTCGGAGCTTGAGGTCGAGCCTGGGCTAAGCTCAGCGAGTCCGAGCAGAGGCAGCGCACTACTCAGAGGGGGTTAGATGAGCTCGATGGTGCCAGACCGAGACGACAGACGCTTGAGAAGGGTCGGGTACACCAGCATTCACGCGAAAATACGCAACGACGAAGGGCATGGCGAGAGGAGATGCACAGAATTCTCGGAGCCACGGGCTGGACATCGCCGGAGACGCGTGGAGTCTGGTCTTGACGCGGAGTGGAGCTCAGGGGCATGAGCTCAACGAGGCAGACGAACGATGGCAATGTGAGCTTCGACGGCATAGAGGGTGCGCCGGGTCGCAACTAGGCGGAGGCATCGGAATCAATGCAGCGTAGGGAGGTGCGACGTAGGTTAGAACGCAGAGGAGCCCCTGCAAAGGATGTCGGGGCTGGGCTCGCTCGAACCGCGACCGGAGGTTGAGGGCAGCATGGCTGGAGGCTACAAGAGAGGCCTCAGCTGGGGCGTGCACGGGTTCGCCGGAGCAGAGGGCGGCGCCTGGTGGAAAGCCAACACTAATAAATTATTGGTATATTTTCAAAATCTATGAAAATACATCAATAGGCTTGATCTGAAAAATTAAGAATTTTAATGTCAATTTCAAGTTGAAATTAAATTCCTATCAAATCTTAAAATTCTAAAATGCAAAAGTAACATTATTTGCACCATTATTTTTACACACTCAAGTGTTGGCTAGATTTGACGAAACGAAAATAATTTCCCACAAAATGTTCAGAACCAAGTTACTATTACAGTGAATTTGTCACAAAAATAGAAAATAAACACCCATAAAAGTAATCTTGGTTCAAGCCATTACAAGGACCGGAGGGGAGGGAGGGGGGAGACGGCTAGGGGTGTACAATAACCCGACCAACCCGAGGACCCAATCCAACCCGAAAACATGGCTTCAAAAGTGAAAAATGCTCATTTTAGGTTCATTTTGTTTGAACTCATGAATGATGGGTTGTGTTGAAGTTTTTGACATTTGAAGCCGAACAACCCAACCAAACCCAAACATTTAAAAATCTTTATCTAAATTATATATATATATATATATATATATATATATGTTCATGTTATATGAAAAATATGAATACATCAAGTTCTTTAAAGTTTAGTTTAAAAGAAGTCATAATTTGATTAATATCACAACTCATTCGTCAACTCATTCTTCTTCATGAAAGTTTTTTTTTCATATTTTTTTACTTAAATCGCACATCTATCTCCTATTTCGATTAACATTTGTAAGTTATTATTTTGTTATTTCATTAGTACTTTTTTTCTTTATTTGATTATAGAGATGTAAAATTTTTCTAATTAATTATTGTTGGGATTATTCGTTTCATTCATTTAAATTTTTTTTTTGAGGATCTAGTCTAAACTTAGTAGTATTCAAACATATGAAATATAAATCGAATTTATTATTGTCAATCCGACAACCCAACCCAACCCATTTTAGTTTTTATTTGGACGAGTTGTCATAAGGGCGGGGGCAACGCTGAGAGAGAGAGCGTGCGAGGAGTGAAAATTGCCGAAGTTTTAATGCCTTTTTTGCGTGCGAATAATCTGCCTCGGAATCTGATCTTGGCGGTTACGGTACTTTCTGCGACTGAAAATTCACTCACGAATAGGGTTATCCGCGAGTGAATTTTCAGTCGCAAAGCATGATGTGAAAGCTGCACGGATCGCGTCTTTTTTCTTACCAAAGACTAATGGCGACTGAAAATTCACTCACGGATAATGCTATTCGTGAGTGACTTTTTAGTCTCATATAAGCTTAAGGATAGTGAGAATTTTTTGTGCCAAAACTTGTAAATCAACTACACATTTTTTTGGCCATAACATATTTGTGACTGACAAATCAGTCGTGGTAAATTGCTACCAAATCATGGAAATTTTTCCCACTATTTTTTTACTATCCGCGACTGACAAATCAGTTGAAAAAAATTACCGCAAAATCACAGGAATGTTTCCCACTATTTTTTTCTATCCGCAACTGATTTTTTGTATTAATCAGTCGCGGATAACCATAGTCGAGTCCGTACTTTCGGAAGGCTATCCATGACTGATTATTTCCTTTAATCAGTCACGAAAAGTTATTTTTTATGAATGATAAAATTTGCATTCCAGTATTTTTTCTCTTTCTTATGTATTTGAGTATCTGTACACTTGTCCTTATATTCAAATACATCCACTCGGTTGCAAATTATGAATACAGAGCGACGCGCTTAGCTAGTCCGTGTATTATACAGCGTGTCCAAAACCATCATCTATGGATTTGACCTTGAGTTATCCCGATGATGTGACTTTGATCGATGTACGTAGATTTGACCACGTGTTCTCCCAATATTGTACCATTTCTATCGGTCGTTATCCAAGATCTTGGTGGTTATCGTTATTCGGCCCTATGATCTGAGTGTAGCATCCATATTAACATGAGGCATTATGCTGTGGTCTCGACCCGTCATAATATGATGCACATAACCGTTTGATGGAACGTTCTCATGCGTCTCTATTAAGTCAATAGGAATAGAGCGTCGCATGACATGATTACTTTGCCATGGCATGTACGTCGTAATTCGATAAAATGTCCCTATACACTTTACTTAAAGCTGATGGGATTTTATTATACTCATATATTTATTTATCTTACTGTTGATAATTACACATATATATATATATATATATATATCACATATGTCACAACATGCTAGAAATTTACATTTTATGGTATACTGTCGTGCATATGCTTATGATACTTGCATATATGCTTTATTTGGTTAACTTATATGTCCACTCGGCTTATTATCTATCTTACTTAACCATTTTGATTTGTTATCTTGTTTATTTTTCAAATTTATATAGTATAACCATGCTAGGGTCCACATTCATCTTATGTGGTTATGTGATTACATGCATTGCCCTAGACATAGAAGCCATTTCGAATACATGTATTTTATTGCGTAAATCGAGGAATTTACTGTCAGTGATGTCCTTGTGAATAATCTTCTGTTGGTTTTCTTTCTTCTCATTTTACTCGTCTACTTAAACATTATCGTCCTCCGGAATCATCTATCTTGGCGTCCTCTGGGATCGCCAATTGTGAGTAGATTATTGTGTTCCCAACATCACACAAATGATTATCCTCTTAGACCAATTCATGTGTGGCTTTATATGGTTATCACAATAGTATTTTGCAATAAATATCATCTATAAACGTGATTTGACGAATGCGTAAAGGATAATTCTATATTATTTTAACTACATGAACCTAGTTGTTCTCACTCATACTTCATTTTATGGCTCCGGCCTCGGCTTGATGCCCTAACATCATCATATAATGGCCATTGTGCCTACTGCCAATTTCGGCTGCTACTGCCGATAGATTATCTTGTCCTTCTTTGGCTGTTAATTAAACTGCTTATTTGATTAATTACTTGTCTATGTGCACTTGGCTGATTGATTATGTGTTCACATACATTGTCCTTAACTGCTGATTATATGCTGAACTATCGATTTTATGCCCTGCTGCATATTTACGTTATAATTACATGCTCACATCATGATATATCGCTCATTGACATCTTAACATTGGGCTCGGCCCATTCTTGACATACATCGCGAATTTCATGTCCTATTTTGACGAGACTCCTTAATTCCTAGATGGTTTGTACCACAATTGTTATTGGGTTTCTTCGACCCGCCCGTCTTTCACTAGTTGAACATACTAATTCATATAGCATAGGGTAGGGGTGCTTCCCTTTGTGGTTGTCACTCCAGTTCACCATCCAACATCTCACAGTAGGGAAAAATCATCGCCGAGTTCGTCGAAAGCAGGCCGCCGATTCAAATCCAGTGCCTTATCCGACTCAAGGCCCAAATTTGATGAGCCATGCCCAAGGCCTCTCTCTTTGCCCAAATTTGATGAGCCATGCCCACACCAATTTCCAAGTGGTTTTACTCAAAACCATGTAACTTTTCATGGTATCTCACTTAATCACTTTGCCACACACTCTAATTGTATTGCCATCTTATTTTAACATGGGTTAGGAGTTTGACACCTCCCAAGTAATGTCTCCTTGCTACTGAAAAGGATTATGAATAGCTAGTTAAGCAAGTTATTCCATTTGATTCCATTTCAAAAACTAGTTGAAATGAAACTATACGCTAAGTTTCTCCAATGGCTTCTTGACAACTCAATTAATTGGCCTCCAAGCAATTCATTCTTTTTGACAACTGAAACAACTTGTCTCCCATACAAAAATAGGGTGAGATGGACTTTTAAAAGTTATTGAAAAAATGCCTTTTCGAGAGAAATTCTTTACACATCATTTCAATATATAAAGCTTTTTTCAAAAGTCTGGATTTTTTCGGAACACGTTTGCTATTTTTTTCCAAACTTTATTGTTTGAGACCGATTTCACCAAAATTTTGTTGTCACGTCTTCGTTAAAACTCGAATCAACATAGAAGTTTATTTTTAGCCTACACATTTAAGTATAAATCCGTTCTAAATTTGGAAATCAATTTCTTTAAACTTTCATTTTAGAGTAAAAAATATAAATTTCTTAATGTTTAGGTTCCTTCGGTGCAATTTCTCAATTCTTAGGCGTTTTGATGTCGGGACCTTTCATTGATCACCAATAGAATTCATTAAGCTTGTTTTCTCTTGAAAATACTTCTCGGCATTTTTCTCTTGAAAAATCGAAACTATCGACCGATGCTCGATGTTTCAAAAATTTTGCTGGATGATGGTTCCTTCCAACACAGTTTGAAATTCTAAAGAAATTGCTACTTATACTATCTAAAAAAAATTAATTTAACTTCAAAAGGTGTACTTTATCAATATTTTCAGAATTTATAATAGATATTACATATCCCGGCCTTGGTCTACAGATAGACCAGCTCGAAAAATCGTTGGGTTACATATTGTGTCAGAACTATAATTTTCAGAGTAAGGCAGATTTCAGGAAGTCAAGTCTACGTCAGATTGATTGTGCTATATGAGTTGAGTCATGTTAGAATACATTGCTAGGTTACAAGCGTCGTTGTGAATAAGCCGACTAGTTCGAGAATTTTTAAGTGATTAAGCAAGGAAGGTGAGTACAACCTCACTAAAGTACAAATTTGTGATGCAGAATGGGAAGATAGTACAAATAAACGTAAGCACAAGAAATTGATGCTTCTATATGGGGAATAATCCAATGTTGTGGCAGAGCAAGAAGCAAATATCATTGTCTAAAGAAAAAAACATAGTACGTCGCAGGATGTAGCTATTGCATTCAGCTACTCGAGATGAAACAAATGTTGTTAGAATACAAAATCAAATAGGAGGTAGTGGTGTTGTTTTGCAATAACACAAGTGCAATCAACATCTCTAAAACTCCTGTCTTGTATTAACTTACCACTTGTTTCGGGCGATCATTTCACCTATTCCATCCCATTCTTTGGGATGGAACAAATGGCTTGAAAATAGTTTGGAATGTTTGAAAATAGTTTGGAAAAATGATGTAGAATGATTTGATTTTGCGAATTTCGAAGTGGTATAAATAGTTGAGATTTAAAGATATTGTACAGGTTAGAAAGTTAAAAACTTAGTTGAAAAAAATGGAATAGAATGGGATGGATTGTAGGATTAAAAAAGTTGAAAAAACAAAAAAAAATGGAATGAAATGGAATGAGTAAAATGGGTGAACCAAACAAGGGGTTACATATCACATAAATATCAGATACCATTTCACCCAAGAATTTGCCCAGAGCAAAATTGTTATGTTTTAACATGTTCAGATAATGAAATAGTTAGCATATCTTTTCACCAAGGCACTCGGCATTGCTTATATCCAATACTTGAGGAATTCCTTAAAGATTTGCTCTCTAAGGGTGTGTTTGATAGGAGGGGGAGAAAAATGAAAGGAGGGGGACATATATCACCTAAGTGAAGGAAAATAGAGAGGATGAATGGGTTTTTTTCTTTTCTGTTGTTTGGTATGAAGGAGAGGAATAATTGCACCAATCCATCATCTTATTTAGTATGAAGATAGAAGGGGGAGAAAAGAGGAAAATTACACTAATAAACTAACTACTTCAATAGCAATATAGTAAATTTATATGATATTTTGATGGATTGGTCCACTCTTTTTCTAAATCACTCTAATTTTAGACTAATCCAAAGTTTGTTAGAACTAAAGATTTTGAATCCTCTCACAAATCCACTCACTCCCAAAATTAATCTTACCAAAAAACCTAATACTTCAAAATCTAGCCTAAATTCCACTCATTCCTCTCCCTCTTACCAAACACATCGTAACTGAGGAAAAACATTGTGTTTATGCATTCTATCGAATAATGTTTTCCTCAACGTGGACAGCTTGCTGAATTAACGACTAACCTTGAATCTGTTATGTTTTTACGATACAGTATATGTGTCTTCTATATTCGCGATGATCTAATGAGTTTCTAGGTGAAGTTAGTAGAGAGACAATGAATTGGTTATGTGTAAAAGTCACCGAACATAGGCACACAACTAACAATTGAGCTTTGAAAATTGTATGAGTATTTTAAATTTGAGGAAAAATCTCCCATAGTGTAAAAGAATAACATAAAAACAAAAAAGAGAAAATTCAGGGGGAGAAAAATTGTTTTGAAATATTTGACTTATATTAAAGACAGAAAAATAACTAACAAAGACAGCAACATAATGGGATAGACTTCTGACTTGTATTAAAGCTAGTAATGACTTAATAGGATACAAACAAACTTTTCTGTTTCTTTTGGTCGCAGCCATATCCAAAAGAATACGCTGGTCATGATATATCATTAATGTGTTGATCTATAGACTAACCCATCAACTATGAAAATCTAAAACATAGAACAACTATTCCCTATCTCTCTGTTCAAGGAAAAAAAAAGTTAATTATTTTCGGGTCAGTTAGGTAAATAGTCATTTTCAATTGCGTGTTTTAAAAAATTTGACACAGTTTAAAAAAATTTAAAAACTAGCCATCACACATTTAAAATTTTTTTAACAATAACAAAATTACTGTAAAAAAATTTATGACACGTGTAAGAAATTTCTGAAATGACTACTTTTTAAATTTTTTGAAACAGTGACTATTTTTTAAAATCATTTTGTAAAAAGGGCTATTTTCTTAAAACTCCCTATATATTAACACACATAAAAGAGAGCTTAATTTGTTGACAATAATATGTCCATCCTCGGTTGCCCTTAAAAGTTAGAAAAATGTAAAACCTAAAATTTGTTTTTTGCTTCCTAAGTCCTAACTCCCTCTCTTATGATTGAGAATCCTTTTTGCGTCACTTGTTTGACGTTAGTACATCTTTGTGTTAAAAAAGGAAAAGTGAAAGAAAATAAACTAATCAAAGAGCTGTAATTAAGTCTATGTTTTGTTTCGTCATGCTAAGAAGAAAATGAAATTGTCTTGACCATTATCTTCAAGAGAGTAGTTGTTATGGCTAGTAATACAAGTACAAAATGAACACCAGAACAAATGATTTTAATGACACTAAATCATAATATATATATATATATATATATATATATGCTATTCAAATCTTATCTAGGTTGGAAAGTATCAATATCAAAACCAAAGAAAATGATACAAAATGAAATGTTAGTTTTCCATTGAGTTTAAAAGGAAGGATTTAATGAGGTTCCATTGTTCAGTGCTCTCCCGTACATTATAAACTTCATTTATATGTTGAACATTTACAGATTCTTGAAGACCACCATCAAGAAGCACTTAATATACAAATCGTAATTTAAACAAAACAAAAACAAAAGAAGTCCGACATATAGATATGTGTACGTATATATATACTAATTATATAACATACTATAGGATACTATTTTTTTTTTCCTGAATAAGCCTTATCATTGCACATTAATAATAGGGCCAGTTAAGGATTTAGCCATTTTGCAGTCCATGTTTTAAAGATATAGCCCACGTTTTGAGAAATTAGCAAAATAGCCATCAGGTCACCATCTAAAAATCTATGACTAAAGAAATAAAATTTATGACTAAATAAATAAAATACACAGTCATAAAATTTGTGACTATAGTCACAAAATTTCAGAAAATTTGAAATAAACACAATAAAAAATTTAAACATCCATTAACAAAATAATCAACTCACAAATAAATGATTGCCTATACAACCAATTTCATAAAACTTATTACTAATAAATAGCAAAAATATATGCAGCTAAATAAGTCACAAATTTCATGACTAGAGACACAAAACTTTAGACAATATTGTCAACAACAAACAACAAAAACAGAATTTAAAAAATTAATGACTACAGTCTCAAAAATCTAAACACAAATGTATGACTATTTTGCTAATAAAAGCAAACATAGACTAATTGTTAAAAACATACATAAAAATATGGTTATTTATTTAAAAAACCGTTAATAATATTCTCTAATAAAAATGTTGGACGTCAATATGTCATAATTAATTAGGTCACCGGAATCATATATATATATATATATATATGATATTAACCGTCTAATATTTTACACCATGACAACATGAATATAACAATATAATATAATATAGGGAAATTGCAGTAAATAGTCATTTTTTTATGTTTTTAAATGATAGTCTGTGTTTCAAAGAATTAAAAAAATAGTCATGTTATAAATTATATAACAGAAAAGTGTCACATAAAATATTACACATTTGTAAAAGTTTGTAAGATATTTTGTAACGCTTCAATTTTTACTCATAATTTTTAAAGTGTTAAACAGTGTACTACAAATCTTTACAGATATGTAAATATTTATTTGGTATTTTTTGTTAAGAAATTTTTTACAGTTGCTATTTTTTAAAAGTTTTTTAAAACATAGTCTATCGTTTACAAGACACATTTAATTTTGGCATATTTTTACAAACTCACCCTATAATATAATATAATATAACATATATATTATTAATATATATATATATATATATATATATATATATATATATAAGAGCATCAATAGTTGGTAGGTCTATAGTTTCTCAGGTATGATTGTTGAGATACGTTTCTTAAAGCAATTCATTTTAATTAAAAAAACATATATATATATAATACAAAGTAACATTATATATCCAGTGGTTTATTATACATAGTATTATGATCTCATGAAAAAAACAAAACAAACAAAAAAAAAAAACACACAAAATAAATTTAGGCAATATTGTCCGGAAACAAATTTTCGTCAAAGAGAAGATCAGGCCAAACCGAAGGAGCTGCCATTTCGACATAGCTAGAACTACTGCATGCATCACCACTGCTACCATTAACGCCCATCAGCGACGCTGCGACCACCGCCGTGTCGGACGGAGGAGACGGGATCGTACGATTCCCGCCGCCCGAAGAAGAATTAGGAATACTATTATTTCCCCACGATGATAAATTTGAAAACATGTTGCTAATCTTATGATCATCTTGCTGATTATTATCCCCTTGGTTGATCAAAACTTGAAAGTCTTGTTGTCCTTGATTCACATTAGCCAGGATTTGTTCTTTGTTGATCTGTCCAAACGGCGAATGGTCGTCAGGGATTTGTTGCAAGCCGGGCAAAGTAGCGAATGGGACGGAATCATATTGGACTTGAGATTGGAGACTGTTGATGATGTTACTAATTTGATCCATGTCATTGGTAATAACACCACTGAAATTGCTGTTGGTGGTACTTATGAGGTTTTGGCTTGTGGGGTTTGAATTAGGTTGAAGGAGGTAGTTCAAGTACTCAAGCTTGGCCAATTGAAGGGCTTGATGATCTGCTTGGAGTGATGATCTCAAGGCTTGATGAAGCTCCTCCCAAGGGTGGTCCATGATTATGCCTTTGAGATTGGCCAGAGCTATGAGATGAGGCAAGCTAGAGAAGATGTCCGTCCGAGGACGGTGAGTCATCGGATCAATCCCCATTTGGATTAGCTTTTTCTTCAGATGGGTGTTCCAAAAATTTTTTATCTCATTGTCAGTCCGACCTGGTAGGTGGCTCGCAATTGCTGACCATCTTGCCATAAGATTAGAGAGAAAAAAAAAAAAAAAAAAAAGAAGAAAGAAATGTTATTCTATGGAAAAGAAAGTAGTGATTAAATATTAATTGTCATAATGAAGCAGTTAAATGGTTGAAGTTTTTTCTTCTTTTGTGGTTAGGTTTAGTAAAATACATTTCTTAATTAATGCAAAGAATTAGTACAATACGTAGAAGATCATTTTCCTTTGAACCAAATGAGATAATATAAAAGGCTATTAGGCTTTTGGATTAGGCTGCTATAGGTCGATGAACATGACAAAACGACATTCCTAGAAACATAATGATAGAGTTGATAAACGTTCAAGGTCACCTATACATATCCTACCTATTTAGAAAGGACTAGTGATTATATATATTTTTATTTAATCTATTTCCGGTTTTGAATGATTTTTTTGGATGAAGATCAACTAGTAGAAAAGCTTCCAAAAAATCACGTGTGTGCTTATTTTGTTAAGATGGGACCTAAAAGGTGTTTCATTATTATTATTATTTTTTGTTTAGAGAAACAAGGGAATAGTGTAATTAATTTTTCATAAAGAATTTCTTATGAGAATCAATTATGTTGAGATAAATTGATGAGTACTTGTTGCCAAGGATGGAATGGAGTTTGAGAATGGATTCTTCTTCTTCTTGGGAAAACTTCCCTCTTTTGATGTCAGGCCTCAAGTAGTTAGTCCACCTCAGTCTACAACTCTTTCCACATCTATTAAGCCCTGCTCATTAAAGTAAAACCAATGATATATAGATATATATATATATAAAATAAATATGAGAGAGAGAGAAAGAGAGAGAGAGAGAGAGAGAGAGAGAGGTTGTACCTGCAAGTCTAGGGAGGGCTCTCCAACTTCCATGGCCATGTTTCTGAATGTATTTGATAAGCTTATGATCTTCTTCAGGAGTCCAAGGTCCTTTCTTGAGACCACTCTCATCACAACAAGGAGATCTTCCCATTTGATATATATATATATATATATATATATATATATCTCTTTTTTTTTTCTATTTTTCTAAGAAGAAGAAGAAGAGTTTGGAATGTTGGCTTTGATCTCTTGCTCTCTGCCTCCTTCAAATCCAACAATATCATCAAATGCAGCTTTGTATTTATAATATAAGCCAAATGGGCATCAAACTCTTGTCTCCCCCAATCCCATTGAAATTGACTGACGTGCTACTTTCTCATTTGCGTACATAACAACTACAAACTTTTCCTATTATTAAAAAAACTATATGCTTTTTTTTAACTGCCAAAAAAAAAAAAAAAAAACAACAACAACACTACACACTTTTCTTATTATTGAAACATCGCATGCATAGAAAAAACAAATTTTCCTTCCTTTTTTTTTTTGGGTTTTTATGAGAGAAAAAACCATGCATTACCCTTTATGTTTTTTATTTTTAGAAGACAAGGGATATGCTTAACATTCAAATTATATATATATATATATATATATATATATATTAGCCCTACTTCCTTAGTCACTTAGCTCCCTTACCTAGGGTGTGAGACAAGTTATAGATCCAAGAATTTAGTTTAGTTGAGGCAAAAATTATAGCGAAATTTATACTAAAGATGTTTTTCAAACCTAAAAATTTAATTAAATGCTAAATAACTTATGAAATATAATATATTTATCGGATAAAAATATAGCTTTTTTAAGAATAGCTTAAGAAATTGTGAACCTAATAAGAAGTCTAATGGGACAAAAATAATAAGGAAACGAATCAAAATAATATCAAAATTAAAGGCAAATTTATAATTAAAGAAATTAGAAAAAGTCAAAAAGTAAGGATATAATTAAAAACATTCTTCCAAATCAGCGATAAGAGTATAGTTATAAAAAAAAAATCAGTCGTCTCAAGGACGATCCACCCGAGGCCAGAGAACTACTCTAAAATCATAATAGAGATCTCAACTTTTAATATCAGAATATATATATATAGTATGAGAGTTTTCTATATATATAATTAGTCTTACTAAAGTCTTATATAAAACAGACACGAATATTTATTAATAATTTTATTTTGAAAACTTGTCACTTGTCAATCCTTGTTTTTATTTTTGTCCACAAAACACATGTAATTCACGACCAAAACCAGAGTCTTCATGATTACTCAGCATACATATAATTAGATAATATTACTATATTGAGCAATGTCAATGTCCAAGTTTGCTTTGATCGTGTTAGGCCAGAAGTTGGAAAATGTCACATTAGCAGGTTAAACACTTGATGGGAGTTATAATTAGGGTAAGTTGTAAAAATAGATCAAAATAAAGAATAGAGACTTTAATAATTAAAATATTTTTATTTATTATTTTCATCTAAAATCTCACGTAATAATTGGAAGTGAATAAATTGTTAAATTGTTATTTAAACACTCAGTGGATCACAACCATTTGAGGACAGCTATTTTCCTTACCAAATTGAAATGTGTCTTTAATTTGTAGGGATATTTATTAGTGCGTACAAAAATCATTCATGTAAAAATAGTGTGGCCGCTCTCATTCTAATAATAATATCCAAAACATTATCTAATTGAGTAATTAAAACCACTTTAATGCAAAATCAATCTAGTAAGCAATACCTATAGAACTCTATATTGAATGATAATTAAACTATCATTGTCTATGTGTTCGCTATTATCAACTTCACTAATTTATTAGTAATATTTAAGAATATAAGCTCTAGTAAGCTGCTAGTTGCTCAGGAAAATTTAATTTTATTAAGATATGTTGCTAATATTAATTCTCTTTTTACTTTAAGAGAAAACAGTTAAAACAAAAAGAAAAACAAATCAATCTTGATATACTATGTGTGTTTTGTGTATATAATACTTTATTTATGTATAAGGTAAACAAATCACTGTGATACGTGTGATTTTTAAGTATATCAATGATCAAGGTAAATCAATGATTTATGCATAAGAGCTTAAATGATCATGCTAAAAACTGTTGACTCTTTAAGAATTATTTAAAAAAAACTTTAAATTAAATAAAATTTAAAAGAAATCACTACAAATTATATAACATTAATATTTTTATTACAAATAATATTTTTAGATCATTAAATTGTTTTCAAATGTAGTGTCAACTGCTTGCTAAAAGGTTACGATTTTTATTTTCTTTCCAGCAGCCTAGAATGAAGGAGCCAAAACTCATGGGCATTTTATTGGTATCATAATTAAATATAAATTGTGGTACTTCAATTTTTTTTATCTGAACTTTTATTAAATTTTACATCTTATTTAACAAAATGTCTACAACTTTTTTTTCATAATTAAATGACTGTTTTTTTATATAGTCTATATAGGTAATTTTATTATGTGTTAATTATTTTTTGTTGAATATTTTACAGATTTATCATAATACAGTAGAAGGTGCCAACATATTTAAAATATTTCAAAGCTCTTTACGTCGAATAATATCTATTTTAAATTGTATATAAGCTTTATATAAGTAAGTTAGGTAAATTGTCATTTTAGAATATGTGTTAAAAAATAAATAGTTACAGTTTTAGAAAATTTTAGAAATATTCATAATTTTTTTTTCACAAATGTACGAAATTTCTTACCAACAAAATTATGCATAAAATTTGTTGTAAGAATTTCTTACTAATATAATAAAATTTTAAAATGACTATTTTTTTTAAATTTTTTGAAACTTTGACTATTTTTTTTAACACCCTTAAAAAATGGTCATTTACTCAAAATTCTCAATAAAATATTAGTTTAACACCAAGATTAGATACTTTTTATGCACGATGCTGGAAAAAGTAAGTTTGTAGCTCGGTTATTGGTCTATACATACGTGTGTGTGTGATTAAATAGATATATATATATATATATATATATATATATATATATGTTTATTCCACAAGAATATGTTTATTCCACAAGAATAAAGTTATATAACATAAAGAAAACGAAAAATAGATGTAGAACTAGAGAAGAAATGAAATTCAACAACAAGGAAAACTCGTATGTTAGTGATCTTTGAGAGAAGGTCGTTCCATGCACGCAACAAATTTCAATTTAAATATTTTGCCAATTAATTTAGGGTCTTATCCTTCATACGTTAATTATGCGGGTGCAAAATTATATACAAAACTATCAACATTCTTAAAAACATTACTTATTTTCTCTTTCATTTGTTAAAAGATTTTGTTTCACTATAATTACGTTAGAAAAGAACATTTATGAATTGTATTGGGTAAAAGTACTGAAACATTTAATAAAAAAAACAAAAACAAAAACAACACTATGAGAAAATTTATCTAATCTAATCTAACTATAATAAAAGTGAGAGTTGTTTTACCGTATCTACACTCACAATTCACTATTCATACTTTGGTTAACTTATTTTGTATTTTTCTGAAGGGGTTTTTTTTTTTTTAATTCTTCTTTAATGCACTAATAAGTCATAACACACACTTTTTCTCTCTTATCTCTCATAGTTGCACATCCTTCCAAACAACCGGCCTTCTTCAGATCCTCTTTATATTACTTCTTTTTTTCTTTTTTTTTTTTCAATTATTCCCTTCAAGCAAATACTACATCACTCACTTTTTATTTAATTCCACTCCTTTACCATACTTGACCTCTTATTGTAAATTTTTTGTTATTCTTTACTTTTAACTATTTCTATGTATACAGTTCATAGAAATATTTCGAATTTAAATATTAAAAAAAGGTGTCATAAATCGTCTTCTCAATGCGGATAAATAACAAAGTAAACTTAACCATCATGGTCTTTCAAACTTGCATATAAGAAAACATATTAACACAAAGCACGTGCTTAAAACTAGTAAATATATAAAGTTAATTAAGGCACAAGAAGTATTTTTGGAAAATTATTTTTCAATTCCAGAGACAAAACGCAAATTTTTAAAAATCCAACAGGTCTCCACGTGGATCCCTGTATTATCACTTCTGTATGTGTAACTGGATTCGGTTCTCTTTTGCCTGGCACATGCTTTTGGTACACAATAATATGAAGGTACGTTTGTTCAACCATATAATTGCATTAGATATAGTAGATATGGTTTCGCAGCAAAATAATAATAATAATATATATATAAAGTAGATATAGTTCATGGGTTTTGTCATATGACCATATTATTTAGGGTCTATTTGGTATTTGATTATTTTTTTTTCTTCATATTTTAAGAAAATGACCAAAGATTTTAAAAATTAAGCACTAAGCGATTAATACATAAGAGAACTAAAGACATATATAGAAATAAATGCACATCATCATATCGTTAAAAAAAGGGCTAATTTTTTAATTAATAAAAAAGTTCGCCAATTTCTTAAAATACAATTTAAAAAATGACTATTTACTCAATGATCTCTATTATTATTTAATGCAAATAACAAATTGAGGTTTTTAGCTAAATGGTCTGTTTTTAGCTCTAGTTTTAAGGAATTGACCTGAGTTTGTCATAATTAAGTTATTAGCCTCCAAGCCCATTCACATACTTCCAAACTGCCCAAAATACCCATGTTCGTCCAAATTTTATTACAATTTGTAACAAATATTGTTACAGACTAGAACATTTTTTGTTACAATAGGTAATAACTTTTAATACACATATATAACAAAATATCTAATTTTTATCACATATTTGTCTGTTACGATTTGTATCAACATTTGTTGCTTATTGTAACAAATATTGTTATAATCCGTAACAATATTTGTTACAGATTATAACAAAATTTTGGTGAAATATCTCATTTTTATCACACATTTATTTGCTACGATTTGTATCAACACTTGTTACATGCCGTAACAATATTTGTTACACATTGTAACAAAATTTGTGCGCATAAGGGTTTTTTGGACAGTCCACATGGGCTTGGGGCTAATAACTTAATTTTTGAATAGTTAGGTCATTTTCTTAAAAGATGTTATTTTAACAGGTCATTTTGCTAATGGGCCCAAATAAATTTTATACTTAATCGAATAATAATAAATTTTTGTACAATGAAATTTATAGGGTTAATATTAGTAACATTTTTACAATGCATTATCTTGCTTTATATTATATTGTTAATCTGTGACCTTATAAAGAACAAAATCTACTTTATCGTATAAAATATAAGGGTAAATTATGGAATATCCAACACTTATACAACAATAAAAATAAATACTAAAAATTTTAAAGTAATTGAGTAACTAGCTAATTCATTAATTACTTGCACATTATTTTGACAACTCGGTCAATTACCACATAATTACCACTATGTAAGTAATTGAATTACTTGAGTATTTTGTTATATTTTTTGAAAATTTCAGTATTTATTTAAATTAAGTGTTAGAAATTAAGTATTAACTAGACTTTCTCAATAAAATAATTGTTAATATAATTTTAAACCATCTAAAGATATAGATCCAGATAAAATAATTAGAAGAGAAAAATTTATTCATGTAGATCCAGATAAACAAACAGTCTAAATATGGGCAATGCAAAACCAAACTAGGCTAGATAGAATAAATGAAAAGCAAAATATGAACTATCTATAAAAAGATCTATTAGAAGTGCAATGTAGTGTCGTTGGAAGAAAAAACTCAAAGTACAACAAGAATAATGCATATCGACAACCACTTTTTGGTCATTAAAACTCGCAAAGTGGTGGCTAATAATTGGTCGCTGATATACTTATTAGCTACGAGGTTTCAACGAACACTTTTTATGGTGACTGATACTAGTGACCACAAATAATGGTTGCAGATAAATAAATTATGGTCACCAATTTTCGATCCAACCGACTAAATTTCAGGACGCATGTTATGTTATCAATAACCTTTTTTTTTTTGGGTTGAAAATGTGATCGCCAATAACTTTTTTCATTATTCAATTTAATTTATTTTTGTCATTTTAATTTTTATTTATTTTTGGGAATTTTAAAAAAATAGCTACTGTTTATAAAATGATTTTAAAAAATAGCCATAGTATCAAAAATTTTAAAAACTTTGTCCGAAATTTCTGATAGTAATTTTACGTGTATTTTTATTATTGTTAGAAATTTCTTACGTGTTTTATGGCTAGTTTTTAAATTTTTTAAAACTGTGACTATTTTTTAAGAACACACAGTTCAAAATGGCTATTTACCTAACTAACCCTTTATCATTTTAACTTATGCTCTACTTATAAATACTATTAATCATTATAAAAATAAAAATATGGAAAATAAATGTAAAAGATATTATTAAATTAAAATATTTAAATTAAATATCACAAATTGAAAACATAATTATATTGTATTCAACAAAATATCAAATTAGTATAAAAATTATTAACATATATACCAAAGTAGTCACTGAATAATATAGAAATCATGAACATAAACAAAAATAAACCTAGCTGTCTAAAAATAAGGAGAGGAGAAGAGGAAATAAGGGTTATTTATATATATATTCAAGATATGATTAGATATTACACATTAATTTAAGATTTATAAGATATTTTAAATCAGTTCAAATATTATTTGATAATAGCAATAATACCCTTGATGGGCTAAACTCATTCCCAAACTTGGATTCCTGATACACAAATTAGATTTTTTAAAAATAAAATAACAAGCCTATTAATTAGGAATCTGATTAACGTTACACATTCAGAAATTTAGAGACATAATATTTGAATTTTAAATATAATATTCAAATTTTAATATCATAGTATAAATTTTAAAATATATTGTCAATTTGACATTGAAGTAGTTTTTATAATGTAATATCTATATTTGAATATCTAGTATATATTTGAAGTGTTCTTGTT
The DNA here is from genome assembly GCA_018132145.1 of Boehmeria nivea var. tenacissima. Classification (NCBI taxonomy): domain Eukaryota; kingdom Viridiplantae; phylum Streptophyta; class Magnoliopsida; order Rosales; family Urticaceae; genus Boehmeria; species Boehmeria nivea. Next base: position 2,022,120 of record CM030886.1, read on the forward strand.
TCAATGTCATTATTATTATTTTTAGCTATAATTAATGAATATTAAAATTTGAATATGTGAATAAATTGGATTGAAATTACTAACTATTTTTTATTTGAGCTATAATAATTAACAATCTCCAAATATTAAAGGATCTATTCTATTTGAATATTAAAATTTGAATATGTGAATGAGTTGGATTGAAATTGCTAACTGCGCAATTTTTTGTTTTTGAGCGATAATTAATGAATATTAAAATTTAAATATGTGTATAAATTAGATTGAAATTAAAACTACGTATTATTTTTTTTATCTATAATTAATTGACAATCTCCAAATATTACGGGATCTATTATATTTGAATATTAAAATTTGAATATGTGAAAAAATTGGATGCATTTATACGTGAATTAGAATTAAAAGCTTTATTTTGATTTGTTCAATCCTATAATCAAGGGGGAAAAAGTAATAACATTAAATACGGAAAGACAATTAATGGAACAAAAAGAAAAAAAAAAGAAAAAAAGATCCGGTTGGGTGATCCAAATCCGCAAATGGTCATTAAAATCAATACATTAGAGGTATTATAGTCCTATAAAAAACGTCACCTAAACTTAATAAATTACTGTGATAATACTTACAGATTTGCCGTAGAGTGTAATATATTTCTATAATTTGAATGATTATGTAATTTCTTCCTTTCTCTATATATATATATATATATATATATATATATATTTCAATGCCTAGTATTTTTAGACTTCTTGGTGAGTCACTTCTTTATCAATGTGGTAGTTTCTCTTCCACGTATGCTCATTTGCTTGACACGCAGACAACCACATTTCTCTTAGCATGTCACTCCTTTCCTCGTTTTCTAATAATTAGCAGTATAATACAAAGAGAATAATAGAAAATTTCATGATTTTCCTTGAGTTTCTAGTATTTAATAAATTTATTTTTTAAGTTTTTTAATTAAAAAAATACTGTATTTTAACTCTCCATTGATCAAAAGGTATATTTTTCCTATAAATTAAATATTTCTAAACAATTTGGTGCGTTATAACTTATTTGAACAAAGCAATAAATAGATAAAACCACAATTCGCAGTATGAAAACTGCATACGTGTTTGTTTGTTTTGTTTTATTATTATTATTTTTTTTTACCAAAAGTAAAATAGAGTATATCTTTTTGTTCAATTTAAAAGCATAAGAATATATAGAGTTGGTATTACTACAAACTAATGGTTGGAACGTTTTGTTTTTTTTTTTTGTTTTAAGAAGAACCAAAATATTCAAGAACGCGTCCTAGACAGATTAGTCTATGCTTTAACCACTAAAAGCTTACCAAACAAAGATGAGAGCAAATAGCATTTAAAAGATCTACAAAAAGTGCAATGACGTCTTGTTAAAACTCCTAAAAATCAACTTCAAAAGTAAAAAAAGTGCACGTTTGAAGAACTATACTTTATGAATTCATAAATCATAAATAGCCACTTGCAAGTTTATGTTTTAAGAAAATGGCCTAGGAATTCAAATATTAAGTTATTAGCCTCAAATCCCTATGAAATTTTATTTTTATCCCTCATCACTCTTCTTCCAACCTCATGTATCAAATGGCAAAAAAGTCAATACATATTGTCTAAAGGTTAATAACTTAATTATAACAAACTCAGGTCAATTTTTTAAAACTAAAGTTAAAAACATGTCATTTACTTAATAATCTCTAATAAATAAAGACTTTATGGTTTTTAAAGTCGAACTGTAGTACTTTTTAATTTAGGGCCAACATTCTCCTCATTCCGTTTTTTTTTTCAACTTTCTTAATCTCAATGTAATATTCTTAAATTTCAACAATTTATAACACATCAAAATTTATAAAGGCAAATCATTCTAAAATGAAATGATTGAGATATTTACCCCAAACAACTCATTAATAAAATGCATGACATCCGTATGGTATATTCTGTTCAATATATTAGTTGCCGTATAAAAATGGCATAGTAGTACATAAATGAGTCAAATTATGAAATAACAACTACTAAAGATAATTTACATTATCATATATGATGTATAAAGAAGCTCGTACAATATTGCAACCTAATTGCGAATAATCACTATAAAGAAAAAAAAGGTCTTCTAATATAAAAAATAATGTAGCTAAAATTCAGAATTATGATTAAAGTTAACATTAAATTTCAACTTTAACATAATTGAAAAATCCGTGCATAAAATTTCATTCAAAATTGACTTAATCATGACTAGCTAAGATTAGTACTTTGATTTGCAAAATATGAAAAATGAGAAAACAAAAAAACATCCTTATACATTCAGCAAAAAAAAAATTCCTTATACTTTGTTATTAATACATAGTGGTGTTTAGTTTAAAAGAAATTTATTTTGGTCATATTTAAACTTTTATTTGGTTCAATCATCATAACACCCACACAAAGATTATAAGGACATGGATGTGACACTTTTTGACTGTGAAGCTAAGTTAGACAAGAAGTTGGTGTGACAAACAACCTCTAATTAAAATTTCACAACATTTTGAAACCCTATTAAAGACGTTCTTAATCACAATGAAGAATCCGTCAATGGCATTTGTTGATGCAGTTTCGTCCTTTCTTTTTGTCTTCAACATAAGAAAAATAAACATATATTCCCTATGTATGTACTGATTTTCTTTACCATGATCGATGTTGAAGATATCCTTAGTTGAATTAGTGCTAATTAAGGGGAGGGAAGATGAAAATTTTATGACAAGTTAAAATAAAGAGACTTAATTAATCATGTTTAACGTCCTTTTTGTTAGGCAGAAATTTGTTGACACTTGATCCACTTTTCACACAGAGGAACTAAATAAATCCGGCAGTAGTTTGTTCTCTTAATATAAAATTATGGGTAAATTTCAGCAAAAAAAATTATGGGTAAATTATATAAATGTCCCTTATCTTTAGCACTCGTTTCATTATCTCCCTACACTTCAAAAAGTACCATTTATCCACTAATTAACATTCTATATTTTCACAATCATCCCTAGCAATGTTACACATTTGTTGTAATTATCGCCTCTCTATTAATTTTTTAACAGAAATTTGCCACATTTCATTAAAATAAGGTGTTTAAAGGTTCTTATGAAAAAAAAATTACTTGATGAAAAATAAGGTGCTAACTTGTTAATTTTACTCAACGTAATGTCAAAACGTGCATAATTAATTTATTTTGTAGACATAATTTTGTTTCTCAATAATACTCAGGAATAAAATGATATTTTTCTGCAATAAGAATCATCGTGCATCTTATTTATCGACATGTGGCATATTTTCATAATAAAAACTTAACGGAAGTGGGATAATTGCAAAAATGTGTAATGTTAATAGACGAATGTCAATTTTTAAACTTCAAGAGGTATAATGAAATGATCCCTAAAGGTGAAAGAGAATTTATGCAATTTTCTCTAAAATTATATGTATGGTGTTATTTTTTGCTTGCGGCTTGCATTAATTAGTCAGTATGAACACATTATTGGTCTACACTAAAACAATGCAGTAGAACCTTAATAAATTACTACTCCAGAGATTGACCGTGACAAGTAACAAACAAATATACAACGCATTAATTTCACATATCTTAGACCATGAAATATTATATATATGCATATATATGTATATACCTTCAGATTGTAGTCAATTCACACTCAGTATTATACATATATGCTTTGCAAGTTATTGGTCGATGACACTTTGTGTAAAAGCTTTAAGTCTTAAAGGATTGTTCGAAATCATTTAAATTGTTTTTTAATAATTAATAATAAATTATTATTTAAATAATTTTGAATAGTTCTATATGAAACAAATAACCCGTCTCGCGTGTGTAAAACTAAAACTTAACAAAATAATTATTCGAAACGTTTTTAATTATTATTCAAAATGTAAGATCAATGGTTCCTGGAATGGGAAAAAAATAGCAGGTTTAAAACTTTCAAATTAATTAATTAGCACAGTCAATTGGATATTTTACTCTCTTATTTAATTCCTCTTTTTCTTCGCTTCTCCGTTACTGGCTGTCAAACTACGTACGTACCCCATAAGAAATATTTATCTAGCTTCAAAAGATAATAAATTATAAGTTTATAATAATTTTGCCTCAGCCAAATTATTATTCCCCAGAAAAGGTGGCCTAAATATTATAATGGACCACATTATATTATAAGTTTCTTATTCATCCAAGTTTGTTGCTCATATATCAAACCTAAACTCGAAATTTAAGAAAATGACATCAATGTTGACCACGGTACGGTCCAACCGATAAACGACGAGAAGTGAGAGAGTCTTTAGTTCCTCTCACATCTCTCTCTCTCTCTCTCTGACCTCATTTTCCCATGTCGCTATGCACAAGGCTTTAATCTTAAGCAAACTCCGATAGGAAATATTCTCAAATTTAGTTAGCGAAACAAAGAAAAGCAATGCCCTCTTAACACCTTCTTCACGAAAGATAGTTAGTATCAAGTGAAATATTTTTCAATGTCTAGCTGTGAGAGAGAGAGAGAGAGAGAGAGAGAGAGAGAGAGAGAGAGAGAGAGAGAGAGAGAGAGAGAGAGAGAGAGAGAGAGAGAGAGAGATTGCTTCTTGATTTAAGTTTCTTTGTCGGGTGGATCAACATGTCTCACATAAAAAAAGAGAAGGTTTGATTATGAATATTTGAATAAAATTGGATATGTTTACCATGATCTGTGACGTCGCCTAACCAAAGTGGGAGATATATATATATATATATAACACGGAAAGTTCTCAAATATTCAAGAGTTCTACGAAATTCTAATTTTATTCTTACATTTTTTTTAATTAAGAAATAATCACTCAATTTTTCAAAACTATCTAAAAATATCATATGTCTGAATATGCGTTTACGAGCGAGTGAGAGCAGTGACGAGCGATGGCATGTTACGGCAAGCGATGTTGTAGAGTGATAATGGAGAAGAATACCAAATTAGCATTTTTTTAATTTGGGATTCTCTTTTTTATTTTCCTAATTGATTTGGCAACCAGCCTCATGAAATTTGTTTAATTTAGTAATTTGCACCGTGCACTCTGTCCAATTTCGTTAAAATTTAATTTCTATTACTAATGAAGACTAATTTATCAAATTTTCATTATGGGGTGATTTTGAGTGAGAAATGTTCTTTTTTGACACATTAATAATCTATGCATCTTTTGTGTTGCACTTTTAATTTATGTCCTTATTTTTGTATTACAAATATAAAGTAAACATCAAGAGAGCACACTACTGGAGAAGTAGATTATTAAGTGGCACTTAAAATAAATTTTTGTGCAATTTCCCCTTGAAAGGCATTTCCCTCTCAGGCAGGCAGCTCGTTCAAACAATTGAGGAAATGTTCGGAAATCTCTTAGCACTATCGCTTCCTTGATGGGCCCATGCAGGTTATCGAAAACCATCTGTACTGCATCTTCCTCTTTTATGTTCCATTTTGTTTGCTTTAGTCATTCACTTTACAACAACATATTACACTCTACGGATTTATATTATAATTTTGTAATAAGATATTCAGAATCATCATAAGATATTCAGAATCATCTAATTTTGCAATGAAAACACTCTAAATTTGTAATATGATAATCAAATTAATCTGAATATTATATTGAAAAAATTATTCAAATCATAATGATTATGTCCGAAAAATAGGAATTTTTTTTTTAATGATGTGCCCGTTGTAGATCGGGGACTTTTTACTTATTAAAAGTATTATGGTATGATAAATAATTAGATTGAACAGATTTAATATATGTTGCAAATAGTAAATCTAAATGTAATATATAATTTTATTGTGAACATATATATAAATAACCCTTTTCCTTTTATAAATTCAAAGTCCAAATTACCTTTAAAAAAAATTCAGGGACCAACTTACCATAGCACTACTAGTTCCGGGGCATTAGTGCTTATAAATATTACTCAAATAATAATAATAATAATAATAATAATAATAATAATAATAATAATAATGTAAAGTGCTTTTGTGGTGTCAGCTAAACAACTAATTTGCTTCCTCTTATAAGTTTCTACCCAATGCATCTAAACTCGGACTTTCCACAATTTCACATGCCACGTATACGCTTTTGTCTCTCTCATTCTACACAGCAAAAAAATAAAATAAATAAATAAATAAATAAAAACACTTCCCGTATTATACTCAACTAATTAGATCACGTACGTTTAACATATTATCTTGTTTGACTGTGCTCCTTAGTTCCAGAGAATAAATAATTAAAACTACTTCATTTGAGTATTAGGATTTTAATTTTTGTAACCAAACATGAAGCTTGAAGTGAAGCCTTATATTTCAGATATATATGTTGTATCTGAAGCACAAATTACTTGTCACATTGTAATTGTTTTAAAAATACTTTGTAAAAGTCCGCAGCCTTGCACTTAAAGGAAATAAATTTATGATTGTGAATTAAAATATATATTATTGCATTAATAAAATGCGATTTGAAGGGAAAAAAAATTTGACTTGTTTTTTAGCTCGTAAAATTTTCAGTGCCAAATGCTAAAGGCAAATGCAATACATGTTTTCGGCAATAATAAAACCACTTATATCACAGCATGTGTACATATATAATATATTAATATATAATTTTGGAAAGGAAAACAAATATATAATTAGGATAAAAAAAAGTCTAGGGATCTGCGCGCGCATATATATATATATATATATATGGAGAATTGAAAATTTGTCATTCTAAGTGTCACCTATGATATTATATGATATGTTTTTAAATTAAATTATATCTAAAAAATGTTAAAATATTATTTGATAATAAATTGTAGGATGAATTGGGTAAATTGTCATTTTACAGAGTGTTTTTTTTTTTAAAGAGAAATTATAGTGAGTATCCAGTTTTTAACACCTACTTTAAATTATTACACAGTCTTTTGAAAGATATAACCAATTACCCAAGTAATTCAATTACTTACACAACGGTATGTGGTGGTAATTAACTTAATTACCAAGCATATGCAAGTAATTGACGAATTGACTAGAAACTCAATTACTTCAAAAGTTTGAGTATTTATTTTTATTGTTATATAAATTCTGGGTATTTCTCTACTTCACCCTAAAAATAAATCACTTTCAAAAAACTAAAAAAGATAACTATAAAAAAATTTATTATAAAGGTAAATATTTTCTTACCATAATAAAGTTACACATAAATTTCTTATAAAGTTAATAAAATTTTTTAATTGTTATTTTCTTAAAATTTTAAAACATCTGCTATTTTTTTAAAATCACCCTCTAAAAAATAGCTATTTTCTGAAAATTCCCTAACAAAAATGAAAGACCATAGATCTCAAAACTAGTTGGGATATATATATATATATATTTTTTTCTTATGATGAGAGGCAGCGATAGTTGCACAAAAAGGCATATCATTAGTAGTTGTGTGTTCTAACTTATAAATTCAGAAATGTGCCATTAAAGGAGACAAGAAAATGGTTCATAATATAATTATATACTTCCACAATACGTCTGATACACGTGAACATATTACACATATTATAATATGCATGTCTATGTATACATTGAAACCAACTTAATCTCATTCTTTTGAAACTGTTCACAAGTAAGTACCCAACGACCCTTGGTAGAATGCATAAATATTTAAAGTCTTGATGTGGGGTCAACAAAATCTCTGCTAATTTCATCATATCTTTGCCGTTCTCAAACGATAGTTACGTATAGGTGCTATATCAGTTACATACTTAAAAAAAGTCAATTTTTATTATTATACGGTTTAGTCATTATCGCTTTTAATTGTTAAGATTATAAAATTTAATGTTGTTGTACTTCTTATCAACTTAGGGTTTTCTGGTGTTGATGCAATTTTTCACAATAATTAACACGTGTAAAGTACGTGAGAACGAAAAAGACAAAAAGTAAAGATACTCAGAGGAAATGATAATTCTCAGAGAGAAATTGGTCTCCTCTTATTATTTGATCACCATTGGCTATTTATAGCTGGGTACAATTGCGTAATAAATACACGCGTTAATCTATTTCTAGAAACTCGAGGTCGAAAATTAATGATTCCGAAACGAGTGCGTCGAGAGAAATGGGCGGCATGTGGTCGCCCACACGGGCATGGGCCGGCCGCCCACACGGGCGCCGGGCGGCACGGGGTGACGGGCAGCCGCCCACACAGGCAATGGGCAGCACGGGCGACACGTGCGACGGGCTGCACGGGCGACAGGCGGCACGGGCGACATGTGCGACGGGCTGCACGGGTAGCAGGCGGCCGCCCCCACGAGCACCAGGGCGGCCCGAGATGGTGTTGTCGGCTTTTTGCGTCGCGAGCCACCTTCTTGGTCCTCCGATATCGTCCTCACTTGGGCTTTCCGACGGGCCGACTTCTCGCCAATCTCTGAGCTCATAATCTTTTGGGCCTTGAGCTTTGGGTAAATTTGGGCTTAACATCTAGTAAATAATTTACAATACAAAAAAAAAAAATTTAAATCATTTTAATTTTGAGTTTAAAAAGTTAAAAACAAATGTCAAGCCTTACAGACTTTATTGTGTGTCTTGTCTCTCCGTACACTCGATCGATACTCCCTCGTTACACTTCATCTCTTTTCATTGTGTTTTTCTTTTATAAAATTAAGTAACAAATAGTGAGTATCAAATATGATTTATATCTTTTAAAATTTTAAAAATAAAATAACAAAAATACTTTCAAATTATTGTTTATCAAAACCTAAAACAGAAATGTTACCAATATAGCCTAAAAAATCAAATCTATAAATTTTGAAAAATGCCTCTTCTGGGCAAAGTGTTTTTAAAATTACCACCTCTTGAGAAATGTTGCATTCCATGCCTAACTTACAAATAGGACGAGGACAAAAATAATAATTTGTTAATAGATAATGTAGCATAATTTGTTATAGTGGCATAGACTGTAAATTTAAATTACAAAGGTATTAATGGATTAAATTTTCTCAATCACCATCATTCTACAAATATGTTGAGAGAAAAGGACACCAAATAAAATTGTTTTTTTTAAGCAAAAGACACTAGTTGGGAACGTGTCTCAACGAGGTTGACACACGCCTGGGGGGTGAACGGCTTACCAACTAGGTTGATCCTCCGAACACCACCACTCCAACAAGAGTCCAAATATTATTAATACAGGAAAGAAAAATACAAAATGTTCAGGACCAAATAATAAAGAATCCAAAAAGATGAAAAAAAAATACATAAAAAAGAAGAAAAACTCCTATAGGATCTACCCAAAGTGTAATGGGGCATCGTTAAAACCTCTCGTAGACAAAACCCAGTGGAAAAATCTACAAAATGGAAAAGAGTGCCTGATCCAAAAGTTTAATGGCTCCTGAACCTATAGATAAATAAAGGAACCGTGTCACGATAAATAAAGCTCTGAATGTTGTTGGGCGCGTTAAAATGCCATTCTTGAACGCCCGGGATAGACGCTTTGGAAGCAAGATTATCCGCAACACAATTTCCTTCACGGAAGATATGAGAGTTTTTAACATTCATCTTGCCTGCTAAAAGAAACGAATTTAACCATCTGTTCCGGAGTGCCCAAGGGACATTCTGAGATCTATGTTTGAGCGAAGAAATTGTGTACTCTGAGTTTGATTCTGCCCATATATTGTTCCAATTTAGCTTCGAGACGATTTCAATTGTCATTATCAGACCTGTAAGTTCAGTTTCAAAAGAAAATTTGATACCAAGGTAAATAGAGAAGGTGCCCTTGACGAAACCACGGTAAGTATAAAATATGCCACCATAGCCAGCAAGACACAGAGAAATTTTGCAGCCCTGTCAATATTGATTTTTAGCTATCTAGGAGGAGGAGGATTCCAATGAACTGGAATGATGGTGGGACTTTTCCCTGGATTTACTTTAATGCCAAGATTATGTAGAATAATAAATTCCTCCATGTTGTTGCGCATAGAGCCTGAAACTATCTTATTAGTATCACGTAAAGAAGCAATAATCCAGGCTTTTAAGGAGAGAAGGCAAGGATTTTTTTTCTTCAAAAATCTTCTCATTCTAACTTTTCCTATTAAGCCAGCAAATCAAAAAGATTTCAACATGCCAAAGAACTTGAACTTGAGAGCCAAACTTTTCCTTCATCACCTTAAGAAAGAGCCCTTCAAAATTCCCTGAAAAGTCCAAACACCTCTTGAAATAGTTAGAAAAAAAAATAGCCATAGGGACTTACTAAAATGGCAATTAACGAAAATATGATCTATTATCTCTTCCTCAGCATTACAAAGTCTACATCTGCTAGCCATAAAAAAACCACGTTTTTTCAAATTATCATCCGTGGAAATACATTTTGGAGAACTTTCCATGTATGAATTGAATGCCGAGGCGGAATAAAACTTCTCCATATGAATCTTCACCAAGGCTTGTTTGTGTCTCTTCTTATGTATTCATTAAAAATATCCCTACTAGTAACTTCCCCGTTAGTAGATAAAGTCCAAATTAAACGGTCAGAGTTCGGGGGACTTGGAAATTTTTTTACAAGTGTTCCCTGTAGGGACAGAAAATGATGAATAATTTCTGAAGGGAGTGTCCATCTATCTCTCCAATAATCAGATATAGAGCACGACAACTGTTTACAAATGCTCTTCGGTTTGTCTAAGGAGCTGGATAAAGGCCCACCTAACTAGTTGGAGCTCCAAAATTCAAGTAAGAGTTTGTCCCAGGTAGCCATCTAGATTCAGCCCGTAATTCCCCATAAATAAGTTTCATCGCAGGCCACAGAGTTGAATTGATGCATGATTTACCATCATCCTTTAAAAAATAATTTTTAAGAAAATTTGCTCCCCAGTTGGACTGTGTAATAATGTCCCAAACGAATTTTTTCAAGAAAGTTCTATCACCCACATTAAGCTCCCTCACGCCTAAACCATCGTCAGCCAGATTTTTACATACATTTTTCCAGGCGACTGTCATAATTTTCCTAGAAGATATGGAATCAGACCATATAAAATTTCTGATGCAGGAGTTTAGCTCTTTGATAATTGAGCTTGGCCATTTTATACAGGAAGAAAGTATGGGTGAAGGCCCCATAGATTACTAATTTCACAAGAGTTAGTCTTCCGGCCATTGAGAGAGATTTTCCATTCCATTGAGCCAGTCTGGCTTTGATTTTATCACTGAGAGGAATTAGAAAGGCTTTCTTAGGCCTGCCCTTCAAAAAGGGAATTCCAAGATAATTCAAAGGATGAAAACCACGCCCATGAGGCCATGAAGATCGAATTTGAGTTTCCAATCGAGAAGAAACTCATTTCCCGAAAAAAAAAATTTGATTTATCTATAATGACTGACTGACCAGAGATTTTCTCGTGAAGATCAAACGCAAATATGAAGGTTTCAACATTTTTTTTTAGGCTTTACCAAATAGCATGATATCATCGGTATAGAGCAAATGAGAGGGAGCGAATAGATTTCTGCCCAAATAGAGAGGCTGAATGGCACCTGAAGAACACAGAGAAGAAATATACTTGCTCAAGAAATCCTCAACAATATCAAACAGAAGAGGCGATAGAGGGTCACCTTGTCGAACAACCCTAGAGCAACTAAAAAAGCCAGCAGGAACGCAGTTGAGGAGGACAGAAATTCTAGCCGAGTTGAATATTTTTGAAATCTAGTTGCAAAATATCTAGCAAAAACCAAAACTTCTAAGGATTTGTAGAATAAAATCTCAGTTCAGAATGTCAAAGACTTTTTTAATGTCAATCTGGACAGCCATATTTCTCCCGTTTGAACTGTCTAAACAATTAAATGACTCTGAGGCAATTGTAATGCAATCATGGATGCGGCGACCCCGTGAAAACCAAAGTTGATGATGAGAAACAATGCGGCTCGCAATAACGTTTAGGCGGTTAGCAATGATGAGGTAATAATTTTAAAGAAAAAATTACCTAAGACGATTGGCCAAAATTTGTCGAGAGAGTCAGCTGCTTCACATTTTGGAATAAGCACCATGAAATTGGAATTGATGTTCGTAAGAAGCTCTCCAGTGCTAAAAACTTATTTAATGGCTTCAACGACATTATCTCCAATATCTGCCAGCAAGATCGATAAAACGAGCCACTAAAACCATCTGGACCTGGCGCACTGTGTTCATTCATCCCAAAAATAGCAACCATAGCCTCTTTAGAAGTGGGTTCTTTAGTGAGGAGCAGATTTTCCTCCTCTGTAACTAGGTTAAGGATCACCTCGGGAATAATAGAAAAGTTCTCTGAGTGAAGATTAGACTGATCATTGAATAAATTTCTCCCCCGACTTTAAGAATAGAGAGTACACTATTTTTCTTCTTGTTACTGGCATATCTATGAAACAATGTTAAGTTATGACCTCTATGTTCAAGCTAGTTCAATCTGGATTTTTCTCTGAAAAAAGAAGCTTCAACCTCCATAGCTGAAATTAAGACTGAATGAGCTTGGGTTACATTGAACAAATCATATAAGGGGCGGGCCATCTTGGGCAATTTTCAGTTGAACTTCTTTGAGTGTTCTAGAAGTTGATTTAACCCGTTCATGTACATTCTCGAAAATGTATCTGTTCCAAATTTTCATATTAGTCTTAAGCATGAGAAGTTTAGACACAAAAATAAGCATTTTTGAACCAGAGCAATGATAATAGTTCCATTTTTCCTACATAAAATCTTTGAAATTATCATGCTTAATCCATATCGACTTGAAATAAAATGGGATCGGGCCTTGGCGCGAATCTGAGTTGAAGGAGACAACAATTGGGTTGTGGTCCGAAGAGATACGTGGGAGAGTAAAGCAGTTTGTAGAAGCACAAAAAATCATACATTCTGCATTACAGTGAGCTCTGTCTATTTTGCCTTCCATGTATCCTCTCGAAGATCTGCAAGCCCAGGTAAAAGGAGCCCCTTTGGTTTCAATTTCCTGAAGATTGTTGACTGCGATCATGCTAACAAAATCAGAACAGGCAGATAGATTAGGGACACATCCTCCCAAATGTTCTTGAGCACTTAATAGCACATTAAAATCTCCTATAATGAGCCAAGGAAGTGTCGGTTCCATAGAATGGAGCATACTCCAGAGTCGTCTCCTAGCCAAAGGAAGAACATTAGCATAAGCAATCGTGATCACGAATATAGAAAGATTGTTATGAAAAGACAAGGATATTTCCTTATTTGTATTAGAAATAATATTGCGAATATGTAGTTTGTTATCAATAAGCACCCACAATTTTGAAATACCATCTCGAAGATTGTAAACTAATAAATGAATATTAATAGAACATAAGAAGGAAACAGGAAAGTCAGAAGGAGACATCATGGGTTCAGCGATATAAATAATATCAGGAGACACTTGTTTAAAAAATTAATCAAAGAGTCCCTAGATTCTTTGGTAGCTCTACCCCTAATATTCCAATATAAGACTTTCATGATGATATAGAGTTAGAGACATGACCTCGACGGTTGCGATCACCCATGTTATTTTTAGCTGCCTTTTTGTCTATTTTATTAATATGCAAAAGACGATTTGATTCATCTTCCACCTCAATAATATCAGCCCAGGAATTAGAAGTAAGAGTCTTTGCATCTTTGACAGAATTCTCGGATAGATGGGTTATAGTTGTAACAAACAGCCCAATACTTAATTTCAACCCCAAAGAATTTTCCACATTAAATGCCATGTTCGAGGCGACCCCAATCTCTTTGGAAGTATTTTGCATCCAGAATAAGATAAAGAGGAATGCGAGGTTGTGACTGAGCAATGATTTCAAAGCCGAGAGAGGTATTCAGAGAATTTTCATTCAATTGAGAATCATTTCGTGTAGTCGGAGAAGCTGCCAGATTAGGTGAAGGGGGCGCGAAAGCGTTGGGCTGCACAGGCAAGTAGAGCGCTGCAACGCTGGGTTTGAGCCGGCAAAGGGGGGCACGGCTACGCTAGGGGATTCGGCGCTGTCGGGGCATCGGAGTTAGCCGGATGGTCTACGTGGGTATCGGAGAGGTCCACGTCCACAAAAACCCTACGAAGTGACCGAAGTTTCCATCTAAAGAATTCTGGTTGATTTTCAACGGAGCACCAATGCTGCGTGCTAGATTCATTAAGATACTGTGGTCCCAATATTCCCATGGCAGGTCATAAAAACGAACCCATAATTGAGCATTTGCGGGTTTCTACAGGTTTGGGTTAAAGTCCGGTGTCCAATGCTGCAAATGAATAATTCCAAGTTTGATGGACCAAAAACCCATAGAGAGGATACGATCCCTGTCAAAAGGAGCATCGAAGTGAAGATGAAAGAAAATTTTTCCAAGAGAGATCATAAGCCAATAGCCTGAAGGTTTCCATAGATCTTGCAATCTTCTTTTTCATGTCAATATACTTCCAAGGGCTTTCGCTTTTTAGCAGTGTAACTCGTCCAATCAACGAGTTTTTGCACAATTTCCCACGTTTCAAGTAGGCGGCTTCGTCTATCCTCATGCAGACGACATCATCGTGGTGGTGAATCATACCCGAACTATAGTTGTTAGGAAGGGTTTTAGGTTTGGACGAAACAATTGCGGTGTAGGATGGGGTGGGGATGTTGGTGGCGGTAGGAGTAGGATTAGGAGAGAAAGAGGTCGCTGTCATACTGGCCGGAGTGATGGCCAACGGCGGGGAGGGAAGATGAAGATGGCTAGGGTTTAGGTAGAACGAAAAACCCTAGAGAGGAAAAGAAGTTTGCTAACGTGGCATAATTTCGATCTCCCAAAATAGCAAAATTCTACACCAAATAAAATTGTATATCATATTATACTGATAACTCATGATCAATATTGTTTCTTACTGATAAAAACATACTTTAGAAGACTTCAAGTAAATTTATTGGTTCAGTTTTGTCTCATCAATTTCTTTGACAGCATAAACATAGGGTTAGGAATATGCCCTTAATCATATATAATAAATGTTTTCTAAAAATAAATAAAAATAGTTATTTGTTAATGTTGTTTGTTTTAATTTATTATAAATTTGAGTGTTTGATAAAATCTACAAGATGTTGGCATGAATTATAATTTTAGTATATGTGAAAGAATTTTATGTATAAGAGGATTAAAATTATGGGTTGACGTATGTAAAATAGTTAGTAATAGATCAAGAAGCAAAAAATCTCCTTGATTTGTAATTGCTAATTTTCTCACAACATTTTGAACGTGACTATCTTATCTTGATTGTTAGTGTATGTGACTCCATAGTTGATTGATTTTATATAATATGATTATATGGGACTTGAACTGACTATATTCTAAAATCTTTTTTTTAAGTACCGTTATAAAGATTTGAATTAAGGTCATTACATGATCATACGAAAATAGAATAAACTCTTGAGTAATTCATAGGCTTCTCCTTTGAATTACAAGACTTTTTTATTTACTCGTTTCGCTGCAAAAAGCAATAGGCGCAACACTTGTATTTAGGAAGTTCGTCATTCATTGGCACTGGAAATGTGAATTACTACTATGAGACTCATAGTCGGATGGTTAAAGTGGTTCATTTAATTATTAACTTCTAGAGCTAAACGATTTCAGTGCTCTAATTCGTAAGTAATTACAGATTAACTATTTACCACTGAACACAATGGTACTTACACAAAAAGAAAAAATTGAACGGTAAAACAATAATTTGACCTAGCTCTGACTATGAACCATTGGTGAAGTATCTATCATGTAATGATTATATTAATGGACAATTCGTAGAGTTTTTTAATAAATTATATCCGTAAATCTCGAGAGTTTAGTCACGGATTTTAGTAAAGTAATATCAGGATTGGTAAACGAATATATTAATTAAAGAATTTTAATTTTATTTTCTAAATTTATTTGAGCTCGGGTTCACGGGTCAATGGTACCCACTCCGTCTTACTAAATTGTGCTAAGATGCTCTAGTAATAGTTAAAAGTTAATTATTTTATTTTGTAACTATTATTTTACATTTGTGTTTACAAATATGAAAAATATTACAAAGAAGTCTTTTTTTGTGTAGGCGCTATTTGTGGGGTAATTTTTTTGAGAATTTTATTATTTTGTAATTTGAATATTAAAATTACAAATTAATTAATTATCAAATATTTACAATAGATTTTTAATAGTTAAATATTTGAAACAACAGTTTTTTTAATCAATATCTTATTAGTAGATACACATTCAAATTAAGTATGTTGTATTTTATTTTGATTAAATCCCAATGGATATGAGATTTGAAAAATCAAATCCTATGGCATAATTAGGACGTGAGCGAGTATTTGGGTAAGGAGAGAGAATGTAAAAGTTTCTCATTATGTCATGTTGAGTGTATTTCTGATACAATTAGTTAGAGAAAAAATATTTTTCCTCAATATGGCCGGCCCCACTACGTCAAAATTAGGGTTTGATATGTTTCCTTAATTCTCAATTTGAATACACGTATAATTATATAATAGTTAAATTATTTTTTGAAAATAATTTTTGGGATATTTCTTATTTTTTTAAATTGAAAATTTTTTCCAAAGAGATAATAACTTATAGTTGCCGCCCAACCCTAGCCCATCCCCAATAAATTAATAAGTTTTGTAGTAGCACATATTATTGATAACCATGCAATTCTAATTTTCGTCAGCAAAAATTCTGTCAAGCTCTCTCTAGCTTTGAAGAAAATAAAATTTTCATTTCCCCTAAACGCCAAAGCCACTGACCTTATACGCAAGAGAGGAGAAAGCAAGCGCCAACTTTGCACTCTCACAACGTACAATGATCGTTTGAAGTAGTCAAGAGTTCACTCGTTCAATTAATGATAATTTTTTATCATATGTTATTCAATTATGAGATAATTATTATTATTATTATTTTTTTGAACATATGCGCATGAGATTCACCTTGTTAGTTTTGATTAGATTATCTAATTGATTTACCACGTTAATCCTTGTGATGCGCATTAATTTGATTTGATCAAGTTTTATAATTTTATCAATTTTAAAATTAATTACCGACAAATGGATCTCTCTCTCTCTCTTTTTTAATCACGTCCGAAAATAGAAACTTAATGCTTACGATCCTAATATTGTATGTCATTTATATATGGAGCTTAGTTTTTCTCAACCGTTATGCCCAACATAGCGGAATCGAACTAAAGTCTGAATGGTTTTCTAAGCTATTAACAATATTCATTTGGTAAATTTTGTTGGGTGTCCATTACTCCATTTATGTGGCATATATATATATATATATATATATATATATATAACCAATATGAAAACTGTTCATATTCAGATTGTCATTAGATTTTGTAAAGTCATTATTTTATCTATCAACTACTACCGTTTATTTGTTGGCTTAACTTCTATCACCAGTGACATCACCTTATACAGCTAATGATAAGGACACTGAAAGATGTCTTGGACTTGGATTCTTGGTACTGAGATTGACACAATTTTTGTTTTTCCCTTTTCATTTTCATTTTTTCGGCTTCTAGTTGAAAAAATTTTAAAAATATAATTGTTACATCATTTATCCCTGTTTGATACAAGTAGTTTTTTAATTTACAATTCCAAATAATATGCCTAAATATTAATAATCAGATCATGTTGAAAATTAAAATTATAAAAGTCAATAATCATTGAAATTACTACATGACCCGGATTGGGCCGAATCCTCAACTACGACAGCGGCACGTCGCAAACCTCTGGCTCGGACCACCGGCGTCCGCGCACCTCGGTTTCGGGCCATGGGCTCGCTCGCTATCGTATTCCTGCGGTTGCGGGGGTTGCGAGTTTTAGTCTGGAGCCTTCTCTCGCAACGTCTGGAGCCTTCTCTCGCAACGTCTGGAGCCGCGCCCGGAGCACATCCGCTTGCTCCCCGTCAGTAATGTACAACGGCTGACCTTGGTTTATCACCAAAGTCTCCATCATGTGGCTCATCCACGCCATGAATTCCTCTATGTGCTGCAGTCTTTGCTCGAGCTGCTCTTGCTCGGAGGTCATCGAGCTCTTTCCCGTACGTCTAGTCGTCGGCGCCATTGATCTCCGATCACGTGGAACGACGGAAACTCTCGAAAAATTAGAAAAAAAGAGCAAACGGGCCCTCCTTCTAGCGCCAATCTATTGGTTATTATTAAATATAAAAAAACTAATATTGCAACCTGTTTATTTGTTATAGAACTTGTTAACTATCTAAAATGTTAAGCATGTTCAACTATTACTAAATTGTCAAGCTAAAAATAAAAAGTGATAGCCATACATGTTATATATTATATTAGACTGCGTTTTCTTAAAAAATCAGGCCATTTTTTTTATTACCTAAGAGGCCCCACACTTTTAGGATTTAGAAAAAAGGGAGATTTTTAGGAATGTCTCATTCTCGGTACAATGATAATCTATATCCCTTTTATATTGCACTTTTAATTTATACCCCAAAATTTAGAGTGAAAATAAATAGAACACAATACTTAGGGTATAGATTATTAATTGATATAAAAAATGTCTTTATTTTGAAATTTTTCCCTAAAAAAATTACGTTAATCATAACTTGAAATAAATGTCAACTAAGAGTTATTTCGGTTTGTTAGTTCAAAAGCAAAAGCACGTGAAAAAGTCTGAGAAAACCAAAGCAAAAGCCCTGGAATATTTAAACGCCCAATGATGGGCCAATTTCGTAAAGGGAAAATTTCAAAATAAAGCCAATTTTGATGCCACTTAATAATCTATACCCCATGTGGTGTGCTCCTTTCATTTCCATTCTACGTTTGTAGTGTAAATTTTGGGGTATAAATTAAAAGTGCAATACACATAGGGTATAAATTATCATTGTGTCAAGAATGGGGTATTCCTCAAAATCCCCCTTTCGTAAATTGAAATAGGCCCATAGACGGAAAAAAATCAAAAAAGCCCAAAAAAAATCAAAAAACGCAGAGAAACTTCTAAAGGGCAATTTCGTCATTGACCAAACTAATGTATAAGCTACAGTGATGGATGCGAAGCATATTTTAATTTTATACGATAAATGTATCAAATTATAATTTAAATTTAGATATAAATATTTTTAAATTATGTCAAAATTACATATTTTTAAGTAAAAAAATACAATAATAAATCAAAACAAAACAACAAAAGAAAGAAAATGATACAAAAGGAAATTTTAAAAAAAGAAAAAGAAAAAATATATATATATAATAAATTTTTCAAATATAATTTTTTTTTGAATTTGTCAAAATTATATATTTTTGTTAAGTAAAAATTACAACAATAAAGTCAAAACCATATACAAAAAGAAGAAAATGAAGCAAAAAGGGAGATGTACTTTTTAGTGTCATGTAATATTCTATGCCTCAAGAGATATACTTCTTTTATTTATACTTTATATTTGTAGTTTAAATTTTGTGTATAGATTAAAAGTGTAAAATTCCTCAAAACTTAATATGTTTTTAAACAGAGTCCAAGCTAAAAAATCCAACTCAATTGGGAGATTTTGACAAAATGCCAATTTTTTGTCATAATGATAATCTATACCCAAGGAGTGTTCCACTTTTAATTTATACCTCAAAATTTACAGTATCAACATAGTGGAAATAAAAACAGTACACTACTTAGGATATAGACTATTAACTGGCACTAGAAATTACCTTGTTTTGCAATTCCCCTAGCTCAATTCAACCTAGAGAGCCTAGAACGAAGCCCAAAATTAAATTTATGGATTTACATGTGTCAAAATCCGTAAAAATATTTAAATATGATTTTTTTCCTAAGAAATTTTAAAATAATGGTATTTATTTGGATGAATATTTAAGGATAAGTAGCCTCTTTCTCACCATTTGGACATCATTCACACAAATCTAATTTCACATGTGTAAATCCAATCTCACATTATACGTGAACCCACTTAGGAGTTTTATATAAATCTATGAGTTTGATTGTTATTTGAATGTTTTAGTAACTGTTTTAATTAATTTTTGTGTTAAAAACCAAATGGAAACCGAAAAGAGAATTAGAGATAAGTGTCTCGGTCAAAACAGTGAAAACGGTTCAAAAGCGTTTAGCATGAGAATCGTTTTCGCGTGAGATTTAAAGCTTCGATGAAAGGTTTCAAAAAGGAGTGAAAAAAATCTCCTTAGAACTTAGAAGCAAACTGTTTTAGTATTAACAATGAGATTTGGAAAGAGTTAAGAACAACGTTTTACAGAAAATGACGCTTTCGTGTGATGTCGCGAAACTAGTTTAAAAAACGCCATGATTTTATAAATTGAACATTGTGCACCAATTTTCTAGTAACATGTTAGGTTTGGAAATCAAACGTAAATGATTTTCAAATGTAAAGCTTGTTGCTCTTAATCAATTTTAAGAATGATAAAAATAACGAGTTAAGTTTAAGGGCTTAAAACGACGTTTTCATAACGTAGTCAAAACCGAAGATTCGAGGAAGTCTCAAACTAATGTAAAACGGGTGTTGAGACTTAAACGGACTTAGTCTAGCCCATACATAGTGAGATGAGAACCATATTTGTTCAAATTGAACTAAGACAGGCTTTTTCAAACGTAACGAGACTCGGTTTCCTTGAAACCGAGCATTTTTCTTAAGAAACGGTTATAGTGCGTGAAAACTACTAAATCGAGCCCACGAACATATTGTGAATTCTATCCTAATTAAAAAAAAAGATTTAATGAACACTTTTTAAAAAGAGATCTTATTAAATAAGCTTAGTGCTCAAAAGGATTTTTGTGAAAACTTGAAAAAACGAGCCAAGTGTCCCGTCTTAGAGACGTTTAAAATGTCAAGGCCATTTTGGGCCTTGTCTTAGTTTTTAAAGCCCAAAGCTTGTTGGGCCAAACTATTTTAAATTGTGAAGGCCACTTTGGGCCTTCACCTTGTTGAAAGCCCAAACCATTAGTGGGCCTAACAACAAGTAAGCTGCGAAGGCCACTTTGGGCCTTATTTTAGCCTGAAGCTCAAATTAACCATTTGGGTCTCAGAAAGTGGCTAATGCTCATATGTACCAAGGACAAATATGTAAGAAAGCCTTGAACCTTGTAGTGGGCCACCTTAAGTAGCCCAATTAAAGTGAGTCAGTAGAAAATCCATCAAGTTAAGATTAGGCTTTTTTGAGCTCAGACGGACTTGGAATAGTCCGATGATTTTTAAAGACGAGAGACCGTCTAGAAAAGCTTAAGATAGAAACTCGAGCACTTAGGAAATTAATTTATAGTTCGTCTCGTGATTACGAGACAGTCAAACTAACGAGACCATGTCTTCTATTCAAGGACAAGGAGACACGAAGGTGGTTGTAGCTCAGAACAAGTTCCCAAAAAGATCTCGGAACCACCGCAACGCCTATAATGGTAAGTGGCGATGCACCTACGGCATCGAGTGTATATATGCGTGAAATGTTTGCCAGGCTGCATTAGTACTTTGTGAATAAATACTGTGTGAATGCTATGCTTTTGTGCTATATAGTGGATAAACTATAATAGCCGAAAGAGAACCCTAGCATGAATAAAACTCGAATAAAACGTTCGTAGTTAGATATAATCTAATCTCTAGATTAGATTTTCATAAGCCTCAATAAGAGAAAATAAGCTGTAATGAAACTCATCGGTGCGCGTTCGCTCGTACCCGATCTCTACTGAGTTTACAACTCAAGTGTGAGAAGAAGGTAGGCTTTAAGCGAACCTATATTTGAAAGAGAAACAGCTTAAAGACATAGGAAAGTGGCCTTGAGCCGCCAATAACAATTAAGGCTGTAAATGCTTAAATAGAGGCTGAACCTTTGATTTACTAAAGAATGAGTAAATCATTAAATTCTTATTAAAGGATTATGAAAAGAACTAGATATCGATCCTTGAGATAGGTAAATCATAACACAAACGGCACAGCCGGGTCCTTACCCACGCGCTACGCCTTACGGACTGTGGTCCGTCAGAATAATCTTGTACGAAACCCTACCCAGCCTAATGTATGTTTGCCATGAGCCCCTCAAACAATTAAATCATGGGTCTCGAACCCAAACGCAAGAGGCCAACATGTGGGACTCGTGAGAAGTCCATTTGGTGCATTGAAATCATAAACTAAAATTGCAAAGAGGCCTCTTGTGAAACCCCAGTCTGCTGTGTGATCTGACATGGGAGTTCAAACATACTAAATCCCAGTCTGCTGTGTGATCTGACAAGGGGACTCAACATACTAAATCTCCGTCTGCTTCGTGATCTGACGGGAGAAAGTATATCAGATTTAAAGTCCCAATTCCTCGATAAACGAGATGGGAGGGACAGAAATCTGAAATAAGCCTAAATCCTCCGGCAGGAGTTGATAAGAGGTAATCGAATACAATCTAAATATTGAAATACAAGTCGATGGTACCACTTGGCTCAAAAAGAAGAGAGCCCTGGCTCCGATAGAAAGAGCCCTGCTCCCTGAGGGTGAGTTTATTACTCACACAAGCCGGCTAGTTGAGTGTGAGATGAAGTTTGTGTGACTGTCAGGAGATTGATCATCTCCCCGCCTGCGCGCTATAGAAATTGCGGTGACCATTAGTGGATCCCAGACTTGACAAGATGTCGAGCTCGATAAATTAAATAACGAAATGATTACTGTGTGAAACCATTAAGTCCGGAGAGAGTCTAACGAGACATTCCTTCATAAGAACTATATATAAGCGTGGTAGGTCCATAACCGATCACGAGGCCTTGACGATACGAGGAGTGAAGCTGTGTGTAAGAGACTCGCCAATGAAGCCGAGTTATCTCCTCAGAGCAAGGTGAATCAGGGGCTGATACGAGTATGCTTAGTACAACGAGATAGAGCTGCCTTGCGTAGGAAGCCCGACTGTGTGAGCTGAGTACGAAGTACTGGGCTGTGAAAAAGTGAGAATTAAGAGACATGGGAATACACGAGGGTAATAGGATAACTTTGTTGCATTTTTTGTGTAAAGGGGTGTTGTCGGTATGGGACGGCTAACCCCTCTCTATGTGATTGTTGTAATATGTGAACTTGTGATGCATACCATTTAGGGTAGACTAGTTCGCCCTTACTGAATTTTTCAACTCATAGGTTCTCGGTGTTGTAGGAAAGAAGCCAAGGAAGATCGATGAGTAGGAGCTGGCGGAGATGGTGTGTGTGGTAACCATGAAGATGAATACCCGTGGCAATATTTTCCGCACTTTTGTCTTAATATAAACAATATATGTTTTTGATGCCGGGACGAGATCCCGGGGGCTTTAAGACTTTGATATGTAATATCATGATGACAAAAGACTCTATGTGAGTCGTATTTTATTTTGAGACCGGGACGTCATCCCGAGGACTCCTATATTACAAGTATGTAATATTATAGTAGCATTTATACTCCAACAACTTTAAGTATTATCTATAGTAAAGAGTTCAGTATTTTAAAAAAAAATGCACAGAATTTCCGCTTTCAAAGTTTAAAAGAGTTTATGAGAGTTTGAAAATGAGTTTGGACTCTTCTGTCGCGGCCGCGGCCGAGCCGGCGGGTCGTGACATTTTGCATATTCACATTTTACATTTAGTTTTTTATTTCTATGATGTATAAATAAAATGGGTACGATGATACACTTGTTAGAGCTTTGTTGCTTGAGGACAAGCAACGGTTTAAGTTTGGGGGTGTGATGAGTGAGCAATATACTCATTCATATATCACATTTTCCATTTTGAATTATTGTAATTTCCTCAAGTTTTAATGTGTTTTGATGAGTTTTGTGAGTGTATAGGTGATTTGAGAACAAACACAGAAATCGAGACGAAGAAACCTGAAAAACGGACAAATCTTGAAGGAAAAGTAAGCAAATCAAGGAGAAAGATCAAGAGCCGGTCGTTCGCCTATCATGGGCCGAACGACCGCCCAAAATAGCCAAAAAGAAGGAAAAACCCAAGGCATCGCTGGTCGTTCGCCAAAATCCAGCCGAACGATCGCCCGAGTGAAGAATCGCAAGAAAACTCCTTGGGGCGAACGTTCGCCAAATTGGGGCGATCGACCGCCAAGCTAGGCAGTCGTTCTCCTGATCTTAGCGAACGTTAGCCCGACCAATTTTCAGCATCGACTTTTTTTGAGCCGAACGTTCGCTAAACTCAGTCGAAAGACCGCCAAACTTCACTGATGCAACAACGACAACGTTTTAACTTTGTTTCAAGATGAGAAATTAGGTCAAATCACTTGGGCTATAAATATATCATGTTTTGGACGAAAAAAGAGAGGTTAAAAACATAGAGAAACACTACAAAAAGCTCAAGAACACCAAGAGAAGGATTGGCTATTCAAAAAGAAGATGAAGATGGATTTGCCTGCAACTCTCACCTGAGTTTTCTCTATTCTCTTTATTTTCTTCTCTTGTATTTCTTGTAGTCATTATGAACCCTAGTTTATTTTATATACTTATTTGGTTGGTTTCAAGAGGCTAAATCTCTCGCTAGAAAAGATTAGCTGATAGTTTTCATTAATAAATTGTTGTAATTATTCAATTCTCATGTTTGTATTCTTGTTAGTTTATTTATTTCTATTTACAATTGAGACATTGGATAGAAACTCTAGGTTCAATTAGGTTAAACTTGAGAGAGGCAATTTGATTGAATTGAGAATAACAAGAATCACAGCTTAGACGCCATAAGTACCGAGAGGAGATTGGTAGTCTAGGTAGTCGAATGGTAAATCGTAAGGACCGATAGGTGACTGATTTAGGATTCTAGGAGTCGAGCTTTAATGTATGTAATTCTAGCGAGCGGATGCATGAGTTAGGATCAAACGCATAATTAGGTCAATAAGTAATAGCTGCGACATAATTCATAAACCCCTTGACTAGCATAGAATAGAGAATTGTGGTGAGATATTAAGGACTAATTGAATAGAGGACACATTAAGGGAAGATAATCGATCCTAGGTTTTATTTATGGTATTTTTATTTACATTTATTTTGTTTATTTATCACTCTTCATCTAAGTTGCTAGCCTAGATAAAGTAAACATTTAGTATTTGTAGTGCTTAGTTAATTAGGTTAGTTAGTTCTTCGTGGGAACGATATCCGGACTCTTCTGTCCACTTTATTACTTGAACGATCCGTGCGCTTGCGGTTAAATTCGCGTGTGTTTTCGAGCGAACTGTACAAAACAAGCACCTACGAGGAATGATCTTAGAGACATGTCCCAACTGCTTTAGGGCAAGTGGAAGATTGTTAGGATATGGCTTGATTTATGTAATAAACATTTTTTGAAAATAAATATAAGTAGTTAGTTTTAATTTTGCTTGTTTTATTTTATTATAATAATAAATATTTATTCAAAATCAAATATATATTGACTTAACCATAATTTTAGTATATAAAATGTTTTACATACAAAAAGATTAAGCTTATTGGTCTAAGCATTTATATTGGTCCATGATAGATAAAGAAGTAAAGATCTCCTTGATCGTTATTTACTAATACGATCAACGACACTATGAATGTGACAATCTTATCCAGATTGACAGTGTGCACCGCTAGAGTAGAGGTATTTTTATATAATGAAGATTATATAAGACTTGGATTGGCGTTATTCTTGAGTCTTCATTTAGATACAATTATAAAGACTCAAATCGAGGTCATAAGATGACCATATGGAGGCTAAATCAAATCTTGAGTAAGTCATAGAGTCCCCTTTGAATTAACATACTTTTTAATTTGTTTGTCCCAAAAGCAAATGCGTCTAATACTTGAAGTTTGGAAATCTGTGATTCACTAGCGCTGAGAATGTTATTATGAATTGGAATTCACAACTATAAAGTTAATTGGTTCCCTTAAGTAATTTGGAACTCACAACTATAAAGTTAATTGGTTCCCTTAAGCATTGAATTATAGAACTAAATAGTTTGAGCGCTGTTTATATATTAATAGATCACTAGTGAATTTTTTTTCCATTGGGGGTATCTTTTTAAGATTTTTAATGAGGTTCGGCTGCTCAATGCCCTTGCAAGATGAGAGTTTCGGCTCAATTCTATGGAAGGTATTTTAGGAGTTTGTTCATTTCATTATTTTCATTTTCCTTTTTGGATGGTTTGCTTTCGTACTTTGTAATTTTTTTATTTATTTTTATTAATAATATTGGGTTTCTTGTTAGAGTAATGATTAGCAGAGAATCAACCTAGTTGGTAGGCCGTTAATTGTTCAGGTGTGTGTCAACTTTGTTGAAATGCATTCTTAACAAGTAGTCTTTATATAATATGTAAGATCATTAGTGATTTCAATGGTGCTTAAGAAATAAGGGTAAATTAATAATTTCATCTGGCTCTGAGTATGACCCATTAGTGAAGAATAACAATATTGTGATGATTATATCAATAGACAATTTACACAATTTTGAATAAATAAAATCTATGAAATTCAAGAATTTAGTCCTAGATTCTTAGTGCAGTAATCACAGGATTAATAAATCGAAAAATTAATTAAAAAAAGTTTTGATTAATTCTCAAAGTTTGTTGGAGCTTGGATTCATAGGTCCCTGCTTCCCAGACCATCTAAAAAAATCAAGGTAAAATGCTTTTAAAATAATTAAAAGTTAATTATTTTATTTCTTGTACTTATTATAATAGCAAGTAATTATTATATTTTGTATTTTTGCCCACAAATATAAGTTGTGATTGACGCTATTTTTGGGTGAGAATTGACAGAATTTTATCAATTTGGTATTTTGATGATCTGATTATTTAATTGTAGATTAATAGATAATTTAAATGATATATGTTTGAATATTTAGAAGTTAAATATTTGTTTAAGTGTTTTTGATAATTATCTAATCAATGGATAACTACTCATTCAAATTTAAATAAGATATTTGATTTGAACTAATTTTAATTGGATTATGATTTGTTAAATCAAATCCCTTGATCAAGGGTAATAGGCGTTTTTTTTTTCCTGGAAATAATAGGCGTAATTTTGATGAAAGAGAGAGAATGGGAATATTTTCTATTATCTTATTTGTGTGTATTTTCGATGCATCTAATAAAGAGATAAATATGTGGGATTTAGTTTTCGAAAAATCTTACCCTAGTCCCTCTCTCTCTCTCTCTCTCTCTCTCTCTATATATATATATATATATATATATATATATATAAGCAGCAACAATCCAAAATTCCAAATTGTGGTAGGACTAATTCTTATATTTCGTTAATTTTGAAAAAAATTAAATAATCATCAGATAATTATAAGGATAAATACAATAAGCATTCCTTGGGTTTCATCGTAATTCCACATTTGACCCCTAAGTTTTTTTAACACAAAATTTATTACTTAGGTTCTTCAATTAAACAACATATATACCTTAATATGACATTTTATTGATAAAAAATAAGTATTTTTTTATAGGCCAGTTAGGTAAATAGTCATTTTGGACTGTGTGTTTTTAAAAAATAGTCACAGTTTTAAAAAAATTAAAAACTTGTTATAATACATGTAAGAAATTTCTGATAATAACAAAATTACACACAAAATTACTATTAGAAAATTTTGACACGTGTCAGAAAATTTGTTAAAATTTTCTACAAGGGCTAGCTTTTAAATTTTTAGAAAATCATTTTATGCACATTTTTTGGCTAAAAGTTAAAAATTCTTGGGTCAGTTAAGGATTTAGCCATTTTGCAATATATGTTTTAAAGATTTAACCCACGTTTTGAAATATTATCAAAATAGCCATCAGGTCAACATCTAAAAATCTATGACTAAAGAAATAAAATTTGTGACTAAATAAATAAATACACAGTCATAAAATTTGTGACTATAGTCACAAAATTTCAGAAAATTTGAAATAAACACAATAAAAAATTTAAACATCCATTAACAAAATAATCAACTCACAAATAAATGATTGCCTATACAACTAATTTCATAATTCTTATTACTAAATATAAAATATCTTATAAATAGCAAAAAAAATATGCAACCAAAGAAGTCACAAATTTCATGACTAGAGACACAAAATTTTAGACAATATTATCTCCAACAAACAGCAAAAACAGAATTCAAAAAATTTATGACTGCAGTTTCAAAAATCTAGACACGAATTTATGACTATTTTTCTAATAAAAGCAAACGTAGGCTAATTTTTAAAAACATATATAAAAAAAAAATGGCTATTTATTTAAAAAACCGAAAAAAAAAATAAGTATTTTGTTGTTTCAATTTAAAAACCGAATGATAAAATTTGCATTATCAGAAACTCAGTGTATACTGTATAAACATGAAATTTCAATCAAACACGAGATATTTGGTGGTATTGTTCTTAACTACAATATTTTGTTTAAAATTATTTTTGGGATATTTCTTGTGTTTGAAATTCAAAATTTCACTAAGAGATAATTCCCCTCAATGCCGTCCACGCCTCTCTCTCTCTAGCCATATAAATATGTGCTATAGTAACACAGTTTATTAAAAGTAATTTTAATTTTTGGTCTACAAAAACTAGATCTACTTTTGTCACTGCATCAGAAAAAAAAAAAATTATTTTTCTCTTTCCATCTACACACCCAAAACTGCCGGCCCCAATAGGTGCAAGATGAGAATTTTTAAGTCCTAGTCTTGATATGAGAATTAAAGAGGAAGATTGTGGTGTAGAAACCTTTGCCCGGTGAACTCGTTGTGAGTACAGTAGCACACAATTCATTATTAGCACACAAATTTGATAATTTAGAAAAATATAAACAATACTCGAGCATAAGCATTCTCATTTATAAGTAATCGATGAAACATTTGAATTATTGAATCTGCTGAATAAGATATCAAATTTCTATCTTCTCAAGCGCCAAATAATGCTTACACGAATTAACTAGCATAGCTCTTGAGCCAATCACCCTTTTTCAAAGACAGTCACAACCACTAATTAGAAAGACACCCCAAAAAATGCTTAAATTCAAACTCAAAACAGCCTAGATTTTTCCTTATCCCTGCAACCCGACTCAGATATTAATTGCACCGATCCTCTCATTCTCCGGCAAAACTGACCAATTTGGAGACTGGACGGCGCGCAACCACCGGAAATCATCCACATTGGCCCAATTCCCTGTCTCCTCGCCAAGCCCTGCGCTCTTGAGATCTCCATCGATGCCTTCATATCTCAAGCAATACGGCGCAAATCTCACATTGTTACTGTCCTCGATTATGGGGCGGCTTCGGACTCTGAGGTAAAAGTCTGTCGATTTCGCATGGTGAATACGAATTTGATGCGATGCCATCACAAACACACATTCCTCAACTCCCTCGATCAAAATCGAAGCCGTGACAGGGCCACCATAGACTCTACAATTTCGTAGACGGTGGACAAACAACGCTCTCACACTACCAATTAGCCTCACCTCACAAGAATCCAGGTCCGAGATTGTGAATTCTCCAATCTCCGTACCCTCGAATTTTCTCACCAAAACCTCTCCTGTCTTGTTCCGAAACCCCGGCGATTCCGGAACAATGAAATTGGTCTTCTCAGGTTTGACGGTTTCAGCTCCTCTTTCCTCATTGCTCACTGGATCTCTTTTTTTCTTTTGGGATTTGTTCTTGAAAGAGAATTTCTTTTTTGGAACCAACTCAGAGCTCAAGATCTCGACCCTCTGTCTCAAATCGGAAATGGCTTTCAGCGATGATCGGACCTCATAAGATGGAAGAAAGTACGATTTCTCGGCAACAAGCTTTTCAAGATCAGCAATGGAGCTGGCAATGGCGTCAAGCTGGGGCTTAACCTCAGTTGAATCTGAGGGCGCAGGGAGACGGCACAAAGCTATACGTGACTCGACGGCGCGCTTGGAATCTTCAAAGCGGGAAAGGAAGGATGAGGTGGACTCGAAGGACGGGTCAGACTCAGCTGATCTGCGGGTAAGGGAGTCCTCCAAGCGTGTCTGGTTGCGATCCGCGAGCCGCTCGAGCATCGCTGCGTGCTTCTTCTGCCAGGAAGGATCAAAGTCCTCCAAATGGTTTGAGGTTACGGTTTGGTTAGGGTTTGATGAGAGAGCATCTTCTCCGTCTTCCATTGACAGTGTCTGATGGTTCAGATTGATTCAGTTTTGTACTGCAATTTCTGTAAAGCACAATTCAACAAGATAATAGTTAGGTCTTGAAGTAGAAGAATCATTATTCAAGCCCTGCCCAAACCGAGATTGGTGACTACTGGGGATTTAAAAAAAAAAAAATGAATTGATAAGCTAAGAACTTTTATAACTTCAATGTTTCGAAACCCAGTTATCAGGTAAAACAAAAATAAAAGAATAAAAATGGTTAAAGAGAGCCCTAGTCTTCGTTTTAAACAAGCCAAAATTCATGTATGGTTCAATTCATCGGAGAGGAATTAACCACTAACTCATACATTAAGTAATGAACCATAAACCATGAACTCCTAAATTACGTCCATCTCTAAGCCAGAGAAACAAAGACTACAATAATGACTCTTCTCAAAAGTCAAAAACACTTACTCAATATAAATCAATGTTCAAGAGAATAAGAAAATTAATGTCAAACTCCAGTTCCCAAGTCAACAAAGAAATCGCAAATTGGTTCTACGGTTTACAATAACAAAAGTCTAGCAACAAAACGAATGGGTAAAATAAATAAATAAGACACAAAGAAACAAGAAAACTGGATTGGATCAACAATCTCCCTTGCCACAAAGGAATTCTTATTCGTTTAGGAACTCAAAAGAAAGTGAAAAAGATTTACAACACAGGTAGGCCTGACATTGGGCGGTTTTTCGGTTTTTTGGGCGGTTTCGATTATTTTGAAAATAACCAAAATTCTGTTTTTGAAAACCAAAAACCACCGCAAAAAATAGCGGTCGGTTTCGGTATTTTATTTCGGTTTTTTGTCAGAATTTGGTCCGTTTTCGGATAACCCAAAAATTACTATCAGTTATTGTGTAATGTGTACTTGCACAATTCACAAATCTTCCACATAGTAAATCAATTCATAAATCACAAATCTTCCACACATTAGTTCAATTCACAAATCACAATTCACAATTACAATTTACAATTAACAAATAACAAATCGTAATTCACAAACGACAATATCAAGAATCACAAAGTTGCTCAGAGTTCAAATCACAATATCAATATCACAACAGTAATACCAGTGGTTCAGACCAAAGCAGTTAAATCTGTAATGAAGTTGTACAATGTCTCAGGCTATAAAGATGAGATAAATTGAAAGCACTGTCATATGAGAACATTTAGAAATACCCAAACTTCTACGTTCCAACCAAGACAAGAAACAGTGACTCTAATTCCTTAACCTTCCTCCATTTCCACCTATATGTACCATGCAAATCTGACTATAGTATCAATTACTATATCAACAAGAAATTCAAATCCAGACACGTCAAAAAATTTTAATTTCCTCTGCGTTTTTAACATTATGGCTCAGTTGTGCAAATGTCTCTTAGACAAAACCACAAACATGTTCTGTGCAAATTTGTGTCTTCGTCATTAAAAACAATGAATATTAAACAAAACCTTAATATATTTTTTTATTCATTATATTCAATTACACCACAACAATATTCATACCCAAGTTAAAACATAGTGAAATGGTTCCCTGACGTTAAATATAAGAGAAACGGTATCTTCATAATTCAGACCCAAATGAGGAAATGAACTTACTTTGAGCTTCGAATTCTCACCAATGGTTAAGAGTCGGCGGCTGAGTTGTGTCGAGAGGGAGGCGCAGCGGGCTGCGTCTGAGACTTGAGAGTCGTCGGGAGGGTCGGAGGGAGGTGCGGCAGAGAGTGAGAGCTAGAGGCATCGGGAGGGATAGATCCCTGAAAAATACAGGTTTTGGTAAATAGATCCCGTTGATGTGTTTATTTTTATGTTTTAATTTTTTTTTTAAATACCAAAAACGTGTCAAAGTACTAAAACGCCCTTATTTTAAATTTCCTCCCCTTTTAGGTCAGATAGGTAAATAATTACTTTAGACTGTGCGTTTTTATTTATCATTTTTTAAAGTGTTAAATAATATTTTAAAAATGATTACATATGTAGAAATATTTGTTTGACATTTTTTATCACAAAATTCTTTACAATGGCTATTTTTAAAAAATTTTGAAATATTAACTATTATTTAAAAAACACATTTAATTTTAACGTAACTAGTCTATTTTCGTTCATCATCTTCCTCTTCTCACAAACAAAAACAACGGCTACTACAGAAACAACCAGGGCTGGGCCTACCATAAGGCTACTTAAGCCTTTGCTTAAGGCCTCACTTCTAATATGGCACATATGTGAATTTAATTGCTTATTATAGTAAGATTGTGAAAGTTGAAAATTATCAATTTCATAGGCAGAATTCTCGTTTGAAAAAAAAAAAAAAAACCCTCTTTGTTTGCTAAAGTAAAAACAATTTTTAAAGGAAAAGTCATTTGAAAATTAAAGAGGAAAAAAAAGTAATTGAAAGCCTTATTTTTTGGACTCTCTTCTGGTGTTTTTTTTCCTTAAAAAATAATTTTTTACTTTTTAAGATGCAGGGGCCATTGAAAAATGGTTTCTCACAATTCAGAATAATTCTCTACTATAAGAAAAACCCACGAGAGAATTTTTATTTTCTTTGATCATAAAACTTCGAGCTTATCTTTTTCAAATGTATCAATTGCTTAGACTATTTTCAACCCAATACTTCAAAATATAGTACTCTATATTCTAAAATAAAGTAAACATAATTCTCATACAGTATTTTATCTCTAACTAAATACTTTATTTTTCGCTCTAAAAAAGAATATACTTTACATGTCTTCTATCTTTTTTAGTTATTTTGTTTTATTAAGACGAGACAACTTCTAAAAAGACTAAGGATAACTAACAAAAAGTACTATTTAGCGTATGAACAGTACCATGCTATCTCTTTCTCAAAATAGCACATGTCATAGCGTATGGATAGAGAGTTTTATACACTGTAAAGCAAATATTATTGGAGTTGCTCTTATGGAATATTGCTTACCATTTCAATAATTATTACTTCTGCAAAGATGAGTTTTTTAAATGTGAAATTAATAAAGTCTTATTTAGTATAAATAATGTTACAATAGCAGTTGGGTGGGTTAACTACATATATGGTCTATTATATATATACTAGCTGCGCGTGCGGAACACATTTGAATTTTAAATGATAAATTCGTCAAATTATTATTTAAATATATGTACAAATATTTTTAAATTTGTCAAAATTATATATTTTTGTAGTAAAAAAAATACAAGAATAATAAATAAAAAAGAAACACCCAAAAAAAGAAGAAAAAAGGATTAAAATTTTTTTTGTCAAAATTATATTTTTGTAGTAAGAAAAATACAAGAATAAAATCAAAACCAAAAAAGAAACAAACAAAAAAAAAAGGAAAAAGGAAAAAAAAAAAAAGAGGGAAAAAGAAAGGAAAGGAAAGGAAAAGGAAAGGAAAAATAAAAGAAAGAGGGAAAAAGAAAAAAGAAAGGAAAAAAAAAAAGGAGCTTTCAGCCTTGAACGCGTCCATAGGAAAAAAAAAAAAAAAAGACCAAGCGCATGCAGTCACACGCCCATAAGCAGTGACGAAGCCAGCAATTTTCTTTAGGGGGGCTAGTAGCAAACTAATAATAATAAGTTACCACAAAATATTATATATGTTTTTGCCCTAATAGACAAAAAAAAAAAACAAAAGTATTACAAAATTTAAAAATTTTCGCACTAAGTTTACTATGCATAATTTTATAACCAAAAAAAAAACCTCAACTAACCTAATAAATCAATGTTGTTAGTGATTTATTAATGACTAATTCTATGGAAATTTTCGTGTTTCAATCAAATACAAAAGAATAATGAATATAGAAGTCAATATTTTTTTCAATACTCAATATATATATACACATAATAAACAATAGGAAGAAAATTAATAGAGTGTGACACAAGTAGACTTAACTATAGCTGCCACCACGGTACACAATGGTTTATGGCCCTTAATATACTGTCGTTGCTAGTTTGTGCGTAATTTTACAACTTGGCATATTATATTGATGTTTGATAATACATATTGCGAGTGATCGAGTTTGTGGTCCACGTGCGAGGTATTATATTAGTTTCGCTTTGTATGAACGTCCTTTGTACGTAACCTTGTATGATGTTCATAGTGGAGTTTCCTAAATGTATGACCAAATGTAAATCGTGTATATACTGGTAATATTTGCTTTAGGTACGCGAGTACGGGCTCACGTTCCTATTTGTCTTGTTAGCTAACAAATCTGCAAGTATGAGATTGTAGGTTTGTTTGTGTCATTTTTATGTTTGCGTGTTTGAGTATTTGTGCGTATGTGTGTGCATTTGTGTGCATGTCTTTGTTTGTCTATGCGTATGGGACCATGGACATTAAATTTCACCTATTGGTTGAAGTGTTTAGTATTGGTTGGAATGAGTGAGTTTTGACTAGCCCGCACAGGGGCATACTCGAGTACCTGATTGGCTTGCATAGAGGCCAGCCCGCACAGGGGCATACTCGAGTACGTGATTGGCCTGCACGGAGGCCTAGCCCGCACGGGGGCATACTCGAGTACCTGATTGGCCTGCACGGAGGCCTAGCCCGCACGGGAGCATGCTCGAGTACCGGTTTGGCCTGCACGGGGGCCTAGACCGCGCGGGGGCATACTCGAGTACCTGTTTGGCCTGCACGGAGGCCTAGCCCGCACGGTGGGATACTCGAGTACCAGATTAGCCTGGACGGAGGCCTAGCCCACACGGGGCGTAATTGAGTATCAGATTGGCGTGGACAGAGGCCTAGCCTACACGGGGGCGTGGTAAAGTCCGGGAACGGCCTAAAAGAATGCTCGACTTGAATGGAGGTATGGTAAAGTTTCGGAACGGCCTGAAAGGATGCTCGACCCGAATAGAGCATACTCTAGTTTCATAATAGCCCGTGGCCTAGGGTAAGTCAAGTAAGGACTCTAAATTAGTTTATCCAATGCACACTCATATTTGTGAGATAAGTCAAAAGTTTGTGGATTCTAAGAATGGATTAAAAGATGAAGAGATTGATTCGCAAGTTGCGATTCTTTAGTTGCTAAGTCTTATTTACTTTGGGTTACGACCATCTCAGAAAGTACTATGCTCCGCGTAGATTTAGTATCATGCTTCTAAAATAGAGATTTAGCTGACTATGAAAAGTGAGAGACTATGAAAGAATTAATTTCACACCTAGAACTACGATGACTTTATTGACGAGTCTGTTCCCTTATTGAATGCGATGATATATTATCTCAACTATTATACTGTTTGTAGACTTAGCGATCTTTGTACCTAATCTACTTACTGGGCTATTAGTTCATTAGTGTGCTCGTGTCGCATGTAAGTTGAATGGAAAGTCGAAAGACTTGGCAACAACGATGGAAAACGACGAGTATACGGGACCGACCTTTGAAGTGTAAGTGGACCGCTGGCTAACCGTTGGCAGAATATTTTGATTTCCGCATATTTCATATTGATGGTTAAAGCAAATTCTTTTAATTATTGCGAGGAACGATGAATCCTTATGTTTATAATAAAAATACGATTAAATAAATTAATGCAAAAAGTTTAAATTTATCCGTATTTTTTGGACTAAAATATTCATTGTTAGTTTTGGGTCGTTACAACTTCACTTTTTCAAGATGACTTAATGTTAAAATAAGCGATAGTTTTTCTTCAAAAGTTACAGTAAATTAAAATAAATGTTGTAGGATTTCTCTCTTCTGTCTCTTGATTCATACGACTCAAACAGAACACTTACAAACAACTTTTAAGGAATTGTAAACCAACATTTAGCAAAAAGGAAACTTAAACCAACAATTTGTACTTTCATGCAATATTCTACAGTTTACACAGAAGATATATCAGAAACTATCGATTTAAGTTGCACAAAAGTACCTAAGAAAAGAGCAGTGTACTCTACACAAAAATGATCTTGAATACGATTTGAAAACAATATAAAACATGAATCAACCATACTCTGGTCTACATAGTAATCACCGGAAACAAATGTTCTAGGTTGATTCCTTGGCCTTGTTTTCAGCTTCTGCCTCCTCTTTGATCCTCTTCAAGGACGGAGGTGGTCTCACAACAATGCTTTGCTTCCATTTCCGATCAAGCTTTCTCGACAATCTCTTATTAATCCCCTCCTCAAGTTCTCTTTCCCGTCTAACAGTAAGCATGCGCGCAACCTATTGGACATAACCATGTACTTAAGCGAATCATGTATGAGAACAAATATTTACTCACAGCTTCAGAACAAATATTCCGCTGGTAGAATCAAGAAAAAGCAATAAGAAAAAGTGCGATGAACAAGCTAGTCAAAACATAGTCAACATAATTCGATCCAACACCAAGTAGTCAGGACCAGCGCAACTTGTTTCTTAAACTAGAGTTGATCTTGTTAACCATTTCCCAAAATATAACAATGCCCCTTTATTCGAGCCAGCATTTTGAAAACTTTTATGAGTCAGTTTCAAGAATAGTACCAACCATAAACCAGAGAGACAACATTAATCATCATGCAACAACATCTTCGAAAAAAATCCGAACACTTAAAAATCTCAATAACGCAAATCACCCCCCTGTAAGTGCAACTAGAAACAGCAGGACAAACAACCATTTGTTGCTACTTTAACCAAATACAAACGTTCTTTAGCCAGTCATAAATTCGGTATGTCAAATATGTGATTGAAATCCAAGATACATATAAAACTCTAGAGTTAGTACCACTGCCATTACGTCAACCACAAAACTTGTCTAGCAATAAATCAGTGTGTGTGTAAAGAAATGAGCTTGGAAAGCCAAAATACATAAAAAGCCTTTAAATACCACCATTGATCAACTTCTTTTACTTTGCCTAATCCAAATCAAACAACAGTGTTGTTAACAAACATCAATACACTAATCTCCATGGCTTCAAAATATCTCACTAAGACAAGTCAATGACACTTGAACCAAACCTCACATAAAGTTCCATTACAACTAGAAATAAACCAACCGAAAATTTCTCAATACTCTCTTCCAAACTGCTTTTTCTTCACAATTTTGCAGCAGAAAAATTCATTCAGTGTCCTAGAAAAA
Organism: Boehmeria nivea var. tenacissima; assembly: GCA_018132145.1. Classification (NCBI taxonomy): domain Eukaryota; kingdom Viridiplantae; phylum Streptophyta; class Magnoliopsida; order Rosales; family Urticaceae; genus Boehmeria; species Boehmeria nivea. The sequence goes on from CM030886.1 coordinate 2,059,199, forward strand.
TCTAATCCAAAAAACATGAAATACACATTCAATTCCCCTAAATCAGAACAACCCAATGTTTATATTAGCAAAAAGACAACAACCCAGTAAAAAAGCTACCAAAATTCCTTGAAAAAATGCAAAGAGAGAGAGAGAGAGAGACCCTTTTTCGCATACGACGGAACTCGCTGGCCTTGAACTCGTTGCGGTTGGATTTTTGGAGGCGGAGCATGAGAAGGTCACCTTTGAGGTCGATGATCTCGTCGTTGATCTCTTCGGTGGTTTTGGCTCTGATATCGTTTAGCTCTTGCTCTCTCTTCGCCATCATCACCACCGAAGAAGAGCGAGTCTTTGCGGTCGAAACGGAAACTGAAATGGGAAGGCGACGAGGGATGGAGGAGTGTGGGACTCGGAAGCCATTGAAGGATGACTTTGGGAAGAGAAGCTTCTGAGAGAGTGTGGTTGGAGATGAGGCTATGGAGATGGAGATTGGGTTCAACATCTTCGCTCTTCGAGACTCGCTCTCTTCGTCTCCACTGCTATTCCTTTTGTGTTTCAGTCTTTCACTTTCAGATAAGACTAGACTGGTTTTCCTCTTCTGCTCTCTCTCTCACTATGTTTTCATACTCTTTCTTTTATTTTATCTATTTTGGCCCCGCTACTTGTATGATTTGCGAGTTAGACCCAATATAATATAAAAAAGCTATTTGGAAAGGAAATTTTAAGAAAATGGAAATTTTTTAGAGAGTGATTTAAAAAAATAGTGAATGTTTCAAAATTTAAGAAAATAATCATTCATAGATTTTATAACCTTCATAAGAAATTCATTACATCAAATTTTGTTGTGTAATTTTGTTATGGTAAGAAATTTTTTACATTGGTAATAAATTTTTTATCGCTTTTTTTTTTATTTAAATTTTCTAAAACTGTGACTACTTTTTAAAATATATTATTCAAAATAGCTATTTACCTAATTTCTTTTGGGAAAAAACTTTTTAAGTTTTAGCCAATATTTCAAAAAATTAAAAGAATAGCTGTGATCCAAGTACAAGATGCATGAATGAACTCCATCATCCATAATTATTTTATGATTATTTTCTTAATAAATGAAAACAATGGTCATATTCTTAAAGTCAGGTTGACTATTTTTTATAATTTTCCTTTGGCTTTTTACCTCTGTGACTACTAGTTGTAGTAGCTTTGATTTTTATCCAACACTATATTTGTTAAAATGGAAAAAAAATGGAAAGATAGGAAAAGAAGAGCTTATAGAAAATAGGAATTATTGAAAGAAAATATTTTTTCTTATTGTTTTTATATAGTAGAAGGAAAAAATTGATCTAAACACTTTGAAATAACCGTTTTTTTAGGCGGTGTTCTTATGAGTGTTGGAACATCACAAAAAGATGTAATAGTATTATGAGGAAATGTGAGAATAAAAAATAAACAGAGAAAAATAAATGACACTGAGAATTTGTAATGCGGTTTGGATAAGCCTACGTCCGCAGGCCACGTCCAGATAGTGAAAAGTGATTCATTAATATAAAATTAAATACACCCGGTCTTATACGTTAAGGACTCCCTCCTTACTCTGTCTTCGTCTACTTTGTCTCCTCTTCATAATTAATAACACAAGATTCTTTCGTGCTTGAGCTCTCCTCGCTTTCACTGAAATCTCTCCTGAAGTCCCTTTTTCACATTCTCTCAAATAGTTCTTGCGAATAAATAAATAAACTCTCTGTAGTATCATCTCTCAAGCTCACAAACACATTATGCAATGAAATCCAAGCAGAGAGCAAAATAACATACCCTATAAATCACACACTAATTTTCCAATAACACTAATAAGAAAAAAATGAAGAACACTCTTATTTTCTCTCTCACGAATTCAAAAAGTATATTTCACTTTCAACTCTCAAAGTACATACAGAAGACTTTCTAAATATACAATAAGCTCTTTCCCTCACGTTTTAAAGCTCTTCATAGCAATATAAATAGGCATGTGAAGAAAATGAATAACTTCCATTAAAAAGAGCACCTAGTTTCCCATAAATTACATGTCCAAAAACTTGCCAACATCAACAAGCAATTAAGTGCACAAATAAAAGAAAACATCTTTTAATTTGTAGAAGAGAAACCACATTCAAATCGCACTAAATCGAAAGTCAATAGTTTCTAAAAAATTGTCTTGCCAATTAAAGACGATGTTGGAACACTGATGGTAGTACCAGAAGAAAAATACATGTATGATTTTCTTCAAAGCCTAATTTCGTGCACCGTGATTGACGCTTGAATATCATAAATTGAAAACTCATATCGAAATATGTTTTACTAAAAATACATGCCAATACTCAAATACACTAACTACTCCTATTTTGGAATTTCTTTGGCAAAACCCGCGAAATAACAAATACTCCCTTTTTTTTCAAGAAAAGGCAAAAGAATATCAAGAATGAGCAAATACTCATCTTTTTTGTCTCATTCTGTTTTGACTTATGAGCTCTCCTTATATCGATTCGGGTAGTTGAAATATCAATATGATCACTTGGAGTATCAACAGTTGAGGCGGGGACATCTTGAGGATTTCTAGTAATATTTTATTCGCTCTTTTTCACACACGAATTATAACTGCAAGTGCACAGATTGTGACAAGAAATCAAGTGGATTGTGAGTCCGAATATCGTCCCACAGAGAATAGAAAGCTAATATTTAACTACTACGACTAACAAAGAATTATTTTGTTTAGAAATCGAAATTAAGTGGATTATGAAATAAAAATAAACAAGACAATTAATTTAAATTAAAGAATAAATCAAATTTCACAAATTAACTTCCATCGATATCTCCTCAATTTAATTATTCATTAAATTCTCACCACAATTTTCAATTCAATACTAGTCTAGAAATTTAAGAACTAAGTCGCAGCTCTCGCTTATTGACCTAATTATGCATTTAATTCTAACTCACGTATCCGCTCGTTGAAATTTAATACATTCACGCACGATTCCTAGAATCCTAAATCGGTCTCCTCTCAGTCCTTACGATTCCAAATTCGATCACCTTGACTACGAATCTCCTCCCGGTACTTATGGCATCTAATTGAACTTAGATTTTTTATTCAATTTCTTAATTACAAATATAAAATAAATTAAACCAACAATAACAAAAACGTTGGAATTGAATATTGCAGAGATTTATTAATGAAAATCAAATAGAATCAACATCGAGTTCGGCCAATCTCTTCTAGAGAGAGATTTAGCCTCACATAACTAAATACAATAAATAGCAGATTCTGGAGTTCATAATAGTCATAGACTCAATGAAAAAAGAAGAAGATAATAAGTAGAGAGAATGAAAAACTCGGAAGGCTGATGATCCATGCGAATTATTGATCTCCAATGGAAGCCCAATCTTCTTCTCTTGAGTTTTCTCCCCGCATGTTCTTCCCTTTTTTCGTTCAACCAGCTTGGTATTTATAGCCCTAAATGATTTGACCTAATTTTTGGAGCTAAAACAGAGTCAAACCGACTTAAAACTTTGGTGTTTTCGAAATAGCGAATTAGGCGGTCGTTCTTTGGCTTTGGACGAACGATCACCTCAGTGGATAATTAAGACTTTTCGCGAACGGGTGATCGTTCTTTAGAAGTGTGCGAACGACCACCCCGCTGGATGTTTGAGTGATCATGTGATGGGTGGTTGACCGGCTCGTGTTGGGCGAAAGACCGGCTCGTATGAGGCGAACGACCGACGCTCGTTCTGCCTTTTCGCCTTTCTCTTAATACTTCGTCTTCCGAAAACTCCGTTTTTTGCGTTTCTTGTCTCTAGTTCTGTGCTTGTTCTTCAATCACCTATATACTTCACAAAACTCATTAAAACACACAAAACTTGAGGAAAATATACCGAATCAAGCCGAAAGATAGCATTACTGAGCGTGTAAAATACACACTCATCAATTTGCAGGAACTTCTTCAAGATTATTAAACACAACATCACTAGAGGGGACTTACTCGCCACACACTCCAGCTTCATGCTTCCCACAAAAAATTATCTTGTTGTAATGGCCTCAATCAAGACTACTGTTGCAAGTATTTAATTCCTATTTTAAGACAAATTTGCTTGTAATATTACCTTGGTTATATTTGATTTGAGGGAAATTATCTCAGTTTCGTTGCGAAGTTTGAGGGACTTTGGTAGCTCGAGTTTTGGTAAATTTGTGTGATTTGTTGATTTTGCACTAAAGCTTAGAGTTCACAAGAGAATTGACATGGAATATTGGTGCAATGTCCATATTGTAATTGATCATTTTTTTGAATTAATTTAAAAAAATAAATAAATAATAAAGAAATAAAGACAGATGATTAGTTTATTTTGTTAAGTCCTTGAAGAACATTTTTGGTTTTGTGATTTGAAGTCTCAAAAGGGGGTTTTCACTTTAAATGCTTGGAAGTTTCATAAATCGAACAATAGACCGTAATTCTTGCTTTTGGAATAGTGGGTTTGATTTAGATATAAATTGAGTTGTTGTGGTCGAATCATACTTTCAAGTGCCTTCATTATGTTCCTAGTCGAATTTGGAAATTGAAATCGTTGTGTTTCGATAAAGTAGATCGTAGTTAAGTTATTTTAGCGAAAATCCTTATTCCTTCGAGTTGTGTAGGATCGTCAACGAAGCGAGCTTGAACGCACAACCCTTCACCGTCCTTTACGAGAGGTATAAATGAGCGATTAGAAACAGGATCCAAACATTAAAACTTGATGGCATCTTATGTGACTTTTGTTTTAGTTTAGATACTTATTATTTTGTGTGGGTTTCGAGCAATTGAGGCTCATTTATACCTCAATTGTGTTGGATGTCTGAAAAATAGGGGAAATTGTATCAGTGTTGAAATGCAATGATGTTTTGGAACCGATTATGAAAAAGTGTTATACTGTTCTGTGATTGTTGTTGAAAAGATTGTGACCGAACAGAGTTCAGTGCTGGGTTGATTTTTAGGTGAAGGCTTCGGTCGGGATGTCCGAAAAACAGGGGAAATTGTGCTGGATTTTCGGCTCAAAATTTAAATGATCAGGAATGATAAGTCTGAAATCTATTAGATCAAAGAATTCATTCCTCTCCTAAACTAACCAATGACATACCCGTTAGTCGGGATTGACAGTTATGTTAAGGCGACGACACACAAGATAAGAATACTGCCCCCCCCCCCCCCCCCCCCCACAAGAGATGTTTCTCGACGACCCGTCTGTCGTCCCACCATCCAGGATGCACTTCTAGTGATCTGTTGACCCTTAGAGTCTTCTTTCTCTCGAATGACTAGTCAACATTGGCGTTGGCCCTCTAACTTTCGTGTTGGACAAACGTGCCACACATCAAGCTTCGAGGAGGGACGACACTAAGGAAAGGATGTGAGGACCAAGGCGAGGGACTTAGGACCTCAGGTAAGTAGAATTATACTGTGACACGAGTAGACTTAACTATAGCTACCATCACGGCACGGAAGGGGTTATGGTCCTTAATATGCTCTCGTTTGCTAGTTTGTATGTAATTTTACAACTTGACATATTGTATTTAGGTTCGATAATAGATACAGTGATTGAACGAGTTGTGGTCTGCGTGCGAGGTGTTGGTGTAGAATTTAAACCAACGACGAGATCCGCACCTCTAGTGTGTGATGCGGCAATGAAAAGGAATAAGCTTTGAACGGAAAAGTAAATACTCAGGGAATTTTAGAGTGGTTCGGCCCTCCTCAGGAGTAATAGCCTACGTCCACTCTTTTTTTGTGATATTATTTGTGTAGGGTTTTTTTTACAGAGTAGTTTTTCCCTCTTTTTCCTTCCTTCTTTTGTCATTCGTTCCCCCTTCTCTTATAGGCGAAGAAGGAGGTTACAGTCCTAACAAGACAAAACGTCATGTCCCTTGAGTCACGGGTTTGGTTCACCTAATAAAGCTGCACACCTGCCGGGAGCAGTTCTTTTGAATTCGACAGGATAAAGCTGTTGCTACAGTGAATTCCCTGCTCGGGGGAGAATAATTGAGATCTGTGACCCCGCGGTCAAATGCTCTATGACCGAGGGTCGTTGACTCCGAGGGCCGAGTCTACATCGACTGATCCCTCATTCGTGGCAACCTCCTCGGGAGTGGATCACCTTCGGGGATCCTCAGTCTTTATACGCCGGCCCGTCGTCGAAGGGCTTTCCGGAAGCTCCTTCTTTTAGTGGTGTTCTATCTTCGAGGGTGCAGGATCGGGGGTCATCTTCGATAATCCTTGCCCGTCCTTATCCTGAAGGGAGTTCTCACGGTGTGGTGACTTTCGCTTGGTTCGGTGGAGTCGGGGGTTTTGGACTTCTTTGACTGACTAGGAGATCGCCCCTGGACTCATTGACTGACGAAAAATCACCGACAACATCTGCCCCCCAATCCCGAAGGTACGAACCATGCCATTCGGGATTTTTCCTGGCTGAAACCAATCTGCTAGGGGTGCATCATCTGCTACTGAGGGGAATCATTTGTGGAAGCGACTGGCTACGCGGAATTATCTTGCTGCCTCGAAGGAAGACATCTCTCCAGTAGAGAAACGGGGTCTGTCCGTAGAGAAATGGGGTCTGATCCCTCCGGAACCAGACGTCCCATCAGTTCTGACTCTGCTGGCTCCGGCACCGTCCCAAACCTTGCTTGAGTCGGAGAATTTGTCTTCGCCCCTTTTGATGGTGGAAAACAGTAGTCACCTACAAAATAAAAACTGGTTACGCGAAGTATAGAGTTTAAATACTACATTCTTCACGCTGTGGCCCCCGATTATAGGATTAAATCCCTTCGGGATTGTTCCTACAGTCGCTCGTCGTGTCCTCTCCGAGGACTACAACTCGTCTGAATCATGTCCTCTCCGAGGATCATAGTGAGCAAATTAGACGATTGTCTAGATCGGGACCTGAGCATACCTCTCCGTGAGAATCTCTGTTTAGTTGCGGGTTGTTCCTTATACGAAGGATGACCCCGAACCAGGTTCCTTCGGGGGCACACTCTTGGTCAGATCTTATATTCGTCGAGATTTGCGAGTACCCAATTGCTTGCAGCGGTCCCCGGTGCTTCTGAATGGGGCAGGGCCTTTTGTCTTATACACTGGCGGTTAGACCATCCTTTGAAGAATTCTCGTCTCTCCCGCCCCGGAGCTTCTCCTTTGAGCGCACCTAGGTCTTCTATCTCCTCCGAAGAGTAGAATGGTTCTAGGAGACAATTGGCCTAGCTTTCCAAGTTAATCCCCGAACAGGTTTTCATCGAAGGAAAGACCTGACAAGATAAACCTTTGTGTGGTAGGAAGCCTCAGCGAGTAAAGCCTACGTAAGCCCTTCGGAACTCACGCGTTCTGGCCTCGCTCGCCTTCGAGGTACCTATAGAGCGCATCTATTTCTTTCTGGTACCCCGAATTTCCCCCAGCGACCTGAGCGCTACGCGGTCAAAAAGGCCATCGAGAGATGTTTATAGGATTCATCCGCTTCGCGGTTCCATCCTTTATACACCGAGTTTATATTCTTAGCAGACTGAGTAGCTGGCTACGAGGGAAGGTCCCTGCGAGACGGGGATCTTGCCTTGCGGATCTCTCTTATTCGCGAGCGACCCGGTTGCCGTCAGTTGAGCTTCGGCATTTGAACATGAGCCGTCTCTTCCTTTTGGCATGCCTAGAGCCGTGCTCGGAGTGTGCGAGGACGTTCCGCGCTGGCAAGAGTCTTGGGATTACCAAAGCCTTGACCCCAGGAGGCAGTTGACTATCCCCGGGGTCATCCTTCGATCTTTCGATCGAGTACTTCGCTGTTGCGCCGCGGGTCCAGTCTTATGCAGACGATGATGCCCTTTTTCGGGCTATTCGGCTGCTGCGCTCCTTTGATGCGGGCCTTGAGTATGGCCGTCGCGCCGACCTTGCTCTTTTCACTAGCAGCTGCCCAGGCGAGAGCCGCGGGTCTTGTGGTCTGCCATGGTAAAAGAGATATCTTCTTGGTTGGCCTCGATAACACCTTCGGGGGCTATTACTACGCCGGCCCTCCTTTGTCTTGCCTAGAGCCGTGCTCAGAGCGTACGAGGACATTCCGTGCTGGCAAGAGGAGGCGACCACCTCTTCTTGAGAATCAAAACCGCCCCGACTACGTCGACTGTGGCTAGAAATCACAGGTTTATTTCCCTCAAGTTGCCTCTTCTGCGCCATTGGTCTACGACCAATTACAGGCGAGAACCTCGGGGTATATAGACGCCGGGGGCAGGGAAGGAGAGGGAGTGACAAGGTTGACACCGGCTATCCCTCGAACGACGATCCTTCGCAGAATCGATCCCCCTCCAAATGCCGTACACCTACGGGGCGGGCCTCGGGCTGTGACGGAGCATGCCTCGTTGGACTCCGTGGTCACAGACCCAGCTTGCCTAACGCAGAAAAAGCGAATACTCCTGGATTATTGACCGTGGGGTCGTGACTTTCCGGTCCAGACCATTCGCGACCGCACATTTCCGACGCGGGCTGTACCGTCGACCGTACTGGTGGCTGGTGGCTGACTTCTGGCTTGGACCATTAGAGACCGCGCACCTACGGTTTGGGGCCTCCGGATGGTTCATCGTCAGACCTCCGGCTGCGATGGTGGTATGCCAGAGTGTGTGATCCGTCAGTCGGTCGTCTCCAAGTCCATCTTGGTGACGTCCAAGGCAGCCACCCCAGCTGCGGCCTTCTCCAGTTCCGTTTGAAGCCGCGTCTGGAGTTCTTCCGTCCACTCCTTGCCGGTGATGAACTGCGGATGTTGGTGGCTATGAGCCGAAGATCTTCACCATGCTGTTCATCCGGGACATGGGGTCTTGGACGTTCTTTGCTCGATCTGACCCAGCTTGGGATTCATTGGGTTTCTTTCCCGTTCGTCAGGTCGTCGGCGCCATGATTTCTGATCACATGTGACGACAAGACTTCTGGAAAAAAGCTTGAAAGAAACTGGAAAGGAAGGGCCGCGGCCCTCCTTCTAGCGTCAATCTGTTGGTGTAGAATTTAAACCAACGACGAGATCCGCACCTCTAGTGTGTGATGCGGCAATGAAAAAGAATAAGCTTTGAACGGAAAAGTAAATACTCAGGGAATTTTAGAGTGGTTCGGCCCTTCTCAGGAGTAATAGCCTACGTCCACTTTTTTTTGCGATATTATTTGTGTAGGGTTTTTTTTACAGAGTAGTTTTTCCCTCTTTTTCCTTCCTCCTTTTGTCATTCGTTCCCCCTTCTCTTATAGGCGAAGAAGGAGGTTACAGTCCTAACAAGACAAAACGTCATGTCCCTTGAGTCACGGGTTTGGTTCACCTAATAAAGCTGCACACCTGCCGGGAGCAGTTCTTCTGAATTCGACAGGATAAAGCTGTTGCTACAGTGAATTCCCTGCTCGGGGGAGAATAATTGAGATCTAAATTAGTATTTGAACATATAATATATTATAATAAGTCTTAGAGACTCGTTTGGAGTTCCAACAAGCCTTATAAGGTCACTTCGCACAAAAACTACGTCTTTGTAACTAGTTTTCCCTAAATCGAGCCTTTAGATGGGTTCTTGGCTCCGAAGTGAATCTAGCAAAGTTGCTTAGGTCCTAAATTTATATTTTAATATGATATATTATAATAAGTCTTAGGGACTCATTTTGAGCACCAACAACACTTAAGAACTCACCTCGCGAAAAAACTAAGTTATTATATCTAGTTTGCCTAAATCGAGCCCTAAAATGGGTATTTTGGCTCCGAAGTGACTCTAGCAAAGTTGTTGTGATTCCAAATCAGTATTTGAACATATAATACATTAATATAATTCGTAGGGACTCATTTTGAGCTCCAACAAGACTTAAAATCTCACCTCGCGCAAAAACTAAGTCCTTATATAACTAGTTTGGCCTAAATCGAGCTTTTAAACGTGTTTTTTGGCTCCGAAGTGACTCTAGCAAACTATTTTGATCCTAAATGAGTATTTGAACATATAATATATTATAATAAGTCTTAGAAACTCGTTTGGAGCTCCAAGAAGCCTTATAAGGTCACTTCGCATAAAAACTAAGTCTTTGTAACTAGTTTTCCCTAAATTGTAACTAGTTCTTGGCTCCGAAGTAAATCTAGCGAAGTTGTTTAGGTCCTAAATGTGTATTTTAATATAATATATTATAATAAGTCATGACCCCGCGGTCAAACGCTCTATGACCGAGGGTCGTTGACTCTGAGGGCCGAGTCTACATCGACTGATCCCTCATTCGTGGCAACCTCCTCGGGGGTGGATCACCTTCGGGGATCCTCAGTCTTTATACGCCGGCCCGTCGTCGAAGGGCTTTCCGGAAGCTCCTTCTTTTAGTGGTGTTCTATCTCCGAGGGTGCAGGATCGGGGGTCATCTTCGATAATCCTTGCCCGTCCTTATCCTGAAGGGAGTTCTCACGGTGTGGTGACTTTCGCTTGGTTCGGTGGAGTCGGGGGTTTTGGACTTACTGACTAGGAGATCGCCCCTGGACTCATTGACTGACGAAAAATCACCGACAACACGAGGTATTATATTAGTTTCGCTTTGTATGATTGGCATTTGTACGTAACCTTGTATGATATTCATAGTGAAGTTTCTTAAATGTGTGAACAAATGTACATCGTGTATTTATTGGTGGTGTCTGCTTTGCGTGTGTGAGTATGGACTCACATTTGTAATTGTCTTGTTAGTCAACAATTCTGCAAGTATGGGATTGTAGGTGATCATGCCCAAATTGTGCACTAGCTAAAGCGGTCGTTGGTAGCACAATAAAAGCGGAGTCGTCTCTATGAAGAGGTGAAAATGAAAGACAAACCAACACACTCGAAACAAACTTTAAGAGTCAAAACTAAAAATATTAAAAAGAATACGAATTTGGAGTTGAAGAAGATGAAATTAATATTAAAGGGAACAACCAATAAGAAAATTCAATGAGGTGTCGAGAATCCCTTATTTATTTCATTTAACTCTTTACAATTCTGATTCTTATAACTCAATTGCAAATTTCACAATCCAAACAAGCAACTAGAAAATATGTCATTAATATCTAAAATAAACAAATGTATTTAGATATGAGAATGCTCTTTCAATTAAAACAATAAATATTTATTCTACACTCTATCTTAAATCGACGAGATATCAATTTGACAATCACAGAGTAAAAGACTAGTCATACAAAATAAAATATTCAAATATTTATAAGCCATCTAAAATCGACAATATATCAAATTGATCATATTGCAGTAAAAGACTAATTTACAAACCAATGACAATTAATATTCATAAGAAATCGCACATAAGAAGAGCATGACTAAACCTGTATGAGAATATAACATAATTGCTTGATAAAATAATAAGAGCAAACTCATGACAAACATTAAAATATTGAAGCACAAATTTGGAATCAAAATTGAAACAGAAAAATTGCATAATTAAGGTCATCTCCAACCTCGTCTCGCTCTAGCCTAACAATATTCTTATAAAAAATATGAGAATTAATAGCCAAAGAAAGATGAAGAATTGTCTAAATAATTGTAAAAGTAAAGGTACAAAAACTCTAGCCAACACCTCTATTTATAGTGTTTAGGAGTGGCTAGAAAAAAAGGAAACTAATAGAAAATAGGGAAATTAACTAATTAATTTTTGGAGATATTTGGTAATTAAATTGATAAATTCGGAGCTTGAGCTTGATTTCCACGTTGAGGTAATTTTGGTTCAAGATTGCCATGTGTCGTGGGCTGATTCGAGGCTTTAGAAGTTGACCAGACACTTGGCACGAGGATATTGGAGGAAGACTTGCGAAGTTGACTAAGCTGGGGAGCATCTGGGGCCCACAGGCGCACTTATGTGTGCGTTGATTGGTGGAGGGCTGTGCAGGGTCCACTGTGTCGGGGCTACTGGGAAACGCGCACTTGTGCGCGCTAGAGGTGGCATGAACGCGCCCTATGGGCGCTGCTGGGGGGCGAGAAGCGCGCCTCTTGGCGCGTGGGTGAGGGGCGCTGGAGGCTGGTCCACATGGCGTTGTCCCGGCTGGTTGGCTTAGGTGGCGACTTTGTCTTGTTCTTTTGGGCGTTTTGAATTCTTTTGATATTTTGACCAAACTTCTTGTATTTCAACCTTGTAAAATAAAATTAAACCCAAACTTAAACGTGCATTAAATTATAACAAACTAATATAAATATTTTCCAACAAAAATAATAATCACTTAAAATAATGGAAATATCCATTTTTATTTAAAATAATTCTAATAAATATACACAATTAAGCACTTTGAAAGCACACTTCGTGTACGTATCAGTAGGTTTGTTTGTGTCATGATTATATTTGTGTGTATGAGTATTCAAGTGTATGTGTGTGCGATTTTTTGCATGTGTGTTTGCTTGTCTGTGAGTAAGGGACCATGAACATTAAATTTTACTCATCGATTGAAGGAGTCAGTGTTGCTTGGAGTGAGTGAGTCTCCACTTTGCTTGAGTTGTTGGAGCTTCTTATACAATTCCTGATAGTAGTGGCAAGGAACAAATGGCTTCTTCATGACTGCCTTCATCTCATCCCAAGTGGTTATTGGTTGCTCTCCGGCTCGCCTTCTATTGGTAACCAATTGATCCCACCATACTACTGCATAGTCGGTGAATTCAGCGGCGATAAGTTTTACCTTCTTGTTGTCGGTGTAGTTGTGGCAATCGAAGACAAATTGCACCTTCGTTTCCCACTTGAAATACGCCTCAGGGTCACTCTTGCCCTGGAATGATGGCACCTTCAATTTGATACTCTCAATATTACAATCTTCCCGATTCCTATCTCCTCTACCCCCTTGAAATCTCCTAGCATTACCCCCATATCTCCCAATTTCCTCCTCTTCGAAACCATCCCCAACGAAAGGGTCAAATTCCTCCTCAACATCCATATGATGAACCCGTGCTCTTCGAGCTTCATTGTGGATTCGTGGGTGAGGTGCTTGATGGGCATTCTCCACTCTTTCTAGCCTTTCTTGCACCGCTTCAAACCTCATATTCATGCGCCTCATCTCTCCTAACAATGCCTCTATCGTCAACTTCAGGTCCGTTCCTCCGTATATACTATCATTGCTTTGGTTTGACATTGTCGCTGCAAAACAAAGTTAGGTAAAAGAAAAAAGTAGGACCTCACAAATCACTCCCTCACGTGTTTTCGCTCAAAATATAAACTCAATCACTCGTGTTTTAAGAATAAATGACTTTTACCCACTAATAAGCTCACACACTCTGCCTTTTACCACTCCATCAATTCTCTTTGGTTCTTATTGAACTAACCACGCACAAGAATGTTCAAGTAACAATTCGCATGACTCACCAAAGAACTTAAACACAATACGTAAAGGAAATTTGAAACTCAATCCACAATAATGTGACAAATAACTAATTAACCCCCATTTGATTTTTTTTTTTTGTAGTGGAGTGGTGACGGTTTTTTTTTTTTTTTTTTTTTTGCAGGGCGTCAATTATAGAGAAACGCCAACTAGAAAGAGATTTGAGACTAAGAAGAAGAAGAAGAAAATATGGCACGACACCAACAGAAATTGAAGTAAAGGAACTGAATTTTTTATTTTTTGTACTCAAAGAAAAACACAAAACGAAATAAAGGGATAGGCAAACCTAATTAACTATGCTCTCATACCAAATGATATGAACTACGCGCGTTATGCTCATTATTCACGTTTTGTTTGCGGATCGTTCTACAGAATTAGGCTCGATGTTGTGGATTGAATGGTGCTCATAAGGTCGCAGAAAGTTTGTTTGATAAGCTGGCGAACACCACAAGATAAGTTCTTGTGTCAACGAGATAAATTCTCGCCTATGCTCGTTGTCCAAGGTAAATCCTTTGATAATTTGGTAAATCCGGGTTAGTTCTTCGAAGAACTCAAGAGAAGAGATTAACTCTAAAAAACACAAGGTTTTCTGAATAATACGTCTGACTGTTTTATTTATAAAAGTTGGCCTTTATATTGGCTACTTGGTTTACAACCTTAATTGGAAGCTAAACACTTTAGATATTCGGAAATAACCCTAATACTTCAAAAATACAAAAAATAAACCAAGAAAAATGCGTTAAAATAAAGTCTATCAAAATTCGGCACTTGTTGGCGATCGGTTGGCAGATTTGGCGATTGATCGACTAAGTGAGCCCGCGAACAAAACGAGCCCGCGAACGATCGGCTAGAAGGCCACGAACGACTGGCTGAAGCTCGCGATCGTTCGGCTGGGATGCGGCGAACGACCGAACGATTGGCAAGCTTTCGGGTGGAATGCACAATTTTTTATTCGAGTTGGCCGTTCGATCGGCTGGATTGGGGTGAACAATCGGCGATGCTTTGGTTCTTCAACGCGAATTTCTACCTAAACAACTTCCGAAAACTACTATAAAGACTCTAAAATGTTCTTAACCCATACTTAAACAATAATAGATAAATTACATAAAAATTGTCTTTAAATTTCTTGATGAACTCTCAATTGCTCGTCTCGGCTTGAATGACATGTACAAGCCTTGATTGCTGAGCCCCTTTGATTGCTTCCTTCTCGGCACCGTCGACTTCTTGATCATGAAGCTTTGTGATTAATCTTTGGAGCTCTTCCTTGAATTGCTTAGCTCAGGCTCTCGTGACTGGACCCGTGGGCACTCTATATCACTCACCATAGGCTTGCGTAGTCACATCCTCGTCATACCTCCGCCATAACTTCTTAAGATTCGGAGTGTTTAAGCATCGAAGTAGGGTACCGTTGTACCCTTGTTGGAATAACATGCTCCCTTCGAGAAAGTACTTCTTAGCCATTCTTTTGACTTGATATGCCTCTTTTGAGTCTCTGGGCAGAGTGTCGTCGATGAGGTATTCGATGTACATAGTTCGCCAATCTTCTGAAACAACGACAGTAAGAGCCTCTTCTGATGAGAACGTCTTCTGACAGCTTGAGCAGATTTCTTGTAATGAATCGATATCTTTTTCATCTTGGGCCAATAGTAACCTTTTAGCTGTAATCAGCGATGCAAACCAACAATGTGGTCCGTCCCGCACATAGACTCGTGCATCTCTTCGAGTTGCTCTTTTGCTTCTTTCTTACTTAGACAGCGTGCGAAGACTTCTCCGGTAAGTCATTTATATAACTGTCCTCCAAGTAGGGCGTATTCCCTTAGGTTTAGGTCGTCATTCGATTTAGTCGGCAGCAAATGACTTTTTGATCGGGCTCCTCCAATCTTTGGATTCTTCTTCTTCATCCATGGATTCCAACAAAGACTCATCTTTCTTGACAACGGAAACGTCTACAGAACCGCCGATGAATCTGATTTGGGATCCGAGAGTAGCTAATGTATCGGCGTATCGGTTCGATCCGCCGCTTGTGTGCTTAATC
Organism: Boehmeria nivea var. tenacissima; assembly: GCA_018132145.1. NCBI lineage: Eukaryota > Viridiplantae > Streptophyta > Magnoliopsida > Rosales > Urticaceae > Boehmeria > Boehmeria nivea. Next base: position 2,074,566 of record CM030886.1, read on the forward strand.
GAAATGTTTTCAAACTTCTTGATTATTTCTTGGACAGCTGTTCGGTATGGAGCCAAAGCAGTTTCTTGAACAGAGAACTTGCCTCAGGCTTGCTTGATCATGAAGTTGGAATCTCCGATAACACGAATATTTTTTGCCTCCATGTTGTAAGATGCAGATAATCCGAACAAAAAGACTTTCGTATTTCGCCATGTTGTTGGTACAGGGGAAGTTTAGTTTTAAAGACTATGTGAAGACGTATTCTTCCAGGCTTGTGAGCACTGTTCTGGAACCTCTATTTCCTCTGGCGGCAAACATGTTGAAGAAAATTATCCATAATCCATTATCTAGATGGATCGAGGTAGCATTCATAACAGTTTTTGACACCCTTAATGACATTTCTTCTTCTCCTTCTTCTGTTTCTCCGAAAAAGATCGTAACCATGTCTATCACTGCTTGGCTTTTGATTTCTTTTGGTACCACACAAGTTATGTCAAATTCTAATAGTTAAAGTAACCATCTTGCGAGTCTTCCTAAGAGGATGGACTTCGTCAGTAGAAAACGAATAGGGTCGGATTTCACCATCAGTATCAGCTTGTGGGCGAGGAAGTAGTGGCCTTTCCATGTCATGAAGTTGTCTGCTAATATAGTAGACGTGTTTGTCCTCGCCTTCCTTGTTTTATTGTGCCAAAAGCGCCCTGATGGCGTTTATCGTTGTAGCTAAGTGGATCAATACAAGCTTTTCGGCTTTCGGCAATTGCATGGATTAAAGCTTTACAACCAAATTCTGAATCTTGAGATAAGTTGCTTGATGTTCTTCCGTCCCTTTGAACTTGATGTTCTTCTTGAGAAGCGGGGCGAATGCGCTAGTGAGCACAGCTAATACCGGGTGAATCTTCTAATGTAGAGGAGTTTGTCGAGTAGTCCTTTTAACTCTTTTAGCTTCATTCGAGGTGGCCTGGCCGATATATATTGAAACTTTGCTAGATCATCGTCTATTCCTCTTTGATGGACAATGAATTCGAGAAATTTGCTTGCACTTGCTCCAAAGCACACTTCTTTGGGTTCATCTTCAAATTGTAGAGTCGACATCGCAGCAGTACTTTTCGAGAACTCGTAGGTGATCTTCTTGACAACCAAATCATCAACACAATCTTCAACTTCTTTGCCCAACATATCGTGTAATATAGTTGTCATAGCTCGTTGATATGTTGCTCCGACGTTCTTTATACCGAACATCATCATACTGTAATAGAAGTTCTCGAAAGGTAAGAATGTCGTTGTCTCAACATCTTTGGCTGTTATCTTGATTTCATTGTAACCGTTATATCCATCTAAGAAAGAGAACATTCCATGATTAGAGGTTGAATCGATGAGAACATCCATATTTGGTAGCAAGAATTCGTTTCTTGGACATGCTTTGTTGTGATCTCAAACATCGACATAGATCCAAACTTGTCCACTTTTCTTCTTCACTGGCATAATGTTGGCTAGCCAAGTAGGATGTTTGATTGGCTTGATGAATCCGATAGCGATGAGCTTTTCTACTTCTTCCTTGACTTGCGTCTCGATGTCTAAATGAATATTTTGTTTGCCTTGCTTTACTGCCTTTGAACCTGGTTCGATATTGAGAGAATGACATACGATTTTCAGATTTAATCCGAGCATTTCTTCATAACTTCAGGCAAACACGTCTTGGTACTTCTTTAGCAGTTCGATAAGTTTTTTCTTTTTGTCGGTAGTTAGCCGACTGTTGATGGAAATTGGCCGTTTGATGTTAGGGTCGTTGCTAAGGTCGATTTCTTCCAAAGGTTCAGTTACTGATGAAGCGCCATCTTGCATGGTTTTTTGAGTTGGCATCGGGGGTTGAATTCCTTCTTCAAAAGCGCATAGACAATCTTATTTTTCTTCTTCCGTGGTGGGGCTTTCCCATAAGTCATGGATCGGCCCCACGCAACGTCATAAGCGGCAAACAACACGCCCTCCGGGTAGAGCAATCTTTGTGTATTTTGGAGCCTCTGATTTCGGAATGTCTACTGCGGCGACCTTTTCTATCTTCTACTTCTTCTTTTTGTCTAGCTTCACCCTTAAGTGATCATCGGAGAGATTTTTTATTCTTCCCATTTAGGAAGCAAAATCCCAATGGGTCGAGAAATGGTTACAGCTCTGTCTTCAGCACATTTGTCATTGTACAGGCAATCCACATAATGAGATTTTGTCTCGTCGAAGGGAGAGGAATTGGTTAGAATCCTCACGACTTTCTGACTGAGCCTTCCCTTAACGCACTGGTGGTAGTTGGAACCGACCAGCTTGTGTTTGTTGAGCCACGACCTTTCAAGCAAGACATGATAACTAACATTAATATCATGGACTTGGAACCTCGTTTGTGACTTAATGGGACTGACTTGTAGATCAAATTGGATGAAGCCTATGCATACTTTGCTTTTGTTCCCAAATCTGGTAATTTGAGTCTCGGACTTGATGATGCGTTTGAGCTGTATTTTAGCGGTGGTGAGCACGGCCAATGGTACGATGTTTATAGATGGGCCAGTGTCGACTAAAGCTCTTCTGATATGAACATCATTAATCCAGGCTTCCAAGTACAATGGCTGGCGGTGGTTGGAGTAAGTAACTTCCATATCTTCATTGGTAAAAGTGATGGAGTTGGTATTTTCCAAAAAGGCTCTAGCCGCGGCCGCCTCATTGGCGTAGCATTGCAGTTCATATTCGGCGGAGATTTTCATCAATGCCTCTATTGTAGCTGTTCTTGCTTGGATTCTAAAGCCCAATTGATCGAAGAGAGATTTGAACTTCGTACTCTTGTGAAGAGATCGGGATACGACAATACTTTTTTTTTGTGAGAGGGAAGTGTCATCTTCTGTATCGTGAATGGCCATAGAGACGTCCTCTCCTCGATTGTTGTTGATTGTGTTGCTCGGGATGACCGAATCATTGTAGGTGATTTCCATCAGTTGTTGGCTTTTCAAATATTTTTCATAATAACTGAAATTGAAGAACGAATCCTCCATGATTTGTCCTTCTTGATTAGATCTAACACTTTCTCACATGTCTTCCTCAATTAATAAACGTCTTTTCTTGGGTAGTAAGTCACCGTTGAGGAATATCAGCGGTGTATAGAGGAAGTAGGGATTTGGGATATCTCATGTCATCATCTTTGTATCGAACGGTTCTTCTGACCATTCATCTAGAAAGGTGTCCTTGGTATGTTTGAAGACAGATTCGCTTGGTAGTGGTGGGTCTTTGTCTATGCGAAAGATTTCGCCAAAGGAATCCTCCCACTTTGATGAGTAAGGAATTTCATAGATGCTATCAAGATTAGCATAAATTTCTTCATTAGAGTTGGGCGTAACATCATGTTCTTCCATTTTGCTGTGACCGACCAACAATTCGCCGATCGACGGTTCATTGGTTTGTGGCCCATTTATCGGTAATTTGTTGTTTGGTGGATTTTCTTTATCACTCAAATGCTGGAACCTCGGGCCTTTGTTCGAATCGTCTCCCCATCCTATTAGGTTTGGGAAAGGATCCAAGCAATGCATCGGAGTAGAGTACTTGCGCCAAAATGCCTTGTCACACCCTCGATCGGATTTTCAAATTCCATCGAGAGGTTTCGGATCATACTTCCACACGCTAGAGATATCATTATCATCTTTATCTATAGGATCTTCTCCAAGGTGGCCAACCATGGCTGCGACTTCTTTCCCTTTGTTCTGCATGAAATATTCTTTTGAGAAGAAAGCTCTAACGTTCCATCTTTGATCTTTGCATGAAATATTCTTCTTTAGGGTCTGCAAGCAAGAGTCGGGTGGCCCGCGTATTGATGATAATGACAATATTGCTGATTCTTATTATCCGTGTTGGGAGATCGGGTCTAACTTCCAGTAGTTTTACTATGCCGTCGGTAATCCATTGATCAAGTATGGCATAGAATTCTTTGTTAGTACAAGGCACTCGAGGATAATTTCGGAATTCCCTTCTTTGGTAAGGAACAAATGACGTGCCATCTCTTGGTCTTTGAAATCTCTGGCGGTCGGACCGGTTCTTCCTCCTTGGTAAGATATGTTTCTTCCTTCATTGCTTGGACCTCCTCGCGATGAATTGAAAGGACGAGTCCTCTCAGTTTGATAAGTATTTTGCGGCCTCGGTGGCGGTGGCGTTGATTTTCTTTCGATGGTTACAAGCACTTGAGGCATTTCTCTCTTTTCAATCCTCCATCCTCCTCGGTTTGACAGTGTGATTTTTATTGATGCCGAAGTTCTTCTTGCGGCTTCGATGAGTTTGGAAAATTGGTTGATGGAGAGATTTCCCAGATGTACTCGATATTTGGTGACAATGTTGTTGACTGTGATATCTCAATTTCATTTCAGAAAACTAGCGTCATTTTATTATGAAATTGACAAATATTTTTATAAGAAAATTCCTTTATTATTTTGGAAATTATTTTTATGATATATTATTGAAATTTATTTGATGAATGAATATTATTGTAATACGAAAACCTACAATAATTTTAGTGTAGTGTAATAGAGAAACTACAACGAAATTATTATGAACTATAGTTGTTATGTAATGGCCTCACCAAGACCACTGTCACAAGTATTTAATTTTTATTTTGAGACAGTTTTTTTTTGTAATTTTATCTTGGTTATATTTAATTTTGAGGAAAATTGAACAGTTTCATCAAATCTGGATAACTTTTTGACCATGTAAAAACATTGGTGGAATAATGTTATTTCAACGTTTTTGAAATTTTAAAACAAGTTACGAATTCAATTTCAACTTGAAATTGATAGTGAATTTATTAACTTTACAAATTGAGCCTACTTGTGCATTTTCATAATTTTGAAAATATGTCAATTATTATATTATTGTTGGGCAAATAAAATTAATTTTTAATGCCACTTAACCCATTAAGGCTTATTTTCTCCCTTCTCTTTTCCCTCTCAGACACCCCTTCTCACCTCTCCCTAATCCCAACTCACTCCCTCCCTCATTCTATTCACTTCACCATTCTATTCACTTCACTTCACTAGTCGACTACCATAACCCGTCGCCGCTCAGCTAAGCCACCGGCTCGCGCTCTCTAGCACCAACGCGCCGCTGCTCTATGTCATCGCCACGTGGGCCTGAGCACGTCGAGCTTCCGTACGCTGCTCCTCCCCACGCAGCCTTTGAGCTGCGCTCTCCCTCACCAGCACAACCCCGCCTCTCCGCGTCGCCTCTACGCTTACCCAGACCCTCCGTGAGCGGTGTTACCTCGCCAAACCCTTGCATGATGCCGAGATCCTAAGGCACCGACTCACCCCAGCTCACGCCATCGTCGTCGACAGTAGCTCGCGGCTTTGCACAGCCCTCTCCACGACTACTCCGCACGTGACCCAGTGAGCTGGTGCTCCCCTGCACCGACGCGCAATGCTCGAGCGTGCAGTGCCTCCTTCCACACGCGAACTCTGGTGGCCCAAGCTCTATTACGCCGTCGCTGGTTGCGTCCTGCGCCATCCACTGGCTCTCCGAACTTGTCGGAGCTCCGCCTCGTTGACGGCTACCTCGAGCTTGTCGTCCGAGCCCAAGTGATGACAAACTCAGCCCCGAACCGGTCACCGCACGAACCAAGTAGTTCTAGTCTGTGCAGTCGCGCCGCTTCCCTCTCGCGCGACCTCATTGAGTCACGCGCATCCCTCACGGCTCGGACAGCCATCACTTTGCCGACGTCGATACGATTGTTGTGAGCCACCACCGCTTCGTGCTAGGTGAGCTCGCGAAGTGACTTTTGAGCAATTTCTGTTTTGTTTAAGTTTCGGGTGGTTTTAAATCCAAATATTTGATTTCGATTTAGCAAGGTTACAACTAACGTATGGGTTCAATGTAGTGCATATGTTTGTGTGAGAATAGGCATTTTGATGTACAACAGCTACATTGATCAAGTTTATAATTAATAGTATTTTGCGATGTAATTGACGCCGGCCCATGTGTGTGGGTGTAGTGCGCATTGTCTGTGTCAGTTTGTCATGAATAGATTTATTTGTGACTATATCATGAGATTGGTACCTTATTGTGTTTCATAGTCTTGCGTGTTTGTGGCGTGCTTGGCTTAGTGTATGTATATATATATATATATATATATATATATATATATTATCTATTTGGCGCTATCAAGTTGGTGAATTTATGTCGTTTTGAAATTTGACAAGTTGTCGTTTTGGTGGACTTTTGTGAAAATCTAGTGGACGGTCGGTTTATTGCGTGTCAGCATGAGAATTGAGATTTTCAATTAAGAAACTTTTAAAAAGGAAATTTTGGTAACTTCAAGGATCGAGTTGCACTTTTTTGATAATCTATTTGTGTTGAGTTCTGTTTTTACACATGTGTCGGTTAAACGCTAATCGACTTATCAGGAATACGATCGCGGATCCGAGTGTCCATATTGTATGTTTTGTTAACTAAGAGTCTGATTCGGTCAAAGCTCTAGAGGTTGGGTCGTTCTGAGTCCTTATTCTTTCGAATTGTGCAGGATCGTCAACGAAGCTGATACGAACGCTCAACCTTTATAAATGGGCGGTTGGAAACAAGATCCAAGCATTAAGACTCGATGACATCTTATGTGACTTTTGGTTTAGTTCATATGCTTATTGTTATGTTGTGTGGGATCCGAGCCCTGAAGCTCGATGTTACGATGTAATTATATTTTGAAACCCATAATGATAAAATGTTAAATATTTTGTGGTGGTTGTTGAAAAATATTATGATCGAACAAAGTTCGGTGTTGGGTTGATTTAATAAAGGCTTCGACTGGGATGTCCGAAAAATAGGGAAAACTCTCCGGCTCGAAGATTAAATACTTAGTAAAACTATGTCAGAAATTAATGAGTTTAAAGAATTCTTTCCTTCATAAACTAGTCAAACAATATACCTATTAGTCAGGATTAATGGTTATCGATAAGGCGGCGACACTCGGGACGAGAATACTCCTAGGGATTTCTCGACGAACCGTCTGTCGTCCCACCGTCTAGAATTCATTTCTAAGTGGTTCATTAACCTTGGGGTTTTTTTTTCTCTCGAATGACTAATAAACTTTGGCGTTGACCCTCTGATTCTCGTGTTGGACAGAAGTGTCACAAAACAAGCTTCAAGGAGGGATGCCACTAAGGAAAGATCTCGAGAACCGAGGCCAGAAGCTTAGAACCTCAGGTAAGTGGATCCCCATTGTGCCACGAGTAGACTTTACCTTGTATGGTTATCCTTGGGTACATGTATGATTACTCTTTTGATGTGTAATGGATTAAATGTTGTCAAATCTTATTGTTATTGTTGTTGATTACTTTTCGGTACGTGAGTATAGGCTCACGTCCCAACTTTTCTTGTTTCGTTCGCAAATCTGCAAGTATGGGATTGTAAATTTGTTTATCTTATTTTACTGCTTGTGTGTGTGTATATGTGCTTGTATGTGTTTTCTTTGAATGTGTTTGTCTGTCGGTGGGTATGAGACCACAGATAGAAAGTTTTAGGATAACAGCGTGTTAATTGATTTAAGTCGGGTGTTAAGTTCTAATTAGACCGCAGGGGACTTAGAAGATGCCAGAGTGGAAGAACTTCATAATGATGTAACAAAAATAAATATGTCTAAATAAGCCGACGAGGGGCCTGAGGAGTCGAGTCGACTAACTCTTCCTCATTGTAACAAAGACTTCCGAATAGGCTCGTAAGGGAGCTCGAGAAGTTGATGCAATCAAGCCCGCCTTATTTATTACATTGGTATCCGGATAGGCCCACAACGGACCTAGAAAGATTAGGCAAGCTAATCTTATTAATAATAGTTAGGAGCATATACTAGCATGCCCAAAGAAATATTAAGGTAGTTTCAGGTACTAACTTGAAATATATGTTTATGTGTATGAGTATTTTTTTTGTATGTGTGTGTGTTTGTGTATGTGTGGTGTCTGTCCATAGGTGTGGGACCATGGACACTAAAGTTTCATTTATTGGTTGAAGTGGTTAGCATTAGCTAGATTTGGTGAGTTTAGATTGGCCTGAAATGAGGCCAAGCCCGGATGGGGGGATGCTAGAGTTTTGGAATGGCCTAAACGGAGGCCTAGCCCCAACGAGGGCACACTAGAGTTCTCAAACGACACGAAAAGAGGCCTGGCCCGACGGGGCAGTTGCTACGATAGGTTCCGAAACAGCCCGACAGGGCCATTGGTCGCAAAAGGATTTGAAACGGCATATTGGGCCTTAAGGAGGCCTGCAGACGACCCTCCTTGCTGTTTATGAACTGACGATCCGGATCGGCCCGACGGGGTAAAGTACAAAAGCGAATTTCGAAATGACCCAACGGGGTCACTCGCCACAAAAGGTTTCGAAAAAGGGTTCTAAAATAACCCGCCAAGGGGTCTAGATTGTGTATAAGTCCTAGAACGACCAACGAAGGGGCCTAGATGTGTATAAGTTCTAAAATGATCCGTAAAAAGATCTAAATGTGAATTAGTTCTAGAACGACCCGTAATGGGTCTCTATATGTATAAGTTCTCGAACGACCCGCAATGGGTGTATAATTCTAGAACGACCCACGAATAGGTCTAGATGTGAATAAGCTCTAGAACGAGCCGCGAGGGATCTAGAGTATGGGTAAGGCAGACGAGTCCTTCCTAACATTATAAAATCAAGAATTATTAAATAGTAAATCGTGTGCACACGTATTTTTATAAGCTAAGTCAGAGACTTGTGAACTTGGATAAGTTTAGAAAAAAATTACGAGATTGACTGTTGAGTCGAGATTAATGGGTCACTAAGTCCGACCTTGTTTCATTTCACAACTCTTTTGCAGGTATTGTACCCCGCGTAGGTTTAGCACCTTATTTTCTGCAATCTACTCCGCAGGCAAGGCTATTAAAGAGTGACGTTTACTCTTCAAACTACAATGACTCGATCATCAAGTTCGCCCTTTTAATAGATTATTGTGTTGTGATATCATTTGGTTTTATATTACTTACAATGGCCAAGCGACAGTGACGGGAATAGTGAATGTATAAGGGAACGACCTGTAAAGTGTCACCACGACTTCCGGCTAATCGTTGACAGAAAATATTTTGATTTCCGCACATTCAAAATTATTGTTTAAAACTAGTTCCTTCAGTTGTTGTAGAAAACGATGAATCCTCATGTTTTGCAATAAAAGCCTGATTAAATAAATTATGTAAAAAGTTTAAATTTGTACGTATTTTGGGAGAGTAAACTATTCCTTATTTTACAAATCATATCATATATTTGAGTAATATTATTCAATTACTATATTATATTTTGGGTCTTTACATGTTAAAACTAATTGTAGTTTTACAAAAATAGTAAATTATATGTGGATTTATGAAACATCACACAGTGCAAAAAATGGTAAAATTATATGTGGTTCCATTCGACGTCACATGGCGTTAAATAAAAGTAATCACATTTAAGTTACGATTTTCATGAGAATTGGACGCGTTTCAAGAAGTGAAGATTTCAAACCTTTTAAGTGCTTATTGGAAAAGTGAAAGAGACGTTATTGTGAGATTTAGACTATAGATATATTTCTAAATTATTTTTAAGCTATATTAAAGTTTTATATAGCTTATTGCATATCAATTTAAAGATATTTGAATAAATTTCTAATGGTATATCGTATGTGTCACTCGGATAAGTAGAGAAAGTTATGACTGTTTAAAATTTATTGCGTGAACCATTTCGCTAAAACGACACAGTTTTGAGGGCATACGTAAAAACGATATGGTTTCGTAAGTTAGGCCTACTTAAAGCTCCTTTGTGCGAATTTTGAAACCTTAAGAGCCTCCGAACACATAAAGACTAATTGTTGAGACCCAGAAACCTAGAAGCCATCTCAAGACCTTCAATTTAAAGTTCCTTACAATTTCAAGTTAAATAAGATCATTTTTTTATGATTTAGATTGATAAGTTTAGAATCTGAATTGATTCACATCGTTTGCGTAGAAAATCGTGCTTTGGGAAGAGGATTTCGAGATAAATAAAGGCTTCGAGAGTAAATCTCTAATCTAAAACTCTTGAGATCTACTTTGTGATGGTTATTTAGAGTTTGGGTTCTGATTTTCATGAGTCGTGATCTTGGATCGGAATTAGAACGATCGTTCTATGCACATGATAAGGGTTTAATAATTCTTAAATTTTTTTGATATTCTCGAAATATTTTATGAGACAAACGATTTTATTTTTATTTGAAAAAAAAAATTCACTACTCCATCTATAAGTGTTGATTATGTATATTAATTTTTTTAATTTTTGGATAAGCGGATTATTTATTAAAAATCCAGAACCAAGGGCTGCCTGAATGGTTTCTGCACCGTTCTGGGCAAATCGGGGATTTTGGCCGTTTTGAATACTTTAAGCCGAATTGGATTTTGATAGCATAGAGAGAAAATATTAAAAATTAATTTTGAACAATTTTTCAGTTTTACGTTTCTACAAATTCTAAAGTTAAGATGGTGAAATTTGTAGTTTAAATCTATACCGAATTTAGGTTTATGAGAAACTATATGATGCAAACATTTTCAGTAAAAATTTAATATAAAAAAATTGTAGATTTTTAAAAATTATTATGAGTCTTTTCAAAAAAAACTTTTTCAGAAACCAAACACATTTTGAGATATCTTAAAATTACAATTCTGCTTTTATCTTTTGTTGTCATTTTTAACAAGTTAGAAGTTTATTTTCGACATAACCAAGAACCAAAAATTGCTTGGTTTTGCAAGTACTTCATATCTGTAAATTATAGATTAAATCCGTTGATCGATATTTTTGTCAAGAATTTATATTTTGGAGTCAAAACTATAATTTTGTTAAAATTACGTGTTGAAATTGTAGTTTTATTATATAGCAGATTCTAAAAAGTCAAGTCTAAGTTAGGTTAAGTATGTTACGTAAGTTAAGAGTTCTAATGATCAACTTCATTTTTTAGGCTTCGAGAGTCGTTGAGATCAAATCGTAAAGTTTGAGAAATTTAAGTGTTTGAACAAATAAGGCGAGTACAACCTCACTACAGTACAGATTAGTTTACAAGGAAAATATTAAGTTATGTTATGCCATGAATTACATTCCTGTGAGGTTTGATTGATGTTTACGATTCATCATGTTGAGTTTTTATAAATTAAAAAAAATGTTTATGTTTTATTTTCAACCTATTATGTGTGATATTTGAGAAAGTTTTAGAAAGAAAAGAAGAAGGAATAAAGCATATTATGATGATGGTCTCTATGCATATGTTTATTTATTGGTTGTCACCTAAATAAACAAGTGAGACTTAAGTTAATAAGACGTGTTGTACCACCCTCCTAGTTGAGGTTTATATGATATCGTTACCTTTAGTCGACCTAAGGGTAATATATGTACGTTTATTAGCACTCATAAACCCCGAGCCACCGAGACGCAATGAAAAGAGTGAAAAAGAAAGAAAAAAAGAAAGAATAGACCCTCAGTCGCCGAGGACATGTGCACCCCTATCGTCCATAGATCAAGCCCGCTCGGTATGTACACATAAAGTGCCCATAGAAATAATAAGAATGAGAATAAGAAAGATAATGAGAATGAGAAAAAGAAAGTTAGAATGCAAGAAAGAATAACTAAGCCTAAATAGTCATGCATTGCATAACTTATTTTGTGGAAAAATAGTTGTAACTCACTGGGCTTTTAGCTCACCAAAATATTTTCGTTCGTACTGTAGGTAAGAAACCTATAGCATGATAAGTCATGAGTCGTGCGGCGATTGAGTCGTGCGGCGATAGTGCGTGGGAGTAGCGAGATATGGGGAATAGGAAACTACTTGTTTTATTTCGTATTCAAATAAAGATTTATTTTTATTCAAAATGGTTTAGGATTTACTATTAAATTTTATTTGTCTAGGCCGAGGTGTGACAAATGTTTTGGATTCAAGATTTTATTAGTTACGTTATTGCTGAATTTCTCTTTTAGGTTATTATTATATTGGTTTAAATAATTTGATGTTTATGTTAAAAAAAATTTAAAGATTTTTCATGGAGTATTTTAAAAAAGTTAAGAAAAGTAACGGCTCGAAACGTCGACTCATTACATTGACGCAGATATCCACCAAGGCTTGTTCGTCTTGCTCTACATAGCAGTCAAGAGCGAGGCCTCGAAATTTCTTCACAAAGTCTACTAAATCGTCACCATGTATTTGCTTCATGTTATTGTGGTGGATGATGATGGTCCTTTCTTCATATTTGAAGTACTTTCGACAGAACTTGGCTACCATCTCGTCCCAGTCTCGGATAAATCCTGGTGCAACAGTAGTGTACCATATGTAAGCTCGGTCAGTCACGAACTTGGAGAATTCCCTTGGTAAAAAAGGTTGTAATTCCCTTGGACAATTCTCGTCGAAGTAGATTGAGAACGTCATTTTGTGTTAGAGCAGTTTTCTGCTCTTCAGGCCTTGGAGCTTGGTTGATGTGTCTTGGATTTGGAACTGCCGACGGCGCGAGCTGGTACTGTCAATGGGTATTAAGACCAGTCTGGAATTGCTGGTGATCGCCTGAACGAATATGAACTTGCTGTTGTGGCACTAGGCTCACTTAATATGGTATATGGGCATCTTGATATGTTTTGTAAATGGGCATCAGATAACGTTGCTCAGCTTGTTGCTGGTAATGTGTATTTGGTAAGATAGTATGCGGGTATCCTCGTTCAAGATCTTGAGGCGCCATAGTATTATGCTGCTGCTGCTGATAAGTCATCGCTGTAGGGTTCAAAATGTTTGTACGTTGTAAGAATTGCGGGTCTATCCTAGGTGGAGCAAGTTCCAGCCGAGGTAGGCAAAATTTATAAAGTAGATGGGATAATGATGTTTTCAACCTCATATTGAATCCCCGCTGCAGAATTATTGATATCGTTGGTTGGCTGGTTTAGTTTGGGTTGATCCAGCCACAATTGATGTGATCCCCGTAACGAGAACCGTTGTTTGACGATAGTTTCTTGTCGGATGGACACAAACTGATAGGAGCCCCGTCTTCCAACTCGGCTAGGATGAATTGTTGCGATGCCACAACGGAGATGATAGATCCGTTGATAAATCTAGGGGTCGGGGAACGCCACAAATGGTTGTGATTTAGTCGCTCGATAAGTTCAAGACGAATTGCCAAGCAGTTGCACTTGATCGATTCAAATTCCGAGACTAACTCAAAGAAAAGTACTCAGATTGACCCAGTTGAACAGATTAACCCAGTTGTTGTGCATGATTTAGCATTGGCCGGTGAACGGATTGATACGGCTGTTGTGTTAGGGGGATGTAATACTAGTTGGTGAACAAGTTGATCCTGTTGTTGCAGAACCGCAGTAGATTGTAAATTATTTGCAGCAGTAGTGGCAGGTGCTTGGGTGGAAGTCCCCACAGACTGAGTATGATGTAATATAGATGTTGATGCCATTGCGGGATTTTTATAGATTGGTTATAATATTATGAAGTCACTGATGAGGTGAGTAATTGTTGGTAGGATTCCGCCATAGGATAAGGTAGATGAGTAGCAAAAGCTCGTAGCAGAAATGGCTTCACTAGAGTTACAAACTGTAACGCCCACCTGGTAACTATACTAATAATTTAATAATAAATCTATTTTTTTCAAATAATTTAATTTTTTTAATGAGCGTTACGTCTATAATCTATGACATGCACATAAATAGCTCTTTAAAAAAAAATTGGGCAAATTTGAACTTTTAACCTATCTATGATAAAGCAAACTCAAAACATAACATAGTTACTAATATTACAGTATAATCAAAGTAATTATAGTCTATCAGTAAACAAGTACTATAAATATTACGCAGATATTGTTTAAAAAAGTGTGCCCAACAAGTCATCATTAATATGTACAAGCTTCACGACGTTAAAACGTACTTGCCAACCTTTAAGTGTAACCTACTGTTGTGCATTCTCACCTACATCATAAGAACTATATGAGCTAATGCTCAGTAAGTAAAAGTTATGCAATTATATGAATGTCATGCTTGTATTCCATTTTTTACATAGTTATTGATACTATTTATATAGATGCAACTTTCTTTCTGTACGGACAGGCTGTCGGCACTCACGGTCTAGTGGCCTTGGCCATAATAACTATCCCAAAACTTTCAGTAAATTTCTTATATGACGTCCTTGGCCGCAAAGTACTAGCTGTGAGCATCAAACTCAATCTTAGCAATACCACATAGGGATACTAAGGTCCGAAACTTTCTTTAAAATATTTTCCCTCAACTGTTGGAGGGTGCCAAATCCGCACAAAGTCTTTTATCTGAGTTCATTCTTATGACCATGATAACATGAATTGTGACAACCCGATTTTGTCCGACCCTTCAATAAATATATTAAATATTTATTTATTAAAATATAATTCTTGTTATGTAAATTTATTATTTAATTTGGGGTATTTTAATAATAAAAAAAACTACATCAAATTAACTATGTTCAGTAGGTGCGAAAACTACGCGTAGTTTTGCGAAAAAGCGACAAAACTACATGTAGTTTTATATGGTCACGGTTCTAAAAATAGTTTTAGAAATAGCATTTTAAAGGTGAATAAAGTCAAGATTAAGTCCAAATATATTGCAAGATTTACTAAATAAGGTTCAAACTAAAAATGATAACTTGGGTGAATTTTTTTTATTAGGGGCATTAAAAGGTAATAATGGGAATTAATTTTCTTGCCTAATACACCACCCTCTATGCCCATTAGGAGTAAAAAAGGGTTGAGTTATAATCAGCCATATTATTCAAGAAGCACAAAAGAGAGAAAAAAAATTTAGCGCAAAAGAAAGAAAAAGAGAGAAAAAGAGAGAAAGCAAGGAGAGAAAATTCAAGAAATTTCTCTAAGGAGGCCTACCTTATAGTAGTAATTTAGAGACTCCATTTCAACCTTTAAGGTAAGATTTTCTCCTCTCAAAAATTGATTTCAAGTCTAGTTTTGATTTGGTGGTACGTTTTTTCTCCGAAGCATTCGAAGGCAACGACGCAACGGTTGTCGTCGATAGAAGAATCGAAGGGCTCAAGAAGAATCGACCCTAGGCAAAAATCTTGAAGCCCTACTATGTGTGTAAGAGATCTAGGCTGTTGATGGTTGAAATCTAACATGATTAAAATATTTAGAGTCATGATCTACATGAAAAAATAAAAATTTCAGATGCTGAAAATTTTGGCACTTTCAGCCTAATATTGGGCGTATTACTTTATGACATAATAAGGCTCTAAAAATTAAGAAAAAAAATCATGAACGTATATTATTATGTCTATTTCATGTGTATTAAATTTCAGATGTATATAATATATATATTTTTCAATAAAAATCCAGATGCATAGGTTGCGCAGATTTGCATTTCGAGTACGGCAGTTTTAAAAAAATTTCTTATAAACGGTGATATTTTATGTACGAAATAAATTTTTCCATCAAAAAAAATTTTCTATGAATAAATATATATGTGTAGATATCATGTATTAAATTTAAAAATTTCTTGATGTATAAATTAATTTTTAAAATTTCAGAACCACAATATGCTCGGTACGGTCTTTCTGGACAGATTGAGCTGTTGAAGGTTTTTATCACTTTAACATTAGATCTGGTTTTAGAATATGAAGAAGAAAATATATAAAATTTAATTTAGAACAACTTTTTAGAAATATGATTTTTGCCAAATTTGTCTCTAAATTAATGAAAAACGTGATTCTATCTATATATTTATTTCTGCCTTGTGAAAGAATATTATTATGCGTTGATTTTTTTTTTTTTGAAAAAATTTATAACTGTAAAGTTGTAGATATTTAAAAATAATAGGGAGTTACTTCAAAATATTTTTCCTGATTTTGAGCGTAATTAATAATATTATGGAATTAAAATTCAATCCTTAAATTCGTTTATATTTTTAGTAAGTTTTAAATCCGAATTTTAAAATGTTGATGAAGAGAAAAATAACTATTTTCCTGTAAGATTTGGGATAATTTTATAAAAGGACAGTTTTGTCAAAATTCTTTCTATAAGGACTAAATTATAATTTTATTAAAAGTATAGGGTCTAAACTGAAATTTCAATTTAGGTCGAATTATTTAATTTTAATAAATGAATTTTATAATTGAACAACCAAGGTGAGTACAATCTCACTACAATACGAATTAGTTCAAAATAAAAATATGTTATGCTTTATCATGATAATGTTATGTTTTCATGTGTATGATGATGTCATGTATGTTGTAATGCCTAAAAAAAAATAGAACTAACTAGGATGCTTAGTTAGTTATATTTAGATATTTTACGTAAATGATCTCAGTTAATATTTATATGCATTAGTAGATTTAATTTAAAGTTTATGAAATTCAAGTGTTTTGCAGTGTAGGGTGCGATATCCAATGCCGAAGAATTGATGTTTAAAAACCATTATTAAAAAAAAAAAAGAAAGTGAATTAGTAACTAGTAATAATAATAATAATAATCATAATAAAGCATGTTACTGTTCGCTCGAAAACACACGCGAATTATAACCGCAAGTGCACGGGTCGTTCAAGTAATAAAGTGGATTGTGAGTCCGAATATCGTCCCACGGAGAACAAATGCCTATATCTAATTACTACAATTAATGAAGAATCACTTTGTTTAGAAATGGAATTCAAAAGGATGTTATAAATTAAAATAAACAAAGCAATTAAATTAAAATGACAAATAACTAAATTTCACGGATTAACTAAATTAACTAA
The DNA here is from genome assembly GCA_018132145.1 of Boehmeria nivea var. tenacissima. Classification (NCBI taxonomy): domain Eukaryota; kingdom Viridiplantae; phylum Streptophyta; class Magnoliopsida; order Rosales; family Urticaceae; genus Boehmeria; species Boehmeria nivea. The sequence continues at coordinate 2,091,313 of CM030886.1, forward strand.
ATACTAGGTTCGATTGGCTTCCCTCGATGCTTCCTCTATTCAATTAATTACTAACTCTTCGCTACAACTTTCAATTTTATGCTAGTCTAGGAGATTATAAATTATGTCGCAGCTCTCGCTTATTGACCGAATTATGTGTTTGATCCTAACTCACACGTTCGCTTGCTAGAATTAAATACATTTAAGCTCAACTCCTATAGTTCTAAATCGATTACCTCTCGGTCCTTACGATTTATCACTAGACTATCTAGACTACCAATCTCCTCTAGGTACTTATGGTGTCTAAATTGTGGTTCTTACTATTCCCAATTCAATCCAATTTCGTCTCTCAAGTTTAATTAAATTGAACCTAATTTCTTCTATTCAATCTCTCAATTGCAACGGAAGATAAAATAAACCAGCAAGAATCACAAGCATAAAAACTGAATATTGCAGAAATTTATTACTTATAATTGAAAAGAATCAACATCGAGTTTGGCCAATCTCTCCTAGAAAGAGAGAATTAGCCTCTCATAATCATATACAACGAATAGCGATTTCTAGAGTTCATGGTAAACATAAAATCAAATGAGAAGAAGATATGAAGAAATAAAGAGTAAAGAAAAACTCTGAAAATCGATGATCTTCGCGAATCCTTCTGCCCCGATGAATGCTCAATCTTCTTCTTCTGTGTTCTCTCGAGTTTTCTCCGTGTTTCCTCCCCTTTTTCGTCCAAACTGTGTTCTATTTATAGAGCACAAGGTTTGACCTAATTTTGGAGGAAATTCGGAACCTAAAATGCTTGGAAAACGACGTCGTGATGCGTGAAGATCTTTAGCCGATCGATCGGATAAATCCCATGATCGATCGGCACTGACGCTGTCTCGGGCTTCATTGGGCTCCCGATCGATCGGCTTGCGTTCCACGATCGATCGGCGTTCCTGCTGTGTGACTCGCATCGTTGGGCCGATCGATCGGATGGTTTGGCGTGATCGATCGGCAAGTTTTCTGCCTTTTCGCTTCTCTTATTAGAAACTCCTGCCGATCGATCGGCTGATATGCCGCGATGAACGGCGATGGGTCTGTATTTCTCCTCTAGTTTTCTTTTGCTCTAAAATGTTCCGTTTTGTGTACTTTTTCATCTCGATTTCAGTATCTATGCTTAAATCACCTATACACTCACAAAACTCATCAAATAACATAAACTTGAGGAATTAAACAATAATTCTAGCCTGAATTTGCGATATATGAGTGAGTATTTTGCTCGCTCATCAGTTACTTGTCTAAAAAATTTGACTATGTGATAGTTATAATTATTATATATCATGTCTTTATTTGTGTATATCATTATGTTATTTGTATAATTATTGTGATCACTAGTACAAAAACATGATTTAATGACGTATTTTGTGAGTCATAAAAAGTTTTTAAGATGGATAAATATGAGTCATGAAAAGAGGTGTCATTGTAACTATTGAATTTTTAAAGACTCATAAAATGCGTCATAAAAGGGGGACATTTAAAGATGGACGTAAAAAAAGCGTCATAATAGTGTAGGTTTTTATGACGCATTTCTTTACCCCGTCATAAATTCATCATTACTTTTTAAGACGCATTTCTATGTCCCGTCATAAATTTACCAAAATTTTTCAAGACGGGTATTTTTAACCCACCTTTATATTTGTTTTTTTTTTTAATTTTCGTTTTGTTTTTAATTTTTATTATTTTTATTATTTTCCTTTTTTTTAATTTTTGTTTTTTTTTAATATATATACTTTTTTAATTTTCTTCACGTTACAATTTTCATCAATTCCCATTCCAAAAGTTGTCATACACAATCAAATCCAATATGAGAAACCACAACCAAATAACAAAAAAATATCAAGACAAAAGTCACTAGAACCAAATTTAGCAATTAAATACCAAAACAATCATTACAATCAAAATTTACCACATAATACCAAAACAAACATCATATAGCTCTAATAATCAAATTAACCAAAAAAATTCGGGATTCACAATATAGCCAAATTAATTTGTCAAAATAAATATTACATAGCTAGAACCAAATTTACCAATATAACTTCGTATTTACAAGAAGATCCAAAATATAGCCCCTTGCGAAAACAGTCACTTTGCGAAACAGTAGTAGAATAAGGATTTTTCAATCAGAATGACGATCTTCAGGGACTATGCTATATATAAAGGACTTCGACAGAGATGCTGATTAAAAAAGCAAGTTTCCTAATGAAGTGAAATTTAGATCTTTCTCTGATTCTTCACCAATAATCTGCAAAGAACGAATTGTTAAGATAGCAAAACAGTAATGAAAGGCATATATCGACATGGTACCAAATTAACCAACTAAAATTAAAGTTAGATGGACAGGATGTCATTAAACTTACTTGCAAAATCAAATCTTTAGCAAGAACGCAATCTGGCATTTCACCATCCATTACAAATCTAAGAGTTGGGGGAACCTGGAAATTCAAAGGCCAAAAAAAATTAAAGAAAATAGACACAAATTAGTACACCCCAATTTTGAGCAAGATACTACGCATCCAAATCAAACGACTACTATAGAACATAAATATCTAGAAAGTATAAAACTATCCTTTCTTGTCTTGTTAAATACGACTAAATCCTATTCTTAAGTGAACAGTGCTAGAAAAATGTCAAAATACCAACTTAACAGATTAAAAAACCAAGAGACGAGATGAAGTAGAGTCTATAAAGGGGAAGTGACCAGATTTTGCTGCTTCCTTATGCAAATTAGCACCGAACATTTGCTTTAGAACAAGTAAATAAAAATATATGCATACAAAAAAAAATAGAAAAGTGGAAGAAAACTACGAACCTTCAGCAAAAGCTTCCCGGTGCCCAACACAAAACCTGCATCAGTGTTTCCAATTCCAGTAGCAAATTGGCCAAAGGCCCCAGCAGTACAGGTGTGTGAGTCTGTACCTAACAGCACCTGAAGACCATTGCCGTACGAGTTTAATTTCTATTGGGCATTTTATTGCATACGCGTTGAGGAAAAAACAGACAATAAATCAGTTCAATTAACGAAACTGCACCTCTCCAGGTCTGCAGTGACCTTCTTGAGCAAGAGCAACATGACATACACCTTTGTAATCTGGGTTAGCCTGCCAAATCATAAATTAAACCGATTTCCGCATCAATAAACAGAGAATAGAATATAAGACACAAACAAAACATAGTGAGAACTATAGGTAAGTCGTACCTTAATGTAATTATTCACCAATATTTTAATTGGTCAATAGCAGTGATATCAAGTCCGAACGATCAAATGTGAACCAATATTTTTATTGTAACACACGAATGTCACACTACAAAACATAAACATATTCAGCTACTCTGAATCAATATAGGGACAATGAACCAAATTTCCAACACAAAAGGGCTAAAATGGATCAATCGATTAGAAAAAAAAAGTACCTTAGCATCTTGGCCAAACTCTTTCTTGAAGATCCCAATGGAACCAGGTCCACAAACATCATGGGTCATCAAGATATCAACATTAACCCAAACATTCTCACCTGGGATCAACTGGGGTTTCTCTGACGACCGAGCCAGAATCTTCTCAGTCATCGTCATACCAGTCTTGACCTAAAAAAAATAAAAAATCAACACCAACCCATCATCAATAACCACAAAACAAAAGTACCCATCTCTGCAGAGCGATTTGATTCCTTCGGTGTTTCCATAGCTGACTTGTTGGTACAGAAGCTCGTCCTTCGATTGCTGTTGTCCCATTTCCAATGGGCTCCAGTTCGGCGGAGACGGGCTTGAGATGGGTGGCACGTCTGCTCAAGTCCGGTAGAGGAACGAGAGAAGAGAGGGAGAGGCGGGCGGCGGGGAGACGGGGAGAGGCGGGAGGCGGGGAGAGGCAGAGAGGCGGGGAGAGGCGGAAGGGCGGCGCTGTTGTTGGTTAGACAGAGGAGAGGGGTGGCGGTGGTGTGAGTCGAGCCAGGGGAGAGGGGTGGTGGCTGAGGGTTCAGGAAATGGAGATGAGATTTGAGAGACTAGGGCTAAAAGTGATAAAAAAACCGCTAAAAAAAAAAACTGTATGTCTGTATCGCATGTTTTTTAAGGCTCGGTTTTACAATCTTAAACAAAGAAAAAATTTATTAAAAAATGAATTAATTTTTTGTAGTTAAAAAAGAAAAAGAAAAAAAGAACCAAAATGTAGATAAAAAAAATAACATCTAAAAAAAACAATTAGAATTATTATTATCACCAATAGAAATTATTATTATTTTTAATTTTTAATTTTTAATTATAAATTTAATTTGTTATGCTTTAATATTTTTTTTATAATTATATTTAAATAATTATAAGAACATACGAAGACGGGTAATTAAATGACGTCTTTAAAATAACTAGTGCCACGTGTGGTCCGTTCGTTTTAATGACGCATATATTTTTCACGTCATTATACATAATTGCGCCAAACTTTCAAACACAGTTCTAAAATATGTGTCTTTAAAACATTAGTGCCACGTGGCAGCTTGTGGTTCGTTAGTTTTAATGACGCATATATTTTTCACGTCATTATACATAATGGCGCCAAACTTTCAAACACGGTTCTAAAATATGTGTCTTTAAAACATTAGTGCCACGTGGCAGCTTGTGGTTCGTTAGTTTTAATGACGCATATATTTTTCCCGTCATTATAACATAATGGCGCCAATACTTTTAAACATGGTTCTAAAATATGTGTCTTTAAAACTTTAATTATCCTCTTCGCATGACAAGTGTCATTTATTTTAAGACATTGATATAAAAGCCGTCATAATATGTGTTTTTTGCCACATGGCACAATTTTAGAGCATAAAAGAAATATTATGACGCATTTTTTGTGACCCGTCATAAAAAATAGGCGTCTTATAATCATGATTTTCTACTAGTGGATGTGTGTTTGATAAGTTTTTCTTTAAAAAAAAAAGGGCAGCCGACAAGCTAAAAAAAAAACTAACTCACGTCAACCATATTTAACCCAAAGCCCAATCTCAAAGTCCAAAGCCCAAGCCCATTCATTCACAAGTCCTAAGCCCAACTCAAATAATATATATCCATCCTTTGGCTGTTGGGAATACGTGTATCACCGAATATGGAACAAAAAAATATAACGAAAGAGAGGTAGCGATAGAGGAAGAGAAAGTTTGCATATTTCTTTGGAGCACCACCCTTCTTTCTAAATTCAATCCTTTCTTCAATTAGAAGCCTTCCAGTAGAGAATTTAATTTGAGTAAGCTCAAACTCTCTTTAAATTACTTTGGGTGGTAAAAATTAGATTTTTATATAATGTCCTAAAACAGGTCTGGTTGAATTTCTTCTAGTTTTGGGAGTTAAAAAATAAGTATTAATTGTGTTTTACGTTTAGTTTACTATGTATTAAGTTTAGAATTAAGTGGGTAGCATTTTGCCTTAATATTTTTCTATATTGGAACTTTATAAGAATAGCCCTTGTGTCGTATATTTAGACTTGTAAAGTGGATTGTTACTTTACTATGTGTTATAAAAAGTTAGGATTGCTAAGTAAATAAAATAAAATAATAATAATAAATAAAATAAAATACAATAATAGTGTCGTAAAAGTTTCAAGTAAGATTATTTTTCAATACTAGTATTATAATCAAATTCTAAGGTTGTAAAAGCGAATTTTCTGATATTGTGAAGTCGACAAGCACATCAATTGCTTGGGTAAGGATATTGATCCTCTACAATAGTTTGTTGATATCTAAGAGGTAAGTAGAAATCTTACTTTTTGAAAACTATCACAGGAAGAAATAATACTTGTTATATGCTCTATGTGCTTGAATGAACTATGTGATAGATTGTGTGAATCTTACTATATTGTATGGTTCATGAATATGGTTTCAAGATAGAAAAAGAAAGATTATTGTACTCTTGTTTTGACACTTAAAATGTAAGTATGAGTTTTGGTTTGATATCTGGGCAGGCAAGGGACGCGGGGGACCGGTGGACCCAATCATGGTGGTCAAATCCCTTGAGGTGTAAAAGTCAAGACAGGGTAGCCACAACTCTTGTAAAGGGAAGGTGAATTCCTCTTAGCATGAGGTTTCTAAGAGGAATGAACTTTCTTAAATTCTTGCCAATATAAAACATGTTCCGAAAACTCACGGCCTATCGGATATTAAGCTGAGATTTATAGTAAAATGGGGTCCAAATAATTGATGAAAAGATTGATGTTTTATGTTAGAAAGATGAGTACAATAACATTAAGAATCTTTTATGAGTTTTTGTTATGTTGTAAAATGAAAGTTTCTACTTATTGAGCCTTAGCTCATATAGTTTCTTGTGATGTAGATAACGAATCTCTTGAGCAATAGGAGTTGGTTAAATTGCCACCCGTTTGTCTTCAAAATGTTCATATGCTAAGAAAGGAAGATCATGCGGTATAATTTTTTAGAATCTAGTCATATTATGTTGTGTGTATGTTGTTTCATGTAGAATATAGTTTGAGAATTGTCTATTTTTGTTTGTAAGTTATGCTTGTTTATATTTTTACTAGCTTTTCCACAGTTTATTTTAAAAATAGATTTGCTTCCGCATTTTGTATTATGCTTATAAGAATGACATGAATGATATTAGCACTCATTTGCTTAACTAGGTAGATTCTGACGTTAAATACATTGTTAAGTACGTGGGTGTTACATATGTGATGATGAATATGATTATGAATTGACGTTCATGACCTTATTTATAATCGCTAAGCAAGTTTCATTGAACCATATTATGAACGATATGATCATATGATGAGCTACGTTATTTATGCTATGTCACGTTATATTTCACAAGATTTAATAAGTGAAACATAAGTTTAAACACCGAGTCGTACCACCCTCACAAGTGAGGTTATGATATCATCCCTTAAGTCGACCAAAGTGCAATATAGGACGGTCTTTACGAAAAATATATGATATGACGGATCCATGATCGTCGAGGACCTGTACACCTTCGTCACCCATTGGTTCGGCGCGTAACTCGGTACGTACACTTATATGATGAGGATCCTCTAGGAAAGATTAGTAATAGAACTAATAAATGAACCTAATTGGTCATGCATTGCATATCATGATTTCTGAGAAAATAATTGTATTTCACTAGACTTTTAGCTCACAAGTTTTTCGTTTGTACTATAGGTAAGAAACCTATGGCATGAGGCTTCATGGGTTGTGCGGCGACGGTGTTCGAAGCGACGAGATATGGGGCATGGGGAGACCGCACTAATATTATTTCCGCACTATGATTAAGATATTTATTTTACTACTTTGCTAATTTTTAAAGTTTGACTTGTTAATTTCTTAATTCTGTTATAAGATGCTATTTATGGTAATTAAATTATTAAAACATATTTTAAGAAAGTATTATTTAAAGTAATTTAATCAAAGTTATTTTGTAAAGAGTTAAAAAAAATTGTTACGTTTTTCACGAGCTTTGTTAAGTAAGACAAATATATTTAACGACTCAAAAAGTCGGGTCGTTACAGTTGATATCAGAGCGATTTTCCTACCATCCTACCTCGTTACCCGGCACAAGGTCGACCGTTACAACCCAAGTAAGCGTAGCTTAAAGTTTGATTTTCAGTTTTTGTTACTTACTTGATACATTGATGTAGAAACTATGGTGTCACACGCGAAAACGATTAAGGAGGATCGTAAGGCTACACGGGCTTTTAGGAAGGCAAAACCCCCTACCTTCGATGGAAGCAATCCTGATGGACTTACTGAGTGGATCAACGTGATTGCCTGTCTTTTTGTCACATATCATGTAGCGACACACATTCGCGTAAATCTGGCCGTAATGCAACTTAAAGGACTAATATTGAACTGGTGGGTGCAACAACAAAACACATCAGCTCACGACAGTTGGGCTGATATGTGCTCGGCACTGACAGACCACTGTCAAGCGATGATTAACGAGTCGGTAGGTAACCAAAGGAGCTTATACATTTGGAGATGTGCTCATTGGAAAAGACATGCTGGAGAATTAATTCAAACTTATACGGACCGTTTCAAAACCCAAATTTTGGACATTGCCCATCCTAAAGAAAATCGAAATGACTTAATTTGGCTCTTCTAGAAGGCATTGTCTGTGGAGTTAAAGACAATTGTCGTAGTCCCTCCAGCTATGAATAACGTGGAATTTGTTATCCAAGAGATAGTAAACATAGCAAACTCACTTAAGAACAAGACCCAGCCGATGACTCGACGGGATACGAGCAGGTTGTCTAAGTAAGAAACCTAGTAACGTTAAATTAAGGCTTATTTAAGTATATTGATCTAGTATGGACAATGCCTTTAGTTGCCATCTTTGTATGAAATTTCTTTCTAATTAATAAAATGAAGAAGTACGATGAATTTACGATCTATTGTGCATATGTTATGTTTAGGATGAAGATTAATGTATTAAGCTACATTTATTTTCAATAAAAGAAATATTACGAGTTACGCCTTAAGTCATCTCTTAAATGATTTTGTAATTTATAATATGAGTGTCAATGTACGAGTATGATGTTGTAAGAAATTTTCAACAGCCAAGTTTGAATTTATGGAATGATATTAACATGAGGAATGTACTCTATTATCGAAAGTTGAGAAATAAAATCAGTTCATTAAAATAGAGCTATTAGACTTAGTGCCCTAGCACTAGTTAAATAATCTTAGGCTCGAGCGAACTGGATAGTGACACTATAGCAACGTTTGGGGGCTCAAGAGTGGTCATGCAAGAGTTAAGGGTTGAGCTCCAATAACGAATAGTTGGCCAGAACCAAAACGTTAACCTAAAGTGGTACCGCATCCCCCGCCTATGCCACAGCTAGTTGTGAACTTAATAGTCGCGTCACATTCTAGAGGGGATTTATATGAAAGGTTTAGGCATATTCGTAAGCCTAATTTTGAAGGATTATCTTATCACTGGTTGCAGATGAGTGGCCGCCTAGTTTATAAGTGATACTAGACTATATTAACTTCACTAATCACGAGAATGTGCATTATACCTTGTTTGTACTGAAGAAAGATGCCCGCTACTGAGAAACAATAGCGTTGAGAAGATATGTAAATGATATGAGTTGAATATGAAGTTCTTCAAAATGAGAGCCATGAACGACCAACTGAGGGATTCTAATAATTTGAAGCAATAAAACTTGATAGTGACTGAGGCCGTCACAAAGTTTAACCAATTGGCACGACTTTGCCTTCACCTCCTGCAGACCGAAAAAGAACGTGTTAGGAGAATGATGGAGATATTCAAACTCGAAATGACTAGGGTTATCGATAGTGGGAACTAACCCTTATCACTGGTGCGATTCCATAAAGCAGCGAAAAGAAAAAAGACGAAAAACAATAAGGATAACAAGAAACCCCAAGAAGGTGGGCCCAATAGTCATTTTGGGCCAAGAAATCAATATAACAGCCACCCCAACCACAACAACAAGAAAAGAGAAAAGTCGAGTTGGAACCAATCCCAAAAGAATTGAAATCTACATCAAAGAATGGACAACAATGCTCCCTATCTAACATATAGAAATTGTGGCAATAATAATCCAGGAGAGTGTAGGAAGAGAGCCATGAATTTGTTTGCTTATGGACAAAGCATGCATTTTGTCAAAGACTGCCCTAAACCGAAGCAAGAGCAGAAAAATCAGTTCAAACAACGAAATCTTGCGCCGTGTTTAAATGTCATGCAGCCTACTTGGAAAGGACCCTCGATCTCAAAAGGAAGACTAGAGACTATGACAACGCAAACACACCTGTATGCATATACCAATGCAGATGTGATGGATAGTACTTTGAATGTTGTAGCGTGTCAGCTCTCTCTAGCTTTCTATGACGTATATGCACTCTTTGATTCTGGTGTTACTCATTCCTTTATTTTAACTAAACTTGCATTAAGTATAAGTAATGATAAGGATAGAAACCCAAAGATTGTTAGGACATCTCTGCCTTCGGGTGAGATTTTATTATCAGAATTTTTCTAAGACAAATTCCGATAACAATCAATGGCATTACACTAAAGGTCGATCTTATTGCAATCTAGAAAAAAAAAAGACTTTGATGTCATTCTGGGAATAGATTTCCTAGGAATGAACAACGCGGTCATCAACTTTTATCATGGCAAGGTTACTTTCAAACCTAGCAACGAAGAGAAGTTTGCCTTCAAAGGATGGTCACTGCTAAACTATAAGATGATAATCTTGTCCAGGCAAGCAGAAAGGATGTTGGCCATTGGATGTATGGCTTTCCTTGCATCGATTATGGGTAAAACCAAGGAGAAGAAGATAGATCCAATAGAAGTACCAGTCATGAGGGAATTTGTAGAAGTATTTCCCCAGGAGCTCTCAAGTTTGCCCCCATCAAGAGAAATCTCCTTCGAGATTAAGCTACTACCCGGAACGAGACCAATATCGAAGGCACCTTACCGTACGGCTCCTGCCGAGTTAAAGGAACTCCAAACACAGCTTCAAGAACTTTTGGATAAATGTTTCATCCGCCCTAGCCATTCTCCGTGAGGCGCGCCAATTATATTTGTGAAAAAGAAAGATGGAACCTTTAGGATGTGCATTGATTACAGAGAGCTCAACAAGGCGACCATACAGAATAAGTACCCTCTTCCGAGGATTGATTACTTATTCGACCTCCTTAAGGGAGTATTAGTCTTCTCAAAGATCAACCTCCGCTATGGCTATCATCAGTTGAGGGTAAAGGAAGACGACATTACAAAGACAGCATTTAGGTCACGATACAGCCCTTATGAGTTCACGGAAGTTAGGAGTTTTCTCGGCTTAGCAAGCTACTATAGAAGATTCGTCGAAGGATTTTCAAAGATCGCAGACCCGCTTACCGCCCTCACTCAAAAAGAAAAGAAGTATAAATGGACTGAGAAGTGTGAAGAGAGTTTTTACGAATTGAAAAGTAGACTGACGACCGCACCAATACTTATAATTCAAACAAGTGGTGAAGCATTGGTTATTTTTAGCGACGCCTCAAAGGTGGGACTTGTGCAGTTCTGATGTAGAATGGAAAAGTAGTAGCCTATACCTCAAGGCAGTCAAAGGATTATGAGAGAAATTATCCAACACAAGACCTAGAAATAGCGGCCGTGGTCTTTGCCTTGAAGATTTAGAGACACTACCTCTATGGTGTGATATGTGAGATTTTCACAGACCATACGAGCCTCGAGTATATCTTCATTCAGAAAGATCTCAACATGAGACAGCGAAGGTGGCTCGGGTTGGTAAAAGACTATGACTGCGAGAGCCACTATCACCCGGGGAAAGCAATAGTGTCACAAATGCGCTGAGTAGAAAGGAAGAAGCCAAACTCATGTCTACATAGACTCTTCACCCAGAATTACAAAGAGAGATCAATGAGCTCGAAATCGAACACATAGTGGAAAGCTTGCTGAATCTGACAATCCAGCCTACTATTTTTTATGGAATGAAAGGAGCCCAGGCGCTCGATCCCGAGCTAGTCCATATAATGGAAAGAATTCGTGAAGGAAATGAGACGACTTTCACGCTTTCGGAGGATGGGATTTTACACCTAGAGGGAAGACTTTGCGTAACAAATGATGTAGATATATGCAGACAGATACTCTCCGAAGCTCATAAAGCATTATATTATAGTCCAGCCTGGGGCGACAAAGATGTACCAAAGTCTAAGAGAACATTTTTGGTGGAATGGAATGGAAAGGGATGTGGCTGAATACGTTAGTAAGTGTTTGACGTGTCAAAAGGACAAAGCCGAGCATAAGCATCCCGCTGGCGAGTTGTAGCCCATAGAATTCCCAAAATGGAAGTGGGATCAAATTACAATAGATTTTTTGGTAGGCCTACCAAGGACTGTTAAAGGCTACGATGTGATTTGGGTCGTTTTGGACCGACTGACCAAATCGGCTTACTTTATACCAGTCAAAGTCACATTCTCAGTGGAGAGATTGGCTGAGATTTATATAGCTAATATAGTGTGACTTCATGGTCTACCTACTTCAATTATTTCTGATCGAGACGCTTGTTTCACTTCACTCTTTTGGAAAAAGCATTAGGGACACAGCTCAAGTTCAGCACAGCTTTTCACCCTCAAACGGATGATCAGTTAGAAAGAACCATTCAAACTTTGGAGGATATGTTACGTGCTTGTATAATGGATTTTGCAGGGTCTTGGAATAAGAAGCTACCATTAATAGAATTCTCGTACAATAACAGCTACCAAGCCTCCCTAGGCTCAGCCCCGTATGAGGCCTTGTATGGAAGAAAGTGTCGGTCTCCAGTCTACTGGTATAAAGTTGGACAATCGAGTCTTGAACAGACAGATTGAATGAGAGAGACGACGGAAGCGGCGAAAAAGATTCGGTAACGACTTGAAACTGCACATAGTCGACAGAAGAGTTATACCGACAAGAGACGAAGACCACTAGAATTCCAAGTGGGAAAAGCCGTGTTTGTCAAGGTCGCTCCATTAAAAGGCGTAATGCGATTTGGGAATAAAGAAAAGTTAAGTCCTAGATACGTGGGACCTTTTGAGATAATACAAATAAAAAAAATGGCATACAAGTTGGCCCTTAGCCCTAAATTGTCATCAGTCCATGACGTGTTCCATGTATCTATGCTGAAGAAATACATTTCTGACCCATCTCAAATCCTTAACCAAAAACTGATTGAGATACACGAAGATCTAAATTATGAAGAGAAGCCGGTAAAGATCTTGGACAGAGAAGAAAAGGTACTAAGAAACAAAATCATACCTTTGGTAAAAGTGCTATGGCGAAATCACAAGATCAAAGAAGCTACTTGAGAGCGTGAGGATGATATGAAGGCTCGCTACCCTGAGTTATTTTAATTTTCGGTACGAAAATTTTGTAAGTAGGGGAGATTGTAACATGCAAGACTCCTAGTTCTTTTATTTCTTTCTTTCAATTTTCGGGATAAAAATTTTATAAGAAGGGGAGATTGTGACAACCTGATTTTGTCCGACCCTTCAATAAATAAATTAAATATTTATTTATTGAAATATAATTCTTGTTATGTAAATTTATTATTTAATTCATTGTATTTTAATATAAAAAAAAATACTACATCAAATTAACTATGTTCAGTAGGTGCGAAAACTAAGCGTAGTTTTGTGAAAAAGCGGCAAAACTACATAGAGTTTTATATATGGTCACGGTGCTAAAAATAGTTTTAAAAATAGCATTTTAAAGGTGAATAAAGTCAAGATTAAATCCAAATACATTGCAAGATTTACCAAATAAGGTTCAAACTGAAAATGGTAACTTGGGTGATTTTTTTTATTAGGGGCATTAAGAGGCAATAATGAGAATTAATTTTCTTTCTTAATACACCACCCTCTACGCCCATTAGGAGTCAAAAAGAGATGAGTTATAATCAGCCATATTATTGAAGAAGCACAAAAGAAAGAAAAAAAGTCTAGAGAAAAAGGAAGAAAAATAGAGAAAAAGAGAGAAATAAATGAGAGAAAATTCAAGAAATTTCTCTAAGGAGGCTGACCTTATAGTAGTGATTTAGAGACTCCACTTTAACCTTTAAGATAAGATTTTATCCTCTCAAAAGTTGATTTCAAGTCTAGTTTTGATTTGGTTTTTACGTGGTACGTTTTTTCTCCGAAGCGTTTGAAGGCAATGACGCAATAGTTGACATCGATAGAAGAATAGAAGGGCTCAAGAAGAATCGACCCTAGCTAAAAATTTTGAAGTCCTAATATGTGTATAAGAGATCTAGGTTGTTGATGGTTGAAATCTAGCATGATTAAAAATTTTTAGAGTCATGATTTACATGCAAAAATGAAAAGTTCTGATGCTGAAAATTCCGATGCTTTCTGCAAGATTTTGGGCATATAATTTCATGACTTAATAAGGCTCTAAAAATTAATAAACAAATCATGAACATATATTATTATGTCTATTTCATGTGAATTAAATTTCAGATCTAGATAATATGTACATTTTTCCATAAAAATCCAGATATATTGGTTGCACAGATTTGCATTTCGTGTACGGCAATTTAAAATTTCTTATAAGCGGTGATATTTTATTTATGAAACAACTGTTTATATCAAAAAGAAATTTTTTGTTAATCAATATATATGTGTAGATATTATGCATTAAATTTTAAAATTTATTAATGTATAAATTAATTTTTAAAATTTCGGAACCACAGATTGAGCAGTTGAAGGTTTTTTAAGATTTTGATCACTTTAACATCAGATCTCGGTTTGGAATACGAAGAAGAAAATATATAAAATTTAATTTAGAATAACTTTTCAGAAATATAATTTTTGCCAAATCTGTCTCTAAATTAATGAAAGATATGATTTTAACTATATATTTATTTCTGTCTTGTGAAAGAACATTATTATTCATTGATTTTAAAAAAAAAAAATTATAACTTTCCAGTTGTAGATATTTGAAAATAATAGGGAGTTACTTCATAATATTTTCCCTGATTTTGAGTGTAATTAATAATATTATGAAATTAAAATTCAATCCTTAAATTTGTTTTTATTTTTGGTAAGTTTTAAATCCGAATCTTAAAATGTTGATGAAGAGAAAAATAACTATTTTCGTGTATATTAATAGCCTGTAAAATTTGGGATAATTTTATAAAAGGACAGTTTTGTCAAAATTCTTTCTATAAGGACTAAATTATAATTTTATTAAAAGTATCTAAATTGACATTTTAATTTAGGTCAAATTATTTATTTTTAATAATTGAATTTTATAATTATGTTTTATTTGATACAAATAAATTATATGGTAATACAAGAGCGTTAATCAAGTCAATTTTAGTTGTAAGGTGTCAAAAATCCTTAACTTCACATTGTTGTTGTTTTTGCCCTGTTTTGACTTAGTTTCGCCTGTCTGCCTCTAATTAAATTCGTAAAAAAAAAATTAAATAAATAAACTACAAATTGACCATAAATATGTAATAAATTTTAGATTATTTAATAGCAAAATATATACATATATAACCATATTAGGAGATCGGCTGGACATTGGTGGTGATGGACTTGGAAATTGAACGGCATCGGCGAGTGAGAGTTTGGCTTAAGATTATAAGCCTTAATTTGTTTTTTTTTTATTTTAATTACAACTAATGATCGGGTTTAACAAGGTCTTTATTAATTAGTTTGCACTCGTATTAAGACCAATAATAAGTCTTTAAATCATTCCCTATTGGTCTAGTTTTTTAGATGTTCCACACTCGAGAATCCCTTTTTTTTTTTTTTACTTATTCACTTTTTAACAGTAAAACAATATAAAATAACATATAAAAAATGTGGGCCCTACATCTTTTGATTTTTCTCCCTACGATCCTACCTTTCTAACCTCCTGATTGGGATAACTATGTGGATGGAAACATTATATTCAAATGGTTTGACCAAATCATTTTTTTTATTTGAGGAAAACAAAATGATTCATTTGAATGACTTGCAAAAATAACAATGTGGGTAAGAATAATATTACAGAAGTAGTGATTTCATATGGAAAAAGAGAGAACTAAGAAGAAGAAGAGTAAGTACAAATATTGAGAGAAAAGTTGAGAGGAGAGGAGGAAGAAGAATAATAAACTTTATTGAGTATATCTTTGTAGAAGTGATTGAATTATTCATTACTGTGGTATAAGCCAATATTTATAATAACAACCTCAAAGATAATGTCGAAGAATAAAAATCCTAATTGACTTCTAACTTATCCTAATATAACACAAACGTGAACTATTAATACAATGTAAACCTAATGTAAAGAATCCTATTAGGATAACTAATGACGTAAATTTAAATAAAACAAATTAAAACTAACTCTACAATTTAAATAGATGTACAACTTATCTCATATTTTATCGGATAAGCTCTACACTCTAAAATACGTTTTCCCACACTTTCCCTCAAGCTGGATTCCAGCTTGGATATGTCACGATAAGGCTCCTTAGCACGCCAAATTCTCTTCTTCAAATCTTGGTCTTGAATATGCCGAAGAACAATCGCTTTACTATTTCACTTGTCTTTGTTTAGTAGAGCTCATATTTTTTTTCACCTCTTCTTTATTGAAATAACTCGAGTCTTCTAAATGTCACAGACCAAACCAATTAAACCTCAAGTAGTGATGCTTTTATTAGCATGAGAATGATTTTGTCTTTATAGACTTGCAGCTCAAGTCGTATGGTAGTGTTTTCTCCCCCTTGTGATTGTTTGGTGTGTGTTCTCCCCCTTGTGATGGTACTTCTATGATTGGTTGTGTAGAATTAAGACATTCTTGTTTAGATGTATCATGAGTGAAGTGATCAGGTCTAGGTGTCAATTGGTAATGGCAAAACCAAATCTCAAAACGTCTCTTCCTCTTGATTAATCTCCCTCCGAAGAGAAGGCTTCCTAAAATTTTGTTGATCTTGAGCCTTACTGTGAACAAAGCATTGAAACCTAAAAACTTTAGGAGCTAGTCTTGTGGTTTGGCTTTTTGTCACCCACAATTTTTTCGAGTTGCACCAGGATTGTGGTGTTCTTCTCTAAGTGTTATTTTTGCAATAAGGAGTAAAGGTGTATTAGGAATAAAATAAATGGCAATAAATGCGAGAAATAAAATTTTTCACAATAAAGAGTAGCAATAAGAATCGGCAATGAAGGATGAAATAGCAAAGAAAGAAAAAAAAAAGGCAATAAAGGCCAAAAATTTTAATAAAAAAGACCAGCAATTAAGGCTGGAACAATGAAAAAAAATCAGAAGACTAAAATAAAAGAAAAAGACTAACAATTAAGGCTGAAACAATGAAAAAATCAGCAATTAAGACTGAAATAAAAGAAAAAGACCAGCAATTAAGGCTTAGCACTCAAAAATCAGCAATTAAGGCTGAAATTAATTTAAAAAAAGAAAAAAAAAAGACCAGCAATTAAGGCGTGGCACTCAAAAAGGAAGGCAGCAATGAAAGTTGCTCAACCATCAATGACAAGTAGCAACGAAGGCTAGAATAAAATTGATAAAATCAACGATGAAGGTTGAGTAAGATTGGTATAATCAACGATGAAGGGTGTTCAAAAAAACGATACTGAATGAACCAAAAGCCAACAATGAGTGGAATAAGGAGAAAAAAAAAAAAAGTAATAAAGGCTGCTGAAAGGTTTTGGCTCTGATACCATGTGAGTTTTTAGAAACGAAAATTGAGAAGAATAATATTGCAGAAGTAGTGATTTCATATGGAAAAGAGAGAACTAAGAAGAAGAATAATAAGTGCAAATATTGAGAGCAGTTGAGAGGAGAGGAGGAAGAAGAATAATAAACTTTATTAACTACGTCTTTGTAGAAGTGATTGAATTATTCATTATTGTGGCATAAGCTAATATTTATAATAACATCCTAAAAGATAATGTGGAAGAATAAAATCCTAATTGACTTCTAACTTATCCTAATATAACACAAACGTGAACTACTAACACAATTTAAACCTAATGTAAAGAATCCTATTAGGATAACTAATGACTTAAATTTAAATAAAATAAATTAAAGATAACTCTACAATAAATAAGTTTACAACTTATCTCATATTTTATCGGATAAGCTCTATACTTAAATAAATTAATAACATAATAAAAAACCTAAAATACATTTTCCCACAAACAAAATGACCCATTAGGGTAACCATTTTGGATGGAATGAATTTGCTCCTTTGAATAGGTAGACTGAAACCATTTGCAAACCGTTCTACAAACCATCTGAATGTATTGAAAATGGTTAGCATCTTTGTACAAACTATTTGGACGAGTTCAAAATGATCCATTTGACCATTTGCCAAAATAAAAGAGTCATCCAAACAACGGATCCAAATAAAGAGCATCTTTTACTCCCTTGTTTTAACTGTAAAATAACATAAAATAATATATGAAAGTGTGAGACCCACATCTTTTGATTTTATCCTCCACTATCCTACCTATTTAGATATATTGTTAATCCCATCTCTATGGAATTATTTCTAGAAGAAAATATCAGCTATCCTATCATTTTATACATTAAACATCAATAAGGATTACTTAGTCCAATCTTATGCTATCCTATTTCTGCACCACCAAACACACACTTAGTTGAACTAGTTTTGTACCCGTGCGAATTACATTGTAAATTTGTCACACACATATATTTAGATTGAAATATTTTTTTTCAATTTATAAGAAAAAAAAATAATGATAAATTTTTTAAGAATTGAAAAAACAAATAAGTTAAGAAAAAAACTATGGACATTTGAGATATTTGAAAAAAAAAAAAAAAAAGCAAACTAACAAACAAACTTAAAACAAAACGCAAAAATAAACATGAAATTACCCTGAAGATAAAGTAAAAAAAAAAAAGTAAATATTTTCGAGTTAAATAAGCGTAATACAAAAATAGTATTAAAATAAATTGTTGGTAATTATTTAAAAATATAAAGTAAAAGAACCAAAAAATGAAAAAAAGAAAAAAGAAAGAAAAAAATCAAGCAATAAATGTGTCTGCATACGTGCTTCTCGAGGCTTGAGGTTGTGGGACCCGCGTCAAGCTATTTTTTCTAATTGCATCTGGACCCTTTTCTTTTTGTTGTTCTATCTCTAATAATTTTTATTTTTGACCCCTACTTTTATAATATTCATAATTTAACTCTATTTAAAACAATTCTTTAGACCCCGAAAAGAAGCGTTTTTTTCCCGAGAAAAAAATTAAAAAAAAACACAAAAACAAAAAGACCCCAAAACCCGCATTGAAAAAACACGGCCGAAACTCCTAAAAAGAAAACAAAAACTATTCACTCTTTGATGGGTAGTAAGGATATGTCTTGCTTTATTATTGACCTGTTGACTATTTATTTATAGTATTAAACCAAGTCCCAAATTATTTATAATCAAAACTTCAAATAGGGCATACTTTTATTACAGAGTTAAACTTGTAATAATTTTGACAAATAGCATTGTATTTTAAACAAAATGTAAGTTTTAAACAGATAAAATGTTGTATTTGATGTGTTGTTTACAAAATGTTGTATTACAAACAAGTAAAGGATACGGAGAATCAAGATAACACTCGGAGAGATACGTCTAAGTCAAGTGCGTAAATATTTCATTGTTCTTCAGCATTAAATACTAGATACTGGTGTGAGAAAATCAAATTACAGCAAACATGTAACACACACTTGAGAGGACGATTTGTCAAACCAAAACATAGCTAAATTTACATTGATAACAAGATGGACTTCATGTTTTTTTTTTTTTTGATAGGCAAGAAAATAACTACAGATTGTCGTTGGTATCGCGGCTCACTTGCGCAGAATTTGAACTTCCTCTTCTCAGCTGAAAAATGAGCAGATTTGAAACCGTTGTTAAGCTTATTCATGCATTCTTGCCAAGTTGATAAAAACGTAAAATATACCAAAATTTAATGTCTGGGCAGTTGGGCAGGAGAAAAGAGTATGAAATAACGGACCTTCTCAACAGCTTCTGATAGGCCCAAAACATCCGACTCTCCTTTCTTCAAGACGTCGACGCGAGCTCGAATGAGTCGATTGTGTTCCTCCGCCTGAAAAAAGATTCAGTTATTTCCCGACAACTTTCCTTGAATATTTGAGCAAATTTTTACAATTGAAATGCAGCTTTATCGTAATATTTCTGGGCAACTTTTCATAATGAATCCTTCAACTCTTACAAGAAAAATATCAATCTTTCCTCGCCTAGTTTACATTGACGTGTTGAAACCAAAGGCATAATGACACTAATCATTTACACTCATGCATGTGTCTCAGCTTAATCCCACTAACGAAAAATGAAAGCTTTCTAAACAATTTATGAATCAAAGCTGAAGCAAGATGCTTGGCTTTTCAAGCATTTCCTCCACCCTTTATTTCTCTTCTTAAACAATTCTAGTATTTCTTGCAATTAACAGCACAGAAAATTCAAACTTTATCTAAAGTCAGACAATATCATTTCTGCTAAGCACTTTTTTCAGAGGAATGTTATACAGTATGTATATTACCATTTGAAGCATATTCTTCAAGTGTTGGACTTCATTTTTCTTTGTAGTCAATACATTCTGAGCAACATCAACTACATTTATCCTGCATTCAAGTCAGTTTATTATGACAAGAAAGTGCAGAAAATCGAAAAGGCCAAATTTGGCTACAAACGTGCTACTCAATTGGAAGAAACAAATATGTTTCCTCGTTTGTCTATAGCTATGCCTATAACTGATACTGATTTGGAATTATGTTTCCTAGTTTGGTAGGACTGATGATGGCAGATTATATGAGGATGTCATAAATTGAGGGATCGAAAAAGATTTAAGAATTACTCATTGGAAAGCAGAGGGTCCAGTGCTTGTTCTTCCACAAGTTGCTCCACGGTATCAAGTACACTTCCAACCTGCACTTAGAGAGAAGCAACAGAGAAAATGGTATGTTCAATACTAAAACAATGCGATGGGTTACAACTGCGAGTTCAAATGTGTCAACAAAATATGCCTCATACAAGAACCATATAAGGTGTTATAACGGCAAGATGATATCTGTTGATAGCCTATGTCTTATATTAGAACCATGCGAAGAGTAATAATTGCAAGATTATAATTGTAAATAGACCATATTGCCTAACAAAAGCAACATCATATGAGGATCTTCTCATTTGTTCAATCTATACATTCAATCATATAGGAGAATATTAACATTCACGGCATTACAAGAAATTAAATCTACAGTTTTGATGAGCATATATATGTAGTTGATACATGAAAAGCATCAACATTATGAGTACGATTGGGTGGAGGAGTAAAAAAAAAAAAAGAATACCTGGGTTTCAAGACAAACAGACTCAAATTGCTCCTGTCAAATTAAGTAGGAAAAAATGAGATTAGCTTTTTGGCTTATCATTAGAAATTTTATGACTGCGCATCCATCTAGTTTAGCACTGCTATTCCTAGAAAAGAAAAACTATGCTATACTTCTATCATTTGTCAAGTATACCCAACACATTCAAAGTAGTGTCAAAGTGGTTGTACCTTTATGTTTTCATGCAAAGAAGTCACGACCTGAAAATTTGGCAATCAAAAAACAATCAAGTAAAGATCAACAACCAAATAAAATAACCTTGCAATGATATAAAACATCACATCTCAATTGCAAAAAGGTAATAAGTTTGGCAAATGAGAATACGGTATAATCTTTCATACAACATATCAAATGAAGTAAACACTTTTGTGCACAACTTCTATTTCTATTATGGCACGCGGACAAAAATATCCATTCAATAACGTCCAAGCATAACCAAATTCCTATTGACAAAAAGAACACCCCCATTTCACCACACACTCTGGAAAACCTTCCCTTCAATCAATAACAACTTCAAACATCAAAACAATCCAATGAAAGTCAATTCATCCTCTTAGAATGCCTTCGAGCCACCATTACTCAAAAAATCTGAATTATTGATTGATGAAAGGACTTTTGCTTGGTGGGTTCTCATTATTCCTTCTCACCCATAGTTGACCAAGAATAAAAGTACCTTATCTATTGGAATTGACAAAACATATTTGGTGAATTAGGCAAACTAAAAGTAAATTCCAATACCCCTGTTGCAGGGAATTTGCATAA
The DNA here is from genome assembly GCA_018132145.1 of Boehmeria nivea var. tenacissima. Taxonomy (NCBI): domain Eukaryota; kingdom Viridiplantae; phylum Streptophyta; class Magnoliopsida; order Rosales; family Urticaceae; genus Boehmeria; species Boehmeria nivea. The sequence continues at coordinate 2,112,953 of CM030886.1, forward strand.
GACAATTGCTAATGCATAATGTAAAATCTAGGAGGCACATTTAATGCATTCCTAAGAAAACGAATTTTATGAATCTAGGAGATACCTTAATAAATAGCAAATGGAGATACTCTTGCTCAACAGTGGTGAAACCTGGGAACGCCTTGCAAATATCCTTTTGGATTCACATTAACAGATATACAGATCATTTCAGAAGGAAAATATGATGAAAAGCTAAAAAACAAAAAGTTTAAAGTAATGTAAAGATGAAAACTGAGTCAAGAGAGCAAAAAAAAATCTATCAAACTTTATACAATACTAATACCCCCAAACAGACAAATATTTTTTTTTTTCCTTGGACAAACAACATTGTATTAAACCAAACAAAAGTGCATTTCAATACAATACCACAGAACTCTATATAATATGTGCCAATTCCAAATGAAATTGAAAGGGTTAAATTGCGAAGAAAAGTGAAAAGCAACCTGCTTGGAACAAGCTGTGAGCAGAGGACGAATTGTGAGTTTGAAGGACTCTTTCAAGTCCGCTTGCCTCATTCCAATCCCTTCTTCGTTCCTTCTCTCCATTCTAATTCATCAACTACCTAAATGCCAACAAAAACTACATCTTAAACTCAATCAAAAAAATATATGCAAAATTTTCCAAAAAATGCTTACTTAGTTTGTATTCAGGAATTGGTTTCCTTAAAATTTTGAATATTTAAAATTTCTTTGAACTCCATTATGGAACTCTTTTTCTTCCATTTATGGTTGTTGCTTTCTAAACTAGATGTTGTAGTGGGATTGGGTTGTGAAAAAATAGAAAAAAATGCTGGGAGTTTTAAGGTTGATCAAGTTCCGAAAAACACCATTGGATATTGGGTCCTACACTTACTGAGCAGACCAAAACGTTCAGACATAATGAACAGTTAATGAAAAATCCACTGAAAATTACAAGGTCATACAACTTGATTTATTATTTGCAGCTCCAATACTTATCTACAAAACAAACACACGCAAGGCCGGAGATAAAACGCAAAGAGTAAAAGTTTACATTTTGCATAACAATCAGTGAAAGATGAGAGGGCAATAATGGATGACCAGAAACCGAATCAAAAGCGATAACTCATCAAGTCTAGTACAATTTCGAAGTGACAATTTCAGAATTAAATGTAAGTAAATAAATTAGTGTTGAAATGTTAATCATAATATGCTCAAGTATCATCTGTTAAATTGAGGAACTCAAATTTCAGTTCTTTGAAAATTTTCTCAGAAGAAAAAAGAATTCAAAATAAAAATAATAGCACAGAGTAAATAAACCAATATATATATATATATATATATATATATATATAATACTATGTCCACACTCAACAAGAAAAGAAAGACTCCTCTAATAGGTATACAAGAATAGGAGATCAATTTCTTTAAATGAAGGGAATGGACAGTTTAAAAATAAAAATGAAATCCCAAGCTGGCAATAGGATTACAACAACAAAAGTCTAGCAACAAGATCAAATGGGTAAAATAAATAAATGGACACATATAAACAATGTCATTCAAACATCATTGAAGAAGAAATTAGTGAATGTAGATCAAGAGCATGAAATGAAAAGGGACAATGTATTCAAAAGAGGCAGAAGCCAACAATGCACGAAAGACACAACTCTTAGTAAAAGATTAGAGAGTACCAAAATTTTTAGAAGTGAGTATTTCTATGACAATCACAACGGCACTTGATCAAAGCGATATGTCGTATTCAAAAGAAGAAGAAACTATGTGTTTGTCTGAAGGAAAACTAAAAGAGGGAACAAAGGGAATTCGAAGGGTAATTCCTAAAGGAACAAAGAGAACAAAGGGAATTGAAAACTAAAATGCTGGGAGTTTTAAGGCTGATCAAGTTCCCAAACGCACCATTGGATTTTGGGTCCTAGAGTTTTCTGAGCAGACCAACACGTTTAGACATAATGAACATTTAATGACAATTTTACTGAAAATTACAAGGGTCGTACAACTTGATGATTGATAATTTGCAGCTCTATTATTTATCCACAAACCTAATGAACACAAACACACGTAAAGAGTAAAAGTTTACATTTTGCAAAACAATTAGTGAAAGATGTATAAATGACCCGAAACCGAACCAAAAGTCATAACTCATAAAAAAAAAAAAAAAAAAAAAGAATCGAAGTGACAATTTCAAAATTAAATGTAAATAAATAAATAAGGGCGAAATGCTTAATCATAATGTGTTGGAAATCAAATTTCAGGAATTCAAACATCAATTCATAGAAGATTTTCTTAGAAGAGAAAAGGGTTCAAAAAAAAAAACAAGAAAACGTGCAACCCGACATAGTCACGACTACGCATCCATAAATTCTAAAGGCCAAACCCAACAGAGACCAAACCGAACAAGACCACAATATTTGTAAAATTGTAAGCACGGCGAGATTTATATCATCGTGAACCAAAATATATAACGGTGCCATCACGAGCTCGGGAATTACCTCGCGGCGGAGTCGGCAAGAACTGGAGCAGGGGCGCCCCGCCTGGCGGCAACTTGTGGAGACGGTGAGAAAGAGGTATGGTGATTGGCGAGCGAGAGAATGGACAGAGGTTAGTGGAGAGTGCCGTAGGGACTAGGGATGTCAAAACTCAAAACGGGTGTTTATTAAAAAAATAATAATAATAAAAAAATAAAAATAAAAATAAAAACAGAAACCCACGCTGCGAACCCGCCCAAAATGAAATTGAAATAATGGTAAACCGAAAATATTTTGTGAGATGTTTTTATTTTAGCGAAAAATAATTTAGACTGATTTAGGTTTTAAAATTAAGATTTTAATTTATACGTCCAAAAATTTATAATTTTATTTATAATTTTGATTTTAATTTTGTATTGTTATTTCTCTATATAAAAAAAATCTCATTAATGTTCTTACCGTGTATGTAAAAATCATTGTTTTGTATCTTTCACATGTAAAAAATAGTGTAAAAGTTATCTTTTTAAATTACTATAATGTAACAAAATAACTAAGATTTGTTTTGTAAACCGCTCAAAATCGATATGCTAAAACCGAAACCGCCCAAAAATATTTTAGACAGTTTTGGACTTTAGTTTTTAATTTTTCGTTGACCTGAATCGATGCTGCCCAAATACCTAAAAATCGCCTAATATCATCATTCACCCCTAAATGTCAAATTACCCCGTCCCTCATGTCCTGTCACGAACCGTCACCACGACCCGCAACTACTTTACTAGCTATTCTTATACATACTTAAATTCAGATGTCTCAAAATATAATATTAGAATCCACTCATGCATTTCTTTTGTGGATTTTTTTTTTTTTTTTACATTGCAGGATATAACTTTAATACATATGGTTTTACTAAATATTACAAAACCAGCGCAAAAACTTGTTAAGCCGGGTCGTTCAACTCTTCCTACTAGTCTGGTCCACATGTGTTCTTCTTTGACTCGGCGTCCTTTTCTTTACTTACTCGATCTTTGTCTTCCATTTATCTACAACATCAAGATACTTAATGAGTTGCTAAACTCAGTAAGCACGAAACTAACTAAATGATATTATGCATATGCCATGACATTAATAATGTTCAAGAATTCCCTAGCAGGATTCTAATGCATTAACATTTACCCGTCTCATACCGAGTGATTTAGAACTTGTTGTAAGCTAATTTTCGTCCGAGGTACTAGCATCGGGGATGACGCCCTCGATAGAATGCGACTTCGAGAGAGAGTGCCCGAAGTGACAGCGCGACATCGTCACGTCATCGAGGAAGCCAATATCAAAGGCATCAGGGGAAAGGGTCGTCGAAGATCACCCTCGAACTTGCATCCGCCAGTGTGGTGAGTGGGGGCACCACCGAAGGTGAACCCTGACTTGAAGCGACGTCCTCGGAGAAGGACAGTTAAGCCGGAAACCCCAGGAGCCCGAGGACGAGCTAGACCTACGATGATGACCGTTAAGAAGGTAGAAGATCAGTTGAGCCAGAGGTCTCCCCGCGAAGCTGGAGATCCCAGGTCGAAGATTGAAGTCTGCATGGTAATGATTGATTAACCCCGATGTTGAGGGTGTCTGATAGGTACTGTAGACGTCCCGTTTGTGATGTACGTGGGTAGTTAGTTGGTAACCCACTCCCGTAATTCAGGGAAGGGTATGGTCGACTGTGTGTTAAGGTCACCTAATCCCGGGATTTAGGAGATTATTTGTCAGGCGTCATTAATGCAACCTTCCCTCTCTCCTCCGAACAGCCAATAAAAGGGAGAGGAGGAGAAAGGAGAAGGGGTTGGAAGAAAAAAGGGAAAAACTATGTAAAACACTTTACAAGAAATTCCATAAACAGTGGACGTAGACTATTACTCCGTAAGAGGGTCGAACCACTTTAAAATCTACCGGCGTTTACTATTTCCCGACGTAATCTTTCTGTTCATTGCCGTATCACAAGCTAGAGATACGGATCACGGCGTTGGTTCAAATTTCACACCAAAAGCTTGGCGCTAGAATGAGGGCCGGGTTTTTAATATCCGACCTTGTGGTTACTCTCTTCCCGTCTTCTCTGTGTTGGCTATCGCGCTAACTGATCGGAGATCAAATGGCGCCCAACCTGAGAAGCAGCGGCAAGAATCCCGTAACCTTCGAGCAAGAGATGCTCGAAGATCGAATCGGCACATGGAGGAGTCCATGGCAAGAATGACCGGATTAGTAGAGACTTTGGTGTACAACAAAAGTCCACCGCCACTTCTGACTGACGCAGAGCATGCAGACGTGCTCCGAGCACGGCGTAGGGCTGACGACGCAGCCGCCAACCTCCGGACCGCAGGCGACGTCACTGCGACTCTTGATGAGGACTCGGGTAGCGATCCCGCACGCGAGGCCCACAATTCCCGCCGTCGGAGGAATGCGCCAGCTCAGAAGTCTGCCACCCGCTCCGGAGGAGTGCAGTTGCCGGTTAACCCAGCGGGACCTTCGCGCCCCGCAGCCGAAGACGAGACGCCAGTTCAGCCCAGCTCGGTATTTAATAGGCTAGGCCCTTTGCCACGAGGCATCGCGGAGCACGCGCCTGCATGTGCTGGAGTCCACACCGAAGGTGCGCAACTTCCGGTGCGGGAGCGTCTCCGTGAGGAATCGGTTACCACTGCTACTAGCCGGCAGACCGAGGAAACCCAGGAGTTCTCCCCCGCGGAGATCGAGCGTCTTCGTGGGATCCTTGGCGAGGCGTCGCACGACGGAATCCTAGATGGGGATTTTACACCGCTCACGGAGGCCCTCCTGGCAACCCCCGTTCCCGATCGTCTCAGGCTGCCAAAGGTAAGCCTGTTCGATGGAAGCAGGGACCCTTCCGACCACCTTGGGATTTACTCCTTGTGGGCGCGCGCTTATGGCTATTCGAAAGCCATCAGATGTAGGCTCTTCGACACCACCCTCGCGGGTGAAGCCCGCCGATGGTGGTATCGACTCCCAGCCAATTCGATCGGGAGCTGGCAAGATCTGAAAACGAGGTTTGCCGCACAGTTCATGGGAGGTCGTAGACACCTCAAGAACTCGGCATACCTCTCTCGAGTCAAGCAGGGAGAAGGCAAAAGCCTCCAAGCTTGGCTCCAACAGTTCACTAAGGCCACTATAGAGGTGGGGCATTTGTCCGATGATGTCTTGCTTCTAGCCGCGAGTTCCGCAGTGCGCGAAGATACTCCCTTCGCGTTCTCTATCAGCAAAAAACCCCCACGAGTGTGCACTGACTTCTTGGGGCGAGCCAGGAACTACATTAACGCAGAAGCGTCGACTTAGAAGAAGTCTGGTTCTTCGAAGGCATCACGCGGCAACCCGAAGGGGACCATCGGAATGAGATGAAGAGGCCTGTCGAAGCCCCGGTGGGCAGCAACTGGCAGCATCGTGACGAGAAGAGGCTCCGCGACTCTGGTTTAGGGCCGGGGGCAGTCCGAACTCGCAGGCCGCAGTACGACAGGTACCAAGAGCTCACGGCCACCATCGAAGAAATATTTGTCAGCTCACGGAGTGAGGTTGACTTCCGACCCCCCGCACCCTCAAAGGGGAAAGTGCCGGAAAAGTACAAGGATAAATTTTGCTTGTACCACAACGCAGCAGGGCACACGACCGCAACATGCTTCGACCTAAAGGATGAGATAGAATATCTCATCCGCAGAGGGAAGCTCTCGGGATACCGCAAAGAAGCGAATCCCAGAGAGCGAAACTTGCCCAATCGGGAGATCGAGGGCGAAATCCGAACAATCGCGGGAGGCCCTTATCCTGGGGGGCGCTCTCAGCGGTCTATGAAGGATTATGCCCGAGAAGTGCGACAGGAGCCCCCGAGGAGTGTTCCAGGTGTCGCGACAGTCTCCACAACCCCCTCGGAGGACCATAAGCCAGCTCACTTTCACAGACGCAGATGCCGAAGGTGTCCGGTTCCCACATCACGATCCTTTGGTCGTCTCTGCAATGATCGGGAACCACCTTGTCCACCATTGTCTTATCGATGACGGTAGTTCAGTGGACATCCTATACTTGGATGTCCTCGAGAAAATGAGGATCAATTCGCAGAGCCTGCGAGCGACCGCGAGCCCGTTGCACGGCTTCACGTGAGACTCTATCTTCCCGGAGGGAAGCATAGAGTTAGCCGTTTCGTTCGGAGAAGAACCAACGAGATCGACCGCCATATCTAACTTCATGGTGGTCAAGGGTAGGTCTTCTTATAACGTCATCCTCGGGCGTCCTACCCTCGTGGCTATGAGAGTAGTCACTTCCATCTACCACCTCTGCCTCAAGTTTCCCACCTCTGGTGGCGTCGGAGTCGTCCGAGGGAATCAATATGAAGCCCGGATGTGTTATACGACGAGCGTCAAATCGTCCCCCGCTGACTCGAAGGGAAAGCGGATGGCCCAGGAAGCTGCTTTAGGAGGAGAAACCCTCACCATCGACGTATCAGAGGCTCGATGTGAACTGGACCCTCGCTTGTCGGTCCAATAGCAGTTAGCAGGCCCGGCCGAGGGTACAGAAGAAGTGGACATTGATGACCTAGGCATGGCTCGTAGAGTTAAAATTGTGACTTCGATAAGTCGCGAGATACGCGAGGCTATCATTGCCTGCCTACGGAGAAATCGAGATGTGTTTGCATGGAGCCATAGTGTAACGACCCAAAACTCAAAACGGTATTTTAGTTCTTAAAAATACGGTCGAATTTGAACTTTTTTAAATAAAGTTACAAAACCAAGCTTTTAATATTAAACATGAGGTTCACCAATCCTCACCATAACCAAAATAAATTTAATTTTAACATTTACAAAATATGCGGAATTTAAAACTTTTCTTTGCCAACGATTAGCTGGTAGTCCACGTAAAGTTTTACAGATCGGTCCCGTATACACTCGCTGTTCCCGTCGTTATTGCTTCGCCCTTTCTGCTTTCTTGATAAGATACCTGCGACACGAGCACACTAGTGAGCTAATAGCCCAGTAAGTGGATTAGATAGATAAGTTGCTAAGTCTGCAGGTAACATACAATCAAGAGGTATCACAATATTATAATTCAACAAATGGATAGACGACGATCGAGTCGTCGTAGTTCGAAGAGTAAACGTCACTCTTAAATAATCTTGCCCGCGGAGTAGAATTCAGATATAATGTGCTGAACTTACGTGAGATACAATACCTGCAAAAGAGTTGTGACATGTAACGAGGTCGGATTCAACGACCCATTAATCTCGATAAAGTTAATCTCATACTTTATTCTAATTTCACTCAAGTTCACAAATCTCTGACTTAGCATATAAAAATACGTGTGCAAACGATTCATATCCAGACCACTTACGGGTCGTTCTAGAACTTATACACAATCTGGACCTCTCATGGGTCGTTCTAGAATTCAATACACATTTAGACCCATTACGGGTTGTTCTAGAACTTAATACAAATCTAGACCCTCTACAGGTCGTTCTAGAACTAATACAACTTTGGACCCTCTACGAATCGTTCTAGAACTATACAACTCTGGACCCTCTACGGGTTGTTCTAGAACTATACAACTCTGGACCCTCTACGGGTCGTTCTAGAACTAATACAACTCTGGACACTCTACGGGTTGTTCTAGAACTATACAACTCTGGACCATCTACGGGTCGTTCTAGAACTATACCACTCTAGACCCTCTACGGGTTGTTCTAGAACTATAAGCATTTTAGACCTCTTAAGGGTCGATCCGAAACTTCTCACGACCGGTGGTTCCGTTGGACTGTTTCGGATTGATTGCGCAATCACCCCATCGGGTTAGTTCGGGACATGCTATGGATCTTGGCCCCTCGAACCGTCCCGATATTCTTTATGATTGTGAGGACTCATCTTCCTTGGGCCTCTCTGCCCATTCCGAAACCTTTTACGGCCAGTGACCCCGTCGGATCGTTTCGGAATTCATTATTGCACTTTACCTCGCCGGGCCGATCCGGATCGTCAAATTATAAGCTGTGTGGAGGGCCGTGGCTCTCCTTCCCAAGGCCCCTCGGGCCGTTCCAGAAGGTAGTTTGCTGACCTCTGCGAGGTCCCTGGGGTCGTTCCGAAATCTTTCGTGCATGATGGCCCCGTCGGGCTATTTCGGAACCAAATCATGATCGCGGCCCTGTCGGGCCCTACCCAAATGATCAAAGTATTACTACAGAGGAAGGTCGTCAGCCGACCTCTCCAAGGCCTCTCGGGCCGTTCCGAAACGTAATCAGTGGCCCCGTCGGGCTATTTCGGAACCGATCATGACTTGCGGCCCCGTCGGGCCCTACCCGAATACATACATTGGTTTCGCTTCCCTTGGCGTGTCTTAGAGTTTTCTCTTTGACTTGCAATAAAGTCTCAACAACAACAGAAATAGTTTTATGCTTGTGGTCCCATACCCACCGACAGATAAGTCATACTAACATATACACACACAAACAGACCTACACCCTACACTAGAACCTGAACTACGAAGTTGAGTAGTTTTATGTCTGTGGTCCCACACTCACAGACAGATAAACATATAAGTGAACGCATGCACCAATACATACTCAGAAAAACACAACATATCATAAACGAACCTACAGTCCCATACCTGCAGGCTCGTTGCACAAAACGAGACGAATATAATCAAGAGCCAATATTCACAACCTTAGCAAGAATGGGGATCCACACAGTTTAGTAGCCACAATTTTAGAAGCATCTCACGCTTTATACAATCTCAACACATGCACAACATATTCAAGCATGGTAAAATATACTCGTGTCACAGTGGAGATCCACTTACTTGAGGTCCTAAGCTCCCTGACTTAGTCCTCGCGGTTTTCCTCTTCCAATGTTCATCACTTCTGTCCAACACGAGAATTAGAGGGTCAATGTCAAAGTCCACTAAATATTCAGGAGGAAGAAACTTTAAAAGTTGACGGACTCAAAGAATGGGACACTAGACGGTGGGACGACCATTGGTTCGTTGAGAAACCCCTCTAGGGGTATTCTCGTCCCGAGCGTCGTCACTTTATCCCTAACCGTCAATCCCGACTAATGGTTACGTCGCTCGATTAGTTTAGGTGAGAAAGAATTCCTTGGACCTAAATGGTCTTTGACTTAGCTATAAAAAATGTCTAAACTTCGAGCCGGAAATCCGGCAGAGTTTTCCCTGTTTTTCGGATATCCCAGCTGAAGCCTTCACCTAATTTCAACCCAACACCGAACTAATTTCGATCACAGTCCATCGCAACAACCACACATACAATTTATTCATTTCTCATATTTAATTTCAAACATGATCATAATTCAACACCGAGCCTCAGTGGCTCGGATCCGACACAAAAATAATAGGCATCCACAAAAGTCACATGAATGTCATCTAGTTCTAATTTCGGATCCTGTTTTTGATTGCCTACTTAGACCTCTCGTGAAGGACGGTGAAGGGTTCTGCGTCCAAACTTGCTCCGTTGAATTTCCTGCATAACTCAAAATTATTAGGATGTGGAACGACCCGACTATCTAGTCATGGCTCAAACATTAAGAGCTTTAACTAAATCGAGCTCCTAGTTTACGAAGAATAACATGGGCACTTGAGCTTAAGAATTGGTAACGACAACTCGATTAGCAATTAAACCAACATAACGCTTTAAGTACACTAGGTTAACTTCACCTTGATGGAATTGCTTAAGTTAAAACAATTTCAAGTGTTTCAAGGTTGAAAATCCCTTATTAATTTCTTAAGTCGCAAACCGATAGGTGAATCGAGTAATTAAGCACATTAATTTCTACAAAAGCACGCCTTAATCCAGACATGACTAAACCACTGAAAGTGTGTAAAGTATATCACGGAACACTAATTTAAACATCCTCAATTTTACCAAAAACAACACAATTTCACCAAATCTCATAATGCCTAAATACACGAAATACCAAGTCCAATGTGATGACAAAACACAACAAATCAAACTAACACCACTTGATAAATTTCAAGTTTCCAAACGAAACATACCCACGAAATTTCACAATGCCAAAACACTCAAAAAATATCGAGCCTAACACGGCCGCGTAGCACAACAAATCGAACCAACACATCTTCCATTATTTGAACATTACATGCCAATAATGATAAATTCCTTTAGTGAAAACGAAAGTTCCAAAGAATGTCGAGTATCGATCACATCGCAAAATATCATTCCTGAGTATTTGTGTAATGCCCTTAAAAAAAAAAAGGAACTAACTAGGATGTTTAGTTAGTCATATTTAGATATTTGCTTAAACTAGTAAGTTTAATTAAAAACTAACGAAGTTCAAGTGTTTTTGCAGTGTAGGGCGCGATATCCAATGCCGAATAATTGATGTGTAAGGACTATTTAAAAAAAAGAAAAAAAAAAGAGAAAGTAAATTAGTAATTAGTAATAATAAGAAAAATAATAAAGCATGTTATTTGTCTAAATATAGGTAAATTTGACTATGTGATAGTTATAATTAGTATATTTCATGTCTTTGTTTGTGCAAATTATTATATTATTTGGTATAATTATTGTGTTATGTATATATATAAGTTTTTTTCTATAAAAAAAAAGGACAGTGAACAAGCAACAGAGAAAAAAAAAAGAAAAGAAAAGTTCACGTCAAACCAACCCAAAAGCCCAAGCCCAAAGCCCAAAGCCCAACCCATTTTAATTATTCTAGCCCAGCAAAAAGTCCAACACTTACTATATATATTTCAATTCCTTTTCTTCCTTCGCAACATGTATCAACGATTAGAAAAAAAAAAACAAACAGAGAGAGAGAGAACGAAAAGAGGGCAGAAAGAGGGAGATGTGATTTCTTTCCATTCTAATTCAGTCAATCACTCTTTCATTTTTTTTTCTTCAGTTAGAAGCCTTCGATCAGTAAATTCAATTTAGGTAAGTTCAAATCCTCTTTAAATTTACTTTTGGGGCAAAAATTAAGTTTCGATATAAAATCCTAAATTGGCCTAGTTGAATTTTCTTTTAGCTTTTCAAGTAAAAATCATGTTTTATATTTAGTTTACTATATATTAAACTTGAAATTAAGTGATTAGGGTTTTGCACTAATATTTGTCTATGATTAGAACTTTATAAAAATAGTCATTGTTTTGTATATTTAGACTTGTAAAGTGGATTACTATCTTACTATGTGTTATGAAAAATTGAGATTGTTAGGTAAAAATAAAATAAAATAAAATACAATAATAGTGTCGTAAAAATTTCAAGTAAGATTATTTTTCCAATACTAGTGTTATAATTAAATTCTAACGTTATAAAAGCAAATTGTCTGGCATTGTGAAGTTGAAAAGCACATCAATTGCTTGGGCAAGGATATCGATCCTCTACACTAGCCTGTTGATCGCTAAGAGGTAAGTAGAAATCTTACTTTTTCAAAACCATCACAGGAAGCAATAATACTTGTTATGTGCTCTATGTGCTTGAATGAACTATGTGATAGATTGTGATTGTGTGGTTCATGAATATGGTTTCAAAATAGAAAAAGAAATGTTATTGTACTATTGTTTTAACACGTAAAATGTAAGTATCAGTTTTGGTTTGATATCTGGGTAGGCAAGGGACGCGGGGGACCGGCGGACCCAATCATGGTGGTCAAATCCCTTGAGGTGTAAAAGCCAAGACAGGGTAGCCACAATTCTTGTAAAGGGAATGTGAATTCCTCTTGGCATGAGGTTTCTAAGAGGGGTGAACTTTCATAAATTCTGGCCAGTACAGAACAGGTTCCGAAAACTCACGGCCTATCGGATGTTAAGCTGAGATTTATACTTAAATGGGGCCCAAATAATTGATGAAAAGATTGATGTTTTATGCAAAGTAAATGAGTACAATAACAATAATAAATCTTTTATGTGTTTTTATTATTTTCTAAAATGAAAGTTTCTACTTACTGAGCGTTAGCTCATATAGTTTCTTGTGATGCAGATAACGAATCTCTTGAGCAATAGAAGTTGGTTGAAATTGCCGCCCGTTTGCCTTCAGAATGTTCATATGCCAAGAAATGAAGATCGCGTAGTATAATTTTTGAGAATCAAGTTATATTATGCTGTGTGTATGCTGTTTTAAGTAGAATATGGTTTGAGAATTTCCTATCTTTGTTTTGTAAGATATACTACTTTATATTTTTGGTAGCTTTTACACAGTTTATTTTAAGAAAATAAGTTTGCTTCCGTGCTTTGTATTATGTTTATAAGAATGATATGAATGAGATTAGCACTCATTTGCTTAACTAGATAGGTTATAACGTTAAATACGTTGTTAAGTACGTGGGTGTCACAGTTTGGTATCAGAGCAAGGGTTTGAAGCGTTTCTGAAGACATTGAAGGCATATGAACATTCCAAGGCAGCAATTCAATCAACAAATAGGTTGTGTGTCATTTTTTTTTTTTAAGAATAGAAGAGAAGGAAAGTGATATGCATGTGATATGTTCTCTTTATTTGTTTATCAAGTAGATTAAATTAAATTCGACATTTTATTCAAGCATTAGTTCAAAAAGGTTGGATATGGAAATTTTTACAGGAGATAGGGAAAATGCCTCCTCGAAGGAGAAACTTGAATGCTCTGGGAGAGCCAGCTCAACAACCAGATCTAGCTCCAGCTCCAGCCCCAGCTCCGGCTGTAGATATGAATCAGATCTTGACAAATCTCACTGGTTTGGTCGAAAGACAAGCTGGACAGATTAGACCGCCTGATAGAGCAAAGGAACAATCAAAACCAACCACCACCGCCACAAGTTCCTGAAAATGCTACCATTTGTGAGAAGTTTATGAAGCTGCATCCGAAGGAGTTTAATGGAGAGACGGATCCGATGGTAGCAGAAGAATGGATAAAATCACTTGAGTGCATATTTAACTATATGAGGCTCGGTGATGCAGATAAAGTTTCGTGTGCGGTATATATGCTGAAAAACGACGCTAGAATTTGGTGGGAGGTAACTCAAGTAGCTGTGGCGGGTGAGCAACTTACATGGGAAAGGTTCAAAACAGTCTTTACGACAAGTATTTCACTGCTGATACCAAAGCCGAAAAAGTCTCACAGTTCTTCAATTTGAGACAAGAAGGAATGTCAGTTAGTGAGTACGTAAGAAAATTTGAATCACTTTGTCGGTTTGTCCCTTTTATTGCCAATGATCAAGCAGAAAAAGTGAACCGTTTTCTGAGTGGATTAATTCCAGAAATAAAAAGGGATGTCCGCATGTCTGAGGCAACGGAGTTCAACAAAGTGGTTGATAAAGCACTGTTAGCGGAGCTAGACGAGAAGAATATTGAGAAGCGGAAGGAGTTAAAGAGACCCGCTTTTACCCTAAGAAATCCAGGACAATGGAGACCGTTTGATAAGAAGAAGGGAGAGCAAAAGCAAGAAAACAAACGTCCTAGGTTCACAGCTGCTCCAGCACCAGAGAAACCTAAATGCCCAACTTGTCAGAAGAACCACTTGGGGAAGTGTTTCATGGGTACAAATCTATGTTTCAAATGTGGAAAACCGGGACATTATGTGAAGGATTGTCCTACGCTTCAAGGGGAGCAAAAGAAGGTTCCGGGGCGTGTCTTTGCAATGACTCGTGAAGAAGCTGAAACCAATCCAGCAGTTGTTTCAGGTAATATTCTTATTCAGGGTAAATTAGCACATGTGTTGATAGATTCAGGAGCTACTCACTCTTTTATATCACAACCTTTTGTGAGAAAATTGGGCATACCATCTGAGAGATTAAAAGATGAGTATAATGTTTTAGTTCCTTCTGGAGATGTGTTAAGTTCAGATCAGATGATTAGAGCTTGTCAGATTCAAATAGATGGTGCAACACTCTATGCAGATTTAATAGTGCTTGAAATGAAAGATTTTCAAGTAATTTTAGGAATGGATTGGTTAGCTAAATACTGCGCCACCATAGATTGTAAGAAGAAAATAGTTCGATTCTATCCACCTGGACAGGAGGAATTTGTGTTTCGAAGTAGTTCCGAAAAGAAGACATGTCCTATAATTTCAGCAATGAAGGCTATGAAGATGATCAATAAAGGTTGTGTTGCTTACTTAGCTTGTGTTGTGGATACCACAATCGAGCAGAAGTCAAAACCAGAAGATATACCGGTGGTGAACGAATTTCTGGATGTATTTCCTGAAGATTTACCAGGTTTACCGCCGGATAGAGAAATAGAGTTTGTTAGTGATCTACTCCCTGGTACAGCTCCAATTTCTAAAGCTCCATACCGAATGGCGCCATCTGAACTGAAGGAGTTAAAAGTCCAACTGCAAGAATTGTTGGAGAAGGATTTTATTAGGCCGATTTTTTCCCCATGGGGTGCACCTGTATTATTTGTGAAGAAAAAGGATGGTACTCTCAGGCTTTGCATTGATTATAGGGAGCTCAATAAGGTGACTATCAAAATAAATACCCTTTGCCTAGAATAAACGATCTTTTTGATCAGCTTCAAGGAGCCTCTGTTTTTTTCAAAGATTGATCTGAGATCTGGGTATCATCAGTTAAAGATAAAGAAGGAAGACATACACAAAACGCTTTCAGAACCAGATACGGACACTATGAATTTCTGGTTATGCCGTTTGGTTTAACAAACGCACCTGCGGCCTTTATGGATCTAATGAACAGAGTCTTCAATAACTTTCTGGATCAATTTGTGATTGTATTTATCGATGATATTCTAGTCTATTCTCGATCTAGAGAAGAACACGAGGAGCACTTGAGAATAGTCTTGCAAACGCTCAGGAAAAATCGCCTATATGCCAAATTCAAGAAATGTGAATTTTGGCTTGAGCAAGTGGCATTCCTAGGGCATGTGATTTCTAAGAAGGGTATTTCAGTGGACCCTGGAAAGATAGAGGCAGTAAGTAATTGGCCTAGACCAACTAATGTTCATGAAGTGAGGAGTTTCTTAGGCCTTGCTGGATATTACCGAAGATTTGTTGAAGGTTTTTCTAAAATAGCCTCTTCTTTGACCATGTTAACAAGAAAAAATGTAAAGTTTCAGTGGGGTGATGCTTGTGAGAAAAGCTTTCAAGAATTAAAACGGAGGTTAGTGACGGCACCCGTACTCACCATACCATCTGGGTCAGGGGGATTTGTAGTTTACCGTGATGCATCTAAGAATGGTCTTGGCTGTGTTCTGATGCAACATGGAAAGGTTGTAGCGTATGCCTCTAGACAATTGAAAGAATATGAAAAGAATTACCCCACGCATGTTTTAGAGCTTGCTGCAGTTGTTTTTGCTCTAAAAATATGGAGACATTATCTTTATGGCGAGAAGTGTGAAATTTTCACTGATCACAAGAGTTTGAAGTACATTTTCACACAGAAAGAATTGAATATGAGGCAGCGCAGATGGTTGGAATTGGTTAAGGATTATGATTGTGCTATCAATTATCATCCTGGTAAAGCCAATGTGGTTGCTGATGCTTTAAGTAGGAAATCATCAGTTTCAGCTTTGCGAATCATTCCGAAGTCAATATTGTTGGATTTGCAAAGATTAGAAATTGAGATTGTGCGAAGAGGAGAAACAGCCAGACTATCAGCGCTTGTAGTGCAACCTACCTTGATGGAAAGAATTGTGAAAGGCCAAACAGTCGATGTATTTCTAAAGGAAAAGAAGGATGAGATCCAGAAAGAAAAGACCACTGACTTTCATATTTCTGATGACGGAAGCTTGAGGTACCGAGGTAGATTATGTGTACCTGAAAATGAAGGAATAAAGAGAGATATCTTGACTGAAGCACATTCAACTCCCTATTCAATTCACCCTGGAAGCACGAAAATGTATAGAGACCTTAAGAAGCATTACTGGTGGCAAAATATGAAGAAGAATGTAGCAGAATTTGTTGCTTAATGCCTAACTTGTCAGCAAGTCAAAGCAGAACATCAGAGGCCAGCCGGCTTGTTAACTCCACTGTTAGTTCCAGAATGGAAATGAGAGCATATCTCTATGGACTTTATAGTTGGTCTTCCTAGAGTTCTAAAGGGTTTTGATTCCATATGGGTAGTTGTGGATAGACTCACTAAATCTGCACATTTCCTGCCTGTGAAATCCACTTACACTACGGATCAATATGCACAACTATATATCCAAGAGATTGTTAGACTGCATGGCGTTCCAAATGCTATAGTTTCAGACAGAGATCCCAAGTTTACGTCTGCTTTCTGGACTAGTTTGCATAGAGCCATGGGAACTAAATTAGCCTTCAGTACAGCTTATCATCCCCAGAGTGATGGTCAGACTGAAAGAGTAATCCAGATTCTTGAAGACATGCTTAGGGCTTGTGTACTTGACTTTAAAGGAAGTTGGGATAAGTATTTAGCCTTAGCGGAATTTACTTATAACAATAGTTACCAGACAACTATTGGAATGGCACCTTATGAAGCGCTTTACGGAAGGAAATGTAGATCTCCTGTTCACTGGGATGAAGTTGGTGAAAGAAAGCTGATTGGCCCAGAACTTGTCCAGCAAACAGCGGAAGTGGTGGAGAAAATCCGTCAAAGAATGAAAACGGCACAAAGTAGACAGAAAAGTTATGCAGATAAAAGAAGACGGAGATTGGAATTCAATGTTGGAGATCATGTTTTTCTCAAAATAGCTCCAATAAAAGGTGTGATGAGATTTGGAAAGAAAGGAAAACTCAATCCAAGGTTTATTGGACCCTTTGAAATTCTTGAGAAAATTGGGGACGTAGCTTACAGATTAGCCCTTCCTCCATAATTGTACAACGTTCACAATGTGTTTCATGTATCTATGCTGAGGAAGTATGTCTCAGACATCTCTCATGTTCTCAAGTACAAACCTTTGGATTTGAGCCTTGATCTAGCATACGAAGAACAACCCGTACAGATCCTCGATAAGAAAGAAAAAGAACTAAGGACAAAGAAGATTTTGCTAGTGAAAGTGCTATGGAGAAATCACTCAATCGAGGAAGCTACGTGGGAAAGAGAAGAAGAGATTAGAAACAAATATCCACACCTTTTCGGTATGTCAAATTTCGAGGTCGAAATTTTATAAGGAGGGAGGAAATTGTAATGCCTTTAAAAAAAAAAGTAACCAACTAGGATGTTTAGTTAGTCATATTTAGATATTTGCTTAAACTAGTAAATTTAATTAAAAACTAACGAAGTTCAAGTGTTTTTGCAGTGTAGGGCGCGATATCCAATGCCGAATAATTGATGTGTAAGGACTATTTAAAAAAAAAAAAGAGAGTGTAAATTAGTAATTAGTAATAATAAGAAAAATAATAAAGCATGTTATTTGTCTAAATATAGGTAAATTTGACTATGTGATAGTTATAATTAGTATATTTCATGTCTTTGTTTGTGCAAATTATTATATTATTTGGTATAATTATTGTGTTATGTATATATATAAGTTTTTTTCTATAAAAAAAAAAGGACAGTGAACAAGCAACAGAGAAAAAAAAAAGAAAAGAAAAGTTCACGTCAAACCAACCCAAAAGCCCAAGCCCAAAGCCCAAAGCCCAACCCATTTTAATTATTCTAGCCCAACAAAAAGTCCAACACTTACTATATATATTTCAATTCCTTTTCTTCCTTCGCAACATGTATCAACGATTAGAAAAAAAAAAAAAACAAACAGAGAGAGAGAACGAAAAGAGGGCAGAAAGAGGGAGATGTGATTTCTTTCCATTCTAATTCAGTCAATCACTCTTTCATTTTTTTTTCTTCAGTTAGAAGCCTTTGATCAGTAAATTCAATTTAGGTAAGTTCAAATCCTCTTTAAATTTACTTTTGGGGCAAAAATTAAGTTTCGATATAAAACCCTAAATTGGCCTAGTTGAATTTTCTTTTAGCTTTTGAAGTAAAAATCATGTTTTATATTTAGTTTACTATATATTAAACTTGAAATTAAGTGATTAGGGTTTTGCCCTAATATTTGTCTATGATTAGAACTTTATAAAAATAGTCATTGTTTTGTATATTTAGACTTGTAAAGTGGATTACTATCTTACTATGTGTTATGAAAAATTGAGATTGTTAGGTAAAAATAAAATAAAATAAAATACAATAATAGTGTCGTAAAAATTTCAAGTAAGATTATTTTTCCAATACTAGTGTTATAATTAAATTCTAACGTTATAAAAGCAAATTGTCTGGCATTGTGAAGTTGAAAAGCACATCAATTGCTTGGGCAAGGATATCGATCCTCTACACTAGCCTGTTGATCGCTAAGAGGTAAGTAGAAATCTTACTTTTTCAAAACCATCACAGGAAGCAATAATACTTGTTATGTGCTCTATGTGCTTGAATGAACTATGTGATAGATTGTGATTGTGTGGTTCATGAATATGGTTTCAAAATAGAAAAAGAAATGTTATTGTACTATTGTTTTAACACGTAAAATGTAAGTATCAGTTTTGGTTTGATATCTGGGTAGGCAAGGGACGCGGGGGACCGGCGGACCCAATCATGGTGGTCAAATCCCTTGAGGTGTAAAAGCCAAGACAGGGTAGCCACAATTCTTGTAAAGGGAATGTGAATTCCTCTTGGCATGAGGTTTCTAAGAGGGGTGAACTTTCATAAATTCTGGCCAGTACAGAACAGGTTCCGAAAACTCACGGCCTATCGGATGTTAAGCTGAGATTTATACTTAAATGGGGCCCAAATAATTGATGAAAAGATTGATGTTTTATGCAAAGTAAATGAGTACAATAACAATATATAATAAATCTTTTATGTGTTTTTATTATTTTCTAAAATGAAAGTTTCTACTTACTGAGCGTTAGCTCATATAGTTTCTTGTGATGCAGATAACGAATCTCTTGAGCAATAGAAGTTGGTTGAAATTGCCGTCCGTTTGCCTTCAGAATGTTCATATGCCAAGAAATGAAGATCGCGTAGTATAATTTTTGAGAATCAAGTTATATTATGCTGTGTGTATGCTGTTTTAAGTAGAATATGGTTTGAGAATTTCCTATCTTTGTTTTGTAAGATATACTACTTTATATTTTTGGTAGCTTTTACACAGTTTATTTTAAGAAAATAAGTTTGCTTCCGTGCTTTGTATTATGTTTATAAGAATGATATGAATGAGATTAGCACTCATTTGCTTAACTAGATAGGTTATAACGTTAAATACGTTGTTAAGTACGTGGGTGTCACAGTTTGGTATCAGAGCAAGGGTTTGAAGCGTTTCTGAAGACATTGAAGGCATATGAACATTCCAAGGCAGCAATTCAATCAACAAATAGGTTGTGTGTCATTTTTTTTTAAGAATAGAAGAGAAGGAAAGTGATATGCATGTGATATGTTCTCTTTATTTGTTTATCAAGTAGATTAAATTAAATTCGACATTTTATTTAAGCATTAGTTCAAAAAGGTTGGATATGGAAATTTTTACAGGAGATAGGGAAAATGCCTCCTCGAAGGAGAAACTTGAATGCTCTTGGGGAGCCAGCTCAACAACCAGATTCAGCTCCAGCTCCAGCCCCAGCTCCGGCTGTAGATATGAATCAGATCTTGACAAATCTCACTAGTTTGGTCGAAAGACAAGCTGGACAGATAGACCGCCTGATAGAGCAAAGGAACAATCAAAACCAACCACCACCGCCACAAGTTCCTGAAAATGCTACCATTTGTGAGAAGTTTATGAAGCTGCATCCGAAGGAGTTTAATGGAGAGACGGATCCGATGGTAGCAGAAGAATGGATAAAATCACTTGAGTGCATATTTAACTATATGAGGCTCGGTGATGCAGATAAAGTTTCGTGTGCGGTATATATGCTGAAAAACGACGCTAGAATTTGGTGGGAGGTAACTCAAGTAGCTGTGGCGGGTGAGCAACTTACATGGGAAAGGTTCAAAACAGTCTTTTACGACAAGTATTTCACTGCTGATACCAAAGCCGAAAAAGTCTCACAGTTCTTCAATTTGAGACAAGAAGGAATGTCAGTTAGTGAGTACGTAAGAAAATTTGAATCACTTTGTCGGTTTGTCCCTTTTATTGCCAATGATCAAGCAGAAAAAGTGAACCGTTTTCTGAGTGGATTAATTCCAGAAATAAAAAGGGATGTCCGCATGTCTGAGGCAACGGAGTTCAACAAAGTGGTTGATAAAGCACTGTTAGCGGAGCTAGACGAGAAGAATATTGAGAAGCGGAAGGAGTTAAAGAGACCCGCTTTTACCCCAAGAAATCCAGGACAATGGAGACCGTTTGATAAGAAGAAGGGAGAGCAAAAGCAAGAAAACAAACGTCCTAGGTTCACAGCTGCTCCAGCACCAGAGAAACCTAAATGCCCAACTTGTCAGAAGAACCACTTGGGGAAGTGTTTCATGGGTACAAATCTATGTTTCAAATGTGGAAAATCGGGATATTATGTGAAGGATTGTCCTACGCTTCAAGGGGAGCAAAAGAAGGTTCCGGGGCGTGTCTTTGCAATGACTCGTGAAGAAGCTGAAACCAATCCAGCAGTTGTTTCAGGTAATATTCTTATCCAGGGTAAATTAGCACATGTGTTGATAGATTCAGGAGCTACTCACTCTTTTATATCACAACCTTTTGTGAGAAAATTGGGCATACCATCTGAGAGATTAAAAGATGAGTATAATGTTTTAGTTCCTTCTGGAGATGTGTTAAGTTCAGATCAGATGATTAGAGCTTGTCAGATTCAAATAGATGGTGCAACACTCTATGCAGATTTAATAGTGCTTGAAATGAAAGATTTTCAAGTAATTTTAGGAATGGATTGGTTAGCTAAATACTGCGCCACCATAGATTGTAAGAAGAAAATAGTTCGATTCCATCCACCTGGACAGGAGGAATTTGTGTTTCGAAGTAGTTCCGAAAAGAAGACATGTCCTATAATTTCAGCAATGAAGGCTATGAAGATGATCAATAAAGGTTGTGTTGCTTACTTAGCTTGTGTTGTGGATACCACAATCGAGCAGAAGTCAAAACCAGAAGATATACCGGTGGTGAACGAATTTCTGGATGTATTTCCTGAAGATTTACCAGGTTTACCGCCGGATAGAGAAATAGAGTTTGTTATTGATCTACTCCCTGGTACAGCTCCAATTTCTAAAGCTCCATACCGAATGGCGCCATCTGAACTGAAGGAGTTAAAAGTCCAACTGCAAGAATTGTTGGAGAAGGATTTTATTAGGCCGAGTTTTTCCCCATGGGGTGCACCTGTATTATTTGTGAAGAAAAAGGATGGTACTCTCAGGCTTTGCATTGATTATAGGGAGCTCAATAAGGTGACTATAAAAAATAAATACCCTTTGCCTAGAATAGACGATCTTTTTGATCAGCTTCAAGGAGCCTCTGTTTTTTTCAAAGATTGATCTGAGATCTGGGTATCATCAGTTGAATACCCTGTTTTTTTCAAGTATTACCAGTAGGCTCCCCTCGTTTGTAATTTATTACCCCTTGTATTGTAATTTAGCAATATTGAAATGTAAATCAAAATATATCTTCGCACATATTCTTGAATAAACTCTTAAAATTCTGCGGAGTAGACTATAAACTCGATGTATAAAGGATAGAACTGCGAAGTGGATAAATCCTAGAAACACTACCCTGTCTTCTTGGCCGCGAAGCGCCCAAAAAGTCGGGGGGCATCCGGGGTACCAGAAAGAAATAGATGCGCTCTATACGTATCTCGAAGGCGAGCGAGGCTAGAACGCGCGAGTTCCAAAGGGCTTGCGTAGGCTTTATTCGTTGAGACTTCCTACCGCACAAAGGTTTATCTTGTCGGGTCTTTCTTTCGGAGAAGGAAACCTGTTCGGAGACTAACTTGGGAAGTTTGGCTGTTTTGCTCCTAGAACCATTCTATTATTCTAAGAAGATAGAAGACCTAGGCACGCTCAAAGGAAGAACTCCAAGGCAGATCTAACAGGGATATTTCTAAAAAAATTAACCTGCCTGGTCGCCCAAGCGTAGAAAGCAAGAGGCCACGCAATGTGCATGCCCTCGGAGAGGGCATATTTCAACCATCGATCCCGAAGGGATTCAGTCGTTGATTGATCACGAAGGGATTTAGTCAATTAATGATGGACCCGAAGACAATAAATAGACAATAGTGAAATCAAATTACTATGTTTTATTTATTCTAAAAAAGAATACAAGAGGTGGGCGTCCAAACTAAGGACCCCGAACAAAAAATAATAAATAAATATCAAAATAACCCTACAAGCTAAGACGGCGGCTGCGGAGGAGGCTGCTGCTGGCGACGTGGGATCTAACCCCGGACTTCTTCGATAAAGTTCTACTCGGGGTGGAGGGCCTTGAGCTTGTCCAGCACACGGTTGGCTCCGTCGAGGGTAGCAAACTTGATCTCATTGCGGTAACCCTCGCTTTGTTGAAAATCGATGAGCTATTGTTGTCTCCTCAGTTCAACATGGTTGTCGAACACGGGGCTGTTCTTCAAATCGGCCACCGCGGAGCGAATTTGCGCTCTAGCCCCGTTGAGATCAACCTCGGTCCGGCTTAGTTCGCCTCGTGTCGTTTTCAGCTCTCCCTCAAGGGCTTGAATCCTCGACTCGGCCGCGCCTCTCAAGCCCCTCTCCTCCTCAAGCGCGGCCTCATACGCCGCCTTCTCGGAGAGGGCACTCTCCTCGAAAGCCCGACGCTCCTCCTCCACCGACGCTCCTCCTCCAGCGTTTTCCATGCCTCCGTTTGCTGGGTCTTCGCCTGAGCCAGCCCCAGCTCGAACTGGATTTTTGACTCTGCATGGGCCGTCCTCTCCTTCTCCAATTCCTCCCGGAGCTTGGCTATCTCCTCCGCGTGTGCTCTCCGTCGATCCCTGGAGCTCCTCAGGCTTTTATTGGCCAGCTCCATCATTTTAACGGAGAGGTCCGCTTGAGCACAGGCATCTTTGAGCTTGGTGGCGAGCTTCTCCTTTTCCATTCGGAGCTGGAGCAAATCGTCCTTGCCATGGGCGAAGATTGCCTCTGTCCTGCGGGAATAGATAAAGTTGGAGAGGAATGCCTGCATCGACCAAGGGCTGTTAGCAACAGAGTTAGTTAGAAAACCGAAAGGGAAGTTCGTCAAATCTCACCTGCGCGAACAGCCGCACACCGTATTGGTTGCCAGCTTGGAGCAGTTCCTCTCCTCGGAGAACTTTCTAAAGCTCTCCTCGGACCAGATCTCGTCCAGCATCGGATCGAGCTCCGGCATCCAGGGGATCGACCCTGAAAGAATGTGTGACCCCTCGCCAAAAGAGGTCCCCGCAGGAGGAACTGAGAAATCCTCCAAGGGATCCTTAGCTGGGACCGAGCGATCAGGTGAACCCTGAGAAGCCCCAGCACGCTCTTCCCTAGGAACCTCCGTGCCTAGATCTCTGGAGGAGGATGGGCCCGCGGTGTCGGCTGGGGCGGTGTCGCTCTTCTTCGTTGGCGTGGGCAGCGGAGGAGTAGGGTCTTCTGCAATTTGTTTCCCCTTGGACTTGCCCCCGGCAGAAGATTCGGGGACGGGGACTGAGGGGTCGGCGACCTCCGCCGAAGGCGAGGACCCCAGGAGCCCAAAAAGCTCATCTGCAGGCAATATACAGGTTAGTATCGGATTAGCATTGAGATTTGTGAGAAGGGCAATCTCTTACCGTCGTCGAGGACGATGGGAGCAGAACGATGCGACCCTGAGAGGGGTTGAGTCGAAAGCTCAGCGGGTGTCGCCTGCCCCGGTGGAGAAACTGTCTCCGAAGAAGATGGATCGGCTTGCTCCACCACAAAATCCTCGACGCTAAGCAGAGGATCTTGGACCAAAGCCCGTGGCGGACTTGGAGTAATCGGAGGAGGTTCGCGAAAAATTTCCTCCGTCGCCACAAACGCCTTCTGAGCCGTCTCACCAAACAAGACTCCCTTACGGATCGTCCTCGGGGGATTCTCCCGAGGCGCATGAGAGTTTTCAGACTCTGGGACGGGCGTGTTCATAGGCGCCTTAGGGTTCTTGACAGGTGACGCCATCCCAGTCTAAGACGTAACTCCTTCGCCTGGGGCAACTGGGCGAACGACCTCAGGAGTCGGTTTGGACTCCGTCCGCGGTCGTTTAGACCTCGCAGATTGTTCCTCTTCTTCCTCTTCGCCCCCTAGTCTCACCATCGGAGGCGGTAGAGTCGCAGACTTGGGAGATACGGCCTTCTTCGAGGTTGCGGCCGAGATTTTTCTTTTCGGTGGTCGAGGAGCGTCAGTCTTCGGCTGCCCAGCCTGGGTCGAAGGCACCACCTTAGCCTTCGCCTTCTTCGGGGCCGATTTTTGTCCGCGGAGTTGGTCCGGGTCCGACTCCCTTCGAGTGGAGATCTACCCGTACTCCACCACGTTGTCCTTG
The DNA here is from genome assembly GCA_018132145.1 of Boehmeria nivea var. tenacissima. Lineage (NCBI taxonomy): Eukaryota > Viridiplantae > Streptophyta > Magnoliopsida > Rosales > Urticaceae > Boehmeria > Boehmeria nivea. Next base: position 2,137,732 of record CM030886.1, read on the forward strand.
GTAACGAGGGCCCGGACGTCTCGGCCCTCATCGGGACAAGCAAGGGCGGTCGCGATTCGCTCAGCTTGCTCCTGGGTCACCGAGGTGCGGAGGAAGGTCTCTGAGCACGGAACCATGTTAATATAAGTAGCATGAAATGAAACAAAAGGGGGAACGTCAAGAAAAGTACTTACCAGGAACGTTATAGTTCCTCGGGACGGGCCTTGCTCCCTCCACGAAGCTAAAAGGGTCAAAGTTCTCCCCGACCCAAAAATTCTTGTCCTTCCATCCTTCGCAGGATGATGACAAGTTCGTCATCAGGATCTTCTTCTTCTCCCACGGTGCCAAGAAGAAGTAGCCCGCCTCATATTTTTTGGAGGAGGGTTTGTATAGGTGGCAGACCTCCTCCACCGATAGGTCAGTCTCGAACCACATCCTCCACAGGATGTGCTTCCCCGCCATTATCTTGTAGGCGTTGGGGTTGAGTTGGCTCGGGGCGAGTCCCCAGTGGACTAGAACCCTACGGACCAGGGGGTGCAGCGGGAGCCGCGCCCCGTGTTTCATGATAGCCTTGTTAAAGGCTACCCGGAAACGAGGTGGGTGGTTGGAGCGGTCCTTTCGAGACATCGCCCAGGTGGCAATGTCCCCTAGCAAATGAAACTGCTCCCGGATGTGCTCCACATCGCTCCGGGAGCAGCTGGAGATTCGGGCCTCCGCGGCGATGGTGGGAGACGGGGATGCTATTACGGGCTCGTCGGCCGTAATCGTTCGGGCGCCGGGCGGCGGCTGCGGAGCAGCTGAGGTCTCCCTCGTCTCAACGGGCGTCGCCTCGACCACTCGTGAGCCCGAAGCTGAGGGTTTAGACGGTGTGGCTGCAACTCCCGAGGACCGCGAGCCCAGGCCGCTCGCTGATGGTGCCGCAGAAGAGGTAGGAGCGGCCGAAGTCTTTTTCGCCTTCCCTCATTCCTTTTTCTTTGTCCCTGCAGCCGCTGTCGGGGCCGGTAGTGGCGAGGGAGCCACAGGCGAAGCCGGTGGCGAAGGGTCAAAGAATTTAGATGAAGGTGCAAACCCAAATCGGGCGCCGGAAGAGGACGACGTCGAGTTGTCAGACATCTTTTCTGAGAGAAAAAGAGAGTTTCGGTCAAACACCCCGAAACCCCAAAGAGAAAAATTCAAAAACGATTAAATCATAGGCTACCCGGAAAGCAAAGGCCTGAGACGGGTTTTAGAGGGCTTACCGATGATGAATGAGAGAGTAAAAAGCGCCGAAAAAAGTTACAGAACGCCGGAAACTTTAGAAGTTGCAAAGTGAGGAGGCGAAGAGGCGAAGTCTCTTCGCGACGTTTCACCATCAAACCCTGAGCACATTTCTGGAGCTCAAATGGGAATCTTCCCATCATCATCTAATAGCCAGGGATTTTCGACGAAAATACAATTATTGCTTGACGTCAGCGTATGCCATCGGAAAAGGCGGAGTCTCAAAAGTGTGTCAGGGCATTAACTGCCCGTCACTCAAACGGCGCGGTTTTTCAGCAGAGAAACGTCCCAAAGAAGGAATCCCAGAGGGCGCGACACGTGCCCTTGGGGGTTGGGGGGAAGATGTTGTAAGCTAATTTTCGTCCGAGGTACTAGTGTCGGGGATGACGCCCCCAATAGAATGCGACTTTGAGAGAGAGTGCCCGAAGTGACAGCGCGACATTGCCACGTCATCGAGGAAGCCAACATCAAAGGCATCAGGGGCAAGGGTCGTTAAAGATCACCCTCGAACTTGCATCCGCGAGTGTGGTGAGTGGGGGCACCACCGAAGGTGAACCCCGACTTGAAGTGAGGTCCTCGGAGAAGGACAGTTAAGCCGAAAACCCCAGGAGCCTGAGGACGAGCTAGACCTACGATGATGACCGTTAAGAAGGTAGAAGATCAGTTGAGACAGAGGTCTCCCCGCGAAGCTGGAGATCCCCGGTCGAAGATTGAAGCCTGCATGGTAATGATTGATTAACCCCGATGTTGAGGGTGTCTGACAGGTACTATAGACGTTCCGTTTCTGATGTACGTGGGTAGTTAGTTAGTAACCCACTCCCGTAATTCAGGGAGGGGGGGAGGGGGAGAGGTATGGTCGACTGTGTGTTAAGGTCACCTAATCCCGGGATTTAGGGGATAATTTGTCAGGCGTCATTAATGCAACCTTCCCTCTCTCCTCCGAACAGCCTATAAAAGGGAGAGTAGGAGAAAGAAGAAGGGGTTGGAAGAAAAAAGGGAAAAAACTCTGTAAAACACTTTACAAGAAATTCCATAAACAGTGGACGTAGACTATTACTCCGTAGGAGAGTCGAACTACTTTAAAATCTATCGGCGTTTACTATTTCCCGCCGTAATCTTCCTGTTCATTGCCGTATCATAAGCTAGAGATACGGATCACGGCGTTGGTTCAAATTTCACACCAACAGAACTTATTCTATCTTAAGGGAACAAAATATAGAAACTAGTTGTCCTATTCTAACTAGCTCCTTCACTTGAACAATATATGATTCTAACTTGTTCTACTTCCAATCATTCCGACCTTGGTCGTACTTTGTTTGATCAAGTCTTATCATTTCTTGTGTTTGAGATCCACTGATGGTACTTCTATTTTGTTATGATTCTGTTGGCGCGCCGGTAAGGAGTGGGCCAGCTCACCTAATAGAGCATCTCCCGACCTTTATACTCCACTCTACTCCGAAACTAAACCTGAGTCTTACGAGGAGTCTTGAAGTGATTACCCACTTTAGTACCATTGACACCATAAAATGTTTCTCATTCTTCCTTATATCTCCCATTCTTTTATATCACAGTGACATTGTAACTTTTCGATCATATACTGAGCCTATGTTATTGACTGTCAATCAACAACCCACGGTCTTTATCATTTTAGAAAACCGAGCCACATGATCACACGTCAGAGGAAAAATCATTCATCTCTGGATTAAATCCTGAGGTATCTCAAACTTAACCCATATCGAATTGTTATGGTTATTTGGGATGTTACTCCAAAACAACCTCGACGTCCCGCTTGTTCTTGAATCCGGCGGTTACTTACATTGGCTCCAAAGATCCTCTAGAAACCTCAACCTATCGGTTTGAAGGTATTTACTCATATATAGGTGACAACATACTCAAAAGAGGCTCAGGTGGTTATAGTTCATTAGTTACGTTATGAAACATGACTAAGTTTTATGAGTCACAGTTAGTTTAGATTGAGAATATATCTTGCCATAATCAATAATGTTTTAGGGACGTGCCTGTTTATTTTACTATAGGGAGAAATTTAAAGACATCCTATCAATTATTCAAACACATGTGATCTTGATGTCGTAGGTGCATCGCGACTTATAGTGTTCCGTCTTCGTTGTGCGTATGATTCTGACACTTTTATGTCGCACTTAGTTCTGACTCATCTTCGTCGTAAATATGGTTCCGACACTTGTAACACACTTAGCTCTGGTTCGGATTCTAAAAATGTTTACATTATTAGAAACCGTTTAGTGGTATTTAAACTCTAATTTCTTCCTTAGGTTTCCGTAAGATTGTCTTAACATTAAATTATGATCCGATTTCTTTAAATAAGTGCCGGATACCTTAAATCATCTTCCGACATCATACTCAGACTTAAAAACTTGTTTAAATATTATTTTAAGACATTTAACACGTGTAAAAATCTTTTCGTGCAGCGAAAATTTGATTCCAGGCGAAGTTGGTCGGATCCGGCACATTTTGGTGTTGAGTGGGCGCAGGCCGCCACATCTGGGCAGCCTACGCGCGCTAGATGCACGCCGAATGCGAGTCAGGAGGACTGGGCGTGCCCCGGAAAGGCCTTGTGCGTGCACTGGAAGCGCCATGCACGTGTCGGATGCGCCCTGCGCGTGTCGGATGGCCTCGTGTACGCCCGTGTGCACCCGGATGGGCCTAAGGTGCGCCCACTTATTTGTGATATGTGTTACTTTGACTACTAGGGTTCTTTTCGGTCAATTTCAAGCAAAATTCCAGCTTTTACAAATTGATTGTGGCAAAACCAACTTCACACACATATCATATTTGAGTCATGAATCATGTTTGAACAATGAAATTCCTTAGAAACTTCTTATATCAAAATTTTAGTTTCTTAGCTCAAAATTTTTTTTTTTTTGAGTACGTATTAACCAAACTTTTTCTCCAACTGATTTCTTTGCAATCTAACACTTCTCATAAGTCATAAACAAGTCTTAAATCATGTTTTAACTTTTAGATTGCTCGGTAAATTACTCACACAAAATCTTGGTACTAAAGTTCTAATTTTACAAAGTGTTCAAACTTAAATTCTTCCTACATGCTTTTCTTGTTTCCATTTTTCTTATTTTTCATAAGCATGCATATCTTTTATTTCTTAATATCAAGATAGAGAGAGCTCATATACACAAATTCATGCAAGGTTAACTCTTGAAAATTTATAAGTACTTTAAGAGCAAGACTTTTACCTTTATATAAATCTTGAAGCACTTTTTCTTTTTCCTTGTACCCGATCCTTTGCTCTTGTTTTTTCTTATCTTGCATGAACATAAACATACTTAAGATTTGAAGAAAAGAAATGCTAAAAGAACACCATGAAATATTCAAATTAGTTCTTACCTATGTTCTTTTTCTTTTATTCTTTTTCCTTCTTTGTTTCATTTTCCTCTGTCTTTCTTTCTTCTCTACTCTTTTTTTCTCTAAATTTGGTAAGCCAAGAAGGCTTCTAATTCCATTATAAGTCTTTTATACTAAGTCCTAACACTTAAGCACCTGATTTAGTACATTGCCACTTAATCCTTTTTGCTTTGACATTTGTTTTCACTAATTTGGCACCTAAATATGATTATTGACACCTTGCCTTGTCAAAGCTTAGAATCTTGCCACCCAACTCAGCTTTCTTGCTGCATGCACAATGAAATTTTGATAGCCTGGTTACTCAAACCATTCTATTTCGTTTGAACTCAAAACTTGGTTCCAAAGTAACCAAGTTCTAATTAGATCCAACCTATGCTTGACACCTCAAACCTTTGACAACCATGGCTTCTTTAAATAGTAGCAACTTAAAAGTAACCATTTTCATGCAAAAGTGGGCTATAGAAAAGTTGTCTCAAAAGTTTGCAAAAATGCCCATTCGGGTGAAAATTTTTGCATTTTAGTCATTCTGAGTAATTTGATTCCTATTCGAATTTTATTTTTGAAATTTCTTTGTAGATTTCTCTCCTTTATAATAAATGAAACCTTGTTAGAATGTCTGACAATTTTATGAATCCGTTTGCTATTTTTCCTTATTTTACGGTTAGGTACTAATTCTGCCAAATTTTGTCGAAACTAATTCGATATAGATCGTTGTGCCTTGAAATTTTATTTCTAGACTAATTATATCCATAGTAGCCTCCCATTAAATAAGTTTTTGATTTGATGACCATTTACGTAAATTTTCCACCTTAGAGACCAATTTGCAAATTTTTTGAAAGTCCAAGGGCTCTCGGTACAAATTTTAAATTCTTTCTTATTTGATTCCGCAATCATACTAGAATCACTTTTAGGTTATAATACTACTTGTTTCAACCTCGAAACTGATCTATCATCGATTCCTGCGAGTAATGAAATTTGTCGGCTAAGACTCGGTTATTATTTTTCCGAGTTATTTTCTAATTTTAGACTTTCTTAACCTAATCCATAAAATAACTTCTTTATACAAATTGATATGTATTCTTAGAGGAGTAAGGAGATAATATGACTGATGTAAGCATTATTTATAACTACGAAATTTATAATTTGCTATACATTTACGGACTTCGGTCAACTTGTTGACCGGCTTAAATTTCGTGCAGTTACATGTCCTCCACTACTGAGGAGACGGGGCGGGGCTGCCCCGTTTACATACATGGTAAGTGAATGAACAATCAGTTTGGCTTTCATATAAGAAAATAAGTTTAATAATTATAACTGTCATTGTTATATAATTGAACTGATTCTTTGCAAGATGTCACTTTATAGTAATCCTACTATATAATAGTGTCGTGAAGGCACACAATATTGTCCAAAACGACCCCGTATAAGACGAAATTTTCGTCCTAAAATTACCCAGGGATCGACACTAGTCGTTCCTTGACTGGTTTTATTTATTTATTTTTTTTGTGTCAGGCACGCAGGAGATCAGAATCAGACAAAAGGCCCATATTTCTTTGTTTGCATTCCTAACAGTCTTGAGCACCTAAAATGAAGGCTAAGAAATAATTTTATTTTTTTGCTTCTAAGTCATTTCTCTCTCTTTGTTTTTTTTTCTCTTTCATTTCAATTATTTTTTTCTTGTTATTCAGATCTCGAAAAAAAAATTCGTCACCACCATTGATTATATTGATTTACTCTCAATCTATAGACACTAATTGTGTTATATTTTTTTAGATTCTATTTTTTTTTTAAATTATGTTGTTGGTTATATTTGATATCTTAAAATATGACTAAAAATATATTTTTTTATTTACTTTTTGCCTCTCTTTTTGATGAAGGACTACAAAATATATATATATATATATATATATATTTTACTTTTAGTCTTTTTTTATCTTGTTATGATTTTTTATTTAAAGTTTCTTTCTTTTATGACTCGCACCTTGATTAGACACTTGTTGTTCTTTCATTTTTATCTTGTTATGATTTTTTATTCTTTTATCGCCACCATCGATTGTAATTTATTTTTCATAATTTATAGACTCCTATTGGTTAGACACTAGTCGTTCTTTAATTGGCTATTAATTTTATTATTCCAATTCTCTTTTTCCTATCACTCAAGTGTCGAAAAAAAAATCGTAATCATAATTCATTATTATTTTTCGTGCTTAATTTATAGACACACATTGTCTTATACTTTTTCTTATTCAAATTTTTAAAAAAAAAATTTCTAATATTTGTCAATATTAATATCCTAAAAAGATTAAAAAATAAATATTTTTTATAACTTTTCCCCCCTCCATTGGAAGATAGACACAAAGATAACTATTTTTTATTTACAATTTAGTCTTTTTTCTTTTATTTCATTTTCTCTTTGATTTTAGTTTTTTTTTTCTTGTCACTCGAGTGCCGAAATTTTTTTCATAATCTGTTGATTACAGTTTTTCTTAGTTAATCTATAGACGCCCGTTGTGTTATATATTTTTTTTATTGAAATTATTTTTAAAAAATAAAATTTTAACTTTTTACAAAATAATTTTAAAAAATAGCTATAGTTTTAAAAATTTTAAAAACTAGCAATTTTAGAAATTTGTAACACGTGGCAGAAATTTCTAACATAAATTTTATATGTAATTTTATTATTGTCAGAAATTTCTTACATGTGTTACGGCTAGTTTTTAATTTTTTTGAAACTCTGGCTATTATTTAAAAACGCACAGTCCAAAATAGCTATTTACCTAATTGACCCTTTCAAAAATTCTACTATTCATGAATATTAACATCCTAAAAAATAATTAAAAATATTTATTTTGCTTTTTGCCCTTGCCTTGAAGATGAGTTAAAAGATAAATATTTTTTTGCTTTTCAAACTTTTTTTCTTCCTTTTTTCTTTCTTTCTTTTTTAAATGTTCGAGTCTTCAAAAAGATTCTTCAACACGACAATCAATTGTTATATCATTTTTTTTAGATATCCATTTTACTTTCTTTTTTTTGTTTTTACAAAATTAGTGTTCAGTGAGTATTACAAATATGTGTGTGAAATAATTATTTTTTTTTTGTTTTTATTCTTTTTTCTACACTTTTAATTTAACTTCTCTTTATTTTGCTGCTCAGGTCTCGGAAAAAAAAAAGTTTGTCGCACCCGTTGATCGTTATTTGTTTTTTAAGTTATAGAAGCCCCTTTTATTACACTTTTTTTTTGAAAAAAATAATCTTATTGGTGCATATTGTATTATATATACACTAAAAAAATTATCGTTGTTTTCCTTTTAACCTTTGACATCAATTGTTTTTTTCTTCCTCGTATATATATATATATATATATATATATTTTAATTCTATATTTATAGTGAAGAAAATAAAATATGAGCCTAAAAAAATTGCCAAAAATAATAATTATTTTAATTTTTTTTGCCCGTTCTTTCTCTCTCACGCAGTTTTATTTAAATCATTTCTTTTTTATCACTCAGGTGTAAGATTTTTTTTCATCACAACCGTCAGCCATAATTATTATTTTTAATTTATCGACACTTATTACGTAGAATTTTCATATATTGTTCAATAAAAAAATGCGCACCCTGTAGAAAGAAAAAATCAAATGTATATATATATATGTATGTGTGTGCGCGCGCGTGTATCTAGAAAAAAATACTTTTGGAGAAACAAAAATTATAAATTTGAATAGTATACATATTTTCTTTTCATCTCATCTTTTCATCTCTTTATCTTTTTAATCGTTCGAGTCTTGAATTTTCTTGGCGGTTATTATTAGTTGTAATTTTATATTTATTTTAATATTTAATTTGTTCTATTTTTACATATATTTAGAACGAATTTTCTGAAGAAAAAAAATCCAAGCGCGGGCAACGTGAGTGTTTTGTCTAGTATTATATTAACAATGTGAAGTTTGTAATCGATGTCTATGAAGCTTTATATTTCTGAATCTCTTATTTTGTATTGTTATGCGCTCAACAAAATATTTGTTGCTCTAAAAGTTAAAAAATATGTTACAATTAATCAATTTCAGTTAAAATTTTGACTTCAAATTAATATAAAGCACGAGCATAAATGCCTGCGCTCTGCTGCGGGGCATTTTTAGTTTTTTATAAGATAGCAAATATTGTGAATTTAACAATATGTTAAGGAAAAAACATATAAAACACTGTAGAGTTTATATATAAGTATTTGATTTATTATATTTTACACTAAGATATTTTACATACATACAAAAAAAGGTAATAATATCAAATATTACATTATGATATGTTTTTCTTTATTCGATTTATATTTACATATACATATATATTATACATAAAGGAGTAAGTTGAGCTAGTTGCAAATTGTTATTTCGTCTTCTTCTTCTTCTCTTGTTTTTCTTGACTATAATGTTAGGAAAAAGAATAGTTAGAAAATTAATTTATTAAATTAAGCATTATAATAAAAATTTAAAAAGGTATGGTTACTTACCTTATGATTTTGTGTTTAACGGACTTTGTTGGAGTTATTTTTTTAAGAACTGTGATGGTAAAACTTGATTAATTTTATATTTTATTAAAATAATTATATGTAATTAAGAATATTGATTGGTAATTTTTTTTTTACCTTGGAGGCAATTGTTTTTTGGTTGGAGTTTTTGGATCTAAAGTTGCTGTAGTCGAAGATGGCAATGAAAATATTTCTGGCGGCTGGTCATCAAAATCCTCGAAACAACAATACCAGTTGTCATGCCACGCATTTTAAAATAAATCTGAAAATTTTTGGTGAAACCTTGTTCAATGACTAACTGACGGATCAGTAAATCCCTCGTCGATTGTCAATGTAGAGCACGGTCTCTTTATTAATATTTGTGCGGTTTTTCCAAAATTTGTTACTGTTGTTTCGCTTGTCTCGTCTTTAATTTGTGTACTGAGTCTATACATGTTATATAAATATTTATGAATAGTTAATATTTAATATGTTTTAATTAGTATAAATAAAATGTGATATAAATTAAGTAGATAATAAAAACTATGTATAATACCATGGCACTGGTAAACTCTGTAAAAATGCATGGTCGTCACACCACCATGTTGTGTCAGATGGTTTGACCATTTTGTTGCAGGTTGGACAGTTTGTAATACTAGTCTTGCCTTGTATCAAAGCCAATTATTATAGCTTTCACTGTGTACTTATCGTTCTGCAAAGCAGGAAAAAAATATTAATTTCATTGATTAAATATTTTGGTTCAATGATATCTATATATATTAATTACTTACTGGATCAAAATTTTTTCGAGCATTAATTTATCCTATTTTTTATTTTTTGTACATCCAAAGGATCTGTTGTCTTCGATGAAGGTGGCACAAAAGCTCAATTTTCTTTACTTGATTTGCAAATCTGCAAAGAATAAAGTAGTAAAAATTAGTGGTAATAAATAAAAGAAAAAAAAAAGAGATAGTTTATAAGAAATAAATATATGTAATTAAAATTAAAATGTTAAAATTTTGTAATTAATTATCTTATTTTCAGTGTTTGCACCTCCAGGATATTTAAATCAAAAAAATATGTTGTAGCTAAGGTACTTGTCACAAATGATTTTCCTGCATTATTATGAAAAAGATAAGTATTGTTATTATGATCTAAATATTATTTTTGAAATAATAGAAATATTAAAGTTCAAAAAAATTAACTAAATATTGCTTGACAGACATTGCTCTAAATATTACGACTGTTGTTTCGCTGGGTATCTGCATAATTTTTCCTCTAATTTTTCAACTGATGCGATCCTCGTAGTGAGAACCGGTGTTGTCGATCGTTTTCTTGTTGGACGACACGGACTGGATAGGAACCCCGTCAAAGACTCGGTTAGGATGCTGGAATTGACTCCACAACGGATACGGAATAGCCGTTGATAAGTCAATGGGTTGAGGAACGCCACAAACGGTTGCGAAAGGGCCGTTTGATAAGTTCAAGACGAATCGTCAAGCGTTGGACTTGATCGATTCAAGCTTCTGAGACAAACTCAGGAAGAAAATCTCAAAGGTGTTTTTCACAAATAACGTAGTCTATCTTTCTTATTGATATTAGCCTTTAAATAGGCTTGACACTTTTACAACCCTAATTGGAAACTAAAATAATTAAAATTCGGAAATATCCAAAAAGAATTCAAAAACTACTAAAAATAACCTAAAAACACGTCAAAGCTAAGAATTCGTCGGATTCGGGCGGTCGTTCGCGAAGTTGGGCGATCGACCGGCGCTCAATCTGCCTGATGCTTATTTCGGGCGGTCGTTCTCCAAGTCTGGGCGAACGTTCGTGGCACTGGGCAGTCGTTCTTGGCATTTGGGCGAACGTTCGGCTACAGCTCTGCCTGATGCACGCTGATGCACACCCGGACGCACTCGTTCACATTCCGTCGCATTTTGTCGAAAATCTCCCGCACAACCCTCAACCAAACTTGTTCCTAACCCTCTAAAAAGGCTAATAAACATAAGAAAGCTCAAAAATAACAAAGTTACAATAAAGTGACTCTAATATACACATAAAAACTCTAAACTAAACTAGCTTGAAACTTGATCTCGGATTGGCTGACGGTTCGTCGACCATGATCGTGTCATACTCCTCCTCTTCAAAAGGATTTGCCCTCAAATCCGAGCCATGGTAACCTGTAAAACATCAAGAACAACCCATTTCTCCCTCACTCTCTTTCCGTTTCTTTTTTTCTTTCTCTTCTTACTTCTCATCAGTTCTACCTTTCTCTTTCTTCCACATTCACTCTTTTTTTCCGCCTTCAATAGCTTATTTTCTTCTCTCAAGCACACAGCATACAATTGTATAAACTTTGAAATTCCAAAAAGGTTGGAAAAAAACGTACCACACGTAAAAACCAAATCAAAACTAGACTTGAAATCAAATTTTGAGATGATAAAATCTTACCTTAAGGTTGAAATAGAGTCTCTAAATCACTACTATAGGGTCGGCCTCCTTAGAGAAATTTCTTAAATTTTCTCTCTTTTCTTTCTCTCTTTTTCTTCCTTTTTCTCTAGACTTTTTTTTTTCTTCTTTTGTGTTTCTTGAATAACTCAGCCTTGTTTTTTTTTTTTTACTCCTAATGGGCATAGAGGGTGGTGTATTATGGAAGAAAATTAATTCTCATTACTGCCTCTTAATGCCCCCAATAAAAAAAATCACCCAAGTTACCATTTTTGGTTTGAACCTTATTTGGTAAATCTTGCAATGTATTTGGACTTAATCTTGGCTTTATTCACCTTTAAAATGCTATTTTTAAAACTATTTTTAGTACCGTGGCCATATATAAAACTACATGTAGTTTTGCCGTTTTTTCGCAAACCTACGCGTAGTTTTCGCACCTACTGAACATAGTTAATTTAATGTAGTTTTTTTTAAATACACCAAATTAAATAATAAATTTACATAACAAGAATTATAATTCAATAAATAAATATTTAATTTATTTATTGAAGGGTCGGACAATATTGGGTTGTCACAATCTCCCCTTCTTATAAAATTTTCATCCCGAAAATTGAAAGAAAGAAATAAAAGTACTAGGAGTCTTGCATATTACAATCTCCCCTACTTACAGAATTTTCATATCGAAAATTAAAATAACTCGGGGTAGTGAGCCTTCATATCATCCTCGCGCTCCCAAGTAGCTTCCTCGATCTTTTGATTTCGCAATAACACCTTTACCAAAGGTATGATTTTGTTTCTTAGCACCTTTTCTTCTCTATCCATGATCTTTACCGGTTTCTCTTCATAAGTTAGATCTTCATGTACCTCAATCGGTTCTTGGTTAAGGACGTGAGACGGGTCAGACACGTATTTCTTCAGCATAGATTCATGGAACACGTCATGGACTGATGACAATTCAGGGCTAAGGGCCAACTTGTATGCCACTTTTTCGATTCTTTGTATGATCTCAAAAGGTCCCACGGATCTAGGACTTAACTTTCCTTTCTTCCCAAATCGCATTACGCCTTTTAGTGTAGCCACCTTGAAAAACATGGCTTCTCCCACTTGGAAGTCTAGTGGTCTTCGTCTCTTGTCGGCATAACTCTTTTGTCGACTCTGTGTAGTTTCAAGTCGTTGCCGAATCTTTTTCACCGCTTCCGTCGTCTCTCTCATAAAATCTGTCTTTTTAAGACTAGATTGTCCAACTTCGTACCAGTGAACCAGAGACTGATACTTCCTTCTATACAAGGCATCGTACGGAGCTGAGCCTAGGGAGGCTTGGTAGCTGTTATTGTACGAGAATTCAATCAATGGTAGCTTCTTATTCCAAGACCCACCAAAATTCATTATGCAAGCTCGTAACATGTCCTCCAAATTTCGAATGATTCTTTCTGACTGACCATCCATTTAAGGGTGAAAAGTTGTGCTAAACTTTAGCTGTGTCCCTAACGCTTTTTGCACGTACTTCCAAAAGTGTAAAGTAAAACGAGCGTCTCGATCTGAAATAATCGAAGCAGGTACACCATGAAGTCGTACTATATTAGGTATATAAATCTCAGCCAATCTCTCCATTGAGAATGTGACCTTGATTGGAATGAAGTGGCATAGCCCTCGATAGTCCTTGGTAGACCTACCACAAAATCTATTGTAATCTGGTCCCACTTCTATTTTGGGAGTTGTATGGGCTACAACTCGCCAACGGGATGCTTATGCTCGGTTTTGATCTTCTGACACGTCAGACACTTACTAACATATTTAGCCACATCCATTTTCATTCCATTCCACCAAAAATGTTCTCTTAGACCTTGGTACATCTTTGTCGCCCTAGGGTGGACGAAATAAGGTTTCTCGTGAGCTTCGAAGAGTATCTGTTTGCGTATATCTACATCATTTGGTACACAAAGTCTTCCTTCTAGGTGTAAAATCCCATCCTCTGAAAGCGTGAAAGTCGTCTCTTTTCCTTCACGAATTCTTTTCATTTTATGGACTAGCTCGAGATCGAGCGCCTGGGCTCCTTTCATTCCATCGAAAATAGTGGGCTGGATTGTCAAATTCGCCAAGCTTTCCACTATGAGTTCGATTTCGAGTTCATTGATCTCTCTTTGCAATTCTGGGTGAAGGGTTTATATAGACATGAGCTTGGCTTCTTCTTTTCTACTCAGCGCATCCGCGACACTATTCGCTTTCCCCGAGTGATAGTGGATCTCATAGTTATATTCTCTTACCAACTCGAGCCACCTTTGTTGTCTCATGTTGAGGTCTTTCTGAGTAAAGATATACTTGAGGCTCTTATGGTCTGTGAAAATCTCACATCTCACCCCATAGAGGTTGTGTCTCCAAATCTTCAAGGCAAAGACCACTGCCGCCATTTCTAGGTCGTGTGTCGGATAATTTCTCTCATGATCCTTCAACTGTCTTGAGGCATAGGCTACTACTTTTCAGAACTGCACCAAGTCCCACCTTTAAGGCGTCGCTAAAAATGACTCATGCTTCACCACTTATTGGAATTATAAGTATTAGTCTGGTCATCGGCCTACGTTTCAGTTCGCAAAAACTCTCTTCACACTTCTCAGCCCATTCATACTTCTTTCCTTTTCGAGTGAGGGCGGTAAGCGGGGCTGCTATCTTTGAAAATCCTTCGACGAATCTTCTATAGTAGCCTGCTTGAGAATTTGCCGTACAATTGATGTTCTTTTAAGGTCTGGAGTTCTAGTATCAAATGCTCTTGGTGTTCTTCTTGATTCCTCGAGTAGATAAGAATATCATCGATGAAAATGATGACAAACTTATCCAAATACTCACGGAAGATTCTGTTCATAAGGTCCATAAATACTGCGGGGGCATTTGTGAGTTCGAAGGGCATCACCGTGAACTCATAATGGTCGTATCGTGACCTAAATGCTGTCTTTGCGATGTCGCCCTCCTTTACCCTCAACTGATGATAGCCAGAGCGGACATAGATCTTTGAGAAGACTGATGCTCCCTTAAGTTGGTCGAATAGGTCATCGATCCTTGGAAGGGGGTATTTATTCTTTATGGTCACCTTGTTGAGCTCTCTATAATCAACGCACATCCTAAAGGTTCCATCTTTCTTTTTGACAAACAAAACTGGCGCGCCCCATGAGGAATGACTAGGGCAGATGAAGCCTTTATCCAAAAGTTCTTGAAGCTGTGTTTGGAGTTCCTTCAACTCGGTAGGAGCCATACGGTAAGGTGCCTTCGATATTGGTCCTGTTCCGGGTAGTAGCTCAATTTTGAATGAGATTTCTCGCGATAGGGGCAAACTTGGAAGCTCCTCGAGAAATACTTCTATAAATTCCCTTACTACTGGTACTTCCATCGGATCTAATTTCTTCTCATTGCTTTTATCCACAACCGATGCTAAGAAGCCTATACATCCGTTGGCCAACATCCTTTATGCTTGTATGGACGAGATTATCATTTTATGATTTAGCAGCGACCTTCCTTTAAAGGCAAACTTTTCACCATTGCTTGGCTTGAAAGTAACCTTTCGGTTATAGCAGTCGATGATCGCATTGTTCCTTCTTAGGAAATTCATTCCTAGAATGACATCAAAATCCTTCATCTCAATTGCAATAAGATCAACCTTTAAGGTGACGCCATTGATCTTTATCAGAATTTGTCTCAAGAAAAACTCTGATAATAAAATCTCACCCGAAGGTAGAGATGGAATCCTTGAGGTTCTATTCTTATCACTACTTATACTAAATGCCAGTTTAGTTGAAATAAAGAAATCAGTAGTACCAGAATCAAAGAGCGTATACACGTCATAAGAGGCGAGAGAGAGCTGACCTAATACGACATTAGAGGTACTGGCTATAGCATCTGCATTGGTATACGCGTATAGCTGTGCTTATGGTGGAGATGCCTCCAATCTGCCTTGTGAGATCTGAGGTCCTTCCAAGGTGGGTTGCATGGCATTTACGTACGTGCGATGCTGAATTCCTCTATTGGAATTGATTGTTTTGTATCTGGTTATGCTTGAGGCAATCTTTCACAAAATGCCTGCTCTTTTCGTAAGCAAAGCAACTCAAGGTTCCCCTACGACATTTTCCAGGGGTGATTCTTACCACAAGTCTTGCATGGCGGATGCGGAGTGTAATTATTTCTCCTCTGTTGTACATATCAGTTTATTTGTCCTCTGTTGTACATTTTGGTTCTCGTGGGACTGGTTCCCATTAGGTTTCCCTCTCTTCTTGTTATTGTGACCATTGTTGGTGTTGTTGTTGTACTGATTGGTATCCTAATTTCTAAGCCTATTATGATTATTGGGCCCACCTCCTTGGGATTTCTTGTGATCCCCATTCTACTTCTCCTTAGTTTTCTCCTCTTTACGAGCTTGAAGAATTGAGCCCGTTCTTCCTTGACTTAGGCCAAACGGTACTCGGCTCTCATTGCCCGTTCTACACATTCTGCTACTGTAACAGGGGGTTGGTTCTCACTGTCAATTGCCATTGAAAGCTCGGGCTTGAACATTTCCATCATTCTTCTAACCCGTTCTTCTTCAGTAGGCACGAGGTGAGGACAAAGTCGTGCCAATTGGTTAAACTTAGTGACTGCCTCAGTCATCGTCATGCTCCCTTGCTTCAAATAATTAAAATCTCTTTGTTGTGCATTCATCGCTCTCATGTTAAAAAACTTAGTGTTGAATTCTACCACAAAGTCATTCCAACTCATGCCATCGATGTTTCTCCTCAAAGCCACTGTTTCCTACCAGTATTGGGCGTCCTTCTTTAGCACAAATGAGGCACAATGCACCTTCTCTTGATCTGTTAAATTCATAAAGTCCAAAATCACTTGTAGGCTAGACAGCCACTTAGCAGCAACTAAGGGATTAGATGATCCTTCAAACTCGGGCGCACACATACGCCTAAATTTCTCATACATATCCCCTCTAGGGGGCACTGTAGCGACGGGGTTCACAACAGGATGTGGTATAAGCTGAGGAGGTGGTACATCTTGAGGGGCAACGTGTTGGTTCTGGCCGACCCTTCTTTGTTTTAGTTCAGCTCTTAATTCCTGCATGACAACTTCTTGGGCCTCCAAACGTTGCTGGAGTACCACCACTAGGTTTGCCAAGTCCGGCTAGGCCTGAGGTTAACCAACTGGTTCAGGGATAGGGGCAGCAGCGTTTGCTCTACCGCAGCCTCTACCTCTCCCTCCTCTCGGAGCAGCTCCCCTTCCTCTTCCACGACCAGCCACTGGGGCAGCCACCCCTTGTCCAACCGCTAGTTGAGCTGCTTGGTTTTCTTGTTCCCCAGCTGGATTCTGAGCGGCACATCTCACAGCTCTAGTTTGATGAATCGGCTTCATTTCTCAACTTCTGTTAAGGGGGTAAATTCCTCACGTTAATATTTTTTCATAGTTTCAAACTTGGTTGTTGAAAACTTCTTACAACATCATACTCATACATCAACACTCATATTATAACTTACCAAATCATTTAAGAGATAACTCTAAGCATAATCCATAATATTTCTTTTATTTATAAGAAATATAACTTAATACATTATTCATGGAATCATAAAGCAATCATAGCTTGTCACATAACATAACATAAGAAAATGCTAACGTAGTTCATTTAAAACAATCCATCCATAATAATAATATTAAAAATAAAATTTAAACTAAAATTTAATTTTCATTGTCGACTTCATCCTCAGATGGGTCTTCTTCTTCTTCACTCTCATCCTCCGTAGGGGCTGCTCCTTCATCAGCTTCGGGTGGAGGGGCTGTAGGGTTGACTGGTCCTGATGGCGGGCCAAAATACCTTATGACGTATAAAATAGTACTCATACTTCTGCTGATGTCCGGGAGACCGGTGGATATTCCATCGCAGCTCGTAAATCCTCTGATAGGCCTACTCGAAAAAGATCTATTAGCCCCATATCATCTACGTCTTCAGGCGCGACTTGGACAATATTCTCATTAAATCGGAGGACATAGTCTTGGTCTCCTTTGCTAGGAAGTCTATCCCAAACCCAACATCTTCCTTCGTACTCCGCCCTTCTCCTTCGTTGCTCAACTGCGTATGGGTTGAAGTAACCTCTCAAGGTCTGACACAACTCTGCCCAGCTACCGTCAGAGGGAGCGTCGTACTGGCTTGCCCACCAGAAAAAGGCTTCGCCTTTGAGATAGTAGGAAGCGAAGTCAGCTCGAACTTCCTCCCTTACGCGACACCGACAAAGGAGAATGTTCATTTTGTTGATCTATTCCTCGAGCTTGGCCACGTCTGAACCATCGAAGGTAGGAGAGTTCGATCTCGACAACACTACCATAGTTTCGTGTTTGCTTATGGCACTTTGTGATCTTGTTCTTACCATGACGTCTACAAGAATATTAGCCGTAAGTACCTATAAAAATTATTCCAATTTAAAAGAAAAACTTACCTAGGTTGTAACGTTGACCTTGTGCCGAGTAACGAGGTAGGGTGGCAAAAAAACTGCTCAGATACCAACTGTTACGACCCGACTTTTCGAGTCGTCAAACTTACTTATCTTACTTATTAAAATCTTGTAAAAATACCAACTATTTTTTTAACATATCATTAACTCAAACTTGTTTATAAAAGAAAAGGTCTCGTAAATTAAAATAATAAAACCTTGACATAAAATAAGTTCACACATCTTAAGTGTCATACTTACTCATAGAAAATATAAATATAAATATATAATATCTCGTATAAATAATTTGCGGAAGATAGTGGTTTCCATAACCCTCGCCTCGCCACTTCAAGCACTGTCGAACACCAACCTATGGTACGTCACACCATAGGTTTCTTACCTAAAGTACGGACGAAAAACGAAGTGAGCTAAAGCCCAATGACATACAATTAATACTCACATAACATGATATGCAATGCATGACCAAATTAGTTTCGATTATTTAATCTATTACTAATCTTTCTAGAGGATCCTCATCATATAAGTGTACGTACCGAGTTGCGCGCCGAACTAATAAACAATGAGGGCGTACAGGTCCTCGACGACCATAGATCTGTCATATCATATCTTTTCATAAAGACCGTCCTATATTACCCTTAGGTCGACTCAAGGGACGGTATCATAACCTCACTTGTATGGGTGGTACGACACAGTGTTTAAATTTATGTTTCACTTATTAAATCTTGTGACATACAACGTGACATAACATAAAATAACGTAGCTCATCATATCATCATATTGTTCATAACATAGTTTAATGAAACTTGCTTAGTGATTATAAACAAGGTCATGAACGTCAATTCATAAACATATTCATCATCATACATGACATCATCATACACATGAAAATATAACATTATCATGACAAAGCATATCATTTTTTTTAACTAAAACGTACTGTAGTGAGATTGTACTCACCTTGATTGTTCAAACACTTAGACTTTATCGTACTTCGGTGCTTGGTCACCTCGGCGCTCTAACACCTAGGATCATGACATAAAGTCAAAACTAACCATTCGAAAAATTCTTTAACCTAAATCAACTCTCTAAGGTTTGATTCTGAGTAACGCTTGGTGATTAACATTAAAATATTTCATGATAAAAAGTTTTAAAACGATTACATATTAACGTAAAAGTGTTCATCAAGAAGTCCCCAGATTCACGGGACGACTAATAAAACTTAATTATAAAATTCATTTATTAAAATTAAATAATTTGACCTATATTAAAATTTTACTTTAGACCCTATAATTTTAATAAAATTACAATTTAGTCCTTATGGAAAGAATTTTGACAAAATTATCCTTTTATAAAATTATCCCAAATTTTATAGGTCATTAATATACATGAAAATAATGATTTTTCTCTTCTTCATCATTTTAAAATTTGGATTTAAAACTTACTAAAAATAGAAACGAATTTAAGGATTGAATTTTAATTCAATAATATTATTAATTACGCTCAAAATCCTTGAAAATATTCCGAAGTAACTCCCCATTATTTTCAAATATCTACAACTTTTCAGTTATAATTTTAAAAAAAATCAACGCATAATAATATTCTTTCACAAGGTAGAAATAAATATACGATTTTGATTAAATTAGAGACAGATTTGGCAAAAATAATATTTCTGAAAAGTTATTCCAAATTAAATTTTCTACATTTTCTTCTTCATATTAAAAACCCATAGATGACGTTAAAATGATCAAAATATTGAAAAACCTTCAACTGCACAATCTATCTAGAAAGACCATACCGAGCATATCATGGTTCCGGAATTTTAAAAATTAATTTACATATTAATAAATTCTAAAATTTAATATGTAATATTTACACATATATATTGATTCACTAAAAATTTATTTTTGATGGAAATATTTGTTTCATACATAAAATATCAACGCTTATATGTATTTTTTTTAAACTGCCGTACTACAAAAGCATATCTGCGCAACTTATGCATCCGGATTTTTTATAGAAAAATATACATATTATCTAGGTCTTAAATTTAATAGAGATGAAATATACATAATAATATACGTTCATGATTTTTTTGTTAATTTTTAGAGCCTTATTAAGTCATAAAATAATACGCCCAAAATCTTGCAGAAAGCACCCAAATTTTCAGCATCTGAAATTTTCATTTTTTACATGTAAAACATGACTCTAAAAATATAATCATGCTAGATTTCAACCCTCAACAATCTAGATCTCTTATACACATGACTCTAAAAAAAACGTACCACGTAAAAACCAAATCAAAACTAGACTTGAAATCAAATTTTGAGATGATAAATCTTACCTTAAGGTTGAAATGGAGTCTCACTACTATAGGGTCGGCCTCCTTAGAGAAAATTCTTGAATTTTCTCTCATTTCTTTCTCTCTTTTTCTTCCTTTTTCTCTAGACTTTTTTTTTTTTTTTTTGCTTTTGTGTTTCTTGAATAATATGGCTGATTATAACTCACCCTTGTTTTTTTTTTTACTCCTAATAGGCGTAGAGGGTGGTGTATTAGGGAAGAAAATTAATTCCCATTATTGCCTCTTAATGCCCCTAATAAAAAAAATCACCCAAGTTACCATTTTTGGTTTGAACCTTATTTGGTAAATCTTGCAATGTATTTGGACTTAATCTTGGCTTTATTCACCTTTAAAATGTTATTTCTAAAACTATTTTTAACATCGTGACCATATATAAAACTACATGTAGTTTTGCTGTATTTTCGTAAAACTACGCGTAGTTTACGCACCTACTGAACATAGTTAATTTGAAGTAGTTTTTTTTTTAAATACACCAAATTAAATAATAAATTTACATAACAGGAATTATATTTCAATAAATAAATATTTAATTTATTTATTGAAGGGCGAACAAAATCGAGTTGTCACAAGCTTAAATTGGTTCGCATCAACGGCATTGAACATGGCGTTCAAGGCTTTCGAATTGTTATTCGCCTACTTATTTTCATTTGCAGTGCACTCAACCTCGGGCTTTAGCACAGATTCTCTTTTATCGTTCCTTGTCATAAGATGATCCTAACCAGTCAAAATCGCCTTCCATGCTTTCTCATCAACTGACTTGATGAACGCCTTCATGCGTGCTTTCCAATAGGAATAATTTGTTCCATCAAGCAACGGTGGACGTTGTACGGAGCCTCCTTCTCTGAGAAAGTCCATCTCGTCAAAATAGATCTGAAAAACCACGGATCTCGCTTAAAGCACAAGCGACCCTCTCTGATACTAATTGAAAGAACTGTTTTGTTAGTAGATGTTCCTTGTTGGTGATAGAACACTTCCAAGGAACACAAGAAATAACTAAAACCGAGATTAAAAAAAAAATATGACGTGAACAGTAACCAAAAGTTCAGCGAATAAAGTAAATAGCACACGGAAATTGGTTACATAGTTCGGCTCTCGCCTACATCGCGGGGCCTTGCCCAAATGAAACGATCCACTAGAAAATTTCAAACGAGAATACTCAGACTTATACAAGACTTTGACTCCCTCAACTTACAAACAAACCCTTGATGAGATCCCCTCGCCTTACAAACAAACCCTTGATGAGATCCCCTCGTCTACAAATCACACATCCCGTGTAATCTCTCACCAATTTCCCATTACAAAATTCACTCAACCATATACACTCAACAACACGGTTTATAGAACACCGTGTGAACACAACTCACCAGAGTGTAAACATATATCCAGAAATAAACCTAGAAAAGCACTCAGCTCACTCACTCTCTCCATATGACTCTCTTGCTTTTTCTTCTTCGAATGATCAGATAATATGGATAGGGAAGATGACAAGATGACCAAGAATAATCTCCAAAAGGAAAGACAATAAAGATGCAATAAAAACTTGGCCAATGATGATTATTTTCGGATCAAAATAATCATCAATGTCAACAGCTAATATTTTCACGCGTTCCAGCTCTGTGTTCGAACACCGCGTGATATATATGGTAATAAATCTTCCAGGTCAGCTCTTCACACACGAACTTGCCATATAAAGACTTCATGTTCGAACTCCACGTGATATATAAAGAAACAAATCCTCTAATCAGCTCATCACACACAAACTTGCCATATAAAGACTTCGTGTTCGAACTCTGCGTGATATAAAAGGAAACACAATCAAGACAACCGTCAGACTTGCCAAATATACATCAGGCGTCGCAACACCACGTGAAACACATAAAAAACGTTCCAAACTTATTTGGCAAGAGAATATCTGAAAATCAACAAGCATCCTTGACCTTCTATTGAGAGAAAATCATATCATATCATGCATGGTCAATACCCATTAATACTGAATAATATATTGAATCAATAATCCGACGAATGAAATAAAGAAAATAAATTAAATTCGTCCAAATCAACCAATCTTCACTTGCCAGATATATTTAGTGTTCGAACATTGCGTGCGACATCCGCAAGAAAACACCATAACTCATCCAAAAACCACAGCAATCTTCAAGATTAGACATAGACAATCAAAAATACCATCAATCAATGAAATGTGATTTTGTCAATTAAAATACCAATAATCAAAGCACTAACAATAATTATAATAAGTTATTGACTCTGTTGGAACCAATGATAAAATATATTGATTGGTTTCATCAGCTATTTTAATTTTAGGAGATACAATTGCACGTTGTCTTAGATATTCAATATTATTGAAATTATGAATAAAATCATCGTAGATTGAGTGCGTAATTTTTTCGATTTGATTCGAATAATAATGAGTAAGAATTTTTCAGGTATTTTTATCCATATAGCGTCTTCATTTTCTGTATCTTTGATTCCAGTTTGAAATACCGTTACCAATATCTAAAATTCAATTTGAGAACTCTATAATTTCATATTTTTCTTCTGTTAATATGTTATGTTTCAGTCTCATATTTTCTGTTAAGGTTAAAATTTTAAAATATGGCCAACGATAAGAATTAGTTATAGTTGCGTCTATTATATGTTCTTTTATTCCAGATGATATTGCCGGTAAAATTTGTCGAAAATCGCCCCCAAAACTATAGTCATTCTTCCAAATGGTTCGTCACAATTATATCTTACATCTTGTAATGATTTATCTAAAGCTTCAAAATAATATTTATTATTCATTGGTGCTTCGTCCTATAATATAAGAGATGTTTTTTTCAATTAACTTTGCTAATTGAGTATGTTTTTTAATATGACACGTACAAAAATTTATCTATAGATAATGGTATTCGAAATCTGGAATGTGCAGTTCTTCCTTTTGGTAATAATAAAGACGCTATTCCAGATTATCCAACAGCTAAAATAATTTCGTTTTTAGATCTGATTTTACTAATAATTGCATTCCATAAATATGTTTTGCCTCTTCCTCCATTCTCATAAATAAAATATAATTTTTTATCTTGATTTTTAATAGAATTTAAGATTTTTTCATAAATATATTCTTGTTCGTTATTTAAATTTTTTTACTAAATTTGAATTCTCTTTTTTTAATTTGTTTATATCATCATTTAATTCTTTTCTTAAAACTTTATTATTCAAATCGTCAATCAATGATCTTGTTGGTAAAGGAATATTGAGATTTTTTAAACTTGATAAATTTAAATTTAATAATTTTTCTAATTCATATAGTACATAATTATATAATTCAACATCTGGTATTTGAAAATTTGATTGTTAAATAGTTTTTTAATCTTATATATAACGTCATCATTTATAAGATTCCAATGTTAGTTTAAGAGTTTTATTGGCTTGTTTACATTGCAAAATAAAAAAAAATTGTAATAAATAAGTGTCTTAATTGATTTGATGTTGACCAAAATGAAGCTTCTATAATTGAATCATTCAATTTTTGGTCATCTCCAAGTAATCATAATGCATGACATGCTGATTGATATGTTAGATATGTAATGCTATTAATTGTTCGAAGCTGTTCAAAGCTAGTAATCCATTTTTTGATGATTTAGTAATAATCTTAAGAAATATAACTCACCAGCATTTGGATAAGGTCTTCCTATTATGTGACCAATTTGTCGAGATGTCCAAATTTTATCTTTATTATTTCATACTATTTTTTTTAAAAAAATTGTGTATATGTAAGTTCTCAAGCTTTACTATTTGATTTATTTATTTATGTCCATTCAATTAAAGTTGTTTTTTTAAATTTCTGGTTGTTTTATGATATTATTAAATCGTTGATTTGAGTGAAATGTAATATTTTGCATATGTGATAAGCGAATTGATAATCGTTGAACAGCTGAATTTTTATGATGTATTGGATACTCATATAAACTCCACATAGCTTCGTATAGTGTTATATGCCGACAATTAATATAATTTTTTGTTTCATCAACTTCTTGATAATTTGTTTGTTCTGAATTTTTTGTAGATATATTATATTCTAAAATAGCTCTAATTCGATCAGGTCCTTTTGCTAGTATTTAAATAAATATTTTATTAACATAGATTGAGAACAAATTTCAGTATTAATATGTGCACTAAATTTTAAGAATAATTCTCTATTGTAAGGACAACAAATCTATTATCTAATTTAATATTTTTTTTGACAAAAAATTTGCATTTCTACATTTGTAATTAATGATTCTATTTTCCTCAATTAATATTTCATTTCTAATTTTTTTAGGGAATTTTTTTTAGCAAAGTGAATTTTTCGTACATGTAGCATTATTTTTAGCAAATTCACATAGTCCATGCATTATAAATTCAGCTACTACATTATATCCTAACGGATATTTTTGTGAATTAGGTATTTCTACAGAGATTATTTTATCTATTTGTGATGGTTAATGGATTTTTTTCATTAGGCAGTAGCCAAAATAAGTAATGACAATGTGATAATCCCTTTTTTTGGAATTCAACAACATATAGATCTGCGATAATTGTTCCAAATATAGTTCTAGATTTAATTGTCGATAACATTTCGTTTAATTTCATTTTTAAACACTCTAGCAATTATATCTGGCCTATCATCGGGTTTTTGGCCTGATATTGCAGTGAGGGCTCGCATAAGTTCAAGCCATTTTGGATTGCATGTGAATGTTATAAATAAATAAGAATTTTCATATTGTGTGCAAATTGTCATAGCATCTTGATAATTTTGTATCATATATCTAGGACTTCCTGTGTGACTTGATGGAAGAATAATTCTTTTCCCTATGGCATTTACATATGTATCTACTTTTGTTATAGCATCATGAATACCTTGATAAATTTCTGATCTTAAAGTCTTTTGATTTTTTCTAATATAATCTAATCGATCTTTTTCTACAGAAGCATATGCATCAACTAAATATTGTTGAAATAATCTATCACTTTTAAATAAAGTATTGGCTAAATTTTGGCATTGTTGTAGTTGATAACAATAAAATGCTCTCAAGAGAATTCTTTTTCACGAAGATTGTTGATCACTGTTTTGATTCCTTATATTTAAATCAATTCTATATTAATCTTCTCCACAAGGAAATAATAATAGAAATTGTAATAACATATAAGATGGATGTAGTTTTGTGATTCTTTGAAAATTATTTGATCTACTTTCAACTATGATATCTCTTCTTTTATCATATTCACCAATGTTTCCAACAATTAATCTGCCAATGGCATTTGAAGTTGGTAAATCATATTGACTATTGTCTGAGTTTCGTCGGCCTATTAATCTTAGTTTTACTGAAGGTATTTTTGTTTCTTTATATCTATCTTTTATTGTTTGAAAATTTTTTACTAATACATTTATTTCATCTAACATTTTTATTAATTTATAGAGTATTAATTCAATCATATTCTTTTAATATTCATCTAATGAAAATGTAAAGATTCTATTTTGAATCTCATTTTCTGTGTTATATATATAGAGTTGTGTAAATTTTGGAGGATTATTATCTGTAGGCAACAAAGATTCTAATAAATGATGTACTTGACCACTTATTTTAAAGATATTTGGACCATGAGAATCACTTATACTTGAATATATATTTGCTCCATTGATGTAAAAGCTAACATTGAGTTTAAGGTCTGAATATTTTTTTCTATAATAAGTACTTTCGAGTCCACCATTATAATTTAATAAATTATTTAAAACAATAGGAGTTTCTTTTAATAAATGTAAGTTAATATTTTTATTTTTACAGTATAAATTAAATTTGGATGAACCATTTTCATTTGATCTTTCGCTAAACCAAAATAAAGCATCACAATATTGGCAAGTATATGTACAACCTTCATGATCTATATAGAATGTGTTTGATAAACTTGTTTCATATATTGTTAGTGTTTGTAGATTTGAAACTATCTATATTCTCTTTGAAGTATATCTCGAAATATTAATTACATCATTATTATAGTTCTCATTTTCATAGTTTAAAGATTATATATTTGATGCAACAAAATTTAAATTTTTTTATTTTGATAACATTTTTTTTTCTTAAAAGTTAAATAGGCTAAATTATTTCTTTTTTTTTTTCATTTGACTATTGAATAATTATTAAGAAAAAAAATATTAGCTGAATTATTTCCTTTTTTTTTCATTTGACTATTGAATAATTATTAAAAATAGAAAAAAAAATAATATTGAAAACTATCAAAGATTGATAAATATTAAATACAATTGTCATAAATTGAGACTAATTAAAATCTAGATAATAAATAAACATAAACAAATAAAAATATTAATGCTATCCAAAAAGAATTAAATTATGTGTTATAGATGCTTAAAATACTTATGCATTTAAATTAACAAAACTAAGTTTCATAAAATTTTAGTATATTTTTAAGATATTTTGATATAAAACTTCTTTTTTAATTTTCAAAAAATGAATTGTTTCATTAATTTTATTTAAACTAATTTATTACTTTATTTTGCCTACGAAATAAGAATAAGCTATGAAATTAACTTATTTCATCATTTATTATTATTATGGCCACAAAATATCTTTATATTTTTAAAAATTTAAAGTCTTATATTTTTTAAATAATAATAAAAATCAATTATGTTATAATTATTTTGTGAATTAGTATTTAGGAGCTTAGCACAAAAAACTAATCTCTAGTCACCAATCCCTAAGATAATTTTTAATTATTGTTTTTCTTTATTATTAAATAAAGACTATAAATCATATCAAATTATTTTTATCTTTAAACATATTTATGCCTATCGATATATATTTTTTTGAATACTATTTCTTGATGGCTACTTATTTATCAATGCTTGTTTTGATTTTTTAGTTAGCCCTATCATACGGATTTTTTTAACGTATTTAATATCTAAATATAATAAAATTAATTATTATTGTTATTATAGTATGATAAATATATATATCTTTTAGCAAAACATAATATTGCTATATATGATTCTATAAAATATATTTAATTGAATCAATATCAAAAAGTTTTGTAAGGAATTATTTGGTAGTTCAAATGCTAATTTATTTTTTATTACCATTTCTTATTAACCGAAACAATTTATATCATATTATTAGTTTCACAAACTATATTCGTACTATATTTATAGTGGAATTATTTCTTTAATTAAACTCATATCCTTAAAATTATATAGTCTATTAGTTGTTGCTTTCGCTCATTAGCTATTGATTCTATAAAAATTACATTTTGTATGGATTATTTTTCTAATATCTAGTATATATGATAAAAATTAAATAAAATAATAATAAAAGCATACGTTGAATAACAGTAATCCAAACGGCCTTAAATAAACTGAAAATAAGAAAAAATAATAATAAGTTTTGTTGGGTCTAAGGACTTACTTCTTTGAGTACCTGCAATTAAAGAATGAAAATAATATAAGCACATTATCATGGTCAAAATTAAGCAAATTAAAAAATATAAAAATTGATGTATTTCTTTTTGATATAAAAAGAGAAAAGAAAAAAACATGGCTCGGTTTTTTTTTCTTTATCAGCAATATGTACCGGCCAAACATATTCTGTATCATACTTAAGTAACATACAACAAATAAATAACTTATGACATCAAATTAAGTAACATACAACAAACAAACAACTTATGACATCAAATTAAGTAACATACAACAAACAAACAACTATATAACCGAACAACAAACAACAAATATTTATGACATCAAACTTAAAACATACAGAAAGGAAGAATAAGACACACCTCAGCTCAACGCATATTAGTAATATTTGGTCAGGAATGAGCAACAGAAAGTTAAAAGCAATAGTAAATTGTATTTAGACAGAGAAGATGTAAGCTGTAGAGTATGATGGTTTTTTTTTTCTTGGGGACGGTTATGAAAAGTTTAGAGTAGATTAATAAGAAATCAGCATACTAATTAAAAATCTAAATTAAAAAATTAAAAAAATATGATAAAAATCTTTACAATTAATGCAAAGATAAAAGCAGATTATTCTAGAATAAAGTAAAATTTAACAATGAAAAATTAAAAATTTATTTATATGAGGAAATAGAAAACTTCGGAATTCAAAAAATGTGAAAAAATAGGTAAATAATAACAGAAGACAAATTATTAAATAACTACTGCAAATAGATAACTCAGTAATAAATGTTAAATGATTTCAGCACAATATATTTTTCAATATGACAGAAAGCACTGTTAATGAATAGTTCAACACAATCATAAAGAATTCAAAAAATCTTTACCAATCAGATTGAGATTTACAATACCGAGGTATATCAAATATTATTTTATCATTCAATTAAAGATTTCAGAGAAGTGTGTGGTTCGAAGAACAGTAATAATGCTAACTTAATAATTATAGAAAAACACACATAAATATCTGGAATGGGGGACTCGTATTTTCATCAACCAAACTGACTTAAAACGGATAAATGACATAAAAAACAAACCTAATATCAGATATAGAAAAAGTCAGAAATCAAAAAAAATTCTAAATCCAGCAGAAATTGTAGTCCCAAACGAATATCGAAAATCCAAATCAAACATTGTTAAAAGAAATTAAAAAGAGAATAGAGAAAGAGAACTTAACCGTTTCAACAGTAGTCAATTCCACAATATACCGACAATTAGATCTCCACAAAAACCATGAAATAATCAAACTTCATATCAACAAAATTAATCACATAATCAATATAAGACATGAACACACCATAAAAATAATAGAATCGAAATTAACAATATTTAAACCTAAATATTTAAAATGTACATGATAGAACCTACCTGTGAAATTCACTGTAATAACTTAGCGTACGGCTATAGTGGAAAGAATATTTTGACACAAATAAGTAAAAATAAAAAACCTATGCAAAAATGATATTTTACACAAAAATTAGCACTTTTTTTAGCTAAGAAAATAAACAGGAAATGAAATCACTTTAACTTATACTTATACTTATACTTAAACTTTGGTGCGGAAAGTAGAGATATTTTTTTTTTTTGGTACTTATATTTAATACGAACATCATCTTTATTATTTGAATACCATAACAATAATCGTCTAGAAGGAAAACATAATCATATGAATAAATAAATAAATAATATTTGTCTGAATGGAATACTTATTTATATGATACTTTATAAGGCGGAAGATTTCTTTATTAATGGTTTCCATTGCCCGCCTCGCATGCCTTGCACCGCCAATGCACAATCCATCATCAAATCATAGATTTCTTACCTACAGTACGAAGGAAAAACTTGGTGAGCTAAAGCTCAGTGAATATAATTATTTTCTCACAAAAACATAAGTATGCAATGCATGACAATTTAGTCTTCATTATACATTACATACTTTTACTTTAACTTGCTTTAACTTCTTCTTAGAGGATCCTCATCATGGTGTCGTACCTCATGGAGTGTGCTCAGTTAATAGTCAGCGAGGGTTGCAAATCCTCGATGAGTAAGGCAAAACATACATAACATGGGAAACCGTCTCCTTGTTGCCCTTGGGTAGTCACAAGGAGAACGAGCGGTACGACACATCTTTTAACTTGGTCATCACTTGTTTATTTAAGTGACATGCTTCATGATCATAAACTTGAACATCATAACTTGAACATCATACTCATGCTTATAACTTATAAAAATATAAAACACGACAATATACTTGAAACATTTCAATATGTAATACATCATCATAACATCGTCATGAAAATATTTACGTCACATAACATTGCATATCATTTTATTTTGAACTACTTCGTACTGTAGTGAGATTGTACTCACCTTAAGTGAAGCGTTCTAACTTGTGCTTTTTGTATGGTGTCAGGAGCTAGTGGTAAACCTAAACATAAACTTATCATAAGTATCTAAACATGAGTACTAATGTCTCATCTAAAGGGGCAGAAATCTTTAAAAACGAGCTTTTGTAAAATTATTTCCTTATATATAATAAGTCTGTAACGGTACGTTAGTAATTACTGAAACGTCCCCGGGCCGATTGTGAAGAGTTCTATGGCCCCGCTTTAAGCCCAACTTACCTAGATTGAACTCCCCGAGGTTCCTAGGTAAGTGTGGAGAGAATCACAAAGCAGCTCTTATTAAGAACTAATTTTTCTAGAACATGTCGTTTCAGTTTTCCATATCGTCCCATTGTAGACTCGTTATTTAATAATAATTTAAATAAAATAGATTTACTTAAATGGAAATTAATAAAATAAACTATATAGTAAAATTTCAAAGTAAAGGAGCGTAGAGGCCAAATTTATCAAAACCTTCTGAAGAGACTCCCCTTATTTTGTAAAAATGAGTAACTTTTCAGTTATATACTTTTTTAGAAAACCTACTAGTTATACACTTTCTTCATAAAACTATTATAACAAATTAAGAAAATCGTATTTTATCAGGTCAGGGAGACGGAATTAAGAAAAATACTATTTCACAAAATGTTCTTAAAATTAAATTTCCTACATTTTTGTCTCGACGATAAAATTGAATTTTGGCTTCTAAGTTCATCAAAACGGCAGAATATCGATTTTTAAGAAAAATAAACATAGAATTTAAATCGGATTTTAAATCTTGAAATCCTAACACGTAAGAATCCTAACTTCGATATTCTAGAATTCAAGGTGACTAGAATGCAAACCTTCGAATTCGCTTTTGAGTGTTCTTGGTTATTCTTCGAGTTCCCACGAATGCTCGAATCCTATAATCGATGACTTCGAGTTAGCCTCGATCAAAATAAAATTAAACTTAAACATGCGATGCTTTCGATATACCTTAACCTCGGCGAAGTAAACCTTCAAATCTTTCTACTAAGCCAATCATCTTCTCAAGAACACTCTCGAATTTTTCTTCAGAGTTTTTTTTCTTCTTCTCTCTCTCTCTTTCTTTGTTTTTCTCTAAAGTTCTCAAATTTTGGTATGAGGAATGAATTAGGCCTAAGCCTCTATTTATAGGGAAGGATGGCGCCTATAAAAGAAAGGAAAAGGCGAGATTTTTTCTCATTAATTCCCCTGATCCTAGACTTATTCACATAATCTCCTAAATTTCTTTTTTTGGTTGATTCTGGTTGACTTTCAACTTTATTTATTGACTGAAAATCTCAGCCCTTAGAGCCTAAAAAATGTGCCTATAATCCTCTTGATTCACACTTGATTTGTCAAAAATCTTGTTTTCTAAAGTGTGCATTGACCTATCTTGAGTTGATAGAGAAATCCTATGTGATTTCTTTTGATATTCACTTGGATTTATGAAGAAATAAAATCCTCTCTTTTCACACTATAGTTAGCGCCATATAGCAGCCCTAGGGATAAAATTTTAATTTTTTTTATTGCCCCGTAATTTTCTTACATTTGCTCGTTTGCCCTAACCTACATGTAGTTTTCTCTAGTCAAACTACATGTCGTTTTTGTTATTAACTTGCTCCGACACTATATCTTTATTTATCATTTTATGTGACGTAAAACATATATAAAATTTCGGGACAAAATTCCCATGTATTTATTTA
The DNA here is from genome assembly GCA_018132145.1 of Boehmeria nivea var. tenacissima. Lineage (NCBI taxonomy): Eukaryota > Viridiplantae > Streptophyta > Magnoliopsida > Rosales > Urticaceae > Boehmeria > Boehmeria nivea. The sequence goes on from CM030886.1 coordinate 2,169,738, forward strand.
ATTTTCATAAATGCTGCATGTAATAAAAAGGCCGGATTTTATAATGAAAAATAACTATAAAAAAAAAAAAGAAAAAAACATAAATCAATTTCAAATTAAAACAAACATGTTTTTAAACTGCTCAGTACTCCAAAAATAGAAAAAACGAAAAACTAATCTAGCAAACTTTTTTAAAATATCGCAATCTAAGATACATAAAGATTTACCCACTGAGAAACACTTAAATTCAACCAAGGCATCAATAATATACAGATTTGGTCAAAAGATTTAACCCAAAAATATAAATATTTTAAACCTTAACAAAACCTAACAAACGAAAAATGCTTTCAAATCTGTCCAAGCATTTATGAAAAAAAAGAAGCAAAAACAAAGGCATAAAAAAAAAAGAACAATCCAACAGAAAATATAAGCATTTTTTTTTCATCAGCCCATTCTTTTTTAAACAGAGAAAATATTAATGAGAGAAAATGATGAGCACTCACAAAAGAAAATTAACAAATTAAACGCAAAAAAAAAACTAAACAACAAATAGAAGCAAATAAAAGAAATACACATGCAGATCTAGTAAAAAAAAAGTAGATACATCAAAATCAAACACAACCAAAAAGGTACAAATATGAATGAAAAAAATCATTAGATTAAACAAACCAAGAAGATGAACACAAAGAAAAAAAAAACAAAAATGAAAAATTCGTAGAAGCAGATCTATAAGCAAAACTAAAAGTAAAGTGTATAGAATTAAAAAAAAAAGGGCGAAGATAAGCAAAATGATATAATGGGCTGAGAAAATCTTAATCTCAAAGTATAAGGGAAAGAAAAAATAACAAAGACAATAAAAAGAGGGAGCAGATGAACACAAATGAAAGGAATACTCATCATTATTAGATGCAAATAGTTAGGAGATGATAAAGGAAAGGGGAGAGAAAAACTAAAAAAAAAAGGTGTATACGGCAGAGAACAAAATGAAAGGCTGAGGGGAATAACCCTAAACATAACTTAATGATAAATGACGAATAAGCCTTCCGTTGTTAACAAAACATATAAAGACACATAAGGGCATTTAATGTAAATAACTTAAGGAGAAAATGACAGATAACCCTATGTTGTTAACAAAAAACATAGAGACACATAAGGGCATTTATTGTAAATAACACATTTACTGCAGAGTCTACAGTAAATCACCGGTTCCTTTTAGTATGGTATAATAATGTGTAGGGAAAAAGTTAAATTTAATTTTGGAATTAGATTTTTAACATAATGCTTATAAGTTTAGATAGTCTTGAGTTTAGTTAAAGTAAATGTATTATTATAGGATTTTAGAATTTACCTACTCCTGGTTTTATTATAATTTTGTATCACATAAAGACATAAAAAAAATTCAATGAAAATTATTTTAAAGGAGATTTTGAAGATGCATAAATAAAATTGTCATCGTTTAAAAAAATGGACAAAATGAAAAGCTTCAGATAAGCCCAAAGTAGTTTAGAGTAGGAGCTCAAAGTTGGAATTCAATGATAAATAGTCTAAAAGCCCATAAAGAAATTGGAAGAATCTCCATTGTTTTCTGTATCCGAATTTGATGAAGCGGGGTACCCATTACTCTGTTAGAGTTGCTTTCTCCCGCCCCGTTTGCCTCGTGGGGTAAACAGGGCGGAATTAATGGGGTGATAAGATTAGATGGGGTCACACGGGGCGGGGCGAGGCGGTAAAAACCCACCCCCTTGACATCCCTAGATGGAGGGGCTGTCAGCATGAAGGAGAGAAGGGAAAGGCAGAAAAAAAAAGTGAAAACCCTAATTGATTGAAATCAGCTCTTATACTAGGGAGTAGGGTCTGTTTAGACAATCACTACAAGAAACGCAACTTTAAGCGACTAATGTATCAGCGACCACTTTTTTTGGTCGCTGAAAATCAAGTGGTCGCTAAATACAAAAAGCGACCACCAAGTTATTTGGCCACCAAAACTATCAGCTACCACATTTGTGGTCACTTATATACATTTTGGCAACCACTTTAAAGGCATAAACGCTCGCGAAGATTTTCCTCCACACTCAAAAATAACAGCAACCACTTTGTGGTCATTTGATAATACGCGCGGGAAACTTCCCGCGTTGTCTTTTGGGGTGAAAGTATCAGCGACCACAATGTGATCACTGATAGTTTGGGCAGGAATTCAAAACATATCGACAACCACAAATGTGGTCGACGATAATATATTAGGTAGCAATTAATTCTGAATAAATACCTCAGTTCGCGATTTTAGGTTTTAAAATCAACGACCACAAATGTGACCGCCGATAATAATATGTGGTCGCTAAACTTTATATTTAATACCCAGCCCGACTTTTTATTTCTCATTCATATCTTAGCCTTCCTCTTTGATTTTCCTCTCCGCCCTCCGAAGCTCACTGCCCTAGCCCGCCTTCCTCATTTCGCCGCTCTTCATCTGCCGGACGTTGCATGCCGCTGAAGCCCGCCCGCCTGCTGCCCGAAGCTTGTCGTCGGCAGTCCTCCTTTCTTGCCGCCTTCCTCCGTCGGACGCCATTAAACGATGGTGCCCCTTACTTTTTTAAAATTTTACTCTTGCGTCATTGATATTTAAATTTGGGTTTTTCTTTTAATTTTTTTTTACATATACAGCCCGCTGCCGTTTACTGTCCGCCTCCTACCAGTCACCCTCTATTGTCCGCCTCTCACCGGTCAACCTCCATTGTCCACTGCCCAACGTTCGCCCCTCGCCGCGTTCAACGTCTTCGAAAGGTGTGTTTTTTTTTTCGTTTAAATTTTTTACTTGAAATATTTTGTTTGTGTATGTGATGTTATGTATGTGTATTGTGTTTGGAATTGCTAGGAATGTGCAAAGTTTTATGGATTGTTCGTTATGAATGTTAAAGTTTTGATTTTGAATGTTAATGTGTAATTTGTAAATGTTTTAGGGATGGTTAGAGATTGTTAGGGATGACCCTTTCATACTATCGACACCAGCTCAACAGGTGTTATACACTGATGATTTGCTCAGTGGTCATGCTTGGAAAGTTACACATCACTATGATCCCAGGCGTGTATGGGATATTTATGATGCTCCCGACCAAAGTATAAATTTAGAGGATCTTGGTGCAAAATTTGAACTTGTCGTTGACCTTCCAAGTGTTGATTCTATTTCCTACCGTAGGTCAGAGGCAACGTCTCAAGTTGTTATTGATGATAATGTGGTATCTTTAGTAAAAACAGATGACGAGTTAGCCGACGATCGTGAAACTGATGATATGGTAGCCGATTATCTTAGTTCGGAAGATTCAGAACACAATAGCAATGATTCACATGATGACACGCGTATCGATAATAATATTATTGAGACTTGTTACACGTCAGACGACGATTACTATGTTTTACAAGCAGTACTATATTTTTGAAAGTTGTAAAACAAATTCATTCACTCGATTCATATTTTTAAACTTGTTTGCAGGTATTTGACGATGTTCAGTTTTGTTGTTCTTCTTTTCCTCATGGCCACTACAAGGCCTGTCGCTTGTTACCATGGCGACAATGGTGGTGGCCATGATCCGGACCGTCCTCGTCGTGTTCCAGCTCAGTGCGAAGAGACTGGTATGTTTTAGTTCATTTCGTTCGTTATTATTTGAACTATTACATACAACATGTAATCATTATATTTTCAAGGAATTCGTCTGCAACCCAAAAAATGATCTACTGGAAGGATCAGGATCCGGACCAACGCTATCTTTTCTGGCCTCTTATCATTGGTCAGCTTCATACTATGGATACACCGCATCATCGAGCATCCATCGAGCATCAAGCAAAAATTCTTTGAAGGAATGGAAGCACGTACGATTTATCCTGACATTACGACGCGATGGTAGAACAATACGGTGTAGACGGAGTAAAGAGAATGCCTCATCATAGTTGTAGGTCAATTGAGCAGTGGCATTGTTATATCGCTTACGTAAACTCAAGGTGATTTAAGGTATATCATTCAATATATATATCTTAGTTAAAGTGTAATTAGATTCACTATATACCGATTCGAAATATATGACTTGCAGAAAGTATCGGCGAGGAACAAAAGCAACTACCAAAAGAAGCAGACAAAGCCGATGCACGGTGTTAGGTCTTTTGCAGTATAACGATGGGATGCTCAAGGACGTTTGAAGAGCTCGATAGAAAATTATGAGCAAAGGCATCAGAAGAATGAAAAGTGGACAACTGAAGCCACTGAGCAATATTTTGTAAGTATTTTAATTTTTCCGTAACTAAAATGGAAGTATGCAAATAAAATCATATTGTTTTTAAAATGATGTTTTTCTTATACAATATATTGTAGGAGAAGATGTCAAATGTTTGCTAGACACAACAAACGCAGGATCCAACTCAGCGCAGATTAAAGAAGGACATTATGGCTGAGGTTCTTACATCCGGTCGTGGTCACCTCACTGGAATCGAGCCAACGATCAAGAAGTCTGTACGTGAACAAGTTAGATCTTCACAGCAATCTGCATCTTCTCAGCCTTCTGTATCTTACGTTGAGTTTCAGGCTTTGCAAAGAAAGATGGTGTCGATGGAGCAGCAAGTTATGCATACGTACAACTTCATGAGCCATGAGCATCTAGAGTCCGTTCAGGACATGACGCCACCTGGCCAGCCTACACCTCAAACTCGTGCCCGAACCAACGCACACCTGCACCTACTGTGGATGCTGACAGAGAAGCCGACAACATGGACACTGATAGCGAGTTTGAGACCGACTTAGCCGATTAGTCTTTTTTTTTTTAAACATAGTGTATGTTATGTTTCATAGAACTTTTTAGTTTAGTCTATATTGTTATGTATTTTTCTTTTATAGACACTTAATTATAACCTCAATTATCATGTGTAATTAGTTTTTAACTAATCATGATATATAGCAACGACAATTATTAATTAATGATATTACTATATTTAAATTTAATTTTTATAATTATTAGTAATATTATTTTTTTCATAATTAGTAATTCTAAACTAATTAAAAAATTATTAATTTTATTTCAAAAGTTTAAAATTTTAATAATTTAAAATTATTAGCGATCACAATATTTAAAAGAGTGGTTGTTGATAATGAAGAGACTGACCGAAGTTTTGGTTGCTTGACCAAAATAACAGCGATTACTATTTTATTATCAGCGACTAGATTTTGTAGTCGTTAATGTAGTCGTTGATTGTCATCTGCAACCGAGTTTCAATGACCATTTTAGGATTTTTCATTCTTGTAATGAATAAATAATAACATAATGGGTAAATTTTCATTAATTTAAAAAATTTGACTAAAGGCTCGGCTCAACAAGTTATGAATTTTAGTATTAGTTTTGAGCTAAAAATCAATTATTAACATGCAAAAATAACTAGAATAAGAAATTAGTAGAATTTTTCATTGATAACTCTACGCAAACATATGCCTGCCCAATATTGCGAATTGGAAATGTTTTTCTCTATAACACAAATATTCACAACCAAAATACTATCGCCACATTTTGTAAATAATTATCATATAATTAGAAAAATAATCACAAAAGTAGAGTACAGTTCAGGCCATTATAATCTTACCCCCTTACAAAAGTTTAATCCTCGAAACTTAGAAAAAATGTGGGTATTTCTCTCTTATCGCATTTATTTCATTGGAATAAGGTTTAGATTTTTCTCAACAAAAATGGGGACTACTAACTCAGTAAAGGTCATATTTTTCCTCTCAGCTTTACCGTTCATTTCAGGGAATAGGGAGCAGAAATCTCATGAATAATACATGTGCTTTGAAAACTCTATGAAAATATTCGAATTATATTCAGTACCTCTATCACTTTGAAATCTCTTAATTTTCCTATTGAATTGAAATTCAACCTCAGCTAAGAATAATTTGAACATATCAAATGCCTCTTTATTGTCTTTTAAGAGATAAACAAATGTGAAGTCATCAATGAATGTGATAATATAATATTTGCCATTTGTAGTTAAAATACCATCAAGTTCACACATATCATAATCAATAAATCTAGAGGCTCAAAAACTCTATCAACGGATTTATGTGATGCTTTAGTGATCTTAGCTTGACTACAAAATTTAAAATTTTCAAAATCATCCAAGGATAATTCAAGAATAAGTGCGTAGCTGCTCTTGTTTTTTATGATACGCTTATTAACATGAGAAACTCTAGCATGCTAAGCATTAAAAGAACACAACATGTAAATAGGAGGAGAAATATTATTAGCATAAACATTTAAATTGAACATTCCATCAGTAGCATACAATTTCCCATGAATATATTATTTTTGTTAAGAGTGTACAAATCCCCCCAATAGTTTGAGTAAAACTAGCCTTGTTGAGAAGATAGCCCGAAACTGAGTTCTTCCTCATCTTCGGAGTGTGAAGAAAATCTCTTAGCGATATAGTATTTCTAGAGGTAAACTTAAACTTCACCTTGCCATATCCAGCAACAACAGTAGTGTGAGAATCACCCAACAATACTCTCTTGTTCTTAGCTTTAGCATAAGTCTTGAATAAAGACTGATCATTGTAGACATGGCGAGATGAACCAATGTCTACCCACCACCTTTCGGATCCGCTAACAACATTGATCTCAGAAATTATAGCAACAAGTTGCTCTTTAATTAGGTTCGCCTACGGGTAGGATGACGCTTGTTGTGGCAATTCTGGGGGAAATAATAGCCTTGTTTATGACAGGTATGGCATCTGAACTGTCCCGAATCATTTCATATATGGGGATGTTGAAACTTATTGTTGTCGTTACTGTTCTAGTTATAGTTATGGTTGTTGTTTTGTTTCTTTCATGTTTTTCTTATTGGGTTTCAAAACTACATAAGTGGATTTGGAAACAATAAAAACTTCCTCCCTTTGGTCTTGTGTACGGGCTTCCTCCTCATTCTTAAGGCGAATGATCAAACTTTCTTTGAAATCGTCATTGGTTTTGTGCACAAGAGAATCCATAAACTCTTTCCAATTAGGGGTAGTTTATCAATGATAAAAGCTACTTGAAATTGTTCATCGAGAGGCATATCTTCAGAGATTATTTCATGTGCAATATTTCTTATGCTCGTGCGACTATACCTCCATAGATTTGTCATCGATCATTTGGAACTTCAAGTAGTGACAGACAATATACTTCTTGGATCTAGTTTCCTCGGTGTCGTACTTCTTCTAGAGTGCCATCCAAATGTCCTTATTTGTAGACTTGTTAGATTTTGAATAGTAATACAAATCATCAAACAAACCATCAGTATGTAATTATTGCACAGAATATCATCCTCTTCTCATTGTTCAATATCCTTAAGTAGCTCAACATTAGCTTCATCAGGTTTTTCAGGCAAAAAAAGTTTTGCAAAGGCGAGAACATCAATTATTTTTTGTGGTTCAATAAAAAAATATTTTCCATTTCCAATTCTTAAAATGCAGATCCTCAAAACGAAAGGCCACATCCAAATCAACAGGTTTTTCAGAAGTCGACATGGCAGAACAAAACGTCTCAAATTGTTGAAGTTGATTAAAAAAAAAAAAAGAAGAAGGAAGTTACCAAATAATTTCTTTGGATGGGTCGTGGACTAGGTTGCTCTCCTTTACAATGTTTAGTGTCTCTGTCCAAGATTGTGCAAGTAGTGTCCAATCCAGTCCGTACCTAGGATAAAACAACCCAGAATCATCTATGTTTCGGCCTTCTCTACATAGAAGAAAATCGAATATGAACATCCTTACGTGTACATATTGTTGGAAATATTATCAAATAATAGTCACAAAGAAAACAGGAAACGAAACATGTTTTTGGTGCAGCTGAGAGATAATGGAGAGAGAAGAAGATGAGAGTTTTTTTTTTATAATTTAATTGAGAGCAATGATTTTGAATTTATAGACTTAATAATCCAACGGGTTTGATAAATAACGAGCAGAAAAAGCAACGGGGAAGTGGGAACGTGGAATGTGATGAGGAAAATTTTGGTTAAAAACTTGAACTACGAAGACCAAAAATTCGAGAGGCTTGAATGAACTCGACTAGACTTGTTCAGATAAATAAAAAATTAAATAAATTTTTTTTAATAAAACTAATATTTCATCACTCCACACCCACCAGCATGACTAGACGGATAGCGATAACGGTGCACGCGAGACTAAGCCCAATCTGTGTCCTCACCCGTCCACAAACCCTTGAATGCTTATATGCACTACAAAGCGCTTCTAAGTTTTTCATGTGGGTCAACTTTTTAGGAGAGCCCCTATTTTTTAAAATTCACACAAGTCCCAACATGTTCACTGATAAATGAACAAAAGTGTATTTTACAGTGCTTAATTGTATATATTTATTAGAATTATTTTGAGTATAAATGAACATTTTCATGATATTTCTTGGTTATAATTGGTATTGGAAAGTGTTTGTTTTAGTTTGTTTTAACTCTATAAATAATTAATTTTGGTTTAATTTTGTTTGCAAGGTTGAATGTAAGGGTAAATATATCAAAAAGATTACAAAAAAGCCCAAAGGAAAAGTCCAAATAAACCCAAAAATGCCATTCAGTCGACCAAGGTGGGTCCCGTATGACATGTGGCTCAATCACTACCACATTCATGCGCCACATAGGCAAACAGTCCCGCCTCCTTCTCCACGATCGCCGAGCACCAAGCAGGGCGCGTTCTCTTCACCAAAAGCGCGCGAGAGTGGCGCACATCTCTCCACATCAGCCAGCAGCTGGGCTCGCAGCAGATCCTCGCCTAATCAGAATCCCGTTTCGTGCGCAGATGGGCCCGGAATGTCTCCCGGATGCTTCCTAATTCGGTCACACCAATTTCTCTCCGCCAACTAAATTACGCCATGTGTCAGCCCATTCCTAAGGCCGCGAATCAGCCCACGCCATGTGGTCAGCTCGAGCCCAACTTCTCTTCAGCGTGGAAATCTAACTATCAGCTCTAAATTTACCAATTTAATTGCTATACTAGCTCCAAAAATTAATTAGTTAATTTCCTTATTTTTATATTTCCTATTTTTAATTAGTTTCTCTTTTACTAGCCTCTCCTAAACATTATAAATAAAGGTGTTGGCTAGAGTTTTTACACTCTGTCACTTTTATAATTATTTAGACAATTCTTAATCTTTGTCTGGCTATTAGTTCTCATATTTTTATGAGAATGTTGTTAAACTAGAACGAGACGAGGTTAGAGATGATCTTAATTATGTAGTTTTTCTGTTTCGATTTTGATTCCAAATTTATGCTTCAATGTTTCAGTTTTTGTTATGTTTATGCTCTTATTATTTTCATCAAGTAATTATTTTCTATTTCTCATATAGGTTTAGTCATGCTTTTCCTATGTGCGATTTCTTATGAATATTAATTGTCATTGGTTTTTAAGTTAGTCTTTTACTGCAATATGATCAATTTGATATATTGTCGATTTAAGATGACTTATGAATATTCGAATATTTTATTTTGTATGATTAGTCTTTTACTGTGCGATGATCTAATTGATATCTTGTCGATTTAAGATAGCGTATAGACTAAATATTTATTATTTTAATTGAAAGAGCTTTTTCATATCAAAATATATTTGTTTTATTTTAGATCTTTAATGTCATATTTTTCAATTGCTTGTTTGAATGTGAAACATGCAATTAAGTTATAGGAATCAGAATTGAAAATAGTTCACACCTCGTTGGATTTTTCTTATCCATTGTTTTCTTTAAATATTAATTTCGTCTTCTTTAATTCCAAATCCTTATTCTCTTTAGTATTTTTATTTTTACCTCTTAAAGTTTGTTTCGAGTTTTTGGTTATTTATTTTCACCTCCTCGTGAAGACAACTCCACTTTCATTGTGCTACCAACGACCGTTTTAGCTATTGCACAATTTGGGCGTGATCATGCACTGAAGTTCATCGCCTAGCCGCCTTCAACGCCATAGCCACCATGCTCACTACATTGCCTTCGTCAAATTGATGCTTACTAGGAGGTGAAGATGAGCGAGTTCTAGAATGGTAGTCCGGTCTGCCGAGCGCACGATCTGACACTGTCATCTTAGCCATTGATCCCGTCAGAGCTGGCATAGGCATTCAATGTCTCGAAGTCGTTCACCTTCACCGCACGTGTGCACATGCGCCCTTGCCCCAAAACCCATAATCAAAAAAATAAAGGACACAATAGAGAAAGGACGAGAGGTTGATCGAGAAAGAGCGTGGAAGAGCTGAATAAGATTTCTTAACCTGAATTTTAACTTTCCTCTCATATTTTTAGGGAAATCATAAATCCCTCCTCTCTTCACATAATTTCTCGTACTTTTTCTTACGTTTTCTTCTATGCCTCTTTTTTGGTTCCAAACATGATAAAACATAAATCCCTTGATATATTTTTTTTCTTTTCTCCTTAAGGTCCAAGTTCCAGACGCAGCCTTAATGTTTCTAGTTTGAAAAATCAATCTTTTTTAATTTTAGTAATTTTTATAGTTGTTTGAAAAAATTTTGTTCAAAAAAATCTCTCTCTCCGACATCCTGTCAAGAATTGTTTAGCTATGGAAAACAAAACATTGGTTATAACTTACAAATGTCGACCGATACTTTCGTATCCTTTGATTACAATTTACAATATGTTTCAATGTATGGTACCCAAAAGAATGCAATCGTCGTGAGGAGGGAAATAAGTGTTCATTTGTTACTAGAAAATGGTTTTATTTTGGGCCTATTAAAAAAATGTCCATAATTTTTGTTGTTTAGGTAAATATTCGGTTTCAGTATTTAGATTATTTATTATGGTTAATAGACAAACTATCACTAAAAATGGTCATATTTCGTCTACTTACAATGGTAATTTGTAAGTTTACCAAAAAATTATTTATGGTACTTAGATTATTTACTAGATTAATAGACAAGTTAGATTATTTACTAGATTAGTAGACAAAATACCAACTAAAAATAATCGGTATTTCGTTCAATCACTATGGTAATCTCTCTATTTATAAAAAATGAATCATTCTTCTAATTAAAAAAAAAATTGTAGACATGTGCTTAATATGGTAAAAAAAAAAAAAACTATAACATTATCTTTTATCTTTTATTTTTGAAATTTCTAATAATTAAGTTTCTTTGTTTGATAATGTTTCTAATTTCCATCAATGTTATCAAAGGAATCAAACATAAAGTAGACAAGAGACGTAAGCTAAATATAACTCTCAACTCAAGGAAGCCTAAACCTAAATTACAGTTTCAGATAAATTATAAAAATAATTATTTAACCCAAAAAAATAAAATTACAGTTGGGCGCAACACGTGATTAGTGCCTCCAACCAGCAAATTGTGGAACGACAAAAGTGATCAAATATTTATATTTTTCTTATATTGTTTTACAAAAATAAAAAATAAAAATAACAACAAATAAAAAAAAAATCCATTTTATTGGTTTTCTCTCTCTCTCTCTCTCTCTCTCTTTATTTTGTTGTTGGTCTAATATTTTTCACTTTTTCTTCTCTTTCTTTTCCACTCTGTCCCCAACGAAACCCTCGTATCCCAAATTTCCCAATCTCCCAAACACACCTAAACCCTAGGCGATTCACGCCACCGGAGACGCCGGAGGAGCGCGACGGCGAGATTTCACGTCGCAGAGACGAATCGCTGACCACGCCATGCGGCTCGCCTAGTCGGAATCGGAATCGGAACCCGAGCGAGCGAGCGAGCGAGCGAGAGCGATCTGTTTCGGCGGCGGCGATTGGGAATTGTGCGATTGATCTTCGTTTGGTTGGTCTGTGCGCGCGGCGATGGGTGCTGCGGGGTCGAAACTCGAGAAGGCTCTGGGCGACCAGTTCCCCGAAGGCGAGCGCTACTTTGGCCTCGAGAATTTCGGCAACACTTGCTACTGCAACAGCGTCTTGCAGGTTTTTATTTTTTATTTTTTATTATTTTTTTTGGGCGTTCGTTGGAGTCTCGGTTTTTATAGGAGAATTCGGTTCGATTATGGAGTTTTTCTTTGTTGGAACCGATTTACGTTTCGATACTTTCAAAGACCTGTTCTCTTGCTTAGTTTGTCGTCGGAGATTTAGGATTTGTGGTCTATGGCAAATTGAAGTGCTTTTCATGGGTTGACCTTCCTTTTCTGGTTCATGCTCTGCCAGAGTCTTTGATTTTGCTTTGTGGTGTTGAAAGTAGATATAGAGCAATTTGTGATTGTGGAGTTGGATGATGAAGAAAAAAAAGGACTTTGTGGATTTGGATGAAACCTGATTGACATGAGGACTTGTGACTCCTCTACTTTCAGAAGTAATTGCAGTGGTATTTTCACTTCCTAAATGTGAGAAAAGAAGAGAGAAATGAATCGAAGTTTTTTCTTTTTCGTCTATTAACTAGAGAAAAACCAGAAGGCACAGAATTGATACATGTTTGTTCACATTTACACCAACTAATTCAACGTTGACCAATTTTAGAGAGAGATTTCGAAGTATTTGAATGTTAATTTTTCTTCTTTTAGTCCAAGATGGGAATCCAGGAGAGTCCACTAGAAAATTTCGATAAATGTTCTTGGTTTAAAGAAGAAGCCGTATAAAGGATTATCTACTGATGGGATATTTAGGTTAGAAATTATTAATTGTACTTGGAAATTGTTAACTGAATTATATTCTGTTTTTTGTTTTTCAGGCACTTTATTTTTGTGTTCCATTCCGTGAGCAGTTGCTAGATTATTATTCAAATAACAAAAACATTGGAGATGTTGAAGACAATCTCTTGACATGTCTGGCTGATTTGTTTAGCCAGGTAAGGAAACAATGTGGAAAATGTGTTATGACGAGTAACTGAAGTGGTGCTATTTCAATGCAACATACATAATATATTTTACTCTTCTCTCCCCTCAACTCTGATAATGTTCATAATTTCTATCACAGATAAGTTGCCAGAAGAAGAAAACAGGTGTCATTGCTCCGAAGCGATTTGTACAGAGACTGAAAAAACAAAATGAGCTATTTCGTAGCTATATGCACCAGGTATATGTTTTCAGATAGAAACCATAACTGCCATTTTTTTTTTTTTTGGTATGAAAGCACTAATTTTACGTAAATTGAAAGCAAAGAAGATCTTGATAAGCATAAATAACAGGGATGATGGGAAGTAAAAAGGTGCTTGGTAAGGTAGTGTGTTAGTGCATTCCTTCTTTGAACTGCAGTTCATAGATTTTGGAGTAACTTGCTTGTTTCTTTTTCCCCAATATTTCAAATCCTTAATTTCTACTTCAAGTTTCTTACTTTTCAAAATAATAAGTGTTCACTTGATGGAGGGGCATATATAAAAAGGAAATTTTCTTTTCTTCCATACATATGTGCCTGCCTTCTGCTTTGATCTTTGTTTTAACTGTGCAAGAGATTTTTATTTGTGTAATTATGATCTTCAGATTGAAACATGTAATGCTTTATCACATCTATTTGTTGTTTTCTTCATGTAGGACGCCCATGAATTTTTGAATTTTTTGCTGAATGAACTTGTTGATATATTGGAGAAAGAGGCTAAAGCTGCAAAAAGTGATAATGAATCTTCATCTCCTCCTGAAAATGCTGCCAATGGACCAAAGAATGGCCATGCCAATGGTACTCAGAAAGAGCCTCTGGTCACCTGGGTGCACAAAAATTTTCAGGTGAATTGCATTGAGAATTCCTATATTTTAGCAAAACCTTTTTAATGCGTATGGCAGACATGATTAAGCCAATTCACAGATCACCCAATTGATGGCCTATTAATTGATTATATAGACTGATGAAAGTTACCATGTGTAATCATGATGTTGAATTTGATCTAAACATTTTTAGTGGTGCAAGAATCTCACAGTTCTATTGACCGTTTGGGTCAGGGAATACTCACTAATGAAACCAGGTGCTTGCGGTGCGAGACGGTTACAGCAAGAGATGAAACCTTTTTTGACTTGAGCCTTGACATTGAACAGAACAGCTCAATAACAAGCTGTTTGAAAAACTTCAGTTCTACAGAGACTTTGAATGCTGAGGACAAATTTTTCTGCGACAAGTGTTGCAGGTAGGTGGTGTTTCTCTCATTTGTGTACAGCCCAAACTTCTGTATATTGCTAATGCTCTCATGGTGAACCTTCTTTTGGTTTTTCTCATTAGTCTTAACTTCGGGGACAACTTGGTTGACTGTAATTTAAATAATTTTGATAATGACTTCCGGAGGATTTTTCCACTTGCAGCTTGCAAGAAGCGCAGAAGAGGATGAAAATAAAGAAGCCGCCTCACATCTTGGTAATCCACCTAAAGCGGTTTAAGTACATTGAACAGCTTGGTCGCTACAAAAAGCTGTCATACCGGGTCGTCTTTCCCCTAGAGCTGAAGCTAAGCAACACGGTTGAAGACGCAGACTCTGAATATTCCCTTTTTGCTGTTGTTGTCCATGTCGGGAGCGGGCCAAACCACGGACACTATGTCAGCCTTGTGAAGAGCCATAACCACTGGTTATTTTTTGACGATGAGAATGTCGAGATGATTGACGAGTCTGTCGTGCAAACATTCTTTGGCTCGGCACAGGAGTACTCGAGTAATACAGATCACGGGTACATCTTATTCTACGAGAGCCTCACTGCAAGCAACAAGAGTTGAGAAGAGGCGGATTTGGGTTTTGAGAGGGTTAGGATATCTTAATCATTTGGACAAAGTTCACTCATGCTATTTTCATATTCTAATTTGTTTCCTCTTTTGTTTTTCGTTTTCAAGTTTCAACCTGTGGAAAGAGATGTCAAATATCAACGAGTTTATGGGTTGCCAAGAATGTATACTTAGGTGGTTGGCATGTACAGCGGATGGTCAAAGCATTATCTTTTTTTTTTTTTTTTCCTTTTTCATTTTCTTTTTCTTTTTCACAATAATAAGAGGAAAAAAGGAGCAGTGTATATGTTGTGTGAAGCATCTTCACAAAGACATGCTTGTAATTTTCATGGCTGAGAACTTTAAAATTGCAATCCAATCCAAATTGGCTCATTATTGCCCCATACTTGGTTTCGAGTATTACTAATAAGATATTAGTAATATCTTTCAAAAGGCACTTCTAGGTTTGACCTGCAAAGTAATGGTTGTTTTGAAACGATTATTTATCAATGCTTTATCGTATATATTTTCTCAATTTATGGATTTGAATCATATGGTATAACTCAATTACTTTATGTAATATAATTTCTTTATTCTCTTGTAACGGAATACTCTTATTTTTCTTGACAGCACAAAATTTCATAGTTTAAACAAGTGAATCAGTTGGAACTTATGTTGGACTAAGTTGCACAAAATTGCCCCATACTTGCTCGTATTTTTTTTTTTTTTTGGCATTTTCCTAATAGAATGGCAAACGCTCTTGAATTTTCTCACTTGTTGACTCTTTTTCTTCTTTTGAAACTTTCGCTAAAGTACCCTATTTACCCAACTCATTGCTAGGGTTGTAAACGAAGTAATCTACTCCCGATCTATTTAGACAAAAATTTAAGGTAATAATAAGGGAAAATTCTAAATTAGTCCCAATATTTTACCCAAAGTCTGACTTCATCCCTAGGTTTTTGGTAATTTCGAAATGGTCTTTCATTTTTTTCAATCGGTCTAAATATATCTTTTTGCGTTGACTAAAACTTCATTTTTTTTAAATGACAAAATTACCCTTGATAGAAATAATTAATTCAACCTCTAATATTTTTAAAAATTTTACTTACACCTATCATAAAAAAAATCTAGAACAATCATCCAAAAACCATTAAAAAATTCAGAACAATCATAAAAAAACCAAATACCTATAGTTCAATCGTCCAAAAATCAAGAATAATCATCCAAAAACTCAAATAACAGCATCATTATCATCTGACAATCATCAAAAAATCAGGCCAAAATATTAAAAAGAACCCAACTTTGATAAATCTTTATGGAACATCTCATAATTGAATTTTTTCTCGGGCAGCCACAGCTCCTTCGCCACAACCTAAACCCCGCCGAGGTCGCCAAGGCCCGTGATACGAGACCTCTGGTGAATTTCCTGTAGTCGATCGGGATAAACACTCTTCGAGTGAGTGTAGACTCCTAAGAGTTAGAAAGGGAAAAGGAGAGACTAGAGAGATAGAGAGAAAAACTAGAGAGAAAAGGTAGAGACTAATTCATTTCATTCATTAATTGTTCCATCCAAAATACATTGACACATTTATAGTCTTTAGATTCAATAAAACTAATTAACTATCTAACCAACTATCCTAATAATTAAAAAAAAAAAAGTATAGATGATAGGGTGTATCATTCCCCAACCCTTCAAAAACACCTTATCCTCAATATGGTGATCAAACTTCAGCCAAAATCATCTTAAAAAAACCTCAAAATAAAAGTGTTTTTCTTTTTTTTTTGGGCTAAACTATTGTAACTACTAATTAAGAACTTTTTACAGAATTGGTCAATTTTGAGGCTTATATTACACATTTGTTTCACAATACCAATTATTATTAAATGTATTCATTTCGCCTACGTTGCAATATTTTTATGACTTTTTTACCCTTATATAAATTGGTTGAAAATTGTATGAATTTTATGATAATAAACCCGTTTTTAATACCCGAGTATAACTTGCCATATTTATCTTATTGTTTTCTTCTTTTTTTTTTTTTGTGGTATCATTTAATTGATTAATAATTGATCCTTGTTATTGATTCCTATTTAATATTCTTTTTAATTTTGCTATTAATTCCTATTTAATATATATCATTTAAAGATTTTGTTTTACTGAATAAGTGTTTAAGTTACCTGAGCTAGTCAACTAACATATTTTATAAGAGAATCTGTTACATTTTAATATAATATATTATTATATTTTTTTCCCAAGATAGTGTTGTTGTAAATCTCCACTATTAGCGGAATTTTTCAATTACTTGCATGATTCACTTTTCAAAAGTTTTCAAGTGATTTTGACGATTATTTTCTTTCAAATCTCTTATTATTTCACCATTCCATGCGTCTATCATTAATTCTTCTCTATATATAATATGATATAAAGTATTTATTAGGATATTATTTATTTGTATAGTAATTGATTTCATCTCAATTAAGAGGAGTCTTTAAAATTTTTACTCCTGATTTTGTGGCCACGATTTTTGTGATTTAATAACTAATTCATAACTTATCAAATATCATCTTTTTGTGAGATGTTTTAGCTATTTGCACCAATTTGGCATATTGTTCACTTTTTTAACAATTTTTTGGAGGTTTTTTTTTTTTTTTTTAACTTCTCAATTAATATATACGTAAATATTGCTTTTTCTAATTCAAACGTAGTTTTGAAATTAATATGCAAGTAAATCCTGGTTTTTCTAATTCAAATTAATTTATCTTACTACATTATGATACTCAAATTCAAATATCATATTCAGAAAAACATAATCAAAAGCATCAGAGGAGTTCAACTAATCATACTTCAAATACCATATATTAAATCCTAATATCATATTCCAAAAGTATATAGGTGTTCAAATACTCAAATCCAAATATCATCTATCAAATCAAGTTTGGCCATATATACCAGATTGACCATTTAGATATATCTTTTTATATACGTAGATATCTAATTTGTGGTTGAACATTAAAAATAATATGACTCTAAATTTCTTAACATGATATTCAGATTCATAGATTAAATCACAAAAATATTGACTTCAAGGTTAAGAGATAATAAGACAAATTGATCTCAAATTTTGTAATGTTATATTCAAATTAACAATTAGCTTATGAAAAGATTGCATCATAGGCAAAATAATGCCTCTAATATGAAAAACGTAATATCATATTTAATAATGCAGAAAGTTGCAAAAAAGACTAAATGCATATTTTAGTCGATTAAAGTGTAGAGAATTACAGTAAAAAAAAATGTATCTAAAATGAAAAAACTATAAAGCAAAAAAATATCTACAATGGAAAAGAGATAATATTAAATTACATTATTCTCGACTATGGCCAAAACTTTCAGTTGCCATCGACGATAACCTTGTCCATCTACGATTCAATGGTGGCGTTGTGATTTTCGGGTCGGCCTTGTTGATGACATTGGTTGAGATGCTTCTTTTGTGCAGCCGCATGACATGTCCGAGAAGTGAATCGTACCCGAGCCATTGAATAGGAGTCTCGGTCGGATGTTATGTTCTGATGAAGCCGACATTTTCGTGGAGGAATGCCATCGGCATTCTTTAGGTGTAGTTTCGGGGAACACTTTTTAGGAGAATTGGAGATTTTATTTTGATTTCAGAGAATTAAGGATTTTTTTTTTTTGGGGAGAATCGTGAGGAATTTGTTTAGTTTTCATTCATGAATTTCAAATATATCAGTGTAATATTTGAATTTGGGCATTGAATTTGGTTTTTGGTACCGAAATAAACGCCTCTTTGGTTGCTCTTTTTTTTTTTTTTGAAAAATCAAAAATTTTGTGGGAGCCGGGTCGGGTTATACAACAATAAGGGTAATATAGTACAATTAAAATATGTGTTGAATAGTTTTAATATATATTGCATCCTTTGAACTATTATGTAATATTATGTTGTATCTTGACTATATATGTAAATAACCCACTAATTAATCAGGAGACCCAATTACTTATAGGCTCAAACAGTATTGATCTCCTTATATGCTTGGGCCTGGCCCAATTGCACTTAGTTCACAACATTGAACCTTTCTTCTTTGTAGAACTAGTCCCCGTGCTCGAGCCGTCACCCCCTCATGACCACCAATGTTGCATCGACACCACCCCCTATCTCCACCGGACTCAAGCTGACCTTCCCAAGTGTCGCCGCTACTCTCCGCTTCCATGCAGCCTTCGCCTCGCCTTGCCTTGCTTCCACCACGTCTCATCGCGACTCGCCGAGAAGCCGATAACCTAGCTGCTGCCCATGGGGATGTCTTCTCCGCTACACTCTGCCACCGTCGCCTCTTCGCGACTCGACGCGACCACGCTTCCTCGCAACCGCCACCTTGCTCCATTTTGCCTTCACTCCTCGTTGACTCGACTTCACGTCGCACCATCGTAGTTGTTGCCTCACCGCAACGCACGTCTAGATTGCGCTGCCTCTAACTCTTAGCCGGAGCTCTCCGCTGCCACCTCCTTCTCGCAACTCGACCCGACAAATCTTCCTCGCAGCCTCCGCCTCGCTGTTTGCTGTAACCATCGTGTCTCGAAGTCGCCTTAAAGCCGAGTTGCCTACAATGTCGAACAACCATGTGTGGCTTCCCGCGGTCTTTCACGAAGGTCGCCTCCCTCCTACTCTTCTTCGCTGAGGCAAACGCCGGTGATTTCGAGCTCAGCTTTGTCATCGCTGCCACGTAGTTGATCTCATATGATGCCTCGTTGGTGATTTCGCATTCCATAATGACCACGAGAGGCGTCGCGACGATGCCAGGCCTTGGTAGGCCATCGACATCTCCGGCGATGGTGAAAGTCATCTTGGTAACATCGTCGGCTGCTCCGTCAACTTCGGTTTGGATTTCAGCAATCTCCTCCTTGTCATTGTTAGTTTCAATGAGCTCGGCCACCTGTGCTTCATCGCCGACGAGATCCACCGTTATCACAAGCTTGCCGATCAGATCCCTCTCATTGTGCGCGCTGACGAGATCCGCCGGTTCGTCAATCTCTCCAACTAGATCAGAAGCCTGCTCGTTACCACCAACGAGCACGGTGGCTGTCAAGTTCAGATCGAGGAGATCTGATTTGGAACTCGGGGCGATCTCCGGAGTGGGTGACCCAACGGGATCGTGTGCATTCATCACCGAGTTTGGCTTCGTCTCCACATCATCGTTCTTCGAGGAAATTGATGCCCAATGGCGTCCACTGGTCGTGTGTATTGACCGGTTTGACATGGAGAATAAGCTGCTGTCGATTGTATTGGCAGAGAAGTTCTTACCAATCCAAGAACCGGTGATCGGAGTTCTTCCAAACGATAATCAACAGTGGTCATACACTGTTGAAGCATTTGATGCCAGAATTTCGTATGCTTCTCTATCCGATTCTACAAGGATTCAATCTGTTGTTGAAATCTTTAACAGCGGCAAGAACGTCGAAATTCGCCATGGATACTCCCAACGAGATCTTTCAATGAAAGTACCAATTGATACGACCTCCGATAAATTTCTGATAGTCGATCAGGATAAACACTTTTCAAGTGAGTATAGACTCCTAAGAATTAGAAAGGAAAAATGGGAGACTAGAGAGATAGAGAGAAAGACTAGAGAGAAAAGATAGAGACTAATTCATTTGATTCATTAATTGTTCCATCTAAAATACATTAACACATTTATGTAGTCTTTAGATTCAATAAAACTAATTAATTATCTAACCAACTATCCTAACAATTAAGAAAATGGTATAGATGATAGGGTGTATCAGCCCGTCACGATTGAAGCCTGCCGCCACCCCCTAACCTCCGCCAAACCCCACTGCTGCCACAAACCCAACCCCAACTCTCACCCAAACCAATAAATCCACAAAAACCATTCAACAAAGAGCCAAATCCTTCAGGCCCAAACCTCGCTGCGAACCCCTTCTGACGCGAACCCCAGCCGCGAACCACCCCATAAATCCCCGCCGCGAAACCCTTCTGACGCGAACCCCAGTCGCGAACCACCCAATAAATCCCCGCAGCGAACCCCTCTGCAACCCCATCCCCAGACGTCGTAACCCCTCCCCGAACCCCGCGACCTCCCCGACCTCTTGGACCCCCTTCTTGAACCCCGCGACCCCCTTCTTCCACCTCCATAGCCCTATCCCCGACCCCCTCCTTGACCTCCTGACCCCCTTGCGACCCCCTCCTCCGACCTCCGCAAACCCGCGGCCGCCGCCAACCCCGATCCCTGTCGAACGCCGATCTCTGCAAACCCACGATCCTTGACGAAACCCATGCCCCCGCGAACCCACGGCCACCGGCGAACCCCGACCCCCGGCAAACCCCGAACTCCGCGAACCTACGACCCTTGACGAAACCCACGCTCCCCCGAACCCACGGACCCCCGAACCTTGAACCCCGCAAAACCCACCACACACGAACCCCCGACCCTTCGGTGAGAGAGAGACACCAGCGAGACAGAGGGTAAATGTAGAGAGAAATCAGAGAGATGAAAAGGAGAGATTTCAGGAATTAGATTTAAAAAAATATAAAAAAAAATATTGAGAATAAGTTGAATTTTAAAAAATATTGGAGGTTAGATTTATGAATTTTAATAAGGGTAGTTTCGGCATTTAGAAAAATTTTAAATTTTAATCAAAGTAAAAGGATAGTTTTATATCTATTTGAAAAACTGAATGACTATTTCGTAATTACCAAAAATAGAGGGACGAAAGCAGATTTTGCGTACAACACATGGACTATTTTAGAATTTTTCTTATTATAAATATAATTTTATATTTCAATTTTTAGGAGTTTTATATTATTTTTAGGGATTTTTAAGAAAATAGCCACTATTTACAAAATGATTTTAAAAAATAACTTCAGTTTTAAAAAATTTAAAAACTAGCTGTTGTAAGTAGATTTTCGTTCGATGCAATAAAGTCGGGGGCGAAGCCCCCGGAGAGCCGCGACCGCGAGGGTGAGCGCCCCCCGGTGTCAACGCAGCATCGCCACGTCATCAAGGAAGTTATCATCGGGGGAGTCAGGGGCTAGGGTTGTCGGAGATCACCCTCGCTCCAGCACCTGCGAGTATAGTCAGTGGGGGCACCAACGAAGGTGGAGCCCGTCTTATAATGAGATCTCGGAGAAGGACAGTTAAGCCAGCAACCACAGGAGGCCGAGGATGAACTAGATCTGCGATGATATCTGCTGAAAAGGGTGTTGGTGTGAAATTTGAACCAACGCTGTGATCCGTATCTCTAGCTTGTGATACGGCAATGAACAGGAAGATTACGGTGGGAAATAGTAAATGCCGATAGATTTTCAAGTGGTTCGACCCTCCTACAGAGTAATAGTCTACGTCCACTGTTTATGGAATTTCTCGTAAAGTGTTTTACAGAGTTTTTTTTCCTTTTTTCTTCCAACCCCTTCTCCTTTCTCCTCCTCTCCCTTTTATAGGCTGTTCGGAGGAGAGAGGGAAGGTTGCATTAATGACGCCTGACAAATTATCTCATAAATCCCGGGATTAGGTGACCTTAACACACAGTCGACCATACCCTTCCCTGAATTACGGGAGTGGGTTACCAACTAACTACCCACGTACATCAGAAACGGGACGTCTACAGTACCTGTCAGACACCCTCAACATCGGGGTTAATCAATCATTACCATGCAGGCTTCAATCTTCCACCGGGGATCTCCAGCTTCGCGGGGAGACCTTTGGCTCGACTGATTTTCTACCTTCTTAACGGTCATCATCGTAGGTCTAGCTCGTCCTCAGGCTCCTGGGGTTTCCGGCTTAACTGTCGTTCTCCGAGGACCTCGCTTCAAGTCGGGGTCCACCTTCGGTGGTGCCCCCACTCACTACGCTCGTGGATGCAAGTTCGAGGGTGATCTTCGACGAACCTTGCCCTTGATGCCTTTGATGTTGGCTTCCTCGATGACGTGGCGATGCCGCGCTGTCACTTCGGGCACTCTCTCTCGAAGTCGCATTCTATCAGGGGCGTCATCACCGACGTTAGCACCTCGGACGAAAATCAGCTTACAACATCTGCCCTCCAATCCCCGAGGGCACGTGTCGCGCCCTCTGGGATTCCTTCTTTAGGATGCTTCTCATCTGAAAAGCCGCACCGTTTGAGTGACGGGCAGTTAATGCCCTGACACACTTTTTGAGACTCCGCCTTTTCCGATGACATGTGCTGACGTCAAGCAATAATTGCTTTCGTCGAAAATCCATGGCCTTTAGATGTGTTGGTGTGGAATTTAAACCAACGCCGTGATCCGCATCTCTAGTGTGTGATGCGGCAATGAATAGTGAAAGTTTTTGCGGAAAATAAATACTCGGAGGAATTTAGAGTGGTTCGGCCCTCCTTAAGAGTAATAGCCTACGTCCACTGTTTTTATGATATTTCATCTTGAGAAAGTTTACAGAGTATTCTTTTCTCTCTTTTTTCTCCTGCCTCTTCATCCTTTGCTTCTTCTTCTCTTATAAGCGAAGAAGAGAGCTACAGTCACGAGAAGACAAAATGTCAAATCCCCTAAGTCACGGGTTTGGTTCACCTAATAAAGCTGTCAACCTGCCGGGAGCAGTTATCCTGAATTCGGTAGGATAAGACTGTTCGCTACAGTGAATTCCCTGCTCGGGGGAGAATAATTGAGGTCTGCGACCCCGCGGTCAAATGTTCTATGACCGAGGATTGACGCCTCCGAGGGCCGAGTTTACGTCGACTGATCCTTCATCCGTGGCACCCTCCTTCGGGGGTGAATTAGTTTCGGGGATCTTTAGTCTTTATGTGTCGGCTTATCGTTAAAAGGCTTTCCAAGAGCTTCCTCTCTTGGTGGTCTTCTACCTTCGGGGGTGTAGGATCGGGGGTCATCTTCGATAATCTTCGCCTGTCCTTTATCCTGAAGGAAGTTGTGACGACTTTCGCTTGGTTCGGTAGAGTCGGGGGTTCTGGACTTCTTGGAAATGACTATGATATCGCCCTTGACTCATTTGACTGACGAAAAATCACTGACAACATCTGCCCCCCAATCCCAGCGGCGCGAGTCGCGTTGCTTGGGATTTATCCTGGTTGAAGTCAATCTGCTATGGATGCGTCTCCTGTCGTGAAGAAAGTCTTGTGCGGAAACGACTTCAGCTACGCCGAACCTTCTCGTTGTCTTGAAGGAGGACACTCCCGTTGGTAGAGAGACGGGGTCTGATCCCTCCGGAACCCGACGTTTCTCTAGACTTGATTTCTCTGGTAGAGAAACGGTGTCTGATTCCTACGGAATCAGCTGTCCCTCCGGCCCCGAATCCGTTGGCCCCGGCAACATCTCGAACCTTGCTTCGCCGGGGAGTCCGCCCGTGCTTCTTTCGAAGGTGGAACACAGTGATTACCTATAAAAGGAGAATTGGTCACGCGGAGTATAAGGTTTAAAATTTAAATACTACCTTCTTCACGCTGTGACCCCCGACTATAGGGTCAAGTCCCTTCGGGATCAATCCTACAATCGTTCGTCGTGTCCTCTCCGAGGACTACAACTCTTCTGAATCATTCCCTCTCCGAGGGTTATAATGAGCAAATTAGACGATTAGGTACCAGATCAAGACCGGAGCATACCTCCGTGAATGCACTGTTTAGTTGCGGGTTGTTCCTTCTACGAAGGATTATCCCGAACCAGGCTTCTGCGGGAGCGAACTCGGTCAGATCTTGTATTCGTCGAGATTTGCTAGTGTCCCATTGCTCGCAGCGGTTCCCGGTGCTTCTGAATGGGGGAGGGCCTTTTGTCTTAATACACCGGCGGTTTAGGCCATTCTTTGAGGGATTCTGGTCCCTTCCGCCTTGGAGTTCCTCCTTTTAGCGCACCCAGGTCTTCTACCTCCTCCGAAGAATAGAATGGTTCTAGGAGACAATTAGCCCAGCTTCCCAAGTTAATCCTCGAACAGGTTTTCATCGAGGGAAAAGCCTGACAAGATTAACCTTTGTGCGGTAGGAAGCTTCAGTGAGTAAGACCCACGTAAGCCCTTTGAGACTCACGCGACCTAGTCTTGCTCGCCTTCGAGGTACCTATAGAGCGCATCTATTTCTTTCTGGTACCCCGGGTTTCCCTCAGCGGCCTGAACGCTCCGCGGTCAAAAAGGGCGTCGAGGGTGATGTTTATAGGATTCATCCGCTTCGCGGTTCTATCCTTATACATCGAGTTTACGTTCTTCGCCGGCTAACCGGCTATGAGACAAGATCCCAGGCGATCTTGCCCCACGGATCCCTCTTGATCGCGGGCGACCCGGTAGTGCTTTGGTACTCGAACGAGCCGTCTCTTGCCCTTGGCGCGCCCAGAGCCGCACTTGGAACGCGCGAGAGTGCTCCGCGCAGGCGAGAGTAGGGGCCGCCGAAGACGTGACTCCAGGAGGCAGTTGACTATCTTCGGGGACGCCCTTCGATCAAGCACTCCGTTTTTGCGCCGCGGGCCCAGTGATGCTGACGGTGATGCCCCTTCTCCAGGCTACCCGGCTGCCGCATTCCTTTGGCGTGGGCCTTGAGTTTGGTCATCGAGGCGACCTAGCTCTTTTCGCCAGCAGCCGCCCAGGCGAGATTCGCGGGTCTTGCGATCTGCCCTGATAATAGAGGCATCTTCTTGGTTGACCTCGATAGCACCTTCGGGGGCTAGTGCTATGCTGACCTTCCGCCGGCTTGCCTAGAGCCATGCACGGCGCGTACAAAGACATTCCGTGCTCGGCAAAAGGATGTGGCCACCACTCCTTGAGAATCAAAACCGCTCTGATTACATCGGCAGTGGTCAGAGATTTCAGGTTTGTCTCCCTTGAACCTCCTCTTCTGTGCTATTGATCTGCGACCAAGTAAAATCCTCGGGGTATAATGATACCGAGGACAGGGAAGAGGTGGAAGTGGTAAGGTCAACTCCCGCAGTTCTCCAGATTGCGGTTGTTCGCGGAACTGGGTTATCGCCGGGTGTCGAGACCATCTGAGGCGGTCCTCCGACTGCGACGGAGCATGCCTCAGTGGTTCCTGGGGGTACAGACCCAGTTCGCTTGATGCGAAAAGAGTCGATCTCTTTTGTTGGTCGTGATCTTCCGGTTTGGGCCACTAGCGGCTGTGCTCATACAGTTCGGGGCCTCCGGATGGTTCATCGCCAGACCTCCGGTTGCGACGGTGGCCGGCCTGAGCGTGTGATCCGCCATTCGGTTGGCTCCGAGTCCGTTTTGGTGATGTCCTCGGCAGCCACCACAGCTGCGGCTTGCTCCCCCCTTACTCGAAGCCGCGTCTGGAGCCCGTCCGTTCATCCCTTGCCGGTGATGAACTGCAGACGCTGGTGGTCATGAACCGAAGATCTTCACCATGCTGTTCATCCGGGACGTGGGATTTTGGATGTTCTTTCTTTTATGCTAACTACGATCCAACTTGGGATATATGGGGTTTCTTTCTCGTTCGTCAGGTTGCCGGCGCCATGATCTCCGATCACAGGTGACGACGAGACTCCTGGAAAAAAGCTTGAAAGAAAACTGGAAAGGAAAGGCATGCTCGGAGGTTAATGCCGCCCTCCTTCTAGCGCCAAGCTGTTGGTGTGGAATTTAAACCAACACCGTGATCCGCATCTCTAGTGTGTGATGCGGCAATGAATAGTGAAAGTTTTTGCGGAAAATAAATACTCGGAGGAATTTAGAGTGGTTCGGCCCTCCTTAAGAGTAATAGCCTACGTCCACTGTTTTTATGATATTTCATCTTGAGAAAGTTTACAGAGTATTCTTTTCTCTCTTTTTTCTCCTGCCTCTTCATCCTTTGCTTCTTCTTCTCTTATAAGCGAAGAAGAGAGCTACAGTCACGAGAAGACAAAATGTCAAATCCCCTGAGTCACGGGTTTGGTTCACCTAATAAAGCTGTCAACCTGCCGGGAGCAGTTATCCTGAATTCGGTAGGATAAGACTGTTCGCTACAGTGAATTCCCTGCTCGGGGGAGAATAATTGAGGTCTGCGACCCCGCGGTCAAATGTTCTATGACCGAGGATTGACGCCTCCGAGGGCCGAGTTTACGTCGACTGATCCTTCATCCGTGGCACCCTCCTTCGGGGGTGAATTAGTTTCGGGGATCTTTAGTCTTTATGTGTCGGCTTATCGTTAAAAGGCTTTCCAAGAGCTTCCTCTCTTGGTGGTCTTCTACCTTCGGGGGTGTAGGATCGGGGGTCATCTTCGATAATCTTCGCCTGTCCTTTATCCTGAAGGAAGTTGTGACGACTTTCGCTTGGTTCGGTAGAGTCGGGGGTTCTGGACTTCTTGGAAATGACTATGATATCGCCCTTGGACTCATTTGACTGACGAAAAATCACTGACAACAAGATGGTGATGGGAAGATTCCCATCCAACGCTCCAAAAATATGCTTGGGGTTTGATGATGAAACGTCGTGAAGAGACTACGTCTCTTCGCCTATAAATTCCATTCCCCCCTCACATTGTACGAACTTTTGCTTAACTCGCCATTACTCTGAAAACTTCGAGCTCACTCACCTCTCGACATTTCTACGAGCAAGTTCTAAAGTTTTTGGCATTCTGCAACTTTTTTCGGCGCTTTTTACTCGCTCATTCATCATCGGTAAGCCCTCTAAACCCGTCTCGGGCCTTTGCTTTCCGGGTAGCCTAGGATTCAACCGTTTTTGAATTTTTCTCTTTGGGGTTTCGGGGTGCTTGACCAGAACTTTCTCTTCTTCTCAGAAAAGATGTCTAACAACTCGACGTCGTCCTCTTCTGGCACCCGATTTGGGTCTGCGCCTTCCTCTGAGCGCTCCGACCCCTCGCCACCGGCTTCGCCTATGGCTCCCTCGCCGCCATCGGCCCCGGCAGTGGTAGCAGGGACGAAGAAAAAGAAGGAGGAAAGGGGAAAAAAACTTCGGTCGCTCCAACCTCTTCTGCGGCGCCATCAGCGAGAGGCCTGGGTCACGGTCCTCGGGAGTCGCAGCCACCCCGTCTAAACCCTCGACTTCGGGCTCACTGGTGGTCGAGGCGACGCCCGTTGAGATGAGGGAGACCTCAGCTGCTCCGCAGCCGCCGCCCGGCGCCCGAATAATTACGGCCGACGAGCCCGTAATAGCGTCTCCGTCTCCCACCATCGCCGCGGAGGCCCGAATCTCCATCTGCTCCCAAAGCGACGTGGAGCACATCCGGGACCAGTTTCATTTGTCGGAGGACATTGCTACCTGGGCGATGTCCCGAAAGGACCGCTCCAACCGCCCACCTAGTTCCCGGGTAGCCTTTAACAAGGCTATCATGAAACACGGGGCGCGGCTCCCGCTGCACCCCCTGGTCCGCGGGGTTCTAGTCCACTGGGGACTCGCCCCGAGTCAACTCAACCCCAACGCCTACAAGATAATGGTGGGGATGCACATTCTGTGGAGGATGTGGTTCGAGACTGACCCATCGGTGGAGGAGGTCTGCCACCTATACAAACCCTCCTCCAAGAAATCCGAGGTGGGCTACTTCTTCTTGGCACCGTGGGAGAAGAAGAAGATTCTGATGACGAACTTCTCATCATCCTGCGAAGGATGGAAGGACAAGAACTTCTGGATCGAGGGGAACTTCGACCCCTTCAGCTCCGTGGAGGGAGCAAGGCCCGTCCCGAGGAACTATAACATTCCTGGTAAGTACCTTGCTTGGCGTTCCTACTTTTGTTTCATTTCATGCTACTTTTACTAACATGGTTCCGTGCTCAAAGACCTTCCTCCGCGCTTCGGTGACTCGAGAGCAAGCCGAGCGAATCGCGACCGCCCTTGCTTGTCCCGATGAGTGCCCTCGTCACCGAGGATAACCTGGTAGAGTACGGGTGGATCTCCACTCGGATGGAGTTGGACTCGGACCAACTCTGCGGACAAAAACCGACCTCGAAGAAGGCGAAGGCTAAAGTGGTGCCTTCGACCCAGGTCGGGTAGCCGAAGACTGACGCTCCTCGGTCGCCGAAAAGAAAAATCTCGATCGCAACCTACTGCCTCCCAAGTCCGCGACTCTACTGCCTCCGACGGTGAGACTTGAGGGCGAAGAAGAGGAACGGTCTGCGAGGTCTAAACGACCGCGGACGGAGTCCAGACCGACTCCTGAGGTCGTTCGCCCCGTTGCCCCGGGCGAAGGAGTTACGTCTCCTCAGACTGGGACGGTGTCACCTGCCAAGAACCCTGAGGCGCCTATGACCACGCTCGTCCCAGAGTCTGAAAACTCGCAAGCGCCTCAGACGAATCCCCCGATAGCGATCCGCGAGGAAGTCTTGTTTGGTGAGGCGGCTCAGAAGGCGTTTGTGGCGACGGAGGACATTTTCCGCGAACCTCCTCTAGTTGCTCTAAGTCCCCCACCGGCCCTGGTCTAAGATCCTCTGCTGAACGTCGAGGATTTTACTGTGGAGCAAGCCGATCCGTCTCCTTCGGGGACGGTCTCTCCACCGAGACAGGCGACACCCGCTGGGCCTTCGACTCAACCTCCCTCAGGGTTGCACCGTTCTGCTCCCATCGTCCTCGACGACGGTAAGCGATTGCCCTTCTCGCAAATCTACAGTTGTATCAATTTCAATGCCAGTCCGATACTATTGCCTGCAGATGAGCTTTTTGGGCTCCTAGGGTCCCTGCTTTCGGCGGGGGCCGCCGACCCCTCAGTCCCCGTCCCCGAATCTTCCGCCGGGGACAAGTCCAAGGAGAAACAAATAGCGGAAGACCCTACTCCTCCGCGACCTATGCCACCGACGGAAAGCGACACTGCCCCAGCCGACACCGCGGGCCCATCCTCCTCCAGAGATCCAGGCACAGAGGTTCCTAGGGAAGAGCGTGCTGGGGCTTCTCAGGGTTCACCTGATCACTCGGTTCCAACTAGGGATCCCTTGGAGGATTTCTCAGTTCCTCTTGCGAGGACCCCTTTCGGCGAGGGGTCGCACACTCGCACATTTCTTCAGGGTCGTTCCCCCGGATGCCAGAACTCGGTCCGATACTGGACGAGATCTGGTCCGAGGAGAGCTTTAGGAAGCTCTCCGAGGAACCGCTCTAAGCTGGCAACCAAGATGGTGTGCGGTTGTTCGCGCATGTGAGATTTGATGAACCTCCCTTTCGATTTTCTAACCAACTCTGTTGCTTACAGCCCTTGCTCGATGCAGGCATTCCTCTCCAACTTTATCTATTCCCGCAGGACAGAGGCAATCTTCGCCCAAGGCAGGGACACTTTGCTCCAGCTTCGAATGGAAAAGGAGAAGCTCGCCGCCAAGCTCCAGGACGCCTGTGCTCAAGCGGACCTCTTCATTAAAATGATGGAGCGGGTCAACGAAAGCCTGAGGAGCTCCAGGGATCGACGGAGAGCACACACGGAGGAGATAGCCAAGCTCCGGGAGGAATTGGAGAAGGAGAGGACGGCCCATGCAGAGTCAAAAATCCAGTTCGAGCTGGGGTTGGCTCAGGCGAAGACCCAACAAACGGAGGCATGGAAAGCGCTGGAGGAGGAGTGTCGGGCTCACGAGGAGAGTGCCCTTTCCGAGAAGGCGGCGTATGAGGCTGCGCTTGAGGAGGAGAGGGGCTTAAGAGGCGCGGCCGAGTCGAGGATTCAAGCCCTCGAGGGAGAGCTGAAAACGGCGTGAAGCGAACTTAGCCGGACCGAGACCGATCTCAACGGGGCTAGAGCGCGAATTCACTCCGCGGTGGTCGATTTCAAGAACAGCCCCGCGTTCGACAACCATGTTGAACTGAGAAGACAGCAATAGCTCATCGATTTTCAACATAGCGAAGGTTATCGCAATGAGATCAAGTTTGCTATCCTCGACGGAGCAAACCGCGTGCTGGACAAGCCCAAGGCCCTCCACCCTGAGTGGAACTTTATCGAAGAAGTCCGGCATGAAATCCCGCGTCGCCAGCAGCAGCCTCCTCCGCAGCCGCCGTCTTAGCTTGTAGGGTTATTTTGATATTTATTTATTATTATTTTTTGTTCGGGTTCCTTAATTTGGACGCCCACCTCTTGTATTCTTTTTTCGAATAAATAAAACACAGGATTTTGATTTCACTGTTGTCTATTTATCGTATTCAGGTCCATCATTAATTGACTAAATCCCTTCGGGATCAATCAACGACTAAATCCCTTCGGGATCGATGGTTGAAATATGCCCTCTCCGAGGGCTTGAATAGTGCATGGCCTCTTGCTTTCTACGCTTTGGCGACCAGGCAGGTTAATTTTTTAGAAATCTTCCTGTCAGATCTGCCTCGGAGTTCTTCCTTTGAGCGTGCCTAGGTCTTTTATCTTCTTAGAAGAATAGAATGGTTCTAGGAGCAAATTAGCAAAACTTCCCAAGTTAGTCTCCGAACATGTTTCCTTCTCCGAAGGACAAGATAAACCTTTGTGCGGTAGGAAGTCTCAACGAATAAAGCCTACGCAAGCCCTTCGAAACTCGCGCGTTCTAGCCTCGTTCGCATTCGAAATGCCTATAGAGCGCATCTATTTCATTCTGGTATCCCGGATGCCCCCCGGCTTCTTGAGCGCTCCGCGGTTAAGAAGACAGTCAGGGTAGTATTTCTAGGATTCATCCGCTTCGCGATTTTATCCTTTATACACCGAGTTTATAGTCTACTCCGCAGACTTTTAAGAGGATTCAAGAATATGTGCAAAGATATATATATATATATATATATATATAATTTTTTTTAACTATTGCTGAATGACAATACGAGGGGTAGTAAAATTACAAATGAGGGGAGCCTACTGGTAATACTTTTTGAGATGTTCAGCATTCCAAGGAAGTCTGATCGGGATTCCGACGAGGTTCGCGAGTCGGTAGGCTGTAGGCTCCCGATCGCAGAACCTCGGTGATTTGATAGGGTCCCTCCCACTAATATCCAAGTGCCCCTGCTCCGGCCTCCCTAGTGTTCTGAAATACTTGTTTGAGGACGGTGTCCCCGACCTTAAACTTTCTTTCCTTCACCTTGGAGTCGTAGTACCTCGCCATCCGCCGCTTTTGGGCTTCCATCCAGATCCTAGCGACTTCTCTTTGTTCCTCGATCATATCTCTCTCTGCGGCCAGGAGTGAATCGTTGGTGGCTTCATCGAAACACTCGTACCGAAATGAGAGGACTTTCACTTCCGCAGGAATCATCGCCTCAGTGCCATATGCCATGGAGAATAGAGTTTCTCTGGTGGCCGTGCGGGCTGTGGTGCGATAGCTCCAAAGGACTAGAGGCAGCTCCGCGGCCCATCGTCCTTTGAGTGCGTCGAGTCGCCTTTTAAGAGTGGTCTTGATGATCTTGTTGACGGCCTCGACTTGGCCATTGCTTTGCGGGTGGTATGGCGCGGAGAAGTCTTTGCTGATGCCGAACTGGTCACAGAGATCCCTCACAGCCTGGTTATCGAACTGAAGGGCGTTGTCCGAAACCAAAGAGTGGGGTATCCCGAACCTGTAAATGATGTGTTCGCGAATGAACTTTGTCAGGTTCTTCTCGGTGATAGCGGAAAAGGGAATCGCCTCGGCCCATTTGATGAAGAAATCGACAGCCACCACGGCGAATTTAAGTCCTCCGGGCGCTGTGGGCATCGGGCCAATGAAGTCGATTGCCCACTTCGCAAAGGGCTAAGGACAGAAGATGACCGTGAGTCGTTCTAGATGAGCTCGGATGAGTGCATAGTACCTCTGGCACTTATCACATTTCTTTCCATACTCAGCGGCATCTTGCTTCATCGTGGGCCAGTAGAATCCCTGTAACAATGCCTTGTGCGCGAGTGACTGCCCACCAGAGTGGTTCCCGCAGACTCCGTCGTGGATCTCATTGAGGACTTGCTTGGCTTCTTCGACGTTGAGGCAGCGCAGCAGCAGAGTCGAAATCCCTCTTTTGTAGAGTTTGCCATTCAGCAGCAAGTAATGCTCAACATGATATCTGAACTTTCGCGCCACGTCTCGATACTCAGGTAGCCTATCTTCCTTCAAATAGACGATAATTTCGTCCATCTACGAAGGTTGTGCATCGATCGTCTCTATCGAACGTTGCTTCGCGATACTTGGCTCGGAGATGATTTCGATCGAGACCAGGCAGAGAAGCTTAGCATCTCGGCTGGTAGCTAGCTTCGCCAGGGCGTCTGCGTTTGCATTATCCTCGTAGTCAATGTGCTTTACTTTGTGTCTTGAGCAGTTTCGAAGCTCTGCTTTAACCTTTTCTAGGTAAGCTGCATTCTATCGTCGTGGGCTTGGAACTCGCCCGAAACTTGAGAGACCACTAATTTCGAGTCACTATAGACCGTAAGCGAATCTACCTGAAGCTCTTTGGCGAGTCTGAGGCCGACCAGTAAGGCTTCGTACTCCGCCTCATTGTTCGAGGCCTTGAAGGTGAACCGCAGCGTGCTGTTGATTCGATGACTTTCGTGGCTAACCAGCATTAGCCCCGCTCCCGAACCATTCTCGTTCGAGGATCTGTCCATGAAGAGCTTCCACTTCGGGGGCTCTCCTTGTCTATCCCGATCCTCTTCCGAAGGAAAGGTGAACTCGGCAATGAAATCTGCCAACGCTTGTCCCTTGATCGCCGTTCGCGGTTGATACAGGATGTCGAATTGTGTCAACTCGACTGCCCACTTGACGAGTCTGCCCGAGGCCTCCAGCCTGCGCAGAACTTGCTTCATCGGGTGATTGGTGAAAACCACCACCGGGTGAGCTAGGAAGTAGTGGCGAAGTTTCATGGTGGAGACGACGAGAGCTAGGGCGAGTCGTTCCAGCTCAGGGTATCTGAGTTCAGCATCGAGGAGGCGTTTGCTAATGTAGTAAACTGGTACCTGGACTCTAGCAGCCTCCTTAACGAGCACTGAACTGACTGCATGCTGGGACACCGCGAGGTAAGTAAAAAGCTTCTCCCCCGATAATGGCTTCGCCAGAATCGGGGTGTGTCCAAGGTAAACCTTAAGCTCCTCGAAGGCCCGTTCGTATTCGTCGGTCCATGCAAATTCCTTGCTGCCACGGAGAACGTTAAAGAAAGGGAGGCATTTGTCAGTTGAACGGGAAACAAACCTGTTCAATGCGGTAATGCACCCTGTGAGCTTCTAGACTTCTTTTCCTCTTCGAGGAGGCCTCATGTCGAGGATGGCTTGGATCTTCTCCGGGTTAGCCTCTATCCCTCGTTGGCTCACCATGAAACCTAAAAATTTTCCCGCTCCAACGGCGAAAGTGCACTTATTTGGGTTGAGCATCATGTTGGTCTGCCGAAGGACGGAGAAAGTCTGCTCTAGGTGTGTGACATGATCTTGTGCCGCTGCACTTTTGACTAGCATGTCGTCTATGTAAACCTCCATCGAGATTCCTAGTAACTCCGCGAAGATCTTGTTAACCAGTCTCTGATAAGTTGCCCCTGCGTTTTTCAAGCCAAAGGGCATGACCTTTTAGCAATACAGCCCTCGGTCGGTGATGAACGCGGTATGCTCCTCGTCTCAATGGAATATGGGGATCTGGTTGTACCCCGAATATGCATCCATGAAGCTGAGGAGTTCGTGGCCTGCTGTGGCATCAACCATCTGGTCGATCCGGGGCACAGGGAAGCTGTCCTTCGGACATGCCTCGTTGAGGTTGGTGAAGTCCACACAGCACCTCCACCTCCCGTCTGGCTTCGGGACTAGAACCGGATTGGAGACCTAGGCCGGGTATTTCGCTTCGCGAACGAACCCGACCCTGATGAGCCTGTCGACTTTGTCTTTAAGGGCTTGGGCTCTTTCGGGGTCGAGCGGCCTCCTCTTCTACCGATGGGCCGGGATCCGAGGATCAACGTTGAGACGGTGGCACATTAAATATGGCTCTACGCCCTTCATATCACTATGGCTCCATGCAAACACGTCTCGGTTTCTCCGTAGGAAGGCAATGACGGCCTCACGTATCTCGGGACTTAGCGAAGTCTCAATTTTAACTCTACGGGCCGTGCCTAGGTCATCAATGTCCACTTCTTCTGTATCCTCGGCCGGGCCCGCTAATTGCTATAGGACTGGAAAGCGAGGGTCCAGTTCACATCGAGCCTTCGATACGCCGATGGTGAGGGTTGCTTCTCCCAAAGCAGCCTCCTCGGCCGTCCGCTTTCCCTTCAAGTCAGCGGGGGCCGATTTGACGCTCGTCGTATAACACGTCCGGGCTTCATATTGATTCCTCCGGACGACTCCGACGCCACCAGGGGTGAGGCAGAGGTGTTAGATGGAAGTGACTGCTCTCATAGCCACGAGGGTAGGATGCCCGAGGATGGCATTATAAAAAGACCTACCCTTGACCACCATGAAGTTAGATATGGCGGTCGATCTCGTTGGTTCTTCACCGAACGAAACGGCTAACTCTATGCTTCACTCCGGGAAGATAGAGTCTCCTGTAAAGCCGTGCAACGGGCTCGCGGCCGCTCTCAAGCTCTGCGGATTGATCCTCATTTTCTCGAGGACATCTAAGTATAGGATGTCCACTAAACTACCGTCATCGATAAGACAACGGTGGACAAGGTGGTTCCCGATCATTACAGAGACGACCAAAGGATCGTGATGTGGGAACCGGACACCTTCGGCATCCGCGTCTGTGAATGTGAGCTGGCTTGTGGTCCTCCGAGGGGGTTTTGGAGACTGTCGCAACAACTGGAACACTCCTCGGGAGGGCTCCTGTCGAACTTCTCGGGCATAATCCTTCATAGACCGCTGAGAGCGCCCCCCAGGATAAGGGCCTCCCGCGATCGTGCGGATTTCGCCCTCGATCTCCCGATTAGGCAATTTTCGCTCTCTGGGATTCGCTTCTTTGCGGTATCCCGAGAGCTTCCCTTGGCAGATGAGATATTCTATCTCATCCTTCAGGTCGAAGCATCTTGCGGTCGTGTGCCCTGCCGTGTTGTGATACAAACAGAATTTGTCCTTGTGCTTTTCCGGCACCTTCCCCTTTAAGGGTGCGGGGGGTCGGAAGTCAACCTCACTCCGTGAGCTGACAAAGATTTCTTCGATGGTGGCTGTGAGCTCTTGGTACCTGTCGTACCGCGGCCTGCGAGTTCGGACTGCCCCCGGCCCTGAACCAGAGTCGCGGGGCGTCTTCTCGTCACAATGTTGCCAGTTGCTGCCCACCGGGGCTTCGACAGGCCTCTTCATCTCCTTCCGACAGTCCCCTTCAGGGTTGTCCCGGGATGGCTTCGAAGAACCAGACTTCTTCGAAGTCGACGCTTTTGCGTTAATGTATTTCCTAGCTCGCCCCCAGGAAGTCAGCATACACCCGTGGGGGTTTTTTGCTGATAGAGAACGCGAAGGGAGTATCTTCGCGCACCGCGGAACTCGCGGCTAGAAGTAAGGCATCATCGGACAGATGCCCCACCTCTATAGTGACCTTGGTGAACCTTTAGAGCCAAGCTTGGAGGCTCTCGCCTTCTCTCTGCTTGACTCGAGAGAGGTATGCCGGGTTCTTAAGGTGTCTACGACCTCCCAAGAACTGTGCGGCAAACCTCGTTCTCAGATCCTGCTAGCTCCCGATCGAATTGGCTGGGAGTCGGTACCACTATCGGCGGGTCTCACCCGCAAGGGTGGTATCAAAGAGCCTACACCTGATGGCTTCAGAATAGCCATAAGCGCACGCCCACGAGGAGTAAATCCCTAGGTGATCGGAAGGGTCCCCGCTTCCATCGAACAGGCTTACCTTTGGCAGCCTGAGACGATCGGGAACGGGGGTTGCCAGGAGGGTCTCCGTGAGCGGTGTAAAATCCCCATCTAGGATTTCGTCGTGCGACGGCTCGCCAAGGATCCCACGAAGACGCTTGATCTCCGCGGGGGAGAATTCTTGGGTCCCCTCGGTCTGCCGGCTAGTAGCAGTGGTAACCGATTCCTCACGGAGACGCTCCTGCACCGGAAGTCGTGCACCTTCGGTGCGAACTCCAGCACATGCAGGCGCGTGCCCCGCGATGCCTCGTGGGAAAGGGCCTAGCCTATTAAATACCGAGCCGGGCTGAACCGGCATCTCGCTTTCGGTTGCGGGGCGCGAAGGTCCCGCTGGGTCAATCGGCAACTGCACTCCTCCGGAGCGGGTGGTGGACTTCTGAGCTGGCGCATTCCTCCGACGGTGGGAATTGTGGGCCTCGCGTGCGAGATCGCTACTCGAGTCCTTATCAAGAGTCACAGTGACGTCGCCTGCGGTCCGGAGGTTGGCGGCTGCGTCGTCAGCCCTGCGCCGTGCTCGGAGCACGTCTGCATGCTCTGCGTCAGTCAGAAGTGGCGGTGGGCTTTGGTTGTGCACCAAAGTCTCTACCAATCCGGTCATTCTTGCCATGGACTCCTCCATGCGCCGGATTCGATCTTCGAGCATCTCCTGCTCGGAGGTTATAGGATTCTTATCGCTGCTTCTCAGGTTGGGTGCCATTTGATCTCCGATCAGTTAACGCAGTAGCCAACACAGAGAAAACGGGAAGAGAAAGCAGTCACAAGGTCAGACGTTAAAAACAGCCCCCCGGCCCTCCTTCTAGCGCCAAGCTGTTGGTGTGAAATTTGAACCAACGCCGTGATCCGTATCTCTAGCTTTTGATACGGCAATGAACAGGAAGATTACGGTGGGAAATAGTAAACGCCGATAGATTTTCAAGTAGTATGACCCTCCTACGGAGTAATAGTCTACGTCCACTGTTTATGGAATTTCTCGTAAAGTGTTTTACAGAGTTTTTTTTTCCTTTTTTCTTCCAACCCCTTCTTCTTTCTCCTCCTCTCCCTTTTATAGGCTGTTCGGAGGAGAGATGGAAGGTTGCATTAATGACGCCTGACAAATTATCCCCTAAATCCCGGGATTAGGTGACCTTAACACACAGTCGACTATACCCTCCCCTGAATTACGGGAGTGGGTTACCAACTAACTACCCATGTACATCAGAAACAGGAAGTCTACAGTACCTGTCAGACACCCTCAAAATTGGGGTTAATCAATCATTACCATGCAGGCTTAAATCTTCGACCGGGGTTCTCCAGCTTCGCGGGGAGACCTCTGGCTCGACTGATCTTCTACCTTCTTAACGGTCATCATCGTAGGTCTAGCTCGTCCTCGGGCTCCTAGGGTTTCCGGCTTAATTGTCGTTCTCCGAGGACCTCGCTTCAAGTCGGGGTCCACCTTCGGTGGTGCCCCCACTCACTACGCTCACAGATGCAAGTTCGAGGGTGATCTTCGACGACCCTTGGCCTTGATGCCTTTGATGTTGGCTTCCTCGATGACGTGGCGATGCCGCGCTGTCACTTCGGGCACTCTCTCTCGAAGTCGCATTCTATCGGGGGCGTCATCCCCGACGCTAGCACCTCGGACGAAAATCAGCTTAAAACAAAGGGAAAGGGCCAGTCGAAACGGAGGGTTTCCCGCGAAGCTGGAGATCCCCGATCGAAGATGGAGTCCGCGTGATATTTATTCTAGGTCTTTCCCTGTAGTGATTGATTAACCCGATTATAGGGATGTTTGACAGGTACTGTAGACGTCCCGTTCTCAATGTACGTCGGTAATTAGTTGGTAACCCACTCCCGTAATTTAGGAAGCGTATGGTCGACTATGTGTTTAGGTCACCTAATCCCAGAAATTAAGGGATGGTTTGTCAGGCCTCATTAATGAGACCTTTCCCTCTCTCCTCCGACGCTCCTATAAAAGGAAGAGGAGAAGAAGGGAGAGGGGGTTGGAAGAATTTTGGGAAAAAACCCTGTAAAGAACACACGAAAAATTCCATAAATAGTGGACGTAGGCCATTACTCTTCCGGAGGGGCTGAACCACTCAATAAACTCCCCGTGTTTAATTATTCCCTGCCGTATTCTTCCTATTCATCGTCGTTTCACAACTTAGAGATACGGATCACAGCGTTGGTTCAAATTCCACACCAACACTAGCCATGTAAGAAATTTCTTATAAAATTTTTGCCTAGTGTCAGAAATTTCTAATAGTATTTTTATGTGTATTTTTGTTGTTGTCAGAAATTTCTTACAGTTTTATGGCTAATTTTTAAATTTTATGAAACTGTGACTATTTTTTAAAAACACACAGTCCAAAATTGACTATTTGCCTAACTGGTCCTTATTTTTATGTCTGGTTTGATCTAATTTTCAAGCATGCTGTGTTGTTGTGCTATTGTTTTATGGAGGACTACTTGTATGGACGATTTACAATTTTTTAATGTAATTTTTATTAGAAAAAATATTAATGAATCGAGCTCAATAAGAGATCCTTTCGAGCTCAAGCTTGAAACGAGCTTTTTTCAAACTCAAATCAAGGTCGAGCTCTCGAGCTTGATTGAGCGTCTTAATCGAGTCAAGATCTCGAATGAGCATGAGCCGTTCCAAAAACTCAATTCTTACTGAGCTCGAGCTCGAAAATTTCCAAAGCCTCAGCTTTCCAAAGTTCGGCTATGCTCGACTCTTATAAAGCTCAAGCTCGAAAATTTCCTACCAAGCCGAGTCTAAGCTTTTCAAAGTTCTACTTGGCTTAGTTCAATTACATCCTTACTCATTGCCTCCATTAAATATTTTCTTTTTCAAGGATGAAATAAGAAAATATCCAAATTAGATACTATATTTAACATATATATCCAATGTTTTCAGTAAATCAAATAAATTATTAGTTAGGTAAATAGTCATTTTGAAAGGTGTATTTTTAAAAAATGCCTAAATAATTATTACTATTCAAATATGAGAATTTTAAGGAAATAACTATTTTTAGTGGATGATTTTAAAAAAATAGCAAATGTTTCAAAATTTTAAGATAATAGCCATTCATAAATTTTATTATTTTGGTAAGAAATTTATTACAATAGATTTTATGTGTAATTTTGTATTGTTTGAAATTTTTTTACCTTAGCAATAAATTTTTTATGACTATTTAAAAAAAAAAAAACAATCACAGTTTCAGAAGATTTTTAAAAACACTCTCTAAATTGGCTATTTACTTGACTGACTCTTCAAATAATTGAGTTGCTTAGATATCTTATTATAATTTATAAAAATATTGAGTATTTATTTGAATTAAGTTATACAAATTAAGATATTTACTATAGTTTCTCTTTAATTTTTTGGCATTTAATTTATAGCATGTTTTTCTCTTGAATTAAATGTTTTTCTTTTAGTTTAAAAGAATTGACCTGAGTTTGTTATAGTTAAGTTATTAGTCATTTTTCGTTTTCCTTGTTTTTCTAAACATTATGTATTGATTTGTTTGCTTTTTGTTGCAGAAGTTAACAAATATTACAAACTATATTAAATTTTGTTATATATCGTAACAATTTTATTACAGATCTTGATACATAACGTAATAATTTTGTTATGATTTATAACAAAACTTATTATAGACCGTAACAAATAATGTTACAACCTGTAACAAATTTGTTACGAACTCTAACAAAATGTTAGAATCTGAAAAATGCAAAACAAACCACATACGAATTTTCTCCCAAAATACAAACTAGATCTAGAAAATTCAAACAAACACCAAACTAAAATCGCTGTCAATTTGGATTTTCTCAGTAGCCAAACAAATAGAAATCAAAATCGAGTTAGGACAAGAGAGCTTCAGCGACCTTGAGCACCTTCTCCAACTCGATGGGATCGACCACAATCGGTTCTCTCGAGCTCTCGTCAACGAACTTGCGAGACGTCGGGGCTTAGAACCTATTTCTTCAATCGATCCAATTCGAAGAAGAAGAAGAAAAAGAAGAAGGCGTGACAAAAACAAAAAACAAAAAAAAAATTGAAGAAGAAGA
Source organism: Boehmeria nivea var. tenacissima (assembly GCA_018132145.1). Taxonomy (NCBI): domain Eukaryota; kingdom Viridiplantae; phylum Streptophyta; class Magnoliopsida; order Rosales; family Urticaceae; genus Boehmeria; species Boehmeria nivea. Next base: position 2,210,043 of record CM030886.1, read on the forward strand.
TGAGGAGGAGAAGTACGATTGAGAAGAGAGAGAAAGAGAGGGGCGAGCATTTTCGTTTTTGGCTGAGTAAAGAAGGGCAATTTGGTATCTTTAATAAATATAAGAGTAAGCTGGTGGTTAATAACTTAATATTCGGATTCTCAGGTCATTTACTAAAAATATGGACTTTTAAATAGCCATTTAGCAAATCAGCCTTTCTTTATCAGTTTAACAGTAAAATGAAAATTATGTAAAATAGGTGTTACTGATGTAAAGGGTTTTGCATGCAAGCTCCTTTTGAAGCAACTCGCCTACCTTTTGGATTTGTTGCTAGACTTTAGCAACGTGTTAGGAATATGTTAGAATGCTATTGCTTTGGACAAGAGAAGACAAAATAACATATAAGAAATATATATGTTAGAAATCCTTCAACATCATCCCAAGTCTATAAATAGGCATGTCAACCTTGAGGCAAAAGAACAAGTCATCCTTTTGGCTACGGTAAGGCGAAGAGAGAGGAAGGAAATGAAAGAAAATGCGGAAGAAAAATATGTAGAGATAGATAAGAAGAAGAATAGACAAATCATAAAAAATAACCAGGTGATCCAAAATATGATCAATATTTTTATTTATTAAGAAAATAATTATTAGGTAGTTATGGATGATGAACAGTAACATAAGAATTTTGTAGTCAAAGGGGACCCCCTCTGGGCTGGATTTGTATGAATTTTGGGCACCCTAGAATACAATTTTTAAAGAAAAAAATTCAACTTATTAATAAATAAAAAACCTAATAGAATAGAGGTATGATTTATGAGTTTCTTAAAAACTTATACTTTGCCTTTTTTGAAACTCTTATCCTCTTCGGTGGAAGAGAAGAATTAGAGTAAGCTTTTTTTTTTTTTCGTCCTTTTGACATTTATTTTTTATCTTTTATTATATGATTTTTTTTATATATAAATAAACTAGGAATTTTAAGCACTAATACCAGGGAAGAATTGTTGTAAGAATTGCAGTAAGCTTTCATATATTTTTTTGTAGGTATGTGATTTTATATTCCTTTAGCACTAATCTATTGTAATATAAGTATAAATTGTTATAATCAGTCTATGTAGATCTATATGTGAAAAATTATAACTATAACATCTTCTAGGTATTTCTTTTTTCAGATGAGAAAGTCAATTATAAAAAGAAGAATGTTGAAATTTCAAATTTTAATGTTGAAAAGTTTAATATAGATTCACTTATATATGATTTTTGCGATATACAAAAGAAATGTTCTACATTTTAATAGATTATGAATGTAATTATACATATTTTGATATTTAATTATGAATTTTTATATGTTATTTGATGCAAACCCAAACATAATATATTTTATGTATTTGAAAAATTGAACATACTTGAATCACAATTTGTTTTGTATTTGAGTTGATTACTAAACGACTTCTAACTAAAAGCCAACTCTCAAAATTACCTACTTACCTAACTCACCAAGACTTTGATCCAAAGAGTTAATGGGAGATTTTGACTAATGTCTATTTTTTGACACTAATATTTTTTTTATTTTTTATGTTGCACTTTTACACACCTGTTTTTACACTAAAAAAATATAATAGCAATCAAGGGATAACATCACTTAAAACATCAGAATGTCTTTTTTTTCCTTCGATGCCCCAAAGTTAATGTTGCCTTATTAGGTTTGGCTAACGAATATTTTATCATCCAAACAAAATCGACAATAGTGACATGTTACTTGGTATAATTAATGTAAAAAAGGGAGCAAACCTACGTAAATAACGCGTTCTTTGCGCATAATCAGTAAGAGAAAGCCAAACCTTCTTTGAACTTGAGTTTGAGAACATTTGATTTAATTATAAGTCGATGGGTGAATTTAACATGAAATTGTAATTTACAGGTTTGATACCAACATTCCTGATAATCTACGGGTAATTTTTTCAGATTTAAGCAAAATACATAATTATTATGTAGAAGTCGAATTATACATACACTAAAACAGCAGAATAACTACATTTACATAGTTCAAAGAATTTGAAGGTAGTGTGTGATACATAAAAATCTCATTTAATAGCCACAATATATAGGTCAAATCTAACATAATTAGAGCATATTCTTTACAGGTGAATAAGAAGCAGATGTTCACTCTGGTGCTGAAGTTGGCATAAATGTGTCATCATCAAATAATGCTTCGAAATCAATAAGGTCATCGCCGAAGTCTGTTGTTTCTTCTGTGCTCATAATTGCATCATATAGAACCTGCATGAAGTACGAAAGCGTTCATTAAGCCAAAAAAAAAAAAAAAAAAACCGCTATTAATCTCTTTACAGTTCACTTTTTGGGTTGGGTGAGTAGCAAAAATATGCCAAAATTGATGTGTCTTTTAAAAAATAACACGTGTTTCAAAAAATTAAAAAAAATAGTCATGTTACGAATTGTATAACAGAAAAATTTCACATAAAATATTACACATTTATAAACATTTGTAAGATATCACTTCAAAAATTGATGAGTAAAAATTGAAGTGTTACAAAATATCTTACAAATGTTTACAGATGTGTAATATTTTGTACGACACTTTTCTATTATACAATTCGTAATATGATTAGTTTTTTAATTTTTTAAAACACGTGCTATTTTTAAAAACATATAAAAAAATTGACTATTTATTACAATTTCTTTTTTTTTTTTTTTCCTCCCATCGGTCACAATGTACAATCATCAAACCATTTTGAATAACAAAGATAATATAAACATAACTGAAAACGGTGAAACAATAATAACTATTTAAGCCAAAGAAACCTACTACTTTTACAGGCAAGAAGAGTTGTGCTTACCTTGGTGTCCTGAATTGCAGTGACACTATTTAGAAGCCTGCGATATTGATTTCTAGCCTCAGGATACTGAACCATTGACTTCACCCTGGCAAGCGCCTTTTGCATTCTCTCCTCTGATTGCTTTCGGCCTTCTTTAAGGAAATCATATTCATCATCCTTGGAAGATGAACCAGATGAACTCTGCATGCTCGACCCCTCAGTTAGAGCTTCCGACTTAAACCCACGTAAACCACTTCCTTTCCTTCTCCAACGCAATATAATCTTCTCGACAATCCCCACAGTCCAGACAATCTTCCTATAGTTCTTCCTCACCTGATGGCCTCTTACATGGGCCTTTAACAAAGAAATACCAATGTTAGATCCCCTTGAAAGAATAACTTCTTTTGTAAACATCATACACAAAAATAAAAACTGAACAACAAGTAAACACACGGGCACTTGCCTGAATTTTGACAATGCGCTGCCTGATTATCAAATAATCTTTTCTACCCTTCCAGCTACGGAACTTGTTCTGTATTCTAATGGCAGCATCAGCATGGACTCGGTCATCGTGCTGCCCTGTCTTGTGAGCCTTAACTGCAATAAGAGACAGTGCTCGCTCATTCGACATTCCAAACTTATCATCGCCAAACTCCTTCAACTGCTTCCTCTGGAAAGACTGCACCCTGTAAACCTGATGAATTCGAGCAGCAGCCTGGGTAGCGTTACACACCGCAGCTAATGTATCCTTCAGGGCCGTTCGATCAGAATCACCATCTCTTGAAGGAGTTGCCGTTTTTTCCGAAACTGTTTGCACGACTGAAGTTTCCGCAGCTTTACCTTCCTCATCCAGATTAAGACTTATAAGGTGCGCACTCAAGGCAGATTCTGCCAGATACCCAGCAATCCCTTTGTGTCCGTTGTCAGATGCCAGGTCAGCAGGTGTTTTGCACGAGGGGTATTTAGGACTTGGATCTGTTAATGCACCAGGCGCCGCGCCAAGGGAGATGAGGGAGGCAACTGTTCCCTCTCTGCGTACAAGGAAACAGAAATAAGTCAACGACTTTAGACAAGAAGAAACTATAACAACTGTCGAGAATGTTATTAGTTTTTCAGCTTTCAAAAAGACAAAACAGAAAGTAGTGGTCTTATTAAGCATAACACAATTACTAAACTTACTCTTTAAACTCAGTTACTAAACGCTGCTACAATGACTCTTTAATGATCCAAACCATATAACTATGTTTCAGAAGTACTTTCTTGAAATCTATAGCTAATTTATAACCATAAATTTATTTTTGGTCAATGCCAGATACATGCTGAGCCTATAAATAATTCTGTCAACCGGGCACTTTAAAATCTTGTTATCCAATATTGTGAAGAAAAAAGTCATCGTTAAATTGCAGTCACCAATGTTCGTATGGAATTTAATCAAAGCAAACTAAACTATCGATCTTTCATTTACATCCACCAATAGTAAAAAACTCAACACAACTTTAAATTCTGAATGGGGGATGTCTACGAAGTTATATATTGGGTGTCTAGGGCATTTATGCAAAACACAAGGGCGGAATGTGAAATTTTTCCAAAAAAATCATCTAAAGTTATCTAATATGGGATGTTAAAGTTCAGTTAATCAATTCTTAAGGGAAAAAAAATAGAAACAGCTAACCATCAGAAAAGTTCACTTCTAAGGAAGACAACAAAATATTATGGTGCTCACCTGCCACAAAATGCTGCCCAATGAAGAGCCGTCCAACCATTTGCATCACGAAAATTGACACTTACACCAGCCATTATTGTTGGTTCTAAAGCCCAATCATAGCCAAGAGCTGCTGCGAAATGCAGCACACCTTGACCGTCCTCATCTAGCACACTAGGGCCTTTTCCACCTTCAGCCACTTTCTGCAAAAGCCAATCACGCAACTTTCCTTTAAGTAGCTTTTGCTGCATTTGTTCTTGTAAGGTTTCAACAGAAAAGTTGTCCTCCGAAGTCAACTTCAACATATGATCCCATTCATCTTGGTTCTCTCTCAGCAATGAATTGATTTTACTGCTCAACTGAGATTGTTCTTCCAGCAACTGAGATTGTACTTCCAGATTGTCTATATTTGGAGAGACTGAGCTAAGAGAGATTAATTTCCCAAACCGGAACTTGAGTACTTCAGTTGAGCAACCACTTAAATCATATCTAAGATCACCATCTTGAACTTCGTTTGGTCTATATTCAAATTCTCGCACTTCACTGCATGCTAACCTATTCGAACATGTGATGTAAAAAGGGACCCTCCCAACCTTATGTGTGGGAGCATGACAACGGAGAACACCTTCCCCTATAACCTCAGCAGGAACTTCTAATTCCCCAAACATACATGACCATTTATAACTTTCTACTTGGCCAATCTTCAAGAATCTCCCCGTGATTAGAACCTGTACAGGATGTGGAACATATTAGAGGAACAAAACAGTTAGCCAGAGAGCAATTAACAGTATAATAGAAAAGTGTCTTTTAAAATCCTCATGTTTTCTCAAGAGAGCACATTGAAAGCACATTTTACATAAGATCGCTTATCGCAGAGCATATGGAGCAAATAGCGTACCTTGACTTCTGAGTGTTCATACGCCCAGTTTGGTGAGAAATCAATAATGCTAAACAGCTGCTCCTGTGAGAGAGAAGGGCTAAGAACATAGTTCTCCATGCGTACTTGACTCGAGTCATCAACACAACTCTCACTTTCAACAGTATCCCAATCGGCCCTGGAACCAGTCTGTATATGCGACTCAGTGACATCCTCAAGAGCGCCATCTAGTACCCATTGGTTAAAGCTGTCAAGTTTCTTCAAACCTTCTTCTGCGCGAGCACCATCCAACAAAGGCTGCTTAATACCAGAAATGTAGGACTTTTCCCCTAGGGTCATATTGCTCTTTGACTCTGGTTTCAGATACTCCTCATGCTGTAGCAACTGAACACCATTGACTTCTTCATGATACCTAGAGGTATGATCATATGTTGCATCTGCATGCAGATTCTGATCCACATGCCACTTGGGCAGATGAGAGAAATTACCTTCAGGAGCCTGTTGACAGCAAAAAGTCGATAAATCTTAAAATCGTTGGTTTGAATGCCTTACTGGGGCAGAGAAGTTAAAATCAGTGACTTAAGACGTGTATTAAAACCTTATACAATATAGATCACAACTTTCATAAGAACATATATATATATATATAGACATGCATTTTCAAGATTCCAAGCACGCCAGATTTTCTATACAACCAATTGTTAAACTAAAAGAAACCAAATGGATAGATTGCCACGGCGCATGTAACTTTGCACTTTAAACCAAGCAGCAAAAATCTTCTGGTTTCCTTTCTCATTTTAATGATGACACAGAGTCCCCGCTCTTTACATAAGGCTACTAACACAATCACACACAGCTCACAAGAGAATTATCCTTGGTGGACCTCAGCTGATTTATTCACCAAGGTGAAACCGTGATGGGATGACAGTTAGCTAATTAAATACAAGCACTCTTCATCTGCATAACAGATGTTGAAGAGCCTTTCCAATTTTAAGTTCCTACAAATATTGAACTTCCCAAATTTATCGAATCTAATCATGCTAGAAATATCAAATAATGCAATCCTAGGAGAACCACTGCAACAGTAAGCCACCAAATTATGGTGAAACTGCCCCAAATTATGGTGAAACTGCCTCATTAGTGTTGAAAACTAATAGTTATTATACAAAATCAGTAATGCGTTGCCCAAAACTTTAGCACTTCCATACCAAATAATATCCTTTTCACTACTACAGTTTCCAAAGTAACTTAGAAATATTTCCCCACCACATTCAAATATGATGACAGCAATAGTCGCATATACATCATTCTGTACCTGCCACTCTTCTTGGCCCTGTGGGTGACTAACAAAGTCCTGCCTCTTAGGAAAACCATTGGGGAAAAGCTGCTCAAGAGACTCTTGATCCTGTTTCTGAATGACTCCTAAGTTATCAGATTGTGGGGCAGAAAATGGTGGCTGAAAAGGCAATTGAACTCCAGCAGCAACATTTTCCAAGGTATCATCCCATGCTCTGCTGCTATTCGCTTCACTTTTATCTGCTAGAGCAAGTGAGCTAAAATCCATCCCAGGAATGGCTGGCAGCTTGTCTTGGTAATTATCTGCCACGAAAAGTTGCATCAAAGTTGGTAGATACGCCATGCAAAATTGTCAATCCAAATGCACGCCAACAAGAACTAACTAATGGACTACAGATGAAAACAAATTTACTTGAAAATGATATTGGATAATAAGAATCAGTCATTCCCGCATTAATCTTTTCCGCAAAAGGCTGCTGTAATTCAAGGAAAGCATGCAAACCGGAACTTGCTTGGTTATATGCTGCAGAAAGTTTATACAAAAGAGTGAGATCAAAATGATAACAAACAGTAATTTAAAGGGAGCGAGATATGAATGAATAACCAGAACATGCATAGGTATTCCGAAGAAACATCCCTACTTTGGGGGGAAAAATGAGTTCATAATAATCAGAGAATTAAAAGAAAAAAATGCAGGTGCACCTGATTCAGCATCTTCATATTCAGAAGCCTGAGCACTGTTTAAGCTTGTTGTGTCCGTTGTCTGTGAAGGCATTCGGTAACCATTTGGAGGGAAACTAGACGAAGAGCTATCAATCTCAGAACTGGGTGCAACATCAGCTTCTTCAGTCTCTTTTATTCGGTTATAGTGATTCCTATTCCCCTGATTAAGTTGTAAAAATAAGCATAAAAATCCATGCAAAGCAGGAACTATCAATAACAATTAACTGGACAAAACCTGAGATCTAGTAGCATCCTACATTGATATAATTCATCAGGTAAACGTGACTAGTCTGATACTCTAAACATCCTCTCCATACAAATGTCCCCTTCTCAGTAACCTTTGAACTCAATCTAATTCAGCGTCACTGCCACCAATCCTGTCCGGCAAAAATTTTTCACCCGAAAAGTAAATTTTTTTTCCCTTTTACTTATCTTTTCCAGCCTACACCTTTTCTCTCCCTCTCTTTTTAACCCGACATACAGCTTTGAAATGTGTTTGGCTGTTGTTTCCTTGTACAATTAAGAGAAGTGTTCTCTTGGTCAAGGGTTCAGGGTGTGGCAAGCTACAAATATAGGCAATCTTGCCCTCCTCTGGTCCTGAATTTAACTAGAAGGTTTGTTTTAACTAGGAAAGCAATTCTTAATGATGCAGCTATATTGTCAAAGTCAGTCAATGGTCAGATTTTGGAGCTAAAAATTGTGGACAATATGCTCAATGGAAATGGTTCCAACTGTGAGATTAATTAATTCATAGTGACACATGAAAAAAGTACTGATTTAGTGGGTGATTGAAAGGTATAATATGATTAAAATCAGTATTTGGGAATGAAGCAAAACGTGTAGCAATCTGAATAAGTTATCTCACTTTTACGTTAGCATGATGATAGATAGGGATTTTACTTTTGTTTTGCCTCTGAAATCTGAAAGGGGAGAGAAGATGAAGTTTGAGAAGGTTTTTTTTTTTTCCTAATTATATATATTTTTTATTTATTTTATGTGCTTCTTGAAAATGTTATATTGAAGATTAAGAATTTCAGTTAATTGAATACAAATCATTATTTTAGTAAGGGTAGTGATGTCTTTTAACACATTGATTTTGACCAAATTTGAGTCTAAGGATGACTCAGGGTCGATTCAGAAAACAGAGGGATTAAACTGAGATTATGAAAAACAAAAGGATGAATCTGAGTTTGGCAAAACACAAGGATTTTTAAGGGTTTCTCCTTATTATTATTATAATATATATATATATATATATATATATATCTTCACCCAATATTTTTAAGATTATAGAGAAGATGTTAAAACACTCGTAGCATTTGACATTAGTCAAAAAGCACAATTAATTTTCTTTTAATTGACTGGCAGTCTGGCACCATTGAGAGCTATTCAACATGTATTTGATTTTATTGTGTCCAAACATATATCTAGGAAACAATGAAACCATATAGAACGAGAAAACTGCTTTCAACTATAATCACACAAGACAAACCAGGATGGAATAAGAACGAACAGCAGTATAGATCATTACCTTTACTTCCCGGTAATGGACAAGAACTATGTGTGAAAGATCCCTGCATTAGACCACTATGGTAAGAAGCAGAACACTAGCCCAACAACCTTTAGCAGAAAATAAAAGAGACAAATATAATGGGGAATTTACTTGAACCAGCTAATATTGTGGATCAAAGTAGAGTAAATGAGGGAGAACCAGACAAGACAGTGGTCACATAGTGAAAAAGAAACATAAATTTTAAAAAGTGCTATATCAATGTATTCAACTTCTTGGCATAAAAGATTAGTACATAATACGCGGAGCCCAATGAATTAAGAATATTTGATAAAGTGATGCATGACTAAGCATTATAAACTCACTCTTCCAGCATCCAATAACTGCGTCTTTGAAAACTTTCATTTTCTTCACCATGAGCATAGTAGCAATGCAGAACATCAATACTTCCAACCTGAGAAGGGAAATTTACTTAAAGTAGATACCAATATGATGAAAGAACAGCGAAAATGAAGCATGATCCTCCATCCATCATGACCAAACTCAAAGCAAAATTCTCCGTCCTACATCACAGCGCAACACGTCTATTTGCTTGCAGAAATATTGAAACTTGAGCATTATCCTTCATGCCTTTTGTCAATTAGGTTATGAAGGATTTATTTACTTTTTAACTCATAAATCATAAGTATGATGCCATAGCATCCGGTTTACAAACATGAGGTCTGAAGGATTATATATATCATGGTCCAGTTACTAGCACTGAAACACAAGACCCCAAAGAACCACCGTCATCTTTCAAAACAAGCTTAATAAACCTCTTCAATGCCACATGCAATTAGGCCATCAAGCACAAAAACTCACTTTTTATAGAAAGAGGTCCTGTTCCTAAGCGTAGGAATAGCATGAAAGGCGAAAACACACAAAGGAACATCCACACATATATGACCATATTATGTACAGATGAAACCCAAAGCGCCACACATGCATGGTGACCTAGAATAATACTTAGTTTATCTAAAATGAACAAAGGAATCAGCTAATAATCACCTTGAGCCTTTCATGAGCTTCCTTTACTGTCTTTCCATCTTTTTTCTTCCTCCAGTTATGTCCATCTTTTCTGAAATACCTCAGTACCTTCCGATCAAAAAGAAACAGTGAACCACCTGGAACAAATAATGTATGTCAAGCCAAGACATCTTTTGATGTATGCCTCACTGACATATAAAATTAATAGGCCAGACTGCTTAATATGAATTTTGTAATGAGTGGATCATAATAGGCAGAGTAAAGGTTTCGAAACTTGATGCAGCATGATAAATGCAAGTGCGCATTTGAAAACAGCAGCGTTTTCTTTCCTTCAAGTGGACTAATTAATCCAAAACAAGAACAGTGGGCCTATGATGAGAAATCACAATCATTAACAGAATTATAACAGGAATAACTAAATGGCAACTTCATGATTTAACTTGTAGGACGACTTCAAATGTTACCACCAGCTTAAATGGTAAGGATTGTTAAATTAGTTTTTTCCACAGCTAGAAATAAAAGTCAGTCTTGAGATACCGTCCAAATGCTAAATTAAGGTCAAATACGATGGCGAGATTAAACCCATGAAAGAAGATATAAAAACAAATACGATGCAGTTAAGAACTGTACTCGGTGGCATATTTGCAGGCTCTGGGGCAATGCGGAATCTTTTATAATTGCGCAGAATTTCACATATTTCGGCTGGACGCAGCCATCGATGTTGTGCCTCTATGAGTATTTGCTCAATATCTGCATAATTGATATCGAATCAAAATTATCAAAGTTTTGTAAGAAGTAGAGAATTTAAATCAATAAACCTACCAGTAATAACACCTAATTAATCTGCTAAATAAATCTATGCTAGACCACATAAAAGAAACACAGAATATAAGAACATTTTGACATGCAAGATCTTCTCTTGTTGTCTGGCAGTGTTGTTGACAAAAGAAAGATCATCAATCCATGCATGTTTGACATTTTTATATTTCAGGTTCCAAGATAGATATTTAGATGATATGACGGTTGATGGTTTTTTCTGTTTGAAGTTTCTTATACAAATGTAACGATTTGTGACCGCTACAGCAGTTTTCTATCCCGGTCAAAGAAATCGTCCATTAACGGAGTCAGAATTCTTGAGAACCAATAGTTGCAACTGTAAAAGTCTTGTTCTTATCCATTTTGAGGTATTCTGGTTCACATTTTGCATGATTTAAGTTCAAGAAATATAAGTTAATGTGTTATGGGCATTTCAACTAAAAATAAGAGTAAGACCAAAATGTTATGATCATTAGAAAAACAAAAACCAAAAGGAATTCAATACTAGTTTTAGAAGGTCATTGGATATCGACATTAAGCACTGCTCAGGATCAATTTTGCCAAAGTTCTAGACATATCGTTTCCGAACCCAATAAAGAAAAGGAACCGATTTTGATCATTATAGAATATGTATAATCACATCACCAAGTCAATGAACTTCTTTAATACACCATTGGGTCCTAAACTAACTGCCAAGACCAATCCGGCTTAATAGATTTCAGACTCAGATACACATATAAACACCATGTCTGAGTCTGACCTTAACTTTATCCGTTTATCCAAATCTACAGATTTTAAGATACAAAGATTGAATCTTTTTTTTTTTTTTAATTTCCAACAAATTATAAGACTGACTTATCCTGTGATTCACTACAAGAAGTAGCAATAAACTATATAATACAACCACAAATCCCATCTAAAATTTTACCAAAGTCAACAAAACAGTATCGCAAAGAACACACTACTAGTACTGTTGAAATCACAAGCCATCAACACTCAAATTATATGACTAATTTACATTTATCAAAGCAAAAAAAAAAAAAAGATAACCAAATATGTATCTTATCTTATAGTTGAAAAGAAAAAAACCCTCCGAAAAAGAAAGTAGAAAATCACGAAGACTGATTTCTACTTGAACTAGCGACTAGCAACATTCGAATCACAACGAATCACGAAACAAAGAATTGAAATTGATTGGGAAAAAAAAAATAAAAGAAGCACTGACCTAGTTGATTAGCGAGACCAAAGCGCCTAGTATCGGCCATGATTGAAGTGGGCTGTTTGGGAATCGAGAAAAAAAAAAAGAGCACAGAGAAATCAGAGAGCTAAGTCCATGGTTTGGGTAGTAAAAAAGGCAGGGGATTTTGGGGACCGGAGAGCAAAAACCGCGTGGTCGATTTGTGATTTTTTTTTTTTTTCAAGTATTGAATGTTCGGAAAGGCTATCGACGAAAAACAGAAAAGAAAAGCACTTTTAAGAGAGCGAGTTTTTGAAAAAAGCGAAGAGAGAGAGAGAGAGAGAGAGAGAGAGAGAGAGAGAGAGATCAGAGAAGGGAAGGTTCAGAGGAAGAGAGAGAGAGAGAGAATCTGGCAGCCGAAGTGGAATTAGGACAGACGAGTTGAGTTGAGTAGATTTGATTAATAACTCATTTTCTCGTTATTTGCTTCACTCTTTTCTCTCTCGTTGACGAAAATATCGCCATTTCCTCTTACTCTTCTCTCTCTCTCTCTCTCTCTCTCTCTCTCTCTCTCTTCTTTTCTTTTACAATTTTCTTTAGACAAACTAACGTAAATATTGGGCTAAATGTGTAACGCTTTTTGATATCTATCTTTTTTTCTTCTTTTCACAACGTCGAATTACATAAATGTCCTTGATTGTTATCACAATATAGTGAATACTCATTGGATCTTTGAAATTACAAAATTGAGTCAGCAATGCCATCATTTTTATCAAAAAGATCCCTATGAGTGATTCCAATTACGGGGTATGTAGCTGTATGATCTGATTAGTGCTGCAAATTCAGAAACGGAAAACGAAATTTCCGTTTTCGTTTCTGTTTCCGGCGGAAACAAAATCTGTTTCCAAGGAAAACTTGTCTTATCTATACTTCTATACTAATCTATACTAATCTATACTAAATATTCTAAGATTCTAACTCTTCTTAAACTTAAGCTAAGAGGGTGACACGTGTCCTTTTTAATGTTCTCAAGTTTTGTTTGTTTTGCTTTTTTTTTTTTTCCGTTCATCCTCCTCTGTCTTCCGCACTCTAATTTTTTTTTTCGACCTTCTCAGCTCATCTAATCCCCCACTCTCTGTCTCCCCCTCTCTCTCTTTTTTTTTTTCTCCCTTCCTTCTCGTTGCTCCGTTTTTTTCTTTTGTTTTCTTTTTTCTTCTCTCTTTTACGCCTGGGATAACTAGTATATATACTACAAACGGAAAGCTTGTGTTTGAAAAAATCATTTTAGTCATTTTTGACCATTCTAAATAGTTTAAAAATTATTTGAAAAATAGTTTGACTTTGCAAATTTCGAGGTGGTATAAATGGTTGAGATTTAAAGATATTGTATAGAGATTTGGAAAGTTGAAAAAAATAGTTGAAAAAATTAGAATGGAATGGAATAGTTTGGAGAATTGAAAAAAAATAAAATAAAAAATACTAAATATTCTAAGATTCTAACTCTTCTTAAACTTAAGCTAAGAGGGTGACACGTGTCCTTTTTAATGTTCTCAGGTTTTGTTTGTTTTGCTTTTTTTTTTTCCGTTCATCCTCCTCTATCTTCCGCACTCTAATTTTTTTTTTTCGACCTTCTCAGCTCATCTAATCCCCCACTCTCTGTCTCCCCCTCTCTCTCTCTTTTTTTTTTTTTCTCCCTTCCTTCTCGTTGCTCCGTTTTTTTCTTTTGTTTTCTTTTTTCTTCTCTCTTTTACGCCTGGGATAACTAGTATATATACTACAAACGGAAAGCTTGTGTTTGAAAAAATCATTTTAGTCATTTTTGACCATTCTAAATAGTTTAAAAATTATTTGAAAAATAGTTTGACTTTGCAAATTTCGAGGTGGTATAAATGGTTGAGATTTAAAGATATTGTATAGAGATTTGGAAAGTTGAAAAAAATAGTTGAAAAAATTAGAATGGAATGGAATAGTTTGGAGAATTGAAAAAAATAAAATAAAAAATAGAATGGAATTAAATGGGTAGAATGAGTGGGTAGAATATCTATACTAAATATTCTAAGATTCTAACTCTTCTTAAACTTAAGCTAAGAGGGTGACACGTGTCCTTTTTAATGTTCTCAAGTTTTGTTTGTTTTGCTTTTTTTTTTTTTTTCCGTTCATCCTCCTCTGTCTTCCGCACTCTAATTTTTTTTTTTCGACCTTCTCAGCTCATCTAATCCCCCACTCTCTGTCTCCCCCTCTCTCTCTCTTTTTTTTTTTTCTCCCTTCCTTCTCGTTGCTCCGTTTTTTTCTTTTGTTTTCTTTTTTCTTCTCTCTTTTACGCCTGGGATAACTAGTATATATACTACAAACGGAAAGCTTGTGTTTGAAAAAATCATTTTAGTCATTTTTGACCATTCTAAATGGTTTAAAAATATTTGAAAAATAGTTTGACTTTGCAAATTTCGAGGTGGTATAAATGGTTGAGATTTAAAGATATTGTATAGATATTTGGAAAGTTAAAAAAAATAGTTGAAAAAATTAGAATGGAATGGAATGGTTTGGAGAATTGAAAAAAATAAAATAAAAAATAGAATGGAATTAAATGGGTAGAATGAGTGGGGCAAACGGGGGGTAATAATCCGAAAAAAAAAATCAAATTTTTTTTTTGTTAAACACTGAAACCCATATTATATGTATAGGGAAAATTCCTAAAATATCCCTGAGTTTTATCGAAATTCTAGTTTCGTGTTTTTGAAAATTCTAAAATAATTCTTCAGTTGTTGAATTTAGTCTAAAATTATCCTTTGTCACAAATTTGGTCAAACTTAAAGTGTAAAAGGACATTTATACCCATGAAAATGACAAGGGAAAATACTATAAATGACCCCTGGGGTTTTGGGTAATTCCACGACCCCTCCTTCAGTTTACTATAATTCCTTAGTCACCCTTAAGTTTTTAAATTCGGTTCAAGTTGAACCCTTTCGTTGACTAGTCGTTGAAAAATGGTGCAAAATGTCAATAATACCCATATTCAAAACTACGTCGTTTTGGCTTAGTATCAATAAACTCATCAGATATTTTTTTTATTCTTGCAACCAAACACTACACAGTTTCAAGCCAAAAAAAAAAAAAACCAAACAATATCGAGTCAAGATTGATTTCAACAAATTCAAAAAAAAAACTGAGAAACGCAAACGTCCCCTGACCGGCCGACCCTAGCCTCCCCTCTCCACCTCCGCCTCCGAATCCCGCCTCCACCTCCGCCTCCGCCCCGACCCCAGCCTCCCGCTTTCGCCTCCGCCCCGTTCCCAGCCTCCCACCTTCGCCTCTGCCCCTGACCCCAGCCTCCCACCTCCTCCTTCGCCTCCGCCCTTGACCCCAGCCTCCCGCTTCTGCCCCCGAACGCTGCCTCCGCCCCCGACCCCAGCCTCGCCTCTGCCTCCACCCTCGCCCCTGACCCCAGCCTCCCGCCTCCGCCCCCGACCCCAGCCTCCCGCCTCTACCTCTGCCCCTAACCCCAGCCTCCCGCCTCTGCCCTGAACCTTGCCTCCGCCTCCAACCCCAGCCTCCTGCTTTCGCCTCCGCCTCCGACCCGACCTCAGCCTCCCGCCTCCGCCCCTGACCCCAGCCTCCCGCCTCTGCCTCCACCCCTGAACCCCGCTTCCGCCTCCGAGCAACCCCCAAACACCAGCCTCCGCCTCCGCCCCCTAACCCCAAACCCCCGCCTCCGCCTCCGCCCCTAGCCCAACTTCCCGCCTCCGCCCCCAAACCCCAGCCTCCCGCCTCTACCCCCGACCCTCCGAGCAACCCCCGAACCCCGACCCTTCGAACGCCGATCCCCCGAGCCTCCGCCTCCGCCTCCGAGCAACCCCTGAACCCTGACCCTCCGATCGTCGAAACCCCCGACCTCCGAACCCTTTGAGATTTTTTTTTTTGTCTTTCATTTGGTTATGATAATTTAGGGATAAAGTTATACCTTAACTAGAATAGCTTATTTGGCAATTCTTATTATGTATAGCTGATGTGGCAGCAAGGGTATTTCTGGAATTATAAAAAAATTCACTAGATTTTCAACGCCTAGTCAACGGAAGGGTTAAAATTGAACCAAACTTAAAAACTTAATGGTGACTAAGGAATTATAGTAAACGCACTCTCGTTCCTCGACCTCAACCCCTCGGCGCCGCCGCACCCCCCTTCCTCGACCTCAGCCCCTCGGCGCCACCGCACCGCCCTCCTCGGGGCCGCCTCCGTGACCTCAGCTAGACCCACCGCCACGAGCCCCACCGCCGTGAACCCAATTGCTGCGAACCCCACCCCGCGAACCCCGATCCTGCCAAGACCCACCGTCATGACCCCCTGCAAAACCCACTGCCACAAACTCTGACCTCCGAGAACCCCAACCCCTGCAAACCCACTACTGCGAACCTCAACCCCCAACAAAACCCACCGTCACGAACCCTGCAAAAATCTCCGCCGCGACACCCACTGCCACGATCCCAACCCTCGCGAAACCCTCCGCCACGAAACCCATTGCCACGATCCCCAACCACTGCGAAACCCTCCGCTGCGAAAACCTTTGCTGCAAGCCCCGACCCCCGTAAAACCCACAGCCAAAAAGTCGAACCCTGACCCCCGCGAGCCCACCCCATTGCGGACCCACCGCCACGAACTCCGACCTTCACGAAACCCACCGCCGACCCTCGCGAGCCCACCCCGTTGCAAACTTTATTTTGTTTCTTTTTTTTCTTCATTTTCGTTTTAATTTTAAGGGCAGTTTGGCCTATTTTTATAAAATACATATACTTAAGTCAACTTAAATCTGACAAAAAGTATGTTTTTGAGTCAAATTTAACAACTAAAGGATTATTTTGGAATTTTTAAAAACACAAGGACAAAACTAGAATTTTGGTAAAACTTACGGATTTTTAAGGGATTTTTCCTATTATATATACCTCTCCTTTATTTCAAAATTCTCACACAATATTCCTCTTTGCTCTCTAACATTCTCAAACAAACAAAAATTCGCAAAAATTCCTAATAAATTCTATAAATAATGTTATAATATATTATATTTATAGTTTTAGTTTATATTATTATTTATTTTATTATTTAAGCATTGCAGATAGGATTACCATTGTACTCAACGAATGGCAATTAGAAAATTGAGTTATAGCTTTTGCTTTAGACAACGCATCGACAAACAATTGCACAATAGATATCATAAGGCCTTTAGTTAGAGGCTATAGTGATGATTTATTACATAAGAGTTGTGTTTGTCGTATAATTAACTTAACCGTGAAGTTAGAGGAAGAATTGGTAATAGGCATATACAGAGGCTTCGAAATTGTATTAGGTACTTACGCGACTCTGCTGACCGTATTGGAAGTTTTAGAAGGTATTAGAGGTTTAATTACATGCAGGAGAGGACGTTCGGGCTTGACATGCCAATGTAATGGAATTCAACGTACATGATGCTGAAATCAGTTTTATCATACAAAGAAGTTTTTACGCACTGAATACACTTTGAACTCAGACCAGATAGCCTGACGGAGGACGATTTGTAACGACTCGGCTTTTCAAGTTGTTAACTTACTTAACTTTATTTAAAAATTCATATGAGAAATACTCCAATCTTTTTATAAACATAACGAATTTCATTTTATTAATTAATACAAAAAATCAACCCATTTTTTTCTTCAAATTGAGCAAAAAAGAATTAAAACTAAAATGACAGTTATGTTACTTAAAAACTCGTAAAAATTTCTAAGTAAAACATTGAGCGCATACACGAAAACTATTTAATAAAATAAAATGAAGTCCCTTTTTTTTATCGCGAAGAATTCTCGTGGTTTTCCAATTTCCCTGGTCTCACGTCGCAGACATCGCCGTCGCACAACCCATCAATCATCATATTGTAGGTTTCTGTCACACGTCAATTTTCTCGATGCCGCAATAGCCGATAAAGAGGGCTATCACGCCACATCCATGCACACTATCGCGCCCCATAACACGGTATCAAACTGCCGAGATGGCAACCAAATGTCAAACTCATCCTTCACCTGATTCTGCCTATCTCAACTCAAGCCCGCACACCGTAGGCCTTGCAAGCAACGTCGCAGCGTCTAAACAAGCGGACTAGAAGCGATTCTCAACAATGGATCAAGCACATAAAGTAAATGAAACACACAAGCACATTACGGAGTAGCGCTCCAACCTTTATTATATTGCACAATGATAAAAGATACAACCCTACTTTCGATCTAGGCACAAGGCTAGGATCTAAACACTCGACCCCTAAGTGTTTCCCAAGTTGACTTATCAAACCTAAGTCCTTATTGGAACCCAAGAGTGTTTCCTGTCGCACACTCACTGTTATTCCCCTATTGGTTTCCTCATTCCCAACCCTCCGAGACCTCCTTCTCGTTTGCCTAGTGATACCTATGTTGTAGGTGGATTTTCATCCGAGGTCGTGACTTCGGGGGAAAAGCCCACGGAGAGCAGAAACTGCGAGGAAGAGTGCCCGATGTCAGCGCAGCGTCACCACTTCATCAAGAAAGCAATCGTCGCTGGAGACAGGAGCTAGGGTTGTTAGAGATCGCCTTCACTCCAGTACCTGCTAGGATAGTCGGTAGGGGCTCCACCGAAGGTAGGGCCCGTCTTATAGCAAGGTCCACGAAGAGAAGGAAAGGACCAGTCATGATTGAGGGCTCGACCAGCGAAGCTGGAGACCCCTGATCGAAGATGAATTCCGCATGATCTTTAGTCCGAGTCTTTCCTTGTAGTGATTGATTACCCCCGCTTGTTAGGATGTCTGACAGGTACTGTAGACAACCCGTTTCCAATGCACGTCAGTAGTTAGTTGATAACCCACTCCCGTAATTCAGAGAGGGTACGGTCAATAATGTGTTTAGGTCACCTAATCCCTAGAATTAAGGGATGTTTTGTCAGGCCTCGTCATTGTAACCTTCTCCTCTCTCCTCCGGCTAGCATATAAAAGGAAGAGGAGGAGAAGGGAAGAGGAGGTTAGAAGAATTTTAGGTCGGAATTACCTGTAAAAGGCGCACTTGAAATAACAGAAAAAAGTGGACGTAGGCTATCACTCCGGTGGAGGGCCGAACCACTGTAAATTCACTGTGTTATTAACTTTTCCGGCTAATTCTTCCCGTTTCATTGCCGCACCACAACCTAGATGTGCGGATCACGGCGTTGGTTCAAATTCCACACCAACAACCTATAAATAGGCTTAGTGTGGCTGAACACCCCTTATCCACGTAGAGATTAGTTGGCTGAGCCAACTCTCACTAAGTGTGCCCACACTTAGTATATCACAATCACCCATATGAAGCCTACGTTTGCCACGTCGCCGCCTTCCCTGGTTGCTACTCGTTGGTCTATCCAACGTTCCTTGACCACGTTCCTCTGTGCCCAAGTGTCATACCCGCATTCTGGTCTTCCACATCCTGCGTCGTGCCTTCATTCTACGCACCCACGCTGCCTTTCTGGTCCGAGATCTGCAGCGTCTGCCTAACCGTTGTTTCGGTTGTTACGCCCACGTCCCCTTCGTGTGCGTAATCTTCGCATGCTGTGTACGCTCATACAGCAACGTGGCCCATGATGTGCGCACATGCTGCGTCGTGGCATTGACCCTTACTTCCACGTCTCGACGTGTCCGCATCCTGTGTCCATTATCCAAGCCATGCGCCGCCCTTGGTTCCGCGTGCCC
This sequence comes from Boehmeria nivea var. tenacissima, assembly GCA_018132145.1. Taxonomy (NCBI): domain Eukaryota; kingdom Viridiplantae; phylum Streptophyta; class Magnoliopsida; order Rosales; family Urticaceae; genus Boehmeria; species Boehmeria nivea. Next base: position 2,229,688 of record CM030886.1, read on the forward strand.
TAAAAGTGCACGCATGTTACGCCCATGACCAGTGAATGCTAGTCGTGTTACCACCTGTTAGCTTAAGTCCCGCAACTCTCGCGATGACTCCGTTCGTGGGTATGCGCCAAATTCTCCGCATGCTCCACGCATCTCACATGTTGGCCGCCCTCCAAACGGCCATGTAGCCCATGTTCCACACTAAGGCCATCTTCCTTGGCCTTGACTCGTTGCTTCCCCTTCTTTCAGTATACGTGGCCTTCGTGGCGCGTTATTCCAGCAATCGAATCGCGTAGTGTGCGTAGCTTAGATGCACTGCACACGTGGCCGCGCAGAACTCCGCTCTTCTCGGTTCATAACTGATAAATGGCGCGTCCGCACGCATGCCACGTGTGGATCGTTTTGTCTTTCACGGTAATTCCCCATAATCTTGTCGAGTAATACCTAACTCCGTGCATAGTTAGGCCTTATTCTAAGTGCTAAGTCACCCGAGCTTATACGCCACTGCATTTCGTGGTAGTTGTGCCACGTAGAACTTCCATGCAACACATGTCTGTGTGTTGCCCTGACAAGCTGTCATGCTTGCTCGAACCATGCTGGCCAAGGTTGCCGCCCCTTGTCTTCACTACTGCTTATCTTGGTACCAGCGCTGCTCGCACCGCCTATGCTCTTTGCTCTACGGCGCTGAACCCGTGCGCAAGTACCGTCTTGTTGTGCCGCTCTGCATGCATAACTCACCTATCATCGGCTTCTGTCTCGAGTGCCGACCTGTAAGCACTCGTCTTGTCTCAGCACCGCAGTGCCGGACTCGGTTCCTGTTGGCTTAGAATTTCTCCAATGCACTTACATCCGCTTTGCCTCGCACATCCTATCGTTGTCCGATGATGTGCATGGCTTGTCTTGTAGAATGCTTCTTTACTTACCGGATGGTCTGGGTCTCGGCCGCCCTTTGACGGTGCCCTCGACACTCTACGAAAAAATGTCTGTGACAATACTACGCTTGTAGTTGGCATCGTTCTGGTGAACCTTTCCCTTTTCATCATTTTCACCCAAAGTGAGGAATTTCAAAGAAAACTTAAACAAGTTATTTGTGGACTTACTTGACATGATGTTATCGCTGCATTCGCTTTTCCCATCGTCTCGCACCCCTTATGTAAGTTCTTGCGCCCCACAAAGCTTGTTTGTGTAACCACGGTATCTGATCTTGCGGTAAAAATCTGTGTTCCATGTGATTGAAGTAGTGTCCTTGAGCTTCGTTCAACAAACCTTACAACAATGACTTGCTTGTGCTGTAAAAATTGGTGTGACAGTTTCTTTCCAACAATACGAACAAAAAAGGTATGAGTTAGAGGCTTAGTGAATAATAACTATTTTTTTACAAAAATATGTTATGCAGTGCATGACCAATTATGCTTTATCATTTATATTCTTTATCTATTACTAATCATTTTAGAGGATCTTCATCTTATTTGTGTACTTATCGGGTAGGGCACTTGATCAATGGGCAGTACTAAGTGCGCAGGTTCTCGACGACAATGCATCCATCATAACAATTTTAACATCCTCGAAGCTACCCTAAATTGAAAACTACAATTTTGATATATAATTTTACAAATTTAGAGTTTTGACCCCAAAATATTTATTTACGGCAAAAATACTCGTTAACAGAATTACGCCAAAAATCAAACTCAATAGTATAATAGTAATTTCAAATATTTATTAAACAGTTCATTTTTGTAAAACTTTTCTAAAGAGAATATTTATTAAAACCTAAAGTTGTGATTTTTTACAGAAAAAATACTGATTATATAATTCCTTCACAAAGCAAATTTTGGATTATGACTTAGATTACAAGTTTGACCGTCTCAACAGTTGAATTTGCATAAACTCAACCAAAAATTTGTTCAAAATTGAATTTCTTACATTTTCTCGCTATGGTCAAAATCAAGTACTGTCTTTAAAGTGTACAAAAATCACCAAAACCTAAGTTTGTCTTGAACGGTCCAGAATATTGTTCAAACAACCTTTGGCTCTAGATTTTTCAAAAATAAACCACATGTCTAGAAATTCTAAAAATTAATATCTAACTATAGACTCATACATAAACCATAATAAAAAGTTTTAGATCCAAATAGATTTGTTTGATATGTGAAATAATACGTGGAAATTAGATAAATTTCTAAACGTTGAAAAACCTAATATGCATCGACTGGACGTTTCTGCACTGAAAAAAAATCCACGATTTAAACCAAATAGAATCTAAAGCTTCATAATTCACCTTAGTATGATTCTAAAAGTCTCAAATAGACATCGTACATCTTATGGACCTTAATTGCACTGCAACCTCTACCCAAAGCGCGACTTTCTTCATGAACATCATCTAGATTAGTTTGATTTCAACTTTGATTATTCTAAACTACGAAGGAGTCTTATTTACCTTAATTCTCAATGTAAATCTTGAGAAACACCCTTTAATAGCCGGCCTTCTTGTCTCTTTTTTCTTTCAATTTTTCTCTCTCTTTTCTCACGCTTTTACACTCTTTCTCTCTCTAGGGTTGTGTGAGAATTGAAATACAAATGAGGATCAAAATTTTAGCCTAATACTATAGAGGGTGCACGAATTTTTCAAAAACTGTCTCCATAATGACAATAATCAAGCTCATTCCTTACTTGTGCTACTTTTCTTTTTCGACGAATTCTATTTGATTTTCTTCACCATAAACCTAGACACATTTTAGCCTAAATCCTCCTCTCTTTTGCTGCCCATATTGTGTCTTCTTGTTTAATACTTAATCTAAATTCCCTTCATAAATTTGTTTCTTATTGTTGGTCTAAATTACATGTTTTAATAAGAGTAATATCTTTCCTTTCTTAGAGAGATTCACCTCACTACTTTCCTATTCTTCTTTGTGAATTAAATAGGAAATAAATCCCTCTCATTCTCCTCTGTTGTTGGTTTTCAAATTATATTAACCCGAAAAATTTGTAATTTTGATCAAATCAGAGATGCGCAGCGGAATGAAATAACGTAATAAATCAATTAATGTTTAATTGAATACAACAAAGTAGATCTCGTGAACGTATTGAGTTGCAACAATTTCTAAAATAATTATCGCATAATTAAAAATGTAGTTTTAAAGAAATTATACCATAAGCTTTCTTTGAATATCTCGATGTTGTTCAACGAACATCGTACGTTGTGAGACCACCAAGGTTGAGCTCGCGCTTATCCTACGGTCAGAACGAGTTTACCGGTCACTTCGGCACCACAATCTTCCGCTCTAATTCTTTGATTTAACTAGAACACGAGTATGGGCTCTCTCAATTGATTTTTTCACAAAAACAAGATAAGAAAATTTTTCTTCTCTTGCTTATAGAGGGCGGCGACTTTTGGTGCAGAGAGAGAAATTGACAGAGTTTTGGTAATCCAACACATGGAATGAATTAGGTTATTTTGACTTGTAAAAAGTGACATATTTATAGCCACATGGTAGGGTAAAATTTGACAATCCTTGGTTGAATAGGATTATGATGTTTCCAACTTCAAAAATAGAAAATATCCTAATTGATTATTTAAAAAATAATAATATTTGACCAAATAAATATCTTAATAATTTGAATAAGCAAAAATAGGATTTAGGAAACTTTTTCCTTTCCCTTTGCTATACTAATATATTCGGCTATGTACAGAAAAATCGGACAAATATTTTTTCAAAAAATGAATACCTATTTTCCTATTTTATTTATTATATCAAAATTATATTTAAATAAAATAATTCTCATCCCGTTTAGCCTGTAAAATTCTCCCATCACCCTTGCAATAAGGATTTGATTTTTTCAATCCTAATCCAATTTGGATTTGAATCAAAATAAAAATATCTCATATTTAATTTGTGATTATCTACTAACTAGATAATTATTACCAAACTCTTTTATATTTAACTTCTAAATATAAATCATAAATATCTCATATTTAAAATAATTTATAAATTCAACAGTCTAATTATTAAATTAAAAAATAATAATCTCTCTAATTATCCTCTAAAATTTGCCTATCACAAGGAATGGGCTCATTGTGATATTTTTCTTATTTGTGGTCCAAAACACAAATAGTGAGAAAATAATTAACTCATTAATTATCCAATGAGAATTCTAGCTCAATTTGTTGAGACCGAGAGAGGACCATGGACCCGTGAATTCGAGCTCCAATAGAAAAATTAAATTAAAATTCTTTAACATAATTCTCAATTTATTAATCCCGAGATTACTCCAATAATAATACAGGATTGAACTCTCGAATTTCACAGATATTACTTATTCGATTAACCTTTACAAATAGTCCATTGATTTAATCATTACATGATTGTTGATCCTTCACTAAATGGTTCATAGTTAAAGCCGGTTGAAATTACCTTTTTACGCCTTGATTACATCTTGGTCGTTAGGTATTATTGACTTTGCTAGTAAGCGGTTAATTCGTTATTACGTACGAATTAGAGCGCTCAAACTGTTTAGTTCCAGAAGTCAACACATAAGGGAACCATTATTACTTTTAAGTTGTGAACTCCATATCTGTAATTTCAATACATAAAGGAATCATTATTACTTTTAAGTTGTGAATTCCATATCTGTAAGTCGCTTTCCCAGTCTCTACGAATTGTAGGCTCCTAAAATGTAATTGTTGGGCCCAATTGACTTTGGACTTTGACGAGCAAATTAAATAACCTGTCAATCCGTAGAAGGAGTCTATAAATTACTCAGGATTGAGATCAACCATCATATGATCATCGATTGACCTAAATCAGAATCTTCATAACGGCACTTAAATGAAGTTTATGCATTAGGTCGATCCAAGTCCTATATAATCGATATTATATTAAATACCTCCATTTTAGTATCTCATACACTAAACTTTCGAATGAGAGAGTTATGGTCATAAATGTCATGGACAGTATTAGTGAATTTCGATCAGAGAGATCCGTACTCACGGATCTATCACATACTAGTTTAAATATATTATTTTACAATTTTAATCTTCTTTTATGTAAAGCTCTTCACATACTAAAATTATACCTATATAACATATTTTGGATTTTGATAAATATTAATTTTATAATAAAATAAAACGTAACATAATTTACAAATTACAACTTCTTTTATTGATATTCAGAAAATGATAAATACATCTGATTTCAAGGGAATATTTCTAACATCTATATGGCGCCATTTATACACATTTTCTTGCCATTTTTAGCCCCGTGTGATGTATAATAAAACTATATATTGTTTTGTTATTTTTTTAAACTATACGTACCATTTATAACCATGCAATATGCAAGTTTATTGTAGCTTACCTTTTAAGCTACACCAAACTCGTTGTAGTTTTTCATATAACTACAACATTCATAACAAATTATCTAAATTCTCTTCGAATTAAACATGATAAAAATAAACTACGAAAGTATATAGGAACTTACGGATTAAACACTTGATAAATTTCATAATTAAATTATATGAGTGCCATGAAATCGGGGTATCACAGTCATCCCTTCTTACAAAATTCTTGTCTCGAGAATTAGAAATAATTTGGGATTCTCATATACTACCTCTCGTTCTTATAGAATTTTTATTGAAAATTTAAAATAATTTGGGATATTGAGCTCTCATATCATCCTCGCTCTCCCAACTAGCTTCTTCTATCATATGAGTCTTCCACAAGACCTTTAACAGAGGTATGTCCTCGCTTCTTAACAATTTGTCTTCTCTGCAAGATCTTGGCCGGTTTCTCTTCGTAGGTCAAGTCTTTACGTACTTTGACCAGTTCTTGACTTAAGGTAAGAGATGGGCTGGGAACATATTTCATGTGCATAGATACATGGTAAATGTTATGAATCAATGCTAGCTCAGGGCAAAGGGCTAATGGTTACACCACTTTCCTGATTCGCTAAACAATCTCAAACTATGATAACCCGAATCCGTCCGACATTTCGATAAATAAATATTTAATTTCTTTATTGAAGTACAAATTTTATAAAAATTTATTATTTAATTTGGTGTAGTTTAATATAAAAACTACAGCAAATTAAGTATGTTCAACTATGCGTAGTTTCGCGAAAAGTGGCAACAACTACATGTAGTTTTAGATATGGTCACAGTGCTAAAAATAGGTTTTAAAATAACATTAAGAGAGAAAATAATGGGTGCCATTTTGGGTTGAAAATTTGAGCAAAATGTGTCCAAATAAAATGAATCTAGAGGTAGAGAATTTTATGCCAAAAAGGAAAAAATGGCCTTAATGAAATTGCTTGATTAATGAGGAAATTAGATTAATTCCCTCATTAATCAACCATGCTCTACGCCCATTAGTGATCATCAAGGGCTGAAGTATGATTAGCCATATCATTCAAGATGCACAAAAAAAAAAAAAAGAGAGAGAGAAAAAGGAAGGAAAAGGGATAGAAAAAGAGAAATAGAAAGAGAGAAAATTTGAAGAAAAACCTCTAAAGAGGCCGGCCATAGAGTGAATATTTAGAGACCTTATTTCAGTCTCTAAAGTAATATTTTGCTATCGTAAAAGCTTGTTTCAATTTTAGTTTCGATTTGATGTTTACGTGTACGATGTTTCTCCAAAGCTTTCGAAGGCGACGGTGCAACATTTGACATCAATCAAAGGAAGAAAGGGCTCGAGGAGGAATTTATATTAAGGTAAAAAAAAAAATTTATAGCTCTAATATGAATATAGAGGACCTAGGTTGATGATATTTTAAATTTTTGTATGGATAGAATTTTTAAAGTCAAGATTTACGTCTTAGAGTAAAAATAAAATATGCTAAAAATTTGTGTTTTCTGCCAATTTTTGGACGTATTATTTCATAATCTTATAAGGCTTAAAAAAAACTAAGAAAACAAATTCAAGAACATTTATTGATACGTCTAATTTGTGTCTGTAAAGTTTCAGAACCTGATAATGTGTAAAATTTTGTACAAAAATCCAGATGTAAAGGTTGTGCAGATTTTACAATACTATACAACGGCTTTTAGTTTGTATTTGTGATTTTTGAAATCTATGGAAATGATTCTTTATGACCATACAAATTTAAGGAATGGTGTTTATATATATTTTTGTTTAAACCTGGAAATTTATAGGTCCAAATATTATGTTTAAGGTCCAAAAATAAATTATCGAATTTTATTACGCGCACTACCATTGTTTTCAGATCTGGGCAGTTGTTTTTGAATAATTTAACCATATTAATGGAGGAATCAGGTTTTCACCGTGAAAATAAAAATGTATAAAATTAAATTTTGAACAACTTTTCAGAAATAAAATTTTTGCCAGATCGGTTTCTAAGTGGACTAAATGTGTGATTAAAACAATGTGTTTGTTTCTACCTTGTGAAAGAACGTTATGATGCATTGATTTTCTGAAAAAATATCTAACTGGAAAGTTATAGAAATTTTATATTAATGGGGAGTTACTTCATGAAGTTTTCCCAGATTTCTAGTGTATTAAAAGAAATAAAGAAATTAAAATTCAATTCTTAAATTCGTTTATATTTTTGGTAGAGTTGTGAACGGGTCGGGTTGGACGGGTTAGACCATTCAACCCAATTCAACCCGACAGGATCAGGTTGAAAAAATCCAAATCTAACCCGACCCTATAAATATTCCAACCCAACCCAGCCTAACCCGATTCAGAGTTTGGTTAGGCTGATCGAGTTAGTAATTTTTTTTAAAAAATAATATAACCTAATATAGATGATAAAAAATAAAATGAAAGCAAGATAAAAAAAATAGTGGCGTGGAAGAGACGTGGGTTGGGAGGAAACGGTGGTGCAAGCTGGACGGAGGCGCAGGTGAGGGTAAGACGGTAGGTTGGTAGTGTGGAAGAGACGCGGGCTGGACGGAGGTGGAGACGAGGGATAGACGGTGGGCTGGCGGCGCGGAGGAGACGCGGGTTGGACGAAGGCGGTGGCGAGGGCTGGATGAAGGATGATGCGAGGGCAGGATGGTGGGTTGGCAGCGTGGAAGAGACACAGGCTGAACGGAGGAGGAGGTGAGGGATGGACGGTAGGTGATGGTGAGGGTTGGACGACGATGAGGGTTAGACAGTGGTGAGAGTGTTTAAGTCTTTAAGAAATTAGAATAAATAGAAGAAAAATGAGAAGGGAAGTGGGAACATTACGATTAGATTAGGGAATGGAATCTAGGGTTTTTTTTTTTTTTTTACTTTTTTTAATCCCGTGTGTCATGGTGGGGTTGACACTAAACCTGAAAAAGCAAGTCATCACCCAACCCTATATGTGTGCGGGTCAGGTCGGGTTTAACCCGAATTACACTCGGGTTGGAAAATTTTGGGTTAATCGGGTCGGGTTAACGGGTTGGGTCACGGGTTGTTCTAGTTGGCGGGTTCCATGCACATCCCTAATTTTGGTAAGATTTGAATCCGAATTGTGAAATGATGATGAAGAGGAAAATGTTTATTTTTATATATATTAATGACCTGTAAAATTTGGGACAATTTTATAAAAGGTCAGTTTTGTCAAAATTCTTGCTTTAAGGACTGAATTGTAATTTTATTAAAAGCCTGGGGTCTAAACTGAAATTTTAATTTAGATCAAATTACTTAATTTAAATAAATAAATTTTATAATTAAGTATGAATTTACGCAAATAAAATACTTGGTAATACAAAGAATTTAAACTAAGTCGTCTTGTCAAAAGAGCAACGCTCAAGAAAGACTGGTTTTTAAATAAGGCGTTCTTTGTGATCTCCTTCGTACTTACCTGAAAACCTCAGGGAGTTCTGTTTAGGAAAGTCAGATTTTAAGCGAGACTATAGTATCCTTTCCAGTCGATCTGGGGACTTCTTGATGAACACCTTTACGTTACCATGTAATCGTTTTAAAACTTTTTATCATGAAACGTTTGAATGTTGATTGTCAAGCGTTACTTAGAATCAAACCGTAGAGAGTTGATTTAGGTTAAAGGATTCTTCGAAGGACTAGTTTTAACATTCTTTTATGATCTTAGGTTTTAGAGCGCCGAAGTGACCAAGCACCGAAGTACAAAAATAATTCTAAGTGTTCGATTAACCAATGTGAGTACAATCTAACTACAGTACGGATTAGTTTGAAATAAAATATGATATGCTTTGTCATGATAATATTATGTTTTCATGTGTATGATGGTGTCATGTATGTGATGATGATTATGATTATTAAATGACGTTCGTGGCCTTATTTATAATCTATAAGCAACTTTCATTGAACCACATAATGAACGATATGATGATATGATGAACTATGCTATGTTTTGCTATGTCACGTTGTACGTCACAAGATTTAGTAAGTGAAACACAAGTTTAAATATTGTATTGTACCACCCTCACAAGTGAGGTTCTGAAGCCGTCTCTTGAGTCGACCTAAGGGCAATATAAGGTGGTCTTGATGAAAAGAAAAGATATGATATAACAGATCAATGGTCGTCGAGGACCATTGCACCTTCGTCGCCCATTGATTCGATGCAATTCGGTACGTACACTTATATGATGAAGATTCTCTAAGAAAGATTAATAATTGAAGGAATACATGAACCTAATTGGTCATGCATTGCATATCATGATTTGTGAGAAAATAATTATATTTCACTGAGCTTTTAGCTGGCAAGTTTTCCGTTCGTACTGTAGGTAATAAACCTATGACATGAAGTTTCATGGATTGTGCGGCTACGGTGTCCGAAGCGGCGAGGCACGGGGTATAGGAAAACCACGCTATTACTAGTTTCCGCACTACGATTAAGATATTTGTTTAATAACTTTGCTAATTATTAAAGTTGCACTTGTTATTTCTGATTTCAGTTATAAGGCATTTTTTATGATAATTAAATTATTAAGACCTATTTGAGAAAGTATTAATTATGATAACTTAACTAGTTTGAGTTATTTTGCAAAGAGTTATTTGTGGTGAAAAAAAAAATTAGCGTTTTCACGAGATGTAATTAATAAGATAAGTACATTTAATGACTCAAAAAGTAGGGTTGTTACACAAACGGTCCTATATATCTGGGGCTCAGTTTTCTCTTTTTTTTCTTTTTTTTTTAATTGCATTACACTCATATGTGGAGCCACTTTTAAGAACAAAGCATCGCCCACTTAGAACTCAACTAGTCTTTGTTTCTTGTCTGTATAATTGTTTTGCTGACTTTACGCAGTTACATGTCTTTGCTTGACTTTCTTCACCGCTTTATTCGTCTCTATCATGAGATCTATTTGTTCAAGACTAGATTGTCCATCTTTATACTAATGTACTAGAGATCATTACTTTCTTCCATATAATGCCTCGTACGGAGCCATATCTAGGGTAGCTTGGTAGCTGTTACTGTACGGACACTTTATCAACGATAGTTTCGTATTCTAAGACCCACCAAAATCCATCATACAAGCTTATAGCTTGTCCTTCAGTGTTTGAATGGTCCCTCTCAAACTGACCATCTATTTTGGGGTAGAAAACAGTGCCAAACTTGAGTTGTGTCTCTAACACATTCTGCATGCACTTTCAAAATTGCAAGGTGAATCAAACGTCTTGATTAGAGATAATTAAAAAAGGTACACCTAGGAGTCAAACTATGTTTCCTACATATATCTTGGCCATCTTTTCTACGAAAATCTGTTACGATCCACCTAGTAATGCCGACACTTTAGCGTTCTGCTTAATAACTAAATATAGATCACAAATCCTTAATTAAAATAACTATAGAAACACGAGGCTAAATTTTTAATATGTTCTTAGTAAAAAGATTATATCATATTAAAGATTGATAAAATACTTTTCTATAGCATCAACGAGCTAATAAACCCGCGCGTTGCAGCGGTATTTTTTTAATCAATAAAATATTATAAATTAACGTATTTATGGCAACGAAATTAAAGTTCTTATGTTTTATAATTTAAATATGCTATGTACGATGCCATAGGATTTATATTCTTATTGTTTTTACAACGTTTTTATGGGTTAAGTAGGCAAATACCCAAAATTTATATAACAATAAAAATAAATACTCAAAACTTTTAAAGTAATTGAGTTTCTAGTCAATTTGTGAATTACTTGCACATGTTTTTGATAACTAAGTGAATTACCATAACTTACTACTGTGTAAGTAATTGAATCATTTGGGTAGTTGATTATATTTTTCAAAAAATTGAGTAATAACTTACATTAAGTTTTAAAAATCGGATATTCACTGTAATTTCTCGTTTTTTTATTTTTAAATGTTAAATTAGATGAAACGACTATGGTTAGTTTCTTAATTTCTTTAAACTTATGAAACTTTCTTAAAAAATAAATTAAGAATATGATTAAATACCAAAAAAGGTACAAAGAAAAATAACATTATAAAACATTTGAATAACGATAAAAATTTAAAACTACAACAATAACTTAATATTAAGCATTCAATTAAACAAAGTTATAGAATTATCTCGAGGTGTAAGTTAATTATTAAAGGGCCAATTAAGAAATTAGCCATGTTAAACGTAAAGTTTGAAGGATTTAACTCTAGAATGTCAAAATTAAGAAAGTAGTCATTAAATACCTTAATGGATATAAGTATTCATGATACTTACTTAAAAAAACCGCCCAAATAAAAAAAGATCTCTAAAAAATCGATTTCTTCAACTTATAAAAACAAACCAAGCCTACCATTATCAAAATTTTCATTGACTATTATAAAATAAAAAATAAAAATGATTAATTTCTAAATTTTTTAAAACTATAGCTAATCTTTAAAAATCTCATTATTATCTAATTTTAGGTATAAGTTGAAAAATGTTTACTTCTGATAATTGTTAATAAATTTTTTCCTCAATTTATTGAGATAATAAAATAATAGTAACAAAGCATATGAGTAGCAACATTATTTTTCTAGATTCATAAATATTATTAAATTGTTATCATAATCTCTCTTTAGTTATAAGTTGAAAATTTGCGTTACTGACAATTGTCGTTTGACCTTTTCGCCAGCTTGTCGGGGCAAAAACTAATATTTATTAGGACCATTAATTTAAAAATCTATTCAAACAGGGACGGAATCAAGTCAATTGAGTGATTATGTTATATATTTCTAAATACTATGAAGCAACTATATCCTTTTTTTTTTAACAAAAAAGAACCTATAAATTTTCTGTAAATACTTTATTTAACTTAAATATATGTATTACATTTCGTTATCTTAAAATGAAACTGAACTCATATATGTGAAATTTTTCAGATTATTATCTTTTTTATTTATCTAATAACTCCAATAAACATTATTATAAATATTTATTAAATTTTTGTAATTAATTGTAAAAATCAATATCACATTAGCAATATAAAACTAAATTATAGTCTCTTTTCAACCATTTTATATATTTTATGTATAATTTATATTCTATTAAATTATAAAAATAGGAGAAAATGTATAAATATTTTATAATATTTTTATTATTCGATATTATCCCTTTTTTCTACCATCTTCAAAGTCCGATTCGTTTACTGAAAACAATTTATTAAATTATTATCGACATATTAGATCAAATAATTATTGAAAGCCTAAATGATACTATAAAAAACATATAACCAACTAAGTAAAATATCTATTAGCTGATCTTAATCTCAATTTGTATAATTAATACGTATTTAGCTCTTATTTTTCTGCGATCTATATTTAATTATGACTACTAATAAAAGAATGGAAGAAAAATTATTAACAGTTCAGTGTGTTATTTTTGGTACACTTCTGCGATCTATATATTAATTATGACTACTAAAAAAAGAATGGAAGAAAAATTATTAACAGTTCAGTGTTTATAATTCAATTTAAACAGTTATCAAGACTGAATTAAATTAAAAAATATTAACCAAAACAGAATAAAAAAAAAACTGAAGCTCGGCCCAGAAATTTATTTGCTAATGTACCTGCAATAAAAGGAGGAGTAAAAGTATGATACAATGAAGAAGTAATCAATATAATTAAACGAGTATAAGAATTTTTATCATTAGCTGTCATATATTGGAGGACGTCAAAAAAGAAACAAAATTCGCTAAGATATTTAATTTTTCTGCAAATTTTCAGCAATATGAAACTGCATGATATATTTGAGATCAATATATTATAGCATTAAACATTCATGTAATTGCTCAAATATTGATTTTAATAAAATCTATCTAAAAAGACGTTACATACATTAAATTAAACACTTTGTTGATTTAAAGTAGATTACACTATCAAATTTCTAAAGCTACTATATGAAGCATATAGATTTCTTGATAAAGGAATCATAATACAATTTGAAAGTTAAAATATAAAATGCAAATAATTTATTTTCCCACAGCATGAATATAGATAATGACACGGGAAAAAAAAAAAAGAATTCATAACATTATTTAGAAAAAGATATACTTTGCTAAAAAAATCTTGAGTGTCAATCAGTGTTTATAATTCAATTCAAACAGTTATTAAGGCTGAATTAAATTAAACAATATTAACCAAAACAGAATTAAAAAAAAACTGAAGCTCGGCCCAGAAATTTATTAGCTAATGTACATGCAATAAAAGGAGGAGTAAAAGTATGATACAATGAAGAAGTAATCAATATAATTAAAGGAGTATAATAATTTTTATCATTAGCTGTCATATATTGGAGGACGTCAAAAAAGAAACAAAATTCGCTAAGATATTTAATTTTTCTGCAAATTTACAGCAATATGAAACTGCATGATATATTTGAGATCAATATATTATAGCATTAAACATTCATATAATTGCTCAAATATTGATTTTAATAAAATCTATCTAAAAAGACGTTACATACATTAAATTAAACACTTTGTTGATTTAAAGTAGATTACACTATCAAATTTCTAAAGCTACCATATGAAGCATATAGATTTCTTGATAAAGGAATCATAATACAATTTGAAAGTTAAAATATAAAATACAAATAATTTGTGTTCCCGCAGCATGAATATAGATAATGACACGGAAGAAAAAAAAAAAGAATTCATAACATTATTTAGAAAAAGATATACTTTGCTAAAAAAATCTTGAGTGTCAATCATTATAGCCAATGAGAGCATATTAAAGTGGGACCAATAGAAAGAAAAGATTAAGTTGTTTGAAACCAAACACCAAAATATAAAAACTAAACAGCACACATGTATTGGAGGAGGTGAGTTAAATTATTTAAAAATGAACCAATTGCTAACCAATCATTGTGCTAAATCTAAAAACAATATTGACAACAAACATTCTTCACATACAATTTATTAACATCCAAAATAAATTGAAGAAGAAAGTTACAAACATGCATAACTAAAACTTTATTATTATCAAAGGTAGAAGGAAAAAAATGATAAATAAGATATGCACTTCAGCCAAGCAATAAAATTTCAGATTTAATAATTGTTGGAGAAAGCTAAGCAGAGGAAACTAAAGAAGAGAATTATAGCTGAGCGAATTTAGAAACTGTACTGGTAAAGTGTGCAGTAAAAGTAAGGATTGTAAATGGGACAGAAATATTATTTTGTATCTAGCATTGTTGAAGCAACATGTTTTCCCTTTCTTTTTAGTTACATAGTGTATTATAATACCAAATGAGAAGGACAATTAACAAAAACTAATTATGAAAAACATCTATGCTAAAATTAAATGCACGGGTAGTTTCGTAATTATTCTAGACTAATCACTGATTTTAATAATTTGAAAAGTTAAACATTTTATTTATCCTAGGAGACTAAGGATTAGTAAAAAGAATTATAATATTGACAAAAATAAAATAATTAATAATTAATGAACTACTGACATGACCAGTGACATAAATAGAAAACGCTCTTCATATTTTTAAACATGACAGAATTAACTTTTTTGTAAACAGCCTAAAAACAGTTTAAGTATACTTCTAATAAAATCTCTTGCCAATTAATTTGAAATATCTATTTCGAATTATATATTTTTTCATGTTTATCTTAATATACTTCTACACACAAAACCAAAGAGATGAAATCTGCTAAATGACAAAAGTTGTAAAAAGATAAGCTTGTAAAAAAATCAAACTCATTAAATGAACCATTGAAAACAAACAGTGCATCAATAAATAGGAAGTGACGTGGAGAACAATGAGCAATTATGATCGTCAGAATTCACTGTTTATAAACAGTGAAAAACAATCAGCACAATAAAAAATGACATTGAGAACAGTGAGTAATTAAAATCGTCAGAATTTACTATTCATAAATAGTGAAAAACAATCAACACAATAAAAAAATCTTTAGCAATCCTAAAAAATCAGCAATGGCGGTGAGATGCAAATACAGTTTATTTCGCAAAATAATTCATAAATACAGATATTCATTTGGATACATGCCCACAAACACACATAAGAAAAAGAGTCAACATATATACACGCCCACAAACACAAATACAAAACATAATGAAGAAGCCGGTCTACACAAATTATCACATATTAAAAATTCATCAGCAGACTCAAAATATAACAGATCCAAAATATAACAGAATTTACAAACATGAATAAATTATTATTAAACAAAAAACTACACATGTAAATATTACAAATGAATTGAAAAGTAAAAAATAACAAAGAGATGACTTAACTATGTTTAGCAACTTTAATGGCTTCAATTCAGTAACATATAGAAATACATAACATGAGAAGGAGAAGAAACCTTCAAGGAAATAAATGAAGACAAAGTAAGCAGAAACCAATATTATCCGATTAAAAATACCAAAATATATTAAATAAATAAAAACGCAAATACTAAAAAAGATACTTACCTTTACACTCCAAGCTACCTTGATAGTTTTTTTCTCGGTCATCAACGTCAACAGAGTCACTCAATAGGGTTTGTTGCGTTTCTAAAAACAGATAGGCGAAAAGTTACGAAGAACAAACTCCAAAATATGTGTAAAGAAGACAAATTGTTATATAAAAAAATGCAAAATAAAAATCGAGAAAAATCACGTCTTTATTTTTGATTGAAGGTTGAGGGAAAAAAAAAAGAAGGAAAAAAGACTCAATGACAGACAATCATAACAAATCTTAGAGAAATCGAGACCGAGAGGATCGAAAAAAAAAATATACATGATTTTGAAAGCCAATCAAATAAAAAAAATAGAAATCACAAACTCTGACATCATATATTAAAAAGACTGAAAATCATTTCAAAACATAAAAGGGAAAAACAATATCCAAAGCATATGAGCATATTAGATACAAAAGAAGAAAATAAAGGCATATTTTACTAAACCAAAAAAAAAAAGAGAAAAAAAAATTCACAGCAAACCCTCTAGATTTCAGAATCTATCAAACCGAAAAATTTGATCTATAATTTTTTAATCCGACTGAAAATGAAGGAAGCAAAAATTTCACAGAAAGAAAGACAGAGAAATCATTAGAAACTCCGAACAAAAAGATTCAAACACAACAAATGCCAAAAAAGTGTTAAAATCTAAAATAAGAATTAAAAAAAAAGAGAGAGAAACTCGGTAACAAACACAAAAATTTCAGAGAGAAAGACAGAAAAATCATCCGAAACACTGAACAAAAATATTCAAACACAACAGGGTTAAAATCCAAAATAAGAAGAAGAAAAAATGAGAGAGAAACTCGATAACAAACAAAAAAATTTCATAAAAAGAAATTCAGAGGAATTGATATATCGAAACTCACAAAAACAAAACCCAAAATAACAATGACCAGAATCAGAATACCCTAAAAAAAATCCTTCAAAACCCATAAAAACTAAAACCCAAAACAACAAATAACCCAGAAGCTGCTGAAAACGAAAAAGGATAATATTAGTAGATCGAAAAGAGGGAAGTAGAAAAAGAAATCTAACAACCATAAGAGATCTGAACCAAACCATAAAAATTGATCTCCACCAAGAAGAAAGAGAGAGATTTAAGTTTTTGCAACCGCAAAAAAAAAAAAAAAAAAAAAAAGGAAGAAAAGAAGAGCATTGTAACGACCCGACTTCTCGAGCCGTCAAACTTACTTATCTTGCTTACTAAAATCTTGTAAAAATACCAAATATATATATTTTTTTCAATACTTCAAACATGTTTATAAAAGAAGAGGTCTTATAAATTAATTATAATAAAACTTTAAAATAGAATAATTTCACACATCTTAAATTTCATACTTACGCATAGAAAATAAAAAGATAACATATCTCATATAAATAAATTGCGGAAGATAGTGGTTTCCATAACCCTCGCCTCGTCACCTCAAGCACTGTCGAATTCCAACCCATGATACGTCACACCATAGGTTTCTTACCTACAGTACAGACGACAAACTAAGTGAGCTAAAAGCCCAGTGACATACAATTAATACTCACAAAAATATGATATGCAATGCATGACCAAGTTAGTTTCGCTTATTCAATATATTACTAATCTTTTCTAGAGGATCCTCATCGTATAAGTGTACGTACTGAGTTGCGCGCCGAACCAATGGGCTGTGAGGGTGTACAGGTCCTCGACGACTATTGATCCGTCATATAAATTTTTTTTTTAAAGACCGCCCTATATTGCCCTTAGGTCGACTCAAGGGACGGTATCATAACCTCACTTGCGAGGCTGGTACGACACAGTGTTTAAACTTATGTTTCACTTATTAAATCTTGTGACATACATCGTGACATTTGATAAATTAATATCATATCAACATATCTTACTTAACATCATATTACAGCTCAACGACACTTGCTTAGAAATTATAAACAAGGTCATGAACATCATTCAAATACCTTAACATATCATTGTATAATTTATATACAATAATAACATATAATCAGACATTATAAAATCTTAACATCAAATAATCACATCCATTATATATCCAGACATCATCATTATTATCATAGCAAAGCGTATTATATAATTTTATTTCTTTGAACAAATCCGTACTGTAGTGAGATTGTACTCACCTTGGTTGTTCAAAGAAAGGTAATGGTCCTTTAACTTCGGTACTTGGTCAGCTCGTTTCTTGCTACCTAAATTATAAGTCGTGTCAGGAACATTCTTGCTAAAAGTTTAGACTTAACTCACTTTGCTATTCTAGGACTTAACCTAGAAACGTTGTTCTATTTTAGTTCAAATTACGTAGAACAAAACCCAAAGAAACCATGTAACACGTAAAGGTATTTGCCATTTAGTCTCCAAGTCGATTGGAAAAGATAGTATGGTCTCATTTCAGGCCCGACTTTCCTAGACAGGACTAATTTGTTATCCTTTATTTATCATATAATTTTTTTTGTTTTTATAAAGTATAAATTCCTCATTTATTCTGGTTTAAAAAAATAGTTTTCCTTTCAGTCTCTGAACTTTTGAAAATTTGCACTTTAGTCCTTGAATATGAAAATTTTGACGAAAATACCCTTTCACAAAATTGTACTAAAATTTCCAAGTTATTAATATACATTAAAATAAACATTTTTATCTTCTACAACCTCTTAAAATTCGGATTACTATCTCATCAATATTAAAGATTAAATTTAAGGGTAAAGCCTTAATTCAAATTTTTATTAATTCTGCACAAATCCGGGAAAAATATTATGAAGTAACCCCCATTAATTTTTAAAGATATACATTTCTCAGGACACAAAGTTTTTCAGGAAATAAACGGATCTACTAGATCCTTCACAATGCAGAAACTGAAACAAAGCTTAAACAAAGATTAAACTGCATTTTTTGCCATTAAGGAGGCAGATATAGAAAAATTCATATTTCTAAAAAGTTGTTTAAAATTAAATTTTCTAAGTCTTCATGTTCATAGAAAAATTTTTACCTGCCGTTTAGGAATTCAAAAGTTGCTATGACTAACAACTGCGCAAACTGCCCAGATTCGACATCACGAACATATTACGGTTCCAGAATTTTTAAAACTAAATCCTTCATGATCTAAGTCCAAAATTTTATTTTCAATATCATAACATATATATATATTTCCAGAAAAATCAGTAAATCTAGAAAGTTTCATTTTCTACATAAAATCATAACATTTCTAATATTCAAAATATAAAACCCTAAATCTGAGCAATCAAGAGTTCCGAATTTTTTTAGAACAGAATATACAAGATTTGGATCTGAAAATTTACAAACCAATGATAGGAATATAAATTAACATGCATGATTTTTATGCCGATTTTAGAAGCCTTGAAAAGCCACGAATTTTGTATCACAATACCGGAAAAATCAGGGAATAAAATTCCAGCATTCTACACTTTTATTTTAACGTGTATATTTTTGACACATACCAACCAAATCCGATTTTCTAACAAATAAATAAAGCCTAAATCACCCAATAATCATAATAAAATTGATACTTAGGATTAGATTCGATTTATACCTTTCGTTGGTAAATCGAAGAACGATCGGCGAATCCTACAAAGCGTAAAACACAACGATTCGATCATCAATTTCGATCTTATACAAAGATGTCTCTATCACCAAAAGATTAAGTGAAAATTTTGTATCTTTTCTTACCAATAGGGGCTGATCTTGCTCTAGACTTCTTCTTCTCTAAATCCTTCTTTTTCCTTCACTTTTCCTCACTTTTTTTTTCCTCTCTAAGCTTTGGATGTCTTTTGAAATGCTTGAAAATGTAATAAAATTCTCAGCACTTAGCCACCCCCAAACCGTATATTTCAGCCCCTAAAACATGGAATTTAATCCCAATAATCACCCCTCTTAATTGCCTATTTACTCACCAAAATATGTCCCCTTAATTTAAAGAAAATAGTTAGCATTTTTTTTTAATATTTTGACTCAATATTTTCAGCCACGCAATGTCCATATTGCTGTCCTAACATGGTCTATTTCTCCAAATTTATTCAAATTTTGACTCTTCAAAATTTGCCTTATAATATAGCACTATTTAGTAATTCCTACTTAGATAAATATATATATATATTTTAAGAAACGAGTGACCAAATCTCAAATTACATGTAGTTTCGCAACCATAACGTGTAGTTTATTTTGTAACCAAACACGACTAAATGTCGTAGTTTTATTTATTTATTGCGTAATCATACCCATAATAAGTCGGGTTATCCCAAGCATGACCCGATTAACGACAATAAAACCAATGAAGACAAAAAAAAAAAAACTTAATATACTTCGCCATGGAGAGACCTAGACAGCTTAAGAAAAAAAGAAAAAAAGAAAGAAGGAAGGAAGCCACTGAGAATGCGAGAGCAAGGGACAGTAAAAGTGAAGAGCCTAAAATCAAAAGTCATTGGAATTTATCACCAACAGAAGAGAAAGGAGAGAAATATTTTTTTGAAAAAAAAAAAAAAGTTTGAACGACAGATGTTTTGCGAGAATAAGGGAGAGGCAAGAGTAAAGACAACCTTTAAAAGCTAAGGTTGATCAATTTATAAAATTGCCCGTAAACACTTCCTGTTATTACGAAGATTATAAATAAAAAATCTTACTATATTATAAAATGACCAAAAATCCCGTAATTGTTTTCAACTTAGGCAGTTTAATAAGAACATAACCGTAATATCGTATATGCACTGTAGCTGGTATTGTAGAAACTACAGTGTTTTTACACTTATTTTTCACATTCCTTTTAGTATATTTATTAATGTCACATAAAATAATTTAACATAAAATCTTATTGTAGCGACTTTTAAAGTAATCATAAAGAATCTAACATAAATTTATTTAAGAAGATATTTTTATTTTCTAAAAATATATTTTTCTAATATAAACTTTACATAAAATAATAGAAATAGTTTTCTCTCATAATATAAAAACCTCATCATATGAAGGCTTTCTAAATCATAGAAAGAAAACAATATAAATTTAATAGGAAAAATTTATTTTTCTCTTTAAAATAAAAGTTTATTAAAAAATTTTGATTCATAAAAATACTTTGATTTAAAACTTTAAAAATCGTAAAAGACTTTTAGAGTTTAGGAATCACTAAAATATTTAAACTTTCTTAAAAATAATAAAATACATTAATGTTCTAAAAAATTATTTAAATTATTTTAAATTTTGTAAAAGACATTCTCAACTTATAAAACTAGTTTGATTAAACTCTTTTAAAATCATATCTTAGGAACTTAAACATCATAGAGTTAAGTGATTCATCTTTAAAAAATTGGCTTAAAAAAAACTTGAAAATTGTGATCCTTCTAAAAACAATAACAACTTAGTTTCAAATCCAAGTTAAAATCATATTTGAGAAACTAAACTTTGTAGATTTATATGGTTGATTAAAATTATGTTTCATTTGATTTTAGGGAGGTATTTGCTACAACACCTTTACGAGTCCAAGATTCAAGCTCGGAGCATATCTTCAATGTTTAATTTGTATATTTTGACTACCCATCAATCAGGGTGGAAGGCTGCGCTTGGAGTGCATAAGTTTTTCAAGAGAATATTATGTAAATCATACTTAAATTGCATTTCATATATGTCACTTAAAGTTAATTTTCATCATAGAACAATGTGACATATTAGGCGCGATAAGATACTTATTCTTAGTATTTTGCTCTCAAATGTAAGCTCGGTAACCTAGAAGAATAGGTAAATTTGATTTATTTGACTAACAGGGAAGAGAGTACAAAAGAAGAAAATTAGTTTATTGAGAAACCGTAAACAACGCTAGAAAACCAAAAGGTTTCACCCGATTTTCACTTGTTTTTCTTGAAAATTTTTAGCAACCAAATCTTCTCTCTTGGTATTTATTCGAAGATAAATCATATTAGATTGGTATAATAATGTTTTATACTTTTTGTTGTTGTTGTATGAGTATTACATATTTATTTTAATACGTTATAGTTAGATGAAACCGAATTCTAGCCCACGTAAATCTAGTTTTTCTCAACTAGATTCTTTAGATGTTTTACTCTATTCTATTTGTATAAAAACCCTAGAATGGGTATTTTAACCATGTTTATATTGCTTTAGACTCCCTAATATATTTGTTAAATGATGGTTTGCCCTTAGGAGTTATGAAAAAAATTATGTTTTTGCTTATTTAACTAAGTGAACGAAAATGCGTCAAATTTGCAACGGATTCTTGTACTAATTGGAAATGGTTCCCTAAATAATACTTTGGACTTCTGAAAAGGTCAATAAATAAGAGGATATACTGTCCATTTGAAAACAAAACCTAGATGATAATGTTTGACTCGAAAAGAGGTAGTTTTCCGTTTAGAATGTTATTTCGAGTTTTCTTGCTAAAATTTCTTAAACCTATGCAACTCTAGTTTATCTTAAACCTTATTTCAAAGAATTATTTCTACCTTAAGGTTGGTATTAGGTATTTGATATTGTGTGCTTGGAGGTTTTAGCTTGTTCTACGTTAAGCAATAAGAAATTCCTTAATTGCGTGTTCGAGGTGATATATCACACTTTGAATTTTGAGTGAACTAATTCTTCTTTTTAAATCATCTTGTCTAGAGAGTTAAAGGTAAGTAAAAAACTCACTCAACTGCGTTACAAACACAATACGTACTATGTGCTTATTTTACAATTTTTGCTTTACTCTATCTTTGATGGTCATGTGTGCATTCATGATATCACGTCATTACGCATGTAACAGTAAATGGTTTTGTAAGTTCTATGAATTGTGAAACTAGTTATTGTACCACACTATTTCATGTTATGTTCTATTTATCAACTCTTTGCTAGGTTTATGTAGGCGGCAGACCGATCTATGAAGTCTCGACCTAAGGGGTCTATATGTTTCCGGCGCATTGTGGGCATTCGTTCATTAGCGTTCTTGTGATGTAGAGGTTGAAAATTTGCTGTAAATGTTGATATAATGCATATTGGACGACTATAGTCTTGTGGCATAATTTTATGTTGTCTTATTTATTTAGTGTATAGAACATATATAATATGAGTACTTTTCATATCGACAAAAACTTTGATTTCGTACACTTACGTTTTACAAATATGATAATTAATATTCAAATATATGGTGTTAACAGCTTGATTTGATTTGGTCATCCTTATAAATAAGGGGTTTAATTATTTTTTGTGCTAAAATTAATTTATAAAAAAACTTCCCAAGAATTGTGGTATTTGAAAGTTACAAAAATATTCAAATTTGAATATGTATATTGCTTGAAAATTCATAAACACTGAGTACGTTTTTATTTTTATTTAATATTTGAATATATGGTTGGTGTTAACAGCTTGATTTGATTTGGCCATCCCTAAAAATAAGGGGTTTGACTAACCAGCTATTAAATCATCTAATCGTAATTAAAAAAAAACAAATGTAAATTCGGGTTAAAAAAAACGAATCTACTAAAGGGATCCATTAAAGGGTATATATGTCCAATAAAATACGCCACCTAAGCACAATGAATTATTGTGATAATAGTTGTACTTTTTGTCATAGAATATAATATGTTGTTCTAAATTGAACTACTGCGTAATTTCTTCCAAACGAAAATGGTGAAATTTCTCCGTGAAATAATAAAATTGCACAAGTAATTTGGACAATGAGAGTTAGGAATTTTAATATCATTCTCGAAAAAAATATAAATTCCTAACACATCCAAAAATTTGAAATTACAAAATATCCATACCAATTCCATAGTTTAAATCATAGTTTCAAATTGACCAAATTTAATGAAACTGACCAATTTTACAAATTGGTCATAACTGAGGCAAAAATACAAATTAATTAATTGGCATATTGCTTTTAAATTCAGGTCATTACAATTTAACTAAGTAGAACCTAACAAAAAAAAAAGAAAAAAAGAAAAAAGAAAATAGACAATAAAAAAGAAGAGAACACAAAAGAAGAAGAATAATTATTTTTGTCTTAGCAAGAATTATTTTAGTCTTAGCACGAGGTAGAAATAATCGTCCTACTTGGAACCGTTCGATGCTAAGTTTTGTCATCAAGCTAAGCTATGAAAATCTAAAGTCTATACTTTGTATTAAGATGAATTTAAATTTTCTTTTACTTGATAAAAGCATTCAAAAATATTGTTGTTTAAGTATGCAAATGGATTTGTTACAAGATAGGTTTCAAATAAATACTATAGTTTGATTTATGTGGAACCGAAACCAATGGACCACCTTCGATCAAAGGGCTCTTACGTAGGTTGCATTCTTCTGGAATGAGATCAGGAATGTGTACTAATCAGCTTGTGGTCGTTCATCTTAAGACACTTATCAATAAATTTAAAACTTTCAACTATGTCCTAACTTTATCTATTAAGTAAGTTTATCTTCATTAAGCTAGCTCCTCAATTAATTCACCTCCTTAAAGTTTCTTTATGATTCCTTTGAGTGATTTTAATCATTTCCAATTGGTGGAAGTTTAATCAGAGCAATAAAATGCAAACTAGAACCGACACGACAACAAAAATACACTAGTTTACTATTCTCTTATGGTTTTCTTTATAAGTTTAGGAGCACGACTTTAAGTTGAGTTTCCAAGCTTCAAACACACATTTTCAGCTCATTTAAATTTGTTCTAGGTCGTATCATTGAGAAATCGTAAACAACGCTAGAAAACTTAAAGGTTTCACCTGATTTTCACTTGTATCTCTTGAACGTTTTTAGCAACCAAATATACCCTCTAGGTATATTTTGAAAGGTAAATCATATTAGATTGATATAATAATATTTTTAAATTAGTTTTGTTATTGTATAAGTCTTAAATATATTTTTAATGCGTTATAGTTAAGTGAAATTGAATTCTAGCCTACATAAACCTTGTTTTGCTCAACTAGTTTCTAATAGGAGTTTTACTCTATTCTACTTGTATAAAAACACCTAAAATCAGTATGTTAATCATGTTTATAGTATTTTAGACCCCCCTAATATATATGGTAAATGATGATTTGCCCTTAGAAGTTAAGAAAAAAGTTATATTTTTGCTTATTGAACTAAGTGTACTGAAAAGTGTCAAATTTGCAACGGATTCTTGTACCGATTAGAAATTGTTGTGAAATTGAACTATACAGGTTCTATATGATGCTTTGAACTTGAAAAAAGGTCGAGTAATAAGGGGATATGCTTTTCATTTGAAAACAAAACCTAGATGATAATTTTTTTAGTCAAAAAGAGCTAGTTTTTTGTTTAGAATGTTATTTCGAGTTTGCTTGCTAAAATTTATTAAACTTGTGAAACTCTAGTTTATCTTAAACCTTATTTCAAAGAATTTTTTCTGCCTTAGGGTTGGTGTTAGGTATTTGATATTGTGTGCTTGGAGTTTTTAGCTTGTTCTATGTTAAATAATAAGAAATCCCTTAATTGCGTGTTCTAGGTGATATAACACACTTCGAACTTTGAGTGGACAAATTCTAGAGAGTTAAGGTAAGTAAAATCTCACTCAACTGCGTTATAAGAACAATACGTGCTATGTGCTTATTTTACATTTTGTGAATTACTATATCTTTGATGATTACGTGGGCATTCATGACATCACATCATTACGCATGTAATAGTAAATGGTTTTGTAAGTTGTATGAATTGTGATACTAGTCATTGTACCGCATTACGCAATGTTATGTTTTGTGTATCAATTCTTTGCTGGGTTTGGGTAGTGGCAGACCTATCATTGAAATCCCGATCTAAGGGAACTATATGTTTTCGGCACGCTGCGGGAAGTCCCTTGTCAAACGTAAAGGAACATGTGATTTTATAAAACCTCACATGACAGCGATTATGTTTGTGACATGTCACCATCTTTGATATGATTTATTTGGCCACCATATAACAGGTCTTGCAAATAAAATTATTTACTAGCCTCAGTGATGAGTTGAGCATGTTATGGGCCCCACTAAGTGTTTTTAACTAGAACGATAATGAACATATTTTGAAATTTTGATGGTAAAAATGACATGTTTTAAATCATACGCGTTTAGATTGTTTTTAGTTACTGAGCATTCGCTCATTAGTGTTCTTGTGATGTAAAAAATGAAAATTTGCAGTGAATGTTAACGTTGTTGATTGGAGAGCTCCAGAGCCTATGATCTGATGCATATTGGACAACTATAACCTTGTGGCATAATTTTTGAATTGTCTTATGTATTTTGTGTTTACAACATATATATAATACGGAGTTTTTAACTTATATTTTGTACACTTGCATTTACAAATAATTTTGATGTATAAATACTTTATGGTATGAAACCGCTTTGAAAAGATCTGACGTTGTTCAACGGTTATGTACGATTAATTCTCTTTAACGTAAGTATGTTACAATATAGTTATGTTAGGGGATGTTACAGCGCTAAACCTCAGTTGAGTACTTGTGGCCTTGTGCAAGCTTTTGCAAAGTGAACCTACTATCTCTATCTGAGACTAAAGATATGGGTACTCCATTGTGTCTCAGAATTTCTTTGACATATATCTCCGCTAACCCGCCTATGGAGTACATCATTTGTACTGGAAGAAAGTGCACCGACTTCGTGAGCCTATCAAAAATCTCCCAATTGGAGTCGTGTCATTTACTTGCCTTGGATAGGTCACACATGAAATCTTTGAACTCAAGAATATCGAAGGCACTTCTCTACAAACTCCACTACATCTCTCGTTAGGCCTGTCCACTGATAAGGTTCCTTCAATTCAGGGTACTTCTTTGTTGTATCTGGATAAATCGCATATGAGGCCAAGTGGGCTTTGTTAGGGATCCAATGTCTTAGGCTTCAGTTATTTGGCACGCACAAACTCCCATCCAAAAAAAGTGCTCTATCCCATCTATTTGAAAGTCTTCTCTTCGTTACTTTGGAATTTCATAGCGGATCTCCTCCAAATAGGAGGTCAGAACGCTGCTCTTCTTTGATTTGGTTATAAAAAAATAAAAGTAAACGAAATAAATTAAATAAAGAAAAACAAAGAATTCTATATTGTTTTGTAAACCTTGTAATATCAAAGAATGGCAATCTCGCTATGATCATTACGTTATGATACTAAGTATAGTTGAAATATGGGTTGGAGAGTGAGCGCCAAAAGACTCCCCACAATAATCTCCAATCCCATATCGCTTACTCACTATGCTAACTCAAGAGGTAGCACTCACACTGACATAAGAGTAGCACTCACACTGACGTAAGAGTAGCAGTGCTCTTCTGGCTCAGAGCGTCTGCTACCTTGTTAACTTTTTCCCTTATGGCAGCGGATATCATAGTCGTAGTCTTTGACAAGCTGGAGCCATCTATCTTGTCAAACATTTTTGTCTCTCTTAGTGAAGATGTACTTCAAACTTTTATGATCTGGGTAGATAACACAGTGGATCCCATATAGATAGTTCCTCCTAATCTTCAAGGTGAACACGACCACAGCTAGTTCAAGGTCATGGGTAGGGTAATAGGTCTCATAGTCTTTAAGTTGTCGAGCTGTATAGATACCACCTTTCTATGTTGTAATAGTACCGCACCTGGTCTTTTTTACGATGAGTCACAATATGAGGCAATACCAGTGGTCATTAACAAAATTGTCAACGCTGGGGCGATTGTGCGCTGCTGTTTAAGCTCTAAAAAGCTCTTTTCCATAGAAATTTAGCATTTTCTCTAATAAGGTGGGTTAAGGCAAACACAAATCTAGAAAATCCTCCTATAATTCGCCTATATTACCCTGCTAAACCCAAGAAACTACGAACTTCCATGACTGTTAAAGGTTGTTTCCAGGAACTAACGACCTTGATCTTTGATGGGTCTATTGAAATTTCGTTCCTTTGACGCCAAGTGGCCAAGGAAATATACATCTTCCCGCCAAAACTCAAACTCCTTGAACTTCACGTAGAGCTTCTTGTTGGCTAATCTTTGTAAAGCGATTCGCAAATGCTCTTCGATCTCCTCATTTAGTTATGTAAAAAAAGGCCAATATATTAAGGCTATACAAAAGGAACGATCCACTCCCTCGTGGACTAGAGCCTAATCGGCATTCCCATTAGGATCCACGTTGAAAGGATCATTAGCGATCCTTAGCGACCTTCGTCCCATGTAAAGTCAGCTATAACATTTAGTTTAGTGGCCATGACGACCCTACAAATTGAGGAGCGCGTCTGTGACAGTACAATCAATTGAAACGAAAGTGCAAGACAATGTAAGCTATGTAATCTCGCATCGCCTGGGTAAGGTGAAGGTCTAAGGTACTTTGAGATTGTGTGCAGGTATGAGACTGTACGACTAAAGAGCGCTTAACATATTTTATGGTACTACCTATACTAATAAGTTACACCTTCTTTTCGGTAGCCCATGACTCGAAAACTCCACAGTTAAGCGTGCTTTACTTGGAGTAATCGGGAATTGGTGACCTCGAGGGAAACTTTCTCAAGAAGCGTGTGAGTGAGGATAAAGCAAGCTAAAAAGGACTCGTGTTGGTCTGTGGAGTCTGTCGTCGATCCTAAAACCTTACAATTGATATCATAGCCTTGACCCAGCTGAAAGTGTGACAAACGAGGATGTCAGGCCCCAAAATAAGGGGAGATTATGACAATCACAATCTTTTGAACCAAAAAGATAAGGCAAGATAGGGTAAGCTTTGCAACTACAAACCTACACCGCCTGGATAAGGTGACGGTCTAGTGTAATGGTTCCGAGACTATGCAGGTATGGGACTATACAGTTAAGGTACTTTGAGACTGTGCATGTATGGGATTGTATGATTAAAGAGCGCTTAAAAGATTTGATGGTACTACCTATACTAACAAATGCATCTTGTTTTCAGTAGCCCAAGACTCAGGAACTCCATAGTGAAGCGTGCTTGACCTGGAGTAATTGAGGATAGGTAACCTCAAAGAAAGTTTTTTCAGAAAGCGTGTGTGCAAGAAAGCACACTAAAAAGACTCGTATTGGTCTGTGTTAGGCTTGCACAAAATTTTTGGTTATCCAAACCCGCCCATAAATCCGAACGACGCCCCGTTTAAAATCCAAGCTACCACTACCGCCCGATGGTACTGCGGACGAAAGCCGACCGACCATCGCCCATTGACAGATGGGTTCTGGTGGTCGTTGTGAGGTCAGTCGATACCCGACCCCGACCCATGTGAAGATGAAGAAAAAAAGTGATGAAACCCTTCTCTTCTCCTCAGTCCTCTCATGCTTTGAGAGTTGTGAGTTAAGCGCCGTTGGCCGTCGCTCGTCAGTCAACCAAGTCCAGTGCTCATCGCAACTCGTACACCACTATCCTCCTCAATCTTCACTCTTCTATTTTTGTTTACACACACACACACACACATATATATATATATATATATATATACTGCATAATTCATAACAAAGTGGGATTAATGATAACTAAAAAATTATCTAAGTATCCCTAAACCCTATACATATATTAGATTGCATAAGTCATAACAAAGTGGGATTGATAATAACTAAAAACTATTTAAATTATCTAAGGTGTTGTCTGGTAAATGGATCTGGATCCATTCTGGGCCATTCAAACGACTTTGTCAGTTGAAATCGTCGTTTGGGAACTTTTTCTTAGAAAAAATCCAAATGGTCAAAACTCATTCAAACCATTAAAATTTAAATTCTACCCACCATCAAATTTCAACAGTTTGGATGCATTTTGAATAGTTCTTTTTTATTTGACATTTCAACCACTCTTTATAACTAAAATCACATATTTCTATATCTATCCAAACAACAATTCAAATAAATTTTCAATATAAATTATTTGAGCCAAACAACAGTTTAAATTCTTCATTCAAATTGCAAAATTTAAATTTTCCAATTCAAATGAAAAAAGTTCAAATACCCATTTACCAAACGATATCAGCTTTTTGTTTGATTAGCATATTTTGCTTTAACCCACCAAACACTTAACTAAAAGCAACGCAAACACATTCGCGCCATATTTTGCAAAATCTTTAGTTTCATAGACGACCAATGCTAAAATCGCAAGGCCCCTATAGTTGGCATTAATTATTTATCAAGAACCCGCACAATCACACTTCAAACATAGCATACATAAACCATAAATAAGACAAGCAAGTCAACATACTCTAAGCCACACAATATTGAACATGGCTAGAGTTGTCACAAATCGCCAAATATTTCAAGGTTTAAAATGCGATAATATAAATAAATAAATATATATATATATTATACAATATCTAAAAGAATTGAAGGGGCCGGACGTTTCGTCTGCGGCGAGGCCGAAACGTTTCGGCCCTAGTTTTTTTAGCCTTTTTTGTTGCGTTAAAAAGGCCAAAAAACGCGTTTTTTTAATGGGTTAAACTGAAATTTTTTTCAAAATTTGGGTCATTATATAATTTAATAAAATATTAGGGATTAAAATGAAATTAAATAGGGTCAGAATGCAAACAAAGAGGCCTGCTGTGCAAAAAAAAAATCCTGACACGGGCTCGCACGCATGGGGCCCGCGTGTCAGGGAGCTTCATCACTTTCTCTTAGCACGCGCCAGCTTTTCTTTTTTTTTTTTCTTTGTGAGTGCGTTTTTTCCTCCACTTTTTTCTCAACATGCATAGCACGTGCCTATATCTAGTATATATATAAAGTCTATCACACCTAGCGTAAGCAACAGTGGCTCGCAATACGCTAAGCACGTAGCAGCGAGGTCGGGTTCGCTTGGGACAGTGAGCGTGACATGGGTCACGTAATGGCAGCGAAGGCTGCACGATGGTCGACGGTGGAAGTGGCTTAGGGGCTGTGTTCCCGGGCAGAGAAGAGCATGAAGGAGAGCTGGAGGTGGCTGGGCAAGGCGGAGCAGAGTCACCCGGCGCCGGCGCGGGAAAGACACGACACGCGGAGGTCGGGCCTCACCGGGGATAGATGCAGGCTGATGGAGTCAGAGCATATGGAGGCACGGGCTCGCCAGGATAGGGTCGCGGTAGGGGAGAGGCGAGGCGCGACTACAGAGGCACACAGAGACTTGTCGGAGCTAGGCAAAAGCAAGGCTAAGGCGTCGGGGTCTCGCGCAGAGGGTTGCAAGGCCTTGCGCGACAGCATGGATGTGCGCACAGAGGCGAAAGAAAGTGCGCGGGATGGACGGCGCGAGGTCTCGCACGGTGAGAGGTGCGGCTTGGGTTGTGCAAAGAGAGGTGGGGCATACGAGCTTCGGTCGGTAATGTTACCGGCATGCACGCACTCGTAAGGGCACAGAATTCGGGCAAAGTAGCCCGGGGAGAGCCAGCCGAGACTGGCGATGGCGTGGTGTGGCGGCGACACCAGCGAGGTTGGCGTCCACGTAGAGGAGGCAACGAACGGGACCGTGCGGGCTGCGGTCGGTAGCGCCGCCAGTGCACGAGGTCGAGTTAGAGCTGTGCTACGCCAGAGCAAAGGCGCAACGGCGGCGGGCCTGGGAAGAGGTGGCAAACGGGGAAAGGGACGGCGTGGAGGAGAATGAGAGAGAAAAGAAAGAAAACCCTAGTGTAAGTAGGCTTTATATACAATTATTTTTTTATAATAAAATAATAGATGTATTTTCAAAATTTATAAATATACCAATAAGCTCGTTTTGAAAAGTTAGGGATTTTAATATTAATTTCTAGCTGAAATGGAATTCCTAATATGTCTTAAAATTTAGAAATACAAAAATAAGATTATTTGTATTGATATTTTACACAATCAAGAGTTGGCCAAAATTGACAAAAAGAAGAAAAGCTCTAAAAGATATAACCAATTTTACTATTACATGCAATTTGCCTCAAAGAAAATAAAATTTAATTGCTTGTAAAAACGATTTGGTTCAGGCCATTTCAAAAACAATCCCTCTGAAATACAAAATCTCCCAAGTTTTAGAATCAAACCCCATTTGAAATCTGAAATGTCAAATGCCATGCAACGCAAACAATAGAATACCCCGCATTAACAACCACTTTGTTCTAAACTTTACAAAATTAGTTTTAAAATGGCCACTAACTCTAAAACTCATAAAATTACTGCAGTATTTTATCACAAAAATATAGTTTAAAATCCATGTAGAAAAGCCATCTTAGTTCGGAGAATTACACTAACACCGATTATATTTGGTAAGTTCGTTTCAAGAAACTATTGACTTTCATTTGGTGTGATTTGGACAAGGCTTTTATTCTACATTAAAGAATGTTTCTTTTTTATTTGTGTACTTGATTACTCATTCATATTGACAAATTTTTGGGCAGGTACTTTAGGAGAAACTATGTGTCCTTGTTTATGAAAGTTTCTCGTATTCTTCACATTTTATTTATGTTGCACTAGAGACCTGCAAAACGAATTGGAGTTAATTGATTGCATATTTTTCAGAGAGTACATTTAGTTATTTGTAAGTGCATTAAGAGATAAAGCTGCGAGTGCAAATTATGTGAGAAACAATTATTGAGTGTTTTATTATTGTTTTTGGATCGGTGAGTATTTTTAACAGAAGTGACAACTGTAAGATGAGGAGATCTCATCATGGTATATCATTAGATAAATAGGAGGGCGACGTTGAATAGGAGGGAGTCTTTTCTTGTATAAGACCATGCATACTCATTTTTTATGACTCTAGTTTATCTTTTTCATCTGGGCTTCGCCCCATAGACGTAAGCATAGACGTACCAATTTCATTGTCTCATTTACTTTATTTTCTACATTTTTACGTCATAGTTCCTTGTATTTCTCAATCTGTGTGGTGTTCCCGTTAATGTTC
This sequence comes from Boehmeria nivea var. tenacissima, assembly GCA_018132145.1. Classification (NCBI taxonomy): domain Eukaryota; kingdom Viridiplantae; phylum Streptophyta; class Magnoliopsida; order Rosales; family Urticaceae; genus Boehmeria; species Boehmeria nivea. The sequence continues at coordinate 2,262,294 of CM030886.1, forward strand.
AAACACTTCTAAAGAAAACCGACCAACAAAATGGTTCTTTCAGATCCCATGAGGACGTGTGCACTAGTTGCCAAACTACTATATTCCTAGCTTTAACTGAATGAGTAATCAAGTGCACAAATAAAGAATGTGATAAAATTAGAGATATAGAGCAATGTAAAAGAACATAGGGCTTTTGATTTTACCTAGACCAATTACTAGTATCTGTTAATTTAATTCAATGATATTCTACTCTTGATGGCGAGTTTGCTGATTTATTAATCAATTTTTTCTCAAGTAACGACTAGCCTAATGCTAAATTAAGTTCGTATCTATCGATCTCATAAATTAATGCTAAACTGCAACAAGAATTTAAAGTGCCACACAAGTTAACTATCTCTACCCTAATATTCTTTTTATGTTAATTTGATTAGAGCACGTACTAATTATACCTCTCGACCTCTCAATTAAAATAGATTAAATCGTGTGTAATTTGATCAGGGTCATACAAAAATTAAGAACAAATCAAACTAATCATCATATAATAGAATTGAAAAATCAATTGAACCGCAAATAACTTCTACATAGCAATTAGGTCTGGCTACATGGTAGCCTTAGAAAGACAAACTCAAGAATAAGAAGAGCAAAGAAGAAAGATTGAACTATTGATGGCTCAAAACAACTCCGTCACAAGAACGTCATTCGTCTCGCCTCCAACACGCTCTAAACTCAATGGAAGAACCATTTTCGCGTCATGAGTGTTATATTTGTAGCTTTAGGTCAAATTAAGGTAATCCTGGGCTTTTTTTGAGTGGTTTTGCACCAAATCGCAATTGTACTGTCCAAAATCGCAAAGTAGCGCCACGGTGCCCTTATTGTGGTATTTTACGCACTAATTTTCAAAATAGTATCTCCTTCGCTGCTTGTCAAAATTACGCATAAGATATATTGTTTGAAAGATCTTACGAAGATTTTTAATTTGATATGAAATAGTCATATTTTTGTTCCAGAGATCTTCATATTCTGCCAAAAAATAACAGTTGCTTTTGTTTCAACTCAAATTGCTTTGATTTTCTTATTTTTATTCCATTTACTTTTATTGCTCACAGTTAACTTATATATCAAGGAAATCATCAATAAAGACAATAATCACAGTATTTTGACATAAATTAAGGGATAAATGCATGCTTAAAAATAAGTAAAACTACTATCTATCAACTTCATCTGGAATTGTGGGTCTGCCTTACCTGAATAGAGTAAGCAGATAATGCTTACCGGTATACCCTTGGACTGTTAGTTTTTTTAATCTTTTTTTTACTTTATAAATCACGTCCTTTAAGGCATGCAGGTAAAGCCTTACCCACATTCTAAAATTACTAGTAAGTCTTACCCGCAAATCCTTCTCAAATTCCCTCCAACATAAACTTTTCAATTTTTTTTTTAAATTTCTTTGACAGGTGCGGGTGCTCGCCATACCCGTAGGTATTACCCGCGTTTATCCGCCTTGAAGAAAATAGGTGAATACTGTATCCTTACCCACTTACCCAGGTAAAAAAATAGGATAATTACCTTTAAGGGTAAGGTTAAGGGTAAGGGCAACCCTAATTACCCTTACCCAATTTGTTAGGTTTAGTTTTGAGTCATGTGTCTCAAGATTTAATCTAGTACAAATAAACTTATCCATACTATTTATAGACTAACCGCTAAGAATGATTACAAGAATTTATAAGATAATTTTAGCAAGCATATCGTGATCACAATATTGTTCAATAGTGGACTAAATACACTATCAAGTATTTGTTATTTGATTAATACGCCTTACTTTATTATAGTCTTCGTAAGGAATTGTGCTGAGATGATATACTATGACCATAAATGATAAACTATAAACAATAAAACAAATATTTAATTAGATGTTATTAGTCACATATCTACTTTATAACTTTTGTAAGGAGAGTATTTCATGCATGTAAGACTTTTTCCTTTTTTCCCTTAATTTGGTTTATGAATCTATTTGATTTTTTTTTTAAGGAAATAGGGAAAAAATTACCATAGGTAATATCAGTAGTTACATTTTAATCAATTTTCACTTATCTCATGTTTTCTTATGCAATTAAACCCTATTACGGTGTAAATTTAAATTTTAAGGCAATTGATATTAAGGTACTATTGACTATTAATAAGAACGTTAAATTTACATTTCACTTTCTTGTACTTTAAAGGCAATAATCAAATGATAAGGTACGTATAATAGATAATAAAAGAGTGAAAACAAAACACACAATCATAGTTCATGTATTAGCATAAATTGTGTTGAAGATTCGGCAGATTCATGCATGCGTCAATATAAAGAAGAAAAAAAATATTGGAAGGTGTTCGTACATGTTCTTCAATATTATGTTCTTTTTTAATAATGTTAAAATACAAAAGATAAAATATATATGATAAATCAGATGTACGAAGCTATCAAAAAAAAAAAACAAAAACAAAAACAAAACAAAATCAAACAAAACAAACAAGATTAAGCGAGAACCGTGACTTTTGTCATGTTGTGAACTACTGCTGTTTACTCAACATTTAAAGTGTAAATTTTAGAAGTACTATACTTATACGCACCTATTCTCTCTTGAAATACCTCTTTAACTTAAAATTATTATTGATAAAACATCTTTACATATAATGACAATAATAGATATAATATAATTAAAAAAATATTTAATTAAAAAGAAAAAAAAATTCATAATTGTTTTTAGTATCGCTCACCTCACATTTTTCTTTTTTATTTTTAACGCAATTTTCTGAAAACTTCTCTTTAACAAAGCAATATTTATATATATATATATATATATATATCCTAATTCACAGACATTTCTTTTTTTTTTTTTAAGAAAGACGCATAAACAATAGTTTGTTGAATAATATATAGACTAATTTTTGTTAGTATTTTTGAAAGATATTTTTGTTGCTTTTATCTATTAATTGCAATGCATCTTGTCAATTGTTATTTGTGAATATTTGTTCGTATTTTCATTAGATAGACTTTGCATATATAATTCTTGATTAGTGGAGTTAATATTAAAAAAAATAAATCTTGTAGTAATAAATTAGTGGATGGGTTAAAAAAACGAATAAATAAACCTTGTAAAAATAAATTTGTGGGGGGGCTTGAAAAAAAAAAGGAACAATAAAGGTTGTAGCAATAAATTAATGAGTGAGTTCACAAAATAATAAAATAAATAAATAAACTTAGTTCATAAAATAATTTTAGAATTTGTAAGAATGTAAGATAAGTAATTCTATTTTTTTTTAATTTAAATAGAGTGTGTATTTAGAAAATGAATTTTTTTTAGTGGAAAATAGAATCGCCTCACGTCTTAAAAAAAAAAAAGTTGAAAAGGCGTAAAGGGTTAAAAAAAAATAGAGAAGACTTTTATTATTACTCCTAGTATCTTTCTCTACACATTTTGTCCACACTTCTCTCGTTTCTCTATCCTTTCACTATTTCTCTCCAATCTAATTGTCATCTTCGGTTGTGTTTCGTTTCAAAATGGAGAAACACATGCAATTTATAAGGAGATTCAAGTAAACCAAATTGTTGATGATTTCATATGCCCAAGTAAAATTTTTGTTGGAATGTTGCCTTAGGAGTTAGGTTTTTATAATATTATTATTTGCTGATTAATCAAATAAGTAGACATTTTATTTACTTGTTTGAAATTTATAAATATTTTTAAAATATCCAAAATGTATTATGAAACTAAATTTTGATATTTATAAGTGTTTTATAAATTATCAAATTTATTTAGTTAGTTAACGCATTTAAATCAATGGTCGGTGATTGATCAAGATTGGATAGCTTGATCCGAAATCATGTACGTAGAACATTATTGGTGTAGTGACACTTAGTGGGAGATACGACTTGGACCGACGTGTCACGAAGTATCGTTTAAGAACCGTTACTATACTTGTTACGAACAATGTCATATGAGAATGATCTCAATCCTGAGTGACCACAGACTCTTAAGTCACGTTTGCGGGTTCTTTGATTTTGTAACGACCTGAATTTTTAGACCGTTACTTTATTTTGACTTTACTTAACTTTAGGAGAAAAAAAATCGTGATAATTTTTTTTTAAACATAAACTTATTCTTCATAAATAAACATACATAAACTTGTAAAATAATAACACTATCTTAAAACGAATTCATACTAAACTTGAATACTTAAAATCATTAAATAATTTTTAATTAGCGGAAGATAGTTTGCGTAGTTTTCTCATGCCCACCTCGTTTGCCTTCCACTGTAGCACAATCCAAAGCTCAAACCATAGGCCTCTTACCTACAGTATGAAGAAAAAATGCGTGAGCTAGAAAACCAGTGAGTAACAACTATTTTCTTATAAAACAAAACTTATGCAACGCATGACAAATTATTCTTCATAATTCATACATCATTTTTCTTTAACTTTCATTTTGTTTTATCTTTCATCTTAGAGGATCGTCATCTTGGTGTACGTATCTCGTGGAGCACGCTCGACTAATAGTCAATGAGGGTGTACAAGTCCTCGAAGACTAAGGCCAAAACATCATTAAACTTTCACTACAAACTGTCTCATTAATGACCTTTGGTCGACACAAAGAGAGCATGCAGTACGATACAGCTGTTAACTTTGGTTGTCACTTGTTTATTTAAGTGACATGCATCATGATCATATAAACTTTGAACTTAAATAAAAATATCAGCATAATCATGCTTTATAATAAATTAAACATGATATCATACTTTTTCGAAACATTCATCATCTGACATATCATCATTTATCGTAATAATTTCATCACATCAAACATTGCATAACATATTCTTTTGAACTACTTTGTATTGTAGTGAGGTTGTACTCACCTAGAGTCGAAAGTTCAGTTCTTTTAACAACTTGATAGTGTCGAGAGCAGACAAAACCTAATTCTAAAAATCGTGTAAGTATCAATAGTAATCGTAATTCTATCTAAAGACACTAATATACTAGGAAAGGATGCAGTTCAAAGAAAAACATGGTTGTATAAAACGTCCTAATAAAGATAAGTTTACGGCGGTGTTATAGTAATTACCGAAACATTCCCAAGTCGATTGGGAATGGTGCTATGGTCTCGCTTCAGATCCAACTTACCTAGACAGAACTCCCTAAGGTTCCTAGGTAACTATGGAGGAGATCACAAAGCAAACCTTATTTAAAAACCAATCTTCCTAGACAGAGCGTTTCAGTTTTCTTAGGTCGCTTCATAAACTAATCCTTATCAAAAGCTTTTCTTTTAAATAAATATACTTAAAATAAGTAGATAATTTCTTTAAGAAAAATGGTTTAAGAATTAAATATAAATTATTTGAAATTAAGAAAATTTCGTGGTACAGAAATCTCGAAATTACATATGGGAAAAATCTATGAAGAGACTCCCATTATTTTTTAACAATATACAACTTTTCAGTTATACACTTTTTCAGGATGCTTTATTTATAAGGCAGATTTGACCATTTAAGAAAATCGATGTGTGCACAAAGATAGAGGCCGAATTTGAAAAAATATTATTTCACAAAACTTTCTCAAAATTAAATTTTCTATATTTTGTTCGTTATGATCAAAAACCGATTTGGCCTCTACATGTGTCAAAAATTTCATAAAGGCTTTCCCACAAAAATAAGAAAACAAAAACCTAAACCTGGTTCTAGCTTGAAGGCTCGAGCATATAGAAAACCCTAACATAGTATTCTAACATTCATAATAGATTAAAATCATAAAAGAAAACCTCGGAATTGGTCCTAGCATCGTAGGATTTGATTTCTTCGAAACCGTACTCGAATGCATGTATCCTAACGAACACGATTCGGGTTAAACTCGAACAAGGATAAATCATAGCTTAACATTATGGGACTTCTTTTTACCTTAATCTCGGCAGAGTATCACTATAATTTCCTCCTCTATAGGTCGGCCTCTTCTTCAACTTTTCTCTAAAGATCTCTCAAATTTCTACAGAGCTTTCTCTACTCTTTTTTTTTTTTTTTTTTTGTGCTTTAGTTCTCAAGATGTGAGGAAAAAAGTGAAGCCAATGCCTCTATTTATAGAGGGAGTTGGCGCCCATAATGTGAGGAAAAAGGGAAAGAATTTCCCTTGAGTGTTCCTCAAATCTTTACTCTCCCAAAAAAATTTAGTATTTTACTTTTTGGCTTGATTTCCTTTGACTTTTCCTTAATAAAATTTGACAAATCTTGGCTTATTCTCTCATAAAGTTGGCACTTATGATCCAGCGTCACTTCTCTTGATTTATCCACAATTTATTTCCTAAAATCTCACCTTAGACCTATCAAGAGTATTTTCTTTCCTATTTGGTAAAATCCTATGTGATTATTTCTTAATTTCTTCTTATTCCCTATTAACTTTTGAGGAAATAAATCATCTTCATTATTGACCATGAATGGCGCCAGTTATAGCTAGGATGGTCAAATATTTAATTTATTTTTTTTGTCCCGATAATCCTTAAAATTGCTTTATAGCCCAAAAGTACATGTAGTTTCTTCAATCGACTATATGTCTGTTTTTTTTTTTTTTTTGGGTTCATAAAGTGCTCCGACACTAATTTATTGTTAACATACAATGTGACAAAATATGAAATAAATATCGAGATAAATTCCCGTTTAATTTATTAAAAAAAATGCCCATGACTAATACATAAAAAGGTCGGGTTTTACAGATTTGTTCGTTAAGTGTCATTATCGCAATGGAAACAAATACTTGCATTTTGGGAACTCGGGACAGGATCGATGAGAAATGGGGACTTTACAAACATGGAATCCAGCTTCCAATCATAACTGGAATTAATATTGGTTTCCTTAAAGTGTCAATTCTGGAACTAAATGATTGCGAGCGCATTCACGATCATGTCGTGAATGAATCGTTGACTAGTAAAACAACGGTACTTAAGGAACAATAAACGACTTGAGGGTATAATGGTAATTTTACTTACTCAGGACGTGAACCAATCTGGAGGCTCAAATCTCACGAAATGACTATCGATGGACGTACTCATCGAGTAAATTATTCTGATAATTTTAAGAGTTCAATTCTGGATTTCTAGTAGAGTAACCTCGGGATTAATAAATTGAATTTTTAACTAAAGAGCTTTAGTTAATTATTTTAATTTATTGGAGCTTGAATTATCGGATCCGTGGTCCCCGGACCGACTCTGTAAAAATCAATAGAGAAAGCATATTATATAATTAATGATGATTAATTATACAGTCTCACAATATAAATTAATTCTAATTATCTATTTAAGTGTTCAATAAATAACATTAAGAATTAATTCAAATTGATTTTGGTGGGAAATATTTTTCCCTCCACGTAATCATATTGGGTGAATTTTTTTATGGAAAAAAAAGGAATTTTATTTTTATTTTAATTATTCAAGTGTTGGATAATTATCTTATTTTAATCAGAACAAGAAAAAGTCTTGTCTGACTTTTTTCCTGTTGCAGACGCAAATTACAGAGATATTTATCCCTTGGTTTAATTAATTATTAATTAAATCAAGTGGATAAATATTAAAGATTTAAATTAGATTCAAATCTCACAAAGATAATTATCTAAAAGGAATTGATTTTAAATTAAAGATATTACCTGTTAGTTAGCAGAGAATCCTCCACGTTGACGCAAAATGATGGGAGTATGCTAAATTTTGGCTCACTTCTCTCTCCTCTATCTCTTTGTTTAAATAATTTTTTTCAGAAAAATTAGTACATACAAAATTTTTCATAATATTCAGAACACAACAAAAAGTTTTCTCCTGAGAGAAAATTCGCCCACCCTAGAGAGAAAAAAAAAAGCTGTTTTGTCTTTTACTCTTGTGAGATTCAAACAAAGAAAGACCACTCTTTTGTTCTCTAATTGATTTGGAGCACCGTTTGAAAGAGGTGGTGTCGATCTCGTACAAGGATCTATTAGTTGTTTCAAGCGTTCTTCGAAGCTCAACCTTGACGGACTTGAAATGCATAATCTTGGTGCACTCGTTTTAGACCGAAATCACCGTGGTATAATTTCTTATTCCTTTTCTTTTTAATTTAATTTAGTTTATGTGATAAATTAAATTAAATTAGATGTCTTGTTAATTAAAAATATAAATATGATCCTATGGTTTATCCTATGCTTATTCACATGTCATATGATATTTATATGGTTTTTTTTTTTTTTTTTTGTATCTATCAATGAGATTGGTTAGATTAGCATTTATTAAATTTTTTTAAAGTTTACGCTTCCGTACATACCATAGAATTTTCCTTGAATTTCATCTAACATCTATAATATTTCCAACAATTTCTATCTCTCTTTGTTTTTTCTTTCCCTCTCTTTCCCTGGCATTTCATTTCTTTCATAAAACCCAAATGGGAACATCTGTTACGAGGTTTATAACAAAGTATATGATATAAATCAGATTATTATGAGACACCAAAAAAAACCATGTATCCTCGTTGTCAACCACCTTATGCAAACTTTTGTGTGGGACTGGAAGAATCATACAAATCACATCATTATGTGGACTCCACTTTGAGAACAATCTTCATGAACTCGTACACAAAATAGCTAATAGCAGCTGATGGCAATACCTATAATTCAAAAAAAAAAAAATTCCATTAGCTGTGTTGCATCACCACGTGTATATATATATATATAAGAAAAGAAGCTACCACATCAGCATTCCATTATGTGCGTGACTCTTCAGCTTGAAATCAGAAACATATATAATTTCCACTTGTCACATTTTTCCCATCCAAGTAAACGAAGTAAAAAGAAAAACAAAAAGTTTTATACCGCCAATAGCATCATTGGATGCTACCGTCATATGTGACTGATCGCGTCTGACGAATCGTGGCCGTCTATTATGGTGGGCCATGATGGGCCCCACGTGGGTCCCACAGTGAGACCTACATGATGGACGGCCACGATTTGTTACGCACCTGACAGAAGCATTACTCTTTATATTTTAGAGTGTTACACAAAAATTTTTCAGTCCTACTCTTAGTCTTCATAATGTATAAAAAAACCTAGCATTTTCTTATTAGTGGACTGTATAACCTCATTGCATTATATTAGTGAATATAATATGATGTTTCAAATTATCGTATTTTATAATAAAAAAACACATTTAATACAATGTAAAATTGTGTTATCTAGTAAAAAAAATCTTCCGCATTAAGATATTTTTTTATTGTTTTATAAAGTATTTTTGACATTACACAAATTATATAAATTTATACGCGTATAAGATAATACAATACAATATAATATATTATAATACAATACGGTAAACCAAACGTGACTTAATGGAGCATCTTATGCACATTTGTACTAGTTTTATGATTAGCTAAAATATGGCATCAAATATTATCCCCATAAGTTAGAGCTTTTTAACCTAAAGGGGAAGTCCTGTATTGTAAGCATTTTGAAGTAGCAAAAATAAGAGACCAAATTCATACCTGCAATAAGCTGGGAACTAATCCAGCGTACAGAGCGGGAACGCCTCCTTGCTCGACAATTTTGACGCAAGTCGACAATGCACTCAGCCTCGTTGCCCGACTTTGCATTTGAAGCTGTCTCCTCACGACTTCAAACGGGTACGTGGCAGCTTCCGAACAAAGACCAGCTGCCGCCCCATACAGTAACGTTCTAAAAGGACCGAGTTCCAATTGTTGCAAAGCGTTCAGTTCCTGACCCTCTCGCTTCATGTTTTTTATTCTTTTCCTCCCTTCTGGTGAATGCAGATATGCTGCTTTCAATATGTCGTAAACGCCGTAGAAGACGGCACCCGAAGGGGCCATGCTCACAATCGACGGAACTAACCCCTTGTACAGAGAAAAGAACCCCTCGGTTTGGATCATGTGGCGAAAAGCGCCGATTACACCTCCAAGGGCTTCCCCACCGGGTGCTACCATTACGGTTCTGATCTGAAAGAACGGGAATTTTATGAATAAAATTGCATAATCACACAGTTATGTAGCATAATTTCTTAACCAGCTACATTCTAACAACCACTTTGTGTGCCCAAATGCCAGTTGAGACTTTTGCTACATCTTAAGATACAAAGTAACAAACATATATATGTATATCTTTGTGTGTGTGTGTGTGTGTGTGTGACAAACAAGGCCAATTACGTATTTACGTGCGTACATTCTCCACAGATCAACTCTTTCTAAGCAGAAATTGCAAAAAATGTATTGAGCTATCTCAGTATCAAGTTCATTCTCAGAACCTAAAAACTACTTGAGATACAATTTAAAACATGTAACCTTGTACATAGCATATTCAAAGTTAAATATGGTTGTTAAAATTGTTCGACGCATTCACCAAATACAACAACTCAGTACTTACGGTGTCCATAGGTATGCAGAGCACAGTAGCGGTAATCCCAGCCGCAGCGCCAGCAAGAAACCTCTCAAAATTCGTGGTCTCCTTGTTGCCGGAAATTTTCATCAAATGGTTTCTGTACGTATCGTAGGCGTAGAAATTGATCGCTTTAAAAGGTGCCGTGCGGAGAATGTTGACGAAATTCCCTTTCCAGAAGCCTTTAATTCCTTGAGAAGCAGCGATCGTCCTGATCAGCTCAACAAGGCTCTTTTGTTCGCCACGGACTATGTATTCCAGCTTCAGTCTCTCCAGAGGCGCAACAAAAGTCCTGAAAGAGCAGCACATATTTACTCAATATTAGTTATGTATAATTTTGTTTATCGCTTGGGATTGATAAATAATACTATTGTATAACTTGATTCTCTCTTTAAAAAAAAAAAGACAAACATGAGAAAATACAAAGAAAAATTATATCAAACTCTTATGTTTGATCATCCCAAAACGTCCAAAAAAAAAAAGAGTATATAAACTCTGGTTTATCTTCAACTTTCCTGGAAAGTGACAATGAATTGGAATGGCTGTCTAATCCCATAGACAAACAAGCAATACAAACATTTTCAAATCAAGAGTTCATCATTGACATCTAATAAAAACATACACAATCTTGCTACTTCCATAATCACCAACCAAAAAACACAAAAAAAAACAAACAAACAAACAAACAAAATGCAAGCAGAGAAAAATAATAATAATAATGATAACAATACTAATGATAAAACACCTACGTATCAACAAAATTTTAATACCAATGACATTAGTGAGTGAGTGATTCCTTTCCAATGTCCAAACTATTCTCACCAAAGCATGTAATTTTATTTTATTTTTTTCAATTGGAGAAATGTAAACAATTCATTTCCGTTATCATCTAATAAAAAATAATAATACTAATAATACTAATACTAATAATAATAATAATAATAATTTATACATACATAATTAATAGAACTGTCTCACAATTACACTCAGATATTATACTTCTAGTCGTATAACATAAGTAATAAACAAAATCGATATGTATACATACACATATATATATTTATGCATATATTAATATGTATATGTGTAAAGATTACAAACAACATATATAAATAAAAAAATAAAAATAAAATAAATAAAATAAAAAACCTTGAGACCATGGCAGCAACAGCACCAGCCCAGAGATGCTTGGTCGTGTTGAAAGCGCCTGAAGATTTCTTGTTGTGGATCTTCTTCATTGCCAAATCCCCATTTTGCCCCAGAACATCCCCAGATTCGCGATCATACCCTTCTCGGTCCTCCTCATCGCTCCCCTTGATCGACAAGCTCACCGACAAGAAGAGCCCTCGTCCCGAGCGAAACGCCGCCGTTTCGCCGCGGCGGCTCCGCAGCGAAACGCCGCGGGTCGCCGAAACGGCCTTCACGCACGACACCAGCGACGGAGGGGCTGAATAGGTGGGGTCCAGAAACAGCCCTCCGTAGAAGAAAGAGCTCCGATCCTCATCGGACGGCCCAGATTGCCCCATCAAAACCCGGCCCAACCTGAGATCTCTCTCCGCTCCTCCGGCTCTCCACATTGCGAAACGGCGTCGTTAGCTATGGATATTCGTTTCGACAAACCCAGAGACATCACAAGAAGGGTTATTCAAATATATATATATATATAATATAAATAGCCAAGCTTGAAGAAGAAGAAGAAGAAGAGTTGGAGGGAATGGAATATATTGTGTTAATGGAAGTTGATTGATTCTTGGTTTTGCTTAGCTTCCATCGCCATGAGAGAGACCTTCTTCAGATTTTACATTTTTTTGTTTTTTTTTTTTGGGTTTTGTTTCTTAGCAAGTTGAGTTGTGTTGTGTTGTGTTGTGATGTTGACTAAATTCTTGACCAAATTGAAAGAGAGCTATAAAGACATAATGCCACGACAAAGTTATGTTGCATTATACAAATGTTTGTTTTGGCAAAGTGCTTGTTTTGTCACCAGCGATTCGTTGATTGTGACACGTCGTTTTTGTTAGCTTTGTAGTTGTGATGCTTATAAAAGAAGCATTTCAAAGAAAATAGACACTTAATTAATGATATTTCAATAAATTAAAGTAGAAGTAATTTCAGAGTTACATAAGAGTAATATTTAATTTATTTTTTAAATTATATTACGTAAAAGAAAAAACGATTATATATTTTTGTAGGAAATAGATAATTTCAAAGTAGTCTTGAGAAAGAACGTCAAACTAAGAAGAAAACTCAAACATGAAGTTTTGCAATTCTAGTGACATTTGAGATGATGTCGCTATGTATATTTTAAGAGCCGAGACAATGGTAGATCGCTAGGAGTGATGAGGAGACGACGACGAAGATTGCTAGGAATGACGAGGAGACGGCGACGAAGATTGAGAGGGAGTCGAAATCTTGTATAAGTCCGAGCATTCTCATTTTGAGATTTCTAGTGGATCGTTTCATCTGGGCAAGACTCCGCAGACGTAGGCGAAAGCTAAACTGCGTAACCAATTCCCTTGTGTCATTTTATTTATTTGCTGCACATTTTGGTTACTATTCACGTCATTGTTCATTTGTTTATTTTACCATCTCGGTTTTAGTTATTGCCTGTGTTCCTTGGAAATATTCTGTCACCAACAAATAATACTTACTAACAAAACGGTTCTTTCAATTAGTTTTATTTTAGGGACTCTTGTCATTAATAAATTGTGCGGCATTAAGATAGTGACACTCGGAGTGAGCAAAAATGGTTTCTCATAGTATAGTTGAGTTAAGAACAATGCTACATAAGTAAAAAATTTGTCCAAAAATTTATTTATTAGTTACAAAATATAATTAGCAATACACATGTTTTTATTATTTCATCTAATAAACCATTGCCATATCAATCTAGTGACTTTTTCTGACAAAAAATCGTGGCTTGTATCCTTTCTCCATATCGTTAAATCCTTTGAGTTTCAATTGATGAATTTATGGCATCAATGAAAATTTTCTTTCAAAAAAAAATAAATAAATAAATAATGTTCTATCTATGGAATCAATACCATATCCCCAAATTCTAACAAATTGCATTGTAGTTCCCAAAGTTGCAATATAATAAAACCAATAGCGTTTCCATACAAAGTAATGAGAATAGTGCCGTCAAACTTTCGATAAAATCTGTACACACACGGACACCTTTTTTTTTTAATGAAACAATACAATTTGTATTAGGAATATGCTCATACTTCCCCAATGCCACTTTGATTTCATATCCTTGGATTACTTTTCTCATTTCTCTATACTTATTATTTTGCATGCATCTATGCACAAATGTCAAAAAAATTGTCCTACTTTGGAAGCTTAATTAAAGAAATAGATATTTATTTTAAAAAATGATAAGTAAATAATTTAATAATTTAAAGGATATTGATTTTAGGGTCAGTTTAGTAAATAGCCATTTGAACTTGTGTTTTTAAAAAATAGTCACAGTTTTAAAAAATTTAAAAACTAGCCATAAAAGTGCAATAAATTTCTGACAATAACAAAATATACATAAAAATACTGTCAGAAATTTCTTGCACGGCTAGTTTTTAAATTTTTTGAAACTGTGGTTATTTTTTAAAATTATTTTGTAAACAGTGGCTATTTTCTTAAAATTCCCTTGATTTTATGTGAATGAAATAGTAGAACCTTAGTAGATTGGTCACACTTAAATTGTGCAAAAGTAAACAACGAAAATGAAGTCGTCTCTATGAAGAGGTGAAAATAAAGACAATCAATAGGATTTGAGACAAACGTTATGAGACAATAATAAATTTTAAATATAAAAAGATCAAAACTAATGAAAATTTAGAATCAAGGAAAGCAAATTAATAGATAATTAATGAAAAAATTAACAAGGCGACGGGAGTCACTCAATTGCTTCGTTTAATTTATACCAATTATGATTCCTATTTATAACTCATTGTAAGTTTCACACCCAAACAAGCAACCGTAAAATATGACATTAAAAATCTAAAACTAAACAAATCTTTTTTTTTTATGAAAAAGCTCTTTCAATCAAATCAATGAACATAAAATTTATAGACTTAGATCGACGATATATCAAAATTGATAATAACATAGTAGAGAATTAATCACAAAAAATAAACATTCAATCACTTATTATATAAGTAATTCCTAAATCAACAATATATCAAATTAATAATTTTACAGTAAAAGAACGACTCACAAAATATGAAAATTAATTTAAACTAATATTCTTTAAGAATCACATAAGCCAAGCAAGACAAAATTCATAGGAAAAAAAAAACCAGAATTTCTAGAAAATAAATAGCATCTTTTTAGTATTTAGCCATTTTCTAATCAATGTTTAAAGTAAATGACCAAAGTTTCAAAAAATTAAGAAACTAGCCATAAGTCAATACAAAATTAAAGGTATTAAGGTAAAATCAATATCATATTGTTAAGAAAATAGCTATTATCTTAATTAATTGAACCTTGGTTTTTTTTTTTAAACATCCTTCAAAAAATGAATATTGACTTAGTAATATCAAATAAATAAGAGCTTAGAACATAATAAAAAGTTCGGAATCGAAATTGGGACAGAAAAATTACACAAGTGAGATCATCCCTAGCTTTACTAAGAATTTAGCCTCGCCTCCAAAGCATTCTCACACAAATCCTAGAAAAAAAAATATGAGAAGAAAAGCGAGAGAAATTTTATTAAAAAATTGATTGTCTATTCTAATGATACCAAAAACCCTAACCAACAAATTTATTTATAGCGTTTTGGAGTAGCTAATAAAAATGAAATTTCTATTTATTTGCCCTACCCATTTCAACCATTCCATTCCATTCTATTTTTGTATTTTTTTCAACTTTTCTAATCCTTCAAACCGTTTCATTCCATTCTATTTTTTTTCAACTATTTTTTTCAACTTTTCAAATCCCTAAACAATATTTTTAAATCTCAACCTTTATACCACCTCAAAATTAACAAAGTCAAATTATTTTTACATCATTTTTCCAAACCATTTTCAAACTATTCCGAACAACTTTCAAACCATTTTTTTCATCCCAATAAATAGAATGGAATAGGCAAAATGCCTACCCAAAATAGTATTTGAACTGACAAATTCCGCGCTGAGAGAAATTGGGGCAATTACCACGTGGCACGCTATGATTGGCAGCTTTGTATTAGCTTGGACACGTGTTGGGGAACATCTGGGCCCACATGACAGCAGGAGTGGAGAGAGCGAAGTAGCGCGCTTGGGCGGTGAAGGAAACACCCCCGTTAGGTGACATGGTGCATGGGAAGTGCACTTCATGTGCGTGGAAGAGGGGCAACTATTAGCGTGGCCAGTGTGGCGCACGAATATGGCGTCTTATTGGCCTATGTGGCCGTGTCAGTTGAGGTGGTGTCTTTGGCTGGTTCTATGGGCTTTTTTGCGTTTTTTAGGTATTTTTGACCAAATTTCTTCTACTTTCAATCCTACGAATAAAATTAAACTAAAAATAATTATTTATAAGATTGAAATATTCTAAAATAAATATTATCCAATAAAAATTATAATTACAAAAAACTATGGAAATATTCATTTCTATTTTAAATCATTCTAATAAATGTATAATTAAGCACTTTGAACGTGCACTTTTGTACATCTATAACAATCCATAACCAACTTATTGCTAATCTATAGTAATTCAACCAAAAAATAGTCCTGTCACAGCAAATAATTACAACATCACGTGAGTATTTTAATAAAAGAGGTTAGTAAGCATCAAAATTTGCAATCAAAATTAGTTCATTCATAACAATAGAGTTTGTAAGTGTATGTGCTCTAAATCATAACCTTCTTACCATAGACCATAACAGATAAGCTTTGAAATATCCACTAAGTAAGGCCTAGACTCCATAACCTAACGGGTATTTGAGGTTTTTCTTCATATATATATTTATATATTTTTTTTTAGTTCAAAGAATTTTACTCATGGAGTTGGAAAGATGAATTAATTACGCTCAAATGAAAAAAAATATTTAAGACAAACAATTGAAATAACGTTCATTAATAGATAGACTAATCAACTACTCAGAAGAATCCACCAATCAAACTGCAACTAACTCTTAGGATTTCATGATGGTCAACAAGAAATCAATACTAATGGATAAGAGTCATGATATGAACCTCGGCCGACTTGCTCTGAGACCCAATACCCTAGATAGCTTGAAATTTGGCTAGTTCTACAAATTTAGGTTCGAGAATGGATCATGAGACACCACGAACAGTTGCGAAAGAGCCGTTCGATAAGTCGGTGAATGCCACAAGATAAATTCTTGCGACGCAAGATAAATTCTTGTGTTTTTCGGGATGTCCAAGGTAAATTCTTTGGCAATTTTGGTAAATCTGTGTTAGTTCAAGGAAAATCCTTGACGGTACTTGAAGAACCAAGGGAAGAGGAAAACCCTTACACACAATGTGTATTTTTGAAAAAAAAAAAAATCAGACTTCCTTTTTCATTGAAATAACGCCTTATAAAGGCTCAAAATTACAACTTATTTAACGTTCCAATAATATCCTTAAACCTAATTAATTAAAAGACTAATAACAAAGGCTAATAAAGTAATTAAACATAAATTAGCTCACTAAACATAAACAACTCAGCCCAAAAAATAAGTCTGGCCCAATACATAAAATAAACACATAAAATAAATTAAAATAGCATAATTAAACAAATTATGGCTAGATTCACGCTTGCTACTCAAATTGGCTTCCATTCGGGCCGAATCTTGATAGACTTCGATGCAACGGGCCATATTTGGTTAAAGCCGAACTCCTCTTCTTTGAAATTTTACATTATCTTCATGATCTCTTCAATGACACGATCAATCTCTACCTTATCCTCATAAGTCATACAATAAAAGTACCTATAGAAGAAAATAGTCATGTTGTTTATTTTCTTTATTTTTTATTACTTTTTTGGAGCGAGAGATCTTTTTTTTTTTTTTTACTTTTATTTGTCATTTTTTTTCTCTGTTTTTTTAGAACATGACTTTACAAAAATGATCCACTATAACAATAAAGGTTCTATAAAAAAAGATAATCCTCTAAATTGACCAAAAATTGTCCCTGCAGCATATGTCCAACAAACCACAAACCATGTAATGGTGTTATAAGTAGTGATTTTTCAAATTCTAAAAATCAACGAAAGTTCTAAAAATTATTTTCTCAATCTCACACATGTGTCTCTAAAAAAAAAATTATACCTAAACAAGGGAATTTCTCTAAGTCAAATGTGTCGACATTCATCTTACCACAAAGTTCGTGCACAAAGAAAAACTCTAAAAATTCACTTCTTAGTAATAAAAGTTAGCAAAAATTGATGCAAAATAAATAAATTGACACCGTACTCAAGCAAAATCACAAACAATGACTATTTACGCATGAATATGCTCACCACCGCCAACCAAAATCAGACATTGTCCTCAATGTCTCAAAATATATAAAGTGAAGAGAGCAAGGTAAAGAAGACATCTAGATAGCGACCATATCAACGGTATATATAGCTCAACTTTCCTGAAAAATAAATCTCCAAAAAGAGAAATACTAAAGAAAAACATAACAAAACTACAATAAAATAAAAAAGAAAATATGGTACAAAAGGATACAGTGAGGTGTGATCATATTACTCAGGCAAGTAAACAAGAGCCACTATAGTGATCTCTTCAAACTCAAGCAACCACTCGATGAAGTGCTTCAATATATGGCCATTTACTTTGAATACTCTCTCATCTTTAGGGTCTTTGACTATAACATCATTGGAAAAGACTCGTTGCACCACATATGGAGCAGTCCATCGGGACCTCAACTTCCCTAGGTGGAGATGCAGGCGGGAATCATAAAGATGTACCTGTTGATTCGGCTCAAAATTCTTTGTCATGATCTGTTTGTCATGAGCCGCATTCATTTTTATCAAGTAGAGCCTGGAATTGTCATAGGCATCGTTTCTTAACTCATCGAGCTCAGATAATTAGAGCTTTCTATAAATACCTACCGTACTAAGATCAAAATTGAGGGCTTTAGTGACCCAATAGGCTTTACGCTCAAATTCGACTTGGTAAATGGCAGGCTTTGTCGTAAACAAGCCTATAGGGAGACATCCTAATTGGGGATTTCTATACGCTACAATATGCCCAGAAAGCATCGAAAAGGCCTGAAAACCATGTTAGAAATTGGATTACACTAATCCAATATAATTTGCAATATTTGATCTAATCAGAGTATGCACAACGTAATAAAATTAACGTGGTAATTCAATTAACAATTAATTGAAACCGACAAAGTGAATTATGAACATATTGCATTACAAAAAATTTTATAAAACAAATTATCATATAATTTAAATAAGAGAAGATCAAGAAATTATACCATAAGCTCTTTCTTAATTTTCTTAAATTGGTTGATTGGGCACCGTATGTTGTGAGACCGCCAAGGTTGGGCTCGCTTTGTCCTACGCTCACAACAAGTTTACCGGTCAGATTCGACACCACAATCTTCCACTCCAATTATCAAATTTTGTTAGAACACGAGTGTGGGCTCTATCTTAATTTTCTTACACAAAGCAAGAGAAGAAAAGTTTTGTCTTCTCATGCTATAGAGGGCAACAGCAATAGGAAGAAGGAGGAGAGAAAAATTTCTTTCAGAAAGGTAAAGACAATTTTGCAGAGTTTTTATAAACAAAAAATTGGAACAACTTCACTATGTCTCCTTGCTACAAAAGAATATATTTATTGGCACATGATAAGGCACAAATTCGGCAACTATGTGGAATAGGATTAGGAAGTTTTCTTAATTTCTAAAATAGAGAATATCCCTTTGAATTATTTTCACAAAATAATAAATAATCAAATAATTATCATATAATTATTTTAGGTAATTTTAAGAAAATAGCCACTTTTTAAAAAATAATTTTAAAACATAGCCATAGTTTCAAAAAATTTTAAGACTGGTCGTTTTACAAATTTCTTACACATGTTAGAAATTTTCTTACAGTAATTTTTATGTGTAATTTTATTATTGTCAGAAATTTCTTACATGTGTCATGACTAGTTTTTAAATTTTTTGAAATTGTGGGTATTTTTGCAAAACACATAGTCTAAAATGAGTATTTACTTAACTGGCCCATTATTTTATTATGTAAATAAGCAATTAAAGGATATAAATCACTCGCTTATTTCGAAAATAGAGGCCGCCCATATATAGGAAAATGGGGAAATATTTTTTCTAAAAACAAAATTTTATTTTCTTATTTTATAAGTATATTAAAATACACTTAAATTGAGATAATGAATATCTCATTCTCTCTCCTAGTCATAAAATGAGCCTTCACTATAGCAATGATTTGATTTTTCAAATCCTAAATCAATTAGGGTTTAAATCAAAATAAAATATCTCATATATTATTTAAATTAGTAATTATCAACTTCTTAGATAATTTTTATAAAAATCATTATATATTTAACTTCTAAATATATATTGTAAATATCTCATATTTAATTTAATTATTAATTTGTAAATTTAATAAATAAATTATCAAATTACAAAAATAAAATAAAATTCTCTCAAAATTGCCCCCCAAATGGTGCCATCACAATGAGGGATCTTCTTGTGATATTTTGCCTATTTGTGGTCCAAAAACATAAATATAAATAGTTGCGAGAAAATAAAATAATTAACTATTAATTATTTCTTCAGAATTTTAGTTTGATTTATTGAGATGGTGTGGAGACCATAGACCTGTAAATTCGAGCTCCAATAAACTTAGAAAATTAAATTATAGCTCTTTAATATAATTCTTCATTTATTAATTCCAAGATTAGTCCATTAAAAATTCAGGACTGAACTCTCGAAGTAGACAAATATTATTTATTCGATAAACTCAACAAATTATCCATTGATATAATCATTAAATGATTGTCGATCATTCACAAATGGTTCATAATCATAGCTGGGTGAAATTACTGTTTTACCCCTTGATTATTTCTTTTGTCCTTAAGTACCATTGAGTTCACTAATAAATGATTAAGTCGTAATTACTTACGCATTAGAGCGCTTAAACCGTTTATTTCCATAAGTTAATACTTAAGGGAACCAGATTAACTTTTCAACTGTGAATTCCATATCAGTAATTCACATTCATAGCCTCAATGAATTGCGAGCTCCCAAATGCAAGTGTTGGTCCCAATTAATTTTGGATTGTAACGAGCAAATCAAAGAACCGGTTAATCCATAGAAGGAGTCTATGAATTACTTATGATTTAGATCAACCATCATATGACCATCTTTAGACCTAGATTAGAATCTTCATAACGGTATTTAATGTGATCAGGTCGGTCTAAGTCCTATATAATCAATATTATATAAAATACATTCTTTTTAGTGTCACATACACTGACCATCCGGTGGATCTGATGCTCACGTTCATAATGTCATTGACTGTATGAGTGAATACCAATCAAAGAGATCTATACTCTTTAATCTATCACGTACTAGTTTAAATATGTTAATTTATAATTTTAACCAATCGTACCTAAATCTATTTACATACTAAAATTATAATCATACTAACATATTTAGATTTTAATAAATATTTAATTTTATAATAAAATAAAATAAATGAAATTCACAAATAACAACATCTGATTTCAATGGCATATTCCTAACAGACCAATCCTTGTAGTCCAGGTTGACCGCCTTTTCCAAGACCACTGTCGCTGATTCTTAATAATGAGCTTCAGAAGATGGATGGCAGAACTATGAATATCATTGGGCTACGAGAAAAAAAGCATGATGAAGGAGAAGCATACAAAGCCAACGACATTTAGTTACAAGCTTGATAAAGGTGCTATCGAGTCAAGCTAGGTGTAAAATGTAGCGCTTCTTGGGAAGCAACCTAAGGTAAGTTTCTTTTTCTTTATTGCAATATTGAGGACAATGTTAATTTTTAAGTTTGAGGGAAGAACAATTTGTTCACCATATTTTTTTTCGCATATTTAGTTTATTTTTTAATCTTTAGGTTGTTATTTAGGATAGTGTACTATTGCATCGACTGTTAGTATTTTTAATTATCGATGAGAAGATAAGAAATGATTTTCATGAGCTCGTGTTAAAAATTTTGTGACTGTATTGATTGTGTAATTAATTTATACTTTTGATTTTGCTTGTATGTCTTCTACATTTTGTGCACTTAAGTTTCAAACTTATAGGTCTTGAAACTTTGGAATTGATTGTGTATTTAGCACCTTTTTTCAAGACAAAATTCGAACAACTTGGAGTTTTAGAAGAGATGATCCACTCCTTCGAGGACCGTTTGAGCCAATAATCCAACTTTTTTAATATTTTATCCTCTGTGTCCCAGTTGAGCATAATATAGCCTTTTCTTTTGTATTATACATGAATAATTTCCTAGTCTAGAAGGGGTTGTTTGGTACGCGGGTATCCTGATCAAGGAAATGGTAATATTAAGATTACCTTATTTGTTACGTGTTTATTTTAATTAAAGATACATGGGTATCTGATTCCCGTAGGTATGAGATTACCTTAAAAGGAGGTAATCTGAATACCATGAAGTAGGGTGAGTTTCAGATTACCCTCTATCTCATAACCATGGGTAATCTTTAAAAAAATTAAATTAAACTTAATTATCCTTTATTTTTTTAACCTAAAAACCCAACAAATCTCATTATATAAATCACCACATTACATCGTGAAAAAAAATGAACAAACACCAAAAAAAAATAATATTCATGTTTCTTTTTCTCGTGAGAACAACTAAATTTTTTTATTTGGTTTTTTGAGGATTTCTTGTTGTCGATTTTTGCATTATGTGGTTATGAATTTTATTTTTTTTTACGTTGAATGGGATTTTTTAATTTACCTCTATTATCATATCGTACACTAATAAGTAAAAATAAAAAAATAAAAAAATAATTAATGAATCTCTTTGTTTGTATTTTATATTGCTACTTGATTTTTTCTTTACTTTTTCGATACACATGAGAAAATTTCCATAAATTTGTATGTTTTCATACATGTTGGTTTCGTTGATAGTGTTGTTGTAAAGGACATTAATTTGAGGGTGTATTTGTCTAACTGATAAAATTACATTACATTACATTACTGTGTTTAACCAAATAATATAATCTAGCATTCCTACGAATGTTACTAAAATTATATTATCAAACTAAACGTTATAATCTTATATACCTGGGTATCTGATTACTTTAAAAAGATTCCCGAGTTTCTTATTACTGAGGATTACCTTATACCAAACGGCCCCAAAAAGAAATCTTCACCCGTTATCCTAGCTTTGGTCCCTAGCCTCTAGGATGTTTATCTTTTCGTATGTATAAAAACTTCGTCAAGTCACCATAGCACAAATTACCCCATATTATCACAATGCATCCCCTTTTTCCTTCCAATTCTATTACTATTCATGATTCGTTTGTAGCTACCCTTGTTCGAAAATAAGTTTGGGGGAAAGGCTAAAATATATATATATATATAAGGAAGGGAAGATCGATCGAGAATACATCAAAAGAAAGGGTCATATCAAAGTGAGCTTACTTAGCACAAACTATGAGATAGTACTATAAAGTTGAGATCATAAGGATATCATGAGGTCACCTGGATGGTTCTTTCAAGAAAGCTAGGATGACTTGAGCCTAAATCATCTATCTCAACCGTCCTTCAACCTAGCCTACTATTACAAATAAATTACGAAATTTTGGATGAAAGTTTTGAGCGTAAAAATTGAAATTGTTATTTTGTGGCTACACCAACGGTATATCATATGCACAATTCTAACAAGTAACGAACAAGATATATGCATTCAAAAATCAGTGCATGAAGCAACCACAACCATACGCCCGTACGGGTGTCAACGTGTCGCCTCCCAAGCCATAACATATCGTCCGATTTCGTGACCCAACTTGCCAGGGAGCCAAATTTTGAAGGTTTTTAATTGGTAGATTTTGACAAATGCCCTTTTTGAGACACTATTAAACTATAACCCTTTTTGTATTGCGTTTACAATTTTTACCACCCCTACTTTCACACTATAAACAGAGTAAGAATTAAGAAAGCACACTAGTTGGCATAGAAATTATTAAGTGGTACTCATAATGACTTCTTTTTTTCTTTTTTTTTTTTGCAATTCTCCCCTTTTTGATCGAGTAACCAAAAATGAGATCCTATGGTCCATATTAACTTCAAATTAGGGTTATTAGATTTAGGCCTACATAATATTTGGTAACCCTGATTTGAGAAGAGAAACACCATATTCATCAAGAGAGAATGGAGAATTGTGCTTAAACGTTAAGGATTTTGGAGAATCATTGCGAGATTGACTGAGACGCTGAAGTAATGACAACAACCTGAGTTTCTTCAAATCTTTTCTTGGTTTATCTTGTATTTTTTATTATAAACCCATTGATTATGAATATTGAGATTTTTGTTTGCTTGCCTACGAGCAACTAAATTTTTTTGTCTACGAGAGATTGACCGAACTCGATGAATTCTAAACTATATTTTGCTAAATAAATCGATGCATTATTTGTCTCAATTTCTTCTGTTCTTGCTTGTTTTAATTTTAATTTCTATTTCAATTATGAGATTGCGTACAAATTCTAAGTTTGAGATGATTAAGCTTATGAGAAAATATCTTATCTAACTGAGAGTGCAAGAAACACAGTTTAGGAACTGCAAGGGCCGACAGGTGATCGAAAATTTTAAATAGCCGAAGCTAGACCATAAAGACCGAGAGGTGATCAGGAGACTAGTCCTTGTAGAGAAAAATCCTTAATTTTGTTTATCCAAATCAGCGAGTGCAAGAGTTAGGTTATCAACATAACTAGACCGTAAGAACTGAGAAGTGACACAGAAACATTCTCTAGACTAGCATTGAGGAAAATTTTGTATCGAGACATTAGCAAAATAGAAAATTGCAGGACATCGAGGGAAGTCAATCATCCTAGACCATTAATCTTTGATTGAATTTGTGTTAACTTCCATCTTTATATTTTTAATTTAATTTTGTATTTTAATTTAGTTTTTATTGATTAATTTTATAATCGCTCGTTTAGGTAGCCTAAATAAAGTAAGACTTTAGTATTTGCAGTAATTAGTTAATTAGGTTAGTAAGGTTCTTCATAGGTATGATACTTGGACTTCTTTAGTCC
Organism: Boehmeria nivea var. tenacissima; assembly: GCA_018132145.1. NCBI lineage: Eukaryota > Viridiplantae > Streptophyta > Magnoliopsida > Rosales > Urticaceae > Boehmeria > Boehmeria nivea. Next base: position 2,286,914 of record CM030886.1, read on the forward strand.
ACTTTATTACTTGGTCGGAGAGGGTTAAGAGAAAGGTGAGTGAGGGTTTGAAGTGATGGTAAATGGAAGAAAAGCCACGTAATAAGGAAGAGTTAACAAAGCAGAGTGAGACCTCTGGCGCCGGTGGTGACTCTCTCTAGCTACACCTCCGACTCTCGCTTTGATTCCTCGTGACCCGCTTTGAACTTTTTATTCTAGGTTCTTGTAAGTTTCAGACCAGTTATTGGATTTTGTTATTGGAAATGGACTTAGAATATGATTTTAGTTTATTTATTAAATTATTTATCTCGTATATTTCTATTTTAGTCAAAGGGTAGTTTTGTCATTTAGAAAAATACGCATTAGTCAATGCAAATGGATAATTTTACACTGATTTGACTGATTAAAAGATCATTTTGAAATTACAAAAAATACAAGGACGAAACTAGAATTCGAGTAAATTGTCATAAATTAGTTTGGAATTTTCCCTTTCTACTATAATAATAAAAGAGAAGAAAAAAGGTAAAATCGTATTACTAATGAAAAAAGTGGTATGGTTTGCATCTAATCCATTTAGTGGCATAGATCATAATCTTAACTTGAAAGATTGCATTTGATCAAATTTTCTCCCCTTTAATTTTTGTTTACATCTAATACTATTTTAGACTTATACTTGCGTTTAATGCCATTTATTCTTCTTTAAAAATAGGGAAAATCCCTAAATAATCCTTAGATTTTGCAATAATTCTCGTTTCGTCCTTGTATTTATTACATTTGACACCAAAATATACCTTGCGGTAAATTTCAATTGACTTTTTTGTAAAAAAGACTATATTACCCTCCAATTTTTATTTCATTACATCTACGTACTTGAATTTTTAATATTACCTTATTTCAAAATAAAAATTCAAAAAATATAACACAATTATATACAATCTAACCAACTAAAAAACTCATCAAAACTCAAAATTAGATGGCTAAACTTTTTAAAATTTCAATAATACCCTAATTTAAAAATTCTTTAAAACATTATATGAATGGTAGTTTGGGTATTTTAACAATAAATCAATTGAAATTTACCTCAATGTATATTTTGGTGTCAAATGTAATAAACACAAGGACTATTTCGGGATTTTAAAAAACACAAGGACGAAACAAGAATTCTTACAAAACCTATGGATTATTTGGAAATTTTTCCTTAAAAATAGTACAAAATATAAAGAGTTTAAAAGTTGCATAATCTAACACGGGATTTGAGGAAGTTCCCTCTTTTGACACAATAATAATTTGCGTATTTTTTGTGTTGTACTTTTAATTTATGCACTAAATTTTGCACTGCAAATATAAAATAAAAACAAATGAAGTATATCACTTAAGACATAGATTAATTATTTTTTATTATTAGGACATAAATTATTAAGTGACTTATAATGACATTATTTTGCAATTCCCCCTAATCTAAACATGCCTTTTTTTTTTCTTTTTTTTTTATAAAGTTGCCGTTGAGCTAACTCAAGTATAATTGGACTCAAACGCCATTTTGGGCTAAAAACAGAAAACCCAAACCCCACCCACAATATTGAACAGTCTTAGCCCATTATAATCGGTTCATGTTGAGTCAAATTGAAGCAGTCCAAATCGGCCTACTTCGAAAAGACGACAAAGTTTAGAGAAGATTTCAAACAAACAAATAAAAAAAAATTTAAAAAAAAAAAAAGACACGGTGCAGGACGAAGCGGGGAGATAGAGAGCGCCCGTGAGCTAGTGGTGGGCCATAGTGTCTCGGAATATATCATAATCAACTACGAGTCCGTGACCACAACAAAATATTATTAATTTATTAAGCAAAAAAATTATTAATCTTAATTAAATATGTGTCTTTTCTGTTACAATCGTGCATTATTTATGGTGATCGAGTACTTCTGTTGTTTTTCAAAGGGGTTTGCCTTGCCTCAATGATAAAGGCCTTAAGCTTGAAAGCTATTCTTCTTTTTATGAACCATTCATTTGATAACGTACCCAAAATGTGGTAAATGGATTTTCTTTCTTTTGGAATTAATCGAAGTGTGCAAAAAATAAATATGTACACCCAATGAGTCCACTGAGTATGAACTATGAAATCACATGATATTCCAAGGTTATAAACATTTTAGAAGTAAACCTGATAATATTTTGCCAAGTGAAGTGAATAAATTGGAATGAGTTTTAAAGGTGGATTTTATTGAAAATGAGGGCCATAACTTTACTTTTAATATTCTTTTGGGACTCACATGTAGTACTAACATAAACATCCGGACAAACATATCGTACATAACACAATCTCACCCCAAGATTCCCCATTTTAATCCCTAATTTGCCCTTTTTCTCACTTTCTTCCCTTTTACTTTTTTCTTTTTCTTTTTCTTTTAGTTTGATGACAATGATAGTGTCCAATTTTTATGAGAAAAAAAGATGGAATACAAGAATTTCAAAGCCTTACACATATAACTCTTGCTTACTTTTCATTTTGAGGTTTTTCAAAACATGAGAAGATAATACAATCCCAAATTTAAGTCAATAAAACCTTTTATTTATTTATTTTAAGTCTGTTTAGCATTTGATTATTTTTAGTCCATATTTCAAAATATGGCCAAACTTTTAAAAATATTAAAAAATTTATAATTAAACATAAACATAAAATTCCAACATCGTAATTTTTTTAATTAATAGAAACGTTACTATTTTCTTATAACATCATTCACAAAATGACTATTAGTTGAATATTTTTTTTACTATTTTCGATTTCAGGATCTCCTCTATCTTTCGATTTTCGATTTCGATTTCGGGATCTCCTCGATTTCAGGGCCATTTGGTATGCAGTAATCTTCAGTAATAAGATAGTCGGGAATCTTTTTAAAGTAATCAGATACCTAGGTATCTAAGATTATAACGTTTGGTTTGATAATATAATTTTAGTAAGATTCCTAGGAATGCTAGATTATATTGTTTGGTTAAACACAATAATTGAATGTGATTTTATCAATTAGAAAAATACATCCTCAAATTAATATATTTTATAACAATACTATCACCAAAACCAACATGTATGAAAACATACCATTTTATGGAAATTTTCTCATGTGTATCAAAAAGCAAAGAAAAAATCAAGTAGCAATACAAAATACAAACAAAGAGATTCATTGATTATTATTCTTATCATTATTATTATTTACTTATTAGCGTATGATATGATAATAGAAGTAAATTACAAAATCTCATTCAACGTAAAAAAATAAAATTCATAACCGTATAATGCAAAAATCGGCAACAAGAAATCCTCAAAACACTAAACAAAAAAATTTATTTGTTCTCACGAGAAAAAAAAAAACATGAATAATTAATTTTTTTGTTTGTTCATTTGTTTTTTTTTTTTTAACGATGTAAGGTGGTAATTTATAATGAGATTTGTCAGGTTTTTAAGTTAAAAAAAAATAAAGGATAATTAAGACTAATTTAATTTTTTTAAAGATTATCATAGTTATCAGATAGAGGGTAATCTGAAACTCACCCCCCTTCATAGTATTCAGATTACCCTCTTTTAAGGTAATCTCATACCCACGGTAATCAGATACCCGGGTATCTTTAATTAAAATAAACACGTAACAAACAAGGTAATCTTAAGATTACCATTCTCTTGATCAAGATACCCGCGTACCAAACAGTCCATAAACGGTAAACTATCTAGAAAGTTGATAGTTGATACAAATATTGACTAATATCTTCTTTTTTTTTTCTTTTTTTTTTTTTCAAGTAAATCAAAAACAATGGAAGCAAATGACTCGTTTATGTTAATGCATGTAATAATGCTCCGACCTACCAAGGGAGGTCCTAAACGCACACTTTTCTATAGACTCGAATGAAAGATTGAGAAATTTTGTTGTTGAAAAGTCAAGGACATGGGTTTGTTAGTTTTTAATATAGCTAATAAGAATACTAAAAAGATGGTTGAAGGATGTGCCCTAAATAAATGGGGCAACCCTGAGTCGTTAGCCCATAAAAGACCGAAAAAATAAAAGCCAGGGTGGTGGGGTTGGGAAAAGTTATCAAGAATAGATGTGAGACAAATTTGCTGACCATTTACTTATTATTAATAATCATAGAAAGCCATAAAAGATATCTAGTTGAATAGGCAAAAATAAAACCATAAAGAAAAAAGGACCACCCTACTTTTTCTCATATAGAATTATGGTGTTGCAACATTTTCTTTGTTTCTTCTCTTTAGTTTTCTCTCTTTTTCTTGCTTTATAATGCTTATATATAAATATATATATATATATATATATATATATATGTATATGTATACACATATGCATATATAATGAACTAAAAAAAAACGATTCTAGTGATAAAGGGAATAAAAAGGAAGCACTTCATCCTTAAGATCGAAATAGATTTATTGGATGAAAAGAAAAAAGGCGGGATTATATTTGGGAGACTTACAAAAATATTCGATAATTTTTTTATTTCAATATTATGGTGTATTATCGTTTATTTCTACTAAACTCGTCACATTATAAATAGTAGTTATAAGCAATACGTATTAGCTAAAAATGCATGAGGACATCTCTAAAATATGGGCTAAAAACTATGTTAATGTCAAAATATAGCATTTGAATCAAATTTCTTTTTTTAATACTATGCTATATTTACTATAATTTTGGCATCAAGGAAAGAACATGCTAAATTTTAGCATCAATATAATATTACAATATTGTCACTAAATTACGACAATATCATTTTATTCACACTAATGTCAATATGCTATATTTAAAGGTTACAATTTCATCTAACACAATAACATTGGAGCACATCATGAAATTCTCATGCTATATTTAACATTTTGTTACTATCTTATGCTAAATATGTCAATACCATGCCTTAATGTATTGAAGATGGTCTCACAATGCCTTTTTCTTAAAGTGTTTTTCTTTTTATTATTTAAATTTTTTGATACATTTTAAAGCATGCATCTTAAAGTTTGTTTGTTTCTTTTCCTTTGCTTTTATTAGGGGTAACAATTTGTGTCACGTATCGTGTCTTAATCGTATCCAAAGAATTTTAGTTGCACCAATACACAATTCATTTATTAATCGTGTCTGAAGGAAATACTCACACACGTCTCATTTAAATATCGTGTTAATCTTGTCACTCAATTACAAGCTATTAAATAAGTCGTGACTAATTGAGTTTAAATGGATCGTGTTACTCTCGTGTTTATTGGGCCAATTAGCTATATTTGAGTTGAAATCAACAATTTTTAATTTTCTTTTGTAAATCTAAAATAATAAGAAAATAAATAAATGGTTTAATCTTGATAATGTATTTAATTATGACAGCAATTCTTAAGTTATGTGATGAAAATTATTAGATAATAAATAAATGAATTTTAAATACATGTAAATGAGTGTTAAACGTGTATATTTATTGATAATTAATTTAATAATCATGTCTTAGCAGGTCTTATCGTGTTCGTGTCTTATTTATCTATTATTTAATCGTGCTATTAGTCTTGTTCAACCCGTTAAGACGCAAACCCACTAACGGATGACTTAGACCCACTAGTTTCGTATAATATTCGTATCGTGTCTCGTGTCTAGACTCATATTGCATAAATATCTATATCTATAACACATAAAAGAGCGAGATAATAATAACTTAAAAGTAATGGTCTTTCTAATCTGATTGTCCAGTAATTAGTTGATTAAATGTCTAATTTTTTACAAATCTATATTAAAGTCTATATCATCCTTCCTAATTACTTGTTTTCAAGTCCCGAGTACGAACACTTAATCACTTACTTTTGAAAAAATTCTATTAAATGCCGTCTTTTAAGCTTTTGTTTTGATTAATGTCACTTTAAATTTATATTTGCAACTAACGTAATTGTTTTCCTTCTTTAAAAAGTAACATATATTTAAATTTCAAAATAATATGAATCCTAATAGGCATCTCAAAAAGATATATATATTTTTAAAATTTCTTATTTTCTTTCCACGACGCATTGTTAGAAAAAGTAATTTTTATGTATTATTATCTTGGAGTTTTTTAGGCATTTAACTAAAATTTTGGGTAATTTTTTAGGATTTAGCCATAATTTCACGAAATTAGGGATTTAGCTATAAAATGTAACATTTTTTGTTACATGAAACATATATACGTGTAAAATTGTAATATTTTATGTTACATATTACAAAAAATATTATATTTTTTACACGAATATATGTTAAATGTTACATGCTATGACTAAATCTCTAATTTCGCGAAACTATGGCTAAATCCTTCAAACTTTACCTTTGAAATAGCTAATTGCTTAACTGGTCCATTATCTTGGCCATGTACTGGGACTTTTATATTTATGGCTTTGGTGATTATTACAAATGTTCAGAGAGATTGAACCTCTGTTAGAATAAAAATTGCAGTCTCAATTAGCTAACATCTTCCTCAGCTAAAGCTAAACATCAATTAATGGACTAATTTTAGTGTAATTATGAATGTAGTTAGCAAAACATGATTAATATTAATTAAAAAAAGAATTTGTTATCGTAAACTAAATGTAACTTTCATACTAGTTTGAAATTAAATGCTGTCACTTTCCCATTTAAAAAAGCTGCTCACTTAACCAAATCTAATTAAATAAAACATCTTTTTAGTATTTAATCATTTTTCAATTTATATTTTAAAAAAATAGTCAAAATTTTAAAATATTAAAACATTAACTATTAGTCAATACAAAATTAAAGATCTAGAAATAAAATCAATGCATATAGCTATTTTCTTAATTAATTGAAACTTTAATTATTTTCTTAAAAATATTCATAAAAATTACTATTAACTTAATACCCTCTTTAAAAAATAAAATGGTAATAACGGTGAGAAAATAAGGGTATTTTAGTAAAAACGCAAGAGATGTAGCACAGCAAGGAATCGGTCGTTTGGGATCGGTATCGTAGTAATGAGCCTTTTTTCTGGCGAATCGCGCCAATTATAATATTAAAATAATAATAATATATACAAAACACCAAAATTAATAAAAAAATAATAATAATAAATTAAGGAAAAAAAAAACTGAAAATAAAATGAGTTTACTCTTTCGATGCAACGTTCATATCCTAAGCCTCTCTCTCTCTATCTCGAGTCTCTCTCTCTCAATAGAGTCAATTCCCAGAGCTCAGAGGAATCACTGAACAAATACTCTTCTTTTCTTTCCACATTTTCTCTGCAATGGCTGTTAAGCCCTCCGATGAGGTTATTCACTAACTCTTCTTCCTTTTTTTGGGCAACATTTAGTCTCTTAGTTGAGCCATTTTCGCTGCAAATTTCCCATCTTTGCGAAGATTTTGGTTTCTACGATTTTGATTTCAATCGCATAAAAGTTTTTAGGTCTTTCATGGCTCGGAAGTCATTTTCTTGTGGTTCCGAGTTTCTCTTCCATTTCATACACAAAATCAGAAACAGAGGATTTTTTTGTTTTGTTTTTTGTTTTAAATTTTATTTGTGTGTATTCAATCCTTAAGATCCTGTGCTATTGTGATAATGAGATGTGAAAAGCTGATTCATTTTTTGAATTAATCGTGGATTTCAAATGGTTTGTTTCGAAAAATCTTTTTTTTTTTTTTTGACCAATTGGCTAGATTTGCTTGCCATAAAACCAAGTCCTGTTTTTTTTTTTTTTTTTTTTAGGATATTTTGATTAAAATGCCATTAGAGGACTGTAATATATAATTGGAGTATTTAGTTTGGTGATTACTGTTTGTGATATAAAGCTCATTATTTATTCTACAATTATGAGTGATGCTAAATTGCTAACTTTTTTTTTAATCTTATTTTAATAATGTACTATAGGGAGTAAAAAAAAAGAAGGTAAATTCCTCTCTCTTTATCTTAAAACCGGCTTTAAGTTCCTGATGGGAGTAAATCTATGCATTTATGCTATTTTTGGTCTCTATAGTTAAACATTATTCTTATCAAGCAATTCGTGGATTTTGTATTATAATTTTGTTAAGTTGATTACTAATATTTTCCCCAAAATTTTTAATTGAGATTTGTTTTGCTGATATTTTGCTTTTGGATCATCTATATTGTCTTTGTACAAAGGTCGTATATGGTTTATATGGCTACCATTTTGACTAGATTTTTGAATGCTCGGAGCTAAGACCCAAAAAAAAAAAAACTTAAAAAACTTTTGTAGGGAAAATCATTTGTCCAGGGAATTGTGGATGGAAGCTGCGATCTACCTGTAAGCTATTCAGGTTTCAAGATACTAAAGCCAAGTTTCGATGACGGAAAACATCAGTGCTCTCTTGGTAAATATATATTGTTAAGATATTTTGGTGGTTTTCGATACTTGTTCATATATTCTTCTTAGAATGCCTCTGGACTTTTGATTTTCAGATATATTGCCTATACTTTTCGAAGAAGCTTCTCTTCCCGGAAGCTTAAAATACCCTTTGGACAGCTCCCGCGTAAGTTCCTTTTTGAGTTGTTGTTTGTAAGACATCGTTTAAATGTTGATTTTTTTTTACATAATCTGCAAGCAATGAAGTAGATACAATACAGAAACGCATCATTTCTAGTTTGTATTCGGGAGACTAAATATTTTTCACGTATGACTTCTATCATTGAAATCTTTTATTATGAGAACCAATGTTTTAGGTTTCATCACAAATCAGTGAATACTGAATGGACCCAAGTTTGGAAAGTTGTTAAAAATGCTCTAGAATATCAATTTGACTTGTTATATAAGTCATTACAGAAATTATGGATTAGAAACCAAATATGCTTGACTCGTTGTATGATTAGGCTAGAAAGTGTAGTTTACTGCATTCTAATAGAAAATCAAATTGTTAGTTGACTGCACTCTAATCTTTCCAGCCTTGTGACAATGTTGATCTTTTTTTTATTTGATTGTACACCCCACTTTTGATTTTTCATTTTTTTATAAGAAAGGGGAAACCTAAACTTAATTTCTCTTTCACCTAGTAAAAGGGCCATCACAATTCACGAGGTTTCAAGTTATGGGGCCTGGATAAGTGATTTTGGTGAGACTAAAAAGGAGTTCAAAGGAGAAGAGAGTTCCATCTTTTATGAAATTGGAACAATGGGGTGGGAAAATCTTTGAAGCTCTTATGATTTGAATGGTTTTCTTCTTATTGCAATTTTTGGAATCATTCTTTTAGGTACTTTGCATTGGATTGCTATATCTAGAGATACTGTGAATGTAGTTTTAATGTCGTGCATTTGGAGTTTCCTTTTTGAATTAGACTGCCATTTTTCCACCATGGTTCTTCCACTTCAACAATACAAATTGGCAAACATTTTTGTGATTATGAAGTTATTCACTGCTTTTTTCTTATACCATCATTTCAAATTACATCAAAGTGACCAAAAATTATTGTTTGAATCATTTAGGATTTTATGGCTTTAAGTTACTAGCTGTTACTAGCTCACATTAATCTTTTCTAAAGCCTTCTCAGTGTCTGTTCTTTCAACTATACCAAACATGGAATAAGAAATAGATTTAAAATTTTACTCCTTACTCTATTCTTTGGCTGCATTTTGAAATCTTATATTACTATAGGTCCGAGATGTTTACAGCGTTTCAGTCTTGCCCCAAGAGAGCAACAATCTACAATGTGCTTCTCAATTGTCTATTTTAAGATTTCTAGAAGTTTCTAGTCAATCCAAGGATCAGGTCTGCATGGATGCAGAATTGAACTGCCAGAATTGCCTTGGTTTACAAATCGACGGGTCAGATACTTATTCCTCATGCGTTGTCGATGTGGATGTGGAAAAAGATTCTTTGCAAGCACCCGGATCCAATGACAAAGCTATTGAAAGTTTGAAAAGTGAGAGTGTCTTAAATGTAAGTTCTTTAGCTGTTCATCTTCTTGAAGTATGGCATTAAGAGTATTCAAAAGTTATACCTATACACAACAATCTTTCAAGAGAACTCAACTGTTTCATTTTGGTTCGTAACAGTCTATCGAGTAAATGAAGACTACACAATTTGAAATCATTTCGGGACATTCGTCAATTATTTTCCATTTCAGATTTTTAAGGCTTTTCTTTCGAACATCTGTCTAATGTTTCATTTTGCTGCGTATAGTACTTGCAAAGGGTGTTGCGAAGACAAGCAAGTGTAAATCTTGGTACAAAACTTATCCAACTTCCAATGAATTGTGGAACTACGACTCCAAGAGGTACGTAAGCATTTTTTAGGAAAACTTAAATTATTCTCGTCATTTATACGAGGCATTGGTAGTTGAGTTCTCTTGATAGATGGTTACGTATAGGTATAACTTTAAAAGAAAGATCAGTTACAGTACTTGGAAAGAAGAGTAGGTTCTCATCATTGTATTTTCAACAGATAAAACAGGGAATGAGAGGATTCACGATATCCCAAATAACAATCACTGGAGAAGATATAAACGAGCTGCCTCATTCGATTCAAGGAAAATCGTTCTGCTCTTCTCTATCCTGTAAGCTCTAAATTGTCAAATAAATACATTACACGTGATGAGCTCTGAATCTCCTTAGCGATTATAATCTAATTCCATGTAGTAACATCATCTAACCGATTCCTCCTCCGAATTAAAAATAATAATAATAATAATAATAATAATAGATAAAGCAATGAAAGAAAGCTGTTCTTGGTGAGAAATTTTCCATGCTTTCCTTCGCTACCAATAACTTTTTTTTTTTTTTTTTGCTATCGTTCGCTACGAATAACTTGATCACCCGTTTTTTCGCACCATTTCCAGGTCAATTTTTGGGACACTAGTGCTCATATATCTCACATTAAAAGTCAGACAACAGAGTGCTGACGTCATTATTCGCGTCTGATTATTTTGTCGTCCGAATCCACCACCGTATAACCGGAGAATTACAGTTAAATCTTTTTACCCCCTTGTAATGTGAATAGTGGTTAGCGTTTAGGATTGGGCTAGACCGGTGATGAGTTTTTATTTTTTATTTTTTATTTTTGGCCTTCTTGTTGCATGCCTTCGTTTGCTTTGTGGAGCTATCTTTTTGAAACTACTGCTAAACTCAGCCTTCTTTGTGGTGTAAATATTCATATTCTTTCATTAAGCTTTCTGTGTAAATTGGTTCATTCACGTAATAGATTTGAAATTACTATGCTTTGCACTTTGCAATTATTAAGAGCTCATTTTCCATATCTTCATGCTCAACTGTTTTTGTTAGGGTAAAATATAGGTTTTAATTTTCATCTGAATCATACGTTTGACTTGTTTATTAATATTAATTATTTTCTTTTCTTATAAATATAACGGAGATTTTATTGCCAGCCAGGAGTAGAGGACTGTAGTTGTCAATCATACTTATTTGTTGCTAATTGCAAATTTGATTGACGTTATTTGGCACTAATTCTTCCACCATTGCATTCACTTGGGCGTTTCATGTCATTCATGTCAATCATAATTATCTTCTGCAATGAATATAATTAATGACATGTTTTTTTTTTTTTTTTTTTTGAAGAAATAAGGACATGTTTTATCTCTTGTATGAATTCCTTTTTACAACAGGGGAAAAGCTGAAGTTCAAGAAAATTGCATCTAAAGAACAAATGAAATGGTAATACAATACATGGAAACTATACTTGTTAGAACGAGAGAACAGAACTATATATTGCTATTTTTACTTCACAAAAAAAAAAAAAAAAAGACCCAATCGCGTAAACAGAAAGTTGAGATATCTCGGGTGGGGGACTTATTCGGCTGCGACGGAAGTTCACCTCCAAATCACCATTGTATAAGCTGAATCTCTAAGCTTCTTTACCGGTTCTTTCTCAATTCTTCAAACAAGTTATTAAGTCTAGCACGCACAACCGCCTCCTTGCTGCTCAGCCTGTGACGAGTTGACGGCAGGCTTCAAGTTTACGTCAACCATGTCTTCTTGTTTTGTCGATGAAAGGGTTTCCATTCCTGGCAAGGCAGCAGCGATCTTACGAAAGAGAGGCTGCAAATTTACAGTCAATGAACTCGGAATTTGATCAACCAACGCAAGAAGAAAAAGATAAAGAAGAAATCCGTACTTCAAACAAAGAAAAAAGGTTCATGCAAGTTGGTAAAAAATAGGAAGATGATCAACCAACGCAAGAGGAAAAATCATATAGGCTATATCTTATGTAATTCTCTGAGCCTATAGATTCATTATTCTCTGTTTTTGGGTTTATGGAGAAATGAAATTAAGCATGTCAGGACGAGTAATTTGCTTGTTACCTTGATATTAAATCCTGCTTTTGCACTGGTCTCAATGAACATCACTCCATACTCACGGGACTTTGAATCTCCTTCCTCTATAGATACTTGCCTGTTTGATCAGTATATCAAAGGCTTAGAATCTTGATGAGAAGATTAATGATATCAAAAGCAGTTCATTCCCAGAAAACAGAATTGATTCTTACAATAGGGTAATATAAATAGTAACTTCTAGCAAAGGGGTTTTGTGGCAATACTTTTCTTGGTTCAATCCTCACCGTTTGTCAACAAGATCAGTTTTGTTACCAACAAGGACGATAATGACATCGGTGCCCCGTTCCGTACGTACTTCTTCGATCCATTTGCTAGTGTTGAGGAATGACTGCCTATCTGCATTATCAAGGAAAACGATAAGCAAATCATAGATTTTTTTTTTTTTTCGCGAATTAGTTTCATTTCATTATTTATTACTATTTTTCTGAAGAAGCAAACTGTAGATCAAAAGAAGGCATGCATACATGGATGTATCGTGAAGTAGTAGAGTTCATTTTCATGAAATAAGAGTCACGTGAATATGAACTTGCACCGAAAAATCTCCATAGTTAGTTTATAAATGGATTGACCAATCTCATGTAGTCATGTGAATCTCTATAGTTGTTAGTACATTACTTACTAGATACGTCATAAACAATCACTGCAACCGAAGAATCCCTGATGTAGCTTGGAATAAGGCTCCTAAACCTTTCTTGTCCAGCAGTGTCCCTTTAAAGTACAAGTAAAAAAGCTTCAGTCAGATTTCAGACTTGTTATGTGACCCATTTATTTGGGTTTTTAATAAACATTCATTAACTGTGTTTTGACTGCAGAGGAGATAGAATATATATTTGACGAGGAGTGCTAAGAACAGACGCGTCTGTCCAATCTAGACTATCCATGGGCGTGGGCCCCACGGTGGGACAGATGCGTCCGTCTTAGCATAATTCATATTTTATTACCAGAGCTGCAAACGAACTGTCCGATCTTCGAGGTACATAGTCTTTGACAAAAAATCAATTCCTATTGTAGCCTACAAAACATACAGCCAAACCATTGATCATAATCTTGTTATAACAAATCAAGCAGTTAGTATAGTACACAAGTTCCCATTTTCAATATGAATCCACAACATATACAAATATATTCAGGATAATTTGAAGGTAAAGATTAAAGCACTGGATAGAATTTTCAAAATCAGCTCATAGATTCAACATGATCACATCATTGATTCAAGATTGCTATGTTCTGTTCTTCCAAGATTGTCACAGCGTGAGCTTCAAGAAGACCACCTATAGTTAATAGTAAAGAGCCTAATAATCTTTCCATAATTGTCAATTAACCATTGATCCATAATTGATTTTCTGAATGTCTCATTGTAATAGCCCCATCATTGGGTATCATCATCACTAACCAAATAAATTAATAAACAAAGAAAATTCTATAACAATGAAATCCTGATAACAGGTCAATAAGAAAACCTTTTGAAATTGAACGTTCTTTTACGACATGAAGGTCAAAAGAGACACGGCAAAAAATCAAGGACGATCAAACAAATCAAGAAAAGAGAAATGGAATTGATTATCGAATCGAATGAAGAAAGAGAAAAGAAGAGAAAACCTGATAGGTTGTGTCGAACTTGTCGTACATGAAGCGCGTGATGATGCTGGTTTTTCCGACTGACTGATCGCCGAGGAAGACCAGCTTGTATTTCGCCAGAGGTGAAACTGTCGCCATTTCTATGTTTCTTTGAAGGTCTCAAAATGGCGAGAGAGAGAGAATTGGGAATTTCGATCTGAATCTAAAGGAAGGAAAATTGTCTGAAATGAATGAGAATCGAAATAGTGGTATTTATTTATTTATAAAATCGAGAGAAGGCAATGCGAAGAAAGAAAGAGAAAGAAAGAAGAGAGAGAAGAGAAGAAACCGCCAACCACGACAAAGACGGCAAAAGTCGACTCTTTGAATCTTATTTTTATTATTTTTATTTTACATTACACATACCAATACCCCAAACAACCTTGTTTGGGGTGCGCATTTTGCCCATTCTATTCTATTTATTAGGATAGAAAAAATGAATTTAAAAATGATTTAAAAAAATAATATAAGAATGGTTTGACTTTGTTAATTTTGAGGTAATATAAATGGTTGAGATTTAAAAATATGAGGGAATTTCAAAATAAAGCCATTGTTGATACCATTTAATAATCTATACCCCATGTGGTGTGCTCCCTTCATTTCCACTCTATATTTGTAGTGTAAATTTTGGGATATAAATTAAAAGTGCAACACACATGGAGTATAGATTATCATTGTGTCAAGAATAGGTAAAAATATTATATAGGGATTTGAAAAGTTGAAAAAAATGATTGAAAAAAATGGAATGGAATGGAATGGTTTAGAGGATTAGAAAAATTAAAAAAATAAAATAAAATGGAATGGAATTGTTGAAATGAGTGGGGCAAACAAATGATAAATCTTTTTAACTCTTAATTTAAATAAGTATTTAATCTTTTGATTTAGTGGTTAAAATTAAGGGAAAAAAAAATACCTATTTGCACCTTATATTTGTACTGCTTTTCTCAATAGCACCTTATTTTTTATTTTTGACATGTTTGCACCCTGAATTATGTAACTTGATCACTTTGCGCCATTCGTCTACATCTGTCACTTAAATGATGACATGGCACCAAAAATAAATATAATTTGACCCTTAATTTATTTAAAAATTGTACTAATATCTTAAATCTTTAACAATTTAACAAAAATAAATTAAAATTTTCTTCTTCGGTTTGTACGTGGCGGAGCTCATTGACGAACATTGCACTGCGGTGTTTTCGACAGCCAATAGATTTCCATCAAAATATGTTGAACCAAACCCAAAGAATTGAGCGGAAAAAAAATATTTAAAAAAAAAACAGAGCAAAGAAGTAATTTTTAGATTCAAAAGAAATAAATCAACCAAATTAACAATCAACAACCCATTTTGTTTATTGATGAAAAAGAGTTCAAAAGTAAACATTCATTCAAGTACCGTGAAAAAAAAACCCCAACATTCATGAATACTTTTGGTTAAGAATTTTGACATCCAACTATTGAAAACTCATAACCCAAAAATACAGAAAATTAGAACTCCAAAAATTCAAAGAAGTTTTAGAGATGACGACCAACGTTGTGTGTGGTGGACGTGCAGCGGAGGGGGTGACGTTTTGCGAGGTCTGCGAGGGTCGAGGTCTGTGGGGTAAAGGGGCCCGAGATCCGCAGGGGGTCGGAGTCGAAGGGCAGCGGCGGTAGTGGCGGAGGTGCGCGCAAGAGAGAGAGGTGGAGGCAAACACGAGGAAGGGAGCCGGAGGCAGAGGCAGCGGCGAGCGTGAGGCGGAGGGCAAGGCGAGCGGCGAGCGTGAGGCAAGGCGAGCACGAGGGAGGCGGAGGGGAGGGAAGGAGGCGAGTGCGAGGTGGCGAGGAGCGCGAAGGCGTGGCAGGGCGGGTTGTCGCCGGAGTGTGGTGGTGAAGAGAGGGAGGAGTGAGCGAGAGAGATATTTGAGAGAAAGATAGGGAGATGGCCGACTGAGAAGAAAAGAAAGGGAAGAGAAAAAAAAAAACCCTTAAAATGCAACATAAACCTTTTATAGTAGGGTTCAATTATTAAAAAATTAGGGTATTATTACAGTTTTTAAATAAATTAAGGGTCAAATTATAATTTTTTTTAAGTGCCACGTCATCTTTTAACTGGCGGATTTAGACGGAGGGTGTGCTTAAGTCACATAATTTAGGGTGCAAACGTGTTGAAAATAAAGAATATGGAGGTTTGGGTTTTAAGGATCTGGGTGTTTTTAATTAGGCGTTGTTGGCGAAACAGTGTTGGAGATTGATTGAGAACCCAAATTCACTGGTTGCACGGGTACTCAAACACAAATATTTCCCAGATACAAGTTTAATGAAGGCAAGGCTGGGATACAGGGCTTCATATGCTTGGCGAAGTCTTCTCTGGGGGCGGGATATCCTCAACTTGGGGCTGAGATGGAGGATTGGGAATGGGGAAAGTGTCTCCATTTTTTAGGATCCTTGGCTACCGAGACCATATTCCTTTAAACCAGTGACTAGACCGTCGGAGGGGGTTAGACATTGGAGTGTGGCGGAGTTATTATGCAGGGAATTACGAGAGTGGAATTGTGATAAGGTGAATCAGGCTCTTTGGCAGGTGGATAGGGACGTCTTAGCCTCAGTACCCATTGGTATATTTAATAGGTCGGACACATTGGTATGGCATCATGACCGCAGTGGAGTCTATTCGGTACGTTCGGGTTATCGGGTAGCCATGACAGCTAGGCATGCAACCTCATCTTCATCGGATCTGGGTGACTCCTATTGGTGGAAATTACTATGGCACCTTCATCTTCCCAGTAAGATAAAAATTTTCACCTGGCGGGCTTTCAACGAGTGCCTTCCAACACTAAAAGGACTCTCACGCCGTGGGGTTGGGTCGAATCTAGTTTGTCTCAGATGTCGGGAGGGGGAGGAAAATGGGACACACGCACTACTCTACTGCTCATGCGTTGCTCGTGTCTGGGAAACAACGGCCTTCTGGTCAAAGCTTCAGCTCACAAGGTTTGAGTCCATTCAGGACTTTTTACTTGATATGGCCGCCAACCTTCCACGGGAAGAATTGGAAGTAGTGTGTGGGTTGTTGTGGGCAATTTGGAAGGAACGAAATACGGTGATTCATGGGGGATCAGAAGCCGAGCCAAAACTCGTGGTAGAGTGGGTCGGACAACTGTTGTGGGAATTTCGGGAAGCTTTGAAAGTGGAAAATCAGTGTCAGCAGAGCTCGGGAGCTACAACGAAACTCTCTAGTTGGAGCCCCCCAGGTTTGGGCACGCTTAAGCTAAATGTAGATGCATCAGTTTTAGCAGAAAGAGATGTGATTGGAGTAGGTGGAGTAATTAGAGCTCATGATGGGGTAGTGTTGGGAGCTTTCACTCGGAGGATTACTGGTAGGTTTGACGCTTTCACTGCGGAACTAGTGGCTATCCGCACAGGGCTCCTGTTCGCCGAAGATTGTGGACTCAAGATTTTTGTGACGGAGTCGGATTCTTTTAACGCTGTTAAGGCGGTGAAAGATTGTTCACCACGATGCCTTGAAGGAGCTATTGTGGACGACATTAACGTCCTGCTAGGCAGAGCTGGTGGCCAAGGATGTCAATTTGTTTCTAGAAATGGAAACAAAGTGGCTCACGCATTAGCTCAGGCGGCCTTCTCATCTTTGTTAGATTTGTCTTATGTCGAGGATTATCCTCCTTTTATTCATGAGTTGATTTTGGCTGATATGGCCTCTATTGTAGACTCTGTCTCATTTCCAAGTTAATAAAGATGAACATCCTTTCCTCAAAAAAAAAAAAAAGAATATGGTGCTGTCGAAAAAAGTAGTACAAATATGAAGTACAAATGGGTATTTTTTTCCTTCAAATTATAAGTAAATAATTAATTAATTATTCGATTATCTTAAAAAAATTGAGTATTTATTTTTATTATTGCGTAAATTTTGAGTTTTTTTATTACTTTACCCTTAGCTTTGAGGATTTATAATAATGAATAGCTATTTGGGAAGTTTAGTTTTACAATATAGACACGCTTCTTCGAAATATTAAAAAAAAAATCATTGTAACAATTTTTATACATAAGAAAAGGTCAATATTGCTATACAAATTTATAATACAATAATTTCTTGTATAAAATTTATTATAATGGTTATTTTTTAATATTTTGATATTATAGTTATCTACAAATGGTGGTATATTTCTATAACTCACCCTTTAGGGTGTGTTTAGTAACACTTTTATTTTTTATTTTTTGTTTTTTTAAACAAAAAAGTGTGATTTTATTTTTGAAAAACGCATTTGGTAAATCCGTTTTCGTTTTTTATTTTTTTTAATTAAAAATAAAATTTCAAAAATAGAGGAAACAAAAAATTATTGCTGTCAAAATTTTAAACAAAAACATCAAATCTTATAAACTTTTTTGTGTGTCTCTCAATTCTATCTCTTCGTACTTCATCTTTACGTTTTTTTATCTTTTCACTCTATCTTTATCAGTTACAAACTATCATTTTTTTTTTCGCTTTTAAAAATAAGTAACAAATAGTGATTACCAAACATGTTTTGTGTTTTTAAAATTTTTAAAAACAAAATAACAAAAACACTTCTAAATTCTTGTTTATAAAAACAAAAAATAGAAATTTTATCAAACATAGCCTTAGTTATTACATTTATCCCATTTTCTAACCTCGAAATTCAAATCAAGGGTTATAAGTAACAAATATAGTCTGTTAGGATCAAAATATTACATAGTTTTACTGTTACGGCCCGCTCGCTCGGCTGAGGCGGCGACAGGAGAGTACAAACTCATTTTGATACTCTCGTAAACTTACACTGAGGAGGCACTCGGCCTTAGTAGCGGTGAGTCTCTCGCTCACAACATCTTCCCTCGTAACTACAAGGTTTTGTGATAGGTTATGGACCCACCATGCATCTTTATAGTCCTTCTGGAGGATTCGTCTTGTCAGACTCATTCCAGACTTAATAGTTTCACACAATAATTAATTGCATTCGAGCTCGGCACTTTCCTCAAGTCTGGGATCCATTGATGGTCACCGTAATTTCTCTAGCACGTAGGCGGGAAGACGACCAATCTCCCGACAGTCACTCGGACTTCGTCTCATATCATGTGTGAGGAATACGCTCACCCTCTGGGAGCGGGGCTCTTTCTTTCGGAGCTAGGGCTCTCTCTTCATCTGGAGCCGGGCGATATCATCGACTTTTATTTGTTACAATATTAGATTGCATTCGTATACCTCTGTTAACTCCTGTTGGAGGATTGAGGCTTATTTCATATTTCTTATCCCTCCATCTCACTTTTGAGGAATTGGAACTTTAAACCTGATATGCATCTCCTTGTCTGATCACACAGCATAATCACACAACAGCCTGGGGTTTTTTTGTTATTTATCCCCTTGTTAACTCGTTAAGAGAACCGGAACATTGCAAGAGGTCCTAGATTTCGTTTAGATTTATTTATCTTTGAAGACATCACATTAATGGACTACTCACGAGTCCCACACTTTGGTCTCTTGAATTTGGATACGAGACCCTTGATCTAGTTTGTCGAGTGGTTTCACAACATACATACAATTAGACTAGGTAAGTTTTCCTACAAGATTGCTTTGATGGACCACAGTCCGAGAGGCATCGTGCGCGGGTGGAGACCCGGCTGTACCGTTGATTACAAAGTTCTATCGATCCAATGATCGACATCACGCATTTCCAGGTTCTTTAAAGAATTACTCATTCTTTAGTAGTTAATGTTTTAACCTCATCTTTTATACTCAAAGCTTTAGTTTAATAATGACGGCTCCATGCCTCTTTCCTTTGTCATTAAGCTGTCTCTCTTTATTTAGTAGTATGGAGGCACGGCGTAATGCCGTCTTCCTTCTCGTACCTGAGTTAGAAAACTTGGTGGAGGTCGTGTATGAGTGAACTCATACCAATGTGTTTTATTTACATCTTATTCTCTTTTATTGAGACTTATGTAATTTCAATTTAAAGCTTAGACCATTTCTAGTCTCATATACTTTATTCATGATTTAAACGAGCTAGGGCTCTTCTTCGGCTATTATAGTTTAAACACTACACAGCACAAAGTCATAGTGGTTGCACAACATTTATTTAAATCACTAATGCAACCCTAGCAAACAATTCACACATATACTCGGTACCATAGGTGCATCACTACTTACATTTGTAGGCGTTACGACGGTTCCGAGGTCTTCTCTGGAAACACGAGAGGGAACTGCTAAGAATTAATTCCTAAGTGCTCGGGTTTTCAGCTTAAACCTTCCTAGACGGTCTCTTGTCGTTTGAAATCTTCAAATGATTCAAAAATTCATCTGGGCTTAGAGAATTCTAATTTCAGACTAAACGGCTTTCTAGGCTTACTTTGATTGGGCCATTTTAAGTAGCCCACTATTATGTTCAAGGTCTTATTACACATTTGGCTTTAAATCATATAGGTCTTAGCCACTTTCGAGGCCTAAAGGGTGATTTCGGCTTCACAACTTCCTTGCTGCTAGGCCCAATAATAGTTTGAGCTTCTAACAAGGTAAAGGCCCAAAGTGACCTTCATAGTTTCAAAACTAGTAGGCCTAACAAGGTTTGGACTTCAAAGATTAAGGCAATGCCCAAAGTGGCCTTGGTATTTTAAACGCCTTTAAGACAGCAAGTTTGTTCATTTTAACATTTTCGCAAAATTCTTTTGAACACTAAGCTTAGTTAATAAGCCTGTTTTAATTCAATTTGAACAATTATGGTTCTCATGTCACTATGTTTGGGCCGGACTAAGCCCATTTAAGTCACAACACCCGTTTTACGTTAGTTCGAGACTTAATTGAACCTTCGATTTTGGCTAAGTTGTGAAAACGTCGCTTGAGCCTTTAATTTTAATTCGTTCTTTTACTGTTCTTAAAATTATTTGAGGGCAGCAAGCTTAACATTTGAAAAGGCATATATGTTTGATTTCAAACCTTTCTTGAGGAATAGAAAAGGTGCACAATTTCTACCTTGTAGAAACATGGCGTTTTTGAAACTAGTTTTGCAATCTCTCGCAAAACTGTCGTTTTTGGTTAAACGTTGTTTTTAACTTTTTTCAAATCTCATTATTAACAATAAGAACAGTAGCTTCTAGGTTCTAAGGAGATTTTTCAGTCCTTTTTTTGTTACCTTTCATCGAAGCTTAAATCCTATGCGAAAATGATTCTCAAGCTAAACGTTTTCAATCCGTTTTCCCGGATTTTAACTGAGACACTCGTTTTGTTGTGTCTTTTCGGTTACCATTTGATTTCTAACACAAAATGTAAAACAAAATAGTAACTAAACAATCAAATAAGAAATCAAACAATCCATTTCAACTTACAAATGCTTAGGCTCGGATTTTTTTGGAGAAAAGTTACCAAATTTTATCTTTTTGATGCTTACACTTTGGTCCGTTGGAAACCGTCGTGTGCATGGTGGTTTTGAAAACATTTTCACATTTGAAACATATCTAGGCAGCCATGCAGGCAATCAAAAGGCAAAACCGAGAAGTGAAGGGTCATGGCCAAAAGTTATACGAACCCTAGGCATGCAACACAACCAAAACAAACCGAACACAAGTTGAAATATCCGAAAGCTAGCCGATCTAGCTTCCTCTTGTGTTCGGCAATGTCAACCCAAATGGAGGCCATGCGAAATAGTTACAACTCAAAACCTATATAAAATCATGGTTAATCTAAAGGAGGCTTTAGGATAAATAAAAACCCTCACATCACTCGTGGTTAGAGATATACCTAGCTCTCGGATTTTTTGAATGTTCCTTCGACGTGCCTCCTCCTTGACCGAGTGGTCTCCTAGGTTTGTCTCCAAACCACCTTGTGTGGTTCTTTAACCCCTTAGAGCAGAATATTAAGAAGGTTTTGGTTAGGTTTTTGGAGTACAAAACGTAGAAAAAGCTAAGCCAAGGACACGGTTTTTACCTTGGCGAATGCTAGGGTTTTGAAGCCTTGTTGCTTCTTGTTTTTCTCCTTGCTCGGCTCCTCTTTCTCTCTTTAAACCTTCTACTTCTTTTCTTTGCTTTCTCTTTCTCTCTCTCAAAGCTTTTTCTTTTCTTTTCTTTTTCACTCTCCCACGGTTTTTCTCTCAAATTTTTGGAAAGAAAAAGCAAAAATGCGAGTTTAAGGGGTCAAAAACTATTTATATGTGAGAGAGTTTTAGGTGTTACACTTGTGTTTCTCTCTCTCCTTGGCCAAATTTCTAGTCTCTCTCTCTTCCAATTATTTAATTCCTCATTTAAACTAATTGTTACATCTCATGGCTCATCTTAGCCCTTAATTCTTTACAACAATCAATCCTACGGTTGTGGTTTATCAAGAGGGAAACCTTTCATTTTTCAAGGCCCTCCTCATTAAGTTGCATTCTCCAAGCAACTTAATGAGCTTTTCTTCTCTCTCTCTCTTCTCCTCAGCGGCCGAATATAATGTATCCCATTTCTCTAAATAATAACTCCAATTGCACATAATTTAATTGCTATCTTAAGTCAATCTTGGCGCTTGATTCAAGCTTGGTGGTTAAGAATATCAAATCCTATGGCTAGGATTTATCAAGAGCATTTGAGTTAGAGACTTTTCATTTTCCCCTTCCTTTTCTTTAAAACGGCGCCCATAATGACCAATTTTCTGGTTGGTTAGTTCAAATGTGTCACCAATGAAAAAATCCTTGGATTTATTTCATTAGTTCACCACTTATTTCACTAAACCCAATAAAACACTCAACCACTTCACAATACTTGGGCACACGGTTTTTGCTTTAATTTTTGGCCTATAATTATTTCTTAACTCTCCAAGCCCACTAATTGTTGCTTAGGTCGGTAATGGGCTGGCCTGAGGGGTCGGGAACCATTCCCGAGGCCCGATTCGCACGAAAAGACCTAAACGTCCCTTTTTCGAGCCATCGGTCGGTGTTTTAACATAATTCGAATTCCGTTCATCCTGAGACTTAACGAGACTTACCTATGTCACTAGAAACTTCTAAAATACTGTTTAGAAGTCGAATATTAGATTAGTAGTGGTCGTTCCGAGCTCGTTCCATTCCTTAACTGCATTTATACGATTTTTTCGACTTTTCGAGTTTAAGCTGTTTCGGCTTTGTTTTAACTCGGAATGGTCTCAAATTTAAAACTAAGGTTAGTTATATAATTATAAGTCATATTGTAACCTTAAAAACATATTACAACCCAAAAAGGTTTATTTTTCTAAATTGGCCAATTTTGTAATTTCTTAAGATTTCGGGGGTCACGGTGTAATTTTATACTTTAAGGGGTTATTTTCAAATTAAATGGCCACTAAGAATTCAAACACAAGTATTTCAATTATAAATTGGATAATGCAATAGTGAGACTGAGTTCTAATTGCAAGACGAGATATTAAATTAATTATCAAAGAGTCGATAATATAGTGACTTTTATCTAATTTATCAGAAAAGTAATCATAGAAGGATAACCCCGGGGGCCGGGGTTACATTTACCAAAAATAAAACATATGTTAAAATTAGGGTGAGTTGTAAAATAGGTTAAAATTAAACAAAAACACATATTTTAAAATATTTCAAAAGTAGTACTTATTAAAAATTATATAACAAAAAAAAAACTTTACGCATTTGTAAAAAAATGTATAAATATATTTTTTTAATAAAATTTCTAACAAGCTCTGTTTTTTTTTTTAATATTTTAAAACGTTAAAAAAAATGCTATATGCTATAATGTCCCTCAAAATTATTTAACCTAGTCTATATGACCGCATGTGATACCCTTAAAATTTTAACTACAGGTCAAAACAATCGGTTATGCTGCTGATGATCCATTTTCCTAACCGAAAAATTTAGAATTAAAAAATTAATTAAAAAAAAAAGAAAGAAGGGAAACCTAATTAAAAGTTAAAAAAGTTCCTTGAAACTAAAAGGAGATAGAGAGCACCTATGATTGCATGGTCTGCACTCGTTTTGGCACATCTTGGCAACACCAAAAAAAGGAAATGATGAAATCAACTATAAACTAAATTTATTGTTGACATTACAATAACTATTGGATTTTGAAAAGAAAGGGGGGTTGAGATCCCATAGCAAAGAGCAGGCTGGAAGCAATGCGGAATTAGGTTTTAAAGGACTATTTAATTTAATTTATAAATTATACAATCACAATAAACATAAAACATAATTATAACTAATACAGTCCATCAAAATAATCCCTCAAAACATAGAATAACTAACAATTCATCAAACATAATCATATGACACATAATCCATCATACAAAATATAATTAAATAATTTATCAAAATGATGACTAACAACAACAACAAGATTATCAAGGGGAAGCGGAAGCGAAAGCTTGTGACCATAGAGGATTTTGAGGAAATATCCAGACCAAATCAAACATAGCTCTCATTGAAAACTACAACTTCACATAAACGTGCAGACCATTGAGGATTTTAATCTATGATGGGATGGAACCATAGTGGCGGACTATAGTTGCTACAGCGCTAAGTTGGGCTACGACTCTGGCACACAGTAGCCGTGGTGGAATGGTGGCGCTCGATTCTTGAAAGTTTCGAGGCCATTGCTGAGGTCGACTATGCTTGTGTTTGGAAAACCATTCTAGTCATTTTTTACCATTCTAAATGGTTTGAAAATAATTTGAAAAATGGTTTGGAAAATGGTTTGACTTTGCAAATTTCGAGGTGGTATAAATGGTTGAGATTTAAAGATATTGTATAAGGATTTGGAAAGTTGAAAAAAATGATTGAAAAAATTAGAATGGAATAGAATGGTTTAAAGGATTGAAAAAAGTAAAAAAATAGAATGGAATGAAATGGTTAGATTAGATGGGGCAAACGGGGTACATTTCCACCTTACAAAGATCCAATTGTTCCTTAGCTTGGTCGATAAGGGAGCAAGCAATTACCATCTTATTAATCTATTTTATTATTTAATTTTGAAATATGGATAAAAATGTAATTTTGTACCTAAATGAGGTTATAAAAGTTTTCAATCCAATATTAAAAGGGTAAAAATTGGTAGGCTCTATATGTACTTTTTTCTCTTTTCTTTTACTTCATCTCTTATTTTCCTTCTTACTAAACAAATACACTTATTCTCCATCCAAATTTCTCTTTAATCACTTTCTTCCATCATCTTTTTAACCATACCAAATAGTGTCAATGAACATTACTTTTCTAAGTTTAGTTTTCTTTATTCTGAGCACTTTTTTTTTTTTTTTTACTTTTCTTTATTCTGAGCACTTTTTTTTTTTATTTTTACTGAACGCCAACGTTATTCTTAATTTTTATACACTTCAATATTAGGTTATTTCATACAAAAAAAAAAAAAATCATTGATGACTTTTTTATTGGGTTCATAGACATCAACGTTATTCTTGTTTGGATTTATATTATTCATATCCATGAATCATTCTCGTCTAGGGTTTTTTTTTTTTTTTTTGGTTTATGGGTTTGTAAATTCTCAGGAAAACAGAAGATTAAATATAATCGATTGATATATGGAGATTTTGTAATTATTATTATTAATCTATTGATATATTGGTGTTGAGTTGATTTGTATGACAAATGCCCTAATGACAAATTTTTAGTTCAGGAATTAAGTTTGTTTTTGTCATTAGTTCAGGAATTAAGTTTGTCTGGGAGATTGTTGGGGAAGAAGATGAAGAAGAAGAAAGGGGAGGAAAAAGAAGAAGTAAAAAACGATAAAAAAAAGTCCTTAATATTTAGTCAGGTGACGTGCACGTGTTAATTTATGTTAAACAAAACTAACGTTCGAAGTCAATTTATAGCTATGGCCGACAACAGAGTTAACGGGTTTGGATCCTCTTTTAATGAGTACAGGTCTAATCGGATCGGACATAATTAATATGATTAAATAATACTCGTAAAGACATGATTATTAACTAAGTTATAAATAAGTATAGACAATTAAAAAACATGTTTAACGCTCACTCACATGTATTTAAAGTGTATTTAATTATTATCTCATACTTTTTTATCAACATGACATAAGAATTACCATAATAACTATATGTATTATCAAGACTACGCCTTTATTAAGATACTTTTTATTTAGATTTAAAAAATATGATAAATATTTGTTGATTTCAACCCAAATAGAGCTAGTTGGGTTTGATAAGCTTTAGAATAACACAACTCATATAGACACTATTGGGCCATAATTCAACCCGAGGCCTGAACATTCTGAGACTACGAGCTGCCCACCAGAAAGCCCAATTAAGGACGACATCGAAGGGTCAAGAAGGAGGCCCGCAAAGCGAACAGTCGACGACGGCGGCCAGCAGTCATCTGGCGCTGCTATGGACAGCTGCCTAGTCGCCTCCATGGACGGCTGCCAGCTACCCGGCTCTTCCACAGGCAAGAGCCAGCCACCCAATTGCATCGTGGGCGGTGGCCAGCTGCCCGGTTCTTCTGCCAGCTGCCTGGTCCTGTCGTGGGTGATTGCCAGCCACCCAATTTCATTATTTTCTCTCCTTGGTCAGCATTCTCCAATCCCGAATATTTGGTATCGGGGTTCTCGCCAAATAATTATGAGAACTAGTATTATACTCTTCCCTGTATGGCTATAAATAGCCTAATAATTTTTAGAGTAAAAACTCCTGAAATACTTTTGAAATACAATCCAATTACTCTCAAGTCTCTTTACCAGTTCTTCTTTGTTACTTTATTCTTTCGTCATTTTTTGTTATTATTCTTCACGTCCTTTGCACATGTTAATTGGTACGAAATTCTGTATCAATATTTTAGCACTAGAAGAAGGGCCTTGTGCGATTAACAGTCCCAAAGTCCGACTAGTAACTTTCAACACTTTACAACAATCCTAACTAATTCTAGAGCAATGGCAGACGAGGCCCATTCTGTGCACTTGAAGGACGAGGTTGAAGCAACCGAGACCGTGGCTCCAGTTGCCCCCCAAGGTAGAGGCCGACTGCGCCGTCTACAGGCAGCGGCCAACCCGCAGCCTACCGCCTAACGGTTCGACAGGTTGGAAGACATAGTGTTCAATCTGTCAAACATGATGACCCAGTTCATTGCTACAACGCTTAAGCTGCTCTGGCTCCTGCTATAGCAAGAACGGGACAATTTGGTTGACCATGAAAATCAAGCCTCGGCCCAACTGGCCTATAGTGACTGAGCAGCCTGACGCCCAAGGAACCTAGAGGCATCACGAAGTGGAACGAGATGAGGATTCCAACATTCTCGTACTTCCGTCTTCGACCGACTTGGAGCCAAAAACGAAGATGGGACGGATAACACCTGGACTCCTAATGCGACTGGAAGCACGGGAGAACTACACAACCATATAAACCAACGACGGGGAGGGGCCCTTGCCCGACTAGGACCGAACCCTGTGCCTAGCCTCTATTCAACTTCTAGGAGAACCAGAGCCGGTCCCCAAAGAAGCAGAGTGTCACAGGCATTTGCAGCTCGCGCCGTCAATCCAGCTCCAGCCATTACCCCTAAGGACAACCTAGAGTAAGTCGTGCGCCGGCTAATACGCTAAGAGCAAAGGACGCACGACCTAGCCAAAGAAGTCGAACCTCCCTTCACGGAGCAAATCTTGGCCGAACCTTTTCCCCGAAAACGTAAAGATGCCGACTATGAAGCAATACGAACGATTGACAGACACAATCAACCACTTCAAAAGCTACTGCACCTGGATGAATGTACGGAGGACGAGCCCCAACATCAAGTGTCAAGCGTTTAAGCTTGCTTTAACAGGAGTTGTGTTAGAATGGTTCCATAGCTTATAACCCAGGTCGATAGCCTATTTCGATCAATTGAGGAAAGAGTTCGTGAGCCAGTTCATCAGCCAAAGAACACGCAAGAATAACAAGACTTGCCTATAGTCATTAAAGCAAGGAAATGGCGAGAGCTTGAAGGACTACATCCGGCAATTCACCAAAGAGATCAATACCTTGGAGAGACTCAACGACGGAGATGCCATAGCCGCCTTATGGGAAAGTTTACAAGAGGCGAACTATTAAGGTCAATGGTCTGAAAAGAACCCAAGACATTCAACGAATTCCTCACCCGTGCCCAAGAATATATTAAAGTCGATGATTGCCTTCAGACTCGACAGGAACACAAAGGTGAAAAGAAACGGACAAGCGAAATTGAGACTGAAATAGAAGAAACCAAGAAACAAAAAAAAAAACATCGAGTTTACGAAGGACGTCGTTATCGAGAGAGGTTTGAAAAAAAAAAAACAGATGCCAGGCTCCCTTATCGGACAGTGAAATGACGGAGCAAAAAAAATTAAAAATTGGCAATCGCCGACAGGTAGCGCAATGCATGCGCACCCGGGCGCCTGACCGCCGCCCGTAACTGGCCATACCGTGCGTGCGCCCGGGCGCATGGTAGCTAGAGGTGTAATCGAGCCAAGCCGAGCTGAGCGTTGAAGTGCTCAGGCTCGGCTCATCAAATAATTACCGAACTCGAGCTCGAACTCGAGTTCCGCAAAAAATGAAAACTTGAGCTCGAGCTCGTTCGTTTAGTGTTTGAGCTCAGCTCAAGCTCGATAGAGCTCGGTTCAAATACGAAGCTTGTTCAAGCTTTTTTCGAGCTCGAGCTTGAGCTCGGTAGAAATGGTGAGTCGGCGGGAGTCGCGAGGTGCGGCAGAGGCAGAGGGAGTAGGCGTAAGGGTCGAGAGTCAGCAGAGGGCTGGGATTCAGAGGGAGTCGCGAGGCCCGGGAGTCGGCGGAGTAGCAAAGCCCAAGAGGTGGTGGAGTCGCGAGGCAAAGGGCCGAGAGTCGCGATGTAGAGAGCTAGGAGTCGCGAGGCGGAGGGCCAGGAGTCGCGAGGCAGAGGATAGCTGGGAGTTGCGAGGCGGAGGGCCGAGGCAGGGAAGTAGAAAGGGCGTCGGTGAGAGAGGGGGAGTCGCGAGGAAGTCTGAGCGTCGGAGTTTGGAGGCAGAGGAGGCGAGTGGAGAGGGGCGGGGGGATGACAATGAGGTAAGGGTTTTGAGTAGGCCTGAGCATTGGGCGGTTATTTGGTTTTTGGGTGGTTTAGGTAATTTTCCAATATAACCAAAATTCGAATTATGAAAACCAAAAACCCCCCAAAAAATGGCGGTCGGTTTCAGTATTTTATTTCGGCTTTTGGTCGGAATTTGGTCGGTTTTTGAGTAACCAAAAATTAATCAAGCAAAAAACAGGAAATAAACATTGAAAATCCATAAATTGTTTCACATAAACTGAAAATCCATAAGACTTAAGTGTTCATAACAACAATATAATCAAACTATATCATAGGTTCCCAAATCCATAAGACATCCAAATTCAAAAAGAAATAAATTGTAAACTAAAATCCTGGTGGTCGAGGAGGAGGTGGTCCCATCGAAGTTGAAGATTTAGCTATAGATGATACGATCTCTAGCAAAAAACAAAAACAAAAAATGTTAGATCATAAATACTAAATAGATTATAGATCAATATATTATAAGATATAAAGAAATTATACAAAGACAATATTGTTATCGAATTATAATACCTTCCTCAAGGCGCTCTGATGTCTCAAAAACTTCAACTTCATCCATGAACTCTTTGATCACAATTGGTTGCTTGTTTGAACTCAACCAATTTTTCAGACAAATAAGGCCTTCCACCACTGTTGGGCTTAGTGCACTCCTAAATGGATCAAGAATGCGGCCTCCTGTGGAAAATGCAGACTCGGATGGAACCGTAGTTACAGGCACTGCTAGTACATCTCGAGCAATAGTAGATAACACGTTATACTTTGCGGCATTCAGCTTCCACCATTCTAAAATGTCAAACCGAGCACCATAAAATTCCTCACATGGCTCCTCTAAGTATTTATCCACTTCATTCTTCAATCTACCACCATCCAAGTTACGTCGTTTAGAAAAAAATTTGGACATCATTTTTCCAGGTTGAGAACTCAAGCTCGCAGCACTAGAATCACCATCATTGGGCTCGGATGCAACCTCCGAATTTGTTGCTCTCTTGCCCCCGAAGAAATGCTCATTATAGTGGTCAAATATTTTACAGAAGGTAGATTCAACTTTTTTCACCAACTTCGCACTTTCAGTTACATCATGAAACATCTCAAAAGAATGTCTGACATATTCAAGCTTGTAACGTGGATCAAGGACGGTAGCAATAATCAACTGCGCTTTCGTACCTTCGATGCTACCCCAATACTTATCATACTTATTTTGCATCAAAGTGGCCGTATTGCCAAATACCATTGAGTTTTCTTCATCATCCGCCAACCCCTGCAGCTCACTTTGAATTTCACAA
This sequence comes from Boehmeria nivea var. tenacissima, assembly GCA_018132145.1. Taxonomy (NCBI): domain Eukaryota; kingdom Viridiplantae; phylum Streptophyta; class Magnoliopsida; order Rosales; family Urticaceae; genus Boehmeria; species Boehmeria nivea. The sequence continues at coordinate 2,317,103 of CM030886.1, forward strand.
ATTTCCAAGAAGTACAAATTGGAAGTAACATAGGTAGACCCACTAAATTTCAACGTCACATCGTAAAAAGTCTTTAAAAACTTCACAAAGATTGTTGCATTGTTCCAATCCACCAACGTAGGTGGTCCATCCTTATCATTTTCATCAAAGTAACTCATGTAGTTCAAATCTTTTTCCATCCTTTTGAATGCCATTTGAAACTTCAATGCAATTTCCAACATCAAGTAGGTGGAATTCCACCTAGTAGGCACATCCAAGCTCAAAAGTCCTTTATACTCAATTCCTTCTTTTACTACACATTCTTTAAATTTCAACAACCTAGATGGAGATGAGCGAACATACCTTATTGCATTGCGAATGCTACTAATCGAACGATGCTTTTCCTTCAAACCTTCCGTGACTATTAGATTAACAATGTGAGCGGAACATCTCAAGTGTAAAAACTCCCCGTCCAATATAAGTGCACTTTTCTTAAGTTGATATTTCTCTCTAATGTAATCAATAGCCGTACTATTTGACGATGCATTGTCAACCGTAATTGTAAATAGCTTTTGAATTCGCCAAGCATTAATACAACCCTCAAGCTCCGCCCCAATTGTCTCCCCCTTCTGATCAGTTATTTGACAAAAGCTGATAATTCTTTTCTGTAACTTCCAATCACTATCCACCCAATGCGCTGTAATACACATGTAGTTAATGTTTTGAATCGAAGTCCATGTGTCAGTGGTGATTGATATCCTCTCTTCCTTTAAAACCTTCTTCAACTTCTCTTTCTCATCCAAATAGAGTTGAAAAATCTCGCAACTGTGAAACGAGATGGAAGAGTAAATCTAGGCTCAAGAACACGAACCAACTCTCTAAATCCTTCATGCTCTACATGCCGAAATGATAATTCATCAAGCACAATGTATTTTGCAACAGCCAACCTATAAGCTTCTTTATCAAAGTGCACAGCAGCTAATTGACGACCATCTGTATCCCCTTCTTTCTTTGGTTTAAATCCCAAAATTGTTTGGTTCTTTACATCCAAATTGTTGGGATTCTTTTCACAATGTCTATGATGATTCCAAAGACCACTAGTTCCACTTCGTTTAACATCAGCAGCTAAGTCTTTTTTGCAAAACTTACAAGCTGCCCTAGGAGGATTTTTTCCTTCAATCATAGTAAAAAAGTTCCAAACTTCAGATTGAAATCTTCTTTTTTTCCCCTGTTTTTCAACGGCACTACTTTCCTCGTCACATGTAGCTTTAATAGGTGCTTTATCTTCAACTCTAGTTTCATTATCAATATAAGATTGAATTTCTACTTCTATATCTTCCATTTTAGCCTTCAGTCAAAACAATGACAAGAAATATAATACACTTAAACATATAACAACATACATCAATAAACCAAAAAAAAAAAAAAAAAAAACTATCCAACAACAACAACACAAATAGTAATGAGGCACCTATTTATCTAACCAAAGGGTTATGCTAGGATCAAATACAGATATGTGAGATCAATATGTGAATAGCAATATGTGAATCTAACCAAATGAGATACTTATTTATCTAACCAAAGCTTTATTTTTTCTCTCACACAAAACCAAAAATCCATGGAAAAGAAAAGAATTGATGCTAAGCTGGAGAATCCAAACAGAAATTACAGAATAAAGCAACACAAAAACGAGACGTACTGAGCGACTTTTCAGACTGAGACCCAAGTTGATGATTGATGAATATCGCAGCGAGAACAAGGTGATTCCACATCCAATTGCACAGAATTCTGATATTTATAAAAATTTAAAAGAAAAAAAGATAATTAAATTTAACGATGATCTTAATTAATCAAGTAAAAGTAATTAAAAAGATGGAAAAAAAGCTCTAAACTATAATGGAAACTAATTTACAATAAGCTCATATATACAATCAGCTTCAAAAATCATTTACAAAAATCATTTACCGGAGCTTGGAGGGCGGAGGCAGGGCCGACGTTCGGGAGTTGGTGATCGGAGCTCGGAGGACGGTGGGCAGAGGGCAAGGCCGATGTTATCGACTTGGAGATCAAAATTCGGACAGTGGAGGGCAAGGCTGGATTAGGAGTCGCTTGTGTTCGGGGGCTCGAAGAGTTGGAGATCGGAGTTGATGGCGTTCGTTAGAGTTGGCCCAGTTGGGAGCTCGAAGGGCCGACGTTGCCCGTTGGTGTCGGCGTGTCGCACACTTGCACTCGAAGACCGGAGCTCGAAGGGCCGACGTTGCTCAAACGTGGGACTCGGAGCTGTGGGACTATCGCCGGCGATAAGCGTAGCGTCGACGTGGGGTTTGTCGGTTCAAGGCGCAGGACGACAGCCGACAGGAGTATGTCGATTTTCGGAGGGAGGCACGCCATCGACAAGCTCCGTGGCTCGTGAAAGAAACGAAGGTCTTCTAACAAAAACCTAGGAGGGGAAGGGAAGACCGAAGAGGGCATTGGGTCTGGCTGGGCTGGGCTGGGCTGGCAATAGTGGGCTAGTGGCATGTCTATTGGACTATTGGCCTATTGGGTATAAATTGAAAAAAAAAAACAATTAATTTGGGCGGTTTTTTGGTAAACCGAAAAAAATTATCAAAACCAAAAACCGCCCACAAATGTTTCGATAATTACCGAAACCGCCCAACAACTTTCGGGCCCCAAAATTTTCATTATTTTTGGTCGGTTTTGGTAATGGGCGGGCGGTAATTCGGTTATCGATTATTTGTCCACAGCCCTAGTTTTGGGGGTGAGACCGTGACTTGAGGGAGTCTAGGGTTACTTTATTTATTTATTTATTTTGCTAAATAACTAATTAGAATTGACAACATGTAATTAAATTATAAATTAAAATATGTTGAAAAAATAAAATAATTAAAAAAAAGACTAAAAAACTAAAAAATGATAAATGAGCTAGCACGCGAGCTCGTTAACGAGCCTATTCGCGAGCTTTAGCGAGCCAAGCTTTACGGCGCTCAAGCTTGGCTCGTTTATCAAACGAGCCTGAAAATCAAGCTCAAGCTCGGATCGTTTACCTGGCGAGCCGAACGCGAACGAGCTTTTACCGAGCCGAGCCTCGAGTAGCTCACGAGCAGCATGGCTCGTTTACACCCCTACTGGTAGCCGACCATGCTGCGTGCTTGCCCGGAAGCCTGGCAGAGACCACGTCCTCCACACGTGCACACCCAGGCGCCTTGCAGCCGGCCTGTACCCAATGAGCGCAACTATACGACACCGTACGCCCTGGCTCGCGCACACGAGTACCACCGTCCAACCACGTGCATCGCCGCGCAAACTGCGCGCGCCTGTAAGCGTCCCACACACCACCATGTGCTTGCGCGATGTACGCCACCATGAGCCAGCGTGTGCCCATATGCGCCGACACGCGCCATCGTGCGCCATGATGCCCCCGGTGCGTCGCCTCGCGCCATCATGCAACCTCGAAGCTCCCTCGTGTGCGGCCGCGTGCACCCATGTGCGCCGCTATGTGCCCACACGTGCCCATGTGCGCTGACCGCGAGACGCCCTCGTGCGTCGCCGTGTGCACCGCCGCGTGTGCCCACGTGTGCCGCCACTTTCGCCACGTGCGCCGTCTTGAGCACCCACGTACACCGCCGCGAGCGCCCACGTGTGCGGCCATGCACCCGCGTGCACCGCTGTATGCGCTCACGAGCGCCTCTGTGTGCCACTATTCGTACCCGTGAATCGCACATGCGAACCATCATGCACCACTATGCGCCCCGGCACGCGTACATGTCCGCGTCTGCGCGCCACTGTGCACTGTGCGTTAAAAAAAAAAAGACCTCCTATAAGTAGGCAACTAAAAGGATCTACTATGAGTAGGCACGGAAAAAAAAAAAAAAAAAGACCTACTAAGCATTGGCAACAAAAAAGACCTCCTATGGGTCGGCAGAAAAAAGACCTACTAAGCGTAGGCAACAAAAAAGACCTATTACAGGTAGGCACAAAAAAGACCTACTAAGCGTAGGCAACAAAAAACACCTACCATGTGTAGGCACAAAAGATACCTACTAAGCATAGGCAACAAAAAAGGCCTAATACGGGTAGGCACAAAAAAACAAAAAAAAAAAACCTACTACGAGTAGGCACAACAAAAAAAGACCTACAGAGCGTAGGCAATAAAAAAGACCTACCAAGGTTGGCACAAAAAAAGACCTACTAAGCATAGTCAACAGAAAAGACCTACTACGGGTAGGCACAAAAAAAGACTTACTGTGAGTAGGCACAACAAAAAAGACCTACTAAGTGTAGGCAACAAAAAAGACCTAACAAGTTAGGCACAAAAAAGACCTATTAAGCATGGGCAAATAATAATAATAATAATAATAATAAGTTTCCTGGTTGTGATAGGCTAATATTGGGCCATAATTCAACCCAAGGCCCGAACATTCGGAGACTGCAAGCCGAAAGTGGGTGGCTCGCCGAAAAGCTCAAGTAAGGACGACATCGGAGGATCAAGACGGAGCCCGCGACGCGAACAACTGAGGACGGCGGCCAGCAGCCATTCGGCATTGCCATGGATGGTTGTGAGTCGCCCGGTCCCTCCATTGGCGACTGCCAACTTCCCAGTTCTTTCGCTAGAGTGCCCAGTCGTCTCCATGGGCGGCTTCCAGCTGCCCGACTCTTCGACGGGCGGGTGCTAGACGGCCGGTTTCAACATTATCTCTGCTTGTTCAGCATGCTCCCATCCCAAATATTTCGTATTACGATTCTCGCCAAATAATTATGAGAATTAATATTACACTCTACTCTGTACGGCTATAAATAGCCCAATAATTTTGAGAGTAAAAACTCTCAAAATACCTTTAAGAAATACAATCTAATTACTCTCAAGTCTCTTTACCAATTCTTCTTTGTTACTTTATTCTTTCGTCATTTTTCGTTATGATTTTTCACGTCCTTTGCACGTGTTAATGGGTACGAAATTCTGTATCAACAGACACGATTTAATAAATGAGTGGTAATTGAGTGACCCGATTAACACAAATTTTAATTGGGTCGTACCTGAATCTGTTATTTAGACACGATATTTAATTAGGATGGTTCTAGATCTAACCTAAATTCTTTAAACACGATACGAACACTACACAGAACATGAATTGCCACCCTATTTATAGCAAATTTCCAAGATTTTCGAGCTCAAGGTACAATATCCAAAAACTAAAAGTTAAAAAGGCAACTTACCACATCAGGTATAATTCTGGGGCACCAATGCAAAAACCCTCAATCATTAGACCATCACAATCCGTTCTCATGAGTTATGACAAAATCAAGGTAACCTATATTAACTGCTCAACGTTAGGTTTGATAGCATGAAAAACATTCTTATTATTTGGCAGTGAGTGATGCTTTTGAAAACAACCACACAATAAAAAGCCCGTCGCTTTCTACATTTAACCTCCGAGAAACAAATGACAAGTCATATTAGCACGTTCACCTTCTCCTATTACAATTGAAAAAAAAAAAAAAAAAAACTCAGCATGTAATTAAAAAACATGCAGCGAGAAAATTTTTTTTTTTTGACCGTTCGTTATACATCATCATACTATGTCCAAATATATCAAAGGAAAATATTTAGGCTATGTTTGATAATAATTTTATTTTTTGTTTTTAAAAACAAAAATTTAGAAGTGTTTTTACTATTTTGTTTTCAAAATTTTTAAAAACACAAAATATGTTTAGTAATTAATATTTGTTATCTGTTTTTAAAAATTAAAAGTACAAAATGATAGTTTGTAACTGATAAAGAATGAGTGAAAAGACAAATATATATATATATATATATATATATAAATATGAAGTATGATGAGAGTATAGAATTGATAAAACACACAAAAAGTTCTTAAGATTTGATGTTTTTGTTTAAAAAAATTTTGAAAACAAGAATTTTTTATTTCTTCTATTTTTTAAAATATGTTTCCAATTTAAAAAAATAAAAAAAATAAAAAAGATTTACTTAATATGGTTTTTAAAATAAAATTGCACTTTTTTGTTTTAAAAAAAATAGAAAATGAAAGTGTTATCAAACACACCCTTAGTTATCATGTAATGTGTATATATTATAGGCCAATTAAGAAATTAACCATAAAGGATTTAGCTATAGTTTCATGAAATTAAAGATTTAGCCGTAACATACGTGTAACATAATATGTTACATTTGTAATATATTATGTTACACGTGTAACATAAATATAATACACATATGTTATACGTATGTTACGGTTAAATCCTTAATTTATTGAAACTATGGCTAGATCTTAAAAAATTAATCAAAAGTTTGATTAAATCCCTAAAATCTCGTATATTATTTTAATACGATTTAGAGCATATTATATTTATATATCTTTGTAGTATTGCTCAAAGATGTAGGGACACAGATGTAATTAAAGGCCACGCAATTCAATGGTACCATTCTCACATACGTGGCTGATATTGTACATTATTTAGAGCCCCCCCAACAAAATAAATTCACCTCTTTAACTTATTCTCTTGAATGACATTCGAAATCATGCCACAGTTGTTTGCTATCAGCAAGAAAAAGGAATTTGAATTGGCATTCCAACAACCCTCTCTTGGGTCCTTCAATAGCAGCCACAGACTCGCTTCTCATGCATTTATTTTGGGCACTGATATTTTCTTTTTTTTTTTTTTCCTTTTTTCATATGGTTTTGTACTCAGGCCACCAAGAAATGAGTTGGTCACTACTAGCACATTTTACATAAGAAAGATCAAGACAAACACATAACATAACATAACATGCCATCACATGCCTGAAGTAAGAGTGACCCTTCATCATGAAGAAGCCCCTGACTCCTAGGCCTGAAAGCCCTGGGAGTGATTTCGACGGGACGGACCATGTTCACGAGCAGAGCATCGTTTTGCCTTCGAAATTCACCACCGGTATTGCTGATAGCTTGGAGAGGAAAGAACCTTCCTGGTACAGTACAAACAAAAAAGCTAGAATACATAACAAAAAAGCAGTTCTTATCATGTATATCTTCATTCATCTAGATTAATTATTCTGTTCTGCCTTATTGTTGCTTTTCTTCAGGTTTATCACTTCTCAGATCCCAACAGACTTGTCCATTCAAGTTGACGAAGTCACCTTTAATGTTCACAAGGTAACTAGGACAAAAAAAAAAAAAGAAAAAAAAAAACATGCTTCTTTTGTATTTAATTGGAACTTTTCTTTGCTGTAACAAGTTGTGCAAAGTTGCACCTCTTTAAGTTTTTGTTCATTTGTTTGTTTTTTTATTTTTAATTTAATTTTTATTTTTTGGTTGTGCAATGAGTTGTTTCAATCAGGAATTAAAAAAAAAAAAAAAAGAAAAAGGAACCTAGGAAAAGACAAGGAATGCAGACTAATAATCTTAACGTTCATAGAAAACGACTTATGCTCTTGATTCTATTAAGGTGTTAACTGGGACAGTAAATTGCTGTTAGTACAAAGCTCTTAAAAAAAAAAAAAATGACAAAAGAGCCATCTAGTCATCTAAAGTATGCCGATATAATTGATATTATGCCATAACCTTGAAAACTCTTCCAATTGTGAAAATCTAATAGATAAAAAAAAAATCGCCAAACTAACTTACATATCTTGTTACAGGCTAGCTTTAAGTGTTATTATTACTTTTATAACAGCCCTTCGAATAGATTTCACAAAAAATTGCCATCAGATGCCCAGTAAATTTACCAGTTCAACAAAAAGGCAAAAAATAAGTAAACCTATCCCACCAAATAATTTTTTTTCCTGATTCAGTCTTCTCCTGAAAACAGTTTCCGCTGCAATCAAAATGTGGTTACATGGGAAGAGTAGATTTTCAGCAGTCAAACTCAAGCTATGACTGCGACGTCAAGCTTGAAAATTTCCCAGGTGGTTCAGCAACCTTTGAAACAGTTCTGAAGTTCTGTTATGGTTTCCCAGTAGACTTTCACCCGAAGAACATAGCTCCACTAAGATGTGCTGCGGAATATCTAGATATGACCGAAGAACTCGACGATGGGAATCTTATTACCAAGACCGAAGCATTCCTCTCATTTGTAGTCCTTTCTTCGTGGAAAGATACCATCAGTGTACTCAAATGTTGCGAGAATCTATCCCCCTGGGCTGAGAATCTCCAAATTGTCAGAAGATGCTGCGACTCAATCGCTTGGAGGATTTCAAGAGAGAACACCAATACAAATACAGATGACGGAGAAAGCTGGTGGTTTGATGGTGTGGCTACCCTTCGCATCGACCATTTCATGAGGATTATAACGACGATCAAGGCAAAAGGTGCAAGGCCGGAGATCATAGGCCAATGTATCATGCGCTACGCAGAAAGATCATTGCCGGGAATGGACATGGAACTAGAGGGACTACGAGGATATGGGCAAGGAAAGAATGACCTGCAATTCAGTATTTTGAGCAGGAGTACAGAGGAAGCGGGTAATGGGAATAGCAAGGAGCAAAAAGCAATTATCGAAAGCCTAGTTAGCTTACTTCCTCCACAGCATGAAGCCATTTCCTGCAAATTTTTGCTACAGATGTTAAAGGTGGCCAACGTGTACTCTGCGTCACCTGCACTAATTTCTGAGCTCGAGAAAAGAGTGGGGATGATGTTGGAAGAAGCAAATGTGAACGATCTTCTGATTCCTAGATACAAGAGTGCAGACCAAGCGAAATTAATGAAGTGAGTATTTTATCACCTTCCTTAATTTGACTCTCCAGATAGAAGTGTGTTGAAGAGGTCGGCATTGAGGTCAACCTCGCCATTTTGCATTTTGCACCTGTTGTTAACTACCTATTGACTGGAACAGCTCTACAGAAGACTGCACCATGTATGACACAGATTTGGTACAACGGGTTGTGGAGTATTTCTTAATGCATGAACAGCAGCAGCTACAGCAACAGGCAGAGAATGTCGGCGTAAGTAAGCTCTTAGACAACTACCTAGCAGAGGTTGCACGAGACCCAAATCTCTCAATAACGAAATTTCAAGTTCTAGCTGAATTACTACCAGAAAATGCTCGAATGTGTCACGATGGGCTCTATAGGGCCATTGATATCTATCTCAAGGTTTTCTTCTATCGTCTCACTACATTTGTTTTCATCTATCATAAATCCTTCTCATTCTTTCTCACCCCGGTATATTTATAAAAGGAAGTTCCAACCCTTTAAAAAACATAATCTTACTTTTCTAGACTCATCCTTTGCTACCTGAGCATGACCGGAGGAGGCTATGCAAAATAATGAATTGCAACAAACTGTCGCTGGATGCATGCTCCCATGCTGCTCAAAACGATCGCTTGCCTCTCAGAACCATTGTCCAGGTAAAACATTTTGAAATTAGCAGACCCCTATTTTTTTTCCAGGCACATATGATTTCTTAATTACGCTGCTTTGCATCACCCAAAAGCTATATTATAGTTTCGATGAACCATCTAAAGTACAATTTACAAACAAGCATAGGGGATGTATAAAGCACACGGAAATCCCAGATACTTCTCTAGAACGAATTTCACAATCATATACTAGCTTAAAGATATGAAGCTTAGATATATGTTATTGAGAAAACAGTTAGAACGAGGGCAGAACTATCATATCGTAATAGAAATGCAAATGTTGTTAAACAAATCATATGTTTTGTAGAGGAGCTATGAAATAGAAGACATGTTCACTAAATGGCGATAGCCAACTTTCTAGCGAAAATCATCTACCAAACTGAAAATTCTCACTACAGGAAGTAACATGTGCAGGTTCTGTTTTCTGAACAAGTAAAAATGAGGACAACAATGCAAGAAAAGGATGTAGCGCCAAGCGGCAATAACTCTGAACAAGAGGGACACCAGTCAGTTACAGACATGGAAATAAAGGCTCTTAAAGCAGAGCTCGAGAATGTAAAAGTTAAGATGACGGAGCTGCAGAGCGACTACTCCGAGCTGCAACAAGAGTATGACAAACTAGGAAGCAGGCACAGAAACACACCCCGTTGGAGTGTTAGTTGGCGGAAGATCAAGAGCTCTTTCCACTCAAAAATTGACGGGGACGATGAAATAACGGAAGAGCTAGAACAACGACCGCGAAGACCCAAGAGCAGCTTCCTTCGAAGGCTATCCATTGCCTAGCCTAAATTCTCCAGATATAAAAAGTCCTATAAGCCTTTATTAGAAACATATTTACATCTCTTTCTATGCCTGGAGACTCTAGTTTCTTCACTCAAAAACATCTTTTTTTTTTCGCCCATCAATATAGTTCGAGAAATTTGTATTCCACTAAGTCAATGATGCTTGGTATTCCAATGGATAAACAATGTATACAAGTAAAGGACTTTACTCCAAGAAGTGAAAAAACAAGGAAGACCACGTAACTATTAAGCATACAAAATGCTTGTGCTTTCCTCTACCTTCTGTATCTAATCTTTGCAACAGAAACACAAAAAGTTGAAAGAAAATATTCCAAAATTTCCAGGTTTAAAGCAAAAAATTATAATCCCAACTTACTCAAATAGAAACTATCATAACCAAAATCCATAATTCAAGAAATATGTATTTCATAGTCAATGCTGGGTTCTCCCATGGATACACAATCTAAACAGAGTGATAACATGTAAGATTTCTCTTGTTAAGAAAACACCAAATTCCCAAGCTTTCCAAGCACAAACCATAAATATAATCTATCATTTATTGCAAAAAAAAAAAAAAATCTGACTACCAAAATCAGAAATCCAAATCCCTCAAAACAACAAAAACACCAAATTCTCTGTAATAAACTACCTAGAACGAGAACCAGAAGAAGAAGAAGAAGAAGACCTCATGGCGGTCCAAGGAAACCTAGCGCCGCCGCCATCGCCGGGGCGGCCGAGCGAGGCTCTCTCGGGCGAAGCAGCCCTAACCTTGCGATCCTCTCGGCCGTGGAGCCAGTGCTTCGGGGGCTCGGAGCGGCCCTCCTCGACGGCGGAGGCGGCGGGGGGCTTTGGCGCGCGCTGGGCTCGGCTCTGGGCGACGGCGCGGAGCGGGAAGAGGTCGGGCGAGAGGGAGAGCGGAGCGCGGAGGGTGACGTAGGCCTTCTTGTAGTCAGGGCGGGCGATGAGGAGGCCTCCGCGCTTCTTCTTCTTGCCGTCCATGTTGAGGGTTCGGACCTTGTCGACATGGAAGCCGTAGAGGGACTCGAGGACGCGCTTGATCTCGATCTTGGTGGCGGAAGGGACGGTCTTGAGGGAGATCTCGGTGATGTTTGTGAAGCTGCTTGGCATCAGAAGCTTTATGGGAAGGTTCGCGAACTCTACCACTCTTCTTCCCAATCTGCTCCCCATTTGCTCTTGCTTTTCTGCTATTGCTTGCTACAGTTTTAGCCTCTGTCTTTCTTCTCCTCTCTCGTTTGCTCGTTCTCTCTCTCTCTCTCTCTCTCTCTTTTTTCGTAGCACTAGTGGTACCACTGACTGAACTGGAAATGAAATGGGCTGGACCCAAAGCCCAAATAAAAGTTGAGAAAATTTGATTGGAGAAATTTTAAAAAAATATCACTTCAAGATAGGGGTGGCAATTTGAGTCTGGACACGAGGTACGATACGAAATAAATAAGTTTAGGTCCACTTTTTAATTGGATTTTAAAATAGGTCGACATAATTAACACGATAATTTAAATGGTTGAACCCGACACGAACATCAAGACACGATTAAGAACGTTAAGACACGATTAATAAATGGGTCTTTCACGGGTTGACACGAATGCGACACATTTAAGACGCGAGTACGACACGTTTAAGATATATATATATATATTTAATAAAATTTTAATAAAACTTTATTTAAAATATATATATCTTCTTTATTTTTATATTTTTTCTTATAAAATAAAACAATATATTTTGTTGATATAGTCATATTATATTTTTTATTCGTTGGTTTTGTTATTTCTTTCTTACCATACTTTTGTTAGTTTTATTATTTTTTCTTAAATTTAATTTAATGTGTTGGATTAGTTTTTTTATTTTAATTTGGGTCATAAATAGATTTAAAATTTAAATGGGTCATATATGGGTTGTAATACCGTTAATATTTGTTTATCAAATAGGTCGTTGATGGGTTGTCACGAGCCATTAAGACACGATTATTAAATGGGTCTTAATTGGTCGTTTCTGAGTAACACGAATATTAAATGGGTTAGGTTTAGTTTCAATTTTTTGACACTATAAGTAAATGAGTTGGGTCGAGTTTTGGTCCATAAAATGTCAACACAATAAGAACACGACACAAAACACGAAAGACAATTTGTTTTGAAATATGTCCCTTTAAAAAAAATATTTGCAGTCCATGTTACTTTTTGGTGACGAATTTGACCAAATTGCCCCTTATTTTTTTTAGAAATGAGAAAGACAAGAGGGAAGAATGGTGCAACATGGTTATTTGATAATGAAAAAAAGAAACCGCCTCGGACGTATTCGGATTTCCTGGAACGGGTTGGGAATTATGTCAATGCCGAGGCCCTGACTTCGAGGAAGTCCAGGGCCATGAAGACCTTCCGAGAAAACCCCGAAGAGGACCGGCGGAAGGAGATAAAAAGGCCCGTGGAGAACCCCGCGGGCGCCAGCCGACAGGCCCGCGAGGAGAAGAGGCCTCGCGACTCAGGGGCGAGGTTTGAGGCGAACTCGGCTCGCAAGCCACGGTACGGCAAGTACCAACAGCTTACCGCCTCGATAGAGGAAATCTTCATCAACTCGCAGAGCGAGGTTGACTTCCGCCGCCCTATACCAATGAAGGGAAAGGTGCCAAAGAAGCACAAGGACAAGTTCTGCTTGTTCCACAATGCTGCCGGGCACACCACCGCGACCTGCTTCGACCTGAAGGATGAGATAGAATATCTCATTTGCCAGGGAAGCTCACGAGGTACCGCAAAGACGCGGACCGCGGAGTAAGGAATCCGCCCAACCGGGAAATCGAGGGTGAGAATCTCAACCGGGAAATCAGGACGTCCTTATCCAGGGGAGCAATCTCAACGGGCGATGAAAGAGTACGCCCGAGAGGTGCGGCAGGGGGTTTTCCAGGTCGCAAAGGTATCTTCGCAACTCCCTCGAAGACCTGTGAACGAGCTCGCGTTCACGGACGCGGATGCCGAAGGCGTTCGGTTGCCGCATCACGACCCCTTGGTCATTACCGCAATGATCGAGAACCATCTGGTCCACTGGTGTCTGATTGACGACGGCAGTTCGGTGGACATCCTGTACTTGGACGTCCTCGAGAAAATGAGGATTAGTCCCCAGAGCCTACGAGCAGCTGTAAGCCCGTTCTATGGCTTCACAGGAGATTCTATCCTCCCGGAGAGAAGTATAGAATTAGTTGTTTCATTTGGAAAAGAGCCGAAGAAATCGACTGCTATGTCCAATTTTATGGTGGTCAAAGGTGGATCTTCCTACAGCGCTATCCTCGGGCGTCCCACCCTTATAGCCATGAAGGCGGTAACTTCAATCTACTACCTCTGCCTGAAGTTTTCCACACCCCGCGGCGTAGGAGTCGTCCGGTGTGTTACACAATGAGCATCAGATCGGCTCCCGCTGACTCGAATGGAAAACGGACAGCAGAGTTGGCTAAAGAAGCCTATACAATCGGGGTTCTTGAGGTCCGATATGAACTGGACCCCCGATTGCCAGCCAATAGCAATTAACGGGGCCGGCCGAAGATGCCGAGGAAGTAGGTGTAGACGGCCTCAACTCAACTAGCAGAATCAAGTTCGGGATTTTGCTGAGTCCAGAAGTGCGCAAGCCCATTATCGCTTGCCTGCGGAGGAATCGAGACGTGTTTGCATGGAGTCATAGTGATATGAAGGGGATAGACCACGAACTCATATGCCACCTTCTCAACGTCGAAGCTCGGGTCCTGACCCGATGGTAGAAGAGGAGACTCATCGACCCAGAAAAGAGCCCAGGCGCTTAAAGACAAAGTCGATAAGCTCATCAGGGCCGGATACATTCGCGAAGCGAAGTACCCGGCCTGGGTTTCGAACCCCGTCCTGGTCCCTAAGCTGGACGGGAGATGGAGATGCTGCGTGGATTTCACTAACCTCAACGAAGCCTGTTCAAATGATAGCTTTCTCGTGCCCCAAATTGACCAGATGGTCTATGCAACCGCGGGCCATGAACTCCTCAGCTTCATGGACGCATATTTGAGGTACAACCAGATCCCCATGTTCCATCGTAACAAGGAATACACGGCATTCATCACCGACCGCGGACTGTATTGCTACAAGGTCATGTCCTTCGGCTTGAAGAATGCAGGGGTGACTTACCAGAGGCTGGTGAATAAAATTTTCGCGGAGCTACTGGGAGTCTCGATGGAGGTTTACATTGACGACATGCTGGTCAAGAGTGCAGTGACGCGAGATCATGTCAGGCACTTAGATCAAACATTCTCCATCCTTCGACAAACCAATATGATGCTCAATTCGAGCAAGTGCACCTTCGTAGTCAGAGTTGGGAAATTCTTAGGCTTCATGGTTAGTCAACGAGGAATAGAGGCTAACCTAGAGAAAATCCAAGCCATCCTCAACATGGGGTCCCCTCGGAGAGGGAAAGAAGTCTAGAAGCTCACGGGGCGCATCACTGCATTAAACAAGTTTTTCTCTCGTTCAACCGACAAGTGTCTCTCTTTCTTCAACGTTCTTCATGGAAGCAAGGAGTTCGCCTGGACCGAGGAGTGTGAACGGGCCTTCCAAGAGCTTAAAGTCTACCTTGGACATGCTCCGATTTTGGCGAAGCCATTATCGAGGGATAAGCTTTTCACTTACCTCGTGGTGTCGGAGCATGCAGTCAGTTCAGTGCTTGTCAAGGAAGCAGCTGGAGTGCAAGTGCCGTTGTACTATGACAACAAACGTCTCCTCGACACTGAACTCAGATACCCTGAGCTGGAACAACTCGCCCTCGCTCTTATCATCTTGACCAAGAAGCTGCGTCATTACTTCCTAGCTCATCCGATGGTCGTACTCACTAATCGCCTGATGAAACAAGTGCTGCGCAGACCGGAGGCCCCGGGCAGACTTGTGAAGTGGGTGGTTTAGTTAACGCAGTTCGACATCCTATATCAATCGCGGACCGCGATCAAGGAGCAAGCCCTAGCAGACTTCATCACTGAATTCACATTTCATTCGGAAGAGGATCGGGATGGACAAATGGAGTCCCCAAAGTGGAAGCTGTACGTGGATGGATCTTCGAACGAAAACGGCTCAAGAGCGGGGCTTATGCTGATCAGCCCTGAGAATCATCGCATCAGCAGCGCACTGCGATTCACCTTCAAGACCTCGAATAATGAGGCAGAGTATGAAGCGCTGCTAGCTGGCCTTAGACTCGCCAGAGAACTTCAAGTAGATTCACTTCTAATTTTTAGTGACTCAAAGTTAGTTGTCTCTCAAATTTCAGGCGAGTTCCAAGCCCGCAATGACAAGATGGCGGCTTACCTGGAGAAGGTTAAAGCAGAACTTCAAAACTTTTCCAGGCATGAAATAAAGCATATCGACCGCGAGGATAATTTGAACGCGGACGCCCTAGCAAAGGTAGCCACCAACAGAGATGTTGAGCTTCTTCGCATGGTCCCGATCGAAATCATCACCAAGCCAAGCATCGCGAAGTGAGACGTGGTAGAAGCGGTTAACTCAGAGCCTTCGTAGATAGACAATATTGTCATCTATCTGAAGGGGGATAAGCTGCCAGAAGACCAAGAACAGGCCCGGAGGATTAGGTACCGTGCTAAACACTACTTGCTGCTGAACGAAAAGTTGTACTAGAGAGGAGTTTCAACTCTGCTGCTTCAATGCCTTAACAACAAGAAAGCCAAGGAAGTCCTCAGTGAGATCCACTACGGAGTCTGTGTGAATTACACTGGGCGACAATCCCTCGCACATAAGACTCTGTTGCAGGGATATTATTGGCCCACGATGAAGCAAGATGCCGCCGGTTACGTGAAGAAGTGCGATAAGTGCCAGAGGTACTCTGTGCTTATTCGGGCTCACCCAGAGAGACTCACCGTTATTTTTTTGCCCGTAGCCTTTCGTGAAGTTGGGAATCGACATCATCGGTCCGCTGTCGACGGTGCCCGGAAGGCTCAAATTTATCGTCGTAGCAGTGGATTAGTTCACGAAGTGGGCCGAGGCTGTTCCTTTATCTACTACACTGAGAAGAACCTGACGAAGTTCATCCTCGAACATTTCATCTACAGGTTCGGGATACCTCAATCTATGGTTTCGGACAATGCTCTCCAGTTCGATAATCAGGCAGTAAGGAATCCGCCCAACTGGGAAATCGAGGGTGAGAATCTCAACCGGGAAATCGGGAGGTCCTTATCCAGGGGAGCAATCTCAACGGACGATGAAGGAGTGTGCCCGAGAGGTGCGGCAGGGGGTTTTCCAGGTCGCGAAGGTATCTTCGCAACTCCCTCGAAGACCCGTGAACGAGCTTGCGTTTATGGACGCGGATGCCGAAGGAGTCCGGTTGCCGCATCACGACCCCCTGGTCATTACCGCAATGATCGAGAACCATCTGGTCCACCGATATCTGATTGACGACAGCAGTTCGGTAGACATCCTGTACTTGGACGTCCTCGAGAAAATAAGGATTAGTCCCCAAAGCCTACGAGCAGCTGTAAGCCCGTTCTATGGCTTCACAGGAGATTCTATCTTCCCGGAGGGAAGTATAGAATTAGCTGTTTTATTTGGAGAAGAGCCGAAGAAATCGACTGCTATGTCCAATTTCATGGTGGTCAATGGTAGATCTTCCTACAACGCTATCCTCGGGCATCCCACCCTTATAGCCATGAAGGCGGTGACTTCAATCTACTACATATGCCTGAAGTTTTCCAAACCCCGCGGCGTCGGAGTCGTTCGGTGTGTTACACAACGAGCATCAGATCAGCTCCTGCTGACTCGAATGGAAAGCGGACAGCCGGGGAAGCAGAGTTGGCTAAAGAAGCCTATACAATCGGGGTTCCTGAGGTCTGGTACTGGACCCCTGATTGCCGACCCGACCGAAGATGCCCAAGAAGTAGGCGTAGACGGCCCCAACTCAACTCGCAGAATCAAGATCGGGACTTTGCTGAGTCCAAAAGTGCGCAAGGCCATCATCGCTTGCCTGCGGAGGAATCGAGACGTGTTCGCATTGAGTTATAGTGATATGAAGGGGATAAACCCCGAACTCATATGCCACCATCTCAACGTCGAAGCTCGGGTCCTGACCCGACGGCAGAAGAGGAGACCCCTCGACCCAGAAAAAGCCCAGACACTTAAAGACGAAGTCGATAAGCTCATCAGGACCGGATACTTGCGCGAAGCGAAGTACCCGGCCTGGGTTTTGAACCCTGTGCTGGTCCCTAAGCTGGACGGGAGATGGAGATGCTGCGTGGATTTCACCAACCTCAACGAAGTCGGTCCGAAGAATAGCTTTCCCGTGCCCCGAATTGACCAGATGGTCTATGCAACCGCGGGCCATGAACTCCTCAGCTTCGTGGACGCATATTCGGGGTACAACCAGATCCCCATGTTCACCTTCAAGGCCTCGAATAATGAGGCAGAGTATGAAGCGCTGCTAGTCGGCCTCAGACTCGCCAGAGAACTTCGGGTAGGTTCACTTCTAATTTTTAGTGACTCGAAGTTAGTTGTCTCTCGAATTTCAGGCGAGTTCCAAGCCCGCAATGACAAGATGGCGGCTTACCTGGAGAAGGTTAAAGCAGAACTTCAGAACTTCTCCAGGCATGAAATAAAGCATATCGACCGCGAGGATAATTTGAGCGCGGATGTCCTAGCAAAGGTAGCCACCAACAGAGATGTTGAGCTTCTTCGCATGGTCCCGATCAAAATCATCCCCGAGCCAAGCATCGCGAAGCGAGACGTGGTAGAAGCGGTTAACTCAAAGCCTTCGTAGATGGACGATATTGTCATCTATCTGAAGGGGGATAAGCTGCCAGAAGACCGAGAACAGGCCCTGAGGGTTAGGTACCGTGCTGAACACTTCTTGCTGGTGAACGACAAGTTATACAAGAGAGGAGTTTCAACTCCGTTGCTTCAATGCCTTAACAATAAGAAAGCCAAGGAAGTCCTCAGTGAGATCCAGGAGTCTGTGTGAATCACACTGGGGGGCAATCCCTCGCACATAAGACTTTGTTGTAGGGATTCTATTGGCCTACGATGAAGCAAGATGTCGCCGGTTACGCGAAGAAGTGCGATAAGTGCTAGAGGTACTCTGCGCTTATTCGGGCTCACCCAGAGAGACTCACGGTTATTTTTTGCCCGTGGCCTTTCGCGAAGTGGGGAATCGACATCATCGGTCCGCTGTCGACAGCGCCCGGAAGGCTCAAATTTGCCGTCGTAGCAGTGGATTAGTTCACCAAGTGGGCCGAGGCTGTTCCCTTATCTACTATTAGGCCTGAGCATTGGGCGGGTTTTCGGTTATTGGGCGGTTTCGGTAATTTTGTAATATAACTAAAATTCGAATTATGAAAACCAAAAACCCCCCAAAAATTAGCGGTCGGTTTCGGTATTTTATTTCGATTTTTGGTCGGAATTTGGTCGGTTTTTGAGTAACCAAAAATTAATCAAGCGAAAAAGAGAGTAAAAAAAATTGAAAATCCATAAATTGTTTCACATAAACTATGAAACTCTATCATAGTTTTTCAAATCTATAAGACATCCAAATTCAAAAAGAAATAAATTGTAAACTAAAATCCTGGTGGTCGAGGAGGAGGTGGTCCTATCGAAGTTGAAGATTTAGCTATAGATGATGAAACGATCTCTAACAAAAAAAAAATTGTAAATACTAAATAGCTCAATATATTATAAGATATAAAGAAATTGAAATGTAAAGTGAAGTGGGAACTGGGAAGAAAAACTAGGGGAGCCACGCCACTATTACTCTAAAAATTATTGAAAATATATATATTTTAACGAACTCCTCATTTTGGGCGGTTTTCGGTAAACCAAAATTCAATTTACTAAAACCAAAAACCGCCCAAAAAAGTTTCGGTAATTACCAAAACCGTCCAAAAATTTTCGGGCCCCAAAATTTTCCTTTTTTTGGGCGGTTTTGGTAATGGGCGGGCGGTAATTTGGGTAACGAGTTTTTGTGCTCAGGCCTATCTACTATCACTGAGAAGAATCTAACGAAGTTCATCCGTGAGCATATCATCTATAGGTTCGGGAAACCTCAATCTCTGGTTTCGGAAAATGCTCTCCAGTTTGATAATCAGGCAGTGAGGAACCTCTGTGATCAGCTCGGCATCAATAAAGACTTTTCAGCACCATACCATCCGCAAAGTAATGGCCAGGTTGAGGCCGTCAACAAGATCATCAAAGTTACCTTGAAAAGACGTCTCGACTCACTCAAAGGACGATGGGCCACGGAGCTGCCTCTAGTCCTTTGGAGTTATCGCACTACAGCCAGAACGACCACTGGAGAAACTCCATTCTCCATAGCTTACGGCATTGAAGTGATGATTCCTGTAGAAGTGAAGGTCCCTTCGTTTCGATATGAAGATTTCGACGAGGAAGCCAACACTTCACTCCTGGCCGCGGAGAGAGATATGATCGAGGAGGGAAGAGAAGTCGCGAGAGTCCGAATGGAGGCCCAGAAGCAGCGGGTGACGAGGTATTATGACTCCAAAGTGAAAGAGAGAAAGTTTAAGGTCGGGGACACCGTCCTCAGACAAGTATTTCAAAACACCAAAGAGTTAGGAGCTGGAGCGCTCGGATATTCATTGGAGGGACCCTATCAAGTCAACGAGGCCCTGCGATCGGGGGCGTACCGACTTGCGAACCTTGCCGGGGTCCCGATCAGACATCCTTGGAATGCAGAGCATCTCAAGAAGTATTACCAGTAGGCTTCCCTCGCTTATGATTTATTTTTCCTCTTGTATTGTCATTCTTTTATAATTCAGCTATGATTAATAAATTTCAACAATTTCGGTGCCAAGTCTTTTGTTCTTGTGAAAAAAAAAGTCTGCGGAGTAGATTATAAACCCAAAAAAGTCTGCGTAGTAGACTCTAAGCTGTGTATAAAGGAATGTACCGCGGAGCGGATGGTTCCTAGAAACACTACTTTTGATTGTCTCTTTGACCGCAGAAGTGCTCGAGGAGACAGGGGGGCATCCGGGGTACCACAAAGCAATAGGTGCGCCCTATTGGTACTTCAAAGACATGCGAGTGGCTAGAACGCGTAGGTCTAGAGGGCTTACATAGACTTTAATCGTTGAAGCTTCCTGCCAACAAATGTTTGTCTTGTGAGGCCATTCCTTCGGAGAAGGAAACATGTTCGGGGATTAACTTGGGAAGTAATTTGACTAATTTTCTCCTAGAACTATTCTATTCTTCAAAGAAGGTAGAAGACCTAGGTATGCTTAAAGGATAAACTCCGAGATGTGAAAAACTTAGGAGAATTTTAAAAAATTAGACTAAGTTTGATCACCGAAGCGTATAAGTAAAGAGGCCACACCCTATTCAAAAGCTTCGGGGAACGTTGCGAGTAATAAAGTGCGTTCAAATTACGTTGACTATTAGATTTGACCAAGGACATTCCTTCGGAGAATGAGCTTGGTTTGGGATAATCCTTCGAAGAAGGAAGAACCCAGAGTCACTTGGAGCATCTTTTGAAGAAAGGTATGTTTGAGTTGCGGTTTAATTAGTCGCTTAATTTGTTTTAATTGTGACCCTCGGAGAGGGCATGATTCGAGTTGTGATCCTCGAAGAGGACGCAATTTATTTTAACAATCGATCCCGGAGGGACTTAATCGCGTTAGTCAAGTAGAAAACAATGAATTGCCAGCTGTATAAGAAATAAATACTGACACATTTGTTAAAATGAAAACTAAGCTTTATTTATTTTTGAGAGACTACAAGAGGTGGGCGTCTAAAAGACCCCGAATGAAAATGAAAATGAAAATAAAATAGAGAAATTATAGTGAATACCCAATTTTTAAAACTTAATGTAAGTTATTACCCAATCTTTTGAAAAATGTAACCAACTACCCAAAAGATGCAATTACTTACACAGTGGTAAGTGGTGGTAATTCACTTTGTTACCAAAAGCATGTGCAAGTAATTCACAAATTGACTAGAAACTCAATTACTTCAAAAGTTTGGGTATTTATTTTTATTGTTATATAAATTCTGGGTATTTGCCAACTTCACCCTTTAAAATACAAAGGGCCGGAGACGGCTAGCTAGGCGGTGGCGGCGGTCGAGGAAGAGTGCGCTTGACTTCTTCGAGGAAGTTCCACTCGGGATGAAGAGCTTTGAGCTTATCCAGCACCTAATTGGCACCATCGATGGTGGCCAGCTTGATCTCGTTTTGGAATCCCTCGCTCTGGTGAAAATCAGAGACCAACTGTTGTCTCTTCAATTCGACGAAGTTGTCGGAAGCACGGCTATTTTTGTAGTCAGCCACGGCAGAGCGGATTCCAGCCCTGGCACTGTTGAGATCAGCCTCGGTCCTATTGAGAGTGCCTCGGGCAGTTTTAAGCTCACCTTCGAGTGCTTCGATCCTCGTCTTGGCTGCCACTCTCAGGTCCTTCTCATCCATGAGCGCCACTTCAAAAACTATCTTCTCGAAGAGAAGGTTCTCTTCGCGAAGGGGGCGCTCTTCCTCGAGGGCCTTCTACGCCTCCTCTTGCTGTAACTTCGCCTGATTTAGCTCCGTCTCGAACCTGGCCGTTGCCTCTGAGCGAGACGCTCTCTCTTTCGCTAACTCCCCCCGGAGTTTGGCCACCTCCTCGGCAAGTTCTCTCTCGCTATCTTTGGAACGCCTAAGGCTCTCATTGGCAAGCTCCATCATCTTTGTTGAAAGATCCGCTCGGGAGGAGGCCTCGTTGAGCTCGGCGGCCAGCTTCTGATTCTCTTCGCGAATGTGGAGCAGGGCTTCTCTACCCTGAGCGAAGATGGCCTCAGATCTCCGGGAGTTGGCAAATTTTGCAAAGAAGGCCTGAAGCGAGTAAGGCGATTAGAAATGAGCGTATTAATTTTTCAGAGGGAAAAACTTCAATAAATCTTACCCTCGAGAGCAACCACATGCCCTCCTGGTTGCCGGCTCCTCGGACAGTCGCTTGAAGCTCTCCTTTGACCAAATCTCGTCCAGTATAGGACCGAGATCGGAGACCCAGTGGAAGGACCTTGAGGGAGTGTTTAAACCCTCGCCATAAGGAGTCCCGGCCGGAGGAACGAAGAAATCCTCCAGAGGATCCTTTGGAGGAATCGTCCTCTCCGGGGGATCCTGGGAAGCCTCAGCAGATTCTTTCCTCGAGGTATCTCCAACTGGTGTCCTGGAGGACGATGGAGCTGACGGAACTACAATATTCCACCAGGGCAGACGGCGGACTTGGTGCAGCTGGAGGATGTCCTTCGCAGAAGATCTCCTCCATGGCGTTGAGCGCCTGCCGGGCAGCTTTGCCAAAGGAAACTCCCTCGGGAGTCGTCGTCGGGAGAGCCTCTAGAGGCGTCTGCGAGTTCTTTGACTTGGCGGGAACGCCGATCTGAGAGGGTGGAGCGACCTCGGGAGTCGACTTGGACTACGTCCGCGATTTTTTCTTCCTCACTAGAGGCTCCAGAGGAGCCTCATCCTCATCTTCGGCCTCCACTGTCGGAGGCAGTAGAACCGCGGACTTGGAAGAGGCGGGCCTCTTTGAAGAAGAGGCCGCGCTCTTTCTTTTCAGTAGCCTGGAGGCAGTGGCCTTTTTGAAGGGACAACCCTGGCCGGAGGCTCCGCGGCTGTCTTAGACTTCTTCGGGCCCGATTTGTGCCTGCGGAGCTGGTCTGGATCCAACTCTATGCGAGTGGAAATCCACCTGTGGTCGACCAAGTTGTCCTCGGTAATGAGGGCCCGAACGTCTCTACCCTCCTCAGGGTAGGCGAGGGCGATCTGGATCCGTTCTCCTTTGTCTTGGGTCACTAGGGAGCGAAGGAAGGATTCTGCACATAACCACGGATGTTAGACAAGAGAATGCAGCAGGCAGAAGAAAAAAGGGTAAGTGAGAAGCTTACCAAGAACATTGTAGTTCCTCGGGATGGGTTGGGCTCCCTCCATGGAGCTAAAAGGGTCGAATTTCCCCCCGACCCAGAAATTCTTGTCCTTCCATTCCTCGACGGATGATGACAAGTTGGTCGCATGCTCCACAGGATGTGCATCCCCGTCATGATCTCGTAGGCGTTCGGGTTTAGCCGACTCAGCGAGAGGCCCCAATGGGCTAGGACTCTTCGGACTATGGGGTGCAAAAGAAGCCGCGCCCCGTGCTTTATTATGGCCTTGTTGAAGACCAATAGTGAACGCGGCGGGCGGTTAGAGTGCTCCTCCGCGGACATTGCCCATGTGGTTATGTCTCTGGGCAAGTGGAACTACTCCCGAATGTGCTCCACATCATCTTTGGAGCACGTGGAGACCTTGTTTTTCGCGACAATGGTGGGCGAGGGCGCCGCAAGAACAGGGTCTTTGGCCGCGATCGTTTTCGCTCCCGGAGGCAGTTGTGGAGCGGCTGTCGCCTAGCGCGACTCGACGGGCATAGCCTCGACCACCCGTGAAGCGGAGGTCGAGGGTGCAGGCCTTGAAGCCGCAGCTCCGGAGGACCGCGATGCTGGGCCGCCTGCCATGGTGACCAGAGAAGGAACTGGAGTGGCCGAAGTCTTCTTCGCCGCTCCCTTCTTTTTCTTTGTTCCCGTTTCCGCCGTCGGAGGCGGTGGTGGTGAGGGCACCACTGGCGAAGCCGGAGGCGTAGGTTTCGAGTACTCGAACGAGGGTGTGGACCCAAACCGAGCACCCGACGAAGACGACGCAGAATCGCCGGACATTTTTTCTGAGAAGGAGATTACTTCTGTCAGATTCTCAAAACCCAGAAAACTCCCCAAAGTATCTAAGCCCAACACCATTCGGAGAATGGAAATTTGAGGGGAGTTCGAAGAACTTACCAGTAAACTGAGAGTAAGAACGATGGAGAGAGTTCAGCGAAGTTTTCTAGAGACGAAAAGCATGCAGCGAGATTGCTTGGGGTTTCGAAGAGTCAGAGAGCTCGTGGATTTCTGAAAAATGGAGATTTATGCGAAATTTCGAAAAGTTCGCGAAATAAAGGAAAAGAGGAGATTTATAGGAGTAGGAGAAGGCGAAGAGACAAAGAGTCTTTCGCGCCTTTTCACCTTCTTCCCCGAAGATAAATCTGGAGCGTTCGTTTCGAATTTCTCCTCTCCATCCGACGGTCAGGGATTTTTAAAGAGAATCTCATCATGACCTAACGTCAGCAAAATCCCATCGAAACGGCGTAAAACCCTAAAGGTGTCAGAGCATTAAATGCCTGTCTATCAAGCGGCGCAATTTTTCAGGAAGGGAAGCGTCCCAAGGAAGGAATCCCAAAAGGTACGGTCCGTACCTTCGGGATTGGGGGCAGATGTTGTAAGTGTTTTTTTTTTCGAGGTCGTAGATTCAGGGGCGTAGTCCTCGAATAGCAACGACCAAGAGCTAAAGCCCCAATTGACAGCACAACATCGCCACGTCATCAAGGAAGCTTCCCTCGAGGAGGTAAGGAGCGAGGATTGTCGAAGATAACCCTCGATCTTATACCTCTGAGGATGGCCAGTAAGGGCGTCACTGAAGTTGGTGCTAGTTTTGTGACAAGATCCTCGGAGAGGAATTAATGGACAAGAAGACCGCGGAGCCTCGGAGATGGTCCACTGTCGTGAAGCTAGCCTTGGAGATGGTCCACTCCCGCGAAGCTAGCCTCAGAGAGGGAGCAGGGACTTCACGGGCAGCGGAGGGTTCGACCCGCGAAGCTGGCGACCCCCGACCCGAGCTGGAGTCTACGCACATTATAGTTTAGGTCTTACTTTTGTAATGGTCGACTGCCTCCGATTGTGGGATGTCTGACAGGTACTGTAGGCATTTCCATTCCCAATGCAATTAGTTGGTAACTCAACCCTGTAATTCAGGGGAGGTATGGCTGATTGTGTTTTAGGTTACCTAGTCCCCTGAATTGAGGGATGTGATATAAAAATCCTACAACCGGACCCTCTCTCTCTCCAAATCTACAAAAAGAGGGAGAAGGGGAAGGGGTAAGGGGTTGGAAAATCTTTTGGTCGGAATCTTTTGTAAAAAATCCATCGGAAATATCATAAACAGTGGACGTAGGCTATTTCTGCGGAGGGGGGGCCGAACCACTTAAAAATTTCTCGTCTTCGTTCTTTTTCCGGCCAGTACTTCTATTTTCATTGCTGCACCGCAATTTAGAGGTGCTGATCACGGTGTTGGTTCAAATTCCACACCAACATACATGTCATTTATTATAATAACTTTGAGAATTTGTGGTAGTCTTATTTCATATATCTAGATCATGACCAACGTTTTAATAATTTCATATGCACTTCAGGGAATATCTAAAACCAATAGCACATGGCTATAGCAAATATATTACTTCGGGTAATATATGAATTAAATCAATATTTACATATTTACTTCGAGAAATATGCAAAACTAACAAACCACTTTTCTATAATATAAATATTATATATTACTTTGAGTCAATATTGAATATTCACTTCAGAAAATATGTATACCCAATAAAACACGTGTATCAAAAAATTTCATGACAACACATATTGCTTCAGACAATTTGTAGAGTTAAAGAAAACATATAAGTAGTCTTTCCTCATGAACTTATTTGACTTTTATATATAGTCAATAACCAATAGCCAATAGCCAATATAGTCAATAGTCAATAGGACATTCATTCAATAGCCAATATATATTCGGTTGTTATAGTAATAAAATTCACAAATAGAAAAGATAATAACATTTCAAGAAAATAAATTATTATGGTAGCAAAGAGAATAATAAAGAAATCAAAATTTGATCATAGAAAGAGACATATGACTACTTTGTAATCACGTGTATTAGAAACATGTATATTTTATTTCAAAATAAATAGATAAAATATTCTTCTCGAAAGACGTGTATAAGAATATGTTACCGTATATTTGCATACCTTTTTCATGACTCAAAGAGCGTGAGATGAACGTCAACAAGAAATTCTTTCACCACAAGCCGATTAATCTACACGCAAACAAATATTAGAGACTTGTGCACTAATAGATATTGCTTGAAGACAAACTGAATAAAGTACACAAGAGAAGAAATATAAAGATAGACACAGGAGAAATTAGAGAGAAACTGAGAGATCCTTTTCATTATCAGTTTAGAACATATATGGGTATTTATAGATGTACATTGTGGTAGAAATAAGGAAACAATATATTCTCATTTATTGTAGGGATTTACAAAATATCAACCATTAGCTGTAGGTAAAGAAATCTCTTGATAGTTAAAGGTGATATCCACCAAATATTCATAACGCTGACCTATTTATAAGTCGTGTCTAATTGGATTTAAATGAGTCATGTTATACTCATGTTTATTGGCCCAATCAGCTCTATTTGTGTTAAAATCGGCAAACTTTCTATTATATGTTGTAAATCTAAGATTAAAAATTTGTGAGTATGGACCTAGTCTTGATAATATATTTAATTAGGATGATAATATTGCTCTTCATCCTTGATTCTTCTTGTTCTTCAACTTTTCAAGCATCAGTGTTGACTTTCTAACTTCTCTTTTTACTATAATCACTTAACACACATAGTACTAGCATAAACTCATTTTGCTTGTAATTATCAAAAATTAGGTTATATTTATGACATAAGCTAACAATTTTTTTTCTTTTTGATAATGACAAACAAAATGATTTCATAAAAAGTAAAAGGATATAAAATATGTGAGCTTGTGTGATAGATCCCAACTCTAAACCAAGATGTGTATTGTATGATGCAAAGTTAAGTGACATTTTCCCTAAATATGATGTCTAAGTGACATTCTCCTAAATGTGATGTTCCCCTTAGTTTGTGCATTCTTTAAATCCAAGTAATCTAAACACACAATTATATTAATCTTCTCCTTTTTGGCATAAAAAAGAGAGAAAGACATGAAGAGAAAAAGGATACAGAGCAAAATATGAAATCACAAAAATATAAGACATGAGCCACAATAATGAAAACTGCTAAATAGAGTACCAAATAGCCATAACCAAAGAGCATCAAATAACCAAATTCATAACCAAAGAGCCATAAGAACAAAATAGAGTACAAACTATGAAAGGTGTCCAAACTAGAAATATAATACCAAAAAAATCCCAAAATAGCAAAAAGGAAAAAAAAAAAAAGTCAAGACATGGGAGATAAAAGAAAACATAAACATAAAAAAAAAAACCCTTGAAACTACATCCCAAGCTACTCAAATGGCAGCGAAGGCGGTGGCAGAGGGAAATACCATAACAAGTGGTCAAAGAATGACTGTTGATTTAAAGACATGTTGTTGAATGTTGACGGTAGTCGTGAACCTGGCGAGATGGGCATCGAAAGAGTCAAATCGAGCGTTCATGTGCCGCATATCATCGTGGAGGCCACGATAGTTGAAGCGAAGATTGACAACTTAGGAAGTGAGAGAGTCAAGCATCATATTATAATTTTCTTTGGTGAAGCGGAAGGCGTGCTTTTGTGGACCGACAGGAACCTCATCATGATCATTGCCCTCTTGATATCCGGCGGTGCGTCAAGCTCTGCATCTATTTCATCTTTATCATCGTCATTGCCTTGAGAGAAGGAGCCACAACTCTTCGGAGAGATGATCGACTATTGTCTGTCGCGACCTTTGACTATATGCATTTGATGAAGAGTGGTTGCATTCAACAAGCCTACTTTTGCCATCTTGGCCTCACTAGCTAGGGAAACACGATGAGCTCGTAGAAGCCATCACTTCATACCATAAGAAAGAGTGACATTCTTCTTATGCTTAGCGACGATCATGAAATTATCAATGATAAAGCCAAGGGAAAGTCTCCGTTGTCTCAATAGGCAATTAATCCAAAAATGATCAAAACTGCTAAGTTCATCATGATGACCCGACCGTGTAATAATGATATACCTGATGAAGTGGTGGGTGATCATAGCAGGAAGGATGAGGTCTTTGGCTTTGAGCTTAACGAGTTCAACTACCCCTCAACCTAAAAGCCTCTCAATGCACACGAGTTGATCAAATCCATCAATTTTAGGCCACCTTTTTTTTTTTTTTTATCAAATACACACTCACCACCAAGATGGGTTCTAAGAAGCCTATCAAGGACTTGATGATTAAAGCTAATTTTGAGTCTCTTCACCATTGTAACAAAATCTTGGCCATCCTCATTAATTTTAAATTTTTATAAAACTCTCACACTAAATCTGGATAGTAAAGTTCATTAAGACAAGCAAACTCCACACATCCATGAAATTCAAACAATTCTACGATGCCAAAGTCACAAAAATCATCAAATTTAACAACCTTCCCACAAAGCACGGAAGAATTTTGAAAAGATTGAGTGGGGACACTATACCTCTCCGAAGAATAGTCACTGTCTTTCTCTTGGCGAATGCGTTTTCCTCGTCCCCTCGCCACTTGTTTATTCTCCATTGTAGATACACAAAAAATTGATTTGGAAGAGTGAGATTTGGAGTTTTTTATTAAGAGGTGTTTTGGTGAAATTGAAGGAGGAATAGTTGTCTTGAGATGTATGGAACAAAATGGAAGAAGAAATTTTATGAAATTTGGTGAATGGGTGAAGAAATTTTAGAGAGAGAAAGTTAGGGCTTTTAAGGGAGATTTTGAGTGGATTTTGGGGATTTTAGGTGTTTTGCATGAGAATTTTTGGTGGTCTTTGAATTTTAAAAACGTTGGCCATTTTATTAAAAATAGATCAAAAAATGGTCAAATACTAAATAGGTACATTTACTATTTGCTATTAATTATTATTGGGAGTAAAGTAGACTTTTTTATTAATTAAAAGTGAAGGGATTGATGTTTCTATTCTACTGATGAAAAGATGCAATTTGGTTGTTTGGAAGGAAATTTCCCTCTACCTCTCCCTTCTTTGTTCTCCCTTTTCCAACCAAATAAAAAGCTTGAGTCTCTCCTTTTATATCTCAATCCTCTCACCAACTCATCCAAATTCCAATCAACAAACACACTTATAAGGGTTTATACGTCCCGATCCTTGAAACGTAGCAAAAGAGACCCTACCACTAATTCTATGGAGAAACTAAACATAATAAGCATGTGATGTGATTTTAAGTTGAATTGATTATAGGTGTATGCAAGAAAACGAATAACCAACTTGAGTCCCATAGTTGCATTTGCTTATAGGTGTATTAATATGGTGATGGCAAGAATTTTTCTCTCGGTATTGTAAGTGCTTAAATTCGTCTAAAATCAATGTGTACCGGATAAATTTGCCCACGCTAGGTGAATTACTTGGAGCTGCAATGAAATAAAATTCCCAACTAATCATACGTTGGAAGTGCAATGAAATTACTTTGATTCACATGGTTGCTGGGCCTACAATTACAAAATGGAGCTCTAGCAACCATCTAAACATTGTAACATGCTGAACTAAAACGTTTCAAGTGTTATCAATCAGGGCTAACAAATAATGCCCTTTTTGTGTAGTGAAGGGTGGTATAACAAAGTTCACAGTTCCTTCTTCTTAGCTTGATATGGATATTTCTGGTACAATGAAATACTACTAACCACGATAGGAAGAGCCACAAGACAATACAACGACGGTGGCTTCCCTTCGAAAATGAACTGCAGCAAGGCTGTGACAAGAAGTGCAGAAACGATGACGAATCCCTGCAAACACGGTTTAGAAAAAGCCGGCAATTCAGGATCATTGAGTTTGTTCGTAATACAAGGAATTCACGAGTAAATGGAAATAAGTGATCGTCCCAGCAAATCACCAAGCAAAATCAGCCACCAAATCTGCAGATTCATCTACGTACAGACCATTTGGCATATTTTAAATTAAAACGACATTTTTCCCTCAAGAAGACATTTGTTATAGAATGATAATAGTAAAGTGATTAGCTACAGATAATCTACAAGCCATCTTTCTACTTATAAATCACATGAATTGAAGCTAACCATAAGGACACACTGAGTAATACAGTACATAAATTATATCTCAGAG
The DNA here is from genome assembly GCA_018132145.1 of Boehmeria nivea var. tenacissima. Lineage (NCBI taxonomy): Eukaryota > Viridiplantae > Streptophyta > Magnoliopsida > Rosales > Urticaceae > Boehmeria > Boehmeria nivea. The sequence continues at coordinate 2,347,145 of CM030886.1, forward strand.
GCAATATCTCTTATGCAAAGAAATAATTTAGGAAGCAGAAGTTCACCAGATATTATTTTCTATACTGTAAACTTGCCTTTCTAACACCACCAGCATGACTGGTCACTAGGCCTACAAGAATTCCGCCAAGGGCGTTGGAAATAACTGGGATCTGGAAACAGTGAAATGATAATTTCTCAGAAAAATAAAATTGGATAAACCTGTATGTGTAAAATTTTGGAGAAGTCCATATATTTTGGAGGTAACCATCCTAACAAAATGGAAGGGCAACACTTCAACTAATGTGCAATAAAAAAAACATTGAATTTAAACTAAAATGCGACATCGTTATTCCCCTCAAAGTGAAAACAACTCTTAAGATCATTACCATTGTTAGCGGGGTCCAAGCATAGAAGAATCCATGCTGTCTGATAGCGTCACCATCTGGAGACTTTAGGGTACTAACCAACAAGCACAAACTTCCAACAATTGACATCTCTACGGTCATTAAGTACGATGAGTGTTTCTTGACCTGTAACGAGAAAAGACAGCATGATCAGAGTGAGGGAAAGAAGAAGAAACCCAAATACGTCACAAAACCAAAGAAAGTATAATTTCATGTGAACCTGAGAAGCCCATTGACATAACGAGGATGCAAGACCCGAGAGTACAGATGCAACCAAGACGGGAACAATACCATAAAATAAAACTTGATCAGCATTAGCACCACTAGAGCCTTTGCTGGAACCTTCACCAATACTAAGAAGAACAGCTGCTATAATCAACAAGAATAGAGCCCCTAACTGTTGTATCGATTGCTTCTGCCTACGTGTAACAAAAAGATGTCAAATTTCATTTCATGCTAGCACAAAAGGGCTAAAAACAAAAGTAGGGTATTCCTAGAACCTCTTTTGAGCCTATATAAACTTGTAAAGTTGATCAAACACGAATAAGTTACTCGCTTGTAGCTATACAAGCTTCCATATATATATATATATATAACGCCATTATTCCAAAGAAGATTATGCACATAGAAACAAGGGAAAATACAAAAAACCTCCCTTGGGTTTTTGCGAAATTTCACCAATATCCCCTCGGTTTACCATAATACAAAATCACCCCTCAATTTTTCATTCAGCCCAAAACTATACCTTCAATCAACTAAGAAGTGTATTCTTTTCTAAAATACCTTAAATGCCCCGACTGCCACCTAAGCTATTCTTGTTTAGGAAAGCCATGTCATCTATTCTGGTTAACGTATTACAAAAAAAAAGATACACTTATTTGCCAATCGAAGTTATAATTTTGGACTAAATTAAACAACTGAATGATGTTTTTTGTATTATGGTAAACTGAGGGGATACAAATGGAATTTCGCAAGAACCCAACGGAAGTTTTTAGTATGTTCTTAGAAACAACTGGTAATCCTAGTCATACATTTGTACCAAAAATAGGTCAACCATAGAAGCCACATATTATTTCAAGAGGTCTAAGGACCCACATAGTTTTACATGGGAATTCCTGAATGGTTAAAAAAATATGCAGATGCTTAGCATGTTTGTTATTTACTGTGTGAAGAGAAGCACAATGACCGAAAGCAGGGTTCATGACTTCAATTTATAACATTCCAAGTAAGGTTGAGTAAGCCAAAGTGAAGTACAATAATGATGGTACCATTTTGGCACGTACCTCAATATGAAAAATGTAAACATAGCCGTGAAGAAAATTTTCGTCTGGTTAAGCATCGAGAAAGTGAGTGAATCAAGATTCTTGTAAGAAATCTGCAGCAAACTGTTCTGTAATGCATATATAGCGGCTGGGAGCCCCGATGCAGTCAGCGCACCAATCAAGGTCCATTCATTGAATACTTTCCTCAAAGTACCTTCCCTTGCCATGAAAAATAAGGCACAGAGAACCTGGTAATAAAACAGGGAAAAAAAAAAAAAAACATTTTGACCAACAACTATAGAGCAGACGACTAAAACACCTCAAAGTATAACTAAAACTGAACTTCCGTCACTATTTTGCTAACACTACAAGAATAACCTTTGCAACTTCGCATGTTAGAACAGATGATGTCACAATAACTTCTCGCCTGCAAGGAAGAGCATACCAAATTAACGATTTTAACACCTACGAGGATCACATAAAACATAAACTCGTGACCAATCTGCAAAAAGTACACGAAAAAAGCTTAACAGCTAGAATTAAGATCAAATGAACCTAAAACTCCTAATCAAAATACAGAAATAGTAAGACTTAGAGTTAAATATTGCTTTGCAATACTATAGTGATTATTATTATTATTTTTTTCTTTTAATATTGCCCTTGAAAGTGAAATAATGCATTGAAATCTCTCAAACAAAAATGCAAAAGATTACATTTCTTGCCAAGCAAGGCTTAATCATCGTTTCTTTTGACAAACATGGCAATGTCACTGCTAAATGTATAACTACTAATAAATAAAACAAAAAAAAAAAAGAGAAATTTATTTAGCTTCGAAAAACAGTTCATCTGTGGAACCATACAAAAATTCACGATCAATCCACAACTAATTCCAAAAGCCCCCAATCCCCTTGCTTTTGTATATAGCATTATCAATCTAAATCTTATGTTTTCATCGAAAAAGTCAAAATCAGATTATTCTTGACCCTATTTTCCGTCGCGATTCAAAATCAATCTCTGGAATTGCCTCAGCTTTGTAGTTTAAACAGAGAAACTAGGAACGCGGATTCGGAATCTCGTTCCAATCCAGTATATATATATATATATATATATATATATATATATATATTGTGGAAGCTTTCGCGATGAAGAGAATTGACCTGATACATCGCTTGGAGATGAGAGGCTGAGCGCCGTATTGGAGAGTGAGAAGGACGGAGTAGAGGAAGACCCTCGCGCTCGCGTTGTCGGAGCTCGTCCGGCGAGCTTTGGGCTTCATCGCCGGCGTGAATCGCCGGAAACACAGAGAGAGAAAGAGAGAGAGGTGACGAACGGTTTGGTTTTGGTTTGTTTCTCTCCGATCACTGGGAAAAGTTGAATTGTAATTTGCTTCTTTTGTGTGTTAAAAGCTCGGCGTGGTTTTACGGCGACGTCGTTTTGGCTTTATGTATTTTTCATGGAATCTTGGATCCTATCAAGATTTTTCGTATATGATTGGATAATGGATATCCATAAACGTGAACATTATAAATAAAGAGATTTTGAAGACTATCAACCTTTTTGTCACAGTGATAATCTATAATCTATAAGTATCATTCATAGCATTCTAGTGTTGCGCAGTTTTAAAATAAATTGATCTCACGTCATATTTGACATATAAATTGTAACATATATTATTATTGTATATCATGTTATTTTTTTTATTATTAAATTATTATGTTATCACTTTTTTTAATTTTTTCTTTCTTATTTGTAAAAGTTAAAAAAAAATAAAAATTTGATTAAATTTATTGCTAAAAAATAGCATGGACTGCAAATATTCTTTCAAAGTGGTATTTTTTAAAATAATATGTCCAGAAATGATATTTTTCAAAAATACGCTTGACTACTTTCACTAGACCGCGAAAACCAGATTTTTGCCCAAAATAACTTGCACTCTCACACCGTTGGGATCTTCCTTTATAGCAAACAATGGGGTCGATAATAGCTCAGGATGGTTTTGGATAGGGGTGTATCATGTATGTGGGTTGAATTGGGCTGAGTTTGAGAATTTATGAACCCAACCCTTAGAGCTCGGTTTGAATATTTTCGAACCCAAGTATAGAAAAAAATCAAGTCAGCCCATCATAAAATAGGTTGAGTTGAGTTGGGTTGGGTTGGATTGGGTTGTTAGTAATAAAATTGCTAATATCGTAATAGCATAAAATTTCTATTTAGATCTTTCAACAAGTCTTTCACAAAAACACAACAATAAAGTAGTTCAAAAACATAACATTAAACATTCAACAAACCAACAAAATATTAAGCTTTCAACAAGCTAAATATGAAACAGCATATCAATCTTCAAACAACAACTACAAGCCAAAACTCGTCCAATTTCCAGAACAGCTTCCATCCCATCCAAAAAGTCTCCTATAACTTCCATCCTATTAAGAAAAACAACCAACACGATTAAATGCAAATCAAACACATAGAGTGATTCATACACAAACACATAATCATTCATATACAAACATATAGAGTCATTCATAATTTCATATACAAATACATAGACATTTTTCAATCTAAAGATGACACACATTCTAATAACAAATAAGTTAAATAAAAACACACATTGTTCTCCATTGCACAAGACCAAGGAACTAGCAGGGCGACATTTTCCAATATAAAGATGATTGATTAATTACCTCTAAGCTTACAAGGAAAATAATTGAACGTCGTAATCTAAACTTTATTTTGCCAGAAATATCAACTATATGTACAAAAAGTCTCAAACTTTTCAAAGCAAATTAAACAGCATAAAAAGGGGAACAAAGAGATCACAATTCCTATATGTAATGACCTGAACCAACGACACTAATACGAGTATTTAATTCCTATTTGGAGACAATTTTGCTTGTAATATTACCATAGTTATGTTTGATTTGAGGGAAATTATCTCTATTTTGTTAGATCTGACAACCTTTGACATTTGTAAATGAAAATGCAAATATTATTATTTTTTATTTTTTGGATTTTTGGTCACATTAGGAATTTAATTACGACTTGAAATTGATATAAAAATTCCTAACTTCTTTAGTTGGATTTGTTTGTGCATTTTCTCAATTTGTGAAAACAATACCAACTATTAAAATTTGATGGGCCAATTGCCCCATAGGATTTCATCTCTTTCCTTCTCCTCCTCTAATTGCCGCCCATTCATGTTTGTCTCTCCGAGCACCGCTTCGCCCGCTGTTCCTCGCCGAGCGAGCCCAGCTCATTCACGAGCGCCTGGCCGCCGCACTACACTCCCTCCTCGCGTGTGACCGTACGAGCTCCAGCCCGTAGCACACCCAGACCTCCGGCGCTGGGCTCTCGCCGCCCCGCGCCTCCTCGCGCCCCGCCTCGGCTTGCACGAGCCCCCTCTGCGCGCTGCTCAATGCTGGCCAAGCCTGTGCTTCACCGCGCTATCCTTCGGCGAACTTCCGCCGGACCCAAGCTGCCCGAACCCAACTGAGCTCTGCCTGCCTCTCGCCTTGTCGGTCCTCGACGCGTCGCCCAGCCCCTCCGACTACGGCGAGACTAGACCAGCACAGTGGCCGAGCTCCGACGCGCGCACGGCCAGCTTTGCGCCTCTTCTGCACGCTCGCCGCGCCTCTCGCACACAAGCTTCAGTGACTAGAGCTCTGTCGTGCTCCTAGCCACCTCACGTTGACGCCCTCTGCTCAAGGTCCCACAGCCTCGCGCCTCCTCACTGTCGTCTCGCGCGGCCTCATGTTGGCGAGATCAGTGCCGCTATATACCGTGAGCCACCTCGATCCGTCATCCGAGTGCCGCCAAGCCTATGTCAATGTTAAACTTTATTGAACATATAATAAACTTAGGACACTATTTTAACTTATTTAATAAATTATTTAAAACTACTAAAGCAAAAGGTAGTCATAAAATATTTCACATATCATCACATTGTCACATTAATTTCTTTTAGCCTTAGCATTTTCTAAGGTTTAGTATTCTCTAAACTAAGCTTCTCAACATTAGTAAACCATGAGAACCAAAATTTTTTTTTTTTAATATCTCTTTCTCAAGCTTTTGTTAAAAATCATTTTCCTTGACCTTCACTATTAACCTGAAGATGAACACCTCAAAAAGAGAATGTAATTAATATTTCAAATTCGGAAAAATAAAAACAAAAATCATGTATGTGATCAAGAGCATGACTTACCCAAAAGTTAATCTCTTTCTTTTCTTGGTTTTATTTCAAGAATACAATTGGATTTGAAGAAGTTTTATAAGAGGACTTATTAGAATTTCTTTTGAGAAAGTGAAAAGAAAAAGAGAAAGAAAGACATTGGGTGTAGTTGTAGAGGAAGAGAGAAATATTGCCTTGGATAGTGACTTACTTATAAAAGTTTAGAGTAGAAGAGCTCAAATGCTAGTAGTCTTTCTCTCTTCTTTTGAGTTTTTTTTTTTGTTTTTTTGTTTTGTATGAGACAAGAAAAATTAAAATGTCATATTAAGGAAAAGAGAGTTGGCGTGGAGGGATGGACAATTGAGAAGAAAATATAGTCTTCAAATTATCACTATCCAACTACACTTTTGTCCTTATAATTATTTGACTTGTCATTTTTTTTGAAAAATTGAAATCAAAACTCTCTTCAATGAGATAAAATTTGGTCATGCTCTTGCGTGAGGAGAATTTTTTTGTTTGTTTATGCTTATAGAGTGGTGTAAAAGTATAATGAATAGTATTTTGATTCTCTTACGTTGACTTGTCTATTCTATCATTTCATGTCATTCACTCTATTACATATATATATATATATATATATATATATATATATAGAATATCAAATCATTACTTGTAAATATTGTAGCCGAATTCTACACTCTTTTTTAAAACAAATTTTGGGCACGTGCTTTGCACGTGTAAGTTTTTTTTTTTTTTTTTTACTTATTAAATTATGAAACAAATAAAAACTATGGAAAAAAAATTATAAAAATTTTATCATTTATTTATTTTTTTAAATTGGAAGGCAAGATAAAAAATATAAAATAAGGTAATAATAAAAAGTAAAAATATTGTGATATTAAAAGAGAAATAAAAAAATTTTGAGAGAAAAAAGATGAAGAAATATAAATAGAGGAGAAAAAAATTAAAAAGGAAAGTTTGAAAAAATAATTGAATAAAAGAAAGAAACAAGAAAAAAAAAGGAGAAAAAACAAAAAAAAAAGAGAAAAAAAAGAAGAAAAAAAAAACTTGGACGAAACGCTCAGGCACCTAGATTCTTTTAATTATTGTATAGATTATATATATATATATATATATATATATTTTGCAAAAATATTATAAATATATGGACATGGGGCATACATCACATTGAATAGGTTTGACTTCGAATTTAAGTTATACATGAAAATCATAGTGTTATTTCATTACTTAAAATTAGGTGAAAATATGTACATAATCATAATTATTTCTATGTACATAAATGTTGTCTTATGCCACTTAAATTAAATTTCATGAGATTAATCTTGGGTTACTATTAATCTAAGGGAGATTATTATATCTAACAAAAAATTAGAAGATATTTACAAATTTGTGTTGGCGTCCTAATTGGGATGAACTTGATTTAAATATGAAAAATTTCATTAATCATAAATTTATTATAAAATATCATTAAAATTAATTTAGAAGTCAAATAAATTTTTTTTAAGAATTTCTAAAACATTCAAAACAATCTTTAAAATTTACTAAAATCTCTCTTCAAGACCATGTTGTCTACGAACACCTAAACAATCCACTTTGTAAAAAACAACAATCCTTAGAAACTACACGAGAAATATTATATTTCCATGCTATACAAGAGTTTATATTTTCATACTATAGAAGAAATATTATATTTACGACTGATTTAAAGAACATTACATAAAGAGTGAAAATATTATATTTTTGATATTCTAATTTTATGGTACTTGCCATGAAATTTTTTGTGGATATTTGGTGACGATATGAAAGAATTTTTGGATTTTCTAGTGGGATCTCGTTAATATCATTTTACACTAAAAATATTATATTTCTGATATGGATAAGAAATATTTACAAAGAAATATAATATTACTATCTATACTACTATCATCTTCATAAAAGAAAAAGACAATTGGATAAATAGATTTCAAATTATTTCAATCATTACTAAAAACTGGTGCATCTGCGACTGATTTTATCAGTTGCGAACAACGACTTACGGTGATTGATATTAGAAAAAAATCAGTCACAGAAAGGCTTCCAAAATCGAAAATTTTTGTAACAATATCCGCGATTGATTTATAAATGGAGGGGAAAATTCGCGCGAATAGTGAGAAAAATTACCGCAGTTTGGTGGCAAATATCCGCGACTGATTTGCGACTGACAGATCAGTCGTGGATATGTTATGGCCGAAAAAAAGCCTCGCTGATTCATAATTTTCGGCACCAAAATTTCCCGCCAACCCTAGCATTATCCGCGATTGAATATTTACTTGCGGAAAGTGCTATCCGCGAGTGACCTTAGGTAATGGAAAAGACGCGATTTTTTCAGCCTTCACATTACGCTTTGCGATTGAAAATTCACTTGTGGATAGCACTTCCACGAGTGAATTTTCAGTTCCGCGAGTGAATTTTCAATCGCGAATAATGACACAACTGTCGTGACCGGATCCCAAGGCAGATCATTCATCGTGATAATAATTTCCCTTTTTCGTGACTAATATTTCACTCGCAGATAGACCTATCCGCGAGTCAATTTTCAGTCGCGGAAGAGCCTTAGAACTGTGTTACATATAACTTCCCTTTTCCCGTCTTTCTCTCACTATCTCTCTCTCTCGTCCTCTACTATCTCTCTCTCTCTATCTCTCTCCCTCCCTCCCCTAATCTCCTGAGCCCACGAGCCCTCGCCGCTGTAGTCTGCCGCCGTCACGCCCCCGAGCCAACTCGTCTCTCGCCGCTGTGCCTCTGAGCCCCCGAGCCCTCATGCCGACACCGCTACCTCGCGCTGCCGTCGAGCCCACGCCGATGCCGCTCGGCCGCTATTCCGCAGCTGCCGTGACCTCGCTGCCCCCGGAGCTCCGCCACCGCCCGTCACTATCGGTTGCCGCACCGCCGGTAAATTTATTTTATTTATTTTTTAATTATTTTTATTATTTAAATTAGTTTTGTTTTATTATATGTTAATTATTATTGTTAGTTAAATTTTACAATCTAAAATAATATGTTTATATAAATAATATCAAAATATATAAAAATTAAATAATACAATTTTAATAATAATTAAATAATAAATAATGATTAGTTAATAAATATTAGATAATAACTAGAAAATTAGATAAAAAAATATTATAAAAAGTCAATTAATATTCCAATAATTACTAAAATTAAATAAATTACTCTAAAAACTAAATAAATTACTAAAAATTAATTAAGTTATTCTAAAAATTAAATAAAGTACTAAAAATTAAATAAATTATTCTAAAAATTACCAAAAATTAAATAAATTGCTAAAAATTACTAAAAGTTAAATAAATTATTCTAAAAATTACAAAAAATTAAATAAATTATTGTAAAAATTACATAATTTAATAAAAATTAAATAAATTATTCTAATTTTTTTTAAAGTTATATAATTAAGTAATATATCTGTAAAATTAATTTGAGCATGAAAATTAGATTAGGTAGTTGATTAAATTTTTATTAAATATACAGAGTAACCATGGATAAGAGTTGGACTAAGTTAACAAATAGATTAAGCAAACCTTATATGGATGGAGCAAAGGCGTTCTAAAAAATGTCGAAGTTCTTTGTTGAAGATGAAGGGAAAGCATCATGTTTGTGCATCAACTGTTTGAATGCGAAGGCTCAACTAACTAACACAATATTTCATCATATTATTCAATTTGGTTTCGATCAATCGTATGATTACGGATATTTGGAAGTGGTCATTGAGTTACTCTATATTAAAGACTATCGAGTCGTCCTATTTAAATGCAAATGGTTTGATATAAATTGACGAAGGAAACACGTTATCTACGAGCCGCATTGTATTAGTATCGATATAAGTCGTGAAGCGTACAAAGAAGATCCTTTTGTCTTTGCAACTCAAGTGCGTCAAGTATTTTATATTGACGATCCATGCAAGTCAAACCCAAACTGGAAAATCATATAAAGATTTAATCATAGACACCTGTGGAATATCTCTGACGACGAGGAAGATGTTGATCATATCTTGGATGAATTTGGTTCACCGTCGAATTCGCTCACTATGTCGGTTAAAATGACTGACTTCAATAATGTAGCGTTTGATTGAGACCATGTGACAGCAGAAGTTGTAGATCTTATTAGAAGGTTGGAAAACGATGATTCCAGTGACGATGACACAGATGTTGATGACACATTAGAAGAATACAATGGCGAACAAAGTATTGATCACGATTCTGATGATAACAACACGATAATTGGAAGCGATGTTATTGGTGCATTTTTTCGTCACCAACTGAAACGGGACACGTGGCCGCGTACCTTGAGCGGGCGAGTGTTGAACCACGGGTCGGAGAGATAGAGCTTGATGTTGATGTGATGATGAACGTTGAATCTGTAGACAAAACATGTGTAATTTGGATTTGTGACTGTACCCGAGACAGGACTGCCTACGTATCCTTTGAGGGAATCAAGCCAACGTAGTTCTGTTTAGAGGTAAAATAGGGGTGCCGGAGATGGATGTCTCCGGCACAGAGAGTTTGAGGTTTTTGTACCTTTTTTGCTGTATGGTTGTGTGGAGTTGTCTGGAGTCGGATCCCATCATACCTCGTGGGAGACGGTATTTATAGGTATAGAATTAAACGTTTTTTTAACCACGTCCTTCTACCATTTTTTGAGGTGATGTGAAGAAGTGCTCGGGTAATTATCGAGAGTGGTTTCCGTTCGTGCGAAAGAAGTCCCACGTTTTTTGTTGAATCATCAATAGTGGACTTAGTGGTCCGAAAGGAGTCGGCGGAGAGCCAGGCTACGTGGGCGGCAGGACGCCGCATTGCATGGGACGGCGGGACGCCGTGTTTTGGAGGTGGCAGGATGCCGCGCTATGTGTGCGGCGGGACGTCGCGTTGTGGGATGGCGGGACGTCGCGTTGTAGGATGGCAGGACGCTGTGTGAGAGGTGAGACTTCGCGTTGTGGAGGCGGCGGCGCGCCGTGGCGATGGGACGGCGTTAGGCCGGCCAGGCGGGGCAACGTTGCGCAGGCCAGGCGGGGGCGGCATTAGGCCGGCCATGCGGGGCGGAGTTGCACCGGCCAGGCATTGCGCCGGCCAGGCAAGGGCGGCATTAGGGCGGCCAGGTGAGGCGGCGTTGCGCCGGCCAGGCAGAGCGACGTTAGGCCGGCCAGGCAGGGGCGGCGTTAATCCTGCCAGGCGGGGCGGCGTTGCGCCAGCTAGGTATAGGGACGATGTTAGGCCAGCTAGGCGGGGGCGGCGTTAGGCCGGCCAGGCAGGGCGGCGTTGCGCCTGCCAGGCAGGGCAGCGTTAGGCCGACCAGGCGGGGGCGGCGTTACGCCGGCCCGGCGGGGGCGGCATTGCACCGGCTAGGTATGGGGGCGGCGTTGTGCTGGTTGGATTGGTATGCTCGGGTCGGTGGACGTTTGGCCTTTGGTGTTAGGCTTGTTTCGTTATATGGGCCTTCCGGTATTTGTCCAAAATTTGGTCCAACATTTGCCCCAAGTTTCCGTGTGGCGCTTGTTACGCTAAGGAAACTATTTTTTTTTCTCTGCTGCATGATTATTCTCCATGAGCATCATTGTCTGGGCTCGTCTATCGTCGACTTGATGGTGTAACAGCTTGGCTTTTCCCTCCGGTTGTGGTCTTCGTCTTCATTGAAGATTGCTTTGTTAGCCGGCGTAGTGTCAAAGTTGCGAGACTGACGGGTGCTGGCGGAGCCGGTAGGGTGCCGACTTACGTGGTCGACGTTATGCCAATTTACGTGGCTGGCATATGGCCGAGTTGCGAGGCCGGCGTAATGACGGCTTGTGCGGACAGCATTGTGCCGGCTTGTGAGACTTCTTTTTTTTTTTTTTATTGTCGTTGGTCATCGTGTTTCATCTTGAATTGACAACAGTTGATGGAATTCAGTTGTCGTGGATGTTCATAAACATCGGAATAGGTTCATTTCTCCCCATTATCCCATGTCTTCGGTGGGTGACAGTAGATCATAGGATTAACTGTCCAAAATGGTTGTTTTTCTATCGCGGGAGAGAAGTCAACTTTGCTTTTGGTGCGCTTGAGTACGTGGATGCGATTTTGACGGTGTTCTTATTACTTGATCAGTAAAAAGAAGTGGGATGGTAGGCGTCAATGCGCTGTGTCGACGGATGTTGTGTGCTTGAGTTAGCTGCTAGCGAGGCACCCGCGTTACGAGGTGGCGAGCACCAGCATGATCTGACCGATGGTACCAGTGCTGGCGTGATGTGGCTAGCTAGTACTAGTGTTACGAGGCCGGGAAGGGGGGAGGGGGGCACTAACATGATATGATCGATGATGCCGGTGTTGAGCTTGTCTTGTTTTAAAATTTGGAGCTTGAGGCGCCAAGTCTGGTTACCTTTGTCGAGTCTGAAGCTTGGATATACTTAGTTCGTTGAACCTCGTATTTTTGTGAGCCGGAACTTGACGGTGTCAAGCCCGTTGAGTGTACCAAGTTCGTTGAACCTCGTATTTTTGTGAGCCGGAACTTGACGGTGTCAAGCCCGTTGATCCTCACCTTTGGATGGTTCGGAGCTTGGAGTGTATCAAGTTTGCCGAACTTTGTTTTGTGGTAGGCCGGATCTTGGTAGTACCAAGTTCGCCGATCCTCACCTTTTTATGTGGTTTGGAGATTGGGAGTACCATGTTCGTCAAACTTAATTTCGTGGCATGTCGGAGCTTGGCGGTACCAAGTTCGCTGATCATCGCCTTTGGATAGTTCAGAGCTTGGAATAAACCAAGTTCACCGAACTTTGTTTGTGGCAGGTCGGAGCTTGGCGGGGCCAAGTTCGCCGATCCTCATCTTTGAATAGAGGTGTCGAAGACACCAAATTTTTGTGACTTCACCCTTTGGGCGGAGGTGTCGAGGAGTTAGTGATGTACAGGAGCTGCGGGGCCGGTGATGTGCTGAGTTGTAGAGGTGGCGATGTGTTGCCATAACAGGGCCAGCAAAGTGCCGGTGAGGTGGTATCGGCGGACATTCTTTGCACGTCGAACTTTGATCGCTTATATCTTCTTCGTCACACATATAATACATCTTTGGAAAGCTCTTTCGAAGATCTTTCCAACAGTATACAATATACTATACTTCGGTGACAAAAAATAGGGCTGGCATAGTGCTGGTCAGCGGGGACGGCATGCGCCCTTCATTGGGAGCGGCTTGCGTTTTCCATCGTAAGCGGAGTGCGCCTTCTATCGAAGGCAGCTTGCGCCTTTCTTCGGGGGCGGCTTGTGCATTCCAATGAGGGCGGCTTGTTTCGTCCGGTGTGGACGGTATGCGCCCCCCAACGGGGGCGGCCTGTTTCGCCCGGCCTGGACGGCGTGTTCCATTTAGCGTAGGCAGCGTGCGCCTTCCAGCGGGGGCGGCCTACTTCGCCCGGCCTAGGCGGCATGCGCCCCCCAGTAGGGGTGGCTTATTTTGTTCGGCGTGGGCGGCATATACCCCCCAGCGAGGGCGGCCTGCTTCGCCATGCGTGGGCGGCGTGTGCCATCTAGTGTACGCAGCGTGTGCCGCCTAACGTAAGTGGCGTGCGTCTTCCAGCGGGTGCGGCATGTTTCCTCCGGCCTGGGCGGCGTGCGCCCTTCAGTAAGGGTAGCCTGTTCCGTCCGGCCTGGGCATCGTGAGCCCCCCAGCGGGGGCGGCCTGTTTCAATCGGCAGGGGCCAACTTAGTTAAGCGTAAACATGTCGACATGACTTTGAGCAACGGAGTTGATTCAGTTGACTGTCAAAGTGAAGATTTGACTTGAATGACGAGTGCAGTTTATTTTCCTCTTTCTCTTTGGACAGGTTAGCACTTCGTCGATGATGTGCCGAAAAGGTTATTCGGTAATGTTTTAGCATGTTGGTGAGCCATCTAATGTATTGGGTGAGCAATGTTTCAGTTGCGTCGAGCCGGCAGAGCACCGTCCTGGTGAGCCGGTGGGGTGCCGGCTTAATGAGCCGATGGGGATCGGCTCGTTGAGCCGACAGGGTGCTGTCTTGGTGAGCTGGCGGGATGCTGCCTAGGTAATGCGAGCGGCAGTGCGGGAGGCAGCATGGGCGGCGGTGCGGGCGGCAGCTTGATGTGCAAATGGTAGCGTGGGGTGCGGGCAACAGCTTGGTGTACGAGCGACAGCTTATTGTGCAAACAGCAGCATGGCGCGGGGGCTATAACTTGGCGTGTAGGCAGTAGCACACGTTGGGCAGCCGCTTGGCGCGAGGGGGAATCGGTAGCACAAATGTTGGTGCGATTTTTTTGTACTAACTCGGTTTGACACGTGGCCGCGCCTCCAAGCTCGAACTCATGTTGAACTGTTGACCCAAGAATGACTAACCAAGAAGGGGGGGGGGGGGGGGGGGTGGGGGGAGGTGAATTAGTTATTAGATAAAATCCTAATAAATTCAATTTTATTATGCTAATTTAATAATGTTCTATATGCTTAAAACGAGTTGTGCTGATATAAATTTCAACAACTATTCAAAAATAAAATAAGAGAAATGAATAGGTAAGGAGTAGGGAGAAAAGAGCGCAAACTATATGTTTATGGATGTTCGATCTGAAAGATCTACGTCCCCCGTTACCAAGCTCTCCGTCACGAGCAAGGCCTTTGTCCACTATTGCGATCGACTTTCAGCTCGATCTACCATGTACATTTGTCGAACACATTACGGGCACACCCGAGGATTACCCAATCCTCTTCACAATAAACCCACCGAAGTTACTTCGGGTCTTCGATAAACCTCTTTGTCGAAACCTCGACTAACTCTCAAAAGAATAGTATGAAAAGAAGATGAATACAATGAAGCTCACTAACTCTCTCAAAATATAAAATATTACAAGACAAATCTATGAGAGAAACACTTTAAGTATTTGATAATGATTGGCTCAAAAGTGTTTTTGGTTTCTTTCTTAAAAAAGGATGCACAATGATGTAAGAGAATAATCAAGAGAAGAAAGAAATAATTTTGTAAGTTTTTTCCTCAGAGAATTTCAGAATATTTTGTTATCTTTCTTGGAATGAGCAAAAATAGAACTTGACCTTTTATATTTGACTCAAAAACACAATTTTATGTTTGTATCAGAGACCTAAACGGTCGACCGTTTCAATTGTCACATCAGACAATAAAACGGCTACTTGCAACGGATATTTTTGGGTCCGTTGCAGGGGAACCGGTCGACCGGTTCGTCACATTTTGCCTAAAAATGAAACTTTTAAGGCAAGAAACAAACCAATACGAAAGTGTTCTTAAAATCAAACTTTGAGTGCGGCATTTTCTTAATAAAAATGATCCTTTAAATAATTTTAGAAATAATTAGAAGATTGAATGATTTACTTTGAATTTTCATAAAATAAGACAAGAAAGCTCAAATCTAAAATGTCAAAGTAAATTTACCTTCTTAATCATGAATTCATTTGCCTTAATATAGGATGCAACTATTGAGGATTAAGACATGAATATAATTCGTTCGATTTCAAAGTAAATGAATCAAAAAAGTTTTTAATAAAAAGAACTTTGAGCCAAAAATTATCGAATGCTTAAAGGATAATTTTCCCTTACATTGGAATGTCCTAATCTTGCTTGTTCTTCATGCTTGATTTTTCTTGATGTAACAACATTTCAACATTGGTCTTCTAGACAATTTACTTCATGCACACTTGACAAATATATTAGTAATAAAAACTCATCTTGTTTGTAATTATCAAAACATTTGATTAATTTGTGACATAAGCCAATAATTTCTCCCTTTTTGATAATGACAAACAAAATGATTGCAAATATAAAGAGTAAATAAATTGTAGACCTTGTGTGATAGTTTCAAGTTTAGTCCAAGATTTTTCCCCCTTAGTTTGTGCTTAAAAAAATGCAAGTCCTAAAGATGACGACATTCAATAAGACTTCAAGTAACAAAAATAAAGCAATCATGCAATATTTCCCCCTTTTGGCACTGATCAAAAAGAAATTGGGAAAAACGAAAGAAGAAAAGCATGATAAAGACATGAGTATAGAGACTTGAGACATAAGCAAAGAATCCAAGGTGTAAGAAGATAACAAAATAAGGCAAAATGCATCCAAGATAAACAAAAAAAAAAAGTCCATAGTCATAGTTAAGGATCCCATAGCTATCAAATAAGATAAAGTGTGACCAAAATACAATAAAGAGTCTAGACATCTCAAATAAAGTAAAATAAAATAAAAATCTACTCGAAGGGCGGCGGTGGTGGTGGCGGAGGGAAGTGGCGATACATGTGATCGAAGAAGGCTTGTTGATTAAGAGCCATTGTGTTGAAGGAGGAGGAGAGATCGGTGAGACGTGCATCAAAGTGATCAAAACGAGTGTTGGCGGCACCTCGAAGCTCATCAACCGCACCGGTGAGTGAGTCAAGACGAGCTTGCATCATGTTGTAGTGCTCTTCGGTGAACCGGAAGGCACTCGTTTGTGGGCCAACGGGATCCTCATCATGATCTTGCCCCGGGCGGTATCCGGCGGCGGCGGCGGCATGAAGCTCCGCTTCGATTTCATCTTCGTCGTCATCATGGCCGCGAGAGGAGGAGCCTTGATTTTTGGGAGAAATGAAGGACCATTGACCGTCGGAACCTTTAACAATGTGCATTTGGTGTAGAGTAGTTGCATTTATTGTGCTAAATTTTGTAACTTGGGCTTTATTTGTAAGAGGAACGCAGTGAGCACGGAGAAGCCTAATAATGACGGCACCGTATGGAAGAGCGACTCGTTTCTTTCTTTAGCAATCATCATGAAATTTCCAATGATAAAACCAAGGGAAAGCCTCCTTTTTAACGTGATACTATCAATCAAAAAGTGATCGAAAGCACTAATCTCATCACGATGCCCCGACCTAGGAAGAATAATATAACAGATGATATGATGGATAAGTTTGGCGGTAAGGTTGAAGTCTTTGGCTTTGAGCTTAATGGGACCAACTAGTCGTCGCCCGGAGAGTCTCTCAATGCACTCAAGTTGATCAAATCCTTCAACTTAAGGCCATCCTTTCTTTTCAAACACACACTCTCCATTTAGATGGGTTCTAAGGAGCCTATCTAAAATTTGATGGTTGAATGTGATTTTGATTTTTTTAACAACAGTGGCATACCTTTGACCATCAAATCTAAGGTTCTTATAGAATTCTTTCACGAGCTCGGGATAATATGGTTCACGAAGACAAACAAATTCAACCCAACTTTGATGTTCAAAAAGTTCTAATATACCAAAATCCTCAAATGCGGTAAAATTAACAACCTTTCCACCTAAAACCAAAGAAGTATCAAATGAGCGATGATCATGATACCTCTCTGGAGAAGAATCGCTTGAATCCTCTTGACGAACTCGTTTTCCTCTTCCTTTTGTGGCCATTTGCTTCCTTCCCATGGAGCACGAAAGATATTGAACGGATTTTTGAGAGAAATTGTAGAGAGAGAAAGTTAGGGTTTGTGAGGAGGATTTTGAATGCATTTTGGAGATTTGAAGTGTTTTAGATGAGGATTTTTAGTGGGTTTTGATGAGAAAGGTAAGAGAAATGATTTTAATGGAAGAAATTTGAAGAAAAATGATGAAGAATGACGTATTTTAGAGAGAGAGATGGTGTTTGTCGCGGTTTTGGGTGAGAGGGGAGGAGAAAAATAAGAGGAAACAGCCCCTTTTTGCGATTAAAAATCGCACCAGGCGAGGAACCGGTCGACCGGATACCCAAAAAAAATCTGGGCACGCAAGAACCGGGCGATCGGCTACCCGTCCAGTTGTCCGTTTCATAAACCGGTCGACCGTTTGGTCATCCGGTCGACCGCCAGAGACGGTGCAAAATTTGTTTTGCCCATCCGGTCGATCGGTTTTTCATCCGGTCGTTCGGATTACCCAAAATTATGAATAATCCTAATTTTAACACTTAAAAATGCCAGAAATATCATACAAATAAGGAAAATCAACTTAAAAACGTATAATTAACCAAAATATGTATGATTATAAATTTGTCAATCAAGCAATTTTAGATATATCAATCAAACCAAGTCCTCTCATAATAAAAGAAAATCTTTCTAATGCGAGAGGTTTTGTAAAAATGTCGACTAATTGTTTTTCAGTGCAAATAAATTCCAAAGCAATATCACCACGTTACACATGATCACGCCAGAAATGATGTCTAATTTCTATATGTTTGGTGCGTGAATACAAAACATGATTTTTTGACAAGTTGATGGCACTTGTGTTGTCACACATGATTGGAGTGTAAGAAAATGAAAGACCATAATCATGCAATGTTTGTCTCATCCAAAGAACTTGTGCACAACAACTAGCTGCCGAAATGTATTCCGCTTCGGCAGTGGATAGAGCAACCGAATTTTGCTTTTTGCTAAACCAAGATACTAGTGCAAAACCTAGAAAATGACATGTGCCACTAGTGCTTTTCCGATCAATCGAGCAACCGGCCCAATCGGCATCGGAGAAACTAAGCAAATCTAGATGAGACCCTTTAGGATACCATAAGCCTAAATTCTTTGTTCCACTAATGTAGCGAAGAATGCGTTTGACGGCACTAAGATGAGACTCTTTTGGATTAGATTGAAATCTAGCACACAAGCCTACGCTAAACATGATATCGGGTCTACTTGCGGTTAAATAAAGAAGGGATCCGATCATACCTCGGTACTTTGTCGTATCAACCGCAACACCATGTTCGTCTTTGTCAAGCTTTATTGAAGAACTCATGGGTGTGTTCATCGGTTTTGCATCTTCCATTTCAAACTTCTTGAGCATCTTTTTAACATATTTAGCTTGGTTGATAAAGATTCCTTCCTTGGTTTGTTTGATTTGAAGTCCAAGAAAAAAATTGAGCTCTCCCATCATGCTCATTTCGAACTCGCTACTCATACTCTTAGCGAAATCCTCACAAAGAAGGTCATTAGTAGCACCAAAAATAATATCATCAACATAAATTTGCACAATTATCATATCATCACCCTTGACTTTTATAAAAAGAGTAGTATCCGCTTTTCCCATTGAAAAGTCATTTAAAATAAGAAATTTACTTAATCTATCATACCAAGCTCTAGGAGCTTGTTTTAATCCATAGAGAGCCTTTTTCAATTTAAAAACATGATCCGGATACTTATGATTTTGAAAATCGGGTGGTTGTTCTACGTATACTTCCTCTAAAATGTATCCATTTAGAAATGCACTTTTAACATCCATTTGAAAAAGGGTGAAACCTTTATGACAAGCAAAGGCAAGTAGCATTCGAATGGATTCTAATCTTGCGACCGGTGCAAAGGTTTTTTCATAGTCGATACCTTCTTCTTGATTGAAACCTTGGGCCACTAATCTAGCCATGTTTCGCACAATCACACCATTTTCGCCGCGTTTGTTTCTAAAAACCCATTTGGTTCCTATAACGGATTGACTACTAGGTCTAGGAACAAAATTCCAAACATTGTTTCTTTCAAATTGGTTTAGTTCTTCTTGCATAGCTAAAGTCCAAAAATCATCATGTTCTGCTTCTTTAAAATTCTTTGGCTCCATTTGTGAAACAAAAGCAAAGTTGTTACAAATGTTTCTAAGTGAAGTTCTAGTAGTCACTCCTTTAGAGGGATCACCAATAATGAGGTCTTTAGGGTGATCGAAATTTTACCTCAATTCTTTGGGTAGAGGTTGATCACTTGAGATGTCAAGTTGTAAAGATTCCTCTTGATGTTCTAGGTGACTCTCTTCGTGAACTTCCTCAATCTCTACTTCTTTTCCCGATTCTTTCTTGTTCGATTGGATAGTAAATTCCTCAAGTGGAATTTCCGAATCTACATCATGAGAAACACTACCTTTCTCTTTATCAAGAGAGTTAGATTCATTAAAGCTAACATGGATAGATTCTTCTACGACTAGTGTTCTTTTGTTAAATACTCTATAGGCTTTGCTAGAACTAGAGTACCCGAGAAAAATGCCAATATCGGCTTTTGCATCGAATTTACCTAATTTGTTTTTTGTGTTCAAAATAAAGCATTTACAACCGAAAACTTTAAAATATCCGATGTTTAGTACTCTACCCCTCCAAAGCTCATAAGGAGTTTTGCATTTCTTTTTAGCTATAAAATCTCTATTAGCAATATGACAAGCGGTATTAACCGCTTCGGCCCAAAAATATTTAGGTAAACTATTTTCATTTAACATAATGCGGGCCATTTCTTGTAATGTACGATTCTTTCTTCCTACTACACCATTTTGTTGAGGTGTTCTAGGAGCCGAAAAGTTATGATCATATCCATTGTTATTACAAAATATTTCAAATGCATCATTATCAAATTCTCCATCATGATCACTTCTAACCGATGTTATAGTATAGCCTTTTTCATTTTAAACACGTTTACAAAAATTTTCAAAGATTGACAAGGCTTCATCTTTGAATTTCTAGAAAATAACCAATGCAAACCGTGAAAAATCATCAACTATGACAAAAGCGTAATGTTTCCCTCCAAGACTAGCGGTCCTTGAAGGACCAAATAAATCCATATGTAAAAGTTGTAAATGTCGAATGATAGAAAAATATTATTTGCTTTTAAAGGAGGTTCTAACTTGTTTTCCTAATTGACAAGCTTCACAAATTTTCTCTTTTTCAAATATTATGTTTGGCAAACCTTTAACATAGACATTTTTTAAAATTCTTAAGATTAGGTCCATGCTAGCATGTCCAAGGCGCCTATGCCAAAGCCAATGGTCATCTTTTAAAGTAGCAAAATATTTTTCATCAATGTGATCATGTGCAATATCAATGGTATAGACATTATCATTTCGGCTACCCATAAACATGACTCGATTTGATGTAGCATCTTTAATTTTGCAAGAGGAAGAATCAAATACTATACGATAACCTTTGTCACATAATTGACTAATATTTAGTAAATTATGCTTTAAATTATCCACTAGTTGAACATTCTCAATTGAAGGAGAAAGTGAATTACCAACGTTTCCGAAACCAAGAATCTTTCCTTGTGAGTTATCACCGAACGTCACATGTCCACCATCCTTCTTTGTGAAGCTAGAGAGTAATGAGAAGTTTCGGGTCATGTGCTTTGAGCATCCACTATCAAGAAACCACTTGCTCTTTATTTTCTTTGAGTCCTACAATAAGACAATTCAAGTTTTGATCTTTGGTACCTACACTAACTTGGGTCCAATAGTGTTAGTGGTTGTGGATTTTTTGATCCACTCATACGTTGACCCATGACTCATACTTTTCTTGATATGACAATCGAATGAGGTATGCCCATGATCATTACAATAGTGACATATAATACGTGATGAGCTTGAAGCTTTGACAAAATGGTTAGCTAGTAAATTTTGCTTCAAGGTTGGTTTAAAACCAAGTCCTTGTTTGTTGAAAACACACCGTTGTTCACAAATTATCATGTCAAAAGTTTTCTTTCCTAAAGTGAATTTGTAAACAACCTTTGTCAAATCATCCATTCTTTCTTTTAATGAAATATTTTCATTTCTCAAATTTTCATTTTCTTTTTCTAAGACCGAAATTTTTTCTAGCTCAATAGAAAGTGATGCATTTTTCTTTTTCAAGAGAGTGGCTTTAGTAGCAAGCTTTTAGAAATTTGTAAGTAGCTCATCATTTGCAATGGATAACTCATCATATAAAGTATCATCATCAACTAGAGTATTTTTAATTTCAACCTCATCATTTAGTGCCATAAAGCACATGTTGGCGATTTCTTCTTGCTTCTACTCTTCTTGATCCTCCTCTTCACTATCATCCCATGTAATCACTTGAAGAGCCTTCTTTTACTTTCCAAATTTTCTTTGTTGTTGTTGATGTTGTAGTTGTGGACATTCATCCCTTTTGTGTCTGGGCTTCTTGCATTCGTAGCAAATGATAGGGTCTTTATTTCCTCCCTTGTCATTTCTCCTCGGTATTTTTCGAAAGCCTTTTAAGCGATTGAATTTCCCAAGAAGAGCCATGAGATCCTCCATTTCACTTTCGTCTAAACCTTCGCTCTTATCCTCTTCTTCGGATGTTGACTTTAAGGCGATTTGTCTTTTTGGCCTCTCTTCCACTTGATCCTTGCTCTTCGAAGTTTTGTCTTTAGTTTCCGCCATGTTAAGCTCATGAGTCATCAATACGCCGTAGAGCTCTTCAATAGTGTATTTTTGAGTAGTCTTTGTTGTCTCAATCACGGTCTTGAGCGTGGTCCATGACTCCGGCAAGGATCTAAGAATTTTACTCACAAGCTCATCATTAGTAAGTTTCTGATCAAGTGCTTTCAAGCCATTTACAATATCGGTGAATCTACAATGGCCTCATTTTCTTTCATGAATAAGTTCTCATACTTAGTAACTAGCATATTGATTTTAGTCTCTTTGACTTGACTAGTTCCTATATGAGTGATTTCAAGCAAGGTCCAAATGTCTTGTGCGGAATCACACATGCAAATGCGATTCAACTCATTTTTGTCTAGTGCACAATACAAAACATTTTTTGCTCTAGCATTAAGAGAAATTTTTCTTTTGTCTTCCTCCTCATACTCATGCTTTTCTTTCAAGACCAAATGGTCCGATTTTCCCTCTTCTTTGATAAGCTTCATAGAGACATAAGGACCGTTTTCTATCACTTCCCAAAGATTATAAGCGATAGATTGGAGATAGATGGTCATCCAAGCCTTCCAATAGTTGTAGTCATTTCCATCAAAAAGTCGAGGCCGGTTTGTGGAATGCCCCTCTTGAGTGTGAAAGCTAGTACTAGCCATGCTCTAGATTGTGAAATCTAAATGAATGTAGTGAGCAACCTGGCTCTGATACCAGTTGTTGACCTAAGAATAACTAACCAAGAGGGGGGTGAATTGGTTATTAGATAAAATCCTAATAAATTCAATTTTATTAAGCTAATTTAATAATGTTACATATGCTTAAAACGAGTTATGCTAATATAAATTTCAACAACTATTCAAGAACAAAATAAGAGAAATAAATAGGTAAGGAGTAGGGAGAAAAGAGCGCAAACTATATGTTTATGGAGGTTCGATCCGAAAGATCTACGTCCCCCGTTACCAAGCTCTCCGTCACGAGCAAGGCCTTTGTCCACTGTTGCGATCGACTTTCGGCTCGATCTACCATGTACATTTGTCGAACACCTTACGGGCACACCCGAGGATTACCCAATCCTCTTCACAATAAACCCACCGAAGTTACTTCGGGTCTTCGATAAACCCCTTTGTCGAAACCTCGACTAACTCTCAAAAGAATAGTATGAAAAGAAGATGAATACAATGAAGCTCACTAACTCTCTCAAAATATAAAATATTACAAGACAAATCTATGAGAGAAACACTTTAAGTATTTGATGATGATTGGCTCAAAAGTGTTTTTGGTTTCTTTCTTGAAAAATGATGCACAATGATGTAAGAGAATAATCAAGAGAAGAAAGAAATAATTTTGTAAGTTTTTTGCTCAGAGAATTTCAGAATATTTTGTTAACTTTCTTGGAATGAGCAAAAATAGAACTTGGCCTTTTATATTTGACTCAAAAACACAATTTTATATTTGTATCAGCGACCTAAACGATCGACCGTTTCAATAACCGGTCGACCGTTTCAATTGCCACATCAGACAATAAAACGGCTACTTGCAACTGATATTTTTGGGTCCATCCGTTGCAGGGGAACCGATCGACTGGTTCGTGGAAGCAGTCGACCGGTTCGTCACATTTTGCCTAAAAATGAAACTTTTAAGGCAAGAAACAAACCGATACGAAAATGTTCTTAAAATCAAACTTTGAGTGCGATATTTTCTTAATAAAAATGATCCTTTAAATAATTTTAGAAATAATTAGAAGATTGAATGATTTACTTTGAATTTTCATAAAATAAGATAAGAAAGCTCAAATCTAAAATGTCAAAGTAAATTTACCTTCTTAATCATGAATTCATTTGCCTTAATATAGGATGCAACTATTGAGGATTAAGACATGAATATAATTCGTTCGATTTCAAAGTAAATGAATCAAAAAGGTTTTTAATAAAAAGAACTTTGAGCCAAAAATTATCGAATGCTTAAAGGATAATTTTCCCTTACATTGGAATATCCTAATCTTGCTTGTTCTTCATGCTTGATTTTTCTTGATGTAACATCATTTCAACATTGGTCTTCTAGACAATTTGCTTCATGCACACTTGACAAATATATTAGTAATAAAAACTCATCTTGTTTGTAATTATCAAAACATTTGGTTAATTTGTGACATAAGCCAACATGAACCACGTATGATGATGGTTTGGGATGAGCTCCCCTTTTCAGTTTGTCTTGTTCGGCTGTTTTTATAAGAGCTGGATTAACCGTTTTTAACAGGTGTCGTGGAGAGGTGGTTGAAGGTGATTCCCGTTTGTGGGAGGGTTATTCCGAGTTTTTCTCGTTGAAGCGTCGATAGTGGACTTAGTGGTCAGAAAGAAGCCGACGGGGAGCCGGGCTACCTGGGCGGCAGGACATAGCGCTGTGGGGGCAGTGAGATGTCGCGCGATATGGGTGGCGGGACTCCGCGTATTGGAGACAGCAGGATGCCGCACCGTGTGGGTGGCGGGTGCGCCCTAGCGGGGGCGGCGTGTGCCATAGCGTAGGCGGTGTGTGCCTTCCAGCGGGGGCGGCCTGTTTCGGCCGACGTGGGCGGCGTGTGTTGCTTGGGCACATGGCGTGCAGCACCAGATGGTTGTGCATGCAGAGCGCTAGGCGCGCGGGCGGCTGGGCACATCGACGATGTGGGCGGCTGGACGCGCGGTCCGAGAGGTTGCAATAGGCTTAATAGCCCGGTGGCTCAGCGTGGTCGCACGGCTTATTGCCGGCTGTGTTGGGCAAGCGGGTGCCGGCTATCTCAAGCCGACGGATGCCGATTTTTCAGGTTGATAAGGAGCTGATTAAGTCGGGTTTGTCAACCGTTGGGGTTAACTGATCATTGTTTGCTTGTTTGATATGATGTTGAGCTCTGCATCTCGTATTAACGTTGTGATTTGCCTACATGTAGCCGAACTACATGGTTATAAAGGTTTGCAGTGTATTGATTTGATATCAGGTTTTCTTTTAGGCTTTGGAACACAAATGTTTTCCATTTTGGTTTTTGACTTCATCTCGTCATGAGATCCTCCCAACTGCGCACTTTGGTTTGCGGGCGTCCTGCCAAGAAAATTGGCGCGATTGACGTAGTCTTTGGTTGTCAATTTACTGCAGGCTTCTTTTCTCTTAAATGTTTGACTGCTTCTCGTGCCAGTTGGCGCGAGCAAAATTTCTTTGATTGTTGCGGTGAACCGTGCGATTACTTGTATTAATCCTTGGGCTAACAGTGGCATATGAGTAGCGTCAGGGAGCATGATAGCACGCGCGCAGTGCGGGAGGCTGTGCGGGCGGAAGCGCGGGTGGTAGCTCGGGAGGAAAACACGAGCGGCAGTGCGGAAGGCAGCACGGGCGGCAGCGCTTGGCATGCGGGGGAATTTGCGGACGGCAGCACATGCTGGCGGTCGAGTAACATGACAAAGGTGCACGGGCGGCAGGGGGCTTGCGCGGCTGGGTGGCCGGGAACACCAACGACACGGGTAGTTGGACGCGCAGGCCGAGCGACTGGGATAGGCCGAGTGGCTCGGTGGCTGGGCGCGCGGGATAAGTTTACGAGGACAGAAGTAGGGATAGTTGGGCGGTAGGGTGCCGGTTTGTGCGTAGGTGGTTAGGCAACTCCGCGCATGAATAGCGGGGTGATGACCAGTCAAGCCGGCGGGTTCCGGTTCTGTGAGCTGGCAAAACGTCATTGATTTGTTCCGACTGAGTGCTGGTATCATGCGTTGGTGGGGTACTATCATCTTGGAAGATTGTCGAAGTCATGACGACGACTTTCGCCACTGCCAATTTGTTCAGTCCGCGGTAGTCATTCGACCCGTTCACGCCGAGGCGCCCGAGAGCTACGCAACGTCATTGGTTGATTTGATCTCGGAGATCTTTAGTGTCCTGTGTCCATTGGGGGCGGCGTGCGCCTTTCTTCGGGGAAGGCATTACGCCGGCCAAGCGGAACGATATTGCGCCGGCCAGCGAGGGGCAACATTGTGCCGGCCAGGCGTGGGCGGCAAAGCGCCAGCCAACGGGGGCAGCGTTGCGCCGGCCAAAGGGGGACGGCGTTGCGCCGGCCAGCGTGGACGGCGTTGCACCGGCCAGGTGGGGACGACAAGTCGCCTGCCAGTGCATGCGAGCTTATGTGTAGAAGATCGGGCCGTCCAACGGGGACGGCAGAGCGCCGACCAGCAGGAACGGCAGGGCACTGGCTAGCCTGAGTTAAGTAAAGTGGCCACCTTAGTTATGCGGCATGCGTGTGCGGAGGGCCACGTTGCGGGCGCTTCGGTGCGAGGTGTCGAGAGCAAGGTGGAGGCTCGCGTGCGAGTTCAAAGGTGTCAGGGGTGAGGCGTGGCTGCGCGTATTTCGCATTGAAAGTAGTTTGCGTCGGCGGTAGCCTCGGCGTGGCGATCAGCGGGTATAGGTGGCGGCGGCGGCGATTATGACGTGGGAGAGGGCTTCGTTGCAGGCGTGATTTGCTGCTTAGATGTTGGAACTAGTAGTGGTACTGCGGGTGCGTTACGTGGCAGCGACGGTATGGTGCCGATGTTTCGATTTGTTGATCCGCTACGTCGTCTTGTCTTGCCGATTAATACATGTCCTGTTATTGCATCGGTTGATTATCTTGGCTCCTTTTGAAGTGTTCTTTAGTTGTATTCTAGTTTAAGGGTGTGTAGCCGTAACTCTACAAGGGCCCTCCTTTTAGCGCCAAAATGTTGGTGCATTTTTTTGTCACACCCTGAAACGGGACACGTGGCTGTGTACCTTGAGCGGACGAGCATTGAACCATGGGTCGGAGAGTTAATGTTGATGTGATGATGAACGTTGAATCTGTGGACAAAATATGTGTAATTTGGATTTGTGACTGTACCCGAGACCGGGCTGCCTACGTATCCCTTGAGGGATCAACCCACTGTAGTTCTGATTAGAGGTAAAATGGGGGTGCCGGAGATGGATGTCTCCAGCACAGAGAGTTTGAGGTTTTTGTACCTTTTTTGGTGTATGGTTGTGTGGAGTTGTTTGGAGTCGGATCCCATCATACCTCGTGGGAGACGGTATTTGTAGGTATAGAATTAAAATTTTTCTAACCACGTCCTTCTACCATTTTTTGAGGTAATGTGAAGAAGTGGCTCGGGTGGTTATCGAGAGTGGTTTCCGTTCGTGGGAAAGAGGTCCTACGTTTTTCGTTGAATTATCAATAGTGGACTTAGTGGTCCGAAAAGAGCCGGCGGGAAGACGGGCTATGTGAGCGGCAGGACCCCGCGCTGCGTGGGCTGTGGGACGCCGCGTTGCATGGGACGGCGGGACGCCGTGTTGTGGAGGTGGCAGGATGCCGCACTATGTGAGCGGCAGGAGGTCGCGTTGTGGGATGGCAGGACGCCACGCCGTGGGAGACGGTGGGACGTCGTGTTGTGGAGGCGGCGGGACGCTGCGCCATATGGAGACGGCCGGATGCCGTGTTGTGGAGGCGACAGGATGACACGCAGTGTAAGCGGCGAGACATCGCGTTGTGGAGACGGCAGCGCCCCGTGGTGATGGGACAGTGTTAGGCCGGCCAGGCGGGGCGGCATTGCACAGGACAAGCGGAGGCGACGTTAGGCCGGCCAGGCGGGGCGGCGTTGCGCCGGCCAAGCGGGGACGACATTAGGCCGGCCAGGCAGGGCGGCATTAGGTCGTCCAAGTGGGGGCGACATTGCGTCGGCCAGGCAGGGGCGGCGTTAGGCCGGCCAGGAAGGGGCGGCATTGCGCCGGCCAGGCAGGGGGGCGGTATTAGGCCGGCCAGACGGGGGCAGTGTTGTGCCGGCTAGGCGGGGGCGGCGTTGGGCCGGCCAGGCCGAGCGGCATTGCGTCGGCCAGGCAGGGCGGCATTAGGCTGGCCAGGCGTGGACGGCGTTACGCCGGCCAAGCAGGGCAGCGTTGCACTGGCTAGGTATGGGGGCGGCGTTGTACCGGTTGGGTTGGTGTGCTCGGGCCGGTGGACGTTTGGCCTTTGGTGTTGGGCTTGATCCATTACGTGGGCCTTCCAGTATTTGTCCAAAATTTGATGAAACAGATGTGGTTGAATCAGATGACGAGGAAGAATGAATGTGCTAACTAGGTGTATTATTATACTATATATATATATATGTTAAATTATATTTATTTGAATACATTATAAATTGTATTGTAATTTTTTTTCAATAATTTGTTGCAGGTCACTATGTTATTATTTTTGATTGTCTGTATGGCCACTGCCGCTGCTGGAGGTGGATCTGGCGATGATTCCACACGCCGACCGTTCCTTCCGTCAGGATGCGGCACCGGCTCTTCTTCGTCGCCTACTGCAGCTCGGGAGCTTAGACGACCACGTCGCAGACTTATTTGACGGGATCCGGCTTGAGAGTATTGGTACATAAAAAATTCTTTACAATGTGTACAATATATTTAAAATTAATGTTTTAACAATTATATGTTTAAATGATTTTACAGATGCTCTAAGAAGGCGTGGCCTAAATGTGAACCGTCAGGCTATAACGGATCTAGTTAAGGCTTCTCTCGGTTCACGCATTACGCTTCTATTAGATGAGCACACACTGAAGTTCGTCGGTCAGTCAGCAGCGTGGTTTGCAACCGAATGCGGCATCGTAGTCCTGCGAGATTGTCCGATGCAGTACAATTTCTGGACGGATGTTCCAGCCGACGTCAAGGCGCGGATAATTCATCGCCTAGCTGTAAGTAGCATAAATTATAATTAAGTGAATATAATTATTTATAATTATGAGAAATTTAATAGCATGCATTATTTTATCAGGCGAGATTTGCTATTCTCACCGACAACCCTAGGTTTGTGCTCATCTTGGACACCCAATTACACACGATCTGGACATGCACAAAGAATGATCTGAATAATCACTGGATAAATGAAGATGGTGATAAAGATCCGGACAAGACTCGTGCTAGACCACCTAGTAACGTCTTCAGCGTGGCTGAATAGAACCACTTGTGCGATCAATAGGTTGCAGACCAAGCCAAGGTAATATATTATTATATCAAATGATTTTTATTTTTGTTTGCCATTGAAATTTCTTACTTTTTAGTATTGCAGCGTTATGTAGCAGCTATGAGGAACAATCGAGCAAAGCAGGTAGCTTAGAGTCGACACGAGGCCAGATCCATAGCTAACCATAAATTCAAGATGGTAAGACATTATGAGTTGCAAATAATATTATTAGTTTAATAACATTATGAGTTACATATATTATTTATGTAATTTGATGTATTCTTCAAAATTGTAGATCACTCTCGAGTTAGTGATATCACAGAGTCCCATTGAGATGCATCACAAGCCACACTACAGGGGTGGCTGGCAGAACGACCACGTCAGACAAGAATATATAAGTCTCATTTAATTTGTAGTAACAAGTTTGTAAAATGTTATGTTACTTTAAAAATACTAACATATTTAATCTTATTTTTTAAAGGAGCAAATTATTACTCAACGTAATGAGCGTCTTTCCTAAGTGCCAGCTGAGACGCCGCTGACCCAGGAGCAACGTCATGTGTTGGAGACTGACGTTATTAGGAGCGTCCACGAAAGACATGACAGTGAAGTTTAGCTGGGTGGCGGGATCAGGACTATTTCTGATGAAGAAGGATCGTGTGGCGTTGGCGTTAACACAGGAGCAGTTTGGACCGTCAAAAAATGACATTCTTCGGGAACAGCTCGCCGAGGTCACGCAACAACTAAGAGAAACTCGACAATGACTAAGGGAGTCAGAGCGTTACGGGGAAGAACAATGGCAGGCGAGTAACAGGAACTTCGAGAATTTGATGGAGTTCTTACATGGCACGTTTCCAAACATACGCGATAGCATCAGGCAACCTACTGATAGCGCGACCAGTAGCGGCACTCGACAGCCTGATATGCCAGACTCCAGCACCCAGGATTTGCGTGAGGATTAACTACTTTTAAGACCTTTTAGACTTTTTATTTTAGTTGTTGATACTTTTATGTTTTTATGATACTCGAACTATTAGTGTGTTTGTTTTATGTATTTGCACTGCTCTTCTTTTTATATGCATTAGAGCGTTTTATTATTTATATTACATAATTTTGTTAAAAAAATACATTAATTAAAAATTAAAATTAATTTAAAAAATAAAACCTGTATTTAAAAGAAATTATCTGCGGGTGAAAAATCACTTGCGGATATAACACGCGAATAACAATCCGCGAGTGATATTTGACTCGCGAATAAGTTGTGGCCAACTATCTGCGATTAAATTATCACTCGCGGATAAGGGTCCGCGACTTATCCGCGACTGAATTATCATTTGCAGATAAGTTATCGGAACTTATTCGCGAGTGATATATCACTCGTGGTAAGGTCGCCGGTCTATTTTACTGGTGCCGGTAAGGGTTATATGCGACTGATATATTAGTCGCGGATGCTCTTGGTTATTTGCAAGTGAAAATTTCAGTCGCAGATTCCTTATCTACGACTAAGCATCCGCGACTGACTCGAGACAGAATTTTTCAGTCGCGGATAGCCATCCATGACTGAATTTACCTCTTCAGCGACTATTTAAAAAACCGCGGAAACTCTTTTTTCTACTAGTTAACCATGGAGATATGTACGTTAATCTCATTTCCAACTAGCACATGTGCGCCTTATAGCCAACAACAAATCAAATAATTTAAAAGATAAAAACTAAAGTTTTGAAAAATAATAGAAGGCAAATAATGAGAACCTATTGTGTGTGTTTGTGTTTGTGTTTGTGTTTTTTTTTTTTTTTGTCATGTGAAATGTAAACAATAACAAAAAAATCAATAATTATTCAATTCATATTAATATGAAAATTGTATAATAATAAGTATTAGAAGCTGTAAAACAAAAATCAAAATAAATAAAATTATTAAAAAAATTGAGTATATATTCAATTAAAGGGTAAGAATGTAATAATAAGAAAGATGTAATTTAAATATGGAAAGTATGAATAAAAATGAGAATATCTATTTTTCTCATATATTTTTGTAAATATCTTATCTAAGAAACATATATTTGTAATTTTCTCTTAATCTAATTTAGATTTAAATAACCCTACATAGATATGTTAATTACCATAAGTAAATTATCTACTTAAACTTGCAAGTACATAACTTATTATTTATGTATTTTAACTTTGCATGAAATTTTAATCTCTATGGTACTACAATATTATTGAATATTATCATAACTATATTATATCGAATATAAATAGACATAAATTTTATATTTAAACTTCACTTAACAAATTAGATAAATTAATCCAATTATTAAATGGGCCGGTTAAGAAATTAGTCATTTTAAAGGTAAAGTTTGAAAGATTTAGCCATAGAATGTCAAAATTAAAGATTTAGCCGTATCACATGTGTAACATAAATATGATACTCGTATGTTACATGTAACATGTTATTGTACACGTATGTTACAACTAAATCCTTAATTTCATGAAACTAGGACTAATTCCTAAAAAAATAGCCAAAAGTTTGGTTAAATTTTTAAAAATCTCTTATTAAATTCATGGAATTAAACTAGATAAAATTGGGTCATTACATAATTAGTGCAGGTGAGTTTGACTATGTTGTTGGTGTTGATGATCATGAGGGCTTTTGTGGAGATGAAGAAATGGAAAGAAAAAATTATGATTTTCTAAAAAGTTTGTAAGAACTGTTTTGTTAGAAGGTGTTCTTTATTAATGTCAGAAACACCAACAAAGAACACAGGGTGTAATTAAAACGAGATAAATAACACAGGGTGCAGAAAGTAAACAAAAGTGCGGAAAATAACGTAAATGGCACACGAAAGTTGGTAACGCAGTTCGGCAACGCCTCCGTCTGCGGGGCCACGCCCAGATAAAAAGATCCACTAGAAAAACTCCAACCGAGGTCTCTCGGACTTATACAAGATTGGACTCCCTCCAACTCTCTTCCGCCGTCACCCCGTTGACCTAGTGATCTACCATTGACGAGATCCCCTCGCCTTACAAATCAACCCCGACGAGATCCCCTCGTCTTACAACTCATACTCCCGTGTGGTCACTCACCAAATAAAAACTGTTTACAAAACTCGAACACCCAGTGTCACAACACTTTGAGAAACACCTCACAAGTGTGTGGACAACTTTACAACATAATACATAAACAAGAGCTCTCAAAACTCAACTACGTGAATACACTCAAGCTCTCTGTATTTTTCACTCTCTGCTCTTTCTCTCAAACCCAGAATACTAACTCTCAAGAATACACAATGAAAGAGCTCTAAAAGAAATGACTTCAACTTGAGAATAAAAAGAGACAAGCCAAGTAAGACTTTCCATGAAGAGCACACATTAATTTTTCAATTAATTGTGTGTAATAATCTTCATTACTTCAGGAAATATTTCTTCATAAAGAGAGAATATCAGCAATGATCGTTCATGAGCTGTAGATAATCACCAGAAGCTTGGTCAAACAATCTTCTAGAAACTTTCCTTCCTCGTACGCCAGACCGGGTGTTTCTAACACCAAAACAGGGTGTCTCAACCTATCTCGCAGTAACACCCTCAAGAACACCAAAGCAGATTTTCAGCAAAGTTGACCGAATTCAATCTCTCACCTTAATGACGAGAATCAACATACCAAACATAAAAAAGTCAGAGAATAAAGATGACAGCTCAAGCAATTAATTCCAGCTTTCTCAAATCAAAGCGAATCAATCAGGCAGGTCCACACTTGCCAAATATATACAAGGTGTTGTAACACCTTGTGAGACACCAAATGAAACTTTTCTCTTTTGACCAGAATCACGTCCAGATTCATCCTCTATTAATCATGGACGAAAATACACTTTCCATACAAAGAATATTCAGAGAATAAGTGATCAGATCATGCAAATCATCTCATCCATATCAGCATATCAGATCCAAGATAATTTTGATGCCAAAAATAAACTTGCCAAATATAGCCGGTGTTGGAACACCAATGAAGAACACCTATCTGAAAACACCTGGTTTTGCCAAAATACATGCCAACACCAAAATACACTAACAAGTTCTGATACTATAAAGATATGAAAGAATGGGAGAAAATATGGTATTAGGGAGAAAATATGGTAAGCCTTTCTATTGATATGTGGACAATTTATAAAGTTACTAGGTGATGTGAAATCAATCTTCAAAAATGATAAACTAAATATTTCTAATAAAGTCTAGGCACGAATTATAAAATCAATTTTTCAATTATCCAATCGATAATTATTACAACATCAATTCTAGGTAATGGAGGAGGATTTTTCGTTGACGTTGACTCTCCTTTGATCATTTTTGTGGATTTTCAATAATTTGAGATAGCAACTGTTGTTTAAAGCTTCTCGTGAGCAAGAGTGTTCATGATTTATATGTGGAATTGGATAATTTATTGTATAATAAAAAATCAACTATAATCAAGATAGTTCAATTTAAGTGTGCTATCGCAATCTAACCATGAGACATTTTGAAATGTTAATAAAGTACGAAACATTTAGTTTTGTCCATAAGTAAATCAAAACTTCTTTGGCAAGGGGTATATTGACAGTCTTAAGAGTAATGTGAAGACGGCTATACAGATTAGCAGACTAGAAAAAAAATATAAAGATGACTAGGCGAAGAACAATGTAAAAATGACTATGCAAATTGTCAGCTTGAAAAGTAATACAAAGATAACTAGGTATATTGTCAATCTAAATAATAAGGATTATCTATACAAATACCCCTAATGTTGTGCTATTATTGCAAGTTGCACCCTAATATTTAAAAACTATCATTCTTACCCCTTAAAGTATTAAAAGCTTATAAATATGCCCTCTCCGTCACAATCCGTAAAAAAATTGATTGAATTAATAATGTAATATTAATCTGTTGGTGTTTGAACAAATTTTTAAGGATCAAACGTCTTCAAATTAAGAAAAGTAGAGTAATTAATTCAATATTTATTTTCACAAACACCTCCTTATGTTGTCTTCTTTTCTCAAAATGCATCCTGATCTTTTAAAATTTTGTATTCATACCTCCTAATTTCATCTTTTTTTAAAAAAAATTGAAGTGTAGGGTGAATTTATAATGTTTTGAAACATCAGGGTACAACTTGCAAGGTAGCACAACATCGGAGGGCATTTGTATAGATTTCCTAAATAATAATGTAAGAATAACTGGGAAAATTGTTATTCTAAATATAAAAATGAATAGGTTGTCTGAACAGTAAAGTAAAAAAATGACTAAGAAAGTTGTCAGTCTTAACAGTAAGGTAAAAAATGACTACGCAAGTTGTTAGTCTGAATAGTAAAGTAAAATAAATAGGTAGATTACCAATCTAAACAATAAAGTAAAAATGACTAGGTTGATTGTCAATCTGAATAAAAAAGTATAAATAACTAAGTTACCAGTCTGAACAGTAAAGTAAAATGACTAGGCATCACTAGTCTTAACAATAAAGTAAAAAAAGACTATAAAGATTGCCCGTCTGACAGTAAAATAAAAATGACTTGGCAAGTTGCCAATCTGAATAATAAAGTAAAAATGACTAGGTAAATTGCTAGTTTAAGTAATAATAATGGAATGATTAAGCAAATTGTCAATCTCAATTATTGAAAGAAGATAAATTATTAGAATGTCAGTTAATCAAAATTAACCAAATAATTTATATTTTATAATTGTTTTTACAAAAAGAATTATCATTGAAGTAATTCAATCAAAAGAATATACGTGTATTTAACATTAAATTAGCATAATTTTTTTTGTTATACACAAATAGACACACACAAACATATAATAATAATAATAATAATAATAATTTACATGTTGTCTCATTTCTTAGCTTGGTAGAGTTGCTTTTTTCTGACGTATGAAAGAAGAGTGTCGTAGATTAGGTTGGTAACAGTATAAAACCTAAATCAATGGATCTAAACTAATAATCTGGAGGTAGTACTCTCTGTTACTATTTACTATTATTATTTTCTAGAGAGTAAGTTTCTGATTCACTCAAATAATGGTACCAAGAGTCATGTTTACCCGAACCTCCCTCTCGTACTAAAAATTCGCATTCTCCTTTGCAATCTCCAAAGCTAATTTGAAGGCTCTTAGTTCATCTTCCAAAGGAGAATCGACTTGAACTTGTTGCTCAGATATCCTAAACCGCCCCTGCAATCATTTCTCAAAATGACATCAAGCACTGTCATCGATCCCCTGATAGCCACGTCAACATTAAAATTCTTTCTCCCAAGGGTTGGTGTTATCCAGCGCGAGTTTTGATGGGAAGTTGGTGAAGGCCCGACCCTCTGCATAGCCTTTGTCTTTTGGTACTCAACTCTAATTCTGGAAATATGCTCATCGATTCCAGGACTGTCAATAATTTTTCCATGGCAGGCCAAATTATTCCAAGTTTCCCAATGACAATAAAGAATCAAGAATGCATCGCTGATAAATTAGTCCCCAAGAATGTTGGCATGTCCTAAAAGCCAAGCTACCCATTCGATCATAGAATTTTCTTGCAAATCAGTATTTTGGATGGACAAATTGCTCCTAAACCATATTGCTCAGGTAACTTCACATTCCTTAAAATTGTGTATGGTTGTCTCCGAAAACTGACCACAACAGTAGCAGCGAGAATCTGAAGTATAGAAAATTGATGCCAACTTATCAAGGGTCGGTAAAGCTCCAACATGGCTCTCAAAACAAAAACCTTGTATCTCTCATGTTTTGATATCTTCCAAAACTTCTTCCAAGTCTCGCTAGTGTTCCCGAAGCAGTCTTTGTTAGCGAAAATGTATGCCGATTTGATAGAGAACATTATGCTTTTGTGAGCTTTCTAGATCAAAGTTTCATGTTTGCCAATGGAAAAGGGGAGTAATTCGCAAATTCTTGGTCGAGTCTGAATCAAATAATTCTTCCACCAAAGTTCTGTTCCAAATTCTAGTTCCAGAGACAAGAACGTCTGAAACTATGTGACAGTCTAGGGGCCTTAAAGCAGCGAGCGTAGAAGGATTAAAGGAAGCTCTAGGTATTCCCGAGGGTATCCAAGGAATCCATGGACCTAACAAGATTTCAATGCAACTACCGTCACCAATTTGAAAGAATCTAGCTACTGCAGCCACATGTTTTGCTGTGAGAATGCTTCTTCATACCAATATATCTCCACGTTTAGCTTCGACATCCCAAATTTGTACATTGCACCAGTACTTGTGTTTTAATGCCTGAACCCACATCGCGTCATCATTCTTTGCCATTTTCCAATAAAATTTTGCTAGTAATGCCTTGTTGAAATTCTTAAAACGTCAAAATCTGAGCTTGCCACAACTCTTAGGTTTACATATTAAGTCCCAGGTCTTCAAAGCAAAGGTATCTCTTTTTTTTTTTTGTTGCCACACCACCAGAAATGCCTAACCATGGAATTCATATCCTCACATACCTGCTTAGGCAATGCAAAATTGACATTGTATACTGTCGAATCACAAGGACACATGCCTTATTTAGAGTAGATTTCCCAACCCATTACAATAGTTTTGTTTACCAACCCCCAATCCGGCCTAGTACCTTTTCTTTGATGATCTTAAAATGCTTGGATTTGTTAAGGGAAAGGAAAATAGAGTTTCCTAAATATGCTCACTCCCCTTTATGAAACTTCAGAATTGAGAAGAGAATGCCTCTAGCACTCTATCCAGAGAAGTTCATTCAAGCCTGTCATATTCTTTGTGCATATCAATTTTTATCGCCATTAAGCCCTCTTTACCTTGCTTTCGTTTTATGATGTGGACCAACTCCTTAGCAAATACAGAATTCTCGAAAATCCATCTACCTTTAATGAAATCTATTTGGTAAGGTGAAATCTCTCTTTCTATCAGGGGCCAGAGCCGATTTGCAAGGAGTTTCGCAATGACTTTATAAGAGAAATTGCATAAACTTATGTTGGTTATCGGATTATATTAACTCGAAAAATTTTACAATTTTGATCAAATCAGAGTGGGGCAGTGGAATAAATTGACGCGGTAATTAAATTAATAATTAATTGAAAATGATAAAGTGGATCTCATGAATATATTGGGTTACAAAAATTTTTAATAAACAATTATCATATAATTAAATAGTAGGTGATCGAGGAAATTATACCATATATTTTTCTTGATATACGGATTACGTCGATTGGGCACCGTACATTGTGAGACTGCTAAAGTTTGGCTCGTGTCTGTCCTACGCTCACAAATAGTTTACTGATCACTTCTCGATACGGCAATCTTCTACTCCAATTATCAGATCTCACTAGAACACGAGTATGGGCTCTCTCTATTGTTTTTCTCACATAACAAGAGAAGAAAAACTTTCTCTTATCTTGTATAGGGGGCGGCGATTTTGGTCCGAGAGGAGGGAATACAACTTTTTTTCTTTTCACAAAGGCTAGATAGAAATTGGCAGAGTTTTAGTAAACCAACATGTAGAATGACTTAGGTTGTTATCTTTGACTACAAGTGATATATTTATAGACATAGGAATGGGTTAAAATTCGGCATTAGGGTTGGAATAGGATTATGATGTTTCCTGATTTCAAAAATAGGAAATATCCCTTTTAATTATTTTCAAAAATAATATTTGATCAAATAATTACATAATAATTTAAATGCACAAAAATTGGGATTTGAGAAATTTTTTCTTTCCTTTTTCTTAGCTCAAATATTCGGTCACTATAGAAAAATTAGGGCAATTATTTTTGTCAAAAATAAATTCTTATTTTTCTATTTTATCTAATATATCTAAATACACTTAAATAAAGATAATTCTCATTCTCCACATTACTTAAAAAATTCGCCCATCATAGTGACAAAATATTTGATTTTTTCAAATCCTAAACCAATTAGAATTTAAATCGAAAAATAAAATATCTCATATCTTATTTAAATTTATAATTACCTACTAATTAGATAATTGTTACTAAATTCTTTTTATATTTAACTTTTAAATATAAATCATAAATATCTCATATTTAAATGTATTATTAATTTATAAATTTAATAATTTAATTATCAAATTAAAAAATAATAATATCTAAAATACCCTCATAATTGGCGCCTACCACAAGAAAGGATCTTCTTGTGATATTTTTCTTATTTGTCGTCCAAAACACAAATAGTGAGAAAATAATTAATTATTAATTATTCAACGAGAATTTTAGTTCGAACTCCAATAAACTTGAAAAATTCAATTAAAACTCTTTAACGTAATTCTCTGTTTATTAATCCCGAGATTACTCCACTAAAAAATCGGAACTGAACTCTCGAACTACACAGATATTATTTATTCGATTAGCTCTACGAATAGTCCATTGATATATTCATTACATGATTATCGATCCTTCACTAATTGTTTCATAATCTAATCCAGGTGAAACTATAATTTTACCCCTTGATTACTTTTTTGACCTTAGGTGCCATTGAGTTCACTAGGAAACGGTTAATTCGTAATTACTTATGAATTAGAGCGCCTAAACCGTTTAGTTCCAGAAGTCAACGCATAAGGCAACTATTTTAACTATTTAGTTGTGAATTTAACATTTATAATTCACATTACCAGCCTGTATGAATTGCGGATTCCTAATGCAAGTCTTAGGTCCAATTACCTTTGGGCTTTAACGAACAAATTAATTAACTCGTCAATCCATTAATGAGAGATCCTTACTCTTTGATCTATCATGAGCTAATTTAAATATGTTAATTTATAATTTCAATCTTCTTTTACGTAAAATTCTTTACATACTAAAATTATAACCGTGCGAAATATTTTAGATTTTGATAAAAATTCATTTTATAATAAAATAAAAAGAAAACAAAATCAACAAATAACTACTTCTTTTATTAATATTCAAAAAATGATTATTACATCTGATATTAAGGGCATATTCCTAACAACTTATAGGTCTGAACTTATCAAAATCAACTGCGCCTTGGCATTTGGGTATTAGAGTGATGAAAATGTGATTTATCTCTCGCGTGAACTTCCCGAAACAAAAGAATTCCTTTACGAAATCAACTACCTATCCTCTAACGATCGACTAGTACTTCTTGTAAAAACAACCAGACATATCATCGGGCCTTGGAGCTTGAGAGGGCGCATTTCTCAAACTACTCTTCCGACCTCCTATTAATTCGAGACACGACAGATCATCTCATTATCTGCATCTTGTATCACACGAAGAAGTAAATCCTCTAGAGAGTACTCCGTCTGTGGGTTCAAGGACTTGAACATGTGTGTAAGATTTTGAAGCAAGAATGATCCTATACTTTTTCTGTATATCAACGATTCTTGTAGGGCTTCATGGTTATGGCCAATGAAATTCCTTTGTCTACGAATGACCGTAGAAGCATGGAAGAATCGAGAATTCGCATCTCCCTATTGAAGTCACAATTATTGTGACTTCTGACACCATATATTCTCGAGATGGCAATTAACCTCATCCAATTCCAACTGAATCCCAACTTATTCTTGTCTAGTAACCATTTGAGACTGAAGCAAGATAACCGCTCCTCAAGATTACGCCACTGTAGCTGGTAGTTCCCGAAAACCATCATGTTCCACCATTTTAGTGCCAGTTTGGTGTTTCGTATCTTTGCACATAGTTTGAAGCTCTCAAAGCCACTAGTAATAATGTTCCATGCATTCTGTATAACCTCCTCGTATCGTGGATCAAGGATCCACATTTTTATAAACCTAAATGGCTTAGGTAGGCTTTCCCGATCCAAATATGTGTCAAGTACTATTTGAGAATGATATGAAATTGTCATCACGTGGTTTATCAAACCCGTCAACGGGTATTTTAGGCACCATTCAACGCTTTCGACGGCCCGATTAAGTCTCTCTCGAATATGGTCTTCAAAGTCTCGGCCATTATTCTAAGTGAAAAAGAACTAATACATCATATGTCTACTCAACCCGTGTCATCAAGGAAGTTCCTTAGAGCATTATCACCCCTACTTGTGATTCAGCATCCTCCTGGCTTCTCCGAGTCAGATAGTACTTGGTTAAGATCCCCCATTATCATTCACATACCATCGACACGATCCACTTCAGCTGCTAAGCTTTCCAAGAATGCCCTATTAAGGCCCGCATAAAGAGGGCCATGGATACAATATAGAGACCACTCTTTAGTTTCTCCATTGTCAAATTTTTTTTGTATGTATAAACGTCAAAACCTGTAACCAGACCCAGCTCTTCCACATTAAGCACAATCCTCTTGTTAAGCCGATAGGTTCGAACACACTACATCCAGAAATCCCCAATTCATGTTTCAATCTCGTAACCCTCCTACCCCAATTTTCATCTCCATTAGGAAAACACAACCAGGCTTGTGTTTTCGCAAAAGGGTGCGTATGCCCTTTTGTGCCGGAGGTCTCACAAGACCCCGACAATTCCAGGCTAGGTACCTCATTTATGGGGTGGGGGCTTGATAAGACCCACCTCCTCGGCCATTCTAAAATTTGACTCCACTGCAACATCTCTTGGCTCAGAGTGAACCACCAGTATTCTTGCTGGGACTTGATTGTTTCCCTCCTCTGTCTTCTCTAGTAGCAAATCTAAGTTTTGAGGTTTGACCTTGCTCTCA
Source organism: Boehmeria nivea var. tenacissima (assembly GCA_018132145.1). Classification (NCBI taxonomy): domain Eukaryota; kingdom Viridiplantae; phylum Streptophyta; class Magnoliopsida; order Rosales; family Urticaceae; genus Boehmeria; species Boehmeria nivea. The sequence continues at coordinate 2,387,712 of CM030886.1, forward strand.
TTAATTCTAGCCCACTTCTTCTACCGAGATGAGTTAGAACCTTTCTCTTGTTTCTCTACTAAAAAAGCCAATTTGTTATTCTCGGGAAAGGGAAGGGATGGTACTACAAAGTTGGGGACCTTAGTTGGAGGCTTATGGTCATTTTGTTGAGGGAAGAAGGTAATTGGAGTTTGGTCTTTTCATTTTTTAGAGCCCAATGCTTGGGCCAAGAGGTCATTAAAAGAGATGGGCTCACCCACCAAAGTTGGTTGGGCCTGGTAGATCGAACTCGGTTAGGTTTCCCAAATTCCCTAATTATCTCACAAGTAGAGGGGCCTTTAGGAAGTGGAAGGGCGAGAACCTCAGGAAAATCATGTGAGGACCAAGATTTGCATACCTTACGATGAGGACCATCCTCACATTGCCTTAAAGTGGGACCCGTACTAGGTAGTGCGATTTGCAATGGCAGCGCGTTCACCTCGATAGTTGTCTGGATACAGTCTTGACTGTTCTGAGTATCAGAAAAAATAGGTGTCATTAGCATAACTGCGTGCAAACTACCCGTACTGACTGGTAGTACAACCTTGTCGACAATGTACCACTCAGTCTCGGAGAGTGCACTGTCGGTCAGAATCTTAGTTGTAGCTGCTGATGGTTCATTCGCCAATGTCTAGTTATCCTTTTTCGCTATCAGAGTGGAGTCTTGCATCCCAATTTCACTCTTAGAGTCACTCTTCCACTTTGCGCAACTTGTTCGCAAAGTGCCGCTCGAAACTCCTATTCTACTATTTCTTTATTAGCCGAGATAGAGAGATTTTGAAACTTGCTTTCCTATTCTTCTAAACCTTTAATAACATTCCCAATATATTTCGAGATACTGTGTCCATCCCCCCATTCAATCCTCAATCATAGCCCATGTTTTCGAGCCACCCTTCCCGTGGCGAGACCAACTTAGCCATTGTAGCAACGCATATACTACGCTTGTGTCACAGGCGACTATAAACAAATAAGAACAATGATAGCTTGTCAAACTCTATCTGAACCCACATTTCCACTCCATCAGGTCTAGGTTGGAATAAATCGACGAGTAATAGCTGGTCTATTTTAACATCGGCTCGAAATCAGAGGTACCTCATATTGGATTTGACCCTGGGTTTTCTCTTCTGGACTTCCAATAGTAGACCCACCTCTGTTGCCACTTAAGTTAGATTTTCCTCAATTAAAAAAGGCCATGATAGGCCATGAGCTTGGATTCATAAAGTCGAGTGCGAAAACTCCACTATATAATTAAGTTAATTACCACTAGCTTCCATTATGTAAGTAATTGAATCACTTCGTGTTGTTGTAAATAAATCAGGAATAAAGTTACCAAACAATTTGTTAGGTTGAGTCGTGGACTAGGTCGCTCCCTTTAAGACGTTCCCAAGGTTATGCAAGCAGTCTACAGCCACGTCGTCCCTAGAATAAAACAGCCCAAAAACACCTCTGTCTCGGCGACCTCTGTATGGAAGATCGCCAGAAAAACGATGCATCCAAACTGCGTACTAGTTGCTCAGAAAATAGTAAAATAAATGCAGAAAAATATAAAGCATGTTTGAGAGCGAACTGTATTCGTTTCTGTATTTTTTTGGTGTGGTAAACTGAGTGTAATCGATCTATTTTTATAGGCAATTTGAACCAACGGGCCTAAGGAATATTAAACGGGCAAAAAAAGAACAGGTAAAAAAAATATGCAAAGGGAAGGTGGACGTGAACGTGGAGAAAAATGTGTGAAGACCAAAATGGGTGGGTCTGAAGAATGGGTCTGAATGGGCCTTTGGAACGGGTCAGATTTGACTTGGTTCGAATAAAAAATAATAATAATAATAAATTAAATGAATTTTTAATAAAAAATAATATTTCCACCACCCCCACACCACACCTGCCCGACCGGACGGACGGTGGTGGCAGAGCGAGCGCGTGTGTTGTAGTGTAGGCCAATCTACGTCCTCACCCCTCCACAAAACTGGGTACCCTTAGGGCCCAATTACAAGTCTCAAACCAATTGTATTTAAACACTACAAAAAGCTTATCTCTTTTCTATATGGGACTTTCTTTTAGGTAAGGGAATACAATACCCATTCATTCCCTTTGAAAATTCACACACAAGTTCCAACAATCCCCTACTTGAACTTTTTTTTTTATAAATATTTTCATCGAGCTATATACAGTATGTACGCATAGTATAGGTTGCACATAAGCAAAGGTGTATTTTAACTTGAACCTTTATGTAGTGAAGATATTTCAAATTTTACTAGAGTAACACGTAGTTTTGAACTCTATCTCTAACAATATCCCACACACAAGCCTACCAGGGTGCGTCTAAAGCCCGTGCTTTACGGCCATGCATGTATATCCCTGTATAGTGAATGCTCTAGAGAGTTTGCCCTAAAATTCCATAGGAAGCGGCCACACTTCCACATTCCCATAGGTGAGTCTATCAAGAGAACTCTTGTAGCTAGGTTCTCCACTCCACATAGAGTATAGATCTCATTAAGAGTATAACAACTCATTCTCATATCATCACTTCAGGATGTCATGCTACATAGGAATGGAACATTTAATCAAGTTTTGTAGCATGATTCTTCACTAATCACTTTACAACTTGTTGTTACCCATTGAACCTATTTCTTGGGATCTCCAGTGTGTAGGTTGGGTTACCATCATAAGTGATTCATCAATCCAAAGGCCTTAGTTCCATTCTTTTCGAGGTTTTAAAAACCTTTTCTCTAGTCAGTCCTTTCATCAAAGGATCAGCTAGGTTGTCATCAATTCGTACATGATCCACTCTTATAGCTCCATTCGTAAGATATTCTGTAACGGTGCTATGAGACTAATTTGTCACTTCTTGCCATTATAATATCGAGTTTGTACTTTTGCAATAGCCGCGGTACTATCGCAATGGATCAAGACAGCCGAAATCGGTTTATACCAAAACAGGATATCAGATAAAGACTTCTCAACCAGCCCGCTTCTTCACTAGTTGAAGCTAGTGCAATCATCTCAGACTCCATCATTGATTGTCCTAAAATAGTATGTTTCTTGGATTTTTAAGAGACAGCCCCACCAGCTATGCTAAATAGATAGCCACTGGTTGCCTTGGAGTAATCTAAAAGTGTGTTCCAATCAGCATCGCTGAAGCCTTCGAGGATTGCGGGAAACTTCTAATAATAAAATCCAAGGTTCATCGTTCTCTTAAGGTACCTAAAAACAATTTGAATGTATCAAAAGCCTCATTTTTGTTTTTCATGAGATAAACAAAAGTAAATTCAGAGCAATTGTCAATGAATGTGATAAAATATCGTTTGCCATTTCCTGTTAAAATGCCATCAAGTTCACAAATATCAGAATGAATTAAATCCAGACTCAGAAACTCTTTCAGCAGATTTGTGTGGTGCTTCAGTAATCTTGGCTTAACTACAAAATTCGCATTTTTCAAAATCATTTAGAGATAGTGTAGGAATTAGTTCTAAGCTACTCATATTTTTTATAATGCGCTTGTTAACGTGACAAAGTCTAGCATGCCAAGAGTTAAAAGAACACAACATGTAAGTAGAAGAAGAAATTTTATTAGCTTCAACATTCAATTTGAACATTCCATTAGTAGCATACCCATTTCCCTCAAAAACATTAATTTTGGTAAGAGTGTAAAAATCCCCCCAAAAGTTTAAGTAAAGCCAGCCTTATTGAGAAGATAGCCTGAAACTAAGTTCTTCCTAATCTCAGGAGAGTGCAGGACTTCCTTCAACACGATAGTCTTTCCAGAGGTAAACTTCAGCTCCACGTCTCTAGTTCCAGCAACAATAGTAGTATGAGAATTACCGAGCAGCGCCTTCTTGTCTTCAACTTTGGAATAAGTCTTGAACAAGGACCGACCATAGCAGACATGCTGGGCTGCACTAGTGTCTACCAATCACCCTACGGATCCCTCGACAACATTGATCTTAGAGATCATAGCAACGAGTTGCTCTTCAGTCAAGTTCGCCTGTAGGGCAGCACGATACCTGTTGCGACAATTCCTGGCCTTATGGCCTGGCCTTTGACAAGTATAGTATATAATCTGTCCTGGATCATTTCTTGAAGGGGGCTACTGAGACTTATGGTTGTTGCGGTTCTGGTTGTGGTTGTTGTGACTTTGGTTGTTGTTGTTGCGGTTCTGGTTGTGGTTGTTGTTGTTTGGTTTTCTTTTCATGGGTTTCCTATTGGATTTCAGAACTACAGCAGCGGATTTGGAAATAGTAAGAACTTCCTCCATTTGGTCTTGTTTACGGGCTTCTTCCTCAATCCTAAGGCGAGTAATCAGACTTTTTAGGGAAAACTCTTTGGTTTTGTGCCTAAGGGAATTCTTAAACTCTTTCCAATTAGACGGCAGTTTATCTACGATAACAGCTACTTGGAATTGCTCATCAAGATTCATTCCTTTAGAGACGATCTCATGTGCGATCTTCTACAGCTCGTGCGACTGAACTTCCATAGGCTTGTCATAGGTCATTTGGTATTTAAGGTAGCGACTGACAGCATACTTCTTGGATCCAGCTTCCTAGGTGTCGTACTTCTTTTGAAGTGCCTCCCAAATGTCATTCGTCGTAGACTTGTCAGAGTTGTAGAAGTCGTACAGATAGTCAGACAGACCATTAAGCATATAATTCTTGCACAAAAAGTCATCCTCTTCCCAATACTCAATATCCTTAAGCAATTCATCATTAGCTTCCTCATCATCTTTGGGTAAAACGGGTTTTTCAGATGTGAGAACATAAGCTCTTTTCTTAGTGGTTAAATAGAAAAGCATTTTCTGTTTCCATCTCTTAAAGTGCAGACCCTCAAAACGAAATGGCTTATCTAAATCAACAGATTTCTCAGAAGTAGACATAGTAGAATAAAAATTCTTAAAATTATTGTTGCAAATAAAACAGGAATGAAGTTATCAAATAATTTCTTGGGTTGAGTCGCGGACTAGGTCGCTCTCTTTAAGATGTTTCGCGGCCCTGCCCAAGATTGTGCAAGCAATCTACAGCCACGTCGTCCCTAGGATAAAACAACCCAGGATCACCTCTATCTCGGCGGCCTCTGCACGGAAGATCACTGGAAAAACGATGCACCCAAACTGCTTACTAGTTGCTCGAAAAACAGTAAAATAAACGCATAAAAATATAAAGCAGTTTGAGAGAGAACTGTATTCGTTTTCGTATTTTTTTGGCGTGGTAAGCTGAGTGTAATGGTTATGTTTTTATAGGAAATCTGAACCAACGGGCCTGAGGAATAATAACGGGTAAAAGAACGTGCGAAGGGAAGGTGGACGTGAACGTGGAGAAAAATATGAGAAGACCAGAATGGGTCTAAAGAACGGGTCTGAATGGGTCTTCGGAACGGTTTAGATTGGACTTGATTTAGATAAAAAAAATAGTAATAATAACTTAAATAAATTTTAATAAAAAATAATATTTCCACCACACGCACCCGACCGGATGACGGCAGCGTGCGCGTGTAGTAGTGTACACTAATCTGCATCCTCACCCCTCCACAAAACTAGGTGGGGTTGAGGTCCAACCCCAAGTCTCAAACCATTTGGTGGGTGTTTGGTTCGCGGGTATCTTAAACAAGAGAATGGTAATATTAAAGATTATCATGTTTGGTAAGTAGCAATCTTAAATTTAGATTCCCGGATATTTTATTCCAAGAAATTAGATACCCTTAAAACATGGTAATCTAAAACCCTTACAATTGGTGGTTTTCATATTACCTTAATCATTTAAACACGAAAATTCTATAAAATTTACTCTATCTATCCTTTAAAAAAAACGTACAAATTTAAACAAATAATTATTGAATAGGTCTCCACCATTCTCTCACGCATCCACTTTTTCCTTATTCCACACCTTATTTTTTACTTCTTCTCTCACGTCAACCCCCTAGGTCCCACCTTATTTTTAACCCACTACCGACCCTTCTTCTTCTCTCGTCCTCCCAACTCAGACGACCTCGCTCTCCTCTGCCGCGGACTCGCAGCGCTGGCGAAGAAGATCGACGGCGGCGAGCCTCGGCTGAGCAAAATGCTGGTGAAGGTGGGGGTGGAGAGGAGCTCGGGGCCGGTATAGGTGGTGGTGTCGACGGAGGAGACGGTCAGAGACCTGATCAAGCGGGTGGTGGAGATTTACACCGCCGAGAAGCGTAGGCTGTTGCTGCCGGAGACCAATCCGCACCATTTCGAATTGGGCTCTTCCTTTGCATGGACACAGTTAATGGAATTATTGTTGTTGTAGTTTTGTACTATATATACGACTATCGATATTGGGATTTTCTTTTTTAATTTGTTATAGAAATTGTATATGTAGAGCTTTGGATAATCAGGTAACTACTCAACTATGTATGTACAAATTGAAGATCATCATTGTCGATGTTATACGAATTATCATTAATTACTAGCTATCATCACACCTGCTTGAACTTTTTAACACTTAATTGTGATATTTAGTTATTAAATCAAATCAGTGGGTAAAATAATATCAGATTTGGCCAAGTTAGTGGGTAAACTATCTCATTGAAGATCAACAGAGACGGTATGAAAAAAATTGCTTGCTCAAACCATCAAGCAGTTTGGAACACTTGAAGAAGATCAAATCACAAATATGGCCACACATGCATTTTGAAGGGAAGATAATTTCAATATGTCTAGTTTATCTCGTTGTTTCTCTAAGTCAAAAGATTTGGATATACACTCACCTCTTAGTTTAGAAAAAAAAAAGAAGAAAATTAATATTATAAATCGTGGTAGGCTGGTAGTACTGGCCAAATTTAAGGTGTTAGGCCTGATTGGATTTACATGTCATTTTTACCACATGTCATTTTCCTTCCTGTTTATTTATTTTTATGTAAGAATATTATTGTCTTTTGTTTTAAATAACATTCTATACTCAATTAATTTAATATTCTTAGAAATGTTATTAAATATTATCATTAATAACCAAACACAATAATTTAAGATTCTCAGAATCAGATTACTATAATAAGATTTTTAATCATTTGATATAATTAGATTATCACGTACCAAACGGTCCATTGTATTTAAACACTACAAAATGTTTGTCTATTTTCTATGTGAGACTTTCTTTTAGGCGAGGGAATACAAGACCCATTCATTCTTTTCCAACACTTTGATATTTTATTATATTTTTTAAAAAATTGGATTTTAATTTAAATGAAGTGTTGAAATTGGATAGTCATTATAATTTATCCATTCTTCAAATTAAATCGAAGATTTTGGAGACCAAAAATATTACGCCTTATTATATAGGGGGCTATTTGTTACGTATGATATAATTACGGGACTAAATTTGAAATTTCAACTCAGGAAAAAGGGATCGGAATCTTTTGGGCTAAAAGTTGTCAGATTGTCAGAATCAACGGCCAGGATTCCAGGGCCACCAGCTATAAAATCACTCTCCACGCATTTCCTCTCCTCAGCCACCATTTTCACTCTCTCTCACTCTCTCTCTATCTCTCTCTCTCCCATTTCCGCTGAAAGCAAAAGCCCAGACAGAGAGACTCAGAGAAGCCAAGCTTCAAGGTCGCCATGTGTGGAATATTGGCCGTCTTTGGTTGCGTTGACAACTCTCAGGCCAAACGCTCTCGTATCATCGAATTGTCTCGGAGGTGATCGATTATATCAGCATAATATATATATATATATATATATATATATATGAATATTTTTAGCTTTTTATTGTTTCAACTTTCCATTTCTTCGTCCGATTATGAGCGTTCGAATCTCACATTGTTCATGCATTTCGTTTTATAAAGCTGGAGTTTCACTGTTATATGTGTGTATATATATATATTTTTTCATTCATGTAATCGTGTTTGGTAGTTCTCTTTCTTGCTCTGATTATGAGCTCTTTAGTTGTTTAATTTGAGTTATAGTCCAAAATAGAATGGTGAAAAATACTGTTGCAATGCTTATTTATTGCAATGTACTTGAGCATCGAAAGGATATTCCTTTATTGGAATTGACACTGAGGAAGTAGTCTAGCATCGACATTGAAGTTTCGAAATCCATTTTCTTTTGTTCTTTTTTTTTTTTTTTGGGTTGAGATATGTTTGGTTGTGATGCGATTTAGATTTTTGAATTATGGAAGTAAGAGGAATGCTGGAGATAAAGATGTGGCCTTTACTTAGTTATAAATCACAATTATCAATGTACATACTTTTGTTTCTTTCAATATATAATTGGGAAATCATTTTGGCTTCTATTTTCCGGCCAAAAAATTCTGCTCATGTATCATTTCTCATGGAGTAATCTGTTAATGTTTTGAGGGTGTTGCTGTTTTTGTCATTGAGTTGTCGGAATTGATTATTTTGGCTTGAAATTGTAGGCTGCGTCATAGAGGTCCTGATTGGAGTGGCTTGCATTGTCATGGCGATTGTTATCTTGCTCATCAACGGTTAGCCATTGTCGACCCCACTTCAGGGGATCAACCACTCTACAATGAGGACAAGACGGTCATCGTCACGGTACTTCCTTTACCAGTGTTGTAATAGTTTTCGACATGAAGATTGGCATAACACAAGGGGTAACAAGTTCTCATTAAATAGAAGAAGCATTACTGTTGACAAGCATATTTAGATGACTTTGTGCATATGTTTATGGTTCTCAACATAAAAAATTTCCTGTAGGAGAATATACTCACAGCTTAGCTTTTTTATTTTATATATATATTGTTTATTTTGCAATAGTTATTTTCTTCAGATGTAATATCATAAAAGGATTGACTTGTCGCCTAAACTCATATGTTGTTTTGTTGAAACTGTGGTTTAAGGTTAATGGCGAGATATATAACCACAAGGAATTAAGAGAGAAGCTGAAGCCACGTCATCAATTTCGAACGGGTAGCGACTGTGAAGTCATTGCCCATCTTGTAAGTCATTAAGAAAGTATTTATATTATTTATCTGTGATTAATGAAGAACTTTTTTTGGAAATTAGATATTGCTCCTCTGCCTCTTTCATTTCTTCTTTTGTTCCTCTTTTTTTTTTTCTTTTTTTCCTTTTTTTCCTTTTCGTTTTTCCTTTTGGTCATAATTTAGAATATTTTCATCCCAGTATGAAGAATATGGAGAGGATTTTGTGGACATGTTGGACGGCATGTTTTCCTTTGTACTTCTTGACACCCGAGACAATAGTTTTATTGCGGCTCGAGATGCTATTGGTATTACCCCTCTTTACATGGGCTGGGGTCTTGATGGTATGTAACTTTTATTATTGTAACCGTCTGATAATAATAATTAGTTCTTTAATTTTTCAGTCTCTGATTCTCTAGTAAGAGAAAAGGTTAGCACTTCGGGAAAGGATTTGCTCGCTTTATATAATAATTAACAATAATGCATGCTTAGGCAGTCCACGAGTAATTTATTTTATAATCTTCTACCTTGCGCTGATTTGGATTTTGTCTTGCAGTTAGAAATGCATATACATAGATGATATATATGTAAACATAAACTGGAAAAGAGTATTCTTTGACGAAGTTCTTGATCATCTGCAGGATCAATATGGTTTGCTTCAGAAATGAAAGCTTTAAGTGACGACTGTGAGAGATTCATATCGTTTCTTCCTGGGCATATATACTCCAGCAAGCAAGGTATGGGTTTATAAATGTATCAAGAACTTAAGTTCATTATTTGATTAATTCCGGAGAGAATTAATTTCCCATTCTCTTTGCTTCAGGAGAGAAATTTCTTTTTCTGGTTTTGGTATTTCTTTGAGAATTTTTACTGTGCTTGTTGCATTTTGTTCTCTTTTTGGTTCTTGTTTAATTCCTAATTGCTGATGTTTGATTAATTCGCGTCTCTGTAGGAGAGCTGAGAAGGTGGTACAACCCACCATGGTACTCGGAGCAAATCCCCTCAACTTCTTATGATCCAATTGTTCTTCGAAAGGCATTTGAGAAGGTTTGCTTTGAACTTATGTTATTTTCACTGTACAGTTTAATTGTAATATCAATTGGTTACAAGCACCTTTTTTTTTTTTTTTTTTGCAACTTTTTTTTTTTTTTTGGGTAATTGAGAGCTATCTTACTATGTACTGACTGACTTGAGGTGCCCTTTACATGTCAAATAATTACGTTAGCATATCCACAGAGATCATTCTTGCAAAGGAAATGATTTGAGCAATGCTTTATGTCCCCACTTGTACTTTGGAAATTTCAGGAGTTAGTTGATGTAATCATGGACAAATTTCGATAATATCTTGGGGAATAGAGTAATGGAATTCTTATTTAGTCCAAAATGAGTATGTTTTAGATTGTGGTTGAAGCGCATTAGGGTCTATTTACTCGTTAATAAAATAGTTGGATCCCTAGAAGCATCCCACTCAAAGAGTAACTAGACACTTCTCCACAATTTTATATTTTTCAACATTAGAATAGAATCAGAGCATTTCAAATGTAGTGAATACTTCATAACATTGTTCTTTTTTGAAATCTGGCAGGCTGTTATCAAGAGACTTATGACAGATGTACCATTTGGTGTGCTTTTGTCTGGAGGCCTGGATTCGTCACTTGTTGCAGCGGTAGCTTCTCGGCATTTAGCTGATTCAGAGTCTGCTTGGCAATGGGGATCTCAGTTGCACACCTTCTGCGTTGGTTTGAAGGTCGGTACATATTTTGTGTTGGATAGCAAACTCTTTTTACATTCATTTCCTTTTGTATCTTTTCCGCTTGGCAAGGATCTGACCTTGTTGTTATTTTAAAAAGAATCTTGGTTCAGTCTGATAATATCTTACCAAACTGTAGGTCTGACGTTTGAGCAATAAAACAGAAAGAAGTTGGTCAACTGATTCTAATTTTCAATTATCCAAGAATCTTTGGCTTTGAGTACTACCTATATCATGAGTAATATTAAATTGAAAGATCATTTAGAGACTCCGATTATATGGTGCAAAACCCATAAGTTGATAGTGTAAGCCAGTTTATAAACTTGGAGCTCTGTAAAAATAAGTAACAAGAGGTAACTGTTTATCACTTGAAGTGAATGCCAGTTCATGGGTCATGCCAGTTGCCTTAAGTGCTATTGAAGGAGTCGGCATGGTTTATCACACTAAATTGATTTTAAAGCATCCAGTAATTCACTTGGTTTTGGATGTTTATGTAATCATATGCTTCAGTACTGGCAAGTGAGAAATCATGCTTTCCATTCATTCAGGGGTCTCCTGATCTAAAAGCTGCACAAGAGGTAGCAGATTATCTTGGAACTCGTCATCATGAGTTTCACTTCACTGTTCAGGTGATCCTCTCTGTTCTCAGGTTAAATTGCTCCATGATTAAAAAGACAAAGGACTGACTGTTTCCTTCATTTTCATTTCAGGAAGGCATTGATGCAATTGAGGAAGTCATCTACCACATTGAAACCTATGATGTAACAACGATCAGAGCTAGTACTCCCATGTTTCTTATGTCTAGAAAAATTAAATCTTTGGGAGTGAAGATGGTTCTTTCTGGGGAAGGTTCGGATGAAATTTTTGGTGGTTACTTATATTTCCACAAGGCACCTAACAAGGAGGAGTTTCACCAAGAAACATGTCGGAAGGTATTTTATTTGAACAATCACTGCCTTATCTACTTCCTAATGTTGTTCCTTTTCATGTCTTGTTTAATGGCATGCCTTTCATAGCATCATGTACTACAAGTTTCAATGCTGCTGGATTTTTTAATACTACCAGGTATTACCACCTCTTGAAAACTACTAATGACTGTTTTCACCAACAGATCAAAGCTCTTCATCTTTATGACTGCCTGAGAGCCAATAAATCAACTTCAGCTTGGGGGCTTGAGGCTCGTGTACCCTTTCTAGATAAAGAATTTATCAGCATTGCCATGAGCATTGATCCAGAATGGAAAATGGTAAAACATTTTGACAGTTGTATGATATTTGTTGATTAGAACTTTATTGTTGGGGAGCTGTGCTATTTATCGAATCCTACCATTTAGTATAAACAGCTCATATTAAAGGACGGTGTTTGTTTGGGGCTATATTTCTAACATATCTCAGTTCTCCACTTTGCAAAATTTTGATTTCTATTTTCACACATGATGATAGTCTTGTACATCCATGCGTATTGCATTGTTTATGCCTGTATGCCCTATTACTTGTAGTTCAGATAATTGTTAAGAATATTGTGTCTATATATACTTGGCTAACATTTGACATAGTATTTAGATCCATCAGAAGTAGTTCTTTGAGTATTGGGATATTTACCTTTGGCATTTGTAAGTTTTTGAACTACTTATATGGAACCAGATGATTATGAAAGCTAAATCAATCTCAAATCTTACTAAGCTTTTTGCAAATGTATTACTAAGAATAATTAATTATAGAATTCATAGCTTTGAAGTTCAAATCTTGCCCAAGAGAAAAGTTCATCCCATCAGGCCGTAATGCAAAAAATATGTGTTGTCAATAAAGTTTTATAATTTATATTTTTTATTTGGTTAGTGACGAAGCAGTTAAACATTTATGAAATCGTAAGTCCTGCTTTTTCTTTTTGTTTTTTTTATTTTTCCCATTATATGATTGTAATACCAAGTGCTTTCACACTGACAACTACAGATTCGGCCTGATCTTGGAAGAATTGAGAAGTGGATCTTACGTAATGCATTTGATGATGACGAGAAGCCATATTTGCCGAAGGTTTGTGATTGTCTGGTTTTTCAGTTATGCTCGTCCAATTAAATGACCAACAAATCTTCGACAGTTTATGTTGCTTGTGTTGCCTTGCATGACTTTTATTATGTTTGATTGATTGAAATTGAGGGGGTTTTTTTCTCCCTTTCTGGACTAAGAAATTGGAGTCTCTTATATCTGTAATCCTTACAAAACACATTTGTGTGCTTTTCTCTCCTGCCATGTAGCACATATTGTACCGGCAGAAGGAACAATTCAGTGATGGCGTGGGATATAGTTGGATTGATGGCCTGAAGGATCATGCAAACAAGCAAGTAGGACTTCTACTTGTGGTCATTGAGATATGACTTTGCTCTTTTCATTTTGAGATATTTCATTTTGATCTGTAATACCTATAGCTCTATAGTTTATATGCAGATGTGTCAGCTAGTTCCCTTTTGACTCTATTTTTGGCGTAATTGACCAGGTAACCGATGCAATGCTGACACACGCAAGCTTTATTTATCCTGAAAATACTCCTACCACAAAAGAGGGATACTATTACAGGACTATATTTGAGAAGTTCTTCCCCAAGGTGGGATTATGACTATATGGTTATAACGGTTACAATGAGATTCTTTTAAATAAGTTCACATGTATTAGAACAAAGCATCACTCTTTTCAGTAATTAGTGATTCAACTGGCTGGTTTTTGGACAGAATGCTGCAAGATCAACTGTTCCCGGTGGTCCAAGTGTGGCATGTAGTACTGCTAAAGCTGTCGAATGGGATGCATCGTGGTCCAAAAATCCAGACCCATCAGGCCGTGCTGCTCTTGGTGTTCACGCGGCAGCTTATGAGGAGTCGTTGGATGGTAAGGATGCAGATGTTCTGAGCGGGTCTCCCCAGAAACTTCGAGAAGGGATTGTTGAGCAAGCTGCAACAGTTGTTTGATCATATGTTGTTTTGAAATTCCTAATCTAGCTATCAACAATTTCTGGCTTTGCTTGCAATGGAAAAGGTATTGCATATTATCATCAGCATTTGGTCTTTTAAGTTTTGGGAAATATAAGACATGGTCATTCCGTTTAGGTGATTTTAAAGTATGACCAATGTTTTCAATTATTAAGAATTAGTCATCAAGTCGTTATCAAGATGGAGTTCACCTATGCATCGAACTATGACTATTTTCTTAATTTCTTGAAACATAGGCTAAATTTAAAAATTGCCTTTTAGAAAGTGACCTATTTAGTTAATTGACCCTTAAGTTATTGCCTATGTTATTTGGAAAATACTAAATTCCTTGATTATTATTCGGCAATCAGAGTTCGAACACTCAATTGTCGTATAAGAAGGTATTTAAAAAGTGATAGAATGTGGTACTTTGGTATATCCTCCTATTTGTTAGGACTTTCTCAGTTATATTTTTCGAACTGTTTTATTACACTTTGAATTTGATCACAGAGTTTTATACGGGTTTGGTCTTCTGTTTTTGGCAGATCCAGCAGCAAGAAGAATTATAACTTGAGTTTGATCAGGCCTTAAAGAACTGTATATTTGCTCTCAAGACTGTTTGATTTCACATGTTCTGGATAAAATTGAACTTTAAGCTTTTGCTTGTTCAAATCCTTCCTTGGGCTTCTCATGTGTAAATTTCTTAGGAAACATTGGAAGTTTTTGTGTCATGTAATGTTTGTCCTCTCTTAACCGCATCTTGTTGTTTAATCTTGTATTTCGTTAGCCTGAGTCTGAAATAGTTTTCTTCTTATGTTTAATCTTAATAAAATGCTTTCTAAGCTTGTGTTTTAGGTATGCATATACATATAATTTTTAGATCCATTTAAAGAAAATTCCAGAATTTTTTCTCTATTATGCAAGGATTGATTCTGGTAGATAAAATTGATAATTGAACCATTTTATTCAAAATGTATTGATGAATTCATTGATATATATGTTCGGGTCAGTTAGGTAAATAGTCATTTTTTACTGTGCGTTTTAAAAAAATAGCCGTAGTTTTAAAAAATTTAAAAACTACCTATAATACATGTAAGAAATTTCTGATAAGAATAAAATTAAATATAAAAATTTCTGAAATGGCTGGTTTTTAAATTTTTTGAAACTGTAACTATTTTTTAAAATCATTTTGTAAATAGTTGCTATTTTCTTAAAATTCCATATATATTCTATCATTCGATTATATTTAAATATCTATAACATTTGACTCTATTTATATCACACGATATTGACGATATAAGATAACAAATAAAATGATGATATGGCATAGTAATTTGAATTTTTTTTTTAAATAATTAGGAGAAGAGAGAACAAATTCGACACTTCTTTATTCAAAATTTTCTCGTGTATTATTTTTTTATATTTTTATTTTTGAATATGTATGAAAACTTGAGGTCTCATACGACCTCGAGAAGAATATAATATCAAGGTTATAAAGTGACATGATCAAGCTGAAGCGACATAGGGCACTTAAGCTTCTTGGGAGAAATACTAAAAAAGAAAAAAAAAAAAAAGGAAAACAAACAAAAGAAAATAGAAAACAACATTCTTCTCTCTCTTGATTATTCTACAAGAGGATCGGCCTTGGGGTCATCAGCAGGAGGCGGTAGCACAAATTAAAGCTCACTAGGACAAGGATGAGGAATTGTGCGAGGAAGGCTAGCCGACGGCTATCCCCGCGATGAAGTAGATTGAGCAATTGGATTTCTTCATCTCGATGCACATTGCACTCGGGGTGTGTAGCATAAAGTCAGGCGAGAGTGAGATTCAGCCAAGTTTCTGCCCATCGATAGAACTTAAAGCCTTCAACTTAGCAAATTCGACAGAGGCCTTGAAATTGGCCATCACTAAGAGAGCACGGTGTCACGTCCCGCGACATTTTCCTTAAATTTCCCGCAAGACATTCGTTGAAGCCTCTGGAGTTCTCTAGATTATTCTTGAAGTATTGAAATCAAATTGGAATAGTCTAGAAGACCCTAGAGTGATGCAGAAATGTTCTAGAAAGTTCCATAACTTTCTACAAGGTTCTACAAGATTCTAGAACTGTCCAGAATGATCTAGAATTGACTAGAACTATCCAGAAAGATCTAGAATGACTAGAACTTTCGGGAAGTCTCTAGAAGACTCTGGAACACTCTAGAAGTCTCCGGAAGACTCTAGAAGATTTGGAAATACTCTAGAACTTTCTAGAACATCAGAGACAACTTATACGTACTAGTATATTGTAGACTTCTCCAGAACTTTCTTTACTTTGTAAGAATAGTCTAGGAGCTTACTAGAATATTCTAGGCTAGGTATATTTCTATATAATTCTAGAATATTCAAAGGATGGCCTTTGGCCTATAAATAGGGGAATGCCCCTCATTTGCCATCCATCCTTCAAGATCCTCCAAGACACTCTAAATCCCTCAAAAGCTCTAAGGGTTGTAAAGTGTACTTACATAATACAAGTTCTCTTGTTTCCAAATACTTTACTTAGCCTTCTTTCTTTGTCTTGTGAGAGTTCGTGTGAATTAGGCTGACTTAGCATTGAGATAGTGCTAAGGCCGCACGGTTGCTTACTTGAAAGAAATAAGCCCGTGACAGTGGGCTTCCATAAAGCTTTCCCTGCCTTCTGTAGAACTTTCCTAGCCTCGGCTTGATTGCGAAGTTAACAAAGCCTGAAAATTCTGCTCCTTGGCCTTGGCCGCTTCCTCTTGGGCCACCATTACATCCTTCACCACACTATCCAGCTAGAGGCCAAGATCCTTGTTTAGTTGCTCGAGCTCATCTTTGGCCTTCAAAAAGAAAGCCAACTAGTCCTCCAAACCCTTAAAAGAGACCTCAAGGTCCTTCTTCACCTGCAAAGCCTCTGATGCTTGCCTCATTGCACTAACAGCACTCTCATTGGCCTTCTCCAATTCGGCTCTCAGGCGCTTTGATTTCTCCCTCCTCGTGGCCCCTAGGAACACTTTTTCTTTCTTTTGAAAGGAGGCCGTGGTAGTCTCGAGGTCAGCAACCTTTTTCTTTAGTTGCTCGTTCTCAGGAGCAAGGCAAAGAATGGCCTCATGATTAGTCAAGAGAGTAATGAATGTCTGTATGAAGAGGATGAATTAAGGAAGAGGTTTAAATGAAGTGAAAATGCGACAATGTTGGTAGGGAACTTACCACGGTAACGTCTTGGATACAGCTAGCATAACGGGTGGCCATCAAAAGTCGAAGAGTGTCCTCCTATTCGTGAAGAGGTACACATTCCGTTAAGGTCGTAAAGGCATGTTGAAACCTTTCAGGGAAAGCGCTGATGATGTCGTTAAGGGAGGGTTCCTCAAGAGTTTCCTCGAAAGCCAGCACCTTCCTTGCGGCCTTACTGGCTCGTACCTCTTACAAACGGCCTTCGATGTCGTGACAAGTGAGGATTGAGTATCGTCACGGGCCTGCTTTTGAGTCCGGGCCTCAATAACCCCCTTATGAGTTTCTTCAACCTGTTCTTCTCCCAAGCCAATTGCGTGGCATCTCCTTCTACGGGTGGTCGGCGCATTGGCAACCTCTTTGGGATCTTGGGCCTCCCCGAGCTGTCTACTCAAGAAATGTTGATTCCCAAACCTCTTAGTGAACAATTAGTCTCTGGATCTCTTTGGGAACTTCTGCCTTCTGAGCACTATCCTCCTCTTCTGCAACCATAAGAACCGTGGGTGCAATAAGCCCGATTAATACCTCCTTGAGGTCAACGACCTCGATTCCCTTAGCTTGATGGGCCAAAGTAGCATCATCGTGCAGATTGGCATCGCCGTAATCGTCTCCCTAGGAAAACTCGAGTTCGGCCATTTCTTCTTCTTCTTCTGTCGGAGCAAAATAAATTGTTTAGAACACAATGCAAGAAAACACCTGAGGACACTAAAGGCAGAGGAAGAGCTAAGCAATGCCTTGTCTCTTTTCTTGGGTTGTTTTACTTTTTTGCTTTTGCTTTCCCTCGCTCGAAAAAGAAGAAAAGTAGTGCTTTTACTTTATTCTTCTATTTTTACTTTCCTTTTTTTCTTTCTGAGGGAGTACAAGTTGTCCTCAGTGAAAAGTGCAGTGTACTTACGTTGTTCCTCGAGAATATCAAAACCAGCACCGATTCTTTTGTTGGCCGCTACGTCAAGACTAGGCTGATGACCTTTATTCAAAGCTGCACAAGTTAGAAAAATGCTTGAGATGTTAGAAGAAGAGTAATTCACAAGCAGAACACTACAAAGTGTGAGTCCTAGAACTACCATTAATCTCCTTATACGCCTGAGCGAGTGGCAAGTTCCCAGGGCGTGAATTCTCAGGGTTTAAGCTTCCCTTTACCTAAAAGTTCTCGTCCTTCTATCCATTGTTGGAGGGCGGGATATGCAAAATGAGAGCCACCAAGTCCTTTTATCGCTGAATATAGTAATGTCCGCACTTCATTCGGACACTTAGCAAGCCGGTACATCCGCGCGAACACTTGGGACTATTAGATCAAGACAGTCTTGTTGCTTCCACAAACTGAAGCACATTCCATAATATGGTACGTGTTCGGGTTCAACACGTCAGAGAAAGATTGTAGTGGATTAGTACATCACAGACGAAAGGGATGCAGAGGTAGCCTCGCGTCGTACTAAGTTTATATGTTGTTGAACGCCACCACAAACTTGGGATGACGACTAGATTGCCGTCCTCGTGCATTCGGCACAGGTGAATTCTGTAGGGGAGCTCGAGCCTCTTCCTCACCGCCAGGACTCCAGCAATAGTAAGTTTGGGCTCGAGGGTCTCCGAATAAAGGAACCGCCCCGGCATCAGATAGAAGAGAGTTATCGGGCGAAGAGAGTCCTTGACTTGCCCTTTTCCCACGTGTCCCTCTCATTGGAGTTTGAGGCGATGTCCTTGATAGCAGCAGTAGCTAAGTGGTCCTCACGGGTTAAGTTTTCTTGGACAGACTCTACATCAGCCGCCTGAAGTTTGGTCCCTTCGATAGCTACCATGTCAAGAGCTTTGTCCGCTGTGGGGCTATCTGACCTAACCATCTCTTGGTCGGACAACGCAGACATTTTCTTGAAAGAAAATTAACACAAGGTGAGTTGCAAAAATAGGCCAAAATTAAACGTGTCTTTTAAATGATAGTCCATTTTGAAAAATTAAAAAAATAGCCATTGTAAAGAATTTTGTAACAAACAATTTCAAATAAATATTTACACATCTGTAAATATTTGTAAGATATTGTTTAACATTTCAAAATATTATCAGTAAAAGTTGAAGTGTTACAAAATATCTTACGAATATTTACAGATGTGTAATATTTTGGATATCTAGGTTTAGGTTTGTAAAGCCACAAGTGAGGCGAAGAACCCTTAAATTTCATAGAGCTATGTCTCAACGTGATTCCAAAGCAAAAATTCTTCAATTAAAGGGGGAATTCTATGAAGAGCGGCAATCTTAACGCCAGAACGCAAAATACAAAAGTTAGAGAATACCTTTGAAGGTGCTAGAGATAGTCAAAATTAAAAATATCACGACTTCAAAGATCCAACAAACCCAGTAGAAAATACTATGGTTTGCAGTGCAATCCGACGAGAACAGAAGTTGGAGGCAAAGTTTGGAAGCTTTGGAGAAGATGAACAGTGTCTGGGAAATTTTGGACAAAGTTTCAACAAGTGTCTCTAATTTCGGGTGAATTTTTGAAGAACAGGAAACCTTTTATTTATAGGAAGGTGCGTGAATCATCAACCGTTAGATTGAAATCTCATGCGATCATATGATTCCTAACCCAAGAGTTAAATAGATGCACAAGATTAATTTGAACTAAAGAATATAATCCAACAGTTTTGAAACGCAAATCGTCATGTCCTTTGAGCAGTACAATTGATAGCTGGTAGCACGATGTGACTGTAATCATTACTTGTACTAAATGCTAGTAAAGCAACTTGTAATGGCCCAAATTGTATTCTAATTTTGCGTTTATTTTTCTATATATCCATTCATGTTTCTTACAAAAAAAAAAAAAAGCATCAATTCACAAAATTGGGCTAACACTTGTTTCAGTATAATTATTAGTGAAAAATTCTACTAATTTCTTATTCTAATTATTTGAGCATGATAGAAATTGATTTTTGGCTCATAACTAATATTAAAATTCCTAATTTATCGAGTTAAGCCTTAAGGCCAATTCTCAAATTTTTGAAAATTTACCCATTACTTTATTATTTATTGTCTAGTTTTTCTTCCTCCTACGCTGTCACTCTCCTCTCCCTCTCCCTCAAATTTGCTCTATCTCTCACTCGTGATGGGTCGTTAAGTCCAACCTTATCCGAGGTCACGACTCTTTTGCATCGTATTGTATTCTGGTAGGTTTAGTATCATATTTCTAAAATCTACTCAGCAGCCTGCCCAAAAAGTAAGATTCTTAAGAGTGTGCTTGACTCTTTGAACTGCGATGATTGGACCGTCGAGTCTGTCCTCTTATTGACTATAGTGACATTATTTATTTTGGTTGACTGGACCGTGTAGTCTATTTATTGGGCTATTAGCTCACTAGTGTGCTCGTGTCACAAGTAAGTTGAAAGGAAAATCAGAAGGCTAGGTGACAATGATGGAAATGGCGGGTGTATGGAACTGAGAAGTGTTACGTGGACTACTAGCTAAACATTGGCAAGGAATAATGTTGACTTCTACACTTCTGAAATTTCACGGTTAAAACTAATTCTTTTAGTTATTTTGAGGACACGGTGAATTCTCATCCTTTGTAGTAAAGCTTGATTAAATATATTTTTATAAAAGTTCAAATTTATCCGCATTTTATAAAGAAAATGCTACTTTATCTTACAAATCATAGTAGATTTTTTAGTATTATGATCAAAATATTGTTTTAAGTTTTGGGTCGTTACACAACTTTTCCCGCTCAGAAATCAAGAAGTCAAATTTAATTTATTCCCACCTAAAGCAAAGAGCCTCAAGGACCTGGTGAGAACCGAGCCAGCAAAGACTGGGGGCAACTATTATCGGGCGTTTCCTGCATGACGCAAAAGGTTCCGAGAAAAGAGTCCCTAGAGTCGAATATCTTAAATCAGCGATGGCCTAAAACACTTGAGGATGCTTATCCCAAGAATGGTTGTCGCAAGTATACGTCTTAATCCCTAAAATCAAGGGAGTGAATCTCGATTTAATCTGTTAGAGCAATAAATCTGAATTCTCATCAACCAAGGGATGTCAGTTGATGCACAAGAAGGTAATCGAGAATCTAATTTAAACCCCACTAGATCAACCTACTAAATCAAGTGACTTTCCTAATTTGATGTGCAAGATCAAAGAGGAAAGGTCGAAATCCTCCTAACAATATAAATAGAAAAAGCTGAGTAAGCAATTCAACCAATCTCAATTTACCCAATTTCTTACAATTAAATCCCTTGAAAAAATATCCATCGATGTGATTGAGGCAGATTGGTATTGACTAACTTTTTTTTTTCTAGGACCCCCATTATTGATTGAAGATTCTCTATTTCCAACATCAACGGCTACATCTCAAAAGAAAGATTATCATAGCCCTTTGAATAGGCATCAATTCTGGGTAAAAAAATTTTACCCGATAATAATTAACCGGAATTACCCGGTGACAATTTGCGGGGTAATCACCAGGAAAATTGGTAATTACCAAGCGGGAAATTCTGGGTAATTAACTAGAAAATGTTTTTTTTTTTAATTTCGGTTTGTAATTTTTTTTTGTTTTAAGGTTTAATTTAATTGTTGTAAGGTTTAATTTAAGTGTTATAAGGTTTAAGTTTAAGTTTTTTAGGGTAGGTTTAAGGTAAAATATAATTGTTCTATGATTTAATTTTATTATTTTTAAGGTTTAAGTTTGAATTTAATTGTTTTAACATTTAATTTAAGTGTGATAATGGTAATTTGATAAATAAGTTATTTATAAAGAATAAGTACAGAAAAATGAGTAAAATTCTCTTAATGAATAAATATTAGTTGCCGAAAAATTTAGTCAAATTGTCTTAATGAATAATGAATAATGAATAGGAAAAATTAAAGAATTTCTACAAATAATCAAAAAATATAAAATTCGTACCGAAACCAATTTCTATATTCCGAGGGGGACATTTAGAGGGAGGGGGCAGGGCGACATCACTGAAGCGTCCACTCTTCAACCCGTCTAGTAAGCTCGGCGTTCTTTTTTTTTTACGGTGTTCTGCATCCGCATTTGAGCTAATTCTCAGTCTTTTACCAGTGTCAGAATCTCAACCATCTTTGGCGCTTATCGGCTTTGATGAGGATTTAAAATATTGATGGACATGCTAAATGCAGATTCTGCAGAGACTGTAGACATGAAAATCGAGAAGACGTCACGAGCCAACGTACATAACACCGGAAATTAGCCTGAATGATTCTGCTACTACTTGACCAAATCTAGGTTGTCATGACGAGTGTCAGTGAACTTGGTATCCAAAAAACACGTTTAGCTCATTGTTCTCGGCTGCTTCTGTGGGGCACATGCTAGACGGTGACTCCTCATCTTCCTTATCAAATGTGCGGATCAATCTCCAACTCCGCATCGCCAGCCACGTCTACTCAATCATGCCCACATCCGAAGTTCCCCCTAACCGCAACTCGACTCCTCTTGCAAGGCATTCTTGTGGCCCTCCAAATGGCTCATGTAATCTTTGTTTAGTTGTTTTCACAATTTACCTACACAGAATGCCTTGAGGTTGAGTAGATCACAAAGTACGTCTTATTTAAAAATCCATCTTTCTAAATAGAACGTTCCAGTTTTCCATATCGCCCAATGTGCAAAGCAGTTATTATAACTTATAAAATTTTTCTAAAAATCATGCATAAATTTAACTACAATTATATAAACTTATAACCTATAAAGTTAAGATTATAAGTTTATAACTAAAATTCAATAACTTGTTACAATTACAAATACTCTAAATGAAAGAAAATATAATTCAGTAATTAATTAAGTACGAAGAATATTGTTCGTAACCAATTAATATAACTAATTAAATGTACCTTCAGTCTCGGCGTTGATGACTTTCAACTACAAGAATATAACCTATCAAATATAACTAATTTAATTAATATAAGTTAACTAATTTAATCAATTAGTATAACTAATTAATATAGTTAATATAATTTAACTAAAATAATTAATATATGAAAAAAATATAGCTAATTAATTAATATATGAAAACTATATTATAACTAATTAATATATGAAAACTATATTATAACTAGAATAATTTAACTAATAGTTACCCTAAAATATTATAACTAATAATTTAACATTTTATTTAACTAAATATTATAACTACTAAATTTAACAAGGAATCGAGCAGAAGGAGCAATGGAAGAGGTTGTTCACAAAGAGATTAAACAAGTTGTGAAGAAGAAATAGAAGTAAGGTGTGGTTTGTTCATGAAGTGGAAGAGCGTTTTTATAGCATTCAATTTTTGTTTTTTTTTTTGCTACACTTTTGCATCACAAGTGACAAATTGTAGCATCACAAACCAAAAAACTGTAGCATCACGGGCATTGAATTAAACGGGAAGGTTTTGATCCCAGAATGCTGCCTCTATACATTGTGAATCACGATGAATCCTTTCCAAGTAGTCATCCATCTCGTTCTGAATTTTTTTTGTGATGCGGTGTGGGTCTTCTGGAGCGCAAACAACCTATATGCCACCGAGTACCACTGTGCTTTGATGTGCCATCAATCGAGTTTCCTTCATTGCATGTCTCCTTGCTCAACCTGTGTTGGAGCTTCCACAGCAAGTTGTGGCCGCGCTGACAGATATTGAACACAAACTATTTCGTCACCATCAGAGTCTTCGGCGAAGGCGTGATCACTTCTGCTTCCGGATCTAAAGAAAACAATGAAATTCAAGCTTTTGGTTTTTTCTCTGTGATTGGTTGATCGGAGGTTGAGAGGCTAGGGTTTCATTGAACCTGGCATGTCTTGGCCTCTTGGGAGGCTCAAAGTTAGTCAGGGTAACATAGGGGTATTTTAATCAATGTATAATAACTATAAATTGAATTAACTGAAGACATGATTACTTTCTTAATTTTTAAAAATTATGGCTATTTTATAAAACATGTACTGAAAAAATAGATATTTCCTCAAATATCTTTTGTTTGTACAAATGTCATAGTTATATCCTGTATTATTTTAGTGTATCGCAAATATCTAATCAGTTTATCAAATCATATTAGAAATATCAATTGCGTTATAAAATTATGACAAAAATATCTTCTATTATAAAATTTGGTATTTTTTTTTTCAAATTAACTTTTTATATTTGTAAAAATTATGAAAATTTGATAGTTAAAAAGATATTTTAAACAAAGAAAGTCTAAAAAAATTAATAACATTTTTGTTGTATTTTGATAATACATAATTAATTGTGTCATCTAGTAAAAACTAAATGAATATTTGTCATTTAAATAAGGATTAAAAAATTATGTAGAATAAGAAAATTGTGAAATGTTTACTTGAACAAAATAATTACAGAACCTGATAAGGAAGTTTTAAGAAAACAGCAATTTTTAGAAAATGATTTTAAAAAATAGTCACAGTTTCAAAATTTTAAGAAAATAATTTTCAAAAATTTATTACCTCGTTAAGAAATTTCTCACAACAAATTTTATGTGTAATTTTGTTATGGTAAGAAATTTCTTACCTATGTAAACACTTTTTATGGCTAATTTTTAAACTTTTTAAAAACTTGGCTATTTTTTTTATAAACACACCATCCAAAATGACTATTTATCTAACTGTCTCACTTGATAATAAGAGATATTGTGTCGTGATTTGATAAACTAATGAGAATTTGAGATACACTTACAAACTCAAGATAAAAAGGGTATAATCATGACATTTTGGAAAAAAACTTAGAGAGAAATTTACGATATTTTCTCATACTAAAATCAAGGTCCTCAAATTATCCAAAATAAAAAAATTTGGGGCTAGGTTTAAATTGTCCACACATGAAAAAGCAACAAATTTAGGAGCAACACTGCAAAATTACTCCGTAGGAAATATTTATTAATCATAGTCTACAATTTAAAAAAAAATATACCTCTGAGAGTTAGCTCGGGTGGCATAGTCCCCTCCTAATATAAAGGTTGAGGTCACAGGTTTAAATCCTGGTGAGTGTGTTTCCTCCTATATGGAGGTGTATATTTATAATGTAGTTGAGTCCAAGGTATGTATTGGTCCATGCGGCTACTCCTTAGGTTACTCGCTAGTGTTCCTAAAGGAAAATTAAGGTCTATGTGCAGTTCAATATTTAATTCTTCTTACAAAAAATTAAAAATAAAATAAAATAAGAAACCCTTTGTATATAGAGTCAGTTATGTAAATAGTCATTTTGGTCTGTTTGTTTTAAAAAATAGCCACAGTTTCAAAAAAATTTAAAAACTAGCCATAAAAAATATCTTATACATTTAAGAATTTTCTTACCATAACAAAATTACACATAAAATTATTTTTAAAAAATAGCAATTTTTTAGAAAATGATTTTAAAAAATAATCACAATTTCAAAATTTTAAGAAAATAGTCATTTCAAAAATTTATTACCTTGTTAAGAAATTTCTTACAATAAATTTTATGTGTAATTTTGTTATGGTAAGAAATTTCTTACCTATGTAAAAACTTTTTATGATTAATTTTTAAACTTTTTAAAAACATGACTATATTTTTTGAAACACACCATCCAAAATGATTATTTACCTAACTGTCCCGCTTGATAATAAGAGATATTGTGTCGTAATTTGATAAACTAATGAGAATTTGAGATACACTTACAAACTCAAGATATAAAGGGTATAATCATGACATTTTGGGAAAAACTTAGAGAGAAATTTACGATATTTTCTCGTACTAAAATCAAGGCCCTCAAATTATCCAAAATAAAAAAATTCGAGGCTAGGTTTAAATTGTCCACACATGAGAAAGCAACAAATTTAGGAGCAACAGTGCAAAATAACTCCATAGGAAATATTTATTAACCATAGTCTACAATTTAAAAATAAAATACCCTCGAGAATTAACTCGGGTGGCAAAGTCCCCTAATATAAAAGTTAAGGTCACAAGTTCAAGTTCAAATCCTAGTGAGTGTATTTCCTCTTATATGGAGGTGTATATTTATAATGTAGTTAAGTACAAAGTATGTAGTAGTCCATGCGGTTACTCTTTAAGTTACTCGCTAGTGTTTCTAATGGAAAATTAACGTCTATGTGTAGTTCAATATGTAATTATATGTAATTCTTCTTAAAAAAAATTAAAAATAAAATAAGAAATCCTTTGTACATAGAGTCAGTTATGTAAATAGTTATTTTGGACTGTTTGTTTTAAAAAATAGCAACAATTTCAAAAAAATTTAAAAACTAGCCATAAAATATTTCTTATACATGTAAGAATTTTCTTACAATAACAAAATTAAACATAAAAATTGTTGTAAGAAAATTTCTGACACATAAAATTTCTAAAAAGACTGATTTTTAAATTTTTTAAAACGGTGACTATTTTTTAAATCATTTTCTAAAAACTAGCTATTTTCTTAAAATTCCCTTGTCTTATATATAAGTATATAGATTCCCCAAAACTGAGTGTAGTCTGTACAAACCCGATGTGTTCATTGTAATATGTACACTGCGACAGACGTGAAACCATGAAATGGTCATAACAGCATTACCAACAAAATCATTGATATGTACACAAAGAGACTACTTTTCACTCGTTAGCATATCAGCATCATCAACTCTCCAACAACTTTGAGCTTCCATAGCTGCAAAGTACATGACAGTGAGCGTAGTTTTTAACCATATACCATAGCGGAAAGTTCCCCTCCATGACAGAGCGTTTCACCACCGGCAAATACCAGGTGCTTCTGTGCGGCTCAAAGCAAGTATCTCGTCGTATTTCGAAGGGTACACAAAACCCCATAACTGCATCGCACAGGGAAGTTCGAGAGAGATTTATTTCTTTTAAAAACCCAAACGTGAAATCACAATATAATGTGCAAGTGTGTCCGAAAGCGTGCAGGTGTTTGTGTGCGTGTGTGTGTGTGTGTGTGTGTGTGCGCGCGCGATTAGAAGCTTTGCACACACCTCAACTTCTTTCACTTCGAAGTCTTCTGAGTTTGCGAGACAAGAGTTGGCATAGGTTTCAGAGACGGAACTTGATCCATTTAATCTGATACAATTAAAACATAAAAGAAAATGAATATGATGCGAGGATGTGATTCGATTTTCTTTTTTCTTTTTTTTTTTCTTTTGCTAAAAGGAGGATGTGATTTGATTTGGTCTTTGCAACACGAATTTTGAGTTCATCAACTCGCAATATATGATGATTGATGAGAATAGAAATTGAAACAAATGAAAAGGCAATGCATATCGATTAGAAATCTTACAGATCATTGTCCAAATATAATGCAAAGTGACCGCCGCCGCCAATAGCTAGAAAGTCCAGTGAGCACAAAGTGTAATAGCGATTCGCACCTGTTCATTTACCTCAATCAATTCTTAGCCTATACAACAGATTACCAAATTGCAAATAGGATCTAAAGCAGGTCAAAATCGTGTTTTTCTACATTTTCCTCTTTGCTTTGACAAGGAGATCCTCGAGTTCTTCAATACTAAGTACTGAATTGTGTCATTTCAACGACACTGACTGTCAAATCAGGCAGCCAATTGGCACAGAAAGGTCTATCTGTGAAACATATGGGAAAATAATTACCTGTAGGGTGAAATATAACAGGATGTCCGGGTCTATCTGTGAAAACAAATGTCTCATTTGTTCCCTGTTCATTGCTAATCGTCACAAAGAGAAGGGGGGAAAAATCACTGAATGAACTCAGAAAAGAGTATGTCTTTGAGCATCACCTGATATTTCTTTTTGTTGGTTGGTTTTAGTGGAGCCTCAACCAAGCCACCAAAAGTTGCACCTTTACGGTCCCCGACAACCTGAACGAATATTTACATCACGCAAGGGTAAAAACTTGAGATGGAATGGGCACTTGAATACATACTTATGAAGGTTGTTAGATCTTATTAAAGAAAGACAAGCAATACGTACAGCTACACCCGTAAACTGAAATCGAGAACGAAAAATTATGGCACCGGTATTTCAAACTTGAACAGAGAATAAAACCAATCATCTACTAGCGAAATTTGAGATAAGAATATTTCCTCCTAAAATTATACAGAAAGCAAACATATTCTTACCAGCAAACTGAGGCCAGGCCAAAGCATGCTTCTTCTGTAAAGTGTAGAAAGTGAAATGCCGTGCCTCCATGTACTACACAGGGCAATGAAGAGTTATTAAATACGGTGTGGGCAACGTTAAATAGAGCAGGATATAAGATATTTCAAGATATTGATTTCAACTTTGCCCAAACAATTAATATTTTTTTATTTTTTGGTACTTCCATACCTATATAGCAATAACCATTTCCTTCCCTGGACAAGTGCCGGAAGAGAAGCATAGAGCGCATGTCTTGTATTCTCTGAGAGAAGCAACGAAGGTTCAGAGACGTCTGGCACACCGTTCATAGCTGCAGACTCTTCGATTTTCTCGATATGCACCTTCTGCTTCATCTCCAATGTGGCGAGCTTAGCATCATCATCTCCTTCGGTTTTTGATTCAGAATCACCCTTGCGCTCATGATACCGATACCCACCAATTCTCGCAGCTTGGTGAACTGCCCTACTAAGCTTTTGCTTCCCCTTTGACAATAAGCTTCTCCTTCCACTGCCACCATTTTCTTTCATTGCAGAATTAGATGCCTGACTAGCTTGTTCCACTTTCCCGCCATCTCGTTCATCCGAGTTTGGAATCTCTCCAGATTCTGAGGAAGCCAACAGCGAGTATAGAAACGCCGTGAAGGAAGACGTATCAGGACCATCAACTAAATCCTCAGAGTTCTCTTCGCTAACCGATTGTTTGGACTCATGTTGACTTCTTATGAACTCGGCCTCACTCTCAGCCTCAGCCTCATCTTCCTGTCGAAATCGACATAGCTTAGACAGCAAATTGGAGTGGACTGGACATATATGCCAGTTAATTGGATATATGGATCACAATCAACAGGTTATAATATATATATATATACACACACACATATATATAATTATTTTTTTATCCTAAATGACACATGAAAGGCATGCTCTAATTGTAGAATTATACAGGTTTGCTAGTTATAGAATTGGAAGCCATTCGTTTTCTTCTTTTTTGTGTCCTATCAACCTAAGATTAGATCATCAATTTATCTTAAATTTGCGTAAATTAAAGGATTAACATATATGAGCTGTTTTTATATCCCTCTTCAACTATTCAAACAATACGAATACGGAATCTAACAATACCCATAACATACCCGAAGCTCAAACCCCCAATATCACCTCAAAACCATTGAAAACATCAATAACACGAACACCCAAAAAAAAAAAACCCGAAAACCAAGAAATAAAATCATTTCACACCAAAAGGCACAAGAAGCATCAAAACCCAGAAAGATTTTCAAGTCAAACATAAAAAATAAAAAATAAAAAAAATCTTACAGATAGAGGAGGAGGAGAATCTGGGTGCGAGGGCTTTGAGGGTTTATCGGAAATAGGGTTGAGAAAGACGGTTGTGAGATCGGACACAAAGTGCACAGCTTTACTCCGAAATGACTGTTTCTTACCCATTTCTTTTCTCTCTCTTTTTTTTTTTTTATCCTTTTTCCTATATTCTTCAGCACTTATCTCTAGTCTCAAACCTTGCACATCATTTCATTTTCACGTCTAAAAGATTCGAAATTCCCACTTTATTTTTATCTATCTATTTTCAGAAACCATAACGCTGGTATGGAATGAAAGTGTTACCCGGCCTTAATAAGAGTCTTTTGAGTCTTGACCCACTCTCTCTTTTTTCTTTCTTCCTTGTGGTGGAAAGAACACACCAAATTTGGGTGTGTAGAAAATAATTATAATTATAATAAGCGTGCATTTAAAGGAACCAATAGTGCAAGCAAAAAAATATGGACCTTATTAATATATCTCAAAAAATATTTTTTAAAATCATTTATTAAAAGTAATTGTAAAAAGAGTGAGTAGTACGCTAAAATTGATTAAAAGTCTTTTCATAAATATGTTAAAATATTTATAAAAAAATAAGTTTTTATAAGGAATAATCATATATTTATGTTAATTTTTAACCATTAGTCTATGTTTACTTTTAGAGAAATCGTAAGAAATAGCCAAAAAAAAATTTCGTTTTTAAAATCCAACTTATGTTTTAAAAAAATTAAAAAAATATTTTGTAACACTTCAAGTTTTACTCATTATTTTTTGAAGTATTAATATCTTACAAATATTTATAGGTCTGTTATATTTTGTGTGACACTTTTCTGTTATACAATTCGTAACATAGCTATTTTTTAAATTTTTTGAAACACAGGCTATCATTTAAAATAACCATTTAATTTTGGCCTATTTTTGCAACTCATCCTTACTTTTATTAGTAAAATAGTTATTCTTTTTATATATTCAAAGATCAGAAATTTCATTACTTAAGTCACAAATTTAGTGACCAATTTTTCATAAGCTCATTAGATTAAAATTTTGAGACACCAATCACAAATTTTTAGATTTGATCAAACACCAGTCACAAAATTTCAGACTTACTCTAAGACTCTTTATGAGACATTTTATAAGATATTTAAAGGCATTTAACAAAAATCACACGAAAAATTTGAATTTTGTGGTCCGGTGAAAGTGGTAAGGGCATTTTGTGATTTGACGAAAGTGATGAGGGCATTTTGGTCCGTTCATATTTAAATTGTGTGCCTATGGCTAATTTGCTAATATTTACAAACGTTGGCTATATTGTTAAAACCTGGGTTTAAAAATAGCTAAAACTCAAATCGACCCTAAAAAAAAAAAAAAAGTCATTGTTATGAATTTTATGACACAAAGTAATAAAAAATATATTTGTAAGAAAATTTTTAACACTTTAAAGTTAACGAATAAAAGTTGAAATGTTAAAAATTTCTTATAAATGTGCAAATATTTTTTAATTATTTTTTGTTATTAAATTCTTGACAGTGACTATTTTTTTAATATTTCGAAACATGTGCTATTTTTTAAAAACGTAAAAATAACTACTATTTTTTTATAATATTTCTAATAATAATTATAAAAAAATTATTTTAATTATCATTTAATAATTTAATACTTTTTTTAATTTTTATTACATATTTATAATATAAAACATAAATTAAAAATATAAATGGTTTATGTAGAAAAAGAGCATTCCTCGTAACCTTCCTACCTTTCCTAGACTATGGGCTAATGACTCTTACACTTTGTTTGGTAAGAAAGAAAGAAAAATACGAGGTGATAAAAAATAAGAAGAAAAGAAAAAAAATTAGTTTTCTCTTTTGTTGTTTGGCGATATGAACACCGTGCATTACGTTCGCGATTCACGTTTGTTTACGGATCGTTTTATGGAATTAGGCTTAATGTTGTGAATTGAATGGTGCTCAAACGGTCGCGGAAAGTCCATTTGATAAGCCGACGAACGCCACAAGATATATTCTTGTGTTAACGAGATAAATTCTCGTCTATGATAGTTGTTTTTACTTAGTTTGTTTGTTCGTTTTTGTTTTTGTTTTTGTTTTTTTTTTTTGTTTTTTTGCAATATGGGCTTCTGAATGTTGGGTTTACTATGGGAGACTAGGGAATATAGGTTTTTTTTTTTTTTAGGGCGGCGATGGTGCAGGTGCGCTAAAAGGTTAGGTTCTGGGGGCCGCGGCGCTGCGATTCTAGGGCTTGGGCACTGCGGTGCTGGTTGAAGAGCGCTGACGAGCTGCGGGGTTGCGCGAACTAGGGTTTCGCGTGATTCTCTTCAAAGCTTAAGCGCCGTTTCGACCTCTAAACTGACTATTTTGATTCCCAAACACTAAAAATTCAAATCTAACAACTATAAACCAAGAT
Source organism: Boehmeria nivea var. tenacissima (assembly GCA_018132145.1). Lineage (NCBI taxonomy): Eukaryota > Viridiplantae > Streptophyta > Magnoliopsida > Rosales > Urticaceae > Boehmeria > Boehmeria nivea. The sequence continues at coordinate 2,419,355 of CM030886.1, forward strand.
TAACACAAGAATTGATGAAACCAAACCCCAAATTCCACAATATTCAATTTACCAAACAAAACCCTAAACTCCCAAACAAGAATACGAACATGGACGCGAACAAAATAACGGGACTAATATGACGGGACGAACAAGATCGACAAGAACAACGAAAGCGCAATTAATACGAAAAGTTGACTAACTCAAAAGATATAGACTCGATTGACACGAAACGAAAAGGAAAACTCAACAGAAATCAACGAAACTATCAAGAACACGAAGAACACTGATTTTTTTTTATACGATTTTTTTTGTTTGGACAAATTTTTATTTATTTATTTTTGACTCTAAGCTAAAACAAAACGAAAGTAAGGATAGGCAAACTTAACGTAGAAGACTGTGCTCTGATACCACTTGATATGAATCTCGTGCATTAAGTTCGTGATTCACGTTAGATTACGGATCGTTCTACGGAGTTAGGCTCGGATTGTGGATCGATTGGTGCTCGAACGGTCGCGGAAAGTCCGTTCGACAAGCCGGCGAACGCCACAAGATAAATTCTCGTCCGTGCTCGTTGTCTAAGGTAAATCCTTTGGCAATTTGGTAAATCAGTGTTTGTTCAAGGAAAATCCTTGACGGTCCATGAAGAACCAAGAGAAGAGGTAAAATCTCACTCACACAATACGTGTTTCCGATCAAAATAATCCAAGTCTCTCTTTCTGATTGAATATGGCACCTATAAAGGCTGAGTTACAGCTTATTTTCAAGTTACAAAAATACCCTTAAGCCTAATTAATGAAAAGACTATTAACTAGGGTTACTAACTTAATTAAACATAAACCTAGCCCAATAAACATAAGAAACTGAGCCCAATTAAAACAAGCATTGCCCAATACATAAAATAAACACATAAAACAAATTCAAATAACATAATGAAATAGACTAAATCAACTTGACTCAAATGGGCTTCCTTTCGGGTCGAGTCCGTGCAAGCTTTGACGTCACGTGCCATGCTTTATTGAAGCCCAACTCTTCATCTTTGGACTTCTCCATTAACTTAATGATCTCTTCAATGACACGATCAATCTTGAATTTGTCCTCATCATTTGAAGAAGATAATACACCAATCACGGTGAGCAAGGAAGATCAAGATGGGTCTAAAAGCGTGAAGAAAATCGAGTTCAAGTGTAGTGCTGAAGTAGTTCAGGTGTCACCACGTCAATTTTCGATTTCTTTTACTTTACCCTTGTTGGATTTGAGGACAAATCCCTTTCAAGAGAAGGGGAATGATGCGGATAAGGTCAAGATTGATCGTGTCGTTGAAGAGATCATTAAGTTAATGGAGAAGTCCGAAGACGAAGAGTTGGGCTTTAACAAAGCATGGTGAGTTTGTTAATTTTAATTTGGGATTCATTGAGTTTATGTTTCGTTTATTCATTCGTCTTCGAGTTGTTCAATTGTTCGTGTTAGAGTTCATATTTAACTAGTCTCTTTTTTAGGTGTTTAGGATTTCTGTTTGGGGTAATTGAGTTCTTGTTGAAAATTTAGGGTTTAATTCGTTCAATCTTGTATTAATCTTGATTTTGGGTGGCTTAGAGTTGTTAGATTAGTGTTTTTAGGATTTGGGAATCAAAATATTCGATTTAGAAGTCAAAATGGCGTCAAAAAATTCGAAGTGGATCAAGAAGAACCTTAGTTCACACTTTTTCGGAACCCCTAGCACCACGGCGCCCATTTTCTAGCGCCACGGCGCCCAAAAATGCCCAGGTGCCCAAATTCGCAGTGCCGCGGCGCCCAGAGACGCACCAGCCCGCGCACGCCTTAGCGCCGCAGCGCCGCAGCGCTACGCTGCCCGCCACAGAGCCGCACGCCAGCGCGCCCTCGTGCGCACACTCAGTGCACCAATTGCTGCCCATCGTGCCTATTGCCACCCAACGCCACCCCAAGGTCAAAAAAAAAAAATCTAAGTAAAAAGGTCGTCATAAAAATTATTGGAGGAGCCAAATTGTAAATAAAAAAATTGCAATTTAATATTTTGTTTGGGCTTGTTTTAATCCTTGTTTTTCCTCCCTTTTTGTTGGGTTCATTGTGTCAAATCATCATTGGGAAAAAAAATTCTTGTTGGGTTTCTTTGTTCAAGAAGAATCAAAGGGGATTATTTGAGTGGAAAAAGGCAAGAGTGTCAAATCATTTGAGGGTAAAAGCCATATTCTTAAACACGAGTGTTGAGTGATTTTAAACACTTCTTTGAGTGAAACACATAGGGAGTGACGTTGTGAGGTCCTCTTTATTTCACTAACTTTGTTTTGCAGAAACATATTTCAAGTCCAGAGGAAGTTTGTTCGAGATGAGACAATTTAGAAGTTATCCATGGTGACTATGAAGGAGAAAATAAGATTGATGGTACGAGAAGAGCTAAAGCCGATTCATGAATGTCTCGATCGAATAGAAAAAGCACGTGTGAAGCAAGCTCAAATAGCTCTTATCGTTCGTCCAAGGGCTCCATCTACTCAACTTAATAGGATTGATCGCATGTTTGATGAATTCATTGAGCGATTGCAAAAGATAATGATGAATTCACAAAAGTCAAGACCAGTTGTTGAAGATGTTCGGAACGCCAAAGTAGAGACGTTACAAGAAAAAGATACAAAGCAAATGAAGAGTATTGAACAAGATGAGGTTGTAGCGAAGGAGGAGAATCTGAGTTCCTTCCTTGAAGAGGATAATCATGCTCAACAACAAGAAGAAACATTGCATCATTCTTGCAGCCCCGACAATGCCATAAATGAAGAAGATAGTACACCAATCACGGTGAGCAAGGAAGATCAAGATGGGTCTAAAAGCGTGAAGAAAATCGAGTTCAAGTGTAGTGCTGAAGTAGTTTAGGTGTCACCACGTCAATTTCCAATTTCTTTTACTTTACCCTTGTTGGCTTTGAGGATAAATCCCTTTCAAGAGGAGGGGAATGATGAGGACAAGGTCAAGATTGATCATGCCATTGAAGAGATCATTAAGTTAATGGAGAAGTCCGAAGATGAAGAGTTGGGCTTCAACAAAGCATGGCCCGTGACGTCATAGCTTGCACGGACTCGACTCAAAAGGAACCCTATTTGAGTCAACTTAATTTAGTCTATTTAATTATGTTATTTGAATTTGTTTTATGTGTTTATTTTATGTATTGGGCCAGACTTGTTTTAATTAGGCTCAGTTTCTTTTGTTTATTGGGCTAGGTTTATGTTTAATTACCTTAGTAACCCTAGTTATTAGTCTTTTCATTAATTAGGTTTAAGTGTATTTTTGTAACTTAAAAATAAGCTGTAACTCAGCCTGTATACGCCGCCATATTCAATCAGAAAGAGAGACTTTGATTATTTTGATCAGAAACACGTATTGTGTGAGTGAGGTTTTACCTCTTCTCTTGGTTCTTCATGAACCGTCAAGGATTTTCCTTGAATAAACACGGATTTACCAAATTGCCAAAGGATTTACCTTAGACAACGAGCACGGACGAGAATTTATCTCGTTGACACAAGAATTTATCTTGTGGCGTTCACCGGCTTATCGAACGGACTTTCTGCGATTGTTCGAGCACCAATCGATCCACAATCTAAGCCTGATTCCGTAGAATGATCCGTAATCAAAGGTGAATCACAAGCTTAACGCACGAGGTTCATATCATTTGGTATGCCAGGAGGGAAAGAAAATTCTTAATCTATGCAATTACAATTTTACCCATCTATTTTATTATTTAATCTTTTAGAAAATAGACAAAAGAGTAATTATACTCTTTATTGTGTTGAAAAAAAAATTCCACATATTTTTCCTTTGAATATTGGAAGAATAAAAAATTGTAGGTCTTACAAATTATTTTATCCGCCCTCTTTTCCTTTCTCTCCTATTTTCTTTCTGACCAAACAACCTAATTTCATACTTTTCATTCCAAAATCCACTCAAAGTTTTCCTTCCTTCTAATTTTCTACCATACCAAACAGACTCTTAATGTTAGAAAGAGCTCGCAAAGACTTGGTAGCTGGCACGACTTGGTGTACTAGAAAGTCTTTGTTTCTTACTTTTTTTTTAATTTTTTATGTTACCACTTGTTTGGATAGCTCATTTTGAGCATTCCATTTTATTTTTGGAATGGAAAAAAATGGTTTGAAAAATAGATTGGAATAGTTTGTAAATAATTTGGAAAAACGATGTAGAATAGTTTGACTTTACGAATTTCGATGTGGTATAAATAGTTGAGATTTAAAGATATTGTATAGGGATTTGGAAAGTTGAAAGAATAGTTGAAATGGATAGATTGTAGGATTGAGAAAGTTGAAAAAAATGAAAAAATAGAATGGAATTGAATGGGTAAAATGGAGTAAACACATAAGGGAATTATCATATTGATCCAAGGACCCAATGGATAAGGCGCTGGTCTACAGAACCTCTGGTTCTAATTCTGATCCTCAATATAGTTGAGTTATGTTTTTTTTTTAATTTCCATTTTTAAAACACTTATCATCAATTATTTAATGACAACTTTATATATTTCAATTACTTTTCTTTTACTTTATGGACTATCATATAACTACTAGTTTTTACACGTGCGTGAAGTACGTATATGCAACGCCTCTAAATAGGTGTTATTAGTTTATTTAATTAAATGCAAATACAGAAGCACGGTATAAGTAATGAAGACCACAAATTAAAATAAAATATTATCCATGCGTTTTACTTTTAAAACAAAGTTCACTAACACACTAGATATCCACAGTAGTATAACAGCACAATAATTAAAAGTTTTAAAAGCTCATATGCCACCTTCAAGTAAGTCTAGTCTGGTAATTCAATACACAATCATCAGAAAACAAAGTCGCTAAAGACAAATGAATCATAATCCTACGCTGAAAAAAAAAAGATAAATAGCAAAAAGTGGGGTAGTTTTCGAGGCTATACCCGCGACCATCTACTCAGTGTCGGAGAGATCGCCCTGCACACTTCCCTAAGTAGAGGGGGGTGACGATGTCGTTATGTACGGTAAATTTAACCTCACAGGTCTCTACACTAAAACTAATATAACAAAGAGTAAGGATGAATCTCACAGAGACACGATTGCTAACACTAATATTAGAAACTATCCAAGAGTCACTATCCACCCTAACTATGAATCCTTACTCACATTGTCATTTGATTAAATTGTTAAGGTTACCAATCGTTTCTAATCTAGGTCAACTATTCACATACCTGATGAGTCTCTAAAATATAATTTGTTCCAACATGCACTCCAAACAGATTTAGTGAAGCATGAAGTAAAGATATTAAGGCCTAAATCAAATAATTCACGTGGAGATATTAAGGCCTAAATCAAATAATTCAAATAAAGACATGCACTCCTAACTAAAGTTCGTTCCTAAATTGTGAGTGAACACGCAATCTCTTCACAATTAACTACTTCCATTAGAATTTAAGAATACAATTCTTAAACCCTAATCTAGCAATATATAAACAATCAATAAAATTAATAGGCTTTTAAATTTAAATTAATTGCATACGATTAATTTAAAACAATTGAAACGAACAAACTCGAATTTTATCAAACTAATCAATAATGTTGACAATTCATAAGTTAGGGCTTCAAAAAACTTTGATTATAAGAAAGTTTAGTCGCTAATAATAAAATTAATACACCCAAAGAATTGAGAAGATAAATAGAAATGGATGTTGTCGTTGGATTCCACGCGGAATTTCTTCTAGCACCACTTTGTTTCGCTCCGTCTCTGCTTCTGATGCGATCGTTGACTAACCGAGAGAGATCATCGAGGCGCCTGAAGGTCCGATGATGAGAGCTCGGACAAAGAGGTTCAAGGAACAACTTAACTTGTTCATTTCGAGTTTCTTCAAGGAACAAGAACGTTCAAGCGAGTCAAAGGCGACATGTGTGCACATTATTCAAGCAACTGAAGGCACCAAAATAAGCCAGAGTAAATTATTTAAATAAGTGTTCGTCGAATCACAAAGTGTTCGTCGAAGAATTTTGGGCAGAAGTTGCTTCGATCGGTCGCCAAGGATTGGTCGAATCACAAAGTGTTCGTCGAAGAATTTTCAATACTTTTTCATGTAATTTTCATTAAGTATTATTTAAATAAGTGTTAGAGTAAATTGTAACACTTTTAGGATTTTTAGGCTTGTTTTGGAGGAGTTTAGACAAAGGAGACCCGAGGCTTCGCCGATCGATCGCCATTCTTAGTCGATCAATCGCGCGAAACAACAAATTTGGGCAGAAGTTGCTTCGATCGGTCGCCCATCCTGGCCGATCGATCACGCGCGAATTTGCGGAATCGGGCCAAGACATGGCCGATCGATCGCCCCTATCCAGCCGATCGATCGCCCCTATCCAGCCGATCGATCGCCAAGCCAGCCGATCGATTGCCCCCTTCTAGCCGTTCGATTGCGCCGTATCGCATAAATCGTTAACCTAGTTTTTACGTGTTTTCTTAGGTTATTTGTGGTAATTTCGAAATTGTTTTAGGCTATTTCTAAATTTCTAAGTTTATTAGTTGGTGATTAGGGTTGTAAACTACTAAGGCCTATATAAAGGGCTATTGATTAATAATAAAGCGGAATATATGATTTTTTTTATCCAAACACTTTGTCTGAGTATTTTCTCTGAGTTAGTCTCAGACTTGAATCGATCAAGTGCAATTGCTTGGCGATTCGTCTTGAACTTATCAAGCGGCTACATCGCAACCGTTTGTGGAGTTCCTCGACCCCTAGATTTATCAACGGATCCATCATCTCCATTGTGGCATTGCAATAATTCATCCTAGCCGAGTTGGAAGACGAGGCTCCTATCAGTTTTTGTTCATCTGACAAGAAACGATCGTTAAACAATGGTTCTTGTTATGAGGATCGCATCAGCTTCTCTAATGAAAATTGAGTGCCCAAAAGTTCTTTCTCGTGACTTTTTTTGGCTTTTATTTCTAGTTCTAGGCTTTATGGGTTCGAAATTAGGTCAAAATAAAACTTTTCAGAGCATGATGACGTCGTAGCGCCACAACGCTATTTTTTAGCACCGCGGCACCCACAAACTTCTATTTCGGCTACAATGCGCATCAATTTCTTATTCATCATAACTTCTGTGATTTAACTTTGATTTATGCATATGACCTACCGTTGAAAGCTCTTTTAAACATCTTTAATTTGATAGTCGATATGCTATATGAAAATTCTAAAATCACCATGATATTTTCGTTGTAATTTGTATCTAAATTATCTACTGCACATTGTTGCTTCTTTTTGCCAATATTTGACTCGGTTTTGCGTGTCTACCTTAAATAAAACCTATAAAACAAAAAGGCAATAAATAAACCACAAATTAATTATAAAAATATCCTAAATATGAGTTTATTTAATAACAAAATATAAGAAAATATAGCAGTATCAAATGGTCCTACACTTGGCTCTTACTCGTTCTGCGGCAAGCATAATCTACCCAACACCATGTTGCCCCCTTCTCCCTCGTCCGGTTTTGACCTTCTCATCTTCTCACATATCTCCTTCTCTTCTTCACATGATCCTCCTATATTCATTCCCTTATTGGTCTCTCTATGTGGTTCCCAATCTCTCCTTTGAGACGAATCGCTCTCCTAGATTTTAAAAACAAGTAGTTTGGTTCAGGTGCTTTTGTGCTTCAAAGATTTTGAAGCTTATTGTCCTCTCATTGAACTCCATCATGAGTATCCCGTAGTGGACATCAATTCTTGTTTGGGCCGTCTTGCGGAATAGCCGACCTAGTAAAATCGATGCGGCCTTCAGTGACTTGTCTTCTACCATATCAAGCACATAAAAATTAGCCGGAAAGATGAAATTCTTAATCTGCACGAAAATATCATCAACTACTCCGCTAGGGCTTGTGTTAGGTCCATCGGCCAATTGTATGGTAACATTAGTTTCTTGCAATGGGCCGAGATTCAAGAAAGCATAAACTGAATATTACATTTATTGATGCTCCTCGATCTAGCATGGCACGCTCAAATTGAGTGTTTTATATGATGCAAAAGATAGTAAATATACCAGGATCTTTACACTTAGGAGGTTAGTTCTTATGCAGGATGGCTGACACATTTTATTTCATACTTACCTCTTTTTTTCCCTTGAAGTCCCTCTTCATGGTGCATCACTCCTTGAGAAACTTTGCTTATTGTGTTATTTACTTCATCACATCAAGGAGCAGTATGTTTACTTCTATCGCTTGGATCACTTCTAGGATGCCCTTTATCCTTATCCTCCTTCTTATGATGCAGCAATCGACTCGGGCATGGAGGAGGAGTTACAAAGTGTGAAATGGGTTAAGGACCAATTAGCTTTGTGTTCCGTTGAGGTGGTGATGGGTGGGCCTCTTCATCTTTTTGTGGTTTTTCCTTCTTTGGTGACTGATCATCTGGTATCAATGAAAGTGCAAGTGTTGCTCCACTTACGAACTTGATGGCACTCATATTCTCAAGAGGATTAATCACTGTTTGTGAGGGCAACTTCCCTGAATTCTGAGATTCAAGTCGCCCACTATTGTTGCTATCTGGCCGATTTAATTCTCCATAGGTTGTATGTGTGTGTTCATCCTTTGCGTTAGGGGTGAAATCGGTTCGGTTCAGTTCGATTTTTGGGAAAAAAACCAACCGAACCAAATTATTCAGTTTCGTTTCGGTTTTTTTAACCAAATTTTATTTTTTTAAAACCAAATTTTCGGTTATTTATAACAGGTTTTCGGTCGATTTTTTTGGTTTTTCGATTTTTCGGTTTTTTTTTACAGCCCTGCTTTGCGATCTTCTGCATGAATGCTTGCGTAGACTGTTGCAGTTATAGTTGGCCAACTAATTATATGTCGTCATCACCTTATTTATTGGGTTGCTACATCCAGTGGTATAGGCTTGGTGGCGATTATGGATTGGTTAGGCCCATTGTTGCTTATACCTCGGTGGTGATTTCATCAATGTTTGAAGAAAATTTAAACGTTGTTGGTTGTCATAATTAAGTTGGGGTGATTCTTCCATGTAGAGTGGTAAGTATTGGAGAGTGGTTGTCCTAAAACTCCTCCTACAGCATTCACCTCCTACATTGTGTCAGTCTAAAGTACCAGGTACATATATGTCGGGGTGTCCCACCGTAGAACATATGCCACAAGCTCTCACTTGTGGTGCTTTTCATATGGCCATTTGCGTTACAAGAGTAGTGAGGCTCACCGACTGTTGTTCTGTGGATGATGTGTTGACCTTATTAACATTTTGAAGGGTGGATTGGTGGTAATTAAACTATTGAGAATAAGTCGTCGTCTTGGCAATCAATTGCCTTACTGCTGTAGGAGTTTGTTCACAAGGGCACTACTGCTAGCTGCATCTATCATGCTCTTCTCCATCGATAAGAGACCTTCATAGAAGTACATGATAATGAGTTGTTTTGATAATTGATGGTGTGGACAACTAGCGAAGGCTTCTTGAAGCACTCCCGATACACGTATGGAGTTTCCTAGTTCATATGTCGAATCCTGCAAATCTCCTTGCAGACTGCGGTAGCTTTGGAGGCGAGAAAATACTTCTCTGAAACTGTCGCTTCTTCTCAGTCCGTGTAGTAGTAAAACCAGCGGGCATTACACCCAGTCCTTAGCAGAGTCATCCAAAGAAAATGGGAAGACCCTCAATGTAATATTCTCTTCAATGACACCGTTTGGCTTCATGATGGAGGACACTATGTGAAATTCTATAAGGTGTTTGTTCGAATCCTCCTCACTTAACCCATGAAACTTAGGCAATAAGTGAATGAGCCCTAATTTGAGCTCAAAGCCTACACCAGCAGTTGGGAGCTAAATCCACTATGGTTGTTGATCAAGCACTGGTGCTGCCAACTCCTTAAGTATGAAGTTGTGGTTGACGTTGGGCATCTCTTCCTATCTAACTTCAGATGGATGTTGGAGAGTGTTGAGTCCTTGGAAGAGATGGTAGGGATTGACCTTCTCTTCCGATGCCTATTGTGGAGATGACTCAACGTCTTTCATTCGAAACGCCCTACAAAACTCTTTGATCCACAGCAATCTGAAGTTGTATTTATCGTCTGACATAAACTTGAACGCAAGCAAAAGAAGGAGATTAAGCACAAAGAATGTAAGAGGTGATAAAATACAAACTCTCGCTATTGTCGTGTCCCCGGCAACGGCGCCGAAAATTTGACGATGTTGTTAGATACACCAATTTTAACCTCACGGTTCTTTACGCTAGAACTAGTATAGCGAAGAATAAGGATCGATCTCACAGTGACACAGTTGTTCACACTGATATTATAACTAAATAAAATAATTAAAGAGGGATTTATAAATAGATAATAATTAATATAAAAAGGAAATCAATTAATGAAAAACTAGCCAAGAGTCACGATCCACACTAACTATGAATCCTTGCTCACTTTATCGATTTGATTAAATCGTTGAGGTTACCAATCTTTTCTAATTTAGATTAATTATTCACGTGTCTAATCAATCTCTAGCACATTATAATTTGTTCCAACACGCGGTGCAAGCAGATTGAATAAAGCATTAAGTCAAGATATTAAGGCCTAAATCAAATAATCCACACAGACAATCTAACATAGGTTCGTTCCTTTATGAGTCCTTATAATTAGCTACTTCATTTAGAATTCAATAATACAATTCCTAAATCCTAATTGAGCAATATGTGTACAATTAATAATATTAATGGTCCATTTAATTTAATTAATCGTATATAATTAACATTTGAAACAAAAGAAATGAAAAACCTCGAACTTTATCAAACGAATCAACAATGTCCGCAATTTGTAACTTAGGGCTTCAAAAATCCTTAATTACAAGAAAATTTAGCCACTCATATTGAAATTAATGCACACAGGGAGCTGAGAATAGAAAATAAAAATTGGTGTTGATGTTGGATTCCACGCGGAATTTCGTCTGGCTTTATTTTGTTTTGCTCCTTCTCTACTTCTCTAATGAAAATTGAGAGCCAAAAAGTTCTTTTTCGTTGTTTTTCAGCTTCTACTTAAAGTTCTAGGCTTTATGGCTTCGAAATTAGGTTAAGATAGAATTTTCGCCCAGAAATTTCTCCTTCAGCGATGCTGCGCACCAATTTTCGATTCATCATAACTTATTCGTTTTAACTTCGATTGACGCATATGACCTACTGCTAGAAAGCTATTTCTATGATCTTTAATTGAATATGAATTTTAATATATGAAACTTCTAAAATCACCATGATATTTCCGTTATAAATTATTTGTAAATTATCTACTTCACCTTGTTGCTTCTTATCGCCCTGTTTTGACTTGGTTTCGCATGCCTGCCTCAAATTTAGAACTATAAAATAAAAAACCAATAAATTAACCATAAATTAACTATAAAAAAATCTTAAATGTGAGATTTTTATAACAAAATATAAGAAAACATAGCCGTAGCAGGAGAAATAGAGGGGTGAGCTTAACGAGCTTGCTAGATGAACTATTACTAATTCTCTTTTACCCGGCCATTAATTAGTCCAGTTATGGTTCAGTGAGTTTCTAACCAACCCTCTTATAATTTTTGAAAATAAAAAATTTATATCTAAATATCAATTCAAAAGAATGTGTGATGCAATCAAGGAAAAAAAGAGAGAACGTGTAGTGGCCAGAATTAGGATAACTTTTCTACAAACATTTATTTTTAATTTCCTGATAAATAATGCTTGTAATGGTATTATGGATATGAATATTCTCATTTTTGAGAAAATATTTTTGATCCATTAATCCGGGCCCGCATTTGATTTTGTGAAAATATTAGTGCAAAGTTTATCTAACCTTCGCTTTGAAATTATTTGAGCATGCTAAGAATTAAATTTGGGCTCAAAAGTGATATTAAAATTATGAACTTTTCGAATCTAGCTTTCGGGTAAAATTTCTTAATTTTTGAAAAATTACCCATTATTTAAATATTTTGTCGTCTAATTAAACCTTAATGTAAAAGTCCTTATTTGTGCAAAACTAGGGTTTCTTTTTATTTTCTCTTCCTTCCCTTCCACAGTCGACCTCCCCCCCCCCCCCCCCCCCCCCCCCCCTCCCCTCCCCCCTCTCTCACTGATCTCTCGCTCTCTTTATCTTTCTCACTCAACTCACATGTCTTTCTTCTCTCAGCCTCTCTCCCTCTCACTTATCTCTCTCCTCGCTAGAGATTTCACACTTGGCCTCTCTCAGTGCCAACGTCAGATCCCCTTGCGTTGCGGTGTGTAGTCGTGCATTTGCCACCTCTGAGCTCCCATGAGCTCCTTACATCATCCGAGAAGCCTGCGAGAGGCCCCGTTATAAGTCGCGCCTTCGCGCTCCTACGCGAGTGCCTTCACTCAACCATCCCTCTTCGCGCAAGGTCTCACAATTCTTCGCCCCCAATGCCGCTCTTCAAACAACCCCCTTTGCGCTACATCATCGAGGCTGAAGACCGAGCTAAGGCTCGTGCCTCCTAACCAGCTCTCTCAAACATTGTGCGAACTTTGGTATGCCCATACCTCTGATGTTCGTTCGCAAGCGCTGCCCCTCAACAACGTGAGCCCAAGCTGCTGCTCCCCACACGAGCACTAGTGAGCTTCTACATAGCCATCGCGACTCTCGAGCATGCCTGTCCGTCTATCTCCGAGCCCACGCCTCCTCGTCACGACGCTACGACCCCGCACCGCCATCTCGAATGGTCTTCATGAGTAAGTTGATAGGCTGTCGTTGACCGAGACATGCCGCACTGCCCTTGGGCCCATTGCCCCACCTCACAACATCTCAGACCCGTTAGCTTAAAATTTGTGATCGAGTCTCTGGAGGTCCACTCCGTGCGATCTGCTATACACGGACTCTTTCGGCGTGTGTCACTGACGAGATTAGAGTCGTCGTCCGAGCTTTCTAGTATTCAGTCATGCTAACCTGCGCCACAACCAGTGCATCGCATGACCAGGCACGTTATTCAAGCTTGAGGCGGCGTTATGCTATCATTTAATGCATTAAGGTGTCGTCATGAGCTTGAGGCTCAAGACCGAGCTAAGGCTCGTGCCTCCTAACCAGCTCGCTCGAGCACCGTTCGAGCTTCGGTGTGCCCATACCTCGGATGTATATTCGCAAGCTTTGCCCCTCAACAGTGCGAGCCCAAGCCGTTTCTCTCCATACGAGCACTGGTGAAATTTTGCATAGCCATCGCGTTGCCCATGCTCCCCCGAGCCCTTTTGTCTACCCGAGCCCACGCCTCTTCGTCACAACGCTACGACCCGCATCGCCATCTCGAATGGTCTTCACGAGTAAGTTGACGAGCCTTCGTTGACCGAAGCATGCCACGCTGCCCCCGGCCTACTGCGCCACCTCACAGCGTCTCAGACCTGCGAGCTTGAGATCTGTGATCGACTCTCGCAAGGTCCGCTTCATGCGATCTGTGATCCACAGCCTCTCTCAACGTGTGTCTTCAGTGATATTAGAGTCGTCGTCTGAGCTTTCAAGCGATCAATCACGCTGACCCACGGCACCACTAGCATATCACATAATTAAGCACGTTATTCAAGCTTGAGCATATGCTACACAAGCTGAGGTAAGCCTCGAGCTCGTGACGACACCTTAATGCATTAAATGATAGCGCAACGCCGCCTCAAGCTTGAGCAGATACCGCTCGTGACGGGATTGGTAATTTATTAATTGATTTAATAATAAAATGTAAATAAGGAAACCTAATGTAGATAATGAAGACCATAGATTAAAATAAAACATTGTCCATGGTTCTTACTCTTAACACAAAGTTCACCCACATACTAGAAATCTACTATGGTACAACACCACAATAATTTGAAAGTGTTAAATGTCCATCTGTCACCATTGGCTAAGTCTAGTTTAGTGATTTAGTATACAATCATCTAGAAATAAAGCCCGCTAAAGACAAATGAAACATAAACTTAAATTGAAAATAAGATAGATAGCGAAAAGTGGGATAATCTTTGAAGCAATAACTGTGGATGTCTACTCGGTGTCTGAGAGATCGCCCTGCACACCTCCTTAAATAAAGAGGAGGAAAATGTTGGCTTATATCACTAATAAACCTAATGTTTTGATAATCACAAACAAAATGAGTTTTATTGCTAATATGTTTGTCAACTGTGATTGAAGCAAAATATCAAAAAGCTTGAAGCAAAGTGTCAAGAGGATTAAAGATTGAAGTGTTAATACAACAAGAAAAATCAAGCATGAAGAGCAAGACTAGGATATTACAATATAAGGGAAAATCATCCTCTAAGCACTTGATAATATTTTGCTCAAAGTTTCCATTAACCATCTTTTGATTCATTTACTATAAAATTGAACGAACTATATTTTTTTTAATAGTAAATGTTTAGGCCTTAATCTTTCATAGTCACATCTTTTATTAAGGCAAATGAATTAATGTTAAGAAAGTTTATTTATTTTGAATTTTAAATTAAGCATTCTTGTTTTACTTTATGAAAATTCAAAGTAAATCATTTGATACTTTGAACCTTTCAATTATCTTTAAAATCATTTAAAGGATAATTTTTATTAAGAAAATATTGCACACAAAGTTTTATTTTAAGCACATTTTCATATCGGTTTGTTTTTGTGTTAAAAACTTTGTTTTAAGCAAAAGTTAGACAAACCGATCGACCGCTTCCACGAACCATTGCAAATAGCCATTTTATTGTCTGACTTGGCAAATAAAACGGTCGACCAGATGACTAAACGATTGACTGTATCTTGAGCTGAAACATTTTTCAAAATGTGTTTTTGAGCCACATATAAAAGGTTTAAATTCCTTTTTGCTCATTAAGAAAAGAAAATATAATATTCTGATATTCTCTAAGCAAAAAGCCTTACAAAATATCTCTTTCTTCTCTTGATTATTTTCTTACATCATTGTGCATCTTTTTCAAGAAAGAAACCAAAATAAACACTTTTGAGCCTATCATTATCAAATCCTTAAAGTGATTCTCTGATAGATTATTCTTTTAATATTTTCTATTTTGAGAGAGTTAGTGAGCATCATTGTATTTATCACTTTTTATACTATTTTTCATGAGAGTTAATTGAGGTTTCGACAAAGGGGTTTTCCGAAGACCCGGAGCAACTTTGGTGGGTTTATTTTGAGGAGGATCGGGTAATCCTCGGGTGTACCCATGATGTGTTCGATGTTTGTACATCGTAAATCGAGCCAAAAGTCGATCACTATAGTGGACAAAGGCCTTGCTCGTGACAGTTGGGGACGTAGATTTTTTCGGATCGAACCTCCATAACATATAGTTTGCACTCTCTTTCCTTACTCTTTACTTATTTATTCATCTTCTCTTGTTCTTGAATAGTTCTTGAAATTGTTATTAGTTTCACTCATTTGATCTTATTTAACATCATTAATTAGTTTACAAATTTCGATTTCTTAGTATTTAATCTAAAAACCAATTCACTCTCCTTCCCCCCCCCCCCCCCTCCCCCCCTTCTCTCTCTCTCTCTCTCTCCCTCTCTCTCTCTCTCTCTCTCTCTCTCTCTCTCTCTCTCTCTCTCTCTCTCTCTCTCTCTCTTTTGGTTAGTCATTCCTGGGTCAACAAAAAATAGGGGTGAGCCAGCTGAAGTTTGAGCTCAGCTGAAGAACAATTTATAATTCTCTTTTACACAGCCATTAATTAGTCCAGTTATGGTTCAATAAGTTTCTAACCGATCCCCATACAATTTTAAAATAAAAACTTTATATCTAAATATCAATCCGAAGGAATGAGTGACACAGTCAGAGGAAAAGAGAGAGAATGCTAGACCCTAGATACACGATTTCTAACACTCCACAGTCACCGGCATAAACCTTCTGTTTGCAAAGAGATTTCATTGGATGGCTGGAGGTGAACCAAATGCCTTTAACCATAACCGGGCCCGTCAAGGGGACGTCGAGCGACCAATTTTCCTCAGGCCATCAATCGTCCTTAGTAATTCACATTATCCAAGCACATATAATGTTTCGGAGTCAAATTAGACAAAACAAAGGTCGTCGTTGGATTCGTCTCGTAGAAATAAGCTTGATGACTGTCCTTGCTCGTTAATGGGAAACCAGGATTGTCGGACGATCTGGTTGGCCCGCATGCGATGTCAGCATGCAAATCGAGGTGTTGACCCTAGTAAAATCTATACAAAGAGAGGCCACTGTTGTGTGAATCAAAGCGAGTCGAACGGTGGTGTCGGCTCACTAGTTGGAGGTCCGGGAAATACAACGCTTGTTTCGGACATATTCGATTTCGACACGCAAAATGAGGCAACCAACAGAGCGTTATCCGGACCTGCGATTAGCTTACACAACCTATTTGGAACCTTCTGAATCCGTTGATGAGGTCAATTTCAGCAAATAGAGTTCATAATATGCAAATCTCATCAATAAAGTTCTGAAACTTCATATCAAAATTAAAAATTTACCGAATTTTATATCGAACGATTTTTTAAAGATTTTTCTGCCCAAGAGGTTCTCTACAAAACCCAACAGCTAAATTCACACTATCTGGTTGGAGGCGGCTTGTGATAGTAGCGGGATGGCAACATTCTGGTGAAGGCAGCAGCGATTGGACCGCTACCGGTGGGAGAATGATCGTCGGCTCGAGTTGGTCCGAGAGGTGGCATGTGTGTGGGGCCCAAGCGCCGTTTTGCGACGGCGTGGACCAATCTCCTTTAGTCCAATAGATTAAACCCTCTTGAGCTGAATGGCAATGTCTGTTTCTCTAAATTTAACTAATAAATGAGCAAACCGTGGAACACAAAATTCATACTTTCGGGTTATACCGACCAACACGTATATACTATTCAAGATCTTTTCAACGATACTTCATATGCATCGATTCGACTCTACATGAGAAAGATACAAATGAGAAAAGTTTACGAGATTTTTTAAAAGAAAAATTGAGGAGAGAGAGGGAGTGACGGGAATGAGAAGAAAGAGGTGAGATAGATTATTTATGTAGTGTGTATTGAAAGGTAAAAGTGATGAGGTGCAAATGAGGTAAAATCCTTATGTAAAGACAAAATAAAAATTTTAAAATTACATAATAATCCTCAAGATTTATAAATTTCACAAGAAAATCCATACAATAATTTGGGAATATATTACAGTATATATTATATATAATTTTGTTGTAGTAAGATATTTTTTACCTTGGTAATAAATTTTTATAGCTATTTTTTAATTTTTTAAAACTGCGACTAATTTTTAAAAACACATACTATAAAATGACTATTTACCTAACTGACACATAATATGATAATTAAATTATTTTTGAAAATAATTTTTAGTGTATTAAAATTTTTCATATGGGGATAATTCTTCATATTGCTGGCCACTCCTAGCCTTAGCCCTATATATTTGTGCTCATAGAGCACACAATTCAATTTAAACAATTCAAAATTTTGTCTGTAAAAAAATTCTGTTAGTTTCTCTCTGGTATTTTTTAGAAAAAAAATTTATCCTTCCCCACACTAAAACCACCGGCCCCTATAGCAAGAGAATATAAATTTTTTTCTTCCATTGTTTGTGAGAAAACTAGAGAAGGCCCATACTCAAGTTTTAGCCTCGATCTAGAAACTGGAGAGGAAGATTTTAGTGTCAAAAGCTTGACTAGTAATTTCGTTATGAGCATAGGATAAAACGAGTCTAACATTGACAGTCTCATGACGTACGATGTTATTTAAAGATTCAAGATCTATCCAATTAACTACGGTAAACATCTTTACTCCTACTTTATTTAATTATGTAATAATTATATGATTAAATTGTTGTAGTACAATTTATGCACAAGATCAACTTTAATTTTTAGTTAAATTATTTGATTGAATTATCAGGTTTCTTATTCCACTGCGCATGATTTCATTTGATCAAATTTACTAATTTAGTTAACTTTTAAATTTAATTACCAACAACAATCTAGCTTTAGCATCTCATCCTCATTTTCTTAGAATTCGATAAATTTTGTAATATATGCAAAATGCTAGATCCTTTCTACTCTTATTCTTGATTTGAGTATGGTCAAGAATTCTTCTAACTTTAATGCCCTTACTCGTTTTTTTTTTCCCCCTATGGGTTGGTTTAATCTTTAATTTTGAGAATAAGTTGACACTATAAGTAGATTTTTATTGGGAAATTGTAGAAAATAGCAAAAAATTTTAACATTTTAAAAAAGTAGCATATACTTCAAAATATAAAAAAATAGTCACTGTCAAGAATTTTATAATAAAAAAATAGTTACACATTCTTAAGGAACTTTTTAACATTTCATCTTTTGCTCATTTAATTTGAAGTGTTAAAATTTTGTTTGCAAATGTGTAATTTTTTTTGTTATTTTTTGTCATAAAGTTCTTAACAGTTTCTATTTTTTTAATATTTTAAAATATGTGTTATTTTTAAAAGATTTATTAAATTTTAGCCTATTTTTGCAACCCATCCATTTTTATTTGTATTGAATGACAAGAACTTCATTTGCGATTTAATCGAAGAATATTCATATTAATTTTTAATGAAAGTTGAATGTAATCTCTAAAGTTTTGTTTGGTTGCAGTTTGGTCGTGCAACTAATTTTTAGGTAAAATTTTTTCCGAACTCCTTTTCAAAACTTTTTTTTTCCATTAACTTAATTATATAGGATATGTTTGCTAACGGTTCTGATTTTTGTTTTTATAAACAAAAATCTGAAACTGTTTTTGAAAAATACAAAACATGTTTGGTAATTACTAATTGTTACTTATTTTTTATTCATAGTATAATAGTTTATAACTGATAAAGATGAAGTAAAAAAATAAAAAAAAAATGTAAAGGTGAATTATTGGGAAGTGTATAATTGAGAAAACACACAAAAAGTTCTTAAGATTTGATTTTTTATTTAAATAAATTTTGATAACAAGAATTCTTTAGTTTCTTCTATTTTTGAAAATTTATTTCTAATTAAAAAAAATAGAAAATGAAAACATATTTAACAAACGCGTTTTTAAAAGTTTTGATCAAACTTTTGTTAAAAAAAAATAGAAAACAAAACTGTTATCAAACGGAACCTTGTTAACCATATGTGACCAAAAAAAAAAAAGTATACAAGTACTAAACAAAAAGACTATCATTTAATTGAAGAGCCTATTAGATATTTGGATATTTTTTGGTCTATATTTCAAGAAAATTATCAATGTTTTCAAAAATTAAGAAATTAACCATTAGTCCTTTAAGAATTAAGGGTACAAGAGTAAAATTACGTTATCTACCTGTAAGCATCATGTAGTTTAAGAAATGACCATTTTCTCAATTTATGAAAATGTGAACTATTTTCTCAAAACATCATTCAAAAAATGACTATTTACTCAATAATCTCTTAATTGAATAAACTATTTAAAAAGAAAATTAGCGTTCATCATTTAAAAATTAAATGCAATTTAATTTGAGCTTAATAAAAAATTATTTTTAACGTTAATAGTATCGTTGAATATTGGGCGGTTTTCAGGTATTTTGGCTGTTTCGGTTTTAGGCAGAGCAACAAAAAATTAAAATCTCAAATCCAAAACCCAAAAATAAATCAAAAAATATTTTTGGGCGGTTTCGGTTTTGGTATGTCGGTTTTGGGCGGATTTTAGCCAGTTTACCAAAATAATATATAGTTATTTTGTTACATTGCACTAGTTATAAAAGATAATTTTTAGATTATTTTTTACATGTGAAAAGAAAAAAATAATGATATTTACATAAAATTTGAGATTTAAGCATAAATTAATGAGTACAAACATTAGTAAGGTTTTTTTTTTTTTTTTTAGAGAAATGATAATAAGAAAATAAAATAAAATTATAGGTTTTTAGGCAGTTTTGATAAATCAAAATCTTAATTTTAGAACCCAAAATCGTCCAAATTTTTTCGGTAAAACCCAAAACCGCCCAAATTTTTTTAGTATACTATTTTTTATTTTTATTTTTGGACAGTTTCAATTTTGGGCAGACGGGTGTGTAGGTTCGGTTTTGTATGAGAGATTCTCCACTAGTCACTCTAAAATAGAGCAACTTTTGCTCTATTATGGAGCAGATTCTGCATCAAATTTATTAATCATCCCCATCACATTACTCCATCTTACTTTATAAGGAATATTCTCTTCTCATATTCTTTTTTTCTTATCATAATAATTAACTTATATTCTTAAAAAACTATCTTATAATACCATTGAAACAAATGATAATAAAAATAATTAACATTGTTATTACAAGTAATGAAGCTAATTAGATATAATAATGATATTAAATTATTAATAACACCGATTACATTCAAAATTAAACGCAATAACATTAAAAAAAAAAAACTACATAGACAAGAATTCTTTAAGAAAATTACAACCACCACACTAGATAAAAACTAAAATTAATTCTCCGGATTACCATATCACTAGTAGGAAAAATGCTTTCCGTGACTGAAATAATCAGTCGCAATTCAGTAGCGGATAAGCATCCACTACTGAATTTTCAATTGGATAATTTTTTAGCGGGAGTGTGAAATTTGCCGCGAACTTATCTGCGACTGAAATATCAGACGTAGACAACCCAATCTGTGAGTGAGTTATTAGTTGTGGATAGGTGTGCGAGGAACAATCTGTGAGTGAATTATGAATCGCAGATAAGTTCTGGCGAACTATCGGCGAGTGATATTTCACTTGCAGATAGTCCCCCGCACACCCATTCGTGACTAAAATTTCAGTAGCGAAAAGTGTTTATTTTTTTAGTACGGATTTAATATTTTTAATATTAATTATTTTTAATTAATATTCTTTTCATACTAAATTAGTATATAAAATGGCATAAATATAAATAACTCTATATTATAAGAAACTAGTATAAATACATAAAAAAAACACACACACACACACACATAACTATAGTGTATATAATAAAAACAATAATGTCAACTCCTAAACTAAAAAAGTCTGAAAAACAAAAGTCTGAAACATATATAATAAATCCGCGTTCAGGATGTCATCTGGCATAGGAGACTGTTCTGTGGCACTGCCGCTCGCGCCATCGGTAGTGCACCCGAGGTTGAAGGTGGTAGGAAATGTGTTACGCAGGAACTCCCTCAACTCCTCAAAGTTCCTGTTACTTGCCTGTCACCGTTCCTCCACTGCACGTTTTTCAACTACTGCTTCCTACCGTGAGTCCCTGAGTTCTTGTTTCAATTGCAGCAAGTAGTTGGTTCACTTCGGCGAGCTGCTCTCGAAGAATGTCGGCCTCTGACAGTCCAGATTGCGGTGCCAACGCCAACGCCACGCAATCCTTCTTTTTCAAGACTGGCCCAAATCCGGCCATCCAGTTGGACTGTACTTTCTTATCTTTCCCGCGGACTCTCCTAATCATGTCGATCTCCAAGTCAAAACATTGCTCTTGGGTCAGCTGCGTCTCAGACGGGATTTGAGATAGGAGATCATCACGCTGACTAATAATCTCCTCTTTCAACAAATAAGATTAGATAAGCTAGTATTTTAAAGTCACATAACCTTTAAAAAGGGTAACGTCAAACTAAAACAGACTTACATATTCTTTTCTTGCGTAATCATTCTGCCAGCCACCCCTGTAGTATAGCTTGTGATGCATCGCAATGGGGTTCAGTGGCGTCGGCGACTCAAGAGTGATCTACGATTCTAAAAAAAATCGTCAAGTTACATAAATATTTTTTTTCCAAAGAAACAGACATATAATAATATTTGCAACTCATAATTTCTTACCATCCTGAATTTGTGGTTAGCTATGGATCTGGCCCTATGCCTACTCTGATTGAGCTGCTTGGCTCGATTATGCCTCATAGCCGTTGCATAACACTGCAAAACTAAAACGTTAGTTTTTTTTTACAACTGATCGCAAAAGATAATATAAAACTATATTGCCTTGGCTTGGTCTTCAGCCCATCGATCACACAAGTGGTTCCAGTCTTGTACGCTGCGGACATTATTAGGTGGTCTCGCTCGAGCCCTATCCGGATCGTCCTCACCGTCTTCATTTATCTAATGATTCTTCAGATCATTCCTTGTGCGCGTTCAGGTGACGTGTAATTGGGTGTCGATGATCAGGATGAACCTAGCGTTGTCCGTTTGGATAACAAATCTCGCCTACCAAGTAAACAATAACATATTTAATTTCACATAATTAAAGATAAATAAATTAATTAATTCTAATTTTGCGTACTTACAACTTGTCGACGAATCATCCTCGGCTTCACTTAGCCCGGTACATCCTTATAGAAATGGTACTCTATCGGACAATCTCACCAGACGACAATGCTGCACTCGGTTGCAAACCACACCGCTGACACTCCAACTTCATTGTGTGCTCGTCTGGCTGAAGCGTGATGCGTGAACCCGGGGGAGTACAAACCAGCTCGGGTGCAGCCTGTCGGTTTACATTTTCCCGCGTCTTCTAGGAACCTCTGTTAAGTTTTTTTAACATATATTTGTTAAGACATTAATTGTCAAATGTTTGTATACATTGTAAAAATTTTGTATGTACCAGTACTCTCAGACGCGACTGGATCATTTCGAACAAGTCTACGATGCGGTCGGCGTGTGGGAGCTAACGTAAATGATGAAGACAAGTCACCGCATCCTGGTGGAACCCACAGTCGGCATGTGGGATTGTCGCCAGAATTGTCTCCAGCAGCAGCGGTGGCCATACAAATAATAAAAAATAATAACATCTCGATCTGCAACCAAATATATATCAAAATTAAACATTACAATATATTATATAATGTTTTCAATCTAAAATTCAGTATAATATAAGAGTTAGTATTTCACATTCATTCTTCCTCGTCGTCTGATTGCATCACATCGCATTCAGTGGTACTGTTATTATCGTCACTATCGTTGTCATTACTCGGTTCATCTTTGTATTCTTCTAATGTATCATCGGTTTCTATGTCATCATCACTTAAATCATCATCTATAACAATGGCTCGATCTACAACTTTTGCCGGCACATCGTCTCAATAAAAAGCTACATTGCTGAAGTCGATCATTTCGAACGATATAGTGCGCGAATTCGACGGTGATTCAATTTCATCAAACAAATATTCTACATCTTCTTGGTCAACAAGGATATCTTACAAGTGTCTATGACTAAATCTTTAGATAATTTTTCAATCTGGGTTTGACTTGCTAGGATCGTCAATATAAAATACTTGACGCACTTGAATTGCCATTTTAAAAGTTTCATTTAGCAACTTCAACATCATATCCATTTCTATGTTCAACATCTTATATATCACCTTCTCATGCATCATCCTCAAATGGAAGCTCAAAACTGAAAAATCTTCACATCTTGTAAATAATGGATTCTCTATATCGTCAAATAGTTTCTCAAAGTCAAGATCATCATGTTGAGCACTACGATTGGTCCCTTCATTGGCATGATTACGACCTTCATCGTCTAAACCTAGAAAAGCATCATGCAATAAGTCTTCCACGTCATCATTATTTTCTTCGCCGCCACTGTCCACTTCATGAATTTCTTCTATATCTTCAAACTCGGAAGTACTTCACCATGATTTACCCAAACATCATACGACTAATCGAAACTAAACTGAACAATATGATAAAATATTGTATCAGTCAGTTGAACTTTCGCATTCAAACACTGGGTGCACGGACATGATGCTCTCCCTTTATCATCAACATATAATTTCGACATTTTTGCCTTCGCTCCTTCTACATTGGTACTCTGCAGATTTTATTCTATTCGTCATCTTAGTCCAACTCTTATCCATTGGTACTCAATGGATTTTATAAAAACTTTATTAACTATTAATTATTTAGTTATTATTAATTATTTTATTAACTAATAAATTTATTTATTTATTATTAATTATTTTATTAATTATGTTACTAGTTTATTTGTATTTAAGTTATTAGTGTGCTAGTAATTATCTTATTAGTTAATTTTATTTACTTATTAATTATTAATTACTATTTTTGTTATTAATTATTTATTATTATTTTCGTTATTAATTATTATTTACATTACTCATTATTAGTTAATTAGTCTTTACGTTAGTAATTATTAGTTAATTAGTTTCAAATTAATTACTATTTAATTAAATAAATCATTAATGTATTTTCTCATTTAGTTATTAATCTATATTGTAACTTATTCTTAATTATTAGTTAATTTTTATTATTTAAATTATTTATTTAGTATTTAATATTTTAATTCTAATTTGATTATTTCCCAATTATTATTTCACTAATCTAACACTTACTTAATATTTTATTAATTAATTAACATTTAATTATTATTTCAAATATAATTAACATTTATCTGCTAATAATAACAAATATAAATAAAATAAAAACTAAATACCTGATAACAAAACATAAAAATATAATATAATATAATATTTACCGGCAGCAGTGGACGCCCGCGGACGGCAGTTGACGGCGACGGACGACGGTCGGCGGATGGCGGCTGCGAGCGGACTGGCAAAGCGGGGGGACCGGCGACTGGCAGAGCAGCGGACTAGGAGAAGCGGCAGAGCGGGAGGAGCGGGTGGCGGGGAGGGAGGAGTGGGCGGGAGGGAGGGAATGGGCGGTGCAGAGGGAATGGGCGGCCAGAAGAAGGGCGGCACGGGAGGGATTTGGCGGCCGGAGGGAGTAGACGGTGGGGAGAGAGAGGCTGATGGCGAGAGGGAGCTCGGCGAGAAAGAGGCAGAGAGTGGAGAGTTGAGAGACTTTCAATGGTCGAAAAGACTTATCGATTTTCGGGGACTTTCCGCGACTGATACGCATGCGTAATAGCCTCCCTATTTTTTTGCCTGAGGACGCGGTTTGAACTATCCACGACTGATCTATCAGTCGCAACAAAATAAATTGGAAGCCAGTTGGTTGCATCTTTTTAGTTTTTTAACACTTATCCACGACTGAATTTTCAATCGCGAAAAACTTTATCCTCGAGTGAAAATTCAGTCTGGGAAATGTTTGGAGAATGGCGCGCAGAGTTAAAAAAAATTCCCGCCAACTATTCGTGACTGATTTTTTAGCAATATTAGTCGCCGATGGTTTGCACCAATTCACAGGGATCGGTCCCACAATTAGTTTCCTTATCTGCGATTGATTTGGCAAAATAATCAGTTGCGAATAAGTATAGCCGATTTTCTCAAATTTTTTAACTATCCGCGACTGATTTTTTTCCAAATCAGTCGCGGATAGTGCACTCATGGATACCCTCCATTTTAGTAATGTATTCATTCCACAAATGTTCAATTAATGCATCCCAAAGTGCATAATGAGCATCTTTACTCCGAATTTCTTGGTGTTGGCTTACAAATTATTGAAATCTAGTATCCTCGTCAATGTACTTAATATTCGTTGTCGGTACTTCCACACAATCTTGTATCGGTACTTCAACGTTGTGTGATTTTAGTGGTTTTGTTATGAGTAGTGTTATGTAGATTTTAATTTTTAAGTTTTTGTTTTTATGTTCTAATCAATTTTAAATTTCAAGTTTAATATTTTCAATCATCAAACTATACTTTTATCTTAACTAGTAAATTTATGTTAAAAATAAATATATTTATTTACAATGTAAATTAACACTCAAATGTATTATAAATTATACAACAACAATTAAACACACATTAAAACCCACATATAAAATATAATATTTTGAAAATCATGAAAAAAAAATGAATAAAAGATACCTAGAGGAGTGCTCTATCCACTGTTGTTTTGCACCAATTTGGTGCAATACTATTCATTAACTCTAAAATGGAGCAAGAATTTGGCATTGGGGTAGAGTAGGGCTGAAAATAAAAATTAAAAAAAAAACCAAAAATTTGAAAAAATTAGCGAATTATTTGGAAATCGCAACCATAAACTGATATTAAAAAAAAAACAAAAAATTTCAGCTATTTAAATCGAATTAACCGAGAAATTCGGTGCGGTTATTCGGTATGTGATATGAAAAATCGAATAACTGGTTTATATAACCGAATAATCGATTCTTTTTTTTAAAAGGTTTTTAATCGAGCTAACCGAACCGAATGACGAGAGGTCCCAAACGGTTTTTAACCGAAATAACTGAATAATCAATTTCGGTTGCAATCGATTTTTCTGCCTTTATAATCAGTTTTTGGTTTGAATTTTTTAAAAATCGAATAATCAGTTCGGTGCCAAATAACCGAAAACCGAAATCGATTTCACCCTTAGAGTGGAATATCAAATTACTCCAAAATATAGCAAATTTAGTGCAACAGCGTTGGGGCTCAAATGCTCTCAGGATAAATTGAACAGTGCTGGTTAATATAATAAATTGAGATTGATTCCCATGATTAGATAAAGGAGTTGTCGTCGTTCTTTTGTGATTTAGTCTTGTTTTTTTAATGGGATATCGTAAGAAATAGCCAAAAATAAAATTTATTTTTAAAGTCCAGCCCATGTTTCAAAAAATTAAAACAATAGCCATGTTACGAATTGTATAACATAAAAGTGTCACACAAAATATAACACATCTGTAAATATTTTGTAACACTTCAAGTTTTACTTATTATTTTTTGAAGTGTTAAATAATATCTTACAAATATTTATAGATCTGTTATATTTTGTATGACACTTTTCTGTTATACGATTCGTAACATGGCTATTTTTTTTAATTTTTTGAAATACAGGCTTTCATTTAAAACAAGCATTTAATTTTGGCCTATTTTTGCAACTCACCCTTTTTTAATTGTGTGTTTTTGTTATAATAACAAAGGTTGTTTCCCTTATTCTTTAATCTTAGTTGATTTTTTGTTTGACTTATCTTCATGCATACTCATGTTTAGTCTAGTTAACTTTGACTTCTAGGTCTTGGTCATTTAGTTTCTACCAACGACAAAGATGCATTTTAAAGATATTGCATGCTTGATATTTAACGTTATTATTTAATAATCTTTGCTACTTGAGTGTTTTCATTCAATTTTATTAATGGTATCAATATTGGTTTAAGATTAAATTGTCAATTAAATTGAAGTTGATCACATATGCTTTGTAAGAACCGTTTTGTTAGAAGGTGTTCTTTGTTAATGTCAGAAACACCAACAAAGAACACAGGGTGATATTAAAACGAGATAAACAACACAGGGTGCAGAATAATAAATGAGCAGAATAATAAAATGACACAGGAGAATTGGTTACGCAGTTCGGCAACTACTACGTCTGCGGGGCCACGCCCAGATAAAAAGATCCACTAGAAAAACTTCAACCGAGGTCTCTCGGACTTATACAAGATTGGACTCCCTCCAACTCTCTTCCGCCGTCACCCCGTTGACCTAGTGATCTACCCTTGACGAGCTCCCCTCGTCCTTCACAGCACACTCCCGTGTGACACCAGGTTTATACAGTTTACAGTTGAGTAACACCCATGAAACACACCCTCACCAAATACACTCTTCTCTCTTACAAGAAGGAATACATGCACAACTCTCTCTGGCTCTTTTTCTCTCAAACCCAGAAAACGTACAGACTCTTAAGAATTACAAAGTAAGTGCATAAATCAAAATGAACTCAACTTTGAGAATAAAAAGATCAAGCCAAGAGAGACTTTTCCATAAACATCACACATTAATTATCCAATTAAATGTGTGATATTATCTTCATTACTTCGGTGAATATTTCTTCATAAAGTGAGAATATCAGCAAAGATCGACATGAGCTGTAGAGATGAACATCAGAAGCTTGGTCAAACAATCTTCTAGAAACTTTCCTTTCTCGTACGCCAGACCGGGTGTTTCTAACACCCAGACAGGGTGTCTCAACCTGTGTGTGAGTAACACCCTCAAGAACACCCATGCCGAAAACTCTCAAATGAAGATCAAACGAAATCTCCAATAAATGCCGAATATTACTATTCCATATAAAGAGAGATTAGATGATATCAAGCCAATTAATTCCAGCTCTCTCAAGATCAAGTCAAATCATCCAATAATAAAGCCAAATCAATCAAGCAATAAAAGCATAATATTGGATAATTAATTTGCAAACAAAATGCCAATAATAGAAACACTAACAATCTCCCCCTTTGGCATTTTTGTTTGGCAAAATCCCATTGAAGAAGATTATCCAATAATAAGCTGTCTATAGTCTTCAGCAACAAACCGAATCAAAGAATAGTTGAAACACCAAGTGTAGCAACACCTTGACAAACACCAAAGTCATGAAGCGGAAGCAAATAACAAAGTTTCAACTATATACTACTCCCCCTTTTTGCCAACAAAAAAGACAAAGACAAAAAGAGAAAAGTAGAAAATGACCAGACAGCTGAAATGCTTGATTTATCCACAAGAGCTAGATCTTCAATCTCGGCAGCAGTAGCAACAGAAGCATAAACACCAGCACGAACACTGGAGCAAGGAACATCAGCAGCAGAAGAAGCTGGAACACCGGGCTAAACACTGGCTGAAACTCCACCAGAACTTGCAGGCTGAGAAGATGACGAAGCACCAGCGGATTCCAACTTGCTGATGAAAGTAAAAATCTCCTTCTTCCTCACTGTAATACTCCGCTCTTGAGCCTCTAGATAAGCCAAATCAGGCTTAAGAAACCTCAGTGTAGCAGTAAGATCATCCTGACACATGGGTGTTGCAACATCCTTAGAAACACTGGGGGTTTCAGGAAACAGCAGCTCCCCCTGAATATCCTGAACATGATAACCTTGAAACAGCTTCTTACTGATGAAGAAGTCCTCAACATCCTTTTCAAGCTTTTCTCCTGCCCGAACCACATCCACATTCTGACTAGCCATGATCCCAAATATCAGAGAGGGATAACCAACCGATAAGTTTGCAGAAGAGCACTCAGCATGGCGAGCAATCTGCAATACTCCTCCAAAAGGGCAAACTTAGAACGCGAAAATCTGACAATAACACCAAGAGCAACCTGAGCAGGGAAAGAACCAACAACAGGTGTTCTAACACTCTGCTGAACACCTGTAGAAACACCGGTACCAAAACCAGCCTCTTGAAAGATAATCTCCCCCTGAATGACTGATTATGCTGACTCCAAAAAAAACTTCTTGCTGAAGGACAACTTTCCTAAAATCTTTTCAAACAAATCATCACTCCTAACAACAACTCCCCCTAAACACCACATCTCCCATTTCGAATAATCAACCCAAGGAACATAGACTACCAACAAAAGTGAATATACTTTTTTTTTTTTAAACAAAAGCAGCAACTTTAAAAAAATGCATAAACCAAAACTAAACCTCTTTCCTCCAATGCTAACCTGCATAGAACCTATGAGATCCATATGCAGGTGTTCAAGCACTTAGGTAGTGACAAGGTGTTGCAACACCTTGTGAGACACCTCGACTTGCTTTCCTTCAAGACACGGTCCACAAAACTTTGAGGTTTCTGATTTCAGATTTGGAATGCCACGAGTCGCACCAACTAAGATATTCTTCTTCATGCTTTTGTAATTTACATGGCCAAATTTGCGTTGCAAAAGTTCAGCTTCATCTATATTTGCCTTACGACAAGTTGTTGGGGGAATAAGAAGGTAGCAATTGTCGGTTGATCTAACACCCTCCATGACACAGGTGTTTGATTCATCAACAACCAAACACTTGTTTTTGTTGAACCTCACAAATAGCTTCTGATCAGATAACTGACTGATACTGAGAAGATTTGCTTTCAATCCTTCAACAAGCCAAACATCAGTTAGTCTTGGTAAACCAGGAACATTTAGAGTGCCCTTACCAATCACCTTAGCTGAGACACCATCGCCGAATGTAACCCAGTGTCTTTGAACACAGGGTTGAACATCTTCCAGAAACGCCTTCTCACCAGTCATATGCCTGGAACACCCGCTGTCAAAGTACCAAGCATGCTCTGCTGAAGCCTTGGGGGATGTAAACACAACATTGCATCTAGCTTCTGGTTTTCTAACCCATACTTGCTTGCCATGTCTTGGTGTTGGATCTCTCTCCTGGTCTGCTCTCCTTAAATCTGCAAAATATTGATAACAACGGGGCCGAATATGACCTCTTTTGTTACAGTAATGGCATATAAGAATCTTTCTTCCATTTCTCATCTGATTCAAATCTGCAGGTAGTCTTCTGGGCTGAGTGACACCCGGTTGAGTGACACCCGGTTTTCTAACAGGTGTGCCAACACTGGCTTTCTGCTTCAGGTCATCATGAATTTTCCCTCCGGGTGTACTGGCTTTTACAAAGACAGTTTGAGAGCCTCCTGATTTTCCAGTATATCCCAAGCCAACATGTGTCTTATCTGTTCTTCCTGTAGTTAAAATTTCATCAAGCTTAGAAGAACCGGAATTCAACATTTTTACCGATTTCTTCATGCCTTCTAATTCCACGGCGAGTGTAGTAATATTTGTTTGGCTCTCCTTCAACTTGTCTTCAAGCTCCGAAATGGTTCTTTTCAGATTGTTCTTCTCGATGTTACATTGAACAATCTGCCCAGTAAGCTTTTCATTGGCTTTTGCCACTTCACTCCATTTTCTGTGCATCAATTTGTAGGATTGAATTAGAGCTTCTTCAGTGAGCTCTTCATCATCACTGCTTTCGTACACCAGTGTCTTAACACCTCTTGAAACACCAGAGGCAACACCAGACGAGCTACCAGTTTCTACAACACCTGCATTGTTAGATCTAGAAGCAAAAGCCGTGAAATTAGCTTCATCTTCCTTGCTATAATCAGAATCTCCGTCACTCCATGTGGCATTCAACGACTTGTTCTTCTTCTTGATGGTGTTGGCACATTCGGATTGGATGTGTCCGAATCCTTCACACTCCCTGCATTGGATTCCTTTGTTCCTTTGATTGTAATCAGAACTGTTGACTCCACCAGGTTTGTTTCTTGAACCTGAACCTGCATTAGTATTATTATAACTAGTATTGGTGTTCCTTTGTGGTGTTTGAACACTGGGTGCAGCACCTCCAGAATTTCTACTCCTTGAACCGCTTCGGTTCAACCCACTGATTACCCTGTTGAAGTTCTTGGCCAGTGATTTAATATATTCAGTAAGGTGCTCATCTTCATCATAAAATGACTCTGATTCCTCTTCATAGCTTCCGACTTGCAAAGCAATGCCTTTTTCTTTCTTGTCACCCCTTTCTTCCTCCAGATTCATCTCGAAGGTTCTGAGAGAACCTATAAGCTCCTCCAACTTCATTTTCTGAATATCCTTCGCTTCTTCTATAGCTGTCACTTTGTAAGCGAATCTCCTTGGAAGGGATCTAAGCATTTTTCTCACAAGCTTCTCCTCCGAAAAACTTTCTCCAAGAGCAAACGCCTCATTTGCAATATCACACAAACGGGCATTGAACTCTCCGATTGACTCATCCTCTTCCATCCTGAGATTTTCAAAACGAGTTGTGAGGATTTGAAGCTTAGATAATCTTACAGCATGAGTACCTTCGTGAGCCGTCTCCAAAATCTCCCATGCATCCTTTGCTATTTCACATGTTGAGATGAGTTTGAATTGGTTTGCATCAACAGCATTGAAAATAGAATTCAAGGCTTTTGAGTTGTAGTTGGCAAGTCTATCTTCATCAACGGTCCATTCCACTTCCGGCTACTTCACAGATTCTCCCTTCTCGTTGTCCTTCATTGGGTGAGTCCAACCGGTTAAGATAGCTCTCCATGCTCTTTCATCCATCGACTTGATAAAAGCCTTCATTCGTGCCTTCCAGTAGGAATAGTTTGTATCATCCAGAAGTGGTGGTCGCTGCACCGATCCTCCTACTCTTAGAAAGTCCATCTTGACAAAACGGAACTGAAAATACCACGGATCTCACTTAGAGTAAGTGTCCCGCTCTGATACCAATTGTAAGAACCGTTTTGTTAGAAGGTGTTCTTTGTTAATGTCAGAAACACCAACAAAGAACACAGGGTGATATTAAAACGAGATAAACAACACAGGGTGCAGAATAATAAATGAGCAGAATAATAAAATGACACAGGAGAATTGGTTACGCAGTTCGGCAACGCCTACGTCTGCGGGGCCACGCCCAGATAAAAAGATCCACTAGAAAAACTTCAACCGAGGTCTCTCGGACTTATACAAGATTGGACTCCCTCCAACTCTCTTCCGCCGTCACCCCGTTGACCTAGTGATCTACCCTTGACGAGCTCCCCTCGTCCTTCACAGCACACTCCCGTGTGACACCAGGTTTATACAGTTTACAGTTGAGTAACACCCATGAAACACACCCTCACCAAATACACTCTTCTCTCTTACAAGAAGGAATACATGCACAACTCTCTCTGGCTCTTTTTCTCTCAAACCCAGAAAACGTACAGACTCTTAAGAATTACAAAGTAAGTGCATAAATCAAAATGACTTCAACTTTGAGAATAAAAAGATCAAGCCAAGAGAGACTTTTCCATAAACATCACACATTAATTATCCAATTAAATGTGTGATATTATCTTCATTACTTCGGTGAATATTTCTTCATAAAGTGAGAATATCAGCAAAGATCGACATGAGCTGTAGAGATGAACATCAGAAGCTTGGTCAAACAATCTTCTAGAAACTTTCCTTTCTCGTACGCCAGACCGGGTGTTTCTAACACCCAGACAGGGTGTCTCAACCTGTGTGTGAGTAACACCCTCAAGAACACCCATGCCGAAAACTCTCAAATGAAGATCAAACGAAATCTCCAATAAAAGCCGAATATTACTATTCCATATAAAGAGAGATTAGATGATATCAAGCCAATTAATTCCAGCTCTCTCAAGATCAAGTCAAATCATCCAATAATAAAGCCAAATCAATCAAGCAATAAAAGCATAATATTGGATAATTAATTTGCAAACAAAATGCCAATAATAGAAACACTAACATGCTTGATGTTTGTACTTCTTTAATGTATTAATAAGTTTTCCTTAGAATAATTAATAGCGATTCTCTTACTCAATTAATAAACCCCCCTTTTTATTTGAGAATTTTGAATATAGGAGGGGATTTTTTTAAGATTCGGTCAAAACTCAGGGATTTTTGGTAGAGCCATTGGGCTCTTTGAGTGGTTGAGACAAGAAGGTTGTTCGCCTGATTCCGGGGTTGACTTTGATATTTAAGCTTGTAACTCGCTCATTGATATGTATGGTCTTTTTTTTTTTTTTTCCCCTGAAAATATGCATGGTCTATTTGGAGAGCTTCTTTGTGTAGATAAATTGTTCCATGAAATGCCTCTGAGCGGTTGTTCAATAGTAATAGCAATAGTGGAAGAAGAAGTGAGAGTGAGAGTTTGAGTGAAGGCTCCTATCAGAATCCTTAGATGATGGCGATGGTGATGGTGATCAAGTTCAAGCTTAGAATATTTTTTTTCCCCTTTTTTGAGGGGTGTATGTATGAAAGGTTTTTAAAATTTGTACATAGGAACAAAAGTGTTTTTGCAGTATGATATTGTGTTAGAATGCATAAATGTAGATGTACTTTTCTTGTCTGTTTTTTAGACATAAATTTTGTGATATGGATTTGATTAGAGGTTGTTGTTATATATATATATATATATTTTTTTTTTACTGGAAAAGCATATCTATATTTTGAATTTTATAAATTTTTTGTTAAGTGAATTTTTCAAATTTATGGGATTTATTTGAAAATTTTATCTTAAAAAACAATAAAAAAGTAAAAATGAGAGTCACTTTAGCTTTTTGTAAAATTGAGCTAATGAAATGATGAAACTTAAAAATGATGTCAAACTACAGGGGTTTATTTATGAAAGTTTTCTTAAAATCAATTGAATGGCTAAATTGAAAAAAAAAAAAACTCGATGACCTGACACAATTTAGACAAAAACTTAAGGGAATTTTAAGAAAATAGCCTGTTTACAAAATGATTTTAAAAAATAGCCATAGTTTCAAAAAATTTAAAAACTAGCAATGTAAGAAATTTCTTATAAAATATTTGCTTAGTGTCACAAATTTCTTACAGTTTTTTTTTATGTATATTTTTGTTATTGTAAGAAATTTCTTACAATTTTATGGCTAGTTTTTAAATTTTTTAAAACTGTGGCTATTTTTTAAAAACACACAATCCAAAATGGCTATTTACCTACCTGACCAAAAACTTAATTTTGGCAGACAAATTCAGAGTAGCTTTTTAAAAACTAAACGGCATAAAATTAGGGTGAATTAGCTAAATAAGTCATTTTTAAAATGTTTATTATTTTAAAAATTTAGACTATGTTTTAAAAAATAAAAAAATAATCACAGTCCAATAAACTAATACCAAGATCTATAGATGAATTTCATCCTTTATAACTGCTTGATAATGATTTTTTTAATTATTAAAAACATTGATTATATTTTTAAATTCATTACATGCCAGTTAAGCAATTAGCCATTTTAAAGGTAAAATTTGAAGAATTTAGTCATAGTTTTATGAAATTAAGGATTTAGCCATAACATCCAACATAAAATATTACATGTAACATATATACGTATAAAAAGTGTGACAATAAATGTAATGTTATATGTAATATAAAACGTAACACATATAACATTATATGTAATGTTACACTTTTACACATATATATGTTATATGTTATGGCTAAATCCTTATTTTTGATATTTTATGGCTAAATCCTAAAAATACCAGAAAATTTGGTTAAATACCTAAAAAACTCATTACTTAAATGGAGCGGTAATTTCTTATAATTTCCTCGTAAAAATTATGATTTTTCTGAAAACAAAGAGGATGACTTTGATATTTTATCAAAACTAATGGGTAATTTTGTCATTCTACCTTCCAACTGGGTCGTAGAATCGCTTTGTATTTCCAAAACCAAAACCCCAGAGACGCAAGAGGCCATTGTTACAATAAAACCCTTCTCTCTCTCTCTCTCTCGGACTCTCACTCTCACTCTCTGAAGCTCTTGATTTCGTCGTCTCTTCTCTTCTCCGCCGACTCAGACTGAGACTGAGAGACCTCTCAGCCGCGTCGACCCATTCTCCTTCGCTGCTCTGTTTCGTCTTCATTTCTCTCTCCGCTCCTCTTTGTCCTGTTTCCGAAGGTAAATCTCACCAGATCTTCGTCTTCGTGCTATTTATTATTTTCTTTCCTCGCTTTTTAGTTAATTTATTTCTTGTGATTTATGTTTTTGGATTTTATTTTCACTGCTGGGTTTTGTGGTTTTGATTTTTCAGTTCCAAACCCTAGTTTCCAACATGAAGCTCGTCAGGTCAGTCCTCGCTATTCTCTTTTTTATTTATTATTTATTTATTTATTGAGAATATGGTTTCGCATCGAGTTTTTAACAGCGTTTTTGAATTTTGTGTTTCTGTGGTGATATTTTGTTCTTTTTGCCCTTTGAAATTGGAATTTGGAAATAAACAGGTTTTTGATGAAGCTGAACAACGAGACAGTGTCGATTGAACTCAAAAACGGAACCGTTGTGCACGGCACTATCACAGGTTTCTTTCTCTTCCATTCTCATATTTTCCCTTTTTTTTCATTTTCTTTTTCTTGAGCAAATGACATAACTTTATGTGTTATTTTGATTATTTTTGTCTCTTTTTTCCTTGTACTCAAATTGTGAGTTAGAACATTATATGTATGCTTCTACAAGTGTATATTGAATCATCTGTGAGCGAAAGCCTCTGCAGTATGTGGGATTGGACAGTATATAAAATGGGTTATGGTGTATTTGCTTAATTACTAACGCAAGAAAAAAAACAAATGACTACTTAGGGTTTTGGGTTTAGAATTGTATACTGTGGGCCACTGTAGGTTTCTTGATTGTCTATTTGAATCTGTATTATTGCAATTGGTATCTGCGTCTTAGTGATCTTTATGCAATTGTTGTGGAATGTGCTTGAAGGCGATGTGTGATGTCACGTTCAACATGCCAATTAAGTTTTGAGGGGATTTAAAAAAAATCCCTTTTTATATAGATTCTCATTCTTTGACCCCCTGATTTTCCAAGAATAATGCCTTAGTTGCTGTATCGAAGCAACTGGAGTCTAGCTAAATTTACTAGTCAATCTTGTCCGCGGCCTATGGAAACTGCCATGGCAACCCCCTCCCTTTGAGACATTTGTCTTTCTTTTCTTTCTTCATTTTTCATCATTTGATGATTACTTCGCTCTAAATTTGTCTCTATGTGCAAATTTTACTTAAAGGAGTCATTCCAAAAATAATGCAACTTGATGGTAATTCTGTGGATAAGAGCTAGGTGAAAGAAATTATAGTTGAAGGGTCTAAGTTTGAAATCAACGTTAATCAAGGTTTCAACTTTCAGTCATATGTTTTCCCCCAGAAATATAGTTGAAGGATGTCACAAACTAGAAAGCAAGGTTTGATTTTTAAGTTTTATATAAAGTGAGGAAACCCCCCCACGAAATTAACTATTGAAGCATATAAAATGAACCTTAAGGTTGCTGTTGACCATTTCTGGAGCTTAGAAACCTGAAGCATCTAACTTTTTTACTCACATGCAGTGACATATCAGACTCAAAAACAAAAATGTTATTGAGGGTGGCCGGCTGTCGCTCACTTTTCTTACTGTCAATTTTGTTTTGACAACGTTTAAAGTCCCTTTTATTTTCCCTGTGTAATACTTCCTTTAGCATACAAAACTAACAGAAGGCCAGCTGTAGTTATACGGTGAGAGGAGTTAATTTCCTCAACTTCCTAACAGCTCATGTCGGATAGATACGACAATCATCTATTTATAAGGATTAGCTGCTGCAATTTTAAGACTGATTACTATATTCATTTCTCATGTTCGTGCTCATTAATTTGGTGTTTGTGAGACGATTGAACTTACTACATGTTACGTTTTGTCAGTTTCCCGATGACTACCTACTTGTGATTTGACTGTATACCCAGATAAATTCTTGCATATTCTGATTTTCATCTTCATTTACCATCTATATAAGGCATTTTTCCATGTCATCTCTGCACTCATTCAGGGTGAATGATTATGCAACATATTGACTTTACAATTTTTTTGGATTTGGTTTCACTATTGGAGTTATAAAGTCTGTTACTTTCTAACGGGCAGATTTATTGATCGGTTGGTGACAGGTGTGGATATCAGTATGAACACGCATTTGAAGACTGTGAAACTTACTCTGAAGGGGAAGAACCCGGTGACCCTAGATCATCTCAGTGTGAGGGGTAACAATATTAGATATTACATCCTTCCCGACAGCCTGAATCTCGAAACTCTGCTGGTAGAAGAGACACCTAGGGTCAAGCCGAAGAAGCCAACTGCCGGTATTTTGAACTTCTCTCTCTCTCTCTCTCTCTCTCTCTCTCTCTCTCTCGTCCTAATGCTAAAATCCTCTCTTTCTAAACTTCAGGGAAGCCTGTGGGGCGTGGGCGTGGGCGCGGACGTGGAAGAGGACGCGCACGTGGCGGCCGTTAGATGCACCGCACTGCACTGGTTTTCTGTTTTTGAGGCACCGGGTTATGTAAAAAACGTCTATGTTGTAAGGAAGTCGGTCTTAATTGCAGATCCTAGAGGTATCAATGGAGAGGCATTGTGGTTCATTCAAGTAGTTTATGAATCGTTGGTGAATTTGACACTAATATTTCTTGCTTGTAGCGTTTACTCTAAGTTGTTGATCCGACAGAGTGAGTACTCCCGAGATCGTTCAGCATATCCACCATTTACCGAGTGTACTCGATGAATTTATTTCTCGTAAAAAAAAAAAAAAAAAAAAAGATTTGTCAATCACACGCACAAAGAGAGCAAAACTTCTGATTAATCATTGTGATCATTCTCTTTTAAAAGTCATTTGTTTATGTTGGCAGGGTAGATTATGTATTATTTTCATTAGCTCAATACATTTCTTTATGAAGTGTACATGTCAAAATTGTCTCTTTCCAAAAAGATGGTTCTCTTATTTGTGCTGTCAATTAGCGCTTTTAGTCTTTTAACTTATTGACATTGCACAGGTTTTCTATCTATTTTAAGCCTTAGAGTAACAATTTTAAGTGGGTGATTGAAAATGTAAATTTAATAATTCAAAATTATTTTTCAAAAAAAAAAAAAATCCACCTGAGAATTTCTCAATTTAATAAGTAAAAATCTCTTCGAATTATTAATTATTTGCAGCATTTAAACTACTAATAAATGACCTCAGCTTCTCCAAATTACTAAGCAAATCCAAAATTAAAGCATAAAGCATATATAATACATCCACCGTAATTATTCCAGCGTTATTATCATAACAATACCAGATCTAGCTAGCAACTCATATGTCAGATCAAATAATAAAGGTGGTGGAAATGCAACAAGAAACTTCCTTCATATTAAAAAGATAAAAATAAAAATAAAACACCCAATTCTTCCTATGGGGACAGGTCCCATGGATAGTCATGGCACATTAGGCAGGGTTAGGCCGCTCTACCTATTCTTTTTTGGGGGATTACGAAGAATGTCCCATTTTTAGGACAATAATAATCTATACCACATATGAGTTGCACTTTTAATTTATACCCCAAAACTTACACTATAATCATAAGGTGTAAATAAAATGAGCACACCACTTGGGGCAATAAATTATTAAGTGGTATCAAGAATGTCTTTATTTTAATTTTTTTTTCAGGCTTTTACAGCTTCAAGTCCGCCCAACCCAC
The DNA here is from genome assembly GCA_018132145.1 of Boehmeria nivea var. tenacissima. NCBI lineage: Eukaryota > Viridiplantae > Streptophyta > Magnoliopsida > Rosales > Urticaceae > Boehmeria > Boehmeria nivea. The sequence continues at coordinate 2,457,962 of CM030886.1, forward strand.
CCATATACGCTTTTCGCGTTGGCCCGATTAGGCGGAGGGAAGGCCCGGCCTGCCAATTTTAAGGGTGGGGCAGGCTCGTCGGGTCAACCCTTTTTTTAAAGGAGGAATCGCAAAAAAAATAAAAAATAAAAAAATAAAAAAAATTAATTAATTAAATAAAAGACATTCTAAGTATCACATGAAAATTTATGCTCACACTAACGTGTCTCTTGATTCCTAATAGATATGTTTATAGTGTAAAAATAAAGGTATATATTATAAGTACAACACATAAAATGGTATTGATTAATAGTGTGTTAAAAAAAGGGGCTATCAAAATCACCCTTTTATTTTTTTAAATTATTTAAAACAAATAAAAATAATAAAATTTCAGATAGAAAATTTTTTTGCCATTATTAGAGGAGTTTATTTTTATTTTTTTATATTTCAAAACGTATGAAAAATTAAAGAAGTAATAATTTTTTTTGAAAATTTAGAAATAAAAAAGTTTCTACTCGAGCACTAGCATCTCGTCTGGCAAGACCGGCCGCATGCAACATCTCTCAGCCCAACCCAAACCCTATATATATGTAGGGCCGATCGGGCTAGGGCCTGATCCGTTTTGCCACCTCTACCCATTGGGCTTCGCGCCATATAGGGTGGGGATAGAAGGACCTAAATGAAGAGTGAGGTGAGGATGTGACGATTTTATTTACCTATTGAGGATCGAGTAGGGATGAGGAATGTACTATTCTTCATATCTCCTCTCTATATACGTAAGTAATATTTTATTTGGGTCAGTTAGTTAAATAACTGTTTTGGAAGTGTGTTTTTTAAAAAATAGCCACATTTTAAAAAAATTTAAAAACTAGCCATAAAATATTTTTTTTTACATAGGTAATAAATTTCTGAAATGACTATTTTCTTAAAATTTTGAAATTGTAGCTATTTTTTAAAAGAACATTATAAAGAATGGCTATTTTCTTAAAATTTCTATTTTATTTTGATTTTTATTGACCTTTCTTATCATTATTTTCAGATTTATTTGGGTTAATTTTTAGGTTTATGATTTGTTTTTTTTAGACTTTATTATTTGTATTATTTGTTTTAGTAAAAAATTAATTGTGTTACAATTAAGTTGGAATTCAATATTCAATCATCAGGATTTAAATTTGATTCAATTTTGAGCATTTTATTATAATTGGATTTAATATATATATGGGCCAGTTAAGAATTTAGCTGTTTTGCAATCTATGTTTTTAAAAATAGCCCACGTTTTGAAATATTAGCAAAATAGACATCAGGTCAACGTCTAAAAATTTATGACCAAAGGAATAAAATTTGTGACTAAATAAAAAAAAAAAACACAAAGTCATAAAATTTGTGACTATAGTCATAAAATTTCATAAAATTTGAAATAAACATAATTAAAAAAAATTAAACATTCATTAACAAAATAACCAACTCACAAATGAATAATTGCCTACACAACCAATTTCACAAAACTTATTAGTAAATAAAAAATATCTTAAAAAAAAAAAAAAAAAAAAAGCACAGGTGGCCAAAGAAGTCACAAATTTTATGACTAGAGGCAAAAAATTTTAGACAATATTGTCTGCAACAAACACTAAAAACTAAATTCAAATAACTAAAGATTGCACTCTAAAAAATCCAGACACGAATGTATGGCTGTTCAAATAACTAAAGACTGCACTCTCAAAAATCCAGACACGAATGTATGGCTATTTTACAAAGCCAGTCGCGCTTAGTCGCGTTTACCGTCCTCGACTGGCTCAACATGTTCGAGCTTAAGATGGCGGAGTTTGGGACCCCCTTGACCATTGGGTTTATATCACGGCTCAGTTTCTGAGAGATGACGCCCTCAACTGGTAGACATTGGTTATTAGGAGACCAGGAGGAGCAGCGGGCTACACGTGGCAGACATTTAGCCAGATCCTAGAGCAGACTTTGGACCCTAAGAGGCGCCCCAGGAGTGGGAGGATACAGTGAAGACATGGATATAGAGGCTGAAGGAAAAGGTGTCCCAATACCACAGATGCTTTGTATGTCAGATCATGGACGCGAGCCCGAGGGTCGTGCCGCAACTCCAATTGAAGGAGATATACTATCAGGGTCTATTGTCCGTATTCTGTCCAGTGGGACCAGCGGCCACCTACAATTCATTGTCCGATATCAGAGATACTGCTTTAATTCGAGAGCAGCAATATATCGTCGATATGAACGCGTACTTGCGCACCCTTTAGAGGGACGACACGCCGACGATCGAGGACATCTCGGAAGACGAGGACCCTGATGAGGACCCAGATAAGGGCGACAACTAGGCCGTCTCTGCAATGATTCTGACCACCTTCCTGTAGTCCTAATATAGTCGTAGGAGACTCAATTAATTTAGCTTTGTGTCGTGATCGAATTAGGCTTGATTAATATATGTAACGTCGTTTAACGCTACTTAAGTATCCTTATCGAGGGTCCCTTACTATGACTAATTGTTGTTGGTTCAGTCCTCGTTAAAGGAATTCTATTTATATTAGTTGTGATGTTTATTGTATCCTCGTTGAAGGATTGCTACTTATGTCAGTTGTGACGTCTATCTTATCCTCGTTGAAGGATTTCTAGCTATGTACGATACACTGTTTGTTCTACGTCTGTAAAAAAAAAAAAAAAAAGATTACTATGTATGATGAACCTTCTGATTCCTAGTATTGTGTGATGTTTTCTTGTTGTATGATTGTGGAATAATTGTTGACACTCGTACTGTATATATTTTTGGATAGTGATTCTCATTGTAGTCCCTTTTTCCTCATTGGCCATGGTAAGGCTTAACTTGCCAAGGACGGTGGTCGACCTTCGGGAGGCCATTGAACGTCAGGCCGAGGTTCAACGCAACAGATGGAGGTGTTGAATCACCTTATAGATTATTTTGGGCGCGGAGCGTTACCTCTTCCCTCATCCCCCCAGTTAAGGCCCAGGAACAAGGAGGCGACATAGAACTGCCCGAATTCCCAGACGCAGATTCGGAAGCTGACGCGGCTCAAGTAAGGACGGCGGTGTATCCTAGCCCCGCAGTGGATGGATACACCATTTTTTTCACAAATTACAAATCTTATGAAAAAACTATTTAATCTAAAAATTATTCATATACTTAAAAAAAAAAACTATGGATCATCAAACTCCTATCGGGGGCGGCGACGGACAGTAGCAGTGGACGATGATCGATGGCAGGCAACGACGGCAGGTGGCGGTTGTGCGGTGGTCGGGAGAGAAGTTTTTAATAAAAAATGCATATTAGAACTTGTGGGGAGATTTTTTGTTGAATGATATACTGCACACAGGATTAGTCTAATCCCACAATCAAAGGCTTCCTAAGTAGAGTCGCCTTTTAATGTGGAGAGTTGTTTGGGTCCGTCTCTAAATTGGGCTTCGATCGAGTACGGTACTTGTCTTGGATAAGACACTGAATTTTTGGACCGTCTACCCTCTTCAACGAACCAGCAGTAGTATCCCTACAGTGTGATGCTGGATGGTGAGCTGGAGTGACAACCACGAAGGGAAGCACCCCTACCCGACGCTATGTGAATATCTATCTGCAAGAAATAAAAAGACAATACGGGTTGTAGAAAACCCAACGATGACTAAAATACGAGCTATCCAAGTTACAGGTTAAGGCATAACATTCATGGTTTATAGCAAAATTAGTCAAACTCATGCTTAGAATGCAGATTGCAGAATATTGATGATATTGTGAAATATGCAAGAATTCAGTCGTAAACATGTAATCAACAGTCAAAGAGATACAATTGGAAGTTGATTTGAATGCATGAAACAAATAATCAACATATGGACATGAATGTACAAGTAATTAAGTAAGCAAATAACATGCTAGCATGGCAATAAAGCAATTAGAACGCCTATCAGCGGTAATGATCGGAATCTGCGGTAGGTTAAATTCATGTAATCACATAATCAATCAATCAAAAATGTATAATCAATTCATAATATAGAGAAATCGTTCATTAATGGTCGATATAGCGACTGGATGATATGTCGGCGGTAGCAGCCGGAATCAACTGTAGGCGTAGCAGCTATAATATGATAAAGATAAAGTGAAGGCATTTAGCCAAGGCCGGAAAACAAATAATCAACATATGGACATGAATGTACAAGTAATTAAGTAAGCAAATAACATGCTAGCATGGCAATAAAGCAATTAGAACGCCTATCAGCGGTAATGATCGGAATCTGCGGTAGGTTAAATTCATGTAATCACATAATCAATCAATCAAAAATGTATAATCAATTCATAATATAGAGAAATCGTTCATTAATGGTCGATATAGCGACTGGATGATATGTCGGCGGTAGCAGCCGGAATCAACTGTAGGCGTAGCAGCTATAATATGATAAAGATAAAGTGAAGGCATTTAGCCAAGGCCGGAGCCATGATATGATGAGATAATTACGTATAGTAGGGATTTGAGCCAGAATAGTAGTATATAAGTATATAAGTTCATATAATCATTATAAGAAGATTTATCTTTTATGCATATGTCAAAGCAGGTTTACCGAGGATCTTCACATCAAAACGTCCTTATGATAACCATAGAAAGTCACACAGGAATTGGTCTCGGAGGACGACATATGTGTGGGGAACATAACAATGCACTCACAATAAGCGGTCTCGGAGGATGATAAGATAGATGGTACCGTAACGATAATATGATCCCAGAGGATAATAACGTGTGAGTGGACGAGTAAGATAAAAAAAAAAAAAGAAAACCAACAGATTGTTATTCAGAAGGACATCATTGACAATAAATTTATCGATTTACGTGATAAGATGTATACACTTGGGACGACTTCTAAGTCTAGGACTATACACATAATTAAACAATGTCACGCAAGCATGTAAAGTGGGTCCTAGCATGATTATAATATATGGACATGAAAATGACATGCAAAATAAATATTCATATGAATTATATATATTTTTAGATCTTAACTATAACATGTCAATATGAGATATAATAATCTATTAAAATGAGTAGTCATGTGATCATGTTATTTCAAGTAAAGTAGTCAAATAGACATGTGATCAAGTAAAGCGTGCGATTAAGACAAATAAGCACCTAATCAAGTAAGACATATGAACAATGTAACTAATAATATATCAAGTAAAGTAAAGCATGCAAACATATATAATGATTAAGTGTATGACTATGATATACAGATAACTAACATGTCATGACATATATGAATATCAATGATAAAATAATATAAGTAGCATATGACACAGTGTAAAGTAACCATGCCATATTCATACAAAATGATATGAATCCGTTGGTTTTAAATGAAGCGTATAGGAAGCCTCATCAAACGGTTTGATTATTTACATCGCATGATTGTATGGCAAGGTAACCATGTCATACAACGCCCGATTCCCATTGGCTTTACGGAGACACATGATTATGTTCCACCAAACGGTTGTTTACATCATAATGTAATGGGCTGGAGTCACATCACGATGTCTTATGTTAATATAGATGCTACACCTAAAACGTGGAGCCGGATAACGGTAACCACCACGATCTTAGGTGTAATGACCTGAACTTAAGGTCGCTATAACAATTAACCAATTTGTGTTTTGAGACTAGTTAATGGTGAATTGGTCTTAATTACGATCATTTTGTAATTTGGCCGGTTTGGAATGTGCGTTTACATATGCAATGTGTACTGCAACATTATGATTTTGGTTTATTGTTGGAACTCGTTAGAAATCAAATTTTATTTGAGAGTGATATTCAAATTTCCAACCCTTCGAGTCCAATTAATTGATGCAAATTGAAAATTTTATGAAAGATTATGCCAAATTTTTATTTTTATTTTATTTGTAATTGTGGACATTTTGGCCCAAGCTCACTAGGGCTTTTCTTTTTCCCTCTCCCTTCCCCTCAGCCGACAGAAACCCTTCCCCCTTCTCACTTCTTTTCACTCTCTCTCCCCATCTCGATCTCTCTCACTCTCGCTGCCTCTCCACTCACCTAACACCAGTGACTCCACCTCCCGTCGCGCAGAGCTGCTTCGTAGCCCCTCCGACGTCCCTCGAGCGACACCAAGCAGCCTAGCTCCTTCGCAGCTACGCCAACCTCCCAAGCTCGTGCCGCCCGAGCTTCGCCCAACCTCTGCGCAAACCCAGCTCCGGCACGGCGAGCCTCCATGCGTGAACTCAGCTTGTGCCCTTCGGCACCTATTCACGCGAAGGCTGAGCCCATCTCGCGTCTCCTCTGTCTAGCATAGTTCTGCCTCGCCTCCACTCCGCTACCAGCTCTGAGCTGAGCTCCTCTACGGCAAGCTCAGTCCCTCCCGCTACTCTATGTAGCCGTGTAACCACCCTCTCCCGCTCCCCGCGCTGCCTCCTCGCGAGCCATGCTCTCCCTCGCTGTGCCTCGAGTCTCCTCGATGCGCCGCAGCCTTCTCCGGGCAGCAGCCGAGCTCCTCCCTCGCGTCGAGCCGTTCTTGCTCGACATCGATGAAGTCAACGCCTCTCTTGCACCGTCATTGTCCGAGTACTCATTCTACCGAGCCTAGACTCAAGTTGTCGACAAAAAAATCTTTGAGCCGATGACGTCGCTTTAAGTTTGTTTTGCTAAACCCGCGAGCCTACTTTGCTGCCAACTCGAGCTCCGAGCCGACATTGAGGTAAACCTCATGTCCGTCGCGTTGTCATCGCGTGTTCTAGTTTAAAATTATTAATTTCAGCGGGTTTATTACTTGTGCTTGTTGCCATTGTCGATTAGAGCCTCGAGTGACTAGCTTTTCCTTGTAATAGAAATTAGTGTCCTTAGAAATATTATTATTGGAAAATTTGCTTTTTGGATTGTGAATGTGCGAACCTTAGTAAATTGCTTAATGGGGAAACTGTATGCGAGTTTGAAATTTTGTTGTGTTTTGCAATCACATTGGACTTGGTATTTCAGTTATTTTGGCATTGTAAATTTTCGCGGCTTAATGTCGTTTCAAAAATCTAAAGTTCTTGAAGTCGTGTCGTTTTGGAAAATACAACTCGATAAATTAACAGATTGACAAGATTTATCTTTCGGGTGATTGTTTTATTTTGTTGCCAAAAAAAAGTAGAAGATATTTTAATTGATGTTTGAGTTAGCATGAGATTTGGGACTTTCTAAATTAAGAAACTTTTGAAAGAGATTTTAAAAGGAAATGATACAACCTTGAGTATCGGTGTTATACGGTCTCTTAATCTATTTGTATTGAGTTGTATTCTTTTGTAAATATATTTATTAGATCGTAAAGCGAGCTTTTGGGATCAGGTCGCGGACATGAGTGGCCACCATTCTTTCTTTTGTTGAACTCTAAGCCTAAAATTTGTTAGGACTTTTATGCCGATAAACATCTCTTAACAACTAGATTTTCTCCATTCTTTTGAATTGTGCAGGACCGCTAGCAAAATAAGTTTGGACGATCGACCCTTTTCCGTCTTTTACCAAAGGTATAATCGAGCGATTATATATGACTTTTAGTCTATTATTACAAAAATTCTGGAACGATCAACTTTAGTATTTGTCGCTTTAAGTGGGATCCGAGCCGTTGAGGCTCGGTGTTGATTTATGTTTATGTTTTCAATGAACTATATTATTATTGTGAAAGTTATTTTGCGTGGTTGTTGTGATGGAATGTGACCAAAATTAGTTTGGTGCTAGGTTGAAATTAGGTAAAGGCATCTGCCGGGATATCCAAAAAAAAGGAAAAATTTTGCCTGATTTTCGGCTCGAAGCTTAGACACTTTCTATGATTAAGTCATTGACCAAGTAGGTCCAAGAATTTATTTTTCACCTAAACTAGTCAAATGACACAACCATTCGCCGAGATTGACAGTTAGTGATAAAGTGACAACACTCTGGATGGGAACATCTGTAGAGGGGTTTCTCGACGAACTATTAGCCGTCCTACCATCTAGAGTCTCATTCTTCGAGTCCATCAACCCTTAAAATTTTATTCCTAACGAATAATTAGTTAACTCGACGTTGACCCTCTAATTCTTGGGTTGGACAGAAGTGTCACACAACAAACTCTTAAGAGAAACATTGGGAGAGGAAGACCATGAGGACCAAGTCGGGAAGCTTATGACCTCAAGTAAGTGGATCTCTTTTGTATTACGAGTAGAATCTACCATGTTTGATTGCTTGTTGCTGTCGTGATCTTGTGATGTTTGTGACTAAGTTTTTAATGTTATCTAATAGTTGTGATATTAGCCTCCTAGGTGTATGAGTATGGGCTCACGTACTTCAACCTTGTTCCCTAACTCGCAATTATGGGGTTGCAAGTCTAAATGCCTTATATGTGCTTGTGTGAATGTGCGTGCATGTGTTTTCTGTCTGTGGGTATGGGACCACGACATGAAACTGCCTTTTTTGTTGTTGAGATTTTGAGTTGCAGGTTGACAGAAACTCTAATAAAGCAAAGGGGTGCGGGAGTACCGCATGTATCTGGGTAGGGCCCGACGGGGCCACTAGCCACGTTTCGGAACGGTCCGAGGGGCCTCTAGGAGGTCAGTGGACGAGTTCCTCTATATGTGTAGTTTGATCATCTGGGTTAGGCCCGAAGGGGCTGCGATCGTGATTCGGTTTCGAAATAGCCAACGGAGCCATCGACTTTGAAAGGTTTCGGAACGACCCGAGTGACCTTGTTGAGGTCGGTGGGCGACCTTCCAGTATAGTTCGAGGGGCCCAGTTTGAAGCTTATAAGGATCCTTGAAATTTGGAAGTCATGTGCACACGCAACTCAATCAAGTAGACTGGGTTCAAGAGTCTTGTAATAAATCCAACGGTGGATTGTATCGAGGTAGAATCGTTATCGAGTCGCCGGGAACTTGATTTAGAGGAGGACCGCCTTATCTTTAATTGTTAATATTTCCATAAGTATTGGATTTGAAGTACTATATATTCTTAATCCACTTATTGGGTTATTAGCTCACTAGTGTGCTCGTATTGCAGGTAAGTTAAGGGGAAGACTGAAAGCTGACGATAAAGAAAAAGGACGACGAGTGCATACGAGATTGACTTCGGGAGCGTCGGGTATACCGCTGGCTAGCCGTTAGCAATCATTTTGGAAGTTGGTACTTTTGTTTTGAAAACCCCACATGCAAACTTATTTTGATGGTCGTGTGGTCATGATTGTAACCCGTGTTAGGTATTTAGATGTATTTTTCGTCGTTGAGTAAAAAGATTAAATTCAACTGTATATTTTGGCACTTGTAAAACCCTAATTTATTTATGTTTTATATGGTTTACGTTATTTTATACGTGTAAGTTTTGGGACATTACAAAGTTGGTATCATAGCTACGGTTTAACCAGTTCGGTAGACAATCCCGTATGCACAAGCACGAATCCCTCGTTGTCGCAACTGTGAGTACCCTGTTCTTATCTTCCCAAGCTATGACTGACCGATGTAGGTTGAAATAATTGCAGGTTTGTTAGGTGACGATGGCAAGGCGAGGTGAAGGGTCGAAGTCTCAAAACTTCAGCCGGCTTGTTAGAGACCATAGTCGTTTGAGGGGTAGGCCTTCGTTCACGCCTTCCTCACCTGGAGAAGGCCACAGTCACCTGTCTCGGTCTTCGGCTGCCACGACCAACCGCGCCAAGGCCGAGACACTGAATCTCCCCAGGGAAGAGCGATTCCCGATGTTGTCACACTCATACCGGTTGATCGTCCATGACTTGGTCAACTTGTTCGAGCTCAAGATGGCTAAGCTCGGGACCCCTACTAATCTTTGGATATATATTGCGATATAGTTTCTGAAGCATGACGCCCTCAGTTGGTGGTCGTCGGTTATTAAGAGTCCGGAAGGATCAGCGGGCTACACATGACAGATATTTAGCCAGACCCTGGAGCAGTCCTTTAACCCTAAGAGGCGCCGCCGGGAGTGGGGGGACACGGTGATGTCATGGACGCATGGGCTGAAAGAAAAGATGTCTCGATACCACAGACGCTTCGTACGTCAGATCATATATGCGAGCCTGAGGATCGTACCGTAGCTCCAGTTGCTAAGATTTATTATCAGGGTCTATTGTTAGCATTCCGTCTGATGGGATCGTCCGCCGCCTACAATTCGTTGGCCGACATCTGGGATGCTGTGTTACTCTGAGAGCAATAATATATCATTGACATGCACGAGTACCTACAAACTCTTGAGGGGGACGACTGGCAACGACCGATGACACCTTGGGAGAAGAGGACCCTGATGAGGACCGGGATGAAAGTGATAGTTAGGCAGTCTCTGCAATGACTCTGACCACCTTCCTTAGTCCTAATGTAGTTGTAGGAGACTCGATTAGTTTAACTTTGTGATGTTACCTACTTAGAATTGAGTAATGTATGTAATTTAGTTAAATGCTATTTATGTATCCTACTTATTGGTAGTTATGCTTGACTAGTGTGTGCCTATGTATCCTTCTCGAGGGATCCTTTCCTATGACTAATTTAGTGTTTATTTTATCCTCGTTGAAGGATTTCTACTTACGTTTATTGTACTATTTGTTCTACTTCCTAATATTGTATGATGCTTATTTGTTGTATGATTGTGAAATGATTATTAATTCTTGCACTGTTTATATTTTTGAATAGTGATTCTTTATATTTCTGGATAGTGATTCTTAATGATAGTACGTTGGCTCACGCAGGTGGTTGTCTCATTTTCCTCTTTGGCCATGATGAGGCCTAACCTAACAAGGGCAGTGGCCGACCTTTGTGAGGCCGTGGAATGCCAAGCTGAGATTCAACGCAATAGACGGGGGTATTGAATCGCCTTATGGAGCATTTTGGACGCAGAGCATTACCTCTTCTTCCCCCACCTTCGGTTAAGGCCCAGGAACAAGAAGAGGACGGGGAACTGCCCGAATTCCTGTACGCGGATCCGGAAGCTGACGTGGCTTAACCATAGGTAACCGAGGTCCCCACGAGAGGTCCTAGAGAGCAAGTAGGGGTGGAGATGTATCTTAACCTCGCAGTGGACGCCCGTTACCCTGTGGGCCATCCTGTCTAGGGCATACCCCAATTTCCTCCTGTAATGCAAGGTCTAGCTCCGGCGATTTGACCCTTAGCGCCTGGTATGGTACCACTTGTTTAGGCTTATGGGACGCCATTGCCTATTATGACCATGACGGCAGTTTATGAGAAGTTCCGTAGGATCCAACCTCCATCTTTCGATGGTGCCCTGGATTTTCTTACAGCTGAAGAATGGATAATCGAAGTCGAGCTTATCTTTGATATGATGCAGATCTCCAACCAGGAGAAGATTTCTTGTGTGGTCTTTATGCTCAATAAAGTTGTCAGCTCCTGGTAGAGTGTGGTAAAGCAGACCCTTGACTTCTATGCTATGACATGAGCAGAGTTTCAACAAGTGTTCCATGAAAAATAGTTCAGTGAAGCTGTTCAGAATAGTAAGAAGAGCGAGTTCACCAACTTGCGACAGAAAAAGCTGAGTGTAGCAGATTATATCCTAAAGTTTGATCAGTTTTCTTGGTTTACGCCAGACATAGTAGCCACTGATACGAGCCATAAAAAAAATGTTCATGAGAGGCATAAACTCTGACATAGCCTGTGTCATTGATATGGGCAGAGAGGGACCTACTAGCTATGCGGATGCTGTCCAGCACGCCTTATGTTCAGAATCATGGGAGATCAAGCAGCAGGAGAAACCTAAGTCGGATCTGCCCCGATCCAATGGTACTCAGAATAAGTCACACTTTAGCCGCTCGCATTGCGGTATCTACCCATCGCGATGCCCTAACGATGGGCATCAATCGAGCCACAATGCGCGTTCCAATCAGTCTGGTATGAACAATTCTGGTGGCAAGCGCAAGTTGGGATCCAATCCTCTTGATCGGGCCATTCAAACAAAGAAGCGTGACGTTAATGTGCCCCTTTGTGCCAAGTGCGACAGACACCACCGTGGTGACTTTCGGAGCAATGACCGAGGATTTTGCAACTATGGCAAGCCAGGATACTTTACGAGGCATTGTCGAGAACCAAGTGCTCAAGCTCGAGGCCAGTAAGACCAAGGTGAGAATCAGGCGAGGCCAAATGCCCGGATTTTTGCTATCACCGAAGCAGAAGTGGCTGTAGGACCGTCAACTGTTGTCACATGTCAAATCTCTATAGCTAATACTACTGCTTACGTCCTTATAGATAACATTCTCATAGCACAATTCCATAATAAGCTGATAATTCTATCCAATTCCATAAGTAAAGATTAAATAATAAAGCTGTACCCACACACTTAACCACGTACTTTACGCCATAATCTACCTAGTTAAGTAAGTGAGTGCTAATCTCATTCATAACTTCAAATACGTGTAATGCCCCTAAATAGGGGTTAGTTGAATTATTGAATAATAAATAAAGTCTTCTAAATAAATGGAGAATAGTAGAAATAACAATTTGAAATTTGCTCACGAGTCTTAATATAAAAATAAAAACAGTTATAAAATCCACAATTAGTAAATCACCAATAAAAAAGTAAAAACATAAAAGACTTCATCGGTCACAAACGCTCTAATTAAATAATTATACAGTCATCCAAACTTAAAGTTTGCACCAGAGATCCGAAAGAAAACCTACGCCCGAGAAGAAGCAAGAGGCGAAATGTCTTTTAAGTCTCGAACAAAAAACTGCTACGCCTCGTCAGAAAGGTCGCACTGTACACCTCCTCGATATGTGTATAAGAGCGGTCAAACCGTTGACTTTTTTACCAGAGCCGAATCTTGTAAAACGGAGGTCACAGCTGCATTTGTCTCGACGAACCGAGTCTGATGACTGTCCTCACTCGACGATCGGAGACCAGAGCTGTTGGGCGACCCGATGGATTCACATGGTGAAGTCAGCACGTAAATCAAGGCAGTTCCAAGAGTTGAATTGAGCGTCAGATCGGAGAGATTCTTGACGTCTTTTTCTACCCATGACGTCCTCTACAAACCCACTATTCAATTTCAGGTTTGGTGGCCGGCGGAGGCAGGCGACGGCGGCGAAGAAGGGCGGCGATGCGATTTTCAGGGACAAATGGAAGAGACACGGCTACTCCTCCTCCAGTCGATTAATTTGGATCCTTCTGAGCACAATGGCGATGCCCGTTTCCTCAAAATCAGCCTAGAAATTAGAGAACCAACAAAACTCACGAATACCGAACATTACGGGCAGTTTTTCGATTAACTCGGGTAGGATTTGGCAACAAACTGCCGTTCAAAATATTCCTCTCACAGAGAGCTTTCCAATGGTACCTTGTATGTGTCAATCGGACACAGAACCAGAAAGTTATGGGCGTTTGAAGTTTGATGAATTTTTTGAAAAACTTTTAGAGGAGAGAAAGAGTTCGAATTTGAGAGAGAGAGAGAGAGAGAGGTGGAGTGATAGGAAGAAGAAGTAGAAGAAAAGAAAGAAAGAGAAAGAGAAAAGAAAAATTGCAATGTGACAAAGTTTGGTGAAGAGGGTTTGATTTATAGACCAAAATGAAGCAAAAAAAATACAAATATTTTATTTGCACCAAAAATTCTTGTAATAATTTAATTAATTTTGAGGGCTTTACAATCCTATCCCCTTTAAGAAATTTCGTTCTTGAAATTTGATTACAATAAAACTCAGAACAAGAAGGTGTATTTCTCTTTCATCTCAAACTCCAGCTCCTAAGTCGCCTCTTCACCTCCGTAGTACTGCCACATCATCTTCACAGGAGGAATCTCCCGGCGATGCAATACCTTGACTTCTCGGTCCAAGATCATGATCGGTTGTTCCTCATACGCCATGTCCTCCCAGGGGGGTATCTCTGTCCACATGACAACTTGTGACTGGTCAGGCTCATTCTTCCTTAACATGGACACGTGAAAAACGTTGTGAATGTCCGATAGGTGAGGAGGTAGGCCGAGACGATAAGCGAGTGGTCATACTCACTCTATCACTTCAAAAGGACCCGTAAACCGAAGAGCCAACTTCCCTTTGATTCCAAAATGAGTGACATTGCGCATAAGGCTGACCTTTAGAAAGACAAAGTCTCCAATCATGAATTCCAATGATCACCTTCGCCTATCATCATAACTCTTCTGCCGACTTTGGGCCGGCTTGAGCTTTTCATGGATTAGTTGGACAGCCTCAGTGATGTCCCTAATGTAGTCAGACCCAAGAGTGATGCAATCCTCATGCTCGACCCAACAAAGAGGCGATCGACAAGGTTGACCATACAACGCTTCATATGGAGCCACATCGATGCTAGTTTGGTAATGTTAAAGAGAAATGTAAACAAAAGTAATCTATTTTGGTAACTCATTTAGTTACTATTTGGTAATCCACTTAAGTTACTTTGTTTTACTTTATTTTTACATTATTTTCAAGTACATTGAGTATGAAGATAATTGAATTGAATATAGCAATTCTTTTAATGTTTGTTTCATTTTACGTATCTAAAGCTTGGAGAAATTCAGTCTTATTCTTGGGTAACTTAATGGTAACCCATTGAGTTATCATTTAGTAACACACTCTGTTATTATTTGTTAGTTCACTAATTTATTTATTTTCTCTGACATGTTGCAAATTATTACTAAGTCCATTCTTTTTTGTGACAATAGCAATTTAATTTTACGTATACATGTATTAACAAGAATTTGATTTTGTAACACACTAAGTTACCATCGGGTAACTCAGTGTAACCCACTGGGTTACCATATGATAATATATCAGGTTATTCAATATAATGGGTCATATGATTACTAATTGGTAGCCCATTGAGTTACTAGCTGGTAATCCACTAAGTTACTATATGGTAACCCGCTAAGTTACAAATTTTCAATATAGTAGATTATTTGTTTTGTCTGGCTGGTCGTGGATAATTTTCAAGTATATTAATTCTTATAGTATATTAATTTTTATAACAATTAAAACGAATATAGCAATTCCTTTTCAAAACTTATGTGATTTTAGTGACAACCTGATTTGGTAACCTGCTGAGTAACCATTTGGTAACCTATTGAGTTACCATTCACTAATCCACTAGGTTATTTGTTTTGTTTGGTAATCCACAGATTATTTCCAAGAATATAGATTCTATGACAATTGAAACGAATATAACAATTCTTTTTATACTTATATGATTTTACTAACAATCTAATTTGGTAATCTATCGAGTTACCATTTGTCAACTTACTGAGTTACCATTTGATAATCCACTAGGTTACATGAAATGACATTACAGGATTGAGTTGCCATCAAATAACCTACTCAATTGCTCGATGGTAATTCATGAGTTACCATTAAGTAATTCACTGAGTTACCATTAAGTATGGTAGTATCTCACTTAATTATTAGATAGTTACCCACTAAGTTACTATTAAGTAACTCACTGAGTTACCATAAAGTTTAGTGATAACTTATTATATTATTAGAGGGTAACTCATTGAGTTATCATTAAATAACCCACTTCAGTTCCTATTAAATTTCATTACTAGATTGAGTTACTATCTAACTAGTCCATTAAGTTTCTTGCCGGTAAACCATTGAGTTACTTGATGGTAACCCACTGAGTTACCATAAAATTGTTGTGATAACTTATTAAATTATTGGATAATAAATAATTTAATAACTTTTTGAGTTACTATTAACTTTTTGAGTTACCGTTCCCACTTAAGATACTATTAAATAACATTATTGGACTGAGTTACCATCAAGTAATTCATGAGTTACTTTGTGGTAAGCTGTTGAGTTACTATTGAGTAACTCACTAAATCGACTTGATGGTAACCTGTTGAATTAAAGTAATTCACTAAATTACCATAAAGCATGGTGATAACTCACTAAATTATTGGATGGTAACCTACTAGGTTACTAGATGGTAACAAATAACGTACTAAGTTATTAAATGGTAGCAACCCACTAGATTTACTAAGTTACCATTAAGTAACCTACTAAGTTATTAAATGGCAACAACTTATACTAAGTTATCACTAATATCCACTGAGTTGTCATTGAGTAACTTATTGAGTTACATTGCATAAACTTTTGAATTGGAGTTCTATTTATGAAGTTGATATGGTCTATAGAGATGTTGTTGGTGTAACCTTTTGTTGGATCTCCAACAAAGCTACTAATAACTTGGGTTACTAGTTATAGAATTTAATACTAGTCACGATACATATTTCTACACAATGCAACAGATAGAACTTAGAAGAATCAAACCAACATATATGTTAATTCTAAGGTTATTAAACAAATGTCCAATTTTAGGCCTTGCAATTAACAGAAAAAAGAAAAACAAGATTCTGCACAGCTACGAATAATCAAACACGCCAATTTCAAAAAGGTTTGCATAATTGAGGAATTTCTTCAAACATGTTGTATGAAATTTCAACCACAACTGAAAATTTCAGCCAATATCATGATAATTGACCAAAACCAAAATCTTATAGAAAAATAAGATTATACAATTTCAAAATCGAAAATACAATCCATAGAATAAAAAAACACAACTCAACAACAACAACAACAAGATAAAGTTTGTAATTAAAAACCAAAAGGCTAGGTTTTCCTAGCCTTCTTCTTCCAGTCGTATTGACGACAGCGCCGACAAAGACTACGACGGAAAAGAAAAGAAGGAGGAGAAGAAGACGAAGAAGGCTAAGAACGACAAGAACTCTGCCTCGGCAAGACCAGTCAAGAAGAAGAAGAAGAAGAAGAAGAAGAAGAGGAGCGACGGTGGCTGTGTCGGACAGAGTAATAAGAAGAAGGTGAATCGGAGATCCAAAGGAGATGAGGTCGGAGAGCAACGTTGAAGGAGTTCCAAAGACTCCATTTTTAAAGTCTTTCAAGCTTTCAAAGTAGTAGAGAAGAGAAAATTGTGTTTGGGTATAACATGGGTAATTTTGTCTTTTAAAATTTAATGTATTAAAACAACGGGGTATAAATTAAAAGTGCATTTAGAGTGTGGTATAGATCATTAAGTGTCCAATTTTAGGGAATTCTTCAAAATCCCCTTAGAATATATATCTCTGTCTCTAGTATCTCAAACTCTTCAATCACAAATTCATCAATCTCCCTGATCTTTTTTCCTTTACTCTTACAATTGTAATTTATTTGCATTTGCAGTGACTAATTCTAAATATATGTGTCGATACATATTACAGATGTAAATCGTGCCGTGCAGTGCCGGCCCGGCCCGTTTATCTTCATGCCTATCGTACTTCGTGCCGTGCTCATGCCGGCCTATTTATTAACCGTGCTCGTGCCGTGCCAGCCCACGATTCAAAATGAGCATCAAGCCCCCGTTTATAAACATGTCGTGTTTTTGTCGTGTCGTGCCATGCTTGGGCCGTGCCCCCGTCGTGCTTTTACGCGCGTATGTATTATTATACTAATTTTGTACTTATTTTATGTCAATTTAAGTAAAAAATGTTTAATTAGAGTTTTTATATTTGTTTTGATACAAACAAAATATATTATTTAATACTAACATGAAATCAAAGAGAAAGTTTGTGATTAATAATAACAAAATAATATTAATATTTAATTAAAATTTTATTCGATAATATTTTCATTGAGAAAATATAACATGTTATAGAAATAAAGATAACATATAATATTTTTTGGGTTTAAAATTAAACTATATATACATAATATGTTATAGAAAATATAAATTTTAAGCAAATTTATGTCGTGTTTTGTCGTGCTTGTACCGGGCTCGTGCCGTGCTATCAATCGTGCCCGTGCCGTGCATGTACCGTGCCTAATCGTGCTCGTCCCTTAAAACCTTGACCAAGCCCTTCCCACCAACTTATCGTGTCGTGCTTAAGTCCATTAATTATCGTGTCGTGTCATTCCGTGTCACTAAAAATAGTGTTGTGCTTCGTGCCGGCCCATTAGGCCCGGCCATTTTGACATCTATAATACATATAATGGAGTTGTTGACTAGATGGTGATATTTTAGCAGTGGTCGGCCATATATCAACTTTTTAGTAGTGGTCGACCATATTTTAGCAGTGGTCGGCCATATATCAGCTTTTTAATAACAACATATGTGTCATATTATCATCGATGAGTGTTTATCATCTAATTAAAATGACACCAATCAAAACATGACACTTCACTTGCCATATAAGTTGATATTAAAAAGTTGGTAAACGAGTTGATATGTCTAGTATTGTTCTAATGAAGAGGTATGTCTAGTATTATTCTAATGAAGAACATTAAATCTTCTTCTTCAAACCCAAATATGAGGTCCCGACGGCTCTCCCTTCAGATTATCACTTCGGTGACCAACAACTCCAACGAGATCGCACGAGGAGCACGACAAAGGAGCACGCATTGGTTTCTTCTCGATGCGACTCCTAGAGATCTCGTTCTCAAATCTAGGTCCTCGACAGTAGAGGAGTTCGGCTAGGCGGCGAGAAACTCGATTTCCTTGACGAGGTAGGCAAAGATGAGGCGGTGAGAATCCTAGTGGCGTGGGCTCGAGTGCGATGGTGTTGGGTGATTGTTTTTTAGCGGCTATTGGATGACGATTGGGCTGCGAATAGGCGATTGCTTGAGGTTGCAATTGGGCAGCTATCTGGAGTCACGATTGGGCGACGATTTGTCGGTGTTGATAGAGAATGGGAGAGGCACAATTTCAATGGTGCTCCTAGAGGTGCAATTTCAGTGGTGCCCATAGATTTAGGGGTCGCAATGGTTCGTGCGGATTCAAACTCTAGGCACTTTTTTGTGTTGTGTTTTTAGACTTTTTGTAGGGTTCACTTCCATAATTAAGAAATCTAACAATATATGAAATATGGAAAATTTGAAAATTTTGTTTGTGTTTGAAAATTATGAGAAATTCGTTTGTTTTTAGGAAAATTGTGTGAATGTTGTATATTAACGTGTTTGAATTTGTAGATGTTGGTATTGAATGTGGAAGTAGATGAATCTAGGCATTTCTTCGTTCATTGATTTTTTTTTTTCTTTTAATTTTATGTAATGACAAAGATGGCTCCACACAATCGCTTATAAGACTAGCACATATCAAATCCCATTAAATTTTGGATGGAAGTTTTCAATATAAGATTAATTGCTACATTTTTAAAATTCATAAGGGTTAATATAAAAAAAATAATAATATAACTATATTATATTTGTCTAAAGCGTTTCGTTAAGGAGTTTCATTACGTTTTTTCGAAGCGGTTTAGACACAAACGATAAATCTAAAAGCCACAAGTGTCAATTATTCAAGTTTAAAATATATATATATATATATATATATATATATATATTCTTTATTTTTAAAAATTGAAAAACAAAAAATTATCTTGACCAGATCCATAAACCCAGCTTGTGTGTGTTCATATATATGATTTAAGTCAACAGTAGTAGCAATACAAACTCTCATGAACTCTGTGATATCATTTGGAAAAATAAAAATAAAAAATTCAAACAAAATCCTAGTATGTCTCAGGAAATATTCAGAATCAAACAAAAACCGGGGAGAGAAAAATCATCTCCCACAGCCTCAGTACCACTAATAGCCTCGGCGGAGCTCAATTCCCTAGACGACCTCGACTCTCAAACCTCTACCTCTGTTTTGCTCAACCTCTATGCCCCATGACATCGCCCGCTTCCTCATTGCCACCACAGCTCTAAGAAATCAAAGTTGAAGTGGGTTTTGATTGATTTGTGGACCTACTTTTTGGTTTGGTGGAGAATGAGAGGAAATTGCTATTGAAATTTCGTTGAGCGTGGTGTATTTGAAATTTTGTTGGCGGTCCGATTTTGGAATTTTAATTTGGCTGTGGAAATTGGAAAGAAATTGGTTTTGATTTTTTTTTTAAGGGTAAATCCTATGAATGCCCCTTTTATTATAAATGCTTTTTTATATTATCCCTTAATGTTTAATTTGTTAAATCTGTTCCTCTCACACTGGGAATATGTGGCGTTGGTAAAATTCTGTCAAAATTTCCGTTAAAGTCATGCACGAGTTTGTCACAGGACAACATATGTATTACGGTCAAAGCACAATAAATAAATGTAGCACCCACCTGTGCTTGTGTCGAATGAATAAAAATTTGGAGTCTTATTGTGGGGTCACGTGTTAATTTAATGGGTGAGTTGCAAAAATAGACCAAAATTAAATGTTTGTTTTAAATGATAGTCTATGTTTCAAAAAATTAAAAAAAATAACCATGTTACGAATTGTATAACACAAAAATGTCACATAAAATATAACAGATCTATAAGTATTTGTAAGATATTATTTAAAACTTCAAAAAATAATGAGTAAAATTTGAAGTGTTACAAAATATCTTACAAATATTTACAAATATATTATATTTTGTATGACACTTTTCTATTATATAATTCGTAACATGATTATTTTTTTAATTTTTTAAAACATGAGTTGGACTTTAAAAATATTTTTTTTTTGACTATTTCTTATGATTTCTCTATTTTAATTAAATAACTTTTATAACACTAACTTGTGACGTAAATTCCATTCTATCTTTTTGGATCATTGGATTTGAATCTAAAGGCTAAAAAACGCAGAGTCTACATAAATACACGTGAGCCTCACACTTTTATCTTTTCACTTCTTCCCCTTCATTCTCCGTTATGCTAACAGAGGATCAATCAGAACAATCACCGAATACTCTCAAAGATCAATGCTCCAGCCAAAATTCAAGCCCAAAGAAAAGAAGAAAAGTATTAACTGAAAAAATATCCTCACAAATTTGAACGACTTGAGAAAGGGGATTTTGAGAAAGAGAGGTACACAGAACGAAAAACTATATAAATAAAAAAATTTTGAAAAATAAAAGTTGGGTTTGTGTTGGTAAACAGGTAAAGTCTAGTTGTTTGGAGAATAGCATTGTATACAGAAGACAAAACTTCGAGTCTCGTCCTTTCAAAATTATTTACAGACACTCATTAAATCTTTAAACTCTTTCTACCTAAAGTTGATCACTTTCACATATTTCCTGAGCAATCAACCGAATATATATATATATATATATATATATATATATATATATTTCCTTCCTCAAAATCTACTGCCGCGGGTAGCTTCCGCAAAATCTACTCGCGCCGCCGCAAGCCTCGCCGAGCCGCAATGCCACCCAAAATCTCTTCGTGCCGCCGTGTTCTTCCTTTCTAGCCGTGAGCCACGTCGACTAACCGTGAGCCGTGATCTTCCTTTCTCGCGAGCCCCAATGCCACCCAAAAAAAATGACATCTGGGCTTTTTTCTTGGAAAATAAAGAAGATGAGGAGGAAGAGGGCGGCGGAAGGGGTTTGTGAGCGGAGGTCGCCGGGATTCGGGCGTAGGTCGCTGGGGTTATGGCGAGGTTGTCGGGGATGGGCGTGAGAAAGAAAAGAAAAGAGGAAGAAGGAGAAGGAAAGAAAAAGAAACGGTAAAAAGAAAAAAAAAATGATAAATCTAATACCAGAAGGGTAAAAAAGTAATTTCATTTTCAAATAAATAAATACCAATTAACTTCTTGACACGTGGAAGTTTAAAAAAAAAAAATTAACGGAAGATGTATTGAGTCATTTTTATAGAACAAGGGGAGCAGATCTGATAAATTATGGGTGATTTTCAGGAATACCCTAAATTTGGACACTTAATGATCTATATCTCATTTTAAATGCACTTTTAATTTATATCTCGTTTTTTTAATCCATTAAATTTTAAAAGACAAAATTACCCCTGTTATACGCAAAAGTGGTTTTCTTTTCTCGAGAAGCTTCCAAAGCTTGAAAGACTTCAACAATGGTTTCCTTGGAACTCCATAAGCGATTGCCCAACCGGAACTATCTCGCCTGAGCTGTCTCGCAAGAACTCTAGGTCGCCCGGGAATCAAGACGGCGCTCGAGCACTTAATATTGTTCGAGTTAATCGGCGCGATTTTGAGCTTTTTCTATGGTGGATGGTTCCTCCGCAAGTAACACTAGAGATGTAAGAATTTTTTTTATTATCAATGGCGATTCCAAGCCCAAAAAAGTTGACTATAAGCTAGATTAAAGGTGTGTTGTTGGAATTTTTATTTTTTTACAAGACTATGTTGTTGGAACTTGTTTATTGGGTGAATGATTCAACATATGAATTCTGGTTGGCTAATTACTATACAAAACTCTCTAGTACTGTACTAGATAAAGCTTAATCATATCTCTAAGTTGGTTAGATTAAAAATTTCCATAAAGATAAGCTTTATGTGTAAATTTAATTTGTTATACCCATGGTAATGGTAACCCACTGAGTTACCATATCAGAAAGTTGAAATTAGTAAAACTACCATCCAAAAATTCTTGTGTCTTCTAAACTTAATCACGGAAGAAAATGATTTAGCGAGTAACCAAAATGGTAATACCAAATTAGAATACATACAACTAGTGAATTTCTTAAAAATCAAACGGTAACTCAGTGAGTTACCAAACCAGGATGTTAAGTTACCATTCAAAAATTCACGTGTTTTAAACTTGTACATGTATATATTAACCTCAAGAATAGGCTCATTTTACTCATTTTAATTTATTTGCAGACAAAGATTCCAAGATCAATGCGTTTGTGAATCATAGTGGACGATGAGACGAGGAGGACTTCTACGCAAAGTTTGAAATGACTCAGTGGGATACCATCAAGTAACGCGGTGGGTTATTTAATAGTAACTCAGTGGATTACTAATTAGTAACTCGATGGGTTACTTTATAGTAACTTAGTAGGCTATCAATATTATTACTCACCGGCTTTTAAGGTGGTGTTTGAGATTATTTGTTCACATATTATTTAGTTCCATTTTTCTTTTTTTCTTTGTTGAAGGGTTGACAAGTGCGCTTTTTTTTTTTTAAGATGTAAGTGAGCTTTTTAAGTGAACGAGATCTTTATGGACTATTGCATTGATTTAGCTGAAGAATTTTTTTTCTCCCTCTTATCTCTCCGAAAGGAATATATATTAGCATGCAAATTAATGTTAATCCTTGAATGCCTTGAAAAATAGTTTGTTCGTTTCACTCTATATTTTTTATTCATTTTTATACTCTAATTTGGATGTCTTTATGTACATGATTCCTATTCTGTTATTTGCTTAAAAACAACAAATGCAAAAGATTCATGACATAATTTGATTCACATCAAGGGGATTGTAGTCACCTATGTTCTATTAGACCAAAAAAAAAAAGGTAGATATATCATATACAATGATCAATCCTAAACCAATAACGAAAACTAAACTAACTTCAAAAAATGTTCCAAAAGTGTTCTACTTCTCCCTCCTTGGTAGGACCTCCATGTCACAACTTTCTAATGGCGTGATTATAGAGATGAATTGTAATTTTTTTCCTATAAACTTATATTGGTTATCCGTCGAAGAAGTCACACAAGTAATCAAATATCAAAGAAATAGAAAACAAGATGACATACATGCCATAATCTCCGATGCGTAATAAGGAAATAAAAAAAACATTTAAGTTCAACATTAACAACTAATTCATATGCTAACATGACTATTTAACATCCAACTTACCCATTTTGTTATTGTAGAATGCTTTTAACCATGCAGATATTAAACATCTTGGTCATACTTTTTCTCCAATTGAGATTCAGTCTTCCTTCACCGAAACAAAGATAGTAACCCAGTGGGCTACCAAAACAAAATGTTACTAGAAACATATGTGCTTACCGCTAATCAACTATTAAATTGCTAACATTTTCAAGTAAATAAAAGTAGCTCAACTGGTTAGTTTAATAGTAATCTAGTAGTTAGTTTAATAGTAATCTAGTGGATTACTAAATAGTAACTCAGTGGGTTACCATCAGGTAACTCAATAGACTAGTTAGATAGTAACTCAATCCAGTAAAGTCTTTTAATATGAACTTAAGTGAGTTATTTAATGATAAGTCAGTGAGTTGCCATCCAACAATTTAATAAGTTATTACTATACTTTGTGGTAACTAAGCGAGTTACTTAATAGTAACTTAGTTGGTAACCATCCAATAATTGAGTGATTTATCGCTATACCTAATGATAACTCAATGATTTATCACTATAGCTTGATGATGATTTTAATCCAAAAAATAAACACATTTGAGTCACTTTTGCAGAGTACCCTTTTTTAGCTTGACGAATCTTGATACATATACACTTTTTTCTAGTCAGTTTAATAAAAGAAAAAAAAGGAATATCATGTTTCAATTCAAACAAGGGTTAATAGCTCATTTGGTCCCTGAACTTTTGCTCGGGTGACAGTTTGATCCTTACTCTTTTTTTATTAGCAATAGTAGTCCCTGAACTTTTTATTTGTTGCTCCGCCGTTAAAATTTGAATATTTCGTCTATTTTGAGGTTTAAAGGACACGTGACTTGCACGTGCGAAGGCTAACGAATTAAGAAGTCCAAAATGCCCTTGGATATTATGGATTAAACGCTCAGATTTAACAAAAATAAAAAAAATCTCAGAATTTCCACACCAAGAACAAACCCAGATTAACAAGGAAAAAAAATCAATAAATTTCAAATTCTTGCTATGAATTAGTCCGCAAAACCCAGATCTCATCACAAAGCTTAAATAGTCTCAAACTCTTGCTCTAAGCCAGTCAGCAAACCCAGATTTCATCACAAAGCCAAGGAAACAAAAACCATAAATCTCAATCCAAACCCCAGAAAAAAAATATTCACACCCAAACAGAAGAAAAAAACCACCTCCGCCTGAGCCCATCCGCCCCCTCCTCCCCCGAATGACCCCCGCCCCCTCCGGCTGAGCCCCCTCCGCCCACTCCGCCTGAATCCCTTCGCCCCTCCACCTGAGCCGAACGCACTTCGCCCTCGAACGACCTCCGCCCCCTCCGCCAGAGCCGAACGCCGCCACTACCTGAGAAAGGGAGAGAGTGAGAGATTGCGAGTGGAAATTTTAGGGCAGACCCCAGCCCCTCCAGCCACTTCCCCAGCCCCTCCGGCGACCACTTTCACGCGACCCTGGCGAGCGAGAAACCCCACCAGATTCGATGGCGACGCGAGAAACCCAACCAACGGAGGCGCGGAAGATCCGATGGCGCCGCGAGAAACCCAACCAACGTGAGGGCCCTACAGCGACGGCAGCCCAGCGCGACCCCTGACCCCAGACCCACAACCCCCTCCGCCTTCTCCACCTTCCCCCCGCGACCCCCTGTCGACCACGGCATCAGCTTTTTTTTTTCCTATTTGAACTTTATTTTGACCAAAATCAACATAAACCCTATATATAAAGGGTATTTTAGGTATTTTAGTTTAAGGCTCGTACCATGTGCAAATCACGTGCTAAATCCGTTTGGATTTAAACGGAGTTATTGAATTTTAACGGCAGAGCAACAAATAAAAAGTTCAAGGATTACTATTGCTAATAAAAAAAGAGTAAGGATTAAACTGTCACCCGAGCAAAAGTTCAGGGACCAAATGAGCTATTAACCCTTCAAACAATTAACAATACTCTTGTATACATTTTGAACATGTGCTAATAATAATTATCACCTACATAAATGAATAAAAGAATCACACACATCTTTCCTTCAAATTTGTACATCAGTTTAGTCTACAAATTGAAATTTGACAAGCAATCCAAGATGAAATTACGAAGAAACAATCTAAAATAATAAGAAAAAGCAACGCTTCTTTGCCCAGACAGAACAAAGTTTTTTTCCCTGAAGAAAGATCAACACTTCTTTTAGATTTATAATTATAACTCATCTTTAATTAATTTTTCTTGAATAAATTCAAATAAGACAGAAATTAACCAAGACAAAGAAAAAAAGAAGTTTCGTTTGCATCAATACACACCGAGCACAACTTAACTAAACTTCAAACATATCGAAACTTTAATCGCCAAAAATCAAATAAAACGGCAAAGATTCAAGAAAGAAATAAGGTGGCAAAGAACTGGAGAAGGAAAGAAAGGAAAAGCACCTGATTGGAAGAGCAGATTGGAGATTGGGTGGCCAGAGCAATGAGGAATATAGAGCTGCGATCGGCATCCTTAAGCGTTGGGTCATCGAAGATGGAAGCTATAGACGAACGCTCAGGCTGAACGGACACCGGACGGGATTGACGACGGCACGACGGAGAGTAGAGGCTTGCGGTGTAGTTTAAGGCTTGCCCAGAGAAAGAAAGAAACACATTGATCAGGGTTGATGAAAACTATTATAAGAAAGGGCATTTTTGTCAGTGCAATAGAAAAAATACGGGTGTGAGTTATTCGGGGCATAAATTAATAAGTGGCAAAGAGATTGGCTTTTTTTTGTAATTTTCCCCAAATTAAACATTATGGGACAATTTGAGACAACGCCCATAATAGAAGGGACATTAATAGAATTTACCGTTTTTTTAATTGGAAGAAGGTTTTAATGAAAATTAGGGCTGTACAAGAAAACCGAAAATTCGGTTTAAACCGATTTTAAAAACCGCACTGCACCGAAATTCGGTGCCACGTCAGCAAACCGAATTTTTGGTGCGGTCACCGCACCGATTTTGACGAAGCGGTACGGTTTTCGGTTTTAGAATATGGGAATCGGTTAAAACCGAAACCGCACCGAATAATATATATATTATTTTTTATT
The DNA here is from genome assembly GCA_018132145.1 of Boehmeria nivea var. tenacissima. Taxonomy (NCBI): domain Eukaryota; kingdom Viridiplantae; phylum Streptophyta; class Magnoliopsida; order Rosales; family Urticaceae; genus Boehmeria; species Boehmeria nivea. The sequence goes on from CM030886.1 coordinate 2,484,554, forward strand.
GCATTTTACCAACAATGCATGGTAGATCAGTGGCTTTCAAGCTTGCCTCTTTCACTTGGCTCCCAGGTTTGAATCCTAAGCTTAGCATTTTGAGTGTAATTTTTTTCAAGTGGAAAAAAAAGCCTCAAATCAGCGCTCAAGGGGACTTGAACCTTGGTCTTGAAAGGCTAAGCCTTAAAGGCTATCACCTTTCCACTACGCCACAAGCTCTTTTTGTTAATATTCTATATTATTTAATATATAATATATGAAAACTTAATATATATTAATATTTTTAAATAATCGGTTTAATTCGGTGGCCGAATAATTCGGTGACCGAAAATTCGGTGGCCGAATTATTCGGTGCGGTTTTCGGTTTTTAGTTTTTAAAAACCGAAAATTTGGAAGCCGAATTATTCAGTGCGGTTTAAAACCGCACCGAATTTTGTACAGCCCTAATGAAAATAGTGTAGGAGTTTTATTGAGGTCAATCTATTATTGGGGGTTGGTAACATCAAATGTTTTTTTTTTTTACTTTCTAGCGGCGGAGACCCTTGACCTTTGGGCGAATTTGCAATATGGTACCTTATTTATTTATTTATTGTTGCAATTGACTCCTGGAAACGGAGGTGGGGTTTGGAGGAGAGAGAGGTGTTGGACAATTGGTGAAGATGTGTTTTTTTTTTAAATGTATTTTATCAATTTTTTGGGTTTGATGGCTGCTTTTTTTTTTTAAGTTTTTATTGAAAAAACTGAGATAAAAATACGAGAGAAGAAATGCAAATAAATAACATGAGTTCTCTTAAAAAAAAAAAACAACATGAGTGCCCTCATGATTTTTAGAATTTTGCTTTTCTTATTATGCTTGTTTTCTTGATAAATGACCTAAATATCCTCAGATAATAGCTCACGTGTAAGGCATGTGTTGAATTTCATCTAATTGTAAATAGAATTAACGAAATTGCATAAAGATGTCAAGAAATCGAAGGTCAAGAACTCAATTGAAAAAAAAGGAAAAAGTACCCGATCAAAAATTCACCCAAACGTTAGGTGCATCGGCTGCTGAAACGCCTTTTTTGTCTAAAAATTCTCAAAAGGTAATAGATAAAATACCCGATCGCAAATTCACCCAAAAGGTTAGGCGCCTCTGCTGCTAAAAAGCCTTTTTTATCAGAGAATTCTAAAAAGGTAAAGCTTTATATTGAATGTCTTTTTATTTTTTATAGTTAAATTGAATATTGTCAACAAATGACACAATATGCCCTTAAAATTTGGCTGAAGTGAAACAGAAGTACCCAATTGCAACCCTTTTGAAAGGTTTGGAAGCCAACTGTCAAAAAAAAAAAAATCAAAACCCCATCATGGAAGAGCAGTAATCCCTGGATAAACAACAATTTTTTCAAAGTCGAGAAAGATGATAAATGCAACACTTTGTGTTCACAATCATGGAAAATAAAATTAAAAAAAAAAACCACAAATGGGAGAAGGAACACAAGAATAAGTGGTCGTGAAATTAGAAGAACTCGGGACAATAAACCAATCCCTGCCTTCTACAGTGATGTGGGACGTAGTGTCGGAAAAAAAAAAAGTCTCCGTGCTACATTGTTATCTATGAAATACCGCAGATAAATAAATATTTGGGATGTAGTTCCTTCTATCTCGGACTCTTTTGTGTGCATGGACTATGTTCAATCTTGCCTCTTCTTCGCAAGGGGGTGGGTATTCTAGTCGGGGAGAGCAACAATATTAGTATCATGAAGGAATTTTGGATTCTGAGTCTATAGTGATGTATTGATGGATCTTTGATACAATATCAAGGCTTAGAAGCGGCAATTCAACCCCCCGTCTTAACATCGTATTTGATCCATCAAAAAAGAGGTGGGATCGGAGAATGGTGGAGAACTGGTTCCCTTCGGACTTAACAACGCATGTCTTAGCGTATACTACCTGAACCACTTACTGTTCAGATTGTTTGGACCCTTGGTAGATCGGGTTGTTTCCCGGTGAAAAGTGCATATTGGCTTCTCAACTAGAAGCGTTTTGAGCCAGAAAATGCAACTTGTAAACTTGTTTGGAAATCTCAATTACAAAGTCTTAAATTTATGCTATTAAGAATTACTCCTAATGCCCTTCCAGTTAAATCTCGACTCCCAGATGTCGTCATGGAGTGGCCTGGCCCGCTCTATGGTATGGAGGACGAGACCACAATCCACCTTTTTGGTACCAGCTCTTTTGCTAGATCAGTATGGTCATCTTCTCCCTGGGGTCATCGACTCTCATTTGAATCTTTTCAGTCTAATGTTGCTCTGGTTCTTTATTTTATTTTTTCTTTTTTTCATTGTCCCTCATACCCTTTAAAGCTTGTTGCTATGACCGTTGAATTCTCTACCTTCTCCACTCTCGTGGTGGATACTATTGAATTAGTGATTCCCAAACCCTAATTAGTAATATGAAGGTAATTAAGCAAACTAATGGTCATTTAATCAACTTAATCACAAATAATTTATCATGGAACATTAAAACAAACAATCTCAATTGACATTAATAGAAAATCAAACAGTGTTCGCAAATCATCAGTTGGGACTTCAAGGCCCCCTTGACTACAAGGAATTTAGCAACTCATATTTAATTAAAAATACAAAGAAGAGGAGTAGAAAGAAAACTGGTTGTCGGAGCCTCCACACGATAGATCTTCAGCCTTGATTCTTTTCCTTCCTTCTTTTCCCTTCCTAATGAGTTCTTGAGTACTCAAAGATGTCTTTTCGTAGTTTTCTAACTTTTATTTATAGTCTCCCCTCAATTGGGTTCGAACTAGGTCAAATTTGAGCTTTTTCGCAGTTGCTGACGTCATGGCGCTGCAGTGCTTCTTAATGACACCGCAGCGCTCGAAGGATTTTCTCAAAGTCTTTTCGACAATAGCGCTGCGGCGCTAAGGAATGGCATCGTGGCTCTAGGAATAGCGCCTAGGAGCCTGCCTTTCTTGGCGAGTTGTGTAGCGCCGTGGCACCTATGAGTAGGGTCGTGGCGCTTAAGCTTATTTTCCTCACAAGTCTCCGTTTTTGCTTCGCTTTGCTTCCTTTCCGCTCGTTGCTCTAATATAGACCTAAAACATCAACATTCAATCAATTAACCACAATATAACATCCAAAATATTATAAATGTGAGGAAATTCACTATGAAATGATTATATATATGTGCATCATCAACTATTTGGAGAATTCAAAATGATGTTGTCTTCAAATGCAAGATTGCTAACTCTCTTTCAACAAGACTTAGCCTTTGCTCGCGCCATGAATGAACGTTTTTCTGAGACCGATGGCAATTTGGACATTGCACCTGACCCCCTCCATCCCCTGTCTTTGAGCCAAATGGACATATCATTGTTCAGGTTGATGCAAGCTACAAGAATGGAATTGCAACAATGGGTATTATTGCGAAGGCCAGCGGTTGGGTGACTTTAGGCATCCTGACTCGATATGGATCTTGTCACTCTACCTCTATGCCGAACTCTAGGTTGTCAAGTTAGCTTCTTAGTGTGCGAGTCGTGAGGACTTGACCAATGCCTTGGTGTTCTCTGATGCAAAGACGGCTTTGTGGCCATTTAAAGTATATGCCCTCCTCTTGATTGGCATGCATTGCCAGCTTGCCTTCTCTTTGCCCCTCTCCACACCCCTCCTCCCCCTTTTCCCCTTTAAACATTCATTGGATTTCTATATCTTAAATTCAGTTGTCCACAAACTTTGGACTTGGGCCTTTAATTCCCATTTTTGTGGTTTCCTGAACAATTGGGAGACTCACCTAGGAGTGGTGGCCTTTATGTAGTGCTTACCTTTTATGAATGCAAACGAAGGATTATCCTATAAAAAAAAAAAAAAAAACTTTGCGAAGAGCCAACAATAAATCTTGATTTATATTTTATTAGCACGTTTTTAAGTGTTTTCTAGTTAAGAAGTTTCCTTTATCAAAAATTTTATTTTTTTTTCTCTTTTTGATTTTTTTAATTAAAATTTTCGGTAGCATTTGTTATGTAATAGTAGGCTTGTACAAACGGGGATGGGGAATTCCCTGTCCCTTTACCCGTTTACCCGGATGTTACCTAGACTTTACCGGTGTAATTTTTGTATTTTTGCTTCATGTCTCAGCCCCGTGAACAAACAATGGTTCCCGTGAATACATAATTCTTAGCCCGTGAGTCTACAGTGTATAAACACCCCTTCAATATGATCGTGAATGCGCAATTCACAACATTATCAATATTTTCTCTCCTTCTCGATCAGTTATAGACTTATAGCTTAATTCATTCCTCGAAGTTGGGCTTGAAGATATTGATAAAGCTTGGTTCATTCTTCTCTTCTTCTCTATAATATTTTAGTTAAATTATTAGTTAAATATAGGTCAATTTAATATTTAGTAGTAGTTATAATATTTAGTTAAATACAATACAATGTTAAATTATTAGTTATACTATTAAGTTAAATACAATGTTAAATTATTAGTTATAATATTTTAGGGTAATTATTACTAAATTATTCTAGTTAATTAATTAATTAGTTATATAGTTTTCATATGTTAATTAATTAGTGATATATTTTTCATATATTAGTTATTTTAGTTAAAATATATTAACTATATTAATTAGTTACACTAATTGATTAAATTAGTTATCTTTAATATGTTTTATTCTTGTAGTTGAAAGTCATCAACGCCGAAACCGAAGGTACATTTAATTAGTTATATTAATTGGTGAATTTAAATATTCTTCGTATTTAATTAATTATTGAATTTCATTTTCTTTCATTTATTTAATTTGTAATTGTAACTAGTTATTTAATTTTAGTTATAAACTTATAATCTTAACTTTATAGGTTATAACTTTATATAATTGTAGTTATATTGTAGTTAAATTGTATTAAAATTTTATGCATGATAAATTATTAGTTAAATTTTATTAAAATTTTATAGGTTATAATCTTAATAAGAACTAGTTTGCACATTCGGCGATATGGAAAACTGGAACGTTTTGTCTGAGAAGATTAGTTCTTAAATAAGACGTGCTTTGTGATCTCCTTCACACTTACCCGGAAACCTCGGGGAGTTCTGTCTAGGTAAATTGGGTTTGAAGCGAGACTATAGCACCTTTTCCAATTGATATGGGGACATTTCAGTGAATAATAACGCACTATTACAAACTTATTATTACTAATTAGTTATATTAATTAAATATCTATCTTAATGGTTATTTTTGTTAAATTTAATATGAATCTTTAGATTAATTATTACGTAACTTTTTAGTTAAATTAATTACTTTGATTAATTCTTAGATGTATCTGTATCAAGACTCGCAGCCCGTGAACAACGATGATGAGACTCAAGGAACCCATATTAGCCAAACACAGGGACATGATCCCTGGATTGAGGTGATGCAACAGGAAGGCCTGCGTTTGTTTGGTGGCCCACAATTGCCGGCACCCAGCTACACAGATAGTGCGATGGATCGTGCCCAACAAATCTTGTATCATCTATCCACGGCTTTGCAGTTGGCCCCACAGACGGGAGGGACCAGTAGGCTGTGCCATCTTCTGCCTTACGGTAGTTATTATCAAATGCCGACTTTTGCAAATTATGTGGACGGGAAACCATCATTTGCGACGTCGGGGATGCCGTCGTTTATCCCTATGTTTTTATTTACTGGTTCTACCCATGTCTCACCTGTGCAGTTTTGTCCACCGCTAACAACAAACACCTCATTTAGACCTGAAGTCGGCGGTTCATTAGACGTGCCTGACGTAGGTGGTTCATCAGCCCCACCTTAAGATGGATAGGACGGGGACGGGGACGACATCCATAAGGAAATGAACATCCAAGCTCTGCAACAAAAGAGAAAGAAATATTCTGTTTGGCGGTGTATGACATGAATAAGTGAAGCCCAGGCGAATGGAACTATAAAAGTGTACGAGCAGTACGAATGATGCGGAAAAAAATTATCAGGTCATTTTAGTGGTGGTACGAACCACCTCCATTATCACAATCTAAATTGTGAGAAATTGGTTGACGGTACACCCACGCCTAGGGAGAGGGCGTCATCAATAGCAGGGTTGTCGTAATGTTTTTCGTACGACGACAAGTAGCATAGACAAGCCCTTGCTCGATTTATGGCCGCCAAATGGTTGAACTTAAACTTCGCCGACAATACACACTGGGATCAGTTCGTACAAACATCATTCTATCCCGAGTATCAGCGTCCTAGTAGGACGACTACTCGGAGGGACATGATTGAGTACTACGAGTGGAAAATGACAGAGTTTATTGGGCGATTAGTGGAGATAGAGCAGCAAATGGCGTTGATGAGCGACATATAGTCGAGTGGGATGTCGAACGACTACATCAGCGTCTATAATCACTACGTGGATAAGGATTGGAACGTTGAGAAGAGACTCATCGAGTTAAGACCTATGGATGTAGGTCACAGTGCACAACTAATAGTCGTACAGCTCTTACAAGTTGTTAACGATTACTGCGTTACGAGCCATGTTATCTCAATCTCCATGGATAATGCCTCGGCCAACGACAGAGCTATCGTAATTCTCCGCCAGTCATTAAAGCCGCTTTCTGACCCATGCTTCTTCCACAACCGTTGCGTCATACATATCCTAAATCTAGTGATTCAAGATGGTCTCATGGAGCTGGAGTCATCGCTAAAATATATTCGAGAAAACGTAATGTTTTTTAACGGCTCCCACCAACGCGAGGAGCGATAGAGAAGAGCGTGCGTCACCAATCAATTGGTGCCTAAAATGATAGCCATTGACATATCGGTTCGGTGGAATTCAACCTTCTTGATGCTACAAACCATCATTTCGTATGCTACCTGCTTCACCGTTACAATGGTGAGAGGAGACGGAAATGTTCTTACTGACCGGCATTGGTTCGGCGTCAACCTACTCTGCAAGTTCGTTAAAGTGTTCTACGAAGCGACCAATGTTCTGTCATCCTCTTCGCGACCAACTACTCTTGTTGTCCTGCACGAGCTAATCGTTATTGGCGACGTCTTAAAGGCTTACAGGCACCACCAACGCCTCGAAAGGGCTGTGAGAACTATTCGTACGAAATTCCAGGAATATCTTTATCCCTTACTACATCTCTACGCTTTCACCATCATACTAGACCTTCGTTGCAGAGCAAAGGTTTGACTAAATTTTTAAAGTTGTAAACAAAGATTACATAAGCCATTTGCAGGGCCACAAGAATGCCTTGCAAGAGACGTACAAGCAATACAAGTTGTAGTTTTAGGGAACTTCGAATGTGGGCTCGGTTAAGCAGACGTTGCTGGTGACGCGGAGTTGGAGATTGATCCGCGTGTTTGATCAGGAAGATGATGAGTCGTCGTCCAGCATGAGCCTCGCAGATGCACCTAAGCACAACGAGCTAAATGTGTTTTTGGATACCAAGTTCACAGACACTCAGCATGACAACTTGGATTTGGTCAAGTAGTGGCGGAATTATTCATGCCAATTTTTGGTGTTATGTACGTTGGCTCGTGACATCTTCTCAATTCTCGTGTCTACAGTCTCTACAGAATCTGCATTTAGTATGGCTGATAATATTTTAGATCCTCATCGAAGTCGATTAACGCTAAAGATGGTTGAGATTCTGGCACTGGTAAAAGTTTGCGAATTAGCTCAGATGCGGATGTAGAACACCGTCGAAGAAGAGAACGTCGAGCATATTAGACAGGTTGAAGAGTGGACATTTCAGTGATGTCACCCTACCCCCTCCCTCCAAATGTCCCCATCGGAATATAGAAATTGGTTTCAGTCTGAGTTTTTTTACTTTTTGATTATTTGTAAAAATTCTTTATTTTTTCATATTCTTTAATTAATTATTCATTATTGACTAAATTTTTTTGTACTTATTCTTTATAAATAGCATATTTACCAAATTATCATTATCACACTTAAATTAAATATTAAAACAATTAAATTTTTCGATTTCTAAGCTTTTCAACCACAACATCAACACTTAAATTACATATTAAAACAATTCAATTCAAACTTAAACCCTAAAAACAATTAAATTAAACCTTAAAACAATTAAATTAAACCTTAAATCCTAAAAAACTTAAACTTAAGCCTTATAACACTTAAATTAAAACTTAAAATAATTAAATTATACCTTTAAACAAAAAAATTAAAAACCAAAATTAAAAAAAATATATATATTTTTTGGGTAATTATCCATCGGATAATTGCTAATTTTTTGGATAATTACCTCGCAAATTGTGACCGGGTAATAACCCGAAAATTCTAACCAGGTAAAATTTTTGTACTCGAAATTGGAAGCCTATGTAATAGAATATAATTTTATATTATTAAGGAAGCGGCTGTGGTAGGAATGTAATATTATCAATATAATTGGCTATGAGGTATGACGTAATATTAGTCTTGCAAATGATCTAATTGACTAGGTACACAATTCTTAGTGCTGATTGTAGAGTAACCACTTATTTGTGGTTAACATTTCACCCATTCTATCACATTCTTTGGCATGGAAAAAATGGTTTGTAAATGGTTTGGAATGGTTTGAAAATGATTTGAAAAAATATGTAGAATGATTTGACTTTGCGAATTTTGAGGTGGTATAAATGGTTGAGATTTAAAGATATTGTATACGAATTTGAAAAGTTGAAAAAATGATTTAAAAAAATAGAATGTAATGAGATGAATTGTAAGATTAAGATAGTAAAAAAAATAAAAAAAATAAATGGAATGAAATAAGTAAAATTGGATAATCAAACAAGGGGTAAGATTTTCATTCTCAGTGGGACCATTGTTTAATACTATTCATAGTCTTCTCTTTAATTTAGGGTTTCTAATCCTTAAAGGTTAAATCTTCTTGGAAAAAAAAATTGAAATGAAAAAAATTCTATATAATATTTTAGTTATAGGATTAGTATATATTTATAGGGTACTTCTGCCATGTGAATCAAAATAAAAACCCAACCATGGGAAATGATGCTGATTGGAAGCTATTGAAAGTGTTAAAAATAAAAAATGCATCTTGTCACACCTGAATATTATTTATAATATCATTAAGAATATCTCTCATTCTCCGTCTCGCCGAACCCAACAAACATCCATTATAATCAAACCAACCAGATTTTATCAATCTAAACCCATTGTGACCAAGAAGACGAAAGTGAAAATTAAAATGTTGCTAAACTGCATCAATCGAAAAAAAAATTTAACAAAACCTCAATCAGGACTTTTATCAAAACCATTGATAGGCACTTGCAACAAATAAAACAGATTAAAAGAACACTTCCATTTGAAAAAAAAAAAAAACTATTTTAACAACAAAAACCTCCAATACAAAGTCATCATCCATAAATTCATATTACATGTGTATCTATTATTATCTATATATTATACAATTCTATTTTTTTCTCCCCATCCCTCATTTCAAACACCATTGAGTCGGAGTCGCCCCCGTCGCGCGCAAATGGTGGTCAGAGTCAGAGGACGCCGACGTGGCGTGAGGCGGTCGGTTGAGCTGGCAAACCGATGAAAGATTTTGCGCCGGCGACCGGAAGAAAAGGAAGATGGCAACTTCCGTTTTTGAGCCTTAATTAAAAAAAAATAGAAGGAAAAAATTATATAAGGTAAAGAGCACATTATGTTTCATACACTCTGGTTGTCATCCAATAAAAATTCTTTAAATTGCTCTCATCAATCTATTTTTATATCGTTTCTCATGTCAGAATCCTCCTATTTATACATCTAGATTGCAGTGGCACATTATTTATTTTTCATTTAATTTCTCGAATCTAGAAAACAACTTTCTGGAGATGCCCAAGGAAAAAAACTCAGAAATCGTCATCCTGGAGAAGCTTGCCGGAAATTTGCTAACTTGTGGGCAAGAGTCTACGAAGCCGTGTTTCCTAGTGGCGCGACTAAGGTAGTCAGATCGGCGACGTGTTGATGAAGAGGAGGGTTTCGAGTGGTAGATGAAGAAAACGCTTGTTTAGATGTCAAAAACCTCTTTTAAGCTTTATTTTCTACCTTCATTTTGTTTTATTTTGCCCCCTTTTTTTTTTCTTGAATGTATATATTTTTTGTTTTCAAAATTTTGGATTCAAATTTTGTTCTGACAATTGGCAGTGATGAATATGCGGTTCAATTACAAATACAATTTTGTAAAGAATCTTGCACAAAAGAAAATTTCTTAAATTCAAGTTGTCTTTTGAGGAAGAAAAAGACTTAAAAAACATACGAAAGGCTGAAACAGTTCTACTTATCTTTTTCAGTGAGCACTATTTTTTAAAAACAAAAAAAATAATTAAAAGTAAAATGAAATAGTTTATTGGATATTTTTCTCCTTTCTTTATACTAAGTGACCCACCACGAAATAATTTCATTAGTGAGAAGATGACTGATGAGTGAGAAAATCGTAAGATCCTATGCTCGCGGCAATCTGTACTACAAGCGCGTGGAGAAATGAGCGGTCACAAATCACCACGTGGCAAAATATTGACGAAGTTGGTGTGAAAACTCTACCAAAAATCTCTCTCCCACGTTACACAGTGTCACAGCAACATCACATTGCCCATATGTATTATTTATTTTCATTCCCTATATCTAATTTATAAACGTAACGACAAACAAATGTGAAATGTCCATTTAGCAAAAAAATTAATTATGACATTACGCGGCGTTCCCTTTTTTGAAAATTTGATCCTTGCCATATTATATATTCAAGTTGCATGTCATGATATTTTTTTATTTATTAAATTTTTATGTTGTCTTTTTTTTATTACTTTCTTTATTTATTATAAAATAAAAAGTAATTCAATTAATTCAATATTAAAAGTGCATGAACTGTAATATTTTTTAAAATGATATTTTTTAAAATAAGTCGTACAATTTTGTTATTTTTCAAAATTTCCCTTTTTCTTACCATTTTTTTGTAGATATTATTTTGGTAATAATCATTACATGGCGCTATTAAAGGGGAATTAGCTTCACACTCTTTCTTCACAAACACAAAAGAGAGAGAGAGAGAGAGTGAGAGTGAGAAACCAGAGAAAACAGAGAGACAACAATGGCGACTCTTTGCGTACCTGAGGTTGTTCCTTCACCACTCGAAGACGCCGAGCAACTCAAAAAAGCTTTCGACGGTCTCTTTGAATCAATCTCTTCATCGTGTTGTTTTTTTCTTTTTTTTAATTTCGATTTTCTTGTGTTTGTTTAAGGACTGAAATTGGTGTTGATCTTTGACTTTTGCTTGTTTGCTTGATCTGATCGCCGATCGATCCTCAGGTCATCGATCGCTTCATATTGGTCGATCTATTATCAATGTCTCTCAGATTTCTCGCTTCTTGAGTTGTATATAGCGATCGATCGACTACAACGTGTTAATATTGCTTGTATCTTGTTTTTTTGGTTTTATTATTTTCTTTTTTTTTTCCACATCATTTTTTGGGCCAAAAAAAAAAACGAAATTGATTCTTTGTAAAGAGACTAGCATAGATGACCATTTAGATTTTTTATTTTAAGGTTTTTTTTTGTTTTGTTTTTTTGGTGGAAGGAAAAGTATCACGAGACAGAAAAAAAAATATTCGGTTCTTTTTTAACTTTCTCAGCAATTAAAGAGGGGTTAAATTAAAAAAAAAAAAAAATCTTCCTTTTTGCTCTGGATTCCAATTATTTATATGTACTTTTTTTTCCCCTCTAGTTTTTAGGGAAATTAAAAGGAAGCTTTTGAGTTTCTTAACAAAAATTATATATTATGGATCTAGATTGAATTGTTGAAAATGAATTTTGGGGTTTTTAAATGCGAATTTTGAGATTTTGTCACAGCTCATTCATATGAGATATGTCATAATTGGAGACCATAACATTTGTGGGTCTAATTGTCTAGGTGTTTTAATTCCTAGATCTAACCATACATTTATGTTATGATGATCTGATGAGCAAAAAAGTCTTATTATCTTGATTAGTCTCATACCAAATATTTGAAAAGAAAAAAAAAAGTTACAAATAGTGACCTGATTTTGGTGTTTACGTGCAGGATGGGGAACAAATGAGGACTTGATCATATCAATATTGACTCACAGAAATGCCCATCAACGCAAACTGATTAGGCAAGCATATGCTGATACTTACAATGAAGATCTTCTGAAAGCACTGGACAAAGAGCTTTCAAGTGAATTTGAGGTCAGTTTTTGTTGTATTTCTTTATTCAAATGCACTGAAGAACACATATTGTTCAAGTAGATACTAGTAGCGAGACTTTGCTTTAATGGAAGTTAATTGCTTTTCATTGTATAGAGGGCTGTGCTTCTGTGGACTTTGGACCCTGCCGAGCGTGATGCACTGTTGGCCTATGAGTCCACAAGGAGGTTCACTTCAAACCTATGGGTGATTGTTGAAATTGCCTGCACTAGGTCTGCGCATGAGCTATTTCTTGTAAGGCAGGCGTACCATGCCCGTCACAAGAGGTCCCTCGAGGAAGACATTGCATATCATGCGACTGGTGATTTCCGCAGGGTATGATCCTGAACCTTCAAAGTTTGCAATTGGTTGATTATTCTGTGTAAAAAATGAGCTTTGTATTCGATACCCGAGCAAGTGAGTCACATATTGTTGGTGGCATGACATTAAATTATGAAGGATATAATGTATTTTATTAAGAGGAATGCAAAAAATGGGTTACTAAAGTGTACTTCATAATGAGAATCGAAACTGACTCCGGTGGTATAAGGAAACACCAAAGCAGGATTCTTTATTCTTTTCATATCCTTGTGTTGCTTGTATTTTATTCTTGCTTTTCAACTCCTGCTTTCATTCAAAACTTCCATTTCTTTCCTACACAGCTTTTGCATCCTCTTGCGACTGCACTGCGATATGAGGGAGACGAGGTGAACACAATGTGGGCAAAGGGAGAGGCCAAGATTCTTCGTGAGAAGATCACGGAGAAGGCCTATTATGATGATGAAGTCATCCGCATCCTCAGCACCAGGAGTAAGGCACAGCTGAACGCGACCTTCAATATCTACAACAACTCATATGGGAATGCCATCAGCAAGGTACAAAATTAACATGGAGATTTTTACTTCATATTTCAGTTTTAAATTTGGAGAGGTTTTTAGGAAATTGTCTTTCAATTTTATGACTTGGAGATGATGATACAAATGCAACACACTTTTGCAGGATTTGAAGGCTGATCCAAATGACGAACACCTCAAGCTACTGAGGACTGTGATCAAGTGCTTGACCGTCCCCGAGAAGCATTACGAGAAGGTTCTGCGGCAAGCCATCAACAAGGTGGGGACAGATGAGTGGGCACTTACTAGGGTCATCACCACCAGGGCCGAGGTTGACCTGAAACGCATCAAGGAGGAATACCACAGGAGGAACAGCGTTCCTTTGGACCGTGCGATTTCCAAAGACACCTCTGGAGACTATGAGAAATTTCTTATTGAGCTCGTTGGACATGGCAGTGCTTGAGAGCTGTATTTCATGAGTGTCTCTATGGTTCTTGTAGTGTAGTGAGTGCAGTTTGTGTTTTGCCTGTTCTGTGATATCTGCTTGGACTTTGTCTTGTTGATACTCTTGTCGTATTATGGGTTTGCATATCTTAAGTTACTGGTTTATGAACGCCTGAGTTTGAATAATAAAGGGCTGGGTCCTGTATTTGAGTGTTTTTCGTGAGATGTTTGAAGCCCGCTTTCGATTTCGTTCTTCATTCAAGGGTTTTTTTTTTTTTTTTTTTTTTTTTTTTATGGTCATATCTAATCAACCTTTCGTCATTTAAAAAACACAAAACATGTTGGATAATTATTATTATTTATTTATTTTTAAAAATAAAAAAACACAAAATGAGGATTTGTAAGTTGTAACTGATAAAGAGAGAGTAGAAATATAAGAAACATAAATATGAAGTATGAGGAGAGTGTAGAATTGAGAAAATATAAAATAAAAAAATAAAAAGAAATTCTTAAGATTTGACTTTTTTATTTAAAAAAATTTGATAACAAGAATTTTTTATCTTCTATTTTTTGAAAATTTACACAAAAAATGAAAATAAATTTACCAAATACATTTTTAATAATTTTGGTAAAATTTTTAATTAAAAAAGCAAAAAACAAAAAATAAAACTGTTACCAAACACATTCAAAATTAATCATTCACGTGCTAATATAGAACCAGTTATGGCCGGTTACGCAGCTGGTTCGGCGTCGGCTGTTTAACCTGGCATGATTGGCTGCGAAACCGGTTGTAACCGCCTACCCAACCGATCATGACCAGTTGGCAACTAGTAGTTATTCGGTTGTGCGGTCAAGAGTGATCACCCTATGTTATCTATGTGTCATTTTGGGCTGATCTTCAATGTCCCAATTGGAATTCTTTCTTAATCACCATTAGGGCTTCGCGACAATTTGCTTTTTTTTTTTTTTTGAAAAATTTTAAAAAAATACCACTTCTACACCACTTGTTTTAACAAATGCCATTTTAATAGAAACATTACAGTCCATGCTACCTTTTAGTTGTGAATTGACAAAATTACTATTTTTTCTCTTACAAATGAAGAAGACAAGAAAGGGAAATGGGCAACATAGTAATTTGATGATAAAAAAAAGTAGCATGACATGTAATTGTAGCATATGTTGCAAATTTGAATGTGAAATGTGGCATGAGATCAAATTTTTTTTTTTTTTTTTGTGTGTGAGAATTGCAAAGCAATGAGATTCTTAGTGCCACTTAATATTTGCCTCAAGTAGTGTACTCCATTTGTTTCTACTCTATGTTTATAGTGTAAAATTCAGGGAATAAATTAAATGTTCAACACACTTGTGGCATAGATTATTAATGTGGCATTCCTCAAATACCTCCTTTTAAAAAAATGAGAATGAGTTTTGAGGGAGCAAGAATAAAGGAGAATTTTGAAGGAAAAAAAAATCAATTCTAAATAACTTGTTTTGAAAAGTGCCACTTAAAAAAAGTTTGCGGCTCATATCACTTTTTAGTAGTGAATTTAGCTGGATAACCATTTTTTTTAATAAATAAGGAAGACGAGGAGAAAATGAGGATAACATAGTAATTTATTGATAAAAAACTGACATAATATGTGATAGTGACATAAGTTGTAAACTTAAATGTCAAACGTGGTATGAGATTGAATTTTCTTAACTTTGCATGTAGTTTTTTAAGATGTGCTTGCTGTACCAAAATACTAAATATTAACAACTTGTAATTCATGAAGTATCTTTCATGAGAACCAAAACAAAAACCATCACTCACTCTGATATTGATACGACGATACAAAATAAATCACTAGGCATTATATATATATATATATATATATATATATATATATATAAACAAAGCTTGATGATTCTATTTATCTCTTTTTAATGTACGAGTTCTTACTAAGGAAGAAGATGACTTGACATGACAATGTATTTTGATCTACGAAATAGAGATTAGTAAAAAAAAAAATGGAAAAGGAAACGCCATTCCCGTGAAGGCAGAGACCCATTATGTGAGCCCATAATACTTTTTCTGGTGTGGAAATTTCTTACATGTTCCAATATCTCTCAATCATTGCATATCGGACACGTTTCTTTTAATGAAATGGACTGAAAATGAGAATATGAATAAGAATACAATAGAATGACAATGTGAATATCATTCTAATTATAATGTTTGATTTAACAGTGGAATTGATACCGGAATCAGGTCCTATATATTTTAATTAGTTTGAAAACTAACAAGGAATGAGCATAAGTTAATTTAAGGAATGCTGATTTCTAAAACTGATGGAATGAGGATTCCATTGGAATGACTATTCCTGTGTATTTTTGGCCCAACCAAACATAAAAATAGGAATTGTCATTCGATTTCATTCTCATTCCATCAACCAAACGTGACATCCTAATGATTAAGAATAAGGGGCTACCAATATTCTCTTATATTTCAGAGCGGCATCCATTTTTAATAAATTATATATATATATATTTATAAATCATTATAAGTGCCACTCAATCCCAATTGGTGTGCTTCTTAATTTTTTTACTTTATTTTTTTATGCATAAATAGAGATAAAAATTAAAAGTGCCATATAAATGAGATATATATTTTTTTTTTGAGAGAACAAGATATAAATTATAAGGACAATACTAAGGACAGACGCGTGTGGCTTTCGTCCAATCCTGACCATTGATGGCTGTGGGCCCCATGTGAGACCCACGCCCACAGCCATCAATGGCCAGGATTGGACAGATGCCACAACCACGTCTTTCCATAGCACACCTCAAATTATAAATATATATATATATATATATATATAAGTAGCATTAATCAAAATCTCAAAAAAAAAAAAAACAAAACAAAAGCGCAATAGCGATCTAAACCCAATCCAACTCAAATTCAGGATGATCGAATTGAGTTTGGTCAAAATAGCAATCTAGGCTAGGTTGCAATTTCTCCAAGGGAAAATTACATATATAAGGCTCTTTCTACACAATATTACATGTATAAGGTAGTGACTTTAGAATATTACGTATATAAGTTTCTTGATGAGGTGTAATTTTTAAATACTAAAATACCCCCACATGATTATATTAGAAAAAAAAATATAAATGGCAACTCTACTTAGCAGCAGCCGTTTTTTATTTGTAGAAAAAGTCAAATTTCAGTTCTAATAAAACCTGGTTTTGTGGAAGTGAATTTATGAAAAATTACCAAATTTAATGTTGACTACAGATTTCCTACAAAATAGGTATGGTGATATTAGTGAACGTTTTTTATTTTATTTTTTTGGTTTTAATTATACTGAAGATTGTTCAAGTTCGAAATTCAAAAAAATTTGCCCACTCTTCTCTCCCAAACTGGCAGTGGTCGCCCAAAGGAAGAAGTTTTTTTCAAGGTAATTTGTTTTGTATGTTTACTGCTTATTGTGAATGTATGTTTACTTCTTATTTATAAATTCTTATGTTTGTAATATTTTTTGTAAACAATTTACGCATGATAAAAACGTATATGCTAAGATATTTCATCGCTGGGTTTTTGTGTTAATCGAATTGTTTAAACGGAATATAATTTAAATTCTATATTAATTTTGGAATATTATTTAAATTATCGCCCTAAGAAAGGAGTTTTCCTAATGGTAGTTTATGTTCGTATGTTTACTGCTTGTTGTGGATGCATGTTTACTGCTTATTTATATTTTTTTTTTTGGTAATATTCTATACAAACAATTCACACCTGATATATACGTATATTCTAAGATGTTTGTTAACCGATTTTTTGTTTGAATCGAACTGTGCATACGGTATATAATTAAAATATGTATTGTTTGACTAATATTATTTAAATAGGTTTTGTTGGATATTTCCTTGTTTGTTTTTGTTTTTCCCGTATTATAGTCACAGTATATTTGTGCTAGTCACTTTACACCACGAGTATTTAATATATATTATTGGCCATCAGCGGTTGATATCATGTCAAAGATTTCTATCTTTGTGATGACGGGTGGGCGTTGGAGTGAGGCAAAATCATATGAAGGTTTTCATATGTATGGTGTTCTTGTGGATGAAAACTCGTCTTACATTCACCTTGTTCACACGTTAGTTGATGATCTTAGTCTTGACCTTATGTTATATTGGAGATTGTATGTTAAGATGAATTCAGACTCCACTGCAAATTCGATAATAGAAATAAAGAATTACAAAGATGCTTTGTGGTATTTAAATTTAGTCAGAAATGTTAAAGATTGCAGTATCCCACTTATAGTTATAGACGTTGCATCAGATGGAGTTGATGCGAATATGGCACATGAGCAAACTGACAATTATGCTCTAGAAGATGGAATCCCCTACATTTCTGTATTTAATGATGTTAACCTTTCCAATCTGCCAGATGATTACGACGTGCAAGATTATATGATGTTTGGCACGAAATTTGACATTCAAAAGGCCATAACGTTGGTCGCATTCAAGAATAATTTTCAGTTTAAGATTTTAAATTCTTCAACGAAGAAATTTAATGTTCATTGTGTTGACCCAAATTGCCGATGGGTTATGAAGTCGAGTAGTGTCCCTGGCTCTAAAGTTTTTATTATAAGAAAATATGTTCGTCAACACACCTGTTCTTTGGATTTTGTGCGATCTGGCCATCGTCAAGCATCATTAACTATGATTGGAGAAGCCGTTAAAAATTTTGTTATCTCAAGAATTGGAAAAATCAGGACTGTCCAAGATAATAGAGAGGAGTTCCACAAACAATATGGGATTGAAATTAGTTATCAGAAAGCTTGGCGATCCAGGGCATATGCATTAGACCAGATTCGCGGCAGCTCCATTGATTCATATGCCTTGCTACCTCTTTTCGCGCACGAATTAGTTAAGCGCAATCCTGGTAAATTTTCGTACTTTTATTATATATATGAATATATTTTAAATTCAATCAGTATTTAATATATAATCTTTAAAGATTATTAAATCAATTGAATATATATCATTTTCTTTTTGCGTATTTTTTTGTAGGGTCTGTCATTGATTATTTGGTGGATAACAATGGATGTTTTAAGCATTTTTATATGGCTGTTAGTGCATCAATTCAAGGTTGGAGTCACTGCAGACTAATGGTGTCCATCGATGGCACTTTCCTAACTGGTGATTTTGGGGGGTGTATGATTATAGCTTGCACACTGGACGTGTCACACAACATATTCCCCTTAGCAATGGGAATTGTAGACTCGGAGAACGATCATTCATATGAATGGTTTTTACGTAACCTTCGTAAGTCAATAGGGTTGCGTGATGAACTTGTTTTTGTGTCTGATCGTCATTCCAGCATTCAAAAAGCAATTGGGATAGTATATCCCGAGGCATTCCATGGTTTTTGTGTATACCATTTAGAGAAAAACTTGATGACAAGATTTCATGATAGTCATGTCATTAGTTTTTTCAAGGCGTGCTCTAGAAGTTATCAGAAAGAAGAATTTAGACGTCTAATACAAAGCCTTGGAGAAATCAATCCCGCATCGCGATTGTATCTTGAAGAGATTGGTGTTGAAAAGTGGGCACGATGTTATGGGACTTACAGCAGATACAATTTGATGATATCCAACATTTCAGAGTCCTTGAACAAAGTTTTCAAGGGTGTTAAGGATGAACCGATTGTTGTGATTGCACAAACATTTAGAGATACATTGCAAAAGTGGTTTGTTGAAAGACGAGAAGCTGCAGCGGCAACGTTTACGCAATTGTCAACCTCAGCTGAAAATATTCTGAGAGAACGTGCTAAAAAATGTGGCACTTTAACGGTAACGTATAAATATCATTTTAAACTTTTATGTTCCTACATTTGAGCACAAAATTATTATCAAGTATGAATGTTTGATTGTCTATACAGGTACGCCAAGTCAGCAATGACTTATTTGTTATCGTTTCAATTAGCGGGGACCATTATAATATTTGTTTGAGGAAACGAACTTGCGAATGCGGTGTTTGGTCTTATGATAAAATCCCTTGTGAGCATGCATGTGCAGTGATTAGGTATACAAAACAACTATCGAAATTGTATTATATATAAATTATATTCTGTATCATAAAATATATCCCGAAATATATTTTATATACTTGCATTATATAAACAATATTTTTTAATTGTTTGCTATACGTGTGCATGCATAAGAATCTGAGCTTATACAGTTATACATCAAATTTTTATACGAAATTAGAATTATGTGCAGTCTACGAAGGCATTGTCTTTCCAGTTGGGACGAAGGATAAGTGGGCGAAGCCTAGCGATATTGATCAGGTGGATGTAAGGCCTCTAAATCAGAGGAGAGCGCCCGGCAGGCCTAAAACAGAGAGATTCAAATCTTTCTCAGAGCAATCAAAAAATCAATATCGTTGTAGTTGTTGTGGAATCATTGGGCACAATAAAGTTGCATGCAAAAATCCAATTAAATTCGAGGCGGGCGAATCATCAAAAAAAGAAAAGAAACCGCGATCAAAATGAATATGTTTACAATAATGTTGTCATGCCATAACAATGTTTGTTTTTTTTTTTCCCTGCATCTGAGTATATGTAAGTTGTTTTTATCTCTAATACCAATAACACAATCAAACAGTTGGTTGCTGTTTGAACAATAAATACATATTCTTAAGTTTCACTTTTTCAAATTTGCTATATATGACCAGTCTAGAATATATAGTAATACAAAAATACAACAATTATCTCTAATGGGAGCGTAATTGAGAATATCAACTAAATTATAGTACACAATAATTTCGGAACTTTTGACAGTTGCATGAACAAACTATAATTTCGGGTTGAATTCATGAAGAATATATAATAAGTCCTAGTAAATAAAAAACGCCTTAATAGAGTACAATATTCTGTACACTTGAAAGTGGCAAATAAAATATTTATATATGTAAGTTCCATTACGTTTTAGTAGAATAAACATCTAAACATTAAAAAATTCGTTACATCATGCAATCATTTCAGATTATGAAATCGTTCAGATGGTAAATTAAATTTCAAAATTTATGCAATCTCGTTAATGCCTTGTAACAACACCATCAAACACAAAATCAAAACAAAGCATCATACAATACGAAAATTTATATAAAATATAGGAATTTATATAAAGCATTAAAATTTCGGTTCATGTTCATAACACTAAAGTTCAAACGATCATAAAAAGGTTCAAAATGTAGAAACATTATATGATTTATAAAACTTAAAAGCTAAAAATCAGTGCTTAAAAGATTGTGTCATTGGCTAAGAAGATTAAAGTTTGGTATTTCATCCAATGGATCGGGTAGTTCCTTCTCTTTTGCCTCTTCACTTGGAGGGGTCTCTTTTGTTTGATTCTCTACTGGTTTCGTTTTATCCAATGGCTGTTGCTGATGCTTTGCTATTTTTGAGGGTCCGAAATCTGCAACAAAAGGTGATGTAACTAACTTGCTCTTCTTGCATGCCCTTGCAGGTCTGGGAGATCGGAGCTGTTGTCGAGGTGGGATTACCTTTGAAATTGTAGCTGCACCATCCTACAAAATTAAGGATAATAACTTGTTACATTAAAGTTTTGTTAATATTATCATAAAATAGTTTACGCAAGTTAAATCATTCTATATTTGTATGTTTCTGTAATGATTTCTTATATAAATCATTCAGTATATAATTTATATACCAGAATGAACTAGCGGTATAATTTAACTTATGTCCAATAATTTACCTTCTCATCAGCAACCTTTTTCCCAATTGTTGCAGCTTCAGTGTGTTCAAGTATTTTCAAAAGTCGCAACGAAAGAGGCTCCTCATCAGAATTTATTGCGTCCTATCCATCATTCATTAACATACATTATTATTATTTTAGTTGTAATAGATTGTAATAACTTGTGACAAATAATAACTTACCATTAAGTTAGCATCATGTGACTGAATTTGCAGATTATCGTCATCTTCCATTATTTTGGTTGCCTCTTCCACTGACTTGTTATTATCATCATCATTCATATTCTCTTGTTGAGATTCAACCTACAGATACGCTAAAAAGGTTATAATTTAATTTATAGTCGAGAATATAAATTGATTTTTTGTATTTGAACTATACTTGTCCAAACAATGGCGGACTGTGGTGTGGGTTGTTGCCATGGCCATCGAATTTCTCTGACGCTTCACCACCCTAATAATTAAAAAAAAATCATGATTAAAAATAAATAATATGTATTAAGTATATTAAGTATAGACATTTGGTAAAAGAACCAAGATCCACACACCGTTTGTTTCCTTGTTTGTTCCTCGTCAAACAGTGACATGTACGGATCAACATTATTTCGTATACAGTCGTTTATATAAATGGCTTTGACAATTCTTTTTAGAGACATTAATTCTCGCCATATGTCATCGTTGCTATGGATTGACGCATTCACTTCGGGAATTGGGGCTTGTCGTCTAGCTTGAACATTAAAGTTGTGGTCCACCACAGGTTGCATTTTTATAGCTTCGCCAATATTACGAAGATATGGCATGTTCAGCTCTTCACCAGTAGGGGACATTTCAACGGCCTTAAACTGAAAATTAACCGTAAATGATAAATTACTCAGAATATATTTTATATTCTAGAAGTTAAACAATATATAATAAATGTAGTTGTGCTATTTACCTCTTCCTGTCGAAACACATCGGCCTCAATGGTATCGTAAGCATGTTGAGATGATCCGACCATCTAAGAAGACGTGGCATAATGATCTCACTAGACTTAACTGCATAGCCTCATAGTTGTAATAGAGGGATGGTCTCATAAGCCCATATTAGTAGAGATTGTGGAAACCCATCGAGACCAAACATTTTGGATTTAAGATTTGAGATAGATTTCTTTACTGAATCGATTGTCATCCTATATGAAAGCGTCCCCCATGGAAAATTGTGAAATTTTACCTCATCGTCAACCATGGCCATGTGCGACATGTCAATATGTGTCGTTGTTTGTTTTCCTAGCACTACATTGAGTAGAATGTACAAATTGGTTGCCCGAACCTTGTACTCACTCGGCCATTTTTCGCCTCTAGTTGTAAATTTTGCGTTGAACTCATCCCTTGTCAACGTTGCTTTACTCCTCCAATAACGTTCAATAAGCTCTCCTCTGTTAGCTTTTGGTTTATCCGCACGAGGAACCTGTCCACAATTAAGACCCGTGATTGCTGCGAAGTCCCTTAACCCAAAAACTAGTTTCTTCCTTCCGAAATTGAATGTCAATTCATTATCTCCGCCATCGCTGCATTGTCGCAGAGCTAGATGTCGCATGAGTTGGGTCGCGAACTTATTTATTGGCATGTCTAAAAGGTGTCCGAAACAGCCACGTCTAACCATATCTAGATCCTCTCCTTTCACCACACCCTTCAATGTCTTCAAGCTTGTGACTTTTGAATAACAATTAACTTTCTGAGAATTTATCAGCCAATCTTTCCTTGGTACTATAAGGTCTTCCTCCTAGTCGATATAAATACCAAATCAAACCACACGAATATTAATTCAATTGAGGTATATAAAAAATATTACTTAATATAGTAGTACATATTTTATATATTGAATAAGGTCGAATATATTTAAATGCTTATGTCCATCAAAAAATATATGATAATGGAAAAAATTGAATAAATTATTCTAACCTCAGTATCATCTATGTCTGTTCAAGATCTTTGCTCATCTCCATCACTAATAATAGTGATTTTCTGCTTACCCTTCATTTTCCTTTTTTTCTTACTTCCTTCGGCCTGAAAAATGTTAAAACACGTTTATGTCTTTGAGGATTTTAGATATGAATTAAATTATTTACACTAATAAACAAAGTAAAAAAGCATAATGTATTTTCTAATTACGGATCGAATCTAAATGTTTTGCCTTATTAATATTATGCGAAATTTAACTGACCTCATCGTCTTTTTCGTCTTCGTTGTTGATAGAGCTAATACCCTTACCCTTCAATTTCCTTTTCCTTTGATTAATCTCCTCCTAACAATTCATGGAATTTTCTGTGTTATAGATCGCGCCCGAAGTGCAAATGTCTAATTAGATATTTATTTGACATCTTACCTCATTGTTATCCTCGTTTGCTGGTTCTTCTTGCATGCTTTCTATATCAGTAGAAATATCATTTCTTTCTGCCTCGGTGTCATCGCTGCCCTCACTTTCAGAAGATGTAGGTGGTTGTGGGGCTTCTTGTTGTACATAATTTAGAGTTAATCCTTTCGGAGGTCGACAAGTTAATTTAACTCTTGCCATTCTTTCACACTGAAAAAAAAAAGGATTGCCCATTAGTACAACGATGTTAAATCTCTGATAATATATATATATATATATATCTGTTAATTCCAATATATATAAATGCAGTGATTACAATAATTTAAAATATATTATGGTATATAACGAAAATACTAACAAACGAATAAAGTTAGATTATCTGAGAATGTAAATTATATTCCTGTATATACCACAGTAATTGAAAATAAAAGAATAAATTACGGGATATATAATAGAAATACCAATAGAATAACAACATAAGACTCCTTCAGAATGTAAATTAAATTTCAGTATATACGACATAAATTGAAAAAATATAAACAAAAAATCCCCAATGTAGAATACATCATTTGAGAATGTGAAATATATTCCAGAGTGTAAAATAAGTTCTAAAAATACAAATGAAACAAAAAGTTAAACATCTTTTGCCTCACCACTTTTCCCTTTGTTTGGTTACATTTGAGGACAATCTAAATACTTTGTTTTCAACAAAATAAACACTACCGTTCTAGGGTATATATATATATATATATACATATATATATATATATATGTGTGTGTGTGTGTGTGTTTGACATTTGTATTCTCGACAGACAAAACACGGAAAAAATCAAAGGAGTAAGAAAGAATTGAGTGTAATGCCTTTGAAGATAGTTTTTTTGTGATAGTTGATTGTTTTTTATAGATGGCAAATAGGTCTCCGAGTTTGTTACCACTAAACATGAGAGAAAGAGAAGAATTCATGAAGAATGTAAAAAAAATTCAAGAATGCAAAAGGAGGAGGAAGCGTACGCTTTTGATTATTTCTCAAAAACTCCAAGGATTGTTGAAGGTCTTGAAGAAAATCAACCGTGGTGGGGAAGAAATTGCCCTTTTTTTTTTCTGTCTTTGGAGATACCGGTCGAGAATCGGTGGAGAACCATAATTGTTTTTTTTTTTAGGGTTTAGGAAAGTTGGCCGATAAGTTTTGGAGGAGGTAACCTAATTTTTTTTTTAAATTTGAATGCTGTCCGAGATTTTTGGGGAATATATTTTGCTTTTTTTTTTTTTAATATGGGTAACCCAACATTTCGGGTAGAATAAAATTGGTAATTCTTTTTTTTTTTTGGCGCAATTTCTAGACAATATTTATTTGAGTATATAAGGATATATTTGTACTTTCAACTCACAAAACCTATATACGTAATAATCTCAATTCTCTAACTTAAATGTGTAATATTCTCTCTAAACAACCTTATATATGTAATTTTCCCAAAAAAAAATTTCTGCAACCCAACCTAAAATGCTATTTTGACCTAACCCAACTGCCCAATCCAATCCATTTTGAATTTGAGTATGAATGGGTTGGATTATTCGGGTTGAAATGCGAAACCCAGCCCAACCTGTGATATTGGGTTGGAGAAAGGGAAAATTACATATATAAGGTTGTTTAGAAAGAATATTACACATTTAAGTTAGAGAATTGAGATTATTACGTATATAGGTTTTGTGAGTTGAAAGTACAAATATATCCTTATATACTCAAATAAATATTGTCTAGAAATTGCGCCAAAAAAAAAAAGAATTACCAATTTTATTCTACCCGAGATTTTGGGTTACCCATATTAAAAAAAAAAAAAAAAACCAAATATCTTCCCTAAAAATCTCAGACAGCATTCAAATTTTAAAAAAAAATTAGGTTACCTCCTCCAAAACTTATCGGCCAACTTTCCTAAACCCTAAAAAAAAAAAAAAATTCTGGTTCTCCACCGATTCTCGATCGGTATCTCCAAAGACAGAAAAAAGGGCAATTTCTTCCCCACCGCGGTTGATTTTCTTCAAGATCTTCAACAATCCTTGGAGTTTTTGAGAAATAATCAAAAGCGTACGTTTCCTCCTCCTTTTGCATTCTTGAATTTTTTTTACATTCTTCATAAATTCTTCTCTTTCTCTCATGTTTAGTGGTAACAAACTCGGAGACCTATTTGCCATCTATAAAAAACAATCAACTATTTGCCATCTATAAAAAACAATAAACTATTTGCCATCTATAAAAAACAATCAACTATCACAAAAAAACTATCTTCAAAGGCATTACACTCAATTCTTTCTTACTCCTTTCATTTTTTCTGTGTTTTGTCTGTCGAGAATACAAATGTCAAACACACACACACACACATATATATATATATGTATATATATATATATATATATATACCCTAGAACGGTAGTGTTTATTTTGTTGAAAATAAAGTATTTAGATTGTCCTCAAATGTAACCAAACGAAGGGAAAAGTGGTGAGGCAAAAGATGTTTAACGTTTTGTTTCATTTGTATTTTTAGAACTTATTTTACACTCTGGAATATATTTCACATTCTCAAATGATGTATTCTACATTGGGGATTTTTTGTTTATATTTTTTCAATTTATGTCGTATATACTGAAATTTAATTTACATTCTGAAGGAGTCTTATGTTGTTATTCTATTGGTATTTCTGTTATATATCCCGTAATTTATTCCTTTATTTTCAATTACTGTGGTATATACTGAAATATATTTTACATTCTCAGATAATCTAACTTTATTCGTTTGTTAGTATTTTCGTTATATACCATAATATATTTTAAATTATTGTAATCACTGCATTTATATATATTGGAATTAACAGATATATATATATATATATATTATCAGAGATTTAACATCGTTGTACTAATGGGCAATCCTTTTTTTTTTCAGTGTGAAAGAATGGCAAGAGTTAAATTAACTTGTTGAGGTCCGAAAGGATTAACTCTAAATTATGTACAACAAGAAGCCCCACAACCACCTACATCTTCTGAAAGTGAGGGCAGCGATGACACCGAGGCAGAAAGAAATGATATTTCTACTGATATAGAAAGCATGGAAGAAGAACTAGCAAACGAGGATAACAATGAGGTAAGATGTCAAATAAATATCTAATTAGACATTTGCACTTCGGGCGCGATCTATAACACAGAAAATTCCATGAATTGTTAGGAGGAGATTAATCAAAGGAAAAGGAAATTGAAGGGTAAGGGTATTAGCTCTATCAACAACGAAGACAAAAAAGACGATGAGGTCAGTTAAATTTCGCATAATATTAATAAGGCAAAACATTTAGATTCGATCCATAATTAGAAAATAAATTATGCTTTTTTACTTTGTTTATTAGTGTAAATAATTTAATTCATATCTAAACTCCTCAAAGACATAAATGTGTTTTAACATTTTTCAGGCCGAAGGAAGTAAGAAAAAAAGGAAAATGAAGGGTAAGCAGAAAATTACTATTATTAGTGATGGAGATGAGCAAAGATCTTCAACAGACATAGATAATACTCAGATTAGAATAATTTATTCAATTTTTTCTATTATAATATATTTTTTGATGGACATAAGCATTTAAATATATTAGACCTTATTCAGTTATAAAATATGTACTACTATGTTAAGTAGTATTTTTTATATACCTCAATTGAATTAATATTCGTGTGGTTTGATTTGGTATTTATATCGACTAGGAGGAAGACCTTATAGTACCAAGGAAAGATTGGCCGATAAATTCTCAGAAAGTCAATTGTTATTCAAAAGTCACAAGCTTGAAGACATTGAAGGGTGTGGTGAAAGAGGAGGATCTAGATATGGTTAGACATGACTGTTTCGGACACCTTTTAGACATGCCAATAAATAAGTTTGCGACCCAACTCATGCGACATCTAGCTCTGCGACAATGCAGCGATGGCGGAGATAATGAATTGACATTCAATTTCGGAGGGAAGAAACTAGTTTTTGGGTTAAGGGACTTCGCAGCAATCACGGGTCTTAATTGTGGACAGGTTCCTCGTGCGGATAAACCAAAAGCTAACAGAGGAGAGCTGATAGAACGTTATTGGAGGAGTAAAGCAACGTTGACAAGGGATGAGTTCAACGCAAAATTTAGAACTAGAGGCGAAAAATAGACGAGTGAGTACAAGGTTCGGGCAGCCAATTTGTTCATTCTACTCAATGTAGTGCTAGGAAAACAAACAACGACACAGATTGACATGTCGCACATGGCCATGGTTGACGATGAGGTAACGTGTGAACAAGGTGAACGTAAGACGAGTTTTCATCCACAAGAACACCATACATACGAAAACCTTCATATGATTTTGCCTCACTCCACACCCACCCGTCATCACAAAGATAGAAATCTTCGACATGATATCAACCGCTGATGGCCAATAATATATATTAAATACTCGTGGTGTAAAGTGACTAGCACAAATATACTGTGACTATAATACGGGAAAAACAAAAACAAACAGGGAAATATCCAACAAAACCTATTTAAATAATAGGGTTAATGGCCCATTTGGTACCTGAACTTTAACTCGGGTGACAGTTTGGTCCCCATTCTTTTTTTATTAGCAACATTAGTACCTGAACTTTTTATTTCTTGCTACACCGTTAAAATTGGAATATTCTATTAGATTTTTAACGGGATGTGCACGCGAATTGCATGTGCAATTCCTCACATACGAAAATGTCCTAAATACCCATGAACTAAAAATCATAATTTTCTTTTAGTTTTTTTTTTTTTACTTGACCAAATGCATCAGGCGCGGAGGGGGTCGAGTGTGGGTCGGAAGGCGTCGACAAGCACCGGGGGGTCGCGTTAGGGTCGGTGGTCGGGGCTCGTCGGGGGGTCGTCAAGGGGTTGTCGCGCTGGACGGCCGGGGGCGGAGGGGGTTGGAGGGAAGTGGGCGGAGGCCAGAGGGGGTCGCGGAGGGAGGTGGAGGGGGTCGGGGGTCGTCGAGGGGGCGTCGCAAGGGGGTGGTTGTGTCACGGAGGGCGGTCCGGGGTCGCGAAGGGTTGAGGACGGAGGGGGCCGGAGAGCGGAGCGGGGCGGAGGACGGAGGGCTGAGGGCGAAGGAGGGCTGAGGGCGGAGGGTAGAATGGGGAGGGTTAAGGGCGGCGGAGGGCGGTTGGGGTTCGCGGAGGGTTGAGGACGGAGGGGGCCGGAAAGCGGAGGAGGGAGGAGGGCGGAGTGGGGAGGGCGGTCGGGGTTCGCGGAGGGTTGAGTTCGGAGGGGGCTGGAAAGCAGAGGGGGGCGGAGGGCGGAGGGCGGAGTGGAAAGGGCTGAGGGCGGCAGAGGGCCGTCGGGGTTCGCGAGGGCGGAGGGGGCCGGAAAGCGAAGGGGGGCGGAGGGGGCCGGAAAACGAAGGGGGGCGGAGGGCGGAGTAGGGAGGGCAGAGGGCGGCAGAGGGGAGCCGGAAAGCGGAGGAGACGGAGGACGGAGTGGGGCAGAGGGCGGCAGAGGGTGGTCGGGGTATGCGAAGGGTTGAGGGCGGAGGGAGCCGGAAAGCAGAGGGGGGGCGGAGGACGGAGGGCAGGGGCGGAGGGCGGAGGGCAGGGGGGGGCGGAGGGGAGATGGCTGAGGGGGGCAAAAGGTGGATTGGGTGGTTAAATATTCAAGGGCATTTTATGTATTTTAGTTTAAAACGCTAACCACGTGCAAGTCACGTGAAGAAATAAACGGACCTTACAAATTTTAACGGTGTAGCAAGAAATAAAAAGTTCAGGTACTAACGTTGCTAATAAAAAAAGAATGGGGACCAAACTGTCACCCGAGTTAAAGTTCAGGTACCAAATGGGCCATTAACCCTAAATAATATTAGTCAAACAATACATATTTTAATTATATACCGTATGCACAGTTCGATTCAAACAAAAAATCGGTGAACAAACATCTTAGCATATACGTATATATCAAGTGTGAATTGTTTGTATAGAATATTACCAACAAAAAAATTTATAAATAAGCAGTAAACATACATCCACAACAAGCAGTAAACATACGAACATAAACTACCATTAGGAAAACTCCTTTCTTGGGGCGATAATTTCAATAATATTCCAAAATTAATATAGAATTTAAATTATATTCCGTTTAAACAATTCGATTAACACAAAAACCCAGCGATGAAATATCTTAGCATATACGTTTTTTATCATGCGTAAATTGTTTACAAAAAATATTACAAACATAAGAATTTATAAATAAGAAGTAAACATACATTCACAATAAGCAGTAAACATACAAAACAAATTACCTTGAAAAAAACTTCTTCCTTTGGGCGACCACTGCCAGTTTGGGAGAGAAGAGCGGACAAATTTTTTTGAATTTCGAACTTGAACAATCTTCAGTATGATTAAAACCAAAAAAATAAAATAAAAAACGTTCACTAATATCACCATACCTATTTTGTAGGAAATCTGTAGTCAACATTAAATTTGGTAATTTTTCATAAATTCACTTCCACAAAACCAGGTTTTATTAGAACTGAAATTTGACTTTTTCTAAAAATAAAAAACGTCTGCTGCTAAGTAGAGTTGCCATTTATATTTTTTTTTCTGATATAATCATGTGGGGGTATTTTAGTATTTAAAAATTACACCTCATCAAGAAACTTATATACGTAATATTCTAAAGTCACTACCTTATATATGTAATATTGTGTAGAAAGAGCCTTATATATGTAATTTTCCCTTTTTTTTTTTCCAACCCAATGTTCTCGGGTTCGGTTGGAGCACCCCAATTTGACATAATCCAACCCAAACCTGTGCACACCCCTATTTGACATAATGCAATGGAAGTTTGGAATAACATGTTAGTGCCACTAAGACTGAACGAGTTTCACTAGACATCAACGGCCAAGCCAGTTTAAGACAGCAAGAAAAAAGCCCTATTGTAATCTTATTAATAAATTAAATTGGTCCTGGAATAAGAAAAAAGAAGAAAAACACAAGCTTCAAATGACTTAGTTAAGACATAAGACACACTGCTGGGACATTCCAATGTTCAGCCAAGCCTTGTGTCTTTTCAAATCTACTGTTAAGCACCCCTAGTTTCTGAAACAACATCACTAATCACATTCGACAGTCCTAATGACACAACATCAATCATCATCAAGCTCAAGGCTCCACATACCATGACATGTTAGACATAAAGAGTTAAACCAAGGAGATGCTGCTCTCACCACCTGGGGGTTTACGGACACCGCCAAAATAGTCTCGGGACTCGGCCTTCCCATCAGCAAAGATGTTGCTACCGCTCATTTCCCTCATCTTAGCCATACTCAGTGGCTTCTCAGCAGACCCTGGAGGAGCATCTCCCTTAAATATGTTATTTCCTTTCAACTCGGCGAACTTCTGGTTGTGTATCTTCTTTGTCGCATTGATGACGGGTTCTTCGCCAAACATGATGTTACTCTGACCACCAGTGGGCTGTAATTTAAAAGATGAAAATTATTCAATTTCCGATGTGACGTCCATGTAGCATAAAATGAAGTGTCCACAAATTCACAAGAGCTTTTTTTTTTTTTTTTTTCAAAATCGACTCTGCTGGGTAATTTTCTTCGAGGAAGCATAGAATGGTTAAGAACCTAACAAGAAGACCACATGAGAACAAACTACAATCGTGGGCACTTAAACACGGCAATAAAGACTATACTACTCACGTTTGAAACTTTGACTGATGTGCGAACATTTCGAGGTGCAGGTTCTCCCATGTCTTTACTTGCTCTAGACTCTAAGTTGCGAGCAGCAGCCAGTGATCGAGGCGCTACCTCCGGGGGAGGGCCAAAGATGTCATGACCCGTCAACTCCTTGCTCTTCGCATTTGATATTCCCTTCTTAGACTTGGAATCCAATTCACTCTTCAACGTTCCACTCAACTCGCGCTGCTTCGCCACCTCGGGGATGGAGGTAGGCTTCTTGGGAGAGATTCTCCCATCAGCGCTGAACGATATCTGACTAATCCCATTCAGCGTTTGCTGAAAGTCCAACCATGAAGGATTAAAAAACATATTTAACGATGATCAATCTTGTAGGAAACTTGAAGACAGAGACTTCATCTCAATACCTGATACACTTTCTTACTGGATTTAGCAGAATCAGGTTGCGAAGCATCATTACCATTGTCAGTAAAAATACCACTTCCAGTGATCTCCTTCAATTTGTAACCCGAACAGGGCTTCCTGAAAGTGATAGCAAATGGAAAAAATAAAATCTATAAACCCTAAGTTTTAATCAAAATATCACTTTCTTTTATCCACCAAACCCCAGATACTTTGTCTAAAAACATCCATAATTTGGCAATTTTTAAGATACAAACCTAACATAGCGAATATAGACATGATTTTCACTTTTCTAGAGGATTATTAAAAACAAATGTTGGTTCATCAATTAAAATTCCCCGCATTTCTATCCAAATTTGGAAAGATCAAATCTTTATAGGGAAACAAAAATAAAATCCAAAATTTTGATTTCTAAAGTCACCAATAAAAAATTTTGTTTCTAAATACAAGAATCAACCTTAAATGCAACAACACATAGGCCAAATTACCAAACTCAGTTTCTGTTTTCAAATCTTAGAAATTCGAAAAATTTTGTATAATCTTTTACCACTAAATTAAAAACAACCCTTAAACGGAACCACAAAACAAGATCCAAAAAGAACCCAAAAAAGAAAAAAGAAAAAAGAAAAAAGCAATTTGAAAAGTCAGATCTTACGTTTTCAAGAGAGCCTGAGCTTCGTCGTCGGTGACTTGACCTCCATGCAACACTTTCTTTATCCCATCCGACGGCTAAGCGAAACACACAATGCCAAAAAAAAAAAACCAAAGAACTTCAAAACGACACGAATCGACGAACGAAACGACAATGACGACGGCGAAGAGCAGTAAGTAGTACCTGGCGGGAGCGAGCGGCGGCGGGGGCGGCGGAGGAAGGCGGAGGAGGAGAGACCTCCGTCCACGTCAGCAGATCGGCGGTGGAGTTGCGAGGCTTTCTGGGACCCACAGATGCGTTGTGGTTGTTGGTGTTGTTTCTCTCCGCCATTTTTGCTTTTCTTTCTCTCTTTCTTTTTTTTTCTCTGTGTTTTCTTTTTTCTTTTCTTTTTTTTTTCGGTCAGTGAGTCACTGATGGAATTTTGAAGTTGAAGAGAGCGAGACAGTTTTTTTAAGATATTTTATTTTTGAATGATTTTCGGAGGAGAGACTTAAGATAGGAAAAATTACAATTTCACCCCCATATTTATCAATATAACACTGGCAACCTTTTAGTTACTAAACCACCCTTTACATGTATTCAAATTTCCAACCCCATCAACTAGGAGTGGCAAGAAGCCAAGAAGGGTAGACCAATTCGGCAATTCCATGACCCACTTCGTTAGCGAAAATGCCTCGATATGTAAACTCGTTAATCTTAACGAGTCAACTAGTAGGTGTATTTGTTAGAGTGACAGGTATACGAGTTGACTTGTTAATTCTTTTATAAGATCAAAAAATAAAATAATAATAAAATTTTATTAATTTTCACGAATTAAATATATAAAAATTTAAGAGAAATTTTGCAGTAGGTTTTTTTTTTTTGTGGTGGGAAATAATTCTGAATGGTGAGATTCACATTTTTAAGATGCGGGACCCACCGAAAAAGTGAATCTGACGGTCCAAAATTGTTTCCCGCCACAAAAAAAACTCATCACAGAAGTACCCAAATTTAATATGTAAAAAATTCAATCTTAAAAATGGTCTTACATATTCTGCATAAAAGTATAAAGAAGTGTAAATTCGGTAAATGGCAATGGTTTATCAACGGTAACGTTTTATATCGGTCATGATTAACTGTTATCGAACATAACGGTAACGGTTATCGTTTGGAACCGTTTTGTTTTTTCATTATTATTTTTTTAAAATATATTAAAATAATAAAATAAATAAAAAATATATATATATAATTCAAAAATAATAATAAAATTTTTTAAAAACGATTAAACGATTAACAGTTACAGTTTAACCTTCATGGAAAATTAACGATAACAATTAACCGTACTCGTTAATCATAAAAAAAAGGGTAACAGTTACCGCTTTGACAGGATTAATATAAGTATATAAATGCAAATGTGTAATTTAAAGTGTTTAAATTCAAACAGATCGGCTAAGCTAGTTGGCAGGTCGAGTGGACTAAAATTGTCTCGTAATACAAAATTTATCCATTAGGTCTTCAATTCAACAAAATATATACTTTTTATGACTTTCTTTTTACGAGCTAAGTGTAAAACGCCCTCCATTTGGCTAATATTGCTCTGACAAGAAAGTTAACCGTTTGATTGGATATTACACGTTTATTTTTATACACATTTTAAATTAGATTGATGATGTTTGACTAGTTTTATTTAGGTTAAAAATTGGTCGAAGACCTAGTTGGAAGATAGGCTTATAGCTTAATTAATAATAATCAGACTAACAATCGAGAATAAAATGTGAATATTTTGATTAATTTTTTGACAAGATGGTAATGTTAATTTGATCATAATTAGCAAGCTAATAGTGTTGAACTGTGATCCACGACGTGACGACATGATTATCGCACGATGTATTATTAAGTTCGCGTCGCAGTATTCGATGCATCTTGCGATTTACAATGCAATTATTACAACTTGCAGGTAACACATTTTACGATGCGATAAGGATAATTTTTATTACAGTTGACAAGTGACTGGTTACTTTGTAGTATGCACTAGTTCTACGTTTGGTGAGGACAATTAAGGGACCACAGTGTACTGGTCGGCTGATGTCCCGAGCTAGGCCAGTTGGCCGGGTCTATGGTAGTTACTATAAGGACCGAGAGAATTGCTAACGATATCCATGGAGAGCTAATAATCAGACCTTTGATGCTAGGAATTTTTTCTACTTTCATTTTATCCGCGTTTGAATTGGAAGCATTTGTACCTTCTTTTGAATTTATTTTCGTTCTTTTGTAAATAATTGACATCAATTTAATACTCGATAATTAAAAATAATTTGGTTAGAAACCCACAATATCTCATAATTGGGCTAATTAATGGTTGGTAAGACTACCTCTTATTTCCTTCTTTTCCAGGTGGTATGCACAGTAAACTATCCGGCGACAATTAGACTTGATTGTGCTGTAGTTTACGTGTTCCGTTGAAGATTTTCCATTTGCTAGGATATGTAGGTTTTATAAATTCCTTTTTGTATTGTCAAGTTTCAACTTCATGATGACTAATATAAAGATTAAAGAATAGGTAGAAAACAATGGTGGTAATTTTCCATTGACAAATATTTCTTTATTGTCTGATATTAATATTGTGGTGTTGTAATAACTATGATTTAAAAGCTTTATTTTCTTATGGTGTTTTAGACCCATGGGTAATATATATATTTTTATTTTATTTTTTACAAATTTTAAAAAATTTATTATTTATTCCTCCTAACCCCATTTAGGGCCTTACATGCGGTCAAAGAGTGGCGGGTCGCGACAAAATATTGTTGAAAAGTAAAATTCGAATCACAAGAATATAGGCGTGTCTATGTTTTTGCCTGTCCTTTCATTGTTGTTAACTTGCTTGGAAAATTGTGTTTTGAGAGTTTTATGTTTTTTATTTTTTATTTTTCTATGAAGATGGATGTGTCATTAATTGGGTGGTCGAAAACGTGAGAAATTGTAGTTCAATTGACACGGGTCCACTTTAAAGCACAAATTTACAATTGTTAGAATCGAGGAATCTACCCCCATGATGGATATGATTAGTTGATGAGGAAGGAGGTAGTTAATCAGTGCTGGCTCTCGGCTTGGGATGAAAAATGCAGGATTCGTCTCTGTGAAAGGTGATTGGAGTGTTTACATCAACGCAATCGCATCGACGATGACTTGCAGCGGGTGGGGCGGTGAAGATTGACAATAACGTGTGGAGGATGAGGGAGGAAGATAGACAAGATTCTGGCAGTGGCAATGAACATCTATGCGGCGAGGGAAAGGTCGAAGGTGGTGAGCGAAGGGCGACGACTGCGCTGGACTATTGAGGAGGACAAAAGACTTTTGTTCCCTTTGTTTTTCCTCCTCTAGTTTTGTTTTTTCGTGTTTTCTTTCCATTTTAATTAAGAGAAATTATAATAAATACCCAATTTGTAAAACTTAATGTATGTTATTACTCAATCTCTTAAAAAATGTAACCAACTACTCAAGTGATTCAATTACTTACACAGTGGTAAGTTGTGGTAATTTACTTAGTTACCAAAAGCATGTGCAAGTAATTGAAGAACTGACCAGAAATTAAATTACTTAAAAAGTTTGGGTATTTATTTTTATTTTTATATAAATTCTGGATATTTCTATACTTCACCCTTTAATTTATGTTTTTTTTTCTAAACTTTAATTTTTTTTTATCTAATCCTAAATATATGAGAAGGTATGAAGTTATTTAATACGAGTTTTAATTTGCTTCAATTTCCTGAAAAACTTGTCAGTATCAATTCATATGTAACGCACATAATTTTTTTCATCCAAAAACCAACATCAATTAGAGATTGGACTAACTTTCTCAAAGAAATTTAACTCAGTTGTATTTTCGCTAATAAAAAAAATCGAGAATCAAACTATCACTTAAAAAAAGTTCAGTATCTATTTGAGGTATTGACTCTAATTTTATCTTAATGAAAAGATCACAAAATTATTTATTATTCTCTATCTAAATGAAAGCAAAATGGCTTTTATCACTGCACAAAAGTCTAAAAGGTCTTTAATGCTGTAATGGCAGAAATTCAATTACAATAAAGACGTATAGTTATGCATGTTCAAGGGATCACATGATTGTAAGTTATCAAACTGCCTTTTTCTTTTAGTCTCACTCTCTCAGCTACTAGGGTTTCATAATTTTGTTTTATGGTGGAAATTTTCTAGGCATTCTCCGTTAGATCTAGGAATAGTATTTCTTTGGGTTTCCAATTTTTGCTGGCACTCTATTGTAGGATCTTTGGTGTCCTCATTGAGTGGTATTTTGGCTCTGCGTTGGGTGATTCTGCTCTCCTACATTGTGGGTTATTTACCTTCCAATTTTTTTTTTTGGAAAAATTTACCTTCCAATGTTTTGAATGTGCAGTGTTGTAGATAATTTCTCTATAATATATGCACTAGTTTTGACTTTCTATCCCACTCTAAGATATTTATTTTTTATTTTTTGTGTTTTTTCTGTGGGAATTTTAAGAAAATAACTATTTTTTAGAAAATAATTTTAAAAAATAGTCACAATTTTAAAAATTTAAAAACTTAGCCTTTCAGAAATTTTTTACATGTGTAAAAAAATTTCTTATAGCAATTTTTATGTGTAATTTTGTTATTATCAGAATTTTTTTACATTTGTTATGGTTAGTTTTAAAATTTTTTAAAACCGTGGCTATTTTGTAAAAACACACAGTCTAAAATGATTATTTATCTAGCTGAATTTTTTTCTAGTATTAGTTCAATACAATTTTTTGCTTGTATTAGTTCAATAAAATTTAAGTTGTGTGTGACTTTTTATGTTCTAGGTATCTTAATCTCGATCCACTGAATCATACTATTAGATGTAGCATTGTTATGAAAAGGCTCATGTGTGCTCAATAATTGGTGTATGTCTCGTTTTAAGAACTTGATACACACTTTCACTAATAGTATATCTCACAAAATTATCTTTTAGATTTTGATCGTTTGTGTCTAAATTGTTTGGTTCTTAACTTGAATACAATATTTTAAAAAATGGCTTGGTTGTCATTAGAGGATAAATTTTTTGGCTGAAGTTTAATCGTGTCCTTGCAATGAGTTTTATCTTGGATTTAAATTAATTTTGGGAATTTTAATTTGAAATAGACATACGAGAAGGAAAAACTCTGGGTAGCTTATGCTATACTTTTGGTGAGGAAGCTCAATTAATGGACTAATGAAACCAGGCAGCTCAATTATATTAGCATGGAGTTGTAGCCTAAAGGATTGATTAGTAATTCTAATTAGCACCAGGTGTATTAAATTCGACGGTGTATGGGCGTGAACGATTAGTTGAGAATATGTGGATATAAAGAAATAATCAATTTTGATATTTAACAAACCTTTAAATCATAACATTTAATTTATATTTTGGGATGTTACATTTAATTTATATTTCATTCATTATCATTGAACTCATATTTAGGCAATTTTGAAGCTAGAAACGAACATATTCAAGGAAAATATCATAAAGAATTTTTTATAAATGTATAAAATGTTGGAATTTTTTATATGGACTAATATAATCATTAATATAATTCTATAATCTCAATCATTACTATAGTACCTATTAATATATTAAATACCATAATGAGATGGTTAATCATACTAATTGTAATTGAGGCACATGTGAGTACTAAATTACTATGTGTTGGCCAATTAAACTATAGTCTACCTTATATTATGAGTAGCCAAACATGCCCTTAACTTCCCGTAGGAAAATATGTGTATATAAGGGTTTTGTGGTGTTTTGGTGAGAGGTGTGGTGTTGTTGTTGGTGTCTGCTCTCATAAGCTTCTCTCTTGCACCATTTTCTCTCTAGTATGCTTTTGTCTTCTTGAAGCTAACTTGTAGGAATTACACTGTTGAGGAGCACTCAAGATGGTGAATCAAGAGACAACTCCAAGCATTGGAGGCATTTACTTCTGTCCAAATTTCTTGAAATCAAATGTTGATCTTAGTGATTATTGAGCATGATTATTATTTGAATCATTGTGATGATTGTTATAAGTGATTTTTCGTCCGCGAGTGTGGCTTCGGGGGCGGAGTCCCCGAAGAGCAATCAATGCGGACAAACTCGTTTTTAACAGCCCAACAGTTCCACGTCATCATAGGAGCGTCCCCCGGATGAAAAGTGTGCGAGGATTGTCGAAGATAACCCTCGATCTTATACCATCAAAGATAAGTTGGTGAAGCGCCACCGGAGGTGGTGTTAATTTTATGACAGGACCCTCGAAGAGGGATTAACGGACTAGAAGACTGAGGATCCTCGAAGACGATCTGCCCCCGCGAAGCTAGCCTCGAAGAGGAAGCAAGGACTTCGTTGAAGACGAAAGGTTTGACCCGCGAAGCTAGTGACCACCGACCAAAGATGAAGTCCGCGCGTGATAGCCTAGGTCTTTCTTCTGAAATGGCCAACTACCCCTGATTATGGGATGTTTGACAGTCAACCCCGTGAAACTTGGGACAGGGATTGTAAGGGTATGGCTTCCAATTAATGCCTGTATTTAGTTGGTAACCCAATCCCGTAATTTAAGGGATTGGAATTGACTGTGTATTAGGTTACTTAATCCTATGATTTTAAGCGAGTGTGTGTCAAATCTCGTAGACTCATCCCTCTCTCTTGCCCTATATAAGGAAATGAAGGAGGAGGGATTGGGGGTTGGAAGAAATTTTGGTCAAATTCCTTGTAAAAAATCTATCAAGAAATACTAGAAAAGTAGATGTAGGCTATTACTCTGGAGGAGGGCCGAACCACTCTAAATCTCGCCGTCTCTTCTCTTTTTCCAATCACTTTCTTGCTTTTCATTGCCGCACCACCGTCTAGAGGTGCAGATCACGGTGTTGGTTCAAATTCCACACCAACAGCTTGGCGCTAGAAGGAGAGCTCTTAAGCTTTTCTTTCCAGATTCCCGTTTTCTCTAACTTAGTTCTCCTCTCTCCATCTCCGATACTTAGTTGGTGTTGTTTGATCAGAGATTAATGGCACCTAATACTAGGCGCGCTGGTAAAAGTCCGATGGGTACCGAGCAAGAGCTGCTCGAGCAGAGGTTGAAGAACATATAAGATTTCATGGCCCGCATGGGCGGTCTAGTGGAGACTTTGGTCCAAAACCAAAGTCAACAGCTATTCTTCACTGGTGATGAGCAAACTGATGTTCTCCGGACGCGGCAGCAGGCGGAGCAGAGGAAGACCGCGGCCGAATTAGCCATCAGAGGTTGCGATGCGGCTGAGCAGGAGAGGTCTGAAGGCGAGTCGGACACCAAAGCTCGTAACCCCTGCAACCGAAG
The DNA here is from genome assembly GCA_018132145.1 of Boehmeria nivea var. tenacissima. Taxonomy (NCBI): domain Eukaryota; kingdom Viridiplantae; phylum Streptophyta; class Magnoliopsida; order Rosales; family Urticaceae; genus Boehmeria; species Boehmeria nivea. The sequence continues at coordinate 2,524,225 of CM030886.1, forward strand.
AAACGCGCCCGTGCAGAGGCCTGCGGCCCACTCCAGAGGAGTGCAGCCGCCGGCCACCCGAGCCAGAGGCTCAAGAGCGGCCGCCAGGGTAGAAAACTTGGGCCAATCCGGAGCTGTCTTTGACAAGCTGGGCCTACTCCCCCAAGAGCCACCGAGGCGTGCCCCAGCACAACCCAGGTTTCGCATCGGAGATGTGCGACCCTCGGTCGTAGATCGACTCCGTGATGGGTTGGCTACCACCGCCACTAGCAGACAGACCTAGGCGACATAGGAGTTCTCGCCTGTAGAGATCGAGCGTCTCCGAGGGCTCCTCGACGGGAGAGCCCACGATGGTATTCTGGACGGGGATTTCACTCTCCTGACTGAAGACATCATCAGCGCCTCCATTCCCGATCGTCTTAGGTTATCGAAGGTAACCTTGTTTGATGGGACCGGGGACCCTACCGACCATTTGGGAGTTTATTCCTCGTGGTCACGCACTTATGGCTATTCTGATGCCATTAAGTGCCGGCTCTTCGATGCGACCCTCACAGGCGAAGCCCAAAGGTGGTGGTATCGACTGCCAGCCGACTCCATCGCGAGTTGGCAGGATCTAAGAGTGAAGTTCGCTTCGCAATTCTTGGGGGGTGGGAGACACCTCAAGAATCCTGCTTACCTCTCCCGAGTTAAGCAAGGGGATGGAGAAACCCTCCAGGTCTGGCTGAAGAGATTTACCAAGGCCACGGTAGAGGTGGGGTATCTTTCTGATGATGCCCTATTGTTGGCCGCCAGCTCCAGGGTTCACGAGAATACGCCCTTCGCGTTTTCGATCAATAAGAAACTGCCTTGGACATATTCAGATTTCCTGGAGCGAGCCAGGAATTATGTCAACGCAGAAGCCCTGACTTCGAAGAAGTCCGGGGCTGTAAGAACCTCTAGCAGGAACCCTGAAGGGGACCGACGGAAGGAGAAAAGGCCCGTTGACAACCCTATGGGCGCGAGCCAACAGCCACGTGAGGAAAAAAGGCCTCGCGACTCAGCACTAGGGATCGGGGCAGCCCGGGTTCGTAAACCACGGTACGGGAGGTACCACGAGCTCACCACCTCGATAGAGGAAATATTTGTCAACTCGCGGAGCGAAATTGACTTTCGATCCCCTCAGCCGCTGAAGGGGAAAGTCTCGAAAAAGCACAAGGACAAGTATTGCTTGTACCACAACGCGAGTGGGCATACCACCGCAACGTGCTTCGATTTGAAAGATGAGATAGAATATCTCATCTGCCGAGGAAAGCTAACAGGATTCCACAAAGATGCGGACCACAGAGCGAGGAACCTGCTCCATCGAGAGATCGAGGGCGAGATCTATACGATAGCGAGAGGTCCTTATCCTAGGGGGCACTCTCAGCGGTCGATGAAGGATTATGCCCGGGAGGAACGACAGAAGCCTTCGGGAGGTGTTTTCTTGGTCGCGAAGGAAGTTATGCGGCCTTCTCGAAGATCCGAGAATAAGCTCTCGTTCACGGATGCTGATGCCGAAGGCGTCAGATTCTCAAATCATGAACCTTTGGTCGTATCAGCCATGGTCGGGAACCATTTGGTCCACCGTTTCCTAATAGACGACGGCAGTTCGGTGGACATCCTATATCTAGACGTCCTCGAGAAGATGAAAATAAGTCCACAAAGCCTACGAGCGGCTGCGAGTCCACTCCATGAATTTACAGGAGATTCTATCTTCTCGGAGGGAAGCATAGAATTGGCCATCACTTTTGGTGAAGAGCCGAAGAGATCTACTACCATGTCTAATTTCATAGTGGTTAAGGGTAGATCTTCGTACAACGCCATCATCGGGCGTCCTACCCTCTTGGCCCTGAAGGCAGTGACCTTGATTTATCACCTCTGCCTAAAATTTCCCACACCCCGTAGCGTCGGAGTCGTCCGGGAGAATCAATATGAAGCTTGGATGTGTTACACGACGAGCATTAGATCGACTCCAGTAGACTCGAAGGGAAAACCGACAGTCGGAGAAGCAGGCTTGGCCAAGGAAGCCTTCACAATCGGGGTTCCCGAGATCCGGTACGAATTGGACTCCCAACTGCCGGCCTAATAGCAATCAACAGGCCCGGCCGAAGAAACAGAGGAGGTAGACGTGGACTCTCACGAGCCAGTACGCAAAATTAAAATCGGGACTTCTTTAAGTCCAGAGACGCGCGAGGCCATTGTGGCCTGCCTTCGCCACAATCGAGACGTGTTTGCATTGAGTCAAAGCGACATGAAGGGGATAGACCTCAAACTAATGTGTCACCGTCTCAATATTGATCCTCGGGTCCCCGCCCGACGACAGAAGAGGAGACCGCTTGACCCCGAGAGAGCCCAGGCGCTTAAAGACGAAGTTGATAAGCTAATAAGGGCGGGGTTCATTCGCGAAGCGAAGTATCCTGCTTTTGTCTCAACCCCTGTGCTGGTTCCTAAGCCAGACGGAAGATCGAGATTCTGCGTAGATTTCACCAACCTCAACGAAGCCTGTCCTTTTCGGTGCCCCGAATTAACCAAATGGTCGGCGCGACTGCGGGTTATGAACTTCTCAGCTTCATGGATGCATATTCGGGGTACAATCAGATCCCCACATACCGCCTTCATCACCGATCGCGGGCTTTATTGCTACAAAGTCATGCCCTTCGGTTTGAAGAATGCAGGGGTAACTTATCAGAGGCTGGTGAATAAGATCTTCGCAGAGTTACTTGGAGTCTCGATGGAGGTCTACATCGACGACATATTGTTCAAGAGTGCAGCTGCGCGGGATCATGTCACGCACCTAGATCAAACCTTCAATATCCTTAGACAAACCAACATGATGCTCAATCCGAATAAGTGTACCTTCGCGGTTAGAGCTGGGAAGTTCTTAGGCTTCATGGTGAGTCAACGAGGAATTGAGGCCAACCCAGAGAAAATCCAAGCCATCCTCGACATGGAGTCCCTTCGGAGAGGGAAATAAGTCCAAAAGCTCATGGGGTGCATCGACACATTGAACAGGTATGTCTCTCGGTCTACCGACAATCTCCCCTCCTTCAACGTCCTCCGAGGCAGTAAGAAGTTCACTTTTACCGAGGAATGTGAACGAGCTTTCCAAGAGCTCAAGGTATATATTGGGCACGCCCCAATCTTGGCGAAGCCATTACTGGGGGAGAAACTCTTCACATACCTCACTGTCTCGGAGCACGCAGTTAGTTTAGTGCTCGTCAGAGAAGCAACAGGAGTACAAGTGCCCGTGTACTACGTCAACAAGCGCCTCTTCGACGCTGAACTCAGATATCCTGAGCTAGAGTGAATTGCCCTGGCTCTAATCATCTCGACCAGGAAGCTTCGCCATTACTTCCTAGCCCACACGGTGATGGTTTTCACTAATCATCCGATGAAGTAGGTGCTGCACAGGTCGGAGGTCTCGGGCAGACTTGTGAAATGGGCAGTCAAGTTAACCCAGTTCGACGTTCTTTATCAACCGCGGACAGCGATCAAGGGTCAAGCTTTGGCAGATTTCATTGCCGAGTCCTTTTCTTCGAAGGAGGATCGGGATTGGCAAATGCAACCCCTGAAGTGGAGGCTGTACGTAGATGGATCCTCGAACGAGAGTGGCTCAGGAGCGGGGCTTATGTTGATTAGCCCCGAAAACTACTACATCAGCAGCGCATTGCGATTCACCTTCAGAGCCTCAAACAACGAGGCGGAATATGAAACTCTGCTGGCCGGCCTCAGACTCGCAAAGGAATTTCAAGTAGACTCACTTCTAATTTCTATTGACTCTAAATTAGTTGTAAGTCAAATTTCAGGTGAATTCCAAGCCTGCGACGATCGGACGGTAGCATACCTGGAAAAGGCCAAAGGGGAGCTTCAGAACTTTTCCAGGTATGAAATAAAGCACGTCGACCACGAAGATAATTCGAACGCGGATGCACTGGCAAAGCTTGCGACTAGCAAAGATGCCGAGCTTCTTCGCCTAGTCCCGGTCGAAATCATCCCCAAAACAAGTATCACGAAGCGAGACTTAGTGGAAGCGATCGACTCAGAACCTTCGTCGATGGATGATACTGTTGTCTATCTTAAAGAAGATTAGCTGCCAGATGATCGAGAACAGGCCCGGAGAGTCTGGTACCATACTAAACACTACCTGCTGGTAAATGACAAGTTGTACAAGAGAGGACTTTCTACGGCGCTACTTTGATGCCTCAGCAATAGGGAAGCCAAAGAAGTCATAAGTGAGATCTACGATGGAGTCAGTGGAAATCACGTAGGGGGCAGTCCCTCACACATAAGGCTATGCTGTAGGGATTTTATTGGCCCACGATGAAGCAAGACCCCGCCGATTATGCGAGAAAGTGCGATAAGTGTCAGAGGTACTCGGCACTCATTAGAGCACATCCAGAACGGCTCACGGAAATTAATAGTCCGTGGTCCTTCGCGAAGTGGGTAATCGACATTATTAGACCCCCGCCGACGGCTTCTGGAGGGCTTAAATTTACCGTCATGGCGGTAGATTACTTCACCAAGTGGGCCGAGGCTATTCCTTTATCATCCATCACTGAAAAGAACCTGACCAAGATCATCCGTGAGACCTCACTCCTTGGTTTCGGACAATACTCTATAGTTCGACAATCAAGCAGTGAGGGACCTTTGCAACAAATTCGACACCAACAAAGACTTCTTCGCTCCTTGTAGACGCCTCGACATACTCAAAGGACAATGGGATACGGAGCTGCTTGTAGACCTTTGGAGTTATCGCACCACCGCTAGAGTAGCTGCTGGGGAAACTCCTTTCTCCATTGCATATGGTAGCGAGGCGATGATACCCACGGAGGTAAAAGTCCCTTCGTTCCGATACGAGAATTTTGATGAAGAGACCAATGCCTCACTATTGGCCACGGAGAAAGACATGATTGAGGAGCGTAGAGAAGTCACGAGGATCCGGATGGAAGCCCAGAAGCAGCGTATGGCAAGATATTATGACTCCAAGGTGAAAGAAAGAAAGTTAAAGGTCGGGAATACCGTCCTAAGGCAAGTATTTCAGAACACCAAGGAGCCTGGGGCTGGAGCTCTCGGATATTCGTGGGAGGGACCATATCAGATCACCGAGGTACTGAAATCGGGTGCATACCAAATTGTGGACCTTGCTGGGGTCCCAATTAGAAATCCTTGAAATGCAGAGCATCTCAAGAAATACTATCAGTAGGCTCCCCTCGCTTGTAATTATTTTTTGATTATCCTCTTGTATAAGTCTGAAAATCCAACAGTTATTAATAAAAGGTTTGGCAATTTTGGTGCCAAGATTTCAATTTTCGATCATCTGTTTAAAAAAAAAAAGTCTGCGGAGTAGATGATAAACTTTATGTATAAGGGAATGAACCGCAAAGTGGATGATTTCTAAAAACACCATCCTCGACTGACCGTGGGAGCGCTCAGGGAGATAGGGGGCATCCGGGATACCAGAAAGAAATAGGTGGGCCCTATAGGTACTTCGAAGGCGTGCGAGACTAGAACGTGTACGTTCGGAGGGCTTACATAGGCTTGAATCGTTGAAGCTTCCTGCCATACAAAGGTTCTTCTTATCAGGTCTTAACCTGTTTGGGGATTAACTTTAGAAGTATTGAACTGATTTGCTACTAGAACCATTCTATTCTTCGGAGAAGATAGAAGACCTAGGTATGCCTAAAGGGAGAACCCCGAGGTGTGAAAAACTTAGAAGAATTTTGGAAAATTGGACTAAGTTTGATTGCCGAAGCATATAAGTAAAGAGGCCACACTTTATTCAAAAGCATCGGGGACCATAGTGAATAATAAGGTGCTTACAAATTTCATCGTTTATTAGATTTGGCGAAGAGCTATCTTCGGAGAAGGAGTTTGGTTCGGGATAATCCTTCAGAGAAGGAAGAACCCAAAGTGACTAGGAACATCTTTCGAAGAAAGATATGTTCAGGTTACAGTCTAATTCGTCACTTAATTTGTTTTAATTATGGCCCTCGGAGAGGGTATAGTTTGAGTTGTGATCCTCGAAGATGAGGCAATTTATATTAACATGGTCGATCCCGGAGGGATTTGATCGTGTTAGTCAAGGGAAACAAGTGGAAGATAAAGTCAAAAGTTAAGAGTTGCGAAGAAATAAATAGACAATTTTGTGAAAACAAAAGTTTTATTTATATATTAGAAAAGGGTACAAACGATGGGCGTCCGAGAGACCTCGTAGGAAAATTTAAAAAAATGTACAAAAAGCCGAGAAGGCGGCTACTCAGATGAATCAGGTGGGCGTGGAAGTGGACGTTTGACCTCCTCGACCACTGTTGTCTCCTCGATTCAATGTAGTTCTCAAAGACGGGGCTTCTCTTGAAGTCTGCCACGGCAGTGCGGATCCTAGCCCTTGCCCCGTTGAGATCAGCCTCGGCCTTGCTAAGCTCGCCTCGGACGGTTTTAAGCTTATCTCTGAGAACTTGGATCCTCGTATCAGTTGCCACTCTCATCCCATTCTCTTCCTTGAGCGCTGCTTTGAAGGCCGCCCTCTCAGAGAGAAGATTCTCTTCATGAAGTCAGCGTTCTTCTTCGAGGGTCTTTGACGCCTTCTCCTGCGGCATTCTCGCCTGATTCAGCTCCTCTTTGGACCTGGCCGCTGCCTCGGCACGAGATAATCTCTCCCTCTCTAACTCCTCTCGGAGTTTGGCCACCTCCTCATTGCGACCCCTCCTATGCTCCCTGGAGCTCTTGAAGCTAGCGTTCGCCAGCTCTATTATCTTGGATGAGACAACCTCTTTGGCGGAGGCCTCGTTGAGCTTGGCGGGCCAGTTTCTCATTCTCTTCGCGAAGGTGAAGCAGGGCTTCTCTACCTTGGTCGAAGATGGCCTCGAGTCTCCGGGAGTAGACAAAATTGGCGAGGAAAGCCTGCAGTAGGTAAGGGGGTTAGAAATGAGTAGGAATTCCCTAAAAGAAGAGTGTCAACGGATCTTACCCTTGTGAGCATCCGTATACCCTCCCGATTACTGGCCTGGAGCAGCTCGTCGGACAGCCGCTTGAAGCTCTCCTCAGCCCAAATCTCATCCGGCATTGGACCGAGATCGGGGATCCACGGGAAGGACCCCGAGGGAGTATAAGATCCCACACCGAAAGGAGTCCCAACTGGAGGGACTGTACAGTTCTCCAGCGGGTCCTTGGGAGCCTCGTCAGGCTCTTTCCTCAAGGACTCTCCGACCAGAGCCCTAGAGGACGGACCCGTTGCGTCCTCTCGCTAGGCGGAGTCCCCGAAGGAAAAGCGTCTTCCACTACCTGTTTCCTCTTGCCCTTGTCCCTGGTGAAGGACTCTGGGGCTGGGGGTTGTCGGGCCGGGGACCTCCTCGAAGGCGAGGACCTTAATCGGCCGAAAAAGTCATCTACAAATGACAATCAGGTTAGTATTATAATTTGGATTAAAATTAGATTATTTTTATCACTTCTGTTTTCGCAGGAAAAGTCTACTTACCATCGTCGATGATGATAGGTGTGACGTGAGCCGACCCAGGTGGAATCTGCGAAGAAGCCAGATCTGCGTGCTCATCTTCAAGAAGATCCTCGATGCTGAGATGAGGATCCTCCATCATGGCTGGGAGAGGGATTGGCGGATCCGAAGAACTCGTCCCTCGAATAACCTCCTCCGCTGCCCTAAGTGCCTCCTGGGCAGTTTCTTCAAAAGAGTTCCCTTTGCGAGCTGCCTCCGAGGGAACGCCCGGGGGCACCTGAGAGTTCTCAGACTATGGGGCAATCCCAGTCCGAGAAGTTGGAATACCTTCACTCTTGGAAGGAGGAGGGTTAGCGGGAACGACCTCGGGAGTCGGCTGTGACTCTGTCCTGATCTTCTTCTCCTTTTCAAAGGCTCCAAAGAAGCCTTCTCTTCTTCGACCTCCTCTGCCGTAGGTAGAGTGGATACGGCCGCGGGCTTAGGGAAGCGGGCTCTTCGAAGGTGAGGCCGCTTTCTTTCTCTTCAACGCCTCAGAAGGAGTAGCTTTCGGTGAAGCGGTCTTCTACGGAGGAGCGGCTATGCCCTCTTCGGCCTCGGCAGAAGGCTCCCCGGAGGAGGGCTTGGACTTCTTGGAAGCTGGTTTGTATCCGCAGAGTTGGTCCGAGTCCAACTCCATGCGGGTGGAGATCCACCCGTAGGTGACCAGGTTATCCCCGGTGATGAGGACCTAGACATCCCTATACTCCTCAGGATAGGCGAGGGCTTCCATAATCCTCTCACCTTGGTTCCTAGACACAGGGGTGCGAAGAAAGGACTCTGCACGTAGCCACATATGTTAGGCGAGAGAATACAATAGGCAAAGGAAAGAGCTCAGTAGGAAGCTTACCAAGAATGTTATAGTTCCTCGGGATGAGTTGGGCTCCCTTGACGGAACTAAACTGGTCGAAGTTCCCTCCGATCCAGAAGTTCTTGTTCTTCCATCCCTCGTAGGAGGATGATAGATTGGTTATCATGATCTTCTTCTTTTCTCAAGGAGCCAAGAAGAAGTAGCCCCTCCCCTTCCCCCCCCCGACTTCTTGGAGGAAGGCTTGTAGAGGCAACAGACCTCCTCCACAAAATGTGTATCCTCGCCATCATCTTGTAAGCGTTCGGGTTCAGCTGGCTTGGGGAAAGGTCTCAATGGGCTAGGACTCCCCGGACCAGGGGATGCAAGGGTACTCAGGCCCCATACTTCATGATAGCTTTGTTGAAGGCCACTAGTGGATACGGGAGGCGATTGGAGCTTTCTGCCGTGGTCATCGCCCGGGTGGTTATCTCCGCAGGCAGGTGGAATTGGCCCCGAGTGTGCTCCACATCAGTCTTGGAGCACAAGGAAACCTTGGCCTCTTCGGTGATGAGAGGCGAAGGCATCAGGAGGACCGAGTCGTCAGCCACGATTGTCCTCGCGCTCCGGAGGAGGCTGCAGAGCAACCGTTGTTTGACGCGACAGCACGGTTTCTGCCTCGATCACCCGCGGAGTGGGGGTCGAGGCGGCGGTCTTGAAGCCGCAGCTCTGGAAGACCGCAAAGCCGGGCTATCCACTGCTGTCGAAGGCGAAGAAACTGGAGCGGTCAAGGTTTTCGCTCCTCTCTTTTTCCTTTGTCCTTTCCCCGCCATCGGAGGTAGTGGCAGCCTCATTGCAGTGGGTAGCGGAGGAGCCTCTGCTTGGACGACAGGGATCTCGACACCGATTGGGTCTCGGCGAAAAGAGTTGTGGACTTGGCCGACATCGTTTCTAAGAAAGAGAGAAAGAGGAAAAATCTGTTAAGTCCCCCAAAACCCATAAATTTCTTAAAAACTAAACCCTAAACCATTCAGAGAATGGGGGTTTGAGGATAGGAATGGAGGACTTACCAAGAAATCAGAGATGAAAGGGCAGATGACGCGAGCCTGTTTAATCCGGTAGGCGCAGAATGGTGAGAGCAGGTTAGAGCTTTCGAAGAGTGGTTTTTGGACTTTCGGTTTTCAGAGAAATGGAGATTTGAGAGAGTTCGAAAGTTTGCAAAATGAAGAAGAAGATAGAATTTATAGGCGAAGAAGGGTGAGTGAAGAGGCGGAGTCTCTTCGCACCTTTTCGCCTCAAACCCCAAGCGTAAATCCGGGGTGTCCGATTGGAATCTCTCTTCATCATCTGACGGTCAGGGATTTTCAGAGAAAATCTCATCATGACTTGACGTCAGCAAATCCCATCGAAACGGCGGGAATCTCTTGAAAGGCATCAGAGCATTTAATGCCCCATTAATCAGGAAGCACGGCTTTTCAGAAGGGAATCTTCGCCAGGAAGGAATCCCAAGAGGCACGATTCGTACCTTCGGGATTAGAGGGCAGATGTTATAAGTGATTTTTCGTCCGCGAGTGTGGCTTCGGGGACGGAGTCTCCAAAAAGCAATCAATGCGGATGAACTCGTTTTTAACAGCCCAACAGTTCCACGTCATCATAGGAGCGTCCCCCAGATGAAAAAGTATGCAAGGATTGTCGAAGATAACCCTCGATCTTGTGCCATCAAAGATAAGCTGGAGAAGCGCCACCGCAGGTGGTGTTCATTTTATGACAAAAATCTCGAAGAGGATTAATAGACAAGAAGGCTGAGGATCTTCGAAGACGATCCATCCCCACGAAGCTAGCCTCAGAGATGAAGTCGGAAGTTTTGACCCGCGATGCTGGTGACCCCCGAGGGAAGATGAAGTTCGCACATGATTGCCTAGGTCTTTCTTCTGAATTGGACAACTACCCCCGATTGTGGGATGTCTGACAGTCAACCCCGTGAAACCTGGGACAGAGATTATAAGTGTATGACTTCCAATTAATGCTTGCATTTAGTTGGTAACCCAATCCCGTAATTTAAGGGATTGGAATTGACTGTGTATTAGGTAACCTAATCCCATGATTTTAAGGGAGTGTGTGTCAAATCTCGTAGACTTATCCCTCTCTCTTGCCCTATATAAGGAAATGAAAGAGGAGGGATTGGGGGTTGGAAGAAATTTTGGTCGAATTCCTTGTAAAAAATCTATCAAGAAATACTAGAAAAGTGGATGTAGGCTATTACTCCGGAGGAGGGTCGAACCACTCTAAATCTCACTATCTCTTCTCTTTTTCCGGCCACTTTCTTCCTTTTCATTATCGCACCACCGTCTAGAGGTCCAGATCACGGCGTTGGCTCAAATTCCATACCAACAGCTTGGCGCTAGAAGGAGGGCTCTTAAGCTTTTCTTCCTAGATTCCCGTTTTCTCCAACTTTGTTCTCCTCTCTCCATCTCCGATATTTTGTTGGTGTTGTTTGATCGGAGATCAATGGCACCCAATTCCAGGCGCACTGGTAAAAGTCCGATGGGTACCGAGCAAGAGCTACTCGAGCAGAGGTTAAAGAGTATAGAGGATTTCGTAGCCCACATGGGCGGTCTAGTGGAGACTTTGGTCCAAAACCAAAGTCAGCAACTGTTCCTCACTGGTGATGAGCAAACCGATGTTCTCCAGACGCGGCAGCAGGCGGAGCAGAGGAAGACCGCGGCCGAATTAGCCATCAAAGGTGGTGATGCGACTGAGCAGAGAGGTCTGAAGGTGAGTCGGAGATCGAAGCCCGTAACCGGAGAAACGCGCCTGTGCAGAGGCCTGCGGCCCATTCCGGAGGAGTGCAGCCGCCAGTCGCCCGAGACAGAGGCTTGAGAGCAGCCGCCTAGGGTAGAAAACTCAGGCCAATCCCGATCTGTCTTTGACGAGCTGGGCCTACTCTCCCAGGAGCCACCGAGGCGTGCCCTAGCACAACTCAAGATCTGCATCGGTGATGCGCGACCCCCGGTCGTAGATCGACTCTGTGATAGGTCAGCTACCGCCGCCACCAGCAGACAGACCCATTCGACCCAGAAGTTCTAGCCTGCGGAGATTGAGCGTCTCCGAGGGCTTCACGACGGGAGAGCTCGCAATGGTATTCTGGACGGGGATTTCACTCCCATGACTAAAGACAACATCAGCACCCCCATTCCCGATCGTCTCAGGTTATCGAAGGTAACCCTGTTCGATGGGAATGGGGACCCTACCGACCATTTGGGAGTTTATTCCTTGTGGTCACGCGCTTGTGACTATTCTGATGCCATTAAGTGCAGGCGAAGCCCGAAGGTGGTGGTATAGACTAGCAGCCGACTCTATCGCGAGTTAGCAGGATCGAAGAGAGAAGTTCGCTTAACAATTCTTGCAGGGGTCGAGACACCTCAAGAATCCTACTTACCTCTCTCGAGTTAAGCAAGGGGATAGAGAAATCCTCAGGCCTGGCTGAAGAGATTTACCAAGGCCACGGCGGAGGTGGGGCATCTATCTGATGATGCCCTACTGTTGGCCGCCAGCTCCGGAGTTCACGAGAATACGTCCTTCGCGTTTTCGATCAATGAGAAACCGCCTCGGACGTATTCAGATTTCCTAGAGCGAGCCAGGAATTATATCAACGCAGAGGCCTTGACTTCGAAGAAGTCGAGGCTGTAAGAACTTCTAGCAGGAACACTGAAGGGGACGACGGAAGGAGAAAAGGTCCGTTGACAACCCTATGGGCGCAAGCCAACAGCTACGCAAGGAAAAAAAGACCTCGCGACTCAGCACTAGGGATTGAGGTAGCCAGGGTTCGTAAACCACGGTATGGGAGGTACCACGAGCTCACCACCTCGATAGAGGAAATATTTGTCAACTCGCGGAGCGAAGTTGACTCTCGACCCCCCTCAGCCGCTGAAAGGGAAAGTCCCAGAGAAGCACAAGGACAAGTATTGCTTGTACCACAAGGCGAGTGAGCACACTACCGCGACGTGCGTCGACTTGAAAAATGAGATAGAATATCTCATTCGCCGAGGGAAGCTAACAAGATTCTGCAAAGATGCGGACCACGGAGTGAGGAACCTGCCCCATCGAGTGATCGAGGGCGAGATCTATACGATCGCAGGAGGCCCTTATCCTGGGGGGCACTATCAGCGGTTGATGAAAGATTATGCCCAGGAGGTACGACAGAAGCCTTCGGGAGGTGTTTTCCAGGTCGCAAAGGAAGCTACGCGGCCCCCTCGAAGATCCGAGAATGAGCTCTCGTTCACTAATGCTGATGCCGAATGCGTCAGATTCCCGCATCATGGCCCTTCGGTCGTATCGCCCATGATCGGGAACCATTTGGTCCACCGTTGCTCAATAGACGACGGTAGTTCGATGGACATCCTATATCTAGACGTCCTCGAGAAGATGAGGATAAGTCCACAAAGCCTACGAGCGGCTGTGAGTCCGCTCCACAGGATTTATAGGAGATTCTATCTTCCCGAAGGAAAGCATAGAATGGGCCATCTCCTTTGGTGAAGAGCCAAAGAGATCAACCGCTATGTCTAATTTCATGTTGGTTCAGGGTAGATCTTCGTACAACGCCATCATCGGACGTCCTACCCTCTTGGCCCTGAAGGCAGTGACCTAGATTGATCACCTTTGCCTGAAATTTCCCACATCCCGTGGCGTCGGAGTCGTCCGGGGGAATCAATATGAAGCTCGAATGTGTTACACGACGAGCATCAGATCGGCTCCCGAAAACTAGAAGGGAAAGCGAACAATTGGAGAAGCAGGCTTGGCCAAGGAAGCCTTCACAATCGGGGTTCCCGAGATTCGGTACGAACAAGACCCCCGACTGCCGGTCTAATAGCAATTAACGGGCCCGATCGAAGAAACGAAGAGGTAGGCTTTGACTCTCACGATCCAGCACCCAAAATCAAAATCGGGACTTCTCTAAGTCTAGAGACGCGCGAGATCATTGTGGCCTGCCTTCGCCACAATCGAGACGTATTTCCATAGAGTCACAGTGACATGAAGGGGATAGACCCCAAACTAATGTGCTACCGTCTCAATATTGATCCTCGGGTCCCCGCCCGATGACAGAAGAGGAGACCGCTTGACCCCAAGAAAGCCCAGGCGATTAAAGACGAAGTCGATAAGCTAATCAGGGCGGGGTTCATTCGCGAAGCAAAGTATCCTACTTGGGTCTCAAACCCTGTGTCGGTTCCTAAGCCAGACGGAAAATGGAGATGCTGCGTGGATTTCACCAACCTCAGCGAAGCCTGTCCGAAGGACAGGTTTTCGGTTCCCCGAATTAACCAAATGGTCGACGCGAATCGCGGGCCATGAACTCCTCAGCTTCATGGACGCATATTCAGGGGTACAATCAGATCCCCATGTTCCCTCGGGACGAGGAACATACCGCCTTCATCACCGATCGCCGACTTTATTGCTACAAAGTCATGCTCTTCGATTTGAAGAATGCAGGGGTAATTTATCAGAGGCTGGTGAATAAGATCTTCGCGGAGCTACTGGGAGTCTCGATGAGGTCTACATCGACGACATACTGGTTAAGAGTGCAGCTACGCGGGATCAAGTCACGCACCTAGATCAAACCTTCTCCATCCTTAGGGAAACCAACATGATGCTCAATCCGAACAAGTGCACCTTCACGGTCAGAGCTGGGAAGTTCTTAGGATTCATGGTGAGTCAACGAGGAACTAAGGCCAACCCGGAGAAAATCCAAGCCATTCACGACATGAAGTCCCTTCGGAAAGGGAAAGAAGTCCAAAAACTCACGGGGTGCATCGCCACATTGAACAGGTTTGTCTATCGGTCTACCGATAAGTGTCTCCCTTTCTTCAATGTCCTCCGAGGCAGTAAGGAGTTTACTTGGACCGAGGAATGTGAACGAGCTTTCTAAGAGCTCAAGGTATACCTTGGGAACGCCCTAATCCTGGCGAAGCCATTACTGGGGGAGAAACTCTTCACCTACCTTGTTGTCTCGGAGGACACAGTTAGTTCAGTGCTCGTCAGGGTAGCAGTTGGAGTACTGGTGCCGGTGTCTACGTCAACAAGCGCCTCCTCGACGCTGAACTCATATATCCTGAGCTAGAGCGACTTGTCCGGGCTCTAACCATCTCGACCAGGAAGCTTCGCCATTACTTCCTAGCCCACACAGTGATGGTTTTCACTAATCATCTGATGAAGTAGGTGCTGCGCAAGCCGGAGGCCTCGGGCAAACTTGTGAAATGGGCAGTCAAGTTAACCTAGTTTGACGTTCTTTATCAGCTGCAGACAGCGATCAAGGGTTAAGCCTTGGCGGATTTTATTGCCGAGTTCACCTTTCCTTCGAAGGAGGATCGAGAACGGTAAATGGAACCCCCGAAGTGGAGGCTGTACGTAGATGAATCCTCGAACGAGAGTGGCTCAAGAGCGGGGCGTATGTTAATTAGCCCCGAAAACCACCGCATCAGCAGCGCGTTGCAATTCACCTTTAGAGCCTCAAACAACAAAGCGAAATACAAAGCTCTACTGGCCGGCCTCAGACTCGCCAAGGAACTTCAGGTAGACTCACTTTTAATTTTTAGTGACTCAAAATTAGTTGTAAGTCAAATTTCAGGTGAATTCCAAGCCCGCGATGATCGGATGGCAGCATACTTGGAAAAGTCCAAAGCGGAGCTTCTGACTAGCAAAGATGCCGAGCTTCTTCGCCTTGTCCCAGTCGAAATCATCCCCGAACCAAGTGTCGCGAAGCAAGACTTGGTGAAAGCGATTAACTTAGATACTTCGTCGATAGATGATATTGTCGTCTATCTGAAGGAAGAGAAGCTGCCAAATGATCGAAAACAGGCCCGGAGAGTCAGGTACCTGTTGGTTAATGACAAGTTGTGCAAGAGAGGAGTTTCTACGCCGCTGCTTCGATGCCTCAACAATAGGGAAGCCAAAGAAGTCTTAAGTGAGATCCACGACGGAGTCTGTGGAAATCACGCATGGGGCAGTCCCTCGCACATAAGGCTTTGCTGTAGGGATTCTATTAGCCTACGATGAAGCAAGACGCCGCCGATTACGCGAGGAAGTGCGATAAGTGTCAGAGGTACTCGACACTCATTAGAGCACATCCAGAATGGCTCATGGTAATTTTCTGTCCGTGGCCCTTCGTAAAGTGGGGAATCGACATTATTGGACCCCTGCCGACGGCGCCCAGAGGGTTTAAATTTGCCGTCGTGGCGGTAGATTACTTCACCAAGTAGGCCGAGGTTATTCCTTTGTCAACCATCATTGAAAAGAATCTGACCAGGTTCATCCGCGAGAACATTATCTACAGGTTCGGGATACCTCACTCCTTAGTTTCGGACAATGCTCTACAGTTCGACAATCAAGCAGTGAGGGACCTTTGCGACAAATTCGGCATCAACAAAGACTTCTTCGCTCCTTACCATCTGCAAAGCAATGGCCAGGTCGATGGGATGTGGAAGATCATCAACGTGACCCTGAAAAGACGCATAGACACACTCAAAGGACGATAGGACGCGGAGCTGCTTGTAGTACTTTGGAGTTATTGCACCACCGCCAGAATGGCCACTGGGGAAACTCATTTCTCCATGGCATATAGCATCGAGACGATGATGTCCGCGGAGGTAAAAGTCCCTTCGTTCCAATACGAGAATTTTAATGAAGAGACCAATGCCTCACTATTGGCCGCGGAGAAAGACATGATTGAGAAGCGTAGAGAAGTCGTGAAGATCCAGATGGAAGCCCAGAAGCAGCATATGGCGAGATATTATGACTTCAAGGTGAAAGAAAGAAAGTTAAAGGTCGGGGATACCGTTATGAGGCAAGTATTTCAGAACACCAAGGAGTCCGGGGCTAGAGCTCTCGGATATTCGTGGGAAGGACCATATCAGATCACCGAGGTACTGAAATCGGGTACATACCGAATTGTGGACCTCGCTGGGGTCCCAATCAGAAATTCTTGGAATACGGAGCATCTCAAGAAATACTATCAGTAGGCTCCCTCGCTTGTAATTATTTTTATATTATCCTCTTGTATAAGTATGAAAATCTAGCAGTTATTAATAAAAGGTTTAGCAAGTTTGGTGCCAAGATTTCAATTTTCGATAATCTGTTTAAAAAAAAAAGAGTCTGCAAAGTAGACTATAAACTCGGTGTATAAGGGAATGAACCGCGAAGTGGATGATTTCCAGAAACACCACCCTCGACTATCTCTTCTTAACTCTGGGAGCGCTCAGGGAGATAGGGTGCATCCGGGGTACTAGAAAGAAATAAGTGCGCCCTATAGGTACTTCGAAGACGTGCAAGGCTAGAACGTGTAAGTTCAGACGGCTTACGTAGGCTTGAATCGTTGAAGCTTCCTGCCACACAAAGGTTCTTCTTGTCAGGTCTTAAGCTGTTTGGGGATTAACTTGGGAAGTATTTGACTGATTTGCTACTAGAACTATTCTATTCTTCTGAGAAGATAGAAGATCTAAGTATGCTTAAAGGGAGAACCCCGAGGTGTGAAAAACTTAGAAGAATTTTGAAAATTGGACTAAGTTTGATCACCGAAGCATATAAGTAAAGAGGCCACACTCTATTCAAAAGCATCGGGGACCGTTGTGAGTAATAAGGTGCTTACAAATTTCGTCGGTTATTAGATTTGGCCAAGTGCTATCCTCGGAGAGGGAGCTTGGTTCGGGATAATCCTTCGGAGAAGAAAGAACCCAGAGTGACTTAGAACATCTTTCGAAGAAAGATATATTCGGGTTATGGTCTAATTAATCGCTTAATTTGTTTTAATTTTGACCCTCGGAGAGGGCATTGTTTGAGTCATGATCTCGAAGATAAGGCAATTTATATTAACATGGTCGATCCCAGAGGGACTTGATCGTGTTAGTCAAGGGAAACAAGTGGAAGATAAAATCAAAAGTTAAGAGTTGTGAAGAAATAAATAGATAATTTTGTGAAAAAAAAAAGTTTTATTTATATATTAGAAGAGGGTATAAAAGATGGGTGTCCGAGAGACCTCGAAGGAAAATTAAAAAAAAATGTACAAAAAGCCGAGTAGGCGGCTACTCAGATGAATCAGGGGGGCGTGGAAGTGGACGTTTGACCTCATCGACCACGTTCTATTCGGGATGAAGAATTTTGAGCTTGTCCAGTACCATGTTGGCACCCGCGAGGGTGGACTGCTGTATCTCAATTATGAAGCCTTCGCTTCGATGAAATTCGGAGACCCACTGTCGTCTCCTCGATTTAATGTAGTTCTTGAAGACGTGGCTTCTCTTGAAGTCCACCACGGCAATGCGGATCCTAGCCCTGGCCGCGTTAAGATCAGCCTCGGCCTTGCTAAGCTCGCCTCGGACGGTTGTAAGCTCATCTCTGAGTGCTTGGATCCTCGTATCGGTTGCCACTCTCATCCCATTCTCTTCATTGAGCGCTGCTTTAAAGGCTTCCCTCTCGAAGAGAAGGTTCTATTCAGGAAGTCGGCGTTCTTCTTTGAGGGTCTTCGACGCCTCCTCCTGTAGCATTCTCGCCTTATTCAACTCCTCCTTGAACCTGGCCGCTGCATCAGCACGAGATAATCTCTCCCTCTCTAACTCCTCCCAGAGTTTGGCCACCTCCTCATCGCGACCCCTCATATGCTCCTTGGAGCTCCTGAAGCTAGCATTCACCAGCTCCATTATCTTGGATGAGATATCCTCTTTGGCGGAGGCCTCGTTGAGCTTGGCGGCCAGTTTCTCATTCTCTTCGTGAAGGTGAAGCAGGGCTTCTTGACCTTCGGAGAAGATGGCCTCGGTTCTCCGAGAGTAGACAAAATTGGCGAGGAAAGCCTGCAGCAGGTAAGGGGGTTAGAAATGAGTAGGAATTCCCGAAGGGAAGAGTGTCAACAGATCTTACCATTGTGAGCATCCGCATATCCTCCTGATTTTCGGCCTGGAGCAGCTCCTCGGACAGCCGCTTGAAGCTCTCCTCAGCCCAAATCTCCTATAGTATTGGACCGAGATCGGGGATCCACGGGAAGGACCCCGAGGGAGTATAAGATCCCTCGCCGAAAGGAGTCCCAGCTAGAGGGACTGTAAAGTCCTCCAGCGGGTCCTTGGGAGCCTCGACAGATTTTTCCTCAAGGATTCTCCGAGCCTCATATTGATCCTCCCGGACGACTCCGACGCAAGTGGGTATGGGGAACTTCAGGCAGAGGTGGTAAATCAAGGTCACTGCCTTCAGGGCTACGAGGATAGGACACCCGATGATGGCGTTGTATGAAGATCCACCCTTAACCACCATAAAGTTAGAAATGGTGGTTGATCTCTTCGGCTCTTCGCCAAAGGAGATGGCCAATTCTATGCTTCCCTCTGGGAAGATAGAATCTCTTGTAAATCCGTGGAGTGGACTTGTAGCCGCTCGCAGGCTTTGGGGACTTATACTCATCTTCTCAAGGACGTCCAGATACAGGATATTCACTGAACTACCGTCATCTATCAGGCAACTGTGGACTAAATGGTTCCCGATCATGGCTGATATGATTAGAGGGTCCTGAAGTAGGAATCTAACACCTTCGGCGTCAGCATCCGTGAGCTAGAGCTCGTTCTCGGATCTTCGAGGGGGCCGCGTAGCTTCTTTCGCAACCTGGAATACTCCTCTAGAAGGCTTTTGTCGTATATCCAGCGCATAATCCTTCATCGACCGCTGAGAGTTCCCCCCAAGATAAGGGCCTCCCGCGATCGTTTGGATTTCGCCCTCGATCTCTCGATTAGGCAGGTTCCTCGCTCCGCGGTCCCCGTCCTTGCGGTATCCAACGAGTTTCCCTCGGCGGATGAGATATTCTATCTCATCCTTCAAATCGAAGCAGGTCGCGGTGGTATGCCCACTCGCGTTGTGGTACAAGCAGTACTTGTCCTTGTGCTTCTCCAGGACTTTCTCCCTCATCGGCTGAGGGGGTCAAAAGTCAACCTGTCTGCAAGCTGAAAAATATTTCCTCTATCGAGGCGGTGAGCTCGTGGTACTTGCCGTACCGCAGTTTACGAGCTCGGGTCGTCTCGATCCCTAGTACTGAGTCGCGAGGCCTCTTCTCATCGCGTGTCTGTTGGCTCTTGCCCGCAGGGTTCTCCATGGGTCTCTTCTCCTTCCGTCGGTCCCCTGTGGGGTTCCCTCTAAAGGTTTTTCTATCCCCAGACTTCTTCGAAGTCAGGGCCTCAGTGTTGACATAATTCCTTGCTTGATCCAGGAAATCCGAATACATCCATGGCGGTTTCTTATTGATTGAAAACGCGAAGGGCGTATTCTCGTGAACCCCGGAGCTAGCGGCCAACAACAAGGCATCATCAGATAGATGCCCCATCTCCACTATGGCCTTGTTGAATCTCTTCAGGCAGGCCTGGAGGGTTTCTCCATCCCCTTGCTTAACTTGAGAAAGGTTAGCAAGATTCTTGAGGTGTCTCCAACCCCCCAAGAACTGCGAAGCGCTCTTAGACCCTGCCTACTCGCGATGGAGTCGACTGGTAGTCAATACCACCATCTTCAAACTTCACCCGAGAGGGTTGTATCGAAAAGCCGGCATTTAATGGCATCAGAATAACCATAAGCGCGCGACCACGAGGAATAGACTCCCAAGTGGACAGAAAGGTCCCTGGTCCCATCGAACAGGTGTTACCTTCGGTAGCCTGCGTCGATCGGGGATGGGGGCGTTGATGATGTCTTTGGTCAGGGGAGCGAAATCCCCGTCCAGAATACCACCGTGGGCTCTCCCGTCGAGGAGCCTTCGAGACACTCTATCTCCACAGGCGAGAACTCCTGGGTCGCCTGGGTCTGTCTGCTGATGGTGGTAGTAGCCGACCCATCGCGGGGTCGATCTATGTTCGGGGGTCGCGTATCTCTGATGCGGACCCTGGGTTTTGACGGGGCACGTCTTGCTGGCTCCTGGGGTAGTAGGCCCAGTCTGTCAAAGACGGCTCCGAATTTGCCCGAGTTCTCCGCCCTGGCGGCTGTTCTCGAGCCTCCGGCTCGAGCCGTCGGTGGCTGCACTCCTCCGGGGTGGGCCACAGGCCTTCGCACTGGCGCTTCTCTTCGGTTGTGGTGATTGCGGGCTTCGGCGTCCGACTCACCGTTAGACCTCTCCCGCTCAGTCGCGTCGCCACCTCCGGTGGTCAACTCAGCTACGGTCTTCCTCTACTCTATCTGGTGCCGCGTTCGGAGAACGTCGGCTTGCTCCTCATCGGTAAGGAACAGCAGCTGACTTTGGTTTTGGACCAAAGTCTCCACCATGCCGCTCATGCGTGCTATGAAATCTTCTACACTCCTCAACATTTGCTTGAGCAGCTCCTGCTCGGCAGCCATCGGATTTTTACCAGTGCGTCTGGTGTTTAGTGCCATTGATCTCCGATCAATTAACACAGTCCAAAAAGAAATCTCAGCGTAGGAGGAAAGAAAATCTGGAAAGAAAGGCAAAAGGGCCATCCTTCTAGCGCCA
The DNA here is from genome assembly GCA_018132145.1 of Boehmeria nivea var. tenacissima. NCBI lineage: Eukaryota > Viridiplantae > Streptophyta > Magnoliopsida > Rosales > Urticaceae > Boehmeria > Boehmeria nivea. Next base: position 2,544,964 of record CM030886.1, read on the forward strand.
AGCTGTTGATTTGAAATTTGAACCAATGTCGTGATCCGCAGCTCTAGGCTGTGATGCGGCAATAAAAAGGGAAGAATTAGCCGGAAAAATAAAAAAAAAAACACGAGGGTTTTTAAAGTGGTTAGGCCCTCCTCCGGAGTAATAGTCTACGTCCATTTTTTCTAGTATTTCTGATAATTTCTTACAGAGAATTCGAGCAATTTTTCTTCCCACCCCCTCTCCATTCTCCTTCCTTTCCTTATATAGGTCAGGAGAGAGGGATGGGTTAATGAGATTTGACACCCAATCCCCTAAATCATGAGATTAGGTGACCAAATATACAGTCATTTATAATCCCTTAAATTCTGAGGTTTGGTCACCAACTAAATACAAACATACATTGGAAACCGAATACCTACAGTCCTTGCCCCAGGTTTTACGGGGTAGACTGTCAGACATCTCACAATCGGGGATAGTCGATCAGATTAAAAGAAAGACCTAGACTATTACGCGCAGACTGCAGCTTTGGTCGGGGGTCACCAGCTTCGCAGGTCGAGTGTAATGACATGAATTTAATATCACTGTGCTAATTAATTAATTTGTATTTCTACCTCAGTTGTGACCAATTTGTAAAATTGGTCAGTTTGGTCAAATCTGATAAATTGGAACTATGAGAGAAATTATGAAATTAGCATGGTTATCTTACAATTTTAAAAGTTAGACGTGTTAGGAATTTATGTTTGATTCGAAAATGATATTTAAATTCCTAAGTTTACATTTTCAAATAACGTGTGCAATTTTAAATTTCTCGGAAAAATTTGTTGTATTTTCGTGGTCAATTTTCGGCCATTTTGGCCCAATTAAGCCCAAGCCCATTAGGGCATTTTTCTTTTCTCCCTTTCTCCACCCACAGCCGACCAAAACCCCCCCTTTCCTCACAAAAATTTTCTTTTTTCTTCTTCTTCTTTCCTTTCCTCTCTCTCTCCTTCTCTCCGCCGGCCAACCAGCCCTTTTCCCCCCCTGCCGGTGCTGCAGCTCCTCCGCCCAGCTCGCGCGTACAGCTTCCGGTGCCGTCCCGCCGCCAGCACCGCTCGGCCCCGAGCCTTTCCAGCCCGCACGCGCAGCTCCGCCAGCGCGAGCCTCCGCGCGCCTCTCCGTCGAGCTCGCCCAGCCTCCGCGCGCGCTGCCGGCGTCGACCAAGCCGCGCCCGACCTCGCCAAGTGCGAGAGCGCTCAGCCCAAGCCTCCCCTATCTCGAGCGCGCAGCCCAGCCGGAGCGCTCGCTGACGCCACACCGAGCTCCTCCGCGCCGACCTCTTCCGCGCCGAGCTCCTCCGCGCCGACCTCCTCCGCGCCGAGCTCCGCCGCGCCGACCCAGCCTCCGCACACTGCAGCCGAGCTCCTCCGAGCGAGCTCCGCCCGCTGCCGGCCACCTCAGCTCCGGCCAGCCCCTCTCGCGCAGCCGCACAACCCCGCAGCTCCTCATCGCGCCGCGGTCCCCTCCGGGCAGCAACCGTGCCCCTCCTCGCGTTAAACCCCCTTTTCGTACGTTGTCGTTGACGCCGACACCGAGGTAAGCTTCGTGTCCGCAGCGTTGACGTCGAATGTTCATTTTGAATCTTTAATTTCAGCGGGTTAATTCTTGTTTTCGTTTATGTTTAGTGCTCGTCGTCCCTTCACTCCGCCGCTGAAATTTCTCGACAGCCGCAACGCGCTTCTTTGAGCCGCAATTGCTCAAGTTTGGTGAGCCTCGTTACCTTTGTGGTTGTTGAGAAATACTTGATTTTCGTCGGTTAGGATTTTGACGAAGTTTTATCTTGTCTACCGCTTGTTTTCGTGAGGATTGTAATGAGATTTATGCTATGTGTTGTAGGTAAATGAAATTAGTTTGCGTTCAAGAATCGTATCATTATGGGCTTGAACTTGTTAGATGCCTAGAGGTCGTTTTTAATTCGGTTTACCTTGAGCTTTTGACACCTTAAAGTGTGCTAATTTAGTAACGAACAAGTTGGGAATTCGTTTTTGTGCGGCAAACTTCACGCGTTTAAGTGTTTATTTTTCGCACTATATTTGTAATCGTTGAGTCTCCCGATTTATCCGTGCTTAGACGAGCGGGAACTTAATTTTCTCTTTTAGACGTGGTTTTGGAAAAAATAAAAATAAAAATAAAATTGCCAAGTGATATTGTTTTGAAAGTTTGATTTGGAGATTTAGTTGTCAAAAATCAAATAGTTGAATGAGCCTTTTCGAAAAGAAAATTATGCACGTTATTGGTTTTCAACCGTGTGAAGTTGTATTTTGGCAAGTAGACCATTCAAATGTGAATGAGTTATGAATTTGGGTCACAATTCCGAGTGTTTCCCATCGTGTTGCATTTAGTTCAAAAATTGATTCGATCATTTTATTATGCCAAATTGTGCAGGATCACCACCGAAGTGCTTAAGGACGCACGACCCCTCACCGTCGTATACTAAAGGTATAACCAAGCGGCCAAAAATCGAGTTCTTGTTGTAAAATGATACGATCATGGAAGTGTGACTTGAGTTAGGATATTGTTGGAATCCTTGAGAATTATGTTATGAGTTTAGCCTTTGAGGCTCGAGAATAATTGTTGTTATGAAATTTTGGAAACGTCTTGATATTGTGTTAAATGACTCTAGTATTGTTATGATGGATTGTGACCGAAACTAGTTCGGTGCTGGGTTGATATTAGGTGAAGGCTTCGGCCGGGATATCCGAAAAAACAGGAGAAACTCTGCCGGATTTCCGGCTCGAAGCCTAGGCACTTTTATTGATTTAATCATTGTATGTGTAAGGCTAAGAACCTATTCCTCACATAAACTAATCCAATGACAACACTTAGGACGGAAACAATCTTAGATGGGCTTTCTCAATGAATTATTAACCGTTCCACTAACTAGAGTCACATTCTTCGAGTCCACCAATCGCAAGTTCTTCCTCGCCTGTATTTAGTGGTAAACCTTGGCGTTGATCATTAATTTCTCGTGTGGAACAGAAGCATCTCACGTAAAGCACGAGAAAAGACGCCTCTAGGGAAAGGATTTCGAGGACCGAAGCGAGAAGCTTAGGACCTCAAGTAAGTGGATCTCCTCTGTAACACGAGTAGGCTTTACCTTGTTTGATTGTTTCCCCTTGTTGTGATATCGTGAAATGTTAATTATGATGCTTAACTTCCTAGGTGCGTGAGTAGATGCTTAATTATCGATTGACCCAAGTTAGAATCATCATAACGGTGCTTAAATGAAGTTTCTATGTTAGATCGGTCCAAGTCCTATATAATCGATATTATAATAAATACCTCCATTCTAGTGTCTCACACACTGACCTTCCGGATCAGAGGGTCACATTGATAACGTCGTGGACAATATTAGTGAATTTCGATCAGAGAGATCCATACTCTCTGATCTATCACGGACTAGTTTAAATATGCTATCATATAATTTTAATTCTCGTGTATGTAAAACTATTCACATACTAAAATTATAACTTTATAACATACTTTGAATTTCGATAAACATTCGTTTTATAATAAAACATAGCAAGAATCACAAATGACTACCTCTTTTATTAATATTCAGAAAATGATTAATACATCTGATTCAAATGGCATATTCCTAACATGGACAACAAGAGAAGGAAATTAGGCCAAAAGAAAAAAATGGGGAAACTAGCAAAAAATAAGGTAATTAGCTTGAGAAGGATTTTGGGAAACAACACTTTCCCTTTTTCCTAACATTATGGTTGGCCTTGTAGATTTAGGGTATGATTTTTGTTCCATAAATTTTGCATTTCACATGAGAGAGAGAGAGAGAGAGAGAGAGAGAGAGAGAGAGAGAGAGAGAGAGAGAGAGAGAGAGAGAGAGAGAGAAACTTGAGAAACAAAGAGAACAAGGGGTCGGCTACTATACGATAATTTTTCAAGACATATTCTCTAAATTGAAGGTATAGTAAACCCCTTCTTGTGGCTTATAACAATTATTTTTATACCCGAACTAATCAGTGTACGATCATGTTGGGAAATCGCGTGAATCGAAAGAGTTCTACGTGTTGTTTAAAGACCAAAAAGGTAAAAGATCCAACCCTAGAATTTTAGAACAATATGAGGATGAATTTTTATGGATTATATTCTGTTTTGTTTGAATTTAATTCGAATCTTAGCAATTAGTGACGTTTTAAGCATGATTAGGATTGTTACTGTTAGCCTAGGTTTTAATTAAGTCTTCTCTTATAGTTCGACACTCATAAAAATTTCTTTAGATCTGAACATTTTTATGAACTTCCATAAATGAATCTATGATATGCAGGTAAATTTTCAAATTTATAGATGTATGATTTATTTTTGAAAAATCTAAAACCGAATTAAGGTTTTCAGAACGGTTTTCTAAACTATTTTGTGCAAATTTGGTATTGGCAACTTTTGAATGGCTTAGAGGCTGAACCGAAATGTATCTTAGAGAAAAAAAAATTAAGAAAATTCAATTTTCAACAAGGTTCTTGTTTTGTGTTTCTGCAGGTTCGATTTCTAAAATGGTTGAAATCTAGTTTAATTTCGGATCTAGAATCTATTTTCTAAAGAAATAGTATGTATGTATGTTTTTTGTGAAAAGTCAAAACTAAGAAGTTGTAGATTTTCAAAACATTATATGAGTCTCTTCAGAGCATTTTTTTAGAAAATAAATCGTTTGATATATAACCCAAAAAGATAATTATGCCCCTGATTTTAACGGTCGTTTTTGAAGTAGTTAGAAACTGATTTTTGAGAAGCTCCAAAAGCAAACTTGTTTGATTTTTCATATACTAGTAATTTGTAAATTTTGGTTTGATTTGGTAATTGGGTATTTTTGTCGTAAATAATATTTTTGAGGTCAAAACTGTAATTTTATAAAACTTATATGTCAAACTATAATTTTAGGTTAAGGCAGATTCTGGAAAATTTATTTAAAGTTTAGGGTGCTTATCTTAATCGGTTAAATGTTTGACGCTAGATAATGAATTTTAGTATTGCATCGTTGTGTCTGTGTATTACTAGTCCGACATTTACGCATTTTCGAACGAATCAAGATGAGTACAACCTCACCTACAGTACGAATTTGTTGAAAAGAAAATATTTTATTATGCTATGTCAGGATAATTATATGTTATGAAATGTACGTTCATGAACTGTTGTGTTGTATTTACGTTTACACTATGACATGGTTTTTATGATGTTATGATCTAATAATTATGAGAATCTATGTATGTCATTTGATTATAAGAAAGATTTTATGATGTTCTATGATATCGTTTTGTTATGATCAAGCTTATATCATTGACTTATGATAACTATATTATGATAAAATATGTTACGAATGTTTATATGTCACATTGTATGTCAAGAATTAAACAAGTGAATATTCGGATAATACTCTGTGTCGTATTATCCTCTTAAATGAGGTATTTTCGTGATACCGTATATTATTTTACATAAGGACAATATAGGACGGTTATATTATAAGTGTATATATGTCACGATATGATAGACTCTTTGATCGTCGAAGACATGTACACTATCGTTGCCCATTGGTCTGGCACGCTATTTGGTAAGTACACATATATGATAAAGATCCTCTAGGCAAGAATAGTAATAGAATTATTAATCAAGTATGAATAGTCATGCATTGCATAACACTATTTTGTGAGAAAATAGATGTTACTCACTGAGCCTCTAGCTCACACATTTTTCATTTGTACTGTACATTAGAAACTTATAGCATGAAAAGTCATGGGTAGTACGGTGACGGTGCGTGGGACGGCGAGGCACAAGAAGTGGGAAACCACGTAATTATTTTCACAATTTATCTAAAACTTTTATTTAGAAATTAATTTTATAATATATTATTTAAATTTCAATAGTGCGCCAAAGTTTAGCCCAAGACTTGCTTTCATACTATTTTGAGACTGTTATTTATTTAAATTATTCTGATCTATTTTTGGAAAGAACTATTCAAGACAACTTAGTTATTCCGATCTATTTTTGGAAAGAGTATTTATGGTAATAGTTTTTTAATATATATATATATATATTTAACACTTTTTATCAGATTTTTATAAGTAAGATAAGAAAGATAACGGCTCGAAAAGTCAAGTCGTTACAACTGGTATCAGACCGATTTTCCTATCACCCTACTTCGCTCGCTGGCACAAGGTCGACTGTCACAACTCAAGTAAATTTTCAAATTTAATTATTTTTTTATTCAATACTTATTATTAAATAGCGTAGGCTACAATGGTGACCCCTGCTCAAAGGATGAAGCACGATCCTGATGCGATAGACGCCTTTAGAGTGGCAAAACATTCTGTATTTGACAGAAGCGACGAATGAAAATTCCTAGAATGGAGGCATTTGATTATTACCACCTTCAATCTTTTCTACATAAAAGAACGCATCCAAGTGAAGCCAACCTCGATATAACTGACCGGCCAGGCTTTGGCCTAGTGGATTAGACAACAAGACACACCGACCCATGCTTCTTGGAACGGCATGTGCCTAGCATTGCGTCCGCAATTTGACGCTGCCACCCTAGAGCAAGAAAAGAGAATAGGCCTGTATTTGGCTCGATCGTCCAATTAGGGGAAGAACCCTACTGGGACCATAAAGGACTACGCGAGTCGTTTTCAGGACAAAATTCTAAATATCTACCCTCAGGAGATACCCGAGTACGAACTAATAGGTCTATATTAGTATAGAATACCAGAGAGCCCGTGACCGGCAGTACAATTTTCTCCGCCCCTGATGAATCTGTACCATTTCATCATCGAGACGATGTATGCGGAAAGGCTACTAAACCCTATGAATTGATTTTTTACATAATATTGAGATTTGGATTTTAAAAAAAAATTCCTAAGTTATCACATAAAAAAAATTGGGATTCTCCGATTTTAGAGCATGACAGGCAGCGATAAGTGTATAAATACTTTTCTTGTGCCTAATTGTAATTATTTATTAAAATTATTTGAGCTTTATTCAAATACCACTATCACTCTTATGTGGTTATCTCATTTTTTTAATATTTTTACCGTGATATAAACATTAAAATAACAAATTACTATTTTTCACTTCTTCTCGTCTTCTTTCAAATTCACTTCAAAAAGTAACATGAACTGCACATTTCCTTTCAAGGTTATAATTTTTAAAAGTCCCTTTTAATTTTATATCTTTATTGAGTTTGCTTCTTGATATGGCATGATTAATGCCTCTTGGAAAAATTATTAGCTTATCACGTCTATTCTTCAACCCAAAAGGAAGCCAACAGAGTAAAATAAATTAACATTTGTTTGACAACACAGTTCAAAGGTTATTTTTCAATCAAAGTTCATTTCGAGTTAACATTATTATTTGACTGTCGTCTGTCGCAATTTATAGTCGATTTAAATGCACATATAAAAAGTGATGTTATAGTTAAAATCTTCTTTTTTTTTCTTTAATTCAATTTCCTCTTAGATTTTATAATCGATTTGAGAGATATACAAATAATACTAGAATAATAATTTTATCATTTCTCTCCTAAATATAAATTTATCCAACCACTAATTTGAACTTTTACAATTCGACTTTAATTTTTGAGCATTTATCTAAATATTAGTTTAAAATACCAACCAATATTACTGTTTAAAAATTCAGTTTAAATGAAGAAATAACATTTTGAAGGCTGTGGTCGAACAAGGGTAAAACAATTGTAGTTTCTTTTTCAGAAGCTTACTACATCTAGTAATTTGTTGAGTTGTTTAATTGAAACACTCTGTTCAACTTCCTTTTCTCTCTTTTTTTTTTTAACTTTCTCTCTCATCTGTAATTTTTTATGAATGAGTTAGAGAAACAGCAGTTTTATATTTATTGCTAATAAATATATTTTACCAATTATTATTATTTTATGAATAGTTAATTTTATAGTACTAATAAAAGTACCAAGTGCTGTAAGTGATTTTTAGTCCGCGATTGTAGCTTCGGGGACGAAGTCCCCGAAGAGCAATTAATGCGAATACGCACTCGTTCCCAATAGCACAACAATATCACGTCATCACGGGAGCTTCCCCCGGATGAAAAGTGTACGAGGATTGTCGAAGATGACCCTCGATCTTATGCCCTCGAAGATAAATTGGAGAAGCACCACCAGAGGTGGCATCAATTTTATGACAGGACCCTCGGAGAGGGATTGACGGATAAGAAGGCCACGGTTCCTCGGAGATGATCCGTCCTCGCGGAGCTAACCTCGGAGAGGAAGCAAGGACTTCACTCGACGGAAGGCTCGATGTAACGACCCAAAAACTAACACGTAAAAAGAAATATAAATTCACGATAAACATAAGAGATTTATCAATTTTCAAGTCCCAAAAATACGGTAGAATTTGAAACTTTTTACATAACAATAAGAAAATACATTTAAATGCCTAACACGGGATGTAACCGTGACCACACGACCATCAAAAGAGTTTTCACGTGGGATTTTCAAAACAAAAACATCAACTCTCAAAATAGTTGCCAACGGCTAGCCGGCGGTATACCCGACGCTCCCAAAGTCGATCCCGTATGCACTCGCCGTTATCCTTCCATGTCGCCTAGTTTTCCAATTTCCCCTTCAACTTACCTGCAACACGAGCACACTAGTGAGCTAATAGCCTAATAAGTGGATTAAAGATGTATAATACTTTACATCGAGACTTATTAAACATATGCGCATAGAATTTATAATTAAGTCAGAATAAGTCTACCCTCCTCTAAAATCGAGCCTCCGGCGGCTCGATCATGGCTATACCTCAAGACCATCCAATGTTGGATTCAACACAAGACTCTAGAATTCAATCTCCCTGATTGAGTTACATGTGCACACAACTTTCATGTTTAGAGGATCCTTATTAACTCTTAACTGGGCCCGCTGAATCATGCCGAAAAATAGCTCACCGACCTCCACGAGGTCCCTCGGGTCGTCCTGAAATCTAACATGGCTGCTGGCCCCGTCGGGCTATTTCGGAACCAAATCATGATCGCGGCCCCGTCGGGCCCTACACAAATGATCAAGGTACTCACACAGAGGAAGGTCGTCCACCGACCTCCCCGAGGCTCTCAGGCCGTCCCGAAACATGATAAGTGGCCCCGTCGGGCTATTTCGGAACCGATCATGACTTGCGGCCTCGTCAGGCCCTACCGGTACACATACAGTGTTTTCACCCATCTTGGCTTGTCTTAGAGTTTCTCTCTTACCTGCAATAAATTCTCAACAACCACAGAAATAGTTTTATGTCCGTGGTCCCATACCCACAGACAGGAGACTCATACACGCAATCACACATGTTCCTAAAATATATGCAGACTCGCAACCCCATAATTGCGAGTATGTTTTAGTCTCGAAAAATACGGACAAATTTGAACTTTTTTTTTAAAAATAAGTTACATAATTGAGCTTTTAATAACAAACATGAGGATTATCAATCCTCATCATAACCAAAATAAATTTAATTTAAACATTTATAAATATTCGAAATTTAAAACATTCTTTGCCAACGATTAGCCGGTAGCCCACGTAAGATTTTACAGATCGGTCCCGTATACACTCGCTGCTCCCGTCATTGTCGCCTCGCCCTTTTTGCTTTCGTGTCAAGATACCTGCGACACGAGCACACTAGTGAGCTATTAGCCCAGTAAGTAGATTAGATAAATAAACTGCTAAGTCTGCAGGTCATAAACAATTAAAATATCACAACACAATAATCTAATAAAAAGTGACGGACACGCAGATCGAGTCATCGTAGTCCGAAGAGTAAATGTCACTCTTAAACAACCTTGCCCGCGAAATAGATTTCAGAAATAGGTTGTTAAACCTGCGCGGGGTATAATACCTGCAAAAGAGTTGTGACATGAAATGGGGTCGGACTTAGCGACCCATAGATCTCGACCCAAAAGTCAATTTCATATTTAGTTCTAATCTCACTCAAGTTCACAACTCTCTGACTTAGCTTATAAAAATACGCGTGCACACGATTCGCATCCAGACCCCTTACGGGTCGTTCTAGAACTTATTCATAATCTAGACCTCTCATGGGTCGTTCTAGAACTAATATAACTTTGGACCCTCTACTGGTCGTTCTAGAACTATACAACTCTGGACCCTCTGCGGGTCGTTCTAGAACTATACAACTCTGGACCCTCTTAGGGGTCGATCCGAAACTTCTCACGACCGGTGGTTCCGTCGGACTGTTTCGGATTGATTGCGCAATCACCCAATCGGGTTAGTTCGGGACATGTTATGGATCTTGGCCCCTCGGACCGTCCCGATATTCTTTATGATTGTGAGGACTCATCCTCCTTGGGCCTCTCTGCCCATTCCGAAACCTTTTACGGCCAATGACCCCGTCGGGTCGTTTCGGAATTCATTATTGCACTTTACCCCGTCGGGCCGATCCGGATCGTCAAATCATAAGCTGTGGGGAGGGCCGTGGCTCTCCTCCCCAAGGCCCCTCAGGCCGTTCTGAAAGGTAGTTCGTTGACCTCCGCGAGGTCCCTCGGGTCGCTCCGAAATCTGTCATACATGATGGCCCCGTCGGGCTATTTCGGAACCAAATCATGATCGCGGCCCCGTCGGGCCATACTCAAATAATCAAAATATTGCGACAGAGGAAGGTCGTCCGCCGACCTCCCCAATGCCTCTCGAGCCGTCCCGAAACATAATCAGTGGCCCCGTCGGGCTATTTCGGAACCGATCATGACTTGCGGCCCCGTCGGGCCCTACCCGTATACATACATTGCTTTCGCTCCCCTTGTCTTGTCTTAGAGTTTTCTTTGACCTGCAATAAAGTCTCAACAACAACAGAAACAGTTTTATGTCTGTGGTCCTATACCCACCGACAGATAAGTCATACTAACACATATACACACACAAACAGACACAAACACCCTGCACAATAACCTGAACCATGAAATTGAATAGTTTTATGTCTGTGGTCCCATACCCACAGACAGATAAACATATAAGTGAACACACGCACCAATACACACCTAGAAAACACAACCTATCATAAACGAACCTACAGTCCCATACCTGCAGGCTCGTTGCACAAACAAGACAAACACGATCAAAAGCTCGTATTCACAACCTTAGCAAGAATGGGGATCCACATAGTTTGGTAGCCCCAATTTTAGGAGCATCGCACGCTTTATACAATCTCAACACATGCACAATATATTCAAGCCTGATAAGTATACTCGTGTCACAGTGGAGATCCACTTACCTTGGGTCCTAAGTCCCTCGCCCTGGTCCTCGAGGTCTTTCCCGAACGGCGTCCCTCCTTAGATTATGATGTGTGACACTTCTGTCCAACACAAGAGTCAGCAGGTCAACGCCAGAGTCTACTAGTCATTCGAGGGAAAGAAAACTCTAATAAGGATTGACGGATCACTTGAAGTGAATGCTAGACGGAGTGACAACAGACGGGTCGTCGAGAAACTCCTGTAGGGGTATTCTCGTCCCGTGTGTCATTGTCTTAACGCTAACCGTCAATCCCGACTAGCATGTATTTCATTATATCAAATTAAGTGAGAAATGAAATTCTTTGCTTTAAATGGTCATAGACTTAGTCATAAAAAGTATCTAAACTTCGAGCCGGAAATCCGGCAGAGTTTCCCCTATTTTTAGGATATCCCGGCCGAAGCCTTCACCTAATTTCAACCCAGCACCGAACTAATTTCGGTCACAATTCATCACAACAACCACGCGGAATAATTTTCACAATAATAATCTCAAAACATAGTCATAATTCAACACCGAGCCTCAGTGGCTCGGATCCCACACAAAACAAAATAATAGGCGTCTAAACTAATTACAACAGTCACATAACGTGTCATTGAGTCTAATGCTTGGATCTTGTTTCCAACCGCCTGCTTATACCTTTAGAAAAAGGCGGTGAATGGTCGAGCGTTCGAACTTGCGTTGTTGATGTTCCTGCGCAATGCACGAGAATAAAGGAATTCGAATCAAGTTTTGAACTTAAACAAAAGCAAGAAGCGAAGCGCTCGGACCCGCGTCTCGATCCAACACCTCGTTTATAATCAAAGGGTATAATTAATAAAATACAACCCGACACGATTGGGTAAAAAGTTAGGTAAACCCGCACATCAATATGCAAAATTTTCTCTTTTATCCTTATATATATAAAACAAAACTCGAATCCCACGAAGGGAAAAACCCTTCTAGAATTTCTCAAACTAGAAAATCCCAAACCTCATGTTAACTCATACTTTGGTTAAACATCTTCTGATTATTTTTATAACAAAGATAGAATAATCACCCGAAAAGCAACTCTATACGATTGCTAATTTCTCGAGCTGTATTCTCCAAACCCACTAGTCTAACTAATTTCTCGAGTCATTACTAAACCCCACTTGATAAATTCTTGATTTTCAAAACGCAAAACTCGAAGAATTTTTGGATTTCTAAAACGACCAATTTACAAAAATTGCATAATCCCAAACCGTCTCAAGCACTCATTTTCGCAAGAATGGTTTCAAAATGATACTCTTATGTAAATCATGAAATCTTATAATATCATGACAAAACCCCCCTCTTTTTTTTTATATATATATATTACCAAGTTACGAAACCAAGGTCAAGCTAAGAATCTAGCAAAAATCACAATTCCAATTTCTCACAACTTGCGAATTTATTTTCGAAGGACAACGAAAACTAATACCATTGATAATATTTCACCGCTAAAAGTCACAATCTCCATCAAAGTTCCAGGTTCGAGCACTAATTTACCCATCCAAATAACTTTCCAAAGCCTCACAACAAGTTCAAGCCGTACTCAAATAAATTTACAAAATGTGTTTTAGCAAATAGACCTTAGAAATAATCATTTGCACATCAAAACACCCAATTACGCACAAACACGCATTAACTGGAATAATATTGAGTCGCAGCTTAGTCACCATCTCATCAAGACTAAACTCAACGAAATAAACTTTTGAGCTCAACAAGGACGAGCTCACCTCATGTGATGGGTCAGCCTTGAGACCAAGCTAGTGACTATGGCAGCGACGCCTCGAGCCTCGGGAGCACGCGCGGCTTCGAGTTCAATTAGGCTTGATGGATGGGTCGAACAACGGCGGGTCGAGGCGAGTGCTGCGGGACTAACGCAGGGCAGTAGAGAGGCAAGTTTGGAGAACGCTCAGGTGGCAAGAGGCTTTTGTGGCGGCGTCGAGCAAAGGCCCCACAAGCTGAGCGAAGAGGGGCTGGGCCGATGCGGAGGAGCTCGAGCCGCACGGGGTCGGAGTCGCCGGAGGTCTGGGCGGCGGGCTGGACGTCGCGAGGCGGAGGCTCGGGCACGACGAGGCGAGGGCCGCGAGCTCGAGACGAAGGCTCACTGGGGCTGTGCGCACTGGGGAAGCGCGACACTCGCCTGGTCAGGGCCGGCGCGAAGAGTGCCGGAGGGGCTGCGTAGCAGGTGTGCGCGATAGGAGGCGGGGCCGACTGGGCGATGCTTGGCGCAGAGGCAAGGCGGAGCTACGCCAGACCGAGGAGGCGCGCGAAGAGCTCGGGCTTCGCAAACGCGGGTATGCGCAAGGGTTGGGCAAGCTCGGGACAGGAGCTCGCGAGGCGGGATGAGCGCGGAGCGCGGAGCCCGGCGTGGGTCGACGCGTGGAAGGAAGACGGCGTCAGGCGGAGCTCGACGTGGTCCGAGGCGACGAGCTCCAGCGGCGAGCGGGGCTAGGCTCGCGCGTTGGCGAGGCGGGGTGGCCGAGCGGCGTGGGGAGGCAGCGCGCTCGGGGTGAGGCCACGCGTGGAGGAGCCGCGGGCACAGTTGGGCTCGCCGGAGGGATCGAGTGGCACGCTGTCGCCGGCTTCTGCTGGTGTAGCTGGCGGCGAAGAGTGCGAGGAAGAGGGAGAGGGGCGACAGCGAGAGGGAAGGGAAGGAGAGAAAGAAAATAACCCTAATTGCTTAATGGGCTTTTGTTTTTTTTTTTTTTTTTTTACTAGGGTCCATTTCACAATTTAATAAAACAATGGGTGTATTTTCAAAAATTATGAAATTACACCAATTGGCTCAATTTGTAAAGTTATGAATTTTAATACCAATTTTAAGTTAAAAATAATTTCTTAACATGTCTTTAAACTCAAAAGTACAAAATAATATTATTTACACTGATATTTTTACAAAATTGAGAATTGGCCAGATTTGGCGAAACTGACTATTATTCCTTAAAAATAATTGCAGCCAAGATAATCTAACAAGCCAATAGTCTCAAAATAGAAAATAAACGCTTGTAGAAGTGGTTTTGGTTCAGGCCATTACAATCCTACTCCCTTACAAAAGTTTCGTCCTCGAAACTTAGAACAAATGTGGGTTCTTCTCTTTCATTGTAGTCTCAATCTCCCATGTTGCCTCTTCTTCAGTGTGGTTTTCCCCCCACAGAACCTTGTCCAACCAGATGGTCTTATTTTACAACTCCATGTCCTTGCGACCTAGTATTCGCATAGGCTCCTTTTCATAAGTGGCCCTAGGCTCGATGTTCAAGACCTCATGGTGCTAAATACGATTAGGATCAGTCACGCACTTCCTAAGCATGGTGTCGTGGAATACGCTATGAAACAAAGCCATGATGGGTGGTAGGGCCAAACAATAGGCAACTTTACCTACCCTATCAAGGATTTTGAAGGGTCCTAAATACCTAGGACTAAGCTTGCACTTCGATTTGGTGATAAATGATGGATTGTAAGATGAGTGCAGAAGTCAACTTTCGATTTCATAGCTCCCACTGACTACACAAACTCGGGAGGTAGCACTCGCAGAAACATGCAGGTACCAACGTTCTTCCGGCTCCGAATGTCCACTTCTTCATTAGCTTCAACTTAGTCAATAATAAATATCCGGCTGAGCCCGGGTAAAGGTAGATTTTTGTAACCATCGTGGGTTGTTTTCCTGAATTTGCGGTTTCGATTCTTGACAGATCCATAATATTTCTTCCTTGGACACCACGTGATTGAGAAATGAGATAATTGCGATCAAAACTCGCACTGCTTGAGCTTTGCATAAAACTTTTTCTCAGTCAATCTTTCCGAAACAGCTCGCAAATGCACTTCATGCTCCTCTTTTGTCTTCGAATAAACAAGAATATCGTCGATAAAGACCATAACAAACTTGTCGGGATAGTCTTCGAGGACACAATATGCTAAAGTCGTAATACGGCTGGGGTATTAGTGAGTCCGAAAGACGGCACCAAGGGTTCACAGTGTCCGTAAATGGTACGGATGGCGAACTTGGGCATATACTCCTCGTGCTTTTAGCTAGAGATAGCCCGATCGCAAGTTTTTTCCTCGAGAACCGGTACGTTAGACCTCTACTAACCCACATTGTGAGGGATTACACAGCTTACCATGTCTTGCCCTTCTCTTGGCTCAAGGGGTTGTGACTGCCGCAACCACCCTCTTTTTCTAATATAGAGTACCGAGGCTCCCAACGGCGAGTGAGCGGGTCTTATAAAACCCTTGTTGAATATCCCTTTTCAGCTAAATTCAACTCATTTAATCACGTCGGGATTACACACTACGATGCCGTCGACACTGGGGTGGTACTTGATAATAATTCAATAACGAACTTAATCTCAAGGTCGAGAGGTAATCTTGGAAGATTCTCGAAAAGGACATGAACAAGATTCTTTACAATCGAAATATCCAATTCCCGCTGCGTATCCTCATGGGACAGGTCGTAATGCAAGTGAGGAAGCCCCAACAGTCTTGACCAATCACCCTTCATGCTTTGCGAGCAGAGATAACAGGTATGACTAACCCCATAGATGACCCTTTAAGGTCGAAGTTCTCTGCTCAGTCAAACGCCACATGGTATTCGGGTAATCATTCCATGCTCAATATGTCATCGAAATCTCGCATCCAGAGTGAAAATGAATCTATAGATGATTCGCAACCATTAGGTACACCCCCAAACTAATAGTGACAGCGAAACAATAGATACAATCATCCAAAGATAATTATCGCAGAGCGCTGTAAAATTCATATAGTTGAATCAACACAAAGCATTATGAAAGTGCGATTTGTATAGATCAAGGTCTGGAAAATAGCAAGAAACAAGCAAACCAAGCTTTCGAGAGGCTTAGATCTCTCTCACAAGAGTTGAGTTTTGCAAGAATTAAATTTTCAAAAGACCAATATGCTTAGTATACGTGAAGTGAATCGGTGGCCTAATACGCTCTTAAGACAGGTCGCGACTCTATGGTCTCATCTGTCGGGGTGGCAGGTCCCGAACGATTAAGTTATGACATCAACTGTCTAAGCTAACCTTTTGACAACGCCCTCCATAATTGAAGTGAAATACCTTAGAGCCTATTAGCGCAAAAGTAGTAGTGCAGGCTCGATAAAGGCCATGCCTAAGTGTGCTGAATGAGCCTTTAACATCTCTTTAAGCATTCTCTTCCACGCTTCCGATGCGCCACTCTGATAATCATAAAATTGTGGACATTTTCTCACGGTTAGTGCTTGTGCATCTTTTGAAAGACTGATCGTCTAGCGCTTATCTTCTTGGGTACGACGGAATTTGGACGCCATCCAAGGATACAGATCAAGCATCATAAAACCCATCGTACAATGCTTTCAAAACCATAATAGCTCTAACACCTCCTACAGGGCCATTTCAACTCCTCGTATCCCACTTTTGGTTTGTACCAAACCCAGGCACTCAGGCAGCTCCTCACTCCTCCACGATCCTTGAACGAGATCAATGGCCGAGACGGGGTGGAGAAGGACTCACACCTAAGGTGTTCTAGTGAGCAGTTCAGCGTTCTTGCTAGCTCGCAATGCCCACGCGCACTGGGCCCTACATTTGCATAGATTTAAACTTTTGCTATTAATGAGATTGGCCTTAGGATGATTACTAAGAAAAAGGTGGCAGCACGATGATTTGTTGCATCTATCGTTAGCTCGTTATTTCAAAGAGAGCCTATGATACTCGGCTCAAGCAAAAAGAAAAGTGTTACGCTTTTGTCAAGTAGAGTCTAATTGGCGCCTCAAAAGAGAACTCTAGTATGAGGACCATCTGTGATTGATGTGTCTTTAATGACTTTCGTTCCTTCCGAAAATAGCAATCGCGTTCTTTCAAGAGATCTCGACGAACAACAATGCAAGAACTGCACACTTTAAGAATTGATGCTAGCAGTGAATAGCATCAGACCGACATTGGCCTAGTCGAGGCAACACGGGTAGTGGAGAAATACCACTCAGAACGAAAGCGTCCCTTAGACGGTCACATCGAGTCCCAAGTCTCGACTGGATCCACTCGTCTCAGCTTGCTCATATTATTTGAGTACACCTGCAATTAACTTTACTAAATTAACATCTCATTGCTCGTGAAGCAGAAATAAGGGTTACTCATATTGGCGACAACAAAGGAATCACGCTTGTGCATACGGGATTGTCTACAGGACCGGCTAAACCGTGGCTCTGATACCAACTTTGTAACGACCCAAAACTCCAAACGATGTTTTAGTCTCGAAAAATACGGACAAATTTGAACTTTTTTTTTTAAAAATAAGTTACATAATTGAGCTTTTAATAACAAACATGAGGATTATCAATCCTCATCATAACCAAAATAAATTTAATTTAAACATTTATAAATATGCGAAATTTAAAACATTCTTTGCCAACGATTAGCCGGTAGCCCACGTAAGATTTTACAGATCGGTCCCGTATACACTCGCTGCTCCCGTCATTGTCGCCTCGCCCTTTTTGCTTTCGTGTCAAGATACCTGCGACACGAGCACACTAGTGAGCTATTAGCCCAGTAAGTAGATTAGATAAATAAACTGCTAAGTCTGCAGGTCATAAACAATTAAAATATCACAACACAATAATCTAATAAAAAGTGACGGACACGCAGATCGAGTCATCGTAGTCCGAAGAGTAAATGTCACTCTTAAACAACCTTGCCCGCGAAATAGATTTCAGAAATAGGTTGTTAAACCTGCGCGGGGTATAATACCTGCAAAAGAGTTGTGACATGAAATGGGGTCGGACTTAGCGACCCATAGATCTCGACCCAAAAGTCAATTTCATATTTAGTTCTAATCTCACTCAAGTTCACAACTCTCTGACTTAGCTTATAAAAATACGCGTGCACACGATTCGCATCCAGACCCCTTACGGGTCGTTCTAGAACTTATTCATAATCTAGACCTCTCATGGGTCGTTCTAGAACTAATATAACTTTGGACCCTCTACTGGTCGTTCTAGAACTATACAACTCTGGACCCTCTGCGGGTCGTTCTAGAACTATACAACTCTGGACCCTCTTAGGGGTCGATCCGAAACTTCTCACGACCGGTGGTTCCGTCGGACTGTTTCGGATTGATTGCGCAATCACCCAATCGGGTTAGTTCGGGACATGTTATGGATCTTGGTCCCTCGGACCGTCCCGATATTCTTTATGATTGTGAGGACTCATCCTCCTTGGGCCTCTCTGCCCATTCCGAAACCTTTTACGGCCAATGACCCCGTCGGGTCGTTTCGGAATTCATTATTGCACTTTACCCCGTCGGGCCGATCCGGATCGTCAAATCATAAGCTGTGGGGAGGGCCGTGGCTCTCCTCCCCAAGGCCCCTCAGGCCGTTCTGAAAGGTAGTTCGTTGACCTCCGCGAGGTCCCTCGGGTCGCTCCGAAATCTGTCATACATGATGGCCCCGTCGGGCTATTTCGGAACCAAATCATGATCGCGGCCCCGTCGGGCCATACTCAAATAATCAAAATATTGCGACAGAGGAAGGTCGTCCGCCGACCTCCCCAATGCCTCTCGAGCCGTCCCGAAACATAATCAGTGGCCCCGTCGGGCTATTTCGGAACCGATCATGACTTGCGGCCCCGTCGGGCCCTACCCGTATACATACATTGCTTTCGCTCCCCTTGTCTTGTCTTAGAGTTTTCTTTGACCTGCAATAAAGTCTCAACAACAACAGAAACAGTTTTATGTCTGTGGTCCTATACCCACCGACAGATAAGTCATACTAACACATATACACACACAAACAGACACACACACCCTGCACAATAACCTGAACCATGAAATTGAATAGTTTTATGTCTGTGGTCCCATACCCACAGACAGATAAACATATAAGTGAACACACGCACCAATACACACCTAGAAAACACAACCTATCATAAACGAACCTACAGTCCCATACCTGCAGGCTCGTTGCACAAACAAGACAAACACGATCAAAAGCTCGTATTCACAACCTTAGCAAGAATGGGGATCCACATAGTTTGGTAGCCCCAATTTTAGGAGCATCGCACGCTTTATACAATCTCAACACATGCACAATATATTCAAGCCTGATAAGTATACTCGTGTCACAGTGGAGATCCACTTACCTTGGGTCCTAAGTCCCTCGCCCTGGTCCTCGAGGTCTTTCCCGAACGGCGTCCCTCCTTAGATTATGATGTGTGACACTTCTGTCCAACACAAGAGTCAGCAGGTCAACGCCAGAGTCTACTAGTCATTCGAGGGAAAGAAAACTCTAATAAGGATTGACGGATCACTTGAAGTGAATGCTAGACGGAGTGACAACAGACGGGTCGTCGAGAAACTCCTGTAGGGGTATTCTCGTCCCGTGTGTCATTGTCTTAACGCTAACCGTCAATCCCGACTAGCATGTATTTCATTATATCAAATTAAGTGAGAAATGAAATTCTTTGCTTTAAATGGTCATAGACTTAGTCATAAAAAGTATCTAAACTTCGAGCCGGAAATCCGGCAGAGTTTCCCCTATTTTTAGGATATCCCGGCCGAAGCCTTCACCTAATTTCAACCCAGCACCGAACTAATTTCGGTCACAATTCATCACAACAACCACGCGGAATAATTTTCACAATAATAATCTCAAAACATAGTCATAATTCAACACCGAGCCTCAGTGGCTCGGATCCCACACAAAACAAAATAATAGGCGTCTAAACTAATTACAACAGTCACATAACGTGTCATTGAGTCTAATGCTTGGATCTTGTTTCCAACCGCCTGCTTATACCTTTAGAAAAAGGCGGTGAATGGTCGAGCGTTCGAACTTGCGTTGTTGATGTTCCTGCGCAATGCACGAGAATAAAGGAATTCGAATCAAGTTTTGAACTTAAACAAAAGCAAGAAGCGAAGCGCTCGGACCCGCGTCTCGATCCAACACCTCGTTTATAATCAAAGGGTATAATTAATAAAATACAACCCGACACGATTGGGTAAAAAAGTTAGGTAAACCCGCACATCAATATGCAAAATTTTCTCTTTTATCCTTATATATATAAAACAAAACTCGAATCCCACGAAGGGAAAAACCCTTCTAGAATTTCTCAAACTAGAAAATCCCAAACCTCATGTTAACTCATACTTTGGTTAAACATCTTCTGATTATTTTTATAACAAAGATAGAATAATCACCCGAAAAGCAACTCTATACGATTGCTAATTTCTCGAGCTGTATTCTCCAAACCCACTAGTCTAACTAATTTCTCGAGTCATTACTAAACCCCACTTGATAAATTCTTGATTTTCAAAACGCAAAACTCGAAGAATTTTTGGATTTCTAAAACGACCAATTTACAAAAATTGCATAATCCCAAACCGTCTCAAGCACTCATTTTCGCAAGAATGGTTTCAAAATGATACTCTTATGTAAATCATGAAATCTTATAATATCATGACAAAACCCCCCTCTTTTTTTTTATATATATATATATTATCAAGTTACGAAACCAAGGTCAAGCTAAGAATCTAGCAAAAATCACAATTCCAATTTCTCACAACTTGCGAATTTATTTTCGAAGGACAACGAAAACTAATACCATTGATAATATTTCACCGCTAAAAGTCACAATCTCCATCAAAGTTCCAGGTTCGAGCACTAATTTACCCATCCAAATAACTTTCCAAAGCCTCACAACAAGTTCAAGCCGTACTCAAATAAATTTACAAAATGTGTTTTAGCAAATAGACCTTAGAAATAATCATTTGCACATCAAAACACCCAATTACGCACAAACACGCATTAACTGGAATAATATTGAGTCGCAGCTTAGTCACCATCTCATCAAGACTAAACTCAACGAAATAAACTTTTGAGCTCAACAAGGACGAGCTCACCTCAGGTGATGGGTCAGCCTTGAGACCAAGCTAGTTGACTATGGCAGCGACGCCTCGAGCCTCGGGAGCACGCGCGGCTTCGAGTTCAATTAGGCTTGATGGATGGGTCGAACAACGGCGGGTCGAGGCGAGTGCTGCGGGACTAACGCAGGGCAGTAGAGAGGCAAGTTTGGAGAACGCTCAGGTGGCAAGAGGCTTTTGTGGCGGCGTCGAGCAAAGGCCCCACAAGCTGAGCGAAGAGGGGCTGGGCCGATGCGGAGGAGCTCGAGCCGCACGGGGTCGGAGTCGCCGGAGGTCTGGGCGGCGGGCTGGACGTCGCGAGGCGGAGGCTCGGGCACGACGAGGCGAGGGCCGCGAGCTCGAGACGAAGGCTCACTGGGGCTGTGCGCACTGGGGAAGCGCGACACTCGCCTAGTCAGGGCCGGCGCGAAGAGTGCCGGAGGGGCTGCGTAGCAGGTGTGCGCGACAGGAGGCGGGGCCGACTGGGCGATGCTTGGCGCAGAGGCAAGGCGGAGCTACGCCAGACCGAGGAGGCGCGCGAAGAGCTCGGGCTTCGCAAACGCGGGTATTGCGCAAGGGTTGGGCAAGCTCGGGACAGGAGCTCGCGAGGCGGGATGAGCGCGGAGCCCGGCGTGGGTCGACGCGTGGAAGGAAGACGGCGTCGGGCGGAGCTCGACGTGGTCCGAGGCGACGAGCTCCAGCGGCGAGCGGGGCTAGGCTCGCGCGTTGGCGAGGCGGGGTGGCCGAGCGGCGTGGGGAGGCAGCGCGCTCGGGGTGAGGCCATGCGTGGAGGAGCCGCGGGCACAGTTGGGCTCGCCGGAGGGATCGAGTGGCACGCTGTCGCTGGCTTCTGCTGGTGTAGCTGGCGGCGAAGAGTGCGAGGAAGAGGGAGAGGGGCGACAGCGAGAGGGAAGGGAAGGAGAGAAAGAAAATAACCCTAATTGCTTAATGGGCTTTTGTTTTTTTTTTTTTTTTTTTTTTTAGGGTCCATTTCACAATTTAATAAAACAATGGGTGTATTTTCAAAAATTATGAAATTACACCAATTGGCTCAATTTGTAAAGTTATGAATTTTAATACCAATTTTAAGTTAAAAATAATTTCTTAACATGTCTTTAAACTCAAAAGTACAAAATAATATTATTTACACTGATATTTTTACAAAATTGAGAATTGGCCAGATTTGGCGAAACTGACTATTATTCCTTAAAAATAATTGCAGCCAAGATAATCTAACAAGCCAATAGTCTCAAAATAGAAAATAAACGCTTGTAGAAGTGGTTTTGGTTCAGGCCATTACAAAAATCATTGTTGCAAGGGCTAATATGTGAATTTTAGACCTAGTTGGAATATGAATTATTCCATCTAACCATAATAAATGGAAATAAAAAAAATAAGTATTTTATTTTTTGGAAAAATAATTTACCCTAATTTTCTTAAGTGGCCGAATTTTATGTGGATAAAGACTAGGAGTAGTTTTTGTAGTCCTATTCAAAATCATATAATTATTAAGATAATTATTTGGTCAAATATTATTTTATGAGAATAATTGTTTAGGATAAATCTTAATTTTGAATTTGGAATAATCCTAATCCTATTCTAATAGATATGGCTGAAAATTACACCCCCATGTGGCTATAAATTTGTCACTTGTTGCAACACAATTTAACCTAATTTTTCTATGTGTTGGAATACCAAATAATTCTCTCTATTGTTAAGTTAAGAAAAATAATTTTCTACTCTCCTATAAGCCCTAGTCGCCGCCCCTTATAAGCAAGAGATAAAATTTTTGCTCTCTTATTTTGAGTGAGAAAAACAATCGAGAGAGCCCGCACTCGTGTCCTAGTGAGATCTAAGAATTGGAGTGGAAGATTGTGGTATCGTGAAGTGACCAGTAAACTCATTGTGAGCGTAGGACAAACGCGAGCCCAACCTTGGTGGTCTCATAACGTACGGTGTCCGTTTATCAAGATCGACCTAATCAAAGACCATCACTCCCTCCTCACAATATATTCACTTTTTTTTTTCTTCTTTCCAATTTTATATCTCAATTGGTCCTAACTTGACATATTTTAATAAGAAGAAATTTCCTTCTAATTTTGGTAAAATATTCATGAAATTTTCATATACTTATTCATGAACTAAAAGAAAAAACAATTCCTTTGATTCATGACCACGAACAATTGCGCCTATTCAAGCTATAATTCAAGTTATTTTTAGGAACGTATGTAGTTTTTCCACTTTTTGCGAAACTAAGCATAGTTTTTTTTTTTGCAATAATTGATCATAATTATTTTGTTGTAGTTTTTCTTTCAAACTAAACCAAAATTTTTATAGTTTATCAATAATACTTTATCAATACTTTGTCATAAATAATAAAAATAATTCTCATAAGAAGAAATAATTTTCCATAAATATTTATCTGTTGAAAATATAAAGAACGTACGTGATTAGTTTATCGCAGTTTAGTTCCAGAGGTCAACGCTCAGGACACGTTTGGTTTGGTGGAATGGACTGAGAATGAGAATATGAATATGAATACAATAGAATAAGAATGAGAATATCATTCTAATTCCAGTGTTTGGTTTATCAGTGAAATTGACACACTAATAGGCCCAATGTATTTTAATTAGTTTGAGAATTGGAAAGGAATGAGCATTCCATAGGTTATGTTAAGGAATGCTGATTCTTCTATATGATGGAATTGAATGAGTATTCCATTAGAATGCGATTCTTATGTATTTTGTGCCCAACCAAACATGAGAATAGGAATTGTCATTCTATTCTCTTCACATTCCACCAAACCAAACGTAACCTCAAGGGAACCATTCTACCTTGTAATTATGAATTTTATATCTGTAAATTATATTCCCAGTGCGAGTGAAATACAAACTTCCAGAATGCAAGTATTAAGCCTTATTGCTTTTTTTTCTCGTAACAAATCAAATGAAAAAGCCCGTAAGTCTAAATGAGAAGTCTATGAATTACTGAAGATTTATATTGACTTTCAAACGATCATCTTGTGATCTCGATTCGAATCTTTATAACAGTATTTGAATAGAGATTTAGGTATTAGGTCAATCCAAGTCTTATAAAATCTTAAATATATAAAATACATCCACTCTAGTGTCACATATACAGACAATCCGAATACGATCGTCACATTCAAAATATCATGGACTATATTAGTGAGTTCCAATGAAGAAGGTACATAGTTCTTGATTAATCAATGACTGTTTTAAATGCATCAACTTATAATTTTAATCCTCTAGTATATATTCTCATTACATACTAAAATTATAAGTCATGCCAATATGTTACGGATTTATAATAAACATTAATTTTTATAGTAAAATAAAACAGTCAAAATTTACAGAAAACTAATTCTCTTATTTATTTCCAAAAAATATTTTATAACATCTGATTTAAAGAGCATATTCTTAACAGTATTATCGTGCAAAATCTTGTTGCTGAACATTGCTATCCTCCCACGCTGAGTCCTCCTTACTGGCCGTCGTTGTCCTTCTTCTGGGTGGAGCCCAGCTAGCAGGTCCTTGGCCTTCCTCTTGCTAGAGGTATCAAAATATATCTCTTCCCTTCTTTTGCATCAACTCTCCAATTGTACCTTTCTCTAAACTATTCTTTTTGTTCTTTTCATTTTTTTTTAAAAATTTGTAGAAAGAATAAAAAAATTGTATAACGATACGAGCAATTCATAAAAGAGTTTGTTTTCTTCATCTAGAGGAAGCAAAGCAAAATTATAAACTTATTTTTTTCCTCTATATTTCTCATTTTCATTTTCAATTGAAAGTAATTGATGATATCCATAATATTTCACTTTTTCATTTTGATAGATGGACCTTGGAAATAAACAACCTGAAAGAAGGGAAAAAAAAAGGGCAATCAATAATATAATGATTTTCATAAAGAAGTCACAAAATAATACTAAAGGTAATGTTAGCTACAAATTTTAACCTCCCTAAGTAGCTATAAAGCTTCTAGAGCAGCTACTAATGCAAAAACATCATAATCATCACAAGTACAACCATATTGGTCATGATGATTATCTCTACACCCACACATGTCCCAATTCCTTCTCACGTTCCTAACTTCTCTTGATGTTATCTTCTCGTCCAAAACTCCAACTTTGATCTCAACTTTGATTTTACACGATTCAGCAACATCCTCTTTCCCGTTCCCACGTGTCGAAACCAAAGCAAGCCATTTGTCGATCACCGCATTTGGCGAGTTTAGGACTTCCTCCAATGGAACCTCTGCCCATCCCAAGAGTTTTGAACCACCAAAAGTTGCCCCAATGAGTGGAACAACGTTCCTCAACCGTAGCTCAAAAACCAACTTGTCTTGCCTTGTGAGTTTGTTGATGTCCATTCCATGACACTCCAATGACAAGGATTCGTTCCAAACGGGATCGTATTTGACGGGGATTTCTCGCGTGTCTAGCGCTATTGGTGCTTTGTTGTTGAGCCCCGAAGGAAGGTAATATCTCACAAAGAGGTTACCTCTAAGTTTGGATCCTATATTCTTTGCCTCTATAATTTTCATTTCACAAGTCAAGGAAGAAAAAGATTTGGTATTACTCATTTAATGGTTTTGTACTTAAAGGAATGAGAAAATATATGAACGATGTTTTGGTTTTGGTGTGAATGTATTGTTTTGGATTTAGGGGTATATATAGAGTGGTGTGATTAGGGTGAGACAATTGGAGAAATTAAAAATATATTTGTTTATAAAAAGTAGTCAATGAGTGTGTATTCCAAATATAGTGCATAGTTGCATATAAATTGCAATTTTATAATGATTGTGTTGGCCGTCAAGCGGATCATGTAAGATTTAGTGGAAGATTTTGATTGATTATAAAAAGGACTCTTTAGATTCTTGAAAAGCTGGATATTCCAAAACGACTCTTGCTACAATAAAAGTTGTATAAAACTGTATCTGTAAGTGCTTTCTAGATGGAAAATAAATGCTAATTACGTTGGTTGTCCACTAAATCTTTCACAGAGAATGTACTTAAGCCTCCAGCTCCACTAATTGAGTTATAATAGTATATTGTTATAATACATTGATTTTTCTGTCGGAAGTGAGGATTTATCAACTTGCTTTAAGGACATATGATATTTTTCCCTATCGCAGAGTTTTCTTTTTATTTGCAGATATATTTTGTAGCTTTGCCTTAAAGATTTTTAAACAGCGGAAATACTTCTAAAGCAATATCACAACAATATTTTTGGACTAAAGTAGCTATGTTGGATAAGCTCAACATTGACGGATCTACGTAAGAGCTGACTCCAAGTCTTGGTTTTACCCCAACATAATTTTCAAATTATTTTTTGGTGACAGGTGAAATTTCTTCAACATGAAAAATTATTCGGGGATTTTGAAGAATGTACCATTCTTGACACAATGATAATCTATGCCTCATATGTGTTGTATTTTTAATTTATACCCCAAAATTTATGCTACAAACATAGAGTGTAAATAAAGAGAACACACCACTTGTGGCATAGATTATTAAGTGGCATCAACAATGACTTTATTTTCAAATTCTCCAAAAATTACTCCGATAAATCATTGGCTTAAGCTAGAGTATATAAGAAGATTAGTTAGTAATGTTTGCCTAGGTAAAAGCATGTGTCCTATAATTTAAGTAACTAGTAAACGGCGTGATTCACGCACGTGTATTTGCTTGTGTATAATCGTTATAACTTATATGTACACATATTAACGATTATATTTGTTACGTATTTAATTTTGAGGTTTAAAAAAAAAATTGACATATAACCAAAAAGTGAAAAACATATATTAAATTATTTTGACCAAAAAAAAAAGTAATAACCATATGATAATTATCTAGAAAAACTTTCTAAAAACAATTATCGGATAATTTAAACAAAGAAAGATCAAGAAATTATACCATAAGCTTTCTCTTGATATTCTTGAAACGATCGATCGGGCACCGTACGTTGCGAGACCGCCAAGTTTGGGCTCTCATTTGTCCTACGCTCACAACGAGTTTACCAGTCACTATACGACACCGCAGTCTTCCACTCAAGTTCTCAGATCTTGCGAGAACACGAGTGTGGTTTCTCGCACAATAAACGAAGAAAAATTTTCTCTTCTCTTGCTATAGGGGCGGCGATTTTAAGGCTCAGAGGGGGAGAATAAATTTTTTTTTCTTTTTCCAAAAGCTAGAGAAATTGACAGAGTTTAGCAATCCAGAAATTGGAAGGACTTAGGTTATTTTCCTTTGCTACAAAAGATATATTTATAGGCACAAGGGGGGGCTGCATTCGGCAAGCATAGGCATAGTAGGATTAGGATGCTTCCCAATTTTAAAAACAAAAAATATCCTTTTAATTATTTTCAAAAAATAATATTTGACCAAATAATTATCTAATAAGCAAGAATAGGGTTTTGGTAAACTTTTTCCTTCTCTTTTTCTTCCTTGTAAAATTCGGCCAACATAGAAAATAAGGGTAATTATTTTTCTCAAAATTAAATTCCTATTTTCCTATTTTATTTAGTATATCTAAATTTACTTGAATAAATAATTCTCATTCTTTATATTGCTTAAAAATTCGCCCATCACTTGTGACAAGGAATTGATTTTCTAAATCCTAAACCAATTAGGATTTAAATCAAAATAAAATATCACATGTCTTATTCAAATTTGTAATTATCTACTAATTAGATAATTATCAAAAAAAAAAGTATGTGTATATTTAATCTTTAAATATAAATCATAATTATCTCAAATTTTAATCAATTATTAATTTGTAAATTTAATAATCTAATTATCAAATTACAAAATGATAAAATCCCTCTAAAATACCGTCAAAGTAGGCGCCATCACAAGGAAGGATCTCCTTGTGTTATTATTCATATTTGTAGTCTAAAACACAAATACTAATAATTGTGAGGAAATAAATAATTATTAATTATTCCACGAGAATTTTAGATTGATTTGTTGAGACGAATCGGGGACCATGGACCTGTGAATTCGAGCTCGAATAAACTTGAAAAATTAAATTAAAGCTATTTAATATAATTCTCCGTTTATTAGTCCCGAGATTACTCCACTAAAAATCTAGGATCGAACTGTCGAATTGCACATATATTGTTTATTCGATTAACTCTGCAAATAGTCCATTGATATGATTGTTACATGACTGTCTATCCTTCATAAAATAGTTCATAATTTAAGCCGGGTGAAATTACCATTTTACCCCTTGATTATGTGTTTGTCCTAAGGTACCATTGAGTTCACTAGTAAACAGTTAATTCGTAATTACTTACGATGTAGAGCGTTCAAACCGTTTAGTTCTAGAAGTTAATACATAAGGAAAATATCATTACTATTAAGTTGTGAATTCCTTATCTACAATTCACAGTCCCAGCCTCCACGAATTGTGGGTTATCAAAATGTAGGTATTGGCTCAAATTACCTTTGGACTTTAGCGAACAAATTAAAGAACCCATAAATCTACAGAAGGAGTCTGTGAGTTACTCATGATTGAAATCAACCATCATATGATCATCACTTGACCTAGATCAGAATCTTTATAACGACATTTAAATAAAATTTCTATGATCAGGTCGGCCTAAGTCCTATATAGTAAATCATTATATAAAACACCTCCATTCTAGTGTCACACACACCGACCATCCGGATCAGATAGTCATGTTCATAATGTCATAGATAGTATAAGTGAATACTCATAAGAGAGATCCATATTCTTTGATTTATCACGGACTAGTTTATATACGTTAGTTTATAATTTTAATCATGTTGTACGTAAAACTCTTTACGTACTAAAATTATAATCGTACTAACATATTTTAGATTTTGATAAACATCATTTTATAATAAAATAAAACAAACAAATGAATACTTCTTTTATTAATATGTCCAGAAAATGTTTATTACATCTGATTTCAAAAGCATAATCCCAACAATCGTTCCGTGAGAGATCCCCCATTGTTAGTCTTGGTAGCGTATTAGTGATCCTGTTAACTTGTTTCCTCTTCTCTGAGAGGATATTTCGAAATCAAGAAATATACTATTTTGGAGATTTGAATACCTCTTATAATTATCTCTTAGATATTTTTAGAATATCCGTAATTTATTTTGATTTGGATTTATCACTTAATTTGAAGGTGAATCTCTTATTAATTACGCCCTTATAAGAAAATATACGAGCATATCTATATGCTTGTAAAAATACCTAATAACAGCTGCCCCTCAGTCTCGAGCAGGTAGGATTGTCAGGTACTCGAGACTCTTTTTCATGGAAATGGTTCACACTATTCTCTCAAAGGATTAGTGCATGCGATTAGATATGAGGTTGGTCTTATTCTCAATCATGAGTCCAGTTCCAATCTTTTTCTCTTTTTACCATATAGTTGCAAGGGTTGCTAGCGATCGTTTGCGATCGTGACACAACTTTTACGAGCGCCTTTTGGAAGGAACTTTTCAAGATGCAAGGAACTAGCTTTAATTTTAGTTCATCGACCTACAAACGGACGGCGAAACAGAGGTGGTGAATCACACGGTCGAAATGCACTGTGTTGTTTTTGTAGCGAGCCCAAGAGATTGGCTCAAGTGGGTAACTTTGACCAAGAAAAGCTATAACAATAGCATTCATTGGATAACCAATCATACTTGTTTTCATTCTTTTCGAGCTCCATTCAACTTCAAAACGTCTTCTAGAGAAGGTCCTCTCCCATCAGGATACCAACACAGTCGGTGTGATCCTTGTGCAGTGGCAAGGCGAAGGTCCAGATGAGGCACCATAAGAAGATGTAAAGTGGTTCTTCAAAAACTTTCCTGATGTTGATATCAATCCATGATGATAACACTTGATTGGGGTAGGCTGTATTGTTATGGCGAGGTTGTTTTATTGAATATGCAATACTTAAGAAATAGTGAGTCATTTGTTGTTGTTGTTTTTTTTTTTTTTTTTTTTTTGTCTATTACTCTATGACTGTCATTTAGGATGGAGACTATCCGAGTCTTCGTTTTCTGTCGTTTATCTATTGATGGAACTCATTGTCATTTCCTGCTATTTTGTTTAATGAAGATATAATTCATGAATGGAATAGGAAAAGAAATCGAAAAACCTTTACTCAATTTATTTTATGAGGTGTGTGTTCCTCTTCTTTTAATTTCTATTTTGTTCTAGCTCGCCACCATAGGTCACGGAGGAAGAGGGCATGGCCATGGAAGCCCGGCTATACGATTCTTCTAATAGTGTATAACCAAAGTATACGACGTACGCGAGTACAACCGCACATGTCAAATGCGATGGCTGCGTGCGATACACACGCGCATCAAAGATATATTTGCTTTCACATGTTCATGGAGTCTACTCATACATCAGTAGAAAAGAATTGAAAAATATTTAAGAAGAAAAACTAGGGAGTGCTACATAGTGTAGGAAAGTCTATGCTAGGGCGGAAGCGTGAATTACAAAAAATTTTATGCGATTCTAACCAATCATATTGAAAGAAAAACACATTGTCATATTGTGAACAGAATATCATATTGTAAATTAAATACCGTATTCAAAACAGAATATCATATTAAAATTACGAATCAGCATAGACAAACAGATTTCATGCTCAACGAAAAATAACCAATTTGATTTTATTTATCACATAAACTAAAACAGATTAGATAGAATAGGAAATCGAAATATACCAAGACGAATCGGTCTATTAATGAGTCCACCAAATTGTCCAAGCGATTCTAAACCCTTCCAAGCTCCGTGATTCAGAATCGACTTATAGGAGTTGATCTTGATTGAAATCGATACCACAATCTTCCGAGCCGTTCTCCAAATCAACAGAGAAGAAAGCGTGGACTTTCTATTTCTAGATCTCATAAGAACAAGCAAAGAAAAAATGTTTTTCTTTTCTTTTAGGAGGATGGGCGAATTTTCTTCTTGTTTTTATCTCTGGAGAAAAATTTTGCGAAGCTAGGGTTTTTCGCTCTCTGAAAAAATCTTACGTACAATTTTTCTGAGATGGTTTTTATCTAAGGTTAGGAAGAGAGAGAAGTGGGCTAAAATTTAGCCCACTTCACTCATAATTTGTGCCAGCTAGGGGAGACTTTTTCTCTGAAGAAAAAGTCTCCAACCAACCCTAATATCTATAATTCTAAAATTAAATAAATAAGATAATTATCTTTTATTTAAAATATAGATATTATTAGATTTAAATCTCATTTAAATCATACACAATAATCCAAGAGATAATATTTCCCTTAAATGGCGCCTAACCCACTTGGAAAAGTCTGAGGATGACTTTTCCAATTCAGAAAAATTGTACGTACAATTATTTAACACTTAAATAATTTAAGCAAATTAAAACCTCTTTTATTTTGCTATAAAATTCGCCCGTATTGAATAATGGAGGAAAAATTTTCCCACCAAAATCTTAGTTTAAATTAATTCTCACCATTATTTATTTAACACTTAAATAAATAACTAGAATTAATTTATGTGTTGTGAGACTATATAATTAATCAACATTAATTATATTTTAAACTTTCTCTGTTGATTTTTAAGGAGCCGGTCCGGGGACCATGTACCCAACAATTTGAGCTCCAATAAATTTAGAAAATTGACTAAAACCCTTTAGTCAAAATTCTAATTTATTAATCCTAAGGTTATTCCACTAAAAACCCGAAATTGCACTCTCGAAATTATCGGAATAATTTACTCGATGAGTAGTCCACTGTTATAGTCATTACATGAGATTTGACACTCCAGATTGGTTCACGTCCTGAGTGGGTGAAATTACCGTTATACCCCTTGGGTCGTTTCTTGTTCCTTAAGTACCGTCGTTTCACTAGTGATGATTCATTTACTATCGTAAATGTGCGCGCAATCGTTCAGTTCTAGAAACGACACTTTAAGGGAACCAATATTAACTCCCATTATGATTGGAAGCTAGATTCCATGTCTGTGAAATCCCCATTCCCCAGTGATCTCGGCCCGAGTTCCCAAAATGCAAGTATTCGTTTCTATTGCGATAATGGCACTTAACGAACAAATCAAAGAACCCGTAAACGTGAACTAGGAGTCTGTGGCCACTCAGGATTGAGATCAATTCTCATATGACCATCTTTTGACTTTGTCACGAGTATAGTAACGGTTCTTAAACGATGCTTCGTGACTAGTCAGTCCGAGTCGTGTATAGTCTAACTATACAGAACTCTCCCACTGAGAGTCACTACACTAACAGTGTTCCACGTATGTGATTTCGGATCAAGCTATCCAATCTTGATCAATCATCGACTATTGATTTAAACGTGTTAACTAAATAAATTTGATATTTCATAAACCACTTATAAATATCAAAATTTAGTTTCATAACAAATTTTAGAT
Source organism: Boehmeria nivea var. tenacissima (assembly GCA_018132145.1). NCBI lineage: Eukaryota > Viridiplantae > Streptophyta > Magnoliopsida > Rosales > Urticaceae > Boehmeria > Boehmeria nivea. The sequence goes on from CM030886.1 coordinate 2,577,543, forward strand.
ATTTATGAATATTTATGTAAAATGATATTACAAACAAAATGATAAAAATGTCTACTTATTTTATTAATCAACAAAATAATATTACAAAACAATATTAAAAAACCTACTTTCTAGGGCAACATTCCAACACATAGTACCCCTTGTTTTGCTTGTTTCACCTACGTGTTGTCATAGTATCCGTATGTGTTGGAATGCTGCCCTAGAAAGTAGGTTTTTTAATATTATTTTGTCTCTTTGAATGTCATTGTTTGCTGTCTGTGTCAATCGCAAACTCATTCTAATACCAGTATATGTTGACAAATCATAAGTCACATGTGCTGATATAAGAAATTGGGATAAATTTTGAAATTCTTAGCATTACTCATATTTATATGTTTTTAAAATCTTATGTGATAATTAAATCTGATTGAGGAACAATCAATGAGACATTCAAATGGATTTTTTTTCCTCTTGAAAATTGGTAGGTTTAAACTATCATCATTATATAGTTTAAAAATTATTGATCTTCTAGTTCGTAATTGATTGCAATATATATATATATATATATATATATATATATATGTATATGTGTGTGTTTTAAATTTCAAGTCATGTGATCAAACACAAATTAAAGCATCTTAAAACTTAATTTTATATATATATATATATATATATATATATATGTGTTTTAAATTTCAAGTCATGTGATCAAACACAAAATAAAGCATCTTAAAACTTAATTACTACCAAATACCCTCCTCCTTTTGTTAGTTCTTATAGATTATTGCAGAATTTAAGAAGCTGTACGGAAATCGTTAATTTAGGAGGATATTCTGAAAGATACATATCTATCACAAACTTGTAGGGTCTCCATGTGCATTCTAAACGTGCTAACAAAATCTTTAACTGATATCAAGCAAAAGCTTAAGATTTTCACTTTACAGCACACCCGGAAAAAAAAAAAAAAAAAACTATCGAAATAAGAGTCATCAATATCCATTGGAGATCCTTATTAGCACTTGAGTACATACACTTAAAAAACGTCAGACGGATTGAGACTTGAGCTATTAAAAATTTTCCTAAAAATAATCACAAATAGGTGCGAGCGATAAGATTGACTTAAGATCGCATAGCTTATATGGTAAGAAACTATAGTTAATATTAGTGCTTATATCCACCTAGTTTGAAGTTATCTTCCACCAAGCTACATTTATTATAATAATTAAGAACATTAACTCAATCTTTTAGGCATAATCTCTACGAATTAGTGTCAAACTTATTGGAAGATAATACTATAATAACTATTGTCAGATTGGAATTAGATACCTCATCGTATCCACTTAATAAATAACTACTACTTTCCCAACTCATGATCGTTGTTGCATATTGTATAATCTAGAGTTTCCTGATTTTCAGTCTTACTTTTGTCCCAATGAACTCACGGAGAGACAACTATTAAGATTTAGTAGATTTTAGTTGAACAAATGTGGACAATTAACTAAGCTTATCCAAAAAGTTGTACAAGGTATGGTGGTCCAAGCAATAGAGTTTTTTTAAGGTTTTTATACAAGAATTATAAAGCGGCATGAATATTTTCACTTATTATAACTTAAAGTTTTGATTTATCATCGCTTAATTTGTAGCATGCATATTAGATGATACGGGAGTCTGTCTATATATATATATATGCGCGCATGTGTATAAAAATTACATGTACGATCGACACACTATATTATGAAACTTATTTTTGAGTTTATAAATGGAGTACGCTTTTGTGAGATAAATAGAGGAAATGGAATGTCACGGCTAGGTGAGCGGGTTGTGTCTAGATCCTCTCAAATGCCCAAATTCTCTCATAGTTCTCGACAACTTGAACTTTCGTAAGAAAATTACTTGTACAATGATTTACTTAAGAGTTACGAAGACCAAAACCGTGATTAGCTTTGTGACGACTTCTAATACTATCAACCGATGTGAATATTAAGAATGCACATAAATTTTGTTTGTTTGCCTTTTTTTTTACTAATACTTCAAGAAGACACAATAATTTCAAGAAACGAGAATTCAAAACTACAAATAAGAACCAACAAGAAATAGCAAGAAATGAAGAAACAAGATTCCATAAGAACAAGAACGATATATGAACAGCTCTAGACATGGTTTGTGGTTCAACAAGGAACAAGATTCATTCAAGAATTGAGGAATTAGCAATTATGAATCAAAACCCTCAAATTGAAGATACAAAAACCATAATAATTCAACAAGAGCAATAAATGCCTAATTGAAACACTAGACAAGAAAAAGAACAATTCACGAAAACAATATAGAAAATACGGGAGATAAAAAAACAACCAGTAAGCCGAAGCTTTGATACTGACTAATACGATACCCATTGTGTGAAGCTTCGAATAGCCTATGTATTGTGCAAAAAAATTGTTTTCTTGATGGATTAAACATTGAATAAAAACCCTCAAATAAATGGATGGATCAAGAGACACCATAAATGGTTGTATATTCATTGTTTCATAAGTCTAGTTTGAACGTAAAAAAAGAAAAAAAGAAAAAAGTTAGTTGATAGAGGTTTAAGTTATGGGCTGACTGACTCACAAGGACCAACAATTTAGATAAAAAAAGAAAAACAAAAGTAACAGAGAAAATAATCCGACTGATCGTATTAGAGATTGAACTAATGAACTCAGATCTCTGCCCAAAAACTTGTGTTCATTACATGTCCACTTAGCTTGACAGATGTTACCCTTCCTTGGCACAAAAGGAGGGGAAAAAAAAATAAAAAAAGCAACAGTGGTTGCCATAATCAACTTAAATCTAAGATATCTCCATATTTTTATCCTTGGTCTCTTCTTGTTTGTTTCTCTATATGCATAATAAATCGAAGAAAACAAAAAAGATTTTTAAGGATTTAGCCAATTTTTTGGTTATTTTTTAAGAATTTAGTCATAATTTCACGAAATTAAGAAATTATCCATTTTCATTGTGTAACACTAGTCATAATTTCACGAAGTTAAGGAATTAGCCATTTTCACTTAGCCATTGAAAATGGCTGATTCCTTAATTCCGTGAAACTGTACTAAATTCTTGAAACATGAAGTTAACAATGACTAAAATTCAAATCTTCTCTAAAATATAATAGTTAGTCTGTTTCTCTTCGACGTCTTCTTTCTTTTTTCTTTTTCTTTTTTATATTTTATTTTTTTTACCCTAGCAACACCGCTTTATCAATGATTTTCTCTAAATTAAAAAGACAATGTCATAAATTATTTTTGGCAGTGTGAGAAAAATTTTGAAAAAAAAAATGTAAATTCAATATTTAAAATTTGTGGAGATGATTTAAGCTTTTTTTTTTCTTTGGCTGATAAAGAAATGGTTCAGTAATATTGATGATGTAACATCCCGACTTTTTGAGTCATAACTTACTTATCTTACTTTACTTATAACTTGTAATAATACTAATATATAGGTTTTTAAACAATTATAATTTATGAATCAAACAATTAGTTAGAACTTGCTAATTATATCACAAAGAATTCAAAAATAATTACAATAATACTTTACTATAATATGGTCTCATAAAAACTCATTAACCTTAATCTTAAATAAGTGTCTTAAATATTAGAAAAATACAGAAGATAGGTGGTCTCCATAACACATGCCTCCTTACCACCGCGCACCGTCGCCTTCCAACCCATGATACTTCGCATCATAGGTCTCTTACCAACAATACGGATTAAAAACATAGTGAGCTAAAAGCATGGTGAAATGCAATTATTTTCTCACAAATCATGATATGCAAATCATGACCAATTAGGTTCATTTATTTGTTCTTGTAATGACCCAAAACTCAAAATAATATTTTAATATTAATATTCGATAATATTTTATAAAATCGAGTAATATTTTTCTTTCGAAAATACAGATAAATTTGAACTTTTTATGTTAATACATTTATTGAACTCTTATTACACAAGTACGTAAATCCACCGTGTCCTTTCGATAACCAAAAGAGTTAGTATTAACTGTGAATTTAAAAAGTGCGGAAATTAAGATTACTCTTTGCCAACGATTAGCCGATAGTCGTGGTGATACTTTACAGGTCGATCTATATACACCCGCTATTTCCGTCACTGTCGCCTGGCCATTTCGTTTCCTTACATCTTACCTGCGACACGAGCACACTAGTGAGCTACTAGCCCAGTAAGTAGATTAGATAAATAGATTGCTAAGTCTGCATGTAACATATAACCAAGGATATCACAACACAATAATCTAATAAAAAGACGGACTCGACGATCGAGTCATCTTAGTTCGAAGAGTAAACGTCACTCTTAAATAACCTTGCCCGCGGGTAGATTTCAGAAATAAAGTGCTAAACCTACACGGGATACAGTACCTCCAAAAGTGTTGTGACATGGAACGAGGTCGGACTTAACGACCCATTAATCTCGACTAAAAAGTCGATCTCATATCTTGTTCTAATCTCACTCAAGTTCACAAATCCCTGACTTAGATTATAAAAATACGTGTGTACACGATTTACTATTTAAGAATTCTTTATTCTATAATGTTGGGAAGGTCTCGTCTATCTTACCCCTTCTCTAAACCCCTCGCGGGTTGTTCTAAAATTTGTACATATATCTAAACCTCTCTGCGGGGTCATTCTAGAATTTAATTTACATTTCAACTCATTGCGGGTCGTTCTAGAACTTATAAATATTCTAGACCTCTTAGGGGTCGTTTTATAACCTATAAACATTCTAGACCTTTTACGGGCCGGTTTATAAATTATACACAATCTAGACCTCTTACGGGTCGTTCTAGATTTTATAAATATTATAGACCTCTTACGGGTCATTCTAGAACTGAATACATATCTTAGACCTCCTACGGGTCAGTCTAGATTTTATAAACATTCTAGACCTCTTGCGGGTTATTCTAGAACTTAATACACATCTTAACACCCTTCGCGGGCCATTTCGAAACCTTTTGTGACTCGAGGTCCCTTTGGATCGTTTCGAAATTGATTGCGCAATCACCCTGTCGGGATAATCTAGGGCATGCTATAGACCTTGGCCCCTCGGGTCGTGTCGGCCGGTTCTTTATAATTGCGAGGACTCATCCTCTTTGGGCCTATCTGCCCTTTCCGAAACCTTTTGCGACTAGCGACCCTGTCGGGTTGTTTTGGAATTCTTTGCTGCATTCTATCCCGTCGGACCGATCTGGATCGTCTAATCATAAACTGTGAGGAGCACCATCTATCGACCTCCTTTAGGCCCCTTAAGCCGTTCTAAAACCTTTCACGGCCAATGGCCTTGTCGGGCCGTTTAGGAACCCAATACAACAACTGTCCCACCGGGCTAGGCCTTCTTTCAGGCCGTTACGGAACTCTAGCATGCCCATGTTCGGGCTAGGTCTCTTTTCAGGCCATTCCGGAACTCTAGCACACCCCCATTCAGGCTGGGCCTCCGTTTAGGCCAATATGTACTTAATCATTCCAAGCAATGCAAATTACTTCAATAAATAAAATAAAATTTAATGTGCATGGTCCCATATCCACGGACAAGCAATCACACATACAAATATTTATACGAATAACTATATGTTTCAAGTTAGTACCGAAACTACATTAACCCTCTTTGGGCATGATAGAACACGCTCGTAAAATGCTATAGAAATAATTAGCTTGCCTAGTCTCTTCAGGCCTCTTACGGACCTATCCAGATACTAATGTAATACAATATAAAGGCTTTAATGCGTTACCTTCTCCGGCCCCCTTGTGAGCCTATCCGGAAGTCTTTGTTACAATGAGGAATAGTTGCTTGACTCGACTCCATCACAAAATATCGTTCGCAACTGTTTCACTAAACATCAAAACCATTGTACAACAAAAACCAAATCTAACATGGACATACATTGATCCAACAAATATAATTATTGAACTGCTAATGAATCAACCACAATCTAACATATGGATTTAAACAAATATAGAAACAACTAAGCATATCACCGTAATTTCTTGAGGTAAAAAACAACCGGCTCACCTAGTACGCCGCTAATGGACAACGACAGATCACGGATGTAACTGCGGCTCGAGTTTAAGGTTACGGGCCTCAACGTGGCTGCTAAGGGCAGCATAAAGTCGCGGCGATGGTGCTGAGTCCTGGGGGCGGCATCATGACGGCGACAGGCTAAATAGGGTGTCGACTACGCGCTACTCGTGGTAGTGCGCGGCTTGGGTCGCGTGAGGGGGCCGCGTGGGACGTGTGCTAGCTCGCAAAGGATCTCACCGGCACTGACTTTGCCGGTGCCAGGGGTTCACACAAGGAGAACAACAGTGGCGTGGCTTGAAGCTTAGGGCCCGCGAGGTTCGTGCAGAGTCATGCGAAGCGGTAGCTTGGGTCGCGTGAAGGAAGGCGCGGTGAAGTGGGTCGTGGCAGAGGCCCGTGTGGCTGTGTGAGAAGGGGATGGGCCAGCGCGGAGGAGCGACGGCGCGAGCTCGGCAAGGATTGAGGCGAGGAGCTCTGACGACGAGTGGGGCTGGGCTCATAAGAGGAGGCCGTGCACTGGCGTGGAGAAAGGGGCGCGTGAAGAGGCGGTGCTTGGCTGGCTCAGGGCGCAGGAGGCTAGCCGGAGCTGGTCGCCGGTTGAAATGGAAGGAATGAGAGAGATGGGCTCAGGTGGGAACCGGTTGAGAGGTAGAGTGAGAAAGAGACAGAGACGAGTGAGAGGGAGGAGAGTGATGGCTGGTGAAGGGAGAGGAAAAAAAGAAAATATAAAACCCTAATGATAAACGGGCTTTTAATTCTAGAACTAAATTGGCCCATCAAAATAAATAATTGGTACAATTATAAAAAATTAAGAAAAATGCACTAATAAACTAAACTCGAAAGTTAGGAATTTTGGTATCAATTTCAAGTTGAAATTGGGTTCCTAACATGTTTTAAATTTCAAAAATGTCTAAATAGCATCATTTGTACCAATATTTTTGCATGGTGAAAATTTTACCAGATTTGATGAAACTAACTAATTTCTTTCAAAATAATTAAAATCAAGATAATCTTACAAGCCATCGGTCTCAAAAATAGAAAATAAATTCTTGTAAAAGCAATCTTGGTTCAGGAAATTACAGTACTATTACTAATCTATTGTAGAGGATCATCACCGTATAAGTGTACGTACCGGGTTGTGCACCAAACCAATGAGCGATGAGGGTGTACAAGTCATCGACCAACATTGATCCGTCATATCATGTCTTTTCATAAAGACCACCCTATATTGTCCTTAGGCTCACTTAAGGGACGGTATCATAACCTCACTTGTAAGAGTGGTACGACGGTGATTAAACTTAAGTTTCACTTATTTAATGCTGCGACATACAACATGACATAGCATAACATAACATAACATAACTTATTATCATATCATCATATCGTTCATAACTTAGTTCAATGACACTTGCTTAGAGATTATAAACAAGGTCAAGAATGTCATTTCATAAACTTAACATGGTTGTTTCTTGTGTTCAATGATGAAATAATCATATATTATAATATCATAATATAGCCATCATCATATACTTGTAAATATAACATCATCACACACATAAAAATATAACATCATCATCATTAACATAATAGGGCATATCATATCTTTTATTTTGAATTAATCTGTGCTGTAGTAAGATTGTACTCACATCAGTTGTTCGAAACATAGAATTTCTTCAGACTTAGTACGCGGTCACCACGGCACTCTAAAACTATAGCCATAACAGAAAGTCAAAACTAGTCCTTCGTGACTTATTTGAATCCTAGAATCTAATTCAACTCTCTAGGGTTTGATTCTACAATAATGCTTGGTTGTTGTCATTAAAATTTAATAGGAATAAAAAGATAAGAACAAAAAGCCTTAAAAAAGATTGCCATAGTAACGGAAAGGTGTTCGCCAAGAAGTCCCAAATCAATTGGAAATGATACTGTGGTCTCGCTTAAAATTCAACTTTCCTAAGCAGAACTCCCTGATGTTCCTATGTAAGTGCGGAAGAGATCACACAACATGTTTTATTTAGTAACCAATCTTTCTTGAGCGCTGCTCTTTTCGCACGACAACTTGGTTAATATTTTTCGTATTACCACATAATTTATTTGTACAAAATAAAAATTAATTATATAATTTTATTTATATATTTAATTAATTAGGCTTAAACTAAAATATTAGTTTTGACCCTATCCTTTTATCAAAACTGCAGTTTATTCATTAAGTGTAAAATTTTGACAAAATGTCCTTATATGAAAATATTCCAAAATTTTCATATCATTAATATATATATATATATATATAAACATTTTTCTCTTCTGCATTAACATTAAAATCGGATTTGACATCTAACAAAAATGAAAATAAATTTATGGACTGAAACTTATTTTCATTATATCTTTAATTATGCTTAAAATCTGTGAAAACTTTCTGCAGTAACTTCCTATTATTTTCAAATATGTATAATTTTCTAGTTATATATTTTTCTAAAATATCATCAAGTCATAAGATTCTTTAATAATGCAGAAACATATATATGACTTTTAACTATGTTTTTCATCAACTTACAAATAGATTTGGCAAAAGCCTTATTTCTAAAACGTTGTTCAATTTTAATTTTCTACATTTTTTTTTGTCATAGCCGAAACCCAAATCCATCGTGAAAGTGATCAAAATCTTGAAAAACTCTCGATTGCTCATGCTGTCCAAAAAGACCACACTGAACACAACAAGGTTATGAAATTTTAAAAATTAATTTCCACATCAATAAATTCTAAAATTTTGTATATAACATCTATACACATATATAAATTTACAAAAAAATTTGTTATTGATAGAAAAATTCGTTTCATGCATAAAATATCACCGTCAATATAACCTTAAAAAAATTGCAAAACCTTAATCATGCACATTCTTCAACGTCTTAACAAAATTCTGCATTTATAATCCACAAATTAAAATATAAAAATTGGATAATCATTCTAAACATCAATCTTTAAAACTAGGGTTTGGATTTTATCTTCTCGTTCTTTGATTTATACGGATAACCTCTTTCAAAGCCCCTTTTTCGCTTAAGAACGCATAGATTTCAATTAAACGGTTGTCCACTAATCATAATCACACAATGATCATTCTAAACCATAAAATAACAATATTAGAACCTTATTTTCTTACTTATAGCGATCGGCATCCTTTAGAGAATTTCTCTTAACTTTTGCTCCTTCTCTTTCTCTCTTTCTCTTCCTTTTTCTCTACTTTTCTCTCTAGAACTTTAGGTGATCTTTAGGAATGATATGAGGGATTAATTTGCAGCATTTAAGACCCCTAATGAGCGTGTACATGGCTGAAATGGGAAGGAAAATAAATTCCCAATATTCCCTCTGAATTTCTCTTCATTAAGCTTTTTCCATAAAAACTCAATTTCCTATTTTGGCACCATAGTTGACTACTACTAGGTTCATTGTATTTGGACACCTTTTAGTCCATTTTCAGTCCATATAGGTGCCACTTTATGCGATCTTTGTAACCCCGGCCCTCCGGGTTATCTTACTCCTGTACTTCTCCGATGCTTCCCGTTTAACAATTGTGCAATTTTTGCATCTCAAGTCCCTGGACTTTTACTTAATTTCAAAAATGACCCAAATTTAGAAATATGCCTTATATTGAATTAATTGTGTCTCTGAGGCTTGTTACTTTATTAATATCACCTTTTAGCCTTCATTTAAAATTTGGAGTCATTCCGAGTTAAAACAAAGCAATAATGTCTTAAAATCAGAAAGAACAGATTTAGACCATTAGGTCGAAAAAACCCGTATCGAGCTCAAACGACCACCACAGTTTTTATATCGATTTCAAAAATATCGATGTGTTACCTAGAAGTCTCGTTAAGGTCTTGGGTTCTGTAATAAAGTCAATTAGGTCAAACTAAATTCTAAAGGCTAGAATCGAACGTTTTGACCCACTAAGGAAGGAACGGGCCTCTAAATTTCACCAAGCCCACAACCCGGCTCATGGCCGAATTTGCCTTAAGCCCAATGAGCCTAACATCACCAAAAGGCAAATCGAAGCCCAAGTTTTGGCCCAAAACCCATGAGCCCAAAGAGGTAAAAGAGTGGAAATTTAAATAGTAGCCAATTAGGTCAAAGTGGTGACCAATATAAAAAATCCTGAGGATTTTTTGATTTCAAGGGTTGAGTTGTCTTGTCTCAACATCAGCCATTGGAGCAAGTTCTTCATTTCAATCAAGTGCCAAGACTCACTCCTATATTTGACTTTGATTAATTAATTGGATTAAAATCCATACGAAAAAGGGAATGAATGCCACGGTTTTGAGAGGAAGAAAGAGAGAGAGATAGTGGAAAATTAATAACAATGGGAAATGGTGAAGAAAGATGAAAATGCATTCTCTTTTCACCTCTTATCCAAGATCTCTACCGTCAGATTGATATACTTGGTTCATAAGCAAAAATATCAATGGCCTAGATGAGCCTTGTTGTTGAGGTGTAATGCATGAATTGAAATTAAATGCCAAGTAGATGAGAGGCACGACAGCAAAGGAAAGAGAGAGACTGGGTGTGTGAGGAAAGTAGTGAGCAATGATGACTAGAGTGGAAAACCCAAAAGTTTCATAATTTATCACCATTGGATTAGAAAGATTAGTAGCATCAAGGGCTAAGATTAAATGTTAGACATTGAGAAATGGATTTTAGGATTAGAATTAAAACTTGAGAAGAAGAGAGGGAGACATATTCGGCCAAGAGAGGAAAAGAAAGTGAGAAAATTATAACATTTTTCTCTCTATATATATAAGGTTCAAAACCTCTTAGTCTCTCATTTTTCACACTCTAGCCCAAAAGCTTAGAGAGAAAACTGTGAGGCTAGAGAGAGAGAAAGAGAGAGAGAGAAGGCCGAGAGAGAGAGAAGGAGAGGTTTGAAGGTATCGAACAACACCTAGGTAAGAGACCGACTAAACCTTTTTTTCCTTTAGGTTTCTTTGTGTACGTTCGTTGGTTTAATTTTCTTAACCTCCCAACAACATACTTACTCTCTCTAAACGTACGAAAATTTGAGGAGAAGCTTTGGTGTGTGAACATTGACGAGGCGACAGAGAAAGGGAGCTATCCAACCTACGGATTTTCAACCAAGCTGAGAAGCCATAAGTGTCGTATTCTTAGGTATAAAACTTGTATACTTTAGTTATGAGTTTTCTTTGTAGAAATATTTCTTTTGGAAAATCAAGGTTGTAAACGGACATTTTAAGGACTATGGTTATTTTAGTTTTCTTGTTTGTATGGTGAATAGCCGAGCACATATGTAACGACCCAAAATTGACACGTATAAAATAATGTAAACCATATAAGAAATAAATAAATTAGGGTTTTACAAGTCCCTAAAAATACGGTTGAATTTGAACTTTTACACAATGACGGAAAATAGATTTAAATACCTAACTCTGGTCACAACCATGATAACACAATCATCAAAATAAGTTTACGCGGGGGGTTTTCAAAAAAAAAAGTACAAACTTCCAAAATGGTTTCTAACGGCTAGCCAGCGATATACCCGTTGCTCTCAAGGTCGGTCCCGTATGCACTCGCCGTCCTTCTTCTTTGTCGCCTAGCTTTCAATCTTCCCCTTCAACTTACCTGCAACATGAGCACACTTGGGAGCTAATAACCCAATATAGGGATTAAGGATATACAGTATTTCACATTCAATGCTTATTGAAATATTCGCATATGAAACATAATAATGAGAGATAAAGCTGTCCTCCTCTAAATCGAGTTCCCGGAGATTCGATAACGACTCTACCTCGATACAATCCACCGCTGGATTTATCACCAAACTCTAGAACCTAATCTACTTGATTGAATTGCGTTTGCACACAACTTCTAAATTTAAAGGATCCTTGTAATGGTTTAACTAGGCCCCTCGAACTATACCGGAAGGTTGTCCGCCGACGTCCACAAGGTCACTCAGGTCGTTTCAAAATCTTTGGTGATTGATGGCCCCATTGGGCTATTTCTAAATCGAATCATGATTGCGGCCTTGTCGGGCCCTACCTGGATAATCAACTACACATGCAGAGGAAGGTCGTCCGCCGACCTCCTCGAGGCCCCTCGGGCCGTTCCGAAACGTGGCCAGTGGCCCCGTCGAGCTGTTTTGGAACTGATCATGAATCGCGGCCCCGTCAGACCCTACCCGAATACATACGGTACTCCCGCACCCCTTCGCTTTATTAGAGTTTCAGACAGGAAACACACGCACGCATACTCGTGCAAGCACATATAAGGCATTTAGACTCGTAACCCCATAATTGTGAGTTAGAGGACACACTACAAGAAAAAACCTTATCGGCGACCAAAGTATCAGCGACCAAAACAATTTGGTCGCCGATATTATTCTCAGCGACCAAACTTGGTCGCTGATACTAAATTTGACTAAAACCTAGAATAAAAAATTCAGCGACCAAGTTTGGTCGCCGATATGAGAATATCAGCGATTAAATTTGGTCGCGGATAATGGCATGTGCGACCAAACCAAGCGCGAAAAATTTCCCGCTCTTCAAAAAATATCGGCGACCAAAATTTGGTCGCCGATATTATTGTAAAAAAATTTTCCACCAAATTAAAAATTATCGGCGACCAAATTTGGTCGCTGATACTATTGCGAAAACCTTACCGCCAAATTGAAAATTATCAGCGACCAAGTTTGGTCGCCGATATTATTGAGAAAAAAATTCCCGCCGAATTTAAAATTATCGGCGACGAAACTTGGTCGCCGATATTATTGAAACCAAAATTTACAACGAAAAATATTCCCACCAATTATTTTACGCCGAAAAAATCCCGCCTAAATCATAATTATCGGCGACGAAATTTGGTCGCCGATAATTTTTCGTGTAAAAATATCCCGCGCCCAAAAGAATCATCGATAATATTTTGCGAATTTATGGAGGTAAGTTATATAGGCGACCAAGTATTTTGGTCGCTGATTTCTGGGCCTTTTAAAAGCCCTGAGCCCTTCCATTATAGTCTCTCTTGTCCTCTTGGTATCCGCCGCTGCCCGCCCCTCCCTCATCGTTGTTGCCCCGCCGCCGAACGTCATGCCGCTCGCCGTGCCGGTGCCCACCGTCCCTTCGTTGCTGGTAAGTTCTGTTTGTTCTTTTGTTTTGTTTTTGTTTTTTTGTTTTTTTTTTCTTTATTTATTAAGTTTTTTTTTTTTTTTTTTTGCTAGCCCACCGTCGGCAGCCTCTCTCTCCCTCGTTGCCAGGCCCACCACGCCTCTCCCTCTCTCGCTGTCAGCCACCTGCGGTCTCGCCACCAGCCACCCACTGTCGGCCACCTCTCTCTCTCCTTCGGTGGCAGCTAGCTCCGCCCCGCCTCTTCCTCCCTCGTCGTAGTGTCGCCACCAGCCGCTCGTCTAACTAGTGCTAGTAAGTATTAATTTTTTTTTATTCTGGTTTATTTCATAACCTTTGATAACTTAAGTACATAGTCTTCTGCAAAAAATGAACATGAAAGAAAAAAGATAATTTGTAATGTATATGTAGGAGTAAAGGAATATATTTCATTTACGTACTTTTGTTTTTCTTTTCTGGGCACGATTTGGTTTCACTGATTAAAGTTGTGAAATGGGTTTTGGATATTGTGATTTTTTTTTGTTTGTTAAACAGTGTGTTCTAATGGAAGAACTGGAAAGTCATTCTCTGTGACTGCTTTACCGACGAGTACTGCGAGCAAAAATGAGAACGAGATTGAGATTTCTAAAGCTAATGGAAGTGATGAGAAGCTCAGAAAAGGGAAGAAAATTCTCATAGCACAACGCCGAGCTTTGGTCGAAGATTTTGTCAAAAAGTAGTTTTTATTTTTCTTTTATTAACATTTTGTGAATTTGAACTAGTGAATGTGTTCTATATGTAAAAAAGGAATTTTGTAAAATGTAATATGTTTGGTTAGTGAATAAATGTGGTTTTTATAATGTGTTGTATGAGCTGAATTGAGCTAAAATGTAATTTGTGAGCTTTTATGTTTAAATATTTATTTGATAGTGTTAATTTTAATATGTAAAATGACATAAAAATAGGTAAAAAAAAATTTAAAAAATAAAAGATTATCGGCGACCAAACTTGGTCGCTGATACTTTTGGTCGCGGATACTGATTATCGGCGACCAAATTTTGAAATTTTTGATCGCCGATAACTTTTGAATTCAAAAAATTATAAAATTTCGGCAAAAAATAGCGACCAAATATGCGACCAAAATTTTGGTCGCGAATAAATAGCGACCAAAAATTTTGGCCGCCGATTATTATCGGCGACGAAGTATCGGCGACCAAAATTTTGGTCGCCAATTTGGTCGCTGATAATTATCGGCGACCAAGAACAGATTTTCAGCGACCAAAATTTTGGTCGCTGATAACGCAATTTCTTGTAGTGACAAGGTGTATGTACATGAGCCCATACTCATGCACCTAGGAGACTAACATCACAACAACTAGATAACAAATCAACACTTAGTCACAAACATCACAAGATCACGATAGGAACAAGCAATGAAACATGGTAGACTCTACTAGTGTTACAGAAGAGATCCACTTACTTGAGGTCCTAACCTTCTTGACTTGGTCCTCGCGGTCTTCCTCTCGCAGCGTCTATCTTTGGAGTTTACTGTGTGACATTGCTATCCAACACGAGAATTAGAGGGTCAACGTCGAGTCCACTAATGGATTCTTGGACCTACTTGGTCAATGACTTAAATCATAAAAAGTGTATAAGCTTCGAGCCGGCCGAAGCCTTCACCTAATTTCAACCCAGCACCGAACTAATTTTGGTCACTGTCCATCACAATAACCACGCAGAATAATTTTTACAATATCAAAGACATTTCAAAACATCATAATAACAATAACTCTCGAGCCTCCAAGGCTTGTCACATAATACTTTTCTCAATGATTTCAAAAATTTAAATATTTAAAACCCCTACTCAAATGTCATTACATTTTACGGCTAGAAATCATTTCTTGGCCACTCGATTATACCTTTAGTAAACGAAGGTGAGAGGTCGTAGGTCCATACTTGCTTTGGTGGCGGTCCTGCACAAAGAGACAAGTCCAAGATACCTCGTCACAAATCTTAGCTCACAACTAAATTGTTATAAAGCGACACCCCTCGGTAAATTCGAAATCCTAAAACGACACATAACCGTGACATTTAAAAGGTTAACGTACTTGAAATATTAAGTCTCTCAATTGGTGTTTTAACCAAAACAAGTCGTGATAACTAAGGCATTTTAAATTCTTTAAACAATGTTCAAACCCATCAAGTTACTGAAACCCAAGCATTTCTAAAACCACGTTTCAAAAAGATAAATTTAAGTTCCCGCACAACTAAGCCACAGGTAAATCTAGAAATTCAATATTTGAAAATGGGTGCGAAATACAATACTTGTCCACGTTAAGTTTATCGTGCTAAAAACGAACTCTATAATGTTCGTTACCAATTTTTACAAACTTTGAAGTGTTAACGTGCTCAAGATAAACCGAATTAATTACAACCACTAGACATCTAACAAATTCAAACCCCGCAGTAATACGACCAATATGCTCAAACTAATTTTATTCACACATAACAATATAACATAGATTACAACACAACGATTCACAAACACGAGTAGCGAACAAGTTAGATACCAAACGAGCAACGATTCACCAATATGCGCTTGGGAAAGGCGGAGTCTTGGGTGTTGGATAGGGTGTGAGGCAGGAGAGAGAGAGAGAGAGAGAGAGAGAGAGAGAGAGAGAGAGAGAGAGAGAGAGAGAGAGAGAGAGAGAGATGGGGAGAGAGAGAGAGAGAGAGAAGAAGTGAGGAAAGAGGGGGGGGGGGGGGTGGGGGGGGGGGGGGGGGGGGAGGGGGGGTGTCGGTTGAGGTGAAGAGGAAGGGAAAAATAAAAAACCCTAGTGGGCTTTGGCCAAGCTTGGGCCAAAATGTCCAAAATTTGTAAATAAAAAAATAGAATTTGGTATAATCTCTCATAAAATTTTCAATCTGCACTAATTAATTGGACTCAAAGGGTTGGAAATTTAATATCACTCTAAAAAAAAATTCGATTTCTAACGAGTTCCAATAATAAATTAAACTCGTAAAATGGCAATACCCACTACATATATGAACGCACATAAATCCGAATTGATTGATTCTTAACGAAACAGGCCAAATTACAAAAATAATGGTAATTAAGACCAATTCACCATTAACTAGTCTCAAAACATAAATTGATTAATTGTTATAGCGACCATAAGTTCAGGTCATTACAACATATTTAAAGGAAGCCCTAGCTTCTGGGATTGCATGGTGCTCAGCCTATCATCAAGGTTTGGTATGTGTTTAGTTTTTCATGTTGTTGTTGTTGTTATGTATGTGTGTGAGTGTGTCTGTGCTCGGTTATTTTCTCACTTTGTGTACATTGGGTTTTCTTTGAATGCATCCCTCAGATACTCACCGTCACACACACATGGTTTCGAATTTGAAAATAAAACCGCGCACGCCGATTTCCAACTGATCGGTGTGCATGTTTCCTTAAAAAGATAAAACTTGATGTTTTCCCTGTAATAGCCGAATAACATAATGAATTTAAGCCGATTTTTGGTTAACGAATTATATTTTGTAAAATGGTTTAATTGCATGTTCATAACATAGGTTTTACAAAGATTTAGAATAACCTAGCAAGGGTTTGAACAAAACCCAAAACCATAAAATCACTAGCCAAGGAAGTCGAAATTTTGTGGTTGTTTAAGGTGTTTAATAACTTGATTCAAGTTGTTGTTGTTGTTTTTTTTTTTTTTCATGATCTTGGAACCTTGCAAACTGATTTTGAAAATGGTAATAATTAGCTTGAACACGGATTTAGTCTACATGGCTTTTTGTGAGAATGTGAGAGCAAGTGTTTCGAAACAAAAGTCCAACCAAACTAAGCTTTTCCTTGGAAAATAGTGGGGTTTTAATTGAAATGGAGGTAGCTCTTGTTGTAATATGTGTTTCAAAAGAGAGTTGAGAGTAATAAAGTGTATGAAGTCTTTAAGAAAAACTATAATCACAAGGATGTGTAATTGTGTAAAGTTGAATCTCAAAACGATTTTCCCAAGCCTAACCATAAATACAAGTTCAATGAAGTCTCAAAAGTGTAAAACGGGTGTGAAACTTAAATGGGCTTAGCCCACCCCTAACCCATTGCGAAGAGAACACCAAAGTAAGAAGTGAATTAAACAAGTGTTTTCAAACAAACAAAGGCTTGGACGTCCCTCAAATCCGAGCAACTTTCTTAAAAGTAGACACGACGAACACTACTACGAGTTTTGAAAACTATTAAGGCCATTTTAGGCCTTCACCATGTTTCAAGCCCAGAACTGTATTGGGCCTAACTGTTTTAAAAACTGTGAAGGCCATTTTGGGCCTTCACCATGTTTCAAGTCCAAAACTATATTGGGCCTAGCATATTGGAAAATGTGAAGGCCATTTGGGCCTTAATCTAGCTAGAAGCCCAAATCATCTTTTGGGCCTCGTGTTCAAGTCTAGGCCCAGGTGATTTAAGGCCCAAATCATCAGTCATGGCATGAACCTAAGTGTTGGGCCCCTTAAGGGTAGCCCAATCAAAGCAAAACCTATAAGAAAGCCCATTAAGTTCTAGTTGATTCTCTAAGCCAGACGATCTTAACATAGTTCGAAGATTTTGAGCAACGAGGAATTTTCTAGAAAGGCTTAAGTCGAGAACCAAAGCACTTAAGAGTTTAATTCCTAGTAACTCGCACTCGTGTCTACGAGACAAGAAAGCTAACGAGACCATGTCTTTTGTTCAAGGACAATGAGACAAGAAGGTGGTCAGAGCTCGGAGCAAGTTTTCGAAAAGATCTCGGAACCGCCGTAACGTCCACAAAGGTAAGTGGCGATGCACCTACGGCACTAAGTATACGTGTGAAACTATTTGCTATGTTGCATTAGTAAATTCCTGATAAATGTCGTGTGCTGTGTAGAAATTAATTATTAAAGCCAGAAAAAACCCTAGTTTGAACTAAGAATAATTGAAGATAGAAGTGTTCAAATCCTGAGCCTCAAATAAAGAAAATAACTGGTGAATAAGACACTTCAATATGAGCTTCGCTCATGCATGGCCTTCACCAGGTTCTAACTTGGGTGTGAGGGGAAGACCGGCGTTACGCCACGCCTCTAAACTTAATTTGAACGGAAGCAGTATTTATAATCATTAATGTTGCTAATAATCTACAAAGAAGAAAAGAATCTTTCTTAAATCCGTTAGACGCCCGTCGGTTGTAATACTGACAGAACACCGTATTAACTTAGCACAGTCGGGCCTCTGTCCGCGCTAGATATCTAATGGACCTTGATTTCTCAAGTCCTCAATTTTAGAAAGAACTTACCCAGCCTGTATGTGTGATTGCTGTGAAAACCCCATTTACGATCAAATTCAAGGGTCTTGAACCCAATAGCAATAAATTAAAAGTGTGGGACTCATGAGTAGTCCATTTGTTGTGTGTGTTATCCTAAAACTATAAAACACTTCTTGTTATACTCCAGCCTGCTGTGTGATCAGACAAGGAAGTTAAAATATAACCTTAATCCCAGTCTGTTGTGTGATCAGACAAGGGAAAAGAATCACAGATCCTAAATCCAGATACCTCAAGTAAGAGACGGAAGGACATGAATCTAAAATAAACCTCAATCCTCTAATGGAGTAGATAGAGGTACGCAAACATAAACTAAACACTATAATAAGTAATGTCGATGGTAACCGCTGGCTCCAAGAAACAAGAGCCCTGGCTCCAAGTGATAGAAAGCCCTGGTCCCAGAGGGTGAGCTGATGCCTCACACAAGCCTGTCAGTTTATATGAGAAGAAGTCGATAAGACTGCCGGGGGATTGGCTTTCTCTCCGCCTGCGCGCTAAAGAAATTGCAGTGACCATTAGTGGATCCCAGACTCAAGAATCGAACATCCAGCTCGAACTAATGTTAAACGATTATTGAAAATGTTGTGTGAAACTATACAGTCCAGAGAGGGCTTACCCTAGTAACCTCTCCAGAAGGACTCTAAAGAAGCATGGTGGGTCCATGACCCATCACAAGGCCTTGGCAGAACGAGAGGTTAAGTCATCCTCCCTAGCTAAGGTAAGTTGGGATAAAGTGGGTAAGAACTTATTGAATGGAAAGAGTTACCCCGAGGTGGCAGTTTCTACGAGTGAACGATATGAGGGACAAAAGAAGGGAATAGTATAAGTGATCTACGTTGTGACCTATGATGTGAGAAGGGCAGTAGTCAGTCTGGGACGGCTATTTCTCTCTATGAGTACTGATTACTGTGTTGACTTGTTGCATTTCATTTTAGAGTAGACTAGTTCGCTCTTACTGAGTTTAGCAACTCATAGGTTTCTCGGTGTTGTAGGTAAGAAGCCGATGAAGTCAAACGAGTAAGAGCTGGCAAGGGATGATGTATGTGGATTCTGTTGAAGATGAAGACTCGTGGCAAAGTTTTCCGCCTTTTGTCGTATTATGAATAGTATAGCTTTTTGATATTGGAACGCAATCTCGAGAATTTCTAAGAATTATTATAATTTGTAATATTATGGTTGTGAACTGTATTTGAACAACCTAAATGCTTGAGTATGTGAATTTTAAATTAAAGACTTCCGCAGTATATAACCTATATATATATATATATATATATATACAAAATTTCCGTCTTTAATGTTTTAAAAAAGTTAAGAGAGTATGAAAAATGGGTTTGTACTCGCCTGTCGCGGCTTCGGCCGAGCAAGCGGGTCGTGACAATCTTAAACCTATTTTTGAAGGTATTTTTAGCACTGACCATTCTCGAACTGCACGTAGCTTTGTTACAAAACGACACATAGTTTTCACGTTCATTTAAACACGACTAAAAATGTTGTAGTTTATATTTGACTTATATTATTGTAATAAAAATAATAAAAGAAATAATAAAGAAACAAATTATGGAATTATTTATTTCATTAGCATCATACGTTCGAAAATCGGGGTATCAGTGATGAATCTTTGATGTCCAAAAAGAATTAATGAAGAGAGAAGAGATAAGGAAGTTTTAGCAAAAATAAAAAATAATGAGACAAGGACCGAGGACGTAGAAATCTAGTGGTAAAACATAATTATAATATATAGTAAGTAACAAATGAAAAGTTTAAGAATATGAAAGGCTTTCTTTTTTTATGTGATGAACTGACAAATAATTATCGGATGGACTTATAGTGAAATTGAATAGAGGTATTTGGACAGAGATCTCTGGGTCCTGAACTGATCACTCTCTTGCATGTATTACGGGGAAAAGAAGAAAACACACAATTTGATTGAGTATTGACAAATGACAATTCATAGTCAAAAGCCTAAACGTTTGAATGTACATAAAAGACTCCAAATTATCCAAAAACTTCATCCCTAAAAGGATTTGCTCCCAAGACGCTCAAAACTCACACCTTTTTCTACAATTGACTTTTTAACATGAAAAATTGGCGACCAAACTACTTGAAAAGGAATTCACAAATACAAAGGTACAGCTTTAACACAAAAGAACAAGGGTCTTTTTTTACTTCAAATATATGACAGATGACAACAGTTTCCATTGAACTTCAGAGGAGAATTGCACTCGACGAGTCGAATAAGTTACCACTATGTTCACCTTTTCCATCCTTCTGTTTGTTGTACTTATATGATCAGATACAAGCAGCAAATCTTCGCTTCATGTTTTACGGATCGTCTTCAACAAGTGCCACACTGTATCCATGCTTTAGGTCTGTGAAAATACATTGCCAACATGCCTTGTTATGGTACTACAAGCAAGTTATATATGTAATGTAAGTTTGAACATAGATAAACCATAATTTTCAAGCCAAGATTGTTTTAGAAGCATGACATGGAAAGCAACACAGCCAGCACAAAGTTCAAATTGCCATTTTGTTTTTTTTTTTTGCGACAACAAAGTGCCAAAACTCTAGTGACAGTTGATGATATAAATATTAATGCATAACAGAATAATTAAGCCCAGAATATTATTCTCAGAATGGCTTTTCCATTTTACAAGGAAAAGAAACAAGAACAAAACACAACATAATTATTCACATATCTAGTTTGGTTTTACTAACAGTTAAGGTCTTAAGGATTACTACTGGCCATTACAAATATTGCTTCTTTCATGAATGGATTTTTACAAGATAAAAGTGTAATTATTATTTGTCTTTATGGCACATAATTAGATTCTCATTTTATCCAATCATTTTTTAGGCAAGGGACATCAGATTTTGGGACAAAATGCAAATTGAAATTTTAGAGTACCTTTACCGAAGGCTTATCGTATTTATCCTTCCTCTCGTCCTCATTCTTCCATTCACTATCGTCATCATCATCGTCTTCATCACCCATTGCGTCTCTTCCATCGTTTCCTATATCACTTTCACTTGCCGTCTCCCACTCAGAATCATCACTTTCCTGGCCATAGACGTCGCCAGCATCACCCTCACAGTGGACGCCACCGTGTTTGATCGCTGCCTCTCTAAACAACCAAGCCGCACGCATTTGCTTCTTGACCAGTCGCTCGGCATAGTCAGGGACCTTATTTTGCCGCAGCGATAGATCGGGATCATTTGATTGAGAGCACTCATTTATGAACAGAATGGCATCCAACAAGCTCTCCTTTGCTAGCCCTAGCATGTCATAAGCCTGAGCTCTTCTCCAAAGGCTCTTGGCGTGACGGTTAAGCGGGTTGTGAAGACAAAGTGCACGTGTAGCATCGCTTATTGCAGCCAAAGGTTGTTGCAACAGAAGATAACACTGAGCACGGTTACTGTACAAAACAACTCTCTCTTTTTTGGATCTCACCGGACACAATGCCAATGCTTCCGAGTACTTCGACGCAGCTCCAGCGATATTTCCTGAAGAGAAAAGAGAATTCCCTTCAAGCTTGACAACAAGCGCTGCTGCCTGTTTAATATGAAGGTCTTCCTTTGGCATGTTCTTTTCCCATTTCAATCTCTGTCTGGAACTTAATAGCTCCTCAATCAGTTCTTTTGTTCGACTACTTGGAGCATTACGTCCCGTCCCTTGTGACTGAATACATTCCTGAAGCACACTTGCAATGGAATCCCCAAGCTTCTTGTGATCACCGAGCGTGGAGATCTCAGCCAGATCGACAAGTGCAGGTACTGCCTTATCAATCACCTATATAATGATTTTATAACCAGCATCAGCTACCGCATTTGCAAAGTTTATGCAAGATGCCAAAAAAGAAATTATTTATACGATACAAGGTGAAAGATAATTATTTGATACAGTATTAGAAATAATTAGAACGAGTCACAATTAACCAGCTTTTCTCCAAATGCTAAAATAAACAAGCCAGCAGTCACATGTTTAAATATTCAGGATTCCCTATGAACTTTTTACCCCAGTAGAAAATTGAAAAAAAAATATATATATATATATATAAATAACAAAAGAAAGAAAACGCGCAAATAGGGGTTTTTCTTTTTTCTCTCATCCAAAGGGAAGTTTTTTTTTTTTTTTGCATGCGAAAAGAGGGTTCCACGAAAACATAGATACAGATAATTATATAGCACATCCAAGTTTCCTACACATGATTGGATCGTTTACTTCAAGAAAATCGACAAATGCAAAACTAGGCCAAGGTAAATAAAATGGAAATCTTGAAGCCAGCAAATTACGCAGAAATTTTCAAAAAGCCATTTTGTTAAAAGAATTATATAGCCATTTGTTTAAAAATACGTCAAAAGCATTAGCTTAGAGGCATAGATACCTCACCTTATGACATGTACTTGGGTCTTGAAGCAACCAAAGAAGACAATCGATTGCCATGTATTGCCAATCATCAGATGACCGAGCGATGTTACATAATGATTCAATAATACCAGGACAGCCAGCAACAGGCCCTCTCCCCAGCTTATGGTGGCAAATTGTTCTCAACAAGCCAATACCAGCTGGTGAATTCTCATTCACAAGCCCACCCCACATGCCAGGTAGTTTTACCAAGAACTCAGGCTTGCAGATCGTTGGAAGAAACTCCGGTTTAAAAGCAAAGCAATTGATGAGCTGCAACGACCAGCATTGCAACTGACTAGCCCACTCCTCTGCCTTCCTCGATTCCATTTCAACCCCTCCCATGCCACGTGTGAGTAAATCACAGTGATAGCTTAGCCTTCTATCAACATACTGATAAAAATGCGAGTACACAATCTCTAGAGAGCTTGTTGCCAGTTGAATAGAAAGCTCAAGAATTTCACCATGACTAGCCACAGCAGGAAAAGTACTGGCATATGTTGCTAAGTGTCCTAAAGCTCGAACAGCCACTCTCTGCTCGACCCAAGTTAATCTCCCTCTCAGAAGTTCAACCAATGGAGGGATAACCCCCGCATGGACGGCACTTTCTGCAAATTCTTCCATGTTCATGGTATAGGATCCGATAATATGTGCCGCATAATAAGGGATGTATATATTCTGGTCATGAGAAAGCCAGCGACGATTCTTTAAACCCTTCCATACGAGCGCAGACATGCATTCAAATATCCCCAACTCAATGAACTCAGGGTCGTTTGGGTGTGCCATCGCGGTGTTCCAGAGACCACTAATAGGAAGAACCTGACCATCATCATCCTGTGTGGGGAGTTCTCTGAAGAATTTCAAAATGCTTGCTCGACGTTTACTTGGATTCCCTTCTTTCATGACGCAGAAGAAGCAACCGGGGTAGGGACAGTCAGAAGACACTTTATCCATGTTCAAATTGCTAATACTCGATATTCATATAGCATCAACGGAACCCTTCAGTGGCTGACTAACCCTATGAGCATGTTAATACTGCACGAATTGGAAAGCCCACTTAGAATTGACCAAGAATCTAAATTCCAAGACAACATAACAGTAAGCCATGGACAATAAAAATATTAAGGATAACTTTACAATCTCAGTATTTCACTTTGACAATTAAGGTTACGCTAAAAGTCCCCAAGCATTAAAATGCTTAAAAATTTCAAATCAATATTTATTCACATCCGACAGACACTAATCCAATATACATTTTCATAACATACGGTAGAGAATTCTCAACCTCCTCTAAAACGCAACCACATTTGAATAATCTAACGATCAACCTAAGGACAAAAATATAATGGCCAAATTTTTTTTCCCACAATCTAAGATTACCTAGTTAGTTCAATACCCTTTTCACTAAATCATCCATTTCTCTAGCTGCAATAAATAAATAAATAAATCAAATTCTAATTTTCTATGCTATCTCACAAAGATTTCAAAGTCTACAAATAACCCGAGTTTAGTTCATACCAAACTTAACCACAAAAATCTTTCTTTCTTTTTTCTTTTTTTTTTTTTTCCTTTTCCCTTTCCAAGGAAAAATCGCCATCAAACTCCTAAAGCCCCCCACGTAAATTTCCAACAAAAAGACAAACAGAGCAAAGTAAATAAATAAATAAATAAAAATCAATTCCCACTAATGCCGCTAAAATATATTGCCCAGAAACGTTTTATTAGCAAAACTGAAATCTTGCATATTCAAGCGAATATATTTTCAAAAGAAACAGATCTAAAGTAGAGAACTTTTATAAGGTACAAACTATAATTACCCATCACTCGACTCGCAGATCAAAAGAACGAAACCCTAAATAGCATAGACTTCAAAACCACAAACAAAAAAAGCCAAAAACAAAAAGAAAAATTATTTTATTAATTTTCAAATGAAACAGGAAAAGTTGAGATTTTGATGAGATTACCCAGAAAATAAACGAGCTCTGAAGTTGGGGTTGTAAGTTGAGATTAAGAAGAGAGAGCTCTGTGAAGTTTGGTCAAGAAAGAACGAGAGAGAGAGAGAGAGAGAGAGAGAGAGAGAGAGAGAACGAAGTTGAAGAGAGAGTGAGTGTGTGTGTGTGGTATAATACGACGACGTTTTGGCTCTGACAGACGGACAAGATCGGTCGTGGCAACGGTTTCAAGTGTAGTTGCACTGTTCAAACTTTTTAAAGAAAGAAAAGACTAATGAAAGCACAAACAATGAAACAATTGCCATTCCTTTGCCAAAATGTTCCCGCTGTCAAGTCAGCGTGGCAACCACTTGCCAAAGACTCACGCGCGCGTTATGTAAGAATTAAAGGACTAACCCTTGTATGGTATACCCATTTTATTCGTCCTATTTTATTTTTTTAATTTTTTTAAATTCATATATAATTCATCCTAATTCATTTTATTTTTTTTAACTATTTTTTCAATTTTTCTAATCCATATATAATATTCTTAAATCTCAACTATTTATATCACCTTAAAATTCACAAAACCAAACTATTCCGTAACCATTTCAAATCATTTTACAAATAATTTCAAACCATTTTTCAACTTATTTTTTCCATTCCAAAATATAGAATTGAATGACTAGAATGATCTCTCTAAACAAGGGATAAAATATTAGTTTATTGAACATGAGGGCCAACGTGAATATATGGAGGATTCTCAATCGACCACAAGAAACGATTTTAAAAAAGAGAAATCACACATTATATTCAATTTTTACCACCTAATTTAAATTAACACTCAATCTTTAAAAAATATAATAAAAAACCCAAGTGATTAAATTACTTACAGAGTGATAAGTGTAGTAATTAACTTAGTTACCAAAAATATGTGCAAGTAATTAACGAATTGACTAGTTATTTAATTACTTCAAAAATTTAGGTATTTATTTTTATTACTATATAAATTCTGAGTATTTTTCTACTTCACCCTTTTACGAATTGTAATTGAACACTAATGAAGTTTCATTATAACTAATATAGTTCTTACCGCACTTTACAATTATTTTATTATCAATTTTTTTAAAGACCGAATACATTTTTGTGTACAAGCATAACTTCTAGGTAAAAGATACTTGATTTTTTTTTCTTTTGTTAATATTTCAAGGAAAGGTGTGTTTGTGTGTGTGTGTGTGTGTGTGTGTTTTTTTTTTTTTTTTGGGTCAAGAAAAAGGGAATTCATTAGCGTCTTGAAAGAGCAATAGCCATAATTGGGGGCACCTCCCAAAGGTTTACGATTCCCGATTGCTTGGCACATCTTACCCAGCGACTTAAGGAATCAGCCATCTGGTAATAATCTCGACTAATCCACAAGACTCCGAACGACAACAAGTTATTCTCGACAAGATTATAAATAGGTCCGGCCTCTCAAAAGAAAGGTACATCCTCAACAAGCAGCATCTTCATAGCCATAAGACAGTCTGTCTCTAAAACTATATCTTGCAATTGGTGACAGCGAGCAGCTTGAACACCAAGCAGAATGGTCGCCATTTCAGCATGGAAAGTTGACATTGAGGGGGATATATTGCACTTTGAACAGAGTTGGAGTCCCTTTCCACTACCGAACTATAACTCCCAACCCAGCAAAACCTTCAACGAAAAAGCCATCAACATTTATCTTATACTGACCAACCTGGGGTCTGCACCAACGTTGGCATGATGTTACTGAGCAGCGTGAAGGATCTGACAACCCGGATTCATTATCCAAAAGTAAATCCCGATACTTTCTAAACTGACCAAACATCTCATTGATCTGAAGTGCCATTTTTCTCTGGTCAACTGGGACATTGTTGAAGAATAGATCATTCCTCACTCTCTAGACTGTATCTATCAATGCAGCACCAAACATAGCCATCTCATCACTGCTATTTCAAGCATTGACCCCTTCAAGAACTCCTTGCCAAAGATGTTGGCCGACGTAAAATTCAGCCATAATCTCCCCCAAAGATGATTAACAACTTCGAAGTGGAAAAAAAGATGTGCAAAAGTTTCATGCTCGCTATTACACAATACGAACATCATATTTATGGGTAACAACACCTACTACAATCTAGTCCTGAGAGGGAGGGCATCTTGTCCTATCCGCCCTAACAACATTTGTACCCACTCCAGTAACTTCAGCTTCCACAAGGCTCTCCAACAAGAATCATTATTGTCGATGCGTGCGAGCCGTAATAATCTATCTATAAGCATCTTTAACTAAAAGGCTACCATCACAATTATGCATCCACACAAGTATAGACGTAGCCAAAGACGGGAGGAATTAAATTTTTTTAATGAAAGCAGTGGTTTCATGATAAAAAAATATGTTGTAATATCTGCACATTCCGGGTTCGTGTTCCTTCCACGAAGAGGTCTGCTAAGGGTATACATCGGTCGATCGGTCGGTTACCGACGTTGTTTTTTCCATACACAAGCTCGGTCGGATATTAAATCATCACTTCCGATCTCCGACCATTGAAGACTCGGGCGGGAGACGGTCGGGTGCGTTCGGGTGGCAGTCAGGTGCGGTCGGATGGCGTTTGGGTGGCAATTGCATTCAACTGTCAATCTCTGATCAGTGCCCACCATTAAAATATCGAAAATGTTGAAGCAACCATGAACCATCCATGCCACACCACGCATCAGCATTTCACCATAATAAATAGCTTTATTATACATCTAATAGTCATACTATATATACACGCATCAATCCATATACATAGATATCAAAAGCCATCTCAAAGACTCAAACACACAGCAATATTTAAAAAAAAAAATTAGAAACAGAGACGAAGAAGAAGCAAGTTGAATCTGGTTGATTCGCCATTGCTGCGACACCACCATCACTGGTTCGCCGTCAGTGAAGAAGAAGTAACGTCGAACTTCGATGGCGGTGCCGAGGAATCTTGGCTCGAGGAACGAGGAGGTCGGCGTCGGGATAGAGGACAACTCACCGACGTAGAGAGAAGGAGGACAAAGGAGCAGAGGATGATGGAAAATGTATTCGAACTCTTACTCCCTCGAAGGTCTGCCATCTGCATAGGAATTTCCTATGGCAGAGGCACTAAAGGATTGAAGGAAGCTCGCGACTGACCTTTTTCCATCCACGGAATCCATAGATTAGTCCAGATGTTGAAATTCGTGCCATCTACTATAAGAACACTTGCTCCTTTCTGAATGATGTTCTTAGCTGACAAAATACTTTTCAATCCAAAGGAATCTGTAACTTCTGCTACCACCTGCCAAAAATCATTACGACCACAATAGTTAGCAAGAAGGAAACTCTCCCAGCCATCAGTAGGACCATTTGCTAGCTTCGAAGCCAATTTTGCAAGTAGGGCCGAATTGAAGTTAGAAAAGCGACTAAAGCCCAAACGACCTGACGCACGAGGGAACAAAGCACGTCCCAAAACTTAAGCACAAGGAATTTGGTTTTTTAGTATTTCCTAACCAAAAGAATTTTCCGCATAAGTTGTCCATCTCATCGCGTAGTGACTTTGGAACTCGAAAAGTAAATGTAGAGTATATAGGCTGGCTCATTGTAACCAATTTAATCAGCGTAGCTCACCCTGCATAGGATGAAAGCTTACTTTTCAAGCCTCCAGGCATCCGAGGAGCTTATCTTTAAAATTTTGAAATCCTTGGATCTATTCTTAGTGAAGAATAACGGGTTACCAAGGTAGGACATATCCGAGTGATATTCATTCATATTCAACTTCTCACTTAGTTGCTCTCAGAGCAGAGGTGATGTACTTGGAGAAAATAGAAGAATCAATTTCTTAGTGTTTTGCTAGTTGGCTAGACCGATTTTCATAAGTATGTAAAATTGAGATGAGGGAGGAGACATCGTTCATATTCGCTCTATAGAAGAGGAAAGTATCGTCCGCGAACATGACGTGTGTGATTGTTGGAGCCCCCTGGCAATATGAATGCCTCGGACAGAGTTTTGTGATTGTAATCTCAAAACAAGACGCGAGAGAACTTCGTTGCACAAAATGAATAGGTAAGGTGATAACAGGTCACCTTACCTAAGTCCTCGGCCATGCGAGAGGGGAGGTAGGGGGCTATTATTGAGAAGAATCGAGAAAGAGACGAACAAGACACTAAACATAACCCTTCTGACAAAGTGTGTCCTGAAAACAAAGTAGCACAACACATGTTCCTGGAAACCACATTCAATCATGTTGTATGCCTTTGACATGTCAGTTTTAACCCCCATCAGATCTGTGCCACCCCTCTTCTTCTTTATCATATGAACCACTTCGTGCACAAGGATGGAACTTTCTACTATCCAGTGACCCGAGATAAAAGCCGATTGAGATGGCGAAATAAGACGGTGAAGAACATTGCGTAAACGGTTCGCCACCAGCTTGGCTACAACCTTTAAAAAAATTACACAAGTTGATCGGCCGAAAGTGATCAAAAGCATGCGTGTCTTGCCTTTTCAGAATGAGGTAGATAAAAGTCTTGTTAAGTGCTTTCACAAGGAAGGATGTGTTTATTTTCACTATTTGTTGGCTCTTTTCACACTTTTTTAGATGAAATTATTTTATGGATAATTTTTGAAATAAACAGTTCACATTTTTTGTTGTCAAATGAATGACAAAAATTCATACACTATTCTTAAACCTTTTTTATTTGATATTTATTTACTATTTTGATTGTATATAAAAAAATGGTGTCCTATATTATTCAAATTTATTTTATTTTTTGGCTTATTTGCTGTTTAGCGATTTTTTATTCATGTTTCAAGAAAATGACCAACGATTTCAAAATTAAGAAATTAGTTATTAATTTACAAAGAACTAAGGGTATAAATGTAAAATTATAACATAAATATAGTTAAAATGAATAAATGAAAACAATAGGTATTTTCTTGAAACATCAATAATAAATGTCTATTTAATTAATAATCTTTTTATTTTTTAATTTTTAATTATTTCATTAAGGTTCCTGGTTTTGCTGATCGTAAGTCTAGGTCTTCAACGATTTATTTTGGATAGGAGTCTGTTTATTATTAAATGACGTCATCTTAGATCTCTATTTGCTTCTCATCTTGGACGTACTATTTTTGCAAGAGAAAAATCCTTTAGCCAGGACAATTCCTTCTAGGTTAACACTATGCATTTGCTACAATGACATCTATCTTACTTGCCAAAACGAAGTCTTCTAAGCAGAGCATTGCTTACACCATCTCTAATGCAAATGCTAGTGCCAATACCAAATTTGACATAAAAAATTATCAAAATGCTATATTTGACATATAATACTCCAATGCATTAGTGCCATTTTATATGTTATTTTTATTATTTTATTATAATTTAGTTGCACAACTCATTTAAAAACAATAAATATTAGTCAATAGTAAGAAACACAACTCATAATAGTAATGACTTTTTGATATTTTTTTATAATATAATTATAATCATAATTTAATTCACATTTAATGATGAAAAAGTACTCAATTAATGCTCATTTTTAGATGTCAAAAGTTGGCATTAAGCTATACTTGATGCTATATTTAACACAGAGTTTAACATTTGTCAAATTTGACATTAGAAATAGCATTAAATCAAAGAATAATTTTTCACTAAATACTATATTTTAAGATTGACACATCGATTTAGCATTGTATAGGAGATACTCTTATTCATGTAGAGTAATCTTCTGAACAAGACATTGTTTATTTGCTAGAGCCGAGTCTTCTTAGCAAAATATTGCATGTTTGCCAGAGAAAAATCCTTGATCTCCAATCTTTGACTTTTATCGCAATCTTTGACTAGATGTCTTCGGGCAATTTAACTATGAAGAAAAATGAAGCAGAAACTTCCCCAAAATT
Organism: Boehmeria nivea var. tenacissima; assembly: GCA_018132145.1. Classification (NCBI taxonomy): domain Eukaryota; kingdom Viridiplantae; phylum Streptophyta; class Magnoliopsida; order Rosales; family Urticaceae; genus Boehmeria; species Boehmeria nivea. Next base: position 2,608,288 of record CM030886.1, read on the forward strand.
GCATATTTTCAGCCATTTGTTAATATATTATTTGTCAATGTAGTGGTTTAATAAGCCAAAGATTTTATAAAATTTAACATCCATTAATGATTACAGCTATTTATATAAAGATTTTATAATTCTAAATCAACATTTATAATAGAATCATTATATATATCACAATTTTATATTGTTATGTCACTCTTTTATGTTAGTACAATGCATCATGAGAGCACTTTGTTGAAATACCCCGAAATAAAATCTTGATTATTTGTTTTAAGGAGCAACAAAATCAACATAATTTTGATTAAAAATTCAGCTCATATATATATTTCTGTTAATTTTAAATGGTCAGTTCATTTAACTGATCTGGTGATACATATCAAGTTCATAATCGAGAATTGAATTTAAAAAAAATTAAGGGTGAGTTGCAAAAATAGGCCAAAATTAAATGTTTGTTTTAAATGATAGCCTGTGTTTCAAAAAATTAAAAAAATAGTCATGTTACGAATTGTATAACAAAAAAGTGTCACACAAAATATAACAGATCTATAAATATTTGTAAGATATTATTTAACACTTTAAAAAATAATGAGTAAAACTGGAAGTGTTACAAAATATTTTACAAATATTTACAAATGTGTTATATTTTGTGTGACACTTTTCTGTTATACAATTCGTAACATGACTATTGTTTTAATTTTTTGAAACATAGGCTGGACTTTAAAAACAAATTTTATTTTTGACTATTTCTTACGATTTCCCAAAAATTAAATACATGACTGTATGCAATTGCTTAAACAATATGTAGAGATTGTGCATGCAAATTGCAAATCAAGAATTGTTTAAGCTATAAAACCTTCCTTGGCTCTTTCAAATCACCTCCAACCACAAGCGTAAACTCTTCTAATCGAGATGGTGATAAATCTTCAGTGAAAACCGATATAAACCAGTACAAATCATATATAAGTTATGGCACAAGTAGATATAGCTGGAAAAAAAAAATCATTATATGAAGAATAAAAGGTAAAACAGAGAATAAACAATTAAAAGCCAAAATTTTGGCCTAATGTATATTAAGTGCCAAGTACAAAAGATCATTGGACATATGTTAAAATTGGCGCACATTTTTAGGCGTCATATTAGAGAGGTTTATCTTCCTTTATAATTTTACCTTAATTGTGTACTAGAATATGATTGCTCTTTTTAGCTTCTTTCTTATTATTATTTTTTATTTTCTAAGGGTTTTGGAAGATTTTTTTATTGAAAAAAATACTCATTTGCACTTTATATTTGTGCTATTTTTTTCGATAACACCTCATTTTTTATTTTCGACATATTTACACTCTGAATTATGTAACTTAGACCATTTTGTGCCCCCTTTTAAATCCGTTAGTTAAATGATGACGTGACTCTAAAAAATTATATTTGGTTTATTTAAAATTTACACTAATACCTTAATTTTTTAATAATTTAACAAAAACAAATTAAACCATTGGCTCCCAAAAAGGATGCACACTAACTATTATGAACCATATCTTATCTAATATTCTCTTTTTTTTTTGGGGTGTGAACACAAACATCAAAGCCCTCTTCTTCGTCACCGTAAATCTCAAAACCACCATCTCATCACCATCAAAGCCCTCTTCTTCCGCGCAGTAACCATCTCCGACAGCGACCACATCTCTCCTCCGCGATGATGAGCCGCAGCAGAGGCTTACGCTGAGATCTGACCCTCGGCGGGATCCGCCACAGCCACGTCGCCCGGTTTGTTGTGGAGGATTGAAGTTAATCAGAGAATTTTAACCAAACTCAATTCAGAAGAAAGAAAACAAAAGTCAAAAACTACCCATAGTCAAAACCCAATTTTAATCAGCATTATGGCGCACGGCACCGCGTGATCTTATGCTCCCCGACCACTTTGACTTCAGCCACTATTCCACCCTCGACGCCTTTGTCGACGACCTCCTCGCCATCCTCGACGCCTTCTCCGTCGACCGCTGGTTCTACGTCGGTCAAAGCCATCTTAAACGAAGATGAGTTTGCATAATCTCTTAATAAATGAAAATGTTTACAGAAGGAAAAATAAAAGTATTAACCAAACTAGTGAAGAAAGGAATATATATTGAATAGTATTAGCATCCACCAAGAATAGCAATCGACACTGCACAACAATATTGTTGAAAACTAAAATCTGAAAATTTTTGGTTTCGTGAACAAGAGATTTCGTTTTTAATCCACAGAGAGAGAGAGAGAGAAAGAGGAGCTGGGCTTGGAGGGGAAGAGGCTGAGAGGGTTAGGATTTGTTTGGGGTTTTTTTTTTTTTTTTTTAAAGTAGTAAAGTTTTGGGTTTAATGGTTTAGTTTATTTTTGTTAAATTATTGATTAGTGTAGTTTTTAAATAAATCATAGGTTAAATTATAATTTTTTTAGTGTCACGCTATCGTTCAATTGACAGATTTAGACAGAAAATATAAAGTGATCAAAGTTATGTAATTCAAAGTACAAACACGTCAAAAATAAAAAATAAAGTACTATTAAAAAAATTAGTATAAATATAAAGTGTAAAACTGTAAATGAGTATTTTTTTTATTTTTTTATTTTCTGTTTTAATGCTATAGTACACGAGCGCGTGAATGCAGTTGAGAAAGGGAAAGGAAATGTGAGAGAACTAGGACCAAACCCCATGTACTACTGTATAAATTTTTTAGTATTATTAATATTGATTTGAGCAAAACTGTGTCCACTTGTTTTTGCTTTTCTTGTAGGTTGGTCCCATTTCCTTCCACGCCTGTTGTCTTACCGTTTCTTTTGAATTGGTGTTGCCAATTCTAAAGGGAAATGCACTTGCATCGTCAAATTTCTCTGAAACTATGATCACTATGTTTTTGTTGAGAAATTTACATCTTATCCCCTGAGTTTGTCAAAATTTAGCAAATTGCTCCTTATATTCCTTTTTGGAAATTTGCACAATGAATTTACAAATCTTAACAACCGAGTTCAAATCGATAACAAACGTAAATTCTTTTAATAACGTGCTTCTATAGCTCTTAAATCCTTAAAATTTAATTTCGGTCGACTTTCACCTTAAATTATGTCTACATTTTTACCCTAAATCATTCTCTCAAGATCTATTGTATGTATTCATTTTCACCCTCAACTTGTCAATTTTACCCTAAATCATGCACGAATTGCCCCTTAGGTTCTTTTATGTTTGGAGAAGGATATAATCCTATCCCATTTGGGTTTAAGTTCACGCATATCCCCTCGTTATGGGCGAATTATATATTTCAAAGTAAGTACAATTTTTATCCGAATCTATTCTGATTTAAATTCACTAATATTTGAAATTGAATAAAACTCCTAGAAATAAGCTTTAAAGATTTGCCCGTCATCCCTATGGACATAGATGATTTTTTTTAGATGGATAATTCATGGGAGTATTTAAATTAACTTATAGTTAGATATTCCTTTATCAAATAAGAATTTAATTATTGATAAACCCTATAAAGATAATTCTAATATTTTAGTTATATCTTATTGAGAAAATAATGAATCTAATCAATAAATTACTTATTTAAATTTAATCTCGATAATTCGTATAATTTTAATCCAAATTAAATAAAAAATTTATCATCTTTAATAAATCAATTTTCATATAAATAATAACTAACACCCACTTTCTAGCTTAACTAAACTACTATTAATAATGTTGTGGGGAGTGAAATTTGTGGGTGTGTACGGCAAAGAAGAATAGTGACCCAAGTCCACAGTCAAAGGCTTCCCGGATAGAGTCGCCTTTAGTGTGGGGGATTGTTTGGGCCCGGCTCGTCAAGTTGGGCTTCGATGGAGTACTGATCTTGGATAAGGCACTGGATTTGGATAAAGCACTGGTCTTGGATAAGGCACTGGATTTGGATAAGGCACTGGATTTGAGGATCGTCAACCCGATTCGGCGAGCCAGCAATAGTTTCCCCACAGTGAGATGCCGGGTGGTGAGCTGGAGTGGCAACCACGAAGGGAAGCACCCCTACCCTACGCTATGTGAGCCAGTATCTGCAAGAAGTGAAAGAATAGATGGGTTGTAGAAAACCCGATGATGGCCATAGCACAAGCTTTCCAAGTTAAGAGGTTAAGGCATGATATCCATGATTTGTAATGAAATAAGCCAAACTCATGCTCGGTATACAGAATAGTGGTGACATTATAGAATATGTAATAACTTAGCCGAAATGTATATTTTGGTGGTCAACTTCAATGCACGAAATATATAATCAACGCATGGACATGCATGAACAAATAGCCTACTAGCATGTCGAGAAGGTAATCAAATTACGTGTTGACGATAATAATGTGTATATTCACGTAATCAATCAATCAGTCAAACATGTATAATCAATCCATATTATAAAGAAGTAATTCATTATTAGCCAATATGGCGATTGGGTAGTATGTTGGTAGTAGTGGCCATGATCGGCAATGGGCGTAGCAGCCGTGATATGATAGAATGAAGGCATATAGCCAGGGTCTGAGGCCGTAATGTAATGAGATAATGGCGTATAACCAGGATTGAAGCCACAATTGTGGTATATAATTGTATGAGTTCATTAAACCATTATTAAAGGATTTATCCTTCATGTATATGTCAAAGCAGGCTTATCGAGGATTTTTATATCAAAATGCCCTTGTGATAATCATAGAAAGCCACACAGGAATTGGTCTCTGGGACATCATATGTGTGGGGACACAATAATCCACTCACAGCTAGCGGTCCATTTCGGACGATAAGATAGATGGTCCCTGAGGGACAGTAATGATAAGCGTGGTCCCGGAGGACGATAATATAATGGCTTGTGAGTGGACGAGCAAGATGAGAAGAAAGAAAACCAGCGGAGGATTATTCAAAAGGGCACCATTGATAGTAAATTCCTCGATTTACGTGATAAGACATATATATTTGGGACGGCTTCTAAGTCTACGTTTATGCACGTAATCAAATGGTATCACATAAGCATGTGAGGTGGGTCCTATCATAGTTATACTATATGACATGTAAAGGAAACGTTCGTATGATATTTTTTGACATGTGAGTATGAGATATCATGAATTAAGAAGGTAAATGATTTTGTAATCATCTTATTTCAAGTAAAGTAAACAAGTAAGTATATGATTGACATGAATAAAGACCTAATCAAGCAAAATATATTTTTTAATATAATCAGGACTATATCAAATAAAACATGTGATCATATGGACATATATATGAACAAGTGTATGATCATGATATGTGAATAATTTGTATGCCATGACATTTATGAATATCAATGATAAAATAATATGTGTAAAATATGACATAGTACGAAATAACCAAAGGATATGAACCCGTTGACTTTAAATGAAGTGTATAGGGACTCTTCATCAAACGGTTGGATTATTTACGTCATGTCATGGCGAAGTAAGCATGTCATGAAACGCCCTATTCCCGTTGGCTTTATGGAGACGCATAGGAACGTTCCACCAAACGGTTGTTTGCATCATGATGTAACGGGCCGAAACCATGTTACGATGCCCTATGTTAATGTGGATGTCACACTGAAATGTGGGGCCGAATAACGGTAACCACCACGATCTTAGGCGACGGCCGAAAAATGGCACGGTGTCAGGACAACATATGAGTCAAATCCTCAGACACCGACCGAAGTCACGTCACCGGGACAACACAAGGTCAAATCCTCAAATAACGGTTTTAGAAAATAGTTTATAACAGTAATGTAACTTGCAGAAATATAAATTACGATAATGTAAATTGCGGGAATTTAAATTGCATGAATATAAATTACAGAAATATAAATTGCGAGAATGTAAATAGCGAGAATATAAATTGTGAAAATATAAGGAAATGGTACAGTGTCGGGACAACACATGGGTCAAATCCACATACACCGACCGTAATCACATCATCGGGACAACACGAAGTCAAATCCTCAGATGACGGTTTTAGAAAGTAGTTTATAACAGGAATGTAAATAACAGTAATATAAATTGCGGAAATATAAATGACGATAATGTAAATTGCAGGAATGTAAATTGCATGAATATAAATTACAGAACATAAACAGCGGGAATATAAATTGCAAGAATATAAAGAAATGGTACAGTGTCGGGACAACACATGGGTCAAATCCACAGACACTGACCGAGATCACATCACCGGGACGACACGAGGTCAAATCCTCAGATGACGGTTTTAAGCTTTAAATGAATAAGCATAAGACAATGTGATAATGGTAGTATAATATGATAATAATATGCAACAGAATACGGATTAAAGCATGACATAATAATATAGGCTAAAATAAAGTATATTAAATGATAAGATAATAAACTAATATGTAATATAGGTTATATATCATGAATGGGTAAAAAATATTGAATAATAGAGTGGGAGTAAATAAGAAGTAAGGTAAAGAGAATAAATGAACCTCTTTTAGTTGTTTTGTGAAGCTTTTGACACCATGATTGCAAAATATTGACATATGACACTTATGGATATTTGGACAACTTTTATTAATGAGCAATCATGAGGTTATGGTAATGATTGAATAGTGGTTTTTTATGAGATCAAAGTTTTGGAAGCTTTTGGAAGAATGTTTAGAAGAATAAGGATGACTTTTGGTTGGTGATGGTAATGAAAAAATATTATTTTGATAGTGGTGGTAAAAGTGAACTCTTGATGGTAAAAGGAATGTTGTTTTTTATGGTGATGGTTTCTCTCCTTTTTTTTTTCCCCCCTTTTTCTCTCCTTTTTCTCTCTTATTTATAGGGAAGTAAAGGAGGTAACTATGGTAAGTTTTTTAACTCATTTGGTTAAGAGTAATTAACTTTAGTTAAAATAACTAGGGTTTATGATAAGAAGATAAGGTTATGGTAAGGTTTTTAACCTATGTAGTTAAGGAAATCACCCCCTTGGTTAAAGTAACTATGGTTTATTATAAGAAGATAAGGTTTATGGTAACCTATGTAGTTAAGAAAATCACCTTAGTTAAAGTAACTATGGTTTATTATAAGAAGATAAGCTTTATGGTAACCTATGTAGTTAAGGAAAATCACCTTGGTTAAAGTAATTATGGTTTATTCCAAGAAGGTAAGGTTTATATTTCTTGGTCACCAAGTAAAAAAAAAGACATCAAAATTTTCCCTAAGAGGTTGTTTAGGAGATGTGGATAAGCATGAGGATTTCAACCAATAGGGATTTAAGTTGCCAACAAATCACCATTTTATTTTAAAAATACTAATTCTCCACCCTTCTTTTCTAATGGTGGAGAATGGTTTATTTTTAAATATTTTAGATGGAATGCCACCATGGGTTAGCTTACATGATTGACATGGACTCATGTGGGTTTAATAAATTTTGTGGTCCAAAATGTGTAAAGTCACAAGTGTCACATGATTTTGTAAAGTTGATATAAATCAAATAGTGTCTAAATAGTGTTAAAAATGAGGTCATTTATTTTCTTAATCTAACAAACAAATATCATACTTAAAAATATGCTTATGAATTTTCCCAAGTAAAATTCATAAGCTTCTAAATATGATTTTATTTGTTAGCCTTACTTAATATTTTGGGCCTTCCACTCCATAACCCAATAAATCACCCCTTGTGGGCTTGGGTCCCTGGATTAAATAATTATGTGCTTTTTTGGTAAAATGTATATTTATTATTTATATGAATTTTCTAACAAATTTAAATATTAGCACATAATTATTTAACCCATGAGTTAAGAATTTTTTACCTTAGCTTGTTGGGCCTTGATGGGCCTCCATGAACCTTTTGATGTGATTTGGGCCTTGGTAGGCTTAATGGGCTTTGATGAATCTTTGGATGGGCCTTGATGGACTTTTGGGCGTATTGGGCTTTTACAGGCTTATTGGGTCTAGATGGGTCTTTATGGGCCTCGATGGACTTATTGGGTCTTGGCGGGCTTTTATGGACTTTGACAGGCTTATTGGGCCTAGACGGGCCTTTATGGGTTTTGATGGGCTTATTGGGCCTAGACGGACTTTTATGGGCTTTTTGGGCTTATTGGGCCTCGGCGGGCTTTTATGGATTTTGACAGGCTTATTGGGCCTAGACGGGCCTTTATGGGCTTTTTGGGCCTTGGCGGGCTTTTATGGATTTTTGACGAACTTTTGGAGCCCATACGACTTAATCCCGAACTTTGGGCTTGATTTTATATTTCGTTAAATTTTGACCATCAACAAATGTCATTTGCGTAAAATATTTTACCTCTAATGATGAGCGTCACATTTAAAAGTTTTAAAAATATAATTACAAAATAACGACAAATTTGAAGTTTTCAAAACATAAGTAGTTCATAAATTGCTTTTAAACAAATTAATGCACGGCGCCGTGGTTTCTAAATAAAACTCTTCTCATACCAAACAGGTCGATCTCATACATGTAGTTGTCACTTCTTCAGCATCCTCGCTTAATGTTCGTTCTCAATTTCATTCAATACAAGCAAAATAATGAGCTAAAAGCCTAGTAAGTTGATTAACACTTTTAATATGATATGCTATGTAATCAATCAATTATTTCCAACAAATAAAAAAAGAAATCCTTAGTCCTATACCAATGGACTTTTAACAATTTCAGTTTTTAAATTCAAGATTTCTTATATGCATCTATATGCTTAGGCCCGATTGATACTGCAATTGGCAAAACAAATCTCATAAAATGGCTCCATGAGCCTAGTTTTGGCTACCGACCTGGCCATAACACGATAAACTGAACAATATAGAGGATAGCTAGGCAGTACGAGCAAAACTTAAAAGCCGATGCATAAGTAAATATCCCGTACGGTCATAATCTTATACAGGGATAATAATTATGCTGTGTAAGTTGTACAGGGAAAGCTCATAACATAAATCATCCCGTATAAGTAACTTGTATTACCAAAGCGTGATAATGAATGTGATTTATGTAGTCTTAACCATAATCAGCAATATCAATAATAAAATCACTTTCCTGCATAATCATACAACCAATCCATTTCACAGTGAGCAATAGTTTATACAATTCAACCAACCAAAAATTTCTCATTAATCATAAATGAAAATAGTGCCAGAACGAGTGTCAAACTCATTTAATTATTACATTGCCTCAACAAGCTCATATATATAACTCAAATAACATAGGCACTTAAAATTGTATTGTTACATATCATTAGCAAAGATACCCAGATCATTACTCACTATGTCGCATAATAATTAACAAGCAACTCACATAATAAAACTCAATTCAATAACATGTATGATACTTGGTTGACGTTATAAGTAATCAAAAAGAGTTGTGCAATCAAAACAGATAACATAGATTGCTTATATTGCATGTGAATATCCACTTACCTTGTTCATGAGTTTATTTTAGTTATGTTTAGCAGTTAGATCTTTCCGAGATCTTCGGTATGCCTAAAGAAGCTTCTAAATTCAAATTTCAAAACTATGTTACTATAATATTGAATAATTCGATAATTGAAATAGAAATTAAATCTATTTCCATTTAAGTTTCATATCAATGAGTTAAGTCTATAACTTTGATCGTCTCATTCTTGTTTCAAATTTCAAAACCGTCTTTTTTTTTCCTTATTTTAGATTTTATAAATTTTTGGACAAAGTATCATATGTTTTTGTCATGCCCGGCCAAAGCCTTATCAACAATAATATTCGATTCTCATCACAGTAATTAATTGAACTTCAAGGTTTCTTCTCGAATTTACGTTGAATTTTTAATCGAAGAAGCACATCACCCTATCAATAACAATTTCAAAGGGTTTTGTGACACAAATACTCTGATAGTTCAGCGAAGACCCATCTATTCGAACTAATCAGACTTTGGGTGACACGTAACAAAGGCAGTAACTTAGCTGTGGCTTGAGGCGTGCGGCTTAACTAGGACCGACAATAGAGGAGACATAGCAGAGTCGCCCCACATGCGTAAGTAAGGAACAACGACACTACAAGGATGGCACATCCTATGATGCTATTTGCGGAGGGCCTCAAGATCGTAGATCTTGGCAGTGTGCTCGGGAAAGGGGCGCTGCCACAGAGGATATCGGCAAGGCGAAGTGGCGTGGTTGCATGCGCATGACCTCACGCACTCGCGATGGAGTTAGAGGAAGCCGACAGCGCTATCGCGGATTCAGGCTGCGGGGTACACGCGGTCACGAGAAGTTTGCTACGAGGATGGAGTCGGGGCTGTGGATGTAACGCCCTCCTATTTTATCTTTTAGTTTACGAACATATTAATTTATCAATTCTTTTATGAGGTTTAGAACTTAAGTTTTTATGTTAATTTGATGAGAATGTGGCGTATTTTATAAGTTAATATTTTAACTTTTTTTGGGAATTAAATCTTAGGAAAAATTCTTAAATAATTCATTAGTTTTACCAAACTTCTAGTTTTGTCGTTGAATTTTTTATATATCCTAAACACCCTTCAGTTGTTCAAATCAGTACGAAATTATCCTTTTCCGTTTACTAATTTCAATTTTTTTCTAAAATGGCCAAACTACCATTTGCATTAAACAAATTATACCATTTAAAAAATACATATTAGTCCATTGCAGTTAGTCCATTTCAATAAGGAAGAAAACATCTTCTTAGCAAGAACAAAAAGTAAAAATAAAAATAGAAAATAAATATATGAAAATTATTGACACGACAACACCACAAACTAGTAAGGCAATTATCTAGAAAAATCAAGAAAACAAACAATGAAAAACAATAACTTCACAAATAATGTCAAATAATCTACACAAAAATCCAGAATAACAAACAACAAAAACCTTTTTAAAAAGAAGAAAAAATTCTAAAATAGTCTCTGAGTTTTACGAAAAATTGAATACATCCTCATGTTTTTAGTAATTATGAAATGGTCCTTCAGTTTTTCAAATCAGTCAAAAACTTTCCTTTGGCGTTGACTAAAACTTAAAATTTTTCTAAATAATGAAACTACCCTGTACAAAAATCATTAATCGAACGTCCAATATTTTTAAAAATTACACTTATATCTAATATTTTACTTTTATTTTCTAATTATTTTTAAAAATTCAACTTATACACCCAATATTATGGTATAAATGCACTTTTTAAAAATTTTGGAGGTTGAATTAATGATTTTTGTAAAGGGTAAATTTGTTATTTTAAAAAATTTTAAGATTTAATTAACGCAAAAGGATATTTGTATAACAATTTGAAAATTTGAAGGACTATTTCAGAATTACTAAAAATAGATGGATGAAACCAGATTTTCAGTAAAATTCAGGGACTATTTTAGAATTTTTCCTAAAAAGAATAATAACACGACAACAAAAATCCAGATAAATTTGGAAAAAGTGAGCTCTTCAAAGACTGTAACCTCAACCCGGTGCCGGAAAAGTAGAAGGGCTAGTGTGTGGCCTCTGGGAAGTTAGCGAGCTCCAACAACTAGAAGCTGATGGTCGCACGGTTAGTCCACCAACAAGGCGATGAACGAGACGATGAAGTATCGCTCCATAACTAGTTGATCGACAACAGAGCATCGATATGCTTTTGCAAAAACACCACTCAAACCCACAACCATTAAAGTCAACACTCTAAACCAGACCATAAAAACACTTACTAATGAATTTAAAAACTTTTTCGATACTAACATGCTTCACAAAAATCAATTTTAGAATTATGGCACAGTCTTTCTTTAAATTTTAAGTGGATCAATATACAAAATTTCATGTTATCTAAAAATAAATAAAAATTCTCAAACACAAACTCCCTTAATTTGAGTCTATAAAAAATTCACAGAAGGGATTATATACAAAAATAGTGACATACCAAGTCACTCTCAGTCATGTACTCAGAGAGCTCCTCTTTGGCGAGCTCATTCTCAGAGAAGTCCTTGGTGAGTGTATTTTCTTTTTTTGAGGTCATGGCTTATAACAGACAATCCAATTCTTTCTCTAGCCCTCAGAGCTCCTACGTTCAGCTATAGTTATGCACATTTTAGATTGATCGATGGGGGTGGAAGAGACCATCGAGTTGCGACATCTAGGGAGGTCGAAGAGAAATGGACAGAAGAGCTCGGTTAAAGGTTGAGAGAAGGTAATTAGGGATACATGCAGAGAGAATAGGATGGAATTAGAGCTTTCAAATTAGGGGTTTAAAAACAAAAACTATTTGTGTTTTCTAGAAAATAAAATTTTGAAAATGAATAAAAAGAGTAAAGATATAATACGTTATTTTGATAAAGGGAAATAATCTTTTTTAGATATTAATGTTGACCAAATTTGAATCAGAGGATATTTTATATCGTTTTTAACAACTAAGGGGATGTTTAGGAATAATTGAAAACACAAAGGAAAAACTATAATTTTTCTAAAACTCAAGGATTATTAAAGAATTTATGTAAAATTTATTGGAAAAAATTAAAGAACTTTATTACGAGGCTAAGAACCGCTGCTCCATTACTAATTTTTTGTAGGCTACCCAAAAGTTTTATATCGCATGTTGCATACCAATTTCAAGATGTTAAATAAGCTTTCCCGCAATATATTATATGCACCAATCGGATTTGTAAAGAGAAAGTTATTACTGATAAAAGTTTAGTGCGCGAATATGTTAGTGAAAATGACATAATTTTGCATGCTGCAATGCAAAAACGATATAGTTTAACAAATTAGTTCTATTTAAACCCCAAGTGCAAATTTAGACACCCTTTGATTCTTCAAACACCCCAAACTGATTCTTGAGACCTAGAAACCAATAAATCACTCCAAGTCTTCAATGAATCAAATTCTTTCCAAATTTCAAGGAAAATCATATTATTTCTACCATATTATGATTTTTCATTGAGTTTCTAGTTTAAAGATTTTATTCTAGTTATTCGGGGTTTAGGATTGAAAGAACCGTTTTGTTAGTAGGTGTTCCTTGTTGGTGACAGAACACTTCCAAGGAACACAGGCAATAACTAAAACCGAGATGGTAAAATAAACGACGTGAACAGTAACAAAAATGCAGCAAATAATAAAATGCGACACAAGAAAATTGGTTACGCAGTTCGGCTTTTGCCTACGTCTGCGGGGCCTCGCCCAGATGACACGATCCACTAGAAATCTCAAAACGAGAATGCTCGGACTTATACAAGACTTCGACTCCTTCTCAATCTTCGTCGCCGTCTCCTCGTCACTCCTAGCGATCTACCCTTGACGAGATCCCCTCGCCTTACAAACAAACCCTTGACGAGATCTCCTCGTCTACAAATCACACATCCCGTGTAATCTCTCACCAATTTCCCGTTACAAAGTTCACTCAACCATATACACTCACCAGTACGGTTTATAGAACACCGTGTGAACACCACTCACCAAAGTATAAACATGAACCATAAAATAAACCCAGAAAAGTATAAAAGCACTCAGCTCTCTCCAGGTAATTCACGTGTATTTTTCTTCAAAATGATCAGATAATATATATGAGGAAGATGACCTGATGACCAAGAATTATCTCAAAAGGAAAGGCATTGATCCTGCATTAAAAACTTAATCCAAGATAATTATTTTCGGATCATCAAAGTCAACAGCTAATATCATCACGCATTCCAGCTCTGTGTTCGATCACCGCGTGATATATAAGGAAACAAATCTTCCAGGTCAGCTCTTTACACACAGACTTGCCATATTAAGACTCTGTGTTCGAACTCCGCGTGATATGAAAGGAAAACAAATCCTCCGGTCAGCTCAGCACACGCGGACTTACCAAATAGAGACTCCGTGTTCGAACACCGTGTGATATAAAAGGAAGCATTTACTGCAATATTCCTTAATAAATTTCTGATTCATTTATCTCCAAAGATGCTCGAAAATCACAATATTGAATCAGAATAAATTCGTCCAAGACAGCTAATATTAGTCATAGAAGATCAAAAATAATCAAGAGAAATTAAGAAAGATTTTACCAATTAAAAATAGTCAATCACCATTAACACTAACAAGGATTTTTCTTAATATTCATACGAAATTTCTTTAGACATATGAAGAATATGGTGAATTAGAAAGTTGTAATGCCCGCTTCTTGGTAGTTCAAATTTACTAGTTTTATGAGTTTATTTATGATTGAGTTATTTCATTATATGATTTTTTTTATGAGCATGTATTTGCCTTATCTGATTGATTTTGAGTATTTTGACAAGATGAGCGTGTATATGCTCGATAATTAAGATTTTGAATCAAAAAGTTAAATGTGATTTTTATGAATTTTATGGGTAGATCTTTCAATAAGTTTTCCAACGAGCTAAAGACCGTTAAAAACGGAGTACTGAGTCAAAAGTTATGATCCCGATAGTATTTTTAAATACCCATTTCGGCCTAAAAACGAGTTTCGAGCCCAATTTCAGCCTAAATATCTTTTTATCCGAGAATTCAAGTTTCTAGGGTCTCGTTTTAACTATAAATGTTTTAATTGGCAATTACAAACTCTTTCACTTTATCACTTTCTTCAAACCAAAAATAAGTTATTTTTTCCTCACTTTGCTTCTCCGACGAGATTCCAGCGACCCCCTAAATGGTCAAACATTTTCTCTTGAGTCTAGGTAAGTATATTTTTAAGATTAATATGTTTGATTTATGGTTTGATTAGAGTTAAATCCGGTTAGGGTTTTTGTGTCAGAATTTGGAGATTTTGTGTTCTTCATAGATTTTGATTAAATTTGTTGCTTTTTTTAGTTCTTGTGAGGATAAAAACATGCTTTTTTAGTTTTATAATGTTGAAAATGATTTACACAAGTTTTAAATTTTGTTTAAAGAGTGAGTTAAGATTTTTTGAACGTTAGTATTTTTTCTCAATGATCTATCTGTATATTTTTAATTACTGAGAATAATTAGAAGAGAATTTGCCGAAACTCTTTTAAGTGCATAAAATAGACTCACTAACGGTTTTTAGCAACAAGAATCAATTGAAAAGCTTATTTCTAAAATGAGTTATGAATTTTAAAAATTGAACAAAGAATCTGCAAAATTTTTCGAAAAGTGTTTCTAATCTGCTTGATTTCGGGCCTGTTTTTGCAGTTTTTATATTTTCAAAATATATCATATAATAGTAAAAAAAAATATGATTTTATGTCCTCTTGGATTTGTCAAAAATTTCATAACTTTTGGAGCCTTATAGAATAAATTATGAATTTTCAAAGCGGCGTTGTTCATTCTGAAATTTTGTGTACGTGATTTTAAAAATTACAACGAACATAGCGGAATTATCGCGGCACTAGTCACCTAACCTCAACAACTTCTCTTTACATACGGGTCGAGGTAAGTTCACTCTCACCTACACATGTTAGTTCAAATCGAGAAAAATCAAGCATGATGAGATATTGAATAACCTTATCTATGAGTATGAATATTGTAATGATTTAGAATTGAGATATGAATTTTGAGTTGATAGTAATGTTTTGTAATCATGTGCTTGTTGAGAATGTTTATGTTTGGATGAGTTAGAAGAGTATGAATTGGAGGATTTCATATTAATTGTTGATTTAAATTAGCTTATTGAGAAAAATATGTTTGTCAATATATTTATTTTTCTTCCTAAACGGTTAAAGAGGATAATAGTGGTATGTATCCGGCGGAAGTGAGTCCCTTACTTTCATCCGGAAGTGAGTCTTTTTCTGGATGATAACACATAAAATATCGGTGCTAGCTATCCTACGAGTGAGTTGCCAAGTTTGACGTTACGGTTAGCTCCTGTGTGTCTACTTAGTTACGCATATTGATACATCGCCACAGGGCCAAAAAGATAAATTTTATAAATTTGAGAGGAGATGAGTTTGAATTATTTTGTGAGTGAGCTAAAAATGAAATATGATGAGTATATAGTTGAGTTACGTTTATTAACAAAATCAAATATTATTTTAGTTATGAGTGATATTGTTTTTTATTATCACAGTTTGCTAGAGATGAGTTTTGTGAGAAATATGAAGTGTCTTAAGAAGCGTTTCGCTTATGAGTTTCTCGCACGTGCATATTAGAGGGATAAGACTCATGCTTGACGTGGAGGTTTTGTGGCGACGATGAGCGTGACAGGTGGTGTTAATGGGTTATCGGGGCCGATCTCGTTTTTAGTGCAATTAATATTTCTCATTTATATAGTATAGTACTGTAATAATCCTCTTTAGAGAGTTGGGTCATTACAAAAGTTATAAGTTTGAAGTTATTACATATATCAATTTTTATGCTCTTTGAATCTTTAATTGAACATGGTGAATGGTCAAAATTTTCTTCAATGAATGTAGGATTATTGTTTTTATAAAGGGGTTAGAAGATGAAAGAAGTTAAGAGAAGTTATAGCACTTGGAGTTTATAGAAATTAGTTTGAATAGTTCTTAATTAATTTTCTCTTCTCATCCACCATAGGTTTCCTTCACATCAATTTTAATTAGCTACCATCACCAATTTCTTTTGTTCGTAAGAAATTCAAATATCTATAAGTACACCTCTCACCTGCAACATGTTAGTTCTAAAGAAGAATTGAGTTTTGATGTCACGTATTATGTTTTGTAAAGCTTTTGTTTTATGTTTTTGATTCTTTTGATTTGGCCGGCTATTATGTTTATGATTACGAATGGAATTTTAAAGGACATTTCATAATATACTAAATTGAAGACCATTTCTACAGTGATATGGGCGTTTACAAAAATACCCCTGTGAAGGCCGTGTTGGCTTGGTTACTTTTTTGGTTTATACGGGTTTACATAGTTTTTTAACAGAGTTTGCCAAATTCAAAATTACTAGCTTACCCATGACAAGCTTTCAAAATGTCTAGGGCTTCATTTTTTTTTTCAAATTTTCCCATGGTTTTAAGAAAATGCCCAAATGCACCTTTAAGTCAGCGTTATTTTGATGGTATGATTCGGGGACAGAAATGGAATTTTGCCCAAATCCTAAAATGCTAGGTCTTCTCCATTATTCCCTCGGCTTAGTTCATCGCGCTGCTCCCATTTTTTCTCTCCCTCTCTCTTAGACCATCTCCAACCGTGTGTGCCATAATGCCATGATGGCATTTTACAACACCAAGCCTCTCCAACCAAATGCCATTTTTGGATGCAAAATTGCATTTTGGTATAAAAGTGAATAGTGGTGTTGCAAATTTGCAACACCACTATTCATGATGCATATTTTTTAAATTTATTTTTTAATCCTTTAAGTTATGAATATTTTCAAATATAACCCTATTATTAAATTATTGTTTATATTTTGAACAATATTGCATGAATTAAATATTATTTCGAAATTACAAATATAATTAGAAAATAATAAATATTTGAACATGAAATACAAACAAAGACTTAAAAACTTTTAAATAAATACGTACATTGAATATAATTCTAATCAAGGTAAAGATACGGTTAAAAACTTAAAATTACAAAGACATAAAAAAAAAGATAAAAATTACATATAAATAGAACAATTGGGAATAAAAAAGCCTAGTAGTCTGGAAGGCCAGATCCAGATCCTCCAATATTATCGAAAAAACTCCCAAAAGTATTACTTGACCCATGTTGTTGTAATTGCTGCTCATACCTTTTTTGTGTAATTCGTGCCTGTTCCGAAATAATATAAGCTCGTCGGTTTGGATCGGTAATACCATTTGGGTCTTGTAACATGATTTTGAGTTACATTTCCTTTTCTTTGAGATCCAACTTTCGACGTTGCATCTCTATATGCTTTTGTTGAGCATCTATTTGTGCCTGTCTTTGGTCGTTGGTCTTCTTTAGTATCTCCTTCGATTCTTCATTATCATTTCTAATTTTTGTAAACTCTTCAGACATGTTATCATGTACTTTCCTCTTTAATTTGGCTTTCTTCACTCCAATTGGTCGTTGAGATGACGTTCCACCAGATGTGTCATCATCTAAATCAATTGCAAATGAAGAAATTGTAGGACTGAATGCAGGGGGCTCGGATGTGGTATTGTCAGACTGTGATGACTCATTTACTATATTCCGTTGCCTACTTCTATTTCTAGCAGTCAGTACATTATCTTTTACATTTACAAAATCTTTGATCATATTTCAAACATGATCATATTTAAAACCTTTTTTCTGATACTTTGGGTCCTCCATGAATAATTCTTTAGCTCGAGCTAGCTGCAAATCATAATGACTAAACATTTAGAAAAAATTGTGTACATAAAATATTAAAAGTAAAATAAAAAAAAAAACTCACAATATCGGCATCTGAAGCGCCACTTGGATTCATGTTCTCTACTTGATTAATGCAGGCTTTCAATTTTTTCACTGCCGCATTTATATTTTGCATTCGACTTCTGAGAGAAGAACTATTACGATTCTCCAAATTTGACGGCCTTGCAACATTGTAGTTTTCCTCCACACGAGCCCAAAAACGGTCAACATTTTGGAACCTACCCGTGATAGGGTCTTGTGAAACTTCTAAATACGCTTGGCAAAGGATAATATATTCTCCATTACTATACCCAGAACTTCGGATAGACATTTTTTGGTACTTAAAATATACTTGATAAAAATGATGATTATAAAGAAAAGAAAACCAACTTATTGTATAGAAAGATAGGTGGTGTTAAGATAAATTATTTAGATATCGTATTTATAGCAAATTCTAGTATCATATCTACTGGACGAGTTAATTTCGATCGTCCGATTAGATTTCCTTACCCTAAACTATAACCGTCGGATTGGATTTCCTTATCCTCAATTATTAAATCATTATCTGCGTGCTACAGTATGGCACAGTGTCTTGTCATATCATCTGGACAAGTTAATTTCCATCGTCGGATTGAATTTCCTTATCGTAAAATATAATTGTCCGATTGGATTTCCTTATCCTCAATTATTAAATCATTATCTGCGTGCTACAGTATGGCACAGTGTCTTATCATATCATATGGACAAGTTAATTTCCATCGTCGGATTGGATTTCCTTAACCGTCCGATTGGATTTCCTTATCCGTAATTAAAATCTACAACTACTATAAAAGTATAGCTACCCAAATTAACATTTCATATTTCATTCTCATTTCCTTATCCTTTCTCCAAAATTTTTTTCCTTATCCTTCTATCAAAAAATGAATCCTTCGATGACAACCGAATCGTCTTCAGACGATGATGATTTCATTATCCCAACAATTAGCATGCCAGAGTTCGACGCTACTGAACAATTGATAGTTAATACTATCAATAGGAACAATATGCTCATCGGTCGCTACTCCGCCCAACAAAATATTGAACGTCCTCGCAGTGGCTCGATCCCGGGTCATGCAGTCATCAATCGCGACCGTGAAGCTGCAGATCGTATATTGTTTGCCGACTATTTCGTGGACAACCCTCGGTACAATGACGGTATGTTTCGCAGACGATTTCGAATGTCTCGTAATTTATTTCTTCGTATCGTTGATGCAGTAAAACAACATGATAACTACTTTGCCCAACAAAGTGATGGGCTTGGTAGACTAGGACTATCCACTCTTCAAAAAGCAACAGCCGTGTTTCGAATACTTGCATATGGTGTACCTGCTGATGCCACCGATGAATACGTTAAGATAGGTGAGTCAACGGCAATTGAATGTGTGAAAAGATTTTGCCATGCTATTGTCGAGATTTTTGCTAGCAGGTATTTACGGGAGCCTACAACCAATGATGTTGTAAGACTGCTATATATTGGTGAACAACGTGGCTTTCCTGGAATGTTGGGCAGTCTAGATTGTATGCATTGGCGATGGAAGAATTGTCCAACAGCATGGGCTGGCCAATACTCTGGACGTAGTGGTGCACCAACAATTATTCTTGAGGTTGTAACCGACTATGATTTGTGGATATGGCATGCATATTTTGGAATGCCAGGTAGCAATAATGATATTAATGTGTTAGAGTCATCTCGACTCTTCTCTAATCTTACTCAAGGTATTGCTCCTCCGGCTAATTATATGATTCAAGAAAATGAATATAACATGGGTTATTATTTAGCTGATAGTATATATCCAAAATGGTCTACTATTGTGCAAACTATTCAGCACCCACAAGGTACAAAGAAAAAATATTTTGCCATGCGACAAGAGACATGTCGAAAAGACGTTGAACGTGCCTTTGGAGTCCTCCAAGCGCGGTTCGCAATTATAGCAGGACCAACACGTTTTTGGCGCAAAGAAGTATTGCATGATATAATATCAGCTTGCATTATTATGCATAACATGATAATTGAGGATGAACGTGATTTAACTGCTCCAATTGAACAAGTAATTGAAACACCACCTGCTGAAGTTGAAAGGATAGTAGATGAAGATGCGCGATTTCAACAATTTGTTGGTCGATATAGACGAATTAGAGACAAGGACGCACACTTTGCGTTGCGGAATGCACTTATAAATCATATGTGGGAGAAGTATTCAAACTTAGAAATTTAAATCTATTTATTTCAATAAATGAAATGTGTGGTGGCTTGTTTTCTTTCTTTAATTATGATGTGTAATGTTTAGATTTATGTAATTTATTTGCGTATTAATTTTTTTTGTAATATTTTATGATAAATAAATCAACGTATTTCATGCAATAGAGAAAATATGCATTTAGTTTGTCATACATATGTTTTTTTTAATTTGTATTATTGGATTAATAATATATTAATTAACTTTTATTGTGGGCAATTCGTAAAATATTAAAATTATAAGGATTTAAAAATAAATTATTATAAAAAGTTGGTGTAAAAGAATATACTAAGAATATTTTTTTTGTTATAAAAAATGAAACTGGGTTGGAGATAACTTGTACTGTTCACTGCTGCATAATGCCATTTTGGCAGTAAAAAATGACATTTTGCCTCTCTTGGTTGGAGATGCTCTTATTCTGCGTATTCAAAAAAAAAAAAAAGCTCTTGGTATTGTCCTGCTTTCGTTTTCTCTGTTCGTTTGAGAAAGTTTGTGGTTTTCTTTTTTATTTTAGATCGTAGTTTCCATTCACTTTTGCCCCCTTTTTGCTAGTTTAGGTTTTTGGCTATTTGTATTTCTGTGGGTTTTTTTTTTCTCTTCTGTGGGTTTTCACAAAAGCCCCCTTTTTACCTAGCCGAATTTTGGGTCCTAGGTGTAGTGCTTGCAGTCGTCGTCCCAAGACTCCCACGACGGAGAGAAGACGACAATGTTGTTCTATTCGATGTCGGGGCCGAGCTGGATAGGCTCGCTGCTACAATCGCAATCCTCTGTGGGCCATCACTCCCGTCAGTCATCGTCCTTTCTCCTTCTCTGTCAAAGTCCAAATACCGCAAGATATCCCGTAAAAACTGCTGCCGCGGCCCCACTATCGTCACCGCCAGGAAAGAGAGCACCATGATTGAGGAAGAAGGCCTCCGCGAATTTGAAGACTGTGATACACCCATTCATCGCTGCTACTGCGTACTCGCCATATTCGCTCTCAAGGTTCATTCACTTCCCTCTCTTATTCCCTTAGTAGTTAAGCCTAAACTTAGATGATTTGTCAGTCAACTTTACCTCTTCTGTTCATAACATGATATTAGATGAGTTCAAGATCTAAGCGGGGTCGGATAGTAGATCTGGTCTCAGTGAATTATCATCTGAAAATGATATTTTGAAACACCGGGACGTTTTTTCGGGGTGCCGACAGATCTGTCTTATTCAAATATTAGTGTGACTTTTGGATTTGTAAGTTTCTCAATTTTTCTACCAATTTGCTGTTATAATCGATATGTAAACGTTGTGTTTTGGGTCTAAACTTTTGGTTTTTGGTTAGGGTCTATCCTTGCACGAAAAAATGTGGTCTTTGGTGCGTTTTGGTGTTGTTGATTTGGATTTTGGGGAAATATGCTATTCTTCTACAACGATAAGTTTTTTCTTTTTTTTTTTTAGTTTTTTTTTTTAGTTTTTCAATCTGGCCTATGTGACTATGTGTAATAGTTCTATTTAATTTATTATTTTGTAGTAATTTTGTGCTATTTTCTTATTGCTTTTTTTTACTTTGAATGCCAATTATTTTGTTGGAACTCTTCTGTGTTATAGAGAATCTTCATAGAAATGGAGTTTATTAAGATCTGCTATTGTTCTTTGAAGAAAAAATGTTTTTTTTTTTATAAGATTTTTATAAAAATATGGTCTTGGTGTGATATTGATTATGAGGATTATGATGTTACTATTTTATTTTTTGGTGATACTTTTGTGCTATGTTTTTATTGTCTATATCTAGGTGTGCTAAGTTTTTATTTATCGATGTCTAGATGTTTGTCTTTATCAGTTAAGAAGACTTCTTATAGTGGCTAAATTTTTGCTAATCTTTTCTCTGTTATTGATTCAGATTCTGTTTGTTCATTCAATCTGCAATTTTCGCTATTCGATTGTATATATGTCTTTATGAATGCGCTGACATTTCTGTAGATTAAATATATTCATGTTTGTTTAGCTCAAAATATTTAGCCACAAGTAGATTTGGTATATTGTTTTGTTATTTTGCTTTTAATTATCGATGTTTGGCTATTATTGTTCTGTCATAAATATTTTATAAATTGTTTTGATTCTGAAAGCATTTTTATTTTTAAAATATATATTGATTTTTAAAAATTAACGTTATATCTTTGAAGTTTTATTAAAATACAAAAATCTATGATTAGAGATTAAAAAAAAATAGTATTACATTACCTACAATATATTTTCGTGTCTTTTTAGTTGTCGAAACTGTATTTGAAGTATTATTTTTAATTATTACTTTATCTGTAGAAATATTTGCCAGCTGTGCATGCTTTCATTTCATATTAAAGGCGTTATTGTTCATATGCAAAAGCTAATTAATGCATCTTTCATACCTCTTTTATATATTCTTTTAGTTTATTTTTTCTTTTTTTTATATCAAATGTGATAGCAATGCATCATAATTGTGATATTTTGATTATATGTTTATCTTCTAAACAATATTTACTGGAATTATATTGTTCATGAACATGAATATTCTGACTATTATAAATGTAGCTTGTTTTATAGATTACATTTAATTTAAAATCTTACTATTTGTGCTCAAAAGATTATCGGTAATTTTTTAAGTTTATACTATTTTTTTTATGAAAAAATTTCTTTCCTTAGTTTTTCAATATTGTACACATGTATGGTTATTAATTTTTTTTTTTTTACCGATTTTCAAAGAATGGCTGATTTAAATAGGTTATAACAATAATTTTTATAATAATTCTTTATGAAATATCTTTCTTCCTAAATATTTTTCTTATGTGATAATGAAAATATAAAGTACTTTTTCTGAAAAAATCTTTAAATAAAGCTATAATACTTCTTTATTTTTCTCTTCAGCATAAATTTTACATCATATTTCTAAATCTCAAGCTGATACCAAATACTTCTATTTTTTAAAATAGCCAAATACATTTCTTCGTCTTTTCTAGAATTCAGATAGTTCTGCAATTCTTTTTTTACTGTTGTGACTTCTTGCTTTGGCTGAGGTAAGCTTTTCTTGCATGCTTCTATTTCAATTTGTTATGTCTATAATATTACCTATTTTACTATTGATGATTGTTTCTTTATTGGTTTGTTCTATGAATTTGTATTCATTAATCACTACTGTTACTTGACTTTAAGTTAAACGTTAATAAATGAATGAACTGTTTTTTTTTCTTTTGATGTATAAATGTAAGCAGTTTCTGATATTAATTTTATCTATGGATTGACATCTTTGTTCTTACTTTATCACATACTTTTTATTCTGGTTGTATTATTTGTGTTTAAATCTCTCTTCTTTCTTTTTTTTTTTCAAATTTTTGATAACATTTGACTATGATGACTAATTTTGAAATCTGTTGAGCAAAAAACACTCATCTTTTTAAATTTTGCCGCGAATTAAATATATTTTAGTTTTTATATTCTCATTAATGCTAATTATTTTTCTTGATTTTTTTTTCAACAAGAGTACTTTGATTAAAATCTATTACTTTTTAAATTTTGTTTATAATTTATTTGAGAACTAATTCTTTTTAAAACTTTTTTAGAATTCACTTGGTAGCTTTAGAAAGAGAAATTGTGTTTTGCTTCTAATATAATAATTGTTTAATCAAACAAGTAAATAATATATGTAACAACTTATATTGATATTGTTAGACATTTTTGAGTGATTGCATAAATCTTTCAAAAAATATTTGTTTTTTAAATCTGTATAATTAGTTACCACAAATATTTTCTATTAATTAAACATAATTTATAGCTTATCCTGTTGTTATATACTTATGATGATATGAAAAATAGCCTAGGTCAAATGTATCCATATTTACTTTATTTTACTTTAGTATACAATTATTTTTTAAAACTTTTAACTTTCATTCATTTTTTGTAACTTTTATGAGTATTTGATTTATATATATTTTTTCAGTTATTGAATGGACAAAACAGTAAGCACCTTCACCCTGTAAATTTTTACTTTTTATGGACTAAGCCATTTCATACATTATTGTTTAACGTCGACTATTATGAACTTTTTTAGTTTAATTTTTTTCTTAAAACTTTAATCTAAATTGGTGAAAACTTTGGATAAAAATAAATACAAATAGAAATAGGACAAACAGAAAAAGTTTGCCAACAAATATAGATTTTGTTTTTGTTGTATTATTTGACAAACAATTTTTGTGATTGACGAAACTGGTACAAAAATAAATATTGACAAATTTAAAATAATAAATTTGAGTCACCAGATATAAATATACAATTATTATTATTTCACAATCGGTGATTTATGTTTCTAACTTTATTTAGTTTATATGTTATGTTCAAAATCGTTGATTTATGTTCTGAACTCAAGAAAGATAACAAAATGGCAAACTCAGTAATACTTAAAAAAAAAATCAAACGAAGTAAGTAAATAAGTAGGGCATTGCTTAGGATTATTAACTAAGAAAAAGTTTTCAATTTACATCAATTTTTGAGTTTAAACAGTAACATAATAGTTTATAACATAATAATTTAACAAATAAAAATTAGAATAATATGAAAAGGATTGATAAGATGCATGTTTAAATAATTTCGCTGGATAATAAATGTTAATTAATTTTCGTAAATTGATTTTATTGTTTTTTTGTTTATTATACGATTTTAGTATGATAGAACACTTTAAACAATGATATAAAATGCGTATAGAACGTAATAATGTTAATAGTTAATTTTTTTTTAAGTTTGATTAAAAATAATTTAAAAAATATTTATAATTATATAAAAAAAATTCATAAAATGTTTAAATATTTTTGTTGAATAGTTAATATTACTGATTTTACATTGTATAAATTGAATTTTTTATATAGATTCTATAAATCAAAATATTGAAGAATTAAAGCGAAGGTCAATTTAGTTATAAAATTCGTCTTTACATAAAAAAAAAGTGAAATATTTCAAGAGTTAAATCACTAATGAATTATATATATTAATTTATAACTTAGTAAATAAATGCGTAAATCATGTTCCATTTATTCAATCAATAAACATGTCATAGTTCATCAAATTTATTTTTACTCTTAATGAAAAACAGAAAATGGCCACTCCAATTAAATCTATTAGAGCCAATCAACAATATAATGTCATGGTCGCAAGATTTTGCAGAACATATATCAACAAAGACTTTAATGCAGGCGATGTCAGCAGTCAGGATTATGTTTTGGTCGACAAAGAGGTAATAATTTTATATAACTTAAATGAAAGAAATTATTTTTGGCATTTTTTTTAATGTTTAAAATTCATCTAACTATCTAGTTATTGTCAACAACATGAAACTATCTAGTTATTGTCAACAGCATGAAACGATGTCTTGAAGGGTGAAAACTTTTAGAAATAGAAGTCTAACCTTACATCGTGCTGGTATCATGAAGCATAAGGTTTGTGCTTATTGAGAATCGTCCGCCCCTTCGAACCGCGAACTGTTCTAAGGCGGCGAAAGAAAGTTTCGACCGCTGGGTAACCTCTAACAATAAGGCCGTTGGCTTATAAGTTGGCAAGCATGTCTGATGCATTGCGAACCAAGTTAGAGGGCAAGGAGGCTGCTGTGGAGATCCTAGATGCCTTGCAGGAAATGTTTGGCAAACAAAGCGAGCAGGCTCGTATTGAGTTAGCCCACAAATACTCAAGTGCGAAAATGCGCACAGGGACTCTGGTGAGGGATCATGTCATGATGATGACTAATTACATCATCGAAGCGGAGCTCCACGGGGCCCAGATTGACGAAGTTACGCAGGTAGGTATCATTCTAAACTCCCTATTTGCAGACTTCATTCAGTTTACTTCCAACTATATTATGAACAAACTGAACTATGGTCTCTCCCAGCTCCTCAACGAGCTACAGACCTTTGAGTCAATCTCGAGATAGGGGAAGATGAAGGGATCGGCAAATGTTGCCGATCGGGCTTCTTCTTCCAAGGCCAAACCTCCTAAGAGAAAGGCCCATGCACCGTCTGGGCCAGGATAAGCCAGCTCGTCCAAGGGGAAAGGTCCCGCAAAGGATGACAAGAGGAAGAAGAGTAAGAGCGCAAATAACCCAAGCCCACAAAGGCAAACGAGCACCCGCAAGCTGAAGCTCCTGCAAATAGAAGTTGTTTCCATTGCAAGGAACAAGGTCACTGAAAGAGGAACTGTCCTCTTTATCTTTCTGAGCTAGAAGCAAAGAAGAAGAATGGTAACGTACCAAACTCAAACATACATGTATTAGAGGCATATTTTGTCGAGGATTCTTCCTCGCCCTGGATAGTTGATTCGGGGGCGACTAATCATGTTTGTTCATCTTTGCAGGTGCTTAGCTCATGGACGGAGCTTGAAGACGGAGAACTCACGCTGATGGTAGGAAACGAAGAGTCTGTTTTAGCTAAAGCATGGGAGAAGCTCGCCTCATCTTCGCAAATAAATTTTTATTATTGAATTCAGTTTATTTTATTCCAAATTTCAGATGAAACTTAATTTCCATTTTAAGAATTGTGTAAACAATTATTTACCATTTCTTTTGATAATAATGCGATTATTATTTCTCGCAATGATTTGGAAATTTGTTGTGCTTGTTAGGAATATGGGCTTTATGTTCTGCAACCCTTTGAATCTTATTATTTTAACACTGAAATACTTAGAGTAGCTAATTCAATATCTAACAAGAAATAAAAAGTATCTAATGATGTAACGACCCAAAACTCAAAACGGAGTTTTAGTTCCGAAAAATACGGATAAATTTGAATTTTTTAATTTGACTTACATAATCCAATTTTTAATACCGAGCATGAGGTTTATCAATCCTCACTATAACTAAAGTGGGTTTAATTTTAAACTTTACAAATATTGCATAATTTAAAATATTTTCTTTGCCAATGATTAGCCGATAGTCCACGTAAGATCTTATAGGTCGGTCCCGTATACACTCGTTATTCCCATCGTTGTCACCTCGCCCTTTCATTTCTTTCACCTTACCTACGACACGAGCACACTAGTGAGCCAATAGCCCAGTAATTAGATTAAATAAATAAGTTGCTAAGTGTACAGGTAACATACAATCAATAGATATCACAACACAATAATCTAACAAAAGGACGGACTCGATAATCGAGCCGTCATAGTCCGAAGAGTAAACGTCACTCTTAAGCAACCTTGCCCGCGAAGTAGATTTCAACGATATGGTACTGAACCTACGCAGGATACAATACCTGCAAAAGAGTTGTGACATGGAACGAGGTCGGGCTTAACGACCCATTAATCTCGACTCAAAAGTCAATCTCATAACTTGTTCTAATCTCACTCAAGTTCACAACTCTCTGACTCAGCTTATAAAAATACATGTGCACACGATTCACATCCAGACCCCTTACGGGTCGTTCTAAAACTTATACACAATCTAGACCTCTCATGGGTCGTTCTAGAATTCAATACACATTTAGACCCATTACGGGTTGTTCTAGAACTTATTCACAATCTAGACCTCTTACGGGTCATTATAGAATTTAATACACATTTATACCCGTTCGCGAGTCGTTCTAGAACTTTATACACATCTAGACCCATCCTCGGGTTGTTCTAGAACTATATAACTCTGGACCCTCTACGGGTCGCTCTAGAACTTAATACAAATCTTGATCCATTCGCGGGTCGTTCTAGAATTTAATACACATCTAGACTCATTACAGATTGTTCTAGAACTAATACGACTCTGGACCCTCTGTGGGTCGTTCCGAAACCTCACACAGAAAATGGCCTCGTCGGAGGATCTCGGAATCGATCAAGATCGCGGCACACTACATATTAAGAGGAAGGTCGTCTACCGACCTCCTCGAGACCCATCGGGTCGTTCTGAAACCTCACAAAGACAATGGCCCCGTCGGACGATTTCGGAATCGATCAAGATCGCGGCACACAACATATGAAGAGGAAGGTCGTCTACCGACCTCCTCGAGACCCATCGGGTCGTTCTGAAACCTCACACAGACAATGGCCCCGTCGGGCGATTTCGGAATCGATCAAGATCGCGGCACACATCATATGAAGAGGAAGGTCGTCTACCGACCTCCTCGAGACCCATTGGGTCATTCCGAAACCTCACACAAACAATGGCCCCGTCGGGCGATTTCGGAATCGATCATGATTGCAGCACACATCATATAAAGAGGAATGTCGTCTACTGACCTCCTTGAGACCCATCGGGTCGTTCCGAAACCTCACACAGAAAATGGCCCCGTCGGGCGATCTCGGAACCGATCATGATCGCAACACACAACATATAAAGAGGAAGGTCGTCTACCGACGTCCTCAAGACCCCTCAGGTCATTCTGAAACCTCACACAGACAATGGCCCCGTCGGGCGATCTCGGAACCGATCATGATCTTAGCCTCCTTCCGGGCCCGTTAGAAACATATGGTGCTCCTGCAACCCTTGGCTTTACTTTACATCCGATCCTTCCAAAACTTATAAGTGTCTCCACTCAGGTCGGGCCTTATTTCAGGCTGTTTCTCGAGTCTATCTAGGACGCTCACAGTGACGAGGAGAAATCGTTCGACTCGACTCTTCGGATTCCGTGAGCCTAGCTAGAACGTTCACAGCAACAAGGAGGAATCATTCGATTCGACTCCTCGGACTCTTTGAGCCTATCTGGAACGTTCACAGCGACGAAGATAAATCGTTCGACTCGACCCTTAATCCCCTTGCGTCTCTCTGGAATTTAGCTCATCCTATAATAAGATCTCAACAACAAATGTTAAGTAGTTTTATGTCTGTGGTCCCATACCCACCGACAGATAAGTCATACTAACATAAACACACGCAAGCGGACACACGCCCTAAACTAGAACCTGACCCAGAAAGTTGTATAGTTTTATGTCTGTGGTCCCATACCCACCGACAGATAAGCATTTAAATAAATACACGCACCAATACACACCTAAAAAACACAACCTATCATAAACGAACCTACAGTCCCATACCTGCAGGCTCGTTGCACAAAACAAGATGAACGTGATCAAGAGCCTGTATTCACGGCACTGGTAAGAATTGAGATCCATACAGTATAATAGCCATAATTTTATAAGCATCGTACGCTTAATATAATCTCAACACATTCATAATTTATTCAAGAATTGTAAAGTTTGCTCGTGCCACAGTGGAGATCCACTTACCTGAGGTCTTAAGCTCCCCGACTTGGTCCTCGCAGTTTTCCTCTCCGGACGTCCCTCTTTGGAGTATGTTGTGCGATACTTCTGTAACACACGAGAATTAGAGGGTCAACGTCGAAGTCCACTAATTATTCAGGAGGAAAGAAACTTTAAGAGTTGATGGACTCAAATGATGAGACTCTAGACGTTGGGACGACCAATTGTTCGTCGAGAAACCCCCTAGGTGTATTCTCGACCCGAGTGTCGTCACTTTATCTCTAACCGTCAATCCCGACTAATGGTTACGTCGCTCGATTAGTTTAGGTGAGAAAGAATTCCTTGGACCTAAATGGTCTTTGACTTAGCTATAAAAAGTGTCTAACCTTCGAGCCGGAAATCCAACAGAGTTTCCCCTGTTTTTTGGATATCCAGGCCGAAGTCTTCACCTAATTTCAACCCAGCACCGAACTAATTTCGGTCACAGTCCATCAC
Organism: Boehmeria nivea var. tenacissima; assembly: GCA_018132145.1. Classification (NCBI taxonomy): domain Eukaryota; kingdom Viridiplantae; phylum Streptophyta; class Magnoliopsida; order Rosales; family Urticaceae; genus Boehmeria; species Boehmeria nivea. The sequence continues at coordinate 2,638,414 of CM030886.1, forward strand.
AACAACCACACAGAATAATTTAACATAATATCAAGACATTTCAAGATTTCATAATCGCTAAGTTCTTGAGCCTCAACGGCTTATCACAAAACACTTTTCTCAAGGATTTTAACAAATCTAAAATTACAGTCACCACTCTAATGTCATTTTAGTTTGCGACTAAAACTCAATTCCGGCCGTTCGGTTATACCTTTAGTATTCGACAGTGAGGGGTCGGGTATTCGAAGTGCTTCGGTGGTAATCCTGCATAATTTTGTCATAATAAAAGAATCGAATCAAGCTTCGAATTTAAAAGCAAACACGATAAGAAGCACTAGAGACTTGCGACTAATTCGAAAACTCATTAACTCTTAAATGGGCAGAATTGCCAGAATACAACTTCACACGATTAGATTATATAATACAAATAAGCCGACATGATCATGAATCTTTTAAGATTATAAAACTAGTTTCAAACTCGCTAACACCACCAAAATTAACCCTCCAGACACTAAAATACAAACAACGCAAACACATTCTCACCATATTTTGCAAGGTTAGTTTCTAAAAGCGATTCCGCTTAAACGCGAACTTTCAAGTCCAAGCGCTAATTTACGCCACCAATAATTTTTCGAAAGCACACGATAGGTTTCAAGCTACGTTACAATAAATGTAATTAAAATGTGCAAGCCGACACAAACTTAAAGCTAAATACGAGTAATCTATCGAGTTTAGCTCAAATTCGAGGCTCACCAAGCGTGCAAGGTAGCGGGCTCGACAAAAAAGAAGAAGCGGCGCAGGGAAGCTCGCGTAAAAGGAAAGGCCGCAAGGAGCAATGGCGCGGAGCAGAGCGCCTTGGTTTACGCGATTATCAGACTTGGGCTCGCGTACGGGAAACTCGCGACCGAAGCTGGGCTTGATGAAGCTCGGCGATACAACAGCGACGACGTCGAGGGAGGGCACGGTTGCTACCCAGAGGAGACCACGGCGCGGCAGGGGTCGCCTGGGTCGCGCAGCTACGCGAGGGGGAGTTCCGGCGAGGTGGAGGTCAGACGAAGCCGGGGCGGCGCCGGCAGAGCGTGCGGAGGCCATGCGAGCTCGGGCTGGACGCTTGCGGGCCGGAGTGACGTCGGGTTGGGAAGACCGAGCAAGGCTTGGCCCAGAGAAGTCCGTGGGTTCGCGACGTTCGCGGAGAGGTGGCGGCGTCGCGTCCGTGCAAGGCTGGGCTCGCCAAAGTTTGGGCTCGCAAGGCTCGGCCCAGAGAAGGAAGGGCTATGGCGCTCCGGGTTAAGTCAGAGCGATGCGGAGTTGGGTTCTCCGACGGTGGCGAGTGGTAGTTGGGCTTGCCGGAGGCAAGGCGGAGGCTGAGCGGCGAAGGAGAGGAGCATGAAGAGGGTGCACGGAGCTGGGCTAGCACCGAAGGGCAGCACGCACGGGAGGCGGTGCGGCTGTGCGCAGCGCACGGGAGGCGGCGCTGGGCTTGTCTCCGACCGACGGCTGGGCGTGGGAGAAACGACAGAGATGGAAAGAGAGAAGAAAAGTTTTTGAGAGGGAGAGGGTGCTTTGGTCGGCTGATGAGGAGGATGGGAGAAAGATATGAAGCCCTAGTGGACTTGGGCTTAATTTGGGCCAAAATGGCCAAAAAATTACAAACGGGAATGACAAAATTTCTCTGTGAATATAAACTTCGCACACGTAATTGGACATCAAAACTTAGGAATTTTAATATCATTCCCGAAATCAAATATAATTCCTTACACGTCCAAGAATTCAAAAATACGAAATATAGTCATGCCAATTTCATAATTTTACACATAATTCCCAATTGACCAGAATTGACGAGACGGGCCAATTTTACAAAAATAGTCATAACTGAGGCAAAAAAATACAAATTGATTAGCTAATACAGTGATTTTAATTTTAGGCCATTACAAATGATGATCAAACATATCTATGACATCTTAGACTTGGACATATAAGTCTATATAGGATAAACAGGTTAACAAAGGATGGTCATTTGAGAGAACTAAGAGTCGGTTCTCTACCCATCTGTGAATCCTGCCTAGATGGCAAAATGACCAAGAGACCCTTCTCGAGTAAAGGGGAAGGAGCCAAAGAACCTTTGGAGCTCGTTCATTCAGATGTTTGCGGACCTTTGAATGTTCAAGCAAGAGGTGGCCATGAGTATTTCGTCAGTTTTATTGACGATTTCACTAGATCTGCATATATCTACCTTATGCAACGAAAATAAAAAACTTTTGTGAGAAGTTTAAGAAATTCTGTGCAGAAGCTGAAAAGCAATTAGGTAGGTCATTAAAGACCTTCCGATCAGATCGGAGAGGTGAATATTTAGATACTAAATTCATTGACCATCTCATTGAGAATGAGATAGTGTCATAGTTGTCGACTGCTGGTGATCCACAACTCAATGGAGTTGCTGAAAGAAGGAATCGAACATTGTTGGACATTGTTAGATCCATGATAAGCTATTCTTCACTACCAGTGTCCTTCTGGGGTTATGCAATAAGAACGGCGGTCGACATTTTGAATGTTGTGCCATCCAAGTATGTTCCTAAGACTCCCCTAGAGTCATACAATGGTAACAAACCTAGTTTGCATCATTATCGCATATGGGGATGCCCAGCACACGTGCTAAAGAAAAAGACAGGCAAACTAGAATCTAGAACAGAAGTGTCTTTGTTTGTTGGATATCCGAGAGGAGTGAGAGGAGGAATATTCTATAGTCCAAAAGAAAAGAAAGTGTTCGTGTCGACGTACGCTACTTTTCTTGAGAAGGACTATATGAATAACTTCAAACCTCGAAGCAAAATAGTGCTTAAGAAAATGTTAGGGACCACTTCTACTCCTCGTCCAACAAGAATTGTTGTATTTGGATGTGAAGAAGCAGGACATTCTTTGTCTAAAGTAACAAGGGTTGTTGAATTGAGAGAAGAAGAAGAAACCACAGTTCCAAGTCAGGAACCCTCGGAACCTAGACGTAGTGGGAAGGAAATACAATTACCTAATCGCTACCGAAAGGAAAACGAAGCAAACATCGTTGTATTCGATACGAGCGATGATGACCCAATCTCTTTCAAAGAGGCATTGGTCAATCCTGACAAGAAGAAATAGAAAGAAGCCATGAACAAAGAGATGGAATCAATGTATTCCAACTCCGTTTGGGAACTTGTAGACCCACTCGAAGATGTCAGGCCCATTGGATGCAAATGGGTGCAACAAGAAAAATAGAGGTGCCGATAAAGAAGTCGAATCCTATAAGGCTAGACTCGTGGAAAAGGGTTATACCCAGAAAGAAGGGATTGACTGTAAGGAAACCTTTTCTCCTGTTGCTACGCTCAAATCCATCCGTATACTCCTCTATAGCTGCCAGTCTCGATTACGAGATATGGTAAATGGACGTCAAGTTAAAATTTTTGAATGACTATCTTGAAGAAGAGATTGATATGTCTCAACCAGATGGGTTCATAAAAGAAGGCCAAGAGCAGAAAGTCTGCAAGTTGCTTAAGTCCATTTATGGGCTTAAGCAAGCATTTAAGTCTTGGAACCTAAGGTCTGATGAAACTATCAAAATCTATGGCTTCGAAGAAAACGTTGATGAGCCTTGTATTTACAAACTCATCAATAAACAAACTATGGTGTTTTTAGTTCTTTATATTGACGATATACTACTTATTGGGAATAATGTAATAATATTGTCAGAAGTAAAGAGTTGGCTGGCCGAGCAATTCCTAATGAAAGATTTGGGAAATGCTAGCTATGTTCTTGGAATACAAATCCTAAGGGATAGAAAGAACAAGCTACTAGCAGTATCTCAAGCATCTTATGTTGATAAGGTGCTAGCTCAATTCTTGATGCGAAACTCCAAAAAAGGTCTCTTGCCGACCCGATATAGAGTTTTCCTTTCAAAGAAGCAGTGTCCTCAGACACCGCAAGAAGAAGAGGACATGAGACGTATTCTATATGCATCTGCAGTTAGAAGTCTAATGTATGCAATGTTATGCACTAGACCGGATATCTGCTATGCAGTGGGAATAGTTAGTTGGTTCCAGTCAAATCCTGGTCCAGAACATTGGGTGGCTGCAAAACACATCATCAAGTATCTTAGGAGAACGATGGACTATATGCCAGTATATTCAAGTAGAGACTTTAATTCACTTGGATACACTGATTCTGACTTTCAGGCAGATAAGGACTCTAGGAAGTCCATATTCGGATCATTGTTTACTCTTGGTGGTGGAGCAGTAGTCTGGAGAAGCATTAAGTAATCCAGTATTGTTGACTCAACCATGGAGGCTGAGTACATAGCTGCTTCAGAAGCAGCTAAAGAGGCTATTTGGCTCAAGAATTTCTTGAGTGGTATGGAAGTTGTTCCAGAAATGGATAAGCCCATCACCATTTATTATGATAATAGTGGTGCTGTGGCTAATTCAAGCGAGCCTTAGAGCCGCAAGAGAGGAAAGCATATAGAGAGGAAGTACCATCTCATCAGATAGATCGTGCACCGAGGAGATGTCAACGTCACAAACATCCCGATGTTGGAAAACCTAGTAGACCCCTTCACAAAGACTCTAATTGAGAAACAGTTCAACAAACACTTAGAGGGAATGGGTCTGAGAGATATGTCTCATCTCCTTTAGGGAAAAGTGGGAGATTGTTGGAATGTTGCCCTAGAAATGAGATTTTTGTAATATTATCATTTGCTGATTAATAAAATAAGTAGACATTTTTATTATTTTATTTGAAATTTTATTTTACATAAATATTCATTAAATATTCAAAATTTGTTATGAAACTAAATTATGATATTTATAAGTGTTTTATGAATTATCAAATTTATTTAGTTAATACGTTTAAATCAATGGTCGGTGATTAATCAATATTGGATAGCTTGATCCGAAATCATATACGTGGAACACTGTTAGTGTAGTGACACTCAGTATGAGCGTTCTGTATAGTTAGACTATACACGACTAGGACCGACTAGTCATGAAGTATCATTTAAGAACCGTTACTATACTCAGGATTGAGAATTGATCTCAATCCTGAGTGGCCACAGACTCCTAGGTCACGTTTACGGGTTTTTTGATTTGTTCGTTAAGTGCAATTATCGCAATGGAAACGAATACTTGTATTTTGGGAACTCGGGACGGGATCGTTGGGGAATGGGGTATTCACAGACATGGAATCCAGGTTCCAATGATAACGGGAGTTAATATTGGTTTCCTTAAGTGTCGATTCTAGATATGAATGATTGGGCGCACATTTACGATCATATCGTAAATGAATCGTTCACTAGTGAAACGATGGTACTTAAGGAACAAGAAACGACCCTAGGAGTATAACGGTAATTTCACCTACTCCGGACGTGAAATCTCATGTAATGACTATATCAGTGGACTACTCATCGAGTAAATTATTCCGATAATTTCGAGAGTTCAATTTCAGATTTTTAGTGGAATAACTGTTGACCCAAGAATGACTAACCAAGAGGGGGGGTGAATTGGTTATTAGATAAAAATCTTAATAAATTCAATTTTATTAGGCTAATTTAATAATGTTCTATATGCTTAAAACAAGTTGTGCTAATATAAATTTCAACAACTATTCAAGAACAAAATGAGATAAATAAATAGGTAAGGAGTAAAGAGAAAAGAGCGCAAACTATATGTTTATGGAGGTTCGATCCGAAAGATCTACGTCCCCCGTTACCAAGCTCTCCGTCACGAGCAAGGCCTTTGTCCACTATTGTGATCGACTTTCGGCTCGATCTACCATGTACATTTGTCGAACACCTTACGGGCACACCCGAGGATTACCCAATCCTCTTCACAATAAACCCACCAAAAACCCCTTTGTCGAAACCTCGACTAACTCTCAAAAGAATGGTATGAAAAGAAGATGAATATAATGAAGCTCACTAACTCTCTCAAAATATTACAAGACAAATCTATGAGAGAAACACTTTAAGTATTTGATAATGATTGGCTCAAAAGTGTTTTTGGTTTCTTTCTTGAAAAAGGATGCACAATGATGTAAGAGAATAATCAAGAGAAGAAAGAAATAATTTTGTAAGATTTTTGCTCAGAGAAAATCAGAATCTTTCGTTATCTTTCTTGGAATGAGCAAAATAGAACTTAATCCTTTTATATGTGGCTCAAAAACACAAGTTTATGTTTGAATCAGCGAACGAAACGGTCGACCGCTTCAGTAACCGGTCGACCGTTTTAACTGCCACATCAGACAATAAAACGGCTACTTGCAACGGATATTTCTCGGCCCGTTGCAGGGGAACCGGTCGACCGGTTCGTGGAAGTGGTCGACCGGTTCGTCAAATTTTGCCTACGAATATAACTTTTAAGGCAAGAAACGAACCGATATGAAAATGTGCTTAAAATCAAACTTTAAGTGCGACATTTTCTTAATAAAAATGATCATTTAAATGATTTTAGAAATAATGAGAAGATTGAATGATTTACTTTGAATTTTCATAAAATAAGACAAGAAAGCTCAAATCTAAAATGTCAAAGCAAATTTACTCTCTTAACCATGAATTCATTTGCCTTAATATAATATGCAACTATTGAGGATTAAGACATGAATATAATTCGTTTGATTTCAAAATAAATGAATCAAAATAATTTTTAATAAAAAGAACTTTGAGCCAAAAATTATCGAATGCTTAAAGGATAATTTTCCCTTACATTGAATATCCTAATCTTGCTTGTTCTTCATGCTTGAATTTTTCTTGATATAATCATCATTTCAACATTGGTCTTCTAGACAATTTGCTTCATACACACTTGACAAATATATTAGTAATAAAAACTCATCTTGTTTGTAATTATCAAAACATTTGGTTAATTTGTGACATAAGCCAACAATTTCCCCCTTTTTGATAATGACAAACAAAATGATTGCAAACATGAAGAGTAAATAAATTGTAGACCTTGTGTGATAGTTTCAAGTTTAGTCCAAGATTTTTCCCCCTTAGTTTGTGCTTACAAAAAAAATGCAAGTCCTAAAGATGATGGCATTCCCCCTTAGTTTATGCTTAAAAGAAAAGAACAAAAATTTCAAGTCCTAAGGATAATGATATTCAATAAGAATGCAAGTAACAAGATAAAGCAATCATGCAAGATTTCCCCCTTTTGGCATTGATCAAAAAGAAATGGAGAAACACGAAAGAAGAAAAGCATGATAAAGACATGAGTATAGAGACTTGAGACATAAGCAAAGAATCCAAGATATAAAGAGATAAACCAAAATAAACCAAAATAGCCATAGCCATCAAATAAGAGAAACCAAAATAAGTCCATAGTCATAGTGAAAGATCACATAGCCATCAAATAAGAGAAACCAAGATAAGTCCATAGTCATAGGGAAAGATCACATAGCCATCAAATAAGATAAAGTGAGACCAAAATACAAAAAAAATCTAGACATCGCAAATAAGGTAAAAGAAAATAAAAATCTACTCGAAGGGCGGCGGCGGTGGTGGCGGAGGGAAGTGGCGATACATGTGATCGAAGAAGGCTTGTTGATTGAGAGCCATTGTGTTGAAGGAGGAGGAGAGCTCGGTTAGGCGTGCATCAAAATGATCAAAGCGAGTGTTGGCGGCACCGCGAAACTCATCAACCGCACCGGTGAGCGAATCGAGACGGGCTTGCATCATGTTGTAGTGCTCTTCGGTGAACCGGAAGGCACTCGTTTGTGGGCCAACGGGATCCTCATCATGATCTTGCCCCGGGCGGTATCCGGCGGCGGCGGCGGCGGCGTCAAGCTCCGCTTCGATGTCATCTTCGTCGTCATCACGGCCGCGAGAGGAGGAACCTTGAGTTTTGGGAGAAATGAAGGACCATTGACCGTCGGAACCTTTGACAATGTGCATTTGGTGAAGGGTAGTCGCATTCATGGGGCTCACTTTAGTAACTTGGGCTTCATTTGCAAGAGGAACGCGGTGAGCACGGAGAAGCCTAGTAATGGCGGCACCGTATGGAAGAGCGGCCCGCTTCTTTTCTTTGGCAACCATCATGAAATTTCCAATGATAAAACCAAGTGAAAGTCTCCTTTTCAACATGATACTATCGATCAAAAAGTGATCGAAAGCGCTAATCTCATCACGATGCCCCGACCTAGGAAGAATGATATAACCGATGATATGATGGAGAAGTTTGGCGGTAAGGTTGAGGTCTTTGGCTTTGAGCTTAATGGGGCCAACTAGTCGACGCCCGGAGAGTCTCTCAATGCACTCAAGTTGATCAAAACCTTCAACTTGAGGCCATCCTTTCTTTTCAAACACACACTCTCCATTTAAGTGGGTTCTAAGGAGCCTATCCAAAACTTGATGGTTGAATGTGATTTTAATTTTTTTAACAACAGAGGCATACCCTTGACCATCATATCTAAGGTTCTTATAGAATTCTTTTACGAGCTCGGGATAACATGGTTCACGAAGACAAACAAATTCAACCCAACTTTGATGTTCAAAAAGTTCTAAGATTCCAAAATCCTCAAAAGCAGAGAAATGAATCACTTTTCCACCTAAAACTGAACAAGTATCAAAGGTGCGAGGATCATTATACCTCTCCGGAGAAGAATCGCTTGAATCCTCTTGACGAACACGTTTTCCTCTTCCTTTTGTGGCCATTTGCTTCCTTCCCATTGAGCACGAAGGAGATTGGACGAATTTTTTTGAAAAATTGTAGAGAGAGAAAGTTAGGGTTGGAGATGAGGATTTTGAGTGGATTTGGGAGATTTGAGGCGTTTTGGATGAGAATTTGTTGTGGGTTTTGATGAGAAAGGTAAGAAAAAGAGTTTGAATGGAAGAAATTTGAAGAAAAATGATGAAGAATTGCGATTTTGATGGAGAAGGGGGCTGGTTTTCGTGGGTTTGAGAGAGAGAGAGAGAGAAAAATGAAGAACAAAGGGGGATTTTCGCGACAAAAGGACGCACCAGGCGAGGAACCGGTCGACCGGTTCCTCCATCCGGTCGACCGGTTCTTCACGAAGCCCAAAAAGTTTCTGGGCGCGCAAGAACCGGGCGACCGGTTACACATCCGGTCGTCCGTTTCGCCACCAACCGGTCGACCGTTTTACCATCCGGTCGACCGTCAGAGACGATGCAAAATTTGTTTCCCCCATCCGGTCGACCGGGTTTTCATCCGGTCGTCCGGATTACCCAAAAAAATGAATAATCCTAATTTATCACAAAAAAATGCCAGAAATATCATGCAAATAATGCGAAGCAATTTAAAAAATGAATAATTAACCAATATATGTATGATTATAAAATTATCAATCAAGCAATTTCAGATATATCAATCAAACCAAGTCCTCTTCTAATAAAAGAAAATCTTTCTAATGCGAGAGGTTTTGTAAAAATATCGGCTAATTGTTTTTCGGTGCAAATAAATTCCAAAGCAATATCACCACGTTGCACATGATCACGCAAGAAATGATGTCTAATTTCTATATGTTTGGTGCGTGAATGCAAAACTGGATTTTTTGACAAGTTGATGGCACTTGTGTTGTCACACATGATTGGAGTGTAAGAAAATGAAAGACCATAATCATGCAATGTTTGTCTCATCCAAAGAACTTGTGCACAACAACTAGCCGCCGAAATATATTCCGCTTCGGCAGTGGATAGAGCAACCGAATTTTGCTTTTTGCTAAACCAAGATACTAGTGCAAATCCTAGAAAATGACATGTACCACTAGTGCTTTTCCGATCAATTGAGCAACCGGCCCAATCGGCATCGGAGAAACTAAGCAAATCTAGATGAGACCCTTTAGGATACCATAAGCCTAAATTCTTTGTTCCACTAATGTAGCGAAGAATGCGTTTGACGGCACTAAGATGGGACTCTTTTGGATTAGATTGAAATCTAGCACACAAGCCTACACTAAACATGATATCGGGTCTACTTGCGGTTAAATAAAGAAGGGATCCGATCATACCTCGGTACTTTGTCGTATCAACCGCAACACCATGTTCGTCTTTGTCAAGCTTTATTGAAGAACTCATGGGTGTGTTCATTGGTTTTGCATCTTCCATTTCAAACTTCTTGAGCATCTCTTTTACATATTTAGCTTGGTTGATAAAGATTCCTTCCTTGCTTTGTTTGATTTGAAGTCCAAGAAAAAAATTGAGCTCTCCCATCATGCTCATTTCGAACTCGCTACTCATACTCTTAGCAAAATCCTCACAAAGAAGGTCATTAGTAGCACCGAAAATAATATCATCAACATAAATTTGTACAATTATCATATCATCACCCTTGACTTTTATAAAAAGAGTAGTATCCGCTTTTCCCATTGAAAAGTCATTTGAAATAAGAAATTTACTTAATCTATCATACCAAGCTCTAGGAGCTTGCTTTAACCCATAGAGAGCCTTTTTCAATTTAAAAACATGATCCGGATACTTATGATTTTGAAAACCGGGTGGTTGTTCTACGTATACTTCCTCTAAAATGTATCCATTTAGAAATGCACTTTTAACATCCATTTGAAAAAGAGTGAAACCTTTATGACAAGCAAAGGCAAGTAGCATTCGAATGGATTCTAATCTTGCGACCGGTGCAAAGGTTTCTTCATAGTCGATACCTTCTTCTTGATTGAAACCTTGGGCCACTAATCTAGCCTTGTTTCGCACAATCACACCATTTTCGTCGCGTTTGTTTCTAAAGACCCATTTGGTTCCTATAACGGATTGACTACTAGGTCTAGGAACTAAATCCCAAACATTGTTTCTTTCAAATTGGTTTAGTTCTTCTTGCATAGCTAAAGTCCAAAAATCATCATGTTCCGCTTCTTTAAAATTCTTTGGCTCCATTTGTGAAACAAAAGCAAAGTTGTTACAAATATTTCTAAGTGAGGTTCTAGTAGTCACTCCTTTAGAGGGATCACCAATAATGAGGTCTTTAGGGTGATCGGGATTATACCTCCATTCTTTGGGTAGAGGTTGATCACTTGAGATGTCAAGTTGTAACGATTCCTCTTGATGTTCTACGTGACTCTCTTCGTGAACTTCTTCAATCTCTACTTCTTTTCCCGATTCTTCCTTGTCCGATTGGATAGTAAGTTTCTCAAGTGGAATTTCCGAATCTACATCATGAAAAACACTACCTTTCTCTTTATCAAGAGAGTTAGATTCATCAAAGGTAACATGAATAGATTCTTCTACGACTAATGTTCTTTTGTTAAATACTCTATAGGCTTTGCTAGAACTAGAGTACCCGAGAAAAATGCCAATATCGGCTTTTGCATCAAATTTACCTAATTTGTCTTTTGTGTTCAAAATAAAGCATTTACAACCGAAAACTTTAAAATATCCGATGTTTGGTACTCTACCCCTCCAAAGCTCATACGGAGTTTTGCATTTCTTTTTAGCTACAAAAACTCTATTAGCAATATAACAAGCGGTATTAACCGCTTCGGCCCAAAAATATTTAGGTAAGCTATTTTCATTTAACATAGTGCGGGCCATTTCTTGTAATGTACGATTCTTTCTTTCTACTACACCATTTTGTTGAGGTGTTCTAGGAGCCGAAAAGTTATGATCATAACCATTGTTATTACAAAATATTTCAAATGCATCATTATCAAATTCTCCACCATGATCACTTCTAACCGATGTTATAGTATAGCCTTTTTCATTTTGAACACGTTTACAAAAATTTTCAAAGATTGACAAGGCTTCATCTTTGAATTTCAAGAAAATAACCCATGTAAACCGTGAAAAATCATCAACTATGACAAAGGCGTAATGTTTCCCTCCAAGACTAGCGGTCCTTGAAGGACCAAATAAATCCATATGTAAAAGTTGTAAAGGTCGAAAGGTAGAATAATATTGTTTGCTTTTAAAAGAGGTTCTAACTTGTTTTCCTAATTGACAAGCTTCACAAATTTTCTCTTTTTCAAATATTATGTTTGGCAAACCTTTGACATAGACATTTTTTGAAATTCTTGAGATTAGGTCCATGCTAGCATGTCCAAGGCGCCTATGCCAAAGCCAATGATCATCTTTTAAAGTAGCAAAACATTTTTCATCAATGTGATCATGTGCAATATCAATGGTATAGACATTATCATTTCGGCTACCCATAAACATGACTCGATTTGATGTAGCATCTTCAATTTTGCAAGAGGTAGAATCAAATACTATACGATAACCTTTGTCACATAATTGACTAATACTTAGTAAATTATGCTTTAAATTATCCACTAGTTGAACATTCTCAATTGAAGGAGAAAGTGAATTACCAACGTTTCCGAAACCAAGAATCTTTCCTTGTGAGTTGTCACCGAACGTCACATGTCCACCATCCTTCTTTGTGAAGCTAGAAAGTAGTGAGAAGTCTCCGGTCATGTGCTTTGAGCATCCACTATCAAGAAACCACTTGCTCTTTATTTTCTTTGAGTCCTACAACAAGACAATTCAAGTTTTGATCTTTGGTACCCACACTAACTTGGGTCCAATAGTGTTAGTGGTTGTGGATTTTTTGATCCACTTATATTTTGAGCCATGACTCATACTTTTCTTGATATGACAATCGAATGAGGTATGACCATGATCATTACAATAGTGACATATAATACGTGATGAGCTTGAAGCTTTGACAAAATGGTTAGCTAGTAAATTTTGTTTCAAGGTTGGTTTAAAACCAAGTCCTTGTTTGTTGAAAACACACCGTTGTTCACTAATCATCATGTCAAAAGTTTTCTTTCCTAAAGTGAATTTGTAAACAACCTTTGTCAAATCATCCACTCTTTCTTTTAATGAAATATTTTCATTTCTCAAATTTTCATTTTCCTTTTCTAAGACCGAAATTTTTCCTAGCTCAATAGAAAGTGATGCATTTTTCTTTTTCAAGAGAGTGGCTTTAGTGGCAAGCTTTTCGAAATTTGTAAGTAGCTCATCATATGCAATGGATAACTCATCATATAAAGTATCATCATCAACTAGAGTGTTTTGAATTTCTACCTCATCATTTAGTGCCATAAAGCACATGTTGGCGATTTCTTCTTGCTTCTCCTCTTCTTGATCCTCCTCTTCACTATCATCCCATGTAATCACTTGAAGAGCCTTCTTTTTCTTTCCAAATTTTCTTTGTTGTTGTTGATGTTGTAGTTGTGGACATTCATCCCTTTTGTGTCCGGGCTTCTTGCATTCGTAGCAAATGATAGGATCTTTGTTTCCTCCCTTGTCATTTCTCCTTGGTGTTCTTCGAAAGCCTTTGAAGCGATTGAATTTCCCAAGAAGAGCCATGAGATCCTCCATTTCGCTTTCGTCTAAGCCTTCGCTCTTATCCTCTTCTTCGGATGTTGACTTTAAGGCAATTTGTCTTTTTGGCCTCTCTTCCACTTGATCCTTGTTCTTCGAAGTTTTGTCTTTAGTTTCCGCCATGTTAAGCTCATGAGTCATCAATACGCCGTAGAGCTCTTCAATAGTGTATTTTTGAGTAGTCTTCGTTGTCTCAATCACGGTCTTGAGCGTGGTCCATGACTCCGGCAAGGATCTAAGAATTTTACTCACAAGCTCATCATTAGTAAGTTTCCGATCAAGTGCTTTCAAGCCATTTACAATATCGGTGAATCTAGTAATCATGTCTACAATGGCCTCATTTTCTTTCATGAAGAAGTTCTCATACTTAGTAACTAGCATATTGATTTTAGTCTCTTTGACTTGACTAGTTCCTATATGAGTGATTTCAAGCAAGTTCCAAATGTCTTGTGCGGAATCACACATGCAAATGCGATTGAACTCATTTTTGTCTAGTGCACAATACAAAACATTTTTAGCTCTAGCATTTAGAGAAAGTTTTCTCTTATCTTCCTCCTCATACTCATGCTTTTCTTTCAAGACCAAACGGTCCGGTTTTCCCTCTTCTTTGATAAGCTTCATAGGGACATAAGGACCGTTTTCTATCACTTCCCAAAGATTATAATCAATAGATTGGAGATAGATGGTCATCCGAGCCTTCCAATAATTGTAGTCATTTCCATCAAAAAGTGGAGGCCGGTTTGTGGAATGCCCCTCTTGAGTGTGAAAGTTAGTACTAGCCATGCTCTAGATTGTGAAATCTAAATGAATGTAGTGAGCAACCTTGCTCTGATACCAATTGTTGACCCAAGAATGACTAACCAAGAGGGGGGGTGAATTGGTTATTAGATAAAAATCTTAATAAATTCAATTTTATTAGGCTAATTTAATAATGTTCTATATGCTTAAAACAAGTTGTGCTAATATAAATTTCAACAACTATTCAAGAACAAAATGAGATAAATAAATAGGTAAGGAGTAAAGAGAAAAGAGCGCAAACTATATGTTTATGGAGGTTCGATCCGAAAGATCTACGTCCCCCGTTACCAAGCTCTCCGTCACGAGCAAGGCCTTTGTCCACTATTGTGATCGACTTTCGGCTCGATCTACCATGTACATTTGTCGAACACCTTACGGGCACACCCGAGGATTACCCAATCCTCTTCACAATAAACCCACCAAAAACCCCTTTGTCGAAACCTCGACTAACTCTCAAAAGAATGGTATGAAAAGAAGATGAATATAATGAAGCTCACTAACTCTCTCAAAATATTACAAGACAAATCTATGAGAGAAACACTTTAAGTATTTGATAATGATTGGCTCAAAAGTGTTTTTGGTTTCTTTCTTGAAAAAGGATGCACAATGATGTAAGAGAATAATCAAGAGAAGAAAGAAATAATTTTGTAAGATTTTTGCTCAGAGAAAATCAGAATCTTTCGTTATCTTTCTTGGAATGAGCAAAATAGAACTTAATCCTTTTATATGTGGCTCAAAAACACAAGTTTATGTTTGAATCAGCGAACGAAACGGTCGACCGCTTCAGTAACCGGTCGACCGTTTTAACTGCCACATCAGACAATAAAACGGCTACTTGCAACGGATATTTCTCGGCCCGTTGCAGGGGAACCGGTCGACCGGTTCGTGGAAGTGGTCGACCGGTTCGTCAAATTTTGCCTACGAATATAACTTTTAAGGCAAGAAACGAACCGATATGAAAATGTGCTTAAAATCAAACTTTAAGTGCGACATTTTCTTAATAAAAATGATCATTTAAATGATTTTAGAAATAATGAGAAGATTGAATGATTTACTTTGAATTTTCATAAAATAAGACAAGAAAGCTCAAATCTAAAATGTCAAAGCAAATTTACTCTCTTAACCATGAATTCATTTGCCTTAATATAATATGCAACTATTGAGGATTAAGACATGAATATAATTCGTTTGATTTCAAAATAAATGAATCAAAATAATTTTTAATAAAAAGAACTTTGAGCCAAAAATTATCGAATGCTTAAAGGATAATTTTCCCTTACATTGAATATCCTAATCTTGCTTGTTCTTCATGCTTGAATTTTTCTTGATATAATCATCATTTCAACATTGGTCTTCTAGACAATTTGCTTCATACACACTTGACAAATATATTAGTAATAAAAACTCATCTTGTTTGTAATTATCAAAACATTTGGTTAATTTGTGACATAAGCCAACAATAACATCGAGATTAATAAATTGAAATTTTGACTAAAGAGTTTTAGTCAATTTTCTAAATTTATTGGAGCTCGAAATATTGGGTCCATGGTCCCCGGACTGGCTCCGTAAAAATTAATAGAGAAAGTTTAAAATATAATTAATGTTGATTAATTATATAGTCTCACAACACATAAATTAATTCTAGTTATTTATTTAAGTGTTAAATAAATAATGGTGAGAATTAATTTAAACTAAGATTGTAGTGGGGAATTTATGTAAAAATAAAAGGGTTTTATTTTTGAGACTTTTAAGGATTTAGCCAAATTTTTGGTAATTTTTTTTACAGATTAGCCATAGTTTCACGAATTTAAGGAATTAGTCATTTTCATTGTGTAACAATTTTTGTTACACGTGTAACAAATTTTGTTACCCGCGTAATAATTTTTGTTACATGGGTAACAAAAATTATTGCACAATGAAAATGGTCAATTCCTTAAATTCGTGAAACTATGGCTAAATTTTTGAAACATGAGCTTAAAAATGGCTAAAACCCACAACTTCCCTTTATTTTTATTTTAATTATTTAAGTGTTAAATAATTAATCTCCTGTTTTAATCAGAACAGGAAAATATCTTGTCTGACTTTTTCCATAGAGTAGGCGCCATTATTGGAGTTATTTATCCCATGATTTAGTTAATTTGTTAATTAAATCAAATGAATAAATGTTAAGATTTAAATTAGAATTAAATCACAAATTAATTCAATTGAAGATATTTATGGGATAATTATCTAAAAGAATTAATTTTAAATAAAAGATATTATTTATCTGGAGAAGACTTTTTCTCAGAGGAAAAAAGTCTCCCCCTTAGGCGCCAATTATAGGGGAGAGTGGGCTAAAGTTTAGCCTACTTCTCTTTCCTCTCTTTCATATTAAAAAACCCCTTTAGGGTTTCAGAAAAAAAAAAAGAAAAAAAGAATGTAAGATTTTCAAGAGCCAGAACCCACAGAGAGAAAACATAGAGCTTTTGCTCAAAGAGAAAAACTTCTCCAAATTCGCCCACCACCCTAAGAGCAAGAGAAAAATATTCTTCCTCTTGTTCTTGTTAGAATCAAAATAGAAAGCTCATATTTTCATCTTTGTCGATTTGGGGAATGGTTTAGAAGATCGTGATATCGATTTCAATCAAGATCAACTCCTATAAGTCGATTCTAAGTCGAGGAGCTTGGAAGGGTTTAGAATCGCTTGAACTAATTAGTGGAGTCAATATTAGTCCGAATCGTCTTGGTATATTTTGATTCCCTTTTTCTATCTAATCTGTTTTAATTTTTGTGATAAATAAAATTAGATTGGTTGTATTTTCGTTGAGCATGAAATCACGATCGTTATTTGTCTATGCTGATTTGTGATTTTAATATGATATTCTGTTTTGAATACTATATTCAATTTACGATATGATATTCTGTTCGCAATATGATAGTGCGTTTTTCTTTCAATATGATTGGTTAGAATCGCATAATTTTTTTTGAAATTCACGCTTCCTCCTTAGCATAGACTTTCCTTCAATGGGGTAGCTTGATGTGTGAGTTTACGCGACGCCACTGTAGCCAGGATAAGCGGTGGTTAGATCTATCGAGTCTTGCATGGAGGAGGCAAGCGAGGGCGTACGAGGTCTGGGCTGGCGGGTGTAAGCGACGTGACAGTGAGCACGGCGTCGGTATTCGGTCGGTGGTGGGTTCGAGTGGCGAGGCTGGTGCGATCATAAAGCTCTAGCGACGTGTGGAACATTACAGTAATCGTCACTGGAA
The DNA here is from genome assembly GCA_018132145.1 of Boehmeria nivea var. tenacissima. Taxonomy (NCBI): domain Eukaryota; kingdom Viridiplantae; phylum Streptophyta; class Magnoliopsida; order Rosales; family Urticaceae; genus Boehmeria; species Boehmeria nivea. The sequence continues at coordinate 2,655,746 of CM030886.1, forward strand.
GAGGTGGCATGATGCAATACGGTAACCTGAGGAGCTCTGCACGGTTGCATTCGGTGCTTCATTGGACATCGCGTTGCGAGCAAAAGACCGGTTAGTGGCCTGGGGGAACTCTGGCTGCGACCATAGTGGCTGCACCGTATAGCTGGGAGGTGCTCGAGGCAGATGTGGCTCGGCGAGATCTGGAAGGTAGAGCAAGTCAGATGAGAGAGATAGATTAGGTGAAAGACAGAGATAAGAAAGTGTTTTATTTTTTGGTTTTTGTTATTTTTTTTCTTGTAAGGTGGAAGAAAACGTGAAGAAGAAACGGAAGAAGAAATAGATAAAATCAAATCCCTTGTACTTAGACATTTCTTTGTTTCTTTCCTCACTTTTTTTTTAATGATAATAATATTTATATTAATATATATTAGATCAAAATGAGGTAACAATTCATACACTAAATATATATTATATTTATTCAACTTGAACCATAAATAAATTACAAATTAAATTAATAAGTTATAAACTGATAAATAATATCGTCTTGATCAAGACTTGATAAATTATGTTAACTCAAAATTTATAATTTCAAACATCGAATTTCATTTCGATTGCTGATAATAAATATATCTCTTAAATTAAAAATAAAAATTCATATGAGCTTCAAATAGCTCAATTTCAAATCAATTTATGATAAAATCAAGTGTTTATCTCAATTTATTGTGCGAATTGATTTTTTTTTTTTATAAAATTCATACAACACAAATTCTCAAATATAAGAAAATATTACTTTTTACATAATAATTATATATATGTTAGAATAATAATCTAATATTTATCTCAGATTAAATAATAATTTGAATTAATTAATCTGAAGATATCATATAATAAGTTAATCAGTTTCAATAGTTTAACTTGGTCAATGGTGGCTGGACTCTAGTCCTTCACAAACAGAAAACGGTTTTTTCATTTTCGTTTCCGTTTCCGGGAAAATACGAACGGTAATTCCGTTACCATTTTTGCCAAAAACGGAAAAGCCGTTACTGTTTTTCCAGAAACGGTATTTTCTATTTACTTTTTATTTTTTTTAGGGAGATCCGAGCAGCTGGATTCAAATCCAACGGCCACGATCTCCCTCCCGTTGTAAAACAGTCTTCATGACCGTTTGGCCTCAAAATGAGGCGAAAAAAAAAAAAGTCATGACTGTTTCGCTTCAATTTTCATTAGTTTTCATTTTATTTCTTATCATTAGTTTTCATGTAATAATTATATTTTTTTTAGTTTCTCATTTTTTTAGTGTGTAAAGTTTAAAATACAATCAAATAATATAAAAAATTTAAAAATAACCACATTATTATAAAGTATAAACTTTGTTTGTTTGGATATTGCACATATAATAATAATAAAAAATAAAAAACAAATAACTTATACAAAAACTATAACAAACAAACAACTTATAAAAAGACAATCAAAAACTAAAAACATATAAGAAAAACATCAAAAACCGAAAAAGAAAAAAAAAACTGAAAACGGAAAAACAGTAACGGTAACGCGGAAATTCCATTTCCATTTTCCATTTACTGCCAAAAACAGAAACGGAATTTCCGTTACCGTCCCGTTTGCAGCACTACTCGACTCCCAGCTTGTGGGAATTTTGATGTGAAGAGAATCTTGGTTGACAATGAAAGCTCCTTCAATATCTTGTATGCCAACACATTAGATAAAATGGGGCTGTGACGCTAGACATTGACACCAGCAGCCACGCCACTCTAGGATTCACGTAAGACTACAAAATGCAAAATGAAAGAAAGATCTTGCTTCCAATGCTTCCAATCACCCTTTGGAAGCGGGTCCTTTTCGTTTCGCTTACTTATTAGAATGAATAAAAGAGATTCAAATTTAATACATTTCCCCGTAATTTGGATTTAAATCGTACGATATTCAATTTTGAATTTTGTCACTGATAGTGGTAAAATAAATGGTCGGAAAAATAATAGTAGGAATTATTTCTATAACAATGAAGCAATGAAATTTAGTGTAGGTTGGTTGAAGAAACTCCAATCAAATTGTTATAAGTAGTGAAAAAAAAAAATGAAGATTCTTTAATAGTGCATGATTTTTTGCACTATCGATAGTGTACGGCTTATAATAGCTTAAAAATATATAAAAATAAAATTTTGTTCGTACATATAAGCACATTATATCCTTTATTTTCATATTATCGATTTATTTCTTCAAGTTTAACACAAAAAATGTGTTTAATCAGTTATGAAAAAGATGAAAAAAAAATTTGTCTTTTTTATTTGTTTTTCTTATTTTTCTATTTTCATCCCCGATTGAGTGTAATCCCAAAGAATGTTTACAAATTGTTTCTCTAGCTACAATGTTCATGTACACTGTTACAAGCCTATTTGATCCTTTTATTTGGTTTAAATACATGTTACAAGAAGAAACAAATTAATTACAGGACCATCCAGTTGACCGGTTCTTGAGCTTGTCACCCGGTTTGTTGGCATACGAATTTGTCTCTCACAAACACCAATCGGTCAACCGCTTCCTCCAGCCGGTCAACCGCTTCGTAGGTAAAGTTTCGCTCAACAAAGTCTTTCGCCTCTCGAACCGTTCCAACGTGAAATCCTACACTACGAAGGACCATTCCCAACAAATCTCCACCTGGTCATTCGTCGTGTCTGTAGCTTCAGAGTCCGTTTTCTCATCCCCTGCCTTTAATCAAGGCTCCTCACCCATCACTTCGAGCAACTCCAAGCAATGGTGAAACTTTCTTGATGAAAGTGACTTTGTGATCATATTCGCAGCATTTTCTTCCGTAGCAACCTTTACTGCATTCACTTCATTTCCCGACAACACGTCTCTAATGAAATGAAGCAGCACATTTATGTACATGGTGCGCTCATGAAAAGGTTGGTTCTTCGACAAATGAATTGAGCTTTGGCTATCGCAATCCACCTCGATCGCTGCCAAAGAAACATCGAGAGCTTGCACCAATCCCTTCAACCACAATGCCTTTTTAATAGCCTCGGTGAGGGCTATATATTCTGCTTCCGTGGTCGAATGAGCCACCACATGCTGCAACGATGCTTTCCAACTAATTGTACACCCGAAAAGTTAAAAAACATACCCCGTGAGCGATCTCCTATGGTCAAGGTCTCTCGTATAATCGGAGTCCACAAAACCAACCAATGGAACCTCCATTTCAGTACCTTTACCATACAACAAACCATGTCTCCCACAACCACTTAGGAACCTCATGATCCACTTGACACCTTGCCAATGTTCCTTCCCAGGTGTAGCCATGTATCGACTCACTACACTCATCGAATGTGCCAAATCTGATCTTTTTGGCCTTTCCACGAGCGTCAATGTCTCGTTCTCCAACAAGGAATCCACCTCCTTGTTCTTCGCTTCGATCCACAAGTCTCCATGTTTGCTATCCACTGCCTCAGGGAAACTTGTCGGCTCATCTTCTTCAACACTTGCTATTGAAATCAAAGCAAACGCCGTCATATCGGCAAACCCGAGCCTCGTTGGAGGTCTAATCTCCCTCTGTTCTCTATCCCGAATAAGTTGATAATGCTTAAGGCTGTTGTCCCCTTCTAACAAGGCATCATCCTCCTCGATTGGCTTATCCATGACACACTCCACCTCAATCTCAACTCCTTTATCCTTTGGGGCAGCTTGTACATCAGATTTTTCTCCGAGCAAATCCTTGTAGTACTTCGTCTCATCGAACACTACATCCCGACTAATTATCATCTTAGCTTCACCGGGTTCCATGCTCTATAACCGATAGCCTTTTATCCCCTCCGAATACCCAAGAAAGAGACACTTCTTGGCCCTCGGATCAAGCTTATCTTGCTTGACATGTGCATACGCCGCACAACCAAAAACTTTGAAATTATCGAAGGACGGAGGCTTACCCGGCCACACTTCTTGCGGAGTCCTGAGATAATAGCCGTTGATAGAGTACGATTGATGGGATAGCACACCGTTGACACCGCATTACCCCAAAACTGCTTTGGCATCCCCGAGACCGAGCGTAAACATCTAACCCTCTCCATGATAGTCTGATTGAACTGCTCGGCCAAGCCATTTTGTTGTGGCGTCCCTCTCATCGTTAGCTTCTTTGCAATACATTTGCCACTACAATATTCCTTGAACAACTCCGAGCACTATTTAAGCTCGTTATCGGTCTTCAACCTCTTAACCTTCTTCCCGGTTTGATTCTCCAAGAGAGTGACGAGCGCTTCATCTTTGTGTTTGAGCAAAACCACCAAAATCTTTCTTGAGTAGTCGTTGACAATCGACATGAAGTATCGAGCTCCACTTAGAGTCGTAACCCTCACTGGCCCCCACAAATCCGAGTGCACATAATCGAGAGTACCCTTCGTACGACGTTCACTCATACCGAACTTCACCCTAGTGGACTTCCCGAACACACATTGTTCACAAAGCTCCAATCGATCCATCTTCGACTTCTCCAAGAGGCCTTGTTTGCCCAATTCTTGCAGCCCCCTTTCGCTCACATGTCCGAGTCGACGATTCCACAACTTGGTATAGTCTTCGATCCTTTTCGAGGCCACCGAAGCACTTTCTACCACCGTCTTCCCGTCTAGGACGTAAAACCTGTTCATCATAAACCCCTTCATGGCAACCATCGCCCCTTTGATGACCTTTAGAACCCCGATTTCGGCATTAAACATACCAAGAGAAATCAAATTTCGCTTGAGATCGGGGACATACCTCACGTTCGTTAGCCTCCTCTCGCTGCCGCTTGACGTGAGAATGTTGACGGCACCGATCTCAATCACCTTGTAAGTCTTGTTGTTCCCGAGAAGCACTTGCCCTCCATTGACTTTTTGGTAATCTTGTAATCAATCCCAATGAGGGTTATGTGGTATGAACTCTCCGAATCTAGAATCCATTCGTTGCCCGGGTGATCCTTCGATGCCACAAGAACTTCCGCGCTATCCTCTCAGTCTGAGGTCACATCCGCATCCCTGGTGTCGTTGTTCTTTTCGCCGTTCTTCTTCTTCTTTTGTTCCGGGCACTCGGGCCTGAAATGTTCTTCCTTTATACACTTGTAACATTTCCTCTCTTCGTTGTTCAACTTAGACCTTAAGCGGTGCTTGCCTTTAGAGTCCCACTTCTCTAACCTTCCTCTCGCATATAAGCCTTCTGCCGACGACGAATCTTTCCCGTCGGGCCTATGTTTCTTGAGTTCTTTCAACATGAAAGCAACTTGAACCTCCTCGAGTGTCAACGACTCTTTCCCGTAGAGGAGTGTGTCCACCAAGTGCTCGTAAGAATTCGGCAGCGAACTCAAGAGAATGAGGGCTTGATCCTCGTCTTCGATCTCAACCTCGATGTTCTCGAGATCAAGAATCAGCCGGTGAAAGTCGTCGATGTGATCCTCGATCAACCGTCCCGATGTCATCTTGAAGGAGTACAACTTTTGCTTCAAGAAAAGCCGATTCACGAGGGACTTCGTCATGTAAAGCGAATCCAACTTTAGCAAAACTTCCGCAGCGCTCTTCTCATTCGACACTTCTTGGAGAACCTTGTCACACAAACTCAAAATGATCACGCTATGTGACTTTTCAAGTGCGACCTTCTTGTCTCGTTCCAACATTGACGTCATCAATGAGTTCGCTCCTTCGAGCGGTTCTACAAGTCCTTGTTGCATAAGAAGAGATCGCATTTTGACCCGCCATAGTTCGAAGTCATTCTTCCAGGTGAATTTCTCCACATCGAATTTCATGGCCGATGCCATCTCGATCAATCCTCGAACCTGGCTCTGATACCAATTTGATATGGCAAATACAAACAAGATGAAACAAATACGAAGCAACAATGCGAAAGACCAAAATCTGAGAAAACACAAATCAATCCTTTAATTAATCCCAAATAATGATTACAAATTGTTTCTCTAGCTACAATGTTCACGTACACTATTACAAGTCTATTTGACCCTTTTGTTTGGTTTATATACATGTTACAAGAAGAAACAAATCAATTAGAGGACCATTTGGTCGACAAACTTGTCGACCGGTTCTTGAGCTTGTCACCCTGTTCGTTGCATACGAATTTGTCTCTCGCAGACACCAACCGGTCGACCGACTCCTCCAACTGGTCGACCGCTTTATCGGCAAAGTTTCGCTCGACAAAGTCTTTCGCCTCTCGAACCGTTCCAACGTGAAATCCTACACTACGAAGGACCATTCCCAACATTACGAGTCGACAAAATGGAGAAAAGCAATTTGAATTTTCTAACTAAGTCAACTTCAAAGAAACAAAGTGATGCTCAAACTCTAAGAAATCTTGAATAATTTTATGACGTTGGAGAATGTCTTGTTAAAGGCAAGAAATTTATAAACTTAGAAGAAATGAGTTGAAAAATAATTATTGAAGAAATTCTACTAAGAACACGAAATCAAGGTCTGAAGAAATTTAAAGAAGTTAGATACTGGATCAATTCCATAAAGAATAAGCTAAGTGAATTAGAGGTACTATTCTGAATTATATCAAGAATGCTAAATCAAATGGAGTTTAGTATTCAAGGGAACAACTTGGAACAAGTTGTAAGAAACAAAATCGGAACTTGAGCTATGACGAAATGACGTCGGAGCATGTTCACTAATGGTCCTAAAAAAATAGATGAGTTACGATGAACTTGCAGCACCAAAAATGCATATGGCTATTATGTTTGCTACGATGCATTAATGTTCAATTATTTTCCCGTATGTTCTTCTCTTGATAGCTTAATAACTAGGCCCAAGCCTAAATAAATGATTAAATAAGGCAAAAAAAAAAAACTTAAACTATTCTAACTATGATTCATAAAATTTAGTATGGCCAAGGGTTGTTTATAAAAAAACGAGGACTTTCGGAGACCTTTCTGTGATGCTTGAAACCACACAATATTCTTAAAATAGCCTTTGATCATAGGATCAGATTTTGTAGAATCATAAATCGACTTACTCATTGGCTTGATCAGGATCAGCATGCAGGTCGAGGATTTGGAACAGTCATTCACTAGATCGAGGATTCGACTCAGTCATTCAGTAGATTGAGGAGTCAACACGGTCATTTGCCAAATCGAGGATTCAACACAGTCATTCACTGAATTGAGGATCAGGCTTAGCCGTTCTCTAGATCGAGATCCAACTAAGTGCTCGTTAGGTTAAGAGTCCAAATATGGAATGATACTATCCGATTCCATATTCGCTCGATCAAGGACTCAAATGCAAATCGAAAGTACATCACGTATTTTTGCCAAATTAAGGAACTATATGCGGATTCCGATCACTCAGATCGTTATGGCCACTAGTTTGCCAAAAACAGACTTCTAGTACATTCTTTATGATGTGATTCCTCTGGAGGCTAGACGTTTAGATTGGTCACTTGAAATGATAGGGAATAAGAGGCTGTTTCTCGTTAGCAACATAGGCTCGAGAGAATAGCTATATAGTTGAGTCACTTGAAGATCCATTCAAGAAGGGAGTTATAAGGAAGAATAAAAGATTTTTTTGTCGAATGTACCACGTGTGTCAATACTGGTTCGTCCTTGGCACGGTTAGGACTCCTATGAGCCAATTGCAAAAAGTGATTGGCTTAATGGCCTATGGCCTTCATAGTATTCTACACTGACGACGATAGGTAATGGGTACGAAGAGGAGTCAATTTGATTGGGACATGCTCAACAAGAGTACTAAACTCCCTGTCGGTGCGCCCATTAAAGAAATTAAAAAAAAAAAACTACAGCGTATCATCTATGGATCCCTAACATAAATACCATAAAGGATTGGTCAGTGACAAGAAGAAGAAGTATATGGAAGACAATGATAGTGAAAGAAAGTGATAGTAAGATTTGTATGAAGGGACTACTAGTTGTTATGGGACCAACGGCGGGGGGGGGGGGGGGGGGGGGGGGGGGGGGGGGGGGGGGGGAGGAGGAGTTGTCGGGGGTATGCATATGACCCCCTTGAACTTCTTAATTTTTATTATATTCTAGGTAATTTTTTTATTAGGAAAAAATTACATGTAGTTTTTCTTGATCTGTCCCCCCTAACACAAATTGTTTTGGCCAGTTGGAGATTTTTCGAAGACCTTATGCCCCCCTCTTAAGAAAAATCCTGGCTCTGTCCCTGTATGGGACGACTAGTCTCTACGATTGTTGATTGCAAGTCAAATTGTATGAATCTTTCCTGGTATGAGATGAGCGAGTTTGATTGTACTTTTGTATTAGAATTATGTACAGAGTTGCATTGTATTTCATTAATTGTCATGACATGTAATAATAAGTTAGTTTAGCGCTTATTGATTTAGCAACTCATTAGGATCAGAGAAACATAAGGGAAAAAAAAAAAAAAAGAGGATGCGGAATGAATGAGGAGCACGTGGGGATATATTAGAAGCCAAAAACAAAACGACTGGCTCATAGTATATTTTATGTTGGTTTTGAATGTATATATAAAATTAGTGATGTACTTTAAACTAAACTGGAGTCTATTAATGTAAAATTGTGTAAGTACAAAAAAAGAAAAAGAAAAATGCAAGCGTGTACTTTTGTTATTGTATTTTGTGCTTTATAGTTTCTAAGTATGCGCTTTATTGTATTTTTGGGTGGGGACTACTAAATGTTAATTGTTTTGTTTTTTTGTTTGTTTTGTATTTGTTCATTTGTAAGAGCAATTTAAAAAAGTAAATAAAAAAAATCTTGGATAGGCTTTAAGAGCCCATGGGCCTGTTGTCTCTCCGCATGAACGAACAACAACTTTTGCGAAGTAATACATTAGAGCATTGATAAATTATTATTAGAAAAACATATAACATTGATCAAATAATATTTTTTATTGATACGGGACCAACATGCCAAACTAGTAAATCATTAAATTTATAAGATAATAATTATAACCAAACTTTTGGCTAATTTTTTAGAAATTAGCCATAATTTCATGAAATTAAGGATTTAGCCGTACAATACGTGTAACATTTTATGTTACACGTATATTACGACTAAATCTTTAATTCATAAAATTAAGGTTAAATCCTTCAAATTTTACCTTTAAAATGACTAATTTCTTAACTGGCCCAAAAACAAAACTATGACTCATTTAATATATAAATTAATGATTTCCTTGTACAGAAAATTTACAACCTTAATAGAAAGATTTCACAAAATTTGTATGTAATATATTGATGTGGATTGACTTAATCAACAAATGCATGAAATATAATAATAATTTGTAAAATGATTTAGATATATGCATATTTGAATTAATAAAAATATCTCGATGAATGAATAATTTTTCAAATGATCAATAAATTGAAACTTTATTTATTTTTTATACATAATTAATAACTCTCTTAATTCATTAATTTTTTGGTCTCAATGTTATTAATTTCCAATTAATTAGATACACTTAATTAAGGTCACTAGACTGGTTCTTTAATAGCGTTATGTCGCTCAGAGTAATAAGAAAAAGATTTAAGATTTATCATTCTTAAATTGGTGTTTGTTTTGTTACAATTTTCAAAGTATCATTTTTTAGTCATATGTAAGTTATCCACATTCTCTTTTTTAAAAATAAAAAGAAAAGAGAACACAATTTAGGAACTTTTGTGAGAAATAATTTTCCTTTGGCCAAAATGAAGTAATTATAACAGCATATAACTTAGCTGGTCTTTATTTGCAAAAAAAAAAAAAAAAAAAACTTAGCTGGTCTTTAAATATTTAAATAAAAATTTACAGTTTTTTTTTTTTTTTTTTTTTTGCAAACAAATAAAAATTTATAGTTACTGCTTGAGAAAATACAAGAAACGAGAAACAAAAATGACGTAATATGTCGGCCTAAACTACGACAAGGGGAAATGTGATAGAGACCGACCCGTGACATTGACAACTGGGCTCTTCCATTTCTTGGATCAACCAACTCATGTCCATTGTCTGTTATTGACGTTCTTAAAATTTGAATCTTATACTTTTGAGAACGTGTCAAATAACCCTTCAGTTAACTTTCTGTTGATTTTTTAACAAAAAATGTCCAAGTGTCAACAAATTGTAGTAGAAAAAATTTATAAATGAAATTATTAAAAAAAAAAACCTTTCTACAATATTCTACTTAGTAGCGTGTCAATGTAACACTAAAAAAGTTTATAATAATGATATTAAAGTATATGATAATGATTCTTTTAAATGTTTCTTATATTGTTACATCTTTCTTATACAACTAGTTTTTTACACATGCGCAAAGTGCGTTAAGTATACGTAGATGTTTTAAGCACAAATTTATAAAAGGGACTTATGTTTGTTAAGATTCAAAAAATCAATTGACATTTTATCATTTCGAATAAGAAAATGGTCTATTTTATCATTTAATCAAAATACACGGGGTCTTTTATAATTTTTTTAAATACAAGATATAAAGAGAGAAGCTTAAAATAAAGAAAGTAAATAAATAATAGTTATCGTTAAAAAAAAAAGTACATGACAATGGATGTCAAAAGATTTATAAACAAACGCTAAATCCAACTGTGTCAAGAATTTTTTTTTTCGAGATCATTACGTCAAAAAATAACTGTTGAAACGATTAAAAAAAAAAAGATGAGAGAGAAATTAAAAAAAAGCCGTTCAAAATTTGCGAAAATGCCCTTCAAAATTTCTCAAAAATCCCCTAAAAAATGCCCTTAAATGCAACTTTTTAAGGAAAAAAAAAAAAACAGGGACGCCACGTGTCATTCACGAGGTATGCCACGTGTCGCCCCTTATTAGCAAGTAAATAAAGTGTGGACTTTCTAATTTTCTCAATAGGTTCGTAAATTAAATCAAACCCGTCTTTCACTATTAATAACAATGTGACAAGTGCACATTTGGTGAAAGAGTTCGTCGTGGTACCCACTCACCAAAATGTCACGACCCGCTCACTCGGTTGTGGCCGCGACATGAGTTTAAACTCTCGTTTGTCTAATTTCTTTAAAATTTGAGACATTTTAAAACATTTTGATGAGCTCGTCATTTTTTTTTTAAATGCGAAAGTTTGAAAACCTTTCATAGTTAAAAAAGCCACTGGGATAGGATTCAAATACATTTTACACACATAAAATCCTCGGGATTGCGTCCCTATTTCATAATATAATTGTCTTTAAAAACATAAAATACGGATATATTGCCACGGGTCTTGCTCCTTGAGCATACCACACACATCGCCCCTCATTAGCTCCTAGACCTCAAATTTTGCTGTCTTTTTATCTACAAGACCGAGAAACCTGTGAGTTGATAAACTTAATAAGAGCGAGCTGCTATAACTTAAATATGCAATGCAACATGCCATACAATCAGTATGCAAATATAATGCAACAATCATTTAGAGAATTGGCCGTCCCATATCGACTAATTCTCTTCACACAGCACTTAGCTTTCTACCCACTTAGTTATCATCATCATTCTTCTTTCTCATACAGTCAAGTTTTTCCGACTTAACTCACAAGGACTTACCTTATACAAGGTAATCCATCGCACAACTACTATTCACAAAGTGCTCATGTTCACAATTATTAATCATAAAGGAAAAAGGGTTCGATCGTCATAGGACGATCGAATACTTACTATAGTTTTTCTTTAGGCATCGCCCCTTTTGGGCCGACGCCTTCCTGTGGGTTATTGGCCCACTACACTTCTTGGAAAGTCCTTCTGGAGTTACTCTCTTTGGAGTCAACTCCAGAGTTAAGTTTTGACTCAATTATCAACTTGTCGTTGCTCTAGCTTATCACACAAATATCCTTCTTTCTTTACTTTGTTCGGAACCCATTGATAGTAACCGCAATGTCAATAGCGTACTGGATGGGGAGAAGGCTAATCCCTTGTCGATCACACAGATTTCACTCCAAACTTGACTGGCTTGCTTCGTGTGGAGAATGCTCTCTTCCTGGAGCGGGGGTCTCTTTCTCAGAGCCTAGTGGTACCATCGATATTTTTTTTACAATTTTATTTTCGTTAACCTACTGTTAACTCACTTGGAGGACTGAGGTTTATTCAAATTTCTATCCCGTTGTCAACTCACGCAGGGGATTGAGATTATATATGATCTTCATCCCATTGCCAATTCACGCAGAGGACTGGGATTCAGTTTGGATTTTCTATCCCCTTGTCAACTCACTTAGAGGACCGAGATTATACGAGAGGCGTTAGATTTCATTTAGATTTAGGAACGATGATTAATCATCCTAATTACTGGACTACTGACGAGTCCCAACCGTTTGACCTCTTGTGCTTTACTCATATTCTACTAGTTTATGGGTTCACAGCAACAACAAACAATAAGACTTGGCTTAGTTTTCATCTCGAGTTTTGCTCAAATCGAAACCTGCCTTAAGTTTCTCGCGCGGGCCGAGGCCCGACTTCATATGGTCTGATTCATAGTTTGATCCAAGCTTATTCAACAAAAGGTTTATCTCATCTTTCATTACTCATTCTCATTCACTTTACTTATGGCTTGTTTGGTAAATAGGTTTGAATCCATTTTCGGCCATTCAAATGAATTTGTTAGTTTAAATCGTCGTGAGGGAACTGTTTTTTGGACAAAATCCAAATGGTCAAAACTCATTCAAACCCTTAAAATTCAAACTCTACGCACCATTAAATTTTAACAGTTTGGATCTATTTTCAATAGTTCTTTTTTATTTGACATTTTATGCGCTCTTTTCATAATCTAAATCACATATTTCTATATCTACCAAAATAACAATTCAAATAATATGTTGAGTATTTTGCATTGGTGCCCCCTGAATTGTACGGGTGTGGCAAGTTGTCCCTTGACCTTTAATTTGGGGCACATTGCACCCTAATCTCAAAAATTTTGACAAATCACTACAAATTATTACCTTCCGTAAAAAATTTGGACGAAACTTGATATGTGCATTTCACATGACTTATTATTAAGACTATTTTGGTCATTTTACTAATCTTGTTCTTCATTCTTCTCTAATCTTTCATTTTTTGTTTTCATTCTTTCTCTTCTTCTTCCAGACATCCGTAATCTAATGAGACTAATAAAGAAGCACCAAGCAATCCCAAATGGCAGTGAAGGAAGAAATAATCAAGAGGATAGTTTTAGTATCCACAGTCAGAGTCCATTGGCAAACTAAATTAAAGAGATATTTAAATTATTAAAATAGATTTTCAAATATTTTTATTTGTAGAGTAACCTCTTTTTATTAAAGTTATTAAAAATAGTCATTAGTTTAGTTAATGAGCCTCTTAGTTAATAACTAACAATCCCAATCTTGCTCTCTCATCATTCCTCCCCCTCTTCCCCTCTCTGCATTTAACGATTTGCTCACAAAAAAAAAAAAAAAAAACCCCAACCCTCCCCCGAGTTCCCACCACCCCCAAAAGAACCTGTCGCGTGCAAATAAGAGGAAGTAAAGACCTTTTTATCTTATTTAGTGCAAAAAAAAAACTTTTAAGTTGTTGAAAGTAAAGTTAAATCTTACATTTATCTTTTGTTTTAATTGTGAGGAGTCTTTAATTATTTATCTATGTAAGCATTCACTTTTGTGTGAGAAATAATTGAGTTTGAGAGGGAAACAATGAAGTTTTTACTCACCTGGTTTAGATCTGGGTTCGTGACTGCGTGGCCAAACGTTAGTATTTATGGTCGCGCAGTCATATTTTATTGGTCGCGCTTTGCACATTTATACTTTATTGGTCGCACATCTATATTTTATCAATCGCGCAGTTATAGTTTATTGGTCGCACATCTATAGTTTATTGGTCGCACAACTATAATTTTTGTTGTGCTTTTAAGAATTTTAAGTAATTATTCTAAAGGTATGGGCCACAAATATAAGTATTTGGAATACAATGAGAAGTGGAAAAATTTGAACGGTTGTTGGGAATAGATTGGAAGTAGTTTGGCAAGGGGCTTCATGGTCGATAAAAACATCATGTTTTGGATTTTGTTGAGACAATTTACAAGTAAACAAGCATAAAGGAAAGTGTGTATACACTTACGATTACACATAAGGCTATAAGTGAACGGCATAAGCATAGTAGTACAATCTTTATTTGTGATGACGAGGATATCTCTGATCTCTAAGGTCAGTTCAAGGAAGAGGAATGTGCTAGGAAGTGAGCGTACACATCCAAGGTTGGATATTATGGATGACTTCTTCCTCTCAAGCTCGATAGCTCAGATGTGATCCTTGGGATACAAATGTTGGAAATGCTCAGCATGACACACACCGATTCGAAGAGAAAGGAAATGAAATTCAACCTCGGCAAGGAGACAGTCACGTTTCAAGGAGATCTTTCATTGAGGAAAGCATTAGTCTAATGTTAAGCCGCTTATTGTAAAGACTTACGTGAGACGCAAAAATAGAGCGTAATAAAAATAATAATATTGGGTTGGGTTTTAGAATAGTGGGCTGGGCTTAATTCTTAATACAGAATTAGGTTTATAGGGAGAGTGGTCGGCTGTAGGAAGGGGGGAAGAAAAACACCGAGTAATTTCATAAGGTAGGAGTAGGAGTAGGAGTAGTAGGCAATCTGGTTTTGACGTGAATTGGAGTAGAGGTGAGTTTCTTTGTAATTACTATTATTATCAATTCGAAATTGTTCTCTGGTTCCTATCAAATTGGTATCAGAGCCACTTTTCTGGGACAATGGCAACGAAAAAGGTCGAAGCTTTGGAAGAGAAACTGGAGACCGAGATCGGCGCGGTGAAAACCGCGGTGGAAGAGTAGGCCGTGACTATCACCGAGCGGCTCAATCGATTTTAAGAGCAATTCTCGAATCTCGAAACTATGTTAAGCCGGCTGATGGAGGAAAAAACGAGGCCACCGCCGGCTAGCCAAACGGAGGCGGTAATCATGACGGCGGGGAGTCCCGGCGACCCTACGACCGGCAACGGCGAGGTCGGACCGCCAATAATGGCCGCGCAGCGAGCAGGGAAGGCCATCGCGACCAACCAGCAAGAACCGCGAAGAGGGGCGGAGGTAGCGCTGACCGCGGGAGAACAGGGGACGTCGTGGGTGGCGGCTATAACCGCCGATACGGCAGCGGGATGGTCCGAAGGCGAAGAGCGCCGGCCGGCGAGGCGCGAAGGTGCACCAGATGGGGCCGAAGCGTTCGGGGAGCGCGATTGGGGACGGCTCCGCGCGGGGTCCGGCCAGATCTGGCCGACCCAACCTTTTTCCGGTCAGGTCTGGTTGACCCAACCCCTTCCCGGCCAGATGGGGGCCGGGGGAGTCGACGGCTGGCGAGGGAGGGGCGGCACAGGCCCTTTCCACGATGTTGGTGGGCGCACTTCGTGGGAGCAGATCGGCGCCAACCGTCACGGGCCCAGCAGCTCGGGAATTCCGCCGGGAAGCGGCGGTGGGGGGCCAATCGGGGCTGCCGGTGGTGGGTTCCCTCCGGAATGGGGCGGGGGCGGACCAACGTGGCCAGAAAATGGGGGAGCAGCCTCTGTGAGCGGCGGACGACCTCCATGGGCGCACGGCGGTGAGTGGACAGCAGCTGCGGGGGCCGAGCCGGCGGGGCAAGGCCGCGGGTACCGCGGCGAAAGGCCCAATTTCAGACCTTACGGTGGGATTGGTGGGGGCAGAGGTGTTTTCGGCCCGGAGTCTCGTATTCGCAAATTGGAGATGCCGATTTTTGAGGGTGAGGACGCTCACGATTGGTTGTATCGCGCAGAGCGGTACTTCGCAGTGAATGGGTTGATGGACGAGGAAAAGTTAGCAGCGGCGGCTTTGTGCCTGGAGGGGCGAGCTCTAGCGTGGTATCAGTGGTGCGAACAGCGGGAACCAGTTAGGACTTGGGAAGAGCTTAAAGGGAAGATTCTGGAGCGTTTTCGTCCGACCCAAGACGGTGATTACCACGAGCAGTTTTTCGCCCTCCTCCAGACCGGTACGGTTAAGGAATACCGAGAGAAGTTTGAGATGTTGGCGGGAAGAGTATTTGGCCTCTCCGACGATATGTTGAAGAGCAACTTCATGAAGGGCCTAAAGCCGGAGATTCGGGCGGCGCTACGAACATTGGAACCGAGAGGGATCGCGGATACTATGAGGTTGGCTCAGACGGTGGAGGACGGGAAACGAATCGAGCGCAGTGGGCGAGCGGGAGCAGGGATGTTTTACCAAGCTGGCACCTATAATGGAAACCCTAAATCGCCACCCATGCCAGCTAGGAAAGAGGCGCAAAAGGGATCCGAAGGAGTGCCACGACCAGCTACGAACTTTAAACGTCTCACAGAATCCGAAATTCAGCACAAAAGTGCAAAGGGGTTGTGTTTCAGATGCGACGAGAAATTTACTCCAGGTCACCGATGCAAGGATCGTTCACTGCAAGTTTTAACTGTGTGCGACGCCGAGGTTGACCGGCCGACGACCGACGACGACGAAGGCGATGACGATGTACTCGAGGAGGAACACCCACACCTTGATGCCATTGAGGTGTCACTCAATTCAGTAGCCGGCTTCACCTCAAATCACACAATGAAGCTTAAAGGCACTATTGGAGGCCGGGAGGTGATGGTGCTCATTGACAGTGGCGCCACTCACAATTTCAGCGCCACTCGGGTAGTTCGGCAACTCGGCCTTCATCTCGCAGATACCGGGAGTTTTGGAGTTACGTTAGGAACAGGGAAGGTAGAGAGAAGTACGGGAGTCTGCCGTAAGCTGATTTTAGAGGTACAGGGTATTCAAGTGGTGGATGACTTTCTTCCTCTAGATCTCGGCGGCACAGATGTGATACTCGGTATGCAATGGCTGCAGGCGTTGGGAGACATGAAGGTGAATTGGAAACTACTGACCATGGAATTCCTAATGGGAGGTCAACTAGTCGCCTTAAAGGGGGACCCGAGTATATGTCGGACCCAGGTGTCCATTAAAGCAGTGTGTAGAGCGATAAAGAAGTCAGGGGGCGGGATTATGGCATCACTGCATCATCAGGAGATCGTAAGGGCACACACCCCTGAGGGGATTCCCAGGGAAGTTCAGCAGCTATTGGCTCAATACGAGACGGTTTTTCAAATGCCACAAACTCTTTCCCCACATCGGGACCACGAGCATGCCATCGTTCTGACAGAGGGAGCGGCGCCGATCAGTGTCCGACCATATCGTTATCTGCAGATTCAGAAAGATGAGATCGAGAGGCTGGTGAGGGAGATGTTAGCAGCCGGGATTATACAGCCGAGCGTGAGCCCATTCTCCAGCCCGGTCCTGCTGGTGAAAAAGAAAGATGGCAGTTGGCGTTTTTGCGTGGATTACCGGGCTTTAAACAAGGAGACCATTCTAGATAAATTCCCTATTCCGGTAATTGAGGAGCTGTTAGACGAGTTATTTGGGGCGACCTTGTTCTCGAAGATTGATTTAAAGTCGGGGTATCACCAGATTCGAATGCGGTCGGAGGATGTACCGAAGACGGCGTTTCGGACACATGAAGGGCATTATGAATTCCTCGTCATGCCGTTTGGCCTCACTAACGCCCCGACGACGTTTCAGGCATTGATGAATAAGGTATTCAACCCGTATCTGAGAAAGTTCATTTTGGTTTTCTTTGATGACATTCTGGTATATAGTCGCACCATGGAGGGGCACGTTGAGCACTTGGCGACTGTGTTAGGAGAGCTGCGGCGTACCAATTGTATGCCAATAAGAAGAAATGTTTGTTTGCTCAAACGCGAGTGGAGTATTTGGGGCACATGGTATCCGCCGACGGAGTGGCGGTCGATCAAACGAAAGTGACGGCAATGCTGGAATGGCCAGTACCGACAACGTTAAAGCAGTTGCGAGGGTTCTTGGGGCTTACAGGGTATTATCGAAAGTTTGTGAAGGGATATGGTACCATCGCGTGGCCACTGACGGAGCAGCTGAAGAAAGATAACTTCCATTGGGGGCGTGAAGCAACCGAGGCCTATGAGAAGTTGAAGAAGGCTATGACAAGCGTCCCGGTGATGGCCTTACCGGATTTTAGTCAACCCTTTGTGGTTGAGACAGATGCATCAGGAGTAGGGTTGGGCGCTGTGCTCATGCAAAATCAACGCCCTATCGCATACTTTAGTCAAGTGTTGACGGCGAGGGCCAGGCTCAAGTCGGTTTACGAACGCGAGCTTATGGCCATAGTGCTGGCCATACAGAAATGGCGCCCCTATTTGCTGGGTAGGAAGTTCATCGTACGCACGGATCAGCGTAGTTTGAAGTACTTGCTGGATCAGCGGATGGTAACAGAGGAACATCAGCGATGGTTATCGAAACTCCTGGGGTACAAGTTCGAGATTCATTACCGGCCGGGACTAGAGAATAAGGCGGCAGATGCCCTTTCCCGGCGTGTTGAGGAGCCCACCCTCATGGCGTTGTCGGTCCCCTTATTAGTTGGGTTAGAACCCCTGATGCGAGAGATTGATGAGGACGAAGGGCTACGAGCTATCCGGGCATCTTTATTACGCGGGGAGACAACCCACCCCGGTTATTCCCTTGATGGGCAGCGCTTATTGTATCGGGGACGGTTGGTTTTGCCCCGCACCTCTTCTCATATTCCTCAATTGCTAGCGGAATTCCATGGTAGTGCCGTTGGCAGGCATTCTGGAGTTTTAAAGACTTATCAGCGTTTGGCGGCGGAGTTGTATTGGGTAGGGATGAAGAAAGACGTCGAAGAGATGGTAGCTAGTTGTGACGTGTGCCAACGTAATAAATATTTGGCCATGGTACCGGGAGGTCTGTTACAACCACTGGACTTGCCTGCACGGGTGTGGGAAGAGGTGACGATGGATTTTATAGACGGCTTACCTCGCTCGGAAGGGTTTACGGTGATTTTGGTCGTTGTGGATCGCTTGAGTAAATATGCCCACTTTGTTCCCTTGCGGCATCCCTATACAGCTGTGACGGTAGCAGCTGCGTTTTTGCGGGAGGTGGTGCGATTACACGGGGTTCCGGAGTCGATTGTAACGGATAGAGATAAGATCTTTTTGAGCCATTTTTGGAAGGAGTTGTTCAAGATGCAGGGAACGGTTTTGAAGAGGAGTACAGCTTACCATCCCCAGACCGATGGCCAAACTGAGGTGGTTAATCGGAGTGTTGAGACATATCTACGGTGTTTTGTTTCGGACACTCCCAAGCAGTGGGCGCGATGGTTGGCTTGGGCGGAATATTGGTATAACACTTCCTATCACACGGCGGCACGGACGACCCCTTTCAAGATTCTTTATGGGCGTGATCCTCCACACTTGGTGCACTACGGGCATCGAACCACCCCAGTGTCTCAAGTTGAGCAATACTTGGAGGAGCGAGATCGCATGTTAGACGAGCTGAAGCGCCATTTAGCGAGAGCTCAGCAGATCATGAAGAAGCAAGCAGATGGACGACGACGAGAAGTACAGTTTGCTGTCGGTGAAAAGGTTTACTTGAAGTTACGGCCCTACCGACAGCGCTCCTTAGCGAGACGACGAAATGAGAAGCTGGCACCGCGATACTTTGGACCTTACGAGGTTCTTGCACGGATCGGCGCTGTGGCATACAAGTTGAAGTTACCGCCATCGTCCGCAATACACCCGGTCTTTCATGTGTCACAGTTACGTCGCGCAATTGGTGACCAGGCGTATTCTTCCTCACTGCCACCGACTTTGACGGATGACAATGAGGTTGTCTTGGAGCCAGCCACAGTGGAGGGTGTAAGACAAGGGGCTGCGGGTGATCGAGAAGTTCTGATCCGGTGGAAAGGGTTGGCCGACTACGAGGCGACGTGGGAGACCGCTGATGGAATTCGCCACCAGTTTCCAGAGTTCCACCTTGAGGACAAGGTGTCTCTTGAGGGGGGGAGTAATGTTAAGCCGCTTATTGTAAAGACTTACGTGAGACGCAAAAATAGAGCGTAATAAAAATAATAATATTGGGTTGGGTTTTAGAATAGTGGGCTGGGCTTAATTCTTAATACAGAATTAGGTTTATAGGGAGAGTGGCCGGCTGTAGGAGGGGGGGAAGAAAAACACCGAGTAATTTCATAAGGTAGGAGTAGGAGTAGGAGTAGTAGGCAATCTGGTTTTGACGTGAATTGGAGTAGAGGTGAGTTTCTTTGTAATTACTATTATTATCAATTCGAAATTGTTCTCTGGTTCCTATCATCTAATTGAACTCCATGTTGATATTTGGTAGAGTTGAAATGTGCATGAAGATCGAGGGAAGCAAGAACTATGAGCTGTTCGATGGTCTGCAACAAGTTCTATCTAACTATGAGACTGTGTTTAAGATGCCAGCAGTCATTCCCTCAGTATGGGGACACGAGCATGCCATAGCTCTCAGGGAAGAAAGCTAAGAAAGATCGAGCGATTAATCGACGACATGTTGGCGACATGCATCATTCAACCGACTGAGGTGCATAACTTGGAAATACCCAAATTTACCAAGACCTATATCATAGAGACCGACGCATCACATTATTTAGTCAAGCACTTGGTCGGCAAGCAAAGATGAAATCTGTCTACCAGAAGGAGCTTATGGCGATCGTGATCGCATTGGGGAAATGGTGGCCATATCTACACGAGAAGCGATTTGTGGTACGAACTAACCAACCGAGCTCGAAGTTTCTACTTAAGCGAAGGATAATCGGGGCTAAATATCAGAAATGGATATCTAAACTTATAGGCTAATAATTTCTAGACTCAATATCGCAGCGGGGCGAGCAACCAGGTGTCGGACGCTCTATCTCGAAATTTGGGGAAATAGAGTATTCCAAGTTAGTGATTCTGCAGTAGCAATATTGAGAGGCCATGAAGGCCAAATTGGAAGCTTACAAACTCATAAGCATAGTACACAACGATAATATGTCTGAAGAGTAACAACATGTGGGAATTTTAGTTCATGAGAATGTGCTATTTTACAATAGTTGGCTGGTTATTTCTCGAACGTCAACATTGATTCCCATGACCATGACCGAGTTCCATTGTTCGCCGATGAGAGGCCATTCAAGAGAAACAAAGACGTACCACGAATCACAACGAGGTTATTTAGGGTAGGAATGAGGAAGGATATCGTTCAATTTGTTCAAAAGTGCGCCGTGTGCCAACAAAACAAACACTTGGCCCCGACTCTAGCGGGACTTTACAACCCGTTCCATTGCCAACTCAAGTATAGGACGAAATTACTATGGACATTGTTGAGGGGCTTCTTTGTTCAGAGAAAATGGCTTCGATACTCATGTTGGATAAGCAAGTATGCTCACTTTGTGGGATTGCGCCATCCATTTTTAGCTGCCACAATGGCTAAGGTGTTTATGCGGGAGGTTGTGAGACTCAACGGATAACCATATGCCACAATTTTGGATCGGAATCAAATTTAATGAGCCAATATCGAACAGAGTTGTTCAAGCTCCAAGGGGCCACAATTAAACAAAGCACCTCCTATCATCCACAAACTGATAGCCAGTCGGAGGTAGTTAATAACATTTTGGAGACTTATCTACATTGTTTTGCATCGGAAAAGCTGCATATCCGGTATTGGTGCAATATCGGTAAAACTTTGATAGGCAAATGGGTGAGCAGTAAGTGAAATACCTCCAATCCAATCATATTGTTGTTTGAAAACAATTTATGCACTTCTTTGGTTGAAAGCGTGTACCAAAAGATCAATATGAACTTCTCATTAAAAATTTACCTTTTCCATTCAAACATTGGATTGAAAAATCCATGATAAAATACAGCAGAAAACAATTTAGTTAAGAGCATTAAAGAAAACAAGCTCACTAATAAAGTCGTGCAAAAGAAATCAAAAATGAAAATCAAAGCCAAGCGACAAATAACAGTAATTGAGGGGTATAAAACACAATCAATTATAATAAAAAATACACCTTCATCACTCTATGCCTTATAGCTAACTGTCTAATCTTATGCCTCAAGGTTTAAAAGTTTCCAAGTGTTTCGTTAAGCACAAAAGTAACACCAATCTTTTAAAGGAACAAGCATTGGGATAGAGATGCACCAAAACCAAGCCTTTGTTGATCTCATCATTCCAGTTAAAAGACAAGGACGAGAAAAACGTTTACCTAAAAAGTCAATGAGCAAATGAGAGTGGTTGAAAATACAGTGGCCAAAACATAAAACAATAGATAGCTCGTCACAACAGAAACGCCTCTGATCTAATCATTTCATATTGTGTCCTTTGGCACCCAACATTATCTTTTCTTTATCTAAAAGTCACAAAATTGCAAACTTTATGGTAAATATGCACAATTAGAGAGACGCTCTTAAAATAAATACCAAAAAGAAGAGTACAAGAAATCAAATATTTCAATGCAGTAAGCAAAAACAAAAACAAATCAATCTAATATCTTTAGGTGCAAAGAAAAGACACGCAAGGAAATATTTTAAAAAAAAAAAAAGTTCAAAAGAAATCATAGAAAAGGAGCCGACTGCTGTGAAATGCAAACCCAAAAACAAAAATCAAAACAAAACAAAACAAAAAAAAGACCTTGTATTTAAAAATAGAGGTCAAATTGTTTTGCACTACAAAGCATTTGTGTCTAAAATGCTGCCTTGAAATCGAGCACTCAAAATTTGTGTCATAGTTACAAAAGTTCCTCTCTGTTTTTAGATACACGACAAGTCATATTTATCCAAAGGTAAGGTTACAAAATTGCCATTTCAAGGAACAAATGCATTAAATAAGACTAGAGATACTCAAACAAGGAAAAACAAAATAACACCAACAAAAAAGGCAATAAGATATTAGTTACTAATTCCTATGAGTAGAAAATATACGATAATAATAACCCAAAGAAGCACCCAAATCGTAGGGGAAATAAACCAGTAAAAAGGATATGACATAAAACAAAAGTAGAGAACTTTGCCACATTCACAAAAGGGAAGTTGATAGGAATAAACAGCATAAAAAGAAAATTCCACCAATAAACAGGAAGTAATAATTTGAAAACTAGTGAATTACATGGTTGAAATAAAGCCGGTTAAAAGACAAAAAATTCATGGTAAAACTTAATGTGATACAGCTCCAATTCAGTCTTTTGGGTGAGCAGTTGAGTTTGTATTTTCAGCAGATTGCTGTTGGAAACAATTTATGCACTTGTCCAGATCAATCTAAACTTTATCTCATTAAAAATTTGCCGCCATCCCTTTTTTAATTTTTTCATGCACACATTGAATTGGAGATCTATATATAAGATACAGACCAAAACAAGATCATAAAAAAATTGAAAAAAAAAAAAAGCAAGTTTAGTTATGCAAAAGAAATTAAAAATGAAAGTCAAAGACAAGAATTAAAGGTCAAATTTTGATAAAGGAAAACGCTAAAAGTTTATAATCCCCCAAACTAATCGTTTGATATTGTACATAAAAATGAACAATTTTGCTCCCAGTGCCTACCTCTAGACATCTTACTTTAAGGGCTAACTTGTCTTAATAGCACAAGTTACATTTATCCAAAGGTTACAAAATTTCCATTTCAAAGCACATATGCATTAGATTAGATTAGGGATACTAAAACAAATCAAAAAGGAAAAAGCAACACGGACAAAAAAAACAATAAGATAGTACTAAATAAAAATAAACCAAAGAAGCACTCGAATCATGGGGGAGAATAAATCAGCAAAAAGAACATAAAACCAAAGTGATTGGAATAACAGGAAGTAATAATTAGAGAACTAGTGAATTACATAATTGAAATAAAACTAGTTAAAATATAAAAAGATCAAAAAGTAAAACTTAAGTGAAACACCTCCAATCCAGTCTTTTGGGTGACCAGTTGAGTTTGGATTTCTAGCATACTGTTGTTGGAAAACAATTTATGCACTTCTCATCACAAATTTGCCTATTCCCTTTCTTTGTAATTTCATGCACACGCTTGATTGGAGATCCATTACAAAAAACAATTGAAAACAAGATAATTAAGAAAACTAAAGAAAACAAGTTTAATTCTGCAAAAGAAATTAGAATTGAAAATCAATGACAAATTACATATGACAGTAAAGTGAAATTATAGCATGAGATTCAACAAAATAAAACACATTTAACTATTATTGAAAGTACACCTCTATCTTTCAATGCCTATAGCTAATATGGTAGATCATATGCCTTAAAGTTCTAGAGTTTGCAAGTTTTTTGCTAAGCACAAGAGAATGGTTATACCAAGCTTTTAGCCTTTTAGGAAGATAGAGGTACACTAATAGAAAAATATAATAAAAAGTCAAGAAAATACTAAAAGTTTACAATGATTACGGTATCCAAATCTAATCATTTGACGTTGTACCGAAAAAATAAACAATTTTGCTTCTTCCAATGCCTATCCCTCGGCATCTTACTTGAAAGGCAACTTGTCTTTATAGCACAAGTTACATTTATCCAAAGGTTACAAAATTGCCATTTAAAGGATCATATGCATTAGATTAGATAATAGATACAGAAACAAATAAGAAAAGAAAGAACACAAACAAACACGGACAAAAAGGCAATAAGATATTACTTACTATGAGGGAAAAAAATAAAATATAAACAAACCAAAGCAGCACCCGAATCATGAGGAAAGTATATCAATAAAAAGAACATAAAACAAAAGTAGAGGACTTTACCAGATTTCCAAAAGGATTGGAATAACACAAAGTAATAATTAGAGAACTAGTTTATTACATGATTGGAAAAAGAAAGAAAGATGACACAGTACAACTTTAGCGAAACACCTCAAATCGAGTCTTTTAAGTGAGCAGTTGAGTTAGTCTTTCCAGCATATTGTTGATTGGAGATCCATTACAATATACAGTCGAAAACAAGATAATTAGAAAAATTAAAGAAAGCAAGTTTAGTAATGCAAAAGAAATTAAAAACGAAAGTCAACGGCAAGTTACAGACACTGATTAAAGCAAATCAATCGCTTGAGATCAACAAAATATAAGCAAAAATAAACCAAAGAAGAACAAGAAATATGAAGGAAAATATATCAGTAACAAGAACATAAAACAAAAGTAGAGAACTTTCCCAGATTTGCAAAAAGAAAGTGATTAGAATGAAGTATAAAAATATATATATAATTGACCAGAAATAGGAAGTAAAAACTAAAAGAACAAGTGAAGTAGTACGTAAAAATAAAGTCTATAAAAAATCACATAGCTAAACATTAGTAAGTTGAACACCTCCATCCAGTTTTTGTTTTTTGGGTCAGCAGTTGAGTTTGTATTTCCAGCAAATTGTTGTTGGGAACAATATTATGCACATGTCCAGATCGATCTAATATTTATCTCATTATAAACTTGCCCGATCCCTTTTTTGTATTTAAATGAAAATTTTTTATTGGAGAATGGAGATCCATTACTAAATACAGTTGAAAACAATATAACTAAGAAAATTAAAGAAAACAAGTTTAGTTCTGCAATAGACACTAAAATAAGTTAAAGACAATTGACAAATAACAATAACAATAAATAAAGGGAAACAATAGTTTGAGATTCAACAAAATAAATAAAAATAAACCAAAGACGCACAAGAGCTATAAGGGAAAATAGACAAGGAAAAAGAACATTAAACAAAAGTAGAGAACTTTACCAGATTTCCAAAAGGGAATTAATTAGAATATAGTATATAACAAAATTCGAGAATAAATAGGAAGTAAAAATATAAGTACTAGCGAATTAATGTGGGTAGAAATAAGCCAGTAAAAAAATCACACAGCAAAATATTTGTAAGTGGATCACCTCCAATCCGATGTTTCGGATGAGCAGTTGGGTTTGCATTTCGAGCATATTGTTGTTACAAAACAATTCGTGCACTTATCCATATCGATATAATTTTTATCACATTATAAATTTGCCAGTTTCCCTTTTTCGCAACTCCATGCACACAATGGATTGGAGATCCATTACATAATACAGTCAAAATCAAAATATAGCAAAATAATTAAGACGAATAAAACATACAAGCTTATTCATTGTTGTGCAAAAGAAATTAAAAATGGAAATCGAAGATAACTGACAAATCAGAATGATAAGGAAAAATACTGGCTTGTGATTCAAAAAATAGAACACTGTAAAGATAATCAAAAGTAGACCTCCAACTTCTAATGTCGTATAGCTAATCAGTTGATCATATTGCCTCAAGGTTGGCAAGTTTGCAAGTCAAAGAATGGTCAGACCAAGCTTTATGGAACATGCATTAGGATGGAAGTCATTAAGAAATCCGATATCAAAAGCAATAGCTTCGATTGAAAAGTATGGAAGGAAAAAAAAAAACGTTTACATAAACATAAAAATAAGAACCATTGCAAAGTCAATGAGCCAATAGGACAAGTGCATGATATAATGGCCAAAATTTAAGCAACAAAAATTCCTAAAAGCTCATCACAACCACCATTGATTTAATCATTTAAGGGGGTGAAATGCGCTTTGACGAACGACGACATTCTCACTTCATTAGCATATGAAATGATTTCTAGGTGGACGACATTGTCTTCCAAGCAATGCACTTAAAATTGAAAAAAGAAAAAAGAAAATTAAAGAAATCAAAAATAAAAATCAAAGTTAAGCGACAAATAACAGTAATTTATCAATAATGATAAAAAATACACCATCGTCACTCAATGCCTTATAGCACAAAAGTAACACCAACCTTTTTAAGGAACAAGCATTGGGATAGAGATGCACCAAAATTAAGTCTTTGTTGATCTCATCATTTCAATTAAAAGGTGAGGAGAAAAACGTTTAACTGAAAAGTCGGTGAGAAAATGAGAGTGGTTCAAAATACAGTGGCCAAAACTTAAAACAATAGATAGCTTGTTACAACAGAAACGCCTCTGACCTAATCATTCAGTATTGGGTCCTTCCATTAGGCATCGTCGCTTTCACACCCAACATTATCTTTTCTTTATCTAAAGGTCACAAAATTGAAAACTTTACGGCAAACATGCACCAAAATCAAATTAGAGGGACGCTTTTAAAATAAATACCAAAAACAAGACTACAGGAAATCAAATATATCAATGCAGTAAGCCAAAACCAAAACAAATCAATATAACATCTTTAGGTGCCAAGAAAAGACACTCAAACATATTAAAAACTAGTTAAATTAAAATTTTTCAATGCAATAGAAAAAAAAAAAGTTAAAAAGAAATCATAGAAAAGGACCCGACTGATGTGAAATGCAAATATTGAAAAAAAAGACCTCGTACCTAAAAATACAGAGGTCAAATTATTTTGCACCACAAAGCATTTGTGTCTAAAATGCTGCCTTGAACTTGAGCACTCAAAATTTCTGTCATAGTTACAAATGTTCCTCTCTGTTTTAGATACATGACAAGTTACATTTATCCAAAGGTAAGGTTACAAAATTTTCATATCAAGGAACATATGCATTGAATAAGACTAGAGATACTCAAACAAGGAAAAACAAAATAACACCAACAAAAAAGGCAATAAGATATTACTTACTAAATACTATAAGGAGAAAATAAAAAACAAAAATAACCCAAAGAAGCACCTAAATCATGCGGAAAAATAAATCAGTAAAAGGCCATGACATAAAACTAAAGTAGAGAACTTTGCCACATTTCCAAAAGGGAAGTTGACAGGTATAAACAACATAAAAAAGAAAATTCCACCAATAAACAGGAAGTAATAATTAGAAAACTAGTGAATTACATGGTTGAAATAAAGCCGGTTAAAAGATAAAAAAATCAAGGTAAAAATTTAGTGAAACACCTCCAATCCAGTCTTTTGGGTGAGCAGTTCAGTTTGTAATTTTAGCAGATTACTGCTGGCAACAATTTATGCACTTGTCCGGATCAATGTAAACTTTATCTCATTAAAAATTTGCCTTCTTCCCTTTTTTTCATTTTTTCATGAACACATTGAATTGGAGATCTATATATAACATACAAACTAAAACAAGATAATAAAAAAATTGACGAAAAAAAATAAGTTCAGTTATGCAAAAGAAATTAAAAATGAAAATCAAAGACAAGTGACGAATAACAGTGATTAAAGGAAACAATAGCTTAGATTCAATAATATAAAACACAATCAGCTATTATTAAAAGTACACTCCTATCTTCCAATGCCATCTAGCTAACACTGTTAATCTTAAGCCTTAAAAGTTCTTGAGTTTGCAAGTCTCTTGTTAGGCACAAGAGAATGGTTAAAACCAAGCTTTTAGAGACGGACATTGGGACAGCGATGCACTAATAGAAATATGTAATAAAAGGTCAAATTTTGATAAAGGAAAACGCTAAAAGTTTATAATGATTACAGTATCCCCTAACTAATCGTAATTTACATAAAAAATGAACAATTTTTTTCCCAGTGCCTACCCCTCGACATCTTACTTTAAGGGCTACCTTGTTTTAATAGCACAAGTTACGTTTATGCAAAGGTTACAAAATTGCCAGTTCAAAGAACATATCATTAGATTAGATTAGAGATACTAAAAGAAATCAAAAAAGAAATAGTAACAAGGACAAAGAAAGCAACAAGATATTGCTCAAGGTAACTATGAGGGAAAAAATAAAATAAAAATAAACCAACGAAACACCCGAATCATGGGGGAGAGCAAATCAATAAAATGAACATAAAACCAAAGTGATTGGAAGAACAAGACGTAATAATTAGAGAACTAGTGAATTACATGGTTGAAATAAAACTAGTTAAAAATAAAAAGATAAAAAAGTAAAACTTAAGTGAAACACCTCCAATCCAGTCTTTTGGGTGAGCAGTTGAGTTTGTATTTCCAGCATATTGTTGTTCGAAAACAATTGATGCACTTCTCATTACAAATTTGCCTCTTCCCTTTTTTCGTATTTCATGTACACGCCTATCCCTCGGCATCTCACTTGAAAGGCAACTTGTCCTTATAGCACAAGTTACATTTATCCATAGGTTACAAAATTGACATTTAAAGGATCATATGCATTAGATTAGATAACAGATACAGAAACAAAAAAAAAAAGAAAAAAAGAAAAAAAAAAGAAAAAAATAAAGAAAAAAGAAAGAACACAAAGAAACAAAGACAAAACAGGAAATAAGATATAACTTACTATGAGAGGAAAAAATAAAATAAAATATAAACAAACCAAAAATCACCAAAATCATGCGAAAAGAAATCAGTACAAAAAACATAAAACAAAAGTAGAGGACCTTGCCAGATTTCCAAAAGGGTTGGAATAACACAAATTAATAATTAGAGAACTAGTAAATTACATGATTGGAAAAAGATAAAAGACGACATAGTAAAACTTTAGCGAAACACCCCAAATGAGTCTTTTACGTGAGCAGTTGAGTTTGTATTTCCAGCATATTGTTGACTGGAGATCCATTACAATATACAGTCGAAAACAAGATAATTAGAAAAATTAAAGAAAGCCAGTTTAGTAATGCAAAATAAATTAAAAAAAGAAAGTCAACGGCAAGTTACAGACATTGGTTAAAGCAAATCAATCGCTTGAGACCAACAAAATATAAGTAAAAATACAACAAAGAAGAACAAGAAGGAAATAAATCAGTAAAAAGAACATAAAACAAAAGTAGAGAACTTTCCCAGATTTGCAAAGAAGAAGTGATTAGAATGAAGTTCATAAAAAAGATAACTGACCAAAAATAGGAAGTAAAAACTAAAGGAACAAGTGAAGTAATATGTAAAAATAAAGTCAATAAAAACTCACATAGCAAAACATTAGTAAGTTGAACATCTTCATCCATTTTTTTTTTTTTTTTGGATGAGCAGTTGAGTTCGTATTTCCAGCATATTGTTGTTGGGAAACACTATTATTCACATGTCCAGATCGATCTAATGTTTATCTCATGTTTATCTCATTATAAACTTGCCTGATCCCTTTTTTGTATTTTAATGAACATGTTCGATTGGATTTCCATTACTAAATACAGTTGAAAACAATATAACTAAGAAAATTAAAGAAAACAAGTTTAGCTCTGCAATAGAAATTAAAAATTTAAGTCGAAGACAATTGACAGATAACAATAACAGTGATTACATGGAAACAATAGCTTGAGATTCAACAAAATAAATAAAAATAAACCAATGACGCACCAGAACTATAAGGGAAAATAGACCAGTAAAAAGAACATTAAACAAAAGTTGAGAACTTTGCCAGATTTCCAAAAGGGAACTAATGAGAATAAAGTATATAAAAAAAATTCGAGCATAAACTGGAAGTAAAAATATAAGAGTGAATTAATGTGGGCAAAAATATGCCAGTAAAAAATTCACGTAGCAAAATATTTGTAAGTGGAACACCACCAATCCGATGTTTTGTGTGAGCAGTTACGTTTGCATTTCCAGCATAGTGTTGTTACAAAACAATTTGCCAGTTTCCCTTTTTCGCATCTCCATGCACACATTGGATTGGAGATCCATTACAAAATGCAGTCAAAATCAAAATAAAGCTAAAGCAAAGTAATTAAGACGAATAAAAAATACGAACTTAATCATAGTTGTGCAAAGGAAATTAAAAATGGAAATCGAAGATAACTAACAAATCACAATGATATGGGAAAACACTAGCTTGTGATTCAAAAATTATTACACTGTAAATATAATCAAAAGTACACCTCTAACTTCTAATGCCATATAGCTAATCAGTTGATCATATTGCGTCAAGGTTGGCAAGTTTGCAAGTCAGAGAATGGTCAGACCAAGCTTTAAGGAACATGCATTAGGATAGAAGTTCATTAAGAAATATAATACCCAAAGCAATAGTTTCAAATGAAAAATATGGAAGAAGATAAAACGTTTACATCAACATAAAAATAAGAACGATTGCAAAGTCAATGAGAGAATGAGAGCGGTGCAAGATATAATGGCCAAAATTTAAGAAACAAAAATTCCCAAAAACTCATCATAACCACCATTGATTTAATCATTTAGGCTTAGAAATGCACCGGATTAGAAGATATGCACTATTACAAACAAATCAACAAATTGCGAAAGGGGTACTTCTATAAGTCATCTGAATCAGTAATAGAAATAGGAAGAATAGCAACGAATAAGCAAGAGAACGCAGAAAACCCCCATAGAATTTAAAGCCAAAGACACACATTTAAAACAGAGACGAAATCAAATGAATTAGCAGACCCAAACCAAACAACTTTGAAGACAAAAACGCTCGTCGATCAGGAAGAAGAGAAGCCATTAAGAGTATAGAAAGAACAATCAAATAATATCAGAAAAGGAAAAGGGCACAATTACTTGGCGAGGAAAGAGGTCTTGTTGGCGATCGCGGCACGTCGAATTGGCGATCAAAAGCTTTCAGGGACAACGATTACTAATTCTCAGCGATTTTGATTAACTGGTGTTTTCTCTTCCCATGCCTAGAAACCCTGACTTTTGCGTAGCACTCTCTTCTCTCGTACTTGCGAAACCGTAAATTGGCGATCAGGGACGACGATTACTGAAAATCGGTGATATTGATTAACTGTTCTTTTCTCTTCCCATGCTTCAAAACCCTAACTTTTGGCTAGCGCTCTCTTCTCTCGTACTTGAAGAAACCCTAAATTGGAGATCAAAAGCGATCAAAGACGATGATTTCTGATACTCGGCAACATTCGATTAACCGTTCCCCTCTCTTCTTCCCTGCCTTGAAACCCTACCTTCGACTAGCGTCTCTTCTCTCGTACTCGAAGAAACCCTAAATTGGCGATCAGAAGCGATCAAAGACGATGATTTCATTTCTGAGTCTCGACTAGTGCTCTCTTCTCTCGTACTTGCGAAATCCCTAATCTTTCTTGAAGGAGGAGGCTATTTAATGGGGGTCCCTCGCGTCGAGACAACGCAAACGGCTGACTTCTTTTTTTTTTTTTTTTTATAATTAGTTTTGGGCACGTACTCTGCACGTGTAAGGTTTGTTTTTTTAACTTATTAAATTATGAAATAAATGAAAATTAAGGAAAATATTATAAAAATTGACCATTTATAAAATATACTAAAAAATATTTTTTTGAAATTGGAAGACAAAATAAAAAAAATTATAAAATAAGGTAATAATAAAAAATAAAAATATTTTGATATTAAAAGAGAAATGAAAAAATTTTAAGATATAAAAAGATGAAGAAAAAATATAGGATTTAAAATAAAAATAGAGGAGGAATAAAATTAAAAAAGAAAGTTTGAAAAAATATGAATTAAAGAAAGAAAAAAAAAGTAAATAAACAACAAAAGGAAAAAAAAAAGTGAAGGGAGGCTGCCAGGTGCGTGATATGCACGCGCCAGAAGGAGAGTGGGAGCAGTCCTTAACACGCGGACCATGTTAGGGGTATATTTTTTTTTTGCGCACAAGTCCTTTTTTCATTACGCCCCTATTTAATTGCACTTTAGTCCCTAATATTTTATTAAATTATATTCTGACCCAATTTTTGAAAAAAAATAATCATTTTAACCCCTAAAAATACTTATTTTTTGGCGTTTTGAACGAAAAAAGCCCAGAAAAACAGGGGCCTGAACATTTCGGCCTTGCTTGGACGAAAATCTCAAACCCCCTAGATTCTTTTAATTATGGTATCTAATTATATCAGCCTTCTATTTTTAAAGAAATTGCAGCCGGTGTCCAACTATACTTATGAATTAAAATTTCTACACAATCTTTACTCAAAATCAAGTAATTGGATAATTACTTGATTTTTTGATTGTTCATTTACTTTTTTACACTTGTAGTGTGTAGATATATCAGTCAAACTTGCTTCCATGTTTTTCTTTCCCGCAGATTTTCTCACCCGCCATACACACTTCTCAACGACCAAATTTTCTAAGGAATTTGAGTCTCTAAGATTCGATTTTGAAGGTTTGTGTTCTCAATCGGCTTTCGTTCTATATTTGATTTCTCTGTTATAATTTCTTTTTTGTACACCTCTCATTCATTTAGGTTTGTGTTCTTTGTGCAGTTTCAGTCTTTTTTTTTGTTAATTTTATAGCTTCAATTTTAGTTATGCGTTGTTTTTTGTTGATTTGAATCTTCGATTTTGCGTTGTTGTAATTCTTTTCGACTTTTTTTTTTTTTTTTTTTTGCATTTCGTCTCTTTCTTATTGGCTTTTTTAGTAGCCAAACATGTCTCGCTATTGCTTTTTCTCTGAAATTCACTTTGCCATAGGTTTTCTGCAGTTTTTCCAACAATACAAACAGTTCATTTGATTCCTGAATGAATAATTGCCAGACAATTGTTTCAATTTAGTCATTTTTTTTAATCTTAAGTTCTTATAAGATTGGAATAGATTTTTCATCTTTTTATCTAGCTTTTGTTCAAGTAATTTATTTATTTACTTGTTCGGTTTTCTAGTTCCTTGTTAGAATGGATTAGATTTTGTTCAAGTAATTATCTTTTTATTTAGGTGCTATTCAAGTATTTTATTCAATTTCTTCTTCTATTTCTCTATTTACTTATCATAAGTAGTTGAGTTTCTTACTCAGTTTTTGATTACTTGACTTTTATCGCTTTGAATAAGGTATCATTCATAGCTGTCTACAGTGAAAAGTAGTAAGGTATCATTCATAGCTGTCTACAGTGGAAAGTGGAGCAGTTCTTGGAAGTATGAAAACTAGGCCTTCATGTCTTTGTTAGTTGATGTTAGTGCCTCTTTCCAAGTACTGAGTGATGCAATAATTTTGAACTTGAATTTGACATTTGATCCTCTTAAGTTTAGTGGTTGGTTCCGACTTTAGAGTGCCGGTTAATTGTATTTTGTAGTTGAAGGAAGACAGAGATGTGAAATGCTTTATAGACTTAATACAGTATAATAGAGGTTGCAATTATTTTCCTTTAATTGTTGATTTTGTGGAGACTAGACAAGTTACTTCATCATTGGTTGAAGAGAGTTTTTGTAGTGACAAAATTGAGGAGATGGATTACGATCTTATCATCGATGATCTCGACTTTGAAAACTTCCTTAGGGTTTTTTATATGAAACAGGAGAATATGTTTATGATTTAAGAGTATTTAGTCAAAGTCATAAATGGTGGCTATTAGGAGAAACTTTGATTTTAGGGTTAAGAGATCTTGTGGTGAAAGGTTCAAATTGAGTTGTGTAGTTGAAGACTGTCTTTGGGGATTGTATCCCAAAAGCATTGGTGGTGGTGACATGTGGTGTATAAAGAATTCAGACTTGTTCATTGGACAGGACTTTGTTGGAGCATCGAAAAGCCTCGAGAAAAGTAGTGAGCGAATGTCTTAAAAATGAGTTTTTGAAAGGGACCGGTGATCACAGGTTTCCAAAAGACATTGTGTCATTCATGCATACAAAATTCGAGTTGATATGCTACTACAAAACTCAGAAAAGCTCGTGATCATGTTATTCAATTTATTAGAGGAAGTCTCGAAGAGTCATATTCTCTATTGCCATCATTCGTGCTAAACTACGAAAGGAAAAAAAATCCAGGTTTGTTGTATGTTTGGTTTCTATTTTTTAAGTTTTGAAATTCAAGTTTAAGTAATTAGTTTAGTTAATTGGTTTATATTTTAACTACCATAACTATAATTAAGTAACAATGAAATTACATGAATTATGATTACTTACTCTTTCCATTACCTATAGACTTTTTCTTCTTAACATTCTTTTAGTAATATTTCTATTTTTTTTTTATTGTAGGCTCATGCACTGCTTATCATATTGACAATGATGGAAAATTTAGATACTTTTTTGTATCTATGAGTTTCCTCTATTCAAGGTTGACAATATTGTTTACCGATAATATCCGTGGATGATACATTTTTAAAGAATAAGTATCTCAGTACCTTGCTACTTGCTACAGCTTTAGACGGAGATAACGACATATTTCTCCATGGAAGGTTCATTACTCGCTGAAATTGGCGAACTATTTGTGGACTGGCCTTGAGAATGGATTTTTAATGACTTAATTACTTTGATAACAGAAAAATATGCTGAAATTTCAAAACTAACAGTACAAACCTCCCAAATCAAAAGCCATAGTTACAAAACCATCCTAATCAAAAATCACTGCAAAAGAACATTCTAATGAAATTGTCATTAAACCAGAACCTTTCAAATTAGGAGAAAGAAATCAGAGTATATCCAAAAACCTTGCATTCAATTTGTTCTCCAAATTCAACCATTTTTTCCTTGATGCAAAACATTATGTCCCAACTTATTGCATATGCAATATTCAAAATATCATCCACCCTACTGATTGGGGTCAACATCCTTCAAAACAAAAAACTTTCCCTATAAATTTCCAAAACAAAATCAAGCATTCCAGTTCTTTTACTTACTGGGACTACCAACAAGCATTGTTTAATATCTTCCTCTTACAAAATCCCAGCAGTACTCACTCTTAGCTTCTTTATTTCAATAGTAAAACCAATTACAATCTTCCAAGATGGTTTAAAACATGGTGGTCTTTTTATGGGGCAATCCATGAAATTTTAAACCCTGAAGCATGTAAAAGTTTTTCCTTTTTCAAACAAGGGAAAATACCATAAATGACCCATGGGTTTCAGTGTAATACCACACCCGCTCCTTCAGTTTACTATAATTCCAAAATCACCCTTAAGTTTTTAAGTTTGGTTCAATTTTAACCCTTCCATTGACTGAGCGTTGAAAAAATCGTAAATTTTTTTTTATAATTCCGCAAATACCCTTATTGCCATGTCATTTATCCAGTATAAGAATTGCCAAGTCAGCTATTCTAGATTAAGAATAACCTAATCCCTAAAAGCCTAAAACCAAACAGAAAAAAATCAAAAAACAATTAAAAAAATAAAAAAAAACAAAAAAAAAAACAAAACAAAACTTAAGGTTGGAAGGGGAGGATAGGAGGCAGAGGGTCGGGGTTCGTGGGCAGAGGCGGAGGTGGAGACAGGGGTCCGGGCCTGAGGCAGGAGGTTGTCAGGGTCGTTGGTCGGGAGGCGGAGGTCAGGAGATCAGGGGCAGAGAAGGGTGTTGGGGGCGGAGACGGAAGGTAGGCGTCGAAGTTTGGGGTTCGGAGAGAGGCGGGAGGCAGGGGTCGGAGTTTGGGGTTTGGGTGGAGGTTGGAGGCGAGGTCAGATCTGGGTTTGGATGTTGGGGTTATGCAGAGTCGAGGGTCGGGGTTCGCGTAGAGCGACGGGTTTGGAGGTCGGGGTTCGGGGTCACGCAGAGATGGGGGTTGGGGTTTAAGGGCGGCAGACTTTGGTCTCGGTTGGGAAGAGGCGGAGATCGGAAGCGGAGGCTGAGGCGAAGATCAAGGATGGGGTCGGAGGCGGAGATTGGGGGCAGGGACGGGGCGGAGGCCGAGATCGAGGCCAGGGATGGGGGGCGGAGGCAGAGATCTGATGTCGGAGCCAGAGATCGGGGCGGAGGCAGAGATCGTGGGTCGGAGGCGGAGATCGAGGACGGAGGCGGAGGCGGAGATCGGGTGGTCGGAGGCCGAGATTTGGGGTGAAGGCTGAGATTGAGGGCGGGGTTCGGGGGCTTGTGGGGGTCTTTTTTTATTATTATTTTTATTTTTAATGTTGTGCAGTGTGTTTTATTTGTGTTTGGATGCAAGCATAAAAAAGAATTTAAATGGTTTTTTTGATGATAATGTCAAAACGACGTAGTTTTGTACGTGGGTATTATTGACATTTCGCACTATTTTTCAAAGCTCAGTCAACGGAAGGGTTAAAAATAGACCGAATTTTAAAACCGAAGGGTGATTTTGGAATTATAGTAAACTGAAGGAGAGGGTGTGGTATTAAGCTGAAACCCAAGGGTCATTTATGATATTTTCCCTTCAAACAATCTTACAACCTATCTCCAGAAGAAAAATAATTCCCACCTCCACTCTTGTTTTGTACAAAATTCTACCTCTCCTGGTTTTTAATCTGGAAATACCATCAGAATAATGACGTTGGGGACCCTACCTTATCAAGGATCTTTTTAGTGAAATGGTGGGAAAACTACACAGTCCCACAATCCATTTTAAAACCAGCAGTCCAAGAATGAATCAAAACCCATGGCAAGGTGAAGCTAAAAGGGAAAGAAAATACAACCTTCTTGCCACAAAAGTCTCATGCCAGTGCCTTACTTGCCTCTGTAAAAACTGAATAAGAATATTTCTCAATTATGCAACAACTTGTCCAGCACAGAATTGGCTCTTCAAGGGAACAATCAAAGCCAGAAGAAAACGAAGAAGATGATGGAGCTGGAATCTTTGCTTCATCAAAAAAATATAAACATATAAAATAATAATATATAAATATATCTACGTATTTATCATATATATATATATATAATAATAGTAGTAGTATGTATGAATGTAATAATACAAAGAGTCTGTCGACACCATCTTTAAGACCTAAGTGATACCTGCAAAAGAAGTACAGTATTAAAAATAATTGGATATGACAAGTGCACAATTATAGTCGCTGACAAGGCCATGACATTCCTGCTACAAGACAAATAGTGGGGAGAAAATCAAGTGATTTCTGCAAAAATAGACATGTGAAAACTGTAAATATTATCGAAATAATGTTAAAGGTGGGCCCCAAACATTATTACCAAAAGAGCAAAAAATTACAAAAAAGCCATTCACATTGGCTATAAAGGGTGCTCGAAGAAGATGAATAAGCACACAACTCAGAAAAATAAAAAACCATACTCTCTCATTTCCTCTTGTACCCTCCTTGTGTAATGGCCTCAAACTAAGACCATTATTGCAAGTAATTTAATTCTATTATTGAGACATATTAACTCGTAATATTATATTGATTGTGTTTAATTTTGAAAGAAATTGCAATCATTTCGTCAAATCTAACCAGCTCTTGATTATGTAAAAATGACAGTGCAGATAATGTTATTTTTGCATTGTTTGATTTTAAATCATGCTAGGGATTCAATATCAAGTTGAAATTGATATTAAAATTCATAACTTTACAATTGGAGCCTATTAGTGTATTTTCATAATTTTAGAAATTATACCAACTATTTATTTTGTTGTCCGAATAAGCTCAACTTTAAAATGGGTTTGAACCCATTACGGTTTTCTCTCCCCCTCTTTTTCCCTTAACAGCCGCCGCCCCTCCTTCACAAAAAAAAAAAAAACCTCTTCATTTCGATCTCTCTCCGTGCCTCCTCGCGAGGCCCTAAGCCTTTACCGTGCGTCGCCTTTGCTCCGGCGCAGTCCAGCAGCGGCGATCCCTCGCCAAATCATCGCCGCACCTCCTTGCAGAACCCCGGCGAACCCCGTCTCGCCACCCCGTAGAACCCCGGCGAATCGCGCCCCACGCAACTCCCTCGCGTGCCTAGCCGTCGCACCCTCCTTCACGCGCCAGCTCAGCCTGCCTCCCATGCACGGTGTCGCTGCCTCTGCGCGCGGCCCTCGCCTCGCCACCTCGTGCCAGCCACCTCGTGCTGCTTAGCCTAGCCCTGCCTCGCTCACGGCCGTCTTGATCTGTCGTTTGAGCCCGAGTGTCGCCTAGCTTAGCTCGAGCTCGCTGCTGTCATCTCTTCAACGATGTTGCCTTGAGTCAGCCACGTCGAGATCTAAGCCGACACCAAGGTAAAACCCCATGCTCGTTACGATGTTGTTATGTGCTTTGAATGGTGTCATGATTTTCAGCGCGGTGTTAGTTTTCGATTGTGCTGCTCGTGCTCGGATTAATGCCTCGATTGGTTTGGTATTTCGTTATTTGTGAAACTTTCTATTTTTAGAATTTTATGGTTGAGAACTTATTTACACTAATTTGTGATTTGTATCGACTCACATGTTTTAATGAATTTATTTAAGTGTGACTTGAACTTATTGCGAGATTGGTATAATAAATCGTTTCAGAGTCTTGTGAATTATAAACGTGTTGAACTTGCGACTTTTAGTACTTTGGCATTGTGAAATCCCTGGGATTGTGTCATTTTTGAAAATGAAATTATCAAGAGGTGTAATATGAATTCGTATTTTGGAAACCATGTGAAAACTATGATGGTGTTTGAGTTGTTCGATTTTTGAAACTCATCGTCGTAAACACATAAGGGCAAGGTTAAAATTATGCCTGTTGGCACGCTTTTGATGATTTGTTTATAATGACTTTAAAAGTGCTTTTGCATGTGTTTTGGGATAACGCTTGATTGGACGAAATTATGCCAAGGCTTGAAAAACTTTAGTTATTATTGACTTAAAATATCACGGCAAACGGACTAAAATGAGTTAAGATATTTTTATGGGCTTGGTGTTTTATTATGTTTCGAGTGCCTTTGAATCATTACCTTAATTGACAAGAGTTTTAGAATTTTCTTAAATTAAGAAAATTAATAAAAGGAAAATTGTGTGATCTTGAGGTTTTGGTTTTTGCATGAGCCTTGGTTGTATTGGATTATATTTCTTATGAACGTGCCCGTTTGAGCTTAAAACGAGTATCGAGTCGCGGGTTCGAACATTTCACATCTTGCTTTTGTTTAAGTTCAAAACTTGATTCAATTTTTTTTATTACCGTAAATCCTGCAGGAACGTCAACAAAGCAAGTCCGGGTGCACGAACGTTCGCCGTCATATTCCAAAGTATAAGCGAGCAGCCAAAGGCGATTTTGGTTTTGGGAACCAATGACGATTTGGAAGTTGATTTAATTTCAAATGTATTATTATTATTATTGTCGCTTCCTTTATGTGGAATCCGAGCCACTGAGGCTCGGTGTTGAATTACGATTATGCTTTTTAAAAATTATTTGTGATAATTATGAAATCGTATGCATGGTTGTTATGATGGATTGTGACAGAAATTAGTTCGGTGCTAGGTTGAAATTAGGTGAAGGCTTCGGCCGGGATATCCGAAAAACAGGGAAAACTCTGTCGGATTTTCGGTCAAAGTTTAGACACTTATTATAGCTAAGTCAAGGACTATTTAGGTCCAAGAATTTCTTTCTCACCTAAACTAGTCAAGCGACGCAACCACTAGTCGGGATTGACGGTTAGTGTTAAAGTGACGACACTCGGGACAAGAACACCCCTAGCGGGGTTTCTCGACGTACCAATGGTCGTCCCACCGTCTAGTGTCCCATTCTTGAGTCCATCAACTCTTAAAGATTCTTTCCTTCCGAATAATTAGTAGACTTCGACGTTGGCCCTCTAATTGTCGTGTTGGATAGAAGTGTCATACAAAATACTCCAAAGAGGACGTCAGGAGAGGAAAACCGCGAGGACAAAGTCATGGAGCGTAGGACCTCAGGTAAATGGATCTTCACAGTGGCATGAGTAGA
Organism: Boehmeria nivea var. tenacissima; assembly: GCA_018132145.1. Lineage (NCBI taxonomy): Eukaryota > Viridiplantae > Streptophyta > Magnoliopsida > Rosales > Urticaceae > Boehmeria > Boehmeria nivea. Next base: position 2,695,887 of record CM030886.1, read on the forward strand.
CTTCACAATGCTTGAATTAATTGTGCATGTGTTGATATTATGTTAAGCATTTGATGCTTCTAAAATTGTGGCTGTTAAACAATGTGGATCTCCATCTCGATAAGGTTGTGAATATGGGCTCTTGATTATGTTCGTCTTGTTTTGTGCAACGAACCTGTAGGTAAGTGACTGTAGGTTTGTTTCTGATATGTTGTGTTTTTCTAGGTGTGTATTGGTGCGTGTGTTCATTTATATATTTATCTGTCGATGGGTATGGGACCACAGACATAAAACTACTCAACTTCGTGGTTCAGGTTCTAGTGCAGGGTATGTGTATCTGTTTGTGTGTGTATATGTTAGTGTGAATTATTTGTCGGTAGGTATGGGACCACAGGCATGAAACTACTTAACTTTTGTTGTTGAGATCTTATTCCAGGAGTATCGTATGCATCCGGGTACGGCCCGACGGGGCCGCGAACCATGATCGGTTCCGAGATCGCCTGACGAGGCCATTGTGTGAGGTTTTGGAATGACTCGACGAGGTCGGCAGATGACCTTTCTTTTCATGTGTAGTTTGATCTTTCGAGAAGGGCCCGACGAGGCCGCGATCATGATTCGGTTTCGAAACGGCCCGACGGGGCCATTGGCCGTAAAAGGTTTCGAAACGACCCAAGAGATCTTGAGGAGGTCGGCGGACGACCTTCTGGAATGGCCCACAGGGCCTTGGGGAGGAGAGCCACGTCCCTTCCCACAGTTTATGATGTGACGATCCGGATCGGCCCGACGGGTAAAGTGTAGTAACAAATTCCAAAACGACCCGACGAGGTCACTAGCCGCAAAATGTTTTGGAAAGGGCAGAGAGGCCTAAGGAGGATGAGACTTCATAACCATAAAGAATACTGGGACGGCCCGAAGGGCCAAGATCCATAGCATGTCCCAAATTAGCCTGACGGGCTGATTGCGTAATCAATTCCAAAACAGTCCGACGGGACCACTGGTCGTAAAAGGTTTCGGAATGACCCATAAGAGGTCTAGAATGTTTATAAGTTCTAGAACGACCCGAGAATGGGTCCAGATGTGTATTAAATTCTAGAACGACCAGAGAATGGGTCCAGATGTTTATAAGTTCTAGAACGATCCGAGATTGGGTCCAGATGCATATTAAATTCTAGAACGACCCGAGAATGGGTTCAGATGTGTATTAAATTCTAGAATGACCCGTAAGAGGTCTAGAGTAAGGATGAGACTGACGAGACCGACCCAATAATACTTAGCAATCTATTTATTTAATCTACTTACTAGGCTAATAGCTCACTAGTGTGCTCGTGTCACAAGTAAGATAAAAGGAAACGAAAGGGCGAGGCGACAACGACGAGGATAGCAAGTGTATACGGGACCGACCTGTAAGACCTTAAGTGGACTACCGGCTAATTGTTGGCAAAGAAAAGTTTTAATTTTCACAATATTTTGTAAATTTTAAAATTAAATCCATATTGGTTATGGTGAGGATTGATGAACCCTATGTTTATTATTAAAAGCTCAATTATGTAACTTAATTTTTAAAGGTCAAATTTTTTCGTATTTTTCGAAACCAAACCATCGTTTTGAGTTTGTCGTTATACCTTGTAATGTCTATATTTTATAATTCTTGCATTATTTTCATGCAAGCTGTTCAAATAATATTGTAAGTACTTTCTTCAAATCTTGTAAATAAATTCTAATTTGTTTATGTAATTTTCTGTTTTTTATTTTAAAAACATTTACTGTAGCATCCAAAGTTTTATCCGATTCAAAAATATATTTATTAATTTTATACTTTATTAATTGCTCTTGCACTTCATTTATTTCCCTGCAATTCATTTATTATCCTGCAACACATTTATCACTTCAACGTGTATATATATATATATATATATATATATATATATATATTTATTTATTTCTAACATTACCAATAATACTATATTTAGTCCACTTATATATATATATATATTAGAACTCATCATGACGGTATTTTTTATTTACTTTGAAGTTTTCTGTTTCTAAAACATTGAGTTCATTGGCTATATTTTCAGTAATGGCAGAATAAGTTGAAGACATAGGGGGAGATGGTTCTGTATCTCTACTTTTGATGTAGATAGGTTGTAGGATTTTAATAGCATAGTCTACATTTTGTAAGGAAGTATTGGTAGATCTGATGTAGAGAATACATGTGGTAATTTTGGATCAATATTTGAAAATGATAGAACTATAACAGAAGGCATTCTAGACACTCGTCCTATGTCTATGACCCTTCATGTTGAAGACCCTTCCGAATTATTTGAACTTATTGAACATCTATCAAATGATAATTTGACTCTTCCATCTTGAAATTGAGTTATTTTTCTTATCTGGGTATTAGGTTTTGGAGGGATTATAGGATCAGGTATGACTGCTCCCTCAAGGATCCATTCCTCTGGAAGAGCTATATCTTTCCATTAGAGAGGTCTTGGGATGACAGTATTTGACCTTGTAAAATCAGTTTGTAAGAGCAAGTTTTTTCCTTTTCTACTTTGAAATCTATGTTTAGTGGCAAAGGCAGATGGCATAGCTTTGTAATGAACTTTAAAAACTAAAGCTACAGAGATGGATCCTACTAATATGTTGTAGTTATGAGTCTTAATTTGTAAAGCTAAGGATTGTAGAATATTTTAGTCATCTAAAGAGATTGTAAAATTTGGCAAACAATTAAAAGAGATAGGTCCACTACATAGACTGGATTCTACATAACTTAATAAAGAGTCTTGAAAAGGTTTATAGCAAGGTGGTTTATGGTTTATGGTTTCAAAAGGTTTAGAGAGTTGAATATCTCTTTATTGAGTTTTTATGGTAAAATCTGATCTAAAGAAGTTGTATTTAGAAATTTTATAAATTTAGTCTTTTTGAATCTTAATAATATCCCAATCATCTATTGCTTTTTGAATATTTTCTTGTCCAAAAAAGATAAAATCCAAAACAAATTCTATCAATTTGTCCTAAATAATAAAATTCATATGTTCTTCTTTCATTGGATTGAATCATATATGAAAGAAAATAATATCTATTATCCTTTCCAGAATAGTTTAAACCCAATTGATGAAATCCCTACTTGGGAAACGACTAACAATAGCAAAATTGAATATGAACACCTACCTCTTAGAGGAGTTAAATTCATCCATGCCCAACGAACCGACTTATAATAACGTGGCTCATGTGGGGTCGTCGAATCCCCATGGTCCCGTTGACTTTTCTTCTAGTGTGCCCGCTCGTGGGCGGGAGTGCGCTGTGGACCCTCTTGCCACTTTTGTGAGGGACCTCATGGATGATGACGCTTCTTCGATAATGAGGGTTAGTGCAACTACTGGCATGTGGGTAGAATCTTGGAGCCCACAAGCCAATCGTGAAGGTGGTGGCGCCTTTGCAATGGGCTCGGCGGAGTCGGTGGGTCATGGCGGGGCAGCGGTAGATGTAGCGCACAGCATTGGATGCGGTCGGCAGTTAGCGGCGGCGGCAGGTTTTGGCGATTTTCGATCCGGGGCCGACGGGGTCCCCTTTACTCCGGCGGGACCCGGCGGGGACGCTGTCGTTCTGACGGAAATCGGTGAGGTCCCGCGCACCCTGCGGGGTCCGGCGGGGTTTTGTGGAGATCCGCGTGCTTTGGCGGGATCCGACGAGGTCCCGCCCGCCCCGGATGTGTCCGGCGGAGTCTCGCGCGTTTTTCTAGGATCCGACGGGGTTCTGCGCACCTCCGCAGGATCCGGCGGGATCCCGTCTTCTCCGGGCATTTCTCCGCCCAGGCTAGGCAGGGTTCCCGCTGCTGTGGCGGGAGCGGGTGGTGATCCGCCTTCTCCGGTGGGATTAGATTTTTTCCCGCCTGGGTTCGGCAGCATTCCTCAGCAAGGTCCGATTGGGCAGGCCAATGTCCCTCTTAGTCCTGCGGCATCGGTTGCTGCGTGTGCTCCGGAGCATCGTGCCGATGTGAGACGGGGGGAACCAATTGAGTTTGTTGGTGACTCTTCGAGATCGTATCAATACAAGATCGATTCTTATCAAAGTAACGTGACCATAGACCAGCTACCGGTATTACGTCAAGAATGTCGCATTCCAGATTGGATTGAGCTACGCCTACCACAGCCTGATGATGTTGTTAGTCGTCCACCGCCAGGTTTTGTGGGCATATTTGTGGAGCAGATACGTAGCGGCGTGTTTCTCCCGCTTCATCCGGCATTGCAAACCTTACTAGAAAGGTTTAATTTGTGTATTTCGCAACTAAGTCCAAACTCGTATAGGATGTTTGTTGGGTGTTTCGTGTTATGGCAGAGACTGGGTTTATGGGAGCTATCGGGGGACGAATTTTTTCATCTTTACGCTATGCGCCAGACTCAGCAGTCGATCGGGTCATATTTTTTCCATCCTCAAGTGGCGATAGTCCGAGAAATTCTCGGTAACGACAAACGGTGGAAGAATTCTTGCTTTTATATTCTGATCATTTGTGTGTGTAGATCGCCGCGTTCGTTTGGCGAGGTTCGGCTTCCTATTCCCGGTGTCCTCGATGGTGTCCTCCGCGGGAATATTGTTACGGCAAAGAGTTGTGACCTTAGGGAGCGAGTCCATTCGCAACATCTCGATTTTGATTCATTGCATGGCGCAGGATGGTTATCGTCCGGTCATTACGATGGTATTGGGATTTTTTCGGCCTCAGATAGCAAGTCTGCTTTTATTCACTTGCTCGATGTATAATTTTATTTATTTATTTATTATTATTAATATTTATTTTTCTTCTTTTTTTTTGGTAGGTATGGCTTCGATTTGGTCGTTCCTGTGAACGTCGCAACGAATCTGACAATGAGGGCCGTCGTCCACTCGAGGCTTCGGAGCGTTCAGCTGCTGAGAGGGCTGGCGTCCCTAGTTGGTCAGAAGCGCTGACTTTTCGAGCGTTCGCAGAATTCCCTTCAGTCGGATGATGTGCATTCTCAAGCTCGTCGTCGTGGTGTTCGGCGCGTGCGGGGTTCAAGGGAGACTTCTCCGACTCATTTGGAGCGAGCTTTTAGAGGTTCTACGCTGTCTCCGTCCCATTGTTGTGATGCGGGGCGTACACGGGGTTCTGAGGAGACATCTCTCATTGGTCAGGAGCGAACTTCGGGAGACTCTTCGCCTCATAGCCGCTTCCCTGCTCCGTCTACTGAGGTTATAGTAGCCTCAATTCGTGACTATCTCTCGCGCCCCACAGCCATTCACCGGCAGGGTGACTTGTATGGCCGTGATGCAAGTTCGGTCTCCGCGTCGACTTATGGTCATTTGAGTGATGTGAGTATTTTTATGTGTATATATACGTATATATACATATATATTTTTGTCATTATTATTATTACTATTTTTTATTTATTTAACTATTTATTTATTTGCAGGTTCTCCAGAATACCTACGCTTCTGAGCGCAGGATCACTAGCTTGGAGGAGGAGCTCCGCTGGACTCGAGGGAGAAGGATAAGGCCCTTGCCGTTGTCGAGGAGGTCGCGCCGCCTTACAACAGGAGAAAGATTTAGTGAAGAACCTCAAGAGTTCTTTGCAGAAGATGGACGACTTGCACGATTGTGAGTGTGAGAGGGTCACTGATCTGCAGCGCGAGATGGATGACATGGTGATTCGTCACCAAGTTGCGCTGCAAGAGGCGGCGACGATGGCGGTGGTCGAATATAAGGCGAGTGAGGAGTTTACTCGGCTCATTCATGGTTCGGGGACTGGCCGCCTTTACGCCGAAGTCCCGAGTGCCACTCCTCAGATCAACTCCCCTGGCCTGTTTCCTCCTTATGCCATGGATGATTTCGACGTTGATGCTCCCATAGCGGCCTCCGAGAATGGTGTTCAAGCTGGCGACGTCATCCGCTTAGCTTGAGCTTTTTCTGCTTATATTTATAAATGCTTTTGTTTATTTCGCGAACTATATAGACGGTTTTGATTTTTCTCTGGTATGCCTACTTTTCTCACTGCTTAGACGGTGTATTTTGCGGTTGCATGGGCAGCTCGCTATTTATTTTTATGAAGCGTTTCGTTTTGCTGTTTTCTTGTATGACGCATGGGTCGTTCAAATATATACGCATTCTCCTGCGATTTTTATTATTATTATTATTATTATTATTATATATTTTTTAAGGCTGCCGGAAGATGGCGGGATCCCGCTCTTCGGTCTATGCTTCCTCGCCTGTAGGTGAGTCTTTTAGCCTTTGGCTCTTTTTTTTTTTTAGGCTGCCAGAAGGTGGCGGGATCCCGCTCTTCCGATCTTCGCTTCCTCGCCAGTAGATGAGTCTTTTTAGCCTTTGGCTTCTTGCTCTGCAGGGTTTTTTTTTTTTTTTTTGAAGCTGCCGGAAGGTGGCGGGATCCCGCTCTTCCGGTTTTTGCTTCCTCGCCTGTAGGTGAGTCTTTTTAGCCTGCGGGCTTTTTTTTTTTTTAAGGCTACCGGAAGGTGGCGGGATGCCGCTTTTTCGGTATTTGCTTCCTCGGTCGTAGGTGAGTCTTTTTAGCCTTTGGCTTCTTGCTCTGCGGGCTTTTTTTTTTTTTTTGAAGGCTGTCGGAAGGTGGCGGGATCCCGCTCTTCCGGTTTTTGCTTCCTCGCCCGTAGGTGAGTCTTTTTAGCCTGCGGGCTTTTTTTTTTTTTTTTAAGGCTGCCGGAAGGTGGCGGGATCCCGCTCTTTCGGTTTTTGCTTCCTCGCCCGTAGGTGAGTCTTTTTAGCCTGTAGGCTTTTTTTTTTTTTTTAGGGTCGCTGGAAGGTGGCGGGGTTCCGCTTTTCCGGTGCTCCCTTCCTTCCCCCTTTGTTTTTATTTTAGGTGTTGTAAAAGGAAAATAAAATTAACTTAAAGAAACATATAAGGGAAAATCATGACTTTATTGAAATTATCAAACTGAAGTCTTACAAAATACGTTGAGGGAAATCTTTCAAAGCACACAAACAGAAATCCCTAAAACATTCTAAAGGAAAATTCTAAATGCACACAATTGTTAAACTTTACTGATAATACTTGCGAAGATGGTCGACGTTCCATGGGTGTTTGATTGGTGTTCCATCTAGCTCTTCTAGGCAGTAGGTGGCTGCTTGGACTTGTTTTGTTATTTTGTATGGTCCCTCCCAGTTGGGTCCCAGGACGCCAGCTCCTTGTTCCCTAGTATTTTGGACAACCTTGCGTAACACCAAGTCTCCTTCGAGGAATCTGCGAATTTTCACTTTTTTATTATAGTATCGTTCCGTAGCTTGCTTGTATATGGCCATCTTCGCACGCGCCTCTTCCCTTCTTTCTTCAATCACATCCATCTCCATGCGTAGGCCCGTGTCATTAGTTGCTTCATCATAATATTCGGTCCTGTAGGAAGAGAGGCCGATCTCAACTGGAGCTACTGCTTCCACCCCGTAGGTGAGGAAAAAAGGGGTCTCTCCTTTGGACGTGCGAGCGGTCGTGCGATAGGCCCATAGGACAAGTGGAAGTTCCTCTACCTAGGCTCCTTTCAAACTTTTCAACTTTTTCTTCAAATTTTCTTTTATGGTTTTGTTGACCGCCTCGACTTGGCCGTTCGATTGTAGGTGATATGGTGCGGCGAATGTTTTACTGATTCCTAGCTGTTTGCATATGTCTTCAAGGCTGGCATTTTCAAAATTCTTCGCATTGTCCGTGACTATGGAGTGAGGGATTCTGAAACGGCATATTATCGATTTCCAGATGAAATTGGTGACATTATTGGCTGTGATGCTAGCCAACGGTATGGCTTCTACCCACTTGGTGAAATAGTCGATGGCGACTATTGCGTACTTGAAACATCCGACAGCGGTGGGCAATGGACCGATTATGTCAATTCCCCATTTGGCGAAAGGCCAGGGAATTAATATCGATGTGAGGGGGGCCGGTGGTTGATGCGGAATATGAGCGAAGCGCTAACATTTGTCGCACTTTCGCACGAAGTTAAAGGCGTCGCGTACCATTGTCGGCCAGTAGTATCCTTGGTGGAGGCCTTTTGTGCCAATGCTCGACCCCCTGAGTGGTTTCCGCAGACGCCTTCGTGGATTTGGCTCATTACAAATTCCGCCTCGGGATTATCGATGCACCTCAGAAACGGCTGTGAATAGCCTTTCTTGTATAAGCACCCGTTTATCATGGTGAAGTGGTTTGAGAGGTATTTGACCTGACGAGCTTCTTTTTTGTCTTGTGGCAGCTCGCCACTTGTGATGTATCGGACCAAAGGTGCTGTCTAATTGTCAACTTCTCCTATTGCGTTTACCGTCGCTTTAACGTTGATGCTCGGTTTTTCAAGCCATTCTATGGGTACCCTTGTTGGATTCTCGAAGTCGAACCCGGAAGCTAATTTCGCGAGGCTGTCGGCTTCTGCGTTCTCGTCTCTTGGGATTTGGTTGACTTTAAACCAATCAAACTCCCTCGCTAGCCTTTAGACTTCTTGAAGGTAGGCTGCCATGTGGTCTTCTTTTGCTTGAAAGTCTCCGTTAACTTGGTTCACGATGAGCATTGAATCGCTGTAGACTTTCAAATTCTTTATGTTGAGTTCTTGTGCCAAATGGAGCCCCGTTATGAGGGCTTCGTATTCGGCTTCGTTATTTGAGGCTTTGAAATCGAATCTTAAGGCATAATTAACTTTTAAGCTTTCGGGGTCCATGAGTACCAAGCCGGCTCCGCTTCCTTGTGCGTTGGATGAGCCATCGACAAATAGTTTCCAAACGAGGCCGTTAGGTTCATTGGTCTTTTCGGCAGCTTCTGCTTCGACTAGTGCTTGTTTTTCTTGAGCGTTGACTTCGACGGGGTAAGTGAATTCCGCGATGAAGTCGGCGAGCGCTTGGCCTTTGCTTGCCGTCCTAGGCTTGAATTAAACACCGTACTCGCCGAGCTCATGTGCCCATATGGCTAGTCTTCCCGCGCCTGATTTCTCAAGGACTTTCTTTAATGGGTAATTTGTTTAGACAACAATTGTGTGGTCTTGGAAATAAGGGCGCAACTTTTTTGCGGCCGTGACTAAGGCAAGAGCGAGCTTCTCCATCTCGGTATAGCGTGTCTCTGTATCGAGTAGAGCTTTACTTATGTAGTACACGGGCCATTGGACTTTGTTCTCCTCGCGAACGAGCACGGCGCTCACTGCGTGTTCAGAAATCGCCAAGTAGAGGAAGAGTTCCTCCTCCGGCTTGGGCTTGGATAATAAGGGTGGTTGTCCCAAGTACTTTTTCAGTTCTTGGAATGCTGCCTCGCATTTCTCATTCCAGACAAAGTTCTTACCTCCTTTTAACGCTTGAAAAAATGGGTGGCACTTGTCGGTTGCTCGGGCGACAAATCTACTTAGGGCCGCAATCTTCCGTTCAAGCTTTGTACCTCATTGGTCATGCGGGGTTATCTCATTTCAAGCAGTGCTCGAATTTTTTCAGGGTTTGCTTCAATTCCGCAGTAGTTGACCATGTACCTAAGGAATTTTCCCGCAGCTACCGCGAAGAAACAATTTTTGGGGTTAAGCTTCATTTGATATCTTTCTAGAATCTTGAACATCTCTCTAAGGTGGTGGATGTGGTCGGACAATTCAGTACTTTTGACAAGCATATCGTCCACGTATACTTCCATGGTCTTGCCGATCAACTTTGCGAACATCTTGTTGACTAACCGTTGGTAAGTGGCTCCGGCGTTCTTTAGCCCAAACGGCATGACCTTATAATAATATAGGCCTCTGTCGGTGACGAACGCTGTCTTCATTTGTTCCGGTTCGTGCATTCGGATTTGGTTATATCCGGAATAGGCATCCATAAAGCTTAGGAGTTGATGGCCTGCGGTGGCGTCAACTAACTAGTCTATCCTTGGTAGTGGGAAGTAATACTTAGGACAAGCCTTGTTCAAGTCCGTGTAGTCAACACATACTCTCCATTCACCATTGGCTTTTTTGACAAGGACCATATTAGCTAGCCATTCGGGATAGTAGGCTTCTTTGATAAATCCGGCGGTTAGGAGCTTGTCAACTTCTTTGTTTATAGCGAGATACCTTTTAGGATTAAACGAACTTCTTTTTTGAATGACAGGCTTGAAGTCGGGGTTCACGTTCAGTCGGTGGACAATGACATTTGGGTCTATCCCGGGCATGTTCTCGTGGGACCATGCGAATACATCCTTGTATTCGCGTAAAAATGCCTCGTGTTGCGTTTGAACTATAAGGGGTAGTTCCGCGCTAATTTTCACCGTCCTTTCGGGATATGTGTTGTCTAGGCATACTTCTTTTGTTTTTGCAGCGATCTCACCACGTCTTTCCTTGTCCCTTGGGTCAAGCTCTCTAAGAGGGCGCACTTCGTCGAGATTCACAGAGAGTGGGTCTTCGACTTGGAAAATCGTGGCTATAATGTTGACCTTCTTTTCGTTTGTTGCTCCAACGTAGCAAATGCGTGCTTCTTTTTGGTCTCCCATGATCATTCCTATTCCAAAATCAGTAGGGAACTTCATTACCAAATGGTAGGTTAAGGTGATTGCCCTCATGCCGTAAAGGGTTGGGCGCCCGATAATGACGTTATAAACCGATGGTCGATCGACTACGAGAAAGTTGATCATCTGATTGTTTGTGCCGGTGCCTCTTCCATTGTCACTGGAAGGGTAATCATTCCCTCAACTTCTACCTGCTCCCCCGAGAAGCCGTAGAGCGGGGTCTTGACTGGTCGGAGAATGGCACCTTCAAGGTTTATCTTGTCAAGGGCGCTTTTAAAGATTACATCCGTAAAGCTCCCGTTATCGATTAAGATTCGATGGACAAGGTTGTTTGCAATTTTCAAAGAAACTACGAGGGCATCATTATGTGGATGGAGCACTCGGTCGGCCTCTTCCTCAGTGAACGTGATTGCTACATTCTCGACCCTTGAGAATTTGGAGATGTGCTCCGTTATGTTGATGTATTGGCCTTCTTGAACTTCTCTTGCCATCCTAGCATAGGATTTTCTTTCTCATGCGGTGTCCCCTGTTTCGGACCCACCGAAGATTGTTCGGATTTCTCGAAGGTTCCTTTGTTGGGGAGCCGGAAGAGCAGGGAGGTTGTTGTTCTGTGCGGCGGGCAATCGTGGCGCATTTTGGCGATCATCGATGACCTGGTTGACAAATTCTCTCAGCTCGCCTCGTTGTACTAGGGCGTCAATTTGCCTCTTCAAGTGAATGCACTCGAACGTCATATGTCCGTGATCATTGTGGAAGCGACAATACTTCATGCGGTCTCTTTTGTCGGGATCCATTCTCATTGGCTCGGGACGGGTCAAGATGTTTCTGTTCTCAATTTGTATCAAGATTTGTTTGGGTGTCACATTGAGCGGAGTGAAGGCTTGGAACCGTGGAGCTATCGGGGGTTTCTTGTTATCTTTGGCGGTTTTGTTTTCTACCTTTGTCTTCTTTGAGTCGCCTTCTTTAGCTTCGGATTTGCTCTTGCGTTTACCCTCACCTTTGTGACTCTTGCGACTTTGCAGGTATTCTTCGACATTGACAAATTCTTGGGCTCCTGCTAAGAATTCTCCGAAAGTTTTGGGTGCTCTTCTAATGATGGAGGTTAATAATTCGCCCTCTTGTAGTCCTTCCCGAAGGGTGGATAGTACGTCACTGTCTGTAAATTCGTCAACAAGGTTCATTCCCTCGCTAAAGCGGTCGATGTATCTTTTCAGAGTCTCGTCCTTTCCTTGTTTTAGGGACAAAAGATGGGTCTTATCTTTTTTGCGTGTCTTGGAGCCGATGAAGCGACCCAAGAATTCTCCCTTTAATTGGTCGAAAGAACCGATCGTTCCTGGCTTCAAGCTTCGGTACCATTGACGGGCAGCACCGGTTAAAGTGAGGGGGAAGGCTTGACACTTTAGGCTGGCGCTTGCCCGATGGACGTTCATCCATATTCGATAGGTCTCAATATCGTCGAGTGGGTCGGTCTTTCCATCATATGCTTTGATTTGGGGCATCTTGATGTCCTCTGGGAATTCTTCAGTCAGTATTTCTTGGGTAAAGGGAGGGTCAGCGTCGTCAGTGACGTTTAATCCTTGATGAGGTTGCCCCCGTTCGTCGCATAAATCGTTGATTCGGTTGACGGCTCGTCGAACCACTTCGTCGAGGTTGTTCTCTTGATTAATGGCGGATGCTTGTCCCCCGTAGGTGATTTGGTTGTTTTGGCAGTTAAGGCGCGTCCCGTGCGAAGCTTGGCTTCCTTGTCCATTGGTACCTGATATTTGACTCCTTACGGGGTTTGGGCCTAGACGGGCGTGAACGCCTCCTCTCCTTCTATTAAGATGGTGCCTTAAGTTAGCGGTGTCTTGAGTGTCGACTTGGCTTGGGGCCCATGTACTGTCAGCGTCATCATCTGTGTTACCACCTAGACGGCTAAATACGGAGACGCGCTCTGATCCTGCGCTGTTCCTTGTCCCCTCAGCGCGGAGTGGGCGGCATCTTGGCCTGTCGGGGTTTTTGTACCTCCTCCCATCGTGGGGTCTTGCAGCTTCGTCTGTTCCTTCGTTAACAGTTGCTTGGTCTCCCGCCACTTGGTTTCCGTCTTCTTCTGTTTGGTGTACGTTTGGCAGGTTATGTGTGGTATTCAATGCAGTCACGAATCGGATTATGACGTTAACCAGGTTGTGGACTGTATCTTAGAGTTTATCAACGTGTCCTTCTTGACGACTAGCTGGTCCACTGATAGTGCGTTCACTGCTGGAGTTGCCTTTATCCGCCATGGTTATTCGGTCTTTAAGGTGCACAGGTCTGTTGATTCTTGGAATGGTCTAGCCGAGGTTGAGGGTATGTGGCCGTTAATTACGGTGACCTCCTTCTAGCGCCAAAATATTGGGACAAAATTTCATCCCAACTACACGTAATGCACGTGACCGGGTATCCCAGCTTGGGGATGTCCGTTGTGCCACGCACTGGTTTCTTAAACTAAAAAATTACAAATAAAATACAAAGATTTTCTACCTCTCTCTCTCTCTCTCTCTCTCTCTCTCTCTCTCTCTCTCTCTCTCTCTCTCTCTCTCTCGAATGGTCCCTTTAAGTCTTCATAATGATCTCATGATTGCGGAGTTAACAATCTCATTAACGCTGTCGATTGGGCTTGGTTCGGGAGGGGCTTTTCAGCTCCCACTGAGGAGTTACATAATCAAATGATCCAGTGTGTGTGGGTTCACGTGTGCATGGGTGACCTTCGGTTTCTACAGCGAGAAACAGACGATAATTAATATGTGCGAACGTCCGTTGAACGCGGTGCTCTTTGGCGGGATCCGGCAAGGCACGACAGGGCGAGGCGGGACCCGACGGGGTTCGTGGTGGTCTAGCAGAGTGTGGCGGGATTCGACGGGGCAGACGGGGCGAGGCGGGATCCGGCGGGGTCCGGCGTAGTCTGGCGGAGCTTGGCAGGATCCGGTGGGACACGACGGGGCGAGGCGGGATCCGGCGGGGTCCGGCGTGGTCTGGCTGAGCTTGGCGGGATCCGGTGGGGTGTGTCGGGGTCCAGCGGGATGCGGCGGGGTCTGGCGTAATATGGCGGGGTCCAGCGTAGTCCGGCGAGGTTTTGCTGGCGTCGGTAGTCTCCGTTGGTTTCGACGGGAATATACCTCTTTGGATTGGACTGGGCCGCGCCGTGGGCTCGTATTTCTCTCTTGCGGGCCCTTAGTTAGATTAAGGTGGCTTGTTGTTTTGGGCTCCCTTTACACTTGGCCCAACACTCTCTGGCAAAAAGTACAAGTATTATCACAGTAATTCATTGTGCTTATGTGGCAATTTTTATTAGACATATATACCCCTCAGTTTGCGGTTTTGGATCAACCCAATCGGGTTTGTATTTTTTTTATATTTTTTTAAATTTGATGTAGATGATTTTAAATAATACCCATGATTGTAGGATTTGTTATTTAAGCTAAAGCTGTTACCTCATATTGATTTAGTAGTCAACCACCTTTTTTTATAGGGATGAATAAATCAAACCAAGTTAATTTTTTTAGGCAATTAATTCCATAAATATTCGTTAATATTTTTATACGTGTAATATTAAGTAACCCAAAATGTACACATGTTCAAGTTTTAATATTCGAATATAATAGATCCCCAAATATTACGTACGTAATTTAATTATCATATTATTTGTAAATTAATTATAGCATAAAAAAATACATATTCAGTGTTTACAATATATACGTATGAAATTTTAAAGCATTGCACATATTCAATTTAGAATATCAGATTACTATATTTTCACGTATAATACCAAGTAATCAAATATATACAAATATTCATAATTTGAATATTAAAATATAATAGATGCCCCAAATCCGCTAATGCATGGAGGTTGTTATTTATTGAGATACAGATATGTATTTTAAATGTCAAATTATTTGTAAATTAATTTTAGAACCCAAAAAAATCAAACCCCTTAATTATAGGGATGACCAAATCAAAGCAAGCTGTTAATACCACATATTTGAATATTAATTATCATATTATTTGTAAATTAATTATAGCAAAAAAAAATATATATTTCAGTGTTTCTATACATATGAATTTTTAAAGCAATACACATATTCAAATTTGAATATTTGTGTAACTTCAAATGCCGCAATACGTGGGAATAGTATTTATCGAGGTAAATACACTTAATTCAATTTCGTTATTAGCTGTAATTTAATTCTAGCTCAGATGAAAAACGAAAGAAAATAAGTGTTGCAGTGTCTCATTTTTAGTACGTAGCATACTCAAACTCAAAAAGAAATTATTGGCAGCATCCATATATGGAGGTTTAATTCCTTTGACAAGTGCTTATACACAAACTTTTTATTCTTTCACAAGGTGAGTAATTACCAAGCCTATCATATTTGTAAAATATTTGGTTCACTGATGTATGTGCTAAGCAATTTGTAATATGATATTCTATCATAGTAGGTATCACGTATTGTAAGTAATGTCAGATTGCTACTATTCATCTTATAATATTTAGGAGGCGATAGATCGTGAATTTACCTATTTTTAGCACGCAAATACTCCTAATTTTTGTCAAAATACTTTGAGTTTTTATCTTTATTGGTTATTTATTTGATATAGAGGTGATTGGGAGAAATGAGAGCAAATGAAAGAAAAACAAGAAAATTCGGAACAATTGAGTTGAAGAAAAAGAAGGCTTCACTTTGTAAAACAATCACGCTAAGATTTATGAAATTTTTATATAGCTATTGCATATTAAAATATAGATCTTCAAAAGAACTTTCCAACGGTGTATCATATGCGTGATTCTAACAAGTAACGAAGAAAATATGCTCATTTGAGAATCAGCGCGCGCAGCCTCTAGGGACCGCGGCGCTACTTCGGATTTAAGCCGCAGACATTGCGAAAAAGCCCCAGACACACCGAAAAAGCCCAAGATTACCCTAATTTGACGTACAACTATAAAGAAGACGTTTAAAACTCAAAAGAGGCATCTTCCATTGGACTTAGAGCATCTACAAGAGCAATTAGAGTCGTCTCGTCGCTCGAGCTATCAGATTTCTTCTATACCTTTTTCTTCTTTCATTATTGTTATTTGAGATTGTAGTCCACATCGTGTGTGACTAGTTCTTTTATTTGTTAGGGTGTAGATGGATCTCAATTATTGATTGTTATTTCAAAATTTAGTGTGTTTAATTCAATTTCATCAATATTGTTCGTTTATTCTATTCGGGTTTAATTGAATCAATTTTGTTTTGTCAATGGTTTGTCTATGAATGTCAATTGAATTGATTGTATCTAGATTGTAAGGATTACTACTCGAGAGAGAAACATTCGAGCTATCAGGAATCGGGTAGAATAGCTTAGGTCGGTGTGAGATTGAGAGATAAGCATCGTCTAGGTAGCCGAGATAATTTGAGTTGTGAAATCGAGAGGTGGAATTCTTAGATTATCTCTAGAGTAAAACTTAATGAAGTTAAGGTTAACGGGTCGTATAGAGATATAGGCTTGGGAACACTTGCACATTCTTTATGCGGCACTTGAGAGAGGGTATAGAGATAATACATTGCTCTAGGTTAGCTAAATTGATGAATTATGATTAACGCACACTAATATGGAGAAATAACATCGTAATTGAGTGAAATCAAAACCCTAGTATCGTTCTTCTTATTAATTTTCATCTTTAATTTATTAGCTTGTTATTCTTGTTCATTCTAATTTAATATTTCAATTTAGTTTATTTTACTTTCTTGTTATACTCGAATTTCATCGCTTAGATAAAATAAGATATTGAATTGCAATAGTTAGTCTTTATTCTTAACGTCAATTCTCATGGGTACGATATCCGGATTCTTCTAGTCCACTTTATTACTTGAGCGATTTGTACACTTGCAAGCATAGTTCATAATTTTCGCAACGAGTTTTTGGCGCCATTGCCGGGGATTGTACAACTAAGAATTAGGCTAATATTGTGAAGATATATCTAATCTTAGTCTAGGCATTTATTTTATATTATGTTAATTATTATTATTAGTTTTTAATTATATTGATCACAAGTAGTTTTTAGAGCACAAGTGGATCAAAGTATCACAAGTGCCGAATGACAAGAGATCAACATGTGATCCTCCAGTTTGTGCAAGGGATCGACGAACCATATTACATTGCTTGGGAGAGATATCAAGTCATTCTCCGAAATTTTCCCAACCATGGTTTCTCTCAAGAAGGTCAAGTGCTCAACTTTCTAGATGGGCTTACTACTGCAACAAGAACTTGGGTGGAATGAGGAATTGGCACCACCTCTCTCTACGATTTAACTACGGACGAAGCCAGTTTTCAATTACCAAAAATAGCCGGCTATGACTATCAATTGTGGAATCCTCCGAAGGCTTATCGTCATTTTGAGGAAGAAGCAAACAACTCGGCTAGATGACAAGATCCCTCGAACCTGCAAATGGATTGCTACAAAAGCAATGGAGAGCTTAGCGCGGATGATGGAGAGAGTGAAATACTATATGATGGTAATTCAAGTGAGGAGGAGAAAAAAGCTTTGATAGAAAATAATGAATCAATTGACGAATCGTCCCCTCTCGAGATTCACATTATCATGCCGCAACCGTTCTTTAAGGAATATTCATATGAAGGTCCAATGTGGCTGGCACCCTCTCCACCATCATTCGGGCCATACTTTGAAGCCTCCTAAGCACATCTATCCAAGAGGAGTTCCCTTGCACACATGTTCAATGTCTAGCTAAATGTCGCCAAACTTGAGGGCATCTACAATCTAGAGCCATGGTACGTGTTGTATGACACTTACTACGGGAGAAGGCCACTCTTTGATGAACTAGGTGTGACATCACAACCACTGCTCCATCAAGAAGACGTCGTCCACACATTTGACGACTCCACGATGCATCCACTTTGATGGGCGGCATTCATTCAGGAAGTATTGCTAACCTACTTGTGTTTATTGACATTGAGGACAATGTAGATTTTAAGTGTGGGAGGAAATATCCTTGGATTTATCTTTATTTTAGATGTTAGTTTGTTAATTTCTTAGTTTTATTTATTGCTTTCTTAGGTTGTTTGAATTTATTTTTGATTAGTTTGTGTCATTAGGATATGTCTCTACAATGGTATGATTGTTTTGGTAAGTGTAGCCGATATAGGAAACAACAATTTTTGTTAAAATAAAATCGTGATGACTAATTATGCGTGTTTGATAGCATTTGTATTTCTTAAATAATTAAGAGCTTGATTGTTCATCTTGGTTTAGTTTTCTCACAACACATTGATCACATAGTCATGACCTAATAGTCCAAACCCTTGGAGAAAATTTGTTGTAGATTACATTCTTCTAGAACTTTCCTGAAAGCTCTCTTGAAGCGAAATCATAGGTCACACACATTAGGAGAATGACGTAGGCTATCTTTTGACCGTTTGAGCCTTTCTAGCCTACCCGTTCATAATAATATATCCTTAGTCACCCACTTTTAGCCTAAATTGATATAACTATTTGTTTGTTGTCACCTAACTCAAGCCGAGACGTAAATGAAAAACTAAGTCTTAACCCTTAGGCTGTAAGCACATTGATTGCAAACCAAAAGAAGGGATGAGAAGTGAAAAATAGTCATTAGCACTGAAATATATTTATAATAATGTAACATTTGGCAAGCAGAAAATAAAAATATAAAAGAGTGAGCTATGTCTCATAAATGAAAGTTGAAAAAAAAAAAGAGAGAAAAGAAGCCAAGTATGAAAAAAAAGAAGAAAAGAACTCAGTGCTAGTGACAGATGGCAAAAGTATAGTCGACCAACGGGTGAGAAGAAAGTAGAAACTGAGGTAATTAATATGCTTAGGGTGTTTAACTCACTATTATCCAAATGGCATACTTTAGCCGAGGTCTTACATTACAGACTATTAAAGACCTACCGACCCGTGATCGTGATAGTGACTTACATTAGTGGAGAGAGAGTTCTAGTCTGCATGAAATTGATTCAGGGTGGAAGATTAAAAGTGATTGGCTAAACACACACACATGAGAGACTATAAGTGAGAGAAAACATGAAAGTAACTGAGAATCGACACTTATGTGGAGCTTGATTAGTAACTGAGAATTGACACTTATGTGGAGCTTGATTTCATTCTACAATTGGTCTATCTTTTTTCAAACTTATATGTTGTTAACTTGAGGCACCCATGCATGAACCGTTACTTGAGCACCGTGTTTGAGAGTTTAGGGAGTCGTATTTTAGTTTGATTTAGATGTTTTGCTCAAGGACCAGCAAAATCTAAGTGTGGGTGTATTTTTTTAGATCGTAAATTTACCTATTTTTAGCAAGTAATTACTCCTAAATTTATGTCAAAACACTTTGAGTTTTTGTCTTTATTGGTGAATTATTTGATATATAGGTTAATTGGGAGAAATGAGAGCAAATGAAATAAAAACAAGAAAATTCGGAGCAATCTGAGTTGAGGAAAAAGAAGGCTTCACTTTGTGACAAAATCACGCTAAGATTTCTGAAATTTTTTATATAGCATATTGCATATTAAATTGAAGATCTTCGAAAGATTTTTCCAACGGTGTATCATATGCGCGATTCTGACAAGTAACGAAGAAAATATGCTCATTTGAGAATCAGCGCGCGCAGCCTCTAGGGACCGCGGTGCCCAGAATAAGCGCCCCGGCGCTACTTCCGATTTTGGTTGCAGACATTGCGTAAAAGCCCCAGACACTCCGAAAAAGTCCAAGATTACCCTAATTTGACCTACAACTATGAAGAGGATCTTTAAAATTCAAAAGAGGCATCTTTCATTGGAATTAGAGCATCTACGAGAGCAATTGGAGTCGTCTCGTCGCTCGAGCTATCAAATTTCTTCTCTACCTTTTTATTCTTTCATTATTGTTATTTGAGATTGTAGTCCACATCGTGTGTGACGAATTCTTTAATTTGTTTGGGTGTAGATGGATCTCAATTATTGATTGTTATTTCAAAGTTTAGTGTGTTTAATTCAAGTTCATCAATATTGTTCAATTATTCTATTTGGGTTTAATTGAATCAATTTTGTTATGTCAATGGTTTGTCTATGAATTTATTGTCAATTGAATTGATTGTATCTAGATTGTAAGGATTATTACTCGAGAGAGAAACATTCGAGCGGTCAGGAATCGGGTAGAATAGCTTAGGCTGGTGTGAGATCGAGAGATAAGCATCGTCTAGGTAACCGAGATAATTTGAGCTGTGAAATCGAGAGGTGGAATTCTTAGATTATCTCTAGAGTAGAACTTAATGAAGGTAAGGTTAATGGGTCGTATAGAGATTTAGGCTTGGGAATACTTGCACATTCTTTATGCGGCACTCGAGAGAGGGTATAGAGATAATTCATTGCTCTAGGTTAGCGAAATTGATGAATTATGATTAACGCACACTAATATGGAGAAATAACATCGTAATTGAGTGAAATCAAAACCCTAGTATCGTTCTTCTTATTAATTTTTGTCTTTAATTTATTAGCTTATTATTCTTTTTCATTCTAATTTAATATTTCAATTTAATTTATTTTACTTTCTCGTTATACTCGAATTCCATCGCTTAGATAAAATAAGATATTGAATTGCAATAGCTAGTCTTTATTCTTAACGTCAATCTTCGTGGGTACGATATCCGGACTCTTCTAGTCCACTTTATTACTTAAGCGATTTGTGCACTTGCAAGCATAGTTCATAATTTTCGCAACAGATGAATACATTGACATGACTATATTTGTTGTAGGATTTCAAAATGTCATCTGTATCTTTTGTTGAATTTTTTTGCGTGAATTATCAAAAAGCAGGAGGACTCGAGCTTGTGCTCTCGATCGAATTCGTATAAGTCCTAATGACTCATATGCATTATTGCCGCGTTTTGCTAAAGCAATAAAAGAAAAATCCCAAGTTATTTACATATCAAACTGTCATGTTTTTCATTCTCAAAATATATGTGTTATTCACTTTTGAATATGATATTTCAGTTTGTTCATTTAATAGTCCTTTTTTATTGTATGTATAAGTATAGGTTTTTATTTATATTTTTTTGTTATTTTTTTTAACATTTCAAACTGCCCGGTCTTTCATTTTCAATAAATGTGTTATTCAATTTTGAATATGATATTATAAAGTTATTCATATCATATTCGTTGTTTTTCATTTTATATATTAATATATTTTTTTTCATATCAAACTGCCCGATTTTTCATTTTCAATTTGTGTTATTCAATTTTGAATAGGGTATTTCATTTTCATTTTTTTTTAAACACAACCGTGAGATTATATGGGTTTATTTCAAAAAATTTTGAAATCCCCTAATTCATTCCAAACATTAGGATTTAGCAAAAAATAATTTTCGAAAAATAAGTTTTTTTTTTAAATATTTCAATGAGGATCCAGGTTTTTTAGGTGCGTAGGGATATTATGGTACTATAAATAGTTAGTTTGAACTTATTTAATATATGTTGTAAATAGTGAATCAAAATGTAATATTCACTCCTAATTTGAATATATATGTAAATTGTAATGACCTGAATTTAAAAGCACTATGCCAGTTAATTAATTTGAATTTTTGCCTCAGTTGTGACCAATTTGTAAAATTAGTCAGTTTCGTCAAATCTGGCTAATTTGAAAATATGATTTAAACTATGAAATTGGTATGGATATTTTGCAAGTTCGAATTTTTGTGATGTGTTAGGAATTTATTTTATTTTGAGAATGACATTAAAATTTCTAAGTTTCGATGTCCAAATTAATTGTGCAATTTTAAAATTTGCACGAAAAATTCATACCGAAATTTAATTCGTCAATTTTTGGCCATTTGGGCCCAAATTGAGCCCAAGCCCACTAGGGCTTTTTCTTCTCCTTCTTCCCCTCCACTCAGCCGACCAAAAACACCCCCTTCCCTCTCAAAATTTTCTTCTCCCTCTCACTGCCGAGCCTCCCCCGTGCAGCCGCCGGCCAGCCCAGCCCAAGGCCCCCACGCACCGTTCCCTCCTGCCCCCGAGCCCAGCTGCACAGCCCGGTGCCTCCCTCGCACGACCCCGACGCCGCACGAGACCCCTCGCACCGGCGCAACTCCTCCGGGCGCGAAACAGATCCCGCAGTGCCTCCCTGCGCGCAGCGCACCCTCTTCGCGCTCCCCTCCTCGCTGCGACGCCCAGCCGCCGTGCAGCCCGGCTGGCGCAGCCCCGCGAGCGCCGACCCAGCCCCGTCCGCGCCCAGCTCCCCCCGCGCGAGCCTCCACCTCCGCGACTCCGCGCGGCCCTGCTTTCTCAGCCCCGCGAGCGCCGACCCAGCCCCGTCTGCGCCCAGCTCCCTCCGCGCGAGCCTCCACCTCCGCGACTCCGCGCGGCCCTGCTTTCTCAGCCCCGGCGAGCCTCCGATCCGCGCCCAGCCCAAGCCGACGTTGCCTCGCGCCAGCGCCGCCGTGAGCGCGAGCTCCTCCGCGTGGGTCAAGCCTCCTTCGCGCGCCTTGCCCAGCCCCTGCGCGCCTCCAGCCGACGAACCCAGCCCTTTCCGCTCCTCTGTGCAGCCACGCGAACCTCGCGTGCCGCCTCTCCGTGAGCCGCGCGCCTCCAACCTCGCCTCCGCATACTGTAGTGCTGAGCCCAGCTGTTCGTAGTGATGCTTTGCTGCCTTCGCCGTGTTTGAACACGCCCCGAGTCGCCATTCGAGGTAAAACTCGAACTCGAAATATGGATTTTCATTCCAATTTCTGTTGACTCGCGATTTTGTGGCTTTGGGCTTCATGGCGGTTAGCGAGGATTTGCTCGAGATGTTTAATATTCTTTATTATAATTAAATGAACCTTGGGCGTAGTTTCTCATTTCATTTTCTCGGATGACTTGATTTCGTGTGGTTTGCATAATGGTTATTCGAGTCTTGTTTGGCTATTTGGCTGGCTTTATCTCTTTATTTGTGAAATTTGTACTCGAATTTATTAATGTCGAAAATCTTTATTTTCGCGGGTTCGTGTTTACGAGGATTTTAGTAGGTTGTTTAGTGGATTAATGTGCTAGAAATTTAAATCTCTTTTCGAGTTTGGTTAGATAATATCGCGGCAAGTATATTATCTTGATATGATGTTGTTATGCGAGATTGGTGTAATAAACCGTTTCAGAGTCTTGTGAATTATAAACGTGTTGAACTGGCGACTTTTAGTACTTTAGCATTGTGAAATTCGTGGGATTGTGTCATTTTGGAAAATGAAATTATCAAGAGGGGTAATATGAATTCGTATTTTAGAAACCATGTGAAAACTATGATGGTGTTTGAGTTGTTCGGTTTTGAAAACTCACAGTGGTAAACACATAAGGGCAAGGTTAAAATTGTGTCGTTGGCATGCTTTTGATGATTTGTTTATAGTGACTTTAAAAGTGCTTTTGCATGTGTTTTGGGATAACGTTTGGTTGGACGAAATTATGTCAAGGCTTGAAAAACTTTGGTTATTATTAATTTAAAATATCACGGCAAACGGGCTAAAATGAGTTAGCATGTTTTTATGGGCTTGGTGCTTTATTATGTTTCGTGGCCTTGTTGAACTTGGCAATTCGAGTGTTTAGGCATTACGAGACTTCGTGAGTTTGCGTCGTTTTGAAAATTTAGAAAATCCACCAAGAAGTGTGGTTTTTGATAAAAGATGATCCAAAAATGTAGCAGAGTAACACAATTTTCTATTTTGTGTATTTTGTAAAAGAAATTAATTTGAATCATTATCTTAATAGGCAACATATTGAGAATTTTCTTAAATGAATAAAATTAATAAAAAGAAAATTGTGTGATCTTGAGGATTTGGTTTTGTTGCACGAGCCTTGGTTGTATTGGATTGTATTTTTTTGTAAACGTGCCCGTTTGAGCTTAAAACGATTATCGAGTCGCGGGTCCGAGCATTTCGCGTCTTGCTTTTGTTTAAGTTCGAAACTTGATTCGATTTCTTTTATTCTCGTGCTTTGCGCAGGAACGTTAGCAATGCAAGTTCGAACGCTCAACCCTTCACCGCCATTAAGGTATAAGCGGGCGGTTGGAAATAAGATCCACATATTAAGACTCAACGACATCTCATGTGACTTTTGTCTTAGTACTCGACTTATATCAATATCTCTTATTTGGAATCCGAGCCACTGAGGCTCGGTGTTGAATCATGATTATGTTTTGAAATTAATTGTTATAATTATAAAATTGTCTGCGTAGTTGTTGTGAAAGATTGTGACCGAAATTAGTTCGGTGCTGGGTTGAAATTAGGTGAAGGCTTTGGCCGGGATATCCGAAAAACAGGGGAAACTCTGCCGGATTTTCGGCTCGAAGTTTAGATGCTTAGTAAAGCTAAGTTGGAAACTAATTAGATTAAAGAATCCATTTCTCGTCAAATTAAATCAAACTATATACTCGTTGACTACGGGTTAACGTATAAAACTAAGTCACTGGCGAACGGGACGAGGATACTTCAAATTACAATTTGATATCCGTTTGTCCGCTCTTGGTTAAAGACCAGCTTGAGTAGTCCGTTAATCCTTTGAGCAATTCTTTGATTTATGTCTAGTGGAAAGTGGCTTTTGACCCTATTACTCGCGTGTTGGACAGATTTGTCGCACGACGAGTTTCAAGGGAGGACGCCACTAGGAGAGAGTCGCAAGGACCGAGGCTTAGGACCTCAGGTAAGTGGGTCTCCACTGTGACACGAGTAGACTTTACCCTGCTTGAATTAATTGTGCATATGTTGAGATTATGTTAAGCATACGATGCTTCTAAAGTTGTGGCTATTAAACTGTGTGGATCTTCATTCTCGTTGGGGCCGCGAATACGGGCACTCGATTATGTTTGTCTTTTTTTTTTGCAACGAGCCTATAGGTATGGGACTGTAGGTTCGTTTATTATATGTTGTGTTTGTCTAGGTGTGTATCGGCGCGTGTGTTTATTTATATACTTATCTGTCTGCGGGTATGGGACCACAGACATAAAACAACTCAACTTCGTAGTTCAGGTTATTATGCAGGGTGTGTGTGTCTGTTCGTATGTGTATATGTGTTAGTATGACTTATATGTCGGTGGGTATGGGACCACAGGCATAAAACTATTTCTGTTATTGTTGAGACTTTATTGCAGGTCAAGGAGAAAATTCTAAGACAAGACAAGGGGAGCGAAAGCAATGTATGTATACGGGTAGGGCCCGACAGGGCCGCAAGTCATGATCGGTTCCGAAATAGCCCGACGGGGCCACTGATTACGTTTCGGGACGACTCGAGAGGCCTTGGGGAGGTCGGCAGACGAACTTCCTCTGTGGTCATACTTTGATCATTTGAGTAGGGCCCGACGGGGCCGCGATCATGATTTGGTTCCGAAATAGCCCGACGGGGACATTATGTATGACAGATTTCGGAACGACCCGAGGGACCTTGCAGAGGTCAACGAACCACCTTTCAGAATAGCCCGAGGGGCCTTGGGGAGGAGAGCCACGGCCCTCCCCACAGTTTATGATGTGACGATCCGGATCGGCCCGACGGGGTAAAGTGCAATAATGAATTCCGAAACGACCCGACGGGGTCACTGGCCGTAAAAGGTTTCGGAAAGGGCAGAGAGGCCCGAGGAGGATGAGTCCTCACAATCTTAAAGAATATCGGGATGGTCCGAGGGGCCAAGATCTATAGCATGTCCCGAATTAACCCGATGGGGTGATTGCGCAATCAATCCGAAACAGTCCGACGGAACCACCGGTCGTGAGAAGTGTCGGATTGACCCGTGGGGTCTCATGGAGGTCGGTAGACGACCTTCCTCTTATATGCTGTGTGCTGCGATCATGATCGATTCCGAGATCGCCCGACGGGGCCATTGTCTGTGTGAGGTTTCGGAACGACCCGAGAAGTCTCAAGGAGGTCGGTAGACGACCTTCCTCTTTATATGCTGTGTGCTGCGATCATGATCGATTCCGAGATCGCCCGACGGGGCCATTGTCTGTGTGAGGTTTCGGAAGGACCCACAGAGGGTCCAGAGTCGTATTAGTTCTAGAATAACCCGTAACGGGTCTAAATGTGTATTGAGTTCTAGAACAACCCGTAACGGGTCTAAATGTGTATTGAGTTCTAGAACGACCCGTAAGAGGTCTAGATTGTAAATAAGTTCTAGAACGACCCGTAAGGGGTCTGGATGCGAATCGTGTGCACACGTAGTTTTATAAGCTAAGTCAGAGAGTTGTGAACTTGAGTGAGATTAGAATAAATTATGAGATTGACTTTTGAGTCGAGATTAATGGGTCGTTAAGCCCGACCTCGTTCCAAGTCACAACTCTTTTGCAGGTATTGTATCCCGCGTAGGTTCAGCACCTTATCTCTGAAATCTACTTCGCGGGCAAGGTTGCATAAGAGTGACGTTTACTCTTCAGACTATGGCGACTCGATTATCGAGTCCGTCCTTTCATTAGATTATTGTATTGTGATACCCATTGATTGTTTGTTACTTGCAGACTTAGCAACCTACTTATCTAATCTACTTACTGGGCTATTAGCTCACTAGTGTGCTCGTGTCGCAGGTATCTTGTCACGAAAGCAAATAGTGAGAGGCGACAACGACGGGAACATCGAGTGTATACGGGACCGACCTGTAAAACCTTACGTGGACTACCGGTAAATCGTTGGCAAAGAAAGTTTTAATTCCGCAATATTTTGTAAATATTCAAATTAAATAAAGTTTAGTTATGATGAGGATTGATATTTCTTATGTTGTTATTAAAAGCTCAATTATGTAACTTATTTTAAAAAGTTCAAATTTGTCCGTATTTTTCGGAACTAAAATATTGTTTTAAGTTTTGGGTCGTTACAATAACCCTTGTGATTTTGGGTGTTTTGGGTGAGAGAAAAAAAGAGAGGTTTGAGAGAGAATGTTGGCATATAGGTGGTATGATGTTGGTTGTTATGATTTTATAATGCTTGTATCTTTCTCTTTTTTTCACATGGTGGGTCCCTATTTATAGGGAAAAGGTGATGCGGACATCGTCAACAAATCCGAGATTCAAGTTGAAGCTATATTTATTTGAGTTTTTATGAGTTTATTAGAGTCACTTTGCTGTGATGTTGTTTTTTTTTTGTTTTATTATGATTTATGAGATTTTTAGAAGGTTAGGAACAAGTTTGGTCGGGGGTTGTGCGGGGGATTTTCGATAAAATACGGTGGAATCCGGCAGAGTGCATTAGAGTATGCATCAGCGTGCATCAGATTGCATCAGGCAGACCCATAGCCAGTCAACCGCCCAGATTGGAAGAATGATCGCCCGTCAGGAATTTAATTTCGCGGTCAATCGCCCAAATCTGAAGAACGACCGCCCCATGCACAAATAACCGCGAATTGGCCCAATTCGAGCTTTGGTGTGATTTTGAACCTAGTTTTCAATGGGTGTCGAATTATTAGGGTTTTATTTCATTTATTTGCATATTTTTAATTCCAAATTAAATTGTAAACACCCTAGCCTATTTAAAGGCTCTTATTATCAATAAAGAATCAGAATACGATTATTCTAATTATGAGAGTTCTCTCTTTGGTTCTTGGAACCTTTTCTATCGAACTTATCAAGATTGATTCAATCTTGTAGCATTCAACCCGAATTATCAAACCGTAATTCTGTGACCGTTTATGGTGTCTTTAGATCCACGACTTATCAATGGCCTTACGCAACCATTGTGGTATCAATTCAAGCATCCTAGCCGAGTTATTCAACGGGGCTTCTATCCAATCCGTGTTCCAACAAGAAAACGATCGCACCAATTGCGTATCTCGCACGAGGATCGTATCAAAAGGTGGACCAAAAATGAGAAGGCTTTTATTTTTCCTAACTTGTGGTTAAGGAAAACTACCTTCTTTTGGTAACATTTGGTTAGAGTAACTAGATAAGACTAAGGGAGTTTATTTTTCTTATCATTTAATAATAAGAAGGTGGGTGTAAAGTTGGTTTTTAGTCTCTTGGAGACCAAGTAACAATCATTGGTGGATACGTGAGCAAAGCTTGTGTTATCCATAAATGCTTCTAGAAGAACATGTAGTTGGTGTGAGTGATGCTTATGTGGCTGGTTTTTATTGGAGGAAAATCAACCAATGAGAGCTTGAATTGCCAACTAATCACTATTTTATACTAATTTTGACACATCATATAACATGTCACCATAGGTTAGTCATGGGATGGATATGGATTTTTTTGTTGGCTTGATGGATTTTGTAATCAAAGATGGACTTCTCACATATAATCACAAGTGTCATATGGATTTAAAAAATGTACAAAACTTAAAATTAGGCTTGTATAAAAAATAGTGTCTATAAAAAATGAGGTTATTTATTTTTTTAGCCTAACAAATAAATAGCATATTTAAAAATGTGTTTATAAATTTTTCTAAGTAAAATTCATAAACTTTTAAATATGATTTTATTTGTTAGCCTACTTTTTATTTTGAACCTTCTACTCCATAACCTAATAAGTCACCCATTGTGGGCTTGGGTCCCTAGATTAAATAATTATGTGCTTTTCGTAAAAATATATTTGTTATTTTCAAAAAATAAGTGGTTTTTTTAATAAAATATTTATGATTTTCTTAAAAAAAATAAAAATAGAAGGATTAGCACATAATTATTTAAGCTTTGAGTTGACAATTTTACCTTAGCTTATTGGGCCTCAATGAGCTTTCGATGAGCTTTCATGGGCTTTTGATGAGATTTGGGCCTTGATGAGTCTTTGATGGGCCTTAACGGATTTTGTGGTCCTTGGTGGGTTTAATGTGCCTTGACGGGTTTTAATTGGCTTTGACGGGTTCGATGGGCCTTAACAGGTTTTATGGTCGTTGATGGGTTTAATAGGCCTTGATGGGTTTAATGAGCCTTGGTGTACTTTCAGCCCATATGGCTTAATTCCAGACTTAGGCTTGATTTTTTACTTTGTTAAATTTTGACTATCAACATTTAGCCCCCTTGAGGAAAAGGGTCGTACAGTGTAACAAGGTGGGCCGTTTACTCAACAAAGAACCTATTTCAAACTAAAATAGACAAAATTTAACCATGTCGTTGGTAAAATATAGTCGAAAAATTGTTCTTTTTGCGTCTAAGCTCGTGTGCGCCAAGATTGGCCAACTCGCAAAACAAAACAAACGAGTTAGCATCGATAAAATATTTAGCTTATATTGAAGTGTAATATAATGCTCATTTAGAATCCAAACATGTACATATACATTCAAGATATTAATATTATAAAATGTAGTTGCTTATACACTATTAGAAAATTTCCTATATACATATATTTTTAATATCTTTGTTTTTGTCAAAAAAAAATACTATACATATGTAATGTTACATGATTTAAATTCCCACTTATTTATACACTACATTTTAAATTTTATTAAAGATATATACATTTTATATAAAATTAACTTTTATATAAAATTGGGAGAATATTATAACTAGTCCCCTTAAATTAGATATTTACAAATCTAATTTCTATATTAGAGTTTTTACATTAATATTTTATGAGGCGTGTAATTACTATAGAGGACTATAAACCCGGTTCTAAAAATAAAAAAAAAACCCAATCTTAAAAATGGACATTACCCAAAAAATTCAAAACAAAATTCCTATTATTGTGGGATTCAAAAATAAAAAAGGTATGCTAATTAATAAATAATATTCTCCCATTTTCACGCACAAAACAAACCGTGACCTCCTATTTCTCGTTCAAATTTTTTTCTCCTCCCAAATCAAAACCTAGCAATCTTCAAGCCCTAGAAATCTTCAAAATCTCGTTGCCTACAATCTAAAATTGCGAGAACGAAGACCACGACGAGAAAAGTTACGAGGCATACCAAGGAGCTGGCCACTGGAATCAGAAAATCACCCCGCGCCGGACAATCGAAAAGAGGCGTCGCTGGACAAAGCAAGGAGAGAATCGACGGACCTTCTAGACTACCAGGGATTGAAGGGGACAATGCTGAGGTTCATAAGCCTGTAAGTGGTGGTTCTATCACCGTCTATATGATATATTTTTTAATCAATTTCATATGCCGAATATGTTGGTGATATTGCTGAGAATATAAAATATTGATCGACTGTATATGGGTTTCATGGGTATGAAAAGTTTTTTTTTCTCTTCTAATGCTACGAAATAGATATATAATATTTCCGGGATAATATTATATTTACAGTATTTTCATTGTTGTTATATGCAATGTGATTCTTAAATTTATAGTTGTTACAGCATTTAACAATTTTTCTCAAAAAAATATTATAGTTATGGTATATGTAATATTTCTAGGTTAATATAATATTTCAAATAACTACTAAATTTGTTATTTTGGAAGTATGATATATACCAGTTAATATATTATTTATTGAATATCTCGTTTGGATTGGGATGAAAGCTTCTGTTTTGGCCTTTTTCATGAAATTTGTTGAGTTTAATGTCTGTTCTTTAATAGTTTTGATTTATATAATAATACTAGGATAATATAATATTTACAATATTTACATTGTTCATATACGAAATGTGTTTATTATATTTACAGTATTTACAGCATGTACATTATAACATTATTGAAAATATTATACTTACATGTGGTTTTAGGTTGAGAACTTGTTATTGAGAAAAGCAAGTGGCCGCCAAGGAAACAAAAATTTTCAAGTTACTCCAAAGTAGATAGTATTTCGACCGTGCGAGGCATGTTAAAGCATTAGGCAGAGGAAGCACTGTTTCGTGAAGGATGTTTCGTGAAGCACGGTGTTCATATATGAAATGTGTTTCTTGTTTTTTTTTTTAATGAGATTCTTTTATGGCATGAAAATATTTTACTGATGTGATAATTTTAAATAACTAATGCTTTTGGTGTTTAGAAATATATTATTTCGTGGTCAATATAAAATTCATTGAAATTTTATATATGACAGATGCTTGTAGTAAATATTATAACTGGTAGAATGTACATGTTTCATAACTAATGATTAAAGTTAAACCTTCAAGAAAAAATTAACAAACCCCAAACAGAAGCAGAAAATAAATCAAAATGCATAAAAGCTTTTCAAGGAACAATTTTGGTTATGAAAATCCAATTGCATAGAGAAATAAGCAAGCACATGCAACAAATATAAACCAGAAAATCTAAATAGAACAGTTATGTAATAATTACCAGTGCATAGAATATTTACACTAGACATAAAAAATAATAAATGAAAAAAGATCGACAAACCAAACCCTAAATCTAGCTAATAATATGTAAAATTTGAATTTGATGAGAGGTCAGAGAGAGTGAACATAAAGATCCCTGAAAATCAGCAACTATAAAACAAACATAAATAAAGAAACTGATATTTGCACAAAAAAAAAAAAAAAAGAAGAAAACAAGAAATAGATGCCACGTCAGCATCTTCTTCTTCTTTTTTCTCTGTAGGGTTCTTGCGATTAGAACCCAGCAGCCGCCGTTGATCTTTTCTTGCCGCCGCCATCCCCGACGTTGTCTCGCCGTCCTTCCTCCAGCAACCTTATCCCCGACAAGCTCTCAGCCCCGACCTCATGGAGATCACCGCTAAGGTCTCCAATAAGTCATCATACGCTAATATCGTTTCCAACGATAATTCCACCGATTCATCTACAAATTCCGGCAACCTATCGCGACACGGAGACGTTATTTGCATTAAGATTGATGAAGCAGCTTACCAACGCCGAATCAATCTTTGCCAAAACTCACTGATCGGTAGAATCACACTGCTTAAGGGAGACAAGCCATGGACTTTTGATGCTTTAAAAGCACGACTACAGGAAATTTGGAATCCGTCCGGTGAATGGAGAATGATTTCTTTAGGTCGTGGCTATTTCAATCTACACTTCTCTGATAACTCTGACAAAGAGAGAATATGGTCAGGAGGCTATTGGATTCTTAAACCAGGTACAATTCGGCTACAGCCATGGAGTGCTGACTTCAATCCAAACCTCCAACGGCCAACCAACGCTCAAGTTTGGGTTAGGCTTCAAGACTTACCTTGGGAATATTGGGATGCCGGAATTTTATTCAACATTGCTCGCGGAATCGGTGCTCCGCTCAAGATAGATAAAAACACCCTCGAAGGCAGCTTCGGGCACTATGCCCGTATTTTGATCGACGTCGATCTATCAAAAGAAATTCCAACCTCTTTGATGATTGAAAGAGAGGGGCATAAGTTTTTTATAAACCTGACATATGAAAAGCTCCCTGATTTCTGCAGGAATTGTCTTGCAGTAGGCCATTCTTTGATTAACTGCAAAAAAAATAATATTAAAAAGCCCACCACTGGCAACTCTCTGCAACAGACTACCAAAGCTCAAGCTTCAAAGATTGTATCCTGCAAGAAATCAACAACGGCTGCTCAGCCCACCATTCCAGAAGCAGTTTCCATTCACGAGAATCCCCTGGCCGAACTATCACGCCCACGTGACGACGATAACGCCAACCCAACTCCCCCTAGAAAAGTTTTGGATATTATCCCTTTTGACAAGATAAATGACAATGATG
Source organism: Boehmeria nivea var. tenacissima (assembly GCA_018132145.1). Classification (NCBI taxonomy): domain Eukaryota; kingdom Viridiplantae; phylum Streptophyta; class Magnoliopsida; order Rosales; family Urticaceae; genus Boehmeria; species Boehmeria nivea. Next base: position 2,727,852 of record CM030886.1, read on the forward strand.
CCATTCCGGAAGAACAACCTAATGCCGCCACAAATACGCGGAACCAAGACCTTGAAAACTCAACTAACTCAGCCGTCCTAGCAACAACGTCGGGACCCCACAATGACATTACCCAAGAGCAGCAAATTTTTGTTATGAACACTTCGGGTCTCAACCTAACAGTGGAGCTCAACAAAGACACCCTTGCTATGGATTCAATTGTTTCCTCCATTGTCCCTTCTGTCTCAGCTTCAAAAGATCTTAACGTCGTCACTTCTAATTCATGGGCGGACCTGGCAGACGAAGAAGACTCAACGGTAAACGCAGGGAAAAAACAAGGGAAGAAAATTGCCAAACCAACTCCGAGCATGCGCACACGGAGAGGTCATGTCCCTAACCCTTCTCTATGAAAATTTTGTTTTGGAATATTCGCGGGATTGCTAACAAATCATCAATGGAAACTTTGTTTAGCTTCTACAAACAAATTCTTCCTGACGTGATTTGTTTAGCCGAACCCATGTTGGTCCCTAACAAAATTCCTCTTTCTCTTTTGCGCTCAATGAATATGAAGTTATTATGTTTCAATTCTAAAGATGGTTGTTCTAAAATTTGGATTTTATGTTCTACTTCAAATCAAGATCCTAAGGTTTTTTCCAACTCTGACCAGGAAATCACCTTGGAATTTGGCAGCTCCCAAAACTTTTACAGGATCTCTTTCATTTACGCAAGTGTAAATATGGGTACTCGTCGTAAACTATGGCAGCGTCTGCACAACCTCTGTCCTCCCACCACCCCCTGGTTACTTCTTGGCGACTTCAACGCTATACTGGGGTCCCATGAACGAGTTGGGGGCAAACCCCCGAATGCTACCTCATGTTCTGATTTCTCCATGATGATAGACAACTGCAATCTTGAGGAAATCCCTACTAAAGGTTCGCCGTTTACATGGGCCCGTCTTTCGTCTCGCGGGTATATGGAATGCCGATTAGACAGAGCTCTTTGCAACTCACATTGGCTGGACTTGTGGGACAATATTGAATGTTTTACTCTCCCGAGGCTATATTCAGACCACAACCCTTTAGTCCTCAATTTATCTGACCAGTCTTATAAAGGCCCCAAACCGTTTCGCTTTATGAAGATGTGGACTGAGCACATAGATTTTAAGAAATTTATAGAATCTAAATGGAAGTCGTATACTGTCACTGGGGGGGGTCTATTGGCTTTTACTTCCAACCTTCGTCTGCTCAAGTCGGATCTCAAACAATGGAATAAATCGGTTTTTGGTAATATCCACACTCGGGTTGAAAGGGCTACTGCAGCACTCGAAGAAGCCCAAATCCAAATCTCCACCCATGGCCAATCCGACTCCCTTTTCAAACTCCAAACAGCAGCTCAAGAAGACCTATTCTCCGCAATTCAGATGCAATCCACCTTCTTCAAAGAACGCTCTAGATTTAAATGGTTAGAGGACGGGGATCGTAATTCTGCTTTCTTCCACAATGCCGCTAAAGTCAGAAAGAAAAATGGAGGTATTTCTATGCTCATGATAAATGGCACTGAGTGTACTGACAGAGATATCATCAAAGATCACATAGTCGACTTCTACTTTAAACTATTCAATGACCCGGGTAATGGTAACACTCAAAATCTCAACTTGGTTGAGGAGGTCATCCCCAATCTAGTTGCTGAGAATGATAACTCAGCCCTCACCAAGCTCCCTTGCTTTGATGAGATTAAAACTGCTGCTTTGAGCATGAACGGCAACAGTGCTCCAGGCCCTGACGGTTTTGGTGGTTCTTTTTATCACTCATGTTGGGATATTATAGCTCCCGATGTTGTGTTGGCGGTAAGAGAATTTTTTATTACTGGTCTTATCCCCAGAAATCTTAACTCGAACTTGATGGTCCTCATACCGAAGTCTGAATCTGCAGCATCCCTTGATAAATTCCGCCCTATTGTCCTGGGTAACTATATTTTTAAGATTATTACAAAAATTCTGGCTGATCGGCTTAATATCATTGCCCATAAAATTGTCTCTCCACAACAATTTGGCTTCATCAAAGGTAGAAAGATCCACGACTGCATTACTATTGCTTCTGAGGCTGTTAACTGTCTGGATCGATCCAAAGCATATAAAAACATGGCAATCCAGATCGACATAAAAAAGGCTTTCGATACTATGAACTGGAACTTCATTATCAAAGTATTGAAGTGTTTTGGATTCTCTAGCACTTTCTGCGACTGGGTAGATAACATTTTGAAGTCTGCTAAAATTTCAGTTCTTCTAAATGGCTCTCCGATTGGCTTTTTTGGTTGTTCTCGTGGGGTTAGACAGGGTGATCCGCTCTCGCCACTACTGTTCAACATAGCTGAGGATTTTATTAGCAGATACATCACAGTGCTATGCAATTCTAACGCCATTTCCTCATCTTTGGCTGGTCGGGATTTTTATATTCCTACACATTTATTCTATGCAGACGATGTTCTTCTCTTCTGTAGAGCTACAAAACGTAACATTGAATCTTTGAAGTTTGCTTTTGACTACTACTCAAGCTTATCGGGTCAGGCTGTTAGCATCGAGAAGTCGAAAATTTACTTTGGATACAATGTTCCCAATCAACTTCGGTTCCGGATTCAAAACATTTGGCCCTTACAACGTGGTTTCTTGCCGTTCAATTATCTGGGTATTCCGCTCTTCAAAGGAAAGCCTAAAAAAGAGTATCTGCTACCTCTCTGCGATCGCATCAAGAGCAAATTATTGAGCTGGAAAGGAAAATCTCTATCAATGGCTGGTCGTTTATCTCTTATTAATCATGTGATTGCAGGCTCGTTCACTCACTCCTTCTTTATTTATAAATGGCCAGCCTCAGTTCTATCTGATCTCAATGGCTGCATCAGGAATTTCCTTTGGACGGGATCTATGCATGAACGTAAAGCAGTTACGGTGGCATGGCCAGTAATTTGCGGTAAAAAAGAAAGCGGAGGCCTTGGTTTTAGAGATCTCTCAACATCAAATAAAGCTTTTTTAAAGAAAAGCTCCTGGGATTTAATTTCCAGAAATAGTTGGATCTCAGATTTCTTAAAAAAACGCTTTCTTTCGAAAGGCTGGGAACCGAGAAAAAGTCAATTTTGCTCATCTATTTGGCCGGGCATGAAGAATGTTTTTATTGAGCTCACAGGCGAACTTAGATGGCTTCCTAGTGAAAACTCCTCCATTGATTTTTGGAAGGACAATTGGCTTGGGCAACCTCTCACGGTTTTGCTGGATATTCCCACTAACCTGATTTCTAGCTTATCGGGCACCATTGCAGACTTCTGGCATCACGGATGGACTATTTCGCCTGAATTTGCCAATCTGTTCCCAGATATATACAAATTAATTTCAACCACTATACCTGGCCCTCCGGACTCTGACAAGCTTATTTGGACACGATCTTCTGATGGTGAAATTACTAGTAAAAAATTTTTTGAAGATCTTAACAATTACCGGCCTGAACTTCACTGGTGCCGATTTATTTGGCACACTTTTATCCCACCCCGACGTTCTCTTCTCCTTTGGAAAGTCCTCCACAAACGGCTTGCCACGGATGAAAATCTAAAAAAATGAGGGATTTTTCTAGCTAGCAGATGTCATTTTTGCGAAAAGGAAGAGGAAAGTTTAGATCACTTACTCTTGCGCTGTGATTTTAGCAAATCCCTTTGGTCTTATCTGGCCACACTCTTCGAGAAAACCCTTCAATTTTCGGACAACTTTGAGGAATTTTTTATTTTAGCTATGAAAAGCTCTTTCAGTCCTCAAATCCGATCACTATGGATTGCCGGAATTTTCGCTTTAATTTGGGAGATTTGGTGCTCTAGGAACAAGAAGATTTTTGAAGGTAAAAATGAGAACATTTGGTCTTCAAAATCCTTTATTCTAGCATCCATTCGGGAAACAGACAAGATGGCTAAGGGTTGTATGAAAAATTGTCAAGAAGACCTTATTATTCTTCATAATTTGAGAATTAAAGGCAAGCCCCCTGATGGTCCCTCAATTATTCCAGTTAAATGGAACTTACCACCCAGTGGATGGATTAAAGTTAATATTGATGGAGCGGCGAGAGGATCGCCAGGAAAAGCAGGTTGCGGCGGTATTTTCAGGACATGTCGCGGATTTATCAAGGGATGTTTCTCTCTATTTTTAGGCACTCGATTAGCTTTTGAGGCAGAAATTATGGGTTTTATTTTGACTATTGAATTTGCTTATAAATTCAAATGGAAAAACCTATGGGTTGAAACAGATTCAACATACATTGTAGCTCTTTTTAAAGATTCAACGATTTCTATGCCATGGGAACTTCGTAACAGATGGTCAAGAGCTATCAGATATGCTAATGAGTTGAACACACATATTTCTCACATTTTTCGGGAGGGCAATGAAGCAGCAGACAAATTGGCATCTTGGGCGGCAACCTCTGAATTAGCCATGTGGTGGAAAGACGTTCCAGACTTTATATCCAGACTTGCGTACCGTGATATGAGTCCTATTCCTTTCTATAGGTTTAGGAACTAAAATCCTGGATCATGCACTCTTTTTCTTTTTAAAGATTTTTCCCTCTGGGTTTTTCTTTAAAAGGTTTTAATGAGGCCCCATTGCACTCTTGGGTAGATCCTTATGGATTTTTTTAGTCGTTTATTTCTTTTTAGTTTTTTACTATTTTTGCCCAATGGGTTGTATTTTTTATTTTTCTCTCCTAGAAATTCTATTTGTATTTTCTTTTCATTAATGGATTCTGCTGGTTTAGAGGAGTGGTCAGGGGAGGCCCAACTTTGTTGGTAAGTCTTTGACCACTCAGGCGTGTGCCAACCTCGTTGGGATACGTTCCTAAATCAGTATGCTTATTGAAAAAAAGATTGCAGGGAAATTGAAGCACTCGGGTACCCAATTTAAGGGTAAATATGTAATAAAAAATATTTAAAATTTAATTAAGGAAAAATATATTATTAATGTAAATATCTAATCTTGACAAATAGTTTTGTAAATATCACGTTTAGAGAATATAGATATGTAATTTTTCCTATAAAATTCTTTTTATCAAAATATATATACTATATTATAATACTATGTATATTATTATATCTTATATATATATATATATATTGTTTGACTTCTTGAAAAGGATATATAAGAATTAGATTAAATAAAAATTAAAAACACTTTTAAATTAACATTTGGGAAAATTAGACTGTTTGTGAAATGTTTGAAAATTATTGGGCCAAAAAATAATATTTTTAATGTTAATTCTTATTGTTGTGTGGACTTTGACTTTTCCTCACCTTGTTTGTTAGTACCATTCGAAGAGAGAAGGGAGAAAGGGCGGAGGGAGATCGAGGAAGAGTGGAGAGAGAGAGAGCGGCAGTCGAGAAAGTTTTTTTTTTTTTTTTTGCCGTTTTCATACTATGCTCGGGTGGTGTGAGGAAAGACGAAGGAGGGCCAAGCACAATATGTCTTCCTAAAAAACTCATGCCCGTGTCGTGCTTAATAGCGCTTGTGCTTCATCGTACTTCAAACCTTGAAACCTTGTTCAAATTTGGCCCGCCAACTTATCGTGCCATGCCTAAGCCCATTAATTATCGTGTCGTGTCACAAAAAATTTTGCCGTGCTTCGTGTTGGTCCATTAGGCCTGGATTTTGACATCTCTATTCGGTCCTCAAAATTAATATTGATATTGATTATAAGATTAATTAGAGCCTATAACTTCACGTATTTATTAACTGCAAATCTGCTTAACAAGATTATAATTTTTTTCATGATAGAATATTTTTAATTTTTGTATCAAATTGGTCCTGAAAGATTTCTTTGTAATGTATTATCTTATAAATTTAGCAAATTATTTTTTAGAGGTAAGAGGGTGCGCCGATACTCAAATTAATTTTTGTTTTTCCTCCGACCTCCCTAGGAATCGAACCCAGAAACGTGCAACTGTAAACATTAACTAGTTACTGCCTAACCTAGTTATGGCATAAATTTAGTAAATTATTAATTTAACATGTCAAACCTGAAATGTGACTGAGAAAAAGATACTACTTATCAAAGTCGTTAATTTATCAATGTTTTAATCTATTAGTAGTTGTTGTATACATTGTTTAGTGATAATTCATTAATTCTATCATTAATTTACCAAAACATTGAATTCAATTCTCTTCTTTAAATTATAAAATATAGGGAAAATCTTCAAATAATCCCTGGGTTTTGCAAGAATTCTCGTTTTGTCATTGTGTTTTTGAAAATCCCGAAATAGTCCATGTGTATATTACATTTGACACCAAAATATAACTTGAGGTAAATTTCAATTGATTTATTGTTAAAATACCCAAACTACCCTTCATATAATGCCTTAAAGAATTTTTAAATTAGGGTATTATTGAAATTTTGAAAAGTTCAGCCATCTAATTTTGAGTTTTGATGAGTTTTTTAGTTGGTTAGATTGTATATAATTGTGCCATATTTTTTGAATTTTTTTTTTTTTTTGGAAATAAGGTAATATTAAAAATTTAAGTACGTAGATGTAATGAAATAAAAGGTGGAGGGTAATATAGTCTTTTTATACGAAAAAAAGTCAATTGAAATTTACCTCAAGGTATATTTTGGTGTCAAATGTAATAAATACAATGACTATTTTTGGATTTTCAAAAACACAAGGACGAAACGAGAATTATTGCAAAATCTAAAGATTTTTTAAGGATTTTTCTAATATATATATATATATATTAACACTTGTAAAATAAATTGAACATACCTTTAAAAAATATCAACACTTTTTTTTTTCAAGTTTGATGTAAAGGCCGCAATAAGTCCTAGTCATTGCTTTCCTAACCTAAAAAGTAAAATGGGTTTTATCTACACTTGTTAATACTACACATACTCGCCCGTTATATTAACAATTTTAAAATAAAATGAACCTACTCTTAAAAAGTATCAATACATTTTTTCAATTTTGACGATGGAAAGGCCGCATTAAGTCCTTGTAATTGCTTTGTTGCCTAAAACCTAAAATGGGTTTTATCTACACTTGCTAAATAAGGTGGAACTACAAAACAAAGGCAATTGTTAGGGCCGCTTAATATAATTTATGTTTTCTATGTTTGTAGTGTAAAATTTAGAGCATAAATTAAAAATGCTGTACACATAAGTATGAATTATCATTGTATCAAAAGAGGCTAATAATGCACATACTCGCACTTAATGGCCTAGATCTCAATTATTGCTTAATTTATCAGAATGCCTGGGGCGGGATGTACACTGATTAAAAAAGCGAATCTGAACTAATAGATTTATTATTTTTTGTTGAGCTTACATTCTAAGAGAGATCTAAAATTGTTTTATACCAATAAACATTCCGAATTTAAAAATCTCCCTTCTTAATCACTTTCGAATGCCTTCACCATCTATGATTGGTATGAGTCTACAACGTCAAACACTGTTAAACCACAATTACCTATGATATATAGTTAGTATATTAATTTATTTATATATAGAGAGAGTGTGAGAGTTTGTGTATACCACAAGAGTATATTATAATCAATGGAAATATATCGTTGCATAGCGCATGGACTGTTCAAAAATCGTCAATTATCTACGAAAACTTGTTGCTAACAATATTTGGAAATAGTATTCTTTTTTTCGAAATTAAATATATCTATATAGAACAACCCTGCCAATGGGTATCGAAGTTGTCCATATAACTTTCAACCATTATGAATAAATAAATAAAACTCCTTGACGAAAAGGGATATTAGCGAAAAACAATGCATTAATTAAAAAGGTCAAGGGCCAAAAAAATTGTCGGTTACAAGCAAGTCTCTAGGCACACACAAACAGCCATGAACCACCGACAGATCAATCGCAGTCGTCGGTGGCTGTTTAAATGACGGAAATAGCCTCTCCTAATTAGCCATACACAATTACTACCTTAACGTACTTGATTCTATATTCTAGTTTCTAGACACAATCACGTACTTTAGCTTTCCCTTGCAAGACTTCTCTACGTAGGGCTTTACATGATACTTGCTCTCTTGTCTCATGGCCCACAACTTGGTCTTTTTATGTCCGAGTCCGAGACCATGACAAAAATATTCCATGTGTTTTCACCTAGATATGGATACTTGGTAGTTGGCAGTTGGCACTAGTGATCTTTAAATTGAATTTAAAGAAATTGAGTGAATATTTAATTCTTATCACTTAATTTAAATTCTTTTCCCAGCCAAAAAAAAAATCACTTAATTTAAATGAATCCCTAATTTATTTTAGAAATATAACAAAATATCTAAGTGATTTAATTACTTATATAGTGATAACTGGTGGTAATTGACTTAATGACTAAAAACATGTGCAATTAATTAATAAATTAGCTAGTTACTCATTTATTTAAAAAAAATTGGGTATTAATTTTTATTGTTATATAATTTTGGGTATTTTTCTACTTCAAATTTTGGGTATTTTTCTACTTCACTCTTAAATTTATCATACTTTGATTAGTTGTCCTTTAGTTTTTATTTTTTATTCTTTTTAATTTGCATTCTAAATTTATTAAAAACTGATACTATTATTAATTTTCGCAATGATAGCTCATAAACTTGTCAAATTTTGTCAAACTATCTCTTGAATTTATTTTATTAATATACACTCTCCATTCTGTCTAATTTCGTCAAAATTTGAACTTTTATAACTAATAGGGACTAATTTTCAAAATTATATATATAAATTTAAAGTGAAAATTATAACCAAAAAAATTAAATAAAATAAAATTAGCGATCTACTTATCAAAGCACGAAAAGTTTAAAGGTATTGGTGCCAAATACTCAATCGGTACGTACATTGTAAGAGTAATTTTAAGAGCAACACTATCTTTTGATAAATAAAAAATAATAAAAAAAAGAACAATTTTGTCTTATATTGTAAGTATTGTGTTATTGTATATGTTATAACAAAATGTATATCACATATGTTGACAAATAGAAGTCTGTATATTATAAATAATGTGTGACAATTTTAGTATATTTGTATATAACAAAGTAAGGTATATATTGATAAAAGGGTATATATTTATCAAAAAATTATCAAAAGTGTAAACGTATTTATTTGTCATAATTACTCATAGCGTAACATAAATATTTATTTAACATGAAATAAATTTAGATTTTTTGGCATCATGATTGAAAAATAAAAGATACTTTTATTAGTATTTTAACAATTGAATGTATAATTTTAGTTATCGTAAATTCTTAATTTTTTAGGAATTAGTCATAGTTTCATAAAATTAAAGATTTAGCCGTACCATATGTGTAACATAATATATTACATGTAACATACGTGTATCATATTTTATGTTACACGTGTATCATATTTATGTTACGTGTGTAACATATTATGTTACACGTATATTATGGCTAAATTCTTCAAACTTTACTATTAAAATGGCTAATTTCTTAACTTGTTCAATTTTATATTACAGGTAAAACAAATATCCACTATTTTAAAGTGATTTCAAAAAGAGATTTTTAAGTGCAAATTATCCGACTGCCAGTAGCCAACAATGCGGCTGGCTGGCCGGATGGTAGCCACCGTCGACTACCTGAGCAGCTAGTAGCTGGCCTCCGGTTGTCCAAATGGTGGGTAGTCGGTTTTGCACTTTCCAGAATTCTCAAAATGCGTAGATGCTATGTGTAGGTATTTTGATACAATCAGCTTAATTGATGAGCCAAATATAACGAGTGATTTTGGGAGGTCAATCCCCGTCCAAATAAGGAAATTCCTAAGGCATGGAACCCGTTCATGTTCATCCTTAGATTGCCGCTATAAATATCGAACAATTTTACTCACAAACTCTCAAACTTCTCCACCAATAATGAGTTTTACGCTCTTTTGTTTTGTAGGTAAGCCAATGTAAATGCTAAAGTCCGTGTATGATTAAATTAGCACGTGGCTCAACGAACACTCATTGGAGTACGGGATCACGAGATCTCATGTGAAGTTGATAACGAAAAATCATATCAACATGTATGTTAAACTAGTTCTTATACACACGCTCCGCGCGTGGAAAGCACGTGCAAAATAATATAACCGATAAAAAATATGACACGATGAAAAAAATAATAAAGTATATCCTTGTCAAATTTTTTAAAAAATTTTGATATTTTTGTTATTCTAAATAATTAAAGTGTTAAATTTATCATTTAATATAAATATAAGGACTTTTTAAAAAAATTTCAAACTTAAAAAATAAAAATAAAAACTTAGAACAAATAAATTAAATAAAAAATAGAATTAGTGTCAAAAGATTGAGAAAAATATTCTGAATCCAACCGTGCCAAGAAAAAAAAATTCGAGATCATTACGTCAAAAAAATAGCTGTTGAAACGATTGAAACAAAAAAGTAAAAAAGAAAGAGAGAATTTGAAAAAAAAAAAAAAAGTCCTTCAAGATTTACGAATTTACAAAAAAATCTCGTTCAATTTGCAAAAAAGTCCCTTAAAATTTCTCAAAAATCCCGAAAATAAGACCTCAAATGCAATTTTTTTAAAGGAAAAATAAAATAATAATAATAATAAGAGACGCCACGTGGCGTCCACAAAAGATGTCACGAGTCGTCTCCTAAATACACGTTTCTTGGCAAAGATGGAAAAAATGCATCCATCCTTAGTAGATTAGTATAGATCATTAGGATTCAATAAATTTGGTGCTGACTTTTAATAATTTTATATAAATTCAAAATTTCATAGGACATGTTCGAAATAAAGCGTTTTCACATGCATTGGTAAATATGGGGTTTTATTTTGCTTTGAAGAGACAGTGGAACACAGTTTTTTTTTTTTTCTTTTCCTTTCCTTTTTAAGTGATCAAGTGGAGTTATTCCCTATGACAACAAACCAGAAAGCAAGTAAAAAAAGGATTGGTCTCTCTGACTTATTGGGAAAGCTACTTCGTAAGCAAGAAGGCAGAAGCTTACCCCTCGTTTGGCTGCCCCCGCCCCAACATACCCCCCTCCCCCCCAATTCCATTTCATTCTATTTTTTCATTTTTTTCAACTTTACAAATTCTTATACAATATCTTTAAATCCCAACCATTTATACCACTTCGAAATTCGCAAAGTCAAACAATTCTAATCATTTTTCTAACCATTTTCTAAATTATTTTCAAACCATCTAAGAATGGTAAAAAAATGAGCAAAATGGTTTCCCCAAAATAATTCTAACAAATTTTCTACCATTTTTCACATCCTTTTATTTATTTTGTCAACTTTCTTAATCCTAATATAATAATCTTAGCTATTTATACCACATTAAAATTATAAAATCAAATCATTTCAAAATAAAATGATTAGGGTATTTACTCCAAACAACCTGTAATTAGCAGAATTCCTTATTCAGGCCTTCAGCGAAGGTCAGCAGTACCAGATATTGCTAGTATACGTCAATCAAAACCACGCTGACACATAAAAAGGTCATGATGAACTCTACTATCTACAAAGTTTACTTGAGCTTTGTGCTTAGTAACATTATATAATATTAGAGTTGTAATGAATTGTTTAGTTACTAGTGTGATTAGTTAGTTAACAGTTGCAGAGCTGTCAGTACTTGTAGCAAACACTTTCTCTACACTAGCTATTTATATACAGCTAGTTAATAAGTGTACTGGGTACTTCGTTCATTCAGTACAGAGAATTATTTTTTTCTCTCTTCTCCTTTTGATCGTAATATGGTATCAGAGCGAATAACCTAGCTCCGCCAATTTCGAGCTAGTTCGTTGACGCTTCCGTTTCTCTTCACCACCATTGTTGAGCTTCTTCTTCATTGTTCCTTGGCAATTTGTACTGGTATTTCGATTGTCTCTGCGGAAATTTGTTTTTCTCTTGCTCGATTGGAAAATTCTGTCGATTGTGATTTCTTGGCGAATTCTCTCGGCAAATTGTTCTCTCTTGTCGATTGAAATTTCTCCATGGTTTGTCTGCGAATTCTGGTTTGTTTCTTCGTCTTCATTATGGATTCTCTGGCGTCAAGAAACACTGCTAGTATTTTAGTCAATTCGAAGTCAGCCATTGACGATCCTTCAAGCCCATTTTTTCTTCACGACTCGGATAATCCTGGAGTTTTGCTCGTTTCTCAGCCACTTTCCGGGGATAACTATGCTTCTTGGAGTCGAGCAATGTTAATTTCTTTGTCTATGAAGAACAAGATAGGCGTTGTCAATGGCTCAATCTCCAAACCTGATGGTACTGATCTTGACCTTCTCAATTCATGGATGAGGAATAATAATGTTGTGATTTCTTGGTTTTTGAATTCTGTTTCTAAAGATAGTTCTGCAAGTCTCATTTTTGCTGAAACTGCACACGAAATTTGGATCGATTTGCGTGATCGATTTCAACAGAAAAATAGCCCAAGAATTTTTCAGCTTAAACGTGAATTGATGAATCTAATTGAAGGTCAGAATTCTCAATCCTAATCAATATCAGTAGTTGATGGCTATGTTATCCGTCCATTTGGCAGGTACTCCACAACATGATCCCGGTACTCCGGACACTGATCTTGCTGTAACCTTTCTCACAGGTACTTGTTTTTCGATCAATATACATACACTTTCCTCTTCTGCAAACCACTCGATAGTGGACTCTGGAGCTACTAGACATATTTGTCCTATTGCGAGTCTTTTTAGCTTCTTAAAGCCCATCTCACAAGCCTCTGTTACATTACCGAATCATACAAACATAGTGGTTACTCTTGCTGGTCATGTTCGTCTCAGCTCAACTTTAGTCCTTAAGGATGTGCTCTTTATTCTGGATTTTCGCTTCAATTTGTTGTCCGTTAGTGCACTTCTTGCTGGTCGTGACCTTACAATTACTTTCCAACCTGATCGATTTGAAATTCAGGATCCCATGAGTCAGAAGACGATTGGCAAGGGTGATAAAGCTACTCGGTTGTACTTGCTTGATGCTACAACATTGTGTTCGCCTTATGCTACAGCATTGGATCTGGTTTCTGCAGCTTCCATCAATACAGTTTCTGCTTCTACATGGCATAATAGACTTGGTCATCCTTCTCTTAAGGTTTTGGGTACGTTGAAGTCTCAGTTGTTGTGTGACATGTCTTATGTAAATAAATTTCCACCGTGCTATGTTTGTCCTTTGGTAAAACAAAGGCGTTTGTCTTTTGATCCTCAGAATAATATGGCCATTGCTTTGTTTGAGAAAGTTCATTGTGACATTTGGGGGCCTTACCATTTTCATCCTACAATGGTTTTCGTTACTTTTTTACATTGGTAGATGATTACTCACGCTTTACATGGACTTATTTGCTCAAACATAAATCGGATGTCTTTACAGCCATTCCCAAGTTTATCAAGAAGATTGATACTCAATTTAATACTCGTGTTAAGACTTTTAGGTCTGATAATGCGCCTGAATTAGTATTCGAAGAGCTTTTTAGTTCCTTAGGGATACTTCATCATTATTCATGTGTTGAGAGGCCACAACAAAATGCTGTTGTTAAGCGAAAGCATCAACACTTACTAAATGTGGGTCGAGCTTTGTATTTTAAGTCTCGGGTTCCTTTTACTTTCTGGTCTGAATGTGTTCTTACTGCCACTTATTTGATCAACCGGACTCCGTCTCCGCTTTTGCAAAACAAAACACCTTTTGAATGCCTTTATGGAACTCGGCCAGATTATTCTTCTATTAGAGTTTTTTGTTGCTTGGCATTCGCATCTACTCTCTCTGCTCATCGAACCAAGTTTGATCCTCGCGCTCGTATTTTTGTATTCCTTGGTTATGCACCAAGTGTTAAGGGTTACAGTTTATATGATATCCAGTCCAAGAAGTTTTTCATTTCTCGTGATATTGTGTTTCACGAGAGTCTGTTTCCCTTTCACACTATTGTTGCACAGGATCAACTTGTTGACCCATTTCCTGACTTAGTTTTAGCTCTCAGCTCCACTGATGTTGCTTTATCCTCAAGGCCCATTGTGAGTCCTACTACTGGTTCACAAAACGTTGCTAGTTCTGAGCCTCATACTAATGCTACTACTGGTCCACTCAGCGCCGTTCATTTTCAGCCTCCTATTACTAATACTGATATGGTTCCACAAAAGTTTGTTCGTACCATAAGACCACCTTCTTACTTGAGGGATTTTCATTGTGATCTTCCGATGAATCACGATCCTTCTTCATCAAGTTGTGCTCGTTATCCGATTAATCACGTTCTCTCATACAAGTCATTGTCTCCTTCTTATAAAGATTTTCTTTTTCAAGTGTCGTCTCATTACGAACCTCAATTTTATCACTAGGCTATTAAGTACCCCGAATGGAGATCGGCCATGAAGGCTGAACTCGATGCCATGGAATCCAACCATACTTGGTCGGTTGTCCCTTTACTGCCCGATAAACACTCCATTGGTTGTAAGTGGATTTTTAAGATCAAATTCAAGTCGGACGGTACTCTTGAGCGACATAAAGCTCGCCTTGTTGCGAAGGGATATACTCAACAAGAAGGACTCGATTTCATTGATACTTTCTCACCAGTAGCAAAATTAGTTACAGTCAAGGTTTTACTTGCCATTGCTGCTCATTATAATTGGCATTTAGTTCAACTTGACGTGAACAATGCTTTTTTTGAATGGGGACTTGTTCGAAGAAGTCTATATGGCCTTACCGCTCTGTTATGATCATGGGCATCGTTCTTCTAGTCAGGAGGAGCAACTGGTTTATAGACTTCATAAATCTATTTACTGCCTTAAACAGGCCTCTCGGCAATGGTACTCCAAGTTTTCTACCTCTCTTCTTCAGTTTGGGTTTGCTCAATCCAAATCCGACTATTCGTTGTTCACTAAAGGGACGGGCTTACACTTTGTTGCTCTTCTTGTATACGTCGATGACATCATTATCACTGATCCTAGTCTCGATGTCATCAATGCTCTCAAGAGCTTTCTTCAAACTCAATTTAAACTCAAGGATCTCGGGCCCTTGAAGTATTTCCTCAGACTTGAACTTGCTTGTTACTCCAAAGGCATTGTTTTTTCACTGCGCCATTACACTTTGCAACTCCTTGAGGACACTGGCTACTTAGCGTGCAAGCCAGCGCAAACTCCTATGGATCCACGTCTCCATCTTGATCAGAACAAGGGTACCATTCTTCCTGATGCTTCTAATTTTTGCCGTCTTGTTTGTCGCCTTTTATATCTCACTTGTCTCGGCCTGACATCCCATTTAAAGGCGGCTCATCATCTTTTACGCTACATTAAAGGACATCCTGGTGAAGGATTATTTTTTGCATCTGATTCTTCTTCCTCTACCACTCCTTTGCAACTCAAAGCCTTTTCTGATGCTGATTGAGCTAGTTGTCCTGATACGAGGAAGTCTGTCACCGGCTTTTGTGTCTTCCTTAGTTCCTTACTTGTTTCTTGGCGTGCTAAGAAACAATCCACTATCTCACGTTCCTCCGCCGAAGCTGAGTATAGGGCCATGGCTACAACTGCTAGTGAACTGGTGTGGTTGGATCAGTTGCTTCGCGATTTTCAGATTCCTATTTCGTCCCTTGCTCTTCTTTTTTGTGACAACCAAGCTGTTGTGCACATTGCTTCCAATCATATGTTTCACGAACGTAAGAAACATATCGAAATTGATTGTCACTTCGTTCGGGACAAAGTTGCTGCAGGTTCCATCAAGCTTTTACCCATTCGTTCTCAGCATCAACTTGCTGATATGTTCACAAAGCCCTTACCAGCTCTAAGCTTGTTTACACTTCTGTCCAAGATGTCTGCGAAGGATATTCACAGTCCATCTTGAGGGGGAGTATTAAAGTTGTAATTAATTGTTTAGTTACTAGTGTGATTAGTTAGTTAACAGTTGTTGAGCTGTTAGTACTTGTATCAAACACTTTCTCTACACTTGCTATTTATATGCAGCTAATTAATAAGTGTACTGTGTACTGGGTACTTCATTCATTCAATATAGAGAATTATTTTTTATCTCTTCTCCTTTTGATCGTAGTATATAATTACAACACACAGAAAAGGAAAAACGTGAATTATAACTTTTTTTTTTCCCGAAATTTTATTGCATATCATATAAGAAAAATTCAAATAACCAAAATACACAACTTCCGGTAAATAACACCATTTTATCGCTTCTTCGCTAATGGCATTACTTTACATGATCAAATTTCAATTCCTCCTATTGGACTCTAATAAACAAACCTAACAATTAAAAATAAAAAAAGTTGGTCACCAGACTCACCACCAATCATCAAGTAGACAAATAACAACTTAATTATCAATCTACTTTAATTTACATACAGTAATTAACGTATACCAAGAATCTCATTGGTGGAGAGACCATAGCCCTTTACTATGGCATTTTTACCACGTGACCATTTCTCTTCTTTTTTTTTTTTTCTCCCTTTTTTCTGGCTCTAATTTATTAATTTTATAAAAAAAAATAATAAAAAGAGAGAAAAAAAAATTAATTCTTCTTTCCCTCTTCACCGCCATCTTCCAAGTAAGCCTTCTTACGCCTCTCGGCCGTAGCGAACAGACAAATCAGAAAGAAACACGTGGCGTAGACGCCATGGACCTTCCAGTTGGTCCTCGGAGGCTGACGAAGCACAACCCTATGAAACACCGCCACGTAGTAATGCAGGCCCACAGCGAAGCCCACAAAAGTTTGGGCCAGGCCCAACATCTTCGAGCCCAGCCCACAGTCCGTAGAGAAGACCAGGATCAGGTACATGAGGAGCAGGAGAAGGTAGAGCACGTAGGCCAGTGTCTGGAGGAGCTGTACACATACATAAGTGGAGCGCGACGCACCGTAGAAAAACCTGAGGGGCTCGAGGCCAGTGACGAGCGAGGAGAGGCAGAGAATGAAGAAGTAGATTGCGAGGTAGACTTGGACGAAGATGAGAAGCTTCTGGAGAGAGAAATAGGCTTTGATTCGGGTGAAGAGGAGAGAGACTAGGAGGAGTGGGATTAGCATGAATGCGAACGAGACCAGGGAAGCTACGGTGGGCGCGTATTTCTGGCCGACGATTGGCTTGAAGCCCTTTGTGATCTCCTTGTTGGCTTTGTTGAGGTAGGCCTTTGAGGTTGTGGAGATTCTCTCGAGGTCAGGGATTAGACTTTGTTGGAACTTCAGGGGCAGATCGGTAATTTCCGACACAAAGTCGGTCTCTCCGTCGTCGTTTAGATCGAACCAGCTCGGATGTGGCGTGGTCGTTTGCTTCTTCTTGGTTTGGGCTTGGGAGATTTGGGATTTCTTGGTTGTTGTTGTCGTTTTGTTGTTCTTGGTGAGATCTAAGCTCTTCTTGTTGAGAAGTGGTTTGGTTGAGTTCGATGGTTTGGTTGTTGCAGTGGAATTGAGCTTCTTGATTTTGGAAGAAGTGGAATTGAGCTTCTTGAGTTCGATTTTGGGGGACAACAATGTTGTTGTGTTGGTTTTTTTGGAACCAATCTTGGTTTGGTTCTTGGGTGACGAGAGATTGGGTGTTTTGATGAGTTTGGTTTGGTTTTTGGGTGATATATTGTTGGGTTTGGTGTTGAGTGGTTTGGGTTGGTTTTTGGGAATTGTGGTGTTTTTTTCCGAGGAAAGTTTCTTCTTAGGCTTAATGGTTACGACCAAATCTTCATGATCTCATTGCTATCCTCTACTCCAAGCAGTTTTCTTCTACCGACAAACTTTGAAGTTTGTTGTGACTCCGAATAGGTGCAAAGAAGAAGAGAAGCGAAAAGGAATAAAACCAAATGAATCAAAAGTACCTTTCTAAGTTGAGCCATAGTTTGGTGATGATATATTGAGCCTATTTTCCTTTGCACCAAAGATCTGAACAAATTGGATTCAAAAATGAGAGAGAGAAAAGAATGAGAGTGAATTCGAAGAGAGAGAAAAGGGTGTTATAAGAGTGATAGATGATAGTAGTAGAATATTTTGGAAGAGAGTGATATGAATTATTATGAATGAGAAGGAATTAGGAGATGGGAGGTAGGAGAAGACTTTTAATGCCAAAGCAAGATGGCCAAAAAACAAAACAGAAAAGAGAGATGAGTAGTCCTCATGACTCACAAGTCACATGGTGTGGCCAAGTGGGAAATAAGAGATTTTCTCTATTATTACTAAACTCAACTCAACGCGGTTTCACCGCTTTTGCGCTCTCTCTGTCTCTCTCTCCAAGCTCGGAGCATCTATAATCCATGTGTTTAAGGATTTAAGGAAAATATAATTCTTCAATGTCATATGTAACATAAATTTTAGAGCATGTTATTTAAGTGTTAATATATTGTCATTAAACTCAAATCTTTTATCTTATTTTCCTATCTTTCGTTATTTCTCTGATCATTTTTATGACAATTCATCAACATGTATATAATTCTACATGTGTATTTAATATTTATATATATATATAAGGAGAGAGAGATTGATACATTAGGCTGTGAAATTTGGCACAGTTAATAACATATGCACTAATTTGGTGCTAAATTTAGCTCAAAAGATAACTAACATATGGTACATTGTAGAATCGTATAGTATAACATATGTGTTGGAGATGTCCTTGTTCTTGTAGAATCAAGTGGCATTACCCTTTTAAATCTATAATTCAAAAAAAAAAAAACGTTATTCCTTAAATTTTATTTTATTATAATAAAATACGAGTGATTATCTAGCAGAGATTTCTCAAGAATTGAATTTTGTTTTATGATAATGCTAAAGAATCATAATTTTTTTTTTATAAAAAAAAACGGCTAAAATGACATGATATTCGCTTATTAGTTATTGCATTTATATTTATTTTATTTAATGAATAAGTAGCATATCATTTTGGCCAATTTTTTTACCTAAAAATTTGATCATTTAATATTTTTCTTATTTATTAATTTAATTAATTGTTTATTTATTTGATAATTAGAGGATTAAAAGATTCAAACTCTAAAACTTTTGTTTAGTTGGCTGGGCAATTATTGTAACGAAAAAAAAATTTATTATCCCACTTGATTGTCATTTTGAATATCCCTCACATATTTTTAATTATTTTATGAGGTTTTTAAATATATTTTAAACATATTTAGATGAGTTGTCAGTTTTTTATTCGAAACGACAGTTACAAAAACAGCAAAAGGACAACAAATATTAATCTACCTGCAGCTAAACACGGGATAAATGGCTTTTTGTTGCTACCGTTTTACTGTAACAATACAATAATTAGGCATATTAAGTTTTGAGATTTAATGTATCTTCGTATTAATAGAGATGGTGTTAGTTCGTCGGCTAATAAGCATTCAATAATTATACTGAATGCTTGAAAAGGCCAAGCAGGTCTAAAGGCTGAAGAAAGGAAGACTATAATGATTTATGAGGAATCGATATTATTTCTTAGGAGTAAATGCTTTGCTTTTAATTAATTAATGGTTTTTATTTTTGGTTTTTTTAATGGGAGCTGTAAGATCTTTTTTGTTGTGAATTGTGATCTATAACTATAGCCTATAGGTTAAAACCAGTGTGCAAAATGTAATCTATGGTCGATTGCCGACGAACTAGTTAGATTTAAAAAGATTAAGACTGAGGTAGGAGTTTATGATATAGTTAATGCTGTCACGGGTCCAATTAGTGATGTTTTCTATTAAAAAAAGAATTAATTTAAAGTGGGGAGATTTTGAGGAATATCTCATTTTATACACATTAATAATTGTTTTCAATTTGTGGTGTACTTTTAATTTATATTTACATTTTTATATTACAAAGTAAAAAAACTAAAGGAGCACACGATTAAAGACATAGATTATTAATTGACACTTAAAATGATCTTATTTTGCAATTCTCTCTTAAAAGTTTAAATTCCAAAGAAAAAAAGAAAGCTAGAAGAGCTAATTGGGTAAATACTAAATAGGGATCTGTTATAAATAAGAAAAATCATAGTGCTTGGATTTTATTATGTTAGATAATGTAAACTTCATTCCGATAAATATTCAGAAATGAGTATTGATCGCATATATTTTTTATTCAAAAGTTACAATGACTACTCAGTTTTAGCATTTAGCTTCTATGCCGACGAAATAGCTAGATTTTAAGAGATTAAGATTAATATTGTTAATGTTGTCCCCAATCCAATTAGTGATGTTTAGAACACATTAATAATTTATACTATTTTTGTATTGAATTTTTAACTCGTACGTACACTTTTACACGATAAATATAAAATAGAAGATTATAAATACTCAAAATTTTACACTACTCAGTTTATAGTACAAAACTAAAATAAATACCATGTTTTGAAGATTATAACAAAATACTTAAACAATTCAATTACTTGCATATGCAGTAATTGATTGACTATCATTTTATATTTTTAAATAATTACATGTAATTATACATTGAACAATGCACTCACTAAGACTTAAACACGAGACACTCAACCTCAATGTTAGAAGATTTTGTCATCTGAGCTAACTTTTGAAAGTGATTGACTATCATTATTATGTGTAAGTAATTGATCAATTTACTATTTTCTTTAATTACTAAAAAACTAATTTGGTATATATATTTTAATTTAGTAATAGATTCAAAAAGTAAGATTCTTCCAAGATGTACGTTATTTGAGTACAATTTATGAAACGTGACCTATATTAACTTAAAAATATTGATTTTTTTTACGCATTAGCACAATAATCTTATCGATTAGTTTCTGAAATTTGAGCACTAAAATTATGTACAATAGGAGAAGAAATAGATGAAAAATAAAAGAAATTATTTTTTATTTTTTTCTTTTTCTTTTTCGTCTTTTATTAGATATAATTTTAGTATTAAATTTGGGAATTGAATTGATAGTATATAAATAGAGGATACCTATTGTGTAAAAGGAATTGTTTTTCCCTTATGTATTTTTTTTAAGTACGATGCATAGTACACAAAATATGTACACTATGAAAGAAGCCTGAAATTAAAAATATTTCATCCAATTTTTGCTCTTGTTTCATTTTATATTTTTATTTTATGAATTTTAAAATTGATAATTTGCTATCTTGAATCATGAAAAACCAGCAAAAATAACTTTGCGTTTTGAAATTTGTCAAAGAAAAAAACAGGAATTGTTCAAACCACAAAATTGAAGGAAGAGCACCCAAAGTCTTTAAAAAATTTAAAATGAATAACAATATAATGTAAAAAGTAAAGAAACATGCTAAAAACCCAGAAACGCAGTCCACCGGCAGCGCATGTCTATAAAATCTAATGGTTTAAGTATAGAAATCCCTTCTGTACTTAGGCATCGATTGCACTTTAATCGCTCTCATCCACAATTCCTGAACTTCAAAAATGAGTCATTTGCCCCCTCTGTTCACGTTCTGTCCAAATTGTAACAGACATTGGACATGTTTCAAAACAAGATGCTATTTAGCTTAATTATATATGTCAAATTACAATCATAGCTTTAAATAAAATAATTTTATTTTCAAAATTTAATTTCTTCCTAATTTTTATGTTTTCACTCTCATATCAAAAATGCTAACAAAAAAATTTATTCCCCAACTTCAATTGACATCAGTGGAAAATCATAATTCAACAATACGTAGATCTCATCTTCCCTTATATATATATATATATATAACAAATATAAGAGATCTCATCATCTCTTAGATTTGGCATTCGTGCACAGGAATGGCAGCTTGAGATCTGCCGGCATTGATCTTGACTTGCGTGACCTTAGGTTTGAGCTCGACCTGGTGCCAGAAGTCATCGGAGCTGTGCAGCGGGCATGGATAGTGCACGCGGGTGGAGTGTTGTCGCGACATGATGCTCGACTACGAATAGCATTGAGGAGCGATAGCGGTCGCCTATGTCAGCAAAGCTTCGAGGCACGCATAACGATGGCATTGTGTCGAAAGCTCGTGTGTTGCTAGAGACAAAACCTCTCGTCTTGTTCAGAGACTAGGTTTTATTGTAAAGATATTTGAGTGAATTAAGTGCAGTAAGATTAACTCTTTCAAGCCAATTTTTCACAAATAGTTGTTTCAAGCGAAGTCCAAATCCCTGCAACCTCTGGTAGAGTATGTTCTAAAGAGTAATGTTTTTATTATGTGGATCCGACGACTAACAAGAGATGTGTTAAAGGGATGATAAATTTAAGGGGATAATTAGGCTGGAGCCAATATAGTGAAATTGTTGAAATCAGAAACAAAAGAAGGAAACGGGGTGTGAGATATCTAAGCTCATTGAGAGGAAGGGAGATTTCATTCTTCGATAAGCAGTTACCCTAGGAAACTCAGTTCGGATCTTCAACGGCTTTAATTTGGACAATTTTGGCCAAAGGGTTCTAACCTAGAATTAGGTTCAAAACCTTGTGAAATTTGACAAATTCACTAGGGCATAAAGGCTTTTGAATCACGCATGGAAGGCTCAGAAGACTTGATGGGATACTTACCTTTGCATTCGTTCATTGCACCATAAGAACAGAAGACAACTTTAGTGAAAGGGTATGAAGGAAAAAGGCAAAGAATTTTACAAGACGATTCCTAGATTTAGAAAATGATGAAAGTTAAGCTTTTCTCTTTTCTCGAAAAGTTACTCCTAGTCAGATTTATACCTCTTCGTAACTTTGCGAGTAAAAAGGAGGCTTATGTATGAGATAGAAATTTGGAGACCAAAACGAAGTCATTTTAATCTCCAAAATAAAGATATTCTAGTAATTTCATATTGTCATATTGTGTTTGGCGTGCATGATACATATCCGGAAAAGACCAAGTGAAAAAATAATATGTAATGTGACAAACAACCAAAAGAGCTAGGCACGCAAATAGCGCAAGCGCAAGTGGATAGATTGAAACCCATGCGATGCACATGAGAGCTAAAGCAAAAATGCGCAAATTCGGACCCCTATCAAATTCAAATTTTCGTACTCAAAGTCTTGAAAGTTCTATGAATATATAGAGGAGATTAAAAGAGAAATGTATCTTTTCGCTCCAAAAGAAATCCTAAGAGAGAGAATCTAGAGAGAAAATAAATGTCTTATCTTATTTAAAGACTATTATTTATTGTAAATATCTTTGAGTGAATTAAGCGGAGTACGATTAACTATTTCAAGCCAATTTTTTTCACAAATAATTTTCTTTTTCATCTTTGATAATTTGTTTTGTCAAAGGTTGTTCTTTGTGATTCATGGTAGTGATTGACATTTCATGTTAGTCTTGTACTATTTGGTAGAAGTTGAGATTTTGAGATTGTTTAAGGTTGTGTTGTTTGATTTAAGTTATGATTTTTATTTTCTATTTTTGTTTTTATTTTTATTTTTATTTTTGGGTGTTGAACAAGAAGAAGAAGAAGAAGATGATGATGATGAAAAACTAATTTTTTTTTAATCTTTGAGTTTGTTAATATTTAAGAGGGAAAAGAAATACATATGTTATTTAGTAGAGATTCACTAAAATTGAAGTGCTACTTAAACTTTTCAAAATTTTAATGTCAATTTTTGTTATTTGGACTAACAAAAGACATCTAATTGTTCAATTACAATATTACTCTCACTTAGTCGTGATGGTCTCAATTTGATTTTCTTCTAAAAATAGACAAAATGAAGACACATGGGGCAATTTGGGTTGTCTTGGTGGTTCAAGAGCCGCAATGTCACATTTTTTTTTTCCCTTTTTTGGGTCGCAAGGTATTTCCTAAAATTTACCCAAAAACTTAAATTATAACGCAAATATGTAAACCTTTTTTTAGCATAACACTTTACTCCAAACAATAGGGAATATCTAGCAGAGCATTGAGTATAGTGATGGGGCCTCTAAGGCCTGTCTGTTGTAAGTAAGGCTAAAAGACATCCATTATGATATTTGTAAATCATTTGTTCTTCACTTCAAAACTCTTATGAAAAACAAAAAACTCTTATGAAGGAGAAAACATGTGTACTAGTACTCAAGGCCATAACCACAATAAAGAAATATCAAATTTCCCAATTTTCATTTGACTTTTGTTTGACTCTAATGTTTATAAATTATAATATGAAAACTGCTAGCCGTCATGATAGATCTAATGATCTGGCAAAGTTTGTTATAGAGTGCTTATTAGTACGCCAGACAAAAAGAGAGAGAGAGAGATCAAATAGTTGAAATTGTTGACTTTCTTCTTCTTTTTTTTTTTTTCTTTTTTGTTTTCTTTTTATCATCTCGTCCACGTATTTTCATTCTTCATTTTTATTACCTTTTGTTATTATTATTGCAGAGATTCTTTGTGGTTGATTTAATTTCAATAGTCAGACACATTTTTCAATCAATTTAATATTTCATGATCCTTCCTTCAATATTTTATAATTTTACATTAGTTTTTTGAAATACAGAAAGTACTCTTAAATATAAAAGATTCCGAAACTGTACTTCTATTGATCATAAATCACAAACGAATTGAATGATATTATAGTCACAAAAAATATTCTTATTAAATATTTTAATATAGAGATTTCTCTATTAAGATAAGAAAATATTAAAAAAATTTGCATTTTTTTTTTGTCAAAAAAGGAGATTTTTTTTAATATTCCTATTAAATATTCAATCTAGACATTTCTTGATTAGGATAAAGAATATATTAAAAAATTTTGCATCTTTATGAACAAAGAGATATTTTAATATGTTTTATGAAAATCAAGAGTATTTTTTGCATTTCGAAAAATTAAGAAGCATAGTACTTTGAATAAATTATAAAGATGATCGCTACAGTATTTCCTTCATTAGTATTAGTGATGATGCACATATGCTCAATATATATACCCTATACAAACAATAAAAGCCCCAATGCATTTTCAGTGGGCGTTTCGGCCTTTTTTTTTTTTTTTTTTTTTCAAGCAGTTTCGTTGTTGTTTTTTTTTTTTTTGTAAAAAAAGACGCGTTTTTTTAGGGCCAGAGTGAAATTTTTTTTTAAAAGTTAGGCTATGTAATAATTTTATAAAAATTTAGGGACTTAAATGTAAATAAAAAGGACGAAAATGTTAAATATAAGGACTTAGGAGCAAAAAAATTTGCCCCTGACACGAGGCCCGCGTGTAAGGGGTTGCCCCCTGATGCCCTCACTCTCCCTAATACCACACGCCAACCAACCCCCCACTTTTTTTTTTTAATTTCGTTTTTCCTTTTCTTTTTTTTTTCTCCATTTTCTTTTTCCTTTGGGTTTTTTTTATCTCATCTTCAGCCTATACAATATATAAAAGTTTTTTTTCCTTCCTATTTTTTTTTTTTGGCTTTTTTTTTTTAAACTTTATTTTCTAATTTGTTAGAAAAAACTTCTTATACCAAATAATTTTTAAACTTTTTTATGATGTCATATTTTTATAAGTTTTGTTTTAAAATTTATTTTGATTAAGATTTCAATTTTTTTGAAAAATATATTCTTTTGATATTTAATTCAATTTTATTAAATTTTGAAATAATTTTTTTTTATTTTTTAATTTTTTTATTATAAATAAATTTAAAATAACATAAATTATTTTACATCAAAACTTTTTTTCAGATTGAATAAAAAATCAAATTTAACGTGCGCGGAGCGCGTGCATTTAACTAGTATCAGAGAAAAATGTCAGATGACATTAACTTTGATGTTTAGTTCTCACGATCTAATATGAAAAATAATTCTTATGGACGTATGATTTGTAATGTTTGACTTATTTATCACTGCTTTTGTAGTATTTGATTTCAGTGTTCTCCAATCTCTTTTTGTTTTTTTATTCAACGGAAAAGAAAAAAGAGAAAATTTTAAAAGATATTATTTTTGGAAAATTTATTTTGAAGCATATTACTTAAAAAAAAATTGCAAATACATGTTATTTTCTAGTGATATCTTTTATCGAATCGCTTCTTTTCTTTTTTTTTTACAAATAAAAAATAATAATAAAAAAATAATACGATAATTTGATAATAAAAAAAAAACTGACATGATATGCAATAATGTTTGTAAACTTAAATGGCAAAATCGAAAAAAATAGTTAAAAAATTCATTTGGAGGGCTCATGACGCGTGCTTTTCCGCGTGATGCCACGTTGCTACGTTGGAAATATGTGGGACCCGATGAAGAGGATCCTAAGTTGTGGGGTCCTACATGAAAGTTGTGTAGGCAAGAATGGCATGGCATTGGTGTTAGTTGAACAAGCATCACCGCTTGATTAAGTGGGCCATAGATGAATTGTTTGTGAAATATGAGAAGCTCTCACTCACACACAGCATAATGTCGGTGATAAGATTCAATACATGATGAGTTGAGAGTGACCAATGATTTAACGACAAAAAAATGAAAAGGCCTATCTATGAAGAGACAAATTGAATATGATCAGATGCTAAACTGAATCCTTTTTCTTATATTATTCGGCAAGTGCAGTCCCAAAATGAATCAACATGTGCTTCCGAGCCTTCCACAGGGAGAGAAAAATATTGTGTTGGAACAAATTTATTGGATTTCTAATAAAATATAGTAATTAAAATGGTCCCTGAATTTGTCCTGCCTTGTCAAGTTAGCTCGTGAACTTTTTTTGAGGCAATTTACACCTTAAATTTATATAATTTGACAAATTAGTCCTTATTAGTATTAGATTTCAAATTTCTACTGAATTAGATAAAATAAATGGTGCATATTACTAAAATAAACAAAATTCAAGAGGTTACTTGCCAAAACTCGACAAGTTTAAGGCCTATTGCTGTAAATTGATAATGAATGCAATTCTTTTTTTTAGAATAATTTGTAAAAGTACCTAATTAAACTTTTTTAATTTTGACAAACTGTCTGTTATACTGCATTTATTTTAGTAATCGCACCTTCAACTCTGTCCAATTTCATTAAAATTTAAACTTTTGTTACCAATATAAATTGGTTTGTCAAATTTTATAAATCCATGGTGCAAATTGCCACAAAAGAAGTTAAGGGCAACTTGCCAAAACACAATAAGATTAGGCACTGTTAGAGCTAAATACTAGATAAAATATTATGAAAAAAGGGTTTTTTGCACCTATGGCCCCTCAAATTGTCGAGTTTGACAATTTGGCACCTCTTCTTGTTTTTTGGCATTAACCCCCTCGAATTTGAAAATTGTTGCATTTAACCCCAAATTGGAAACGCCGGTTCGAAATTAGACGGAATTTGACACGTGATTTGCACATGGGCGTTTATAACAAGCCCCCTCGTTCTCTCCCTCTCTTCCTCAACCCCAACGCCGGCCGATCAAGCCCCCCCTCGCCGGCCGACCAAGCCCCCTCGCCGGATCCAGCTCCCCCGCGAGCGCCTCCTCTTCGCTCGGCCCCTCGCCGCGCCGCCCAACTCCGGTGAGCCTCTCTTGCGCGTTTCTCCACGCGTTTCTCCACGGCGAGTTTCTCCATGACGAAACCCCAGTGAGTTTCTCCACGCGTCGCGCCTCCCTTGCGCGACCTCGATTCGCGTAAAGCCCAGCCCGCGACTCTCCACTGCCCTCCGTTCGGCAAGGTCAGCCCCGTTGGCCCCTCCTGCGTGCGAATCTAGCGTCGCGCTTCCTCACGTGCGCGGCACGAGGTCATTCCGTCCAATTTCGAACGGGCGTTTCCAATTTGGGGTTAATTGCAACGATTTTCAAATTCAAGGGGGTTAATGCCAAAAAAAAAAAAAAAAAGGAGTGCCAAATTATCAAACACGCTAAGTTGAGGGGCCATAGCTGCAAAAAACCCAAAAAAAAATCAAATGGGGAAAGTTGTAGTGGAATATGATTCTTTGAATTAATTTTAAGCCTTTAAAAGTTAAAATAAATTTAGCATCTTTAAATCATTCCCTAGTACAAACTTTATCTACCTAGGACTCATCAAAATATTATAGATCAATCAAAGTTCATTTATCTCAATTGTATATCAAATCTAACTTGTAGCGTGTGAAACGATCAAATTGTAGCCCTTTTGTTTTGTTTTTTTTTTGTTTTTTGTTTTTTATTTATTTTTTAACGAAATGATACACAATTACTTGTCATCATGAAACTGTCAAATAATCCTCTTTTTTCTTTCGCTTGTGCTTTGGTGTAAATTTGAGTAAAGACTTGTCGTATCCTACAAGTGTATATGATGAAAGTCTAGAAAGCTTTCAATACAATGAAAATAAACACATAAAGAAAGTGTTTTGTGTGTGATCCAAGCCTTCATTTTTTAATGGCCTCCGTCGATCTCCAAACAATTATATATTGAAGCAATTTATCAACTTTAATCCCCATTTAGAGAACCTCGGAGTAACATAGAGAGTATCTTGAACCACTAAGTATCTAAAGCACCAACTAATTATGTATGCTCCTTCATATAAAAAGAAATGCACACATTAAATTTTAAACTTAAGACTTCAACCTCTATCATCACATTAACAATGGAAAAAATAATAACAAGAAAATAATGAAAATATATACCAATTACTCATCACATAATACTGATCTCGAGTTTCTTGCTAGATTAGTAATAGTATGTTGTTAATGTTACTAAAAATGAACCACAAATAGTTTAGATTAGATTTTTAAATTTTAAAGAAATGACATTTGAGCTTTGTTTTAGCCAGCAACACAAATATGTTGAAACAAATTTTTATTCAAGCCCAATTATTTTTCCTTCTTGCTTATTAGTTTTTATTTTTTAGGAGAATTCCTTAACATTTGAGTTAAGTGTGATTGGTAGAATGGTCACAATTGTCTTCAATTTAATAATAATAATTATTATTATAATAACAATAATTGATCGAAGAGCATTCCTACCAACCAGAATGGAAAGCGACTTGAACGTTGAACTCATCCTAACCTGTGTGTTAAATACTTCTAGAGTTTTCATTGAAAAAGCATTTAACAACAAAATGATGTCCAATTAGTTTAAAAGCTATTATTCTACTTGATTCTGCTAGTATATATAGTAAAATCAAGAGTAATATTTGAAATTCCTCAGAAAATCTATACTTAATTAAAAACGACTTGCCTTGTCATTAGTCTTTGTATTCTTTTATGGAGACTGAGTGGGACCCCCCTATAATAATACTGGTCCTTTTATTAATTAGGTAGATGTAATTGGACTGGGTTGAAAGGCGCCTAATAACGCATTGACTAATCTTTCTCCTAAGCCTAACATCTAATAGTACAAGTCCAAGATTATATATATCTATAACTATATATTATATATATATATACACATATATCTATAACTATATAATATAATTAAGTGGGTTTACTGTCCATTTAGAGAGAATTGCATTATTCATTTGGTGGTTAAGTTATCTTGTCGTTTTGTGTCTTTTTTTTTTCTCTTCACACCGCTACCCTCCCGTTCCGCACAACCACCCCACACCCAGCCAAAAAATGCCTCACTAGGGGACAACACGTGGCATCTCCTGCGAATGATACGTAGCGTTCCCTACTTGTTTATTTCTTATTTCTTTTTTCTTTCAAAAAATTGTATTTAAGGGCCAATTTTGGGGGTTTTTGAAAATTTTAGAGGGTTTTTCCGCAAATTTAAGGAAATTTTTTTGCAAATTTATAAATTTTAGAAGACTTTTTTGCAAATTCTCTCTTTCTTTTTTTTTTTTTTTGTTTCATTCGTTTCAACAGCTATTTTTTTAACGTAATCATCTCAAAAAAAAAAAATTCTTGGCACGGTTGGATTCAGAATATTTTTCTCAATCTTTTGACACCTATTGTCATATACTTTTTTTTTACCATAGCTATTTTTTTATTTATTTTATTTATTCTGAGCTTTTATTTTTATTTTTTAAGTTTTAAAAATTTTGGAAAAACCCATGTATTTATATTAAATGATAAGTTTAACCTCTTAATTATTCAAAATAACAATACTATTTTTTTTAATTTAACAAAAGTATACTTTATTTTTTTTTCATCGGTTATATTATTTTACACGTCCGCGCGTGTATAAAAACTAGTACTAGTAAAATGTGCGTGTGTATAATCATTACATTATTATATCTATATTATAATTAAAAGAATCTTGGGGGCTTGGGCATTTCGTCCAAGTAAGACAAAACGTTTCGGCCCTTTTTTTTTTTGCGTTTTTTTCGTTCGAAAAATTTTCTTGAAATGATTTTTTGTTTCAAAAATTAGGTTATTATATAGTTTAATAAAATAATAAAGACTGAAATGCAATTAAATAGGACTAGAATGAAAAAAAAAAGGACTTGTGTGCGAAAAAAAAAAGCATGTGACGCGAGCCTGCGTGCTAGCCCTTTTTTTTTTTTTTTTTTGGGTTAATAGCTCATTTGGTCCCTGAACTTTTACTCGGGTGACAGTTTAATCTATATTCTCTTTTTATTAGCAATAGTAGTACCCGAACTTTTTAAATGTTGCTCTGCCGTTAAAATTGAAAATTTCCGTTTAAATCCAAACGGCTTTACCACGTGACTTGCACGTGTGTTGGTCTCCAAATTAGAAAACTGAAAATACCCTTGTATAATTAGGATTTAGTCAAAACTCAACTACGAATAGAAGGGGAAAAAAAAAGTGCAGCCCTAATCAAAGTGGAAATTTCTTGTTGATTTTGTTTGTGGTTTCGACAATTCTTCTTGATATGGTTTATAGTTTCGTGAATTTGTGGTTTGTGGTTATTGTTCTTGAACTTTGTCCTGCTTTTTTTTTTTTTTTGAATTTGTGGTTTATGGCATACAGGAACTTTGGTAAATGTAGGTCGAGGGGCGTCGAAGAGGGGAGGGGTCATCGCGGAGGGTACGGGTCGCGTGGAGGGGAGAGGGCGTCGGCGGAGGGGTCGTTACGGAGGTCGGGGGGCATCGGCGGAGGTCCTGGGACGTCGCGGAGGGGAGGGGACATCGCGGAGGAGAGGGGGCATCGCGGAGGGGAGGGGCGTTAGCAGAGAGGTCGTCACAGAGGTCGGGGGACGTCGCTGAGGTCGGTGGTCATTGCGGAGGAGAGGGGCATCGCGGAGGTCTTGGGTCATCGGCGGAGGTCTTGGGTTGTCAGCGGAGAGGAAGGGGCGGCGCGAAAGGGCTCGTCGCACGATGATTCACGAGCAGACTCTCTCCACTCCCGATGGCTTTCGCTGCTTGACTCCGCCGTCACCGCCGAGTCAGCCGACTCTCCATTTTCATCAATTTGTTCTTTTTTTTTTTTTTTGCTGGGATTCATCAGTTTGTTCTTGTTTTTGATACTGAAGAGTTTTTTTTCCTCTAATATGTTATCGAATTTCATGAATTTGTGCTTTTTTTTTAAACACAATTTGTGCTTGTTTTGTTTATGAAATATTTGAACTTTCTCAATTTTCTTGGTTTTAGATTCTCCTATAATGAAGAGTTTTTTTCTTTTTTCTCTAACGTATAACACGAATTTCATGAATTTTGTTTGTTCTGTTTCTTAATGATTTGGACTTTCTCAATTGTTCTTCATGAATTAAGGAAAAAAATTTTTATCCAAAGAGTTTGAAGGGCCATTTAAAAATTCAAGAGTATTTTAGGTATTTTAATTTAAAATGTGAACCATGTGCAAATCACGTGAAAAATTTAACGGATTTTTTGAAATTTAACGACACAGCAACATTTAAAAAGTTCGGGGTACTACTATTGCTAATAAAAAAAGAGTAAGGACGAAACTGTCACACGAGTAAAAGTTCAGGGACCAAATGAGCTATTAATCTTTTTTTTTTTTTTTTTGCTTTCTTGAACTATTTACAAAATCAATCAATATATAATCATATATTACATATTAGTTCAACAATTATAAGTATTATTATATCAGCACATTTTGCTTATGTGACAATTTTTTTAAGACTATTATACTCTTTAGATCCATATAATACCAATCACTAGTAGTTTTTTTTTTTTTTTGTTTTTTGTTTTTATCAAATGTTGAGTTGCTATGTTTTTTACTAAATCTTTTTTAAACCCCTTAATTATAGGGATAAATGAAAAAAGTGCTGCAAACAAACATGAGAGAACGTCTTTTTTCAAAACTCTTAATTGTAGAAAGAAATAAAAAAGATAGTGCAAATAAACAATAGATATTATATACGTTATATGTTGGAGAATCAAATTTTATCATACCAGGAAAATTAATAAAGAGCATATCGTTAGTTGAATATGATATTCAATTTTTCATATGCAATAACAAAATAACTCAATGCACATTTTTCACATTTTATAAAGTTGAATATAATATTCATGTTTTCATATACAATAACAAACCAACTAAATACACATTTTTTTTTAAAAAATGAGTTGTTTTTAATTTTATGCCACATTTGTAATATGATGTTCAGTAATTTCTAAATCTGCAATATGATATTTAGTTTAAACACTTACTAATAAGTTTAAGCGAAAAATATGATGATTAACGCATTTTTGTTCACTTTTAAAGCATTGAAAAAAATTTAAGAATGAAAAAGCAGCAAAATAATTTACATTAATAATTATCACGAGTACATTTTATTAATATCAAATTCAAAATTTTTATTAATATCATATTATATAATAAACACATACTCGTGTCAGTGTTTATTTCGATGACGTTCCATTATACGTTGAAGTTGACCTCGTCCATCTACGTATCGGAGATGGGATGGTAACATTCACATCATCGTCGTCTTTATCACTGGTTGGGTGATCCTCCCTTAAATATTTTCTCCTCGTAGCCGAATTCGTTGATCGGTGAGTGAATTTGACCCGTGCGATCGTGTACACGTCTTGTGTGGGTTCGTGGTTTGGTTGGTGCGAGCGGCCAAGGTGTAGGAGTCATGGTCACGTATCACAATGGGAATTGTGAGGTTTTCTTGCGAATTGAAAACGGGTATTGCATATTTTTTTAATATGATATTCAAATTCTGGCTTATATTTAATAACGTTTTTGGTTAAGGTAAGGGGCCTCCGGTGAAACAAAGGAAGGTAGTGAGGAAAAGAGAGGTTCGGTAGAGAAACGAGAATTTAGGAAGGAGTTTTTTTTTTTAGAGAAACAAAAGCAGATTACAGAGGTAGATTTTGGGAGAATTTTTTAGGAGATTTAGTGGTTCACGGTGAGATGGCGTATTAGTGAGAATGAAGAGGAATTTCAAACTAAATTATAATTAAGATTATCTAAAACTATTCAAAATAAATTTGCTTATGTATTTAACACACACACGTACACACACATATATATTGTCAGTTGGTTTTAATATAACGGATTTTACGCAAAAAGCAGTTGATCTTTTTTTCTTTTATCCGAATTCAAAAATGTTTTGAAAGCCAGGTGTAAAGTACTTAGGGATATTATTGACTTTCTAATTAGTAGGATGAATAGATATAATATATGTTGTAAACATTGAACAAATGTGTAATATTAAGTGCAAAAGTGACTCGAGCAAATGTGTAATATTTTAAATCCTATATTTTTTGTCTTTTAGTTTTTTATCTCTCAAATTTTTTTATTTCTCTTTAATATCACAATATTTTTTTATTTTTTATTATTACATTGTTTTATAATTTTTTTATTTTGTCTTTCAATTTTAAAAATTATTTTTTACTATATTTTTAAAATGATTAAATATTTATAATATTTTTTCTCTAATTTTCATTTAGTTCATAATATAATAAGTATTAAAAAAATGTTGAACGTGCTAAAAAACTAACTAAAAGGAAGGGGGAAATCACTATAGATTCTATAGTCTCCCATCCAATTACAATTTAAATTGCATCAACGGAAAATCATTAAGGTTTTTTTTGTAATTTGTGTTTGAAATTTACCAAGGTTATCTTGCTGACCCATTCTACTACTTAGGGGTGTACGTGGGTTGGGTTAGCCTGGATTTAAGATAATTGTAACCCAACCCAAAGAGTTCGGGTTGAAGATTTTACGACCCATAGTTAAAAATAATAATGACAACCCGTCTGAATAAAAACTAGGTTGGGTTGGGTTGTCGGGTTGGTACTAATAATTTTAATTCATATTTCATATGTTTGAACAATGCTTAGCTTATTTTAGATTCTCAAAAAAATTCTCATAAATTGATGAAATGAATAGTCTAGCAATAATTGATTAGAAAATTATATATATACATCTTTATAATCAAATAGAGAATATAAAAATTGATGAAAATACAAACTATTGACATATATAGGAAATACAAAATGAGATGATGCACGATTTTAGTTAAAAAAAATGGTTTAAGAAAGGAAGAGTGAGTCAATGAACAAGTAGTTTGCAAAACTGTTAAGAAAAGATTAATGTCTTCATATTTTTCATATTATATTAACATATATAAACTTTAGATAAATATTTAAAAAGTTTGGGTTGGGTTGGGTTGCTCGGGTCCGAAAATTTAGAATTTTAACCCAACCCGTCATTCATAGGTTCAAACTAAATGAACCCGAAATGAAATTTTTTTTTTTTTTTTTTTTTCACTTTTGAACCCGTATTTTTGGGTTGGGTTGAGTTGGGTATTCGGGTTGCTCAGGTTGATGTACACCCTACTACTACTAGATATTCAAGGGTTTTTATGTAAAATTATCTTCTTTTACACAAAACTTAGGCGTGATTGGCTGGTGGACTGCCCTCTGATGCACGTGGGCCCACTATTGGACTACCCTCGGATCCCTTTCATATAACATAATTCCTTCAAATTTATATGAGACAACACATTATGAATCATTGATTTTAATCCGACGATCAAAAAACATTCTCAAGTACTCTTATCTATCCGTATGGGATTTTTACTCCCTTTACCAACAAATTTTCCTAATTGCAAATATAAAAAGTTCATTAACTTTATGGTGATTTCCTATTGTATGCCAACATTTTTATAATTTGATGCAGCACCGAACATTCACGTTGCCTTTTGTTATTTTTCCATTAATTAAATTTGACCCAACTTAAATATTGAACTCATATCGTTATATATTCGTATTTAAGAAAAAAAATGCGTAAAAAAAGTTTACTCATATGAAATCCCTACAAATTTGGGCATGTTGCCTGGACAATTAAAACACCCTAATACATCAATTTAACTGAATAAAAGCACACTAAAAACGTCTATTTCAATTTCAAAAAGAATTTTCTTTCAAATTCAAAAGCATTTTGCTCTTTGTACTATAATCTCTAAGTTTTTATGAAGAACGTTAAAAAGGAAAAAAAAAAAACATTTACAAAGGGGGAAAATATTAAAAGTAACCTTTATAAAAACTAACTTCAGAGATATTTTAAAAAAAATGATAAATAAAATATAAATCATGCAAATATAATTAATTTCTCAAAGAAAATAGTATTGATAAAATTAAATCTACAACATTACTAGATGGTCCTTTGTTGTTGTTATATGTGATGTTATATTCACAATAATAAAATATTTCCATTATAATTTTTCTATACTTCGTGTTAATTGGAGAGTGGAATCCACCAGCGTATTGCGGATTGGATACACATGAAGAACAGGGCCGAGCAAAGAAGAGAGCAAGCCTTAGAAGAGCATGGCCGAGTAGACTAGAGAAGATAGAGCCTTAAGAAGAGCAAGGCCAAGCAGAGAAGAGTAGAGCGAGCCCGAGAAGAGCAGGACCGAGTAGAGAAAAGTAGATGGAGCCTGAAGAGTAGGGCCGAGCAGAGAAGAGGCGAGCTCAAGAAGAGTAAGGTCGAATAAAGAAGAGTAGGGCGAACCCGAGAAGAGCAGGGCCGAGCAAAGAAGAGTAGAGCGAACCTGAGAAGAGCAAGGTCGGGCAAAGAAGAGTAGAGCGAACTCGAGAAAAGCATGTGAGAGCAAGAATATGCTCACTACGTCCGAGCGATTACACCCACACTACATTGATCGTACCTACATCCGACAATTATACTTTCGTAACGACGCGCACTCCACTACCGGTAGAAGGTCGCTCATCCACGAACTCTGAATATTTGCAGATAGGACAATATATCAGAGAGTACGACTGAGTACGAAGACACAGGAGATGCCACGTGTTAATAAAGTTGGATCGAACCTGCTTGCTCGATTGATGAACCCAACCCACGGTGATCATTATAAAGTTATACCGATGATTTATAGAGAACTAAATTCAATTTCCCACTCGCTCACACTTGGGCGAGATTTGAGCATCAACATTTGGAGCTAGAAAGAGGGCCCTCGTGAACACTTGTGTTCTTTTTCGGCTCTCACCAGCAACGGCTTATTAGGCAAACACGATCGGCGAGAACCATCATTGAGAGCGAGCCGCGAGAAAAGCAGACCTGCCGCCCCGTGCTCTATCACGAACATCAGTTCTCGAGAATCAAGTTCGTGACCTCACTGCTACTGTTTAACAACGTCTCCAAGCCATTCAAGGGGGTCCACAAGTACCTGCTTTGTTGAATGCACATGCATTTAAATAGGAGCCTCTGGATGGATTTCCCGTTGCAAACCCACCTCTTGCACCCGGACTCGGTGCGCTCAGAGCAATCGGTCAAGTACCAGCTACTTAGAAGGATACGCAACTGAAGATGAAGGACATTGCGAAGTTCGAGAGATACCAGAGGTGCGTAAAGTAGAAGAGCAACGCCAACAAGCCGCTAATGCCCCTCTTGTCGTAGAAGAAGCTCGAGAACGCCGCCTAGTTATCTCGGTCCCACGACCGACATCATCGTACGCGTCTACAGCACAAGAAGATGACGAGATGGCAACTTGGGTCCCTGGTGAGAACCCATCGATACATCATATTTGGCAAGCAAATGCTCAATCGGAGCAAAGTGTCGGTCGAGATGAGACGCTGCTTTGAATGCAACGTCAATTGGATATTCTACAATGGGAAAACTATCGCGGATCTCGCATCAGACCAGACGTCAAAGAAGCGAACCTCCATCTCAGAGGAAGTCGTTTGAGTCCCTTTCCCGACCAGGTTTAAGATGCCGCTGATAGCATTCTTCGACGGCATTACTGACCCAACGGAACACCTAGAGAATTATGGGTCGCTAATGGCACACCAGATTGCGAGTGATGCGATTCTCTGTAAGTCGTTCTCCTTGACGTTGATAGGGCCTACTAGGGTTTGGCACCGTAAACTACGCTCTGGAAGCATCGGCTCTTTTAGGGAGCTCGAACACCTTTTTACCTCATAATTCCTCGGTAGCATTCCCAAGAAGAAAGACTCGACCCACTTGTTTTCTATTAGGCAGGGGAAGGATGAGTCTTTAGAAGCGTACGTCTTAAGATTTTCCCAAGGTCTCATATTGGTGGATGGATGCAACGAGGACACCATTGTCACAGTGGCCCGAGAAGGATTGCGTAATAAGAAGCTTCTTTAGGAAGTTGCGCGAGATAAGCCTAGAACTTGGGCTGAATTTTACTCGCTCGCGCAACAACATGTGGCTGCTGATAACTATCTTTCTACCTAGAACAAAGCAGAGGCAGTATTGAAGGCGCCCCAAAAGCAACCAAAACAGAAGAAAGAGAATCCCGAGCAGGGGAGTTGTCCAGAGTCGAGCAGCCGACCAATTTCTTGTCCTGAGCGGAATAGGACCCGACCAGCCGATCAGCCCAGTAGGTCTTTTTCAAGCATACACACCCCTACCAGCTTCTGTCGATCACGTGCTAATAAAGATCAGAAACAAGGGCTTGCTCAAGGAACCCCTCCACTTAAGTCTGACCAAAGTAGACGGAATCCCAACAAGTTTTGCAGATTCCGTAGAGACATTGGACACGACACTAAAGATTGTATTCAATTGAGGGACCAAATTGAGTTGCTAATTCGAGATGGCCATCTACGTGAGTTCATGGAATGCTTTCTACCAACGGCCTCAACTACCCAGCAGTCCAAGTAGCCTGCCTTACCGGCACGAAGTTGTTACAGATAACGCCAAACAGTTTGAAGGCAAGAAGTTGAGGGATAAGTGTGCTGAGCTTAACGTCTCGAATTCTTTCTCAACCCCCAGATACCTGCAGGCGAATGGTCAGGTTGAAGCCGTAAACAAAAAAATTAAGGACAATCTGAAGAAAAAGCTGGAAGATCTCAAAGGAGTGTGGATTGATGAGTTACCGAAGGTGCTATGGTCATACTACACCACTGTGAAGACGGCCACCGGTAAGACACCATTCTCCCTCTACTACGGTACCGAGGCGATGATACTTGCTGAAATTGGTCTCCCAAGTTATCGCGTCGAGAATTTAGATGGTGGATCTAACAACGAGCGCTTGCGCAAAAGTCTTGACTTGATCGACAAAAAGAGAGAGCCAGCTTTAAGCCGAATAATCGCTCACAATCGAGTTGTGTCTTGTTATTACAATTCGAATGTGCGGGAGCGAAAGTTCAAAGTTGGAGATATAGTGTTGAAGAAGGTTCTGATCGACAATGGTATCTTTGGGCCAAATTAGGAGCGGCCCTATGTTGTGACATGAGTTGTCCGTCTGGGTACCTACCGCCTCAGCTACGAGGATGGAAAGCCGCTGCTGCACTAGTGGAATGCCGAAAACCTCAAAAAAGTACTACCAATGAATGTAAGAACTTTCGAGTGTAGTCTTCGTTATGTGTGCTTTCCCAATAAAGGCGACCTATAAGCGCATTTCAAATTTTGTAGCCTACGGGCATTCTTATTCAGCAATGAAGGGAACACATGTCCTAACTAAGGTTAGGCAGCTATCAATACTTGAAACGTGCCCGTAAACTGTGTTCCCTTCAAACGAGCACGTTTCAAATAGTTGTTCAAACGTGGCCGACAACACATGTCCTAACTAAGTTTAGGCAGCTATCAAAGGCTCCGACCTACTTGGTTCAAGACGTGCCATGTTACGTCACTGGCTCAGGTTGCATTATGAAACTTTTGCTTAAGATCAATTAATTCTCATTGGTTGGGGATGCCTTATCAATTTATGACTTATGCCTCGAAAAACATCAAGGCTTAAGCTCATGGTGAATAATTCGGGTAAGAATATCTAAAAATAATAATAAAATAATAACAATAAAAAAACGGAGAAGAAAGAAGTCCCGTGAGCGATTTGATAAAAACATCATATCGGCACCGATGGATAAGAGGCGTGCTTCACACAAAGTACCGTGGGCAACGCTAAATCAAAAGAAAAGCCTAAAATAAGTACTAGGCGTGCTTCACACAAAGTACTGTGAGCTACGCCAAATCAAAAGAAAAGCCTAAAATAAGTACTACGCGTACTTCACACAACGTTGTGAGCTACACCGAAAAAAAAAATCTGATAAATATTAGATGTGCACTACATAATGTCGTGAACTACATCAAAATAAGAAGTTTTTGAAAACAAAAAAGAGAACGCTAACAAGGGTGATGTAGAAAATGGTAACAAGCCTAAGTTGTAGGATGTTGGAGAGCAGAATCGGCGTCTGCAATAGCGACGGAAGCACTCGTAGGGGGATGTGGCAAATCCCGATCCGTGAGAACTTGGACATCGATGGCGGCAAGAGTTGGGGGGTTAGGCACATCGTGGTCGGTAGTAGTACGTACGTCAGTGGTCTGCTCAAGGACAGCAAACTCTCTCTTAGCCACAGCAACCTCATCAGGCTCATCATCTATCTCGTCATCGATCTCCTCATCAGAATCGAAGTCATTCTCAAAGGATACATCAAAAGCGATGCACGGGTTGTGCTTGAGAAGCTGCGCCTTAAAAGCAGCCATCCTATTTGCCTACTCGGCCAAATACTTGGTGGTTTTCTTGAACTCCTCGATCACAGCTACGTTTGAGTGAACCAAACCTATTCTTTGAAGCTTGATAGACTTTCTTTTCTTCGCCTAGTTGCAGAACTGCTAACGTAAGGTCCTGATGAGTGCTCTCAATGATCCCCTTGAGCTTACTGATTTCTTTCTTCAAGCCCTCGATCTAAGCAGGCAGGTGGATAACCGCAGCACGGGATTCTGAGAGGTCAATATATTGGGTCTCTAAGTATCGCGCCTTGCCACGAGCCTTTTTCGAATCATTTTTTATCGTTTGAATTTCCTCTTCTACCGCTTTCAGTCTTGCCGCCGACTCTTTAGAGCAGTCTTGGACCTCGTGCCAACGGGAGAACATGCGGCGTGCCTTAGCATCAGTCTCAGCAAAAGCACCAAAGGCCTGCATTGAAGAAACTTATATTATGCAAATTAAGCAAAACGAATAGGAATATGCGAGAAAATAATGTATCGATACAAGTTGTTGAAGATTGGCGTTCATGCCTTGCAGCATTGTATTGTCTGCGACTTCATAGAAGGCAGTAGGGATGACGAGCGAGGCAAATTTTTCTCGTAAACGAACTACATCAGGATCGGACGACTCGTTCTGTCCATTTTCTTCCCCACCACGAGGCTCGTAAGGAGCAGAAATTGTATCGCCCATATCGAGCAAAACAGTCCTCGGTCAGAAGCCCTATGCTCGGGCGACTTTGTAGCTTGCAGTCTCTCGTCGAGTTGCTTTTGGTCAAGCTGCCTCTAGTCGGGCTGTCTCTGGTCGGTCCGACTCTGGTCCGATTAATTCTGGTTGGGTTGCCTCCAGTCGGGCTGCCTCTGATCGCCTCTTGTCAGGCTACCTCTAGTCGGATGGCCTCTGATCGGTCATCCTCTGGCCATGCAACCTTCGCTCAATCGAGTGGGAAGATAATCACTAATCAGACGGCCAAGTACCGCCCCTCCCCCCCTCCCCCTTCCCCGCGGATCGCCAAAGTGAAGCTCCGAGTGCTAAGATCGTGTAGAACTGTCGCCACGGAGTAATTTTTACCGATCACGAAAAGCTTTTGAGCCAGGCGACAAGGTTCTCTTTTATCCCTTCCGTTGCGTTTCGGCTTCCTTGCCGTTGTCCTATGCCTAACAAAAATAGTTAGCATCAAGAAGCGACATAATAAATGGAAATAATTTATTAAAAGAACTTACAATTTGTGAATCTTGTTGGGGATAAAGAGATGCTATAACTTCATCTATGCGAGCGTCAGTATAGTCATCAAGGAGAATCATACGAGAATAAGATCGACGCCGAGAATATCCTTCCGGCTCGGGAGAAGGCGCAACGCGCGCGACCGTTTGATTAAGTCTAAGATCGAATGGGAACCATCCCATACGATGGAGGTTTTCGATACTCAAAAGTGCCTCCTGGTCACGCTCTATCAGCGCAAGGTCAAGGAGTGTCCAAATGCGGGATACCTCGACCAACAAAAGGTAAGGCTGCCTTTTCCAAAGACGACCCGTTGAGAGAGTAGTAGGAACAGGGCCCAAATGAGTCTGACCATCCCTAGCAGGGAACTCCCAATTTCCACCCACCACAAGCCAATGATCCCTTCATATCTTGTCTGATCTTGGGTTGTCTTCAGTGAACTTTCCAACCCAAGCCCTGGCATAAACATGAGAGAATGAAAGCTTATCGGGAGAAATGTTACGCTTCATGTGTATCAAATTCTAGATGCTCTTGCAGGACGAAAAGCATGGAAACCTCTTGTGCTATAGAACATATATACTGATTAAATTGCGATATGTGTTGGGTTGTAATTGACCTGGAGCCAAGAACAACTGTGATAATATCTACCGCAGAAAAGGGTGCAAAGGAAGCCTCAAACCGGCTCGAAAATACTTAGAGTGCAAGGCAATCTCCCCTGGTGGTAGATTTCTCAGATTGCTCATCGAGGGTGGGAAGTCGAAGAGTGACATCACAAGGTATATCATACATCTTACGGAGCTCGAATATCTCAGCCTCGCTTATGCGACATGATCTTTCGGCCGCGCCGCGCTGATGACTATCAAACTCCTCGGGTCCGTCCTTCGAATGCTAAGACTCGCGAGAAAAATTAACATCATCAGAGACGTATGAATCATCAGGACCGTCAACTCCGGAGGTTGTCGCTTCTCGACATGATGGGCTGGACATGGTACCACGGGGCCGTAATACTACTCAGGCCAGTCCAAAGAATTTTCCAGCACGTTGTGGTCTTCCATATTTCTCTATATCTGCGACCCATTGTGAGGCAGCGCGACGTCGGGTGGCTTGAACTTAGACAGAGTAAGACAAATCATTGATAACCTTAATTGGGCTATCAGTCCTCTTAAAATCGTGCGAAGGGTCTGAAGAACTAGCCACGGACTGCGAAAGTTTTTGCTGCGAATCAGGTGATTAACTCATAAGAAGAGCAAATGAAATTACCTCACGAAATGTGACAATCTCTTGAGATCAAATGGTTGTTCAAGAAAGGCTTGGTGGTAGTGGACCCGCGCTCTTCACAATTAGTTGGATAGAATATTCTGAGGATTGATTGGAGCAAGACGCGTATTTGCTACTCGAGCGATAACCTAGGTCGCTGGTCCGACGAGATTCTCCTCAGGCTGTTCGTCTTGCAATCTTCCTGGCTTTACACACGATCATCTCCGATCATTTTCTCTGCTCGGACAGCTTGCTCTGATCAGCCAGCCTTGCTCTGCTCTACTCGGCGCCATTTTCTCGGCTTGGGATGCTTGTTTGCTCTCCTTAAAACCACTTGTTCGCTCTGCTTGAGCTGCTCTACCCTGCTCTGCCTTTATCTGCTCGGTCTACTCAGCAATACCATGGTCGACCTACTCAGCCTTACTCTACTCGGACGATTGCCGCACAACAAAGTCGACTGGGGGCTGCTCTGTTATCTCGGCTGAGAGCCTAAACCTCATGCCGATCTAAACTTCTCGCCGAGTCATCAGGATTCCAAGGCCAGAATGCGCGTGTTCCTCCTCGGCTTTACATGCTCCCTGACACGCTCGACCAAGAGTTTCTTTTTGTTCATCAACTTCACAAATATTCGCTCACCTCAGCCACATGCCTTGATCTACAGTGGGTTCTCTCTACAACTCAACCCACCCCGTACAACGGATTCTTTTGATCGGTTATGAACGACCTCTGGATCCGATAGTGTTGAAAGTCACTTGCATGGAGAGTCAGAGCCGAAACAAAAATAAATAAAACAATAAAAAAGGGTAAAGGGAAGAAGATGAAGTATGGTCATTAATGAATGGAACTACCTGATGAGAGAAACCCACTTTGCACCTTCTTGTAGAGTCCAAAACTCCAAACAAAAAAAAAAAAGACACAAAGGGATGTATATAGGCTGACATATAGGCTCTTGAATATTCAGAGGATAGTAATAATAAAACTCTAGATATGGCCCACGTAAAGCCTGTTCAGTAGGTATCAGTTTTCGTTTTTCAAAATCCCCTCTTACTTCTATCAACACATGTACCTAGCCTCCTCAAAATCTTAAGGGGAATGCAACGGACTGATGTGCAGTGTGGCACGTGGTTAAAGAGTTTCCTTGGTGAGGTGTGCAAAAAGCTGTGGCATGACTAGTAATGACCACATAACATTACTATTAATAATTAAATACATAGCTCAATACATTATCAGACTGATTGGGGTATATATAGTGAATAGATATAGACATATAGACATGTGCATTCTTGATAGTCCCGGCAATACGGTAATGGTTAACAGATAAACCGTTACCGTTAATTCCGATAACGATTAACCATTTTTTCCAACCGACTACCGACCGTTTAATCGGTTCAATATATATATATATATATATATATATATATATATATATATTTGGAGCCGTTGCATTGACCAGCCCACCCTTCCCCTGACCGTTTAAGACTGAAAAAAATTTTTTTGAATGCCCAACGGACTTAAAGACCGTTGCTTCTCTTGTCGATCCGCCCCCCTCCCCCTCCCCCCCACTCTCTCTCTCTTCTCCACTTCAAACCACACTCTCCTTCTTTTCCATTTTCTAATTCTTCA
The DNA here is from genome assembly GCA_018132145.1 of Boehmeria nivea var. tenacissima. Taxonomy (NCBI): domain Eukaryota; kingdom Viridiplantae; phylum Streptophyta; class Magnoliopsida; order Rosales; family Urticaceae; genus Boehmeria; species Boehmeria nivea. The sequence goes on from CM030886.1 coordinate 2,771,490, forward strand.
AAAATTATCCAAAAAATCCGAAAAAATAAAATATCCAAAAAATTTATAAAATCCCAAATATTATATAGTAATTACTTATTTATTTATATTTATTTATATAATGTTATAAATTATAGCACCAACATACTCCGACTTCATGTCCTCATCGTCGTTGGATGCCTCTTAACGAATTTTTCGACTTCACGAGCCCGAGAGATAAAATGGATTTGAACGCATTACCGAATAAGGCTCATTTGCGCGATTTACTCGATCAACTGTTAGGTGTGAGTTCAAGCATGATTGGTGGTAATTATAGTTATGATTTTCCTCTTCCTCCTCCTCATTTCCACGAAGAGCCGGCTCCGCACATGGATAACTCATAGCGTTCGGCGGTGAAGGAGGAAGCACCAACAACAACGGTGGACCTATCACCATTGGTGTGTCCTCAGGGAAAGAAGCTACGCTCCGAGATGTGGCCATTTTTTTATCATGCTTACAAGTTGACAGCGAATAGCACACGAATCCGCTGGGCATGATGTAAATTATGCCGAAAGAAATTCAACGCGAACTCCACAACGGGCACAACAGCACTAAAAAATCACCATAGGAGGTGCCAAGCTGAACATGATTGTCTAGCAGTGGCGGCTTCGGCGGTAATATGAGCAGGAGTTGCCAGCATGCCAACGCACGTTGGCCCCTCCTCCTAGGTAAGTACTTTCGACCCCCAAGCACTTAGGGAAGCATTAGTGAAATACATTTTGGTGCAGACATGCCAATTAGTTTAGGAGAACACCCCGCGCGCTCCGCATTGAATATGTTAGGAGTTTAGTTCTAGATTATCAACCCGTCACTAGGAATACAAGTATGAGTGATTTAGAAAAATATTACAGAAAGAGACGGGCTGCTCTAGTGCAAGAATTAGAGAAGGGAATATTTAACGTTGCATTTACTTCAGATGTTTGGTCAAGTAGAGCTAGGGAAGATTACATTAGTGTAGTGATTCTATATATAGACAAAGATTGGGTTTAAAACAAACGCATTATAGGTTTTCGTTTACTTGATGTTAGACACACATGAGTTAACATTGCTCAGCGCATAGTTAACATCTTAGAGGATTATACTTTACAGAACCGCCACAGCATTCACTATAGACAATGCATCGTCCAATGACAGAGACATAGACATATTGCGTCTGTTAGTTAGCGGGTATCATGACTCGTTGTTGCATCAAAGATGTGCATGCTACATCATTAACTTGATAGTGAAAGCCGACCTTAAGGAGATAGAAGACCAAATCTGTAGGCTCCGATATGCAATTTCGTATTTGAAATCTTCTAACTAAAATATTGCATCTTTTAGGCGTTATTACAGGCACAACTGTCTACCGCAACAGACATTCTTATTGGATGTTCCAACCCAGTGGAATTCAACGTACTTGATGATCGAATCTATTCTTTCTTACAAACAAGTGTTCACGGTGTGGATACATAAGGATCTTACTCTAGATAGCCTCACAAAGGACGATTGGATTATTTGCAGAATTTTTCATTCTTACATTAAAACTTTTTATAACCATACTATTAACTTATATGTAGTTTACACCCTTACAAGTAACGCAGCTTTACACTCACTTTTAAAGTTTACTGAAGCTTTTTCTCAAAACAGAGATAATCCTTTGTTGTAGGTGGCTATAACAAAAATGGAACAAATGTTTAAGAAATATTGGGAGAAAATCCAATACATTTATAGCTTTGGTTTTATTTTAGACCTGCATTGGAGGGTGGATAATTATTTGGGAGTCCTTAAAGTAATGGAAGAAAATATGAACAAGCCAGAAGGCACAACAATAGCAATTTGCAACGACGCGACAGAAACGTTCTTAGCGTTCTACAAGATGTACAAGGACGAGTTCAGATCAGAAGAAACGCAACCGCCAGATGCCATACCAACCGTACAACCGTCGCCGGTGAAGTCCACAATATCCGTATTACAAGCTAGAATGAACGCAGCCCAACGTTCTTCTTCGTCGTCTTTATCTCCATTGTTGAAAAGTGCAGAAATTCATCACTACCTCAACATATCGTGGGTCAGTATGACAGAACAAGATTTCGACATTCTTCAGTGATGGAAAGCACATGAATCGACGTTCGCCATTCTCGTGAGGTTTGCACAGGATATCCTAGCGGTCCCCGTCTCTATTGTATCGTCGGAGTCCGTCTCTAGCTCCTGTGGTCATATTCTGGTTGAAAGACGGATGTCACTTAAGTCTGATATGGTCGAGATGATAATATTAATGAATGATTAAGATCAAGCGGCTCGACGGCTACAAGAAAATGTCGCCTACACCGCTGAACTTGCTGAGTATTTTGATAACTTGTATGTAAATGATCCCCTGGATTCTTAAAATGAGGGAATTCTATTTTGTAATGTTCGTTTATTATAATAGAAGGTTTCATTTAATTTCATTCAATTATTTATTCAAACATTAAATACATTAACTATAGTTTATTTTTAAAAAAAATATAATTATTTACAATATAATTTGAACACATTTTTGTCAACTAAAAATTAATTCCAAGAATTACAATATAAGTATTATATTAATATTTATAAAACTAAAACTAAAAGTTATGAAACAAAAGTTATAAAATTAAACTTATAAAATTAAAACTAAAACTTATACAACTTATAAAACTAAAACTTATAAAAAAAATTACACTTAAAAAAAAAACGACAAACAGTTTCCGATAACGGTTAAACCATTACCGGAGTTTAACGGTAACGCTTGTGTTCAACTAAAAATTAATTCCAAAAATTACAATATAAGCATTATATTTATATTTATAAACATAAAACTAAATGTTATAAAACAAAAGTTATAAAATTAAACTTATAAGAGTAAAACTAAAACTTATACAACTTATAAAACTAAAACTTATAAAATAAAAAAATTACAACTGATTAAATAAAATATTAACTTAAAAAAAATATAAACGGCAAACAGTTTCCGATAACGGTCAAACCATTATCAGAGTTCAACAATAACGGTTAACCGTTACCGTTAAACTTTGATAACAGTAAGAACGGAACCGTTAAACAGAAACATCAAGAAATGGTTCCGGTTACCGAATTGTCAGGTCTAATTTTTGATATACAAATGCACGTATAAGATTCGATAAATATATTTACTCTTAAGTGTGTAGATGACTATATATACATATATATGTATAGGTATATGTATATATAATATCAAGTGTATACACATATATATAGAAATGTGTATATTTATATAGATATATATATATATCACATATATTTATCTATATATATATGTAAAATATATATATATATATATATATTCTCATTCGTGCATTTTGTATTATATATATACTCATAATCTTTAGTGTATGGATGACTATATATATATATATATATATATATATATATAAAAGGGTATGCTAATACTATGTAAATATGTGAATAGGGGAGCTGATAGTAATAATGAAGGGTGACATGAGCCACGATGATAAAGAGAGTCAACCAAATGTATATTATATTGAAGTCTCTCCACCGATTATCATCGATCAAAAGATTTGCGTGGCTAATGTTGGAGAGTGGAATCTACCAACCGTGTTGTGGATTCAATACGCAAGAAGAGTGGAGCGAGCCTAAAAAGAGTAGGGCTAAGCAGAGAAGAGAGCGAGCCCAAGAAGAGCAGGGCCGAGTAGAGAAGATAAGATGGAGCCTAAGAAGAGTAGGGCCGAGCAGAGAAGAGTAGAGCGAGCCCAAGAAGAGCAAAGGCCGAGTAGAGAAGAGTAGATAGAGCTTGAAGAGCAGGGCCGAGCAGAGAAGAGGCGAGCCCAAGAAGAGTAAGGCCGAATAGAGAAGAATAGAGGGAACCCGAGAAGAGTAGGGCCGAGCAGAGAAGAGTAGAGCGAACCCGATAAGAGCAGGGTCGAGCAGAGAAGAGTAGAGTAGAGCGAACCCAAGAAGAGCATGCGAGAGCATGAATGTGCTTAATAAGTCCGAACTATTACACCCTAAGGGCTATGGTGGTCCCCACACACGCGTATTGCGTACGGTCTGTCACTACATCGATCGTACCAACAGCCGACAATTATACTGTCGTAATGACGTGCGCTCCGCTGCAGATAGAAGGTGGCTCATCCACGAACTGCGAATATTTACAGATAGGACTGTATATAAGAGAGTACGCCAGAGTACGACGACTTAGGAGATGCCACGTGTCAATAAATTCGGATCGAACCCGCTTGCTCGACTGAAGACCTGACCTACTGTAATCAATATAAAGTTGTAGAGATGACTTGTAGAGAACTACGTTAAATTTTCCACTTGCTCACACTTGGGCGAGATTTGAGCATCAACAGTGTTAAAAGTATTTTCATAAAAAATTGAATATTTTAGAAATAAAACATGTTCATAACTTGATAGAAAATCTAAGTGGGCTAAAAAGGAAATATTTCGATAACAAATCTGAATTGGCTAGAAATAAAATACTTCCATAAATTTATAGAATTGGTTGGGAAAGAAAAATTTCCATACGAAAACTAATAATACACACGCAAAAATCAGTAATAAAAATGTTTAGAGCGAAAAAAAAATTCAATTTGAGATAAAACAATATTCCTTAATATTATCAACTTTTTAACAAAAAACGAAAAAAAAATTGGCTAAAATAATTCACGTATATTTTTGGTATCTATATGGGGGCACAAGTGTAATAAAAGAAGATATGTGATCTTTTTAACAATTAAATTTCAATTTGTAACAATTAAGCTTCTATGTCACTTTTAAGAAATTAACTAAAGTGACACAAAAGCTTAATTGTTAAAAGTTTAAATATTAGGTTAGATGAGTATAGATTTGTAATTTTTCTTGCTTAAATTTAAATTATTTTAGCCAATTGGATTTTAAATATAAAGTAGGTGTCAAAATTTAAATATTCACTATAATTCATCTGACAAATAAAAAGACATAGCTTAATGGTTAATGATATTCACACTTTTTAAAAAATTTTATCTTTAATTAATTTATTTAACTTTCTAAATAAAAAAATAAACACGTCATCAAAGAGTAAGTTTAGATACATAGCATGTAATCAAAGAGTAAATTTAGATACGCAGCTAAAATAATGAGTTTTTAAAATTTGTAAAATAAAATACATATTTATTAAAAATAGTTCAAATTAAAAAAAAATTAGTGGGGAAATTGTGAAAGAATTCTCAAATTATAGGGGTTGTTTTAAATTTTTTCTAAAGTCAGCACGAGCAAGCCCCCATTGGACCCTATTAGGACCAGTCCCTGCCCGCTACAACACGGAAGTTTTTGAGCTCGTAATACCTTAAGACAATACCAAAAAGGATTTTAAAAACTATCTAGTATGGAATTTTTTTATTTTACAAATTAGAAATAAAAATAAAAAATAGAGAAAATTTAAGGAACTAAAATCAAAAGATGAGAAGTGTGAAAAAAAAAGAAAAATTAAGAAAAAAATATTTTCGAAATCTAGAAAGATATGATAAATATGTTTAATGATTTTGCTAAACAAAATGTCAATAAAAAAAACCTAACAATCTCCCTATTTTGGCATTTTTGTTTGACAAAACTTTATAGCCAAAAAAAAAAAAAAATACTCCCCCTAACAATACTCCCCCTTTTTTTTTTTTCTAATAAAATGACAAAGACAAAAAGGTACATCCAACCATAGACACTGTCTAGAACTTGATTTATCGAAGAGGAGAAACACCATGTGGAACACTAGAAGAGACACCACCATGAATCATAGGAGACCAGAATGTACAGTTGGAGATGCATTACCAATTACAATAGACGAACTAGTAGCACGAGAAGTAGAAGTACCAATAGCAGTAGTCACAATACCGTGCTGACCACCATGGGGGACACTATCATCCATGTCATTGTCATCTTCAAACAGGATCTCCCCCTAAGTATCAGCTATGTGCTTCCCATGAAAAGTTTTCTTGTTGATTATGTTCTCTTCCATAGCTTTCATAGAAGTACATGCCATATTGCAACGTGAATTGACTTCTTCACCCATACTTGTTTGACTTCTCTTCTAGGTATAGTCTTCTCTTGATCTGCTCTTCTAAGATCTGCAAAGTATTGATAACACTGTGGCCTACTATGACCTCTTTTGTTGCAATGGTGATAAATTGGAACCCATCTCTTTTCTCCACTCTCCCTTGTATCTCAGTGGGTTTACATACAGGTGTCGCATCAAGTGTTCTAGTAGGTGTCATAGCTTCATATCTTCATCTTTCTTCACTCCAGAAGTGGTTGCCTTAACAAACACTGTTTGAGCAGCCATTGACTTCCCTGAACCTGTATAGCCAAGCCCAAAATGCTCCTTGTCCATTCTTTCTGCAGTCATGATCTCATCTAGCTTAGACGAACTAGAGTTAAGCATTCTTACCAACTTTATCATGTTTTCCAGTTTTACAATAAGCTCAGCCTCCTCTTCTCGACTCTCCTTTAGCTTTTTCTCCAAATTGAACATGGTCTTTTGGAGGTTGTTTCTGTCAGCATCAAACTAGACCACTTGGCTGGTTAACTTCTCATTGAGCTTTGATAACTCAGTCCACTTTTTGTACAACAACTTATAGGCTTCAACCAGTGCTTCTTCAGACTTAACTTTATCATTGCTATTTTCATAGGTGGTTATTGGGATACCACTTGAGACATCAGAAGGGGCACCAGATGAACTCCCAGTCTCTGTAGTTCCTGTATCGTGAGTTTTAGACGCAAAAGTAACAAAGCTAGATTCATCATCATTACTGTAATTAGAATCTTCATCACTCCAAGTAATATTGAAGGTCTTGTTCTTCTTCTTAAGTGAATTAGCACACTCTGCTCGTATATGTCTGAAACCTTCACATTCACTGTATTGAATTCCCTTGTTCTTTTTATTGGACTATGAACTGTTCCATACGTTGAATCTGTTTCGAGAACCTGCATCAAAATTTCCATAATTAGTGGGTATGTTTCTTCTGGCCATTGGGACACCTGCTGAAACACCGTTTGAATTTCTGCTTCTTGGACAACTTCCGTTCAATCTCCTGATCATCTCAACAAAATGGATCTCTAACACCACGTATCTCACTTAAAAGGATAAGTGTCCTGCTCTGATATCAATTGTTAGAATTATTTTGTTAAGCGATGCTCTTTCTGGTGTTATAGCACCTATAGAGACACCACATATAGATGTGAAATAAATAACAAGGGAATGTGAGAACAAAAATAAGCAGCAGAAAATAAATGACACAGTGAATTGGTAACGTGGTTCGGCCAAGCCTACGTCCGTGGGGCCACGCCCAGATGGTGGAAATTTATTCACTAATATATAAGCTAAGGACTTCATTCTTACCCCGTCACCGTCTACACCATCTACACCGTCTTCTCTTCATGAATTACAACACGAGATCCTCTCGTATCCAAGCTCTCCTCGCTTCGACAGAATTCTCTCCCGAGACAGCTTTCTCTAATTCACTCAAAATAGTTCTCACAAAAATACAAGATAAACTTCTCACAAAATACAATATAAATTCTCAATAATATTATATGTTAAGCTCACACATTATACAATGAAACTTATGTAGAGAATAAAATTCACACACCCAAATCACCTATTACACCAAAGACACCCTTACAAGGCTTAATGTACTCAGTGGAGCTCTATTATTCTACCTCTCATGTTTTTCTCCTCAACCATAAGTAATATATATAGCACAAAAGTGAATGGGTAACTTCCTTTGAGAGAAGATGAAGGTTTTCTATTTTCCAAATCCAAAAATAGCCCCATAATGGTCAAATTTGATGCAGCCAATAAAGACCATTTCCGGTAACAATCATTCCAGATCTGATCAAAATGCGCTTTTTCGATTTTCCAAAATCTGATTTCTAAAAATAGACGGTGTCCCAATATCGACAGTAGTAATACCTCGATGTAACACTTGTCTGATTTCTTCAAACAAATTTCAAAACTTAACAGAAAATAGTTCCACAATTTAAAAATATGTGATAAATATGTTCTAATAATTCTGTTAAACAAAATGCCAATATAAAAAACCTAACAACAGTTGTGTTTCATGAGTAAAAATTTCGGGCACAATTGAATAGCCATCGGTATTTATCTGTCATTGCCGTTGATAGACGTATGATGATATGATTGTGCGAACATTACAATTAAACTGTCATTTTAGTATTTGTCCATTGACGTGTAATAATGTGTATATTTTGCTATTGATGACTTGTAAAAAATGAGTTGGCGATTGTGATGTATATAATAATGAGAAAAAAGTAAGTCTTTGTTGAAACAAAATATCAAGCTCTATCAACATTTTTCTTCTTATTTAAACTCCCTCTTTTTGGATGCATGGTAAATTCAAAAAGGTCTGACTTTGATCTTGATATTACCAGTTTATTGAACAATAAATTATTCAAGAATCTGGTCGTCTTATCCAATTCCATTGAGCATCTTTGAAGTTCACCTTCATTAATTAGATGACACATTAAAACAAGGTAGGCAGGTACCAATAGTCATAAAATGCTTTTCTACCTTATCATACATTTACGTTTTCTTTTTTTATTATTATTAATAATTTTTTTTGTCAGTTTGTGCTTGTCTTGCAAACGTTTGTTTAGGTTTTTTTTTTTTAATTATAATTATTTATCACAATTTTCAGTTTCAATGTAAGCTAATATTCTACTCTCAAGTTGCAAGAAGACTGCTTATAATGGTTCACGTGAAATTAAAAGACTATTGTCTTATAATTATGGCCCACATAGACTGAACTCTCGTTTGGACTTATTTGGAACAATTTCTCTTTAGCCTGTATTTAAACTGTCAATATTCAAAGTTTAATTAATCTTGGATATTTAAAATGTCTATATTTAAAAGTTCTATAATTTCTGAAATTTGTTTTTTCGTTGATGAGTGCAACGGCTTAGGGGATGCCCATTGCTTATCAAATTTTAGTTTTGTTAGCTCGAGTATTCAATGGGGAAAATCTATATTCAAAACTTAAATGAAAGGAAATTCTCTGATCAAGTCATAACGATCGTCCGTCATCGTTTTCTGACATCGATAGAGCTAAGTTAGATTGCATGTCAAAACAAATTCAAATCCAAATTCTAATGTCAAAAGATTTTTGGAATTCAATCCTAAATTGTAGTTAAATAAAAATTATCTTTTTTTTGCAAAACTCGGCTCGAGACAATTAATTGTACTCAACTTGATTTGTTCAAAGAATATTCTAATAGATCCCAAAATTTTGAATAATACATGAAATTTTTCCTACTAGATTTTCTCTTGAACTATGCAATTTTCTTTGGGACAAAAAAATCTTTTTTTTCTCCTCATTCTCAACTCTATTTATAGGTTTCAAATGGATTTGAGTGCTATGTTCTCTTATTTCTTGAATTTTCTTATTTACTCATCGATGACATATGATTTGCATGTGACTTATTCATTAGGTATTTTAGTCAGGTAGATAACTTTACTCGAAGTAACTTTTCAACGAAAAACTTGAAATGTATAACTATCTATTTTGTCAATTTTTTTTGGATTTGTGTCACTAGTTGTTCTGATGAGGTCCGGATCGTTAGTCGTTTTGGCGAGACTTAATTCACTTGATTCACAATCTAGTGAATTACACTTTATAATTTGGTTGTATATCAACAATTTATTAATTAAATCTTTCTTGCTTCCTTTGGTAGCTCAAATAAACTATCAATTTTCCTAGCCTGCCAGGTCCTCTGAATGTGACTTTATGAATTTTCTTAGCAGCACAAGTTACCTGCTAGGTCTTTCCAAATGTGCTCGGTAGCTGAATTAATTTTTTTTTTATTTTTTTTATTTTTTTATTTTTTATTTTTGCAAGAAGGTATCTTAATTTACCTCTAGGTATTTTTGAACGTGCCTAGTAGCTCAAGTTACCTGCAGGTCTTTTTTATATGTGTTTGGAGAGTCCTCGATTCAAAATAATCTGCTTAGCCTAATTCACGAAGTGATTCACATTAGTTATGTGTTCCTCTTAGAATAAAGTAGATAGATTTTTATTTCTGGATATATTTATGGGAAAATTTCTAAAAAATTCTTGGGTTTTATCGAAATTCCAATTTCGTCCTTATGTTTTTTGCAATTTTAAATTAATCCTTTAGTTGTTAAAATCGGTATAAAAATACCCTCCGATTCAAATTTGATCAATATTAGCATCCGAAAAGACATTATTACCCCTTGTTAAAATTACATATTACATCTTAGCCTTTTGTGTTCTTTCTAATTTTATATTTAGAGAAGGAAAAATTCCTAAAAAATCCATGAGTTTTAACGTTATTCTAGTTTTTTCCTTATGTTTTTCTAAATTAAAAACAACCCCTTAGTTGTTAAAATCGGTATAAAAATATCCTTTAATCTGAATTTAGTCAACATTATCTAAAAAGATATTATTACCCTTGTCAAAATAACATATTACAATTTAATCATTTTTTTTTTCATATTCTAATTTTTATTTTTTAGAAAAACACAAGGTTTTTTTTTTTTTTTGTTTTGTTTTTTTTAGGGCCTCAGCCCACCTCCGCACCTCAGCCCCTGCTCACCTCCGACCAGCCTTTGCCCACCTCCGTGCCTCAGCCCCTTCGCGTCCCTGCCCACTGCGTCTCCACCTTCACGTCCCCGTCCTCCACATCTCCACCTTCGCGTCCCCGCCCACCGTGTCTCCGCCCTCCGCCTCAGCCCCTCTGCGTCCCCGCCCCCCGCCTCAGTCCTTCCGCGCCTCCATCTTCACGTCCCTTCTGCGACCCAGCCCCTCTGCAACCTCAACCACCTCCGGCCCTCTCTTCTGCGAGCAGCACCTCTGCAACCCATCCACCTCAGCCCCTCTCCTCCGCGACCAGCCCCTCCGCAACCCATCCACCTCCGCCGGAGCGTCACGGGGTCGATGTTTTGCTATGAAGTGGAGTCCATGCGAGGACGCTGGTCTGTGGTCTCGGGGAGTTAACGGGATTGTTTGAAGTGTCGCCAAAGGTGGCAGAGTTGCGGTGGGATCACGAGGTCTCGTCACGGGGTCGCACCAGAAAGCGAAGAGATGGAGATAAAGCCGCTACAACTCTGAAGAGGCGGAGCCATTTGATCTCCATGACTGTTTTTCTTCTAGATCTCCCACAAAGGAGGAGCATCGAGAGATTTTTTTCAGTTGGATCTCCGTTGGTGTTTTGTGGGCTTGGCAAAGGGTTGGGATTTGTTTAGTCGGCAGATTTTGGTTTGAATTTGATGCTGTTGTTTCCTGAGCTTGTTTTTTTTTTTTTTCATTTCAAATTTTCAATGATTAATTTTCTCTTTTTTATTTATTTTTAGCGAAGGGTAGTATGGCCATTTTAGAAAAAAAAATTTGAAATTAGTCAACGCAAAAGGATATTTATACGAATTTGAACAACTGAAGGATTGTTTTGGAATTTTAAAAAATATAAGGACGAAACTATAATAATGTTAAAACTTGGGGATTTTTTAGGGATTTTCCCTTTAGGAAAACATAAAAAAAAAAACCTAATAAAAAAACCTAGATTGCTCTCTTGTTCCCTTCAGCCTTGCCACCGCCACCTCCGCCTCCCACCTTAGCCCCTCCGCCTCTCCACTTCAACCCCTCCACCTCGCAGCCCCTCCGCTACTCTACCTCCGCTCTCTACCTTCGCTTCTAAGCCCCTCCGCCTCAGCCCCTTCCCCTCTTTGCTTTACCAACCTCTGCGTCTCCGCCCACTTCTGCCTCTTCACCTCAGCCTCTCAGCCTCTCCACCTCAGCCCATCCTCTTCTCACCTCCGCGCCTCCCCCTCCTCCTCTCCATCTCCGATCCTTGTGCCCATTTTTTTAAAATTAATTAATATCTATGTTGATGTTCTTTCCCCAAATTTCTCCGCCCTAATTCTCTCTCTCTCTCCTCTGATTGCTCGCACTACCGTGTCTCTGCCCACCTCTATCTCTCTGCCCAATGTCTTGTTTGTTGTACATATTTGATGATTTTGGTTTGTATTCTGTTATCAATCTGAGCTCGTTCAAAGATGCTTGGCAGCGTCGGCGTGGGTTTGATCGGAGTATGGCCTTCGTGGGTTTGATCGGACTAAGTTCGTTGGGAGATTTTTTTTCCTTTTCTTATATATATATATATATTTTTAAATTTTAATGGGTTAATTTGTATTTTTTTAATTGGTATATTTTTGTTTTTAGCAAAGGGTAATTTGGCCATTTAAAAAAATTGAAATTAGTCAACGTAAAAGGATAATTTTGTACGACTTTGAACAATTGAATGATTGTTTAGGTATTACAAAAAATATATGGACGAAATCAGAATTTTCCTATATATATATAGGCTAATTCTGTAGTACTCCATACCTATCGGTGCTCTACTTATGAATATAGGGGAGATCTAAAGAATCATTACTATATATTTTAATATCATTACTGCACATTTTTTTAGTATTACATTGATAAATCACTAAGTGAAGCATTAAAAAAAAACCATATATGCATTATTATCTATAGAAATGTCCCTTTTTTCGGCCACCAAATCAATAGGGCCCTAAATCTCTTAGTGGGTTTCTTTCTTGGCCCAATAAAAGCTAAGCTCCTCAATCTTTTGATGAGCCCCTAAAAATATCATATCAAATCAACCACAATTGCGAAATAAAACGAGGATTTTGAGGAATGTCTCATTTTTGGTACAATGATAATTTATACCACATGTGTGTTGCACTTTTAATTTATACCTCAAAATTTATACTGCAAACATAGAGTGCAAATAAATAGAGCACACCACTTAGGATAGAGATTACTAAGTAACATCAAGAATGATTTTATTTTGTAATTCTCCCAAAATAAAAATTGGTTAGAGTTTCGGAAATTAAAAGTTTGACTACGATTTTCTCTCAAGCTATAAGTCCGAAAATTCTGAAATACATCCTTATCATGGTGAATATTATACTCAAATTTCACATTCATATGATGAGCAGAAAATTCAAAATAAAAATCATATCATAAAATTTTGAATCACTATAATTTTTGTTATACCTAACCAAATCAACCTTATGATATATCATTAGAAAGATAATTTCATGCAGAATCCATACAAAGCAAAACCACATGAAACAATAAGCGGTTCAAATGATATGGCTAGTCAAAAGCTATGGGATTAACAAGTTTGACCTAATTTGTTTCTCAAATCTTTCAATATCCGATCACAAAAATTAGTGGAAAAATCAACACATAATATTATACCATATACCCAATAATTAAGCCAAAATAGTCACTACAAAAAATTACCTAAAAGATAATTGGTTATGGATTTATACCTCTTTCCGTAGCAAGCGTAATACGAGGACTATCGAATTCGCACTATACTAATGTTATCTTCTATGATTTTGCGGTGATAGCGGAAGTGTGATGGCGGATCATCCGACACTCTTTCGTCATCTCCAAAAATTACGCTCGTGACGTGGGTGTTACAAGAACACATACAAATTTTCATCTCACTAGTACCATATTCTATGAATGTGAGAGAGAGAGAGAGAGGGGAGAAGAGAAAACTATTGCTTTATTTTTCTGAGCCTATATTTTCTCTATAGTGTTCTGTAGTATTGTGCATAGTTATTTAGTGTTTGGCAGAATGGATCCATACAAATAGGCCTATAACCACTAAGTTAGTTTTCTCAAAGGGAGAATTGTAAAATATAAAAGTAGGAATTGCAAAATAAGATCATTCTCCATGTCATTTAATAATTTATGTCTCAAGTGGTATGTTCCGTTTATTTCAGCCTTATATTTATAGTATAAATTTTAGAGTATAAATTAAAAGTACAACACACATGGGCATATATTATCATCGTGCCAAAAATAGGGAATTTTCAAAATTTCTCTTTCTTAAAAGTAAGAAAAAACAAACTAGGGAGAATTTTAAAATAAAGTCATTCTTAATGCCACTTAATAATCTATAACCCATGTTGTGTGCTCCCTTTATTTCCACTCCATGTTTGTAGTGTAAATTTTGGGGTATAAATTAAAAATGCAACACACATGGGGTATGAATTATTATTGTGTCAAGAATGGGGTATTCCTCAAAATCCCCCAAAAAACTAACTCCCCGGTAATGAAATCTTTTGGGCCTTGGACTTTGGACAAATTTGGGCCAACAGCAATTATAGTGTAGAATGGAAAAATACACATGTTAATCAAATGAGTTAAACATATGAATGACAAATGGGCAAAGCCTCGCTTTTTCCTTCCCGAGGACCATCTTCATTGTTTTAAATTAAGCAAGCTGTAAAATATATAAGCATTATATAACAATGAAACATACTAAAAGGTTAATTATCTAGTTATAACTACATTAATAATCAAATTTGCTAGAAGGTTTCCACGATTGTGTTTCGAGATCACAACAGAGTTGTTCTTGATCATTGCATCGAAACCCATACTCTGCCCTCAGCCATTGAATTTAGAAATAAAACATTGCTACTATTTCGTAGATCTAACAGAGTTAGATTGTTAATTCTTTATCTAATAAACTTCCTGTTAGGACACTCAGATATGTAAAATTTTTAACTCAATTGCGAGTCAATAAAGAGAAAGAGAAGCATTAGTAAAATAATCCGTTGGCTCGTTTGAGAAAATCGCGGTACTATGTTAAGTCTGTTCTTATGAATAAGTTACCACATCTCCGATCGATGAACAACTTCCAATAAATTTGCTGAGCTCTATTAAGTCATTAACGATAAAATTAGATCTTCAAGCATTCCGAAAATACAATAGAATATAAATCTGCAAAACTAATTGAACTTTATTCAAGCTAAACAATAACTTAATAAAATGCTATATATGGTGAAGCTAACCAGACAACAATTTGAATTGGTATTTTGGAGCCTACATGTGTGATGAATCTTTTTGATAGCCATTTTACTTTCATAAATTAAAAGTTAGAAATATACTTCACTTGTGATTTTCTTTAAGATTTTAGCTGATGAGAAAGCAAATACTTCTCATCATTATCATCCAACTCAACCCCAACTTCTCCGTAATCTGTGTTTTCGCTTTCTTCGTTTAATCCATTCATTCCTTTTGCTTCAAAGTGTTCAGTTTCTCCTGAAGCAGAAGCATCATCATGTTCTTCCCCTAGTTGTTGCATTTCGGACTCTACCAAAGCATTCATTCGGGCCCGATCGCGGTCTCTAGGGTAAGTGCAATAGAGGAAAGAGTAAATGAAACAACAAATGGCCATAGGAATGCCAATTGCTGTGTAGAGAGCCTTGGCAAGGGAAGCGGCGTTCTCTCTATCTGTTTCGATCTCCACCGCATTCGATGACCCTTTCGGGATTGGCTTATAACCGTAAACATGCTGTGCCAAGATCCCAACCACCGGTGGAGCAAACGACGACAAGATGGTCTCGAAAGATCTGTCCAGCGCGTAAATGCTCGTCCGAGACTTCTCAGGCACTATCTCTGCAAATATTGGACTAACAAAAATTTTACACACTACAACAACAAAAGATTAAACTACAATAACACTCCTACTTGTTTTGCCTTCTTTTAGTTTTTTGAAAGACTATTACATTATTTATTTGCCACAAATTCCTAAAAAGAGCAATAATTTGCAGTCTTCATGTTGTACATATAGATTAATCAGACTCACTAGATTCGCTTTATTTGAATTGATTTATTTTATATATATTTTCGGCTTGAATACAAGAAGTTCCTAAAAAGAAGGGAATCAAGTTCAATATTTTAATTAAAGAGCATAGCAATTACTTATGTGACTAACAAACATTTATGGATTTCTTAGCAAAGATATTTATGGATTCAGATGTTGGTGATTTATTTGATATTTCAATGCATAAATAAGTCTAGCTCCTAAGCGCTATTAAATAAATCAGTTGTTTGCTGTATGTAATGGTAAAAAGGTTATTACTTGTTGGTTGCTGGAGCATTCCAGGAAATTGACAACCCCATAATGAGAAAACCAGACCATGAATGAACGCCGACGATGGATCATAAGGCAGTGCAAGCAGCAAAACCGCCGCCAAAGGAATAGCCGATCCTGAGCTTATCTGCGAAAGGATTATTCTCCCCGAATTAGGCAACCGAGTCGCGAGGTAATCTCCCATTTTACCGCCAAAGAGCCCTCCTATTGAGCAAGCAATGATGAAAATAGTCCAAATGAAAGCAGTTTTCTGGTGAGAGAATCCGATAAGCTCTAACCACATTGGAGCAAAAGACATGGCCGACCATGGGAACGACCCTGAAACGCCCTGCGCCACAATTATCTGGAAAGAGGGGATTTTAACAACCGATTTTGCCTCTTTCATTACGTCTTTCAACTTTGTTGCAAATGAAGTTTGAACCTCCGATGCGCTATCTGTGGTCTTGGTATAACGAGGATCGTTGGCGAGAAAACGGACCAATAGGCCAACAATGACACTAATTAGTCCAACAAGATTAAATGCGATTCGCCAACCAGCGATCCCCATGAAGGTTTTGGACGCTAATAAGACGGAGCAAAGCCCGCCAATGATAGAGCCGAGATTCCCCGTCAGTTGCAGCCATCCAAATGCAACACCGCGGTTGTTATCGTCCGTTGAGTCCGCAACAAGTGACTGAATTGCTGGTATGACAATGGCTAATCCAATCCCATTTAGACCTCTAGAAATTGCCACCTAAAATTTAACCAGAGTTAGTTACTCAATATCTCTCTGTCAGACATTTAATCTACATTCTGTACGAATTACCATTATATTCTCAAAAGTTTGAACTATTCCAATCAATTCAAAAAACAACTAGATAATCTTAATGGAAATGCTTCATGAATAATCAGACATATAAAATGACCACTAATTAAATTCAAACATTTACCTACTTCGTTTTATTTGACAAGCATCTTCTGGATTTTGCCAAAAATATACCTCTGTTTGACAATCTAATACAGCCAATAATAAATGTCCAAAAAAATAGGAAAAAAAAAAAAACAAACAATGAAGTACTACGCTATGTTGTATCAACAGTTCACAATCCATATCCTCGAAACACAACATATAAATTGATCATAAAAGTAAAAGTAGTAAAAAATTTAAATACTTTTGACCATGCTGCAATTAGCAAGAAACTTATAATAACTAATTGCATTTACTACGCTTAGAGACTAAGATGTAATCAAAAGAAATGCCTAATCTTCTTATTTAACAACCAAACATAAGATGTAAATATATGCAATATAGATAAGATCTCAACATCAGAGTGAGACCTGTAAGAAAGTGGACGAAACTGCGACGAGGAACGTGGCGATAGCCCAAAGGAAAGCGCCGAGAGCGATGACATGAGCGCGGTTGTGTCGGATGGCGAGATAGGCCGCGAGAGGATAGCATGAAGACTGAACAATCGATCGGAAGAGAGTGAGTGATCCAAGCCCGGTGGGGTCTGTGTGGAGAGCTTCGCCGACTTCTTTGTAAACTCCGGGAAGGAGCGACTCGTCGGCGCGTTCCATTATTCCCGCCAGATTCACAAGCACCAACGTCAACGTCTCCGATTTCATTTTGATATCTATAACTCTTTTGATATCAGAACCAGAAAGAGTTGGTCTTTCTTTCTTTGTGTTAGTTTGTTAGTTGCTTCTGGTGTGGTGTTGACTATTCTTGGGCTTGGACTTGGGAGGGGTATTATTGGGATTTTGTGTTGTGTAGGAACTGGCGAGATTCCCGCATGTGAAAGCGTGGTTGATAGAAATTTTTGCTCGACGAGCGTCATATTTTAGGAAAATTTTGGTAAATAGTCCCATTTTTACATCATATTAAAAAAATGTCCACAATTTTTTAAAATTAGGTGAAAGGCCCGTTCGTGGTAAGTTGACAAAATACTATAGTAAGCGGATGAAATACCAGTCATTTTTAGCTTGAGTTTTGTCTACTTACCATGGTAAATAATCGGTATACCCCTAAAAAAACTTTGAGTAAACCGATAAATTACCATGGTAAGTAGACAAAATTCAAGCTAAAAATAGATGATATTTGATCCGCTTACCATAGTATTTTGTCTACTCACCAAGAATGGGCCATTTACCTAATTTTAAAAAGTTGTTGATATTTTTTAAAATAAGTTCTAAAATTAGGCCATTTAGCTATAAATCCCTTTTTTCGAGAACATTTACTACTTACAATAATTTAAAAAATACATGAAATTAATTTTTATTTTACACATCCGCACACAATATCTTCTATTTTATAGGAAATTTAATAAAATAGTTCAAAATTTTAAGAAAATAATTATTTTAAAAATTTATTATTTTGATAAAAAAATTCTTACAATAAATTTTACATCAATTTTGCTACGATAAAAATATTCTTACTTATGTAAAAAAATATTTTATGGCTAATATTTAAATTTGTTGAAATTGTCACTATTTTCAATCGAAAATGATTATTTCTCTAATTGACTTATTTTTATAGTATCGATATATTTATCAAATTTAACACTAGAATTATATTGGATCGAAAAGAAATTTATCTTTTTTCTTCTTGTTTTATTTTTATCTCCAATTGAACCTAGTATCAGTTTCAACTCTAGCAAATGAATCTATAATATTGAAGTAAATGACGTAATGTGCTAATGTGTAAATATATATATATATTTAAAATTATAATAAGTCGTTTGCATAGTTAACGTTGCTATTCTTCTAATTGAAAGCATGTAATAATTCTAGAGTTCTACTCCTAGACTATTTCTTTAGATTGCTTAAGTTTCTATAATTGATGTTTTATACTTTATTACCAGTACGCATATGGCTCTTTATAGGGCCAAAAATATCTAGTACCGGAGTTGTTATGGTCTTTCTAGCATGTAATAAATCAGACGTTTTCTAAAGTCCATCTTCTTAAGTCGGTCATAAATACGAGATAATATTTATTAACTCTCATGAATTAGAATTTTTGCATAAATTTGAGGTTTGGCTATAAAATTTTTTTCTTTTAATTTTCTTAATTAAATTTGATTGGCTACTGGTTTACATCTTCAACTAAACAAAGGTTTTGAAACTAAACTTTCATGTCCTCATCAACCCCGTTTTGGGGCATGACACTATGAAAATCACAAAAGTTAGTTATTCTTTTTTTGTTTTTGTTTTTGTTTTTGTTTTTATATTTAAAGTAAAATAATAAAAAAAATACAGATATGGATATTATTATTATTATTATATGTGGAATGGATATTTTTTGGTTGAAAAGGGAAAAGCAAAGGGATTGGCAAGACTATGGGTGTGTTCAAAAAATCGATGGGACCAAACTAAACAGGCGAAATCAATCCAAACTAAATTAAACCAATTTCAAACCGATTATAATTGATTTTTTTTTTTTAGTGTCATGAGGATGAAGGGGGTTAAAAAGGAAAAAAAAAGGAAAAAGGAAAAAGGAAAAAGAAAATGCCATATTGTAAGTGTCGCTTGATTCTTTGAAATGAATAGGATGTTTGTTTTTTTTTTTTTGGAGAATTTTAAAATAAAGTCATTTTTTATGCCACTTTGTAACCCCGGCCCTCCGGGATTATCTTTTACGGTACTTTTCCGATAGACGAGATAGTCGCTTTGTAATTAATGACCCCTTGATAATTAATTTATATCCCGTCTTGCGATTCGAATTCACTCCCATCATTGCATTATCCAATTTGTAATTGGAATACTTGTGTTTGATTTCTTAGTGGCCATTTAGTTTGAAATTGACTAGGGGTGGCAATTCGTGTCGTGGGTCGTGTTCGTGTCGTGTCCTATTCGTATCCACGTAATTTTGACTAGACCCAGACACGACCCATTAAGACATGATTACTATTCATGTCTAACCGTGTCTTAATGGGTCGTGTAGACCCACGAATTCATTTATTTAAATGGGTCCAAATGGGTCACAAAACCCATTTTTAAATGGGTTTAAACGGGTCTTGAACCCATTAAGACCCATTTTCCCAAAATGAATTAACTATAAAAAGACACTTAAAAATTAAGTGATTAATACACAAAAATATAATTATAGTCTATCAATATTAAACATAGCCACAAGTTAATCCCTTAAACATAAATAAATAAATAACTAACTAACAATCCATCAAGCAAAACCATAAAACATAAAACAATCCATACAATCCATCAAACAAAACCATAATCAAATCTAAGTCACAACAATCCATCAAAGAAAATTATAATCAAACCTAAGTCACAACAATCCATCATATAAAAACATAATCAAACCTATGTCACAACAACAATAAGATAATTAGATAAATAAAATGCAAAAGAAAGGGGAGAAATACAAAAGAAAATGGGCGCTCGAAATTGAAATTAAAAAAATAAAAAATAAAAAGAAAAAATAAAAAAAATTAAAAAATATATGTATATATATGGGTATTAAACGTGCCATAATCGTGCCTACCCATTAAGACCCGTTTAGTAAACGTGTCTTAACGGGTCTTATTGGATCGTAATTGTAATGACATGAATTTAATATCACTGTGCTAATTAAGTAATTTGTATTTCTACCTCAGTTGTTACCAATTTG
Source organism: Boehmeria nivea var. tenacissima (assembly GCA_018132145.1). Taxonomy (NCBI): domain Eukaryota; kingdom Viridiplantae; phylum Streptophyta; class Magnoliopsida; order Rosales; family Urticaceae; genus Boehmeria; species Boehmeria nivea. The sequence continues at coordinate 2,792,077 of CM030886.1, forward strand.
TAAAATTGGTCAGTTTCGTCAAATCTGATAATTTGGAACTATGAGAGAAATTATGAAATTAGCATGGTTATCTTACAATCTTAAAAGTTAGACGTGTTAGGAATTTATGTTTGATTCGAAATTGATATTTAAATTCCTAAGTTTACGTTTTTAAATAACGTGTGCAATTTTAAAATTTCTCGGAAAATTTGTTGCATTTTCGTGGTCCATTTTTTTGGCCATTTTGGGCCCAATTAGCCCAAGCCCATTAGGGCATTTTCTTTCTCCCTTTCTTTTCCCCCCCACAGCCGACCAAGTCCCCCCCCCCCCCCCCCCCCCCCCCTTTCCTCACAAATTTTTCTTTCTTCTTCTTCTTTCCTTTCCTCTCTCTCTCCCTCTCTCCGCCGGCCGACTAGCCTCCCCCGCCGGTGCCGCTGCTCCTCCGCCCAGCTCGCGTGCACAGCACCGGTGCCGCTCCGCCGCCAGCACCGCTCGGCCCCGAGCTCCAGCCCGCGCGCGAGCCCCGCGCCTCTCCCTCCCCTCGCGCCCGCGTGCTTCCCTGAGCAGCAGCGCGCCTCTCCCTCCCCTCGCGCCCGCGTGCTTCCCCGAGCAGCAGCGCGCCTCTCCCTCCCCTCGCGCCCGCGTGCGGCGCCGATCTCCTCCGCGCCGAGCTCCTCCGCGCCGATCTCCTCCGCGCCGAGCTCCTCCGCGCCGATCCCCTCCGCGCCGAGCTCCTCCGCGCCGATCCCCTCCGCGCCGAGCTCCACCGCAGCCGAGCTCCTCCGCGCGAGCTCCGCCCGCTGCCGGCCACCTCAGCTCCGGCCAGCCCCTCCCGCACGGCCGCGTAACCACGCCGACCCTTGTCGCGTCGTGGTCTCCTCCGGGCAGCAACCGTGCTCCTCCTCGCGTTAACCCCCCTTTTCGTACGTTGTCGTTGACGCCGACACCGAGGTAAGCTTCGCGTCCGCAGCGTTGACGTCGAATGTTCATTTTTGAATCTTTAATTTCAGCGGGTTAATTCGTGTTTTCGTTTATGTTTTGAGCTCGTCGTCCCTTCGCTCCGCCGTTGAAATTTCTCGACAGCCGCAACGCGCTTCTTTGAGCCGCAATTTCTCAAGTTTGGTGAGCCTCGTTACCTTTGTGGTTGTTGTGAAATACTTGATTTTCGTCGGTTAGGAGTTTGACGAAGTTTTATCTTGTCTACCGCTTGTTTTCGTTAGGATCGTAATAAAATTTATGTTCGAGTTGTGAGTGAACGAAATTATTTTCGCGTTCAAGAATCGTATCATTATGGGCTTGAACTTGTTAGACGCCTAGAGGTCGTTTTTAATTCGGTTTACCTTGAGTTTTTGACACCTTAAAGTGTGCTAATTTAGTAGCGAAAAGTTGGGAATTCATTTTTGTGCGGTAAACTTCACGCGCTTAAATGTTTATTTTTCGCACTATATTTGTAATCGTTGAAATCCCGATTTATCCGTGCTTAGACGAGCGGGAACTTAATTTTCTCTTTTAGACGCGGTTTTAGAAAAAATAAAAATAAAAATAAAATTTGTCAAGTGACATTGTTTTGAAAGTTTGATTTGGAGATTTAGTTGTCAAAAATCAAATAGTTGAATGAGCCTTCTCGAATAGAAAATTATACACGTTATTGGTTATTTAACCGTGTGAAGTTGTATTTTGGCAAGTAGACCATTCAAATGTGAATGAGTTATAAATTGGGTCACAATTTCGAGTGTTTCCCATCGTGTTGCATTTAGTTCGAAAATTTATTCGATCATTTTATTATGCCAAATTGTGCAGGATCACCACCGAAGTGCTTAAGGACGCACGACCCCTCACCGTCGTATACTAAAGGTATAACCAAGCGGCCAAAAATCGAGTTCTTGTTGTAAAATGATACGATATTGGAAGCGTGACTTGAGCTAGGATATTGTTGGAATCCTTGAGAATTATGCTACGAGTTTAGCCTTTGAGACTCGAGAATAATTGTTGTTATGAAATTTTGGAAATGTCTTGATATTATGTTTATTGACTCTAGTTGTTGATATGTTGGATTGTGACCGAAATTAGTTCGGTGCTGGGTTGATATTAGGTGAAGGCTTCGGCCGGGATATCCGAAAAACAGGGGAAACTCTGCCGGATTTCCGGCTCGAAGCCTAGGCACTTTTATTGATTTAATCATTGTACGAGTAAGGCTAAGAACCTATTCCTCACATAAACAAATCCAATGACAACAGTTAGGACGAAAACAACCTTAGATGGGCATTCTTAATAAATTATTAACCGTTCCACTAACTAGAGTCACATTTTTCGAGTCCACCAATTCCAAGTTCTTCCTCTCCTGTATTTAGTGGTAAACCTTGGCGTTGATCATTAATTGCTCGTGTGGAACAGAAGCATCTCACACAAAGCACGAGAAGAGACGCCCCTAGGGAAAGAATTTCGAGGACCGAAGCGAGGAGCTTAGGACCTCAAGTAAGTGGATCTCCTCTGTAACACGAGTAGGCTTTACCTTGTTTGATTGTTTCTCTTTCTTGTGATGTCGTGAAATGTCACTTGTGATGTTTAGTTTCCTAGGTGCGTGAGTATGGGCTCACGCGCTTATACCCTGTCTTCTAACTCGTAATTATGGGGTTGCGAGTCTGCATATATTTTAAGTACATGTGTGATTGCGTGCATGAGTCTCCTGTCTGTGGGTATGGGACCACAGACATAAAACTATTTCTGTTGTTGTTAAGAACTTATTGCAGGTAAGAGAGAAACTCTAAGACAAGCTAAGAGGGGTGAAAACACTGTATGTGTGCGGGTAGGGCCTGACGAGGCCGCAAGTCATGATCGGTCCCGAAATAGCCCGACGGGGTCACTTATCATATTTCGGGGCGGCCTGAGAGCCTAGGGGAGGTCGGTGGACGACCTTCCTCTGTGTGAGTACCTTGCTCATTTGGGTGGGGCCCGACGGGGCCGCGATCATGATTTGGTTCCGAAATAGCCCGACGGGGCCAGCAGCCATGATAGATTTCGGAACGACCCGAAGGACCTCGTGGAGGTCAGCGAGCTATTTTTCGGCATAATTCAGCGGGCCCAGTAAGAGTTAATAAGGATCCTTTAAACATGAAAGTCGTGTGCACACGTAACTCAATCAGGGAGATTGAATTCTAGAGTCTTGTGTTGAATCCAACATTGGATAGTCTTGAGGTATAATCATGATCGAGCCGCCGGAGGCTCGATTTTAGAGGAGGGTAGACTTATTCTGACTCAATTATAAATTCTATGCGCATATGTTTAAATAAGTCTCGATATAAAGTATTATACCTCTTTAATCCACTTATTGGGCTATTAGCTCACTAGTGTGCTCGTGTTGCAGGTAAGTTGAAGGGGAAGCTGGAAAACTAGGCGACATGGAAGGATAACGGCGAGTGCATACGGGACCGACCTTGGGAGAGTCGGGTATACCGCCGGCTAGCCGTTGGCATTTATTTTGAGAAGTTGTTGTTTTTGTTTTGAAAATCCCACGTGAAAACTCTTTTGATGGTCGTGTGGTCACGGTTACATTCCGTGTTAGGCATTTAAATGTATTTTCTTATCGTTATGTAAAAAGTTTCAAATTCTACCGTATTTTTGGGACTTGAAAATTGGTAAATCTCTTATGATTATTGTGAATTTATATTTCCTTTCACGTGTTAGTTTTTGGGTCGTTACAAAGTTGGTATCAGAGCCAAGGTTTAGCCGGTTCTGCAGAGAATCCCGTATGCACAACTGTGATTCCCTCATTGTCGCCATTGTGAGTGCCTTTCCTTTAACTTCACGAGCTATACCTTGTTGATTTGGGTTGAAATACTTGCAGGATTTTACTCTACGATGGCAGGACGAGGAGAGAGAGATGAGTCTCAGAACTCTAGCCAGCCCACAAGAGAGCGCAGTCGCTCAGGCGGTAGGCCCCCGGTTCCACCATCCTCTCCAGGCGAGGGCCACAGCCAACAGCCGCATTCTTCCATCAGCGCGACCCGCCAATTTATGACTGACATCACTAATCTCCTGCGTAGGGAACGATTTCCAGCTCTAACACAGGATGCCTCCATGACCGTTCGTGATTGGATCAATATGTTCGAGATTAGGATGGAGGAATATGGAGTCTCCCGTGACCTTTGGATTTCTATTGCAGTCGGGTTCTTGAGGGACGAACCACTTAGTTGGTGGAGGACTGTCATTAGGAGGCCAGGAGGAGCCGCGGGCTACAATTGGCATTCGTTCTGTCAGGCGTTGCAGCAGTCATTCGACCCTCTCAGTCGCCGCCGAGTGTGGGACGAAGCGGTGAGGACGTGGGGCCAGAAGCAGGGGGAGCGTGTGTCCAAGTACCATAGGCGTTTCATGCGTGAGATAGTGGAGGATAGCCCTACGGTCCTGTCGCAGTCTCGGCTGCACGAGATTTATTATCGAGGCCTGATGGCCCCTTTTCGTCCTCATGGTTCGCCTGCCACCTTTGAGAGCCTGACTTCCATTAGAGATGTAGCGATGCGCCTGAAGCGTCAGTATATCGACGAGATGGGCGCGTACGTGGACGACTTCCGAGCCGGCAGCGATACGCCGACGATGGAGGACACTTCTGAGGAGGAGGATGACCCCGACGAGGATGATAGTTAGATCGTATTGGTGGAGACACTAACCCCAACTTCGTAGCCTAGGGTAGCCGTATGTGTATGAATTTAAAGTAGTTTAGCTTTGTACCTAGTTGGAGCAGAAATGACGCTAGTAGCAATTAATAGTTAGCAATCTTATTTTGACTAATTATGGTAGAGACAAAATGTTACTAGTTATGTGTTGTGTCATCCTCTATGAAGGATTTTTATGCTTGTAGTGATGTTTATATAGCTCCTTTTGCATTGCAATTATGTATGGTTAATTAGTATTTGTTAGTGCTATGTGATGATTGTCTTGTACCTTGCTTTCTTTTGTCTGGTCATGTAGTGATTTTAACCTTAGTGCGTTGACTCAGGTCGCTTGCCTTTCTCTTTCTCTTTGGCTATGACGAGACCAAATCTGTCGAGGGCCGTGGCCGATCTTCGTGAGGCCATGGAACGCCAAGCTGAAATCCAGCGACAGCAAACTGAGGTCCTAAATCGCCTAATGGAGCACATGGGACGTGGGGCCTTACCCGTCCCTCCCCCACCTCCGATTGATGCCCAAGGACAGGTTGAGGGCGAGGGACTGCCCGAGTATCCAGACCCGGTTCCGGAAGCCGAGGCAGTCCATCCGGGGGCAGCGGCGATTCCCGCGGAAGGCCCTCTAGTGCAAAACAGGACAGCAGTATACCCTAACCCTGCAATGAACGCCCCTCACCCCGCGGGTCATCATATTCCGGGCATGCCACAACATCCCCCGATGATGCATGCTCATGCTCCGGCGATTCGACCTCCAGCGCCTGGTTTGGCACCACACGTTTATGCCCAAGGAATGCCGGTGCCACATATGACTTTGGAGGCGGTCTACGAGAGGTTTCGTAGGGCCCAACCTCCATCATTCGATGGTACTCCGGACCCTCTCGCTGCTGAAGAATGGATAAGTCGCGTAGAGCTTATCTTTGACATGATGCAAATATCAGACCATGAGAAGGTTTCGTGCGCCGTCTTTATGCTCAATAAAGACGCGCGTTATTGGTGGAGTGTGGTGAAGCAGACTCGGGATGTCAGTACCATGACTTGGGCTGATTTTCAGCAAGTCTTCCATGAGAAGTACTTCAGCGAGGCCGTTCAAAATAGCAAGATGAACGAGTTTATTAATTTGCATCAAGGAAAGCTGAGCGTCGCAGACTATGTCTTGAAATTCGATCAGTTGGCCAGATTTGCGCCGGACATTGTAGCTACCGATACGAGTCGTAAGAACAAGTTCATGAGGGGCTTGAACTCCGACATAGCCCGTTTCGTTGATACGGGCAGAGAAGGACCCGCTAGCTACGCGGATGCTGTCCAACGAGCCCTGCGCTCAGAGTCTTGGGTGACCAAGCAGGAGGAGAAACCTAAGTCGGAGCTGCCCCGATCTGATAATACTCAGAATAAATCTCACTTTGGCCGCTCGTATCGCGGTAACTACCCACCGCGACGCTCTAGCGATGATCAGCGATCGGGCCACAACCAACGTTCCAATCAGTCTGGAAGGAACAACTCTGGTGGCAAACGCAAGTCGGGACCTAACCCTCCTGATCGGGCCGTTCAAGCAAAGAAGCATGATGCTAATGTGCCCCTTTGTCCCAAATGCGGCAAACACCACCGTGGAGAGTGCCGGAGTAATGACCGGGGATGTTACAACTGTGGCAAGTTGGGACACTTTGCAAGGGAGTGCAGAGAACCAAGTGCCCAAGATCGAGGTCAACGAGGCCAGGGTGAGAATCAAGCGAAGCCGAATGCTCGAGTTTTTGCTATTTCTGAAGGGGAGGTGGCTGCAGGACCTTCAACTGTTGTCACAGGTCAGATCTCTATAGCTAACACTACTGCTTATGTCCTTATAGACTCGGGGGCATCCCACTCTTTTATTGCGGGTGGTTTTGTAAAGAAGCTAGATAGGAAACCAGATGATTTGGCCCAGCCTTTTGTGACGGCTACACCGTCGGGTGAGACCATGCAGTCTAGGTTTTGGTTCCGAGATGTCCCCATCTTTTTGAGTGGTCGCGAGTTAGCTGTGAATCTAGTAGTCCTCGAGATGCGGGACTTCGATATCATTCTAGGCATGGATTGGTTATCCAAGTACCATGCTACTATTGACTGTAAGAGAAAGAGCGTACTTTTTCGACCCCCTGGATCAGAAAGTTTTGAGTTTAAAGGGTCACCTAAGGGGTTGACCATACCCTTGGTCTCTGCTCTTCAAGCACGGAAGATGCTTGAAGGTGGTTGTCAGGGCTTCCTCGCCCACATCGTAGATCTGTCCCAAGAGGACACGCGTCAAGCTTCGGATATCCCGGTCGTGAAGGATTTCCTCCACGTCTTTTCCGAAGACCTTCCAGGGTTACCTCCTGACCGTGAAATTGAGTTCGTCATCGAACTATTACCCGGTACCGCCCCTGTGTCCAAGTCGCCATATCGAATGGCCCCGGCAGAATTATAAGAGTTGAAGATCCAACTACAGGAGTTGTTGGACAAAGGCTTCATAAGACCCAGTCATTCACCGTGGGGGGCACCGGTGCTTTTTGTCAGGAAGAAGGATGGATCTATGCGTTTATGCATAGATTATCGGGAATTGAACAAGCTAACCATAAAGAACAAATATCCCCTTCCCAGGATCGATGACTTGTTCGACCAACTTCAAGGGTCGTCAGTGTTCTCGAAGATCGATCTACGATCGGGATATCACCAGCTAAAGGTACGCGAGAAAGATGTACCCAAAACCACTTTCCGCACTCGTTATGGCCACTATGAATTCTTGGTGATGTCCTTTGGACTCACTAACGCTCCGGCAGCGTTCATGGATCTGATGAACCGTGTCTTCGAAGACTATCTTGACAAGTTCGTCATAGTCTTTATTGACGATATTCTCGTCTATTCGAAGACGAAAGAGGAGCACGAGGAGCACTTGAAAGCTGTTTTGCTTAGGTTAGCTGAGAAAAAGCTTTACGCAAAGTTCAAAAAGTGCGAATTTTGGCTGGAGAAGGTCTCATTTTTGGGACACATGGTCTCTAAAGAGGGGATTTCGGTGGATCCGTCCAAGATCGAAGCCGTGAGTTCATGGAAACAGCCCACAACTGTCACAGAAGTCCGTAGTTTCTTGGGCCTAGCAGGGTATTATAGGCGTTTCGTTGAGGAATTTTCTAAACTCGCTCTGCCTTTAACTCGCCTAACGAGGAAGAATACTAAATTTTCTTGGACTCCGGCATGCGAAGAGAGCTTTCAAGAGCTCAAGAGGCGTCTCACATCGGCTCCAGTCTTGACAATTCCCACGGGAACTACTGGGTTTGCGCTTTATTGTGATGCCTCAAAACTGGGATTGGGTGCGGTGTTGATGTAGCATGGTAAAGTGATAGCTTACGCATCAAGACAACTTAAGGATTACGAGACCCGCTACCCTACCCATGACTTGGAATTGGCGGCGGTTGTGTTCGCACTGAAGATATGGAGGCATTACCTTTATGGGATTCACTGCGACATCTTTACAGACCACAAAAGCCTGAAATACATTTTCACCCAAAGAGACCTTAATGTGCGCCAAGGGAGGTGGTTAGAGCTCGTCAAGGATTATGACTGTGACATTCATTATCACCCTGGGAAAGCTAACAAGGTAGCGGACGCCTTAAGCCGAAAGAGCAAGGGTACACTCATGTCACTTCAAGCAATACCCTCAGAGTTAGCCAAAGAGATTAAAGATATGGGCTTAGAGATCATAGTAGGTAGCCTTTCAACTCTTATCGTCCAACCCATTTTGTACGACCAGATTAAGGAGGAACAACGTTCCGATCCGTACTTAGAGGAAATTCGTCATGAAATCGTCAAGGAACGGAGGGAAGACTTCCAGATAGCGGAGGACGGTGCTCTCCGCTTGAACGGAAGATTGTGCGTTCCGAACAATGGAGACCTAAGGTACCAAATCCTTAAAGAAGCCCACACAGCACCTTATGCGGTGCATCCTGGTGCCACCAAGATGTATCACGACCTAAAGGAACATTACTGGTGGACAGGCCTAAAGAGAGATGTGGTGGAGTTCGTGGGAAGGTGTCTCACCTGTCAACAGGTAAAAGCTGAACACCAGAAACCCGCCGGGTTGCTCCAACCCCTCGATATCCCAGAGTGGAAATGGGAACACGTGTCTATGGACTTTGTGAGCGGTCTACCTAAGTTTAGTAAAGGGCACGACTCTATCTGGGTGATTGTAGATAGACTCACAAAGTCAGCACATTTTCTTCCAGTACGGAAGACGTACTCCATGGATAGGTTGGCAGAGATTTACATATAGGAGGTGGTTAGGCTTCACGGAGTACCCGTTTCTCTAGTCTCTGATAGAGATACCAGATTCACCTCCGCGTTTTGGAAAAGCTTGCATCGGGCCATGGGAACCCAGTTGAAGTTTAGCACAGCGTTCCATCCACAGACTGACGGTCAGACAGAGCGTACCAATCAAACGCTCGAAGACATGCTTCGTGCCTGTATCTTGGATTTCCAAGGTTCGTGGAGCACGTACCTGTCTTTGATCGAGTTTGCTTACAACAACAGTTACCAAGCGACGATCCAAATGGCTCCGTACGAGGCTCTCTATGGCCGCAAGTGTCGTTCCCCTCTCCATTGGCACGAAGTTGGAGAGAGGAAGTTTCTAGGTCCTGAACTTGTGGATCTCACCTCTTCAGCCATCGAGAAGATTCGGAGTCGCATGAAAACCGCTCAGAGTAGGCAGAAGAGCTATGCGGACGTCCGACGTCGTCCGTTGGAGTTTGAGATTGGCGATCATGTGTTCTTGAAGATAGCACCCATGAAAGGCGTCACGCGATTCGGTAAGAAGGGCAAGCTTAGCCCTCGGCATATAGGACCTTTCGAAGTCCTAGATAAGGTAGGTGAGGTTGCATATCGTTTGGCCCTACCGCCTAGCTTGGCCTCGGTTCACAACGTTTTCCACGTCTCTATGCTGAGAAAGTATGTGCCCGATCCGAGTCACGTTCTACGTCATGAGGTCCTAGATATTAATCCAGAAGCTACTTACGAGGAGAGGCCATCGCGGATCTTAGATCGCAGGGATAAGCAACTGAGGAATAAGACCATTCCGATGGTCAAGGTTCAATGGGGAAACCATGCTGAGGAAGAGGCAACATGGGAGTGCCATGAGAGAGAAATACCCTCATTTGTTCTAAGTTTCGAGGACGAAACTTTTGTAAGGGGGTAGGATTGTAATGACATGAATTTAATATCACTGTGCTAATTAAGTAATTTGTATTTCTACCTCAGTTGTTACCAATTTGTAAAATTGGTCAGTTTCGTCAAATCTGATAATTTGGAACTATGAGAGAAATTATGAAATTAGCATGGTTATCTTACAATGTTAAAAGTTAGACGTGTTAGGAATTTATGTTTGATTCGAAATTGATATTTAAATTCCTAAGTTTACGTTTTTAAATAACGTGTGCAATTTTAAAATTTCTCGGAAAATTTGTTGCATTTTCGTGGTCCATTTTTTTGGCCATTTTGGGCCCAATTAGCCCAAGCCCATTAGGGCATTTTCTTTCTCCCTTTCTTTCCCCCCCCACAGCCGACCAAGTCCCCCCCCCCCCCTTCCTCACAAATTTTTCTTTCTTCTTCTTCTTTCCTTTCCTCTCTCTCTCCCTCTCTCCGCCGGCCGACTAGCCTCCCCCGCCGGTGCCGCCGCTCCTCCGCCCAGCTCGCGTGCACAGCGCCGGTGCCGCCCCGCCGCCAGCACCGCTCGGCCCCGAGCTCCAGCCCGCGCGCGCAGCTCCGCCAGCGCGAGCCCCGCGCCTCTCCCTCCCCTCGCGCCCGCGTGCTTCCCCGAGCAGCAGCGCGCCTCTCCCTCCCCTCGCGCCCGCGTGCTTCCCCGAGCAGCAGCGCGCCTCTCCCTCCCCTCGCGCCCGCGTGCGTCCTCGAGCAGCAGCGCGCCTCTCCGTCGCGCTCAGCCCAAGCTCCCCCGGTCGCGCGCGCGCAGCCCAGCCGGAGCGCCGATCTCCTCCGCGCCGAGCTCCTCCGCGCCGATCCCCTCCGCGCCGAGCTCCTCCGCGCCGATCCCCTCCGCGCCGAGCTCCTCCGCGCCGATCCCCTCCGCGCCGAGCTCCTCCGCGCCGATCCCCTCCGCGCCGAGCTCCACCGCAGCCGAGCTCCTCCGCGCGAGCTCCGCCCGCTGCCGGCCACCTCAGCTCCGGCCAGCCCCTCCCGCACGGCCGCGTAACCACGCCGACCCTTGTGGCGTCGTGGTCTCCTCCGGGCAGCAACCGTGCTCCTCCTCGCGTTAACCCCCCTTTTCGTACGTTGTCGTTGACGCCGACACCGAGGTAAGCTTCGCGTCCGCAGCGTTGACGTCGAATGTTCATTTTTGAATCTTTAATTTCAGCGGGTTAATTCGCGTTTTCGTTTATGTTTTGAGCTCGTCGTCCCTTCGCTCCGCCGTTGAAATTTCTCGACAGCCGCAACGCGCTTCTTTGAGCCGCAATTTCTCAGGTTTGGTGAGCCTCGTTACCTTTGTGGTTGTTGTGAAATACTTGATTTTCGTCGGTTAGGAGTTTGACGAAGTTTTATCTTGTCTACCGCTTGTTTTCGTTAGGATCGTAATAAAATTTATGTTCGAGTTGTGAGTGAACGAAATTATTTTCGCGTTCAAGAATCGTATCATTATGGGCTTGAACTTGTTAGACGCCTAGAGGTCGTTTTTAATTCGGTTTACCTTGAGTTTTTGACACCTTAAAGTGTGCTAATTTAGTAGCGAAAAGTGTGGAATTCGTTTTTGTGCGGTAAACTTCACGCGCTTAAATGTTTATTTTTCGCACTATATTTGTAATCGTTGAAATCCCGATTTATCCGTGCTTAGACGAGCGGGAACTTAATTTTCTCTTTTAGACGCGGTTTTGGAAAAAATAAAAATAAAAATAAAATTTGTCAAGTGACATTGTTTTGAAAGTTTGATTTGGAGATTTAGTTGTCAAAAATCAAATAGTTGAATGAGCCTTCTCGAATAGAAAATTATACACGTTATTGGTTATTTAACCGTGTGAAGTTGTATTTTGGCAAGTAGACCATTCAAATGTGAATGAGTTATAAATTGGGTCACAATTCCGAGTGTTTCCCATCTTGTTGCATTTAGTTCGAAAATTTATTCGATCATTTTATTATGCCAAATTGTGCAGGATCACCACCGAAGTGCTTAAGGACGCACGACCCCTCACCGTCGTATACTAAAGGTATAACCAAGCGGCCAAAAATCGAGTTCTTGTTGTAAAATGATACGATATTGGAAGCGTGACTTGAGCTAGGATATTGTTGGAATCCCTGAGAATTATGCTACGAGTTTAGCCTTTGAGACTCGAGAATAATTGTTGTTATGAAATTTTGGAAATGTCTTGATATTATGTTTATTGACTCTAGTTGTTGATATGTTGGATTGTGACCGAAATTAGTTCGGTGCTGGGTTGATATTAGGTGAAGGCTTCGGCCGGGATATCCGAAAAACAGGGGAAACTCTGCCGGATTTCCGGCTCGAAGCCTAGGCACTTTTATTGATTTAATCATTGTACGAGTAAGGCTAAGAACCTATTCCTCACATAAACAAATCCAATGACAACAGTTAGGACGAAAACAACCTTAGATGGGCATTCTTAATAAATTATTAACCGTTCCACTAACTAGAGTCACATTTTTCGAGTCCACCAATTCCAAGTTCTTCCTCTCCTGTATTTAGTGGTAAACCTTGGCGTTGATCATTAATTGCTCGTGTGGAACAGAAGCATCTCACACAAAGCACGAGAAGAGACGCCCCTAGGGAAAGAATTTCGAGGACCGAAGCGAGGAGCTTAGGACCTCAAGTAAGTGGATCTCCTCTGTAACACGAATAGGCTTTACCTTGTTTGATTGTTTCTCTTTCTTGTGATGTCGTGAAATGTCACTTGTGATGTTTAGTTTCCTAGGTGCGTGAGTATGGGCTCACGCGCTTATACCCTGTCTTCTAACTCGTAATTATGGGGTTGCGAGTCTGCATATATTTTAAGTACATGTGTGATTGCGTGCATGAGTCTCCTGTCTGTGGGTATGGGACCACAGACATAAAACTATTTCTGTTGTTGTTAAGAACTTATTGCAGGTAAGAGAGAAACTCTAAGACAAGCTAAGAGGGGTGAAAACACTGTATGTGTGCGGGTAGGGCCTGACGAGGCCGCAAGTCATGATCGGTCCCGAAATAGCCCGACGGGGTCACTTATCATATTTCGGGGCGGCCTGAGAGCCTAGGGGAGGTCGGTGGACGACCTTCCTCTGTGTGAGTACCTTGCTCATTTGGGTGGGGCCCGACGGGGCCGCGATCATGATTTGGTTCCGAAATAGCCCGACGGGGCCAGCAGCCATGATAGATTTCGGAACGACCCGAAGGACCTCGTGGAGGTCAGCGAGCTATTTTTCGGCATAATTCAGCGGGCCCAGTAAGAGTTAATAAGGATCCTTTAAACATGAAAGTCGTGTGCACACGTAACTCAATCAGGGAGATTGAATTCTAGAGTCTTGTGTTGAATCCAACATTGGATAGTCTTGAGGTATAATCATGATCGAGCCGCCGGAGGCTCGATTTTAGAGGAGGGTAGACTTATTCTGACTCAATTATAAATTCTATGCGCATATGTTTAAATAAGTCTCGATATAAAGTATTATACCTCTTTAATCCACTTATTGGGCTATTAGCTCACTAGTGTGCTCGTGTTGCAGGTAAGTTGAAGGGGAAGCTGGAAAACTAGGCGACATGGAAGGATAACGGCGAGTGCATACGGGACCGACCTTGGGAGAGTCGGGTATACCGCCGGCTAGCCGTTGGCATTTATTTTGAGAAGTTGTTGTTTTTGTTTTGAAAATCCCACGTGAAAACTCTTTTGATGGTCGTGTGGTCACGGTTACATTCCGTGTTAGGCATTTAAATGTATTTTCTTATCGTTATGTAAAAAGTTTCAAATTCTACCGTATTTTTGGGATTTGAAAATTGGTAAATCTCTTATGATTATTGTGAATTTATATTTCCTTTTACGTGTTAGTTTTTGGGTCGTTACAGTAATCGTGTCTATCCATTTAAGACCTAATTATTAATCGTGTCTAATTGGGTCTAAATCGTGTTTGCGGGTTTGTGCCGTGTTCACCCGTTATTTAATCGTGTTAATTGTGTCCGACCCGGTTAGACCCAGACCCATTAAGGGAGGACCGAAACCCACTTAAGTCGCGTCGTGTTCGTGTCGTGTCTCGTGTTTGGACCGAGATTGTCGGCCCTATTTTCGATACTTTTCCGATAGACGAGATAGTCGCTTTGTAATTAATGACCCCTCGATAATTTATTTATATCCCGTCTTGCGATTTGAATTCACTCCCATCATTGCATTATCCAATTTGTAATTGGAATACTTGTGTTTGATTTCTTAGTGGCCATTTAGTTTGAAATTGACTCCTTAAACTGCAAATTGCACCGTGAGTTCCCGAACTTTAAAAAATTATAAAATTGGCACAATTTAGAAAAATGACCTTTTTGGGTTGTGATCAATTTTTAAGGTTATAATATGATATATAATCATATAATTAACCTTAGTTCAAATTTGAGACCATTCTGAGTTAAAACGAAGCGAAACGGCTTGAACTCGAAAAATCGGGATAAACCATGTAAACACGGTTAAAAAAAGAAAATGAGCTCGGAACGACCACTTATAATTTAATATTTGACTTCTAAACAGTACTTTAGAAGTTTCTAGTGACATAGTTAAGTCTCGGGTTAAACGAAATTCGAATCAGGTTAAAACCCCGACCGATGGCTCAAAAAGGGGACGCTTAGGTCTCTTCGTGTGAAACGGGCCTCGGGAAAGGTTGCCGACCCCTCGGGCCAGCCCATAACCATCCCTTAATAAGCCTTAGTGGGCTTGGATAGCTAATAAATAATCCTAGGCCCAAAATCAAAGTGAAAACCGTAGGCCCAAGGTGTTGATGAATGATTGAGTGCTTGAATGAACTTAGGGTGTAAGTGGTGAGTCAATGAAATAAATCCAAGGATTTTTTCATTGGTGGCACATTTAAACCTACCAATCAGAACATGGTCATTATGGGCGCTATTTTTGAAGAGAGAAAAGGAAAAATGAAAAGTTTTAGCCTTATTACTCTTATTAAATCCTAACCATTGGATTTGAATCCCTTAACCACCAAGTTTGTATCAAGGGCCAAGATTGATTTGATTTACCAATTAAATGATAACCAAGGAGGAAGAAGAGTGTGCCACGGTTTTTGAGAGGAAAGAAAGAAAGAGAATTAGTGAAAAAGTAATGGGAATTAGTAATGCGAAGATGAAAAGACAAGGGTTCCAAGTGCTTGTCTTAACACCAACCGTTGGTTTAAGATTTTCTTCCCAATCAAGGGTCAAGATAAGTCATGGTGGTGAGGTATAATACATGAACCAAATTTTAATGCAAAGTGTGTCAATCCCGGAAAATTCAATTACGCTTCGTAGGGCAAAACGGTAATTTTTTTTAAAGTTTATCGGAAATGTCTCTAAGGCGATTATAATTACTTATTTTGAGTAATGAATGCCGTAAATGAACTTTGAACGGTTGAAATTGTTCAACGGCCCGAGTTTTCAAACAGTGCCCATAACTTTCAAAAATTGCACTTTTGGCCCAAAAATAAAAGTGCTCAAAATAAGTCATGAATTAGTCTTTTGAGACCTAATATCATAGTTATTGATGTTTCTAAAGTCATTTTGAAAGTTTGAGGTCATTCTGATGCCTATTTAGGGAAATTTCGGCGAAATATCACCTTTTCGGTGTTAAGCGGGAAAACTCCGAAAAAATAGCAAACGGGTTCGTAAAATTCTAAAAATTTCTATTATAGCTTATTTTAGTATATATTAGTGGAATATAATCAGAGTTTTCCAAATAGAGCCTTAAAAATTATAGTTCTAAAGAGAGGGACCAAAACGCAATAAAACGTGTTAGTCGGGGGCAAAATGGGAATTTTGACTTTAGGGAGAGCAAGGGCTGAAGCTAGCTCGAATTTTCTGCATGTGAAGGTTGAGTTGTCAACCATTAAGCCCTAAGTTGACTCCATTTTCGGAGTCACCATGCATGAGAATTAAGTGACAAATGGCTTGATTTTTAGTTAAAAACTAGGCTAGCTTTGGTGAAAACAAGTGGTAGTGTGTAAATCCTCATTCACTTCAGCCAAAATCCGACCTCCAAGCAGAAAAGAGAGAGAGGAGAGTAGAGAAAAATAAAGAAAGGAAAAGAGAGAAAGAAGAAGAAAGAAAGAAGAAAAATAAAATAAAATAAAAAAGAGAGAGAGAGAAGAAAGACATGAGTTATTCTTGAAGTTCAAGCTTACTATTGGTAAGAAAACAATACCTCCTCTCTTTTCTTCATCTACTTAGCTCCATGTTAGGAGATTTTGGGATATTGTTTATTAAAGAAATGATATGATTATATGATAGAGTTTCTTAATTAGAGTACATGTTTATAATTGTTTGATCAAGAACTTGATTTAGCTTGATGTTCAATGTTTAGTTTGTATTTATAGTTGATGTAGAATGAAAAAAGATGACAAATTCTTAGACTTTTGTTTTATGGTTGCATGCATGAGAGTTTTAAAGAAAGTTGATAAAGAATGTGTTTAAACAATACTTAGAGTAAAATCTCGACCAGTTTCTGTACACGTTAAATTCTGACAAGGTAACGACATGCATTGTTATATTTCCTATTTTTACCTAAAACTAGAGTCTTGTAGATTTCTATACGAAGAAGAATCACATCAAAATGATTTTTCTAGAATTATTTAGAATTTCTCAAAGTTAGACTTAGAATCTGCCTTAGAAACTAGATGTAATTTATTTAATCGTATTTTCGAGTATGTTATGTCAGGATCATGATATAAACTATATTTTATCCTTAAACTAGATTCTTTTATCTTTTTACAGAAAAATGAATCACATAAAAAGGATTTTTCTAGAATTAAGTAGAAATATTCAAAGTTAGGTCCAGAATCTGCCTTGTATAGAGAAAAGAATCTGGAGATCCTATATTTCGGGCTGTTTTTGAAAAACACAAAAGAGTAAAAACCATGCAAGCAACCACTGTATTGAAAGATCTTTAAATTTAATTTCAAATGCAATCAGTTTTGTAATTTTTGAATGCTTGATGAATATCTTACGAATATTCTCGTAACGGTCGACGAAACTGAAAAATACACAGTTTTATAGTCAAATTAGGAAAATAAAATATTGTTTAGTTAGAGATGTGTGATTTTCTTAATCTAGCAAGTCACTAAGTTCTAAGGATCTAGTGTAAAGATTTTTTATTTTTTTCAAGGAAAACTTTGCTTAAAATCAAAGTTTAAAATCTAACTAAATAGGTTTTTTTTAAGGGAATAGTAACCGTTACGGGCTCGGAAGCTTCAAAGACAAGATCAAGACAACCGAATCCCCGATTCGGCAACTGTAAGTGGAATCGGCACCGACGACACAAGAACGAAGATGTTTTGCTCATGATTGTTATTGTGTATTTTATGCCTCGGATTGTAATAATTAATTATCGTCTTGTTTATGTTTTCTTGATATGCTTGATTGTCCGACGATAATTAGATACTAGGCCGAACCCGGGTAAAGATGAAAAGTTTACAACAGATAATGGGTCCAACGCCCTCGTTAATTAAAAAGTTAGATGGGTTTTACCCGCTTAAGCTAACTGAAAATGAATGAGATGCCCCGGACCCGATATTATGATAATTGCTTGGAGTTATGAATGTGGATTAAATATAAGGTTTTAATGCTAAGGCCCGCTCGTGTAGAGCGGGTAAATCTCCGAAAGGACTTTATGTCCCTCGTGAAATAATAAACCACTTGAAGAATGATTACGTGAATAAAACTGCATAAAACGTGAAATTATCGATGGCACCGCCAGATACTCCCGATGGCTGACGGTGGTACGTCCCGGGCATATGTGTTTGCGGTGAGTTGTCCCCAAGACCTATGGAGTTTATGGTCGGGAATTCGGCCCATTCCCGACTGGCGCCTTATGATTGCAGTGGCCATTAGCGGATCCCAGATAAATCTAAATAATGTCAAGAATCTGGATTGAACCAGCTGAGACAAATATAGAAGCATCAAGAATCTGGATTGAACCAGCTGAGATGTAAACTTAATTAAGAAAGAAAGATAATGTATGTACAATGGTATTTATATTAAGTGTAAGGGTCTACTGGTATGAGACAGTTAGATCCTATTTGTATGTTGCATAATGATATGTTTTCACGTGCATTATGAATAGGGTAGATAGACTTCCACTTACTGAGTAAAATCTCATTAGGTGTTTCTTGTGTTGTAGACACAGGTAAGCGACCGAAAATGGAGTAAGACGGCGGATGAAAGTCGAGAGAGTCGGTGAATGTACATATGGACCTGACCTGTGAATGGCATAGAATGCCGGCACCCAGCATATTTAAGTTATTTTGATTTTCTTGACAGAAAGAGAAAAGTTTTAATTCCGCCGTATTTTTGGACATTAATTATGTATTATGTCTTTTAAAGTCTTACAATGGTCATGACCATATTGTATAATTATTATTTTCCCATCTTTGAATTTATAATATTCTAAAATGATATATAAGCATGGTTTATGAACGGAAAAAGGGTCGCGGCCCGTTCCGGGCGGGTCATGACAAAGTGGAAGAGGGGCACGTCAACAAAGGGAAGAGAGAGAAGGAAGTTACATAATCTAATGTCTCAAAAAGTGTAAAAACAATCATGATAGAGTGTGGAAGATGGAAAGGCAATGAACTTTATGCACATGATTAATAGCAACTCTTAGATCAAATAGTGAGAATTAGATGACCATTTCGGCCAAGAAGGAAGAAAGCCGAAGGACACTCAAAGAAATCCGAAAGCTAGGTATAACCTCTAACCCTTGAGCGACGTGAGGACTTTGTATATTTCCTTAAGCTCCTTAGGTTAACCATGGATGTATGTATATAGGTTTGAGTTATAAGTGTTGCATGGCCTCTATATGGTTAAGTTTGCCAAACACAAGTGTAAGTAAGCTAGATAGACTAGCTTCTGGATATTTCAACTTGTGTTCGGTTGTGTTTGTTTGTTTGGTTTGCTTGCATCCCTAGGGTTCGAATCCTTTGTGACCATGACCCTTCACTTTTTAGTTTAATCTTTTGATTGCTTGCATGGCTGCCTAGATGTTTTTAAAATGTAAAAATATTTTCAAAATCGCCATGCACACGACGGTTTCCAACGAACCTAAGTGTAACTGTTCAAAAGATAAAATTTGGTAAACTTCATCTAAAAAAATTTGAATTATTATGTATTGTTTGATTCAATAATTGAAGGTTTAGTTACTATTTTTAATTACTTTTTATATTATAAATCAAATGGAAACCGAAAAGACACGATGAAACGAGTGTCTTGGTTAAAACCCGTGAAAACAGTTCGAAAGCGCTTTGCTTGAGAATCGTTTTCGCGCGAGATTAGTGATTAGATGAAAGGTTTCAACAAGGAGTGAGAAATCTCCTTAGAACCCCGAAGCAACTCATCTTATTATTAATAATCTTTGAAGCCCAAAACTTGTTGGGCCAAACTGTTTGAAATTATGAAGGCTATTTTGGGCCTTTAATTTGTTGGAATCCCAAACCATTAGTGAGCCTAACAACAAGGAAGCTGTGAAGGCCATTTTGGGCCTTGTTCTAGCCCTAAGCCCAAATTACCCGTTTGGGCCTCGAAAGTGGCTAAGGCCCATATGTATTGAAGTCAAATGTGTAAGAAGGCCTTGAACCAAATAGTATACTACTTAAAATGGCCCAATCAAAGTAAGTCATTAGAAAGGCCATCTAGTTAAGAATTAGATTTATCCTAAGCTCATACGGACCTTGAATAGTCCAAAGATTTCAAAAGACGAGGGACCGTCTAAGAAAGTTTAAAATGAAAACCCGAGCACTTAGGAATTAACTCTTAATAGTTTGCTCTCGTGTTTACGATACGGGCAAACTAACGAAACCATGTCTTCTGTTAAAGGATAATGAGACAAAAAGGTGGTCGGAGCTTAGAACAAGTTCCCAAAAAGACCTCGGAACCACCGTAATGCCTACAATGATAAGTGGCAATGCACCTACAGTATCGAGTATATGTGTAAATGGTTTACTAGGGTTACATTAGTGATTTATTATTAAATGCTGTGTAACTCCTATGATTTGTGTTGTGTAGTGCTTAAACTATAAGAGCCGAAGAAGAACCCTAGCTCTTTCAAATCACGGATAAAGCGTATGTAACTAGAAATGGTCTAATCTTTAGGCTAGATTTTCATAAGCCTCAACAAAAGAGAAAAAGCTGTAAATAAGACATATTGGTATGAGTTTGCTCGCATACAATCTCCATCGAGTTTTCTAACTCAGGTGTGAGAAGGATGTCGGCATTACGACGTGTTTCCATACTACTAAATAAAAAGAAACAGCATAATGTAAAAGGAAAGAGGCATGGAACCGCCGTTATTAAACTAAGGCTGTGAGTATAAAAGGTTAAAACATTAACTACTAAGGAGTGAGTAATTCTTTAAAGAACCTTGAAATGAGCGTGACATCGATCATTAGATCAATAGAACATTGTGATACTAACGGCATAGCCGGGTTCTTACCCATGCACTGTGCCTCACGGACTGTGATCCGTCACAATAATCTTGTAGGAAAACATACCCTGTCTATTGTATGTTTGCTGTGAACCCCTCAAATGACTAAATCAAGGGTCTCGTACCCAAACGCAAGAGGCCTAAGTGTGGAACTCGTGAGTAGTCCATTAGTGTGTTATCTTCAAAGATAAATAATTCTAAACAAAATCCAAGACCTCTCGCAATGTCTCTTAACAAGTTTTAACGAGGGGATAAACAACGAAGAAATCCCAGTCTGCTGTGTGATCAGACATGGGGGTTCAAAAATACTTGTCATTCCAGCTTGTTGTGTGAGCGGACAAGGGAATGGTTATCAAACTTATTGTCCCGATTCCTCGACAACGAGATGGATAGACAAGAATTTTAAACAAGCCCCAATCCTCTAATAGGATTCGATAAGAGGTAAATGAATTCAATCTAAATGTTGAAACAACTAAAAGTCGATGGTACCGCCTGGCTCCAAATGAAGAGAAAGCTCTAACTCTGAGAGAAAGAGCCCCACACCCTGAGGGTGAGCGCATTCCTCACAGAAAACCGGCCAGTTGAGTTTGAGATGAAGTCCGAAGGACTGCCAGGAGATAGGTCGTTTCCCCACTTGCGCACTAGAGAAATCGCGGTGACCATCAATGGATCCTAGACTTGAAAAAGATTTCGAGCTCGTGCAAATAAATAAATAACGAAATGCTTACTGTGTGAAACCATTAAGTCCGGAGAGAGTCTAACAAGACAAATCCTCTAGAAGGAATATAAAGAAGCATGGTGGGACCATAACCGATCATGAGGCCTTGTAGTTACGAGGAGCAATGTTGTGTGCAAGAGACTCGCTAGTGAAACCGAGTTGTCTCCTCAAAGCAAGGCGAATCAGGGGTATTATGCGAGTATGCGTAGTGCAACGAGATCGATGTACCTCGCGTAGGAAGCTCGGGTGTGTGAACCAAGTACAGAGTGCTCAGTTGTGAAAAAGTGAGAATTGAGATACATGGGATTACACGAGGGTAACAGGTCAACTTTGTTACATTTACTGTATAAAGGGTGTTAGTCGGTTTGGGACGGCTAACCCCTTTCTGTGTGGATGTTGTAATATTTGGATTTGTGATGCATATCATTTGGGGTAGACTAGTTCATCCTTACTGAGTTTATCAACTCATAGGTTTCTCGGTGTTATAGGTAAGAAGCCAGTGAAGATGGACGAATAGGAGCTGACAGAGATGATGTGTGTGGTATACGTTGAAGATGAATAATCGTGGTAATATTTTTTGCACTTTAATTATATTATATATAATCTATGTTTTTTATGACGGGACAAGATTCCGAGAGCTTTAAGACTTAGTTTTGTAATATTATAATGGCAATAGACTCCATGTGAGTCATATCCTTTTTTGAGATCGGGATGTGATCCCGAGGACTCCTAAAAGTATAAGTATGTATTATTATGGCATCAACTATGCTCCAACAACCTTATCACGTTATAAGTATTATCTACGTTCAAGACTTCCGCATTTAAAAAATATATATATATATACACACACACACATTGAATTTTCACTTTCAAAGTTTCAAAAGAGTTTACAAGAGTATGAAAAGGAGTTTGTACTCTCCTGTCGCGACCACAGCCGAGTCGGCAGATCGTGACTTGCATAATAATTTATATCCCAAGTGGTGCGCTCTCTTTATTTCAACTTTATATTTGTAGTGTAAATTTGTGGTATAAATTATAAATACAACACACATATGGTATATATTATCATTGTGCTAAGAATGGGACATTCCTCAAAATCCTTCCTTTTTTTTTAAACGGGGAGACGTGGTGGCTCATAATTTGGTAGACCATTAGCTCTATAATATTCCTTTATTGAAGTTTAGAGCTATGGTACCATATAAAAGTTTCAAATAATGTATGTCATTTTGATAAGTGCACGAAAGTAGTGTATTTTTAAAGTGCTTAAATGTGTAAATTTATTAGAAATATTTAAAACATAAATAAATATTTTTATGATTTTTAGTGGTTATAATTTTATTGAAAATATATTTTTTATATCTTTTAATTCTATAAATATTAATTTTTGTTTAATTCAATTTTTAAGATTGTAAATTAAAGAGACACAAACACAAAAGGAAAGAAAAGAATAGAAAGCCAAGAAAAATCCTAAAAGTTCTCATTAAATCCAACTTCTCTTCAGCAGCCCATGGGTCATGTACATGGATCAACCATGGGCTCCACGGATTATGCATGCGGGGGATTTTGAGAGAAGAGAAGGGAGAATTTTAAACTAAAGTCATTCTTGATGTCACTTAATAATCAACACTCGCTATGTTTATAGTGTAAATTTTGGGATATAAATTAAAAGTTCACATACATGGAGCATAGATTATCATTGTAACAAGAATGAGGCATTCCTCAAAATCTCCCTTTTGGCACAATAATATTCTATACTCTATGTGTGTTGCACTTTTAATTTATGCCCTAAATTTTATACCACAAACATAGAGTGAAAACAAAAGGTGTTCACTATTTAGGGCATAGATTATTAAGTGGCGTTAAGAATGAGGGTAAATTTTACTTTTGCTCCCTGTACTTTGAGTGTCGTTTCACTTTGGTCCTTATACTTAAAAATATGTCATTCACCGTCCTTAAACTACAAAAATATATCGAAATGGTCCTTCCGTTTGAGTTCCGTCAATCTAGTGACGGAAAAAGAACACATGTCAAAAGAAGAAGTTAATACATGTATATACATATATAAAATTACATTACTACTCCTAAAAATATTTTATACTCAATATTAAATCTTTTTCCTATTTTTATTTTACTTTAATTTTAATAAAACTAGAATTAAAAAAAAAGCAAAAAAACTATCATCAACGCCTTCTCTCATCAGTCTCTCTCAATCTCCTCTCTTATCAATATCTCTTTAGCATGTGTTTGGAACCCTGAAAAAGTGATGGAAAGGAAAAAAAAAAGTGAAGAAAATTCTTTTATAGGAAAACTAATTTTTCCTTCATATTTTTCTTTGTTTAGATGTTAAAGAAAAAATATGAGAAAAAAAATGTTTTTTTTTCTTTTTGTATCGTTTTCACTTTTTTTTTCATTAATTATTTATCTTGTATTAAGAACACACACGAGGTTTTCGATGATATACACAAACTGTTAGAATGTTGCCCTAGAAATTAGGTTTTTTGTAATATTTTTGTAATATTATCTTTTGCTGATTAATAAAATGAGTAGATATTTTAATTACAAGTTTGGAGTTTTATTTTGTATAAATATTCATTAATTATCCAAAATGTGTTATGAAACTAAATTTTGATACTTATAAGTGTTTTATGAAATATCCAAAATAATTTAGTTAACACGTTTAAACAAATAGTCGGTGATTGATCAAGACTGGATAGCTTGATTCGAAATCACATACGTGGAACACTGTTAGTGTAGTGACAGTCAGTGGGAGTGTTCTGTATAGTTAGACTATACACGACTCGGACCGACTCGACACGAAGCTTTGTTTAAGAACCGTTACAATGCTCGTGGCGAAGTCAAAAGATGGTCATATGAGAATTGAGCTCAATCCTGAGTGGCCATAGACTCGTAGGTCACGTCTACGAGTTTTTTGATTTGTTCGTTAGGTACTACTTTCGTAATGGAAACGAATACTTGCATTTTGAGAACTTAGAACGGGATCGTTGAGGAATGGGGTATTCACAAATATTGAATCCAGCTTCTAATTATAACGGGAGTTAATATTGGTTCCCTTAAGTGTCGATTCTGGAATTGAATGATTGTGCGCACATTCACGATTATGTCGTGAATGAATCATTCACTATTGAAATGAAGGTGCTTAAGGAATAAGAAACGACCCGAGCGGTATAACGGTAAATTCACCACTCGAGACGTAAATCAATCAGTGAACACTCGTTGAGTAAATTATTCTGATAATTTCGAGAGTGCAATTATGGGTTTTTAGTGAATAACCTTGGAATTAATAAATTAGAATTTTGATTAAAGAGCTTTAGTCATTTTTCTAAATTTATTGGAGCTCGAAATATCAGGTCCATGGTCCCCGGACAGACATCGTAAAAATCAATAGAGAAAACTATATAATATAATTAATATTGATTAATTATATTATCTCACGATATAAATATAAATTAATTCTTATTATTTATTTATAGGTTAAATAAATAATTATAAGATTTAATTTAAATGATATTTTGGTGGTAATTAATAATTTCCCACCACTACACATCATGGGCGATTTTTTAGTGGAAAATAAAAAGAATTTTATTTTTATTACAATTATTGAAGTGTTAAATAATTGTCTTCCTTTTAATCAGAACATGAAAAAGTCACGTGCGATTTTTTCTCTGAGTTAGGTGCCAATTACAAAGTTTATTTATCCCTTGGATTAATTAATTATTTATTAAATCAAGTGGATAAATATTAAAGATTTGAATTAGATTTAAATCTTATAATATCTTTATTAAATCAATTAAAGATAATTATGAGATAATTATCTAAAAGAAAATAATTTTAAGTTAAAGATATTTCCTGTTAGTTATCAGAGGACTTTTTCTCAGAGGAAAAAGTCCTTGTTGGCACAAATTAGAAGGTGAATGGGCTACAATTTAGCCCACTTCTCTCTCACCTATCTCTCTGTTTAAATACTTTCTCCTAGAAAAAATTTTACGTACAATTTTTCAGAGAGTCGGAAAAAATTTTACGTAAAATTTTTAGAGTCTTCAAAAAAGAAAAAAGCAGAGAGTTTTCTCCAAAGAGGAAAACCCTAAAAAATTCGCCCAACCCCTACAGTAGAGCAAGATTCATTTTTTCTTCTCTTCTATTTTATGAGACTCAACAGAAAAGCCCACCTTTTTGTCTCTATTATTTTGGAGGATGTTTCGGAAGGCTGTGGTGTCGAATCTCTCAACTCCTTTAAGCCGATTCTAAATCACAAAGCTTGGAAGGTTTTAAAATCGCTTGGACTTTTTTGGTGGACTCGTTATTAGACCAAATTTCGACTTGGTATAAATCCTTTTAAACCCTAATTCTATTTATGTTAATTTTATGAGATAAAATTGTGTCATGATTGAATTAGGTTGTTAGATTAATTTTCTTGAACATGAAATTTGATCTTTTGATTTTATGCTCAAATCAATATGTGATATATGATGTTTGTGTTTATTTCAATTAGATTGAATTAGAAACATGAAATTTTTGTTATATACGCTTCCGCAATTGCATAGAAATCCATCAATTGGTATCAGAGCCATAGGTTATATTTCATGTTCATGTTCTTGTTTGAATGAGATTCAATACTTGCATTTGAATGGTACAATAATTGAAAATCATGTTGATGAGTTTTTATTTTTTATTTTTTCAATTGTTAAAAGAATGGATCTTAGAATTGGTTGTTAATTTTATGGTCTCTTTGGTTTAGAATTAATGTTTGCCCTAAAATGGGTTAGGATTTTTTGTAAATTTTTCCATTGAATTTTCTTTCAGTAAAGTTCTGTATATTTTTGTAAATCATCTTCTCAACAGCAACGGCGACGACAACGGCGAAGGCGGTGGTGACGGCTCGACGAATTGGGGCCGAAACCCTAGGGTTTGACCCTAGGGTGGCCGGCCTCTATATTAGCGCAAATCCCTGGGGGTAACTCTAAGGAGGCCCGCCCAGTAGGGTTGGCGCAAAACCGTAGGGTTAGACCCTAGGGAGGCGCAACTCAATGAATCCCAATCCTAATAATAAGCATAGTTGAAAACAAAATCCTATCAAAATTTGACTATAAACAAACCAAGAAAGCAAAATTTCCAAAACTATACCATAATTGGCACAAAGTTCCAAAATTCAGGCAAGAAAACAAAAAAAAAATCACGTGGTTGTGCTCCTTAAGGATTCGCCATTGAAAAGAAGAAAATCAAAACGAAGAAAAAGCCCAGGCACTAACGTAGCGAGGCCGTCCTCAAGGATGCTTTGTTCCTCGGCGGTCCAGTCCATGGAGATGTCGGGGTTGTGCTTCATGGCCGAGGAAGCGCCGGAGCTCTCCAGAGCCGATGCCGGTATAGCTGAAGTCCCGTTCGCCGCGGCGTTGAACGATGACGTTGCGTGGCTCGCCTCCTGATGGTTTCCCGATGGATTCGCCATTGAATTTCCTCAGCCAAAAATCATAACACCGAATTCGCTCCTCGGAATCTCCGAATTGGCAATTGGTTCCCGCCAATTCCAATATCAAACCCAAAAACCCTCTCAGAACGGAGGTTGGATGACAGAGAGGCGGTGACCAGCGAGGCGGTGCTAGCTCGTTGGGCTCTGTAAAACTCGAAGAAGGACCGGCGAGGCTGGCGGTGGATGCTTGGCGAGACGGCGGTGGAGATGAGAGAGGAGAGAGAGAAGACGCTAGGGTTTTATTTTTCAGAGGATTTGTCGAGAGAGAGAGAAAAACTTTTCCTCTGGTTTTAAAAATGAAATTTAAATCCTCAAACTCTTTTAAAAAATTACCATACTTTTTCTGTTATTTTTTTTTTCTCCTCAAAATAGAGTTCCAAACACAATAAAACAATTTTCTTCACTTTTTTTTTTTGCCTTTCCCTCACTTTTTCAAGGTTCCAAACAAACACTTAGTCTTTCCTATTTCTCTCGATCTCTCTCTCGCATGACTCTCAATCGGGGCTCAGATTTATCTTTGAATGGTTAGGCTTTGGGTTGCTGACTTGCTATCAAGAGGATGAGGTTGGGCTCGGGTTTGGGGTTTGGGGTTCGTCGTGTGGGTGTTCAAGATTTGTGGTGCAGGGTTCGAGCCTTCTAGGTAAGTCGACAGCGGGGTTTAGATGGCGGGGATCTCGGGGTTCACGAGGAGTTCGATCGTACGGGGATCTCGAATCTCTCATGTTTTTGAGAGACGACAAAGTGAAACTAAAAGATATTACGAAGATATTAGTGGTTCATTTACGATTCTATCCCAACTCCATGGATCACATGCTGGTCACATGATAATTTTCAGTTAAAAAAATAGACAATATTTGGACGGAAGGACTACTTCGAAACATTTTTATAGTTTAGGGACTGCGAACGAGACATTTTTAAGTATAGGAATTAAAGTGAAATATCACCTAAAGTATAGGGAGCATAAGTAAAATTTACCTTAAGAATGATCTTGTTTTGCTATTCCCCTATGCAAAATAATGGCAAGAATAGCCTATTAATAGAACACGAACAATGAGTTTAATTCAGCAATGAGTTCCTTTGCTCTTCCCATCCAAACAAGTGATTTTAACTCTCTCTCATCTCTTCCATCCTTCCACCTCATCACCCCCTCAATTAAGCATACCCTTAGTTACATTATATTCACAAATATTAGTTATTAAATTTTAGGCAATATTAAACAAAATTTATTAAGAAAATTTTATGGGAAATTTATATAAAATTTTATTACACTTTCGCTCCCAGCCTCCGCGCGCCTCTCCCTCACTCTCACGAGCCCACCGCTCGCCCCGACGCCAACCCATATCGCCCAATCGCCGCCTGGCCGGAATTGCGCAGCCACGCAACCCTCGCGATGCCCACTCCTTCGCGGCTAGCCCCGAGCCAAGCTTCACCCATCGCCGGCCACCACAGCGCTGAGCCTGAGCTCTCCCGCGCAAGCGTCACCTGTTGCTGGCCACCAAAGCTCCGGCCACCGTCGCACAACGCTGGCCAGCCCTTCCTGTGCTTTGTCGAGCTCACCTATGCGCCGCAACGCGCTTCCTTGAGCTATTCTTGCTCGAGTTGGTGAGCCTCGTGTTTTTTTATGGTGGTTGTGCATTGCTGGTTATTCGTCGATAAGTTTTGAGCGAAAATCTAGCTTGTTTGCTGCTTGATTTTGGTGAATCGTTATGTCGGATTTGCTGTTATATTGTGGTGTGTGAATAAAAATCTATTTGAGTATGTTGATCATATTATTGTGGATAAAATTGATTAATATTTCATAATTGAGTCTAGCTCGACCTATTTTCAAGTGTGTTGGCGTTGTGAAGATCGTTAATTTGTGCCACTTAGTGCGTTATTTTGGTCATTTGCGATGGAGTTGATTTGAGACGGTGTGAGTTATAGCTTAACAGTTAATTGTCGTGTGGTTGTAAAAATTTATGAAATAATCATTGGTTGGACTTATTCCTTTAATGGTGAAATTTATACTCGCAGAGATTAGTATTTTTGGCAATGTTATTGTTTTGGAAAATCTAATTTTTATTGGAATTGTAATTTGTAAACATATAAGGACAAGGTTAAAATTGTGCCCACTGGCACGCTTTTGATGATTTGTTTATGGTGACTTTTAAAGCGTATTAGTATGTGTTTTTGGATAACGTTTGGTTGGATGAAATTATGCCAAGGCTTGAAGAACTTTGATTATTATTGACTTAAAATATCACGGCAAACGGACGAATTTGAGTTAACATGTTTATTTCGGCTTGGTGTTTTATTATGTTTCGTGGTCGTGTTGAACTTGGTAATTCTAGTGTATTTGAATCATTACCTTAATTGGCAAGAGATTGAGAATTTTCTTAAATTAAGAAAATAAAAAAAACAAAACAAAATTGTGTGATCTTGGGGATTTACTTTTCGCACGAGCCTTGGTTGCATTTGATTGTATTTCTTGTAAACGTGCCCGTTGAGATTAAAACGAGTATCGAGTCATGGGTCCAAGCGTTTCACGTCTTTCTTTTGTTTAAGTTCGAAACTTGATTCGATTTCTTTTATTCTCACAATCGTGCAGGAACGTCAACAAAGCAAGTTCGGGCATACGAAAGTTTACTGTCTTTTACCAAAGGTATAAGCAGGCAGCTAAAGATGATTTTCGATTTAGAGAACCAATGATGACTTAGAAGTTGTATTAATTTCAAATGTATCATTATTATTATCATTTTCTATGTGTGGAATCCGAGCCATCGAGGCTCGGTGTTGAAGTATGATTATGTTTTGAAATTAATTGTGATAGTTGTGACATTGTTGGTGTGATTGTTGTTAAAAAGATTTGTGAACGAAATTAGTTTGGTGTTTGGTTGAAATTAGGTGAAGGCTTCGGCCGGGATATCTGAAAAACGGGAGAAACTCTGTTGGAAAATAATTAGATGCCTAGTAAATCTAAGTCGGAAAATAATTAGATTAAAGAATCAATTTCTTGCCTAGTTAAATAAAACAATATACTCGTTGGCTTTGGGATTGACAGATAAAACTAAGTCACCGACGAACGGGACGAGAATACTTCAAACTTACAATTTGATATGCCGTTTGTCTGCTCTTGGTTAAAGACCTGCTTTGAGTAGTCCATCAATTCTTAGAGCAATTCTTTGAAGTATGTCCAATGGAAAGTGGCTTTTGACCCTATTACTCGCGTGTTGGACAGATTTGTCGCACTATGAGTTTCAAAGGGGGACGCTACTAGGAGAGAGCTGTGAGGACTGAGGCAAGAGGCTAAAGACCTCAGGTAAGTGGATCTCTACTATGGCACGAGTAGACTTTACATTGCTTGAATTAATTGTGCATGTGTTGAGATTATGTTAAGCATACGATGCTTCTAAAATTGTGGCTGTTAAACTGTGTGGATCTCAATTCTCGCTAAGATTGTTAGTACGGACACTTGATCATGTTTGTCTTATTTGTGCAAGGAGCCCGCAGGTATGGGATTGTAGGTTTGTTTATGATTTGTTGTGCTTTCTAGGCGTGTGTTGGTGCGCGTGTTCATTCATATGTTTATCTGTCGGTGGGTATGGGACCACGGACACAAAATTGTTTATATTATTGTTGAGATTTCATTGCAGGTCAAAGAGAAAACTCTAAGAGAAGCCAAGGGGAGCGAAAGCAATGTATGTATACGGGTAGGGCCTGACGGGGCCGCAAGTCATGATTGGTTCCGAAATAGCCCAATGGTGCCACTGATCACATTTTGGGATGGCCCGATAGGCCTCGGGGAGGTCGGCGGACGAGCTTCCTCTGTGGGAATACTTTGATCATTTGGGTAGGGCTCGACGGGGCCGCAATTATGATTTGGTTCCGAAATAGCCTGACGGGGCTATCATCCATGACAGATTTTGGAACTACCCGAGGGACCTCACGGAGGTCAGCGAACCGCTTTCCGGAATAGCCCCAGGGGCCTTGGAGAGGAAAGCCACAGCCCTCCTAATATTTTTGATTTGACGATCCGGATCGGCCCGTTGGGGTGATTGCACAATCAATTCGAAACAGTCCGACAGAACCCGAGTCGTGAAAAGTTTTGGATCGACCCGTAGAGGGTCTAGAATGATAGTAGTTCTACAACGACCCATAGAGGGTCCAGAGTTGTATTAGTTCTAGAACGGCCCGTAGAGGGTCCAAAGTTGCATTAGTTCTAGAACGACCCGTAGAGCGTCCAGAGTTGTATTAGCTCTAGAACAACCTGCAGAAAGATTAGAGTCGCATGAAATTTAGAACGACTCGTAGAGGGTCTGGAACGATGTGAGTTTTATCACGACCCACGATAAGGTCTAGAGGTATGTACGTTCTGTAATGACCCGCGTAGGGGTCAAGATGCGTATCAAGTTCTAGACCGACCCGTAAGAGGTCTAGAATGTTTATAAATTCTAGAACAACCCGCGAATGGGTCTGGATGTGTATTTAATTCTAGAACGACCCGAGAATGGGTCCGGATATGTATTTAATTCTAGAACGACCCGATAATGGGTCCGGATGTGTATTAAATTCTAGAACGACCCGAGAATGGGTCCAGATGTATATTTAACTCTAGAACGACCCGTGAGAGGTCTAAAGAAGGGGTGAGGCTGATGAAATTTATTTATCTAATCTACTTACTGGGCTAATAGCTCACTAGTGTACTCGTGTCGCAGGTAAGATGAAAGAGAACGAAAAGGACGAGGTGAAAACGACGAGGATAGCGAGTGTATACGGTACCGACCTGTAAGACCTTACATGGACTATCAGCTAATCGTTGGAAGGAAAATCTTTTTATTCCTCAATGTTTTGTAAACGTTAAAATTAAATCTATTTTGGTTATGGCGAGGATTGGTGAACCTCATGTTTACTATTAGAAGCTTGATTTTGTAACTTAATTTAAAAAGTTGAAATTTTTCTGTATTTTTCGAAACTAAAACATTGTTTTGAGTTTTGGGTCGTTACACAAGTTCACGTCAAAGGTCCTAATAGTTCTCATAATGAAGTTTGACGAAGATCTGAAGCTTTGATGAATGAAAAGCTACATATAGAAGTTATTATCTCAAAGAAAACAACACAAGCTCGTAATGGCTATCGAACTCGCAATGCTTCCGTGGATTGTGTTCGATTTCTTTTGAGACAAGGTCTCGCATTTCGTGGTCACGATGAATCTGAAGACTCAAGCAATCAAGGTAACTTTCTTGAACTTTTTTGATTTCATGTTGCTCACAAGGAAGACATCAAAGTTGTTGTGGGACAAAATGCTCTAGAAAATATCAAGATAATATCTTGAGATATTCGAAAGGATATTGTGATGGAATTATTAATGATATCGGAGATTCATTGTTCTCGATTTTGGTTGATTAATCTCGTGACATCTAAATGAAAGAGCAAATGGTAGTAGTTTTGCGTTACGTGAATAAAAGAGGGGAAATTTGTTGAACGTTTTATTGGTATTGAGCATGTCACTAGTACCATAGCTCTTTCTTTAAAAGTTGCAGTCGATAACATATTTTGAAGGCACAGATTGAGTATATCAAGATTGTGGGGGCAAGGTTACGATGGGACTAGCATTATGCAAGGTGAGCTCAATGGTCTAAATCTTATTTTGAAGGAAAACTCTTGTTCTTTTTATATTCATTGCTTGGCTCATCAATTTTAGTTATCTCTAGTACATGTGGCTAAGAAGCATATTCAGATTTCATCACTTTTGAGCGTGGTTGGTAGTCTGGTGAATACCGTAGGAGTTTAGCTAAACGTTCGAACATTCTTCAAAATAAGCAATCTGATTTAATTGCACAAGCAATAAAAAATGGTTATACAGCTAATGGACGAGGACTGAATCGGAAAACTTCTCTGAAACATTATGGAGACACACATTGGGGCTCACACTATGGCTCGTTAATTAGTGTGCTTACCATGCTCTCCTCTATAGGTTAGATGATTGTAGAAGATGGAACGTTTTCTGAGCAAAGATGTGAAGCAAACAATTTACGAGTTTCAATCTCATCTTTTGATTTTGTGATTAGTCTCCATTTGATGAGAAATATTTTAGGAGCTACATATGAGTTGCCAAAGGCACTGCAAAGGAAAGATCAAGATATTGTAAACGCCATGAGTTTGCTCAAAGTGTGCAAAACGAGGTTGCAATTGATGCAAGATAATGGGTGGGGTTCTCTTCTTTAAGAAGTCTCTTTATTCTGTTAGGAGCACAACATTGATATTCCCAACAAGGATGATATCTATAAAGCACGAGTTAGGCTCCGCCGGAGAGTACAAGAAGTAACAAATGCACACCAATATCGAGTGGAGATATTTTACTCTGTCATTAATATGCAACTTCAAGGATTAAATGATCGATTCACTGAGATAAACACTGAATTGCTTCTTTGTATTGGTTGTTTGTGTCCAGATGATTCATTTCATGCTTTTGATAAGTATTACCCAAATGATTTTTCTACGACTAAGCTTGAATTCCTTAAGGATCAACTTGAAAACTACATTGTTGATGTATAACAAAGTGTAGATTTTGAATATTTAAAAGGTATCAATGGTCCAGCACAAAAACTGATAGAGATAAAAAAGAATGATGTGTATCCATTAGTTTATCGTTTGTTCACTTTAGCATTGTTTTTCCTAATGCAACAGCTACCTTGGAGAGAGAATTTTCTGCTATGAATATTATGAAAAACAGGTTAAGAAATCGAATTGGAGCAGAATGGATGAGTGATAGCTAGTTGTGTACATTGAGAAAGAATTTTCAGATCGTGTAACGAAAGAAGATATTATGCAACGCTTTCAGAAAATGAAAACTCGTCGTCAGTAATTGTAATATGTTTTATACTTGTTTTAATGTGCTTATCTAGTTTTATTTTTATTTTTGCTAAAAAATGTGTGTTTAGTTATTCTTGAATAATACTGTGATTTAGTTTGTAAGCTTTGTATATTTTGATTATATAGTATTTATTTTAATGAAAAAGTACTTTGGTGTACATCCACACTGAACTTGATTACAAGCTCCGCCAGTGGGTACAGGCGGGGATGATAGTGCTTCACGTCATCGACGACAGCAGGAAAGCCAGGGCCTTCGAGAACGGGGACGGCGACCTTGAATCGGGGAGTATAGGCGGGAATGGCAGCGGGTGCAATCGAAGCAGACGTTGTGAGGATTCAAGGAGGACGGGCGCTAGCTTGGGATTCAGAGAATAGGTTCAAGGAGGGTGTGCGCGTTGACCTTGGGGGGATTGTCGATGTTAGCCTCGGGCCAGGGAAGGCGGGTTTCATTTGGGGTACACAGGAAAGAATGTGAAGGGGCAAAAGAAAATAGCAAAGGATGAGAAATACTCTGATTGGGCGGATACTGCCCTTTCTTATAGCATTAATTCTTTACTGGTTGATGACTAGTTTCTTAATTTTTGAAAAGATAGGCTATTTATTTAAAACATTGATAAAAAAACTAGCTAAATAATGAATAAACCCTTGATAATAATTTTGGGTACGTACACATGTTATTTGTCTACTGTACGACCTTGTTGATCACACGTTCAAGTGGATAGCATGAGCAATTGAATTGGAATAGGTGCCGACTTTGTTTGATAAATTGACCGGGGGGGTTTGATGAATGTCCCTTTTTTGACACGTCAATAATCTATAACCCGTTTGTGTTGCACTTTTAACTTGTACCTCTATTTTTGTCACTATAATAATATAGTCGAATTTAATGTAGCACACTGCTTAGGACATACATTATTAAGTGGTACTTACAATGATTTTTTTTAAAATTCCTTCGGGATCAATTAATAAAGCATTAATTTAAAGAATTATCATCACATTAATTTTACATATGACCTTAAATTATTAGGGCCAGATAAGCAATTAGTCATTTTAAAGGTAAAATTTGAAAGATTTAGCAATAGTTTCATGCAATCAAGGATTTAGCCATAACATGTAACATTTTATGTTACATATAACATATACATATGTGTAAAAAGTATAACATTAAATGCAACGTTAAATGTAACATAAAATATAACACATGTAACATTATATGTAATGTTACACTTTTACATATATATATGTTACATATAACATAAAATATTACATGTTATGGTTAAATCCTTAATTTTAATATTTTAGGGCTAAATCCTAAAAAATTACCCAAAAGTTTGGTTAAATGCGTAAAAAACCCGAATTATTATTATCAAGATTATTTGTTTTTGCAAACTTGTTATGAAATTACTACAATTGTCAATTTTATAGAGTTACATAATTAAGATGGTTGTATGTTACAATAAAATAGTAATACACGTAACTATTTATGTTAATTCTATTTTTTTTTTTAAAACTAAGTTCGTTCTAGTTTAAATTGAAAATTAAATTATTTGAAATGGTAAAACTTTTTCATTTAAATTTTCAATTTAAACTTTTGTTTAGATGAAGCAATATAAATTAAAATCAACTTTAAACTAATGCTTGGATTAGAGTTTAAATGTATATTTGAGTTATAACATTTAAACCCATGTTTATATCAAATGATTCCAAAATGAGTATTTCAAATTAGGGCTGAAAGTAAAAAACCGAAAAACCGAAAATAAAAAAAATCAACTGCACCGAAAAACGATTAACCAAATTTTCGGTTTTTTTTAATAACCGAATTTTTCGGTTCTAAAACCGAAACCGAACCGAATAATCGTTGCGGTTATCGGTTGTACAAAAAATTTTCGGTTATATAACCGAACCGAAACCGATTTTGATACAAATAAGGCACTTGGAATAGTGGTATAGTCTTGTGCCTGAAGTCTTTGTGCCTTTCCCCAACCTAGGTTCGAATCGCACCAGCAGCACATCTTTTGTTTAATTTTTTAAAAAAATAAACTTAAAAGTGCAACCAACATGAGTCGGACTTGAGACCCGAGAGATATAAGACAACACACTCTTCCAGTTTGCCAACGTGACTTTTTGGCATAATTGAGGATTTATCTATATTTAATAACAAAATTATTTCACCAATATATTTCGGTTTAAAACCGAATTAACCAAAACTGACACCGAATATTCGGTTTTGGTTCGGTTCGGTTTTGGTTATTTGAAAATCGGTTTTTGGTTTTAATTTTTCATCAATCGAATATTTCGGTTCGGCGGGATTTTTTGCCAAAAAATGAACCGAACCGACAGATTTTCAACCCTATTTCAAATGATGATTTATCACTTGCCAAATCAAAACGAGTCAGTTTGAATTTAGTCAATTTTAAACTTATATTTCAACAAAATAGTCAACGTTTGCAAGTATTAGCAAATTAGCCATAAGTCCAGCAATGTCAACATGAACAGACGAAAATACCTTCACCACTTTCATCGGTCCACAAAATATCCTCACTGCTCTCTCCTGAGCACAAAAATTCAGATTTTTCGTGCGATTTTTGTTATATGGCCTTTAAATATCTAATAAAATGTCGCATAGAGTCTCAGGACAAGTCTGAAATTTTTTTACAGGTGTTTGATCGAGTCTGAAAATTTGTGATTGGTGTATAAAATTTTAATATAATAAACTAGCTTCTAAAAAGTTAGTCATTAAATTTGTGATATAAGTAATAAAATTTCTGATATGAGAATATATAAAATGAACGACTATTTTACTAATAAAAATAAATATAGACTAGTTGTTAAAAATTAACGTATGACTATTCCTAAAAAACCCAATTAAAACCCACATTTAAATGGTTTCCAAAACTACCTTACAATTTGAAATTCAAAAGAAAATAGATTATGACGTTTAAGATCAGGATTTAAAATGAGCAAGTACAATAGTTTGTAGGTCATTATTAAAAAATTTTCTTAATGAACAATCACTGATTATTTGAATGCTGGATAAAGTCTGAAGTTTAG
Organism: Boehmeria nivea var. tenacissima; assembly: GCA_018132145.1. Lineage (NCBI taxonomy): Eukaryota > Viridiplantae > Streptophyta > Magnoliopsida > Rosales > Urticaceae > Boehmeria > Boehmeria nivea. Next base: position 2,828,470 of record CM030886.1, read on the forward strand.
GTAAGGCTATCAAAATGACAATCAATCACCCTTACATTAGGAAATCAAGGTATTACCTTTCTTGTTAAAAGTAATAAAAACAAAAAGGTGTGAGAAAATAGTAAGGTTGGAGTGGGAGACACTATGTGCATAGGTTGGGGATTCATGATATGTATTGAAAGTGCATCACCGAAAGTGCTTTATATTAATTTTGTTCAGTCTAGTCACATCTTACACAATCTTTTATATTTTGCTACATTTAGCGTTTTCTTTCCCGCTTTGGGTGGTAATCTTTTCTTCTTGATTTAATACTGTTTGTTAGCTAAACGTGAACTTTCTTATTCAGGATACTTGTAGTGAACTGGAGATCCATTATCATCATTAAAGAAACAAATAAATAAATAAATGATTCATTAACGATTTACTCAAAACAATGACTCCAAAGGACAAATACGATTTTTGTACATCATGACCATAACTCATTTTATTCAAATTTCAAACATTAGTTAGAATACGTGATTTTAGCTTCTATATTTACCAATTTTGAAATGATACAATTTTGGATCTTGTCTTTGGAAAATCATTCCTCCCATTCCATTTTATTTTTTCAACTATTTTTTTAATTTTCCTAATCCCTATAAATTTTTTCCCATTTTATTTGTTTTTCTTTTTCAACTATTTTTTAAACTTTCTCAATCTCTATACAATATCATTGAATTCCAATCATTTATACCACCTCAAAATTTGCAAAGTCAAACCATTTTATAATCGTTCCAAAACTATTTTACAAACTATTTTTCAAACCATTTCAAACTATTCCAAATCATTCCAACATAATAAATGAAAAAGGAATGGGAGGGGTTACCAAAAAAGGGGTTTATTCTACCCATCAATAATTCTCATGACATTACAAGCATTTTAATAGAAACATATATGTTGAGAATAACCTTCAGAGTTACTCAATTAACGGCTTGAATCACGCACGAAACGCTCTCTGTAAACGTTATTTGCACCCTCTCGAATGCTTTTTGTGTATAAATGCAAATACATCGTAGGATATGACAAGTCTAAAATCAAATCCGCACCAAAACACTAGTGATAATTTGATTGTAGACAAGATTTGATGTTTGAAAGTTTTTGAATATGTTTCTTGTGTTGCATATGTGTTAGAAACTTTCACACATGTTTTATTGTAAAGGAAAATGGTGTTTTTTCAAGTGAAGAGACACAACTCTTCGTTAAAAAACAGTCAAAAAACGGTTTTAACCGTCGGATACTATTACTGAGCGCCGTGGGACTGTTCATGTCACCCACCGGCGTCGCGGCGCTGTTGCAATATCGCCGCGGCGCTAATGCTCCCATCCAAATTCTTGAGCTCCTGGACATCGCGGCTCCAAGTGGACCGCGGACGCGGCGCTCTTGCTCGAGCCACGTGCCCTAAGTGCCACAAGTGTGCCTAAAGGTGCCAATAGCGCCTTTACAGCCTCACTGCTGATGACCACGCCCTGCCCAATCCTGTTGCTCGCGCGCGCGTCGTGATGCGCCGTACTCAGGCTCAGGCTCGGGCTCGCATTCACTTGCGTGAATGCTCGCCACGTGGGCGAGTGTGTGAGGGTGCCATGTGGCACACTCTTAGCTTACACTTAGTTTACACCCACTAAAGATCTTCTTCCTTATAATGAGCATTTTCTTTTTATAAGTTTCCTAAGTGGGACTCTTTTCTCACACCTCTTTTTCTCTACACACATTAACACATTTAGCTACTTATTGAACAAAAACCCAACAATCCCCCACTTGTTCAATAATAAGTTAATCACACTTCCAAAACAAATAAACAAAGAATGTTAATACAGTTAGGTATCTTTCGATTTTAACCTAGCCTTAGTGAAAGCACCATAAAGCCTTGACAAAATTTCAGGTAGCATAAAAGCTTTGAGCCAGCTATTCCTTGTGACAAGATCGGTGATACATCACACACACTCTTTAGGATTTCGTGTCTACACCACTGGCTTAGCACTGTTAAAAGCCATGTGCTTATCCATTTCATGAACTTTTTCATGAGAGAAACTCCAACTCTCACTTGAGAAGGCACCATCTCAAAGTCCATGTAGTTGAAATTATTACAGTATCTCTATTACGTTACAAATACTTGCCCTCAACGACTTAATTTCATTAAGAGTTAAAAAAAAAGCTCAACCCTCCAACTGTAACTGACAACACTTTTAAATATTCAAGAACATTTAGTGTAGTCACCATTCACTTATCAACGACTTGTTTGTACCCATTGAACCTAAGACTAGTCATTTCCTAGTATTAGGTTAGGTTGCCATCGTTGGTGAACCTTTTACTCAAGGAGTTTAAGTCCCATACCTCTCGAGAACTTCTTCATAAAATCTCTTATAAGCGGTTTTGTGAAAGGATCAGCTAGATTATAGCTTGATCTAACAAAAGTGAGTGAAATTATTTCATCATTGATTAATTTCCTCACATACTCATGTCTGAGACTTATGTGTCTAGACTTCCCGTTGTACACTTCACTGTACGCTCTAGCTAGAGTAGCTTGACTATCACAATGTATCGACACCTTCGACATATTCTTCGAAGACAATGGGTTTTGTTGTAATTGATTTTTCGTCAGCGAATGTAGCTTCGGGGGCGAAGTCTCCGAGGCACATTTTATGCGAACACAAGCCCCCGATTCCAACAGCAAAGTAATGCCATATCATCACAGGAGCTTTCCCCAGACGAAGAATGGACGAGGATTATCGAAGATGATCATCGATTCTACATCCATGATGATAAGAAGGAAAAACACCACCGAAGGTGGTGTCGAGTTTATGACAAGACCCTCGGAGAGGGAATGACGGACAAGAAGGCTGCGGATCCTCGAAGATGATCCACACCAGCGAAGCTAGCCTCAGAGAGGAAGTAAGAACTTCACTCAAGGTGGAGGGCTCGACCTGCGAAGCTGGTGACCCCCGATCGAAGATGAAGTCCACGCGTATTAGTTTAGGTCTTTCTTTTATTCCACTTTTGTAGCCCCGATCGTGGGATATTTTGTAACTAAGCCCGTAAGACTCGCAACTGATATAACCATTGAGATCCCAGTCTTTAGGGAAAAATAACTGCACCATTACTGTGCATTTATTCCGAGATTTGAGGGATCGTAGATGATGCTTTCCTTTTCCTAAACTATCACTCCATGACTATAAAAGGAGAGTGATAGGACGGAAGAGGGGGTTGGTGGGTTTTTACTTGGAATTCCAAAGAAAATAAAATTTACAGTGGACGTAGTTTATTACTCCGGAAGAGGGCCGAACCACTTAAAAAACACTGTCTCTTTCTCTTTTTCCGACCAACAATTATTTTTCATTGCCGCATCACTTTTAGGTGCGGATCTCATCGGTTGTTCAAATTCTACACCAATAGATTAGCGTTAGAAGGAGGGCCCACTGCCCTTTCTTTCCAGTTTTAATTCCAATCTTTTCCAGAAGCTTTTATCGTCCCACTTGATCGGAGATTAATGGCGCCGACGACAAGACTTAATGGAAAAAACCCCTTGATCTCCGAAGAGCAGCTTGAACAGAGGGTGAAGAATATGGAGGAATTCATGGCAAGGATGAGCGGCATGATAGAGACTTTGGTTCGAAACCAAGGTCAGTCGCTGCTCCTCACCAACAGGGAGCAAGCAGATGTGGTCCGGGCGTGGCTCTAGGCGGAGCGAAAGAAGGCTGCAGCTGAGGTGGTTGCTGGAGGCTACACTGTGGCCGACCCCGAGGAAGATTCTACTAATGGGTTAGATGCATATACCCACAACCCCCGTAGCTGCAGGAATACGAAGGTGGGTAAGCCTGCGGCCCTTACCGAAGGTGCGCGGTTGCCGGTGGTTCGAGCCAGAGGCTTGCGACCGGCCCCCGATGCTGATGAAGATTCGGCCCAGTCTGGGTCTATCTTTGACAAACGGGGCGGACTTCCGCGAGAGCTAGCAAGGCATGCTCCTGCACAACGCGGGGAACGCATCGGAGGCGCACGACCCCCGGTGGTAGACCGACTCCGTGATGGGTCAGCTACCATCGCCACCAACAGGCAGACCCTGGGAACCCAGGATTTTTCGCCTGCAGAGATCGAGCGTCTCCGAGGGCTCCTAGACGGGACAGCCCACGATGGTATTCTAGACGAGGATTTTACTCCCCTCACTGAAGACATCCTCAACGCCCTCATCCCTGATCGACTCAGGGTACCGAAGGTAACCCTGTTCGATAGGACCCGGGATACTACTGACCACATGGTGATTTACTCCTCGTGGGCCTGCGTTATATGGCTACTCTCACGCTATCAAGTGCCAACTGTTCGATACCACATTCGCATGCGAAGCACGTAGGTGGTGGTACCGACTTCCAGCCAACTCAATCGCGAGTTGGCAAGATCTGAGGGTGAGGTTCGCTTCCTAATTCTTGGAGGGCCGGAGACACCTTAAGAATCTGGCGTTTCTTGCCCGTGTCAAACAGAAGGACAATGAGACCCTCCAGGCATGGCGAAAGCGATTCACTAAAGCCATTGTGGAGATTAGGCATCTGTCTGATGATGCCCTGCTGCTGGCCGCGAACTTCGCTGTTCGCGATGAAACTTTGTTCGTGTTTTCCATCAATAAGAAACCGCCGCGGACGTAGTCAGATTTTCTGGATCGAGCCAGGATCTACATCAATGCCGAGGTCTTGACTTCGAAGAAGTCCGGGGCCATGAAGGCTTCTCGAGAGAACTCCGAAGGAGACCATTGGAAGGAGAAAAAGAGATCCGGGGAGGACCCCGCAGGAGGAAGTCAGCAGCTTCGCGATGACAAGAAGCATCGCGACTCACGTCCGGGGAATGAGGCGGTCTGAGGTCGTAAGCAATGGCACGACACATACCGCGAGTTTACTGCCTCGAACGAGGAGACCATCGTCAAGTCGTGAAGCGAGGATGACTTCCCACCCCTATTTCCAATAAAGGTAAAGGTCGGGACCCACATAACAGAGAGATTGATAACAAGATCCATATGATCGAGGGCGAGCGAGATCCACATGATCGAGGGCGAAACCCATATAATTATGGGAGGCTCATATCTTGGGGGGCAGATTCAGCGATCGATGAAGAACTATGACCGGGAGGTGCTACAGAAGCCTTCCACAGGTGTTTTTCTTCAATAAGTCTGCGGAGTAGACTATAAACTCAAAAAGTCTGCAGAGTAGACTATAAACTCAAAAAAGTCTACTGAGTAGACTATAAACTCAAAAAAGTCTGCAGAGTAGACTATAAACTCAGTGTATAAAGGAATGAACCGTGAAGCGGATGATTCCTATAAACACTACCCTCGACTGCCTTCTTGCCCGCGAAGAAGGGCCCAAGAAGACAGGGGGCACCCGAGGTACCATAAAGAAATAGGTGCGCCCTATAGGTACTTCGAAGACGTTCGAGGCTAGAGCACATGAGTCCGGAGGGCTTACGTAGAATTTAATCGTTGAAGCTTCCTACCACACAAAGGTTTTTCTTGTCAGGTCTTAACTTGTTCGGGGATTAACTTGGGAAGCATTTGGCTAATTTTCTCCTAGAACCATTCTATACTTCAAAGAAGATAAAAGACCTATGTAAACTTAAAGAGGGAACCCCGAGGTATGAAAAACCTTAGGAAAATTTTGAAAAAATTGGACTAAGTTTGATTACTAAAGCATAAAAGTAAAGTGGCCACACTATATTCAGAAGCTTTGGGGACCGATGCGAATAATAGAGTACTTTTAAATTTCGTCGACTATTAGATTTGACCAAGGTCTACGTTCGGAGAAGGAGCTTGGTTCAGGATAGTCCTTCGAAGAAGGAAGAACCCAAAGTAACTTAGACCATCTTTCGAAGAAAATTATGTTTGAGTTACGATGCAATTAATCGCTTAATTTACTTTAATTATGACTTTAGAGAGGGCATAATTTAGATAAGTTGTGATCGTCGAAGAGGACGCGACTTATGATTACATGATTGATCCTAGAGGGACTCCATTGTGTTAGTCAAAGGCAACAGAGCGAAACAAGTTAGTATTTGAATTTTTTATTTTTTATTATTTGCATCGTGTATTTGTTTTGCAGGTAACAACTATTTGCCCTCATCGAAGATGATCGGTGTTGAAAGTCCCGACCCAGGCGTAGTTTGGGTCAGTGCTGAAGCTGGCAGAGTCAGCTTCGGTGGAACATCTGACTCCGGAGTAGTCAGACCTTCCCGTTCCTCATGAACGGGGTGGTAGAACATGTCGAGCCAGGCGTAGTTTGGGTCGATGTCGAAGCTGGCAAAGTCAGATTTGGTGGAACATCTGACTCCGGAGGAGTTAGATTTTCCCGTTCCTTATGAACGGGGTAGAACGTGCCGACCAAGGCGTTGTTTGAGCCGGTGCCAGAACTGGCGAAGTCGACTTTGGTGGAACATCTGACTCCGGAGGAGTTAGACCTTCCAGTTCCTTATGAACGGGGTGGAACGTGTCGAACCAGGCATAGTTTGGGCCGGTGCTGGAGCGGGCGAAGTCGGCTTTGATAAAACATTTGACTCCGAAGGAGTCAGACATTCCTGTTCCTCTGCAAAGAAATCCTCCTTGACCAGATAAGGATCTTCTATCGAGGCAACAAGAGGATTCGGCATAGTCGAGGAATCACCTTCGTGGATGCTCCCGAGCAACGTTATCATAAGAGCCTCCCTTGGGAACTGTCATCGAGGGGGCCTCCGGGTAGCACCTAAGTCGTCTCAGACTCAGGGATCACCCGAGCCTGGGTAGTCGGAACGTCCTCTCTCCCGTAGGGAAAGGGATCCGATAGAGCTACCTTCGTAGAAGCTGACTCCAACTCCTTTGTCTCCGTCTTCTTCTTCTTCTTCCTCTTCACAAGCTCTGGAAAAGACTCGACCTCGACGTCCTCCATAGGAATTGGAGTGGGTATAACGCGGGCTTAGGCGGAGCTGGCCTCTTCGAAGAAGAGGTAGCCTCCATCTTTTTTGAAGCCCCAGAGGAAGAAAACTTCTTCGTAGAGGAAGCAACACACCCTTCGGCCACGATCGAAGGCGCCTTGATCTTGAACTTGGGTTTCTTCGAGGCTGGCATATAAGGACGTGTGCAGCCTCGAGGCCGGCAACGAAGAAGACGGAAAACAGAAGAATAAAAATTCCAAGTATGGAGCTCCCAAGGACGTTATAGTTCCTCGGAGACACTCTGGGCTCCCGTGACGGAAATGAAGGGTCATGGATTTTCGGAGAAAATCTTATCGTAACCCAGCGTCAGCAAATCTAGTCGAACGGAGGGAATCTCCCGAAAAGTGTCAGAACATCAAGGAAGAAATCCTAAAAGGCACGATTTGTACCTTCGGGATTGGGAGGCAGATGTTGTAAGTGATTTTTCATCAGCGAATGTAGCTTCGGCGGCGAAGTCTCCGAGGCATATTTTATGCGAACATAAGCCTCCGATTCCAACAGCAAAGTAATGCCACGTCATCACAGGAGCTTCCTCCGGACGAAAGATGGACGATGATTGTCGAAGATGATCCTCGATTCTACACCTGCGATGATAAGAAGGAAAAACACCACCGAATATGGTGTCGAGTTTATGACAAGACCCTCGGAGAGGGAATGACGAAAAGAAGGCCGCATATCCTCGAAGATGATCCATACCCGCGAAGCTAGCCTCGGAGAGGAAGTAAGAACTTCACTCAAGACGGAGGGCTCGACCCGCAAAGCTGGTGACCCCCGATCTAAGATGAAGTCTACGCGTGTTAGTTTAGGTCTTTTTTTTGTTCCGCTTTTCAAGCCCCGATTGTGGGATATTTTGTAACTAAGCCCGTAAGACTCACGATTGATATAACCGTTCAGATCCGAGTCTTTAGAGAAAAATAACCACATCATGACTGTGCATTTAATTTATTAATTATTCCCGAGATTTGAGGGATCGTGGATGATGCTTTCCTTCTCCTGAACTGTCACTCCATGACTATAAAAAGAGAGTAATAAGACGGAAGAGAGGGTTGTTAGGTTTTTACTTAGAATTCCAAAGAACAAAATAAAATTTACAGTGGACGTAGGTTATTACTCCGGAGGAGGGCCGGACCACTTAAAAAACTCTGTCTTTTTCTTTTTTTCTAACTAAAAATTATTTTTCATTGCCGCATCACTTTCAGAGGTGCGGATCTCATCGTTGGTTCAAATTCTACACCAACATGATTTCCATTAGAAGATCCCTTAACCACTCAGCCTCTTGTCTCGCTAAAGCCAGAGCCACAAACTCTGATTCCATGGTTGAATGTGTTATACATGTTTGTTGCTTGGATTTTCAAGAAATTGCTCCACCCACAAGTGTAAACACCCAACATGTGGTAGATTTATTATCTCCCATACTCAATATCGAACTCGCGTCGGTATATCCTTATAATAACGCAAAAAATTTTGAATAATGGAGACCAAGATCTTTGGTTTTTATTAGATAACTAAAAACCCTACCAATGGCCTTCCAATGTTCAACACTTGGATTGCTAGTAAACCTACTTAGCTTACTAACTGCGAATGCTACATCAGGCCTAGTGCATTGCATCAAATACATTAGACAACCTATAGCACTTGCATATTCAAGTTGAGCCACAACTCGTCCATTATTCTTTTCAAGTTTAAGACTTGGATCAAACGGGGTATTGAACTCTTTGAATTTTAAATGTTTGAACTTGTCTAACACTTTCTCAACATAGTGTGATTGACAAAGCTCATAACCCCCACTATTTTGTTTCACTTTAATACCCAAAATAGTATCTACTTGTCCAAGGTCTTTCATCTTAAAAGCGAGCTTAGAAACCTCTTCGTTTCTAAGTATGCCGTTCATCTCATTGCTAATGATCAATATACCATCAACATAAAGACACACATAAATGACAATATTACCATACACATTTGTATACAAACATCTATCAGATCCGTTAAGAACAAATCCATTGGAAGTATGACGGTGTCAAACTTTTCATGCCATTGTTTAGGTACTTGTTTCAATCCATACAATGATTTAACAAGCTTACATACCTTAGGTTCATTTTCTGTTGGAACAAAACCTTCTAGTTGTTCCACGTAGATCTCCTCATCGAGATCTCCATTTAAGAATACTGTTTTGACATCCATTTGATGACCATATAGATTATGCAAAGAAGCTAAAGGAAACAATACTCTAATTGTTGTTATTCTTGCTACCAGTGCATATGTATCAAAATAATCAATTCCTTCCTTTTGTCGAAAGTCTTTGGCTACTAATCTAGCCTTGTAGATGTTTAAAGCACCATCACTGTTGTACTTTCTCCTAAGCACCTACTTACACCCAATGGGTTTAGACCGAGGTGGCAAATTAACAAGCTGCCAAGTGTGGTTTGGCATAATAGAATCCATTTCATCTTCAATCGCATCCTTCCAAAAAAGCCGAATCCCTTGAAGCTATAGCTTCCTTAAAATTTTTAGGATCATTTTCCGGTTAAAGAATGATGGGTACCTTCTGGATAAAATGCTCTCTACTTCCTTCTACTAAGTAGAAAGAAATAAGTTGAGAGTCTATCTCGTCGGGTCCTAATTCCTTAATTTTTCGGACTCTTTTGCTTTTTCGAAGCTCTGGTTGTTTTCAACAACCCTTGAAGAACTCTCCTAGCGAGAATCTTCATGTAGGCATAGCCACATCTCTTGATTCCACTATTGCATTAGACTCCAAATCTAAAAGTCTATATGCTTTGCTATTTGAGGCATAGCCAACAAAAGCACTCGTAATCCCTCTAGGACCCAACCTGGTCCTTTTAGGATCTAGGTCTTGTAGTAAGCAAGACACCCCCACATTTTGAAATACCCTATATTAGATTTTCTTCCTTTCTATATCTCATGTGGAGAGCTTTGATTTTTCTTTAAAGGAATTCTAATAAGAATATGACATGCAGCAAGCAAAGCTTCACCCCACAGATTAAATGACAACTCAGAATGCATCAACATAGCATTTATCATTTCTTGAAATGTTCTATTTTTACGTTCTGCTAAACCGTTTTGTTGAGGTGTATAAGGAACTGAACATTGATGTATGATTCTATTTTCCTCACAATAAGCATTAAAATCATTAGAAAATATTCACCACCCATATCACTCCTAAGGGTTTTTATATTTTTACCTAATTGATTTTCTACCTTAGCTTTATACACTTTAAAGGCTTGGAAAGCTTCATCTTTATGCTTGAATAAATATACATATGTGAACCTAGAGAAATCATATATGAAAGTAATAAAATACCGATTACCATCTCTAGTCAACATGCCATTAAATTCACATATGTCAGAGTGCACTAGATCTAGCAAATTAGTACTTCTCTCATCACTATGGAAATGTTTCTTAATCATTTTTTATTCAGTACAAATTTCACATTTGTTAAAGTTATTAACATCACACTCAATCAAACCACATTTGACCATTCTTTTCATAGTGTCAATACCAGTATGAGCTAATCTACCATACCATTAAGTAATAGAATCAACAATATAAGCAGAAGACACACTTTAATTGATAGCAGAAATATTGTCAATTGTACATAGTTTGACCACTCCCTCACTATAATAGCCTTTGCCAACAAACACACCATTATAGTACAAAACAAGCTTGCCCGATTCACAAAAATATTTGATACCCGGTTTGCCCAAAAGATCCCCACAGACAACATTCATATTCATTTCTGAACATGAAATACATTGGTTAAAGCAACACTCTTTCCATAAGTGAACACAATATCCACATTTCCAATTCCAAGCACCTTGGAGCGACCATTGGTTTGGCCCTTGCGGTGACTTCTTTGTAAGTCTTGAACAACGATTTGTCGTAGGAAACGTGGACGGTAGCACAAGTGTCGTACCACCATCCGAGAATCTTGCTTTCGACCGCCATTATCTCGCTCACAGCAGTGATGATTTCATCCTCGATCGATGTAGCCTTTGCCTAATTGGTTTGGCCATTGCGGTGCCTACACTCACGAGCAAAATGCCCGGGTTTGCTACACACATAGCAAACCTCTTTGGGCTTCTTAGCTTGAGAATTCTTGAACTTGTCTTGATCCTTTTTAGGACCAAGATATTTCTTAGTATTCTTCTTGTTAGACTTCTAGGCTTACTCACAGCATAGGCCTTAGAAGTCGTCCCAAGGTTCCCTCTCTCAAGCTTATCTCTCACACTCGATTCCTCCTCGATTCGAAGGTGTTTCTGCACCTGTTCCAAGGAATAGTCCTCAGTATTGTGATGGAGCTTCTTCTGATAATCATTCCAAGTCGATGGCAACTTCACAACAATTACGCCGACTTGAAACGTCTTGGTGAGGTCAATCTTCACCGCCCTCAGTTTGTTGGCTAACGCTTGCAACTCATGCACTTGAACCAAAATAGGTTTATCATCAACCATCTGAAAATCAAAATACTTTGAGATTAAGAACTTTTTGGTACCTTCCTCCTCGGCCTTATTTTTGAACTCGAGCGCATTCCAAATCTCCATCGCCGATTCTATGTCAGGTGTAGAGATCGTAAAGTCAGGTCGGAGAGAGCGTTGAGGATGTGCCCACCGTATATGAGTTCGTCCTCCCTCCATTTCTTGTGCTCTGCCTCGAGTTCGTCGAAATCATCATGTTCGGGCTCGGGAATAGGTGCCGATTCGGGGTCGAGCACGTAGAAGATCTTCAAGGCCATCAAAAGGAATTTCATTTTGTCTTGCCAACGGATGAAATTCGTCCTGTTTAAGTGGTCCAACTTCATGAGATCTTGATTCATAAACTTGATCATCGCCACAGAGGTATCCGAATCCATAACGTTTAAGATTGTTGAAAATAATCTTCGGAGTTCCTCAATTAATGGCTTGAATCACGCACGAAACGCTCACCTTAAACGTTATTTGCACCCTCTCGAATGCTTTGTGGGTATAAATGCAAATACGTCGCAGGATACAATAAGCCTAAAATCAAATCCGCACCAAAGCACTAGTGAGAATTTAATTGTAGACAAGATTTGATGCTTGAAAGTGTTTGAATATGTTTCTTGTGTTGAATATGTGTTAGAATTTGTGTTGAATATGTGTTAGAATTGTTCGTACATGTTTTATGGTAGAGGAAAATGACGTTCTTTCAAGTGAAGAAACACAACTCTTCGCTAAAATGGCGCCGCGGCGCTGCTCATGTCACACACCGGCACCGCGGCATTAATGCACCCATCCAAATTCTCAAGCTCCTGGGAGCGCCGTGGCTCCAAGTTGGCTTCCCTAGCGCCACTGCGCTGTTCTGTAGGTGCCGCGTCGCCAGCAAGAATCGCCGCGAGAGAGTCCATAACTACGCGCTCTCGCTAGAGCCACGTGCTCTAAGTGCCACAAGTGCGCCTAAAGGCGCCAATGGCGCCTTTACAGTCTCACTGCCCACAACCACGCCCCGCCCTGCCCTGCCCCATCGCGACGCGCCGCGCTTGGGCTCTGGCTCTCATTCGCTTGAGCGAATGCTCGCCACGTGGGCAAGTGTGTGTGTGCCATGTGGCACACTCTTAGCTTGCACTTAGTTTACACCCACTAAAGAGCTTTGTCCTTATAAAGAACACTTTCTCTTTATAAGTTTCCCATGTGGGACTCTTTTTCCACACATCTTTTCCTCTACACACATTAAGACATTTAGCTAGTTATTGAACAAAAACCCAACAATATGTACCTAAAATATAGGATATTTAATTAAGAAAAATATTTTGAATACGGATTGTGATTGGTTCATGACAGAGAAAGAAGTGTAGTGTCACCTTTTTTTTTTTTTTTTTTTTGCGTGAGTCTCATGGTCGACAATAATTTTTTTTTGTTGCTCAGAATGGTTGATAGTAATTGGTTATTCCAATGGTGGTCGAAATTTACTCATCTCTCATGTTCGAGCTTTCACTGATTAGGAGTGTGCTCGCTCGACAATGAACATGTAGCAGCACCATACTAAAATTTTCTATGTTATCTAACTTATTTGATTGTTTTAACTATTTGAATGTTATAATTTAAATGCATCTTATTTTTCTAATTTATAAATCAAATACTTAAATCTTGGATCTATTTAGTATTTGATCATTTTTTAGCCATTTTTCGATGAAATAACCAACGTCAACAAAAATTAGAATGTTAGCCATTAATACCTTAAAGAATTATGAAATAACATCATGTAGTTAAGAAAATAATTATTTCCTTTAATTAATAAATTTTTTGGCTATTTTCTTAAAATATCGTTTAAAAAATAGCTATTTGCTCAATAATCTCTTAAAAATCTTAGAATGTGTTTGATTTAGGTAGATGAAGATGAGGAATGTGAAAATCAATACTTTCTTGGTTGTCGGGAGGTGATGAGGTAAAAGAAAGGTGGAGGGAGATGCTTTCCTTCATATTCATTAAATTGCATCATTCATCTAACGAAATGATACACTTCCTCCTTCACTCTCAAAAATAATTAATTACAAATAAAAAAAAAGAAAAAATTGTAATTAATCCTTGAGCTTTACCAAATTTCTAATTTCATCCTTATGTTTTTGGTAATACCTAATATCCATTCAACTGTAATTACTCGTTTAGATACAAATTCAAACCATATTTTACCGTATCAACATGATTTAAGTTTGACTTTTTATTTATGTAATTACTATAATAATATGATTTATACTGTTTTTTTTTAATTTGGACTGCAAGCCGAACAAACCTAATTGGTATGAAAATATCCTTTTGCAATGACTGATGCTTAATTTTTTTCAAAAATGATTACCCTCTAAAACAAACAAAAAAATAATTGCCATACCAAATATGCCAAACCTAGCTCTTGAACCCACACCTACGTTGCCCGATCTGCAACCCACAACCATGCCACAGCCTCGCCAACTTGCGACTCAACCCTCACCGACTGATTCAACGCTCATCCCCACCTCTAATCGCTACATACCGTACCTTCGTCAACCGCTTGGTGCCTCAATTTCTACCATTGTACCTATCGTGCTCTATGATAATTAAAAACTAAAATAAGTAAATAAAGAGATAACGAAAATTAAAGGTGAGAAAATAAAAAGAAAATGTGTAAATGTAATATGTTAGCTTATTAAGTGGTAGTAATGCGTTTTTGTGTGTTAATGTTGACTAAATTTTTTGGTGAGAATAGTTTTATACTGATTTGATCAACCGTATGATTATTTAGAATTGATAAAAAATACAAAACGAAAATAAAAATTTAGTAAAACTCAGAGGTTATTTCCAAATTTTTCTAAGAAAATGCACAATATAGTAATTTTACAAAATAATCATTATTCATCCTTGAAACTCTCCATCATTCATTCCAAACAACTTAAAAAATTACTGTACTGCTATGAAGAAATAACAGAATCATTCAAATTAAATAAACATATTACACTCTGTGGCAAATCTGTAAGTATTATTATATTAATTCATTTAGCTTAGGTGGCATTTTTTATCGGACTATAATACCCCTAATGTATTGATTTGGATCACCATTTGCAGGTTTGAATCACCCAATCATATCTTTTTTTTTTCATTAATTATCTTTTCTGTATTTAATGTTATTATTTTTTCTCCCTTGATGATAGGATTGAACAAATCAAAACAAAGCTGTTAATTCCAATTCACGTATAATTGCATTCCAAATTTTTCACATATTCCAATTTTAATATTTAAATATACTACAGCCCATAATATTTGGAGATTGTTAATTAATTATAGATAAAAAAAGAATAATACATAGTTTTAATTTCAATCCAATTTATTCACATATTCAAATTTTAATATTCATTAATTATCGCTCTAAAAAAAATTAATGCGTAGTTTTAATTTCAATCCATTTTATTTACATATTAAAATTTTAATATTCATTAACTGTCGCTAAAAAAAATGTGCAGTTAGCAGTTTCAATTCAAATTTATTCACATATTCAAATTTTAATATTCAAATATAATAGATCCCTATATTCAAATATTTATAGATCCCAATATTCAAATTTTAATATTCAAATATAATAGATAACGTAATTTTTGGAGTTTATTATATAATGAGATAAAGATGCGTAATTTAAATATCAGATTATTTGTAAATTAATTCTAGATAAAAAAAATTAATGCGTTGTTAGTGTTTAAATGTCAACCCAATACACATATATATTCAAATTTAAATATTCTTAAATTATAGCTCAAAAAAAAAAAAAGAAGATAAAGCGTAGTTAGTAATTTCAATCTAATTCATTCACACATTCAAAGATAATGGATCTTGTAATATTTGGAGGTTGTTATACAGTGAGATAAAGATGCCTTAATTAAATATCATAATATTTGAATATTAATTATAGATAGAAAAAAATAACGCGTAGTTAATGTTTGAAGGTCAAACCAGAACACATATTCAAATTTGAATATTTGTTTAACAACGTAATTAATGGAGGTAAAAATACATAACTAAAATAGAAATACGTTATTAGTTGTACCTTAACTTCAGCACCAAAAAAAAAAATTCATTACGTTTCAAAAAAAAAACGTATAATTAGTGGCATCCATACTCAAAGTTTAATTCTCAATTTTCCTCCAAGGTCGTTCATTTTCCTTCAAGCAGCTTGAAATACAGAGGTGAAAAATTTCAATGCTATTTGTTTATTCACTCATTTTTTCGAATATCTATGGTTATAGTATTGATATAGACTTATTGTTTTTTCCAAAATGTTAGAAATTCCAAACCCATTTGTTATCTATTTATTTATTTTTTTCAAAATGTTAAAAATTCTAAAGTCATATGTGGATGGAATTTAATATCTAATTAACTCATGTATGTATTAAGCTTTTTGTAGTAGTGAGAATTTTTTAGAATATGTACTGTGAACTTTTGCATATATGTATGCGTCAGACTATTTCAGATTATTATGTGCATGGAGTTCAATATCATATACAAGTTGCAATATGATATTCTATAATAATAGGGGCTAAAAGATTGTAAATAACGTGAGATTGTTATAATTGATTTAACAAAAAATCTGAAAAATAAATTTTGTTTTCAATGTAGATCCGAGCTTTTTAGGTGGTTAGGGGGGGGGTTAGGTATTATGGTACGTACTATAAATAAATTGATTGAACTATATGTTGCAAGTAATGAATTAATAGGAATATTTACATATTTGTTCAAATTAGGAGTGAATACTACATTTTAATTCACTATTTATAACATATATTAAATAAATTCAATCTAACTATTAATAGTACTATAATACCCCTAACTACTTAAAAAAATCCGGATCCAAAAATGTAATAAAAAAAACCTTATCTTTTATAAATCCTAATTTTTCGAATAAATTAGGGGATTTAAAAATATTTTGAAATAACCCCATATATTCTCACCAGATGGGGTAAAAAAAAGAAAAACTAAGCTAAACTCCCAAAAACTTCTGCTGTCTCCAAAAAAAAAACATCCCCCCTTCCTCAAAAATCGCCGGCCGCCATACGCAGGAGTTTAATTCTCCATTTTCCTCCAAGCTGGTTAATTTTCCTTCAAGCAGCTTGAAATACAGAGGAGATAAATTTTAAAGCTATTTGTTTATTTGCTCATTTTTTCGAATATCTATGGGTTAAAGTGTTGATATAGTCTTTTTTTTCTTAAAAAAATGTTAGAAATTCCAAATCCATTTGTTATCTATTTATTTATTTTTAAATGTTAGAAATTCCAAAGCCATGTGTGGACGGACTTCAATATCTGATTAACTCATGTATGTGTTAAGCTTTTTGTAATATGATATTCTATAATAATGGTGAGAATTTTTTAGAATATGTATTGGGACTTTTTGTGTATATGTAAGTGTCAGACTGTTTCAGATTAGTGGTTTTGTTGTACGTTTGTGCATGGAGTTCAATATCATATACAAGTTGCAATATGATATTCTATAATAATAGGGCTAAAGAATTGTAAATTATATCAGATTGTTATAAGTGATTAAGCAAAAAGTCCGAAAAATAATTTTTTTTAAAAATTTTTTCAATGTGAATTCAGAATTTTTAAGTGGTTAGGGGTAATATGATACTATAAATAAATAGGTTGAACTTATTTAATATAAGATACAAATAGTAAATTAATATATAATATTCACTCTTATTTTGAACAAATATGTAAATAACCCAATTCAAATTTTTTTTTTCATCATCTCAGCCCTAGGCTTAGGCTAGCTACTAGCTAGCAAGTGAATGGGCAGACAAATTGGGGTCCAAATGTGATGTGGGGACTATGAATCTGAGTCAGCAACCATGATATCAGGAATATGGGCTGGGAAGAGTTGGCATAATGAAACAGAGGACAGTTGCTCTCTGCTTATGGGCCCACACAAAAAAGCTTAAATTTCATTACCTTTGTCTCTCTTGTCTCAGTGCCTACGTCGAAAATACTCTGCCAAATGAGGGTCTCTCGTCTTATTGCTCCTAAAAATACCAACAACAAAAAAATGTCAAACAAAACCCTCCAACAGTCTGTCTTCCTTCTTCTTCTTCTTCTTTACTTTTTCTTTTCTTTTTTCTTGTCCCCTCAAAATAATATTAAAAAAATATAGGTTAAATGCCAGTGTGATGATATAAAAATAAAAATTAAGACTTATAAAATAATCCTACATAATCGAATTTAAAAAAAATAATAATTAGAATGATGTGATATTTATTTATTGATTACAAAACAACAACTATCCATGCACGTATTTTTTTATTGGTAAAATAATATAAAAATATCGTCGGTACTTTAATCCATTCAAAAACTATACTTCGATTGAGTAAGAAATGTATGTTTTCAAAATATTTTAGAACCATTGATAAATT
Organism: Boehmeria nivea var. tenacissima; assembly: GCA_018132145.1. NCBI lineage: Eukaryota > Viridiplantae > Streptophyta > Magnoliopsida > Rosales > Urticaceae > Boehmeria > Boehmeria nivea. The sequence continues at coordinate 2,846,324 of CM030886.1, forward strand.
ATTATTGAGAATAGTCACGTCATCTATTTTGTTTAAAAGATAAAATGCACTTTTTATTCATTCAAAAGTTTAATTTTGGACTAAAATAAAAAATCCAAGTGTGTTTTTTGTATCAGGTTAAATCGAAGGGATATTCATGGAATTTTGGATGAACCTATGGGACGTTTTTTTTTTTTTTTTTTTTTTATATCCCTATTTTACCAAATTAATGATTTTGCATCATTGTGCCACTATTTTCTAACAAAATTTATGACCGTGTATCATTTCTTCTAGTGGCCAATATGTGATGTTTCACTTATAATTAATTTGTCAATTTAACACTATAAAATGGTGTTCTAACGATATAAAATAATAATGTAATCATTTTTTATATTTGTTAAATAAATTCTTCACATTGTTACATCTCGCCTAATGTTGTATTACAAAATTAGTCCTCAAATATTTGAAAAAAAAAAGAGTGCTAACAATCATGTCAAAATAATTTTCAACAATCAATTTTACTTCAGATTAGTTGTAGATTATTACAAGAGGGATTTTGAGGAATGTCCCTCTTTTGTCATAGTGATAATTGTGTTGGAATATATATGTTCTAGAAAAAGAGATATTTTATTTCTCACTTATAAATATTATTACATACAAAGATAACAACACTCTTACAGTTTTACTTCTCACACTACTACCATATTCGTCTTTGCCCTCAACAACTTCTCACTCACATAGCGTTGCTTTGTTTTCTCTTCTTTTCTTCTCTCTCACTTATGTTCTTCTCTTCTCCAAATGAGCAGCCTATTTATAGATAAATGAAAGTTGTAGTGTCCTGCGTAAAACCTAACTGAAAGTTGCAGGGCGCTACGCGCATAATATAATGAAAGTTGCAGAGTGCCTTGTGCATAAAACAAGTATACATATATATATATATATATATATATATATATATTTATCCAACACCCCTCTTTAAACTTGTTTTATAATATCAAGTGAGTTTCTTAGTCTAACAAAGCTTTCTTGCTTTAGTGGCTTTGTAAAGATGTCAGCAATTTGATCTTGAGACTTCACATATTTCAGTTGCACTTCTTTGCTAGAAATGCATTCTCTTATATAGTGTTAACGAGTATCAATGTGCTTACTTCGATCATGAAAAATTGGATTCTTTGCTAAAGCAATTGATGATTTGTTGTCGACACAAATCTCCACTGGATCAATCCGTGACAAGCTTAATTATTTTAACAAATTCCTTAGCCAAATTGCATGACATGTACATGCAGTTCCAGGAACATACTCAGCTTCACATGTTGAGAGTGTAAAAATTGAACGCTTCTTTGATAACCAAGTGAATGAGGTGTTTTCCGTGAAAAATACAAATCTAATGGAGCTCTTTCTATTGTCAATATTACCAGCCCAATCACTGTAGTTGTAACCAACGAGTTTGTAATAAGCAGAAACTGAATAGAACAAACTAAAGTCGATTGTACCTTTGAGGTATCGAAGTATTCTCTTGGTGGATTTGAAATGAGTAGTCGTTGGAGTTTCCATATAACGACTTACAAGTCCGATTGCATAGAGAATATCATGTGTTGTACATGTCAAATACCATAGGCTTCAAATAAGACTCTTGAAGAGTGTCGTATCCACCTTTCCTGCTTCATCGTCTTTTGAAAGTTTAATCCTGCACTCAATCGGCGTACTGATTGGCTTGCAATCATCCATCTTGAATTTCTTCAATATCTCATTCGCATAAGTTTCTTGAGAGATAAAGATGTCTTCTTCTTTCTGCTTGGCTTCGGTGCCGAGATAATAAGCCATGAACCCAATATCAGTCATCTCAAATTCTCTTGTCATCGCATTCTTGAATTCTTTATACATTCTTGGGTTGTTTCCTGTAAAAATTAGATCATCAACATACAGACAAATGATCATGACATCTTAATCTTTGATCTTGATATACAGAGAGTGCTCATATGGATATTTCTTGTAACCGTCCTCTTCAAGGTACTTGTTGATCCGGCTATTCTATGCTCGTGGTGCTTACTTCAACCCATAAAGGGCTTCATCAACTTTAAGACTTTGAATTCTTGTCCCTTTACTACATATACCATTAATTGCTCAATGTACACTTCTTCTTCAAGAACTCCATTAAAAAATGCATATTTCACATCCATATGATAAATCCTCCACTTGTTATGAGCGGTTAAACAAAATGATTAGTCTTATGGTCTCTAATCGAGTAACATGATCAAAAACTTTATCATAGTCGATACCCGCTTTTTGATTGTTGCCTTTTGCTACTAGTCTTACTTTGTGCTTCTCAATCTCCCCCTTAGCATTCTTCTTCACCTTGTACACCCATTTTACACCGATAGCTTTGTAACCTTTTGGAAGTGGAGCGAGTTCCCACATGTCATTTTTTTAAGGCCACAATTTCTTCATCCATTACGGTTCTCCATTTTTTTTCTCATGCAGCTTCTTGGAAGTTCGCCGGTTCACAATTAGCAAAAAGACAAAAAAGAGCGAGATTTTCAAGTCTTTCGGTAACTTCGTAAATCTCTTGAAGACTCTTTGGGCGCCCTTATTTTCTTTCTTTCAAGAAAGATGGTGGTGAATTTTCGTCATCAGTTGGCGTCGGTGTTGCAAGCAGTGTAGCAAGCGCTTCTCTTGGTTGGTCTACTATTGCTTGTTCTTCTTCCTCGAAACTAGGGAAGAAGTTGAGTTTATTTTCTTGGGAGCAAAAATCCCATGCAATTTCTTCATCAAAATCTACATCGCCGCTGATGATCGTCTTTTTGTTGCTTAGATTGTATAGCTTATAGCCTTTTTAACTCATGTCATAGCCAATAAAAATCAGTTTCTCGCTTTTATCATCTAGCTTGCTCCTTCTTTCATCTGGTACATGAGCATAGGTAATGCTGCCAAAAACTCTTAAGTGAGAAATTCCTGGCTTTCTCCCATTCCAAGCTTCTTGTAGAGTTTTATTCCACATACTTCTTGTCGACGCTCGGTTGGACAAGTAGGCATGCAGTTGCTGTAGCTTCAGCGCAAAATTCTTTTGGCATTCTCTTGCTCTTAAACATGCTTCCTATCATGTCAATAACAACTCTGTTCTTTCTCTCTGTGACTTCATTTTGTTGACGAGATCATGGAACAGTCAAAGGTCATTGAATGTCGTTGACTTCACAAAATTCTTGAAAGTCATTAGGAGTTAATTTTCTTCCTCGATCAGATCTCATGGCTTTGATCTTATAACCACTTTCTTTCTAGACACCTGCTTTGAATTTCTTAAATGAACCGAAATCTTCTAATTTTTGCTTCAAGAAATAAACCCAAGTCTTTCTTGAAAAATCATCAATGAAGAGTAAGAAATAATTGCTACCACCAAAAGAGCTCGGCTTGATCAGTCAACAAACATAAGTATGGATTAGTTCAAGTGGCTTTTGAGCTCTTCAGTGAGATTCCTGTGGAAAACTTTTCCTGAATTGCTTTTCAAAATTGGCACATTTTCAATGAAAAGTTTCCATCTTTATGGAAAGACTTTAATTTTTCATGTGAATAGAATAGCCTTTTTCTAAGAGTTTTCCCAAGTTCAAAATATTATTTTTCATATTGGGCACATAGTAGACATTGAAAATAAGTATGCTGCTCTTTCCGTTGACTGAAATTTTTGAATTATCTCCAAATGAGACATTTTCGCACACTGATTCATTGAGCTCCACAAAAATACTTCTTTTCCCGCACATATGATTGGTTGTACCAGTGTCAACGTACCACGTGTTTTCAATGCCTTTATCATCAGAGTTTCGAGCTAGTAGTAAAGTTTCATGTTCTTCAGTCTTTTGTTCGGTGTAATTGGTCTTCTCCTTAATTCCATTATTGGGAGCTCTGCACTTCCTAGAATAGTGACCAAACTTATGGCAATTGTAGCATTCAACTTGAGACTTATCATATCTCGAGTTGTAATTGCCTATTCCCTGTCCTCGGGTTGAGCTTTTTGTTCTCTCCTGATTGTTATTGAAGTTGTTTTTAGAACTCAAACCTCGTCCACTACCGCAGCCTTTTCCTCATCCTCCGCCACGGTTTCTTCCTCGATCATGACCTCTGCCACAACTGAATTGGCTTCTATTATTGCCTTCACTTTCTGTCTTGTCTTTGACTACTGTCTTGAGAAGTTGTTGATCTGTGATGTTCTGCCGTCTCTTTTTCTTTTCTTCCTATGCTTGTAATGACTCCATAAGTTGTTCAATGGTCATTTTATTCAAATCCTTTGTTTCTTCAATTTTTGTGACAATCGTTTCAAATTTTGAGTCTAGCGAGCAGAGTATCTTCTTAATGATTCTAACATCTTCAAGTTTCTCGCAGTTTCTTTTTAGCTGATTGTTAACTGCTAGAACTCTGTAGCAGTATTCAGACACGGGCTCATTTTGTTTCTTGTTGAGTGATTCAAACTTTCACCTTAGAGTTTGAAGGCGTATCTACTTCACTTTCTCCTCTCCCTTGTAAGAGGTCCGAAACTTCTCCCATGCTTCCTTGGCAGAAGCTGTATTTGAGATTTTCTCAAAGTTGTCATCATCTAGTGCTTGATGAAGAAAAGAGCCTTCTTGTCTTTTTTTCTTGAGTCCTTTAAACTATCCTTTTGTGTCGAGGATATTACCGACTCATTTTTTACCTCGTCGTAACCTTTTTCTACGACCTCTTAGACCTCATGTGCTCAAAGGAGCGCCTTCATTTTGACACTCCGTTGTCAAACTTGTTGTTTTTGCGTGTTGGAACTTGAAAAGATGCTACACCACCATTTGCTATGATTTGATTGAGAATTTGAAAATTCTAAATGCACTAATGAATCTAGCATGTTCAAAAAATTTGAGGGAAGATCAGTCACTGTGTTTGTAAGATCTCAAGAAATTTTTTTTTGATGTGGAAGATCAGTCAAAACTGCAACCACATAGCATACTCAAAAATTCAAGAGACCCAATAACCTCGCTCTGATACTAATTTGTTAGAATATACATGTGCTAGAAAAAGAGATGTTTTATTTCTCACTCACAAATATTATTACATAAAAATATAAAAAAAAAAAACACTCTTACAATTTGACTTCTCATGCTACTACAACATTCTTCTTTGCCCTCAACGACTTCTCACTCACAAAGCGTTGCTTTGTTTTCTCTGTAAGAAGCTTTGCTTCTTTGTTTTCTTCTCTCTCACTTATGTTCTTCTCTTCTGGAAATGAGCAGCTTATTTATAGGAAAATAAAAGCTGCAGGGTACTTCTTGCATAAAACCTAAATGAAAGTTGCAGGGTGCTACGCGCATAATATAGTGGAAGTTGTAGGGAATTACGCGCATAATATAATAAAAGTTGCAGGCTACCTCGTGCATGAAACAAGTTTAAAATATATATATATATATATATATATATATCAACAAATTGATACCTTACGCGTGTTAACTTTTAATTGATGTCCCAAATTTACACTACAATAATATATAAGAGAAACAAAAGAAGCACGCCACTGGAGGCATATATTATTATACGATACTAAGAATGACCTTATTTTATAGATTATTACGTGGCACTAAGAATGACCTTATTTTACAGATTAGTACGTGTCACTGAGAATGACTGATTAGTGCACGAAAGTGCACTTTTTAAGAGCTTAATCATACACATTTTATTAGAATTAATTTGAATATAAATGAATATGTTCATGAATTTTAGTGATTATTACTTATGTTGGAAAATATTTATTTTAATTTGTTTTAATTTAATTTATGTTTAATTTGGGATTAATTTATTTGCAAGGTTGAAAGGTGAAGAAATTTGGCTGAAAATACTCAAAAAGCCCAAAGGAAAAGCCCAAGAAGCCATCTCAGCCCAACTAATGGGTCCCGCACGCCACATGGCCCAATCACCGCGCACATTTGTGCGCCACGCGGGCCAGCCCTGTCTCCCTTCTTCCACGCGTGCAGAGCCGCGCTTCTCGCCCACCAAGGCGCCCAACAAGGTGCGTCCCTTCCACACCAGCGCGCCGAGAGTGGCTCGCGTTCTTCCCCTCCAGGCCACCTGTAACGACCCGACTTTTCGAGTCGTCAAACTTACTTATCTTACTTACTAAAATCTTGTAAAAATACCAACTATTTTTTTTTAACTTATAATTAACTCAAACTTGTTTATAAAATAAGAGGTCTCGTAAATTAAAATAATAAAACCTTGACATAAAATAAGTTCACACATCTTAAGTTTCATACTTATGCATAGAGAATAAAAATATAAAATATCTCATATAAATAATTTGCGGAAGATAGTGGTTTCCATAACCCTCTCCTCGCCACCTCAAGCACTGTCGAATTCCAACCCATAGTACGTCACACCATAGGTTTCTTACCTACAGTACGGACGAAAAACGAAGTGAGCTAAAAGCCCAGTGACATACAATTAATACTCACAAAACATGATATGCAATGCATGACCAAATTAGTTTCGATTATTTAATCTATTACTAATCTTTTCTAGAGGATCCTCATCATATAGGTGTACGTACCGAGTAGCGCGCCGAACCCATGGGCGACGAGGGTGTACATGTCCTCGACGACCATGGATCCGTCATATCATATCTTTTTATAAAGACCGCCCTATATTGCCCTTAGGTCGACTCAAGGGACGGAATCATAACCTCACTAGTGAGGGTGGTACGACACAGTGTTTAAACTTATGTTTCACTTATTAAATCTTGTGACATACAACGTGACATAGTATAAAATAGCGTAGCTCATCATATCGTCATATTGTTCATAACATGGTTCAATGAAACTTGCTTAGCGATTATAAACAAGGTCATGAACGTCAATTCATAATCATATTCATCATCATACATGACATTATCATACACATGAAAACATATATAACATTATCATGACAAAGCATATCATTTTTTTTTCTTTTGAACTAATCCGTACTGTAGTGAGATTGTACTCACCTTGGTTGTTCAAACACTTAGACTTTTCGTGTTTCAGTGCTTGGTCACTTCGGCGCTCTAACACCTAGGATCATGACATAAGGTCAAAACTAGTTATTCGTAGAATCCCTTAACCTAAATCAACTCTCTAAGGTTTAAGTCTAAGTAACGCTTTGTGATTAACAAAATTTCAGTTTAGACCCTATACTTCTAATAAAATTTCAGTTTAGACCCTATACTTTTAATAAAATTTCAGTTTAGACCCTATACTTTTAATAAAATTGCAATTTAGTCCTTATAGAAGGAATTTCGACAAAACTGCCTTTTATAAAATTATCCCAAAATTTATAGGTCATTAATATACATGGAAATAATTATTTTTCTCTTCATCATCATTTTAAAATTCGGATATAAAACTTACCAAAAATAGAAACGAATTTAAGGATTAAATTTTAATTCTATAATATTATTAATTACACTCAAAATCCGGGAAAATATTCTGAAGTAACTCCCTATTATTTTCAAATATCTACAACTTTCCAGTTATAACCTTTTTAAAAAAATCAACGGATAACAATGTTCTTTCACAAGGCAGAAATATATATATTGCTAAAATGCGGTTTTGATTAATTTAGAGACAGATATGGCAAAAATCATATTTCTGAAAAGTTGTTCTAAATTAAATTTTACACATTTTCTTTTTCATGTGCAAAACCCAGATATGACGTTAAAGTGATTAAAATATTGAAAAACCTTCAACTGCTCAATCTACCCAGAAAGACCATTCCGAGCATATCATGGTTCCGAAATTTTAAAAATTAATTTACACATCAATAAATTATAAAATTTAATATGTAACATCTACACATATATATTGATTCACAAAAAATTTCTTTTTGATAGAAACATTTGTTTCATACATAAAATATCACCGCTTATGTGAAATTTTTAAAACTGCCATACTAGAAATGTAATTTTGCTCAACTTATGCATCCGGATTTTTATAGACAAATATACATATTATCTAGGTCCAAAATTTAATAGGCATGAAATAGACATAATAATATACGTTCACGATTTTTTTCTTAATTTTTTGAGCCTTATTATATCATGAAATAATACGTTCAAAATATGGCAGAAAACACTAAAATTTTCAGCATCCGAAATTTTCATCTTATCATATAAATCATGATCCTAAAAATTTTAATCATGCTAGATTTCAACCATCAACAAACTAGACCTCTTATACACGTATTAAAGCTTTAAGATTTTTACCTAGGGTCGTTTTTCTTGAGCCCTTCGATTCTTCTATCGACGTCAACCGTTGTGTCGTTGCTTTCGAACGCTTCGGAGAAAAACGTACCACATAAAAACCAATTCAAAACTAGACTTGAAATCAACTTTTGAGAGGATAAAATCTTACCTTAAAGGATGAAATAGAGTCTCTAAATCACTACTATAGGGTTGGCCTTCTTAGAGAAATTTTTTTGAATTTTCTCTCCTTTCTTTCTCTCTATTTTCTTCCTTTTTCCCTAGACTCTTTTTTTTTTTTTTTTCTCCTTGAATAATATGGCTGTTTGATAATCAGCTCTTTTTTTTTCTTTTGACTCCTAATGGTCGTGACTCCTAATGGTCGTGACTTCTAATGGGCGTAGAGAAGGAAAGAAAGTTAATTCCCATTATTGCCTCTTAATGCCCATAATAAAAATTCACCCAAGTTACCATTTTCGGTTTGAATCTTATTTGGTAAATCTTGCAATGTATTTGGACTTAATCTTGGCTTTATTCACTTTTAAAAATGCTATTTCTAAAACTATATTTAGCACCGTGACCATATATAAAACTACATGTAGTTTTGTTTTTTTTTCGCAAAACTACACGTAGTTTCGCACCTACTGAACATAGTTAACTTGATGTAGTTTTTTTTTTTTATACACCAAATTAAATAATAAATTTACATAACAAGAATTATATTTCAATAAATAAATATTTAATTTATTTATTGAAGGGTCGGACAAAATCGGGTTGTCACAATCTCCCCTTCTTATAAAATTTTCGTCCCGAAAATTGAAAGAAAGAAATAAAAGAACTAGGAGTCTTGCATGTTACAATCTCCCCTACTTACAGAATTTTCGTACCGAAAATTAAAATAAGTCGGGATAGCGAGCCTTCATATCATCCTCGCGTTCCCAAGTAGCTTCCTCGATCTTGTGATTTCGCCATAGCACTTTTACCAAAGGTATAACTTTGTTTCTTAGTACCTTTTCTTCTCTGTCCAAGATCTTTACCGGCTTCTCTTCATAAGTTAGATCTTCGTGTACCTCAATCGGTTCTTGGTTAAGGACGTGAGATGGGTCAGACACGTATTTCTTCAGCATAGATACATGGAACACATCATGGACTGATGACAATTCAGGGCTAAGGGCCAACTTGTATGCCACTTTTCCGATTCTTTGTATGATCTCAAAAGGTCCCACGTATCTAGGACTTAACTTCCCTTTCTTCCCAAATCGCATTACACCTTTTAGTGGAGCCACCTTGAGAAACACGGCTTCTCCCACTTGGAATTCTAGTGCTCTTCGTCTCTTATCGGCATAACTCTTCTGTCGACTCTGTGCAGTTTCAAGTCGTTGCCGAATCTTTTTCACTGCTTCCGTCGTCTCTCTCATAAAATCTGTCTGTTCAAGACTAGATTGTCCAACTTCGTACCAGTGAACCGGAGACCGACACTTCCTTCCATATAAGGCCTCGTACGGAGCTGAGCCTAGGGATGCTTGGTAGCTGTTATTGTACGAGAATTCAATCAATGGTAGCTTCTTATTCCAAGACCCACCAAAATCCATTATGCAAGCTCGTATCATGTCCTCCAAAGTTTGAATGGTTCTTTCTGACTGACCATCCGTTTGAGGATGAAAAGCTGTGCTGAACTTTAGCTGTGTTCCTAACGCTTTTTGCACGCACTTCCAAAAGTGTGAAGTGAAACGAGCGTCTCGATCAGAAATAATCGAAACAGGTAGACCATGAAGTCGTACTATATTAGCTATATAAATCTCAGCCAATCTCTCTACTGAGAATGTAACCTTGATTGGAATGAAGTGAGCCGATTTGGTCAATCGGTCCACAACGACCCAAATCGCATCGTAGCCTTCGATAGTCCTTGGTAGACCTACCACAAAATCCATTGTAATCTGGTCCCACTTCCATTCTGGGAGTTCTATGGGCTGCAACTCGCCAGCGGGATGTTTATGCTCGGCTTTGACCTTCTGACACGTCAAACACTTACTAACGTATTCGGCCACATCCCTTTTCATTCCATTCCACCAAAAATGTTCTCTTAGACCTTGGTACATCTTTGTCGCCCCAGGGTGGACGGAATAAGGTGTATCGTGGGCTTCAGAGAGTATCTGTTTGCGAATATCTACATCATTTGGTACGCAAAGTCTTCCCTCTAGGTGTAAAATCCCGTCCTCCGAAAGCGTGAAAGTCGTCTCCTTTCCTTCACGAATTCTTTCCATTAAATGGACTAGCTCGGGATCGAGCGCCTGGGCTCCTTTCATTCCATCGAAAATAGTGGGCTGGATTGTCAGATTCGCCAAGCTTCCCACTATGAGTTCGATTTCGAGCTCATTGATCTCTCTTTGCAATTCTGGGTGAAGGGTATGTATAGACATGAGTTTGGCTTCTTCTTTTCTACTCAGCGCATCTGCGACACTATTCGCTTTCCCCGGGTGATAGTGGATCTCACAATCATAGTCTTTTACCAACTCGAGCCACCTTCGTTGTCTCATGTTGAGGTCTTTCTGAGTAAAGATATACTTGAGGCTCTTATGGTCTGTGAAAATCTCACATCTCACCCCATAGAGGTAGTGTCTCCAAATCTTCAAGGCAAAGACCACAGCCGCCATTTCTAGGTCGTGTGTCGGATAATTTCTCTCATGATCCTTCAACTGCCTTGAGGCATAGGCTACTACTTTTCCATTCTGCATCAGAACTGCACCAAGTCCCACCTTTGAGGCATCGCTAAAAATGACCAACGCTTCACCACTTGTTGGAATTATAAGTATTGGTGCTGTCGTCAGTCTACGTTTCAGTTCGCAAAAACTCTCTTCACACTTCTCAGTCCATTCATACTTCTTTCCTTTTCGAGTGAGGGCAGTAAGCGGGGCCGCTATCTTTGAAAATCCTTCGACGAATCTTCTATAGTAGCCTGCTAAGCCGAGAAAACTCCTAACTTCGGTGACACTTCGCGGTGCCTTCCAATCATTCACCGCTTCGATCTTCGCGGGGTCTACAGATATTCCCTCAGCAGAAACCACGTGCCCGAGAAAGTGGACTTTACTCAGCCAAAATTCACACTTTGAAAATTTGGCGTACAATTGATGTTCCTTTAAGGTCTGGAGCGCTAGTTTCAAATGCTCTTGGTGTTCTTCTTGATTCCTCGAGTAGATAAGAATATCGTCGATGAAAACAATGACAAACTTATCCAAATACTCACGGAAGATTCTGTTCATAAGGTCCATAAACGCTGCGGGGGCGTTTGTGAGTCCGAAGGGCATCACCGTGAACTCATAATGGCCGTATCGTGATCTAAATGCTGTCTTTGCGATGTCGTCCTCCTTTACTCTCAACTGATGATAGCCAGAGCGGAGGTCGATCTTTGAGAAGACTGACGCTCCCTTAAGTTGGTCGAATAGGTCATCGATCCTCGGAAGGGGGTATTTATTCTTTATAGTCACCTTGTTGAGCTCTCTATAATCAATGCACATCCTAAAGGTTCCATCTTTCTTTTTGACAAACAAAACTGGTGCGCCCCACGGGGAGTGACTAGGGCGGATGAAACCTTTATCCAAAAGTTCTTGAAGCTGTGTTTGGAGTTCTTTCAACTCGGCAGGAGCCATACGGTAAGGTGCCTTCGATATTGGTCCCGTTCCAGGTAGTAGCTCAATTTTGAAGGAGATTTCACGTGATGGGGGCAAACCTGGAAGCTCCTCAGGAAATACTTCTATGAATTCCCTTACTACTGGTACTTCCGTCGGATCTAATTTCTTCTCCTTACTTTTATCCACAGCTGACGCTAAGAAGCCTATACATCCATTGGCCAACATCCTTTGTGCTTGCATGGACGAGATTATCATTTTATGATTCAGCAGTGACCTTCCTTTAAAGGAAAACTTTTCACCATTGCTTGGCTTGAAAGTAACCTTTCGATGATAGCAATCAATGATCGCATTGTTCCTTCCTAGGAAATCCATTCCTAGAATGACATCAAAATCCTTCATCTCGATTGCGATAAGATCAACCTTTAAGGTGACGCCATTGATTGTTATCGGAGTTTGTCTCAAGAAAAACTCGGATAATAAAATCTCACCCGAAGGTAGAGATGTCCTAAGAATCCTTGAGGTTCTATCCTTATCACTACTTATACTTAATGCCAGTTTAGTTGAAATAAAGGAATGAGTAGCACCAGAATCAAATAGCGCATACACGTCATAGGAGGCGAGAGAGAGCTGACCTGCTACGACATTAGAGGTACTGGCCATAGCATCTGCGTTAGTATACGCGTATAGCTGTGCTTGTTGTGGAGGTGCCTCCAATCTGCCTTGCGAGATCTGAGGTCCTTCCAAGGTGGGTTGCATGGCATTTAGGCGCGGTGCTGAATTCCTCTGTTGGAATTGATTGTTTTGTATCTGGTTCTGCTTGGGGCAATCTTTGACAAAATGCCCGCTCTGTCCGCAAGCAAAGCAACTCAAGGTTCCCCTACGACATTCTCCGGGGTGGTTCTTGCCACAAGTCTTGCATGGAGGATGGGGAGTGTAATTATTTGTCCTCTGTTGTACATTTCGGTTCTCGTAGGACTGGTTCCCATTAGGTTTCCCTCTCTTCTTGTTATTGTGACCATTGTTGGTGTTGTTGTTGTACTGGTTGGTATTCTGATTCCTAGGCCCATTATGATTGTTGGGCCCACTTCCTTGGGATTTCTTGTGATCCCCATTCTGCTTCTCCTTAGTTTTCTCCTCTTTACGAGCCTTGAAGAACTGAGCCCGTCCTTCCTTGACTTGAGCCAAACGGTACTCGGCTCTCATTGCTCGTTCGACACAATCTGCTACTGTGACAGGGGGCTGGTTCCCACTGTCAATTGCCATTGAAAGCTCGGGCTTGAACATTTCCATCATTCTTCTAACCCGTTCTTCTTCAGTAGGCACGAGGTGAGGACAAAGTCGTGTCAATTGGTTAAACTTAGTGACTGCCTCAGTCACCGTCATGCTCCCTTGCTTCAAATTATTAAAATCTCTTTGTTGTGCATTCATCGCTCTCATGTTAAAAAACTTCGTGTTGAATTCTACCACAAAGTCATTCCAACTCATGCCATCGACGTTTCTCCTCAACGCCACTGTTTCCCACCAGTATCGAGCGTCCTTCTTTAGCACAAATGAGGCACAGCGCACCTTCTCTTGATCTGTTAGATTCATAAAGTCCAAAATCACTTGTAGGCTAGACAGCCACTCATCAGCAACTAAGGGATCAGATGATCCTTCAAACTCGGGCGCACGCATACGCCTAAATTTCTCATACAAATCCTCTCTATGGGGCGCTGCAGCGACGGGGTTCACAACAGGATGTGGTGCAAGATGAGGAGGCGGTACATCTTGAGGGGCAGCGTGTTGGTTCTGGCCGACCCTCCTCTGTTGTAGTTCAGCTCTTAATTCCTGCATGACTACCTCTTGGGCCTCCAAACGTTGCTGGAGTGCCACCACTAGGTTTGCCAAGTCCGGCTGGGCCTGAGGTTGACCAACTGGTACAGGGATAGGGGCAGCAGCATTTGCTCTACCACGGCCTCTACCTCTCCCTCCTCTCGGAGCAGCTCCCCTTCCTCTTCCACGACCAGCCACTGGGGCAGCCACCCCTTGTCCAACCACTGGTTGAGCTGCTTGGTTTTCTTGTTCCCCAGCCGGATTCTGAGCGGCACGTCTCACAGCTCTAGTTTGGTGAATCGGCTCCATTTCTCAACTTCTGTTAAGAGGGTAAATTCCTCACGTTAATATCTTTCCATAGTTTCAAACTTGGTTGTTGAAAACTTCTTACCGCATCATACTCATACATCGACATTCATATTATAACTTACCAAATTATTTAAGAGATAACTCTAAGCATAATCCATAATATTTCTTTTATTTATAAGAAATACAACTTAATACATCATTCATGGAATCATAAAGCAATCATAGCTTGTCACATAACATATCATAAGAAGATGCTAACATAGTTCATTTAAAACAATTCATCCATAATAATAATAATAATAATATTAATAACAAATTTTAAACTAAAATTTAATTTCCGTCGTCTGCTTCATCCTCAGACGGGTCTTCTTCTTCTTCACTCTCATCCTCTAGAGGTGCTGCTCCTTCATCAACTTCGGGTGGAGGGACTGCAGGGTTGTCTAGTCCAGCTGTCGGGCCAAAATATCTTATGACGTACAAAATCGTACTCATACTTCTGCTGATGTCTGGGAGGACCGGTGGATATTCCATCGCAGATCGTAAATCCTCTGATAGGCCTACTCGAAAAAGATCTATTAGTTCCATATCATTTACGTCTTCAGGCGCGACTTGGACAATGTTCTCATTAAAGCGGAGGACATAGTCTTGGTCTCCTTCGCCAGGAAGTCTATCCCAAACCCGACGCCTTCCTTCGTACTCCGCCTTTCTCCTTCGTTGCTCAACCGCGTGCGGGTTGAAGTAACCTCTCAAGGTCTGACACAACTCTGCCCAGCTACCGTCAGAGGGAACGTCATACTGGCTTGCCCACCAGAAAAAGGCTTCGCCTTCGAGATAGTAGGAAGCGAAGTCACCTCGAATTTCCTCCTTTACGTGGCACCGACAAAGAAGGATGTTCATTTTGTTGATCCATTCCTCGAGCTTGGTCACGTCTGAACCATCGAAGGTAGGAGGGTTCGATTTCGACAACGCTACCATAGCTTCGTGGTTGCTTATGGCACTTTGTGATCTTGTTCTTACCATGATGTCTACAAGAGTATTAGCCGTAAGTACTTATAAAAATTATTTCAATTTAAAAGAAAAACTTACTTGGGTTGTAATGTCGACCTTGTGCCGGGTAACGAGGTAGGGTGGCAGGAAAACCGCTCTGATACCAACTGTAACGACCCGACTTTTCGAGTCGTCAAACTTACTTATCTTACTTACTAAAATCTTGTAAAAATACCAACTATTTTTTTTTAACTTATAATTAACTCAAACTTGTTTATAAAATAAGAGGTCTCGTAAATTAAAATAATAAAACCTTGACATAAAATAAGTTCACACATCTTAAGTTTCATACTTATGCATAGAGAATAAAAATATAAAATATCTCATATAAATAATTTGCGGAAGATAGTGGTTTCCATAACCCTCTCCTCGCCACCTCAAGCACTGTCGAATTCCAACCCATAGTACGTCACACCATAGGTTTCTTACCTACAGTACGGACGAAAAACGAAGTGAGCTAAAAGCCCAGTGACATACAATTAATACTCACAAAACATGATATGCAATGCATGACCAAATTAGTTTCGATTATTTAATCTATTACTAATCTTTTCTAGAGGATCCTCATCATATAGGTGTACGTACCGAGTAGCGCGCCGAACCCATGGGCGACGAGGGTGTACATGTCCTCGACGACCATGGATCCGTCATATCATATCTTTTTATAAAGACCGCCCTATATTGCCCTTAGGTCGACTCAAGGGACGGAATCATAACCTCACTAGTGAGGGTGGTACGACACAGTGTTTAAACTTATGTTTCACTTATTAAATCTTGTGACATACAACGTGACATAGTATAAAATAGCGTAGCTCATCATATCGTCATATTGTTCATAACATGGTTCAATGAAACTTGCTTAGCGATTATAAACAAGGTCATGAACGTCAATTCATAATCATATTCATCATCATACATGACATTATCATACACATGAAAACATATATAACATTATCATGACAAAGCATATCATTTTTTTTTTCTTTTGAACTAATCCGTACTGTAGTGAGATTGTACTCACCTTGGTTGTTCAAACACTTAGACTTTTCGTATTTCAGTGCTTGGTCACTTCGGCGCTCTAACACCTAGGATCATGACATAAGGTCAAAACTAGTTATTCGTAGAATCCCTTAACCTAAATCAACTCTCTAAGGTTTAAGTCTAAGTAACGCTTTGTGATTAACAAAATTTCAGTTTAGACCTTATACTTCTAATAAAATTTCAGTTTAGACCCTATACTTTTAATAAAATTTCAGTTTAGACCCTATACTTTTAATAAAATTGCAATTTAGTCCTTATAGAAGGAATTTCGACAAAACTGCCTTTTATAAAATTATCCCAAAATTTATAGGTCATTAATATACATGGAAATAATTATTTTTCTCTTCATCATCATTTTAAAATTCGGATATAAAACTTACCAAAAATAGAAACGAATTTAAGGATTAAATTTTAATTCTATAATATTATTAATTACACTCAAAATCCGGGAAAATATTCTGAAGTAACTCCCTATTATTTTCAAATATCTACAACTTTCCAGTTATAACCTTTTTAAAAAAATCAACGGATAACAATGTTCTTTCACAAGGCAGAAATATATATATTGCTAAAATGCGGTTTTGATTAATTTAGAGACAGATATGGCAAAAATCATATTTCTGAAAAGTTGTTCTAAATTAAATTTTACACATTTTCTTTTTCATGTGCAAAACCCAGATATGACGTTAAAGTGATTAAAATATTGAAAAACCTTCAACTGCTCAATCTACCCAGAAAGACCATTCCGAGCATATCATGGTTCCGAAATTTTAAAAATTAATTTACACATCAATAAATTATAAAATTTAATATGTAACATCTATACATATATATTGATTCACAAAAAATTTCTTTTTGATAGAAACATTTGTTTCATACATAAAATATCACCGCTTATGTGAAATTTTTAAAACTGCCATACTAGAAATGTAATTCTGCTCAACTTATGCATCCGGATTTTTATAGACAAATATACATATTATCTAGGTCCAAAATTTAATAGGCATGAAATAGACATAATAATATACGTTCACGATTTTTTTCTTAATTTTTTGAGCCTTATTATATCATGAAATAATACGTTCAAAATATGGCAGAAAACACTAAAATTTTCAGCATCCGAAATTTTCATCTTATCATATAAATCATGATCCTAAAAATTTTAATCATGCTAGATTTCAACCATCAACAAACTAGACCTCTTATACACGTATTAAAGCTTTAAGATTTTTACCTAGGGTCGTTTTTCTTGAGCCCTTCGATTCTTCTATCGACGTCAACCGTTGTGTCGTTGCTTTCGAACGCTTCGGAGAAAAACGTACCACATAAAAACCAATTCAAAACTAGACTTGAAATCAACTTTTGAGAGGATAAAATCTTACCTTAAAGGATGAAATAGAGTCTCTAAATCACTACTATAGGGTTGGCCTTCTTAGAGAAATTTTTTTGAATTTTCTCTCCTTTCTTTCTCTCTATTTTCTTCCTTTTTCCCTAGACTCTTTTTTTTTTTTTTCTCCTTGAATAATATGGCTGTTTGATAATCAGCTCTTTTTTTTTCTTTTGACTCCTAATGGTCGTGACTCCTAATGGTCGTGACTTCTAATGGGCGTAGAGAAGGAAAGAAAGTTAATTCCCATTATTGCCTCTTAATGCCCATAATAAAAATTCACCCAAGTTACCATTTTCGGTTTGAATCTTATTTGGTAAATCTTGCAATGTATTTGGACTTAATCTTGGCTTTATTCACTTTTAAAAATGCTATTTCTAAAACTATATTTAGCACCGTGACCATATATAAAACTACATGTAGTTTTGTTTTTTTTTCGCAAAACTACACGTAGTTTCGCACCTACTGAACATAGTTAACTTGATGTAGTTTTTTTTTTATACACCAAATTAAATAATAAATTTACATAACAAGAATTATATTTCAATAAATAAATATTTAATTTATTTATTGAAGGGTCGGACAAAATCGGGTTGTCACACCACCAGCCCTGACGCGCGGGCCCAACAGCACTCTCCGACGCGCGCACTTTAGTGCACCTGTGGGCCTTAGATGCTCCCCCAATTCGGTCAACTCCTGCAGCCTTCAACCAATCTCCACCCACCATGTGTCTAAGACATTTCGAAGCCGCGAATCAAAGCGCGCCACGTGGCCAATCCGAGCCCAACTTCTCCTCAGCGGGGAATTTCAGTCCAACCTCCGAATTTGCCCAATTAATTGTCAAAATATCTCCAAAAATTAATTAGTTAATTAGGTGATGGCTAGAGTTTTTGCAGCTTTAGTAAAATAATTAATATACAATTTATTTATCATATTTTCTCTAGAATTTGTGTGAGAATGTATTGGAGGCTTGGCTAAGTTCCTAGCAATGCTAGGGATGAGCTCAATTGTGTAGCTTCACTGTCTCAATTTTGATTCCAAACTATGTGCTTTAAATGTTAGATTTTATTTATGAATTTGAGTTCTTATTCTCTGAAAAATTATGTTCTTTTATTTTTCATATGAATTTAGTCATGCTTGATTTATGTGATTTTTAGAGAATATTAATTTTATTAATTTACTTATTTTTATGAGTTATTCTTTTACTGCAAAGACAATTGATATATTGTCGATTTAGGAATGCTTATAGAATAAGTAATTGAATGTTTATTTTATTTGATTAGACCTTTGCTGTGTTATGATCAATATGATATATCGTCGAATTAGGATAGTCAATAAATTTATAATCGTTGTTTTAATTGAAAGAACTTTTTCATAATAAAATACATGTGATTAATTTTAGTTCTTAATCACATATTTTTTGGTTACTTGTTTCGGATTATATATGAACTTGCTTAGCTTTAGAAAACAACGAAATTGATATGAACAACATTCCATGCCAAAACTGGTATCGATAGGAACGACATCATAGTAAGGATATTTGCAATTTTATGTGACAACAATGGCAGACAAAGGTGGGGTTCGTGAAAATCACATCTGACCCATTTTCTAGACACAAGAGATAATGTGATAAATAAAAATAATCACCATTGAAATATGTACTGCAACCACTGATCCCCCTTTTTCTCTCACTAGCATCACTTCATTTAATTTGTCGAAAAAACTCCCAAGAAGGTGATATGTAAAGTTCTAATTTCAATTTTTTTTTCCAATCAGTTAGCTAAATAGTGTGTGTTTTTTATTTTATTTTATTGAGTTTTTAAGTAATGTATAACCAAATTTTTTAATAAATTAGCAACAAGTGTTAAGAAAATTTCTTTACGTGTTGAAATTTAACATGAAAATCAGGTAATAAAATTATTACTAACAAAAGAAATTTTATTAAAGTTCATTATCAATAATAAATTTTCTTAATAATGTCTAAAGATTTATTATATCTCCTATTATAAAAATAAAATATAGACGGTTTCCAATTACGTAAATAGTTATTTTGGACCGTGTGTTTTTAAAAAATAGCCACAGTTTAAAAAATTTATAAATTAGCCATAAAACATGTAAAAAAATTTTAACAATAACAAAAATACACATAAAATAACTGTCAGAAATTTCGGACACTAGTCAAAAATTTTATTAGAAATTATGGCTATTTTTTAAAATCACTTTGTAAACAGTGGCTATTTTATTAAAATTCTCTTTTGAATATTATGAATAAATATGAAAAAAGTAAATAAATTTAAAATTTTGGGATTTTATGAATATATAGAAATAGAAAAAGAATAAATATTATTATTAAGAGAAATTATAGTGAATACCAAATTTTTAGAACTTAATGCAAGTTATTACCCAATCTTTTGAAAAATGTAACCAATTACTCAAAAGATACAATTACTTACACAGTGGTAAGTGGTGGTAATTCACTTTGTTACCAAAAGCATGTGCAAGTAATTCACAAATTGACTAGAAACTCAATTACTTCAAAAGTTTGGGTATTTATTTTTATTGTTATATAAATTCTGGGTATTTGCCAACTTCACCCATTATTAATTGTGGTTTCTGATAATCTTTTGCACAAAAAATTGAGCCGAATTTTACACGCCAAAGTGGTCATTGATAGTTTTGCTATTGGCGGTTGTGTTCGCTGATACTGTTTAATAGCGACCACAAGTGGTTTTTGATACTTATTTAGACAAAAAAAAAATAATAATAATAATAATAATAATCCTTATGATCGGAGTTGTGGAGTGTGGTCGTCGTCGATGCTATTTTTTCTTGTAGTAATGAAACTCTCACAAACACACACACATATATATATATATATATATGTATAACAATATTAATAACAGCGACAATATGATAATATGATTTCAATCAGTACGTTTTATTTTCTTAGGCGTGAATGTGATATCCCAACTTCTGCCACTGCTGAAACTGATTATGATATCACAGTCCTCTAATTTTGATTAAAATACCGCCATTTATAATCATGAAACCAGACAGAGAGAGAGACAAAAATAAAAATAAAACTATTATTTTTTTGGTACTGATCAGGTAACGAGAAAAACTTATTATCAAGTTGCAACGGTTGTGTTCAACAACCAAAACCCACCGACGATTGGAGGTGCGGTAAAATGTCTCTCTCTGCATTAGCAATGAAAAACTAGTTTTCTGTAGCAATTTATTTGTAGGCATTAGTGATACATAGTCAGCGCATACTCCCACTAATATAGTGATTCATGATTAATAGATGAGGAAAAGGACATGTATCATCTTTGCTATTTTCATAGAATTGTCACATATACATATTTGTGTATTAGAAATGTACAGACATATATGGTGTCGGGTATGACAGGGAACGTTTTTTTGTTCCTTGCCGTTCTGTAGGAAAACTACTACTTATGTAGTGTGACTCCCGGCTTGCCTAGCCAATTATTAATGTAAGACTTGGACCAAGAATGTAAAACTTTATAATTTCTGTAAATATTAATAAATAGCACTTTCATAAGTTTTAAAGGATTTTCTTCAACGGCATAAATAAGAATTTGTATAAGAATTTTCGGATTAGGTAAAGAAAACCCTAATGTGGTGAAAATTTCAGAAATTTCGAAAAACGGCCTTCAACTTGATTTTACAAAAAAAAGTTGAGCCGACAAAGAAGATCAAGCCATTAAGAATAAGTCATGGCATTCTTAGCCGATACAAAGTTATATGATAGTATCTAATTTTTCTGATTCGGCGATACAATATATGCTATAATTTATCATTCATGGACTTGATAAGATTCTTCCATTTAGCAGCACTATAGGGGATGGCATAGCCTTAAAGTTAAGAGCGAGGTTCAAACGATGAAAGGCTTACAGTGAGTGGATACCTAGCTAGGCACCCAGAGACGAGGAAGGGCGCAGTGTGCGACAAAATGCTTCGGGGAGTTGAAAATAAACGGAGATCCCGAGATTTCCAAATAGGTCTCTAAGAATGGAAAATTAAACCACGGGCTCATGAACTCTTGAAAATTTTCATTTTAGCCCTAAATATGAAACTTAAGGTAAGTGATCAGCAATTTCAAAAATGATTTAGAGTTAAACTCTAACGGATATAAATAGCCTAAAACTTAGTTCTCAGGCGCCCATCGAAATTATATTGAAGCTGTTACAATAGAATTTTGAAAAAATCGGCACCGAGCCATAAAGTTTAAAAAAAATAGCCAACGGTTAGGAAAAATCCCAAAACATCCAATAAATCACATTTATTATGTAAAAGTGAAATCCACAATCTAAGCCAGAATATTTGAAAGGACTACAATACAAAGATTTTCTCTCGAAAGGTCATTTTTGAAGCGATGTTTAGGAAATAATTTTCAAATAGTTCAATATGAAATAATTTTCTGCTGTTGTGATAAAGAGAGTTTCTTAGAAAGAAATTAATTAAAGTGTGATTAAGAAATCTAGTTACAATATAACTAGTTGGTTTTATTCCAATTAAATGTGAATGAAAATAAAACCACTTCCATTAGAGATTTCAGCAGCCAAGGAGACATGATTTGTGTGTTATAAAAATCCTAACCAATAACCACGACAAGGTGGAAATTCATTTAGTGTAGATGGCATATCGCTTAGGTGAAAACCATGATAATTTACATGCTTTTGTGCTTAACTTAAATAAGTGAAAAAATAATTCCAAGGCAGAAATATAGCTACGATGGTTGGTTTTAGAGGAAGGAAATGAGAGAGAAAGAGCAGAGATAAGAATAAGAGAATTTTTTAAAAATACCCCCTACTTGGAATGTTGTGTCATTATGCTCCTTGTACTTCAAAACGTCTGAACCAAAACTCTAAAAATTTGAAAAGTTTCAATTACCCCTCTCCGTATATATTTTTCCGTTAAATGATCATGTGATATGCATGTGTTTGGATTTTAAGAGGCATTCCTGTAAAGTGAACCCCTAAGACCGAAATTAGGCAAATAAGTCGATTTTTTTTTTTTCCACAAGAAATTTGACAATTCGTTTTGTTTTTTGTCTTATTCATACTTGGACCAAATTTTAGAGGAATTTTTTTTTTATTTTTTCCCCTAAAAGACGCTTTTTTTTTTCCCGAAAAAATGCAAAAACAATAAACATCCCCAACCTCTTTTGCCACTTAATATATTGTATAGATATATTACAATAAAACTCTAATGTTATATGCTCTCTTTTTTCTTCAGTCTCTTTCTTTTTCGTCTTAGTTTTACCATATTAGGGTTCATATATACAAATAAATATACAAATTAATGAAAATAAACTCTTTTTTGTCTTCTAAGGTTAAATGAGTACATGCACATATTAAAAGTCCAACTACGCACTCCAGTGAGCGACACTTGTCTATTTAACGAATACAAATGGACGGAGAGGGGTAACCTAAACTTTTTCGATTTTTACGCTGTCGATTGAGACGTTTTGAAGTATATAAGGTATATTGACAAATATCTTAAGTAGAAAGGGGCATTTTTAAAATTTTTCCTAACAAAAACTGATATGGGCCTGGATGATGACAATTGTGAAAGTGGGGAAGAAGATTTTGGTAAGCAGGATTCATATGGCAACAAATACTATTACCCCTTTTTTTTTGTGGCTATATCGTGGATAAACTCTGACGCTAGAAGTAACATGGATTCCCTGTTTCACCTCTGTCATACCAGTGAACTCCTACAAGTGGATAGACCAGCATGATATCCCTGCTCACGCTAGCTAGGCACACATGTGTGACGCCTTAGAAGGATACTTCAACCACCATATAGTCGAGCAAAAGAGGAAGAGAGAATTGTATGAAGGACGATTGTTAAACTAGGGTGGAAAGTGAAGACATTGAGGATTATGTGCTTTATTTTATGGAAATTATAGTGGAAGTTACGCCTGAAGGTACTAGCGAATTTAAAATGATAGTTCTACTTCGAGGAGGACTATCTATATAGTGGAGGGTAGCAATGGAATTCCCAACCACTATAGGAAATATTTATAAGAGTATGAGTTGTATGCTTCATATCCTACGCGATTTTGATTGCCCTATGAAAGTAGTCAATTTAGCGTCCAATGCATAAAAATTTGAGGAATGAGTTGTAACTAAGAAGGAGAGGTTCTGAACAAATGGTAACACCATAAGTTGCAGTCCCTACACCGCCTACTTTAACCATTAATAGTAGAACCAAAAAGAGCAAATCTATATGAGAGACTCAGACACATGAGAGCGCCTGAGTTGAAAGGTCTCTTGACCCACTGATGGCTAACAAATGACCTTCAAATTTGTATGTCATTCTAGTCTTCATGAACTTTCTAAGCAAGAGAAGGTGTGATGCATCTCTTTCGTGCAAAAGAAGTATGCACGATACTGGTAGGAGACTGTATCCATATGAAAGGACGTGAATATCATGACATGGGCTATCTTCATGGAGGAGTTCAACACGAAGTTCTTCAATATGCAAACTATGAATTTCCAATAAAGAGAGTTCAACAATCTGAAGGAGGGAAGCATATCAATGCCTGAGGCCGTTCCTAATTTAAAACAAATAGCGCGATTATGCTCCCATCTTGTGCCTATTGAAGAGGAAAGGGTGTGACATACTGTAACGACCCGACTTTTCGAGTCGTTAAACATAGGATCAATTTCACGTTTGCCCCTTGAACTTTGGGGTCAGTTTCACTATGCCCCATAAATTTTAAAATGTTAGTTCCGTTACCCTCTATTTACTAAATTTTGTCAAATCACCCCATCCGTCAAATATTTAACAAAAAATTCCTAAAATTTGTGTTTTTAAGTGCTTTGGGATTGGTGAGAAATTAAAATTATTGTTTTGCCATTGGATTAGTGTGCATCATTTTTTTAATGATTTTAATAATATTAGAATATTTAATTTAATTTTATAACAAAAATGTTCATTATTTAATTTAGAAATATTAGAATATTACGGTAAATATCTAATCTTGACACATATTTTTATAAATATCTAGATCTAAATAATATAGGTATGTAATTTTTTCTTAATTTTTAATTTTTTGTTGTTTTTGAATTTTCTCACGTAAATATTGCTAAAATCAATAAAAAAAATAATTACACACACTAACCCAAGGACAAATAATAATTTTTGAATTTTCACCAACTCCAAAGCACTTAAAAGTGCAAATGTTAGGCATTTTCCGTCAAATATTTGACAGAAAGGTCAATTTAACAAAATTTCGTAAATAAATGAGAACTTTTAAATATAGTTTTAGAATTTAGGGAGCATAGTGAAACTGAACCCAAAATTTAGGGGGTAAACATAAAATTAATCCTTAAACATACTTATCTTATTTAATATAACTTGTGGAAATGCTAATTTTTTTTTGTTTTACTATAAATAACTCTTTACATAAATAACTCAAACTAGTTAAGTTATCATAATTAATACTTTCCTTTCATAAATAAAAAAATACTTTACTAAATAGTTTTAATAATTTAATTAGCATAAATAGTTCTTATAAAAGAAATCGGAAATAAGAAGTTCAACTTTGATAATTAAAAAAGTCATTAAATAGATATTTTAATCGTAGTGCAGAAGTAATACAATTATTTTTTTATCAAATCATTATATGCAATGCATGACCAATTAGGTTCATTTATTCATTCTATTACTAATATTTCATAGAGGATCATAATTATATATAAGTGTACATATCGGGTTGCACTCTGAACCAATAGGCGACGAGGGTGTACAAGTCCTCGAGAACCACTAATCCATTATATCATATCTTTTCATAAAGACTGCCCTATATAGCCCTTAGCTCGACTCAAGGGACGGTATCATAACCTCACTTGTGAGGGTGGTACGACATGGTGATTAAATTTATGTTTTACCTATTTAATATTGTGACATATAACGTGACATAGCATAACATAACATAATTTATCATAATCATATAATCGTATCGTTCATAACGTGTATAATGAAACTTGCTTAGAGATTATAAATAAGGTCATGAACGTTATTTCATAATCTTAAAAAATTATAAGATCATAATACTGCTGTTATCATATACATGTAACACGACACCATCATACACATGAAAACATAACATAATCTTGACAAAGCACATCATATCTTTTATTTCGAACTAATCTGTAATATAGTGAGATTGTACTCACTTTGGTTATTCGAACACTTAGAATCTTTGTACTTCAATGCTTGGTCACCTCGGTGCTCTAACACCTAAGATCATAGCATAAAGTTAAAATTTTGGTCCTTCGCCTTTTTATCCTTTAATCTAAATCAACTAACTAAAGTTTTATTCTAAAACTACGTTTGACAATTAATATTAAAACGTTTCATGATTAAAAGTTTTAAAACGATTACATGATAATATAAAGGTGTTCACCAAGAAGTCCCTAGATCGACTGGAAGGATACTATGGTCTCGCTTAAAATCCGATTTTCCTAGATAGAACTCCCCGAAGTTCCCAGATAAGCGTGGAGGAGATCACAAAGTACACCTTATTTAAAAACTAATATTTCTTTAGCATTGCTCTTTTGACAGGACGACTTGGTTAACATTATTTGTATTACTGGGTAATTTATTTGTATAGAATAAAACTAAATTATAAAATTTATTTATTAATTAATTTGATATAAACTGAAATTTTAGTTTAGAACTCCATACTTTCAATAAAATTGCATTTTAGTCCTTAAAGCAAGAATTTTGACAAAACTGCATTTTAGTCCTCGCCTTCGAAAACCAAAGAAACACCGTACAACATAAGAATTCAATCAAAACTAGCCTAGAAAATAACTTTTGAGATGATGTTATCTTACCCCTAAATCTCCACTATATGGTTAGCCTCCTTAGGGGATTTTTCTTTAATTTTCTTTCCTTTCTTTCTCTTTTTTTCTATATTTTTCTTCCTTTTCTTGAGGCTTTTTAGTGCTTCAAGAAGTGATGGGGGAGTTTAATTTTCAGCAGAAAATGGCCTCTAATGGGCATGCAATAGGTTGATTTGGATAGATAAATTAATCCTAAAAAATCCCCTCCTAATTCCTCATAATTAAGCTTTTTCCAAAAAAGTTCAATTTCCTATTTTGGCAATATAGTTGACTACTACTAGGTTCAATGTATTTGACACCTTTTTGGTCCAATTTAGCTCACTACAGGTGCCCACATATGCTATTTTTAGAGTTATTTTTAGCACCATGACCATATATAAAGCTACATGTAGTTTTGCCCTTTTTTTTTTAGCGAAACTACGTATAGTTTTGAAACCATTGCATAAAATAAATTTGTTGTAGTTTTTCGATTAAATTACACAAAATTAGTAATAAATTTTCAAAACAAGAATTATACTTCAATAAATAATTTAAGTATTTATTCATCGAAAGGTCGGATGGAGTCGGGTTATCACTCGTATGATCGAGATGTTCAAACCAGAGTCGACGATGGCAATTGACAGTGGCACTAAACCAACTCTTATTGTGGCTGACTGCATAGCAAACGCTCTAAGGACTGTGTATCAATTGGCCCACGTGAAGTAAGAGAGAGCCTAGTCCCATAAAGCGCGAATGGAAGGACATAATTGAGTTAAGAGCACTGGGGATGGTAAGAATCTCCAAACAAAAAGGTAGAATGAACAAAATGGGGGAAGAAGTCAGCACCAAAACCACCATGCTCGACACTTCACTGAAACTAGGAAAAGAGGAAAGTCTTTTTGGAAACCATACCTTGGATAATAGGAAGCTGTAGCCAAGGACAAACAACAATAGCCTGTCCTAGCCTGTGGGAATCGCATCAACAGCCATATGGGCAAATGCCGTAAACGCACTCTAAGATGTTACACCTACGGACAGAGTGAGCATTTCTTCAAAAGGATTTCCCTAACATGAAACATATTCAAGGGCACAATAAATTAACGTTAGCCTAGGAATTCAACTCTGCACCTTAATGCTATAGAGTGACCTTCCATAACACAAGAAAGATTGGAATTACTTATCCTGCAAGCCCAATTATACACATACATCACCGCAGATGCCATCGCAAGTAGTTCAAATGCTACGGCAGGTTAGCTCTCCCTATCTTCTTTTAATGTGTATGCCTTGTTTGATTTGGGTGCAAATCATTCTTTTATTTCAAGTGTGCTTGCTTTGAGAATTAGTAATAGTGGCAATATATTCCCAACTATCCTTAGGATGGTCTTGCTTTCTGGTGAGATCTTCAATTCAGAATTTTATTGAAAACAAGTTTCGATAACGATTAATGGCGTCGAACTATGAGCCGACTTGGTAGCCATTGAAATGAAGGACTTTGATGTCACCTTGGGAATGGATTTTCTAGGAAACGACAGCGTTGGTGTCGATTGTCGCTAACGAAAAGTTACTTTCAAGTCTTGTATTGGAGAAGAGTTTATGTTTAAAGTATGGTCCTTGCGCGAGCCAAAGATGATGATTTCATATTTGTAAGCACGAATGATGCTCACTAATGAATGTATGGGTTTCTTAGCCTCCATTATGAATAAGAGTAAGGATGAGAAGTTGGAACCAAAAGACGCACTCATTGTTAGGGAATTTATAGAAGTCTTTCCCGATAAGCATCCACGTCTACCTCCAGAACAGGAGATCTCAGTCAAGATCACGATCCTACCTGGTACAGGGCCAATTTCAAAGCTCCTTAGTGAATGACTGCAGGAAAACTTAATGAACTCTACACAACTGGAAGAACTTTTGGATAAGGCCTTTATACACCCCAACTATTCAGCATTGGGTGCCCCAGTGTCATTCAAGAAGAAGAAAGATGGGACATTTAGTATGTGCATCGATTATCGTGAACTTAAAAAAGTAACGGTGAAGAATAAGTACCCACTATCCAGGATCGATGATTTATTCGATTAGCTGAAGAAAGTCTCTATTTTCTCAAATATCAACCTCCGTTCTGGCTAGCACCAATTGAAGGTCAAAGAAGGCGACATTATGAAGATGGCATTTCGGACACATTATGGACGCTAAGAATTTATGTTTATGCCCTTTAAAATTACGAATTCGCCCGCAGATTTTGTGGACTTAATGGATCGAGTTTTTTGTGAATATTTGGATAAGTTCGTTATTGTTTTTATAGATGATATTCTTATCTACTACAAGACCCAAGAGGATCATGATAAACACTTAAGATTGACACTGCAGACGCTGAAGAAGCACAAACTTTATGCCAAATTCTCTAAATGCAGACGCTAAAGAAGCACATACTTTATGCCAAATTCTTCTTTTAGTGGATATGACCATGAAGATGCATTGTCAAACTCCATATTCTGGTACATTTAGCACTGGCTTGTTGTGGGATCATATGTAGTGAACTGTCTTCTTGTTAAATTTGCTACGTAATTTTCATAGCAAAACACTTAGCACGCATAGCCAAAGACTCATAAATTACTAATTGTAGGTTAGATATCCGACATTTTCAAAGGTGACATAAATCTAAGATTTGATTGCAGAAGCCTATTACTGACATGAGCTGCAGTCTTCATGCACTCGGCCCAAAATTTTTCGGGTACATTCTTTGTGCGTAGCATGCTCCGACAAGTCTGTACAGGATGTCTATTCTTTCTCTCAACTACACCATTTTGTTTAAGTTTATTTGCACACACAAATAGATGATGCAGTCTAAACTCCTTTAGATATTGAGAGAACTTGTCTGACATGTATTCTCCTCCATTATCTGAGCAAAGACACTTAATCATCCTCTCGACTTCTCTTTCAACTAATTCTTTGAACTCTTTAAACTTTGTAAAGATAAATTCCTTTTTCATAAAGAAAACCAAGACTTATCTCGAGAAGTCATCGATAAACGTATTAATATATCGCATCCCGCTAATAGATGGTTGTTTACCTCACCCAAACACGTCAAAGTTAACTAAGTGCAATGACACCATTGCTATAAATTTATACTCCTCGTAAGAAAATTGATGCGCTTTTCTAAATAGTCATGCTGCACAATTTCTATATCCTTTAACCTCAAGTTAAGGAAGACCTTGAAGCATCGTCCTCTATAAGATGTCTATTCTTTCTCTCAACTACACCATTTTGCAGGGGTGTCTTTGCACACATAAACTGATGATGTAGTCTAAACTCCTTTAGATACCGAGAAAACTTGTCTTATGTGTATTCTCCTCTGTTATATGAGCAAAGACACTTAATCTTCCACCTTACCTCTCGTTCAACTATTTTTTTGAATTATTTAAACTCGTAAAGGTTTAATATTACTCTTTCATAACGAAAAACCAAGACATATCTTAAAAATTAATCGATAAATGTAACTATATATCATATCACATCAATAGATGCTTATTTAACTCGTCTGAACCTAAAGTTAACTACGTCCAATGATGCCTTCGCTATAAATTTACACTCCTCATGAGGAAGTTGATGTGCTTTTCCAAATAAACATCCCGCACAAATTGTATATTTTTGAACCTCAAGTTAACGAAGGCCTTTGAGAGTAATCTTCTTCATCATTATCTTCAAATTATGATATTTGACATGTCCTAGCCTTGTGTGCCATATATCCGCTATCTCGTTCTGCCGAGTCTTGTCTACATAAGACGACTCTGCCGAAATAACACTAATATATTCCAAATGCAGCCTTCATTGTTGGCGTACATGACACCTTGATTTCTCAATCACCTTTGACATCGCTTGGACCGAAAAGCACGCAGTGGCATGTTGATGTTAATGGGCTACTAACAAGAGAGTTTTCTTCATGCATTATAATGATAAACATCTTGAAGCGACACCTAGTAAGGACTATATTAATTAATGATTGTTGCATTACCAATATGGCCAATTGGTAACCTCAATTTGTTGGCAGTTAATACAACTTCCCTTGTACTTGTTCATATTCTACAGCTTTTCTCTATCATCATTCATGTGTTTTGAGCATCCTTAGTCGATGATCCAATATCTCTCGTATAATACCGATTGACCCGCTCTGATACCACGTGTTGAACACACTAAAAAGTTGAAGTAATTACTTTTGTTAATTATAATCAATTACAACACAATGCCAAGACAACTTAGACCACACAAAAACATAGAGCATTCACAATTTTATTTTTATGTACGATCACAAACTTGGACAAAGACACCAGATAAACTTAGTATTTACTTGACTAACTTGTGGCTTTCTTGGTATAGTTTCGAAAGACAACATATGAACCCATTTATTAGTGGTTAAGTTTGTTCTAGTGTTTGTCTTGAGCGACTATAAGCATTCCTGAAACTACTCATACAAGACTTGTATAGGGTAGATTGCTCTAGAACCTTAAAAGTTTCTGTTATAATCAAGAAGGTTTTAAGACTTTATTTCTAGACAATCTACTCATTTCTAGTGTATAAGGCCATCTCCTACCCACACCATAATGTCGTGGAACACGAGGATATAAAGGTAAAATGCTTCTCCAACCCATGACATTTATTATCGCTATTTTTGATCTAATAATTACACTTCAAGAAAAATATTTATCAGCGACCAAACTTTCGGCGATGACTTGATATGGTCGCTGATTATTGATATCCACGAGCACAAAGTGGCCATCGATAAACTCTGGTGATAGTACATTAATTTTTGGAAAAAAAAATTAATCAGTGGTCGCTGATATTAATTTTCTGTGACCACTTAATGGTCGCCCAAACGTATCGGTGACCACAACATGAGTGCGAAGGGGAGCGAACAATTCCCTCGCTACCACGAAATTATCAACGACCACTTGGTCGCTGATATTTTTGGCCGGTGATTGCCCATATTTTCTTTAAGTACAAAGTTATTTGCAACCACTATATCGGCATGTGATCGCTGATATTTTTTGAAAAATTTTTCAGCATCCACATTGTGGTCACCGATATAAAATTGATTTGTAATAATGCACATTTATTTTGGCGGTGGTGAAAATTTTGGAAATAATTTAGCGACCACGATGTGGTCGCCGATAATGAAAAGTGGTCTCTAATATTATTTTTACATGCCAGCTCGACTTCTCAACTTTCATTTTTTCTCATCTTTCTTCTTCCCCTCTCTCTTCGTTCTCTCTCACCCATCTTTGTCGTCCACCTTTGTCCCTCGCCATCATCCGCCGTCGTCCTTCACCACCATCCCGCTGCTGTCATCCGCCGCTGTCTACTGCCTCGATCGGTTAAACATTTATGTTTTTTTTTTTAACATTGTGTCATTTTCTTTTTTTTTTTTTCTTACCAAGGGCTCTTTCAAACTCATCCTGTCGCCCACCAACAGCTGTTGTCCTATGCCGCCCACCGACCACCGTTGTCCTTAGCCACCCACCGACTGTTGCTGTCATCCGTCCTGCTCTACCAATGCTGCCCTTCGATGTACTCCGCCACCGACTACCGCCAGCCTAGGTATTTTTTTTCTTTGTCTATTCATTTTTTAGTTTTGTTATTGTAATATTATTAGGTTGTTGTTTTGTTGAAATGTGATTGTGATTATGAAATTGTTGTTAAATTGAAGTTTGGTGTGATTGAAATGTGATTGTGAAATTGTTGTTAGGTTTAAGTTTGGTGTGAAATTTTGGCTAAGGCATGAAAACAACATAATGCTGAAAAACGACAGAATTTTAAAAAAATGATAGTGAACTTGTAAAAGACATATTTAATAGAAAAAAGACATTGAGTAGGAAAAAATGACTTTATTTGCTATTATTATATTTTAATAACTCTAAAAATGATAATTAATTATAATTTATGATAGTTAAGCAACGATTAGTGTTAGTTTTCTTTTTTCACAGGTACTTGATGAAGTTCAGTTTTGTCGTTATGATTTTTCTCATGGCCACTGTACGGCCTATCACCCGCCACCATGGAGGCGATGGTGGCAGCCGTGATCCGAACCATCCTCGTCAAGTCTCTGCTCAATGCGATGAGACTAGTAAGCTTTATAAATATGAAGTGGTAATTCTTTACTTCGTTAGAAACAACGTTTGATATGTTTTTTAGGGACTATATCCAGAACTCAAAGAAGGAAAAGTCGTAAGCAAAACAAGTTGAATGCAATGGAAGACTTACGAAAGCAGGCAGAAGGCGGCCAACTAGACATTGAATTTGATAAGGTCAAGACGTATAAGGTAGTTGGGGATGGGATCACTCTGCCAACTTCAACAATGCCATTAGCGTGACCACTAGAGATCTACTAGAGCCTTACTTATTCTACTAGCAAGAAGGACCAGGATCCAGACCAATGCAAGCTTGTCTGGGTAGAGCTGCCAACAGGGCCAGGCCTAGTGGACTGGCACGAAGCACGACACGACTTTTTTGGCACAACACGGCACGACACAACACGATAATCAACGGGCATAAGCACGACACGATAAGTTGGCGGGCCGGGCTTGGACAAGGTTTTAAGGCAAGAGGCACGACAAAGCCAAGCATGATTAGGAACGGCATGAGCATGACACGAGCACCATTAATAGCACGACATGAGCACGACAAAGCACGACATAAATTTGCTTAAAATTTATATTTTCTATTACATCCTATTTATATCAAGTTTAATTCTAATCCAAAAAATATTTAATTTTTTATTTATTTTATAACATATTATCTTTTCCAAATAAGATTATTATCAAACAAAATTATAATTAAATACTAATATTATTTTATTACTATTAATCACTAACTTTCTCTTTAATTTCTTGTTCGTGTTAAATAATCTTTTTGTATCCATCAGAACAAGTGTGAAACTCTACTTAAACAAAATTTTCTTTGATGAGCACGAAATAAGTCCAAAATTAATATAAAAGTGCATATGCGCATAAAAGTACGACAGGAGCATGATCCAAACACGACACGACATAACAAAAGCACAACACGTTTATAAACAGGCTGCGCGCTGGGCTTGACGCTCATTTTTACTCAGGGGTCGGCATAGCACGAGCACAATTAATAAATGAGCTGGCGTGAGCACAACACGAAGCACGATAGGCACGATGATTAATGGGCCGGGCCGGCACGACACGATTTAAATCTCTATGTCTGGGCACGCATCTTTCTTCAGTTTCACATTAAGGATACGTCGGAGCATCGAGTGTCCATCGAGCATCAAATGAGAAAGTCTTTAAAGGAGTGGAAGCACGAATTACACCAAAACTACGATGCGATGGTGGAACAGTATAGTGCAGATGGAGCGAAGAGAATGCCTCATCATCGTTGCACTTCTTTAGAGAGAGGCATCGTTATATTGCTCACATCAATTTGGAGCGATTTAAGGTATATGTTCTAATATATTTATTTATTAAAAGTGTAGTTAGAATAAATATATACTTATATTAAATGTATCGACGAGGAATAAGACGAACTATAAAAAAAAGCAGACAAAGCCGTCACATGGTGCTAAGTCTTTCTCAACATATGGATGGGATGCGCAAGGACGTTTGAAGAGCCCGATAGAAAACTATTGGCAGAGGCATCAGAAGAAGGACAAGTGGACAACCGAGGCTGCTAAGCAATGAAAATTTTAAAATATTAAGGTAGTGTGTAGATTAAATCATTTTCTTTTTACAATAATTACGTTCTTTTACAACGCCACTACAGGATAAGATGTCGGATGTCCGTCAGACACAACATACACAAGATACTAGCCAATGCAACTTTGAGCATGACATCATGGCTAAGGTTCTCAATTTGGGTCGTTGTCACCTCATTGGGATCGGCCCAACGATCAAGAAGTCTGTGCGTGAACAAGCACAAGATGGCCCTTCACAACAGTGTGGATCTTCTCAGCCTTCGATATCTTTCGAGGAGTTTCAGGCTTTGCGGAGAAAGATGTTGTCGATGGAGGACCGATTTATACACATGTACAATTACATGAGCCGTGAATATCCAGAATCTGCATACTAAAATCTTATTAGTATACATTTTATTAAAGTAATTTTATGTTTTGACAATTAAATGATTAGTAAAAAAATATTTTACTTTCAAGTTACTTCTTAGTTTTCTGATCCAAAGCTTTGGCAATTAGAGGCGGCAAAATGTTCGTCAAATACTTTTATTTAGATGTGTATATATATATTTTTTTTTCAAAAGTGGAAAAATTGGCTTAGTTAATTCATTTAATAGTTAACTATCATTATTACCTCCATCTTTATTATAATTATAGTGCAAATTATAACCCCAAAACTCTTAACCATTCAAATCACCGTGAAATTAGAAAAGTCAACAAGTAAAAAGGGGTAAAAAGAAAAGAAAAAAAAAAGATGGCGTAAAAAGATAAAAGAAATTTTTATGTTTGAGTCATAAATATTTTTTTTTTTGTTTTTACTAGGACCATAAATTTTGAAAACAAAATATAGTTAAAAAAAAGTATTATGTGTTAGGTGTTTATATATTGGGGAAAAATTTACAATCAATCGTGGTAGTGAAATTTTTTTTTTCAAACACAAACGACAAAAAAAAATAATTTAAATTAAATTACGAGATTATTAAGTAAGTAGTCATTTTTTGAATGATGTTTTAAGAAAATAGTCAACGTTTTAATTAATTAAGAAAATAGTCATTTTCTTAACTATATGATATATTGATTTTATCTTAATACCCTTAATTTTGCATTAGCTAATGACTAGTTTCTTAATTTTTCAAAATTTTAGCCATTTTTTGAAACATAAATAAATAATAAAAAGAAGACTAATTTCAAAAAGACCCTTAAATAAAAGACCCACTAATTGGAAACGGAAATAGTTTTGATTGGATATTATTTGAAGTGTATAAAATATAATTATAATATTGTCAAATCTGATTATTATTTAAATATCAAAATAAAAAAATATTCATTCTTTTCTTTTTTACTTCATCAAACTCAGTCATAAAATAGCCACTTTCTTAATTACATGATATATTAATTTTATCTTAATACTCTTAATTTTGTATTAGTTGATAGCTAGTTTCTTAATTTTTTAAATTTTAGCCATTTTTTTGAAACATAAATAAATATAAATTCAAAAAAACCTTAAATTAAAGACCCACTAATTGGAAATGGAAATGATTTTGATTGGATATTATTTGAAGTGCATAAAATATAGTACTAATCTTATCACACCTGATTATTATTTAAATATAAAAAAAAATAAATCCATTGCTTTTGTTTTCTTAACCAAACCTAGCCATAAACAGCAGTAGCAAGAGAACCGTCGCCGCAACACCCACGTCGACAGCCAAACGGTTTCCTCAACGAACCCTCGTCCTTGCCAGTGACGCTGATATGAATTAGGAGGGTACTATGGAAATGCCACCATTTAGCCCAATAGAGACTCAAGAAACAACATCCACACCAACAGCTCAAGTGACACGTCGTCCGCAGAGGACCATTCGACCTCCAGCTAGATACATGGAGTGATGTCGAAGCGACAAGTCGTTAACTTGAGTGTTGTCATTATTTTTCATATATGCAGTTTAGCTATCGTTGTATTTCCTTTTGTCGTTTATCTTTATTTCTTTTGGGTCTATACGTCATCGTTTTGTAACAGACATGTTGGGTATTAATAGAACCATCTCTAAGTCATGGCCTTTAGGCTGTTGTTGAATGAAATCTTGCTTTTCTCATCTTCCCCTTTGGTTCTCACCTCCTATTTCTGGAATTACTCATATCATTGGAGCTTTCATTCCCATTTCCATGGCCGCTAACACCCACAGCAAAATAGAGGAGCATTTGGATAGACTCGAAACTCAACAAAACCAATTTAGTCCAATTTTGAGACTCTGTTAAAAGAAATACGTTCCTTACACGCCCAAACCCAAACCTAGACCCAATCTACTAAAGCAACTTCGATTCCATGTCCGAAGATATCAAAGCCCTCACAATCAAATTCGCCACTACCCCAACCTCTACTGCCACTGCCCAGTCGCCAGAACCTTCCCGACGACCTCCCGAACACCCTTCCAACCTAAACCACCAGATCTACCCACTACAGAGCCACACCTACTTTCACCTACCAACCATTAAATTCGCGGACTCCGTTCGGAGGTTCCGCGCTTCAGCGGTGGTGACCCCGCTAAGTGGACTCTGAAGTTACAACAATACTTCAATTCCAAAATGTACCGGATGTACAACGCTTATAATTGGCCAGTTTTTAGCTCGATGGGAAGGCATATTCATGGTTCAAATGGATGGAATGCCACAACCGTATCACCGACTAGAAAACATTTCTTTCCGAGATCTCAGTTCGTTTTGGATCCCCAATGCTCGATAATCCCGAGGGCTTTCTCTCCAAGCTCACGCAATCAGGCTCGATACTCGAGTACCAAGAGCTATTTGAAGCTCTCTCTGACCGTGTTTCGGGCTTCTCGCCCACATTCCTACTCAGTTGTTTTATTTCGGGGCTGAAACCATCAAGTTGCTATGAAATTGAATTGCTTTAACCTACCTCCTTGAGTATGGCTTTTCGTTTGGCTCAACTTCAAGTACAGAAGCTCCAACTCTCACGGCCACCTCGTTTATTCTCACCACATCCACTACTACTTCCAACCCTCTCTTTTGTCCACCGGAAACAATCCACTCCACAGCCTTCACAACCTATAACTTTTCCTACCGCCAAATCCCCTTCACAATCACCTTTTCCCCCCACCTCGCCCACTTTCCTTAACCCCAATTGTCTCACACACCGTTTAACCTAAGCCCACCTCCAAGAAAAACGCCTTAAAGGCCTTTGCTACTATTTTAACAATAAGTACACTTTGGCCATCGTTGCAAACCATCCTTCAATATTTTACTTGGCGAAGAGGATACTAGGGATACTCTTACTGTGCCGGACCCCTCTCTATTTTTCACGGACGATCTTGAGCCCCTCCTTTCGGCAGACATTAGCCTTCATCCATTGTTGGGTTCCTCAAATCCCCGCACCTTACGCCTCACTGGATTTATACGTGGCAAACCCATCACTATACTAGTTGATTTAGGAAGTACGCATAACTTGTGCGACCAAGGATCGCACGTCTACTCAGACTATCAATCGTAGCCACGGACTCCTTCAAAGTCACCGTAGGCAATGGCTCTTTAATTGTTTGTGAAGGCGAATGTCCGGCACACCAATCACAATCCAAAGAATACATTCCTTATGGATCCTTATTTTTTTCAAATTTTTGGTGCCGAAGTCATCCTCGGAGTCCAATGATTGCGTAGTCTTGGCCCCGTACTTTTCGACTACAATGCCCTCTCCATGACATATAACCTCTAAACCACCCCCGTTACTATTCGCAGCGATGCGCCCACTGGTCCCACACCCATTTCTATTCCCATCTATCCAATCTTTACCACACTGATAGCATCATTTGTGTTTTCCAAATCTATCCTACTCACCCCACAGATACCCCACCCATTACACATGAGCATGACCAGCCCCTTCCCCATACTATATCTACCCTCCTCCAATCCTACGCTGATCTTTTTAAAGAACCTTCCATGTACCCACCCACCCGAGTAATCGGCCACCGTATTCCCCTACAACAACCAATATCCCTCAAACCTTATCGATACCCCCGATTCTAGAAAGAAGAAATGGTACTTGGAGGTTTTTTTATTGACTATCGTTCCCTTAATCAACTTAGTGTTAAACATAAGTTTCCAGTTCCTACTACCAATGAATTGCACGACAACTTCACAGTGCTTGTGCTTTTTCCAAGATTGACCTACGCGCAGGTTATCTTCAGATACGGATGCACCGTGACGACTCCTTCAAGACTGCATTTCGTACTCCTCACGGCCTCTACGAGTTCTTGGTGATGCCATTCTGCCTCACCAATGCACCCGCTACCTTTCAGAGCTTGATGAACACCATCCTGCAGCCCTTGCTCCGCCGTTGCGTCGACGTCTTTTTCGACGAAATACTGGTCTATAGTGCTTCGATTGACGACCACCACCGCTATCTCCAACAAGTGTTTGACCTATTGCGCCACCACAAAGTCTTCGTAAAATGCTCTAAATGCGTGTTTTCCCAACCAACCGTCCACTACCTCGGCTATGTCATCTCGGTGATAGGGTCGCCATGGAACCATCCAAAGTCTCGGCTATCTTGGATTGGCCACGACCCAACTGTATCCACAACATACGGGTCTTCTTGGGACTCGCAGGATACTACCGCTGCTTCATCTGTAGCTATGCTTCT
This sequence comes from Boehmeria nivea var. tenacissima, assembly GCA_018132145.1. Classification (NCBI taxonomy): domain Eukaryota; kingdom Viridiplantae; phylum Streptophyta; class Magnoliopsida; order Rosales; family Urticaceae; genus Boehmeria; species Boehmeria nivea. The sequence continues at coordinate 2,884,945 of CM030886.1, forward strand.
ATTGCAACCCCCATCACCGACTTATTGGCTGCCGACTCCTTTTCGTGGCCATCTCCGGTTGCCGAAGCCTTTGCCCGACTTAGGGTAGCTATCACCTCCGCACCAGTTCTCGCCATCCCTGACATTACCATGGAATTTGTCATCGAGACGGACGGTTCGGGCGTCGCCATTGGGGCTGTTCTCTTACCACACGAACACCCCATTGCCTTCTATAGCAGAAAGATGTGCCCGTGGATGCAAGTGGCCTTCGCTTACGTCCACGAGCTCTACGCCATCACTGAGGCATGGCGCCATTATCTTCTTGGCAAGCATTTTACCATCCGTACGGACCAAAAGAGCCTTCGTTACCTCCTCAGCAAGACCATTCAAACACCTGAACAACAGTTTTATTTAGCCAAACTCATGGGCTATACTTACACCATCTCCTACAAACCGGGTTGTGAGAATGCCGTAGCCGATGCTTTTTCACGCCACCTGTCTTGCCATACCATTGCTGCTTCCTCTTACATCCCGAAGTTCCTCACAGACATACGCAGCGAACACTCCGCCGAACCCTTGTACACGAACATTATTACCCAACTACTTCAACAGCCCGCCGACTTCTCACATTACCACTTCTGAGACGGCATCATCTTTTACAAAGGTAAAATACTCATCTCGCCTGCTTCTCCACTTCGAATACTTATCATCAGCGAACTTCATTCCACCCTCCATGGAAACACGCCGGTATACAGTGGACTATTGCACGGGTCCGAGGTTCATTCACCTGGCCTTTTCTTTGCCACGATGTCGCGACTTCGTTACCAACGGCCACATATGCTAGACCACTAAATACTCCACCCACGCACCTCTCGGCCTCCTTCAACAAATTCTGCTTCCCGACAAGATTTGGAAAGAGATAACAATGGACTTCATTACTGGCCTTCCTACTTCATATGGCTACTTCGTTATACTGGTCATAGTCGATCGTCTCTCCAAGTATAGCCACTTCGTGCCACTGCCCAACAACTTTACCGCTCTTAAGATTGCCTTGATCTTCGCCAAAGAATACTATTGCCTATATGAGCTCCCCAAGGTCATCATCTCCGACCACAACCGGCTGTTCAAGAGCAAATTCTGGTCTGAGATCCATCAGTTAAGCGGTACCACACTCCGCCACTCCACCACTTACCATCTGCAATCTGATGACCAAACCGAGGTTACTAATCGGATCCTCGAGCAGTACCTCCGCTCCTTCTCTTCTGAGCATCCTCGTCGCTTGGGCTCTACTCTCAACTGGGCCGAAATCTGGTACAACACCGCATATTAGACCTCGGCCGGTATGACCCTGTTCGTCGCCGTTTATGGTCGCGATCCCCCGAGTTTCCTTGACTACACAGCTGCCGTCGCCATTACCGATAGCGCACACCGAGAGCGGCTCGACCGAGTAAGACTTTATCCCGTCTCCGCCGAAACCTGGAACTCGCGCAGCAGCGAATGAAGCGCTACGCTGATCGGAACCGTAAGATGCCAACTTTAACACAGGGGATTGGGTCCTTCTGAAACTCCACGCTTTTAACTAAATGTATGTCGTTCCCCGCCACTGTCGGAAACTTTCCAAGCAGTATTTTGGCCCATTCCAGATCGTGAGTCGTGTCAGCCTCGTCGCGTACAAACCCGCGCTTTCTACCTCTTTCGGCGTCCACGACGTCTTCCATATCTCACTTCTGAAGCCATACCGTGGACCCTTACTGGCCAAGATCACACCTTTACCTTCCACCATGATAGATTTCCCTTCCGCCTTCGAGCCCTCTTCAATCCTAAGGAGGCGTACTATTGAGCGCGACGGACATTGGATCTCCCAAGTTCTGGTCTCTTGGCACTCCCTTCCGGCTGATGAAGCCACTTGGGAAGATGAGCTCACCCTCACGGCTGCTTTTACAACCGTAGACCTTGCGGACAAGGTCTCTCTCGAACAGGGGAGTGTTGATATGAATTAGGAGGGTACTATGGAAACGCCACCGTTTAGTCCAATAGAGACTCAGGAATTGACATCCACACCAACAGCTCAAGTGACACGTCGTCTGTAGAGGACCATTCGACCTCCAGCTAGATACACGGAGTGACCGAAGCGATAAGTCGTTAACTTGAGTGTTGTAGTTATTTTTCATACATGCGGTTTAGCTATTGTTGTATTTCCTTTTGTCGTTTATCTTTATTTCTTTTGGGTGTGTACGTCATCGTTTTGTAACAGACATGTTGGGTATTAATAGAACCATCTCTTAGTCATGGCCTTTAGGCTGTTGTTGAATGAAATCTTGCTTTTCTCATCTTCCCCTCTGGTTCTCACCTCCTATTTTGGGAATTACTCATATCAGATACCATCGTCCACCAATTAACACACATTCTCTATTTTGAGTTTGTTTTTCTGATTAAGTTTTTTAAAGCTTTAATTTACAAATTGTTTTCGACTGATATATAGACCATTGATTTTGATGGCTATTTTACATCTCATGCACTCTTGGTGGCTTTGTATTTTAACATTTTAAGCATAAGCTTTCTCTTTCTTTAGAGAACCCAAGCATATATAATTACAGAACAGAAACTAAGCAAAGGGAAAAACAAAAGTGAGAATTTGATAATAAAACCTACAAAATGCCAAAGTACTTTTTTTCTCTAATGCAAATTAGCCAATAAAATGCCTTAGCATACATAGGAGGAAATTGCATAGATGTCAACGAACATTGGTCTGCTAGATCGAAACCAAGAAAAAAGAGAGAAATAAAGAAAGTAGAAGACGATGATGAAATGTGCATTTTAGTTATTTGAATATCACTTTCTGTTTAATACGCGTGAAAAACCAAAATAAAATAAAATAAAATAAGATAAAAAAAAAAAAAACAACAACAACAACTAAAGGAAAAAAAAAAAACAAAAATAGCATAGACTTTTATGAAGGGTAACCTCGTAAATGACTATGTTACTGTAGAATCTACTGGTCTTTCTTTTAATATATTACTAGTTTTAGGCACGTGATCCGCACGTGTAATGTTTTTTTTTTTAATACTAAATTATGAAATAAATAAAAATTAAAGAAAAATATTATAAAAATTTAAAAAATATAGTAAAAAATAATTTTTTAAATTGTAAAACAAAATTAAAAAACTATTAACAAGATAATAATAAAAAAATAAAAATATTGTGTTATTATAAAAAAAAATTGAGAGATAAAAAGATGAAAAAAAATATAAGATTAAAATAAAAATAAAAGAGGGAATAAAATTAAAAAAGAAAGCTTGAAAAAATAATTGAATAAAAAAAAGAAACAAAAAGGGAAAAAAAAAAAGAAGAGAAAAAAAACGAAAAAAAGCAAAAAAACTAAAAAAAAAAAAAAAAAAGCCTGGCGCGTGGAATCCACGCGCCAGAAAAGGGGGTGGGACTCCCCTAACACTAGGGCCCCACGCACGCAGGCCTGCGTCATGGGCTGTTTTTTTTTTTGCACGAAAGTCCTTTTTTTTACATTTTAGTCCTATTTAATTTCATTTTAGTCCTTATTATTTTATTAAATTATATAATAACCCAATTTTTGAAAAAAAATTCATTTTACCCCCTTAAAAGAACGCTTTTTCGACATTTCGACCGAAAAAAACGTTAAAAAAAAAGGCCGAAACGTCTAAGTCCCCTAGATTATTTTAATAGTTGTATAGATAAGAATACTCTAAATCCTCTAAAGTTATCTAGAGTTGGTGATGATTTCAACAACCCATAGCTCTATGATTTCTCTACGTCTTTAGTCAATTTGATCGGTTTTGTTTTTATTTGTTTTTATTTATTTGTTTTTTCTTTCATTCTCGTTTTAATTGTAAATTTTTGGATCTCCATTGTTGTTGTTGTTTATCACTTTTGTGTTGGTGAAATCAGTGGTTGCAGTAGGGGGGATAGGATTTAAAAAACCTACTTATGTTTTTTTTTTAATAGTTTTTTAGAATAATTGTATATGGTAATAATCATATTAGTTATTATGCACCTTAATTTAGTGTCCAAAAAGAACATTTTAATATCATTCTCCATCCATTTTTTTTATCCTCAAATAAGAATCCCTTAAAAGTTGAGTATATATATATAGTTAGAATGAGACGCGAAATAGTAGGCATTCCGCATTTGTATGGAGATGAGATATATATTGTTTAAGGAAATGCGTACATACATAAACACACATATATATACATATATATATACTAGATATTATATATATTATAATTTGGCCTTTTCCCGTTCTCTTTTAGGTACTATTTACCGCCTTTCACATTATCCTATGTGCTGATATAGCTAGATGATATGAGTAGTGATGAGTTATAGAATAGCCATCATTACTATTGAGCAAAGGCTTATTATTCACAGGCATGGGCCACCATGATGCCTAATAAAGTTGTGTCACCGATAAATTAATGTACACTCACATCTCCAATATTTCAAAATGTCTACGTTTTTTTTTTTTTAATCTCCCACATTACCAAGCCATCGTTTTCAATTTTTCTTTTATTTATCATTTCCTATTTATTAATTCCTATTTGTACACGTATATTTTTTTGGAAAGTAATTTATTGAAGTATTGGACTTTTTTCTACCAATTCTCTAATGAAGTGGTTTCTTATATCAATTTGCTTTGTCTTTTAGTGTTATAATGGGTTCTTTGATATGTTAATTGCATTTGTGTTTTTCACAGTTAAACACAAATCAATCAAATTCGGATCAATTATGTTAGTACTTTGATTATTGGCATTTTAATTGACAAAATCATCTTTTCTTAATTCATAATATTTTTTATTGTCTGTGATTGATTCTGGAGATTGTTGTGATATTTAAATGAGTTGGATGAATTTTTTTTGATTGGAAAGCCTTGAATTTGTGGTGATTTTTGGATATCTCCTTATCAAATGAGTCTGGCCTCTTTCTTGATCACTAGGAGATAGTGCTTTTTTAAGTGTTCCATGCAGTGTTCGAATACCGAATACATCTGGCAAGTGAAGATTCGAAATTGGCTTGGACGAATCTGATTGATTTTCTTGATTTCATTCTTCTGATTTCAGGTTTATCTATTGTCAATAGTTGATTCATTTCATTATTCTGGATATACTATTTAGTATTGATGAGTGTTGACCATTCAAGTGTGATATGTTTTTCTCTCAATGGAAAGTCAAGATTGTATGGAGATTTTCAGATATTCTCTTTCCAAATAAGTTTGAAACTTTCCTTACGGGTTTTACACGATGTTGCAACACCTGATATATTTGGCAAGTCCGTGTATAAGATGGTTGACTTGATTACGTTTCATTTTATATCCACGCCAAGTTCAAACACATAGTCTATATATGGCAAGTCTGTGTGTGCAGAGCTGATCTGCAAGATATTGTTTCCTTATATATCACGCGGTAATCGAATACAGAGCAAGAATGCGTGAAGATATTAGCTGTTGATACGGATGATTATTTTGATCCAAAAATAATTATCTTTGACCAAGTTTTTATTGCATGTTTAATGTCTTTCCTTTTGGAGATTATTCTTGGTAATCTTATTATCTTCCCCAGCCATTTATCTATTGCTTGAGAAAAGGAAGAAATATACAGAGTAAGAGTTGAGTGCTTATTTGTAATCTGGGTTTATCTTTGTATGGGGTTTATACTCTGATGAGTAGTGTTCTTTACGATGTTCAATAAACTGTGTGAGTGTGAATATGTTTTGAGTGAACTTTTGTATCGGAAAATTGGTGAGTGATTACACGGGATGTGTGATTTGTAGGACAAGGGGATCTCGTCGGGGTTTGTTTGTAAGGCGTAGAGATCTCATCAAGCGTAGATCGCTAGGAGTGACGAGAGGACGGCGACGAAGATAGAGAGGGAGTCGAAGTCTTGTATAAGTCCGAGCATTCTCGTTTCGAGATTTTCTAGTGGATTGTTTCACTAGTATACCTGTGAAAACCCAACTTTGTGTCACTAGTATACCTGTGAAAACCTAACTTTGTATTTTCATGATATTTTCAATGAATAAATATTTCTTTTATTTATTAAAAATACTAGATATTGTGTCACTAGTATACCTGTTATAACTCAACTTTGTATATTCACGATACTTTCAATGAATAAATATTTCTTTATTTATTAGAAATATTCATTGTTATTTAGAGATTATTTTTATGACTTATAAATGTTTATATTTCTTATCAGTGAGGTATAAGATTTATAAATATGGATTTTTAAAATTTTTGAATGTAGTATTTCACATGAAAAAAATTACACGATTTCGGTGTAGCTTGATAGAAAAACTAAACAAATTATTGTGTTTGGCAATTGTAAAAATTGCGTGTAATTTTGCAAAACGTAACAAAACTACAAGTAGTTTCCTATAATATCACATTGTGCTAAAAATAGCAAGAGTCTTAGTACAATAGGCGCCATGAGGCCAGAAATTGTGCCCAAATGCGATAGACTAGAGTCAATAGAAATCCAACTGGAAAAGGTTTCTCGCATTTAATATACCCTCCTTTGACTTGAGTTATACACACAGTATTATCTTCGAATAAAATTGTTAGGCTTCATTGACCAAAAGATAAACTGCATGTCTCTCAGATGTAATGAATCATAGATCTTAGCCATATACATTTTCTACTTACTTCATGCAATGCAAGTATTTCAGCATGGTTTGAGGAGGTGGCAACAATATTTTGCTTTTGAGATCGTCATGATATTACATTATCACCACATCTGAATCAATGACCACTTTGTGGTCATGCTTTGTCCATATCAGATAAATACCCTGCATCTGCAAAACTAACCAATGGTGACTTTGAACTTTTTAAATGTAATAGTCTCGTATCAATGGTCCCTCGAAGATAACGAAATATATGTTTTATTCCCTTCCAGTGCCTTTTGTTGGCTCAGAGCTATATCTTGCATGTAAATTAACAGCAAAGGTAATTTCTAGGCGAATGCAATTTGCAAGATACATGAGAGCACCAATTGCGCTCAGATATGATACTTTAGGACTAAGCATCTCTTTGTTATCTTCTCGAGGACGAAAATGATCTTTTTTGACATCAAGATATCGTACAATCATGGGGGTACTCAATTGGTGTGCTTTATTCATGTAAAATCAATTGAGCATTTTTTCTGTATATGTTGATTGATGGGAAATAATTTCATCTGATAAATGTTCAATCTGCAGACTAAGACAGAATTTTGTTTTTCGAAGATCTTTCATCTCAAATTCTCTCATTAGATATGAAATTGTTTTATTGAGCTCTTCAAGAGTCCCAATGATATTTAAATCATCAACATATACCGTAATAATAGCAAAGTCAGAGTCTGATATCTTAATAAAGATACAAGGGCAAATTGTAAGTCAGAGTCTGGTATCTTAATAAAGATATAAGGGCAAATTGTATTATCCACATATCCTTTTTTCAATAAATATTCATTAAAGTGATTATACCACATACGCCCTGATTGTTTCAAGCTACACAAAAATTTTAGTAATTTAATTGAACACATATTCAGGATATAGAATTATATGCTTCAGGCATTTTATATCCTTAAGGGATTTTCATATAAATATCACTATCTATTAGACGAATATGCAGTTACCACATCCATTAGACGAATATCAAGTTCTTTAGAGACTTCCAAGCTATTTAAATATCTAAAAATAATTGCATCCACCACGGGAGAATACGTCTCCTCATAATCAACACCTGGTCTTTCTGAGAAACTTTAGGCAACGACTCCTGCTTTATATCTCATAATTTCATTTTTTTCGTGTAAAAACCTATTTGTACCTTATAGGTTTTACCTCTTCAGGTCTTTGGACTACATGTCCAAATACTTCTCGCGTCTTTTCATTTTGGTCAATCATTTCTACGTCAACATTCTTCGATAGATTTAAGTTCAAGATGCTCGCTTTCTTCAATAGTTTCAAGCACTATAGCATATGCAAATACATTAACAACATTAATTTCATCCTGGTTCTACGTTTTTCAGTACTGACATAATTTTTGAGATCTCGTGATTATCAATATTTTCAGGTACCTGGACCTCTTATGGGGTCTTTGTTGTGTCAGCTATTTATTTTGGAAATAAGGCCTCTTTAGGAAAACTAAATTCTTCAGGAATATTAAACTCTCAATGAGTTTTAACTTGTTCCTTTCTCTTCCGAGGAACTTTATCTTTGGAATCGATAGGTCTACCATGCTTCAAGCGTGTTTTAAATTCATTTGTTATTCCTTCTCCAGATTGTCCTTTAGGGACAGTAATTTGAGCTGGAGTGTTTGCAGCTGATATATGTGACTTAGTCACTTCTTTATATCAATGAATGCATCTGGTTAATTTGCTATATTTTGCAAATGAATCATTCTTTGAACTTCTAGTTCACATCGATTTGTACGAGAATCACAATGAGATAATGATGTTGCATTACATTAAAATTCAAATTTTCTTTCCAGATGTTTTTCTCCCCCTAATTCTAGGAAAACTGATTCATTAAATTGACAATTAGCAAATCTTGCTGTAAAAATATCTCCCGTTAAGGGATCAAGGTATTTGATGATTGAAAGGGACTCAAATCCCACATAGATTCCCAGCTTCCTTTGAGGACCCATCTTGGTGCGCTCTGGTGGAGCAATTGGAATATATACTACGCCACCAAAGATTCTTAGATGGGAAATATTTGGTTCTGGACCAAAAACAAGTTGTGATGGGGTTCACTTTTGATAACTTGTGGGTCTGATGCGAACAAGTACTGCAGTATGCATTATTGCATGTCCCCAAACCGAAATCGGTAATTTTGTGCTCATAAGTATTGGTCTAGTAAGTAGCTATAAGCGTTTAATAAACTATTCTACTAGACCATTCTGTATATGAACATGAGCAACACGATGTTCAACATTAATCCTATTGACATATAATAGTCATTAAGAGCTTTGGAAGTGAATTCACCAACATTATCAAGACGAGTGGTCTTGATTGTATAATCCGAAAACTGTGCTATTAATCGAATTATTTGAGCAAGAAATCTCGCAAATGCAAACATTACAATTAGATAATAAACAAATATGTGACCATCGTGTTGATACATCTATAAACACCATAAAATATCTAAATGGTCCATATACTGATTGAATTGGCCCACATATGTCCCCCATGAATTCTTTCTAAAAATATAGGAGACCCAACTGCAACTTTTAATGGGGATGACCTTAAAATTAATTTTTCTTGAGAACAAGCAGCACATAAAAATTCATTGGACAAAAGAATATTCTGGTTCTTTAACGGATGTCTACATGAGTTCTCAAAAATTTGTCGCATCATTATTGACGCAGGATGACCCAACCGGTTATGCGAAATAGTAAAATATTTCTGATCAGAAGCTTTTTGGGCCATCACAATATGTGATTCAATTTCATGAATAAATGTATAATATAACTCGGAAGTGTTAGCTGACAATTTTTGCAGTATTTTCTTCCATCCAAAGACGACAATAGTGATATGGAGATATTCAGTATCATCATCATTTTTCATCTCAATATGATATCCACTACGACTTATATCTTTGAAACAAAGTAGATTTTTTCTGGATCTACTAGAGAATAAAACATCGTTAATAATAAATATTGTTTCTCTAGACAACATAATATTTGCTCTTCCAGATTCTTCAACCAAGTCTGCAGGACCTGATATTGTATGGGTATTTGCCTCAACTAATGTCAACTGTGAAAAATATTTTTTATCTTTAAGAATTATTTGCGTTGTTGTACTGTCTGCCATATACATATTTTAGCAATCGACCATGGACTAATAATTAGTGAAAGTCATGTTTCTTCAAAAAAATAAAAAAAATAAAACAAACGTATGTTGATTAATATTTAAAATACAAAAGGTATTTTCATTACTTAAGGACGTAAGCACACAAATCATTATACTGAAATTTAATGATCACATACAACATTTATTTAGAGCAAATATAATATTAAGTAAGAAACATGGACATTTTAATTGTCAAGCATATTTCAAAAATTTTCTACTAGATTCTCAAGGAAATCTAAAATACCTAAATGCGTGGTCTGTTCGATTATAATGATTGACAAAGTTGGTTTCTATGCCTTTTTCTTTTTCCTTTAAGGACGTTTGGTAAAGATTAGCAAGATGCTTGGGCGTACGATAGGTACGCAAACCATGTCCTTTCAAGCCACACCTATAGCAAATATTCTCTTTGTTTTTGGAAGGTTTCTTTTGAAAACCTTATCCCATTTCCCACTATTTTTCCACATCTAGTGGTAAGGTGCGGCTTTCCTAAATCGTGAAGAGTTAGTGTTTTGACCACTGCGATGCCCAGTGTTCCAGCCCCGACCATGTTTACGGTGACGATCACGGTTACGACCGCGGTTATTGAGTGATGTAGCTTTCACTTCTGGGAATGTTGGATGGACGATATTGTTATCTACTTTAAAGATGACAAGCTACCCGAAGATCGAGACCTGGCGCGGAAAGTCAGGTATCATGCCGAGCATTACTTGTTGCTCAACAACAAGCTGTACAAGAGAGGGGTCTCGACCCCGTTGATGCGTTGCCTCAACGACGAAGAAGCCAAGCGAGTTCTCAATGAAATCCACGACGGAGTCTGTGGGAACTACTCGGGTGGACAATCACTCGCGCACAAGGTGTTGTTGCAGGGATTCTACTGGCCCACGATGAAGCGAGACGCTACCGAGTACGCGAGGAAGTGCGACAAGTGCCAGAGATACTCCGCGCTCATTTGAGCTCATCTGGAACGACTCACCGTCATGTTCTGCCCGTGGCCCTTCGCAAAGTGGGGAATCGACATAATCGGGCCACTGCCTACGGCACCCGGAGGGCTCAAGTTTGCCGTAGTAGCAGTGGACTACTTTACCAAGTGGGCCGAAGCAATTCCCTTGGCCACAATCACCGAGAAAAACCTGACGAAGTTCATCCGCGAGCATCTCATATACAGGTTCGGGATACCTCAGTCCTTGGTCTCGGACAACGCCCTTCAGTTCGATAACCAGGCTATAAGAGACCTCTGCGACGAATTCGGCATCAATAAAGATTTCTCCGCGCCTTACCACCCGCAAAGCAATGGCCAAGTCGAAGCCGTCAACCATCTGACAAGCTCCACATATTCCAGCATGCTACAATCCAAACGAGGGTAACCCTAGAACTGCATCAGCATGCTCCAAATTCAGTAAATTATCATAGTTCATGTGTCTAAGTTTTTGGTGCCATAGCACATCAGTATTAGTTTGCACATAAGAGCTAACAATTGAGAATTGAGATTGCAATCGGAAAAAGATTTCGGCAGGCCTCTATCCGATTAGGATGCTTCTCTTTGACTCGTCAAGTGCACAATATTCGCTCTAAGTAAACTGGACGTTGTGATTGTTGTCACAGATCTGACTTATACTGATCATATTAGCTTTTAGACTTGTTACATAGAATACGTTAGTGAGCTTGGAAAAACCATCAATTTCTACAGTACCCTTAGCAGGGATGTGTCCTTTCTTTCCATCTCAAAAGGTGATTGTCCCTCGTGAGTTAGCTGAGTAGTCAATTAACAAACGCTTATCTTCTGCCATGTGTCTATAACAACTACTGTCAAAGTACCACTGACCAAAGGTAAAAGCTTTAGTGACATAACCAATAAAAAATAATTGTGCTCACCATTTTTAACCCAAATTTTCTCAATTTTCTTTCTTTTAGGAATTGACGTGTTGGGTTTGCATTGTTGATACTTAAATCGTCTTTGTTGATTAATAAACTTAAATAAAGCATGAAAATTTGGTCCAATGTGTACAATAATTCACAATGATGACAAATAGGGACAAGCTGATTACCGATATTCATCAGTTCAACTTGCTACCATGCTTCTGTTATTGTTTTTGTTATTATTCCGTGTGCTAGAACATTCATTAGCTACGTGACCAAACCCTTTGTACTAATAACATTTAATTAGTGTTGTCTTTTAGGTAGTTAGGCTAGCCTTTACTATCTTGATTCTTACGGGTGTAGTTGTTCGAACCTTCTCTTTTTCCTATATTTTTCTTGAAACTCTCCTTGATGAACCATTGGAATTTCATAGTGATCATAGCCAATGTCTCATCAAGCAGGCTTTCCTCTGTTGTGTCAGTGTCGCAGTCAGTTTCTACTTTCAGAGCAATTCCAGTGTCCTTCTTCTTAGGTTTTAGCTTCATCTCATAAGTTATCAGAGACCCGATCATCTATTATCCCTTAATATTGTCAAGATTCTTTCTATCTTTAATGGAGCTCACCTTTGTATGAAACCTTTATGTAAGTGATCGCAAAACCTTGTGAACTGTTTTTACATTGGATTGCACTTCACCTATGGAAAAAAGAAGAATTAACATTGTCACTTATTTTTGCATAAAAATAAAAATTATTCATTTTTTATAATTTGAATTGTTTCAAATTGAGTGGTCAGCATTTGGAGTTTGGATCGCTTTACTTTAAAAAGTTCATTCATTTGTCAGTTTAAGTTTGTTACAGGTTGGATGTGCTTCTCTACACAAAGAGATAAGTTTGATTTGTGTTGGGTCGATAGCCGTGAATATTGCATACAACCCTTTTAAATTCTAAGTAGCACATTTGTATTTCTTGATTTCCCAATCTGTGACTGGTTTTGGCTTGACTCCTCCGTTCACTTCCATTGTTGGATGCTTACAATCGTACTCAACAGTAGTCCACATGTGCTTGTCTATCTAGCTTTGAAAAGATCTCATTCTGGCCTTCCAGTTTGTGTAGTTGCTTTTATCTAAGAGAAAGGGTCTCATTGTTGATCCTCACTCACGTATTCCATCCATGATGATCTTTTTCCCTTAAGATCTCCGTACAGGTGTAGAACAATGCTTTGATACCAATTGAATGATTTAAGAGACTGAAAATAATTGTCTTGATCTAACAGACAATCAAGTAGATGTCTATTTTACCTAATAATGAAAGTAAATACACAAGAACGAAAATAAACTAAATAAGCATGAAGATAAAAGAGATTGGAAACAAATATGCTTATTTTATATGGCCAAAAGCCCGAATTAAAAACAAAACTAAACAAAAAACAAACATGGGTGCTAACCACACTAGGTATAAAGATGAATTTTATTAAAAAGATTGAATTACAAATACAAGGCGTTAGAATTATGTTGTCCAACTGATCTACCACCAAGCTATAATAGATCACTAGTTCGCACGCTTAGCCTTAGACTTCTAACACCTTACTCTATGCTCAACCCTTTAAGACCAACTGGCCTACTCCTATCCATACGCCTTCAGGTTCTCTGTCTGATATGAACTTAGTCTTCTTCTTGAGAACAACAACTTTCAAGAGATAAATCCCTGGGCCTAAAATACTCAAAAAGCTCTCTACATCGAACGCTCAAAACAATCTCTCTATGCCTCAACTAAAGACTTTAGTGGATTTATATAATGCCATTAGTTACAAAGACGTAAACAAACTCTCTAACTTAGATTTGGTGCGAAGATAATTATGTCTTTATCTTTAATTACACTTGGCACTAAAAGTCTTTTTTGCACGTGCCTGATATCTCATGCGATCCCGAGAAAATTGCAGAGCTCTGATGAGATGATAGCGTTCGTCACATGTCTGATCTTTCTATTAGCTTTTGAGAAAATCACATAGCACTGTTGAGACGATTGTGCAAATTATGGATTATGTTATAATATGCGATAAAGAAAACAAACAATATTTATAACAACTAATTCACATTTATTAAAGAAATAAATTTGAACTTGTTATTATAATCTACATTAGAATCACACAAAATATTACGTAACTAACACACGCACACTCTATAAATAGTTCAAACACGTTTATGATAAGGATGATAAGGTATTTTTCACAAAATAAAGAATATATTATTCCGAACAAGTTTAATAAGAAAGTAAAGATGAGTTTCAGAAATAAATTGAAATTAAGTAATTTTTTTCAAATAAAAATATAATATATGGTTCAACATATTGAAACATAGATTTCGTCACATATACTATATAGAAAAAAAAAAAAAGTCAATTTTGAGAGCAGAATATATTGCAGAAGAAGAATAAATTGCATAAGTTTCCAGGGAAATTAGGTAAAATTTTAAAGGTATATATACGTGTGTGTATATATAACGGGTAATGGATTTACTCTTTATAAAAGTGTTTTTATTTCCAATGCGTTTCCCACTCTCCCTAGTACTACTTGGCAGTAGGATCCAAAAATTTTTAAAGCAGTATCTCTATGATTTCTCCACAATCATCATTCCGAATTTAAACCATATATGTAAAAGATGCATAAACAATGTGCAAAAAAAAATATATAAATATATATATATATATCATGATCTCTCAATCAATGAAATGAAAAAGATTAATAACTTTTTAGACATATCGGCCGTTTCATGCAAAAAAAGATTACCCACTTTTCGTAAAAGCATAAGTTTGTTGAGAGATCAAGTGCTTATTGATATTCGTCCAAAAGATTAAAAAAATAATAAAAATAAAAAGGTATTCACTGAGAAGTTTAACTTTTTTGTTTACTTCTTCGCTTTTTAATAGTTTTGAAAATTGAAACATATATGTGGGTGTCATGTGTGAGATTTGGAGGGAAAAACCGAAAAAGGGAAATCTTCCGTCACGATAATGTTTGACCAAAGGAGCACATAGATAGATATATGATATATATATGTTTGGTTTTTCATTTTTCGTTCAAATTAAATTCTGTGTTTTAATATTTTTCATGAAGGTCTGAATATGCACAATAAATATATTGGACTAAATATAAGAGATGATATCATTATTTTCAATAGTCTTTACTCAAAAGAAGACACGATGTCATGATAATTGTGATACTCATGAGCTCCATTGTTCTGAGATGTCTGAATAACGAGGCACTGTTCTTATATATATATATATATATATATATATATATATATGACTAATAATCAATTATGAATCTTTGCCAGCAAATTCCACGCCACGCGAAAGTAGTGCTGGCAGGTTTCAGTGATGAAAAAGATGTACATATATCTAAGCGCGGGTATTTTTCTTTCAATTTCCAAATAAAATATTACAGGCTAAAGAAACTAATATATATATATATATATATATATATTAAAGAAATAGTCATTTTTTATGTCAGTTTGTTAAATAACTATTTTGAAATATGTATTTATAAAAAAGGAATCACTGTTTAAAAAAATTTAAAATATACCAATATAAAATTTAGGCTTTTTTGCAATACAATACCCTAAACTCTAAAATAGAATATACAATACTCTAAAATAGAGTAAATATTATAGTCAAATAGTATTTTATCTCTTATATCTATTACTGTATTTTTTACTCTAAAAAAATATCATCTTCATATTCTAATACTTTTTAAAAAGAGAATTTTAAAAAAATAGTCACTGTTTACAAAATAATTTAAAAAATAACCACAGTTTTAAAAAATTTAAAAACTAGCCCTGTCAGAAATTTCTAACATGTGTTGGAAATTTCTTACAGTAATTTTATGTATAATTTTGATATTGCTTGAAATTTCTTACAGTTTTTTTTTTTTGGCTAGTTTTTACATTTTTTGAAACAGTGGCTATTTTTTAAAAACACACAATGGAAAATGGCTATTTACCTAACTGACCATTTTAAAAATATATATTATTTTAGAAATTATTAAGTAACTGGTCTGTTTTTAACTTTAGTTTTAAGGAATTGACATGAGTTTGTTATAATTAAGTTATTAGCCTTTAGACAATATGTATTAACTTTTTTGTCCTTTGAAACATGAAGTTGAAAGAAGAGTGATGAGGGGTAAAAATGAGATTTCATATGGATTTGAGGCTAATAACTTAATATTTGAATTCTTAGGTCATTTTCTTAAAACATAGACTTCCAAGTGGCTATTTAACAAATGAGCCCTTTATTTTATTCATTTTAAAAGCCAAAAGGATTAATATGCAAATATTAAAAGTATTAAAAACGCTTAAAAAAATAAATAGAGCATGAATAGTGATACTATATATATAGAGTATCATTATTCATAATTCTAAAATAGAGTATGGAAATAGAGTTAGGTTGGAGTAGTCCAACTATATTTTTTACTCCATTTATTCTATTTTAGAGTTGGATTAAAGATGGTCCCATCTACAACGGGATGTTATAATATAGTACATGCCCAAAATTTGAGCTCCAACCCAGCGCTATATCATAGCGCTATTTTGACAAATTTGAATAGTGGTACGCTATTTATAGCGTACCAATACATAACGTTTTTTTTTTCAATTTTTAATAATTTTGGTTATGTAGGGTGAAATTTTAAATAGTATAAAATTAGTAAAAAAATATTTTAAAAATGAAGATATAAAGAATGTAAAGAAAATATTCCTTTTTATAGTAGAAAATATAGTATTGAGTTGGAAATCAAGTACTATTTGATTGTGACATTTACCGTATTTTAGAGCATTGGGTTGGAGATGGGGACCAGAGGCTATGGCTTCGCGTTCTTCGTGGCAAGTGTAGATGCCCAAAAAATCTACAATCGATTTGTAAAGGAGCCCACTGATCACCACGTAGTCTACGACTTGTTTAATCGACTACTCAGGGGCACCTGCAAAAGAAAATAGTTAGGCCGCTCTGTCTCGATCAGAGTAGGTCTTCTCTCTTCCAAGTGTCAGCCGAAAACTTAGAATAATCTAGAGTATGATTATTCGAGTGTGTTTAGAATGATCGAACCTGATATTTATAAGCGTAGGGTTTTGCTGTCCCGTCGATCAGGTGCGATATCCTTTATTTGAAAGTTAGTTCTTGTCCTTAATTCAAATATTTGAGTATAGGATAATTATTTGATTTTTCGCTTGATCCTAGTCGGCTTTGAAAATAATGGGATTGTCGTTATCTAATTGCTTGATTCTCGTTTAACTTATGAATTGACACATGGCTTAGATGACATGGACTTCCTTCAAGTGGTTTCGAGTCGACTACTTTTCGATCATTATGTAGAGCTGACGTGGACTCATGATGTAGTCGTTTTGGAGTCGCTGTCGAGTCGACTCGGCGTCGTTATCTCGCTTGTGTTCGAGTCGTCGTCAAGAGACGTCGTCAAGAGCGCTCGTCAAGAGATGTCATCCACCCTGACCGTGGGTCGTTCGCCACTCGATTTCACGTCATCGATCTCTCAAACTTGTGTTGTTTATTACTCGATTTCACGTCGTCGATTACTTGACCTTGTGTCATTTATCACTTGACTCATTTGTTAATAACCACTCGGGTGGTCATTGTTAGGAGAGACAAGTCTGACCCCAACAGCAAGCATGGTGGAGGTTCTAGAAGAGCATTGCAGAGGCGACGATGGTGTGCTGGGGTGCTTGGAGCTTTGTTCTAAGACCATTGAAGAGAAAAGTCCAAAAAAAAAAAGCAAATTAAAAAATTTAAAAAAAAACATGTGAAAAAAAATATAAAATCCTTCTTAAGTTGTTCTATTTTTTTTTTTCTTGTTCAGTTAATGTTTGGAATAATAATGGAAAGTTGGGAACAATTTATCTAAATGGAAGCAGTGGTTCACCGGAGTCACTACCAGAAGTGATCCTTGTGTGATCACCAAATTCGTCTATTTTATTAGCCTTTGCCAAGCACTAGTTTTTGAACTTTTTTGCATTGGTTTTCCCTTGGAAAAGAATATTTGATACTGGGAATTAAAAAGGCAAAGATTTTTTTGTTGACTGATTCAAAAAGCTGCATCTGTTGACAACTATTTTATTATGGGAACGATTTATCTTACAAAGAGTGCAATACTCCTTTTATTTATTTTATCCTGGCAAGTGCAATACTAATTTAGATTCTTATGATTGTAGTGATTAACTGACTGAGGGGTTGTTTTTGCAATTGATATTCATCGCCAAGTATATGATTTTTTTTTAAATAAGCCAAATACATGATATGAGAGAGATTTGGTAATTTAATATGTATAATCGGAGTAATCTCTGAGTAATCTTAGACAGATTTAGCGCCAAAAGTTCTAGAAAAAAAGTTTTAGTACTTTTCTTAGTTTTTAATTTATTTTTAGATAAATTGTATGTTTTAAAAAAAATAAAAAATAAAATAAAAAATAATAAAAAAAAAAACCCGACCACATATGCCTTTATGTCAAACTCCATGTGCAGTTCACGTACGTGCGAGATTCTGTCCATTTTTCGACGGAAAATAAACGGAAGGATCCAGTTGCTACGTCTTTCAAAGATTGGGGAGCCAATTGCCAAAAAAAAAAAAGCTAAGGATTCAATTGCAATTGAGTGATTAGGTGGGGGGTCACTGTTGCAAAAAAAGTAAAAAATTTATTACCAATGTAACAAATTTCTTACAATAACAAAATTACATAATAAAATTCTTACAAAGGTAATAAAATTTATGAATGACTACTTTCTTTAAATTTTGATTAATTGGCTATTAAAATCACCCCTTAAAAATGGCTATTTTTTTAAGGACGCTTCTCCCATGGGGGATATTCAGGTGGGGGACAAATGGGAAACAAATGTGTGGTCCAGATTCATCTAGAAATTTTTTTATTTATTTTTTAGTCTTTTATTTTTACTGTATTACAATTTAGGCCCAGTTTTTTAAAAATATTTGCATTTTTGCCCATAAAATGAATGCGTTTTTTTTTCACCAAAACGATAAAAAAAAATCCAACAAACTGTTTTGAAAAAAACTGCAAATTAAAATTCAAAATTTTCTGGATGATTCTGGGCCATATATTACTGTTCCCCATTTGTTCCCCACCTGAATATCCCCCATGTGAGAATTGTCCTCTTTTTAAAATTCTTTTCTAAAGCATAATTATTGAAATGTTCAATGTTTTAAAATTTTTAAAAAGGAGCCATTTATAAATTTTGTTAGCTTTGTAAGAAATTTGTTACAGTAAAATTTATATGTAATTTTGTTATGATAAGAAATTTTTTACCTTATTAAATATTTTTTGTGGTTATTTTCTTTTTAAATCTAAAACTATGACTAATTTTTTAAAACACACACATCAAAAAAGCTATTTACCTAAGTGACCTTATTTATATATAATAACTTTCTTTATTTCAATTATTACTAAATAAAATTTTTTTGTCACTATCAACATTACACAAAAGTAGGTTAATTTCATAACGTCCTACTGTTTATCAACCCCATTTTGACACATCAATTTAACATGGATTGGAGGAGTGATTTTGACTATATTATACTATTGATACTCCAAAAGGGTAAGATATGCTCTACAGTAAGAAGTTTATAGTAAGTGAAGAATCATGACCTAAAGTAGAGGATCATGCGGGATTTTTGGTATTAGAATATGAGTTGAGGTGCTCCTTTAGACCGACCACATGTACACGTCTACTGGCCTCGGCACTTCCCGTTAAAGGAAAAATTTAATTGAGGATTTTAGATTAAGAGTTTGCTTGACTGGAGTTAGAAATTATCGGATGTCAGAGGTTAGCGTAGATGCTTCAGCTATCAGGCCAAGAGATTCGGCCTAGCAAAGCATCGTTTTGCTAATCAGTTCTAACCTAGTATCTAGACTGGATTCCTCGGAGGCCAAGATATTTTATGGTTAGATCGACACAATTACTTACAAGGATCAGCTCGCACATAAGCAGCTATGGATGGACAGTGTGAGCATGCCGAAGAAGCACCGCACCACAACCGTTGATACCTTATCGCCAAAGAGCTTTATCTGATAAGAGATGTGTTGGACAATACTTGGTGGACCAAAACTAGCATATCTTTAGGATAGCTATGAGATTATATTTCTTTGTTCATGATAGGTCTACGGTGCAAAATTACAATTTATCCTGGTTTTTCGTCACATTAGAAAGCATGCCAAGGACTACTTACAACTTTTTTTGGTCAAGATAGTAGAGTGGTACCCTTGGGATATTATGCACTGCAAGAAGATGGATTTATTTCAATGTTATCTTATCCTACAATTATCATTGACGTCCCAGAGAGAGGTTCTATACTTTCATCAAGTTATAAGCAACTTTTGAGGTCCGCAACAAATATCACCACCCGGTAGGCGACTATCTCAGTCACATGATGTTGCACACCATCCCTAGACCCACGCTTATCCGAAGGAGGACCCAGATGAGAATCTAGAGGTGGAACCGAATGAGGATCTAGAGAAGGACCTAGACAAGGATCCGAATGAAGACCTAGATAAGTACCCAGAGGAGGACTTGGACAAGGATCCCAAAAAGGATCAAGACTAAGATCCAGAAAAGGATCAAGACTAAGACGCCGTACATGATCAGAAAGTATTGATCGTCTTAGCGCTAGAGACTTCTGACTTTTTATGAGTTATACTATGCTTACATATGTGTATATATATATATATATGAAAAAAATACCATAATCGCCCTTGACTTTACGTAAAATGCCACGAACATCCCCCCAGTCTACCATAATACTAAAAGGACACAAAAGTTTCTAATTTCAATCAAATTTTTGTTGAATTGGCTTTGGAAATTAGTGTAAAACTTCAATAATGTTCATATATAAAACTACGTCGTTTTGGCATTATCATCAATGAACCCATCAGGATTCCTTTTTATTACTGCATCGAAACACCAATACACATAGGCATAAATAAAGAAACAAAAAGGAAAAAAAAAATAACACTTCAATTTTTTTTTTAATTACCCAACCCAAATTCTACTGAGGTGCAAAAAATTATTCGGCTCGGGTAAGGCTCTATAAGAGCATTAGCAGCAAGCATTCACCAAAATGTTAAACTAATTCTCGGAGCTCCTACCGCAAGAGATCCCTACAAACCCCGAATCTCGGTGACCAAAGAAAAGCTAAAAAAATATCAATAACCAACAATGAATAAAACTAGTCAAGAAAACACGAAATCCTACCCACTATCGAACAAAGAATGACTAAAAAATCTCAATTCAGCTGTATAAATCTTGAAACTCTATTGCAAGTATCAACAATAAGAAATCAAATATTCAAATTTACGCTTTTGTTCCCATTTGAGAATTAGAACTCCAGTAAAGATCAAAATTTTATCTCAATAATACATATACAATATCAAGTTGAACCATTTACCAATCTACGATGAAAAAAAAATTATTCTCTCTCCACAACTTCCCTTAGCTTCATCTCCACCACTCGAGAAGTTTGTTGTCACTAATCTTCATCTCCGCTAATGGCACAGAGAGCCTAGTGGCAAGGCCATACCTTCCTTTCTAAGAAGAATGGTAGTACACTGGAACCTCTTGAGCTTGTTCGCGATGGTCAGCTTCATCGCTACTGATTGAGTATCACCACGATGGCGACCTCGGTGCGAGAGAGGTCTAGGCATGTGTGAAGTTACTCAAGATTGCAAGACTAACAAGGTTGAGGTGGAGCTGAAAAAATTTAAGATCAGCATTGTCAAGCTTCACGACTTCA
Organism: Boehmeria nivea var. tenacissima; assembly: GCA_018132145.1. Classification (NCBI taxonomy): domain Eukaryota; kingdom Viridiplantae; phylum Streptophyta; class Magnoliopsida; order Rosales; family Urticaceae; genus Boehmeria; species Boehmeria nivea. Next base: position 2,906,436 of record CM030886.1, read on the forward strand.
ATGTCATTCTAAGCTTCAATGGCAGTCGTTGACAACTTAAAACCCTCGATCTTTTTTTTTTCTTGGTTTAGTTGTTAATTTTTTTTTCTATTCAAGTACACTAGAATTGTTTTTTAATAATTGCATAATAATGTTTCTTCTTTAGACTATGTTGATGATAATATGCTAGCCATGGAGCCATTGAACCCTCCTTATCTTAAGTTGATAATATGGACAATTAGAGAGAGACACGGCCAGAACTTTTATTTTTTTTTTCGGATTGGCTTCAAACAGAGCAAAAGAGAGAGTGGGTTAAGATTTTTAATTTTATTTATTTAAAAAATATGATAACCTTGTTCGATAACTCCAAAAATGGATTACTTATATGGCAAAGGGGGCACTTGTGAAATTTTAAACATCAAGTAATCCTTTTGTCAACGCCGAATGAATAGGGAGGATAAAATTGGATTGCATTTTAAACCCTGGGGGCTACTTTGTTATTATGGTAAATAAAAGGGATATTCGTGTAGTTCTAAAAAACCAAGGGTGTTATGGTATTAATTTCTTATAGATCTTGATGTTTTTAAATTATATGCAATGCCCTTTTGAGTTTGATTGTTAGAGTACGAACTTATTACCTCATGTTGCTGCGAATGTACTTTAGGACTTTTAAGAGCAATTTTCTATCCCACCAGAATGTCACCCAAGCTAACCATAACTAGAGTCAATCGGGAACTAGGAGAAGTTCGCCAGACGGTGGAAGAACAACCTAACACGATTGAACAACTTGCGAGATAACCGACCACAACTAATTCAAGCTCAACCTGAACGAACCGTAAAGACAAGAATAGGAAAGAAATCAAGCAACATCTAATATATTTCATGACACACCACCCTTTGTTCCTAAAGGGGACAAACCCATCTATGAATGTTTTTGCCGATAGAAACCAATAACTTTCGATGGAATACCTTATTTGACATTATCTAAGGACTCGATAAAGCATCTCCAACAAATGTTTGGATATGTTAGGCTCACGGACACACAGAGTCTAGTAAGCACAGTCATTAAACTAAAGAAAGAGGCTAAGTGATGGTAAGAAGTTGCAGCCAAAACTTGGGACACTGAAAGTATCTCTTAGGTTAGATTCTTAACCCTGTTCTACTAGAGGTATCAAAGCGAAGAAAGGTTACCGGGAAAGGTGTCGGAATTCGTATATTTTGGCCTATGAAGGTTATATGTGGTTGAGTATTGCCAAATTTCTACTAGAAGTATCAAAGCGAAGAAAGGTTATCGGGAACGGTGTCTAAATTCGTGTATTTTGGACTATGAAGGTTATATGTGGCTGAGTATTGCCAAAATTTGACAAGTTAGCATAGTTTGCATCGTTTATGGTGCCGATTTTCCAAGCAAGAAGAGATGCTTATACACTGACTCAACATTGATATGGTTAAACAGGTAGACAGTAGGGAAGTACGACCCTGATCTTATGTTGATTCCGTTCAAAGAGCAACACAGATTAATGGCTGGCATGAAAAGGAAGAAAAAGGAACTAAAGTTAAGATTGAGAATCTGACAAAGGAACACAGTTTAGTACAGAGTAAGGACAGTAAAGGACGTTTTTGCAGTCATTAGGGGAGACTTCAGAGAATTTTTGGAACTAAACCTTAAGGAAGAAATGAAATCGAAAGAGGAGAAAGGAGCAAGAGAAAATAAGGGAGAGATAGAAGCAAGTGCAAAAAAGAGTGCAACTCCAAAAATTAATTGATTGAACAAGGGGCATCCATGGAATTGACTGCTATATACAACAAGTGCGAAAAAAACGCACGAGGCGAGCGTTGGTTAGGGATCAATGCGTGCTTGCAAAAGATTGCGAAATCAAAGGAGAAGGGATACCAAAACCTGAAATTAACACCGACCTAACGCTAGTGTCTACATCCTAAAGGAACAAGAGGTGATTGCCAGCCTGTGGACGTTCACTATGTACATATTATTTTTGTAATTAGTAGTATGTAATTTTTATTATTATTAATTTCATATTAATGTTTGTTTTACGTTGTTTGCAGGATGAGTCGCAGACACACTAATTAGCTGTTGGTAGGATTTTCAAAGAGTTGAGCTCGTAGAGTTTTCTATGCAAAAAGTGGAAGAAACACTAGAACATGAAAATTTGTCACTTTCAAAAGTGATTGTCTTAACTTTTAAACAAACTCACTATATAAATATGGGTGAAGTATAGAAATTACTAAATTTACAAAATAATAAAATTAAATACACGAACTTTAAAGTAATTAAGTAACTAGTCAATTCGTTAATTACTTGCACATATTTTTGGTAACTAAGTTAATTATCACACAAACTATCACTACGTAAGTAATTGAATCAGTTGGGTAGTTAGTCATAGTTTTCAAAAGATTGAATACTAATTTAAATTAAGTGTTAAAAATTAGGTATTCACTATAATTTCTCTATAAATATTTGTATGATGATATTTTAAAATACATTTTTATACATAATATGCATATATACATATATATTATCATATTTTCTTATGTTTAAATGAACTTAAACAATATTTATTTATTTGGAAATCCGTAATGAATAATTCGAAGGTTTATATTAACCGAATTGTTGTTTGCAATTAAAAATTGAATTATAGCAATAGAACTAATATAAATATGTCAAAGACTCTAAGCTGATCTAGTATACAAAAGATTTTGTTTGCTGTTGTTCAAGGGATATCCACATCCATCATATTCATAGGAATTGTTGAAATTTGCAAGACTCAAAAAGAATTAACTGTTGTAAGAAATGATAACTGTGCTAGTCTGTACGAAAATATATTTTCTTTTACTGTACATACGAAAATATTTTTATACCACAAGATAATTTTGTTTCTGTTTTTGTTTTTGTTTTGTTTTTTGTTTTTGTTTTTGTTTTTGTTTTTTTTTTTTTTTTGTATTTTGGAGTTGTTTATATTGCAGGCTAAATAAAAAAAAAAAGCTTAAATCATGTTACTACAATAATTACACTAATAAAAAGTATATAAATTATATTGCTATAGTAAATTATAGTTTGGATTTGTATCTAAACGGGCCCAACTCTATGTTAGAATAAAGTGATGACATCATACTTCAATTGAGTTTGTTGGAAAATAAAATAGTTTCTAATTCATGTTACTAAAGTAATTACACTAATAAAAAGTCACACTTAAAAATTATATTATTACAGTAAATTATAGTTTGGATTTATATTTAAACGGCCCATATCTATGTTAGAAAAAAGTGATGACATCATACTTTAGAAATTTGTTGGAAAACAAATAGTTTCTAACTTTCTATTAATCAATAAAGAAGCCAATATTTAATTTTGTAGATCCCTTAAAAAAGGCATGTTATTTAAAATTTGAGAGAACAAGCGAAGAATTGTATACTTTTCATCTAAACTAGTGGTGAAATTTCAATGCTATCTTTCTAAGTTTATATTCACGTCACTATTGTACATATCAATTTTTCTTTTCTGCTATCAAATTACTATTTTCCTCATTTTTTTATCTTCCACATTTGTAAAACTTTTAGATAATTTGATCAAATTTGTTGCTAAAAATTGACATGAACTAGAACTTTTCTTCTAAGGTGACAATTTAGATAAATGTCATATTCAAGAATATGAAAAATATCTCGAAGTTTTGAAAAAATAACAAAAATATATACTTTTAAAATAAGTAACAAAAGTATATATTTTTTTTAATATCTACTAAAAATGTACATTTGACTTATAATTCTTGAACAAATTTAAAGAGTAAAGAAGAAAAAAAGAAAGGAGAAAAATGAAGGGAAAGGAAATAAAATTTAGACATTTCAAAGTTTAGACGTTCCAAAAGGGCTTGAAAAATAAACCATTATATTTGTGTTTGGTGCTTAGTTTATTTTTCATATCATATTGAGTACATACCATAAGTATCCACTGCGTTTTATTAACATCCACGTTTATGCCGTCAGTTTATGACAATACAAATTTTATCCTTCAATTTCTTAAATTGAAAAAAATTATACCTTCTTGTAACTTTTTAGCCAGAAAACACGTATAAAACTTGCACATTGTAACTGTATTTTTGTGTTCCTCTGTTTGAATAATATACAAGACACTAAAATATTTTGACGGTTTAGAAAAAAAATTATACTTTTTAATCAATCGAAAGTCATAAAAAGGTATATATTTTGTTCAGCTAAAGAAAATAACGGATCAATTTGTATTATCGAAAACTCATTACAAAAGTTAAATTTTGATGAAACACAAGTGATACTTATGGTATTTACTCCATCATATTTTAAAAAGCTCAACAATTATTTTTTATTAAGAGTATGATTCGTTTTCGTTTAGCATACAATTTACTGTTGTTACTAAATAAACTATAACAAAAAATAACTTGTATGTATCTACTAATCATGATAAATTATTACTAACAAAAAATAATCATTTAGCTACAAACAAAAGTCACGAACTTTTTTTTGTACAAGTTATAAAATTAGGCTAATTACCTATATAAACCCTTTAATTTTAGAAGCTTACCATAAATGCCTTTCATGCCTTTTCAAGAGGGAGGATTTTGATAAATTCTCATTTTTTATCACGTTAATAATCTATGTCTTGTTTATGTTACATTTTTAATTGATATTAATACTTTTACACTACAAACATAGAGTAAGGCATAAATTCTTAAATGGCACTTAGAATAGGGTTTTTTTTTTTCTTCCTTTCAAGAAAAGTGTAATGGGGTATGTAATGTTCTAAAAAGAATAATGCTACATATACAAACTCTTTTATCAATTTTTTAATACCAATTTATGTAGCAATTGAAGTGTCATATTTTGATTGGCATCTTTCTAATTATATGATAAATACTCACCAATAATAATATGACATATAGGTTTGTATTATAAAATTAATAAAAAAAAACTGATATATCCAGCACTATTCGTTCTAAGAAATCGTTAAATATATATTTTTTATTTTTATTTTTATAAATAGATATGAGTATCGAAAAGGACCAAAATTATAAACTAAATGCAGCTTTAATGGATGAAGTCTTGTCAAAAAAGTAGGGCAAGCAATAGGTGCAGTAAAAGGTTCATTATTTCATACAAAAATATCTAACCCAAACCAATGAAAATTAATGGATTGATACCTTCAATTTATAATGTGGTCAACGCGCGCTAAAACTATATACTGAATATATATACTATACATTATACATATAATAATGAATCTAAATAAATAATTATAAATTTATAACGACATATAATAAGAGTATTTTTGTGATGGTTTTTTTTTTTTTTGAAAAATTCTATAATGGGCTTTTTTTTAGTGAAAAATAATTTTAAAAAATCAGATTTATATTTTTAAAATACAGGACACACTAACAAAGTGAATACGATGGGATATAATTTTGTATGGCAAAATTTATTTTATTTATAAATTCTATATTTTAAAAAGATGAATCTGACTATCTAAAATTATTTCTCATCAAGAAAAAAAAATCACTAAAGAATTCTCCAATAGTAATTAAGTAAAAACTAAGAAATGTGTGTCTGCAACTTATATATATATATATATATATATAAAAGACACACATGATCAACGAAATACATGAATTATAAATTACGTGATTGCGGCGGCTAACAATACCGTAAATCTCGCCACCAATCACTCCGAGAACCCATTCAGCAAAAAAAAAATCACTCCGAGAACCCAATAATATATATATATATTAATATATTATATTCGAGTAGTTTCAAGAAAGAAAAAGGGGAAAGGAATATATATATATATATATATATATTGAAGAAATATTAGAAACAAAAAACGGGTATAGATAATGTGGAAAACGATGAAAGCAAACAGACAAAACTTGATCCAGGCAGTTTTATTAACTGTAGTAGATCTCTCAATCAGTCTTAATTATAATAATAATAAAACCGTTCACGCGCATATACACATCCACGCATTCATATACACACACACACACACAGGCGTAGCAGAAGAGAGAACTGTATGTACGTACGTACGAGGAAAACGCGTTATTATTTTGACATGGCTTTGTTTGGCTTTGAAAGTTTTATACATACATATCGGTCAAACTCGACGACCATGTTGATGAGTTTCAGCCACGAACCCCAGAAGTCTTAATTGTCAAAGCATTATCGTATCATAACAATCACATAAATATTCATCATCGCTAATAATATTCCAAAATCTAGACAAAATGAAAGACTGTAATATATTTGATAATAAGGGTTTGTAATTATATAGTTGGATCGATGTATGACATAAACATAAAACGTAAATAAAGTGAGATCTTTAAACAGAAATAAATTATTAAAAGAGGTTATTATTTACATATAATATATATGTAATTAATCAACCAAAAAACCACAAAAAAAAAAAAGTGTTTGATTATCATGTTGGCAAGCCATGGTTAGTATATATCATCAAAATATATCACCATGCTATACTGTTTCTCGAATTTTTTTTTCCCTTTTTTTCTTCAAGACATTGGGTTTATATATGATAATATAATGGATCACTAATTAATCAATCTGAAGAACAAATCCATGATTCAACCATACCTTCACTTCTAGCTGCTACATTCTCAGTACTCCCTTTGTTACTACTAAACTCCGCCGCCATAGCCGCCGTAGCTGTGTAGCTCAATTTACCATTGCTAACAATCTCTTGTCTCTCTAAATCACTATTGCATTGATAGACCTCAAAAAACCCTCGTCGGCCACAGCACTGCTATTGTCGTTTCCACTAATGTTGTTGTCGTTTGAAGCGCCCCAATTCGCGGCCTCGTTCGCCGTCGCCGTCGCCACGAGGCTCTGAAGCCCGGCATGAGGGTTCAGCCCGAACGACGTCGTTTGATGATCTTTCAGCGACGGTTGGAGAGAGAGTTGAAGCTCAAAACCGGGTGGCCATGGCCCGGCGGGTTCTGACTCAGGAGATTGCTGTACGAAGAAGCATTGGGGGCGAACGGCGTCGTTTGCCTGGACTTTCTGAGCGAACGGCCTGAGGAGATTGTACGGACTCGGAGCGGTGGTTGAGGCCGATGCGATGGTCGTCGGGGAATTGGTGGACGAGGAAGAGGAAGCGGCGAGGTGGTCGAGTCGGAGCCCCGAGCCCGACCCGAAGAGGTCGAAGCGAGTCCGCGGGAACGGCGAGGACGCGAACGGCGGCGCCGGGATGCCGGTGAACTCCTGGACCATGGCGCGGAAGTTGGTGGTGTCCGTGGTCAGCACCGTCGTCGGGGCTCGCCGCGACGCGCGCGACCGCTTCTTCGGGTTCCGGGCGACGCCGCCGACGCCGCCGCTGCTCCCGGGCTCGCTGCTCCTTTCGGCCGTGGCCGAGGCCGACGACGACGACCCGATAGTCCCGGCGCCGGCGGGGATGCCGGTGATGTGCATCGGCGGCGGAAGATTGGGCAGCGGCGATCTGGCTGTGGGGCAGAGGAGGTGGGCGGAGGGGACGAGATCGGAGGCGGCCGGGTCGGATCTGACCGGTCTGGGCCAGACCATGGTGTTGGCGAAGTCGAGGTTGGGGTTTCGGTCGAAGAGGTTCGACAAAGGGTCGAAGAGGTTGGGTTGTTGAGACTGGGTTGAGTGGTGGTGGTGGTGGTGGTGAACGGCGTCGTTTTGAGTGTTGTTGGTGAAGAACATTGAGTCTCCGGCTGCACGCGGCGGCGGCGGCGGCGCGTGAGTCGTACTCCTCATCGCCGCCGCTGGAAGACTGTATGCTCCCACTAGTGTTGCCGGAATCCATGTGAGAGAAAGAGAGAGAGAGAGAGAGAGAGAGAGAGAGAAGAAAAGAGGGCTCACAGTGATTTTTTGCTATTGCTATTTGCTTTTTGCCTTATACACGCAACACTAGAGACTAGAGAGTCATTTCTCTGAGTCAAGCTACAAACACTAGTAGGAGCTATTAAGTACCAAAAACCCCCCCATTTCTTAATAAAAAGGCAAGCAAGGCCTCTTCGGTTTGATTTTTGAGTTTCGATTTTTTTTTTTTTTTTAAGTTTTTATGGGGTTTCTAGTTTCTATGAAGAGCAAAGAGTTGGGATTTGGTCTTGGGAGTTTGGGTTGTGTCTGTCTCTCGGCAAAAGGGTATGTCATGAAATGGATGGTGATAAAGAGGGTAATAATCTAAAAAATACTTGATTTTTGGTGCTATCTACTTTCCTTTTCTTACTATATCTGGGGTTATGGACATCGAGACTGAAATTAGGGTTTGTTTCCAAAGACAGATTTTTCTAGCTGCAGCCTGATAAAAGGTTTAGAAAAGAAAACAGAGGGAAATGGAGAGAAAAGAAGAGAGAGAAAGAGAGAGAGAGAGAGTTTTTTTTTTTAATAATTTATTTTCTTTATTAAAACAGAGGCTGCTCGCCTGCTTCTGTTATTGGTGGTTTCACTCAGAAAAAAAAATTTGAAAAATAAAAAATGATAGAGTGGGGCTAGGCATAGAGGCCAAGGCTACCGGTCAAAGTATGTAAGAGCTGTGGTTATGATTCGCATGTGTGAAAGCAAGAAAAAAGATATGTGAGGCTATGTAAAATACGTAGTTTATCTAGATATTTAGCGTTAAACTAATAACCGGATTATGTGTTTCATTTAATTGATTTATTTTATTTAATTGTGTGTGTTATATATTTTTTATTTTCTTTAGCACTCATGAGGTGGGCAAGCAACCAAAATCGGGAACATGGTTGTTGAATTGTAAAAAGGGGAGAAAGAGAACCAACCAAGCCCAACAACACTACTAACTTTTTAGGAGAAAAATCAAAATGAAAAGAAATGGAGATGCGGAATATTAGTTATAATTCTTAAATGTGGGAAAACAATTTCGTTTAGCATTATTTATGGCTTTGTCTCTCGTTTTCAGGGGTTAGGTTTTAATTACTTTCCCCGTGCACAGTTAAGTACAACTTTTGTTTTCCTTAGACATATTAATTTCTTATTTTTTTTTTTGAAAATAAACACACAAAATTTCATTCACCAGCTTATTTTGACCAAGTCAGAATCAGATAGCTTGATGATTCAAAAATATCAGGAAAAAAGTGGAAAATCTCAAACTCTTTTAATTGGTTTATTATTAAGAAATGCAAAATATGTTAATGCAAATGTTATATTAAAAAAAATTTAAATGTTATATTTAAAATAGAATACTCTAATGTACTAATATCATTTTAAATATTTTTTATTTTTTATTATTATTTAGTTGCATGTTACCCATTAAAGACAAAAAATATTGATCAATAGTAAGAAAGTTACATATAATTTTTTGATATAAGAGATTTTTTACAATATAAAATTATAATCATAATTATTTTCAAATTTAATAATGAGAAAATCATGAATCAAAACTCATTATATCAAATAACAAAATCATGAATCAATACTCATTATATCAAATAACAAAATTTAACATTGTCTTATAGTTTGTGCCAAATTCGACATTAAATTTAATATCTACTAACATTGACAGGAAAAATAATATTTGATTGATAAAAAAAATCACTCAAATGTCAAATCTTAGAATTAGCACACATCACAAAGATGCTATTACAGAATCTTCCAGTCTACTTCTCCAAAAAACTATACATGTACGTTGTTAAAAAAATAAAAAAATTATTTTATATATGTACACAAATACGATTGAAAATCATGATATTTCTCACCTTATCTTGCAATTTTTTTGAGATATTATTTTACCACCCATTTTTTCACTTTCTCTCTCTCTTGTTTTACATCAGCTTTCTTCGGCATTTTCTTTTAGGGTATATTTAGTATTTAATTATTTTATAATTCATATTTTAAAGAAATAATCAATGTTTTTAAAAATTAAGAAATTAGTAATTAGTCTTTTAAAAAATTGAGGGCATAAATGTAATATAACACTATCATATACGTAATGGAGAAAATGATTATTTATTTAATTAATAAAAAAAAAAACACCGTTGGCAAAAAGAGAAAATATATATATGTGTATACAAATCAATATACATATATAGCATATATTATATATGCTAAAGATAGAACACCAATCTGAGTGTGGATAGATCAGTTCAACAACACATATCTAACTTTCGCTGCAACAATCACAACTATAAAAGGAATCAATATTATTTTCTTCTCCTTCTTTACTTCATCTTTAATTTAGAACATTTAATGACCATATTTAATAGTATTAACACAGATTTAATTGTAGATATACACATATCATTATCCATATACGTGTATGATTCTATATTCTCTTGATCATCTCATACCTCTCCATGGTCCCTTTTTCTTTGCCCCACAAAAACCAAACCCTAACGGCTAACCCTAAATATCCCAACTCTCACGGATCTCATGTGTTTACTAATGCATTGAGTTTCCAAATTTTAATACAAGTACGTAATTCATTATCAACTGTTTACGGTCAAAAATCATACTCATTCGCCACTAACATATTTACATATTCTTACACGCACTTATATGATAATGTGCATTTGAAATACAAATATTTTTCTCACTACAATAACCATCATTTTCTTTTCGTATGTTTATAATTAATTATTTTGCCAATACCATAATCATCAATCAAGAGATATTTTGAGATGATCGCACATGGTAAAAGGAATTGACTTTTCTGGTTGCTCACCTTCAATAGTGGATTTTATATTATGTGGTAATAGTGGACATCATACAATTAGTGGGTAAACGAAATAGATATTCTCATAATTAACAGAGAAATGACTCCGCGTGTTTGTGTATTTTTTTCCTCCTGTATCAAAGGAAAATATGTGTATATACATACATATATACATATTTTTTTTTTGAAGTAAACATATATACATATTTATGTATGCGGAAGAAGCTATTTGGAGACTTTTTTCGTATTAACTTCTTTCTTTTATCAACAAATTTAAGTACAGCCACGTGGCATTGATTAGGGTGCAATCAATTACCTAACCATGTCCAATTTTGTGCCTGTAAAACAGAAATTATATTTAATGTTCAAATTTTAACATCAAATTTAAATAAATATCTAATTTTTTAAAAATATAACAAAAAAGTAAAATGAATCAATTACTTATGTAATAATAATTTGTGATAGTTATTAATTGTGCAATTAAAAACATGTGTAAGTAATTAATTAATTGACTAACTACTTATTTATTTTAAATAATGATTTTTATTAACTTCACCTTTTTTATGTGGACGCTCAAGGCAAGATACATAAAATGAAAGTAATATTAATAAATATATATATATATATATCGGAAAGTTTATTATATTATTGTTAACATTATTGAATTAAATAATTTTTCTACAGATGATGGGACCTCCATCCTTTTCAATGAACCTGTGCCTCACACACAAAGGTTGCACTTGCACATAAACACAACCATAATATATAATAATGGTAATATTATTACTATTATCTTGATTTGGACCGTTGGATTGATGGGATTTTCATTGATGGCTTATTTGTGCTATTATTTCACCTCAGAAAAGTTAAAAAGGGGTAGGGATCACTTAGAGGGCCCTCATATAATCTAACAATGAGTTTCCATTATTACACGCATCTCAGAGATGATGCTCATTGCACCAGTTTTTGTCTCTGTTACCGGAAAGCAATTTTTAAATAAAAATATACAATAAATGATTTTTATTATCCGAATCATAGTAGATGTATTTGTTGCGAACTAAATTTAATATCGACTTTTAAATTTTGCAACCAAAAAGCGTGGCAAAAATATTTGCCAAATGATTTTAATAGTTTTACTAGATGAATCCTCGTGCACATTATTATAACCAAATAAATACGATATCTTATTAGACCAGTTAATTACGTTTGCTGACGTGGCAAGTATTTTGCTTTGCTAGGGTTTCCCCAAACTTAGCGATTTTTTACGGCGGCCCCTTCTCCCGGCGTCGTCCCCAACCCCTTGTTATTATCCTTTGGTGCTTTCCATGTTGTCTAGCTCTGTCCAAGACGTTCTTGAATTTCACCAGGGAGTTGAAAATCTGCTTTTTATTCCTAAAACATATGCGGTTATTGCTGCCTCTCGGCTCCCCCTAGTCTAAGAACCGAATGATGAAGGAAACGCGTTCCTGTCTAAAAAAAATGAGATGCGGTATGCAAGACCATTGATGAGACTATATACCAAAAACGTCCGAGGCTTCCTTGATTGCTCGAGTTATTCAATTAAAAGGGAAAGAACCGTTGAAACTCAATGATCTTAAGACTAGGCTTCAAAACTTATGGAACCTACTAGCAACTAGCGCTTGATATCTCTGAGTAAGGGGTATTACAACCTGCACTTCAGTAACCAAGCAAGCAAGGATAGCGTCTAGTCTACGGGAACATGAAACCTCAAGATGGGTTTAATCCGCCTTCAACCATGGGTTCCTGAATTTAATCCCTATTTATAAACGTCCCACTAATGCACAAATTTGGTATCGTATTTACAATCTGGGATGAGAATACTGGAACGCTAAAATTTTGATAAATATTACAACAGGAATCGGTGACCCTCTCAAAATCGATCATGCAACCCTTGAGGATGACTTCGGCCATTACACTAGAATTCTTATTGATGTGGACCTTTCTAAACCCCTACCGTCACAACTCTTGATTGAAAGGAATGGCCAGAGTTTGTTTGTTCGTTTTTTTTTTTTTGGCCAAAATTGAATATGAAAAGCTCTCGAAGTTTTGCGCGCATTGTCAATCTATAGGGCATTCAGTTGCCAATTGCAGAAAATAGAAAACTTTGACTTGCGCACCTGAAGAAGGGAATATTTTAAAAAGTAAAGAAGCGAAAAAACAAGTTTTCAAGCCTGCCCCTAAATCTGCTTCTACGCACAATAAAGCCTTAGCCTCCACTAGTAACGCACCTGATAATTCTACTCCTGGCAGTACGGTTACTGGAACTATTTTTTACGATTTTTCGGTTAATAGTTTCGGTCAAACCGTTATCGGAATAAAACGCTAACGATTTGACGGTTTCCGAAAACCATTTTGGCGAAAAAAAAATTATTAATTTTAATTAAATTTAAAAATTCATTTTAAATTTTTATGTTTTATACGTTTTATTATATATTTATATTGTAAATTTTGTAATTAATTTGTAGTTAAAAAAATTAGTTGAAATTCGAAAATAATATTTTTACAAATAATTATATTTTTAAAAAAAATTAAAGTCTAATTATTTACGATAGATATAAATTATAATTGATTAATAAATCTAATTCAAAATTAAAGAAATAATATAATGAAATGAAATAATTTATTATAGTAACTGAAGATTGTTACAAAATAGAATTCCCTTATTTACAAGTATTTTAGGATTCTGGGGGTTCATTTACATTCAAATTATCAAAATAGTCGGCAAGTTCAACGGAAATTGTGAGATTTTCTTGTAACCGTCGAGCTACTTAATCTCAATCCTCTGTTAACGTTATGATCTCAATCATATCGGACTTAAGTGACATCCGTCTTTCTTTGAGAATACGATCGAAGGAGCTAAAGGCGGACTCCGAAGATACAGTAGGAACTGGGAGGGCTAGGATGTCTCGAGCACACCTCGTGAGAATTGGGAACGTCGATTGGTGTGCCTTCCACCATTGAAGGATGTAGAAATCTTATTCCTTTATATTCACCCACGGTGTATATATATAACTTCAAATTTCCATACTTTGGGATGTGGGCGATGAGGACGACAAAGAAGAAGCTTGGGCCATCTTCCTTCTAGCTTGGAGTACGGCTATTAAGCACTTCACCGGCAAAGGATGCGCGATTGGTAAGACATTCGGCGGTTACGTTTTTTTTTATCTGAACTCCTCCTCGTATGTCTTGTAAAATGCGTAAAACTTTTCAGTCGCATCATTACAAATTGCTTGCGCTGTTCCTTCTGCCATTTTCATATTGCTATCCATTACTTCAAGGACTTTCAAATATGACTCGACCCTCCAACGCGAGTCTATAATTTAACCAAAGTTATAGAGGTATGAGATCCGGTCCCAATACTTCCTAAACATTTGTTCCATTTTAGTTATAGCCCCCTGCAACAAAGGAACCTCTTTGTACTGAGCATAAGCTGCTGTAAACTCTAAAAATGAATGTAAAGCTATGTTACTTGTAGGTGTATAGACTGCAGATAAATTAAAAGTATGGTTATAAAAAGTTTTAAGGAAAGAATGAAATATGGAGAAAATTGTCCAATCGTCGTCCGTGATGCTATCTTGACCAAGCTCATTATGTATCCACGCAGTGAACACATGTCTGTAAGGAAGAATAGATTCAATCATCAAATATCTTGACCACGGCGTTGGAACATCTAATGAGAATGTCAGATGTGGTAGACAGTTGTGCCTGCAATATCGTCTAGAAGAAGCAATATGTTGGTTAGAAGATTTCAAAGGAAACTGCAAATCTCAGCCTATGGATATGTTGCTCTATCTACTTCATCCCGACTTTCACTATCAAATTAATGATGTGGCATGAACATCTTTGATGCAACAATGAGTTATGGTACCCGCTAACTAATAGATGCAAAATTAATGATGTGGCATGCACATCTCTATGGCTTCATCGTTGGATAAGGCGTTGTCCATAGTGAATGCAATGACACAATTTTGTAAACTAAAATCCATTAACTAAAGTAAATGCAACGTTAAATGGTTCCTTTCTCCAACTCTTCTATTAGAGCAGCCTGTCTCCAATTGTAATATTCAGTTAAATCACTCCTAGTTGTATTCCTAGTGACGAGTTGGTAATCTGAATATAGACTCCTAACATACTCAATGTGAGCGGGGTGTTCTCCTAAACTAATTGGCATGTCCGCACCAACATTATATTTAACTAATGCTTCCCTATGTGCCTAAGGTCGAAAGTACTTGCCTGGAAGAAGGGCCAATAGTTGTTGGCATACCGGCTGTCCTCGCGTTTGACATCACCGCTACACAATACCGTTCTGCTTGGCAACTCCTATGGTGATTTTTGAGTTCCGTTTTGCCCGTTGAGGAGTTTATGTTGAATTTTTTGCGGCATAATTTACACCATGCCCAGCGGACTTGTGTGCCATCCGCTTACAACTCGTAAGCGTGATCAAAATATTACCACACCTCAGAACATAATTTCTTCCTCCAAGGATGCACCGATGGTGACGGGTCGTTCGTCGTGGCCGCTGGCGCTTCTACCTCTTCCTCCTCCTCCGTCGGACGTTGTAAATCATCCCCGTTTGGGGCCGGCACATGAGGAATAGGAGGAGGAGGAGGAGGAGGAGAAAGAGGAGGAAAATCATACGAATAATCACCACAAATCATGCTTGAACTTGCTTGCAACGGTTGGTCGAGTAGCTCATGCAAATGGCATTCAAATCCACTTCATCTCTCGTCATCATGAAGTCGGGAAATTCGTTAGCCGGAATCCAACGTCGTCAAGCACGAGAAGTGGGAGTACGCTCAGGATCCATAATATGTAAATTTTTCTAAATATATAATTATAAAATAATAACTTTATAAATTAATAACTTTGTAAATATATTATAAATTACTTTAGAATATTTGGGATTTTGGGGAATTTTTTGGACATTTTTTCTGTAAAAACCGTCAAAATGACTGTGAGGCAGGGGCGGAGCTGCATTATGAGCCCAAACTGAAATTTTCAAGTCCATTTATTTTTTCATTAATTTTTATTCTATTTATCAATTTAGCCAACACTCAATATCCTCACAAATCACCCCTCCGTGACATCAAACCAAAAAGAAAAAAAAAATAGAAAGGGTAATTATTGACTTAAGTGAGAATGAAAATAAATAAAATAATAAATAGAATGGCGTAGAAGTCTTTAACGGTTTTAGAGTGAGCTTTTGATAAAGGAGTATTTTGAGGAACACCCCATTTTTTACACAATGATGATCTATACCCTATGTGTGTTGGACTTTTAATTTATACCCAAAAATTTACACTATAAACATAGAGTTAAAACAAAAAGAGCACACCACTTGGGGACTATTAAGTGGCATCAAGAATGGCTTTATTTTGAAATTCTCCATTTGATAAAAGCCTAGGCATATGTACCATATAAGTATAACATATATCAATTACAATTAGTTTTTGTTATATAAGCGTGAGTTGGTGTGTTGTGCGATTAGAGTGAAATCGCAAATTGGAGTTTTGTCGTGTGAGGAGTTGAGCATGCGCACAAAGACCAAGAAAAGTATATAGAAAAAGATAGAAAGAGAGAAGAATAAGGGAAAGAAATTAGGGTGTTTTGTGATATTTTCTACATTGAAAATCACAAAATTGTCGGCTAATCTTCGCCTAAAAAATGTGTGTTTAGTTATTCTTGAATAATATTGAGATTTAGTAAGCTTTGTATATTTTGATTTTATAGTATTTTTTTTTAATTAAAAAGTACTTTGGTGTACGCCTACATTGAATTTTATTGCTAGCTCCGCCACTGGTTGGAGTGTAGGGATTTCGAGCCGTTATCCAACGGCTCCGACTTAAAAAAATGGTAACGGTCGATTACCAAAATCGAGAAAAATGGTTAACCATTAACCATTTTCTTCCGAGAATGGTTAACTGGAACATTTAATAATGATAACGATTAACGGGTTAAACGTTACCGAATTGCCAAGTTTAGATAACGTTGGCCAGGGTCAAGAACAAATTAATGCTCTAAACACAGGAGGTATTGATTACTCAGGCAATGAGATTGGCAAGAATAAGGAGATTATAAACTCATAAGGGAAATAAACAGTGAATTTGGCGAGTGAAGCTATTGATATGATTGATGAAGCTCATCATGATACTGAGCCAGCTCATAAAGAGACTGTCACTACTGTTGCTGACACTGTGGCTGAGAATCACTACGATTTGCCACTAAGTCCAAACAAATATTTAGAAGATTAGGTCCATCACGATAATCTCGAGTTATCTGTTGATCTTTTCGGGCCCAACAATCTCGTGTTGTAACCCACTCTCCATCTACCCTTGAGGCCATTGAGGTTGCGGTTATTACCAATAACTCTTGGGTGGATCTGGATGAAGAAGCAAAAGATCAATATAAAGCTCCGACAAAATCAGGAAAGAAATATCTAAGAAAGTCGCATGGGAACTCGAAGCCTCGTAGAGGTCAGGTATTTAAAACTTCAAAATGAAAATCTTTTATTAGAATGTTAGAGGTATATCCAACAACCTGTCTAGAAACTCTATTTATAATTTTTGTAAAGATTTATCTCCGGACTTGGTCTGTTTGGTTGAACCTATGGCTAATCCCATGGACTTTTCTTCATAGTTTTTGCGTTCAATTAATGTCTTTTTTAGCATTTAATTTACGCGATAATGTCTCGAAGGTTTGTCTTTTCTCCTCTAACCGCCTAGTATAGGTGTCTCTGATCTCTAATACAGACCAAAAACTTATGATTGAGTTTTTCCATCAATCTAACGCTTTCCGTGTTACATTCATTTATGCGAGCGTTCTGCCAAATAAGAGGCGACAACTCTTGGATAACTTGCACAACCATGCTAGCAAGATTGGTCCTTGGCTAGTGCTTGGCGACTTCAACGCAATTTTAAGAGGTCATGAGAAAATGGGTAGAGCCCTTCCAAATGCCAGATCTTGCAAAGATTTCTCTTTGATGATGCAAGATTGCAACTTAGAGAATCGAACACCACAAGCAACCTGTACACATGGGCAGAAAATTGAGTTTTGGATACGTTGCTTGCAGGCTAGATCGTGCATTATGTAATAATACCTTGCTTGAATCATGGCAATTTTTAAACTGCTCTACCCTCCCTCGCTGCTACTCTAACCACTACCCTTTGATTGCCACCTACCAAAATACTATTCAAAAAGGCCCAATTCTATTTAGATTCAAGAAAATGTGGACTATGGATAGTAATTTCAATAATTTTGTGAGACATTCTTGGCACTACTCTGAAAGACATGATGGACATATGAGCACAGTAGTTAGAAAGCTAAAAGTTCTTAAACATTGCCTTGAAACCTAGAATCGTGAAGTTTTTGGCAACATTTTCAATCAGATACACAAGGCTCAAAACTCTCTAGATGATATCCATAATAAAATAGCTACAATTGGGTTTACTGAGGAGCGATATGAAGCTGAAATTGCAGCTCAAAATTCATTGAACGAGGCACAAAATATTAAGACCGAATTTTTGAGTGAAAAAGCTCATGTCAAATGGCTTCAAGATAGTGATCGCAATACTTCCTACTTTCACGGAATAGGGAATATAAAAAAGGCTAACTTTGTTATTAGAACGTTGGATGTGAATGCTACTTTGTGCTGGCATCAAAATGTCATCAAGGAACACATCAGAGACTTCTGCACAGATCTTTTCTCGTGTAAAACGAAGCCTGCTGGGATTGTTGAAGACATTGTTCCAAACCTGGTATCTGATAATGAAAATTCACACTAGTGGTAGTTCCAAATGATTATGAATTTCGCAAGTTAGTGTTTTCTCTAGACCCGAATAGTGCTCTGGGTCCTAACGAGATTGGCGATAGTTTCTTTAGACCCGAATAGTACTCCGGGTCCTAACGAGATTGGCGATAGTTTCTACCCTAAACTTCTACACAGATCTTTTCTATTGTAAAACCAAGCCTGTTGGGATTGTTGAAGACATTGTTCCACACCTGGTATCTGATAATGGAAATTCAGCACTAGTGGCAGTTCCAAATGATTCTGAATTTCGCAAGGTAGTGTTTTCTTTAGACACGAATAGTGCTCCGTGTCCTAACGAGATTCGCGATAGTTTCTACCATCATTGCTGGGATATAATTGGCCTCAATATTTATGCGACAATCAAGGAATTCTTCTCTCACTACTAAAATCAGGGGCATTCGCATGTCGGGTATCTGCAACTGATCAAATCAATCGTGGAAAACCACTATCCGCGACTGATTTATTTAAGAAATCAGTCGCGGATAATTACCTGAAAGTGTTCACTCGGCTATAGTTTTTCGCGATTGATTTATACAAAAATCATTCATGGATAGTCAACAAAAAAGTGCGAACATTTCACGCGAATTGGCACAAACAAAATCAGTTGCGAAAAAAAATATTCATTCGTAAATATGTTGATACTGAAAATACGTTGGGAAGATTCACAAGTTCCGAGATATTTGTATTCAGTCGCGGAAGAGTAGCTTTTTTTGGCTCCAAATATTCGCGCCATTGCAATATCTTTCTGTGACTAATAATTCAGTGGCAAAAAATGCTATGTGCGAGTGAAAAATCAATCGCAGACGATGTTTGATAATGAAAGAGGCACCTGTGTACATGTCACGCCTCATACGTTGCGATTGAATTTTCACTCGCGGATAGTGTTTTCTACGACAGATTTTTCAATCGCGTAAAGAGACACCATTGTCGCGTGAATACAAAGGTACAATCTTCGGCACGCGAATATAGACTATCCTCCGCGACTGACAATTCAGTCGCGAAAAACACTATCCGCTAAGGAAAATTTAGTCACAGAAAGTTAATAAAATTCAAGCCTTTCTTCTTCCTTAGTTTCCCATTCATAAACTCAAAAAAAAAAAAAATCAAACACCTGTCGCTGTCTCTTTCTCTGATCTCTCTCATCTCACCCTCGCCCCTCGCCAATTTCCCGCTGCCCTGTTGAACCCTCGTCCGCCGCCATACCCCCGTCGTCCCCATCACCGTACCGTTACCCCCTCCTCGGTTGCTCTGCTGCACCGCTCCACCCTCGCTGCCCCGTCGACGCATGTTGTTCCGCCGCCGCCGCCCCCTCTGCCAATTTAATTGTTCAATTTATTTTTAAATTTTTAAATATTGTTTTATTTTTGTCAATAGTATATTGTTAGTTATATTTTAGAATATTAAATAATATGTTTAATAGTAAAACGTTAGTTATATTATAATTAAATAATAATTATTAAATATTTAATAATTGAAATTTATTAAAAAAAGTAGTATAAAAAATATAACTAAATAATAATGAAATTAAATATTAAATATTAAATAATTTGAATTTGAAAATTTTAATAATAATAAAACAAAAAAAATTTAGTAATAATTAAACCAAAAATTAAAATAAAAAATATGGTCAGTTAGGTAAATAGCTATTTTGGACTGTGTATTTTTTAAAAATAGCCACAGTTTTAAAAAATTTAAAAACTAGTCATAAAACTGTAAGAAATTTCTAACAATAACAAAAATACACATAAAAATACTGTGAGAAATTTCTGACACTAGACAAAAATTTTGTAAGAAATTTCTTACATGTCTAGTTTTTAAATTTTTTGAAACTCTGGCTATTTTTTATAATTATTTTAGAAACAGTGGCTATTTTCTTAAAAATTTTAAAAAAATATAAGGACCAGTTAAACAATTAGCCATTTTAAATGTAAAATTTGCAGGATTTAGTCATAGTTTCATAAAATTAGGGATTAGCCATAACATGTAATATTTTTTGTAACATGTAACATATATACGTGTAAAAAATGTAACATTAAATGTAACGTTACATTTGATGTTACATTTTTTACACGTATATATGTTACATGCTACAAAAAAATATTGCATGTTATGGCTAAATCCCTAATTTCGTGAAACTATGGCTAAATCCTAAAAAAGTACCCAAATGTTTGGTTAAATACCTAAAAAGCTCAAAATATTAATAGGTAAATAATAATTAATTAATTTAAATTTTTTAATCATAAAATACTAATCAAATTAAATAAATATAATTTTGATAATAATTAATACTTAATTAATAACATAACTAGATAATAACTACACATAATTAGATAATAACTATGGAATTAAATAATTTATTTTTAAATTACTAAACACTGATAATAAAATTATTTTAAAAATTACTAAAAATTAAATAAAACTATTCTAAAAATTACTAAAAATTTAATAAATTGTTATAAAAATTATTAAAAATTAAATAATTAAGTTATATAAATATATAATTAATTTGGGCGTGAAAATTAGATTAGTTAGTTGATTAAATTTCTATTAAACATACAGGGTAACAATGGATAAGAGTTGGACGAAGATAATAAATAGATTAAGTAAGCGTTACGTGCAAGGAGCGGAGGCGCTTTGAGAAATGTCGAAGTTATGTGCCAGTTTGGTATTATTGTGCTAATAAAATAAATACTGTGAACTGTACTGATGAAATAAATTGTTGTACTTATAAGCATGTAGAGCGTTTGAAAAGCAATAACTTTGAAATTCTTGTTTATAGTAGAAGCAACATCAATATGTTTGGTAAACTAATATTTAAAGTGCTGTGAATGTGTATAATTACCAAAATAGACACAATATATTATTATTTTATGAATTAATGTTTGGTATTTATTTTTTTTTTACATTAACGAAATATTTTTAATGGTTCACACTAAACAAAATTATTGTTAAAAAATTATTATTAAATAATTAAATATATTAAAGATAATGAAAAAAATTGTTCATTAAATAATTAAAATACATCTCTAACCAGAAAAAAAAAATCATATAATATGTCTTAAGATTCATCAGTGCTTTTTTTTATGTAATATAGTGTAATTATATGACTCCCATCTAATAGCTAGAGTGTACGGTTATTGTGTTCAATTTTAAAAAGGTAAAGCGAAAAAAAAAAGGTAGTTAATGATAATTTGCTAATTTTAAATCTTATAAGCATATATGTTTATTCAAAAGTATATAAGCACCTACTTCTCGAATTCTATAGAATTGTATTACGCAGAACTAAAAACAGTTATGTGCTTCTTTAAGAAGCATATTTACCAAACACTAAAATTGCTTCAGGATTCTTTCATAATCTAAAAGCAGGTCTTAAAAATAATTGCAAACTGGCCCTATATGCAGACGATGAATGGAGAGCATCATGTCCGTGTATCAACTGTTTGAATGCGAATGCTCAACTGATTAACACAATATTTCGTCACATTGTTGAATTTGGTTTCGATAAATCGTATGATGCTTAGGTAAATCGTTGTGAAATACTTGTATATTTTAGAGATATTGAAGAAAGTGATGAAGTAGACAGTGGTGGCGAAGATGATAACGATGACATTGATGAGTTATTTTGTTATGCTTTTCCAACTTAAGACGATGAAGAACATAATGCTTCTGAAGGGGCCAATCGTAATGGTCAACATAATAATCCTGACGTTGAGCAACTATTCGTCGATATGAAGAAGCTATTATTTTCAGGATATGGAGATTTTTTAGTTTTGAGCTTTATTTTTTAAGATGATGCATGTGAAGATGACATTTAAGATGACAAACATGACAATGGATATAAAGTTGCATTTGTTAAATGAAGCGTTTAAATCTATAAATTTTCTAAAAAATCATAATGAGGCAATTCACACATGTAAAAATGATTGTGCACTATTCTAGAAAGAGAGCGAAGATATGCAGTTTTGCCCCATTTGCAAAAATAATCGTTGGATAGAAAAGTGGTCTTCAGATGTGAAGAAGGCTTCGCGTTATTTTTCCGTTACTAGTAGATTGAAAAGACTTTATAGCTCGAGACATACAGCTAAAGAGATGAGATGATATAACATAAATAAGTCGTAGAAGGATGGGATTAAGAGACATCCAAGTGATGGAGAGACGTGGTCTCATTTTGCTGCAACATTTTTTTAATTTGCGATTTCCAACTTGGTTTGAACAACGGGTAATAATAATACTTCAAATATTATTTAATCGAAAATTATGTATATGTACATCTCATTTGACATACTTAAATGCATATTGGTAAATTACATTACGATAAACTGTCTGAGGTAATAGATGAACTGTATGCACTATCTTGTGATCTGAATGCTCGTGTCAACTCTTATAGTGTGTATGTTGTCAACGTTGTGAAGTTCCTAGATAAGTTACATGATGATCGACGTCAAACTCAAAAGTCTGGAGTCATTAGTGCTGGAACGCATCAAGGTATTGAAGATGATTATTACGGATATTTAAAAGAGGTCATTGAGGTACTCTACATTAAAGACTATCGTGCCTTCCTATTTATGTAAAAATGGTTTGATATGGATCGGCAAAGGAAACACGTTATATAGGAGTCGCATTTTATTAGTATCGATAAAAGTCGTGAAGCGTACAAAGAAGATCCTTTTGTCTTTGCAACTAAAATGTGTCAAGTCTTTTATATTGATGAACCATCCAAGTCAAATTGAAATTGAAAAATTATCCAAAGATTTAATAATATACACTTGTGGAATATCTCTGATGATGAGGAAGATGTTGAACATATGTTGGAGGAATTTTATTCACCTTCAAATTTGCGCATTATATAATTTGAAATGACTGACTTCAACAATTTAGCGTTTAATCGAGACGAGTGCCGGTAGAAGTTATAGATCATATTAGAGCCTTAGAATATGATGATTGCAGTGACGATGACACAGAAGCCGATGCCACATTAGAAGAATACAATGATGAACCAGTTGTTTATCACGATTCTGATGATAATAACACGATAACTGAATGCGATGTGGTTGAATCAAACAACGAGGAATGAATGTGCAAAAACTCAGTTATTCAGGTGTATTATTTTACTATATATAATAATTTCTATTTATTTTAATACATTATATATTGTATTGTAATTTTTTTTTATTGTTTGCAGATCGAGATGTTATTCTTTTCTATTGTTTGTCTGGTCACCATCGCTGCTGGAGGCGGATCTGGCGACGATCCCTCTCGTCAATAATGGGTTCTGCCAGGATGCGGGACCTCATCTTCGTCGTCTACGTCAGCTCCAGAGCAGAGACTACGACGCCGCAGACTTATTCGATGGGATCATGCCGAGTTAGAGAGTACTGGTACGTACAAAATTCTTTACAATATGGATAAATTTTAAAAATTAACGTTTTTACAATTATATATTTAAATTATTTTATAGATACTCTTATGAGATGCAGTCCAAACGTGAACCGTCAGGCTGCAACGAATCTGGTTGGGACTCCAACTGGTACACGCATCACGCTTTTGTCAGACGAGTACAAACTAAAGTTCGTCGCTCAATCAACGGCGTGGTTTGCGACTGAGTGCGGCATTGTCGTTCGGCGAGATCACCCGATGAAGTACCATTATTGGAAGGATGTGCCAGTCAAAGTCAAGGCGTTAAGCAGGGCTATAAGAAACAATCGAGCGAAGCAGCTAGATCAAAGTCGACACGGAGCCAGATCCATAGTTGACCACAAATTCAGGATATTAAGACATTATGAGTTACAAATAATACTATTACTTCATTTTTGAATTTATATATATATATATATATATATATATTATTTTATGTAATTTGATGATTTTTTTAAAATTATAGATCACTCTCAAGTCAGCGATGCCAGCGAGCCCCATTGAGATTCATCACAAGCTACACTACAGGGGGTGACCGGCAGAACAATCACATTAGAGTAGAATATATAAGCCATTGAATTTGCGGTAACAATTTGTTAAGCTTATGTGACTTTAAAATTCTAACATATTTAATCTTATTTGTTGAAGGAGGAAATTATTAGTCAACGTGATGCGCTTATTTCCCAAGTGACAGCTAAGACGTCACTGACCCAGGAGCAACATCATGAGTTAGAGGTTGATGTTATAAAGAGAGTTTTTGGGAAAGGGGAGAAGACAGTGAAGTCCAGTTGGGTGGCGGAATCTGGACCTGTCCTGAAGAAGAAGGATCGTGTGGTATTGGTATTGGCGTAGGACTCGCAGTCTGGACCGTCAGAGGCCGACATTCTTTGGGAACAACTTACCTAGGTGACCCAAGAACTAAGAGAAACTCAACGACAACTGAAGGAGACCAAACGTGCAGGGGAAGAATGGTGACAGGCTAGTAATAAGAACTTTGAGGAATTGGCGGAGTTCATACGTGACACGTTTTAGACACCTACAGCGGCCTTAGACGCAATATCATCAGGCCGTCTACTAATGACGCGACTGACAGTGGCACTCGATAGCCTGATATGCCAGACTCCAACACTCTGAATTTACTTGATGATTAGCTACTTTTCAGATTTTTTAGTTTATTTGTTGACACTTTTATGTTTTATGATACTCGAACTATTAGTGTGTGTTTATTTTATGTATTTGCACTACTTTTCTTTTAATTTGCATTAGAGCATTTGATTGTTTATATTACCTAATTTCGTAAAATATATATATATATATATATATAGAGTTAAAAAATAAAATTAATGTTAAAAAAAATAGCCGTGTGAAAAAAACATAAAAAAAAAATCTATCAGCGGGTGAAAAATCACTCGTGGATATTTCTATGTTAATTATTCGTGACTGAAATATCAGTCGCGGATAAATTATATGCAAGTGATACTTCACTCATGGACAAGTCTTGATAAATTATCCGCGACTGAATTATCACTCACGGATAAGTTCGATGGTCAATTTGTTCGACGTCAGGACCATTTGTCCGTAACTGAAATATCAGTCACGGTTAGTCGAGTGTTATCCGCGAGTAAAAGTTTTCAATCGCGGATGCTTATCTTCGACTAAGCATCCACGACTGACCGGCGATTGATTTTTTCAGTCACAGATAACCTTCTGCGACTGATTTTTTTTTCGCGACTGTTAAATCAGTCGCGGAAAACCTTTTTCCTACTTTTTTCTACTGGAAAAATCCTAAACAACTTGAACAAGAACTTGTTGGTTCTTATTCCCAAGGTGGATGGAGCTTTTTCAATTGGCGAGTTCAGACCGATCGTTCTTGGTAATTTTTTATTTAAAACTATTACTAAAATCCTTGCAGACAGATTGTCATATATTGCCTCAATAATAGTTTCACTAATCAATTTGGGTTCATTTGAGGGAGACGAATTAATGAGTGTATTGTTGTGGCGTTAGAGGCAGTCAATCAGTTAGGAAAAAAATTGGGTCCCGCAACATGATTGTTAAGCTTGATATCAAGAAAGCCTTCGACCCCATGTCTTGAAATTTTATTTTAACAGTTTTAAAAAGCTTAGAATTTAGTGAGAAATTTAGATCTTGGATTTTAGGGATTTTTAAGTCTGCTAGAATCTCTATCTTCTGCAATGGTTCTCTATTTGGCTTCTTCAATTGCTCTAGGGGAGTCAGACAGGGAGATCTATAATCGTCTCTTCTCTTTGGAATTGTTGAAGATTTTCATAGTAGATTTAGGACTGGACTACGTAAGCTCCACGCACCATGCACATATTGTGTTACAAATATTTTCTAGCAATAATTATCACATAATATAATATAATAAGATCAAGTAATCATACCATAGATTGAATTGCTTGATCTCTTGAAATCTTCAGTTGGTCACAGCACGTTGTGAGACTGTCAATGTTAGACTAGCTTTGCTTTATGCTCACAACAAGTTTACTGGTCAAGCTCTCGACCCTAGAATCTCTCACTCCAATTCTCAGATTAAGCGTAGGACTTGACTGTGAGCTCCCCTTTGTTTTCTCACACAAAACAAAACAAGAAAAAACTTCCCCTCTTGCTAGTAGGAGCTTGTGGCTTTGATGTAGGGCAAGGAAAATTTTATTTTTCTTAAAAAAGCTAGATAGAAATTGGAAAAAAATTGTAGAAAAAAAAAATTAGAATTACTTATTATGAATTGTGTGCTACTATAGCACATATTTATAGGGCTTGGGCTAAGAGGTTTCGGCCACTGATGGAAAATATCTCTTTAGGGCGTTTTCCAATTTCAAAATAGTTATCACATAGTTATTTCTGTACTTAAATTAGGAATTAGGGAAACAATTATTAACCTAATTTTGACATATAGGGGCCGGCCATATTGATAAATCCCATAGTCCCCATTTCTTTTTATAATTTTTAGATGCATTTGTAGATAATAATGTCATATTTTGAATTGCATTTTAGGCTTATATATTAGTTTTAGTTAATTGCTAGATTATTTTAGTTTAGTTAGTAAAATTCATAATTAGTTCAATTCATTTTAGCTTCATTTAGTTTAAGTAATTTTGCATTAATTTGGTCATAATTAATCTATTCAGTATGTTAATAAAATGTGTTTTGGGTTAATTTCAGACATAAATATGACGCGTCCAAGGATAGGGCCACAAAAGTGGTCCTCGACACGAGCACGGGGTAGGCTACGCACACACAGAAGGTCGGGGCGCACACACACACAGCGCGGGCACTGCTGCGCTGCAATGTGCGAAGAAACAGCGCGCCTGGGTGCTGAGGCCCAGTGCAACGGGCGCTAGAACACAAGATTCGACCATAGACCAAAATTCTGAGATTTTGGATAGTGAAA
Organism: Boehmeria nivea var. tenacissima; assembly: GCA_018132145.1. Taxonomy (NCBI): domain Eukaryota; kingdom Viridiplantae; phylum Streptophyta; class Magnoliopsida; order Rosales; family Urticaceae; genus Boehmeria; species Boehmeria nivea. The sequence goes on from CM030886.1 coordinate 2,933,754, forward strand.
GAAGAAACGGAAAGCACGGAGGAGATGTGGGAATACATGTGGCCGGAGACAGAGCCGATCGACCTAGCCAAATTCGTTCTTTTTCTATTCCTTTCTTTATTTTCATCATGAACAAAATTCATGTGGTTGATTCTTTCAATTTCGTTATGAACTAAATTTAATTATCTAAGGCTGATATAGACAAACCATTGGCATGATTTGTTTATGATTTATATAATTCAATTGATGTTTTATTCGCTCATTGTTGATTGTTTAATTAAGTGCTTAATGCTCTTATGAGTGTATGCCCCCTTATGAATGATTTTCTAATGTTTTATTCGAAATTCGAGAGGGGAGAATAAGACAATTGTTGCATAATTGAATGACATGAATGTGAAATTGGCTAGAGATAGCAATATGTATTCGTGTGACATTTAAATTCTAAGGTTCAATGCTTGTTTAATGAATATAATAAAAAATCGAGAGATAAGATTAATTTGTAAGACTTGGGATTATTTATATTTGAGAGAAATAGATAATCATATTAGTGAATCGTCATCTTTAATAGCAGTACAACATTAACTGGTTAGAGTCGCAAACGGTTATAGTGTGGCTAGGTGAATTCGTATGCCTTAGAGTCCTTTAATATTGAATTCTATCTTAGTTATTTTCTGCATTTTATTTTATTTTTCTACAACATATCAAATTATTATTCTTTCAAATAGTAATTTCGATTCAATAGTTCGGTAATCAACTTAAGTCCACGTAGGAATGATACACAGACTCATTGTCTACTTTATTATTTATACGACATATGCACTTGCGTTGCATTTAGCCCATAAAGTTTTTGGCGCCGTTGCCGAGGACTGGCGTTGATATCGAACGAACGATCGAGTCACTAAATTGAACTTTTTGTTTTTAATTTCGGTTTTGTTTTGTTTTGTGATCGCAGGTTTATGTGCAGGTCAGGCGGAGCGGCTCTCTTCCTGTTTGACAGCGAAATCGAAAAGACTGCAAGGCGACTATGCAAGAAAGCTCGTGAAGCAACAGCAAAGCTTCCCGAGCCCGAGCCTAAAGGTATCATCGCTACGTCCGCCTTCATCACGTGCAACAATCCAATGGCGGATGAGCGCAATGTAGCACTGGCGGCTCAAGCCGCACGAAGTGAGGGACAGACTTTGATGGATTACATGCAGCCTACGGTTATTCAAATTTTTAATTCAGTATGGGAAATTCAATATTCACGCCTAATCTTTGCTATTGGAGAATCAAATATTCATATATTTATAGCAATATGAAGAATTCAATATTTGAGTGTTGTTTTTTTTCATGTTCATAATTCTGATACTTTTTTATTTAAAAAAATGCTTAAAGGAAAAATATTAATCTAAATAATATTCGATTGTGATATTCAAATTCAAATATGATAATTAATTACGATATTCAAATATAATATAGTATTAAATTATCATATTCAAATCCAAATATTAAGTCTAAAAAATATTCAATGAAATTTCAGTCAACTATATAGCAGAAAAACATCCAAATCGAAAAATTACAGAGCAAAAAATCTACAACATTCAAATTAATATCATTACACATAAAAAAAAATCAATATCATATTACATAAAATAATTAATATCATATTGCATGCATACCGATAACATTTTTATGTCGATTGTTATCGAACATTCATCTACCACCGACGACGACCTTGTCTGTCTATGATTCAGAGGTGGCATCGCAGTCTTAGGGTCGTTCACGTTGCCGTCACCGCTGGAAGGTTCTTCCCTCAACTGCTTCTTTCCGGAAGCAAAATGACCAATTTTAGGGGTGAATAAGACTCAAGTTTTGGCCTCTCAAGGCCACCTCGATTTTGCTGCTACAATTTTGGCACACACGGCTCGGCTTCCACAGCCCTCGACGTCGTCTTTGGTTCTTGGTCTAGTTTGGTACAATTGTCAAGGTGTATCACAACGGGGAGATGACATATTTGAATTTTTTAGGATAAGACGGTTAATTAAAACAACAATTTAGGGTGGACTTTTCTGGAGTTTAAGCATACCCGTGAAAGGAGAGAGGCGTAGAGAAAGGGAATAGTAGAAAAATCTCACAAAAAAGATGATAATTTGATAAGATATAAATTAGTTATTAAACCACAAAAATCGTGGACACAAAATCAGTAGTAAAAAATCAAAGACTCCTCTTAATTGAGATGAAATCAATTACTATACAAAAATTTAATATCATATTAACTACTTTGTATGATATTATATATTGAGAAAAACAATGATAGACGTATGAAAAGGTAAAATAATAAGAGATTTGAAAGCAAAAAATTATCAAAATCACTTGAAAACTTTAAAAAGTGAATCATGCAAATAATTGAAAAATCCCACTAAAAATGAAGATTTACAGTCATGCGAGCTTGTGAAAAAAAATATATTAAATATGAATTAATAACAAAAATCAGTTATTAGTCAACCAACTAATACCACAAAAAAAAAAAAAAAAGGAAACAAGTCGATATATATGGCAAGCAAAATTTGGGTATTAGAAAAAGGGTATATTAACAAATAAACCATATAATTTTCATACCATTTTATATAAGGGTGAAAAAATCACAAAAATTTACCACGTAGGCAAAATGAATATATTTAATAATAAGTGATAGTGTATATCAAATCTATAATATTTACTTTAAAATTGATCGATCGTGTAAAAAGTTCAAAATTTAAAATCCTTACTATCAATAAAAGGCCCAATGCGTTTTCCCCACGCGTTTCGGTTGTTTCCAGCAAAGTGGTTTTGCTAGCCTTTTTTTGCGTTTGTTGGTAAAAAAAATGTGTTTTCAAAGGGTTTAGAGTGAAATTTATCAAAAAAAATTTGAGCTATTTTGTAATTTTAAAAAAATTTAGAGACTAAAATATAAATAATAAAGGACGAAAATGTTAAGAATAAGGATTTTAAAGCAAATAAATTTGCCCCTGACATGGGCCTGCGTGCGTGGGGCCTGCTTTCAAGGGCCCCCACGCTCCCCAACCCCCCTCCCCTCCTTTTTTTTTTTAATTTCATTTTTTTCCTTTCTTGTGTTGTTTCTTTTTTTGTTTTTTTTGCCTTTGGGGTTTTTATTATCTTTTATTGTATGATTTTCTTCTCTTTCATTCTATCCAATATATAAAAAGTTCTTTTTTTTTTCTTTCTATTTTTTTCTTTTGGCTTTTTTTTTTTATTTTACTTTCTTTTCTATATTGTTAGGGAAAAAAAAAACTTCTTATACCGTATAATTTTTGAACTTTTTTATGATGTCATATTTTTATACGCCCCCACCCTTTTTTTTAATTTCGTTTTTTTCCTTTCTTTTTCTGTTTTTTTTTCTACATTTTCTTTTTGTTTTGGGTTTTTATTATCTTTTATTGTATGATTTTCTTCTCCTTCATCTATACAATATATAAAATGTTCTCTCTTTTTTTTTTCTTTCTATTTTTTCTTTTGGTTTTTTCTTTTTACTTTCTTTTCTAATTTGTTAGAAAAAAAATGTTATTCCATATAATTTTTGAACTTTTTTATGATATCATATTTTTATAATTTTTGTTTTAAAATTAATTTTAATTAAAATTTTAATTTTTTTGAAAAACATATTCTTTTGATATTTAATTCAATTTTATAAAATTTCAAATATTTTTTTTATATTTTTTATCTTTTCTTTTTCTTTCTTCTTTTTTTTCATTAGAAATAAATTTAAAATAACATAAATTACTTCACACTGAGACATTTTTTTTTTCAAATTGAACAAAAAATCAAATTCAATGCGCACGGAGCACGTGCATTGACTAGTATATTAAAAATTTATCTACGGTCTTCAATCTTGGGCTTGGGCTTTAAATCTTCAAGACCATCTAGTTTGGGTCCAATTTGTGCAAAACTTGGGCCAAGGCCTAAATCGAGATTCAAAATCCTAATTTAGAGCCCTAAACCACCGCACGGCATCGTTTTCTAACATTCGAAAAAATAATGAGGGTGGCGGCGACCCAATAGCCGCGGGGCACCAACTGCGCGGCCTGGGCTCTGCCCGTTGCAGGCACGCACTGCTAAGGTGCTACAAGAGTGCAGCAGTGCGCTACCTAGTGTGTAGGTCTGCCTGGTGCTGTTGGAAAAATTCTAGCGATGCATAGGGCACGTTGCAGTGCACAAAAGTGAGCATTAGGCGGGCACAGAGGTCCTCAGGTGCGGGAGGTCACAAGGGCATTCGGGTGTTGTGACAGGTGTCCGACAGGCGTGCAGTAGAGGCACTATGGGTGCAATTGTGGGCGACTATGAGGTGTGGAAGGGCGTAGGGGCACGGCTGGGCAGCAACCGAAGCTGTTCCAACTTCGTCTTTGATCAATTTTACATAATTTTAATAAACAATAAAATGACATAAATTCCTAATCCGTTAAAATGGGGCGAACAATTGATCTAAAAGATTGATAAAGAAATCCTAACCCTATTATGGGTGAGCATGAGATCTAAAGCCAAAATTAAAATTCTAAAGGAACCATATAATTAACGACCAATTCTCAACCATACAATCATTATTTATCTCATGAACAAAAATAAAATATTGACTATCAATCTCATTAGTATAAGCCTATCAAAATTAATATAATATATTTATAGTTAAAAGTAATTGAACATATATTGTTTCAACATCAAATGTTGAAAGTTCAAAAAAATATATTTTAAAATAAAAATAAAAATAATGGACCATTCATTTATATTTTTATATGACTTTTTAAAAGAAGTTATAACAAATATTTCATGCATGGTTTAATAATATAATTTTTTTTAAATTTGAAGGGTTTAATAGAAAAAAAAATATTTTATTATCAAAGAACGTTTTACGTAGATATTATTAAAAAAAAATATACATTTCTAATTTATTAAAGGGATTTTTAAGGATTTAACTAAACTTTTGGCTAATTGTTTAGGAATTAGCCATAGTTTCATGAAATTAAAGATTTACCATTTGTTTACCCCATCCATTTCAACCATTCCATTCCATTTTATTTTTTTTATTTTTTTCAACTTTCCTAATCCTCCAAACCATTCTATTTTTTTTTCAACCATTTTTTTCAACTTTTCAAATCCCTATACAATATCTTTAAATCTCAACCATTCATACCACCTCGAAATTAGCAAAGTCAAACTATTTTTACATCATTTTTCCAAATCATTTTCAAACCATTCCAAATCATTTTTTCTATCCCAATAAATGGGATGTAATGGGCAAAATGCCCACCCCAAACAAGGGGTTAGCTGTAACATACGTGTAACATAATATGTAATATAATATGTTACATATAACATACGTGTAACATAAATATGTTACACGTGTAATACACGTGTATCATATTTATGTTACAAATATAACACATTATGTTACACGTATGTTAAATCTAATATATTATGTTACACGTATGTTACGGCTAAATCTTTAATTTTGTAAAACTATAGCTAAATCCTTCAAACTTTATCTTTAAAATGGCTAATTGTTTAACTGATCCTTTATTAAATAAGGACTCTAAAGATTAAAATAAATAGGGTGAAGTAGGCAAATACCCAGAATTTATATAACAATAAAAATAAATACCAAAAATTTTGAAGTAATTGAGTTTCTAGTCAATTTATGAATTACTTGCACATGCTTTTGGTAACTAAGTGAATTACCACCACTTATCACTGTGTAAGTAATTGAATCATTAGGATAATTGGCTATATTTTTCAAAAGATTGGGTAATAACTTACGTTATAAATTTTAAAAATTGGATATTCACTATAATTTCTCAAATAAATAAAGGTGTCAGTAGAAGCACCCTTTCTTTTCGGTTTTTTTTTTTTTTTTTTTGAGAACTTTTTCAATCGGGCCTTTTGGGTTGGGCTTATCCCGAAGGCTTCCCAACACTCGACGGAAATTCTTTATTCCGTCGAGGAAGAGGGAAAAAGGTTTAGGGGGAAAAAAAAAGGACAGCAGAGAAAAATTTAAGCTTGGGCAAGAAGGCAAAATGTCCAATACTGAACCTAAACAATCCTTAATCGACATGAATTTTGGCTTCAAACTGCAAATTCACCATCGACGCACGATAGCATTTTCCTAAGTAAAAATGCCCATTTCACGGTTTCTTTTCTTTTCTTCCAAACGCCAGTCAACTGAGGCTCCCAATCTCCTTCGGAGGTACTCTATAAAACCCCCTTAAGATCTCATTCATTTTGTTCTTTCACCGTATTCGTTTTCTGAGCTGTGTCTTTCATATATATATATATATATATGTATTTCAAAAAAAATCATGTCCAACGTTTCTATCTATCTGCATAATCTTCGATATATTATTTACATTTTTTTTTTTTTTGCTATACATATGAAGTGATAATCTATGGTTTACCCATTTTTTAGAATTTGAAAAGAAAGTTCTTTCATGTTTGCTCTGATTAGCATTTCTTAGTTCCTATGATTAACTTTGAGTCTGACGTAGGTGGGGTCCATCCAAGAGGATTCAGTCATGTAACTATGTGAATTCGTCAAGAAATGCTAATGGAAAGTCAGATGGTAATCGTGTGATGAATGTAGATACACAAGCTCCTCGATCTTGGGCTACTTATGTCATTGTATGTTGACCCTTTTATAATAGTAATTGTGCACTGAAAGATGCAATTTCTCTATTAGATTCTTGGCTAGTTGTTCATAAGTTGTTTTGTTTCTACAGCCAGCTGCTCTGCTAGGTTTTGCTGGTCTGGCGACTGCTTTTCATTATAATGACGAGAGACGAGCAATTCCTAAAGGTATTTGTTGTTTGGAAGTTGGGATAGGGACTAATGCTGTGTATGTTTGTCCCAATTTTGGGTCTGCGGCGTTAAGTTTTGTTTCATCTTCGTGTTTTGTCTTTCTGGTTCTTACATTTGGTTTAGTTAGACCGGTCGTTTGTTTGTGCTATGATTGTGTTTAATTAAGAAAAATGTCCTCAAGATGTTTTCTTTCTTGAGTTCGTATCGTCTCTTCTTATTGATTGATTGATGTTGTCAGTATCTAGTCCTTGATCTCGTTCACATCTAGAATTCCTTTTCGAAGTTCTGTATTAGGACTAGGAGTTACAAAGTTTCTTGTCAAAATCGTAAGTTCTGAATACTAATGATCCGACATGTTGGGATGGCCTTTAGTAGAAGGCTTGCACAAAAGGGAAGAGTACTATGGAATTTAGTTTCTTTGTCACTGTTTTAAGCTGTTTGGAATGAAAAGAAAAAAGAAAAAAGAAATAGTGTTTGATAGTCAAGATATTAGAGAAGAGGAAGTATGGAAGAGAATTATTTTTTGTTAGCCATATGGTTGTCAAATGACAAGAGCTTCAACCATTTCCAATTTTCTCATCTTTGCAGGGAATGGCTGACTCTTTGTTATTAGGTTTTTCAAGATATCTTTAAGCAAGACTTTCTGCCACCTATTTACTCTTTTATTTCTTTAACATTTATATTACTAAAGTCCCGTTTAAGTAGCATTACGAATATATTTTTTGTTTATATCCTCTTGATACTATATTAACACTAACAAAAAGTCAAATATAAATCGTCTTGTTATAGTAAACTGTGGTTTGGATTCGTATCTAAACGGGCCCTAAATGTCTCATTCTAAACAAAAACTGATTATGTTGTCTTAGCATAGTTACAACCCATGTGTGGCTCTTCTTTTACAATCTGATTGCATTAAAAGGCAAACGTTCTATTTCTCTTTTCCATGTGTCTAAGTATTTTATGTAGCTTTTAAGCTTGGAGCTGTTGTAGTTGTGTGTGAGTGCATTGTGCTTAACATTTTTCAATTTTCTGTTTTCTATGGCAAATATCTAGACGTCTTGTGGTTGTGGTAGTTAAAAATAACGTTATGATATCTCATTTTGATCTAGGTTGAAAAAATCAGAGTTATGGTCTGACCATGACAGAGAGTGTAGTGTCATTAGACTAGGTTTAGTATTAGCAGTAGGAAGAGGAAGAATAACAACTCCAATTATAGGTTGCTGGACTTCTAGCCTTAGAAAGGTATCGCATGTGTTAAGTGGAATCCAAGCATGTACAAATATGCTGATTCAAAATTTTGTAAATTAAAATGGTAATGCATATAATAATTGAACTGAGTTTCTGGTGTCATTTCTTAGTGTGATCTAAGCTATCTGTCGGTATAAAATCCCATTTGAGTGTGATAGCGAAGTAAAAGAAAATTTTTTGTCGTAAATAAGGGTTTTGGTTTTGGTGTATCGCATGAAGAAGTTAGATTTTTGAACCATAAAATTGGCTCCATGAGGTCTACATGGCGACTGACAATTGAGTATGCACCTGTTATATAACACCGGGTAGTGCTAACTCCGAGTCCCATTCTGACCTTCACAACAAAAACGGCTGTGCTGAAGTATTGCTGTTCTTTTACACATTCTGTATGTGAGAGAAAATAACAAAAACACCCTGTGTTTTGACAAAATGATTGAATCACCCCCTCAGTTTTATAAAATATCATATTTATATTTTGAGTCTAGCAAATTGTAGCACAAATAATCCTTGAACTTAAATTCCTTTGAATTTTTGTTTCAGAATATCATTTTTACGGGTTCTCCAGCTAAACTTTTGAGTAAGAAACCAAAAACATCAAAGCTTTTCAACAATGCTGCAAGGGGAAAATGAAACTCAATAGAATTTGAGTTCAATGTTTATTTTTGCTATGATTTGCTGAAGGTGAAGATATCTTTATGATATTTCATAAAGCTGGATCGGTAATGTCATTTAATTTCATTTATTATTTTGACTTATCGCAGCACACATTAGGGTGCTTTGTAGTTTTTTTTTTTTTTTACATCGTCACATGTAAACCATTATCTTTTAGTTGGCAGCCAAATTCGAATTAGGTTAAATATGGGTAGTTGTTTAAGTGGAGATGCTGTATATTTAGTCATTATATTGAACTTGCTGCTGTTTCTGACTTGCTTCCGATTCAAATGGTTAAAGAAAAGTTAGCCTATGAAATCAGCCAATTATTTCCTTATCTTATTTCTTATCTTTAATTATTCTTCAAGCATTGCATCAGGCCAGGGTAATAGCTCAACTGTACCTACCATCAAAGGGCCGGGTATTGGAGGACCATTTACTTTAACTAACACAGAGAATCAGACAGTTACTGAAAAAGACTTGCTAGGAAAGTGGGTTCTCCTTTACTTCGGATACACATTTTCCCCTGATGTCGGGCCCGAGCAACTGCAGATTATGGCTAAGACGATACACAAATTAAGTATGCCATTTAGCTGTGTTTTATATCATCATGTAGGTATGTTTTAGTTTTAGTTGCTTACGTAATTTAATCTCACTTTGGAGCAAGATTCAAAGCATAATGTTGAGGTTCTACCGGTGTTTGTCACAATCGACCCACAGCGTGACACGCCTTCGCAACTCCGTGCTTACCTTAAAGGTTAGGCATCCAAATACCTCTGAAATGTGTTTATGTAGATCATAGTACTCAATTCGATAAATATGACATTGCTAATGGCTCTTCTCGGGTTCTCTCAGAATTTGACCCAAGAATAGTTGGCTTAACGGGACCTGTTTCCGCTATAAGGCAGATGGCGCAAGAATTCCGAGTATATTTTAGGAGGGTGGAAGAGGAAAGGGATGATTATCTTGTTGAGTCTTCTCACAACATGTAAGCACACATAATAAACTATAAACTATAAAATATTTTCTTGGTCTTTTCTGGTTGAGCTTGGAATTTTTGTAATCCTGTTTGTAAACAGGTATTTGATGAGCCCAAACATGGAAGTTGTGAGATGCTTTGGTGTCGAGTACAATGCAAATGAACTACCAGATGCAATACTGAAGGAATTGAAGAACCCACAATTAGTGTCTTAACTCGTAACTTAGTTAGGAAACTTTTATATGTTGCCAAATTCTTTTGATGATATAATACAGGTCCTAAAGTTTTAGGAGGTTTTTTTTTTTTTTTTTTTTTTTTCGACTATGATTTGAATGTCGCTTATATGATTAAGCCTCGTTTAATTGCGTTTCCAACAGACAATTAAAGGATATCATATTCTTCTTTCCAACAAGGTGAGGTACATGAGACTTTTTTATTTTATTTATTTGTTTATTTATTTTCTGTTTTTGGGGGTCGGAATAATAGATTACAGGCATCTCAGGAATATTTTAGAAAAACAGATATATATACATCTGCTCTCTATAAAGTTTTTTCAAAGAAAAAAAATGATTTTTTTTTTAGAGATTATATGTGCAACCTTTTAGTGCGTGGTTGGTGATTGCGGAAGCGCATTGCAGATCGTTCAATATTGTTACGGTATATTCAAGAAATACGTGGTGTTACAAGAACACATAATTTTTTACTACGCAAGTACCTAGTCTTCCTTACTATAACTAGTTATAGGCACATGCTATGCTATGCACATGAATAATAAAAATGAAAAAAAGGAGGAAAAAACGCACACATAAAGGAAAAAAAAAAATTTCTAAAAAAAAAAAAAAAAGGAAGCACGTGTCAAAAGAGAGAATGATGAAGCCCCCTGACACGTTGGCCCTACGCGCGCGGGCCCGTGTCAGGGTTTTTTTTTTTGCATACTAATCCTTTTTTTTTTTTTGCATTTGTCCCTATTTAATTTCATTTTAGACCCTAATATTTTACTAAATTATATAATGACTCAAATTTTTTTTAAAAAAATTCAATTTAACCCGTTAAAAAAATGCGTTTTTTGGCATTTTTAACGAAAAAAGGCCAAAAAAATTGGGGCCGAAACGTTTCGGTACCGCACGGACAAAACTTTCAGCCCCGAGAATCTTTTAGATATTGTATGATATAAGTGGGAGTTGTTTTACTGTACCTACACTCACAATTCACTATTCATATTTTGGTTAACTTATTTTGTCTTTTTGTGAACTTTTTTTTTTCAATTGCATTTAGGGGTTTATTTTGGGGGGTTTTTAAGAAAATTTAGAGGTTTTTTTTTCGTAAATATAAGAGGACTTTATTGCAAATTCGTAAATTTTAGAGGATTTTTTTATAAATTCTCTTTGTTCTTTTTACTTTTTTATTTCAATCGTTTCAACAGTTTTTTTTTTTTTTACGTAATGATCTCGAAAAAAAAATTTCTTAGCGCGGTTGGATTCAGAATATTTTTCTCAATCTTTTGACACCCATTGCTATATACTTTTTTTTACCGTAACTATTTTTTATTTGTTGTATTTGTTCTAAGCTTTTATTTTTATTTTTTAAGTTTGAAAAATTTTAAAAAAGCCCTTGTATTTATATAAAATGATAAATTTAACCTTGTAATTATTCAAAATAACAAAAATATCACATTTTTTTTTCGTCGTGTCATGTTTTTTATCGGTTATATTATTTTACACGTGCTTTACACGCGCGGAGCGCGTTTATAAAAACTAGTTTTATAAATAAGAGAGCGGGGAGAAGAGAAAACAAGTAGTCTTTTTATGTAATAGGATTTGGTAAAGAGTAATTTGCATTGGTGACCCCTGAACTTCACGTGTTTGGCAAATTACACCCTAATTTTTAATTTTTGGCATATTATTCCCTGAGTTCGAAAAACTTGGCAATTAACTACAAATTGATAACTTCCGTTAGTTTTTTAACAGAAAAAGAGCCATGTGACTTGCACGTGAATTTTATAAGGGTATTAACGTCATTTTTTTATTATATTCTTCCCTTTTTTTTTTCATTCGAAACAGAAAAAAAAAAAACAAAAAAAAAATCTATAGCCCAGATGGTTTCCATCCATATTTTCCTCTCATCCTCTTAACTCTCTTGGATTTTGGATTTTGGATTTTGGATTTTGGATTTATATTAAAATGATTCACGATCACCTAAAAAAAAAAACCCAAAGTACTTTTTTCTTATAATTTTTTTTTTCCATTTCGGTGATAATTTCGGCAACAGCGTCCATTTCGGTGATAATTTCGGCAACAGCGTGGAAGGGCCGGTTATAGTGGCCACTTCCAACAGCAGCTCCAGCTCGTCCGGCTCTGTCTCCGGCAACTCCGCTGCAAAACCCCCTAACCCCGAGACCCCGTCCTCGCGCGAACTCTGCCGTCGTGACCCCCCGAACCTCGCGACACCGTCTTCGCACTCGTGACCCACTGACACCACCACAAGCCTCTTCTCCGGCCGATCAAGAAGGATGGTGCGCAACTGCGCCGATCAATTCTCGTAGAGATAATTCGCAAAAGGTGTAGCTGATTAGCGCCGACGGGCGATTTCGAAGAAAACCAGTGCTCACCACAAGCCTTTTCTCTGGCCAGCGAACCGGTGACAACACCGAGGGTAGGCTGTGCAATTGGGTGAGAATGGCGGGGGGATCGCCAACGGTGACAGAAACGAGGGCATTAGGTTCGAGAGCAGCTCGAGGAGCGCCACGATGCCGGCGCCGTCGCTGCCAAGGAGTGGGTCTGGTTCTCTATTTAAGACGCGCTCTAATACTAAATAAATAAATAACAGAATTAAGAAGTTTATTCATTCTTCGGTCGGCACTTGAAATCGCTTTGCGTAAAACTAAACTCTGTGTTCTCAGTATTTATAACTCGTGTGTGTTGAAACGGACATGAAATTTGGATGAGCGAGTGAGCGAGAGAGTGTTGTACAACATCCTGATCCAAGCTAGGCGTGTGGTGGACCTGCACATCCCTCGCGACAAGGACTCCGACAGACCCCATGCAACTGCAACTGCTACTCTGGCGACCAGCGGCGGACTCATATGAGAGAGAGAGAGGAGGCGGATATTCACGACGTGGAAGGAGTCTGGTTGGAGATGAAGGCGGCCAACCTCGGTGGTGGAGCCCATCACTCGGGTCGGAGTGGAAAGGAGAGAGAGAGAGAGAGAGAGAGAGAGAGAGAGAGAGAGAGAATTTGAAGAAGAAGATCAGAGGAAGGAAAAAAAAAAATTGAAGATTGATGATGAAGAAGAAAGAGGAAGTAATAAATTACCCGAATACCCTTAAATTCAAGTAACATGGGTTGGGTGGGTCGAATTCCGTCTAAATATTTGACGGAAATTATCAATTTGTAGTCATTTGTCAAGATTTTTGAGTTCAAGGAGCAATATGTCAAAAATAAAAGATTAGGGAACAAGTTGTCACAACCCGTAAAATTCAGGGGGCACCAATGCAAATTACTCTTTGGTAAATGAGTCCATGTAAATAAGCTCATAACCAATGCTTTAGTTATCCCCAAAAATAGGAAAACTAACACTTCACTAATTAAGCCCAGTAATGGGCGTATAAGGAAAGTTAGTTATTACCCACTAACTCACGTCAAACATCTCTCACTCACACACAGTGGGCGCTGAGAATAGAGTGCATATCTCTCGTCGTCTCGATCACCATTTACTTCATATTAAGTAAATATGTGGTGTGATCGTCGAGCTCCCTTAATAAAAAATAAAAAATAAAAAATAAAAGTTTGAGAGTACTATATTAAATCTTAATTCTAACCGAGGCAACATAACTTGTCGACAGTGAACATGACACGATAATGTGTTATCAAACAATCTTCCCTTGTCCTCATGTCAAATGGCTTCGATGTAATTGTTTTTCCAACAAGATCCTTTAGGACGCATCATTCATGACTATAGGTGACATATATAGTAACATAAATCACACCTCATATTCATGACATAGTTAGAGGTCATCGAGCACAAACAATAAGAACAAAACTATGATCTAAAAAGACTCACATAGTGAAGAAGTAGAGATTCATTCTTTCACTTCCATATTATTGGTCACCAAACACATGTGGTATGAAACACATGTTATGGTGGAGAATTCTTCCAAAGAACATTTGTTTCATCATAGTACACTGTACGGATCTTAGTCTAGTCGCACTCGACGCCTACCCTGAATCCTTTATATGATCACCAACCTAAGCACCATATCAATGTTTCGCATCCGGCTATATCAGTGGTTATTTATGAATAGTTGGATCTCTTATTATTCATAAACGGTCTTCATGCTTCTTCACAACTCATTCTCTTTGTTTTTGTGGCTTTAACTTATCATCCAAAAATGACTCAACATCTCAACTAGGTGAGATCATTGCTTTACGGGCAACTTTAGGTCATTCACAAAGTCCAATAAAATGGGACACGTCTATGCTACTTTATTATCATTATAGTCCTACTTTTTTGTTTCCCGTACAATAGCTTTTTTCATTTGCTATCTTCTTAAGGAACCATGACTTAAAATATCTTTGACAACTTAAACATTTTCATGATATTATCTGTATTTTAAAACCTCAACATTAATATTAAGGAAAATATACTTTATTAAAATAAATAAAATAATAATTTAAAAAAAATAGAGTTATGTTATGCACAGACGCGACATGCGTGTCTATGCGATCACAGTCGTCCGTGTGGCTATAGATCCCACGTAGGACCCACACCCATAAACGACAATCGTGCTTGTATTTAGCAAAATTCAAAAAAAAATATAAAGAGAATATTATTTTTTAGACAAAAAAAAAAGGCATTTTATGTAGTCAATCAGGCATATAAAGATTGACCAGTCCCGCAAAAGTGATGCTTGCGTGTTAGGTAAAAAGCCACTATTTTTTTGATGTCTTTTGACGGTGGCCGATTCGCACGGTGGGACCAGATTTAATTTTAGGTACTAATTTATTAAAGTCTTCAGTCTTTGCGCTCGAAAAAGAAGTATAAAGTAATTAAACATTATAAAGGGCATTAATGTAAGTTAATTTACTTGAAAAGAAAGATGTAATCGGTTCGAGGTTATGTTTTTTTTTTTTTTTTTGAATAAAAGTTCGAGGTAATGTTAAGTGAATAGAGGGTAATATTATTATAGCGAGGAGTAACCGACTAACAGAAAATCTATTAAACTACATGTCATTTTTTCTTGCATTTGATGAGAAAATACAAGTCGTTTTTTTAAGAAACTTTTAATAATTTTATAGACATTATTAACGTGAACTTATCACGCTCTAATTGGATCAGTTTACCCAAGAAAAACCTATCCAAATTCAACAAATGTGTTTGGCTTGTAAGAACATTCTTTTTAATATCTAATGTGTTGTTGTCCTTCTAGAAGATCAATTCATTATGAATAATAAATTACACAAACAACATGCTTAGTGGGAAAATAAATATGAAATCCTAACCATTGGCTGTACCTTCCAAAATCCAGCAAATTTTACATATGCAGAGTCTCTCTCTCTCAATATCTTAGATGGTACTTAGTTCAATCTCTTATCCACAGTTACTTTGATCTCACAGCCCAACATCCACCGTTGATTATCAAACCACAGTAATAGAAGAAAACACCACCAAACACCGCAGTCCGCAACACTGCATATAGAGCTCCCATGCCATCAAGTGGCGCGAGCCAATTGCGTGCCGCCACGTGGCTCGCCGTCTATAGCTCTGGTATCAACCAATTTTTTCCGTCAAAAAATAATAAAGAGTGTTGTAACCAATTTTCTCAATTGATATTGTGCATTAGAGCGACCTTTTCTATGGATGAAATCAAAACCAATATTTTCTCAGCAATCCTAAATAGGGGGTGGCAATTCGTGTCATGGATCGTATTCGTGTCGTGTCGTGTCTTATTCGTGTCCAAGTAATTTTGAGTAGACCCAGATCTATTTATTTAATCGTGTCTAGAATGAAGACCCAGGCACGACCCATTAAGACACGGTTACTATTCGTGTCTAACGGTGTCTTAATGGGTCGTGCAGACCAACGAATCCATTTATTTAAATGTGTCCAAATGGGTCACACAACCCATTTTTAAATGGGTTTAAACGGGTCTTGAACCCATTAAGATCAATTTATCCCAAAATGAATTAACTATAAAAAACATTTACAAATTAAGTGATTAATACACCAAAATATAATTATAGTCTATCAATATTAAACATAGCCACACGTTAATCCCTTAAACATAAATAACTAACAATCCATCAAGCAAAACCATAGCACATAAAACAATCCATACAATCCATCAAACAAAACCATAATCAAACCGAAGTCACAACAATCCATCAAAGAAAATCATAATCAAACCTAAGTCACAACAATCCATCAAACAAAAACATGATCAAACCTATGTCACAACAACAATATGATAATTAGATCAATAAAATACAAAAGAAAAGGAGTAAACACAAAAGAAAATGGGCGCTCAAAATTGAAATTAAAAAATAAAAAATAAAAAGAAAAAAAATAAAATAGTTAAGAAATATGATAAAAAATTAAAATATATATGTGTATATATATATATATGGGTATTAAACGTGCCGTAATCGTGTCTACCCATTAAGACTCATTTAGTAAACGTGTCTTAACGGGTCTTATTGGGTTGCAATCGTGTCTACCTATTTAAGACCCAATTATTAATCGTGTCTAACTAGATCTAATCGTGTTTGCGAGTTCATGTCGTGTTCACCCGTTATTTAATCGTGTTAATCGTGTCCGACCCGGTTAGACCCAGACCCATTAAAGGAGGACTCAAACCCGCTTAAATCGTGTCGTGTTCGTGTCGTGTCTCGTGTCTGGACCCAGATTGCCGGTCCTAATCCTAAACCTATTACTTTACCAATATTTTGCCCCAAATTACTTTTCTTACCCATCAGGTTGCTTGCAAATTGGGTTTGTGTGTGCCCCTAATTGACCTTATATAGGACTATAGGAGTAGGCTAATCTTACACAGTTCGTTTTTTAAAATTATGGAGGAGTCATTTGATCTAAAGGTGTATATTGGTTGTTGAAACTGACTGACCACAGCCAAGTCCAAAAAATATAAAATATTAAAGTAAAGATAAAGTATTGTTTAATTATGATATTTATATTATTTTAAAGTTTAATTTTAAAAGGAAATTTCCTTAGTGTAAAATTTTTTTTTTTGTGAAAAACAATTCTGTATCATCAAATTTATCTTTTTAAAATATAAAATTTATTAAAAAATAAATTTAACAGTCTAAAATTATTTTCTATCACAAAAATTTCCGATCACATAAGGATCCATTTTAAAATAGAATTTTAGGTTAAACATGTAGTATTGTTTTTCCCCTCAAAATATCAGTCACAAAGCACGGCAAAACCTGTAGCGTCTTCAATTTTAAAATAAAGTAAACGGCTGATTTCAGAAAGAAAATTGAAAAAGAAAAAGCTGTCATTGTGTGGGTCTAAGTGCCAACGCATATCAATCATATCAAAGGGATGGACATCAATTAAGGGCGCATTTAATATCCTGTTAAGACTGTCACGACAAAATTTTTCAGAAAAATAATTATCATAATCCACCTTACCAAAGACACACACGTGACACGACACACACCAAATCAGAAGGAAAAAAGGTTAATTTCATTTTTAACTATAAGAAATTTACAATCAATTCTCCATTAAACTCAAGCAGAAATGTTAGGGAAGGCATAATTTATGTGTAGTTTCACACCAAATTCCACCAAAAGCTACTGATTTGAAAATCCTCCTTTCCCTAACTATTTAAAAAAAAAAAAAAAGATAGAACTGAAACAAACAAGTACAAAATCATTCAGCAAAAAAAAAAAAAAAAACAATTACAAAATCAGAGGAGTGCTTGCTCGAATATATATTATCACAAATTCGAATCACAGTCGTAGTTTAAGTATTATAATGACTTGTTTATTTACCGGTGATTTAATCTTTTAGTCATTTTTAGTCTATGTTTTAAGAATATCATCAATAATTCATCATAATTTTATGAATTTAAAGAATGGTTAATTTCTTAAAAACTAGTAAAAAATTTGACTAAAAAATCTTTAAAAATTTCTTTTATTTATTTAAAGAGTTAACTTTGCTAATGATGAGCTTCGTTTGGTGATAGCCAGATGTGAGATTGTACCTTATATTGGGAGCGCACTAAAAATGCAGTTAGGTAGAAAAAAAGCAAATCCATAAAAAAAAATAAAATAAAATAGTGCCTCCATTATTTTAATTTTTACCACACACCCAACACACCTCCATGGGTTTGTAACACAACAAACAAAACCCAGCAAATTTATTTCATCAACACAAAAACAACAACAAACCCAGTAGAGTAAAAGCCAACAAAGGCCTCCACAACTCTCAAACCGCCGAAGTCAACGCCGACATGACATCCACAACCTCCCCTGAAGCCGAAGTCAACGCTCCTTTGGGACAATAGTCCCTGACGGTGCTGAGCACATACGGCGACGCATCGGTAGCCAGCCACTGCTCGACGGTGAAGAGCTGCTGCACGCAGGGGATGTGGGCCCCAGTGGAGGTGACCTCCACGTAGTTGCAGTACCATCCGTGGTGGGGCCCAGTGCCGTCGGAGGTGAGGTTGAGCCTGCAGATCGGCGTGCTGAGGCACGGACCTCTGCCGCTGAAAATGTCGAGATTGCCCCTCTCGTAGTAGTTGTAGCCCGGGCCCATCAGACCACCCCAGGCCTCGAGGTCTTTGATCCTGATCCCGTAGCCGTCCGATGAGTAAACCGAGACGGTGATCTTCGAGTCCGTCCCTGCCTTCAGGATCGACCCGGTCCTAACGTAGATCGTGTACACGCAATCCGCGTCATCCTGATCATCAAATAACAACAATATAATGTATATTTACATATATGTATGATTCAGTTTTAGTTTCAGATAAAATGATAAAGAAAAAAAAGAAAAGAAAAGGGAATCGGAAAAGAAGATTACGGATTTGGATATGGAGACGAAGGAGAGAGCGAGGAGGAGAGAGAGGAAGAGAGTAGCGCCTCGGAGCTCCATTTTGAGTGAAAAGAATTAATGATTGCGAAGAGTGAAGCTTCGTTGGGTGATATAATTATTCACGGACGTTTTTATATAGAGTGAAATGGATTAATGGTGTGTTTTGTGCGTTTTTTGTGAAGACTTTCTCGGCCTTTCCAAAAATATCTGTGTAAGAGGACTGATCTGCTGTGTGCGTTGCCACCGGTTTGGATTTGGACCTTCGTAAAATTGCTGACTAATATATATGTTTTGTAATATTAAAAGAATAAATAGTTGTAATGCCCTTAAAAAAATTAAAAAAAAATAAAATAATTAGCTATGATGTTTAGTTAGTTATATTTAAATATTTTGTTTAAATGATGTTAATTAATATTTATATGCATTAATAAATTTAATTAAAAGATAATGAATTTTAAGTGTTTTGCAGTGTAGAGCCGGATATTTTATGTCAAAGAATTGATGTGTTTAGATCAGTTTTGTTCTTTTAATTAAATTATGGTAACGTGTATGACTATATGTGATTTTTAAAAATTATTATGGTATAATTTATATTTATACATTACGATATAAACATACATATATATATATATATATATATATCTAAAAATTGTTCACAAATGTTCGGTAAAAATAAAAGAAACAAACTAATGGGCTTGTTTTTGGTATTCTTAAATTAAAGAAGAAATTACATGGTAATTCACTTTATACCAACATATTACATATTAATTCAAAAAACACAAGTAATCTCAGCTAAGTTCAACAAGCATACGTGGCATTTTGAACAAGACGTTTATACCCTTAATTTCGAATTCATGGGTATACCAATCGGGTTTGTGGGTCTCTCAGTAGCTCCATCTTGATTTCTCTCTTCCGTTCATCTCGCTCGCTCTCTCTCTCTCTCTCTCTCTCTCTCTCTCTCTCTCTCTCTCTCTCTCTCTCTCTCTCTCTCTCTCTCTCTCTCTCTCTCTCTCTCTCTCTCTCTCTCCCGTAATATTGCGAAATCTGTTATTGGAAACTCTCTCTCTCTCTCTCTCTCTCCCCCGTAATAACTCCCTCGCTCTCCCTCTCTCTCTCTCTCCCGTAATATTGGGAAATCTGTTATTTAAAGATTATTTGTAACTTAATTATATCACAGTAAAGATTTAAATTCGTTTGTAATATCAACACAAATTGCCAATTTGAATTCTTTTTTGTATAACCTCAAAGATCACGTAATAAGTGGAGGTGGGTATTTTTATAACCCTTAAATACAGCATCAATACGTTTAGTGAATGTATCATTGTCCCTTTATTAATACATTTCTTATTCAAATTTGAAAATTATATTCTGGCGGTATTAATTTTGAAGACCACTGTTCCTCCTCATTAGCTCTTGAATATTTGTCCCCTTCGTACTATCAATCGTTTTATTCACTTTACATTCGTTCCACAAGGTGAGAATTTTCATTCTTTCTATTTTGATATATTCACGTTTTTACATATTTGTGATTTTTATATGTGTTAAACTGATTAGAGTAGATGCTCATGTCACCATTTTAGTAAGATCAGTCTGCATTTTTTAGTAACCATTTAGTTGCATGATAACTATTAAATATATTATATTTATAATATGATATTGAAATAGATTGGGTATAACGTGTGTGTGTGTGTGTATTTGTTATAGTGTTAATTTCTTGTTAGGAAGAACAGTCACAATTTCTTGTTATGGATATAAAGTGATCAGTTCACCTCTGTTTGTATAAACGTATTCAGATATTTTTTTTGTAATATGGTATTCCAATATATTTAGGGTCGAACGTATTGTTAAAAATGCCAGAATGTTATATTTGGTATTAAAATATTTATGATGTATGTTTTGACATGATTATATTTTTATGTAGAATTTTTAAAATGCCATCGGTATCGTTTATTGCATTATACGATGGAAAATGGTCATCGGGTGGTAACTATGTCGATTACCGTATGATGGGATTAGTGACAGACATCGACATATCATTAGTGAAGCTGGTCCAGCTGCTGGTTAGCGAGTTGAGGTTGGATCCTTTGATAAAATGGCATCTTTGTGTCAATATGGACAGGGACTCTTTCACGAAAGGATTATATGAATTAAAGAAAGATCGTGATGTCCTGTGGTATTTAAATATGGCACGGGGTGTTAGAGACACTAGTTGCGCCTTGATTGTATCGGATGTTCAAGTTGTCGGAAGTTCGAGGGAAGCTGAAACGGAAAGCGAGACGAATGATGATGAAAAGAGTAGCATCCCCGTCGTTGAATATTTCAATGTGTCAAATTTGCCCGAAGATTACGAGTTAACAGTGGACGCGATGTATGGATCGAAGGATGATTTACAGAGGGTGATCAATATGGTTGCTTTGCGTAATAATTTTCAATTCAAGGTGATAAAATCCAGCTCGCAATATATGACTATCGTGTGTGTTGATGATGAATGCAAATGGTCTCTAAAAGCTTCGGCCTTGAAGAATTCCAAAATTTTTATGATTAGGAAGTACGAGCCCGAACACACATGTTCGTTGGACTCCCACAGTTCCGAACATCGTCAGGCGTCGGCCCAAATGATCGGAGAATGCATTATGCCGCGCTTGATTGGAAGTTCCGGATCCGTAATGACTCCTATGGATATTGTCGATTTCATGCGTATGGAATATGGCATAATTGTGAACTATCAAAAGGCTTGGAGGGCTCGAGCTTGTGCGCTTGACCGTATTCGTGGAAGTCCTAGTGACTCATATGCATTACTGCCACTTTTTGCCAAAGCAATAAAGGAAAAAAAACCCAGGTTATATATCTATCAAGCTGCTGATATTCAAATATGTGATATTCAAATTAGTATATGATATTTCATTTTTCGTACTGTTCCCATTGTTTTCCATTGCCTATATCATTATATATTTTTTGTTTTGGTAATCAGGTTCTTTTGTGGATTTTTGCGTCGACAACGCTGACCATTTTAAATATTTCTTTATGTCACTTGGTGCATCGATTGAAGGGTGGCAGCATTGTCGCCCTATAATATCTGTTGATGGAACTTTTTTAAAATGCACATTCAAGGGTTGCATGATTCTTTCCTGCACACTTGATGGGAACAACCAGATTTTCCCGTTGGCTATGGCAATTGTGGATTCTGAAAATGACGCTTCGTATGAGTGGTTCTTCTTCAAGTTAAAAGACGCGATTGGAGTAGGGGAAGAATTAGTTATTGTGTCTGATAGACATGCAAGCATTGCCAAGGGGGCTAAAAATGCATTTCCAGAAGCATCCCATCTTATCTGCAATTATCATTTATTGTAGAATCTTAAGACAAGGTTCCATGAACCTGCCATGGCGAACGCTTTTCACGCTTGCGCTCGCGCATACCACACAACTGAATTTAGTCGCCACATGCGACGTTTAGACTTGATAAATCCGGGTATTCGACCATATCTATTTGAGGTAGGCTTTTCTAGATGGGCTCGGTGCTTCTCACGAAGACGCAGGTATTTTTGAACAGCTTCTGTCCATTATTTATTTTGTCGATTATTTTTACTTTGAACCAGAATTTGTATTTTTTATCATATGTTGGTACTATTATATGTACAGGTACAATATAATGACCACAAATATTTCAGAGTCATTAAATTCTGTTTTTAGAGAGGCAAGGGGACTGCCAATATGTGCGCTTGCGGAGTTTTACCGTGATAAACTCCAAAATTGGTTTTGTGATAGACATGCGTCTTCACTTTCGACCTTGACAACTCTTACTACATGGGCTGAGCGCATCTTGAGAGAGCGTTACGAGCTATGTAGGCCACTGCAGGTAGATTCGTTGGCTGTGTCCTATTTTGTAAGAAATCTTTTAAATATTCAAAAATCAATATTAGATTTATAATATCATATCAAATTTTTACAGGTGAGCGCAGTTGACTTCCATATTTATGGGGTTCATGAAGAAGGAAAGCAGTTTACTGTCAATATTAGATAAATGAAATGCTCATGTCATGTTTGGGATCACGAGCAGATACCATGTATTCATGCATGCGCCGTATTACGTAGGAAGAACTTTCGACCGTACCAATATGTAGCAGAATATTATCACACGTCAATTTTGCAGGCTACGTATGCTGGTAAAGTGATGCCTATTGGAGATAAGGACCAGTGGTGTAACGACCAAAAACTCAAAACGGTATTTTGGTTCCTAAAAATACGATCAAATTTGAACTTTTTAAATTAAGTTACAAAACCAAACTTTTAATATTAAACATGAGGTTCACCAATCCTCACCATAACCAAAATAAATTTAATTTTAACATTTACAAAATATGCGGAATTTAAAACTTTTCTTTGCCAACGATTAGCCGGTAGTCCACGTAAAGTTTTACAGGTCGGTCCCGTATACACTCGCTGTTCCCGTCGTTATCGCTTCGCCCTTTCTGCTTACTTAATAAAATACCTGCGACACGAGCACACTAGTGAGCTAATAGCCCAATAAGTGGATTAGATAGATAAATTGCTAAGTCTGCAGGTAACATACAATCAAGAGGTATCACAATATTTTAATTCAACAAATAGATAGATTCGACGATCGAGTCGTCGTAGTTCGAAGAGTAAACGACACTCTTAAATAATCTTGCCCGCGGAGTAGAATTCAAATATAATTGCTAAACTTACGCGGGATACAATACCTGCAAAGGAGTTGTGACATGTAACGAGGTCGAATTCAACGACCCATTAATCTCGACTCAAAAGTCAATTTCATAATTTGTTCTAATCTCACTCAAGTTCACAACTCTCTGACTTAGCTTGTAAAAATACGTGTGCACATAATTTACTATTTAAGAATTCTCGATTCTATAATATTGAGAAGGTCTCGTCAGCCTCACCCCTCCTCTAGACCTCTTGCGGGTCGATCTAGAACTCATATAAATATCCAAACCCCTTCGCGGGTTATTCTAAAATTTAATACACACTTAGACCCATTGCGGGTCGTTCAATAACTTATACACAATCTAGAACTCTTGCAGATCGTTCTAGAATTTAACACATATCTAACCCCATTCGCGGGTTGTTCTAGAACTTTATACAAGTCTAGACTCATCCTCGGGTCGTTCTGGAATTTAATACACATCTGGACCCATTCGCGGGTCGTTTTTATAATTTAATACACATTTAGACCCATTACGGGTTGGTTCGGGACATGTTATGGATTTTGGCCCCTCGGACCGTCCCGATATTCTTTATGCTTGTGAGGACTCATCCTCCTTGGGCCTCTCTGCCCATTCCGAAACCTTTTACGGCCAATGACCCCGTCGGGTCGTTTCGGAATTCAATATTGCACTTTACCCCGTCGGGCCGATCCGGATCGTCACATCATAAACTGTGGGGAGGGCCGTGGCTCTCCTCCCCAAGGCCCCTCGGGCCGTTCTGAAAGGTGGTTCGTTGACCTCCGCGAGGTCCCTCGGGTCGCTCCGAAATCTGTCATACAAGATGGCCCCGTCGGGCTATTTCGGAACCAAATCATGATCGCGGCCCCGTCGGGCCCCACCCAAATGAGCAAGGTACTCACACAGAGGAAGGTCGTCCACCGACCTCCCCTAGGCTCTCAGGCCGCCCCGAAATATGATAAGTGACCCCGTCGGGCTATTTCGGGACCGATCATGACTTGCGGCCCCGTCGGGCCCTACCCGTGTACATACATTGCTTCCGCTTCCCTTGGCTTGTCTTAGAGTTTTCTCTTTGACCTGCAATAAAGTCTCAACAACAACAGAAACAGTTTTATGCCTGTGGTCCCATACCCGCAGACAGATAAGTCATACTAGCATATACACACACAAACAGACCTACACCTTACACTAGAACCTGAACTACGAAGTTGAGTAGTTTTATGTCTGTGGTCCCACACCCACAGACAGATAAACATATAAGTGAACACACGCACCAATACACACCTAGAAAACACAACCTATCATAAACGAACATACAGTCCCATACCTGCAGGCTCGTTGCACAAACAATACGAACGTGATCAAGAGCCTGTATTCAAGGCACTAGCAAGAATTGAGATCCATACAGTTTAATAGCCACAATTTTATAAGCATCGTATGCTTAATATAACCTCAACACATTCATAATTTATTCAAGCATTGTAAAGTTTGCCCGTGCCTCAGTGGAGATCCACTTACTTGAGGTCCTAAGCTTCCCGACTTGGTCCTCGCAGTTTTCCTCAGTGGCGTCCCTCCTAAAAGCTTGATGCGTGGCACTTCTGTCCAACACGAGGATTAGAGGGTCAATGCCTATGGTTACTAATCATTCGCGAAAAATGAGACTTTAGGGCTCAATGAATCAACAGCAGGGAAGTTTAGACAGTGGGACGACAGACGGTTCGTCAAGAAATCCCTCTAGGGGTATTCTCGTCCCGAATGTCGTTGACTTATCTTTCGTTTGACTAGATTAGGTGAGAAGTGAGTTCCTTAAACTAATCGGTTTCTGACTCTATTTCATTACGTATTAAATATTCGAGCCGGAAATCCGGCAGAGTTTCCCCTGTTTTTCGGATATCCCGGCCGAAGCCTTCACCTAATTTCAACCCAGCACCGAACTAATTTCGGTCACAGTCAATCATAACAACCACACAGGCAATTTTATCATTTTTCATAATTACTTTAAAAATATAATCATAATTCAATACCGAGCCCCAGTGGCTCGGATTCCTCACAAAAAGAGCGATATTGATACATTTAAAATTAAAACAACATTCAAGTCGTCGTTGGTTCTCTTAAACCGAAAATTGCCTTAGGCCGCTCGCTTATACCTTTGGAATAGGACGGCGAGCGTTCGTGCGCCCGAACTTACTTTGATGATGCTCCTGCACAATTTTGACATAATAAAAAGATCGAATCAAGTTTCGAATTTAAATGCAACACGATGTGAGACACTCGGAATTGTGACCCGAATCGATAACTCATTTACATAAAAAAAATGGGCACAATTGTCAGCATACCATCCAACATGATTAGATTAACAAGAACGTGCACCATTTTCATTTTCTAAAAAGTTCATTCAAAACTTCTCAATTTTTACGAACTAAATCTTCGCGAGTCCGCTAAATCTCCAAATTAAACTTTCAAAACATCTCTTGATATATTTTAGATTTCCAAAACCACGTGTAAAAGGAGAAAAATTAATTTAAATCACGGTTAAATCTAGATATTCAACGATTACAAAATCTCCCTTTTAGAAAATTCTTTTTGCAAGTTTCTTACTTTGAAAGCTCCAACTCACAAATCATAGCTTTCTTAAGCAATTACTCAAGTTTGTACATTCACGATTTCCGCAAAACATCAAATTTTCCAAAACGATAATATTACCAAAAACACTAGTCTTAGAGAGTACCAATATCACCATAAAACTAACCAATGTTTAATTCACCAATTTCAACGACCACCAAGAAATTTACCAAGAGTAGTAAACTCTTTACACGTATAATAGTTCAACTTATTACCGGTTTTCTAAGTCTCGGCTCAAAACCAACCCGTTAGTTAATTTAAGCTTTTAATGACTACAACACTAAACTCGACATAGCGCAAGCTTTCAAACTATAAAATTTCAAATTATAGATTATCCAACAAATCGCAAAGGTTCTAGTAAACGAAAACTTTATCCAAGTCAAAATGCCCAATTTCGCACAAACACAACCTTCCATAAATCCAATCATTCGCCACAACCTTGACAAAATAATGACAACAACACCTTTAGACACAAATAATATAACCCGAACACTAAGCGTAACGAGAATTATGGTTCGCGAATCTAAAACACACAAACAACACCAAACACTAAAAATGCGAACATAAACTATCGCCGGGTTAAAAAAATTGAGATCGAGGCTCACCGAGGAGAAGATCGTGTCAGGATTTCCAACGGCACCGTGAGGCTCGATGAGACAACGGCTGGCTGGTACACCGCCAGGGGCTCGGGGGGGAGCTCGAGCAGAGGGGAGGGTGCGGCGGCACACGAAGGCCGCTGACGGTGCGGGGCTGTGCGCGGCGAGGCCTAGACGAGGCACGCGGAGGCTCCGTCGAGATGCGCAAAGGCCTGGGTCGGCGCTGAGCGTGCTCGAGGCAACGCGAGGGAGGCTGGGCTCGTCGAGGTTGCTCGGGCCGGCGCGAGGAGGACGCGCGACAAGGCCGACTGCGCGCGGGGTCGCCGGAGTAGTGGACACGCACGAGGCCTCGCGGAGGGGTTTGGGTGCACAGCGCGGAGGTTGCACACGGCGACGCGAGAGCTCAGGGAGCTTCGCCGGCACGGAGAGGGGCGGCTGATCGCGTGACGAGTGGCTGGGCCTCACGGATCGGGGCCGAGGAACGCCAGGCAAGGGGAGGCGGAGCTGGGCTCGCTCGGCGTCGCACGAGGGGCGTTGGAGAGTGCTGGGCCGGAGCAGCGAAGGCCTGGGCTGGGCGCGGGCTGGGCGAGCTCCCGAGCTCGCTGATCTCGCGAGGCGGCTCGCGACGAAGACTGCGCGGAGGCGTTCGCGGGAGGGTCTGGGACGAGGAGCTCGCGCTCGCGACGACGCAAAGCTGAGCGAGGCGCGCGCTGCGTGGGCCTGGGCTCGTCGGAGTCGAGGGGCGCCGCCCGAGTCTTGGGCACGGCGGCGAGCGGCGGCCTGACCAGGAGGGGTCGGTCAGACGAGAGGAAGAAGAAAGAAAAGGAGAGAGGGGGAGATGGTGGGTGTCGGCTGGAGAGGAAAAGAAAGAAGAGGGAAAAGAAAATAAAAGAAACCCTAGTGGAAAGTGTGCTTTAATTTTGGTCAAATTGGCCAATTATAATAAGTTTTGTGATAAAATTTCCAAAAATTAAGGAAATACATTAACGGGCTAAACTTGAAAATTTAGGAATTTTAGTATAAATATCGAATTGAAATTTAATTCCTAACATATCAAAAAGATTCAAAAATGCAAATAAAAATAATATTTGCATTACTATTTTCAAAATTAGAAATTGGCCAGATTTGACGAAATTAAAATAATTTCCCTCAAAATTATTGTAACCACAATAATCGTACAAGCCATTAGTCTCAAAAAAATAGAAAATAAGTTCCTGATAAAGTGGTCTTGGTTCAGGTCATTACAATCCTACCCCCTTACAGAAGTTTCGTCCTCGAAACTTAGAACAAGAGAGGGTATTTCTCTCGCGTAAAACTCTCAAGTTCCCAAGTTGTCTTTCCTTCGGTAAGGTTTCCCCTCTGTATTTTGAACGTCGGGGAAGTCCTGAGTCTCAACTCCTGGTCCTCTCGATTTAAAATTTTGCAAGGACTTCTCTTCATAGGTAGCTTCAGGCTCGATGTCCAAGATTTCATGACACAGCACATGACTAGGATCGGCCACGTACTTCAACTGGGTTCGCATGGCTTTGAGCAAGCTCTTCAAAATGCAGAAGTGAACCTCTTATCTCTATCAAAGACAAGGGGTACTGGCATTCCGTGGAATCTCACTATCTCCTGGACATAAATCTCCGTTAACCTATCCATGGAGTATGTCCTTCGCATCGGCAAAAAGTGCACTGACTTTGCGAGCCTATAAATACTCACCCAAGTGGCATCGCAATAAGGGTGAATCCAGTGGTCCCCGTGGGGATTGTCCTCACTGGAGCAGTGGTTAGATGCCCTTTGAGCTCTCGAAAACTCTCCTTGCACGTCGGAACCCACAAAAATTTGTCAGTCCTTTACGTAAGATGAGCTAACGGTAGAGCGAGCTTGAAGAACTCATCTACAAATCGACTAAAGTGCCCGACTAAGCCAAAGGAATGACGGTCTCCTGGGACCGTTTCTCTGAATCTATAGCACCGATCTTTACCGGGTCTACTGCTTTTCCTTCTTCAATCACCACGTGACTGAGAAATGAGGCTTACCCAAACAAAGCTCACACTTCTTGAGCTTTTTATAGGACTTTTTCTCGGTTACACGCTGCAAAAAGACTCGTTCCTACTTCTCATGCTTTTTTTTTTTTTTTGGGTAAACGAGAATGACATCGCTAACGACTATAACAAATCCGCCGATATAGTTGTCGAGGACACAATTGGTTAAAGCCATAATACGGCTGAAGTATTGGTAAGGCCGAAGACATCACAAAGGGCTCACAGTGACAGTAATTGGTACGAAAGGCGGACTTGGGCATATATTCCTCGTGCATTTAGCTAGGGATAGCCCGATTGTAAGTCTTTACCCCGAGAACCGATACGTTAGACCTCTACTAATCCACGTTGTGAGGGATTGCGTAGCTTACCCTATCTTGCACTTCTCTTGGCTCAAGGGGTTGTGACTGTCGCAATCACCCTCCTTTTCTAACATCGAGTACCGAGGCTCCCAACGGCGAGTGACCGGGTCTTATAAAACCCTTGTTGAACAGCTCCTTCGGCTGAATTTCAACCCATTTAATCCCGTAGGGATCTCACAATACAACGCCGTCGACAGTGGGGTGGTACTCGATAATAACTCAATAATGAGCTCAATCTCAAGGTCGACAGGTAATCTTGGAAGATTCTCGAAAAGGACATGAACAAAATTCTTTACAATCGAAATATCCAATTCCTGCTGCGTATCCTCATGGGACAGGTCGTAATGCAAGTGAGGAAGCCCCAACAGTCTTGACCAATCACTCTACACGCTATACGAGCAAATATAACAGGTATGACTAACCCCATAGATGACCCTTTAAGATCGAAGTTCTCTGCTCAGTCAAACGTCACATGGTATTCGGGTAATCATTCCATGCTCAATATGTCATCGAAATCTCGCATCTAGAGTGAAAATGAATCTATAGATGATTCACAACCATTAAGTACACCCCCAAACTAATATTAGCAGCGAAACAATAGATACAATCATCCAAAGATAATTATCGCAGAGCACAGTAAAGTTCATATAGTTGAATCAACACACGGCATTATAAAAAGGCGATTTGTATAGATCAAGATCTGAAAAATAACAAGAAACAAGCAAACCAAGCTTTCGAGAGGCTTGGATCTCTCCCACAAAAGCTGAGTTCTGCAATAACAAAATTTTCAGATGACCACTACGCTTACAGCGTAACCCCTATATTCCAAATATCCACGTGAGTCAACTTAGCTAATCACAATACTTGACACGTAATTCACCCGCCAAACATTCACATCACACATGGCCAGACTTGTTAAAATAAGTTCTACTACACGTCAACACTTCTATTCCCTCTATTCTTATGCCTAGCAAACGTGAAGTGAACTGGAGGCCTAATACACTCTTAACACAAGTCGCGACTCTTAGTCTCATCCGTCGGGCTGAGAGCATCGAACGATAAAGCTATCGCATCAACTGTCTAAGCTAACCTCTTGACAATGCCCTTCGCAATTGAAGTGAAACGCCTTAGAGGCTACTAGTACCAACGCAGTGGTGCAGGCTCGATGTGAATCCCGCCTAAGGGTGCTGAATGAGCCTTTGACCTCTCTTTAGGCATTGCTTTCCACACTTTCGATGCGCCACTCTGATAATCATAAAAATTGTGGACATTTCCTCGTAGTTTGAGCTTGTGCGTCCTGTGGTAAGCAGATAGTTTAACGCTTATCTTCTCGGGTACGACAGAGATCAAGCCTCATAAAACCCATCGTACAATGTTTCAAAGTCATTCATGGCTCTAACGTTTTTTTTTTTTTTTTTTTTTTTTTTTTTTTTACCTGTCATTGAGCAGTTGCTCGCATAGTAACTGAGCCTATGGTCTTACTACTACACAAAACTTAGACCACTGCTTTTGATGGGACTGGCCTTAGGATGACTACTCAGAAAGGTGGCAGTTGATTTAAACAAAAGAAAGGATGCACGCACTCATCGACTATAGCCTAGCCATCGTTTTCATTAGAATTCTCGCCTGTGGGACTATCTGCCATTTGCCTGCCTTTAACAGCCTTCAATTCATGTAGGATCAGCAATAATATTTCTTTGAACAGCTTCGGGGCAGACAACTTGAGATGTGTAATCCTTTGAAGATGTCTCTAACAGTGAATCACGACTTACGGTCATTGGCCCCACTCAGCTTATTCCTCTAATCCCGTCTCAGTCGTTCTATTAGAGTACACCTGAAATTGACTTTACTAATTTAACAACTCATTGCACGTAAAGCAGAAGTAAGAGTTACTCACATTGGCGACAACGAAGGAATCACGCTTGTGCATACGGGGTTGTCTACAGGACCGGCTAAACCGTGGCTCTGATACCAACTTTGTAACGACCCAAAACTCAAAACGGTATTTTGGTTCCTAAACATACGGTCAAATTTGAACTTTTTAAATTAAGTTACAAAACCAAACTTTTAATATTAAACATGAGGTTCACCAATCCTCACCATAACCAAAATAAATTTAATTTTAACATTTACAAAATATGCGGAATTTAAAACTTTTCTTTGCCAACGATTAGCCGGTAGTCCACGTAAAGTTTTACAGGTCGGTCCCGTATACACTCGCTGTTCCCGTCGTTATCGCTTCGCCCTTTCTGCTTACTTAATAAAATACCTGCGACACGAGCACACTAGTGAGCTAATAGCCCAATAAGTGGATTAGATAGATAAATTGCTAAGTCTGCAGGTAACATACAATCAAGAGGTATCACAATATTTTAATTCAACAAATAGATAGATTCGACGATCGAGTCGTCGTAGTTCGAAGAGTAAACGACACTCTTAAATAATCTTGCCCGCGGAGTAGAATTCAAATATAATTGCTAAACTTACGCGGGATACAATACCTGCAAAGGAGTTGTGACATGTAACGAGGTCGAATTCAACGACCCATTAATCTCGACTCAAAAGTCAATTTCATAATTTGTTCTAATCTCACTCAAGTTCACAACTCTCTGACTTAGCTTGTAAAAATACGTGTGCACATAATTTACTATTTAAGAATTCTCGATTCTATAATATTGAGAAGGTCTCGTCAGCCTCACCCCTCCTCTAGACCTCTTGCGGGTCGATCTAGAACTCATATAAATATCCAAACCCCTTCGCGGGTTATTCTAAAATTTAATACACACTTAGACCCATTGCGGGTCGTTCAATAACTTATACACAATCTAGAACTCTTGCAGATCGTTCTAGAATTTAACACATATCTAACCCCATTCGCGGGTTGTTCTAGAACTTTATACAAGTCTAGACTCATCCTCGGGTCGTTCTGGAATTTAATACACATCTGGACCCATTCGCGGGTCGTTTTTATAATTTAATACACATTTAGACCCATTACGGGTTGGTTCGGGACATGTTATGGATTTTGGCCCCTCGGACCGTCCCGATATTCTTTATGCTTGTGAGGACTCATCCTCCTTGGGCCTCTCTGCCCATTCCGAAACCTTTTACGGCCAATGACCCCGTCGGGTCGTTTCGGAATTCAATATTGCACTTTACCCCGTCGGGCCGATCCGGATCGTCACATCATAAACTGTGGGGAGGGCCGTGGCTCTCCTCCCCAAGGCCCCTCGGGCCGTTCTGAAAGGTGGTTCGTTGACCTCCGCGAGGTCC
This sequence comes from Boehmeria nivea var. tenacissima, assembly GCA_018132145.1. Classification (NCBI taxonomy): domain Eukaryota; kingdom Viridiplantae; phylum Streptophyta; class Magnoliopsida; order Rosales; family Urticaceae; genus Boehmeria; species Boehmeria nivea. The sequence continues at coordinate 2,966,065 of CM030886.1, forward strand.
CTCGGGTCGCTCCGAAATCTGTCATACAAGATGGCCCCGTCGGGCTATTTCGAAACCAAATCATGATCGCGGCCCCGTCGGGCCCCACCCAAATGAGCAAGGTACTCACACAGAGGAAGGTCGTCCACCGACCTCCCCTAGGCTCTCAGGCCGCCCCGAAATATGATAAGTGACCCCGTCGGGCTATTTCGGGACCGATCATGACTTGCGGCCCCGTCGGGCCCTACCCGTGTACATACATTGCTTCCGCTTCCCTTGGCTTGTCTTAGAGTTTTCTCTTTGACCTGCAATAAAGTCTCAACAACAACAGAAACAGTTTTATGCCTGTGGTCCCATACCCGCAGACAGATAAGTCATACTAGCATATACACACACAAACAGACCTACACCTTACACTAGAACCTGAACTACGAAGTTGAGTAGTTTTATGTCTGTGGTCCCACACCCACAGACAGATAAACATATAAGTGAACACACGCACCAATACACACCTAGAAAACACAACCTATCATAAACGAACATACAGTCCCATACCTGCAGGCTCGTTGCACAAACAATACGAACGTGATCAAGAGCCTGTATTCAAGGCACTAGCAAGAATTGAGATCCATACAGTTTAATAGCCACAATTTTATAAGCATCGTATGCTTAATATAACCTCAACACATTCATAATTTATTCAAGCATTGTAAAGTTTGCCCGTGCCTCAGTGGAGATCCACTTACTTGAGGTCCTAAGCTTCCCGACTTGGTCCTCGCAGTTTTCCTCAGTGGCGTCCCTCCTAAAAGCTTGATGCGTGGCACTTCTGTCCAACACGAGGATTAGAGGGTCAATGCCTATGGTTACTAATCATTCGCGAAAAATGAGACTTTAGGGCTCAATGAATCAACAGCAGGGAAGTTTAGACAGTGGGACGACAGACGGTTCGTCAAGAAATCCCTCTAGGGGTATTCTCGTCCCGAATGTCGTTGACTTATCTTTCGTTTGACTAGATTAGGTGAGAAGTGAGTTCCTTAAACTAATCGGTTTCTGACTCTATTTCATTACGTATTAAATATTCGAGCCGGAAATCCGGCAGAGTTTCCCCTGTTTTTCGGATATCCCGGCCGAAGCCTTCACCTAATTTCAACCCAGCACCGAACTAATTTCGGTCACAGTCAATCATAACAACCACACAGGCAATTTTATCATTTTTCATAATTACTTTAAAAATATAATCATAATTCAATACCGAGCCCCAGTGGCTCGGATTCCTCACAAAAAGAGCGATATTGATACATTTAAAATTAAAACAACATTCAAGTCGTCGTTGGTTCTCTTAAACCGAAAATTGCCTTAGGCCGCTCGCTTATACCTTTGGAATAGGACGGCGAGCGTTCGTGCGCCCGAACTTACTTTGATGATGCTCCTGCACAATTTTGACATAATAAAAAGATCGAATCAAGTTTCGAATTTAAATGCAACACGATGTGAGACACTCGGAATTGTGACCCGAATCGATAACTCATTTACATAAAAAAAATGGGCACAATTGTCAGCATACCATCCAACATGATTAGATTAACAAGAACGTGCACCATTTTCATTTTCTAAAAAGTTCATTCAAAACTTCTCAATTTTTACGAACTAAATCTTCGCGAGTCCGCTAAATCTCCAAATTAAACTTTCAAAACATCTCTTGATATATTTTAGATTTCCAAAACCACGTGTAAAAGGAGAAAAATTAATTTAAATCACGGTTAAATCTAGATATTCAACGATTACAAAATCTCCCTTTTAGAAAATTCTTTTTGCAAGTTTCTTACTTTGAAAGCTCCAACTCACAAATCATAGCTTTCTTAAGCAATTACTCAAGTTTGTACATTCACGATTTCCGCAAAACATCAAATTTTCCAAAACGATAATATTACCAAAAACACTAGTCTTAGAGAGTACCAATATCACCATAAAACTAACCAATGTTTAATTCACCAATTTCAACGACCACCAAGAAATTTACCAAGAGTAGTAAACTCTTTACACGTATAATAGTTCAACTTATTACCGGTTTTCTAAGTCTCGGCTCAAAACCAACCCGTTAGTTAATTTAAGCTTTTAATGACTACAACACTAAACTCGACATAGCGCAAGCTTTCAAACTATAAAATTTCAAATTATAGATTATCCAACAAATCGCAAAGGTTCTAGTAAACGAAAACTTTATCCAAGTCAAAATGCCCAATTTCGCACAAACACAACCTTCCATAAATCCAATCATTCGCCACAACCTTGACAAAATAATGACAACAACACCTTTAGACACAAATAATATAACCCGAACACTAAGCGTAACGAGAATTATGGTTCGCGAATCTAAAACACACAAACAACACCAAACACTAAAAATGCGAACATAAACTATCGCCGGGTTAAAAAAATTGAGATCGAGGCTCACCGAGGAGAAGATCGTGTCAGGATTTCCAACGGCACCGTGAGGCTCGATGAGACAACGGCTGGCTGGTACACCGCCAGGGGCTCGGGGGGGAGCTCGAGCAGAGGGGAGGGTGCGGCGGCACACGAAGGCCGCTGACGGTGCGGGGCTGTGCGCGGCGAGGCCTAGACGAGGCACGCGGAGGCTCCGTCGAGATGCGCAAAGGCCTGGGTCGGCGCTGAGCGTGCTCGAGGCAACGCGAGGGAGGCTGGGCTCGTCGAGGTTGCTCGGGCCGGCGCGAGGAGGACGCGCGACAAGGCCGACTGCGCGCGGGGTCGCCGGAGTAGTGGACACGCACGAGGCCTCGCGGAGGGGTTTGGGTGCACAGCGCGGAGGTTGCACACGGCGACGCGAGAGCTCAGGGAGCTTCGCCGGCACGGAGAGGGGCGGCTGATCGCGTGACGAGTGGCTGGGCCTCACGGATCGGGGCCGAGGAACGCCAGGCAAGGGGAGGCGGAGCTGGGCTCGCTCGGCGTCGCACGAGGGGCGTTGGAGAGTGCTGGGCCGGAGCAGCGAAGGCCTGGGCTGGGCGCGGGCTGGGCGAGCTCCCGAGCTCGCTGATCTCGCGAGGCGGCTCGCGACGAAGACTGCGCGGAGGCGTTCGCGGGAGGGTCTGGGACGAGGAGCTCGCGCTCGCGACGACGCAAAGCTGAGCGAGGCGCGCGCTGCGTGGGCCTGGGCTCGTCGGAGTCGAGGGGCGCCGCCCGAGTCTTGGGCGCGGCGGCGGGCGGCGGCCTGACCAGGAGGGGTCGGTCAGACGAGAGGAAGAAGAAAGAAAAGGAGAGAGGGGGAGATGGTGGGTGTCGGCTGGAGAGGAAAAGAAAGAAGAGGGAAAAGAAAATAAAAGAAACCCTAGTGGAAAGTGTGCTTTAATTTTGGTCAAATTGGCCAATTATAATAAGTTTTGTGATAAAATTTCCAAAAATTAAGGAAATACATTAACGGGCTAAACTTGAAAATTTAGGAATTTTAGTATAAATATCGAATTGAAATTTAATTCCTAACATATCAAAAAGATTCAAAAATGCAAATAAAAATAATATTTGCATTACTATTTTCAAAATTAGAAATTGGCCAGATTTGACGAAATTAAAATAATTTCCCTCAAAATTATTGTAACCACAATAATCGTACAAGCCATTAGTCTCAAAAAAATAGAAAATAAGTTCCTGATAAAGTGGTCTTGGTTCAGGTCATTACAAGTGGATTCCCGATGGTGAAATGGAAGACGTAAAGGTTGCTCCTCCTATCCAAAAGAGGTCGGTCGGTAGGCCAAAAATGGAACGGTTTCCATCTGTTGGCGAGTTTAAGAGGAAGACTAGCTCCAATAGGTGTCGGCGTTGCGGAAAAGCTGGTCACAATCGAAAAGTTTGCACAAACCCATACAAGGTTGTTATGGAGTCCCCGACCAAAAATGATGGAAATATGGAGGACTAAATATCTTGATTTGTCATGTTCAATGTTTATTTAAATTGCCTACAATAAGTCGGAATAAACCTGTGGCTGATTATTTCTGGTCGAATTTTTCATTGTTTGGACTTAATTTTAATTCCCTTTATCATTTGATATTCAAATTTGAATATGATATTCCAGTTTTATGTGGTATTTAGTATTCCAATGGTATTTAATATCACTTTTCTTTATTGATATTACACGTTCCAACTTCTATAATACTATTAGGCAAGTCTCTTTATATTATATTCATTTTCGTTAAATATTACACAAAACGAGAAACTAGTATCAAAAAATAAAAAAAATACAACAAATACAATTTTAAAGATGCGGAGTTTTTAAAATATGTATATATTTTTTTTTAATATTTTGTTTAGTACTATATATTTTTTTGCCACTAACTTTATATTAGTTCAATATTTAGACATGTCATTGGCATGCTTTACATTCTTTTAAACTACAATATTCAGATTTTGTACGCCATTGAATGAAAAATAATAAAAGTTGACACAAATAACTAAAACTGATATAATAACTAAAGATGTTAATAATATGTCATAAACTAACATAAACTCCACACACATAAGTTGTAGTCTACATTAGAGGTAGTCTAGATTAAAAAAAAAACATTATGAGGTTACCAAAATAAGGACTATCAAGAAACATTATAGAAAACAGCAAAATGTGCATATATGCCAAAAGTTCTAGTCTTTGTCTGTGTCTTTATCAGTAGACCCAAATTGTGTAGTGAATGGCTCTCTAATGGTAGCACTTCTTCGCGTAATACGTTTTTTCCGAATCGGAGCTTGAGTTGGACCAGCATCAACAACGTTTGCCTGTCCACCAACCTTTTTGTTCCCATTTTTTGCGGGTTTTGCAAACGATACAATCTGCACAAGTACAATATAACATATTTAATATTATATTATATTATGTTTATATTACCATATTATACTTTTACAACTACTGTTGTTACCTTTATTGGAGCAATTGGTTCCTCCATATGAGGGCTTGTTTGTTGTTTTTGGCTCGCGATGTCAGACTTATAGGCAGCTGCAGCTTCTCGCTTTCTTTTTAAAATGGTCGCAAGCGTCTCTTGCTCGTAGTGACGAATATCACTTGCTCCACAATGCTCCTTTGCGACAGGATCTGGAGTTGTACCGTGAGGTTCAGCAACATCTTCCATTTGCTCACCATCCAAGTGTGTTTTACCACCTATGACCTGGTCAGTTTGTTGCAATTTTTGTAGTTATCCAAATCATAGCCTTACAATCTAGTCATTGTAATTTGTAATATTAATTTTTAAATATTAAAGACACAAACCTGTTCATCAGTTTGTGATTTGTTATGGCAAAGTTCGTTTGCATCCTCGTCGGGCAAAGTGCCTTCATTTTGACCTGACATTGCGTTCGATGTTTCTCCCACATGTTTTTCTTTATTCTGTTGTTGCCTTATTCCTTGATGCTTTTCAAAAGCGAAAATATCACTGCGGAAAACACAATCTGGGATCTATATACAAGTAAACACATCATTAGCATTTATTCATTTGATGAGAAGATGACAAATTTTAATATATTAGCAAAGTTTATTTATTACCTCACCACTATCTTCAATACCCAACCTTGCTTTAACTAGTGACAATGTCTTGCATGTATATTTCAACATCTCATACATGTCAATCATCATTACACCACGGTCCCTGAATGATGATTGGTTTTGTGTCATACCGTCCTCATCATCGATGATATTGTCTTCATCAAAATTAACCGCCCTTTTCCCCTTGTTCTTATCCATTTGCGCAGAGGGGTCCACTCTCATTTCCTGAACCGCAATCTGTAATAACATATTCAAAGTTAAAAATTAAATCATTTATATTAATCTGTAATAGCATATTCAAATTTTAATATCATATCAGGAATCTGCTTATTTCATGTAGTTCATATATGCTTTTAACATTTGAAGGAAAAAAAAACTTACAGTATCGTTGTCGAGCACATCATCCAAACTCTGCTTTCGGGTTTGTTTTTTCCCAATCCAGTTCAGCATCCGAGGCATGTTATGGCCACATCTAGTGGCAAATCCCATAGTGCTCAACATAGGTATTGTCTCGTATGCCCAAATCAAAAGAGCTTGTGGGAATCCTCCAACGTTGCTTGTGCAGGAACCCATGTTCTTCACGACATTCCGTATTGACTTTATGGTGTACTCAAAAGATTTTGTCCCCCATGAAAAGTTGTTGAATTCCGCTTCATTGGTGACCATCGCCATGGCGTCGAGGTCAACTTGTGTGGCTTCCTGCTTCGCATAAACTACGTTCTCTAGCAAATACAGATTTGCTAACTGTACAAGCTCATTGTCGGAAGCTTTAAGTGGGTTCAGGAATATGCTATTGAATAGCCTTATGTTCAACTTCGTGTTGCTCCTGAGATTTTTTTTCTTTAGATGACCCCCATCACTCCCACCAACTTCAATATCATTGCACGGATCACATTTCAATCCGGTTATGATTGCAAAATCCTCTAATCCGAATTTCACAACCTTGCCACCAATGTTGAACCAAAGTTCACTATCACTACCTCCTTTTACTAATCGTTTGATTAGCTCTTTCATCAGCTGCCAGTGAAAATGGCTTAGTGGAAGATCTATCATATGCTTGAAGCACCCACATTTCACACGTTCAAGTATGTGCTTTTGTTTTGAAAATCTATTTTTCAGCAACTCGATACTTTCAAGCTTTGAGTAGCTATTTATCCGCAGATAAGATGGCCACTGACTTTTTGCAACAACTAGGAGGGGAACCTGCATTTAAGATCCATTATGTATTTCATTTTAAGGCATAACAAAGTGTTATATAATTTTACAATATGGTATTCAAATATGAATACTGCATTTCACGAAATAACTTCACTGAATTTTTAAAACTAATAATAGGGGATTCAAATGACAGTATCCGAAAATGAACCTTTGTTTGAGTGTTATTGCTTTCTTTTTCATTTGATTCATTATCCAGCATAACAAAGCAAGTTTTAATGAATTATACCATATTAAGAGTTCCGTTCCTACTCATATATTCATATTAGTAACAAAAAATATACCTGATCTTCAGTGTTTCTAGAGTCTTCGTTTTCTGATATATTATCCTGCAACACGGAACAAGTTAATTTATTGGATTCAGCCATTATTTATATGAATTTATTAAGGCTTTCGTATTATGAGTATGATGTTCAATTCAACATACAACTACAAATATTATATTATTGAATTAAAAAGATTCGAGGACAAATTAACAAAAATTATACCTGATCTTGAGTATCGCTGCAGTCTTCGTCATCTGATTCATTGTCCTATACCATGAAATTTGTTAGACGTTCCTATTATGATTATCATATTCAATTTAACACAAAACGACAAATATTATATTATCCAATAAAAAAATTGCACTGTCAGATTAATCAAATTTGCACCTGTTCTTCAGTATTGCTTCGGTCTTCGCCAACTGTTTCAATGTCCTAAGAGTCAGTAGAATTTGCATCATCTGTATCATTATCCTGCACAATGAAACAAGTTTTTATGATTACAATTGTTATAGCATATATTTAAATGTAGTTGGACAGATTTTTCAGGTTGTTACCTCCATTGAAGGATCAGTAGATTCGCTATTTTCTGTTGCAGGAGTTCTTGTTTTGCGCGTATCCTAACATCGAAACGAAAACTTCCAATTTATAATATTATATTCAAGTAATAATATTACATTCAAGAAAAAAAAATAAAAGGAATAAAAACAATAGATTGAATTCAAAATGGAACAGATTGTCGAACTAAGGCAAAAATATAATTCCTAATTCGATTCTCTAAGATGAACTAAAGTAATGTCTCTAAGCAGCCAATGCAAAGAGCAAGTAGGAATATGATAATCGAAATTGAATACTATATTAAATAATGCAATAATCTGTTGGAGGAGTTTGCTCATAAAACTATTTGCACAACCCAATCTCATAATATCATATTCAAATATTAATATAACATTTCAGTAAAAAAACAAAGGAACTGAAGCCGGTACCAAAAACCATACAATAGATCGAATTCCAAATGCCACACACGATATTCAAGTGTTCGTTTCGATGGAATTACATTTCGCTATTTACTGTTGCAGGTGTTTTAGTTTTTCGCATATCCTAACATCGAAACGAACACTTTAAATTTATAATATGATATTCAAGTATTAATATTACATTTAAGGGAAAAAAAAAAGAAACCAACCAAAACAATAGATTGAATTTAACATGGAACAGATCACCGTACTGTGGCAAAAATCTAACTCCTAATTCGATTCTTTAAGACGAACTAAAGTAATGTGTCTAAGCAGCCAAGGCAAACAGAAAGCACGAATATAATATTCGAAATTGAATACTATATTAAATTATGCAATAATCTGTTGGAGGATTTTGGTCATAAAACTTTTTGCACAACCCAATCTCAGAATATCATATTCAAAAATTAATATTACAATTCGGAAAAAAAAAATCAAAGGAAATGAAGTCGGTACCAAAAACCAAACAAGAGATGGAATTCAAAATGCCCCACACGATATTCAAATTTTAATATTATATTTGAAATAAAATATTATGCAACATTTTTATTATCATATTAGAAAAACAAAAAAAAAACTCACATCAGTGTTTATCTCGATTACATTCTCATTGCAGGCGGTTGTTGATCTTGTCTGTCTCCGAGTCGTCACCGGTGTTGAGACATTTGTATCACTGCCGTCCGTTGGTTACTCCTCCCGCAAACGTTTCCTCGCACCACCTGATTGGGCTGTGTACTTGACTCTCGCCATATCGGAGACGACGGCCGAGCGTATGTGGAGGCGTTGGAGACTGCTGGCCAAGAAACCAAGAGGGGCGACAATGCCAGTTGGAGAGGCGTTAGACGAAGGGGCCGGTGTTGCGGAGGCGTCGTGTTGTTCTGTGGAGGCCTAACGAAGCGGGAGACGGCGTTTCTATGGTGGACGGAGGAAATGCAGACCGGCGGTTGAACTTTTTGGGGCAGGAAACGGAGTGAGACGGGGGGGCAAATGTTGCGAACGGTTGTCGGAGGAAGAGGGGACGGCGTTGCAGCGGAGGCCGGAGGTGTTGCGGGCCGGCGAATTTTAGGAGGTTGGGGAGCGAAAGTGAGAACGGCGGGGGAGGTTCATAGTTTAGGGTTTTTTTTTCAAATTCACTCGGTGGAACTTATGGGGGGTTATTTCAATTTCAAAAAAATTTCAAATCCGTTTCTCCGAAAATTAAGCTTTAGTTTTTTTTTTTATTTTAAAAAAAGGTAGTGGATCCGGGTATGCAAAATAATTAGGGATATTATTGGTATTCTAAGTATACATTTGAACTGATTTAAGATATCTTGCATATCTTGAATTAATATGTAATATCTACCTATATTTTGAATATATATGTAAATAGCCCTAAATTAAAACCCAATGTTTAAGCCTATTTCCTTTTTGTTTTTGAAAAGGTTAAACGAGATCAAAGCTTTTATATATGCATAATTAGTTACGTGGATTTGCTTTTAGTATCTTTAAGTTAGGTATTACCCAAGATATTAAAGCCCAACAAAAGCCATACCCAACTTAGTAGTCCAGCCCATTCCAAAAGCTCAGCCCATTGTCAAATGGATATAAATATCCATTCCCCTTCATTCGGCAGAGCATATCAATAATTAGAAAAAAAAAGAAAAGAAAAGAAAAAGAAGAACGAAATAGAGGCAGAGACATAGGGAAAGAAAGAATCGGCAAAGAGTTTGGCAGTTTATGTAAGCAGAAACCCTCTTTAAATTACTTTGTGTGGAGAAAATTAGGCTTTAATATAATGCCTTAAAACAGGTTTGGTTGAATTTCTTCTAGTTTTGCGAGTTAAAAATCAAGTATTAACTGTGTTTTATGTTTAGTTTACTATATATTAAGCTTAGAATTAAGTAGGTAGTATTTTGCCCCAATATTTGTCTATGATTAGAACCTTATAAAAATAGCCCTTGTATCGTATATTTAGACTTGTAAAGTAAATTACTACTTTACTATCTGTTATGAAAATTTGAGATTGTTAGGTAAAGAAAAAAAATTACAATAATAGTATCGTAAAAGTTTCAAGTAAAATTATTTTCTAATACAAGTGTAATAATCAAATTATAACTTTATAAAAGTGAATTGTCTAACATTATAAAGTTGAAAAGCAAGGGATGCGAGGGACCGGCGGACCCAATCATGGTGGTCAAAACCCTTGAAGTGTAAAAGCCAAGACAGAGTAGCCACAACTCTTGTAAAGGGAAGGTGAATTCCTCTTGGCGTGAGGTTTCTAGGAGGGATGAACTTTCATAAATTCTGGCCAGTATAGAACAGGTTCCGAAAACTCACGGCCTATCGGATGTTAAGCTAAGATTTATACTTAAATTAATTGATGAAATGATTGATGTTTTATGTTTAGAAAATGAGTACGATAACAGCTATGAATGTTTTATGGATTTTTATTATTTTATAAGATTAAGGTTTCTACTTATTGAGCGTTAGCTCATATAGTTTCTTGTGATGTAGATAACGAATCTCTTGAGCAGTATGAGTTGGTTGAATTACCGCCCGTTTGCCTCCAGAATGTTCATATGCCAAGAAAGGAAGAACATGTAGTATAATTTTTTAGAAAACTAGTTATATTTCGTTATGAGTATATTCTAAGTATAATATGGTTTGAGAATTGCCTATTTTTATTTTGTAAGATATGCTTGATTATATTTTTGGTAGCTTTTGCACAGTTTATTTTAAAAATAAGTTTACTTCCGTGTTTTGTATTATGTTTATAAGAATGACATGAATGAGATTAGCACTCATTTGGTTAAATAGGTAGATTATGACATTAAATACATTATTAAGTACGTGGGTATTACAGGTTGGTATCAGAGCAAAGATTTCAAGCATTTCTGAAGATAACGAAGGTATATAAACATTTCAAGGCAGCAATTCAATCAGTTGATAGGTTTTGTATAATTATTAAGAAGAAGAGAAGTGATATGCAAGTTATATGTTCTCCTTATTTGTTTATTTATCAAGTAGTTTAAATTAAATTTGGCATTTTATTTAGCAATAGTTCAAAAAGGTGGGATATGGGATAATTTTACAGAACATAGAGAAAATGCCTCCTCAAAGGAGAAACTTGAATGCTCTGGGTAAGCAAGCACAACAGCCAGTTCCAGCTCCAGCTCCAGCTCCAACTCTAGTTCCGGCTCTGGCTCCGGCTGTAGATATGAATCAGATTTTGACGAATCTCACTGGTTTGGTCGAGACACAAGCTGGACAGATAGACCGCCTGATAGAACAAAGAAACAATCAAAACCAATCACCACCGCCACAAGTTCCCGAAAATGCTACCATTTGTGAGAAGTTTATGAAGCTGCATCCGAAGGAGTTTAATGGAGATATTGATCCGATGGTAGCAGAAGAATGGATAAAATCACTTGAGTGCATATTTAACTATATGAGGCTCGGTGATGCAGATAAAGTCTCGTGTGCGGTATATATGCTGAAAAATGATGCTAGGATTTGGTGGGAGGTAACTCAAGTAGCTGTGGTGGGTGAGAAACTTACATGGAAAATGTTCAAAACAATCTTTTATGATAAATATTTCATTGCTGATACCAAAGCTGAGAAAGTCTCACAGTTTTTCAATTTGAGACAAGAAGGAATGTCAGTTAGTGAGTACATAAGAGAATTTGAATCACTTTGTCGATTTGTCCCTTTTATTGCCAATGATCAAGCAGAAAAAGTGAACCGTTTTCTGAGTGGATTAATTCCAGAAATAAAAAGGGATTTCCGTATGTCCGAGGCAACGGAGTTCAACAAAATGGTTGATAAAGCACTGTTAGCGGAGGTAGACGAGAAGCATATTGAGAAGCAGAAGGAGTTAAAGAGACTCGTTTTTACTCCATTAAATCCAGGACAGTGGAGATCGTTTGATAAGAAGAAAGGAGAGCAAAAGCAAGAAAACAAACGTCCTAGGTTCACAGCTGCTCCAGCATTAGATAAACCTAAATGCCCAACTTGTCAATAGAACCACTTAAGAAAGTGCTTCATGGGTATAAATCTATGTTTCAAATGTGAAAAACCGGAGAATTATGTGAAGAATTGTCCTACGCTTCAAGGGGAGCAAAAGAAGGTTCCGGGGTGTGTCTTTGCAATGACTCGTGAAGAAGCTGAAACTAATCCAACAGTTGTTTCAGGTAATATTCTTATTCAGGGTAAATTAGCTCACGTGTTGATAGATTCAGGAGCTACTCAATATTTTATATCACAAAATTTTGTGAGAAAACTGGACATACCATCTGAGAGATTAAAAGACGAGTATAATGTTTTAGTTCTTTCTGGAGATGTGTTAAGTTCAGATCAGATGATTAGAGCTTGTCAGTTTCACATGGATGGAGCAGCACTTTATGCAGATTTAATAGTGCTTGAAATGCAAGATTTTCAAGTAATTTTAGGAATGAATTGGTTAGCTAAATATTGTGCCACTATAGATTGTAAGAAGAAAAAGTTCGATTCCATCAACCTGGGCAGGAGGAATTTGTGTTTCGAAGTAGTTCCGAAAAGAAGACTTGTCCTATAATTTCAGCAATGAAGGCTATGAAGATGATCAATAAATATTGTGTTGCTTACCTGGCTTGTGTTGTGGATACCACAATCGAGCAGAAGTCAAAACCAAAAGATATACCAGTGGTGAATGAATTTCTGGATGTACATCCTGAAGATTTGCCAGGTTTACCGCCGGATAGAGAAATAGAGTTTGTTATTGATCTACTCCCTGGTACAGCTCCAATTTCTAAAGCTCCATACCGAATGGCGCCATCTGAACTGAAGGAGTTAAAATTACAACTGCAAGAATTGTTGGAGGAATATTTCATAAGGCTAAGTTTTTCTCCTTGGGGTACACCTATATTGTTTGTGAAGAAAAAAAGATGATACTCTCAGGCTTTGCATTGATTATAGTAAGCTCAATAAGGTGACTATTGAAAATAAATATCCTTTGTCTTGAATAGACGATCTCTTTGATCAACTTCTAGGAGCCTCTGTATTTTCAAAGATTGACCTGAGATCTGAGTATCATTAGTTGAAGATAAAGAAGGAAGACATATACAAGACGGCTTTCAGAACCAAATATGGACATTATGAAATTCTGGTTATGTCCGTTTAACAAACGCACCTGACCTTTATGAATCTGATGAACAGAGTCTTCAAGAACTTTCTGGACCAGTTTGTGATTGTATTCATCGATGATATCCTAGTCTATTCTCGATCTAAAGAAGAACATGATGAGCACTTAAGAATAGGCTTGCAAACGTTCAGGAAAAATCGCCTTTATGCCAAATTCAAGAAATGTGAATTTTGGTTTGAGCAAGTGGCATTCTTAGGACATGTAATTTCTAGGAAAGGCATTTCAGTGGATCCTGGAAAGATAGAGGCAGCGAGTAATTAGACTAGACCAACTAATGTTCATGAAGTAAAGAGTTTCGTAGGCCTTGTTAGATATTACCGAAGATTTGTTGAAGGTTTTTCTAAAATAGCCTCTTCATTAACCATGTTAACAAGGAAAAAAGTAAGGTTTCATTGGAGTGATGCTTGTGAGAAAAGCTTTCAAGAATTAAAGCGGAGGTTAGTGACACCGCCCGTACTCACTATACCATCCGGGTCAGGGAGATTTGTAGTTCACAGTGATTCATCTAAGAGTTGCCTTGGCTGTGTTCTAATACAACACGGAAAAGTTATAGCATATGCCTCTAGACAATTAAAAGAATACGAAAAGAATTATCCCACGCATGATTTAAAGCTTGTTGCAGTTGTTTTTGCTCTAAAAATATGGAGACACTATCTTTACGGCAAGAAGTGTGAAATTTTCATTGATCACAAGAGTTTGAAGTATATTTTCACATAGAAAGAATTGAATATGAGGCAGCGGAGATGGCTGGAATTGGTTAAGGATTATGATTGTGCTATCAATTATCAACCTGGTAAGGCCAATGTAGTTGCTGATACTTTAAGTAGGAAATCATCAGTTTCAGCTTTGCAAATCATTCCGAAGTCAATATTGCTAGATCTGCAAAGATAAGAAATTGAAATTGTGCCAAGAGGAGAAACAGCCAGATTATCAGCACTCATAGTTCAACCTATCTTGATGGAAAAATTGTGCAAGGCCAAACAATCGATGAATTTCTAAAGGAAAAGAAGAATGAGATCCAGAAAGGAAAGACCATTGACTTTCATATTTCTAATGACGGAAGCTTAAGGTATCGAGGTAGATTATGTAAACCTGAAAATGAAGGAATAAAGAAAGACATTTTGATAGAAGCACATTCAACTCCCTATTCAATTCACCTGGAAGTATGAAAATGTATAGAGACCTTAAGAAGCATTATTGATGGAAAAATATGAAGAAGAATGTAGAAGAATTTGTTGCTCAATGCCTAACTTGTCAACAAGTCAAAGCAGAACATCAGAGGCCAGCCAGCTTATTAACTCCACTGTTAATTCCAGAATGGAAATGGGAGCATATCTCTATGGACTTTATAGTTGGTCTTTCTAGAGTTCAAAAAGGGTTTGATTCCATATGGGTAATTTTGGACAGACTCACTAAATCTGCTCATTTTCTACTAGTAAAATCCACTTACACTATGGATCAGTATGCACAACTATATGTCCAAGAGATTGTAAGACTGCATGGTGTTCCAAATGCTATAGTTTCGGATAGAGATCCCAAGTTTACGTATGCTTTCTAGACTAGTTTGCATAGAGCCATGGGAACCAAATTAGCTTTTAGTACAGCTTATCATCCCCAGAGTGATGGTCAGACTGAAAGAGTAATCAGGTTCTTGAAGACATGCTTAGGGCTTGCATACTTGACTTTAAAGGAAGTTGGAATAAGTATTTAGCCTTGGCAGAATTTACCTATAACAATAGTTACCAGACAACTATTGGAATGGCACCTTATGAAGCGCTTTATGGAAGAAAATGCAGATCTCCTGTTCACTGGGATGAAGTTGGTAAAAGAAAGCTAATAGGCCCAGAACTGGTCCAACAAACAGCAGAAGTGGTGGAGAAAATTCGTCAAAGAATAAAAACAGCACAAAGTAGGCAAAAAAGTTACGCAAATAAAAGAAGACGAAGACTGGAATTGAATGTCGGAGATCATGTTTTTCTCAAAATAGCTCCAATGAAAGGTGTGATGAGATTTGGAAAGAAAGGAAAACTCGATCCAAGGTTTATTGGAACCTTTGAAATTCTTGAGAAAATCGGGGATGTAGCTTATAGATTAGCCCTTCCTCCAAAATTGTCCAATGTTCCCAATGTCTTTCATGTATTTATGTTGAGGAATTATGTTTCAGACATCTCTCATGTTCTCAAGTATAAACCTTTGGATTTGAGCCCTAATCTATCATATGAAGAACAACCTGTACATATCCTTGATAAGAAGGAAAAAGAACTAAGGACAAAGAAGATTTCGCTAGTGAAAGTGTTGTGGAGAAATCACTCAATCGAGGAAGCCATGTGGAAAAGAGAAGAAGAGATTAGGAACAAATATCTACACCTTTTCGGTATGTCAAATTTCGAGGTCGAAATTTTATAAGGAGGTAGGAAATTATAATGCTCTTAAAAAAAATTAAAAAAAAAAAGAAGAAAATAACTAACTAGGATGTTTAGTTAGTTATATTTAGATATTTTGCTTAAATGATGTCAATTAATATATATATATATATATATATATATATATATGCATTAATAAATTTAATTGAAAGCTAATGAATTTTAAGTGTAAAGTAGAGCCGAATATCTTATGTCAATGAATTGATGTGCTTAGATCAGTTTTGTTCTTTTAATTAAATTATAGTAACGTGTATGACTATTTGTGATTTTTAAAATTTATTATGGTATAATTATATTTATATATTATGATATAAACATATATACATATGCATCTAAAAATTGTTCACAAATGTTCGGTAAAAATAAAAGAAACAAACTAATGGGCTTGTTTTTTGTATTCTTAAAATTAAAACCCAATGTTTAAGCCCATTTCCTTTTTGTTTTGGAAATGGTTAAACGAGATCAAAGCTTATATATATATATATATTTATGTGTATAGGAATATTATGCATAATTAGTTACGTGAGTGTGCTTTTAGTATCTTTAAGTTATTACCTAAGATATTGAAGCCCAACAAAACTCATACCCAACTTAGCCCATGCCAAAAGCTCAGCCCATTGTCAAATTGATATAAATATCTATTCCCCTTCATTCGGCAGAGCATATCAACAATTAGAAAAAAAAAAAAAATAAGAAGAAGAAGAACGAAATAGAGGCAGAGACAGAGGGAAAGAAAGAATCGGCAAAGCGAAGATTGAAAACCATATAACTATCTAAACTTAATCCTCTTCAATTAGAAGCTTTCAAGCAGAGGATTTAATTTGGCAATTTAGGTAAGCTGAAACTCTCTTTAAATTACTTTGTGTGGAGAAAATTAGGTTTTAATATAATGCCCTAAAATGGGTTTGGCTGAATTTCTTCTAGTTTTGGGAGTTAAAAATCAAGTATTAATTGTGTTTTATGTTTAGTTTATTATTTATTAAGCTTAGAATTAAGCAGGTAGTATTTTACCCTAATATTTGTCTATGATTGGAACCTTATAAAAATAGCCCTTGTGCCATATATTTAGACTTGTAAAGTAGATTACTACTTTACTATCTGTTATGAAAATTTGAGATTGTTAGGTAAAGAAAAAAAAAATACAATAATAGTGTCGTAAAAGTTTCAAGTAAAATTATTTTCTAATATAAGTGTTATAATCAAATTCTAACTTTATAAAAGCAAATTGTCTGACATTGTGAAGTTGAAAAGCACATCAATTGACTGGGTAAGAATATTGATCCTCTACACTAGCCTGTTGATCTTTAAGAGGTAAGTAGAAATCTTACTTTTTGAAAACCATCACAAGAAGTAATAATAAATGTTATGTACTCTATGTGCTTAAATGAACTATGTGATAGTTGTGTGAATCTTACTATATTGAATGGTTCATGAATATGGTTTCGAAATGGAAAAAGAAAGATTATTGTACTCTTGTTTTGACACTTAAGACATAAGTATCAGTTTTAGTTTGATATCTGGGTAGGCAAGGGACGCGGGGGACCGGCAGACCCAATCATGGTGGTCAAATCCCTAGAGGTGTAAAAATCAAGACATGGTAGCTACAACTCTTGTAAAGGGTGAATTCTTCTTGGCGTGAGGTTTTCAGGAGGGATGAACTTTCATAAATTCTGGCCAATACAAAACAGGTTCCGAAAATTCACGGCCTATCGGATGTTAAGCTGAGATTTATACTTAAATAGGGCCCACGTAATTGATGAAATGATTGATGTTTTATGTTTAGAAAATGAGTACAATAACAACTATGAATGTTTTATGGATTTTTATTATTTTATAATATTAAGATTTCTACTTATTGAGCGTTAGCTCATATAGTTTCTTGTGATGCAGATAACGAATCTCTTGAGCAGTAGGAGTTGGTTGAATTGCCGTCCGTTTGCCTCCAGAATGTTCATATGCCAAGAAAGGAAGAACATGTAGTATAATTTTTTAGAAAACTAGTTATATTTCGTTATGAGTGTATTCTAAGTAGAATATTGTTTGAGAATTGCCTATTTTTGTTTTGTCAAATATGCTTGTTTATATTTTTGGTAGCTTTTGCACAGTTTATTTTAAAAATAGGTTTGCTTCCGTGTTTTGTATTATGATTATAAAAATGACATGAATGAGATTAGCACTCATTTACTTAACTAGGTAGATTACGACGTTAAATACGTTGTTAAGTATGTGGGTGTTATAGTTTGGTATCAGAGCAAAGGTTTCAAGCGTTTCTGAAGATATCGAAGGCATATGAACATTCCAAGGCAGCAATTCAATCAGCTGCTAGGTTTTGTATTATTATTTAAGAAGAAGAGAAGTGATATGCAAGTTATATGTTCTGCTTATTTGTTTATTTATCAAGTAGTTTAAATTAAATTTGGCATTTTCTTTCGCAATTGGTCAAAAAGTTGGGATATGGGATAATTTTACAGGACATAGGAAAAATGCCTCCTCGAAGGAGAAACTTGAATGCTCTGGGTGAGCCAACACAACAAGCACAACAGCCAGCTCTAGCTCCAGCTCCAGCTCCGGCTGTAGATATGAATTAGATTTTGATGAATCTCACTGGTTTGGTCGAGACACAAGCTGGACAGATAGACCGCCTGATAGAGCAAAGGAACAATCAAAACCAACCACCACCGCCACAAGTTCCCGAAAATGCTACCATTTGTGAGAAGTTTATGAAGCTGCATCTGAAGGAGTTTAATGGAGGTACTGATCCGATGGTAGCAGAAGAATGGATAAAACCACTTGAGTGCATATTTAACTATATGAGGCTCGGTGATGCAGATAAAATTTCGTGTGCGGTATATATGCTGAAAAACGATGCTAAAATTTGGTGGGAGGTAACTCAAGTAGCTGTGGCAGGTGAGCAATTTACATGGGAAAGGTTCAAAACAATCTTTTATGATAAGTATTTCACTGCTGATACAAAAACTGAGAAAGTCTCATAGTTCTTCAATTTGAGACAAGAAGGAATGTCAGTTAGTGAGTACGTAAGAAAATTTGAATCACTTTGTCGGTTTGTCCCTTTTATTGCCAATGATCAATCAGAAAAAGTGAACCGTTTTCTGAGTGGATTAATTCCAGAAATAAAAATGGATGTTCGCATGTCCGAGGCAACGGAGTTCAACAAAGTGGTTGATAAAGCACTGTTAGCAGAGCTTTAAAGGTAAATTATGCAAACTTTACCTTTAAAATGACTAATTTCTTAACTGACCTTTTTTCTGTGGGAAACAATTCTGGATCGCTAGATTCACCTTTTAAGATGTGAGACCCACTGAAAAGGTGAATCTGACGATTTAAAATTGTTTCACACCAAAAAAAAAAAAAAAAAACCACAGAAGTACCCTTTAAAATATATACTTTATGTCTGTAATAGTCAAAATTTTTTAATTGATTGAATAATTAGACAATTCATCATATACTAGTTTAATTAACGTGCAATAACCACAATTTACTTTAATTATATAAACTTCTTAATTGATAATTCAAATACATGTATAAGCCTATATTTTTTAGAATAAAAATATGATTTAAAACCAATTAAAGAGAGAAAAAAGTATAAATATTAGACAAATATTCAAAACAAAATTAAAGAACAATAAAATCATAACTAAGACGAAAAGATAATAAAGAACAAAAGAAAGAGAAGAAAAGAGCAAAAAATAGTTAAGAGAAGAAAAAAATTATTTTATAAACTTGTTAATTTATAATTCAAATGCATGTATAAATATGATTTAAATTTATGATGATCCCCATATTTTTTTTTGTATAAAAAAGGCTAAAAACGTAATTAAAAAAAATCAAAGTCTAAATAGTAGACAAATAATCAAAACAAAATAAAAGAACAATAAAATCGTAACTAAAAAAGAAAAGATAATAAAGAACAAAGAAATAGAGCAACAAAGAAAAAGCAAAGTAAAATCAAAACAAAAAAAGAAGCGGAAAAAAAAGGAGTAAAGAAAAAAAAAGGGAAAAATGAAAATAATAATAATAATAAAAAAAATCAGGCGCGTGTAGTGCACACGCGCATTGCGCGTGCCCCTATTCACGAGTGACAGGGGTTGACACGTATCAGGCCTGCATCAGGCCTCTTTTCAGCAGGTTTTTAATATTAAATTTTGGCCCCACTTTTTTGCTAGTCTACCCCTATTTATTTTTATTTTTGACCCGAAAATTAATAATATTCATATTGGGACCCTATTTTTTTTTTTTTTTAAAATTCATTTCTAAACCCTAAAAAAATGTTTTTTTTTTCCACCAAAAAAGGCCAAAAAAAGGGGACGAACCGGGCTTAAAAACGCATCAAAAAATTTACTATGGTTAATGATTTGCAAATGTTTGTGACTTATGGTGGCAAATCAGTATACGGTAACGGTTAAAATGGTTATTGAAACTGTTTCCAACGGTAACGATTAACCGTTATCGAAAAGGTTTTTATAGCGGTTAACCATTATCATTATTCTCGATAACGATAACCGACCGTTACCATTTTTTTAAGTATTTAAACTATATTAAAATTAAAAATAAATTTAGAATAAAACCATAAAATTTGTAAAAAGATAAAAAAAAAACAGAAAAGGTTAAACCGTTATTGTTAATTTTTTGTAATGATTAAATCATAATCGTTAGCCGAAAATCATAAAAAAAATGGAGGTAATGGTAACAGTTACCGTTTTTCCATCATGATTTGTGACGACTCAATTTTGTACCACTAATTATCACCTAGTAATTGAATCACTTACGTTTTTTGATATACTTTCTAAAAAATTGAATATTTATTTAAATTCAATGTTAAAAATTATTCACTCACCATAATTTCTTTATTAAAATTAAAGCTACTAACATATTCCCTATCTTGGATCTAGCGAACATGGAATGTGGGCGAATTGTAAAGCCCGATATGAAGAAACATTATGCCTATGGAGATTTTGAGAAATGCCCTTCCTTTGCCGCAATGATTATCTATGCTTCATTTGTGTTGTACTTTTGATTTATGCCATCAAATTTATACTACAAACATATAGTGGAAACAAAGAGAGCACACCATTTAAAGCATAAATTATTATGTGACATTAGGAATGACCTTGTTTTGCAATCCCCCCTTATGCTTATCATAAGTGCGAGCACAACAAATTTAAACAGCCAAATAAAATAACAAAAAATATTGAATAAAAAATAAAAAGTAAAAAACAGATCGACAACCCAAACTTCCTAAAGTCATTTGATGAGTGTAGTTTTACACACTCATTTACTCTCAAATTATGCTAAGATCCGATGAAAATCCTCAAGTTTGAGGTTGTTTAATGTGATTTTTGAGCTTTTGCAGGAAACTCTCAATTTGACAAAAAGAGGCACAAAACATGAAAATATCGCTATAAAATAATCGAATGATTTATTTCATAACGGTGAAATATGCTTCGTGGCATGGCAATGACGCAAGGTAACCAAGATGGACACAAAATACCTCGGCGGCACCTCATTGTGCGAGTCACATCCAAGGCGTGCCTAGCCACCCAATGACGCCCTTGGGCCTATCTCGAGCACCCAAGCCCACCAAACCAAGCTCCACAAGGCCCAAAAACACGCCCCAATATGCTTGGTCGTGACGCGACCAACTTTCCATCAATTTTCAGAGAGGTTTTGCACGACATGGTCGCGTCGAGACCATTCATTTTTTGTTGGTCACGATGGTGTCGTGTCGTAACCAATCCATTTTTATTGGTGTCGCGATGCTGTCGAGTCATGACCAAAGCTCCAAATTATGCCTATCACGTGCCCAACACATGCCCACTTCGAATTTTTGGATCAATTTTAGCCATTGGATATAAAATCAAGGGCTAAGATGACTCTATAGGTTAGGGCAACTTAATATCAAGGGGAAGCTCGAATTTGTAAAGAAAAAGACCATTTTGGGGACTTCTTGGAGAGGATTTGAGAGGTTTCTTAAAGACACCATGGGAGCTTGAGGGAGAGAGCTTCAATGGAGGAATTGAAGCCACAACTACCACTTTGATGAGCTCATTTGTGTTTGATTTTTCTATTTCCTCTCTTTTGTTTAATTTCTATTTAATTATTAATTGTTGTGATTTGTATTGTGTGATTATTATTAAGACAACTTCGTGATAGATATTTGGATTCAAGAGTGATGTAGTTCACCCTTGAAGTGCCATGAACTATTGAGTTGATTAATTGATGTTTTGTTCATGCCATTGGTGGTGCTTGATGTTTCTTATCTTTTGATCAATTTGTAATTTTCATTTACCATAGCTATAGAATGGTTAGGTTGTTGTGGATGATTGAATATCTTAAAAAATTAACATAGCTTAGAAAAGTATGTTAAAATCCTCGTATGAGCATGCACGTCTAATTTAACCTTGAGAACGAGAGGAGATAGGTGGTTAGATAATCTTAAGAGGGGGCTTAAAGTGTGATTAATTAACCGGTTAGTTAGGGATAACAACTCGGTAAATTTAGTCACGTAAATTCTCATTCACACTCGGAAGAGGTGAATAAAATATACATTAGAACCTCTAGATTAATGGAATGACTTAACTAGCTTAATTGGACTGATAGATAATGACATGGATAGGTGAATGAAATCAACCATTGGATCCACATTTATTTATTATTTTTATCATCCATTTAATTTACTGTCTAGTAAATGTTAGTCTTAATTTAGTTTAATTTCTCGCAGTCACTTCATTAGTCTAGATAGCAAGCAGGACGAGAGAGGTAACACTCGATTCCTATCTCTGACTCAATCAATCCCTGTGGAGATGATATCCAGACTCAAAGTTCACTTTATTATTTGTGCGATCCGTATACTTGCGAAAAATTCTCTAACATCATCACTTAAACTTCAAGCTCTTCTCGTATAGTTTCCCATCTTCATTATTTGATTATTCGAACCAAAATAGAAACAATCTCTGTTTTTAAAATTATGAATTTCGTTTTCTCGCCAGATTTTAGAGCCATCGTAGTGGATCATTATGACCTGTAACAATCCAAATTAGGCCTTAAAATTTACAAGCAAAATATCATTTTAATAGTGCAAAGTATAATTTATTTTAAAGTTTCAATGAAAAAATAAACTAGAATATTAAAGGTTTTTTTTTTTTCGTTTGGAGCTTCTACTTGCACAAAAAAAAAATGATATCGATTCATTTGTTTGAAAGGACAAGAAAATACATGATAATAAGGTACAAAAGATTTTAAAACTACTCTGTAAAAGTCTAGTCACTGGTCCGATAACTCACTTGAGGTCGGGCTCATTCGCACCTGATATCCTCGCATCGTTGTCGCCTAGCTCCAGACTTCACATTCGCTTACCTATAACACGAGCACACTAGTAGTAGAAACTCAGTAAATAGATAATTTAAATGCGGTACAAGAAGGTATAATAAGCGGTCATCGAGTCTATTAGAGAACTTGGGGTTTATGTTCAACTCGATGACTTTCTCCTTGTCCAATAATAAGTGTGAGTATACACACTCATTTGCTATTGAATTTTACCTATATCTGATGTAAATCCTCAAGTTTAAGGATATTTAATGTGGTTTTTGAGATTTTGTAGGATTAAGTATTAAGTTGACAAAAAGAAGCACAAAGTGTGAAATTATCGCTATAAACTACTTGAAGAATTTTTCTCACAATGGAAAAACGTGCCTCATGGCATGACAACGATGCAAAGTGACTAAGATGGACAAGAGAAACCCTTATGCCCAACTCGCGCGCCCAAAGCCAACAAAAACACGTCCTCGGGCCCAAAAGTTCGCCCTTATTTTGCTTGGTCGCGTCGCGACTAACTTTTCATCATTTACAGATTGCTTTTGCAAATCGCAGTCGCACTGCGACCAACCCAATTCTTGGTGTCACGATGATATCGCGATGGTTTCGCGCCGCGACCAAGGTCATTGTTTTAGGTGTCGCGATGGTGTTGCGTCGTGATCAACATTCCAAAAGTGCCCACCACGTGTCCGACACATGACAAACTTCAAATTTTTGGTTCAATTTCAGCAATTAGATGTAAAATCAAGGGGCAAGATGAATTTATGAGATAGGGCACTATGCTTAGTGGGGAGATGGCATAATAAACGAAAAAAATGGACCTTGAGAGGATTTTTGAAGACATTCTTCGAGGCAAGATGAAGGAGAAGATAGCCATCATCATCATCAACAACCACCATTAATTCTTGATCAAGAAACTTGTGTTGGAATATTTCTTAAACTTTTTTCTCTATTTCTAGCTTGTATTAGTTTTATTATTGTGGAACTTTTATTTATGATAGTTGAACTTGAATAGTAGTAGCTAAACTTATTTGGATTCAAGGGTGGTGTAGTTCACCCTTGAAGTGCCATAAACTCTTAGTCCATTAATGAGGTTTTTATTCATTCTATTGTGATTCTTGGTTTTCAAATATCTTTTAGTAATTTTGCAATTACATTTGCTATAGCCCTAGTCTAGTTGAGACATTGTGAGAGATTAATTACCCTAAGAGATTAACATTGCTTGGAAAAGAGTACTGAAATCCTTTTGAATGAGTAATCACATCTAATGTAGTCTTGAGACCGGGAGGAGATAGGTAAATTTGATAATCTTATGAGAAAACTTAAAGAGTGATTATTTAACTGGTTAGTTAGAAATAACAACTCAATAAATTAGTCACATAAAATTCTCATTCACGCTCGGAAGAGGTGAATGAGATATATAATAGAACCTCTAGATTAATTGAATGAATTAAGGTAATGGATTAGACTATGAGGGAATGACATGGATAGGTGAATGAAAGCAACCATTGGATCCTATTTTATCATATTGGTAGTTCTTTAGTATTCATGTTGTCGTATAATAGTAGATACTTGAATTTTGATGCTTTTAGCTTGTAATTGTTAGTTAAACTACCAATTATTTCACTATCAAAATCTAGTTCTAGATAGCATATCGAATCAAGAAGGTGATAGTTAATTTTAATTCCAAATCAATCAATCCTCGTAGGAGACGATATTTGATCCCTAATCTAGAAATTTTAGATACTTTTTTTCTTAACTTATTTTTCTTTTATTTTTCCACAGTGTATGCGAAGTTCCCGGGCCGAGCTACTTCCATTTAATCCCGAC
This sequence comes from Boehmeria nivea var. tenacissima, assembly GCA_018132145.1. NCBI lineage: Eukaryota > Viridiplantae > Streptophyta > Magnoliopsida > Rosales > Urticaceae > Boehmeria > Boehmeria nivea. The sequence continues at coordinate 2,990,820 of CM030886.1, forward strand.
ATCGAGTGCATTTGTCAGAGAAATTGCAAAGAGCGATGTTTAGGGAGGCAAATAGCGGATCCAAATGCCACCCACTATCGGGTCCAAGATGAAGACGGAGCTGAGATTGATGAAAATCGAAGGACGTTGAAGGATTATTTCCGTCCTAATCTCAATGAGCACTATTCAGGGATCTGGCGACAACCAATCAATGTCAACGATTTTGAGCTCAAGCCGGCTCTCATTTCAATGTGGCGGTCTACCTTTTGAGGATCCTAACACTCATCTCAATGTGTTCATGGAGATAGCTGATACGATCAAGCTTAATGGAGTCACTCAAGATGCCATTCGGATGAGGCTATCCCCATTTTCTTTGCGGGATCATGCGCGGGCTTGGTTGCATTCGATAGAGCCCGGAAGCATTGGAACTTAGGAGGAACTTGCCTCTAGGTTCCTCTCACGTTTCTTTCTACCTGCCAAGACATCTCAATTGAGGATTGAGATTGCTCTTTTCTGCCGAAGAGATGCCGGTCCACTTCATGAAGCATGGGATCGTTTCAATGAAATGATAAAGAAGTGCCCACAACACGGCTATCAAGAGTGGTCCATCATTCAACTTTTCCACAACGGTTTGAACACCGAGAGCCGAACACTTGTCAATGTGATCGCTGTAGGGTCATTGATGTCGAAAACCATCGATCAAGCACATCAACTTCTTGATGAAATGGCCTCCAATAATTGTGATTTGTTGGATGAGCGGCAAGCATCGGTGAAAGCTGTCGGCAAGTACAATGTGGATCCTATGCTAGCTCTCACATCAAATGGCGGCCTTGACTAGGCAAATATCGGAGCTAACTACGAAAGGGGCACCTTCTAGTCAAGAGAAGGCAATGGCGACGAATGTGGCATTTACAGAGAAAGAAAAAAATAATGAGCAATGTCAATATGTGGGTAATCACAACTTCAATTATCGATCGCCGCAAGACAACATTTTTAGGCCCAATAACAACTTGCCTCCTAATTATCACCCTGGCCTCCACAACCATGAGAACTTCTGTTATGGGAACCAAAAGAATGCCATCATACCACTGGGTCCGAGCCAACCAATAGGAAAAAGAAAGCGGTCCCTCGAAGAGAACTTGACTCTTTCATCACCGAAGTACGGGGCAAATTCAAGCAACAAGAGGGTGTCTTGATAATTTGGAGACGCATTGTACTGATATGAATGCTACCATGAAGTCTTTAGAGATGCAAGTGGGGAAAATTGCTCAATCCTTCAAGGGGAAGAACAATGAGTCCTTTCTAAGTGACACGGAACCGAACCCACGGTAATGCAACGCCGTGACCTTAAGGAGTGGCAAAGTGATTGGCGACTCTAAGGAGAAGATGAAGGACGATAATGAAGAGGTTAAGGAAGGTAACGGGAAAGAAGAACAAGACATGATGTTGAACAAAGAGCCAAGGATCAAGGAAGAGAACGTGTCGAGAGTTGAACCGGGGAATTCTCAAACTACCATTGCCTTTTCCTCAACGATTTCAAAAGAAGAAGTTTAATTCTAAATTCTCCAAGTTTATTGAGATTTCAAGAAAATTTCACATTAATATGATGTCAAAATAAGAGGCGCTTGGAAGAGTATGAGACGGTAAAGCTCATAGAGGAATGTAGTGCTATCTTGCGAAGAAAGCTACCGAAGAAAGCAAAGGATCCGAGTAGCTTTACTCTTCCTTGTACTATTAGTGGATCCTCATTTGAGAAAGCTTTATGTGATTTGGTTGCTAGTATCAATCTCATGCCATTTTCCTTGTTCGAAAATTGGGTCTTGGCGAGGTAAAGCCAACCACTATCTCATTGCAAATGGCGGATCGTTCCAACACCTATCCCAAGGGCATTATTGAAGACGTGTTGGTAAAGGTTGACAAGTTTATATTCCCGGTGGATTTTGTCGTTCTTGACATGGAGGAAGACCGAGAGATCCCTATCATCCTTGGAATGCCATTCTTCGCAACTGGGTGAACGCTTATAGATGTCCATAATAGAAACCTTACTCTTGAAGTTAATGGAGAAGAGACTGTCTTCAACATATTCAATCAATGAAGTTCGATGATGAAGAGCTTTCTTGTAATCGGGTGGATTTTGTGTACCGATGTGCAGAGACATTCTTTGAAGATTTGATACCTTGGGATCCTTTGGAGCATTGCTTGATTCATTCTTCATGCTGAAAAGGTGAGCTCACTGAATCTCAAAATGGTGATACTTATTAAATTGGGAGCAATGAAAAAATAGAGAATGTGTCATCCCTTGAAGAAATAGTGAAAGACAAGAGAGTGAGTGATGTTGTAGAAGATCTTGAGCCCAAGGACATTGATGCCCCAGAGGCACCTCAAGAGAAACTTATTTTGAAGCCATTGCCCGACAAGCTTGACAAGTGAGCAAGAAGACAAGTTGTTAAAGGTGCTAAGGATGCATGAAACCGCTATAAGATGGACCATCGCCGACATTAAGGGGATAAGTCCAACGATTTGTATGCATAATATCTTGATGAAGGAGACCTACAAGCCTATCGTGGAGCACCAACATTGATTGAATTCGGCAATGAAAGAAGTAGTGCGAGTAAAGGTGATGAAGTTGTTAAAGGCCGGGATTATCTATGCAATTTCAGATAGTCCTTGGGTGAGTCCCATTCAAGTAGTAACAAAGAAGGGAGGTATGACTGTCGTTAAGGATGAAAAGAATGAACTCATTCCGATGAGAATGGTTACCGGGTAGAGAGTGTGTATTGATTACCGTAAGCTCAACACAACCTCTAGAAAAATACCACTTTCCACTTCCTTTCATTGATCAAATGTTGGATAGATTGGTGGGTTATGCTTACTACTGCTTTCTTAACGAGTATTCTGGTTATAACCAAATTACAGTTGCACCGGAGGATCAAGACAAGACCACATTCACTTGTCCTTACGGTACGTTCACTTTCTATCGAATGCCATTTGGTTTATGCAATGCTCCTGCCACCTTTCAACGATGCATGATGGCTATCTTTTCCGGCTTGGTCGAGGATATTATGGAGGTGTTCATGGATGATTTTTTCGTATTTGGGTCCTCTTTTGATCATTGCCTCCGTCTCGAGTTTTGAAATGTTGTCAGGAAACAAACTTGGTGCTCAATTGTGAAAAATGTCATTTTATGGTTCATGCAGAGATAGTATTGGGACTAAAGTCTCGGTGGATGGACTTGAGGTCGACCGAACGAAGGTAGCGGTGATGGAAAAGCTACCATCACCAACCAATGTCAAGGGAGTAAGAAGTTTCTTGGGACACGCCAGATTTTATTTTTGTCTTATCAAGGACCTTTCAAAGATTGTGAAGTCTTTGTGTTCCTTGTTAGAAAAGGAGGCACCATTTGTTTTTGATAATGCTTGTTTGCTTGAATTCAATGAAATCAAGAAGCGACTTACCTCGTCCACTATCATGGTGGTTCCCGATTGGAAAGAACCATTTGGCATAATAAATAAGGCTAGTGACTATGCTATTGGAGCGGTCCTTAGCTAAAAGAAAGACAAGTTCTTTCGTGCTATCTATTACACTAGTTGCACTTTACAAGATGCACAACTTAATTACACAGCCACCAAGAAAGAGATGTTGGTAGTAGTATATGCTTGTGACAAATTTCGCTCCTATATCATCGCGACAAAAGTGATTGTGTACACCGACCATGCCTCTATTCGCTATCTTTTTGCGAAAAATGATGCAAAGCCCCAGTTGATTCAATAGATTCTTCTACTTCAAGAGTTTGACATAGAGATAAAAGACAAGAAAGAGAGTGAGAATTTTGTGGCGGATTATCTTTCTAGGCTAGAAAGGGAAGGAGATAAAGCTGAGGCAATCATTCAAGAAACCTTCCTGGATGAGCGAATTCTTTCCATGATGGCAAATGTATCGTGGTATGCCAATCTCGTCAACTTTCTCGCTTGTAATGTGCTTCCCCCCGACTTGACTCCGTAACAAAAGAAGAAGTTCATTCATGATGGCAAGAACTACTATTGGGACGATCCATTGTTGTTCAAAAGATGTTCGGATTTAGTGATCCGACGATGTATACCAGAAGAAGAAGTTTCCAATATTCTCCACCATTGCCACTCGTCACCATGTGGAGGCTACTTTGGAGTCACGCGAACCGTATCTAAGGTACTTAATGCCGGCTTCTATTGGCCTTCCTTATTCCATGATTGCCATGAATATGTGAAGAGTTGTGATCGTTGTCAATGAATGGGGTATATATCTATAAGACAAGAGATGCCCTTAACGAATATTCTTAAAATGGAAGTCTTTGATGTATGGGGCATTGATTTCATGGGCCCTTTTCTTCTATTTTTTAGATAACTTTACATTTTGATGGCCATGGATTATGTCTCTAAATGGGTAGAAGCAATTGCAATGCCTACTAATGACGCCAAGATGGTGGTTAAATTCCTTCATAAGCATATTCTCACAAGATTTGGAGCTCCTAGAGCCATTATTAGTGACGAAGGAACTCATTTTTACAATAAAATGTTTGATACTTTGATAACAAAGTATAGAGTGAGGCACAAGGTTGCCTTAGCCTACCATCCACAATCTAATGGGCAAGCAAGTTTCCAATCGGGAGATGAAACTCATATTGGAGAAAATGGTGAACTTGAATCACGAGGATTTTTCTACAAAGCTTGATGATGCATTATAGGCTTACCGGATGGCTTATAAGATACTGATTGGCATGTCACCATACCGATTGGTTTTTGGGAAGGCTTTTCACCTTCCGATTGAGCTTGAACATGGTCAATCAAGAAGCTAAACTTTAGCTTGGAGGCTTCCGGTGAACGTCGTCTACTCTAACGCGATGAATTGGAGGAAATTCGCAATGATGCCTATGACAATGCTTGGATTTATAAAGATCGCACCAAAATGTGGCATGACAAAAATATTATGAGGTGCCACTTTGCATCGGGAGACAACATTTTTCTTTATAATTCGCGCCTAAAACTATTCCCGGACAAATTGAAGTCGAGGTGGTCCAGCCCGTTCACCGTCAAAAAAGCATTTTCGCTTGGTATTGTTGAGCATCAAAAAGATAACGGGAATTTGTTTCGAGTAAATGGACATTACGTCAAGCTTTACCATGGCAGGGAGATAAAGAATATATCTAGTATCAAGCTAGATAATAGAGACAAAGAAGCGAAGGAGCCAAGACGTCAAGCTATCGACCATAAAAATTTAGCGCTTCTTGGGAGGCAACCCAAGGTCAATTTCATCGATTTAAGTCATGTTTATTTCAATTTCTACTTTTGTCGTGTTATTTTATTTGTGTTTCTATTTTATTTTTATTTTTCTTTTTACTATGGTGAGTTAGTAAATTTTTCTTCAAAAAAAAAAGTCATTATTTTTTAGTGTTTTAGAATTACGTTTGGGTGGGTTTGTAATTTTTATTTTATTTTGAGGCATATTTAAAAAAAAAAACTAAGGGGGCGGGGGGCAAAGAAATTCGTTCGAACTGCCCCCTGGTAATGAAAAAAAAATGTTTTGCACATGAAGTTCGAACAACTTCAGCCACCAGCGCACAGCAAATTTGCACGTCCTCGTTGCGTTGCGACCAAGGTGTCGCGACCTTGTCGCGATTGGTCGCGATGCAACCAGCCCCTCTCGCCCACTAAATCAACCTCCGCCCATTTCCACACTTAAACCTCCACCTTTTCTAATTTTCTCTCAACCAAAATCAGCAACCTACACTCCTAATCACTCTCCAACCGTATTTTTACCTTACAATCACACTCCAAGTTACAATATCACCACCAACACTCACCTTGTGTGCTATATTTCATAACCCAAAGTTGGAATGAAGCTCATTCAACAAGAATCATTCTCGCTCAAAGTTTCCTTTACTTGCGTATTTTCATGTTTTGAAATATTGGGCTTGTTGAATATTGATTTTCAATTGTGAAATGTTGAGAATCTTGTGACTTGTGTTAGTTGTGAACTTTAGGGCAAATACTAATATGGTTAAGCTTGGTTTGTGAGGGGCATAACACACGCCCACAAGGTGTTCGACAAAATTCCTAAGAGGGATTCAAGGCTGATTTTGGAACTTTTGGATCAAGTAAGCGCTTTAAGGAACCGTGATGAGTATTTCTTGGAAAATTACGGTGGCTAACTTGCAAAAATTAGTGAGGGAATAGTACTACCTTCGAAGTGTGGCAAACATTTTCGGGATATTGTCATAATGCCTAGCCGTAAAGCAATTGCCAAAAGGCCTAGACTTGATCAAACCCCTTCCAAGGTGACAAGACAGGCAAAGACGAATGCCAAAAAGCCTAGACTTGACCCAGCCTCTTCCGAGGTGACGAGACCGGCGAAGACGAAACCCACATATATGGCCATGGGGCGAAACTTCATTGACAATTTCAAAGACCGACGACTATGGATGCAACCCCCTTTCAGACCCCCACAAGACCTTGGCAAAGGCTCGATTATTGCACAAATCCAACAGCAGGGTTGGGAACGATTCACTGAGCAACCAACACAGGCGTCTATTAATTTGGTTCGTGAGTTCTACACAAATCTCAAAGATAACCCAGATGACGCTCAAGTGTATGTGAGAGGTATTTGGGTTGACTTTTCACCCGAACCTATCAGTAGACACCTCCTTATCCCGGAAGTAGAAGAATGCAAGTTTAGTGGACTTCTCTAAACACCGGACCGCATCGATTATGATCTTTACAAGGATAAGCTCAATATCCGCAACACCCAATGGATTCCCTCTTCACGGAGGAGTGAATAACAAACCTACTTTCTGGAAAACACCCTTATCGGGTCATGATAAGTGCACGAAAGCGTACTTTCAATGTGTTTAATTGTATAAATTTACTAGAATTGTTTAAATAAAAATGAATATTTCCATGATTTTTAATGATTATTATTTTTATTAGAAAATATTTATTTTGGTTTGTTATAATTTAATTTATATTTAATTTTGGGTTTAATTATATTTTGAAGGTTGGAAATGGAAGAAATTTGGGTAAAAATACCCAAAAGATGACAAAAAGCCCAAAGGAATCAGCCCTAAGAGACGCCACCTCAAGCAATCCGGACCCACACGGCCACATGGCCCAATCAGTGGGCAGATTAGCGCGCCACGCGGACTAAGGCTAGCAGTCACACGGGCCAGCCTCCAGCTTCCTCTTTCTCTCCCATCAGGCGCGCAAGGCGTGCGTTCCTTCCACCAAGGCGCCCAGCGGGCGCGTCTGCCTCACTGCAGGTGGGAGCGCTTCTCTCTCTCTCCAGCCCAGCCCGACGTGGGCCAGTTCGCAGCCATTCCAGCCAATCCGCGCCAAGATTAGTGCGTGACAGCTGGGCCCCGCTCAGTCTTCTTCGCCATTTTCCGCGCACCATTTGTACAAGTGGGCCCCGAATCTTCTCTTGTTCGGTCAAAGCCACAGTTCCTCGGCCATTCAGCACCCGCCACGTGTCCGGTCCACTTCAAAGCAACCAATAAGCTCGCGACACGTGGCCATTACGGACCAAAATCACCTCAGCGTGGAATTGATTCAAGCTCCGAATTTCATAATTTAATTGCCAAAAATCTCTGAAAATTATTTAGTTGATTTATTTATTTTTGTATTCCCTTTTTCTATTAGTTTCCCATTTACTAGCCTCTCCTAAATATTATAAATAAAGGTGTTGGCTAGAGTTTTTGCACCCTTAATTTAATAATTAATAGACAATTTATTTCTCATATTTCTCTAGAATTTGTATGAGAATGCATTGGAGACTAGGCTAAATTCCTAGCAAGGTTAGGGATGAACTCAATTGTATAGCTTCACTATCTCAATTTTGATTCTAAACTATGTGCTTTAAAGGTTAGATTTTATTTATGAATTTGAGTTCTTATTCTCTGAAAAATTATGTTATTTTATTTCTCATATGAATTTAGTCATGCTTGATTTATGTGATTTTTAGAGAATATTAATTTCATTAATTTGCTTATTTTTATGAGTTATTCTTTTACTGCAATATTGTCAAATTGATTTATTGTAGATTTAGGAATGCTTATAGAATAAGTAATTGAATTTTTTTTAAATTTGATTATTCCTTTACTGCGTTATGATCAATTTTGATATATCGTCGATTTAGGATAGTCAATGAAATTTATATTCGTTGTTTTAATTGAAAGAACTTTTTCATAATAAAATACATGTGTTTAATTTTTTAGTTCTTAATGACATATTTTCCGGTTACTTGTTTGGGATGTCAAACTTGTAATTGAGTAATTAATTGGAATCGAAATTGGCGTCAGTGAAGTAAAACAATTAAGTGACTCCCGAAGCCTTGTTAATTCTTTTCTCATTGATTGTCTATTTAATTTATTTCATCTTCTTTAATCCAAATTCTTATTTCTTTTTAATATTTTTATTTTTACCTCTTAAAGTTTGTTTGAGTTTTTGGTTGTTAATTTTCACCTCCTCGTGGAGATGACTCCGCTTCTGTTGTGCTACCAATGACCGCTTAGCTATTGCACAATTTGGGCGTGATCAGGTCACAAAGACATGACACAAATTTATTTGCCACAATTTGCTTCCCACATCCCATGAAGGCGATGTCACACCCAATCGGTGCATCCTTCTCTATGGCATAGGCATCGGTTGGCCTCTTAATGTGAGACTTATCATTTGGGAAACTATGAAGAGCGTGGCCAAAAGCCCAAAAACTCAGAGGCTACCTTTTGTAAGTTTAATTCATGTAAGCTTATATAGTATTACAAGGTTAATATAATCTAGTACCTACGGTTTTGATGTTAAGGCAACCATATAAAGTGGCTAGAAAATAGGCACATGATAATACAGTAGTCAGAGTCTATATTTGAGTACTGTGTGGCATTATAGAATTCAACATATTCGGATTCTTATAGAAATCGACTTACCTAAGTTCGTAAACTCCTGGCCTCGATAATCACAATCCATTGCTTGCAATGTTGTTCCTTCGAACCTATGCACGATTGTTACGTTCCGGCACAAGAATAAAAGTGTTAATCATTAACCTCTGTTAGTCACGCTAAGTGAATTAGTATTTTGCGGGCTATAGCAGTCCACTAATATTGAGTCAGTCCACTAATATTGAGTCGTTAACCACGAAAAAAAAAGGTAGCGAGGAATCCTCTTTATAAATACTAACGGCCTATAATTGACTTATTTGTTGAAGAATCAACATAACTAAGAGTTGCTAGACAAGAAAAGAAATAAAACGATCTAAGGGAGCTTATTCCCTCCAATTGATCTCTCAAACGATTTCTAAATTTAAATACATATTTTGAGCCAAAAATCTGGTAGTTTTCCTTGCTTTTTTGACATCTCGATCTGGCTTGTTGGGGTTCGGTCCATGTAAAACAACTAGGTGGGTTGTCGGTGGTCGCTAGGGTTCGAGAACTTGTGCGCGAGGAAGCTCTTGTTGTTTGGGTTTGGGACTGTGCAAGAGATTGGCACCGTCTAGGTACAGGGCTTGGCCTAAGTGGCATGACTGTCATTACAATAGTGGCAGTGATTGTTAGCCAGAGAGAGAGAGAGAGAGAGAGAGCGCTAAGGCTTTTCAAAAAGTTTGGTAAAATAACAATTTAAGAAAATACTCATCTTTTCTATTTTATTTAAACAAATTCATAAATGTTACCCAAACACACGGAATGAAAAGTTAGGAGTTTTAATACAAGTTTCGCATCAAAAATCAAATTCAAAGGCCTTCAAATAAATCAAAAATTAAGATTTGTAAAACACACTGATATTTGGTACATGTATGAATAATTTTCCAATGAAACTATACTTTTATTTGACTTAAAATCCGAGGTCCAACAAATACAATTTCAAATAAATTGAAATCGAAATTAGGGTATGAAAAGTAGAGCATAGTCCGGGCCATTACAAGATTGTGTTGCCGGAGCCAAACCGATCATTATCAAAGTAACGCAAATTATAACCCTTATCTTATTTTACAAACAAAGTAAAAAAGAAAAAAGAAAACTCTAGCCTTCAATTGGTAAACTAAGAAGCAATCATCTCAAAATTCCCAAACAAAAATTCAGCCATGGAAATCAAAATTCAAATTCAATTCCTTCTCCAACAAAAAATATTAAAAAAAAAAGAACAAAAAAGGAATAAAATCAAACAACTAAAGCTCACAAATAAATCATGCTCACTAAGCGAAAATCCCAAGCCAAAGTCATAGACAGTATTCATTTTAGCTTCACTACCACCTATTTCAACGCTGAACATTCATTTTCCTCTTTCTTTGAAACGGTATTCGAGCCTCACGAACCAATCCATAGCTAGTTTTCCCACCATAAAAAGGAAACTTTCGTATTTCAAATTTCATAATTCAAATTACTATAAAAAAAAGAAGTGAAAAACGAAGAAAAGAGTGCATTTTGCGAGATATTATGTCGGTTGATCATGGTTAATTTGGCGAGTTGAGTAGTCGCCACCTTTGTCGTTGATGATGATGGTTCTCAATAAAAAAATCTTCTAAGCCAATCAAAATAGAAATCAAGGGATAACCAAGGAAAAAAACAAGATCAATAATGCAACACTATGTTGAAAATGATAAATTTCTTTGGCCTCGCTTTTCCTCTAAAATCCTCTTTCTCTCTCTTATTCTCTCTCCAAGTCTTCACCTTTCGTATTAGCCAATTTGAGATAAAAAAAATGACATAATCTCCGAAGCGTACGGCCAAGGTGGCGAAAAGTATCTAACGAAAACCACTACAACTTTATTGTAGTTTCTCAAACTATACTATACTAAATTTATTGTAGTTTTTCTCACAAACTACAGTATCCACATTCAACATATATATATTTTTTCCTTTTAAAAAATATGTTTTTGTCTTATTTCCTTGTCACTTTTTTGCGGTTATCAGACATAAGTTTTTCGAAGATAATATCATCGACAAAATTTAAAAATTCAATAGGAATAATTCAATATTTGAAATGAAAAATGTCGGAATATTACAATGTGAATATGCATGTACATATTTTATTTGATCAAATAAAAAAGATAAAACATAAAATACCCTTTAAAAACAAACTAGTCATAATATTTTATCCTAATTGGGCTTCCTTGGGTCTGATCCACATTTTATTGGCTGATTATTGGTTTCTTTTGGGCGCAGCTGGGCCAAGTCCAAATGCCCCTCCTGGGCTAATGCTCTAACTAGCCCAATATAGGGCTTTCTTTTTCCAACATCACTGTGGGGTACATAAGCCCAACTCATGAAGGGCTTGTCTTCCAATAGCCCTTGAAGTTTCCATCTGGCCCAGAGTTCCAAACCCTAGGTCATCTCATTTGTGTAATATATAGCCTCAATAAGAATTAAAAATATATAAATATTAAACATACAATACAATAATTACAGATTTTTTTTTTAAAAAAAATCTTAACCTATAAAAAATAGGACAAACATGTTTTGATCGTATTAAAAAATAAAAATTCTTAAGGATTATATAAGTAACAACTAGTTCCATGTCCTTATATTAAACAATCATTAATAAAATAAATCACCAAGAACAAAATTCATCTCACGATAAAAAATAGAATATTGCTTATTCATAAACAAATGTTATAAAAATTTCATAAAGCAAATCTATTGATTTCATAGTATTAAGGGTAAATTATATGAATGCCCTTCTATTATAGACGTTGTTTCACATTCCCCCTAATATTTAATTTGTTTGATCCGTTCCCCTCGTCTTATAAAAATGACTCAACACATCCTTCCGTTAATTTTTTCGGTTAAAAACTTCCATGTGTTAATTAGTTGATTGGTTTCTATCCATTTGAAAATAAAATTACGATTTTGCCTTTCTGTCATTAGGTTTATCATTTATTTTTCTTTTTCCTTTTCTTTCTCTCCTCCCTCAATCTCCTTGTCCAAATAATCCACATCAGAGAATTGAAATCAAACTTCTTCCAAAAACAATAAAAGCCATGCATTTAGCCCATGAGCAAAAAACACAAGCCTTTTGAAAACTGAAGATGGTTCGAAAACAATTGTTCACAGTCAAAAGAAAACACAAAAAAAAAAAAACAACAAATGGGACAGTAAAGTGAAGTAGAGCTTCATTTGAAGCAAAAATGTCTCTGAGAAAATCCATCAAACGCCTTGCACGCAACAACCTGTTCCTCGCTCACGCGCTCTCCTACACCCTATCGCCATTGTGAACAAAGCCACTGGCGACCTCAAACACCACCATGGCCTGCCAGGACCTGTACACAACCCCGAACCTAACCAGGTTTCTGCCCAGGTCGGCCTCTTAAATTATAAACACCCAAATTACATCATAACCTGCCTAATTAACTAAACCCAAAACAAATAACAAATTGTATAATAACATTACAAAAAGATCTAGGTAAACTCAAATTGCTTACCTTTTCATGTCATGAGCCAAGACAAACAAGAAAAACAAAATGATATAATAAAAATCAATAAAAAGAAAAAAGAAATCTATGCCATCATCATGAAGACATCAACCGAAAAAGGGGAAAAAAAAAACTTTCCATGGGCATGCAAAAGGGCAGACAAACTTCCCATGGGCATGTAATCGTAGATAAAAAGCTTCTCGTCTCTACTGAAATAGTAAGCCTTGAGAGGCACAAGGCTTCCATGGTCCATATCGCCCCAAGGCCCTCGATCCTTTCCCTGAACTCCTTCTTGGAGAGCACGACATCTTTCAGCCTCTTCATCGCCACCACAGTCCCCAGCTCAAGCACCGCCTTGCACATCGTCCCGAGCATCCCCTTCCCTGGCACCTCTGCTAACCCCCGCAACATATCCTCCCTGCAACGCCGAGCACGCACGTGACCGGCACGTTCCCTCCCCGCAATGCCGTCTGCTCACAGGTCCTCTACGACCTTCTAGCCCTCCGAAACACCGTCATTCACAGCCACTTCTTTCTTTTTTTCCTGTTACTTTTTTAAGGAACAATTTCAAGACCCAGCGGATGCAAAGTGATTTTTTGGGTTAACAACTGATTAATCACTCATTTGTCTCTTTAAACATGTGTACTTCACATGTTCAATTTCCGTCAATGCCTTAACGGAATAGAATAAGTCAGTCAAAGTAATAGTATGAGGGGAACGGATCTAACAAAACAAACATTAGGGGGCAATGTGAAACAACGATTATAGTACATGGGGCATTCATAGAATTTGTCCTATTATTAACCATGATCGCTCTGATATCAATTGTTTTGTATGCTTGTTTAGATGGTATGGAAAGATCGAAATCTTGCTCTCTACGAGGGCGAGGCAACTACGACATTCAGGCTATAGGACAATGTAGGGAGCTGCTTGATTTCGATCAAATTAATAATACTAAGTGTAATAAATTAAATAATTAATTATTTATAATTGTCAATCCTCAATACTCAAAGGCGAATTGGTGACCATGGACTTATAATTTCAAGCTCTAATAAATTAAACAAAAGAAAATATTCAATTTATTTGTTCCACAATAAACCCGGATTGAACTCTTTAAATTATAAAATAATTTATTTAAAACATTTACCATTCCATTGATACAATCAATTCATGAAGTTCAACCCTCCATGATGATCCATAATTAAAGCTAGGTAAATTATCGTTTTGCCTTTTTGATTTCTCAATTCTTAAATACCATCAGATTCACTAGTCAATAGTTAATTTATAACTTATATAAACTATAACACTCAAACCGTTTAGTTCCAGAAACAGATACTTAAGGGGATAGATTAGTCGTTCTCTTAGAGAAAGAAAGATTTCGTCTGCAAATCATATTCTATTATTCTTAATTGTTTGTATTTCTGGACTTTCGAAATACAAGTATTGGTCCTATTATCCAAATATGCTTTAACTAACAAATCAAATGACCATCGACACAAGTAAAGAGTATATGAATAATCAGGATTAAGGTTGATCTTCATACGATCATCTTGTGACGTACACCTAGGTTTTTAGTACGGTACTTACATAAGGACCTTAGAATAGCTTTTGGTTTCTGTCTTATATAATCAAATGATATAAAATGCATCTACTCAGTATCTCAACACAATAAATCGTGATAAAATTTCCACATTCGTAGTATGAGCGAATCACATTTGTAATTACCAATCAAGTTGTCTAATTTTTAATTTAATTATAGACATCTTTAAATATATTGTCCATAATAGTAATCTTCTTTTGAATGATATAGATACAATATTTATGATTTTTATAATATATTATAGACTACGAAAATTTATTTTTATGTAATAAAACATAACACTCCACCAAAATATATACTGCTCTTATTAATTTGAAATTTTTTTAATAAAAATAAAATATTGTAATAATATTTTAAGGACACACCCTTAAATCCATAGTAGTGTACACGGTTTCCAAGTTACTTATACAAAAAATTATACAGGGTTTTTAATACTAAAATGAGAAAGAAAAAGGTGTTAACCAAGCTCATATAATTTCTTACACTAATAACCTTAAGCAATACTACACATACCAATATTTTTACCAACTTTTTTAAAACAAACTCATGTGTCATATTATCATTGGTGAGTGTTTATCATCTTGGTAAAAGTATTTTGATATTTAGCAAATCAAAACATGACATATCAATTGCCACATAAGTTGGTATTAAAAAATTGATAAAAGAGTTGATATGTCTAGCATTTTCCTAACCTTAAATACCATGTTTCGAAACAACCAAAACAAACATTCATACCTGAATGTTTACTCTTGCAATCCAACTCAAGATCACACTAGTTTCCATCATTCATAATATAATTTTTCAACCATAACGGGGACCATGTGATCATCTCCATTATCCACTTGTTCTCATGATTTTTATACATTCATGCAACCATGATCAAGCATCAACCTTCATGTCTAGATTTTTTTACCTTAGTGGTATTCCCCTTGAAAAGTTGAACGGCTCTTATGAGCTTGTGAACTAAACTTTTCAAGCTAGTCTTCCTATTCTCATCCACCATTAAAACCAATGGGAAATTTTGTAAATGTCACTTATGGATAACTTGTTTTGAAATATATCACTTTAAAAATGATTTGAAGTCCATGCCACTTTGACCGAATTGCCCCTCTTTTTTTACAAGTGAAAAAGACAAGAAGGAAAAAGATGGCAACTTAGTACTTTACTTATGAAAAAATAACGCGATATATAATAATCAAACTATAAACTTGAATATCAAATGTGGCAGAGATCAAATTTTCTCCAAACGAAAGGCAACAATGTATAAGGTGGCCAGATGGTTGTGTGATGCAGATTAATGCAAACATTGGGTCAATTTTCCGTTTGATTGCTTTAGCCGAATAGTTCGGCCCTATAGGTAATTGGGTCCAATTTGTGTGAGACAGCCCAGTAGCTTCTTGCCAACCCCTCATTCTGCCTAGTACTACTCCCATCTTTTGGAAAATTTAATCTCACGCCCCTATTTAAACTCATGTTCTAATTTATATCATTCAAATAAGTTATTGTAAGTTTAAATTTTTTTTATTTTATTTTTGTTCAGTTATACTATCACTCCAACAAAAGTCCAAATATTATTACTAGAAAGAGAAAAAGTTACAAAGAGTTGGAACAATCCAGAGATGGAATAAAATAAAATAAATACAAAACTTAAAAAGAGCAAATAATGCATAGTATTTAGTTATATTTATTTACATAGGGATACATTATTTAGAAGAATGAAAAAAAATATTTTTTTTTATCAATCCTGAAAAAGATATATGTTGAATGGAGGGAGGGTATCATAATTTATCTGTCTAAAAATCTGATTCCAAAAGTGGCATGAGGTGAATTTTAATTTTTGCGGTGGTAAAAAATAAAACTTTGAGTGGCAAAAGGTGCTTTTTTTTTTTTTTTTTTTACCTACTATCTTATAGCTGTGAGGTTATAACTTAATATTAATGAATAAAGTACTAAAAATATTCTCTGTTTTTAATTGAAGGGTATATTTATTGACACTCCCTAGATCTAATACTGTATTTTTTTTTCCTTTATTGTTTAGTTTGTTCGACTTAATATTCTATTCTTCTCCCTTTCTCCTTCTAAATTATAGCATTTATAGCTAATACATATGCTTATACATAGACATATATAGATACATTTGTACTTAGAATTTTATAAATAGATGGTATAAATTCATATTAATTAAATCAAAATATGTGTGTAAACTAAACGTAAAATTGAAAAAGAAAATCATTAATAATATGTATAACCTACAATCAAAGTAGTAAAGTATTATAATAAAAAAATGATAAAAGAAAAGTGTGTGAAGACCTTTTTTTTTTTTTTTTCTTTTTCGCTTATTTTGAATGAAAAATACGAAGATATTCTTTATAAAAAAATCGCATATAAAAATAACCTAAAAAGGTGTGAGAAGAGCAAACAAAAAACGTGAAAATAGATGAACCTTTAATTGTAATACTACATTAAACTTCAATAAGTTTTTTTAGTACCAAATTCACTTTCTTAATTTTTTAAGGTGAACATATATAAATTATACATTATTCTAACTTTTTTGTTGAGGGGAGAGTGTAATTTTCGCTGAAATGTTGAAATATCATTGCCAATTAAACTTAACCCATGTATTTTAACCAAAAGTTATCATAAAAAATATTTTTGTTTAGCAGTTTGTATGTAGACATATAGTTAATATTAAAAAAAAAAAACCAGAAGAGCAACATTATATTTCGAGTAAACATAGAAAATATAGTTATGGTACGTATTTTTTCCTTGGACAAAAGCAACACGAGAAGTAAGTAATAATATAACTGTTTGGACTACAATACGTGTTTGACTAAGAATGTCTCCGTTAATGTATAACGTGCACAAAGCTTGGTGGATTCATTTTTGTACCAATAGGTTATTTTTAAACTATTTTCTTATTAAAATAATTTTTCTAAAAAAAAATCTCACTTTGAAAGTGCAAAAAGCAGAACCATTACCGTAGAAGACATTTATTTCGCTCAGAACATAAAGCAAGTTACTTTAAGCAGGTGGTACTTTAAAAGAGTGTTGGACAAAAGGAGGGAAACTTTGGTACTCTATTTCTGAATAATTATTGTTACTACTATAAATATTAGAACAATGGACAGTTGGACACCTTAGAAACAGGTTAGGCCAATATCTTTTTTTTTTTTTTCCTCACTTGAAACAGCTAGCTTCGAAACTTTTCAATTATATATAGGCAAAGTGTTTCAAAGGCATAACTACTTTTTTTTCTTTTTTCCTTTCATGCACTAGCACATGCATGTTTAGTTGGAAAAACATATACATATATGTGTGCTTATTAGTTTCAATGGGTTTCAGTGTCTCATTTTCTTCTTTTGCTGTGGCATTAACTTTTCTTTATTGTTTCTTTAGCATTGATGTATCAAACAAACACGCGCAAAATTCGAGGAAATTATATACATTTGCACCACATGAAAGAGAATAACCGAAAGCATTCTTAACTAATTGTGCGAAGCTGACTCAGGCTAGTTCTTTTCCATGTAATGTCAATGTCTTTGTTTCTAAGTTTTATAATTACATAGACAAGTTTTTGATACTATTCAAGTATATTACAAGAGAGTAGGAGATGTTAAACAGTATCAACAAATTGATACACTAATTCTATCTTAGAGATCTCATCAAGTGTATACGTAGTAATTGATCAATTAAGAGCTTATATTTTAATAAACAAAAAATGATACACGATTACTGTGGTATATATGCACTATACCCTTTAGCGTTGGAGTATACGTATATATACCTATAATATTTTAAATTATGTTGTGATGAAATATATTGTATTATAAGCATGCTGTTAAATTTAAAAATTTTGACAATTAAAAGTAGCAAAATGATGTAGCCTTTTACTTATTAATTATAAAGTAAAATTATCAATATACATATGTTTATTACGTTTGATAAATAATTTCCACTTCATTATGACGGTTTTTTTTTTTTCGTTCCGTTCTCATTGTATTGAGTAAACTTCACTCAATATTTATTGGATTGTATAATAAAATATTTCTAAAAGAGAGAAAATGTAAACTTTAACATATATATTTGAAAACAATCATGTATTGTTAGTTGTATGTGCTACGGTTTAATGAGAATATTCATTTCCATTTCTACTTAATGGCATTTTTATTGTATTATTTTGTTTTTAAACGATTTGCAAACCTCCATTTGAATCTTATTATATGAGACTCTCTGATATGAATAGAGAAGGTATTATGGACTCAGAGGACAAAACGCCACCGTTTGGAACAACAGAGGCTCAGGAAACGACACCAGCAGCTCAAATGACGCGTCGTTCGCAGAGAACCATCCGACCTCCAGCTAGATATGTGGAGTGACAAGTCGTTTACTTGAGTGTCGTCATAACCTTCAATCATTCATATATACAATTTAGCTGTCGTTTGTATTTCCTTTTGTCGTTTATCTCATTTCCTTAGGTTTGTCCGTCATGGATTGTAAGAGACAAGCTGAGTATTAATAGAGCCACCTCTGAATATTGGAGGCTAGGCTGTTTGTTGAATGAATGTTGCTTTTCTCATCTCCCCTCTGATTCTCAACTCCTATTTTCTGGAATTTGCCTTATCAATTGGTGCTTTCATCCCCATTTCCATGGCTTCTAACACCCGTGGAAAAACAGAGGAGCGTTTGGACAAACTCGAAAACCAACAAAACCAATTTCAGACCCATTTCGAGACCCTGTTCAAAGAGATCCGTTCCTTACACGCCCAAAACCAGTCCCAGACCCAGCTCTACCAAAACAACTTCGCAGCCATGACTGACAATATCAAAGCCCTCACTCTCCAATTCGCCACCATGCCAACCTCTTCCACCACTGCTCAGTCGTCTGAACCAACCTCGACGACCCCCCAAACACACTTCCAACCTCAACCACCAGACCTACCCCCACCAGATCCGAACCCACTTTCCCCTACCAGCCACCAACTCCGAGGCCTCCGTTTAGAGGTTCCGCGATTCAGCGGCGGTGACCCCGCTGAGTGGACTCCGAAATTACAACAATACTTTGATTTCCACAATGTTCCCGATGCGCAGCGCGTCCAATTGGCCAGTTTTTACCTCGATGGGAAGGCATGTTCCTGGTTCCAATGGATGGAACGCCACGCCCGTATCACCGATTGGAAATCATTCCTTTCCGAGATCTCCGTCCGTTTTGGATCCCCAATGCTCGATAATCCTGAAGGCCTTCTCTCTAAGCTCACGCAATCGGGCACGGTCCTCGAGTACCAAGAACAATTCGAAGCTCTATCCGACCGTGTTTCGGGTTTTTCACCCACATTCCTACTCAATTGTTTTATCTCCGGCCTAAAACCCTCCATTCGTTACGAGGTCGAATCACTTCAGCCCACTTCCTTGAGTATGGCTTTCCGTCTAGCTCAACTCCAAGAACGGAAACTCCACCTCTCCCGACCGCCCCGTTTATTTTCCCCACATCCACCACTCCTACCAACCCCCTCCTTTATCCACCAGAAACAACCCACCACACATCCTTCCCCAACCGTACCTTTACCTACCACCAAACCCATTTCCCCGCCACCTCTCATCTCCCCCTCGCCCCCTACAACTCACCCCAATCGACCCACACACCGTTTATCTCAAGCCCAACTCCAAGAAAGACGACTTAAAGGCCTTTGCTACTATTGTAATGATAAGTACACGTTTGGCCATCGTTGCAAACCGTCCTTTAACATTTTGCTCGGCGAGGATGACCCCGGGGATCCCATTACATTGACGGACACCTCTGCGTTTTCCCCGGACGATCTTGAGCTCCTGCCACCAGCAGACATTAGCCTTCATGCCTTATCGGGTTCCTCGGACCCCCGCACATTGCGCCTTACTGGCCTTATAAACGGCAAACCCATCACTATACTTGTTGATTCCGGCAGTACGCATAACTTTGTGCAACCAAGGGTCGCCCGTCTACTCGGACTGTCAATATTAAACACCGACTCCTTCAAAGTCACCGTAGGCAACGGCTCTTCCATCGTTTGTGAAGGCCAATGTACCGGCACTCCAATCACAATCCAAAAACATACTTTTCTTACGGATCTTTATGTTCTTCCCATTTTTGGTGCCGAAGTAATACTCGGAGTCCAATGGCTGCGTAGTCTAGGCCCTGTCCTCTTCGATTACAATGCCCTCTCAATGACATACAACCTACATACCACCCCCGTTACTCTCCGCAGCGAGGTACCCACTGGTCCCACCCCTATTTCCTATTCCCATCTCTCCCACCTATACCGCACTGAGAGCATCATTTGTGCTTTCCACTTATGCCCCACTCACACCACTGATACATCGCCCACCACACAAGATCATGACCAACCCCTTCCCGCCACAATAGCCACACTCCTCACCTCATATACTGATATTTTTCAAGAACCGTCCACGCTCCCACCCACCCGAGCCATCGATCACCGCATTCCCCTACAGCCCAACACCGCACCCATATCTCTCAAACCTTACCGATACCCCCGATTCCAGAAAGAGGAAATTGAGCGCCAGGTGGCGGAAATGCTTCAAGCAGGACTCATTCAACCCAGCTCCAGCCCCTTTGCTTCCCCGGTCCTCCTAGTGAAAAAGAAGGATGGTACTTGGAGGTTTTGTATAGACTATCGCTCACTTAATCACCTTACCGTTAAACACAAATTTCCCATTCCTACTACCGATGAACTGCTTGATGAACTTCACGGTGCTTGTGTTTTTTCCAAGATTGACTTACGTGCAGGTTACCATCAAATAAGGATGCACCCCGACGACTCCTTCAAAACTGCCTTCCGCACTCCCCATGGTCTCTACGAGTTCTTGGTCATGCCATTCGGCCTCACCAACGCACCCGCCACCTTTCAGAGCCTGATGAATACCATATTGCAGCCCCTGCTGCGCCGTTGTGTCGCCGTCTTCTTCGACGACATACTGGTTTATAGTGCTTCGATTGACGACCACCACCGCCATCTCCAACAAGTGTTTGACCTGCTCCGCCACCACACCCTCTACGCGAAACGCTCCAAATGCGTTTTTGCCCAGCCCACCGTCCATTACTTAGGCCATGTCATCTCGGCTAATGGGATCGCTATGGAACCGTCCAAAGTCTCGGCTATCTCCGATTGGCCACCACCCTCCTGCATTCGTGACATCAGGGTCTTCTTGGGACTCGCAGGTTACTACCGTCGCTTCATCCGCGGCTATGCTTCTATTGCAGCTCCCCTCACCGACTTGTTGGCTGCCGACTCCTTTTCGTGGCCATCTGCCGCCGTCGAAGCCTTTGCACGTCTCAAGCTCGCTGTCACCTCTGCACCGGTTCTCGCAATCCCCGACTTTACCATGGAATTCGTCGTCGAAACGGACGCCTCGGGCATCGCCATTGGGGCTGTTCTCTTGCAGCACGAACACCCCATCGCTTTCTATAGCCGGAAGATGTGCCCGCGGATGCAGGCGGCTTCCGCTTACGTTCGTGAGTTATACGCCATCACCGAGGCGGTCAAGAAATGGCGCCACTACCTTCTTGGCAAGCACTTCACCATCCGCACGGACCAAAAGAGTCTTCGCCATCTCCTTAGCCAGACCATACAAACGCCCGAACAGCAGTTTTATTTAGCCAAACTCATGGGCTACACTTACACCATCTCCTACAAACCGGGACGTGAGAATGCCGTCGCCGACGCTCTCTCGCGTCACCCATCTTGCCATATCATTGCGGCTTCATCTTCCATCCCGAAGCTCCTCTCCGACATCCGCAACGAGCACTCTACCGATCTCTTCTACACGAACATTATCACCCACCTACTTCGGCAGCCCACTGACTTTCCACACTATCGCTTCCGAGACGGCATCGTCTTTTACAAAGGCAAAATTCTTCTTTCACCCGCCTCTCCACTTCGGATACCTATCATAACCGAGCTCCATTCCACCCTCCACGGAGGCCACGCCGGTATACAACGGACCATTGCACGGGTCCAAGGTTCGTTCACCTGGCCTTTTCTTCGTCGCGACGTCACCGAGTTTGTCACCAACTGCCACGTTTGCCAAACTACAAAATACTCCACCCACGCACCCCTCGGCCTTCTTCAACCGATTCCACTACCCGACAAGATCTGGGAAGAGATAACCATGGACTTTATTACCGGCCTCCCTACTTCTCATGGCTATTCTGCTATCCTGGTCATAGTCGACCGTCTCTCTAAGTACAGTCACTTTGTGCCACTGCTTCCCAATTTCACTGCTATTAAGGTTGCATCGCTCTTTGCCAAAGAATACTGTCGCCTCCATGGGTTTCCCAAGATCATCATTTCCGACCGCGACCCGTTGTTCATGAGCAAATTTTGGTCCGAGCTCCACCAATTAAGCGGCACCACACTCCGCCATTCCACCGCCTACCACCCGCAATCTGATGGCCAAACTGAGGTCACGAACCGGATCCTTGAACAGTACCTCCGCTCCTTTTCTTCCGAGCATCCTCGTCGCTGGGCCTCCATCCTCCATTGGGCAGAAATCTGGTACAACACGGCCTATCAGACCTCGGCCGGAATGACCCCGTTCGCCGCCGTCTATGGTCGCGACCCACCAAGTTTCCTTGACTATACTACCGCGGCTGCCGTTACTGATGCAGCACACCGGGAGTTGCTCGACCGGACTGAGACTCTATCACGTCTCCGCCGGAACCTGGAACTTGCGCAGCGGCGAATGAAGCGCTACGCTGATCGGAATCGCAAAGATGCCACCTTTGATGCAGGGGATTGGGTCCTTCTTAAACTCCACCCATTTCGCCAATTGTCGGTCGTTCCCCGCCATTGCCGGAAACTTTCCAAGCGCTATTTTGGCCCATTCCAGATCGTTAGTCGTGTTGGCCCCGTCGCGTACAAACTTGAGCTGCCTCTCACCTCGCGCGTCCACGACGTCTTCCATGTCTCCCTTCTTAAGCCATATCGTGGACCTCTTCCGGCCAAGATCGCATCTTTACCTTCCACCATGATCGATTTCCCCTCCTCCTTGGAGCCCTCTTCAATCCTAAAGCGGCGCACGATTGAGCGCGATGGCCACCCAATCTCCCAAGTTCTGGTCACTTGGCACTCCCTTCCAGCCGACGACGCCACTTGGGAAGACGAACTCAGCCTCCTCGCCGCTTTTCCAAACCTAGACCTTGAGGACAAGGTCTCTCTCGAACAGGGGAGTGTTGATATGAATAGAGAAGGTATTATGGACTCAGAGGACAAAACGCCACCGTTTGGAACAACAGAGGCTCAGGAAACGACACCAGCAGCTCAAATGACGCGTCGTTCGCAGAGAACCATCCGACCTCCAGCTAGATATGTGGAGTGACAAGTCGTTTACTTGAGTGTCGTCATAACCTTCAATCATTCATATATACAATTTAGCTGTCGTTTGTATTTCCTTTTGTCGTTTATCTCATTTCCTTAGGTTTGTCCGTCATGGATTGTAAGAGACAAGCTGAGTATTAATAGAGCCACCTCTGAATATTGGAGGCTAGGCTGTTTGTTGAATGAATGTTGCTTTTCTCATCTCCCCTCTGATTCTCAACTCCTATTTTCTGGAATTTGCCTTATCACTCTCCCTCTCTCTGCTGCTCAGATACTAATAATCTTCTTTTAGCCATTCCAATACTCTTCCTTGCCTTTATCTTACTTTATCACACCATAAAATTAAAATTATATGTCTCATTTATTCTAAACATTTAAATGGTTTGAAACTATTTAAAATTATTTTGATTATCAATAATATTAGTGGTCATAATAATTTTTAATAGTGCTAACTCATTGGAAATGTTTGCCTCAAACGAGCTACTAGTTATGCAATATAACAACACATTGTTATGAGTTATGACATAACACCACAATTAATTGTATGTTCAGACAAATACAGGTCATCATCGTCAAATTATAAGCTTGTATAAGTCTCCATATAAGTCGCTAGCCTATATATATACTTTAGTGATATATAAAAATCAACCACACATTTTGATCCATTTAGTCCTGGATTGCAAAAGGAGACAAATTTGAAGTCATGCATGAAGGAAAGCACCGCGCTTCCAATTAACCAATGAATCATGAACAGCACATACGAATAATATACGAATAATTACTGCACTATATAATATATATATATATATGTATTATTTAATACACATATATATATAAGCGAATATAAATATTTCACATTGATTTCTCATCAATCTCTTTCATGCAAGTTATCAGGGCATTCTGATAGGTATGCCCCGACCAATGACCCATTTTTCACATTAAGGGACTATTCACTTGTTCCCCATAACAAGGGCATCTTGGGTCACATGGGAATCCATGTGACCAGAGAGTTTGGCACAGTCAATCCCATGAACAAGAACAAAACCGCTTTAAACGTACTATTGTATAAATATATACATACAAATATATATATAAATACTACAGTAATAATGTTGTATATATATATATAATAATAATAATTTATATGTGTATGTGATTGTACTAGACAAAAAAAAAGCTCTCTGCACTCTCTTCTGGGCACGACCCTCAATGCGGGGACCATTCCCAAGGGCAACACACGTGTAAAAGATCTATTTCACCAATTTGCCAAGTACCCAACAAGTATATATATGATTATTGGTACAATAGAGAACATATACTTTCTGGGGCCATCTATATATATATATATATATATATATATATATATATATATAACATGAATTCTGACACACCCAAATGCTTGCCCATGCTAAGTTCATTAATTAACCTCATTATGAAATATATCCTAAGGTGTGTATAGTTTGCAGGACTCGCAAGCTTTGTGAAGCCTAAAGGGTATTGTCTATAGTTGCGCAAATAATAATAATAATAATAACTGGGGTGCACATTATAGTTGTGTATATATATATATATATATTAATGTAGGTTAGGGTTGGTGGGAACAAGAGGGATTCAAGCACTGCTACCATATCTAAATGAAATAAAAACTACAATAATTTAATGGTTGTTCTAGAAAATATGCACAAATTAAACGAGATCTAGAAAAGTTGGTATCTTTTTCCAAAGTTGTGAATGGTGGAGAAGAAGAAACTAAAGTTTTGTAATTAATTAGAGTTAGGACATATTTAAATATTGGCAAGGGGATTTCACTAATCAATTTGCTTTCTCATGACCAATAATTGAAGCTGGCAAGGACATAGGTTTTTGTTTTGTTTTTTTTGTTTTTTGTTTTTAAATTCTGTTAGGGCACCAATGATGAGGGTTGTATCTAGTGGACTCCATCTTTCCACGTCCGAAAGAGCCGAGGTTGTCAAACTTTGGAGCCATGTTTGTGTCCCTATTCAAAATCCATGCATTTTTTCTTCACATCAGAAAAACCCTTTAAGTGGATTCCAACTCCTCATTCAACCATGTATAGATTCCCTAAACAAGTGGTGGGTTTCACTTTCACAAAACCTAACCAAAAAGGTTATCTTCTCTAGTCTATTTGTACAGAAAAAGAAATACAAAATACAAAATAAAAAAGAAAATCCCCCAAGAGAAAAATTAAAAAATAAATTGAGAATTCAGATTCCATTGTTCTATTATATGTGGGGTTTCTTCAAATCTCGATACCCAATGGGTGGACTTGTTGTTTTGATGAGTGCAATAAATATGCAATAATGTAGTCTAGACAGTACAATTTAGGCTTTAGCTAGTCTAGATATATAGTTGTGGTCAATATGTTTGTTTGGATTGTATTACTTTATCTAGTTATCAGCCATTGCTTGTCAATAACTCGTCCAATATAAGCAGTTACATATGAATTTCAAACCTCATTTGTTTTGGGTTTCACAGACCAATGTCACGAAGTTTTGGGTGAACAATAAGTATCCAGTGATTGATTAATTATCATAATTTGTGCCTCTGACTTTTAAATTAGTTTGCCAGCTGGCTTCTCTACTTATTCTTTTGTTTTTGTTTTTTGTTTTGTTTTTTAATTTGCTTTTTTTTTTTTAATTGTAAGGAAGGAAATGAAAGAGATTGGCTAATAATAATGTATATAATAAGGGTATCTTGAAAAGCATATGTTGTGTATTAATTTAAAGTTTAGTTTCAAATCTCTTTTATCTCTCATGTCTGAAAAAAGGTTGTATGTAGATCTGCGGTATGTGGAAAAGGAAGCAGCTATACACAAAACTATATGCTACAAAAGCAAAGTTATTATTATTGTGAATAGTGTGACTGATTTTATATACAATCACGAAGAAATATAACATAAACTATATATCTAGGAATTGTCCTAGCTAGTTATCAGATCAGACTAGCTAGCTAGTCGTTCAAATAATTGGAAACACGCATGCAATCTCATTATCAAATTAATTGTCAAATCGACTATATGTATATTTATACATTACAATTCTTATTTCTATATTACATTGTCTGTTCGGTTTTATTACTTTTGTGTTTGTCGTGCTTCGATGTCATTCATAAGTCGGCTTAGTTATTTATCGTGCTCATGCTCGTGCCGATCTCCAAGTCGAAATGAGCGTCGAACCTAAGTCGCAGCCTATTTATAAATGTGTGGTCATAATTTATGTGCATATGAAAATTTTATACTAATTTTGTACTTATTTTATGTCCATCAAATAAATTAGGGCTCATTAGCAAAATGATCCGTTAAAATAACATCTTTTAAAAAAATCACCTAACTATCTAAAATTTAAGTTATTAGCCCCAAGCCCATGTAGATTGTCCAAAATACTCTTATTCGCCCAAATTTTGTTACAATGTGTAACAAATATTGTTACATATTGTAACAGTACTTATTACGATATGTAACAAATGTCGATACAAATCATAACAGATAAATGTGTGATAAAAATGAGATATTTCATCCAAATTTTATTATAATCTGTAACAAATATTATTGCGGATTGTAACAATATTTGTTACAACAAGTAACAAATGTTGATACTAATCGTAATAGACAAATATGTGAAAAAAATAAGATATTTTGTTATATATATGTATAGAAAGTTGTTACCTATTGTAACAAAAAATGTTACAGTCTGTAACAATATTTGTTATAAATTGTAACAAAATTTTGACAAATAGTGGTATTTTGGGCAGTCTTGATGTATGTAAATGGGCCTGGAGCCTAATAACTTAATTATGACAAACTCAGGTCAATTACTTAAAATTAAAGCTAAAAACAGGTCATTTAACTAATCTCAATAAATTATTGTTTAATTAGAGATTAGGAAAAAGGAAAAAAAATATTTGGACACACTCAAGACACTCAACTAAAATATTTATACGAAAAAAATACTAATTATTAACGTGAAAAGAGGCTCCCTAGAGTTGAAAAGTACAAATGATATATCTCTCTCTCTGTCTCTCTCTCTCTCTATATATATATATTACATTTTCGCTATAATATATTTGTTTATCTGTTGGATATTTATATATATATATATATATATATATTTGTTTTATGCACGAGGAACTCTGAAACTTTAATTATATAATGTGCGTAGCACCTTACAATTTTTATTGATTTTATGCAGGAATGATTTTGCAACTTTCATATTTAAGTTTTACGCATGAGGTACCTTACAGTTTTCATTTTCTTATAAATAGGCTGCTCATTTGGAGAATAGAAGAAGATAAGTAAGAGAGAAGAAAAGAAAGAAGCAAAGCTTCTTAGAGAGAAAACAAAGCAATGCTTTGAATAGTGAGTGAAGTGTGTGGAGATAGAAATATTGTAATAGTGGTGTGAGAAGTTTAAATTGTAAGAGCGCTGCTATCTTTTGGTGTAATAATATTTGAATGAGAAATAAAATAAATCTTTTTCTAGTCCATTTATTCCAATAAAGTGGTATCAGAGCGAGGTTGTTGGGTCTCTAGAATTTATGAGTATGCTCTGTGGTTGCAGTTTCGGCTGACCTTCCACATCAAAAAAATTTCTTGAGATATTTATAAACTCAGTGAGTTGGAAATTTAAGTCCCTTTAAGATTTCTTGATGTGCCAGATCCATTCGTGCAGTCAGAACTTTCAAATTCTCACTCAAATCATGGCAAATGGTGGTGTGGCATCTTTTTAAATTCCAACATTCAACAACAACAACTTTGACAACTGTTGTATCAAAATAAAGGCACTCCCTGGAGCACATGATGTTTGGGAGATTGTACAAAAAGGCTATGACGAGTTAAAAGACAAGTCAACAATATCCTCGACACAAAATGATAGTTTAAAATACTCAAGCAAAAAAAGACAAGAAGGCAATTTTCCTCATCTATTAAGCACTAAATGATGACGGTTTTGAGAAAATCTCAAATATAGCATCTATTAAGGAAGCATGAGAGAAGCTTCAGACCTCTTACAAGGGAGAGGAGAAAGTGAAGTAGGTGCGCTTTCAAACTCTAAGCTGTTTAAATCACACAACATGAAAGAAAATAAGCCAATTTCTGACCACTGCTCTCGAGTTCTAGCAGTTACCAATCAGCTAAAAAGAAACAGCGAGAAACTAGAAGATGTCAGAATCATTGAGAAGATACTCCTCTCGCTAGACTCAAAATTTGAGAAAATTGTTACAACAATTGAAGAAACAAAATATTTGAAGGAAATGACGATTGAACAACTGATGGGGACATTGCAAGCATACGAAGAAAAAAAAGAAGAGAAGGCAGAATACCATAAAACAACAACTTCTCAAGACTGAAGTCAAAGACAAGACATAAAGTCAAGGCAACAATAACAGCTAATTTAGTCATGGTAGAGGCCATGATCGAGGAAGAATCTGTGGAAGAAGACAAGGAAGAGGCCGTAATGGTGGACGAGGTTGGAGTTCTAACAACAATTAGAAGAGAGCATAAAGCTCAACACGAGGCCGGAAAAGAGACAATTAAAACTCAAGATATGATAAGTCTCAAGTGAATGCTACAATTGCCATAACCTTGGTCATTATTCTAGGTAGAGCTCCGAATAATATAGTTGAAAAGAAGACTAATTATGCCGAATAAAAGACTGAACAACGTGACACTTTACTACTGGGTCGAACACAAATAATTGAGGCCAAGAAAAAACGTGGTATCTTGACACTGGTGGAAGCAATCATATGTGTAGAAAAAGCAGCATGTTTGTGGAGTACAATGAGTCAATGAGTCGAAATGTATCGTTCGTAGATGATTCAAAAATTTCAATTAAGGGAAAATAGAGCATACCTATTCGCCTAAGAGATACATCAATTTATGTTAATGTCTACCATGTGCCTAACATGAAGAATAACATTTTGAGCTTGGGATAACACTTAGAAAAAGACTATGATATTCACATGAAAAAGTATAGTGAAGGTTGTCTTCTTATAAAGCAATTCAGGAAAAGTTTTCCACAAGAATCTCATTTAAGAGCGCAAGAGCCACTCGAACTAATGCACACTGATGTTTGTGGACCAATCAAGCCAAACTCATTTGGTGGTAGCAATTATTTCGTACTTTTCATTGATGATTATTCAAGAAAGACTTAGTTTATTTCTTGAATAAAAATTAGAAGTTTTTAATGTCTTTAAGAAATTCAAAGCAGCTGATGATAAAAGCAATTGACTATGAGATCAAGGCCATAAGATCTGATCGAGGAGGGGAATTCATTTCTAGTATATTTCAAGAATTTTTCGAAGCCAACGACATTCGACGACCTTGGACTGTTCCAAGATCTCTTTAAAAAAATGGTGTCGTAAAAAGAAAGAATAGAATTGTTCTTGACATGACACGGAGCATGATTAAGAGAAAGAGAATGCCAAAAGAATTTTGGACTGAAGCTGTA
Organism: Boehmeria nivea var. tenacissima; assembly: GCA_018132145.1. Lineage (NCBI taxonomy): Eukaryota > Viridiplantae > Streptophyta > Magnoliopsida > Rosales > Urticaceae > Boehmeria > Boehmeria nivea. Next base: position 3,020,662 of record CM030886.1, read on the forward strand.
GCAACTTCTGTCTTCTTGTCCAACCGAGCGCCAACAAAAAGTGTGTGAAACAAAACTCCACAAGAAACTTGGAATTGGAGAAAGCCAGGAATTGCCCTCTTAAAAGTTTTTTGTGGCGATGCCTATGTTCATGTAGCAGACGAAAGCATGATCAAGTTAGATGATAAAAGGGAGAAACTTATTTTTATTGGTCATGAGATGAGTTCAAAGGCTACAAGCTGTACAATCCAAGCAACAGAAAGACGATCATCAGCCGCAATACAGAAGTTGATGAAGAAAGTGCATGTGATTTTGGCTCCCAAGAAAATAATTTCACCTTCTTCCCTAGTTATGAGGAAGAAAAAATAAGCAATAATAGAGCAACCAAGAGAAGAGCCTACTACACCAGTTGTTATACTGACGATGACCGATGACAGAAATTTACATCCATCTTTCTTGAAAATAAGAAAAGAAGAGCTTACAAAAACTCTTCAAGAGATTTACGAAGTCATCAAAAGACTTGAAAATCTCACTCTTTCTGTTTTTTTTTTTTCCAATAGTGAACCACCGGTGAACTTCTAAGAAGCTACGGAAGAAGAAAAATGGAGAACCACAATAGATTAAGAAATTGAGGCCATAAAAAAGAATGGCACATGAAAACTCACTGCACTTCCAAAAGGTTACAAAGCTATCAGTGTTATGGGTATAGAAGGCAAAGAAAAATGTTAAAGGAGAGATTGAGAAGCACAAAGTAAGACTAGTGACAAAAGGCTACAGCCAGAAAGCAGGCATCGACTATGATGAAGTTTTTGCTTCTGTTGCTCGATTAGAGACCATATGGCTAATCATTTCTTTAGTTGCTCAGAACAAGTAAAAGATTCATTAGACGGATGTGATGCCTATTTTTTTAATTGAGTACTTGAAGAAGAAGTCTACATTGAGCAACCAATGGGATATGTAGTAAATGGACAAGAAGACAAAGTCCTAAAGTTGAAGGGAGCCCTTTACAGGTTGAAACAAGCACCACAAGCGTGGAATAGTCGGATCGACAAGTATTTAGAAGAGAACGGTACAAGAAATATCCATACGAGCACACTTTCTATATTAAGATCAAAGACCAAGATGTCATGATCATTTCTTTGTATGTTGATGATATGATCTTCATAAGGAACAATCTAAACATGTTCTAAGACTTCAAAAGGGCGAAGACAAGAGAATGTGAGATGACCGATACTGGGCTCATAGCATATTATCTTGGCATCAAAGTCAAGCAAAAAGAAGAATACATCTTTATCTTCCAAGAAAGTTATGCGAAGGACACACTGAAAAAATTTAAGATGGATAATTTCAAGCCAATATGTATGCCGATTGAGTGCGGATTAAACTTTCTAATGACGATGAAGCAGAAAAGGTGGATCTGACACTCTTCAAGAGTATTGTTGAAAGTCTGCGTTATTTGACGTTACAAGACTTGATGCTCTCTATGCAACCAGACTTGTGAGTTGTTATATGAAAACTCCAACAACTACTCATTTCAAATCCACCAAGAGAATACTTCGATACCTCAAAGGTACAATCGACTGCCACTTGTTCTATTCAATTTATGCTGATTACAAGCTCGTTTGTTATAGCGATAGTGATTGAGCCGGTAATATTGAGGATACAAAAAGCACAACTGGCTTTGTATTTTTCATGGTAAATATCCCATTCACTTAGTTATTAAAGAAGCAGCCGATTGTTATTCTCTCAACATGCGAAGCTCAGTATGTTGTTGGAACTACATGTACATATTATGAAATTTAGCTAAGGAATTTGTTGAAAGAATTAAGTATGTCCCAAATTGATCCAATGTAGATTTGTGTCGACAACAAGTCAGCAATTGCTTTTACGAAAAATCCAGTTTTCTATTATCCAAGTAAGCACATCGATACTCATTATCACTATATAAGAGAGTGTATTGCTAGCAAAGAAGTGCCACTGAAATACGTGAAGTCTAAAGAACAAATTGTTGACAACTTTATGAAGTCATTAGAGCAAGAAGACTTTATCAGACTGAGAAATTCACTTGGTGTTATAAAACAAGTTTAAAAGGGCGTGGATAACAACATACAGATAACAATAATAATGCAATAACAATTTTGAAGGCCTGGATTATTGCTTCTCTACGATACATCGATAAATGCAATACAAGACATATGCATAAAAACATAGAAGATTTTCTTATACTTCATGACCTCGGCATAAAAGATAAACCTGCGCATAGCCCTTCCATCAATCCGGTTTATTGGAACCCTCTTCCTCTAGGCTGGATCAAAATTAATATTGACGGAGCTGCCAAGGGAACACCCGGGTCACGCAGGATGCGACGGAGTCTTCTGCACTTGCCGAGGTTTCGTTAAGGGCATCTTCTCATCGTATTTATGAATTAAATTTGGTTTTGAAGCGGAATTGACAAGTTTAATTATTGTGATTGAAACGAAAGAAAAATTTAAATGGAGCAACCTTCGGGTGGAATCAGATTCTTAATTTGCAGTGAATGCTTTCAAAGGAAAATCACAAGACTTTCTTTGGACTCTCAGAAACAGATGGTTAAATTCCCTCAGTTTAGCAGCTCAACTTAATATCACGATCTCATACATTTATCGGGAAAGAAACTGTGTTGCGGATAAATTAGGCAAAAAAGCTACAACGCTCAGAGTTGACAACTGGCATTTCAACGCCCCAGAGCATTTATTAAGGCTTATTTACCGTGACCTGGTTCCGATTCCTTTTTACAGGTTTAGGAATATATAGTCTCTCCTGGATCATGTACTCTTTTTCCTCCATTAGATTTTTCCATTAGATTTTCTCTAATAGAGGTTTTAATGAGACTCCATTGTACTCTTTTTCCTCTTTAGATTTTTGTTTATTTTTCCTTGATTGTCTAGATTCTCTTGTATTTTTTTTTCTTTCTTTTTTAATAATATTTGGGTTCTTGTTGGAGTGGTAGTGTTCGGAAGGTCAACCTAATTAGTATGCCGTTCACCCCAAGGCGTGTGTGAACTTCGTTGAGATACGTTCCCAACAAGCTCTCTTTATTAAAAAAAAATAATAATAAATAAATGCACACATCGTTTGTAACACTGTAGATGTATATTAAACATAGATCAAACGTAGTTATATCACGGTTAAACACATGTTTTTCACCTAGTGCATACATGTTTTGCAACATTTAAATACCTAGCTTAATGCAACAACATTTGTAATTTTGTATGCAGATACATCTAGAAGGTGATATTATCCTTGGCGGATAAGGTTGTACGTCAAAATTAATGGCAGTATAATGCACATGGGAATATATATATAATATTAAATATTTATTGCTTTTTCTTTAAATTAATGAATACAGTCAATATATTGGTCGTATGTATGTATATGTATATGGCCGTGCTTGGAATGGATAGTTCATGGAGTGAAAGTTGATAACAAACAAAACTGGAAAAAAGAAGTTTCTTGGTTCAAAAATTCATAGAGTTGAAAAAGTGCGTTAATTATTTCCATTTGTTTCATTCTATTTATTTATCTTATCTGATCCGAATAGCTGACAATATATAAAGCGTACAAACTATGAGACCAATAATAGATGATAGGGTCAACTTACCTTTGCGGTGAAATAAAATGATATGTTCTCTTACGAGAGACAATATGCATTTTATACATCACATGGAGACCCTTATAAAAAAAAGTGTATATATATAATGCCTCGCTAGAACGGCAACAATTATGACCCCCCAATACGTAGTTATCTACTCTTCTGCTTGGACTTTTGTTATAAGAGGTAAATCCCTTTATTTATATAATATATATATATATATGTGTGTGTGTGTCTAAAACCAATGTCTTTACCTAGCTATATAATGATAAATGTAAGTGAACGAAAACCACAACCGCACATACAATTGTGTATATATATATATTCATATGCATACATATATAATACTGTACAAGTTTCAGAGGGATTTTTTTTTTCTTAAATGTAGTCTGAAACTTCATCTGTATCCTACCTAAATGCTGCAGTGCTACTGCTAAGCACTAAGCTAGAAGAAGATATCTTACCCCTACAATCATTAATTGCTTCATTTGTTTAATCTTCGTCCCTTTTGGTTTTGGATCGGGGGTAGTTTAGTCAACAAAAAAAAACACTTATATATATATTTATTGACTAATTCCATACCACCGTGTTTCACTTATAAATATAAAAGAAATATAAAAAATTATTATTACATATTTTAATATTATTACTACATAATTTTTTAATTTTATATTGACGTACATCATTAAAAAAAAGCCATATTTATATATATATTTTCAAGCTTTACCGCTCAAATGATCAGTTAATACTAATCCTATTTGGTTAAGTTTACAGAACAACATCCTCTGATCTCAGAAAGAAAAGAGACAATAGACAAATACAGAAACATTATGGTCGTCTAATTAAATTATTGATATTCTTTAAAATCATTTTTTTTTCTAAAGATGAACCTAAATTAGGAGGTTGTCCTAAATAAGCTAAAAGACGCCTAAACTGCTAGATGTTTACCAGCTATATTGTCCTGCACTATCAGTTTCTCTAATATCACGCCTAATAAATATTAGGGAAAAGATAATCTCAAACGCGACTGACGCGTCTGAAGGATCCTCACCGTCTATCTCGGTGGGATCCGCTGTAGGTGCCACCGAGATGAAAAGTGAGGATCCTTCAGGCGCGTCAGTCGCGTCTGAGGAAATCACAGCTCTAAATATTATAAAGAAAAATAGAAAAGAATTATGTAGGGAAAAAAAATTGAAAACCAAACCAAATTGTTATTTGGTGAAGAATTAGCGTGTGCATTTTCCTAGTCCAAAGGACCTTCCTAGGTCTGTTTAGTAGGAAATTAGATCATGAAAGAGTTGAAAGGATTGGTACATTTAAAAAGATCCATATTGAAGACTGTAAAAGATGTCTTTGAGTTATAAACACAAAAGATTGGCATGTTATCGTTTCAATTATTGTATTGTTTTAGAGGAGGTTTAATAAGAGGGTGTGTGCCAATTTTGCTAGACACGTACTTTAAAAAATTCTTATTCATACTATATATATGTATATATAATTTTATATATATTCTTTTGGTAATGATGTGTTTGAGCCAAAATAATCTTTTTAACGTCTATTAATGTATTCCAGCAAACACAAAAAAAAAAAAAAAAAAAAAACCGTTAACTAATGAATTTTTTTTATCTTTATTTATTTTATTAATCTTTATTCAACTTTTAAGAATGATTCATTTCAGTGGACAATACATTTAATCAAACAATAGATTTGTTGATGTTTCCCTCGATCTGTCTTCTCTCCCTTCATATCTCTCCAAACAAGACACGTAATAATAAATATGAAAAAAAAAAACTTTATATCTCGATACATACACAAACACGCCTCGAGTAACTATCCTTTTCAATTATTAGTACTTTCTGTTTTCTTAGAATTAGTCATTTATGAATTCTTTTGGAATGGATAAACAAATTTAGTCATGCAACATGAAATAATATTAAAACAAGTAATAAGTAGAAAAACAATTGGAAAATCTACATTAATATTAATTCCTTGTACAAACGTGGTTACAAGAGATGTACAAGGCCTTGAGGGCCAAGAAAAAGTCAGTTACATTTTTTTCCCTTCCTTTTCTCGTTCCCTAGTCTTTCTAATCTTAAGAACCCTAAAACCAAGAAATTGCATATATAGGCCGATAATTTTTAATAATACACCCTTAAAACATTTTTGGGAAGGGTGAAAAATACATATTAATATGATTAATATGTCCTAATAATTAAGTATATATACATATATTTATTGCTCTACAGCATGGCCTGCCCCGAAGACTGTTGCTTCCACTCTACCAATTTTTGCAGGAAGTTCATAACCTGTGAAAGGAATAAAGAAAAAGTAATAAATCAACTATGCTTATAAGTTATACGTATGTATTATAGTGTCCATATATAATAATATAAAAAAGACATGCAAAATTAATTGTCGAAAAAAAAAAACAAGAATAAAGAATTTAAAGTACAAAAGGGGTTTCAATTGGGCAATTACCTCAGTCGGTTCCTGCAAAGTGTAAGAGGCATTGGTGTCCTTTGGACTTTTGGACACAAGTATTCCAAAACCTTGATTTCTTTTCCTTAATATCTAAACACAACAAAAAAAGAAAAAAGCTTTAGTCTTTAAAATTTAAGAGAGAGATTAATTATTGTTATTATTTCAAAAGTAGAATATATATATATATTAATTTAGAACATTGGATACCTTGAATGCGTCTTCATCCGTACGGTCATCGCCAATGTAAACAGGGAAAACATCTCTGCAGTTGGCGAAACCTATTCATGAAAAAGATTTAAAATAATAGTTAGTGATTATGAAAAAAAAAATTGTAATAATAAGAATAATTACAGGCACTATTCACTCCTTGTCTTTAGCCCTTGTTTAGAAATAAAGTAAAATAATTATCTTTGGAGATTTACATATATTCCCACAAATCAAAGAAAGGTCTCACAATGGCTTTATAGGGTGTATCATGTGTGCCCAATAATGATGGTTAAAGTACATAGTATAATTAATTAATAACTAAACAAGGATATCGAATAATATTTTGGCACATTAAAAAGGATTAGTACATTAAATAAACCGAGCTAACTCACCAAGTGACTTCAATAGAAACTCAAGGGCTTTCCCTTTGTCCCATTTGATTGTGGGTCGGATTTCCAACACCTGTACATATTATTTACAAAGTACAACACAAAGTTAGACCTCTTTCACTTGTGCCCACACATATATACACACAAATACAACCCTAAATATATAAAAATCAAAATTACAAGATTGACTAGAATAGTTAGCTGCCACGTCATACCTTTCTTCCTTGTGTGAGTTTCAGCTTTGGGTACTCTTTCAGCACAGTTCTCACTTGCTCAGCCACTTCACCCCATTTCTGTGGATTTTATTGTCGATTTAGACCACAACATATATTAACAGACATATCATAATAAAATAAATATAGTACTAGTTTTTTTTTTGTTTGTTAATTTATTTATTTATTATCACCTTTTCATCAACACAACGAAAATGCACAGAGACACAAAATTTGTTGTTCTCAACCTTTGCTCCAACAGTCGATTTAGTTCTCTCAACCAATAGATTATATACCTATGGAAAAAAAAATCGAAGCAAAAAATAAGTTTTATTTTGTACTAATTCGTTGAAAACAAATACATATACAAAGAATCATGGAGAGTAGATATATATTGTTAAGCAAAAACAAACCTCCTCAATCATGGGAAGAAATTCACTGGCCGGCCCTGGTTGGTACAAAATACCTTTTTGGCTACCCTGAAAATCAACCGTTAAATAAAAAGAATTAGAAAAACACAAATTAAGTATGTCATTGAAATCATATATATTTTTATTTTCTAATTTATTTCTTTCACTACTTACTCTTCTGGTTTTGTAGACTTTGGACGGTCCTTTGATGTCCATGCCATGACTACCTGCGTAGTACAGCTCAGCCAGTTGTACGAAGCTATATACCTACAGTCACATACACCACACACAACCAAGTACAAAATTTATTAATTCCAAACAGTTCATTTATTTCTTTACAGAACCAAAACAGTTTATCTACTATCAAATCAAGATTAAAAGAATAAATAAATAAAAAAAAAATTTTGCTACGAGAATAATAAATAATTAAACTAACCTTAGTTAGGCATCTTCCGGTCACTATTGCAGTTGGGAAAAGCTTGGCGAGGCTTTTCACTGTCTCTCTCATCTGTTCATTGGGCGACGAAAAAATTTAAAAAAAAAAAAGAAGAAACAAACCCCACAAAATAAAAGACTGTTCTTATAATAATGCCATTAATTAGACTATATAATATATATCAAAAGAAAAAAAAAACACTAACCGGCTCAGACATGAAGGCTCGGTCAGGATCATCAACGATGGGCGATAAAGTGCCATCGTAATCCAAAAACATTACGATTTGTTTCCCTTTCGAAGCTTCCGTGATCTTCTCAAACATTTTCAGCGCCGATGGGTGGTGAATCTGTAACGTTTTTTGTTTTTTTTTTTTAAGTTTTCGACAAAAAATATATATTCATACATAAAAAGAAATGAATACATATAATAGTTATTATTTGTAGCGAGGACTCACAGTCCAAGAGTTATTGGTGTTAATATTGTTGGTAATGGAGCGAGTGGGCGAAGAGGCTCTCATTGAGTCGACCCATGAGCTGATTCGGTCTTCGGCGACGTTGATTTCTGTGGCGCTCTTCGGCACCACTTTCTTCCTTGGCGCCGCCACCGCTCCGGCGGCGCCGTGTGAGACCGCCACATTCTGGTTTGTCATTTTCTTAGTTATTATTATTATTATTATTTTGTTGAGAGACAGAGTTCTGAAGGCAGTGAAGCTGAGGCTTTGAATGGAAAGGAAGAGAAAAGAAAAGAAATTAAAGAAAGAAATAGTAGAGATTTTCACAGAGAGAGAGAGAGAGAGGGAATTGTATGTAATGGGTGTGAGAGAGACAGAAGGAAAATGGGGTCGGATTTATAGTTGAGGAGAGACGCTAACCGACGAAACTAAAAGAACTCCCAAAAGTAGGACCCTTTTGTTTGGGGGTTACGTGGGACCCCTCTCTCTCTGTCTCTCTCTCCCCTTTCGCCCGTCCCGTCCCTTCCTTATTACCTCTCTCTCTCTCTGTATGAAAATCTAATTTTTTTTTTTTTTGCTCATGGGACCCATCCACGCGAGTCATAAATTAAAAAAAGAATTAAAGAAAATGAAAGGGAATCATTTGAAATGAAAGTAAAAATAAATAGATGAATAATAAATTGGAGAGAGAGTGGAGAGTGGTGGAGACTGTGGACACTGGGCAACCGCCGTCTTCTGTAGGCCGTCACCGCAACAGGTTACGCCACATGGCCCACGCTGCTTGGCCTATTGGCTCTCGGCTTAGTGGGCTTTTGACACGTGTAGTAAAAGGCAGTCACAGTCTCTTAAACCTTGTTCACTGTGCAATGCTGCAACATTTCTCTCTGTCTATTTTATATATAGCCTTAAAAGATAGTGAATAAATATAGGCGAAGATAACGTAACATTTAGTTATTTCTTTTATAATCGACCTAAACTAGTAGAGATAGTTTGGCCATTCCAAAGCCAAGTTTTGGTCAAATAACTTGCCAATTTTGGTAAGAGAGGAAGGAAATGATAATAATAGACCCCCTTTTGTATAACTAGCTGAAGGACCAATTTCACGCCCCTGGTATTGTTCTGTGTTTGAGGGAAAACAAGCAACAAGAACCTACACTACTTTACATTAAGCAACTTTGCGAAAACCAGGAGCTAAGATTTGTTTTTCTTTTATTTTTATTCGTTTCATCTATGTTGTCTCACAAGAGACAGAGAGGGCAGAAAAGAAAAGGTTGTGAAGAGTTCGGTTTTTCCAGTGCATCACTTCTTCATGTTATGAAATTCGCTATATTACTTTGTGCGTTGTGCTAGCTTAACTCTTTGTTGGGTCATTTTGACAAAAAATTTCATCTATTTGACTAAATTATTTTTGTTATTTGAGAAAAAAAAAACTCATTTAGATAACTCACAATAATAATAACATGATCAATTTTGAGTTTGGATAAATCATTTGGATGATTTAACACTATTTTAAATCATTCAAATAATTAATCAAACCATTTACAACCCATCCTATAAGCTATTTGAATATAGTGAAAATAGTTAGTATCTTTTTACAAACAATTTGGATGAGTTCAAAATGATTCATTTTGACTATTTGCCAAAATAAAAATGAATCATACAAATTGTGGGGACAAACAAAGGGTAATTGTTAGCCAACAATTAACAAATAAAAAAAATGATAGTTTAGCATAATATAAAGTATAATATATGAAACATATCTTAAGTGATATTCTTAGTTTTATTATTTTTTGGATTTATACCGTTTGATGTGAATTGTATTCCTCTGCTATACCTAATTAAAAGCTATTATTTATTTGTTAAATATTAGAAAGAGGAATTTTCTGGTGAGGTTTTTTGTGGTGGAAAAAATCAACTTGAATCGTCAGACGTACCTTTGTAGTGGGACTCACATATTTAAAAGATAAATTTGACGATTCAGAATTGTTTCACATAAAAGAAAAACTCACCAAAGAATATCTCATTAGAAATACATATATTTTAAAATGTATTATCAAACAAGTAAATTGGTTAGCTGTGAAAGTCTAATTTGTATGATGGGACCTATCGCACATATCGTGTTAAATTTAATAAGTCAGAGTGATGCTACACAACTAAATACTTTGACCATAACGAATTATCGTAGTTGTGCAGCACATCATTTTGGTCAAGTTATTCTAGCAAAAAATACCAATATTAAGTATTTCTCAAAAAGTAAATAAGATAGCTAACATATAGATGGTTTTGTTAGTGAGGTAGGAAATTCGCCAACCCTAGGAAAAGGAGCTGATTATTTTGGCTATTATTAGGTCAAGAAACCTACTGTACATTTCTATAAATGTCCATATTCCATAACTTTGAAAAAATTATGAATACTTATACTTTAAAGAGGAACAACAATATACTCTAGAAAGAAAAAAAAAAAGCAAAATAATTTTTTTTCTTTCTTTTAGGTATCCATTGATTATATAGTTCAAAGCATACAACAATAGATATTCAGTAGCATCATGCTGGTAAATCAACATAATAAGGTGTTATGAGGCATCCTATTGACGGTGAAGCATGAAAAGAGTTTGATCAGCAATTCCAAAAATTTTCTAGCGGACACATGCAATTGACGGTTTTATTACATTTGCTAATATGTCGATTCCTTATAGTATATAGCCGGTTGTTCTGACGACTTATAGTCTTCCCCTTTGGTTATGTATGAATACCATACTTGAAGCTAGTAGACGAGTTGAAGGAGTTATGGTATGAAGAAGTTATTGTTCGAGACTCTACGTCTTCCAACAACTTCAAGCTACGTGCCACTTTGTTGTGGACCATTAATGATTTTCCTATTCAGAGCAGTTTATCAGAATAGAGTGGATAGGGTTACAAGGCTTGTCAAACATGCAATATAGATGCGAATTGTCACGACCCGCCGTCTCGACCGCGGCCGCGACAGGAGAATACAAACTCATTTTCATACTCTCGTAAACTCTTTTAAAACTCTGAAAGCGAAATTCAGAAATTCTGTGTGTGTGTGTGTGTGTATATATATATATTTTAAATGCGGAAGTCTTTATCAGATATAAAACTTAAAACATAATAAGGTTAATGGCACATAGATGCTGCCATAATATTACAAACGATATTACGAGGAGTCATCGGGATCATGTCCTGGTCTCAAAATATGATACGACCCACACAGAGTCTATTATCTTTATAATATTACATATACAAATCTTAAAGCCCTCGAGATCCCGTCCCGGCATCAAAAACATAAAATCTTTATAATGTAATAAAAGTGCGAAAAATATTGCCACGGGTAATCATCTTCAACGGATACTACGCACACCATCTCCACCAGCTCCTACTCGTCAATCCTCGTTGGTTTCTTACCTACAACACCGAGAACCTATGAGTTGATAAACTCAGTAAGGGCGAACTACTCTACCCTAGATGATATGTATCGCAAGTTCACATATTACAACAAGCACAAAGAGAGAGGTTAGCCGTCCCATACTGACTAACACTCTTTACACAACAATTACATCAATGTTGTCCTATTACCCTTGTGTATTCCCGTGTCTCTCAATTCTCACTTTCTCACAGTCGAGTACTTCGTACTCGATCCACACACTCGAACTGCCTATACAAGGTAGTCGATCTCATTGCACTAAGCACAATTGAATAACACCCCCGGTTCACCTTGCTCTAAGGAGACAACTCGGCTTCACTGGCGAGTTTTTTGCACACAGCTTTGCTCCTCATATCGTCAAGGCCTCGTGATCGATTATGGACCCACCACGCATATTTATAGTCCTTCTCGGAGGAATGTTTCATTAGATTCTCTCCGGACTTAATGTTTTCACACATCAATCATTTCATTATTTAATTAATCGAACTCTATATCTTTATCAAGTCTGGGATCCACTGATGGTCAACGCGATTTCTCTAGCGCGCAGGGCGGGGAGATGGCCTATCTCTCGGCAGTCACACAGACTTCATCTCACACTCAACTGGCCGGCTTTGTATGAGGAATGAGCTCACCTGCAAGGAGCAGGGCTCTCTCTCTCAGAGCCAGGGTTCTCTTCTCTTGGAGCCAAGCGGTACCATCGACTTTTATTTCAATATTTAGATTGTATTCTTCTACCTCTTATTAACTCCTGTCGGAGGATTGTGGCTTATTTCATATTTATGTCCCTCTCGTCTCGTTTACCGAGGAATCGAGACTTTAAATCTGATATACTTTCCCTCATTAGATCACGAAGTAGACGGGGACTTAGTATGTTTGAATCCCCTTGTCAGATCACATAGCATACTGGATTTTTTAAGGAGCCTCTTTAGTTTATGGTTTTAAAGAACCGAATGGACTTCTCTTTCGGCTAATATAGTTTATTCACTACACATCACAAAGATATAGCATTCACATAGCATTTATTCACAAAGTACTAATGCAACCCTATCAATAATTCATACATATATACATTCGGTGCCGTAGGTGCATCGTCACTTACCGTTGTAGGCGTTACGGCGGTTCCGAGGTCTTTTCGGGAACTTGTTCTGAGCTCCGACCACTTTGATCATGTCTCTTTGTCCTTAAACAGAAGACATTGTCTCGTTAGTTTGACTGTCTCGTAAACACGAGATGAACTATCAATTAGTTATCTCTAAGTGCTCGGGTTTCCATCTTAAACTTTCCTAGACGGTTTCTCGTCTTTTGAAATCTTTCTTGTCTTTTGAAATCTTTGGACTATTCAAAGTCCGTTTGAGCTTAGAAAAGTCAAATCTTAACACGATGGGTTTTCTACTGACTTATTTCGATTGGGCCAGTTTAAGTGGCCCACTACTAGATGCAAGGCTTTCTTACACATTTGGCCTTGATACAAATGGGCCTTAACCTCTTCTGAGGCCCAAACGGTAACTTGGGCTTTGGGCTTGAATATGGCTAAAACGGCCTTTATAGCTCCCTTACTGTGAGACCCACTAATGGTTTGGGCTTTTCAACAGAGTGAAGGCCCAAAATGGCACAATTTGGCCCAAATTAAAACAGTTTGGCCAAACAAGCTTTGGGCTTCAAAGACTAAGGCAAGACCCAAAATGGCCTTGATATTTTAAACGTCTTTAAGACAAGACACTTGTCCGTTTTAACATTTTCATAAAATGCTTTTGAACACTAAGCCTAATTAATAAGCTTTCTTTATTTAAAAAGTGTTCATTAAATCCTTTTTCAACTAGGATAGATTTTTCAAAACACTCTTGGGCCCGGTATAGTGGTTTTCACGTACTATAACGTTTCTTAAGAAAAATACTCGGTTTCAAGGAAACCGAGTCTTGTATCATTTTGAAAAAGCCTGTTTAGTTCAATTTGAACAACTATGGTTCTCATCTCACTATGTATGGCCTAGACTAAGTCCATTTAAGTTTCAACACCCGTTTTACATTAGTTTGAGACTTCCTCGAACCTTTGGTTTCGACTAAGTTATGAAAACGTTGTTTCGAGCCTTTAAATTTGACTTATTCTTTTATCGTTCTTCAAATTGCTTAAGGCAGCAAGCTTTACATTTGAAAAGCTTATATGTTTGATTTCAAACCTATCATGATAATAGAAAATAGGGTACACAGTTTCCAATTTGTAAAACATGGTATTTTAGAAACTATTTTCGCGATCTCTCGCGAAACCGTCGTTTTCGGTAAAACGTTAATTTTTAACTTTTTCCAAATCTCATTGTTAACACTAAAACAAGTTGCTTCTATGTTCTAAGGAGATTTTTCACTCCTTTTCGGAACCTTTCATTGAAGCTTTAAATCTCGTGTGAAAACGATTCTCGATCTAAATGCTTTCGAATCGTTTTCACAGGTTTTGACCGAGACACCCGTCTCACAGTGTCTTTTCGGTTTTGATTTTTTTTTTAACATAAAAACTAATTAAAAACAGTAACTTAAACATTCAAACAACAAATAAACAAACCATGATAATTTTCACAGGCTTGGATTCGAATTTTTAGAAGAAATTTACCAAATTTTATCCTTTAAATGGTTTTACTTCGCTCCGTAGGAAATCGTCGTATGCATGGTGATTTTATTAACTTTTTTTCCCCTTTGAACATATGTAAGGAGCCATGCAAACACATCAAGAGACAAACAAAAACTCAAGGGTCACAAAGAACCCGAGCCCTAGACATGCAAGCCAAACAATAAACACAAACATAGCCGAACACGAGTTGAAATATCCGGAAGCTAGCCGATCTAGCTTCCTTAAACACGTGTTCGGCAAACCTAAACCAACAGAGGCTATGCAAACAATTACAACTCAAGCCTATTTTACAACCATGGTTAATCTAAAGGAGGCTTAAGAAATGGAAAGATCCTCACGTCAATCTAGGGTTTAGAGAGTTATACCTAGCTTTTCGGATCTTTGAGCTTTCCTTCGGCGAGCTTCCTTCTTGGCCGAATAGTCACCTTAGATTTGCTCCAAATTACCACGTATAGTTTCCTAACCGTTAAAGTAGATTCGTACAAGATTTTGGTTAGGTTTTGGAGCACAAAACGTGGGGAAAAAGGCTAGCCAAGGCCACGGTTTTATTACCTTGGTGAACTAAAGGGTTCCGAAGCGTTCCTTGCTTCTTCTTCTCCTTGCTTGGCCACTCTCTAACTCTAGCCTTTATTTTCTTTTCTTTTCTTTTCTTTCTTCCTCACTCAAAATTCTCTCTTTTCTCTTTTCTCTCTCTATGCCACGGTTTTTCTCTCAAAATTTTTGCAAAGGAAAAGTAAAAATGGGAGCTTAAGAGTCAAAAAGAACTTTTATACTTGAGAGAGTTTAGAGAGAGTTTCACTTGTGTGTGTCTCTCTCTTGGCCGAAATTTCCCCTCTCCTCTCTTTCAATTATTTTAATCCCTCAATTAAAATAATTGATAAGTCCTATGGTCCATCTTAGCCCTTAATTCTTTACACAAATCAATCATACGGTTGTAGTTTATCAATAGGAAACTTTTCACTTTTCAAGGCCATCATCATTTTGTTGCATTCTCCAAGCAACTTAATGAGTTTTTATTTTCTCTCTCTTCTCCTCAATGGCCGATTATCATTCATGCATATTCTCTAGGATTTTAATCCCAATAATCTCATTTAATTGGTAATTCTAATAATTCTTGGCCATTGATTTAAACTTGGTGGTTAAGGGATTCAAATCCAATGGCTAGGATCTAATATGAGTAATAGACTAAAAACTTTCCATTTCCCTTCTCTTTCTTCAAAAATGGCTACCATGATGGCCCATTATCTTATTGGTTGGGTTAAATGTGCCACCAATGAAAAACTCCTTGGATTTATATCATTGGTTCATCACTTTACACCACGTAAGCCATTAAGGCACTCAACCATTTCTCTCACTTGGGGCCTACGGTTTTCACTTTGATTTTGGGACTAAATTATTTCTTAACATATCAAGCCCACTAACTGGTGTTTAGGGGCGCTTATGGACTGGCCCGAGGGGTCGGGAACCTTTCCCGAGGCCCATTTCTCTCGAAGAGGCCTAAACGCCTCTATTCCGAACCATTGGTCGGAGTTTTTACCTAATTCAGTTGTCTAAGCCGAGACTTAACGAGACTTTCTTATGCCACTAGAAACTTCTAAAATACTGTTTAGAAGTCAAATATCAATTTATAAGTGGTCGTTCCTAGCTCGTTCCCTTTCTCTTACCGTGCTTTACACGGTTTATCTCGACTTTTCAGGTTTAAGCTGTTTTGGCTTCGTTTTAACTCGGAATGGTTTCAAATTTGAAACTTATGATTATAAATCATATTGTACCCTTAAAGACATATTACAACTCAAAAATGGTCATTTTCTAAATTGGCCAATTTTGCAATTTCTCAAAAGTTCAGGGACTCACGGTGCAATTTTGCACTTTTAAGGAGTTGATTTCATAATGAATAGCCACTAAGAATTTAAGAACAAGTATTCCAATTATAAATTGGATAATGCAACAATGGGAGTGATTTCTAATCGCAGGACGAGATATAATTAATTTATTACAGAAACGACTAACTCGTTTGCAGGAAAAGTACCGTACAGGATAACCTCGGGGGCCGGGGTGACACGACTGGTGGTAGAAGTAGAAGCAAAATAGTTTATTTATTTGGTCATAGTTGCTTTTGATAAACCACCCGTATTGAAGAAGCAAAAAATTTAATGATAAACCTTAATAAGCAACTCCATCACTACCGAGAACGATTATAGAAATAATGGACCAAATTTGCTGAATCCAAACAAGAACTCTAGGGAATCATCAACAATATGAGGGATAGAAGCGTAAGCAAGATCCACGTTAGCTGAATTTGTCAAATAATAATGTTTTCTTCAAGTTAGAGTATTAACCGACTCAGTCATTTAAAAATAACTTGGATGTCATGCATATTGAGAAAAGTGTATGCAACAAGGTCTTAGGTACTGTATTGAACATCGAGGGGAAGTCGAAGGGTACATATAAGACTTGATTGGACTTAAAGGACATGAGAACTCGGCCTAAATTGCACATTTACAAAGAAGGCAGTTGATGGTACCAACTACATCCTCATTTCACAGTGACTATTTTGAAAGGCAAAGAGTTTTCAAATTACATCAATTCAGCTTTGTTTCCCAGATGGTTTCGCCGTGAATCGAAGAAAAAATGTTAGTGATTCAGATGACAAGATTTTGAGGCTTAAGTCTCTTCCTTGTCATGTCATGTAACGATTGCTTGCATCAGGATTTAGGCCGTACTTTAGAAAATAGATACATGGGACTATCATCAAGCTATGTAACTAATGTAAAGTACTTTTTGCTCGTACATTGCGAGTTGAACACTTAAATGTGGCACCAGATAGTATAATTATATTATTATATAAAATGGAGTTGATATTTTCACGGTATTTTTTGACATCATGGTCCACTAGGTAATGCATTTGTCGGATGAGGCAATTAAAGAAGGTCTTGTTCAGAATCGATGGATGTATCCTATTGAAATGTACATCGAAGCGCTTAAGAAGTACATTTATAATCATGCTAGACTAGAAGGATCTATATCAGAAGGTTATGTTGTTAACAAAGCTTGAATGTTCGGCTCAATGTACTTTCACAGGCTCGAAACACATTTTAATCGACCTGATTCACCTTTAGGCAACAACACCGATGAAAATAAAGCTCAAGATTTTTTTTTATTCTCTCGCCATTGTCGACTAATTAGGAAATCAACTCTTTTATAGCTTGAAGAGGAGGAACAACACAAGGTAGAATGGTACATATTAAGCAATTATTCAAATATTGATGACTTTAAATAGTAAGTTTAGATTTAAAATATTATATTAAAATTTATAGTTTAAATGGTACTAACATAATTTATAATTATGTAGAGAGCACCTTAAAGAACTAGAAGATGCCAGAACCCACGACATTCAAAAGGTATGCGAACGCTTATTTCCTAATTAGTTCTCAAGATGAATTTGTGCATTGAAGGCTGAGAAAAGCAATGGCGCTTTCCAAAGAGTTGTTTTACTAGGCGTTTTGGTCACTGCAGACAATTCTATCATAAATGGGGTATAATATTTGTGTAAGAGCTAGGATATCAATCGCATGACTCATATTAATTGAGCGTATGTTTGCGGTGTTGGCTTGGAACCTTTTTACAGAGAGCTTGAAGACATTTTAGTGATGTGTATTTAGCTAAGCGTCGCAAGATACTTTTTCATTGTAAATTTCAATGTTGACCTACAAAAGAAGCGTTTTAAGGTTGTATAAAACATCATAAGTGTTTACATGAATGACGAATGGTACAAGAATGATCATTTCGTCTTGTCGCACTCAAGCACAATAATTTTTTATATTTTGTTAATCCTTTAAAGAGCCCTCCTTGGAAGGTAGCCTATTTTTCTGCATACCGACATGTTTGAGATTTTTTCAATAGTGAAGAAAATAATGAATTCATAATTCCGACCATGAAATAGCAATCTATACAGATAATATCACTCCTAACTTCGAATTAGTGGTCGAACTACCTATTACTTGCTGTATGTTTTATCAACAAGAGGATGCCACGTCTTTAGTTGCGGTAGATGGTGAAATAAGTTCTATAATAGAATCTTACGATGAAGATAGAGACGAGGACTTTGAATTTGATGATACAGTTGTTGAGTGCATTAACGATGATGATTATGGGGAATCATAATACGAGCAAGAGGGTGTCTCATTGTCTAATGATACATCAAATGATAACTAGATGATTTACAATTTGATGTAATGGTTTATCGATGTACAACTAAAAATTTGTCTTCTCATTACTTTTGTAGTACTAACATGTATTATTTATTACTTGTAAGCCTTTAGTGATGGCTAATATTATATCTTGTTCACATGGTGGAGATGGAGGCGACAAACAAGGACCAATCCTCACCAACATTGATATTAATATGTCATATTAATATGTAACATTTAAATGTAGGATTTGTAAAGGACTAACACTACCAACATTGATTTTGTTTCTGTTTTGGGAAGTTGATGGACCGGTCAATGCCACAAAACGATGCTATAGCGAACATATTAAAGGGTTGGTTGTTGAGCGTTTCCTCGTGGAAAACCCCAGGAAGAAATTGCCTTATACATTTGACGAGGGCAAAACCTACAATCCAATCAACGACAGCTATACTAATCTAACCAACCACATTAATTCATGTGTGAGGGACCTTATGGATCCATCATTGGCACGTTGGGATTCGAAGCCTAAGGACCTTCGACACGAGGCCTGTTACAGGATAAGGAATGCTTTTGAGATCATCAATGATGCCAAGCACCGGGCCTTATTGGACCGACATGGCCAAGTGATGTTACGAGACTTGAAGAACGACTTGGTCGAGTAGAGAAAATCGATGATCGACGAGGACCGTAATCGCCAATACTACAAACATGTATATAGAAACCAAAGAGCGTTCAGCCCAAATTATTGAAAAATATAAACTCTAATTTTTCTGGATTTGATATGGACAAGTCTAAGAAGCTAATTTGTCTTTGTTGTTGGATTTGATTTTTTTTTTCCTTTGTTGCTTGCCTTAATATGTTTGTTGTTTTTCTGGTTTTTTTTTGTTTTTTTGGTTTTATTTTTGTTTTTGTTTCTTTTTCCTTCGTTTGAACCGTTTTGTTAGGCGATGTTCTTTCGGGTGTTATAACATCCGTAAGGACACCACAGAGAAATGTAAAAAAAATGGCGAGGGAACTTGAGAATGAAAATAAGCAGCGAAAAGTAAATGACACCGAGAATTAATAACACGGTTCGGCAAAGCCTACGCCCGCGGGGCCTCGCCCAGATGGTAGAAAGTGATTCACTAATTCAAAACAAAGTACACTCGGTCTTATACGCTAAGGACTCCCTCCTTACTCTGTCGCCGTCTACTCTATCTTTTCTTCGTGAATTACAACACGAGATTTCCTCTTGTCCGAGCTCTCCTCGCTTTCACAGAAATCTCCCCTTTCTTCAATTCTCTCAACCGTTCTCACAAAATACAAGATAAACTTCATGACGAAAATACAAAATAAGCTCTCTGCAGTATTATCTCTCAAGCTCACATATTATACAATGGACCCATGTAGAGAGTAAAATTCACACACCCAAATCGCTGATTACATCAAAGACACACTCAGAAGGCTTAATATACTCAATGAAGCTCTATAATTCTGCCTCTCACGTTTTTCTCCTCAGCCATAAGTAATATATAGAGCTCAAAAGTGAATGTGTAACTTCCTTTGAGAGAAGACGACGGTTTTCCCTTTTTCCAAACCCAAAAAATAGCTTCATAATGGTCAAATTTGTAGCAAGCAATAAAAGAGTAGTATTCCCTTTTAATATTGGGTAACATCCAGTTTAGATCTGGTCAAAACGAGCTTTTCCGGTTTCTCAAAGTTCGGCTTACAAAAATAGACAGTGTGAAACCTATTGTATCACCCGATCTAACACCTGTCAAGATTTCTTTAAACAAACTTCTAAAACTGCATAGAAAATATTGTCACAATCTGGAAATATATGATCAA
The DNA here is from genome assembly GCA_018132145.1 of Boehmeria nivea var. tenacissima. NCBI lineage: Eukaryota > Viridiplantae > Streptophyta > Magnoliopsida > Rosales > Urticaceae > Boehmeria > Boehmeria nivea. The sequence goes on from CM030886.1 coordinate 3,040,936, forward strand.
TATGTTCTAATGATCTTGCTAAACAAAATGCCAATATAAAACTCTAACATTTCTTTTTAGTTTAGTATTTTTTGTTTTTTCGTTTTGTTCTCTTTCGGAGATGACATTGGTGCCCTAAAAGAACTCATGGAAAATCTCATTTTATCTTGTTAAGTGACCGAAATGTCCTTTGAAAAAGGCCCATGTGCTTCTCACAAGTCAACTTCTATCCAAAATTGATGGGATTTAATGAAATTTAACTAAAATGCAAAGAATTAATGGCCGGGGAGGTAATTTCTAAAAAAAAGGGTAGGGTACCCAAATGCTAATTCGGGCAAACGTCTGGGGTCTCAGGTGCAAAAAGCATTTTACTATAATTTTAGGACATATTTTGTGAAGGAAACGAACATGCATGGACAAACGAGACTTAATTTAAAAGAAAAGGTACAATTGTACGTATATGCATGTCTAATAAATATTTGTGTTCCTGTGTATTATCTAGGAAGGAAAGATTCTTGAAATAAAGTATGAAGTTCATTTTGAGATTTGAATATTCTAAGTATGGATTTAGCGATGGCTTAACCATATCAATTACAAGATATGTAGTTGAGAGAGATGCTGGTATATATTAGAGATATGTCAATAATATGATTAAAAGTATTTCTCATATGCGCACTAATGCGTTGGTTTCTTTAATACGTATTTGGTGGTTATATCTATACTATACACGTAATATAATATACATGTTCACATTAATTATGTTTGGATTGGTTTTAGATCTTTCTTTTACTACTTGTTGTGTCAATACTGGGGGCGTGGAAGTATGAGATGCTCTACAAGCACTAGTTTGGAGTTTTTAAGACATTAATAAATATATAAAGTTATAATATAAGTAAATAAATAAAAGTAATAAGGCAAGTGAAATGCAAGTATACAAGAAACATTTCTTAACAAAAAAGTGAATTCCGTGTTCTTCGCCTAAATCTATGTATCTTTCAATGCTAATTATTTATTAACATATCGTATATTATTGGCTCGAAATAAGCTCTCTTTCTTTATTACCTTTTGCTCCTATGGCAGCCACGTGTATGTAATCAAAATTAGTCTATTCTAGTAATTTTATTTCACTTTAGACAATTATTAGATCCACTAAACTTAATTTCTAGACCATTATTGGAGACTAAATATTCTATAGTAATTTACCAAAATCAATTTTGAAATCTTAAGTTGTGTTCATCACGAATTTTAGAACAACTTTAGCATGTCAGGAAATTAACCACACTAGCTACTTCTTTAATTTTGTGTTTTTTAATGCTTAAATTCAAGTGTGTTAAACCCTTGAGAGTTAATTTGTTTCATTAATTAAAAAATAAATAAAATTGAGTGCGACAAGAAAAAATATTTCACACATAGTCCAAGAATAAACACACAACATCAAAACTAAATATAACAACAATAATCAAAGCTAAATATAATAACAATAATAATAGTAAAGGTAATAATAATAATAACAACAATAGTGTATTTGTATAAGGTTGAAAAGACAAAAGTCATCCGAGTAGAGAAAACTATAACAATAAGTATCTAAAAATAGAGAATAAAATTACAACTAACCGTGATAAGATTATATTTTTCCCGAGATTAATACGACTCAAAAAATGGGTTTTAAGCGCTAAAAACCAAAAGAGTAAAATAAGGAAAAGAGAGATGAGAAAGAAAAAAAAAAAAAAAAACAAACAAACAAAAAAAGAAACTAAAAGAGAGAGAGAGAGAGGCTGACAGCTGTTAGCCCTTGGGTGCGCATTAGTACGCCCTCTGAGTTTTCCTTTTCCCCGAATATATATATATATATATATATATATATATATATAAATATATATTATCGAAAATTTGTTTCGTTTTTGCATTTCAACCCCAATCTAGCTTTTTAGTGTGTTCTCATCGCATTTGAAGTCAATAGAATGCATTTCGTAATATAAATCCCTCAAGTGTAAAACATGAAATGTTGGGAAAAAAAAAAAAAAAACCTTAACTGTTTTAGGAAACGGCTAAATATTCATAAATAAGAGGGAGTTATTTCCTTTTTAATTCATAAACAAGAATATGAAAGTATTGATGTGAATCTCTACAAGAAATGAAAGAAATTACTCTTAGTAAAACTTTTTAAATTAAGACCGCATTAAAAGACAAATATGGAAATAAATTTGAATAAAAATTTGACAAGATAACACTATCCTGGGCAACAAAAGAGAGGGGAATTTAGGCTAAAATGTATTTAGGTTCATTAAAAAAAATAGTCAATCAAGAATCCACTAAGAAAAGAAAATAAATCGATTTACGAAACGGGTTGATTTTGGTCATTAAAGAGACAAATTTTTGGAAATACTTCTTTATTTTCAGCCCAAAAATTTGTGCTTCCCCTCATATAATTAGGGTAACTTTTATCTCTCCTTACTTGTGGTACAATTCTCGCGCAATCCTATCCTAAAAAGAGAAATAATGAAATGAAAGAGAAAGTGAGAGAAACAAGAAAAAAAAATTGACAGAAAAAGGAGACCATGAGGCCGGCTTTTGGAGGGTGTTTCTCAAGGTTTACACTCTAAAAACAAAGGTAAATAAGATCCCTTCATAGTCGAGAATAATCGGGGTTGAAATCGAACTAATTCGGGTTATGTTCGTATAGAAGATCGCATGTTGGAAAGAGTTTTTAGCTAGTGTTCATTATCAGTGTTTGACCACTTACAACGAACACTATGAATTGCTAAAATCGAGATGTAATAAACAAGATAACAGAAAACAAAGAGTGCAGAAATTAAAGTAAATGACACACAAAAATTAATAATGCAGTTTGGCTACGCCTATATCTGTGGGGCCACACCCAGATAAAATAATGGACTCCCTGACTTTTATAAGATTGGGCTCCCTCCTATTTTTTTCTACCGCTACTCCTGTTAACCTAGTAATCTACCATAATGAGATTCCCTCGTCTTACAAATCACACTCGCATGTAATCTCTCACCACTTTACTAAAGAATAATTACAACTATCAACAATAGTAAATACAACTATTGGAACACATAAAAGAATACTCTTTTTTTACTCTTTCAAGATTACCCAAAAGAGTGTTTATTTCTCTTACAACTCGAGACATCAACTCCCGTATATAAACTCATATTAAAATTTTCAGCTGTATCTTACTTCATGTCTGCAACCACATTAAATAGCAAAAGCTCAAGCAAGAGACCATGATGAATTCTTTCAAATAAGACACCATAGCACAACCAATAATACTTGGTCAAATTTAGCATTTGCATCGATTTATTTTTCAAGAATGCTAAGATGTGAATGATGTATAAAAAGAATGCTAAGATGTGAATGATGTATATGACCTTATTTATGATCTCTAGACAAGCGTCGTTGAATTATGATATGATGACATGATGTTAAGTTATGAAATGTCATGATGTATGTCACAATTTAATAAAGTGAAACTTCGGTTTAATGTTGTGTCATACCACCTCAGAAATGTGAGGTTAATGAGATTGGCCCTTGAGTTGACTTAAGGGTAATGTAGGGCGGTCTATATGAAAATATATGTTATGAAGGATCACTGATCACAGAGGACCTGTACAACCTCGTCGTTCACTGGTTCAGCGCGCAATTAGATACACACACTTATTATGATAAGGATCCTCTAGGAGGGATTAATAACAGATCAAATAATCCAAACTAATTTGGTCATGCATTGCATATCATGTTTTGTGAGTTTATATTATATGTCACTAACCTATTTAGCTCAGTTGTTTTTCATCCGTACTGTAGGTAAAAAACCTATGATTTGATGTACTTGGTTTAAAGGCGACGGTGCGATGAGGTGCTGAGGCGAAGGGTTATGGTGACTACTAATTTTCGCATATTAATTATAAGAGTTGTTTTTATTATCATTTATGTTTCATCCTTATTACAAGTCATATGATTATGTTATAATATCAAGTTAAATATATTTTATATTCGTGAACTTATATTGCTTCTATAATCATCAGTTGCAAGTTTATTAAGGTATAAGTATTAAATATAAATTTTAAAAAAAATATTGTCCTTTTTACGATATAAGTATGTCAAATAAGTATGTGATTTAATAGCTCAAAAAGTCGGGTTTTATAAGGATTTTGAGAAATGGTCAGTTAGGTAAATAACCATTTAGGATTTTGTATTTTTAAAAATAGCTACAGTTAAAAAAATTTAGAAACTAACAATAAAAAATTTCTTACACTAGTAAGAAACTTTTCACCATAACAAAATTATTCATAAAACTTGCTGTAATGACTACTTTCTTAAAATTTTGAAACTGTGGCTATTTTTTAAAATTATTTTATAAAAACTGGCTATTTCTTTAAAATTCTCTTTGAGAATGCCCATCTTTTGGCATATTAATAAATCAACCTTACTTTATACTACACTTTTAATTTATGTTTCAAATTTTACATAATAATCTAAGCTTATTTTCTACTACACTTTTAATTTATGCTTCAAATTTTCCACTATAAATATAGACTATAAGGAAAATAAGCATATTACTTCAAGTATAGATTATTAAGTGGCACTTATAGTGACTTTATTTGTAATTTTCCCATACATCAATGATATATACATAGTTAAAATATTTGATATTTTAAGAAATAAAATTAGAGTATTTTTTCCTTTTATATATATATATATAGATGTGTGTGTGTGTGTATTTTAACGTATTGAAGAGAGATAACACAAAATTGATTAAGCTCTCTCTAAAAAGTTCGAGAAAAATTAGTTTTTCTTCTCCCAAACACCCTAAATTCATCGGCCTTAAAGAAAGGAAGCTCTTCTTGATCTGGAATCATGGTTTGGAACACTATAGTATCGGCAATGCTAGGATTCTCTAAGGCCGAAAAGATCGTTTGGAGTGTAATAATGAGCCCAACCTTGGTGGTTTCGAAACACATTGCGTAAAGTTAAGGACACGATCAGACTAGAATTTTCTTGGTAAGATTCTTGATCTTTAGAATTTATTTATGAAATAAATTTTGTGCATAATTGTATGTTTCATTATTTTCTAATGAAATTATGAAAAGATCCTTGTTCAATATGTTCTTAATAGTCTGATTTAAGTGTATAATAGAAAATTTTAAAATACTGTCTTTTTACCTTACATAAGACTATTGCATATTGTTTCAACACCCAAACCTACAATTTGGAGGCTCGATTGAAGGTTTAACACAGAATGTGATTTACAGCTACAAAATCTATAACTTCTGAAAAAAAGTCAAATTGATTCCCTTAAGTATTGATTCTAGAGCAGAGCGGTTCGAACGCTCTAATTTATTAGCATATAAATTAACTTTTTAATTATTATCGATGTTACTTAAGGACAAAATACAGACGGAGTAAAACAGTGATTATACCTTGCTCTAATTGTGACCATTAGAGCAAATTATGGATATTTCATGTAATTATAATGTCAATAGATGGTTTAAATTCTTTGAGTAAATATGTTCTCCAATTTCAAGAGTGTAATTTAAATGTCAAGTGGAGTAAATTTAAAATTAATAAGGTGAAAAATTAAAGATCATTTATTAATGTTGTCCAAATTTTTTGGAGTATAAATTTACGGGTCAATGGACCCTACACCATCTTCGTAAGATCAAGACAAAAACTCTTACATGATTAATTTATTTAATCATTTCTCATATTTTTATTGCATCAAACTATTTATTGGATAATAAAACTAAATAAAATAATTAAAATTTATTATTTGAATTAATGTTTGTGGTGGGACTGCAAATATGGGAATATACTATAGGGAAATAATTTTCTATCCTGAGCCATTTTTTGTGTGAAAAATGAGAAAGAGTTTGATATTTTAATAAATTAAATTATTGGAATATAAATATGAATTGTATTTAGATATTTTTTATGGTTAAAATTAATCTAAATTAGAAGGATATTTTATTTCCAATTAAAATGAGACTAGAAATATCAAATCTTCGATAGACTGGACAAGAAAAAGTTCGGCATTATTAGAAAACGGAAGGTTGAATTTTCTTCAAAACTCTAGAAGTGAAAGTTTGAGGAATGCCCATCTTTTGCCATACTGATAATCTATGCTGCATCTGTGCAGTACTTTTAATTTAATTATGTCCTAAAATTTACACTACTATTATATAGCTGAAACAAAAGAAGCACAATGGGTGTGTCCAACCAAACCAAACTGCTAGTTTTTACTAAAACTAAACCAAACCGATTTATAATTGGTCTGGCAATTTTTCAGAATAAACCAAACTAATTAAACAATCAATAATTAGTTTAGTTTGATTTTGATTGTTTAATTAGTTTGGTTAATAAGTTAAGCTTTTTATTAAATTTAGGCTCACACAAGTAATTGGAAATTTAATAAAATACATTGATACTTAGTTATAAAAAGATAAAATTTGTTAGTGGCAGTAAATGTAATGAAAGATTTAATGAAAAAAATTAAATAAATCAATAAGATATTACAAGAGGGAAAATAAGATAAAATGTCATTGATTTATTACGTGATTTGTATTTCTTATTACCTTTAATATGTTTTTTGTCAAAAAAAGTCTTTATAAATCTTAATATTTATTTGAAATTATATTAAAAATTATTTATAATTTATAATATTTGTATATATTGAAGTTGGTTTGGTTTGGTTTGATTTTTTAATAAAGTCAAACATGAACTAAACCAAACCAATTGCAATTTGAATAATCTCAAATTAAACCAAACTAATAATAATCGATTTAAAATTGGTATGATTTGGTTTAAATTGGTTTAGTTAGTTTGGCTTGGTCTCATCGATTTTTTAAACATCCCTGTTGACATTACTAGGGGCATAGATTATTAAGTTGAACTAAGAATGTTCTTATTTTGGAATTCCCCCACTCTAGAATGAGTAATTAATGGCCGGTCTCGCTAGGGTAAAAGTGAGAATATTTTGTTGGGTCTATTTGATGTTTGACAATTTTATTTAATCCATATTTTTAGGAAATAATCGTCATTGCTAAAAATTAAGAAATTAACAACTAATCTAAAAAAAATGACTATTTTCTTAATTTATAAAAACATGTACTATTTTAATAAAATTATATTAAAATAATAGCTATTTACTCAGTATTCTATATTTTGTTTCCCAATTTCAACGAATTGTTTAATCAAGCGGAGCCTAAGTTTCCTTGTCCAATAAATATGTTAATTCTATTAATGAGAGAAAAATCTATTCCACCATCTCAAGCAAAAAATCATCAATTATAGTGAAGAGAAGAAAAAGTTTATTTTCCAACTGTAAGAAAATAAGAGAGAGCTCACACTGATAAATTCGTTTCAAGCATTTTCTCTATCTCTATTTTAGTAGTCTTGAAATGTACAATGCCCTGTTAGTAAATTTTGTCTGGTTGCTTTACTATTGGTTTAAATCTCAATCCCTTGCAGTAATTATTTATGGTAAATATTGTGATTATAAATTTATAATATATGTAACGTAATTTAATTATATTATTGAATTGTACACGATTAGAGTATTGTTGGACATATCAATGCTTTGACCAACTTTTTTAATACAATTTTATATATGTCATATTATTATTGATGAATGTTCATTATTTAATTAGAAAGATTTGATATTCAATCAATCAAAATATGACATTTTAATTACCAAATAAGTTAGTTTAAAAAAAAATACCAAATAAGTTGGTATTAAAAAGTTTGTATATATGCCTAGCATTATTTAATTAATATATGTATTTGTTAAATTCAAAATTGTTTTGAACTTATTAGGTTTGAAATTGTATGAAATCTTGAAAGATTTAAGATTCCCTGTTCAAGATAAGGTGATTTAAATGTTTTTTAAGCTTATGACAAAGGTCCATGGAAAATTAATTCCATGCAGTACGAGGTGAATATTTTGCTTTTTAGCTTTGCATGCATTATTGGAACCAAATGGAATAGCTTTGAATTTTGTGGGTGTGTGATATGATATTGTATTGATCATCAGCTTCTGATTCCGTCATTCACATGGCTTGCGCATTGAATGATGTCAACAGGAGTATGTAATGCATATGATTCTTGACCATAGACATATAATATTTATATTTATATATTCGTTCTTTACAAGTTATTCTGTACTTTCTCTCAACTTTTAACATTCATGGAAGCTCGAATAGTTCTTTCACGTGCTATGGCTCGCCATGGTACTCCGTGAGTTGTATTAGACGACAATTATGTGTAATTTGTTTTCAATATAGCGTTAAAAAAAAAAACTAGTATAATAATAATTTGTTTTCTTTTGCAAACATTTCTCTAACAAATATCTCTCTTTTTCACTTATTTTTCCTTTCATTTATAGTCAGTTCTCTTACTATTCTCTTGCATGATCAGAGAGTAATTTGTTCAGTTGTAGTTTATTTTTCCAAATAATTACCTTATTGTGAGAACCTAAACAAAAGTCGCAAAGCTCTCTTTATGAAGCCTCATAAAAAGATTTAGATGGCCCTTGCATAATGCATTCAATTTGGACAATCACATTTTCATAACTCTCTCGCTTGAATACATGTTATCCAAGAAAATACCTTCTCAAAACCTTAGTAAAATAAACAAATAAGAAAAAAAATCTTGATCAAGATCCACTTGCGTTTAATGGGTGGGCATCTTCAGGCCGATCTACAAATACCTAGAGAGAATCGGAGTACATGAACTCCATTTAAAGGTTCACATTCTCATGCCATTTTTCCTTATCATAATCATTCATTGCATCCTTAAGTGTATTATTCACATATTTTGGGTTTTTGAGAGCTCTGTGTTTATGTATTATGTTGTAAAGTTTATATACTCTTGTGAGGTGTTTTTCAAAGTGTCTTGACATTGTGAGTTCGAGTGTAAACGGAGAATTATATTAAAAAATTTACTAATTTAATTTTTCAAGTTTATTGGAGCTTGAATTCACGAGTCCATAGTCTCCGTTCTGTCTCAATAAATCGAACTAGAATTCTTATTAAATTTTAAATAGTTAATTATTTTATTTTCTAGCAAATATTAATATTTGTGTTTTGGACCACAAATAGAAAAAATATCACAAGGGGATCTCTTCTTGTGATGATGCCATTTTGAGGTCATTTTAGAGATAGATTTTATTATCTTGTAATTTGATTATTAAATTTAAAAATTGATAATTGAATTAAATATAATATAATTATAATATATATTGAAAAGTTAAATATATAATTGGTTTTATGAGAATTAGTAGATAATTACAAATTTAATAAGATATGAGATATTTTATTTTTATTTAAATCTTAATTAATTTACGATTTGAAAAATTAAATCCTTACTGGAACAATGATAAGCGAATTTTAGGGAAAAAAAAAGAGAGAGAGAATGAGAAATATTATGTTATCTAGTTTGTAAGTATATTTAGATATACTAAATAACATAGGAGAATACGAATTTATTTTTGAGAAAAATAAATCTCCTATTTTTCTATACATGGCCGACCACTTAAGGAAGAAAAAAAGGAAAGGAATACGTTCCCAAATCCTTGTTCTTGCTTATTATAATTATTAGATAATCATTTGATTAAATATTATTTTTTTTAATATTTAAAAGGGTTATTTTCTGTTTTTGAAATTGAAAAAATTCCTAATCCTAGTGGTTGCCGAATTTATGCCCTAGAAATTGCCTATAGGGTCAGTTAAGCAATTAGTCATTTTAAAGGTAAAGTTTGAAGGATTTAGCTACAGTTTCACGAAAGTAGGGATTTAGCGATAACATGTAATATTTTTTGTAACATGTAACATATATATGTGTAAGAAATGTAACATTAAATGTAACGTTATCCAGTTAAGACAAATGCTAGAATTGAACAGTTAAGATTTTCCATCCAAACGAAAATAAAATACCTGACTCACACTATGATGCACAGAAGAAGTTGCGGGGTCTAGTTCTCGGTTACCAGTCAATCCATGTTTGCAAATATGATTGTGTGTTATTTTGGAAAGAGAATGAAGATTTTCAACGTTGTCCTGTATGTAAGATGAGTCGATGCGTAGAAAGAACCGGGAAAGGAAAACACATTCCGTATAAAGTACTTTGTTACTTTCCACTGAATGATCGTCTCCGTAGATTGTATAATTCAAAGCATACCGCGAAAGATATGCCACGCATTAGCGTGGTAGATCAACAGAAGATAGTGTTATGCGATATCCTGTTGATGGTGAAGCTTGGAAAGAGTTGGATAGACGATTCTCTACATTTGCAGCAGACGCACACAATGTTAGACTTGGTCTCGCGGCTGACGGTTTTAATCCGTTTGCTATTATGGCAATCCTATACAGTATGTGGATGGTTGTTCTAACGACTTATAATCTTTCTCCCAGGTTATGTATGAAAGAGCTGTACTTAATGTTGACGTTGTTGATTCCGGGCCCGTCATCACCTGGCAAAGACATAGATGTGTTCATTTGTCCTTTGGTAGATGAGTTGAAAGAGTTATGGTTAGAAGGGATTGTGGTTCGAGACGCCTATAATGGTAACAATTTCAAATTACGAGCTGCTTTATTGTGGACTATTAATGATTTTCTTGCGAGGAGCACTTTATCGGGATGGAGTGGCCAGGATTACAAAGCTTGCCCAACATATAATGTAGATACGCCTAGCGTCAGAAGCAGGAGCAAAACAGTTTATGTTGGTCATAGACGTTGGCTTTCGATAAATCATCCTTATCGCATGAGCAAAAAATTCAACGACAAACCGGAGAAAGCCACTGCGCCACGAACATGGACAACTACAGAAATACTTGAGCAACTTCGGCGAATCCCAAGAAGAACTCCCGGGAAACATCAACATTAAGGAGGACAAAAGCGTAAATGTGATCCAATTGAATTGAATTGGTCTAAGAAGAGTATTTTCTTCGAGTTAGAGTATTGGCCACATCAGTCATTTAAACATAAATTGGATGTGATGCGTATAGAAAAAAATATGAGAGCCTCTTGTGTACCGTTTTGAACCTCAAGAGAAAGACCAAAGATACAGATGAGGCTCGTCTAGTCTTAAAGGACAAAGAAATTCGACCAGAGTTGCACCTTTACAAAGAAGTCGATCGATGGTATAAACCACATGCTCAATTCGCATTGACTGTCCAAGAGCGCAAAGAGTTTGCAAACAACATCGAGTCCGTTCGTTTCCCAGATGGTTTTGCAGTGAATTTAAGGAAGAATGTAAACGATTCTGATGGAAATATATCGGGATTGAAGTCACATGATTGTCATATCATGATGCAGCAATTGCTTGCGCCCGGTATTATGAAGTACTTAAGAAAAGAGGAACGAGAAACCATCATTGATCTTTGTAATTTTTTCTAATTATTTTGTGCTCGTACACTGGGTGTTGACGATTTGAAGGCGGCACAAGAACACATAATTTCAATATTATGTAAAATGAAGTTGATATTTCCACCATTATTTTTTGGCATAATGGTACACTTGGTATTGCATTTGCCGGAGGAAGCGATAAATGAAGGTCATGTTCAAAATCGTTTGATGTATCCGATTGAAAGATACATCGGGGCCCTTAAGAAGTATGTTCGTAACCGGGTAAGACCAGAAGGATCTGTAGTAAAGTTTATATCGTTAGCGAAGCTCTAACGTTCTGTTCAATGTACATTCACAGTCTTGAAACACGATTTAATCGATCTGATTGGCATATGAGAGACAACGTTGAGGATAATGAACATTGGGAATTCTTTGCATTCTCTCATCGTTCTTGACTAATTGAAAATTTACCCCTTTACAACTTGAGAACGAGGAAAGACAGAAGGCAGAATGGTATATTTTAAATAATTGTTCAGAGATTGACGACTTTAAATAATTAAGTGAATTTTAACACATTCTTTATTTATCGTATCCTGTCTAATTTAAACATACAAACTTATTTTGTCTTCGTCCAGAGAGCACCTTAAAGAATTAGAAAATTCTGGAATTGTCGATATTCAAAAGGCACATGAACATAACTTTTTGACTTGGTTCTCAAGATGGATTTGTGGGATGAAAAGTAGCAACCCAAGAATAGTTTCCGACAAGTTGTTTTCATAGGCGTCTGGGTCACTATCAACAGTTTTTTCATATACGACATGTGTTGTAAACGGGGTCAAATATGTGTGCAAGAGCCGGGATGTGAATCGCAAGACACAGAATAGTGGAGTGTATGTTTCTGGTATAGACGCAGAACCTTTTTACGGCGAGCTTGAAGAAATTATAGTGATGCAATATTTGGAAAGATGTCAAGAGGTATTGTTTCATTGCAAATGGTTTGATACTGACCCTAGAAAAAAATGGCTAAAGTTTGTGCAGAACATTACAAGTGTTTACGTGAACGCGAAATGGTGCAAGAATGAACCTTTCGTCTTGTGCACTCAAGCGCAACAAGTTTTTTATACCGAAGATCTCTTAAATGGCCCTTCTTGGAACGTAGCTCATTTGTCTGCACACCGTCATGTTTGGGATTTACCCGAAATCGAAAAAAAACAATGATTTGCTTAATCCGAATTCTACAACTCCTGCCCCTCCTAACTTCAAATTGGTGGTCGAACTTCAAAATATTGAGTCTATATCTTATCAAAGAGAAGATGCTCCATCAACGACTGTGGTAGATAATTAAATAATATCTATACTAGAAACTAATGAAAAAGGTATAGACGAGTACCTTGAAGTAGATGATACGGTCGTTGAGTACATTGACGATGAAGATTCTGATGATCTAGACGACGAACCGGGCGACGTCTCTTTGGATGTTTCGGAATCAGATGATGAGTAGATGGTTTGTTATAAGATGTAGTGATTTAGAACCAGATGTAAAAGTAAAAGTATTATTTTGTTGTTATTAATTTAAAGAATATAATATAAGTTCTTTAATTATGTTCAAATCTTTCGTGTTATGGCTGATATTATATCTTGTCTGCATGGAGGAGATGAAGGTACTGAGGATCCACGCCAGCCGCGTGAAAATAGAACGTAATGCGAGGAAGGTAAATATTGTATATTCACTGTATACTCATATTCTTTTTGTTTGTTTTATAGTTAGTGGACCTTCCGATACCACCAAACGGCGTCATCGCGGATGCAATAGGGGCTTGGATGTCGAGCGATTCATTATAGAGAATCTAGGAAAGAAGTTGTCTGTTACCTTCAATGAGGGTGACATGTACAAGCCTATCAGTGATACATACGCCAACTTCAACGACCACATTGGCTCGTGTGTTAGGATCTTATGGATCCATCACTCCCACGATAGGATTTGTAGTGCAAGAACTTGCGAGAACAGGTTTGGCATAAGACACGCAATGCTTTTGAGATTGTGGATGATGCTGAGCATCAGGCATCCGTCGATCGGCAGGCACAAAAAGTGTTATCATTTTGGGACAAATGTTTGGTATGGATACATTCAGATGAATATAATGTATCTTCATTTATTTAATGAGCATTAAATCTTGATGATACATTTTAAGTTTAAGTTATCTAACACAATTATATTTTGGTTTAGAAAATGTCTGAGAGAAATTCACGCAAATGGGGTGAGGTGCAGATAGTTAGTCAGCACGGATCGAAGTCAACTTCGATCTGAAAAGGTTCGCAGTAAAGTTGATTATATTTGTTTTATTAAATTAATATATTTATAAAAATATTTTTATTTGAAATTTTTCCTTGTATTTTATAGAGGGACGCAGCTGGACATATTCAGAGTCTGATCGATTGTTTTCGCAATCGACAATTGACTCCGAAAGAGTGGAACAGTTAGTGAGCTAGGGAGTTCATGTATAATAACTTTATTACTATATTATATTAATAAATATTTAATTAAGAAATATCTTATATTTTCTTATGAATTTGCTCTTTTGTAATATATAAGAGAAGATGGTGGACTCACAGACATAGTGGACTCTGAATCCTACAATGAACATCACAGATGACGACATTATCATACAGACGCTCCCAATATGATGTAACCACGCCACCGACATCGGTCCTACGCTTCCAAAGAGACTGACAAGGAATGCTAGTCGCTCTACAGATTCAGCTGATATCCCCTCTACATCGACTCCAAGACAGCAACCAACGTTCCCACCTGAGCTTCAAGCAAGCTTGGTTTTGTAGGCTCACTGAGGGCATCGAACCAAGTCATGGTCGACGAGCTTCAGAGGATTAATCTAAACTTCCAGGCTCCGACCGTCACCTTATCTCCTTTTATCTACTTATTATCTATTAATGAAATTTCTATTTCGTATTAATTATTATTATAAATTAATAATTATTAAATGCAAAATGATTTGGAAAGATAATTATAAATTTTTAATAAAAAAATGTGAAAATTATAAATTAAATTAATATTTCTTAAAAAAAAAAACCAGTTATCGGCGACGACAGCTCCCAAAATTATCATCGCTAATGGCCCTCTCGTCATCACTTCCGACGACTTTTGGGCGATGACATGTCATCACCGATATTGGCGACGACATATGTCGTCGCCAAAAAGCTTGAGCGACGAACCTTCGGCGACGACTTTTTGACCTATGACGACGACATTAGCCTTGTTTCGTATAGTGTAAGATGACTTCTAAAAATAGAAATGCAAATGCCCATCCTAATATTTGGTTCTATTTCTAAAGTTATTTGGTAATTTTCTCACTTTTAGATTCAATCTCTAAGACTCGATGATGGTATTGAATTAGGTTCTAGAATATGTTATTGTTATACTGTGAGTTTTGCTTTTATTATGGTGATTTCAGTAAGTTTAAAAGTTTTGTTACTGAATAGAGTTCTGTGTTAGAATTGTTTCATTAGAAGGCTTTGGTCAGTATGTTTGAAAAATAGGGAAAACTGTATCGGATTTTTAGCTCAAAATAACAATAAAAATGAAAATCTTTTGAGAAATAAGTTAAGCAAATAAACTCTCATAACTATATGAATTTTACTCTTTTCTTATGGTTTACTCATTGAGATTGGGTCTTCGACACACAAGTGTTTTATAGACCAATAATGTATTAAAAGTGGATTTCTTATACTCATCTTATTAGAAAGTTTCTTAGTATGACTATGAGGTCAATAATTTATACTCTTGTTCTCGTGTCAGAACAGAATTGTCACTGAGTGAGAGAGGAAGGCCGTGAGGACTAAAGCAAGGAGCTCACGACCTCATGTAAGTGGGTTTTGATTTCAAAATAATTAGGCTTAATTTTTTTTTCCATCACTATACGCAAATTTAGGTTCGAGCAAATGTTTTTAATATTTAGTTTTGGCGAGCTATATGGTATTGGATTGATATCAATATTGTTCATTCGAGAATGATATATGCATGTGCTGAATTTTGGTAGCTGTCTCGTATTGCGCATTGGGATTTACACCCATAAGTACAAAATTGTTCTAGCTTTATGATACTTCACATATAGTTTGTATTTGCCAGTTTAATATTATGACATATTCGTTGATGCTCATTAACATATGATATTGTGTAATGATTTCTTGGTCCACAAGAGAGGCATTATCCTAGTTTTGACTTTAGTAACGATACTGTGGATCGGCTATTTATCATTGGTTTTGTTTATTTCTAAGTATGAGATCACAAGAATTTAGGATTTTATCTTTGACGTGTTTAAATATAAAAGTATGAGATTATTGCTTATAGTATGTCATGTCTAAGCATATATATATGTGTTTGCTTATCCTAGACCGAACCACAGATGTTAAATTGCCATGTACACCGATGCAGATATTATGTAATCAAATGAGTTGATGTGTTTTGAAATAGAAGGGGCATCATAAGTTCAGAACGGTTCGTAAGGCGGCCTAGCCAATCAATGGACCTTTTGACGTTCCGAAACGGAACAAAGCCCATTCGTTATGGGGCATACCATTATTAAAAAATGGAAAACAAGGTGGCCTAACCCACAAGGAGGTATAGTAACCTCAAAACAACATGCAAGAGCTTGCAACCAGCAGGAAGAGGGCATACAAGAGTTCTAGAACGGCCTGAAAGAAAGCCTAGTCACAAGAGAGCACACTAGAGTTTTTGAATAGTCTCGAAAGAGGAATGGCCTGTATGGATACCCATTTCAAAATGATGCACAATATAGTTTCAGAACTGGCATAAAAGAGGCCCAGCCTACGAAGGGCATACTAGTTTTTTGAGATGGCTAAGAAGTAGGTCAACTCCAAAAGAGGGACATATTAGAATTTCAGAGCAGCCTAGAAAGAGACCGAGAATGAGAAAATGGTGTACTAGAATTCTCAAACAACATGGAAGGAGGGTGCATCCTGAAAAGGGGCACACTAAAGTTTTGAAATAGCGTAGAGGTAGGTGTATCCTGGAAATGGGCACACAAGAGTTTCAGAACGACGTACAAGGAGGCCTATCTCGCAAAGACACACTAGAGTTATAGAACGTCCTCAAAGATGGCTCAGTATGAAAAGGGCACACTAAATTTTTAGAGATAGCCTTGAATGAGACCTAGCTCGCAAAGGTGTACACTCAGGTTCTAGGACAAATTGAGAGGATTATCGTTTCAATACCTTCATGAACTTCTCAACGAATCCTAAGGGAGATTAGGTATGAAACCTTCGTAGACTATGACCAAGTTTGGGAATGGTCGAAGGGATCGAAATGGTAAAAGAGCTATTTGACTAGATAAGATTTTGAATTTACGAGATAATCTTAAACGTAGTCCAGTAAACAAGGGAAGTCTTATAACAAAGATAATAAAGCATTCAAAGCATCTTATAGTTGGGCCAAGTGGCATTTGAGGACAAAGCGAAAGTCCTCAAGTTGTACGTAAACGATGTGTCAACAACAAAAATAAAGTACCTTTTTTCTAGTATAATATAATTATTCACTTATTGATTTTTAGCTCATAGTTATTCTCGTGTTGTACATGGATCCTATCTCGAGTTAGTTATCCAACCACTGGCCATGGTTTTGAAGAGTCGAAAGTTTTAAAAACCTCCGCATTTAGTCTTCTTGTATTTTTTATTCATTTAGGAAAGTAAATTCATATTATTAATACACATTAGGAGATAGTGCAACATCATCATCTAATTCTCTCTAGGGTTTGGATCTTCCTCAAAACCCTTGCCGTCGTTGCTGCCTTTAATCACCGGTTTCCATCTGTATGGCTATCGAAATCTCGTCAACTCCCATTTCCTCCGCCCTAAATTCTCAACCAACCGATCTTCCTCACCGTCCTCCATGTCCAATTGATCTCTCGACCATTCCTTTAAAGCCTACGTACGCAAGTATGGTGACTAACTCTTCTGTTGAGTTCCACCCCAATTCGGGTTGCCTTTACAAATATAGGGTCATTATCTGCGTCAAGATTTTGACGCATCTATATATCAAAGAGGGTTCAGATGTGCCAAGCATCTCTCATTGGAAGACTTACCTTGCTTCTGGGGACAACTCTTGGAAATTCATTGATTTGTACAACCGGCTGCAAGATTATGGAAACCGACAGGTAAATGGCGTATGATATCGTTGGGCAAAGGTTTCTATAATTTCAATTTCAATTTGCCTGAGAACAAAGAACGTATGGTCAATAGGACATATACGGCTTCAACAGTGGAGCCCCGATTTCAACCCTTATAGCTAGAAGCCGACCAACTCCCAGGTTTGGATTTGTATTTATGATCTTCTTTAGGAATACCTGGTACTAGTAGAAAACATGGATTTCAGGAGTGATATAGACCAGCGGCCTTATCCGCAAGTGATATATCACTCACGAATAAGTTCTGATGACTTATCGCGAGTGAGAATTCAGTCGCGGATAAGTCGCTGACCCTTATCCTCGAGTGATAGATCAGTCGCGAAGAGTTGGATAATACTTATCCAGGAGTGATATATGTTTCCCAACAGGACAGCTAACTGAACAAAAAACTTCCAAGGAATTCTTTCTTTTGTCTTTCAATAAATCAACTATTTTATGCATTGAAAATTTAGATTGAATCACACGTAATTATTGAGAAGAAAATGTCATAGCCTCTTGGACAATGTACCATTCTGCAATCGAACCTCCGCGTCTTTCCTTCCTACGGACATATTTTTTTAATTGTCCTAAATATCGAACAATTAGATACATCCATCTAGAATGAATTGGACCTCCTAAGATTACCTAATGCGGAAGATGAACACACAAATGAACCATTATTGTGAAAAAAGCCGTAGGAAATATGCGCTTAAGTTTACATAAAATTAGGACAACCCTTTCTTCCAATGCATGGAAATCTTTAACTTCCAATGTGCAGTGAGGTTCTGAAAAATTGTGCCAACTCCAGCAATGTGTCTCGTATTTTCTTTGTAAGAAAACGACGAACTGCAATTGGAAGTATGCATTGTAGCAAAATATGACAATCTTGTGATTTAAGACCAAAAATTTTTCCTTGTTCTTCGATAAAATTTCTGCTCAAGTCTGAAGCGAAGCCATCCGAAAAATGCACTGATTTAAGAAAATGACAGAATATTCTTATCTCTTTCTGACTCAGTGCATATGCTGTCGGTGGTTTCGAACATCGACCATTGGTTTCGATCAAGTGAAGCTCCCGTCGAATCTTCGTATCTTGTAAGTCTAATCTTGCTTTGTCGGTATCCTACATACGACAATTGTCCCTCAAACGAACATAAGTTGTATCTTCCTTGCAGGTAGGACCTGCTTTATACCCGCTGGTACTCCAGCCAGATAAGTAACCGTATGCAAGAAAGTCATTAACTGTCTACATAAGAGCGGCACACATGTTGAATCTTTCTTTCGACACACAATCGTATGTCTCCATTCCCATGTCCCACAACATCTTCAATTCATTGATCAACGGACAAAGATAAACATTGATGTCTCTTCCTGGCGAATCTGGTCCCGAAATCAACAAACTCATCATAAAAGATTCTTCCATCATACTCCTCCACAGGGGCATGTTATAGGGTATTAACAACACCGGCCATATACTATACGAAAAGCTTATAGTTCCAAATAGGTTTAAATCATCACTCGCTAACCCGAGTTGAACATTTCTCAGTTCTTTCGTGAATTCAGGGAACGTTGCGTCAAATTAAGACCACGCCTCTCCATCACTTGATTGTCTCATAATACCACCATTCTTCAACTTATTCATGTCATGACATCTCATCTCTTTAGTTGTATGTCTCGATTTGCAGAGCCTTTTCAATCTACTAGCAACGAGAAAATAACGTAAAACTTTCTTCACAATCTTCTTCCTATCTGAAGTCCTCTTTTCAATCCAACGACTACTTTCGCAAATGGGACACAACTGCATATATTTTTTCTCTTTCCACAATAGTGCACAATTATTTTCACAAGCGTGGATGGACTCGTACCTCAAATCAAGCAAACGCATATATTTTTTTTCCTCGTAATGATTTTTTAGAAAATTTACAGATTTGAATGCTTCATTTAACAACTGCAACATCATATCAATTGTCATGTTTGTCATCTTACATGATACTTTCACATGCATCATCCTCAAAATTGAAAAATCTTCACATCTTGGAAACAACGGCTTCTCCATATCGATGAATAGTTGCTCAACGTCAGGATTATTATGTCAACTACTACGATCGGCACTTTCATCATCATTACGTTCTTCAT
Source organism: Boehmeria nivea var. tenacissima (assembly GCA_018132145.1). Lineage (NCBI taxonomy): Eukaryota > Viridiplantae > Streptophyta > Magnoliopsida > Rosales > Urticaceae > Boehmeria > Boehmeria nivea. The sequence goes on from CM030886.1 coordinate 3,060,602, forward strand.
TGTCTGAAGTTGGAAAATCATCATAAAGTAACTCATCAATATCATCGTTATTCGGTTTGCCACCACTTTCAATTTTATTCCATATCTTCAAAACCCGAAAGTATTTCACCGTGATTTACCCAAACATTATACAATTGATCGAAACCAAATTGAACGATATGATGAAATATTATTTTAGTTGGTTAAGTATTCGCATTCAAACAGTTGATACACGGACATGATGCTCTCCCTTCATCGTCAGCATAGGACTTCGAGATTTTTAAATACGCCTTCGCTACTTCCACATAATGTTTGCTTAATCTATTTGTTAACTTAGTCCAACTCTTATCCATGGTTACTCTGTAGAATTAATAAAAATTTAATCAACGAACTAATCTAATTTTCATGCTCAAATTAATTATATAATTTTTAAAAAATTTTAGAATAATTTATTTAATTTTTAATAACTTTTAGTAATTTATTTAATTTTTAGAATAATTTATTTAATTTTTAGTAATTTATTTAATTTTAAAAATAATTTATTTTAGTTTTAGTAATTTACTTTATTTTTAGAATAATTTATTTAATTTTAGAAATTTTAAGATGTTAATTGACTTTCTATAATATTTTTATTTAATTATGTAATTATTATCTAATATGTTATTAATTAAATTTAATTTTTATATATTTTGACATTATTTAACTAAACATATTGTAAACATCTAACTAACAATAATAATTAACAAAAAATAAAATAAAACAATTAAATAATAAAAACATTTAAAATAAATAAATAGTTGTAAAATAAATTTACCGGCGAGTGAAACAACGGACAGCGGCGGAGCTTTGGGGACAGCGGGGCCACAGCGGCATAGAGACTGAGGGGACACGGCCGCAGCAGGGGCACGGCCTCACGGCGATAATGGGAGAGCGGCGGAGCGGCGTCGGCGTAGGCTCGGGAGAGCGGCGGCGTGGGATCGTTAGCAGCTCGGGGGAGTGGCGTCGGCATGCGCGATCCAGGGGCTCGGGAGTACGGAGGATCAGGTGCACGGGGGCGTGACAGCGGGGGACGCTTGGGCTCGGATGCGCGACGGCGAGGGATCAAGGGAGAGAGATAGAGAGAACAGAGGGATTAAGGGAGAGAGATAGAGAGAAAAAGACGGGAAAAAAGGAAGTTATATGTAATGCAGTTCTAAAGGCTCTTTCGAGACTGAAAATTCACTCGCGGATACACCTTCCGCAAGTGAAATTTCAATCGCGGAAAAGTAAAGTTATTATACTATCTCGGCTAATAAGCTGCCTCGGGATTCGATCACGATAGTTTTGACATTATCCGCGACTAAAATTTTGACTCGCGAAAAGTGTATCCGTGAGTGAATTTTCATTTGCAAAGTGTAATGTGAAAGTTGAAAAGATTGCGTCTTTTCCATTAACAGAGGTTACCCGCGATTGAAATATCACTCACTGATAGCACTTTCCGCGAGTCAATATTCAGCCGTGGAAAATGTTAGGGTTGGCGGGAAATTTTGGTGCCGGAAATTATAAATCAACGAGTTTTTTTTTGGGCCATAACATATCTATGACTTATTTGTCAGTCACAAATCAGTCGCGGATAATTGCCGCTAAATCGCGAGAATTTTTCCCACTATCTGAGAGTGACAAATCAGACGCGGATAATTGCCACCAATAGGCGCGAATTTTCTCCTCCATTTTTTAACTATCTGCGTCTGATTTTTTTATTATAAATCATTCGTGGATAGTTATACAAAATTTCTCGGTTTCAGAATCCTTTTTGCGACTGATTATTTCTAAAATCGGTCGCGGAAAGTCATTTTCCACGACTGATTCTATTTGTCGCAAATAGGTGCACTCGCGAATGCACCTGTTTCCAGTAGTGTTGGATGCCAGCATCCTCTTGAATATGGCGCGTGGCATCAGCGTGCCACTGAATATAGACCAAACTACTATCGATGGTAAATTTGACCACTTTGATCGTGTGCTCGTGGATGTCGATCCCTCACTGGCATTTGAACATATACCGTAATTTTGCAAAAACTGCTCTGCAGTCGGCCACTCTCTTGCTAATTGCAAGAAAAACCCCAGCATTAAGAACTCAAAAATTTGGCAAGAAAAGAATCATGGAACTTGAAATAATTCAAAGTCAGATCAACCCTAACCATTGCAACCTCCCGCAAACATTGTTATTAACAGCAGGAAACCCTTTGCATAAGCCGCTAAGTCCAGCTCGTCAAAAGAAGGTCCACCAATATTCAGGATCATACCATCCCAGCAAGGAACAGTGATGCTTTGATCCCCTCGGAACTTCACCCAAAGGTTAACTCTTTCTCCTATCCATTTAAACCTACTGCCTTGGCCACGGTTCCGGTCTCTGATCCTATTATCTCAGACTACTCATCTCAACTTCCAATGGTCAAGGAATCATACTCAACTAACTTCAATCTCAGTGTTGACCTTCCCTTCAATAATCTCTAAGACTCGATGGTCACCACTATCCAGCCATCGGAAATACCTATTCATGAAGCCCGCCTACTCATTTGAAACACTTAGGCTAACTTAGCTGAGACAGAAAGGCAGGCCCCGAAAAACACATCCCAAAAGACATCAAAGACTTTAAGACCTCTGAGCACGCGCGCTTGGAGGGGATGTGATGTTTCTAACACATCTCGAAGAAAATCTTATTTTGGAATATTAGGGGTATCGCTAACAAGGACTTAAGAAATACTTTGTTCGATTTCAATCGTCAGTTGTTTAGCCAAACACATGGTGAATGAAACTCTTAGTTTTCTATTTGAGGGAGGGTGTGTTAAAAATTTGGATTCTAGTAAAAAATTCTCTTCGAACTCCTATTTTCTTTTCCAATTCTAACCAAGAAATCACTCTAGAGGTTGGAAATTTAATATCTAGCTTCAGAATATCTTTCATTTACGCTAACGTAATTGTTTATACTAGGACGCATCTTTGGAACATAATTCCTTCTATAGCGCCGTCCAACAAACCCTGGCTTCTCATTGGATGATTTAATGCTGTCCTCGAAGCTCATGAAAGAATACGTGGTAGACTTTCTAATTCTACATCTTGTGCAAAATTTGCCAATATGATCACCGATAACTCCATAAATGACATCCCCGTCAAAGGATCTTTTTTGACTTGGCCATGTGTTTCTTCGAGAGGGTTTATTGAATGCAAACTCGACAGAGCCCTTTGCAACTCTGACAGGCATGACTTTTGGAGCTCTATAAGTTGCCACTTTTTTCCTCGCCATTGCTCTATTATAGATGATTCAGATGAAAATTGCTACAGACGGATTTGTCAGCTCGAGCTAAACTCTTTCAAGAAAAGCGAGAGTGCATTGGCTTAAGGAGGGAGACCGCAACTCTACATCTTTCCATAAACATGTTTGTAAAAAGAAGAAGTATAATAATTGTATCGACCCGACTTTTCGGACTGTTATTTGACTTAATAACTTACTTTATATAGGTAGAAATAAAATCGTAATATTTTGTTTAACATACTTCATAAAAGACATAATAATACTTAAGAATAATGACATAATTAATTTCATAAATAAACGACTTATTCAACATGAATGTCATGAACTTAATAACATTGTCATAAAATAAATTAACTAAAATAAATATGAAATCAACAAAAAGCTTTAATTTCAGAATTTATTTTGTGGCTTTCCATAACCCGCCTCTCTCGCCTTGCAGCGCTGTAGAACAACACAGCATCACACTATAGGTTACTACCTATAGTACAAAGGAAAAATGTGTGAGCTTAAAAGCTTAGTGATACAATTATTTTCTCACAAAAAGTCTATGCAATGCATGGCATTTTAATCTTTATTATTCGTTCATTCATCATCTATCTTTATATTGCTTCCTAGAGGATCCTCATCATGGCATACGTACCTCGTGGAGCGCGCTTGACTAATAGTCGGCGATGACATACAAGGTTCTCGATGACTAAGGCCAAAACATCTTGAACATAACATGAAATCGTTTTCTTAATACCCTTGGATCGACACAAGGAGAATAGACGTTACGACAGAGTTTTTAACATTTAGTTATCACTTAATTATAAGAGTGACATGCTTCAAGAATATTTAACTTGAATAACTTTAAAATCATGTATATAACTTGTAAAGGCAATATATGATAAACTTTGAGCTATCACACAAACATTCAATCATAATATGCTTCATAAACAAACATCACATAAACTTTCATAACATGATTTTATTTTGAACTACTTCGTTCTGCAGTGAGATTGTACTCACCTTAAATGGAGAGTTCGTTATAGACAGTAGCTTCTAGGTATTTAAGGAAATATTTCATCCTTATTTCAAACCATCATCGAAGCGCTAAAGGTCCGATTGAAATCTCAACTTTCAAAATGATGCGTTTTTCTAACTTACTCACGGTTTTGTTTAAACCATTCATGTAGCGTCTTTTCTTTTTAAACCTCTTTCTTTTCTTTACAAAAACACATTAAGAACAGTAGACTAAAGTATTAAAAGAGATCTTAATGTTCTACATAAATTTGCTTAAGAGCATTAAAGCTCAAGTTCTTAAACTTTACCAAAGTCTAAAAACATACTTATCGTAAACTTAAGATTTTGATCGGGCATTTACCGTACGAAATTCTTTTTCACATTTCTCTTTTCTAATCCCTAAAACACTTTGAGGGAAGAGGCTATTGGAGCCTAAATTCATTTTATAATTTCATTTCAAAGTGTTCAAATAGTTTAAGAACTCAATGTGGTCGGATTTTACATTTAGCTCACTTTTATAAAAAAATTTCTCTACCGTTGTCACGACGGTTCGTTAAAAACCATAAAAAGCATGCAAGAAGATAAATGGAATCTAAAAGTGAGCACGGTCGTGGTTCACACTCACGAGCGCGAGAAACCGCCATGAAAGCTTAGAGAAAATCCGCCTAGCCTTATAGATCTTAGGTTCGGATTTTCTATAACGTAAGCAAGCTAAAGAACACTAATTATTGCAACACATAATCATCAACAAAATACATCCCCAAGACTTAACCAAAGAAAGCTATACTCAAAGTTAATTAAGATCTCACAAGGGTTTTAAGAGATGTACCTAAGTTCAATGGCTTTGAGCTTTGTTCTTTCTCTTCTAGCTAGGCCGGCTTCCTCTAGGATTTTTCTTGTAAAAATCCTTCTTGGTGACCTTTAACACTTGAGGGCAGAGGTTAAAGCAAAGGTTTAGAGGTGTTTTAAAGAAACTAAAACCATAGGAAAAACTAGCTAAGTTACCTTAGGTTTGGGCTTGGAAAAATGGCTTGAACTTGCAGGCTTTTTCTTCTTCCTTTCCTTGAGAAAATCCACCCCCCTCTCTCTCTCTATTTCTCTTGGAGTTTTTCTTTCCTCTACTCTCTAACCCTAAGCACAGTTTTCCTCTCTATTTGGCTAAGCAAAATGAAAAAAATGAGAGCTTGTGGTCTTAGCATCCCTTTTATAGGCAATTGAGAAGCTTGTTGAGTAAGCTTACTTAACCAAGCTAGTCTCTCTCTCTCTCCTCTTCAAATCCAACAATGGCTAGTTAATTTTCCTCTAAATTTATTCAAAAACATCAATTCTTATTTGATCTAATATGGGCTGCATAATTTTTGGCCATTGATTTCAGTTGGTATCTCATCTAAGGGCTAGGATGGAGCAAGAGTAACTTTTTATGCTTCAACTTTTGTCATACTTGTCAAAAGCTCCTCAAACTTGACCAACACCTTCCCACAATCCCTTTCGCATCAAATAACAACTCAAAGATGACTAAGGGCTGGTGAAATTCGGATTCATTCTCAAATATTACACCATTTTACTTAATTTATGCTATTAGTGCTTGAAATATAAGTATTAGTGAAAATCAATTTCTCACTTAGTGTGGCCCACGGTTTTACACTAATAAATTGGGAAAATTATTTCTCCTCATCAATTACCAGTAGAATAATTTTGATCTACTGTTATGGGGCTGATTGCTCTCAAAAAAATTCCCGAGGAACCTGTTTTCACGGTAACGGTGACTAAACCGCTATTTTCCTGACTTACCGTAATCGACATTTCTTATTCTTGAATTCGATTATCCCGAGACTTTAAGAGACTCTTATTTGTTTCTAATAACCTCTAAAAATATAATTAGAAGTTAGGTTTATCTCTTTGTGGTCGTTTTTGAGCTCCATCACGATTTTTCCGTTCTTTACGGTAAAACCTTATTTTTACCGAAATCTTCTCGTTTTGGCTTCGTTTTAGCTCAGAATGACTCCAAACTTTATTCTAAGTCCTATTATGTGATTTTAAGTCATTTTTCTAGCCTAAAAAAATGTTATGACTGTCGAGGGTCATTTTTCTAAAAATTAGGCCAAAATGTAATTTTCTAAAAGTTCATGGGGGGGTGGGCTATTGTGCAACTTTTACAAATTAAGCCGAACTTTGCTTTTGTGACCATTATTATAATAAACTTATTTCTTAATGGATAAAATAAGTAATGAAAGTGAAATTTCATATTTCATTCGAAGATTCGAGATGACATTCACAAAAATATCGAAGTTTACAAAATACAATTCATTCTTCGAGAATTTTATCACGGCATAGAGTCAGTAGGGTAACCCCGGGGTCGGGGGTTACATCTCTGACTTGTTTAGGAATTGGATTCATAATATCCTTGGCTCTGCAAAGAAATCTATTCTCATCAATGGTTACCCAAAGGGCTTTTTCACTTGCTCTAGGGGGGTTAGACGGGGCGACTCTCTCTCTCTCCTTCTCTGTTTGATGTTGCAAAAGATTTTCTTAGCTGATACCGCTCTGCCCTATGTTCAACTGGAGCTCTTGACCGTATGAAGGCGGGGAGGAACGTCAACATCCCGTCACACTTGTTGTACGGTAATGACGTGCTTTTATTTTGTAGAGCTACCTGTAAAAATGTGGAAACTTTGAAATACGCTTTTGACCTTTATGGGAGACTTTTGAGTCAATTAGTCAACCTAAAAAAATCAATAATTTATTTTGGGAAACGTGTCTCGTGTAGATTTTGTGAGTCTATCAGGTCTTCATAGGGCCTTCGCAGAGGATTTCTTCCTTTTACATATTTGGGAGTACCTCTTTTTAAAGGGAAAAGAAAAAAATAAAATAAAAGTATCTTCTCCCCTTGGGTGACCGTATCAAAGCCAAACTATGATTAACTCGATATAACTGATATAATCATGTATCTAATTAGTGTGCAAAGCTCTTTCTATGGTAGGCAGGTTAACTCTGATTAAATAAGTTATCTCGAGAGCCTTTACACACTCGTTTTTTATCTACAACTTGCCTAGTTCTATCCTTAAGGATATTAACAAGTGTATCGAGAATTTTCTCTGGTCTGGTTCTACACAGGGGCGGAAACTCATTACTATTACTTGGAGTGATGTATGCAAAAGCATTTCCAACGGCGGCCTTGGTTTCAAGGAAGAATCTTTAGCAAATAAAACTTTTCTAAAGAAGTCGGCATGGGACTTTTTAAGCAACTGCAACTGGGTATCTAGCTTCGCTAAAAATCATTTTCTAAAAGACGATTGACTCCCTAAAAAATTTTGTTCAGGCTCTTCTATTTAGTCAGCCTTAAGCATGCCCACTCTGAATTACTTGAAGAAACTCGCTGGCTCCCAAGGAAAAATTATTCTATTGACTTTTGGCAATCTAACTGGCTTAGCTCTCCTATCGCCAAGCTCTTACTTGTTCCGGATATCTTAGTGGCACATCTCTCTGAAAAAGTTTTGGAATATTGGAATAACAAATGGGTGTTTCCTCACGAATTTATTTATAATTTTCCTGCCATATCTCGATAGATTTCAGAATTTATTCTTGGCCCTCTAAATTTCGATAAGCTAATTTGGACTCATTCGACAGATGATGAGGTTACAAACAAAGAAAACTTTTATAATTACTCAGGCTCAAGCCCGTCCCACCATTGGAATTGTCTTCTCTAGAGAATGTTTATTTCTCCGAGGAGATCTCTCCAGATTTGAAAAAGCCTTCATAACAGATTAACTACCGAAGATAATATGAGGAAAAGAGTTTTCTCTTTAGCTAGTAGATGCTATCTTTGTTTGGAAGTTTAAGAGAGCATATACCACATTTTTGTCTAATGTAGTTTCAGCAAAGTTCTCTGGAATTTTCTTGCTGGAATTTTCAGTAAAGGTTTGATTTTCAAGACTCCTTCCAGACCTTTTTCTCAAAGGCTATGAAATTTAAATTCAGTTTGCAGATTTTTTTTTTCTTTGGCATGCTGGCTTTTTCGTAGTTGTGTGATGTTTGTGGAACTGTAGAAATAAAAAAATATTTGAGGATATAAAGCCGAACATCTACTCTTCTAAAGCATGGATTTGCTCTTCCAAGAAAGATGTAAATTATTATCACTGGGCTGCCTATAACTCGCAGGATGACTTTCTTGTCCTACATAACATTGGCGTCCCTAGTAACCATTCAAGTTGCCCCTCTTTTATTAAAGTTTCTTGGAATCTTCCTCCCGGTTCGCTTAAGGTTAACATTGATGGCTCAGCCAAAGGAGCCCCTGGTCTCTCAAGTTGTGACGGTATTTTCAGAAATTGCAGAGGTTTTATTAAGGGATGCTTGGTAATTCATCTTGGGATTTCTTTTGTGTTCGAAGCAGAGATTACTAGCTTCATTCTGGCTATAGAGACCGCACATAAATTTAACTGGCTGAATCTCTAGGTAGAAACAGATTTGGCTTTTCTTGGCTATTTCAAACTAACTCGTCGCAGGTTCCATGGAAAATTAGAAATAGATGGAACAACGCTGTTCTGTGGTTGAAACTTCTCAATATTAGGATTTCTCACATTTATCGTGATGGTAACTGCGTCGCGGACAAGCTGGCTTCTCTCGCAACCACGCTGGGTAACTCTCTTTGGCGATTTTCAACTCTGGAGACCATTCAGCGCTTAATCTATAGGGATATGACCGCTTTGCCTTTCTATAAGTTTAGGAATTCGTAGCCCTCCTGGATCATACACTCTTTTTCCTCTAATGAATTTTACCATTGAGTTTTTTTCATTATAGGTTTTAACGAGCTCCTATTGCACTCTGGGTAGATCCATAATAGAGGTTTTTATTTAATTATTAGTCATTTTGTTTCGTTTTTGTCTTCGGTTGCCCTTCTGGGTTGATCTACTCTTTAAAATTTTGTTTTTTTTTTCTATTTCATAATATTCGTGTATTATTATAGTGGAGGGTCGAAGGGACGATCAACTTAGTTGGGAAGCCTATAGATCCTTAGGCGTCTGCCAATTTTGTTGGGATGCGTTCCTATTTCGGTATAACTTTATTCAAAAATAAAAATTTATATTATTATTTCACTCAGCATTTAGACTCCTTGTAAACAAAAGTTTTTTATTTTTATTTTTTTTTTCAGATTTATGCATTTGGTATAAACTAATTTTATGTTTAGTCTAATTAAATGATACATAGCTTATGGATTTTGCGACTCGAGTTTGGTCATTATACTAATCAATGATTAGTTACAATAATTTATAATTTAGCACCTAGCTACTATTTATAATTTAGCACCTAACTAATTTCTACCAGCTATCATTCCTTAGTATTACCACTTGGGAAAAAATCATCACACACCCACAAACACCAAACAAATACGTAGCAAAAACACAAAATATTAAAAATAGAGAAGTCACACAATTTAAGTGGTTTGACATTTTATCTACATCTGCTGTATATAGATCTCAATTGCACTAATAATTAGAAGGGGTTACATACTAAAACTCGGAATTCTCCCACTAACCCAAATGCCCAGTTTCACTCAATTGTCTATCTATATTACACAATCACACAAACATTTCTTCTCACATACACCTCGGCAATTAGAGCTTAGTTAACCATACTCACAGCTACGTACTTCTCTCTTCACAAAGCACACATTCACACATTGCACACGCAAATCATTGTTGTACTAATGTTATTTCATAATGAACTCATTTGTCACGGCTGCCTCTAAACACTACCACCATTAAATCTCCTCTTTCTTTTTTTTTTCCCATATTCGTGCACACGCAAAGCGCGCTGCCACCCTTTTTATTTTTCTTTAAATACAATGGTTGCACACACACTTATTATATATATATATATATATATATATATATATATCCACTTCCTTTTGGCCACCTCTCATCGATACCCTTCTTTTCACCATTTTGGGTAGGCATCGCCACTACGCAATCAATCGAAATAAAAGAGTGTTGAGTTCAAACTCTCATCAAACTTGATGCGACAAACTTAGTTCATCTTCTAATATATGCCTCGATCTTCTTGTCTTCAACATCTTCCTCGATTAAGTAGCTTGTGATTGCAACATCGGTCTTCTCCACTGCCTTTTTACTCTTCTTGCTTCGCCCTGTACTATTATTGCGGTCACTCACATTGACCCATTTCTTCTCATTATAGTGAAATTTCTCACGCATTGGCTCCTCATTCACAACTCCAACTATAATAGGTTCCCCAATTAACATGAAGAGATTCTTCACTTTCTCACCCTTTATAAGTGTCGAAGGACCTCGGACAATGCTCATAGTGGAAACATCACAACCCAAAATGTCAAGTAGTCCCAAAAAAATCAACCATTTTGTCAATCTCGGGACGTGCCTAATGTTCACCAATATTCTCACGACACCATGAAACATCTTCATCTTCATCTTCATAGTACCGATTCCAACAACTCCAGACGCAGATTCATTACCAATCATAACTGTACTAGCATCGCATGCTCTATAGGCGTCAAAATACTTTCTCTCCGGGTACATATGAAATGAACAACCCGAGTCCAAAATTCACACATCAGAAACTTTATCATCAGTTATCACAAAACACACATCATCTTCAATCATCACTAAACTATCATCAACTAAATTAGCCGACTCTGACTTCTTTTGGACCTCTTCTTTTCTTTTCTCCTCAAGATATTTCGTTAACTCTTCGCAATCTCTTCTTTTATGCCCTTCGTATGGCAATAATAACACTCCACATTACTCCATCCTTGCGGCTGAGAATGATTGTCCCTCTTATCATTATACCTTCCTCTTAACATGCTCTTAACACGTTCTGACGACGACTTCACTGCTAACATTTGATCACCGTGAGACAAACTCAGCCCCTTCATATTTTCCATCTCAAAAAGCGCGGTTGACACCTCATCCACCATCAACTTTGTCTTTCAAACCAAAAGTCTTGGTACCAACGTCTCACAAGATCTCAGTAATAAGGACAACAAAATAATCGCTTGATCCTCGGCTTTTATCTCGACCTCCATACTTAACAACTGAGTGATGTATTTATTAAATTAATTTATATGATTCCTAACATCACTTCCTTCACTCATCATTAGACCATACAATTGCTTCTTCAAAATTAGTCTATTTGTTTAGGAATTGGACATATAATCTTCTCTAACTTTGCCCACAAAGTAGATGGGGAGTTCTAATTCAAAATACTATATTTAATTTCAGGTGCCAAACTCAAGTGAATAGTGCTTACTGCTTTCACTTTAATTTCTTTCCATTCATTAGCCGCCATGCCCTCAGGCTTCTTTCCTTACGATGCCTTTAGGAGCCCTTGTTGCACCAACACATCTTTAATGTTGCTTTGCCAGACGCTGAAGTTCATCTTCTCGTTAAATCATTAGATATCAAACTTCAATCCAAACATCTTTATTTATGTTCCCACAATCTCCACAACCAGAGCTCTTACACCACTTGTTGGGAAAAAATCATCATACACGCACAAATACCAAACACAAAACGCAGCAGAAACATAAAACTATAAAAATAGATAATACACACAATTTAAGTGGTTCGGCGAATTACCTACGTCACTGTAGATAGACTTCAATATCACTAATAATTGACAAAGATTACACACTCGAACTCTTAAATCACTCAGCAATAAATACCCAATTACAATCAATTATCTTGTCTCTCACACAAAATTAAACAAACATTACTTCTCACAAACTCACACCTCGGCAATTAGCACTTAATAGCACCACACTAGCAGCCACTTCTCTCTTCACAAAGCACACATTCACACACTGCACACTCAAATCATTGCCTCACTAATGTTATTTCACAATGAACTGATACATCACGGTTGCCCCTTAAACACTACGTCCATTAAATCTTTTTTTTTTTTTTTCATTTGTGCACACACAGAACATATATATTTTTTAGAAGAAACTACATGGTAGTTCAAATTAGAACAACAAATTAAACTCTATGAAAAAAAGTACAAGTATTATCACAGTAATTCATTGTGCTTAGGTGGCATATTTTATTAGACGTATATACCCCTCAGTGGATCGGTTTTTGATCAACTCGGATTTGTATTTGTTTTTTTTTTAATTACAATTTAGATGATTTTAAAACTGTTTGGTCAAACCCCTTTTTAATAGGGCTGAATAAATCAAATCATGATATTAATTACATAATTATTCGACTTAGCAAAAAAATTCTATAAATATTCATTAATATTATAATACGTGCAGTTTTAAGTAACCCAATTTGTACACATATTCAAATTTTAATATTCTAATATAATAGATCCCTAAATGTTACGTATATTCAATTTTGAATATCAAATTTCTACATTTTCACTTCTAATACCAAGCAATCAAATATTTTCAAATACTCAAAATTTGAATATTCACTGAGGATGCGGAGGTTGTTATTTACTTATATAAAGATACGTATTTTAAATTTCAAATTACTTACAAATTAATTATAGCACAAAAAATAATCAATCCCCTTATTTATAGGGATGACCAAATCAAATCAAGTTGTTAATACCATATATTCGAATATTAATTATCATATTATTTGTAAATAAATATAGCAAAAAAATAAAAATAAAAACGTATTCAGTGTGTATAGACGTATGAATTTTCAAGCAATATACATATTCAAATTTGAATATTTTTGTAACTTTCAAATGCCGCAATACGTGCGAAGTATTTATGGAGATATATACACCTAATTCAATCTGCATTATTAGCTGTCATTTAATAACGTATTTCAGTATTTCTATATGCATGAATTGTCAAAGCAATATACATATTCAAATTTGAATTTTTTTGTAACTTTCAAATACCACAATTCGTGGGAAGTATTTTTCCAGATGTATACACTTAATTCAATTTGTGTTATTAGCTGTAATTTAATGTTAGCTCAAATAAAAAAGGAAAGAAATCGATTTCGGGTCTCCCAATTGGGTTTGTGATAATCCATTTTAATTATTATTTTTTCATAAACTAACAAAATATCCAAAAAAACCTAAAAAATGCATAACCATTTTTACAATATTAAATTTGTAATATAATATTGAAAGAATCAAAAGAAAATATCATATTGAACTAATCATTTGGACTCACATTGGTATTGATACGAATAAGACATATTTTTCATGTTTGTTGATGACGACCTTATTTGTCTACAATTGGTTTAGAGTTCGATGGGTTGAAACTAACCCGAACCAAAAGCGAATTGTAGAAAAAAACTACGATTTGTGCAATTTTGTGCAATCGCGAGATGATATTCGGACTATGAGTTTTCTGGTTGGTTTGTGCAATTTTGGGGGTGGGATTTTGCGATTTCCGTTCAATTTAAGGGTGCGATGGATTTCTGCGGCTTAGAGATGAGTTAATAGAATTTGCATCATCTAATTCATTAACCTGCACCATGAAACAAGTTATTACGAATTCAACTGTTATAGCATCTTCTCATTATAGTTTCACATATATTTTAGATTGTTACCTCCGTTGGAGGATCAACATGCCCAATATCTTCGGTTGCAGGCGTTTTTATTTTATGTGTATCCTAACATCGAAACAAACACTTCAAATTTATACTATGATATTCAAATATGAATATTACATTTAAAAAAAAATCAAGACCAGATTGAACATACGTTAAAAGAATTATACTATGATAATCAATTTGGAATATTATATTTGAAATCGAATATTATGTCTCTAGATTTCTTAATTACCACACGACATTTTTGCGGTTGCAGGGCCCGACATTTTGCGGAGACGGGGGTCGCGTTTGTGGAGGCATGGGAGGCTGGTGGCGGAGGAGACGAGAGGGCCGACGTTGGAGAGGCGGGAAATGGAAATGGAGAGGCAGGGGACAGCGATTTTGCAGAGGCGGAGGCTGGCGTTTCTATGGAGGCCAGACGAGGCGGAGAACTGCATTTTTGTAGAGGTCAAAGGAGTCGCGGACCGGCGTTTGCGCGGAGCTAATTGGTGGATCCGGGTTATTAGTGAAGGCGGCGACCAGCGATTTTCAAGGAGGGAGAGGAAGTGAGACGGCGGAGGAATTTTTGGGGTTATTAGTTTATAATTTTTTTTTGAAACATACCTGGTGAGATTATATAAGTTTATTTCAAAAAATTTTGAAATAGCGTATTTCATTCCGAAAATTAGGATTGAGACGTGATTTTTTTTTATGTCAATGTGGATCCGGGGTTTTTTAGGTGGTTAGGGGTATTATTGGTACTATCAAGTAATGTTTGAACTGATTTAAAATATGTTGCAGATCTTGAATTAATATGTAATTTCTAGTGCTATCTTGAATCTCCAAGTCCACCACCACATCAAAAACAATTGAAGAAATTACATAATCATTCAAATCATAGAAACATATTACACTCAATGACAAATCTGTAAGTATTATCATAATAATTAATTAAGCTTCGGTTATGTTTTTTATTGGACTATAATACCTCTAATGTATTGATTTGGATCACCTGATCACCATTTGTGTTTGGATCACCTAACCAGATCTCTTTTTTTTATTATTAATTATCTTTTCTGTATTTAATGTTATAATTTTTCCCCCTTGATTATAGAATTGAACAAATCAAAACCAAAGCTGTGAATTCCAATTCACGTATAATTGCATTCTAATTTTTTCACATATTCAAATTTTAATATTCAAATATAATAGATTCCGTAATATTTGGAGATTTTTAATTAATTATAGATAAAAAAAATAATACTTAGTTTTAATTTCAATTCAATTTACTCACATATTCAAATTTTAATATTCTTTAATTGTCGCTAAAAAAATGCTCAGTTAGCTACTTGAATCAAATTTAATCACATATTCAAAATTTATTATTCAAATATGATATTATATATATATATATTCGTATATACCAAACTGTCACTTTTTTTTTATTTTCAATATGATATTTTATTTTGAATTTGAACTAAGATATTTCATTTTGAATATATCATAAAAGAAATACGTTATTCAATTTTGAATATGATATTTCATTGTCAATTTTTTAAAAT
Organism: Boehmeria nivea var. tenacissima; assembly: GCA_018132145.1. Lineage (NCBI taxonomy): Eukaryota > Viridiplantae > Streptophyta > Magnoliopsida > Rosales > Urticaceae > Boehmeria > Boehmeria nivea. The sequence continues at coordinate 3,075,967 of CM030886.1, forward strand.
TCCGGTAAGATATGGGTTTATTTCAAAAAAAATTTGAAATCCCCTAAACCCGTTCCGAAAATTAGGATTTAGCAACAAAAAAAATTACGAAAATAAGTCAATTTTTTTAAATATTTCAATGTGGATCCAGTTTTTAAATGGTAAAATAATTAGATTAAATTTATTTAATATATGTTGTAAATAGTGAATTTATATTCACTCATATTTTGAACAAGTATGTAAATAACCGAAAACTATTTGTGTCAAAAGCCCAACATTAATTTCCTTAACAGATATGTACAATCATGTTTGGTTTGCTCTCAACTTAGATTCACATTTTAGTACTCTTGATAAGGTAATCACTTTTTTATACACTTTTTTAATTTTTTTTTACGTAAAGGCATTTCTTCTCTTGGTAATCACTTTTTTATATACTTTTTTTCTTTTTTTTTTTCCTTTTTTAATCGTAAAGGCATTTCTTCTCTTTCAAATCCTAGTTCAATGATCAGTACAATCAAATAGCAATTTATTTTATAATTTAAATACAAAATTAACTTTTTAAATTCAAATCAACATGAGCTAAATTTTATTTTAATTTAAACGGCTCATCAAACAACGCCTAAATAAAGATAGTTGTACGAATTGTTGAAAATAAATAAATAACACCATGTTGGGAGATAACACAATGTTAATTTAAATTAATATATAGTTTTCTGAATCATTTTGATATTGTTTTTAGTCGTTTATCAAATTTGTTCAATAATATCCGGTCTATGCCCTCTCTTCCTTGGTGATCCGAATTAGAAATATATTAAAGCACAAGGGACATTGAAGGAATTTAATAGTAGTGAATCAAGGAATAAATTCACATTCAAAAAATTTATATTTGATAGCACTTTATACTATACATGTCACTAATGTGTTAAGCTTCATTATAAGCATATGCCATGAATGAACAGTTATTGTTAATTATATCGTGCTCTTTACGCATAGTAACGAGTATGTTTGATTTCAGTTATTGCAAAATATATATTACACAGATTCTAGGCGGTTGAGAAATTTCTTGGCAATGGGTACTAAAGGTGAACTACATACAATATTCTTATAATACAAAAAAATAAAATAAAAAGCAACCTATAAAATAAAAGTGATAAGAGGACGTGGGAGAAAATAAATTATACTAGTCGGCTCTTGGGTCCCATTTAAATATTGCCACTAACTAACTCTATGCTCTTTTTACTTTTTCAGGTTAAAAAACCTTAAGTATCTTTGTCAAGTTGATTTATCGGAGCATAAAGATCTGATTGAGATAAGAAACAATATATCCGAGAAAGCTACAAAAATTTAAGGCGATTCACTATTTCTTTTTGGGATCTCATTCCTAATTTTGTAGGCACAAGTATATATTTATCTATATATCTAGGAATTATTTCACATATATTCCTTTCAGTCTCATTTGATCTTCTTTTTGAATTAATTATTCGCAACTAGAATTAGACTATTACTTATAGTTCAATCATTTTTAAGGATGTTATATTATTATAAAATCCTAAGCAATGGCTCAACTTGTCCTTTAATACATAACTAGATGAAAAAAAATATGGATATGCAGGGTGATCTGATCATTACTTGAACCACTAAATGTGCTTACACTTTTCACTTTATTGTTTTCTTTTTATCTCGCTACCATTTTTTGGCACTACGTATAAACATATAGTAAAAGTAAAAAGCTTAATACATTAGTTACTAATTTTATCAAGTTCTTAGAGACGCTAGGCAAATTGTTAATAACGAATCCCTAAAAGTGTTGACAGGAGAGGTGTGTCACCTTTACGCTTTTCTTTTTTTACTCTCTATTTTTTTTTAAATGTCATATATATATCCTTTCGCTCGTCATTTTTGCTAGTTTGTAATTATTTTGGTAGACTTTAATTTATAATGCCTTCAATGATTAGGAAATACCCTGGAAAGCTAGACAATAGCGAGCAGTTATTACGTGAAGATAAATTTTATCTGTATATATCATGAGTTTTCATACAGTAGAGGACCAACATTTTTGTTGACTTTGTGTACGTATTATATTTTACCAGCTAAACATGGATAAATTACACAAAATAACACACATAGACATACATATATCATCTAATCCGATATAGAATTTGATGTAAGTTACAAGATTTAATTACCACTTATACTTACGTTTGTGCTATATGAAACATGAGAAAAGAAATTTTGTTCAGTACAAACAGAATTTAAAAGCTGATCCTTAGTTGTTTTTTTTTTTTCTCAAAAAATTGCTTCTTAGAAATAATTAGACCAAGTAAAATATAAAGAATTCCAAGCTTGTAATAGATTGCTGTAAAACCTTAGTAATAGCCATCTGAATATGTTACTATGCAACAGGCATTTATTAATTATCCTCCATGCAACCATCTATGATAAAAATAAAATAAAAAAATATATAAATAAATAAGAAAACGCTAGACTTTATGGGCCATAAGTGAATATTGTATAGCAACCATACACTGATTAGCTAGTTTTTGTAGGGGCCATGGAATTTCTTAGGATTCCCACCTACTCATATAGATGATTATCACCTTTACCTCTCAGAACTTTCAAGAGAATGTTCAAGATCATTGTCTTATTGCACTTTATAGCTAAACTAAAGTAATATATATATATATATATATATATATGCTAGCTAAACTAAAGTAATATATATATATACACACACATATATATATGTAGCAGCCAGAGTATTAATGCGTTCTATTAGGAGGGTACAGTTATAGATTTGTCACGATAATCGCTATTAATTTATTTAAAGCTCAGTCCTTATCCCTCTGTATATTTAGAAAGGTAATCTCAAAAAAAAAAAAAAAAGAAAGGTACTTTTTTTTTTCTTTACTTCGAACTATATCTCAATCTACAGCAACAATTGGTTTATCGTCATAATTAATCTGTAATACAATGATGACACCATTACCTTTTCAGTATCCCGTGTTGATCAATATGTATACATAGATGCATATCTATATATATAATATAAATATATGTATATATATTTGATTTATCCCAAAAAATATTGTTTACGTTGGTCGGCAATTCCGTCCAAATTGATATCTAACACAAACAATATCTTCGTGTCAAAGTGCTGTCTGAACAACTATATATGTTTTGCACTTTCTTTTTGGGCGTCCATGATGAATTCTATCATTATTACTAGTCCTTTAAAAGCAATTACATGTGTCTAATGATATAACTTTCTATCTCTCCAACACTACTTTTTATCTCTATTTGGGTTTTGAAGATTTAAAGGTTTTCCCATCATAAGGACCAAAAAGGTTAGACCAAACTTGGATTTTTGGATAAAACGCCTACTTTATTAGTTTTTTCCATTTAATTTTGTGTTACTATTTTTTTGGTTTTTTTTTTTTTTTTTTGTTTTGAACTTTGCTTTGGCATATCCTCTCATAAATCAACCATTTAGTAACTGAAACAGTTAATGATGTGATGTATTTGGGACCTTCCTACTAAGGTCCAGGTCGACATGATGGAGATCCACGTAGCAACATCGTTGTCTTCACAAAAAAATAAAAATAACAAAAAATAAAAGTTAATATTATTATACGGCACTGCTAAAAATATAATTGAAAAGATTAAGAATGACATCCTTGTAAAATAAAAATAAAAACTCCACACGTACAAATCTTGGTGTGGATTCTTTGCCAACAAAACCTGCATTGCATTCTTAATTTCAGCAGTTAATGATTAAAAGGCGCTGATATTTGCGAAAAGAATATAGGAGGCTATATTATATAATAATTTCAGTCTCAAATCACCATATAATATAGTTAAGCATCAAGAAATTGTATAGTTCTAATATATAACTCAGCGGAATAAACCCTTATAAACATTCAAACCTTTTTTTAGTTTTTCATGCAATGGTTTATGGTTTTCTTCTAGGAGTGCAAAGGATCATATCTATTAAAAAAATTTCAAGCTATGAAGGTCGATTTTTACAAAGATCGATTAATATGTTAATTAGAAGATCCTACTCTGTATTGTTCTCCTTTATCATAAGTGCAAGTTACGTAAATAGTTAATTTGGGCTGTGCGTTTTTTTAAAATAGTTAGAGTTTCAAAAATTTTAAAACTCGGCATAATACGATAATAAAATTATACATAAAAATTATTGTAAGAAAATTCCTGACACGTGTATGAAATTTTTTAAATAACTAGTTTTTAAATTTTTTTAAACTGTGACTATTTCTCAAAATCATTTTCTAAAAAGTGACTATTTTCTTAAAATTTCCTTATCATAATTAAGTAATAATTTATTGTTGAGTTGTTTGCACCAGTGGCCGCTGAACTTCACGTGTTTGGCAAGTTGCACCCTAACCTTTAATTTGTGACAGGACCCCCTGAATTAGAAAATTTTTGCAAACCGTTATAAATTGTTAACAGGCGTCCAATTTTGGATGGAAATCGTCGTTCATGTGGTGTGGACATGATTTGAAGAGGGCATTTATGGCACTTCAATGGAAGTTGGGGCTTGTGCAAATCACATGGACGAGTTGAAGGGAAGGTAAGTATAAATCAATTTTTTTGTTCTTTCTCAAAGCCATACGAACGAAGACGAAACAAGGGAAGAGAAAGAGATGAAGGTCGCGATTTGGGTTAATGTGTGTTTGTGAGAATTTGTGATTTCAGTATGATCAGAACACGAGGGAAAGTTTTGGTCTTGCTACTTGAAGATTCTTGAATGGAGAATAAGCTTAGAGAACTTGGCGGTCTTCCACCTATTTTGGCAAATAAATGGGTAAATTCGGAGCTTTGATTGAAATTCCACGGTGAAGAGAAATTGACTTCGAGGTTGCCATGTGTCGCAATGTGATTCGCGGCTTTAGAACTGAGTGGACACGTGGCACCAATTGGGTCGGCGATGCTTGTTGGAGTTGACCGGTCAAAGAGACAACCGGACACGTGGCGCGCGGTGAGAGGCCGAAGGAGCTGCGTGCAGACCCATTGTCGCACACTTAAGTGCGCTATGATTGGCTGGAGAGCTGCGCGGAGCCCAGCTGTCGGTCTGGTGGGAAGCGTGCACTTGCGTGCTGGGCTGTTTGGAAGACGCGCCTTGCTGGGCGCTGGCGGTGGGCGAGCAGCGCATGATGCACGCGTGGAGGAAGGCAGAGCTGGGGTCTTCTGCGTGGCGCTAACTGGGCGCGCGAGAATTGGGCCATGTGGTGTTGGGTCCCAGCTGCTTGGCTTAGGTGGAAACTTTGGCCGGTTCTTTTGGCCTTTTTAAGTTCTTTTGATATTTTTTACCACATTTCTTATATTTCAACCTTACAAAATAAAATTAAACCCCAGATTAAATATGAAATAAATTATAAAAAACTAAAATAAATATTTTTCAACAAAAATAATAATCACTAAAAATTATGAAAATATTCATTTTTATTTAAATTAATTCTAATAAATATACACAATTAAGCACTTTGAAAGCACACTTTCGTGCACTTATCACCACCCGATTACGGTGAGCAATTTTTTTTTTTTTGAAAATTTTAGGGACTTTTTTGTTGTAACGACCCAAAAATCAACACGTAAAAAGGAATATAAATTCGTAATAAACATAAGAATTTTAGCATTTTTTTCAAGTCCCAAAAATGCGATAGAATTTTAACTTTTTACATAACGATAAGAAAATACTTTTAAATGCTTAACACGGGATGTAACCGTGACCACACGACCATCAAAAGAGTTTCCGCGTGGGATTTTCAAAACAAAAACATCAACTCTTAAAATAGTTTCCAACGGCTAGCCGGCGGTATACCCGACGCTCCCAAGGTCGGTCCCGTATGCACTCGCCGTTATCCTTCCATGTCGCCTAGTTTTCCAGCTTCCCCTTCAACTTACCTGCAACACGAGCACACTAGTGAGCTAATAGCCCAATAAGTGGATTAAAGAGGTATAATACTTTACATCGAGACTTATTTAAACATATGCGCATAGAATTTATAATTGAGTCAGAATAAGTCTACTCCCCTCTAAAATCGAGCCTCCGGCGGCTCGATCATGATTATACCTCAAGACCATCCAATGTTGGATTCATCACAAGACTCTAGAATTCAATCTCCCTGATTGAGTTACGTGTGCACACGACTTTCATGTTTAAAAGATCCTTATTAACTCTTACTGGGCCCGCTGAATTATGCTGAAAAATGATTAAATCAATAAAAGTGCCTAGGCTTCGAGCCGGAAATCCGGCAGAGTTTCCCCTATTTTTCGGATATCCCGGCCGAAGCCTTCACCTAATATCAACCCAGCACCGAACTAATTTCGGTCACAATCCATCATAACAATACTAGAGTCATTTAACATAATATCAAGACATTTCCAAAATTTCATAACAACAATTATTCTCGAGCCTCAAAGGCTAAACTCGTAGCATAATTCTCAAGGATTCCAACAATATCCTAACTCAAGTCACACTTCCAATGTCGTATCATTTTACAACAAGAACGCGATTTTTGGCCGTTTAGTTATACCTTTAGTATACGACGGTGAGGGGTCGTGCGTCCTTAAGCACTTCGGTGGTGATCCTGCACAATTTGGCATAATAAAATGATCGAATCAATTTTCGAACTAAATGCAACACGATGGGAAACACTCCGAATTGTGACCCTAATTTATAACTCATTCACATTTGAATGGTCTACTTGCCAAAATACAACTTCACACGGTTGAATAACCAATAACGTGCAAAATATTCTTTTCAAAAAGCCTCATTCAACTATTTGATTTTTGACAACTAAATCTCCAAATCAAACTTTCAAAACAATGTCACTTGACAATTTTATTTTTATTTTTATTTTTTCCAAAACCACGTCTAAAAGAGAAAATTAAGTTCCCGCTCGCCTAAGCACGGATAAATCGGGAGATTTAACGATTTCAAATATAATGCGAAAATAAAATAAACACTTAAACGCGTGAAGTTTGCTGCATTAAAACGAACTCCCAACTTGTTCGTTACTAAATTAGCACACTTTAAGGTGTCGAAGAGCTCAAGGTAAACCGAATTAAAAACGACCTCTAGGCGTCCAACAAGTTCAAGCCCATAATAACACGATTCTTGAACGCAAACTAATTTCAATCACCCACTACGACATAACATAATTCTCAATACGATGCTTTAAAAAAACAAGCCTCGAATAAGATAGAATTTCGTTAACAACACAATCAACGAAAATCGAGTATCTAACAACAACCACAAAAAGGAAACGAGGCTCACCAAACTTGAGTAATTACGGCTCGAGGAAGCACGCAACGGCTAACAAAATAGCCCGGCAACGGCGCGAAGCGACGACGAACTCTAAACTACAACGGAAACAAGGAATTAACCCGCTGAAATTAAAAATCCAAGTTGAACATTCAACGTTAACGCGGCGGACACGAAGCTTACCTCGGTGTCGGCTCGGTAACGTGAAGAAAAGGGGTTCAACGCGAGGAGGGGTACGATTGCTTCCCGGAGGTGACCACGGCACGACGAGGGTCGGCGGGGTTACGCGGCTGCGCGGGAGGGGCTGGCCGGAGCTGAGGTGGCCGGCAGCGGGCGGAGCTCGCGCGGAGGAGCTCGGCGCGGTGTGCAGAGGTTGGGTCGGCGCGGAGGAGCTCGGCGCGGAGGAGGTCGGCGCGGAGGAGCTCGGCGCGGAGGAGCTCGGCGCGGAGGAGGTCGGCGCTCCGGCTGGGCTGCGCGCGCGCGACAGGGGAAGCTTGGGCTGAGCGCGACGGAGAGGCGCGCTGCTGCTCGGGGAAGCACGCGGGCGCGAAAGGGAGGGAGAGGCGCGGGGGCTCGCGCTGGCGGAGCTGCGCGTGCGGGCTGGGAAGGCTCGGGGGAGTCGAGCTGTGCTGGCGGCCGGACGGCACCGGCGCTGTGCACGCGAGCTGGGCGGAGGAGCTGCGGCACCGGCGGGGAAGGGCTAGTTGGCTGGCGGAGAGAGGGAGAGAGAGGAAATGAAAGAAGAAGAAGAAAAAAGAAAATTTTTGTGAGGAAGGAGGAGACTTTGGTCGGCTGTGGGGGGGAGAAAGGGAGAAAAGAAAAATGCCCTAATGGGCTTGGGCTAATTGGGCCCAAAATGGCCGAAAATTGACCACGAAAATGCAACAAATTTTTCCGAGAAATTTTAAAATTGCACACGTTATTTAAAAACGTAAACTTAGGAATTTAAATATCATTTTCGAATCAAACATAAATTCCTAACACGTCTAACTTTAAAAATTGTAAGATAACCATGCTAATTTCATAATTTCTCTCATAGTTCTAATTTATCAGATTTGACGAAACTGACCAATTTTACAAATTGGTAACAACTGAGGTAGAAATACAAATTAATTAATTAGCACAGTGATATTAAATTCATGTCATTACAATCCTACCCCCTTACAAAAGTTTCGTCCTCGAAACTTAGAACAAGTGAGGGTATTTCTCTCTCATGGCACTCTCGAGTTCCCAAGTTGCCTCTTCCTCGGCATGGTTTCCCCATTGAACCTTGACCATCGGAATGGTCCTATTCCTCAGTTCCTTATCCTTGCGATCTAGGATCCGCGATGGCTTCTCCTCGTAAGTGGCTTCTGGATTAATATCTAGGACCTCATGACGTAGAACGTGACTTGGATCGGGCACATACTTTCTCAGCATTGAGACGTGGAATACGTTGTGGACCGAGGCCAAGCTAGGCGGTAGGGCCAAACGATAAGCAACTTCACCCACCCTATTTAGGATTTCGAAAGGTCCTATATATCGAGGGCTAAGCTTGCCCTTTTTCCCGAATCGCATGACGCCCTTTATTGGTGCTATCTTCAAGAACACATGATCGCCAATCTCGAACTCTAACGGACGACGTCGGACGTCCGCATAGCTCTTCTGCCTACTCTGAGCGGTTTTCATGCGACTCCGGATCTTTTCGATAGCTGAAGAGGTGAGATCCACAAGTTCAGGACCTAGAAACTTCCTCTCTCCAACTTCGTGCCAATGGAGAGGAGAACGACACCTGCGGCCATAGAGAGCCTCGTACGGAGCCATTTGGATCGTCGCTTGATAACTGTTGTTGTAAGCAAACTCGATCAAAGGCAAGTGCGTGCTCCATGATCCTTGGAAATCTAAGATACAGGCACGAAGCATGTCTTCGAGCGTTTGGTTGGTACGCTCTGTCTGACCGTCGGTCTGTGGATGGAACGCTGTGCTAAACTTCAACTGGGTCCCCATGGCACGATGCAAGCTTTTCCAAAACGCGGAGGTGAATCTAGTATCTCTATCAGAGACTAGAGAAACGGGCACTCCGTGAAGCCTAACCACCTCCTGTATGTAAATCTCTGCCAATCTATCCAAAGAGTACGTCTTTCGCACTGGAAGAAAATGTGCTGACTTTGTGAGTCTATCTACAATCACCCAGATAGAGTCGTGCCCCTTACTAGTATTAGGTAGACCGCTCACAAAGTCCATAGACACGTGTTCCCATTTCCACTCCGGGATATCGAGGGGTTGGAGCAACCCGGCGGGTTTCTGGTGTTCAGCTTTTACCTGTTGACAGGTGAGACACCTTCCCACAAACTCCACCACATCTCTCTTTAGGCCTGCCCACCAGTAATGTTCCTTTAGGTCGTGATACATCTTGGTGGCACCAGGATGCACCGCATAAGGTGCTGTGTGGGCTTCTTTAAGGATTTGGTACCTTAGGTCTCCATTGTCCGGAACGCACAATCTTCCGTTCAAGCGGAGAGCACCGTCTTCTGCTATCTGGAAGTCTTCCCTCCGTTCCTTGACGATTTCATGACGAATTTCCTCTAGGTACGGATCGGAACGTTGTTCCTCCTTAATCTGGTCGTACAAAATGGGTTGGACGATAAGAGTTGAAAGGCTACCTACTATGATCTCCAAGCCCATATCTTTAATCTCTTTGGCTAACTCTGAGGGTATTGCCTGAAGTGACATGAGCGTACCCGTGCTCTTTCGGCTTAAGGCGTCCGCTACCTTGTTAGCTTTCCCAGGGTGATAATGAATGTCACAGTCATAATCCTTGACGAGCTCTAACCACCTCCCTTGGCGCACATTAAGGTCTCTTTGGGTGAAGATGTATTTCAGACTTTTGTGGTCTATAAAGATGTCGCAGTGAATCCCATAGAGGTAATGCCTCCATATCTTCAGTGCGAACACAACCGCCGCTAATTCCAGGTCATGGGTAGGGTAGCGGGTCTCGTAGTCTTTAAGTTGTCTCGATGCGTAAGCTACCACTTTACCGTGCTGCATCAATACCGCACCCAGTCCCAGTTTCGAGGCATCACAATAAAGCACAAACCCAGTGGTTCCCGTGGGAATTGTCAAGACTGGGGCCGATGTGAGACGCCTCTTGAGTTCTTGAAAGCTCTCTTCGTATGCCGGAGTCCAAGAAAATTTGGTATTCTTCCTCGTTAGGCGAGTCAAAGGTAGAGCGAGTTTAGAAAATCCCTCAACGAAACGCCTATAATACCCTGCTAGGCCCAAGAAACTACGAACTTCTGTGACAGTCGTGGGCTGTTTCTATGAACTCACGGCTTCGATCTTAGACGGATCCACTGAGATCCCCTCTTTAGAGACCATGTGTCCCAAAAATGAGACCTTTTCTAGCCAAAACTCGCACTTCTTGAACTTTGCGTAAAGCTTTTTCTCAGCTAGCCTAAGCAAAACAGCTTTCAAGTTCTCCTCGTGCTCCTCTTTCGTCTTCGAATAGACGAGAATATCGTCAATAAAGACTATGACGAACTTGTCAAGATAGTCTTCGAAAACACGGTTCATCAGATCCATGAACGCTGCCGGAGCATTAGTGAGTCCAAAGGACATCACCAAGAATTCATAATGGCCATAACGAGTGCGAAAAGCGGTTTTGGGTACATCTTCCTCGCGTATCTTTAGCTGGTGATATCCCGATCGTAAATCGATCTTCGAGAACACTGACGACCCTTGAAGTTGGTCGAACAAGTCCTCGATCCTGGGAAGGGGATATTTGTTCTTTATGGTTAGCTTATTCAATTCTCGATAATCTATGCATAAACGCATAGATCCATCCTTCTTCCTGACAAAAAGCACCGGTGCCCCCCACGGTGAATGACTGGGTCTTATGAAGCCCTTGTCCAACAACTCTTGTAGTTGGATCTTCAATTCTTTCAATTCTGCCGGGGCCATTCGATACGGCGACTTGGATACCGGGGCAGTACCGGGTAATAGGTCGATGACGAACTCAATTTCACGCTCAGGAGGTAACCCTGGAAGGTCTTCGGGAAAGACGTGGAGGAAATTCTTCACGACCGGGATATCCGAAGCTTGACGAGTCTCTTCTTGGGACAAATCTACGATGTGGGCGAGGAAGCCCTGACAACAACCGTCAAGCATCTTACGTGCTTGAAGAGCAGAGATCAAGGGTATAGTCAACCCCCTAGGTGACCCTTTAAACTCAAGACTTTCTGCTCCAGGGGGTCGAAAAAGTACGCTCTTTCTCTTACAGTCAATAGTAGCATGGTACTTGGATAACCAATCCATGCCTAGAATGATATCAAAGTCCCGCATCTCGAGGACTACTAGATTCACAGCTAACTCGCGACCACTCAAAAAGATGGGGACATCTCGGAACCAAAACCTAGACTGCATGGTCTCACCCGACGGTGTAGCCGTCACAAAAGGCTGGGCCAAATCATCTGGTTTCCTATTTAGCTTCTTTACAAAACTACCCGCAATAAAAGAGTGGGATGCCCCCGAGTCTATAAGGACATAAGCAGTAGTGTTAGCTATAGAGATCTGACCTGTGACAACAGTTGAAGGTCCTGCAGCCACCTCCCCTTCAGAAATAGCAAAAACCCGAGCATTCGGCTTCGCTTGATTCTCACCCTGGCCTCGTTGACCTCGATCTTGGGCACTTGGTTCTCTGCACTCCCTCACAAAGTGTCCCAACTTGCCACAGTTGTAACATCCCCGGTCATTACTCCGGCACTCTCCACGGTGGTGTTTGCCGCATTTGGCACAAAGGGGCACATTAGCATCATGCTTCTTTGCTTGAACGGCCCGATCAGGAGGGTTAGGTCCCGACTTGCGTTTGCCACCAGAGTTGTTCCTTCCAGACTGATTGGAATGTTGGTTGTGGCCCGATCGTTGATCATCGCTAGAGCGTCGCGGTGGGTAGTTACCGCGATACGAGCGGCCAAAGTGAGATTTATTCTGAGTATTATCGGATCGGGGCAGCTCCGACTTAGGTTTCTCCTCCTGCTTGGTCACCCAAGACTCTGAGCGCAGGGCTCGTTGGACAGCATCCGCGTAGCTAGCGGGTCCCTCTCTGCCCGTATCAACGAAACGGGCTATGTCGGAGTTCAAGCCCCTCATGAACTTGTTCTTACGACTCGTATCGATAGCTACAATGTCCGGCGCAAATCTGGCCAACTGATCGAATTTCAAGACATAGTCTGCGACGCTCAGCTTTCCTTGACGCAAATTGATAAACTCGTTTATCTTGCTATTTTGAACGGCCTCGCTGAAGTACTTCTCATGGAAGACTTGCTGGAAATCAGCCCAAGTCATGGTACTGACATCCCGAGTCTGCTTCACCACACTCCACCAATAACGCGCGTCTTTATTGAGCATAAAGACGGCGCACGAAACCTTCTCATGGTCTGATATTTGCATCATGTCAAAGATAAGTTCTACGCGACTTATCCATTCTTCAGCAGCGAGAGGGTCCGGAGTACCATTGAATGATGGAGGTTGGGCCCTACGAAACCTCTCGTAGACCGCCTCCAAAGTCATATGTGGCACCGGCATTCCTTGGGCATAAACGTGTGGTGCCAAACCAGGCGCTGGAGGTCGAATCGCCGGAGCATGAGCATGCATCATCGGGGGATGTTGTGGCATGCCCGGAATATGATGACCCGCGGGGTGAGGGGCGTTCATTGCAGGGTTAGGGTACACTGCTGCCCTGTCTTGCACTGGAGGGCCTTTCGCGGGAATCGCCGCTGCCCCCGGATGGACTGCCTCGGCTTCCGAAACCGGGTCTGGATACTCGGGCAGTCCCTCGCCCTCAACCTGTCCTTGGGCATCAATCGGAGGTGGGGGAGGGAGGGGTAAGGCCCCACGTCCCATGTGCTCCATTAGGCGATTTAGGACCTCTATTTGCTGTCGCTGGATTTCAGCTTGGCGTTCCATGGCCTCACGAAGATCGGCCACCGCCCTCGACAAATTTGGTCTCGTCATAGCCAAAGAGAAAGAAAAGGCAAGCGACCTGAGTCAACGCACTAAGGTTAAAATCATTACTTGACCAGACAAAAGAAAGCAAGGTACAAGACAATCATCATAATAGAATCAGAGATGAGTCATGTTATCATCACATAGCACTAACAAATACTAATTAACCATACATAATTGCAAAGCAAAAGGAGTTATATAAACATCACTACAAGAATAAAAATCCTTCATAGAGGATGACACAACACATAACTAGTAAAATTTTGTCTCTACCACAATTAGTCAAAATAAGAGTGCTAACTATTAATTGCTACTAGCGTCATTTCTGCTCCAACTAGGTACAAAGCTAAACTACTTTAAACTCATACACATACGGCTACCCTAGGGCTACGAAGTTGGGGTTAGTGTCTCCACCAATACGATCTAACTATCATCCTCGTCGGGGTCATCCTCCTCCTCTGAAGTGTCCTCCATCGTCGGCGTATCGCTGCCGGCTCGGAAGTCGTCCACGTACGCGCCCATCTCGTTGATATACTGACGCTCCAGGCGCATCGCTATATCTCTAATGGAAGTCAGGCTCTCAAAAGTGGCAGGCGAACCATGAGGACGAAAAGGGGCCATCAGGCCTCGATAATAAATCTCGTACAGCCGGGACTGCGACAGGACCGTAGGGCTATCCTCCACTATCTCACGCATGAAACGCCTATGGTACTTGGACACTCTCTCCCTCTGCTTCTGTCCCCACGTCCTCACCGCTTCGTCCCACACTCGGCGGCGACTGAGAGGGTCGAATGACTGCTGCAACGCCTGACAGAACGACTGCCAATTGTAGCCCGCGGCTCCTCTTGGCCTCCTAATGACAGTCCTCCACCAACTAAGTGGTTCGTCCCTCAAGAACCCGACTGCAATAGAAATCCAAAGGTCACGGGAGACTCCATCTTCCTCCATCCTAATCTCGAACATATTGATCCAATCACGAACGGTCATGGAGGCATCCTGTGTTAGAGCTGGAAAATGTTCCCTGCGCAGAAGATTAGTGATGCCAGCCATAAATTGGCGGGTCGCGCTGATGGAAGACTGCGGCTGTTAGCTGTGGCCCTCGCCTGGAGAGGATGGTGGAACCGGGGGCCTACCGCCTGAGCGACTGCGCTCTCTCGTGGGCTGGCTAGAGTTCTGAGACTCATCTCTCTCTCCTCGTCCTGCCATCGTAGAGTAAAATCCTGCAAGTATTTCAACCCAAATCAACAAGGTATAGCTCGTGAAGTTAAAGGAAAGGCACTCACAGTGGCGACAATGAGGGAATCACAGTTGTGCATACGGGATTGTCTGCAGAACCGGCTAAACCTTGGCTCTGATACCAACTTTGTAACGACCCAAAAACCAACACGTAAAAAGGAATATAAATTCGTAATAAACATAAGAATTTTAGCATTTTTTTCAAGTCCCAAAAATGCGGTAGAATTTGAACTTTTAACATAACGATAAGAAAATACTTTTAAATGCCTAACACGGGATGTAACCGTGACCACACGACCATCAAAAGAGTTTCCGCGTGGGATTTTCAAAACAAAAACATCAACTCTTAAAATAGTTGCCAACGGCTAGCCGGCGGTATACCCGACGATCCCAAGGTCGGTCCCGTATGCACTCGCCGTTATCCTTCCATGTCGCCTAGTTTTCCAGCTTCCCCTTCAACTTACCTGCAACACGAGCACACTAGTGAGCTAATAGCCCAATAAGTGGATTAAAGAGGTATAATACTTTACATCGAGACTTATTTAAACATATGCGCATAGAATTTATAATTGAGTCAGAATAAGTCTACCCCCCTCTAAAATCGAGCCTCCGGCGGCTCGATCATGATTATACCTCAAGACCATCCAATGTTGGATTCATCACAAGACTCTAGAATTCAATCTCCCTGATTGAGTTACGTGTGCACACGACTTTCATGTTTAAAGGATCCTTATTAACTCTTACTGGGCCCGCTGAATTATGCCGAAAAATAGCTCGCTGACCTCCACGAGGTCCTTCGGGTCGTTCCGAAATCTATCATGGCTGCTGGCCCCGTCGGGCTATTTCGGAACCAAATCATGATCGCGGCCCCGTCGGGCCCTACCCAAATGAGCAAGGTACTCACACAGAAGAAGGTCGTCCACCGACCTCCCCTAGGCTCTCAGGCCGTCCCGAAACATGATAAGTGACCCCGTCGGGCTATTTCGGAACCGATCATGACTTGCGGCCTCGTCAGGCCCTACCCGTACACATACAGTGTTTTCACCCCTCTTGGCTTGTCTTAGAGTTTCTCTCTTACCTGCAATAAGTTCTCAACAACAACAGAAATAGTTTTATGTCTGTGGTCCCATACCCACAGACAGGAGACTCATGCACGCAATCACACATATACTTAAAATATAAGCAGACTCGCAACCCCATAATTGCGAGTTAGAAGACAGGGTATAAGCACGTGAGCCCATACTCACGCACCTAGGAAACTAAACATCACAATTGACATTTCACGACATCACAAGAAGGAGAAACAATCAAACAAGGTAAAGCCTACTCGTGTTACAGAGGAGATCCACTTACTTGAGGTCCTAAGCTCCTCGCTTCGGTCCTCGAAATCCTTTCCCTAGGGGCGTCTCTTCTCGTGTTTTGTGTGAGATGCTTTTGTTCCACACGAGCAATTAATGATCAACGCCAAGGTTTACCACTAAATACAGGAGAGGAAGAACTTGGAATTGGTGGACTCGAAGAATGTGACTCTAGTTAGTGGAACGGTTAATAATTCATTAAGAAAGCCCATTTAAGGTTGTTTCCGTCCTAAGTGCTGTCATTGGATTAGTATATGTGAAGAATAGGTTCTTAGCCTTACTCGTACAATGTATGTGAAGAATAGGTTCTTAGCCTTACTCGTACAATGATTAAATCAATAAAAGTGCCTAGGCTTCGAGCCGGAAATCCGGCAGAGTTTCCCCTGTTTTTCGGATATCCCGGCCGAAGCCTTCACCTAATATCAACCCAGCACCGAACTAATTTCGGTCACAATCCATCATAACAATACTAGAGTCATTTAACATAATATCAAGACATTTCCAAAATTTCATAACAACAATTATTCTCGAGCCTCAAAGGCTAAACTCGTAGCATAATTCTCAAGGATTCCAACAATATCCTAACTCAAGTCACACTTCCAATGTCGTATCATTTTACAACAAGAACTCGATTTTTGGCCGCTTAGTTATACCTTTAGTATACGACGGTGAGGGGTCGTGCGTCCTTAAGCACTTCGGTGGTGATCCTGCATAATTTGGCATAATAAAATGATCGAATCAATTTTCGAACTAAATGCAACACGATGGGAAACACTCGGAATTGTGACCCCAATTTATAACTTATTCACATTTGAATGGTCTACTTGCCAAAATACAACTTCACACGGTTGAATAACCAATAACGTGCAAAATATTCTTTTCAAAAAGCCTCATTCAACTATTTGATTTTTGACAACTAAATCTCCAAATCAAACTTTCAAAACAATGTCACTTGACAATTTTATTTTTATTTTTATTTTTTCCAAAACCACGTCTAAAAGAGAAAATTAAGTTCCCGCTCGCCTAAGCACGGATAAATCGGGAGATTTAACGATTTCAAATATAATGCGAAAATAAAATAAACACTTAAACGCGTGAAGTTTGCCGCATTAAAACGAACTCCCAACTTGTTCGTTACTAAATTAGCACACTTTAAGGTGTCGAAGAGCTCAAGGTAAACCGAATTAAAAACGACCTCTAGGCGTCCAACAAGTTCAAGCCCATAATAACACGATTCTTGAACGCAAACTAATTTCAATCACCCACTACGACATAACATAATTCTCAATACGATGCTTTACAAAAACAAGCCTCGAATAAGATAGAATTTCGTTAACAACACAATCAACGAAAATCGAGTATCTAACAACAACCACAAAAAGGAAACGAGGCTCACCAAACTTGAGTAATTATGGCTCGAGGAAGCACGCAACGGCTAACAAAATAGCCCGGCAACAGTGCGAAGCGACGACGAACTCTAAACTACAACGGAAACAAGGAATTAACCCGCTGAAATTAAAAATCCAAGTTGAACATTCAACGTTAACGCGGCGGACACGAAGCTTACCTCGGTGTCGGCTCGGTAACGTGAAGAAAAGGGGTTCAACGCGAGGAGGGGTACGATTGCCGCCCGGAGGTGACCACGGCACGACGAGGGTCGGCGGGGTTACGCGGCTGTGCGGGAGGGGCTGGCCGGAGCTGAGGTGGCCGGCAGCGGGCTGAGCTCGCGCGGAGGAGCTCGGCGCGGTGTGCGGAGGTTGGGTCGGCGCGGAGGAGCTCGGCGCTCCGGCTGGGCTGCGCGCGCGCGACAGGGGAAGCTTGGGCTGAGCGCGACGGAGAGGCGCGCTGCTGCTCGGGGAAGCACGCGGGCGCGAAAGGGAGGGAGAGGCGCGGGGGCTCGCGCTGGCGGAGCTGCGCGTGCGGGCTGGGAAGGCTCGGGGGAGTCGAGCGGTGCTGGCGGCCGGACGGCACCGGCGCTGTGCACGCGAGCTGGGCGGAGGAGCTGCGGCACCGGCGGGGGAGGGCTACTTGGCCGGCGGAGAGAGGGAGAGAGAGGAAAGGAAAGAAGAAGAAGAAGAAAAAAGAAAATTTTTGTGAGGAAGGAGGAGACTTTGGTCGGCTGTGGGGGGGAGAAAGGGAGAAAAGAAAAATGCCCTAATGGGCTTGGGCTAATTGGGCCCAAAATGGCCGAAAATTGACCACGAAAATGCAACAAATTTTTCCGAGAAATTTTAAAATTGCACACGTTATTTAAAAACGTAAACTTAGGAATTTAAATATCATTTTCGAATCAAACATAAATTCCTAACACGTCTAACTTTTAAAATTGTAAGATAACCATGCTAATTTCATAATTTCTCTCATAGTTCCAATTTATCAGATTTGACGAAACTGACCAATTTTACACATTGGTAACAACTGAGGTAGAAATACAAATTAATTAATTAGCACAGTGATATTAAATTCATGTCATTACATTTGTAAAATGTAGTGTTCATATTATTGTTAGTCAAAACTTGCAAAAATACCTTTGATTTCGTTGCGAAAAAGTGCATGTCATTATTGGATGAATTTCTATCAATGTTGTTGTCAGGGTATTTTTTTTTTATTTCGTTTGAGCACAAGCCAAATTAGTTAGATGAAAAGTGATTGTTTCGATTTCAAAAATAGAGAATGAATATCTTCGAATTTCAGAATCTAGGGTTTTTATTTCCTGTTTTGCCTTGTGTTATGCATGTGAGAGATTGTTGTTGTGCTGTTTTTTTTTTTTTTCGCTTATAAAACAGGGTCTTATATCATGAGTAATGTAAAGTGTTTATGTTATGTGAATGTTGAGTTATTTAGCTTTGTTTGTGTGATTTTTCTTTAGCATAAGAAAATCAGTTTGATGAAATTCTTGTGAAAAGTGTGTTAATAGCATATATAGGTCTAACATTTTTTTTATTTGTGTTGATGGCATATATTGGCAGTTGGAATAGATGCCGATTTATTCACCATGAAAGTTAATCATGGAGGAGCAATTGTAGTTGTAGATGGGGTTGCAACATATAAGGATGGAGAAATTGAGTATTTTGATTTATGTTACTACTAGAAACTATTGCATCCGCGAGTGAAAATGACTTTCCGCGACAGATTTTAGAATAAATCAGTCGCGAAAAGGCTTCCGAAACCGTGAATTTTTATAAGCATATATTAAAGAATCAGTCGCGGATAGGAAAAAAATAGAGGGGAAAATTCTCGTGATTTGGCGGCAACTATCCACGACTGATTTGCGATTGACAGATTAATCGCGGATATGTTATGGCCGGGAAAAACCCTCGTTGATTCACCATTTTCGGCACCAAAATTTCCCGCCAACCCTAGCATTATCCGCGACTGAATATTCTCTCGCAGAAAGAACTATCCGTGAGAGACATTTCAGTCGCAGATACCCTCTGCTAACATAAAAGACGCGATCTTTTCATCCGTCCCATCACGCTTTGCGATTGAAATTTCACTCGCGGATAGCACTTTCCGCGAGTGAATATTCTGTCACAACTATGGTGACCGGATCCCGAGGCACATTATTCGCCGCGTTAATAACTTCACTTTTTCGCGACTGATTTTTCACTCGCGGAAAGTGTTATTCGTGAGTGAATTTTTAGTAGCGAAAGAGGCGAATTGCGTTACTTATAACTTATTTTTTTTCCCGTTTCTCTCTCTCTCTCTCTCTCTCTCTCTCTCTCTCTCTCTCTCTCTCTCTCTCTCTCTCTCTCTCTCTCTCTCTCTCTCCTGAGCCGACGAGACCACGTTGCTGCCGTTTGCCGCCGTCGCTCCCCCTAGCCTAGCCGTTCCTCACTGCCTCGCCCCTAAGCATCCGCAGCACGAGCCCCCGCGATCCCCCACGCTACTTCCCCCCACTGTCGTGCCCTGCTGCCGTAGCGCACCGCTGGCGTCGTGCCCCGCGCTATCGTGCCACTCTGCCGCAGTG
The DNA here is from genome assembly GCA_018132145.1 of Boehmeria nivea var. tenacissima. Classification (NCBI taxonomy): domain Eukaryota; kingdom Viridiplantae; phylum Streptophyta; class Magnoliopsida; order Rosales; family Urticaceae; genus Boehmeria; species Boehmeria nivea. The sequence goes on from CM030886.1 coordinate 3,095,777, forward strand.
CCCCCACTGCCGCCGTACCGCCTTACCCTTGCTACCACTACTCCCGCCGTGTCCCCGGAGCTCTACTGGTAACTTATTTATTTTTTAGTAATTTATTGATTTGTTAAATATTTTTATTATTTATTTTTTTCTTTGTTAATTGTTATTAGGGAATTTTAAGAAAATAGGAAATGTTTACAAATGATTTTAAAAAATTGCCACAGTTTCCAAAAACTTAAAAACTAGCCATGTAAGAAATTTCTTACAAAATTTTTGTCTAGTATTAGAAATTTCTTACAGTTTTATGGCTAGTTTTTAAATTTTTTAAAATTGTGGCTATTTTTTTAAAAACACAGAGTCCAAAATAGTTACTTACCTAACTGACCCTTATTATTATTACTTAGATTTTAATTATTAATATTAGTTAGATTTGTTGATAATATCAAAGAGAAATTACAGTGAATACCCAATTTTTAAAACTTAATGTAAGTTATTACCCAATCTTTTAAAAAATGTAACCAACCACCGAAGTGATTCAATTACTTACATAGTGATAAGTGGTGGTAATTCACTCAGTTACCAAAAGCATGTGCAAGTAATTCACGAATTGACTAGAAACTCAATTACTTCAAAAGTTTGGGTATTTATTTTTATTGTTATATAAATTCTGGGTATTTTCCTACTTCACCCAATATCCAATTATATAAATGCAATTCGAATAATAATTAAATAATAAATAATGATTAATTAATAAAATATTAGATAATAACTACTAAATTAAATAAAAATATTCTAAGAAGTCAATTAATATCCTAAAAATGACTAAAATTAAATATATTATTTTAAAAATAAATAAATTACTAAAAATAAAATAAAATAATTTAAAAATTAAAGAAACTACCAAAAATTAAATAAATCATTCTAAAAATTATTAAAAATTAAATAAAATACTAAACACTATTAAAAAATAAATAAATAATTCTAAAAATTAAATAAATTGCTAAAAATGTAATAAACTATTCTAAAAGTTACTAAAAATTAAATAAAATACTAAAAATTATTAAATAAATAAATAATTTTAAAAATTAAATAAATTACTAAAAATTAAATAAATTATTCTAAAAATTATTATAAATTAAATAAATTATTCTAAAAATTATTATAAATTAAATAAATTATTCTAAAAATTAAATAAATTATTCTAAAATTTTTTTAAAATTATATAATTAAGTAATATATCTATAAAATTAATTTGAGCGTGAAAATTAGATTAGTCAGTTGATTAAATTTATATTAAATTTATAGAGTAATTATGGATAAGAGTTGGACTAAGTTAACAAACAGATTAAGCAAAGATTATGTCGACGGAGCGAATGCATTTTCAGAAATATAGAAGTCTTATATTGAGGATGAAGGGAGAGTATGATGTCCGTGCGTCAGCTGTTTGAATGCGAAGGCTCAACCAACTAAAATAATATTTCATCATATTGTTCAATTTGATTTCGATTAATCGTATGATGTTTGGATAAATCATAGTGAAATACTTCTGCGCTTTGAAGATATTGAACAAAGTTATAAAGTAGACGATGATGGCGAAGAGGATAACGATGACATTGATGAGTTACTTCGTGATGCTTTTCCAACTTCAGACGATGAAGAACATAATGATGATGAAGGGGACAATGTAAGTGGTCGACATAATAATCCTGACGTTGAGCAACTATTCGTTGACATGGAGAAGCCGTCGTATCTAGGATGTGAAGACTTTTAAGTTTTGAGCTTCCTTTTGAGGATGATGCATGTGAAAGTGTCTTGTAAGATGACAAGCATGGCAATGGATATGATGTTGCAGTTGTTAAATGAAGAGTTTAAATCTGTAAATTTTCCAAAAAATCATTACGAGGCAAAAAAAAAAATCTGCGTTCGCTTGGTTTGGGGTACGAGTCAATCCATGTGTATGAAAATGATTGTGCACTATTTTGGAAAGAGAACGAAGATATGCAGTTGTATCCTATTTGCTAAAGTAGTCGTTGGGTTGAAAAGAGGACTTCATATGAGAAGAAGGTTCCGAAGAAAGTTTTTAGTGCGTGAAAGAGATTATGACTTACTGAAAGACAAAAGAAATTATTCGTTGGAAGTTTTTCGTTTAGTTGGCCGTCCTGTTAGGAAGAATGAATAGCATTACTTATCGAGACATCTTTTAGACAAAGCAAAGTAATTTGTACTCAACTATCCAGATATTGAATCATACTTAGAATAAATAAATATTATTATATTAACGTTGTTTTTTTATTAACAAATTGAACGATTATAATTTAAGTGTTTTGTTTGTAGTGAACATAAACAAATTTTACAACAACAATCCACATCGTCGAATTCAAATTTTGATCAACTACAACAATCAACATTTCCAACTTGGTTCAAAGAACGGGTAATAATAATACTTAACATATTAAAAAATCGAACATTATATATACGTACATCTCATTTGACTAACTGAAACGCAGATTGGTAAATTATACTATGACAATCCGTCTGAGGTAACGGATGAACTATAAGCGCTATTTTGTGGTCCGGATGCTCGTGTCAACTCTTATAGTGCATATGTTGTCAACGGTGTGAAGTTCTTAGTTCAGTTACGCGATAATCGACGTCAAACCCAAAATTCTGGGGTCGTTAGTGCTGGAATGCATTAAGGTTTTGAAGATGATTATTACGGATATTTGGAAGAGGTCATCGAGTTACTCTACATTAAAGACTATCGAGTCATCCTATTTAAATGCAAATGATTTGATACCGATCGACGAAGGAAACACGTTATCTACGAGCTGCATTGTATTAGTATCGATACAAGTCGTGAAGCGTATAAAGAAGATTCTTTTGTCTTTGCAACTCAAGTGCATCAAGTATTTTATATTGACAATCCAAGCAAGTCAAACCCAAACTAGAAAATCATTCAAAGATTTAATCATAGACACTTGTTGAATATCCCTGACAACGAGAAAGATGTTGATCACATCTTGGATGAATTTGGTTCACCTTTGGATTTGCTCACTATGTCGGTTGAAATGACTGACTTCAACAATGTAGCCTTTGATCGAGACGATGTGCCAGCAGAAGCTATAGATCATATTACAAGCTTGGAGGAAAATGATGATTCCAGTGACGATGACACAGATGCTGATGAGATATTGGAAGAATACAATGACGACCCAAGTGTTGATCACGATTCTAACGATAATAACACTATAATTGGAAACGATGTGGTTGAATCAGATAACGAGGAAGAATGAATGTGCTAACTAGGTGTACTATTGTATTGTATATATCTATTAAATTATATTTATTTGAATATATTATAAATTATATTGTAATATTTTTTCTTTTAATAATTGGTTGTAGGTCACTATGTTACTGTTTTTTATTGCATGTATGGCCACTGCCGCAGCTTGAGGCGGATCTGGCGACGATCCCACACGCCTACCGTTTCTTCCGTCAGGATGCGGCACCGACTCTTCTTCGTCGTGTACTTCAGCTCGGGAGCTTAGACGATCACGTCGTAGACGTATTCGACGGGATCCGGCCAAGCTTGAGGCGACTGGTACATACAAAATTCTTTACAATATGTATAATATATTTAAAATTAATGTTTTAACAATTATATGTTTAAATAGTTTTACAGACGCTCCAAGAAGACGTGGTCCAAATGTGAACCGTCAGGCTACACCTAACCTAGTTAAGGCTCTCCCCGGTTCACGCATTACGCTTCTAGTAGACGAGCACACATTGAAGTTCGTCGGTCAGTCAGCAGTGTGGTTTGCGATTATCGAATGCGGCATCGTCGTCCAGCGAGATTGCCTGATGTTGTACTATTTCTAGAGGGATGTGCCAACCGACGTCAAAGTGCGGATGATTCATCGCCTAGCTCTAAGTAGCATAAATTAGAATTAACTGAATTTATTTATTTTTAATTGTGATAAATTTAATAGCATGCATTATTTTTTCAGGCGAGATTTACAATTCTTACTGACAACACTTGGTTTATGCTCATCATGGACACCCAATTACGTACAACCTCGACGCGCATAATGAATGATCTGAGAAATCAACTTGCGCTAGACCACCTAGTAACGTCCATAGCGTGGCCGACTGGAACCACTTGTGCGATCGATGGATTGTAGACCAAGCTAAGTTAATATATTATTATATCATTTTATTTTTATTTTTCTTTGTCGTTGAAATTTCTAACTTTTTAGTATTGCAGCGTTATGCAATGGCTATGAGGAATAATCGAACAAAGCAGGTAGCTCAGAGTCGACACGGGGCCAGATCCATAGCTGACCATAAATTCAGGATGGTAAGACATATTATGAGTTGCAATTAATATTATTAGTTTACTAACATTATGAGTTACATATATTATTTATGTAGTTTGATGTTTTCTTTGAAATTATAAATCACTCCCGAGACACCGACGCCACCGAGTCTCATTGAGATGCATCACAAGCTACACTATATGAGCGGCTGGCAGAACGATCACGCCAGACAAGAATATGTAAGTCTCGTTTAATTTACAGTAATAATTTTGTAAAATGTTATGTTACTTTAAAAATACTAACATATTTTATCTTATTTTTTGAATGAGCAAATCATCACTCAGCGTGATGAGCATCTTTCCCAGGTACCAGCTGAGACGCTGCTGATCTAGGAGCAACGTCATCAGTTAGAGGCCGACGTTATTAGGAGCGTCCGCGGGAAAGACCAGACAGTGAAGTCTAGCTGGGTGGCGGGTTATGGACCAATCCTAAAAAAGAAGGATCGTGTCGCATTGTCATTAACACAGGAGCAGTCTGTTGGACCGTCAGAGAATGACATTCTTCGGGAGCAACTCGTCGAGGTCACGCAAAAACTAAAAGAAACTCAACAACGACTAAGGGAGTCAGAGCGTTTCGGAGAATAATGATGGCGGAAGAATACCAAGAATTTCGACAATTTGACGGAGTTCCTGCGTGGCACGTTCCGGAACATATGTGATAGCATCAGGCCGCCTACTGATGGCGCGACCGGCAGCGGCGTTTGATAGCCTATTATGCCAGACTCCAACACCTAGGATTTGCATGAGGATTAGTGCTTCCTTTCAGACCTTTCAAACTTTTTAGACTTTTTAGTTTAGTTGTTGACAATTCTATGTTTCTATGATACTCGAACTATTAGTGTGTTTGTTTTATATATTTGCATTGCTCTTTTTTTTTTATATGCATTAGAGCGTTTTATTATTATATTACATAATTTTATTAAAAAAATTAATTAAAAATTAAAATTAATTTAAAAAATAATAAAAAGTCGTATTTAAAAAAAAATCCGCGGGTGAAAAATCACTCGTGGATATAAACGCGAATAACTATCCGCGAGTGATATTTCACTCGCGGATAAGGGTTAGTGTATTATCCGTGATTGAATTATCACTCGCAGATACGTAATCAGAATCACTTGCACAGAAGTCATCGTAACTTATCCGCAACTGAAAATTTTCAATCGCGGATTCATTATCTGCCACTAAGGATCCGCGACTGACTGGCGAATGAAATTTTCAGTCGATGATTCTCATCTGTGACTGAGTTTTACTCTTCCGCAACTATTTAATCAGTCGCGGAAACCCTATTTTCTACTAGTGTGTAGAGGTGATTTCATGAGTTTTCTTGAGTTAACGGATTTTGTTGAGAGGTTAAGTTACGATCAGAAAGTGGATTTCTTTTATAAGGTTCAAGGCAGCGGAACATTTGGTAGTTTTGAAAACTTAGAAAATGATATGGATGTGTTTAGGATGGTATCAGATGGTTTAAGGTATAGAGATGTTGAAATGTTCATGGTTGTGCCCCCGAAACCGCTAAAAATAGACTTCATATATGCCGCTAACAAGCTGATTCAATTATCTGACGATGAAGATGATATGGATGACAAGCAAGGATGTGATTATCACAGTATGGGGGATAATGAGTAGTACACCGACTTTGAGTTTGTATCTGAGGGTAGGGAGCCCGAAGTAGAGCACGAAGTCGATCCCGAAGTCGAGGCCGACGATAAAGCTGAAGTCAAGGAAGAAGTCGTATCCGAAGCCGAACCCGAGTTGAGGAAACTACAACGAAGTTGAGTGGTCGGATGATGAAATGAGAAGCAATTGTGACTTTTTCACGACGTGACTGGTCAAGCAGCATCGACAAGGAGTTTTACTCAGTCTAACCCTGAGACGGACAAGGAATACATCGGTTCAAAATCGGCATAGTTTTTCCAACTACTGTGACTTCGAGAACGCGGTTCGCGAGCACTCTATCATGAGTAATATGGGGATTAAGTTGAAGAGGAATAAAAACAGAAGAGTAAGGGCATCGTATCAAGAAAATTACACGTGGATTGTGCTTGCTTTATTGATTAGTGATAACGAGTTCGATAAGTCATTGGTTGTTAAGACTTTTAATGATGAACATACTTGTGGATGGGTTTTCGAAACCAAATGGATCAGTTCAGGTTGGTTGGCTGATAAGTACACTGAGAATGGTCAGATGATCCGAGTTGGAAAAGTAGCAGCTTCTTTAAAGAGGTTAGGAACAAGACGGGGTTATAAGTGTCTAAGTGGCAATTCTATAGATTATGGAAGAAGGCAATGAACAAAATACAAGGCAGTATAGAATAGTAGTATTCGATGTTGTGGGATTAGTGCGAAGCCCTCAAGTCAAACCCGAGTACCACGGTAAAATAAAGTTGTCATAAGAGGCCGATAATACTCAATTTTAGAGGCTTTATAGATGCTTTGCGGCATGCAAGAAAGGATGGTTGGTAGGATGTCGTCGTGTCATCAAATTGGATGGTTGTCACATTAAGAGCCCACATGAGGGCAATTATTGGATGCAATTGGGATTGATGCTGATAATTCGATGTATCCCATTGTATATGCTGCTGTTGCGTCCGAATGCGCAGCCACTAAGTCATGGTTCCTAAAATTTCTTGGCGAAGACTTGGAAATCGCTAATAGCCATACCATCGCCTGGATAATGGACAAGAAAATGGGGTTAATTGATGCTGTGAAAGATGATTTTCTAAATTTCGAGCATTGCTTCTGCGTAAGACATTTGTATAACAAGTTCAAAGTTCAAGCATATGTTGTAGGCTATTTGTTTACGTGTACTGTTTCTAACTTGATTATGGACTTATTTACTGTTTCTGACCTGATTGTTGTACGCCATTTGTTTTTGTTTGTTGTAGATTGTTTGTGGGTTGTTGTAGCCTATTTACTATTTTGATTGTTATAGGCTATTTGTTTTTGAGTTGTTTTGATTGATGTAGGTCATTTCTTCATTTCATATATGTTTGGACAGGAAACAGAGAAGCCTAAGATCCTTGATGCAAAAGCATATGAGTCGCTTGCATCAAGAGACCCCAAGCATTGGAGGAGGGCCTTTTTCTCTACCTTCTGTACCTGTGATATTTTTTGAACAACTTGTGCGAGGTATTTAATGCAGCTATACAAAAGGCAAAAGATATGCCCATTATCACTTGCATGGACATTATTAGATGCTACATAAGCAAGAGACTTGTGTTTAGTAAAGAGTCTGTGGAGAAGTAGCATCATGATGTTGGGCCAAGGATTTTTAAAATCCTTAAGAAGAATAAGCTGGAGTCAGTCAACTCAAATCCTGACTACTGTGGGGATAATAATTTAAAGTTAGAGCATATTGTGCTGACCAGTTCAGAGTGGACCTGAGCGCCAGGACATATGAGTGTAATAGATGGCAACTCACAAGACTCCCTTGTTCTCACGCTTTGGCATGCATTATTAGCCGAGATCTCTAACCTATGGACTACGTCGACAAATGTTACACGAATGAGACATTTTTAAAGGCATATAAGACACCCATGCGGCCTATGCCAAGTCCAAAATCATGGAAAAAGACTTCTGCCATACCCCCAAAACCTCCTGCACCCAAGAAACTACCCGGCAGACCTAAAAGGTATAGAAGAAAGGAACTTGAAGAAGTCAGAGCTCCTACTACAGGAACGTCAAAGTTCCGAAGGACTTATGTCTCAATGACATGTCGTGCTTGCAGAAGCAAAGATCAACACAGAGTTTGCTACCCTAACAAAACCCTCAACACTTCAATGTGTTCCACACTAACAAGCAGACCAATACCACCTACTCAGAGGCACACAGAAGCAGTAAGTGTTATTGATTGGTTCAACATATGATTACATTATGTATTGGTTGTTATTGATACTTTTAATTGTATTTAGGCACGTGGAGATAAACAACTATCTAAACAGAATTCTGCTCGCCCACCTTGGGCCCCAATAGGATCAAGGGTTACAAATGCTCACCTAAAGAAATCAAGAGTTGTTAGGAAGCCAACTTCCAACAATGGGAACAACTCCAAGTCCAAGGATAAGGGCAAAAGATTGGCAACAGATGGTTGAACAATACCAAAGATAACTGCAGGGCATATCTATTATTTTTCACTTAAATATGGCATTTTTTTATAGTCATTAGAGGTTATAGTATACCTTATTAGGAAATGTATTGAGTCAAGTTGTGCTACACAACTGTTTTGTTTGGCCATATAGGTTCTTGTGCACCTTGTGCAGCTTTTTTTGTAAAGCCCTTAATGATACCAAAACTACTAGTAAAAGCCTATGAATGAAAGACAACTTATGTCACTTATTATTGTCTTCTTTGCTTACTCCATTCATATTCTTATCTTGTCATCTTCTTAGCGTGTTCATATGTGCAAATACCATTACCATTAATTCTAAAATATCATTACACATCAAGTTTACAAAATAACACTTCACTTATTCATTTAAAATTACGATTACACATCAAGTTTACTAAATAACAACTCAATACGATTACACATCAAGTCTATGATTACACTTAAAGTTTATAAAATCACAATAATACATATTCAAGCTCAAAATAACAATAAATCAATCCTCCACAGCTTTCTTGAACAATTCTTCATCAAAATAACTTGTACGTAAAAACAATGACACATACAAAAAGTTTCACAAAGAGCTTCCTCTCCATTCTTTTTTGTGCTTCAACTTTCTTCTCCATTAAATTAACTCTCCGCAATAAACCAGGAAAAACTTGTCTTGCCAAAATACAAATTAGTAGATCACACCAACAAAAAAAAAATCCCATATTGTCATTCCCCTGCATTATATGCACAATATTTGTTATTAAAAATGTCATAAAAATTAATTGTACACTGTATTTCATAAAAATTAAAATAAACACAAAAGATGAGTTTATGATCATTTGCATATTAATAACACACTAACCCTAAATCAATATGTTAGCCTAAATCATAACATACCATAAATCAAATCTATGAATAACACATTAAACAACAAAAAATTACAAATATATATATATATATATATATTCAACAATCTTTTCATCATTTTTTTAAACAAAAGCCATTAAACCTAATGTGTCAACAGTTCACAAAACAAGAGATAAATCACAACAGCAAAATTTACCCCAGATGAAGAGCAGCTATAGAACCTCTGCCGGGGTTGGTGTTCGTCTATGCCATCATTACTCTGCTCGGCAAATTGCAATAACACACCACACTTGGCTCTTGATAGTTCATCCTCATTTTCTTCATTTTCAGCTTCTTCTTCATTATGAGCCTTCTTTCTCGTTCTAAGCTTCTTCTTAGTTCTTAGCCTTCTTTCTCATTCTCAGCCTGCTTTCTCAAAGAATCTCAGCTTCTCTTTCTGACTTTTTTTTTCTCCCCAAAATCGTAACCCTAATTTGAAAAAGTCCCAAATTACTTATTCATTACCAACCATAATGGATTGTCATAAATGCCCTCTTCAAATAACGTGCAGGGCACATGGATGGGGATTTCCGTTCAAATTTGTAACCTTATTATCAATTTGTAACGGTTTGCTAAATTTTTCTAATTCATGGGGCGTCCTGCCATAATTAAAAGATCAAGGTACAACTTGTTAAACGCGTAAAGTTTAGAGGCCGCCAGCACAAATTACTCTTTATTGTTTAACTGCAACTGAGTGGAGGCATGGATAAAAAATGAAGAGATGAGTATGCCATGCTCTTTTTGGTAAAAAGTAATGTATAAAATCATAAATTTGTCTATTTTGAACTCACATATTTTGTATTCGGTGAATGAGATTAAAATTTATTTTAAAAAATAATTATAAATATTTAAGTACATAAATGCGCGAATTTAATGAACCATCATTTATGTATACCTAGTCAACTTTGAATGGTCAACTCCACCATCCCATTCATGTTAATTAAAATTTCCTAGTTTGAAAAGTAACTACATGTCCTTTCAAAATAGACGTAGCATTACATGTAAAGTCACTTAATCCCTTTGAATGCTTTCAAAATATACAACCCCCCATTTTATCTTGACATCCAAACAAACAAAAAAACAAAAAACAAAAAACAAAAAAAAAATATTATAACCTCTTTTTTGTGCATTGTTTGGACATGAAACCTTTCACATGGGGCATGGATGCTATGGGCCATTTGTTAAACTTTAAGGAGTCGGCATGCATTGGCGTGACACATAACTGCATAGGACCATTGCTATATACAATTTGTCAACATCTGTGTACGTGGGACATATATATATATATATATATATATATATATATATATAGGTTTTATAACAAACTTAGTGAGACTCTACCGAAGAAAAATTTTAATTAGGAACATTATTAATTAGATGGCACCAATTATTGAGGTGTTTAAGATTCCTTGGCATGTTGTTTCAATATTAATTACTTCCAATATTAAAGTCCATATTTGAACATCCATCTCATAATTCTAAGTACAACGTACCAAGAGAGGAATTGAGCTTTTGAAAAAAGGAGAGAAAAGATTTAGAATGTTTTGTATGGTTTAGACTCTCCGAACGTGGTAGCTTCATTGAACAAGCATTTATTCTCTTTTATTCCCATAAGAAATCCATCTTCTACTGTGGAATAATTCCACAAATAGAATCCATATATAACCAAACAAATAGCTTTTGAGAGGAAAGATAAAGAAAAAAGGACTTCAAGTCGAAGTAAAACAGATTCTTTCTAAATTTAACTTATAGTCTCCTCGTGCCCTTTAAGACAATCTTGGTCAATATAGTTTGAACGAAATTTTAACCACTTGGTTTATGTGTTTATTCCCTCAATTGACCAAGCTATGATATCTTGAAACCAATTTGGAAGCGAGAACTTTGACAGCTAATCATGGCTGACTCAAACGTGACAAATATATGTGATATTTTAATCCTCAAATACATTATCACATTTAAATCTCTTAAAGAAGAAAAATAGTTTATATATATATATATATATATATATATATATATATATATATATATATATATATATTAGGAGTAGGATCACAAGCATATCTTCGATTAGAAGAAATCCCGATTTTGTGATCTCATAGGATTTTTCGGTGTATATAAATATTTTACCTACATTTCATATTAGTCAAGCTCGCGTGCAAAAAGTTCGGTAAAAAAGACTCAGAGTTCATGCATTAATGATTTGGCTCGGACAAGGAAAGAACAAATATATACCTGAGTATCTATTATTTTATTACGGATGAATATAAACTTTAAGAAGATATCAAACTTTGTATTCGGTTTAAAATCTCTAAAAATCTTGATTATTTATTATACGAATCATTGAAAATAAGGTGCAATTTTTGTATTATTTTAATGGTTAGCCTTTTGAAATTATCACAAGCTATGCCTCCAATTACACTTAAGTCTGATATGCATGTATTAAGTATTAAATATTAAGTAGTTAATATTTACAGTTTTGAAATTGATTTGAGCATTGGCCCATCATATATATATATATATATATATATATATATATATATATAACCTTCCTCTTGTTATTCTATCGCGTTTGAAAGGAAGGTATTGTTCATTTTTCCTTTGCAAAGCAGTAAGAAAGTCTACGCATAGATCATGGAATCGTATTATATTAAAGCGAGTTTAATTAGCAAAATGGATTCTTAACCTAGATCTATATTAACTGAATTATAGATCATGAGACTGCTACCGATATTCTTCAACTTGACAAGGACACTTTGGTCGCAGATTAATGTTTGATTATTCGTGTGGAACAAAATCTAAAAATTTATGGAAATCTTCTCTTCAATGGTCTCTAGGCCTTTCACAAATCATCTCAAAGAATAATTCTTCTCTATTTGCACCAAAAGGACTATGTGTCATGTGGCCTCAGGGGATTTTAAATCACATGGTAGTGAGTACAAAGACACGATGTGAATGTACAAAGACACCATATAGACAAAGACTTGCATTATAAAAGCAAGTGCACTTTGTGAAAACTACTCGACGTTTTGGCTTAGTCCCTATTTCTCTAGTTTCTTTTCTGCCAAAAAAAAGAAAAAAAAAAAGTGTCTAGTTCTAGTCATATTTTTGGAAAATAATTATGCGATTGAGCCACGTGTAAAAGAAAGGTTTGATATCTGCAGATAAATCGAGAATTATTTTATGGCTCCAAGAAAATTATATTTCCAGTATAGTTATTTATTAGTAAATAACAAACCCAACTATAAAGAGGGCATTCAAATGGTCAATTGTCTGTTTCTTTTGTTCCTTTTTTTTTTTTTTTCCATTCTTGACAAGGAAAGGGGAAAAGATACTGGAGATGGGAATAACTGGCTTAAAAAAGTGCATAATAGAATTGGAGAGTTACTGGAAGAGTCGTATTATTTTTTTCTAGACATAATAGATAAAAAGCTATTTAGACATTTTTTTTTTTTTTATAATTAGAGAAAAGAGATTTGAACTCAATACCTTTTAATGAAGTTAGGTGTGAAATTTATCCCTACACCATGCTTGCAACCACTATTTAGAAATTTTATCATAATAACAGAACTGGATGAACAAGATAAGAAATTCCGATAGAATTACCTTGAAATTGATATTTGAATTGCTATTTGAAGTGAAGGGATTTTTTAATTTTGTTCATTTTGAGTCAAAATCATTTTTTGAAAATAACTTCTTAAACTCAACTTAAATCACATAAAAAAAATAAGAAAAAAAAAACTATTTTGAAGTCGCCATTTCAATTTGCACCTTTAAATGTAAATTTCTCATTTAAAACGTACCAACCAAATATAATTCATACATTAGTTGAATTGACAATCTAAATAGTAAATTTTAACATTTTCAACTCAAATGGAAATCTCGAAGGTTTTAATTTAAACTGTAAACTACACGACTTCTAAATACCCAAAATGTTTATCTCTGTTAACTAAACACCTAATTGTTTGGTAATGACGAGGACATAAGCCAAATAAGGAACAATTCATTAACAAAAGTGGTTTGGTTTAGGTACAGAAAGATACATTTCAATAAAAGAAAAAACAAAAAACAAAAAAACACAAACAAACGAGTGGGAATAATTTTACAAGAGTGACACGTCTAGGACCAGTCTTCTTATTAATTGAGCTTTAAACTTTTTTCCTCCTTTGTTTCTTCTTATAAATTGTTTTTTTTTTAATAATTTAGCAAAAAAAATTGAAACATATGATCAAGAGCACGAAATTCTGGTTTTTATGAAAAGCTATGATTCTGAATTGCGGCAAGAATGTGGACTTACCAAATTATTGGAACAACCTGGTTTGTTCATGAAGTGGGCCTTTTGCTAGGGAAAACTAGAAATGAAAAGTAAGTGGGCCAAATTTGAGTTTCCAGTTTATTGGACCCATAGCTCACGTGGCCATAATTATTGTTCAAATAAGATGGAGGTGAAAACTACTTCGGGTTCTTTTATTTTTTTGGGTAAGTTCTATGAATGCCCCTGTACTATAGGAGTTGTTTTACATTGCCCCTTATTATATTTTTTGTTAGATCCGTTCCCTTCCTACTCCTAATTTGACACATGAATTCTATTCCGTTAAAGCAATGACGGAAAATGAATACGTGTCACCGTTTTAATGTGGTATGTTGGGTATTTATTGTTTTGGCCCTATTGGTAGATGCGAATTGATTACTCTTCTTTGTTTTTATAAGGTTAGGGTTTATTGTTGTTGTGTGTATAGTTGTTGCAGGAGAGAAAAAGAAGAAGGGTGAATGTTAGAAAACCCATTGGCTTGGCCAGTTTGAAAGGGACGAGAAAATTAGCAGTGGCTAATGCCGAGCAGTTCTAACTTAGATTGCACTAGTAACGTGAGATGCCATTGTGGGTTATTCGTTATGCAACGAACGGCTTGGAGCGATGACAATCTGGGTAGAAGATTTGTTGGGTGTCCTTGGTTCAAGGTGAGATCTGATGATAAAATGTTTATACCCTTGAACGAAATTTATTATATAAAAAAGTTTGATTTTAGTGTTTTGTTTATGCTTACTGTTTTTGTCTAAGGGAAATTTTGGAATTTTGTTTTGGGCTTTTTCATAGCCCTTTGATTTTAGCATTGTGAGAAATAGATGAGTTTGATTTTGTATTTTTAAAATTAACTACTGTTGTAATTGCATTTGCATATTTTTGAAATTTTACCTTATGTTTACTGTTGTTGTTTGAATTAAATTACAGAGGGGATATTAGCGTTGGTTGTGGATTTGCAAGTTGGATTGATCCCGAGATGTGTGCGAGATCGAAGAGAATTATTCCGGGCTTGCTTAAAAAGATAAACGCCTATGAAGAAGAGATTGAGGAATTGAAAAGAAGAAATGCAACCATAGAAAATGAATTGGAACATTTGAAAAAAAAATTTTGATTAAAAGGATCATAATTTGGAATTGCTTGTAGAGGACTTGGAGTTAAAAAGTGACAAAGCAGTTATAGTTGATCACATTGAGGTTCAATTAGTAAAGTGAAAAATTATTGTACTAGTCATGGTTGTCATGTTTGTTGTCCTATGTATTTAGAAATGATGTAATATGTACAAAATAATGTAATATTTGTTGGAGTTAAATGTAATTTTTTTAATAGTTGGTTTAATTTGTCCAAACTTGTACTATAGACCTGTGAATGGTTTGAACAAGCAATTGGTTTCAGAAAATAATGCGCACAAATACAACAAGTCCAGTTGCACAAAGTCTGCTTCTACAAAATCTGCTTACACAAACTAATTATAGGTAACAACAAGTCACTGCTTGCACAAACAATTCACTTCTTGCACAAAATATAGTAGCTAACAAGTCAGTTCTTGCACAAAATAATGCTAACAACAAGAATATAGTTGCGCAAAATATCATTGGCTAACAAGCCACTGCTTGCACAAAATAGTAGGCTATGCTTGCACCAACAAGTCTAATTTTTACAAAATATCATTGGCTAACGTCATGGACAGTGTCATGTGTTTTGGCATCTCTTGGTTGGGCCCGGTTTGTTGAACAAATCACATGCTCGGTGAACTGTTTTGAAGCGAGGTCGTTGATCATGTTGTGAGCTCGATGGTTGGGTGCTTTGCTGTCCAGGTTGTGAGCTTGATGCCACTGTAGATTGTCCACCACGACCAGCATCAGTGTTGCATTGAGACGCTCGTTATGTTGTGTTTGTCCGACCACTCATATGCGATCTCTGAATACGAAAGTGGCATATACTTAGTTTAATAGTTTGACAATGGTACAAGATATTTGCTTTAAGAAATTAACCATTTCTTTGTTTCTCTTCTGAAGCATGTTCGTGTTTTTTGTCCCCTCTGTCCACAACGGTGACATGTCATAGGTCGACTAAGACGTCTCATTGAGTTGGAATTCGGTGGACATATTTTGTCATGCTCAAGCCGACAAACCCGTTTAGGTCTTCCCAGCATAAGTTTCTCCATTGGCTGTTGAAGAGGTAGGTTTGAACTGCTTGGCCATTGTTTTTGTGGTCTAATAAGAAAAATCTGATGTGTATATGTCTTCACGTGCATTTCCTTCTTGTACCAAGCACTAACATACTCTATCGGTGATTGTTGCCTATGTCAAATGCAACATATCGCGTGTCCACATGGAATTCCCGACAAATCCCACTTCCTACAACTGCAACTCCGTCTTTGTAGATCAACAGAGTGCATTCCGCCATACAGTCCTTGGACCTGATATTTACCGACACCCTAGAAGTGTGCAATAAATGTCTTACTCTCATCTTTTGCTGCCTCCAACAACATAATTACTCGCGGTCTAATGTCAGACTACCAACTGTCACTAAGTGTTCGATGACGATTAAAAAGTCTCAATAGATACATCCTTATCCACTCCAACATGGAAAAAATAGGCCTCGTTCTTGCCATGAGAATGGTTTTTGTTCCATTAAAGCTCTCACAAATATTGTTCACTATGAGGTTACACTCAGCAGGGGTTTTGAAATGTGACCTTGCCTAGTGCTGTGGGCCTTTATCCATCAACCACTCAAACGCAGCATGATCGACCACTTTGATTTCTTCCAAAATTCTTTGTTAATCCTTCCACTGTATAAGCTTTCACAGCGGACATCATCTTTCTTTTTAGCATTTGCCCTTTAAACTTCTTTGTGAAGTTTGACTGTAGATGTCGGGCGCAATGTCTATGCTCTACCACTACATCACCTTCCCACATCTCTCTAAGTGCTTCGGTAAGTCTGTTTTGCTTATTTGTTATAAATGTCCAGTGATATGGATTGTTGATATGCACATCCACTCTTAGGAGGTTCATAAACCAACTCCAAGAGTCATTGCACTCAACTCAACAACTGCAAAGGAAATAGGAACCAAACTATTGTTGGCATCAATGCCAATTTCAGTCAGAAGTTGTCCCTTGTGCGGCCCTTTAATGTGACAACCGTCTAACCGTATCATTTTTCTACAATAATTATTAAAGGCTGCCTTGCACCCAGCATATGCAATGTACATTCTCTTGAATATGGGACTACCATCCGCCGCATGGTCATACTGAAACTCAACTGTGGACCCCATATTTGTGGTCTTAATTTCGTTCGCATAATCCCATAAAAGCGCATATTGTTCCCAGTATGTCCCTTCCATGTATTCTTGCGCTTCTTTCCATGTCATGTATGCCTTCGACCTTGACACATCCATCGTATGGTTCATCTTTCACTTTCTCCATGAACTTGTTAACATCCCACTTGTCATTGTCCTTAAGTGTGACATGTACTCTTTCGCAAGCTACTTTGAATTCATAAACGACTAGATATCCACTCGGCCACAATTATGCGGACCCATAAAGGTCTTAATATATGTGGTACTACCGAACACTGGTGAAGCAAAACAAACCCACTTACACCCATTTGCTCTACATTCTGCCCTTACTCGGTCGGATCATTCTTCTTGAACCAAATATCTTTCCCTTCCCTAATTGCATGCTCCCTCACAGCAGCTCTAAACGTGTAGGCATCAGGAAATACCAGCCTCAACCTAAAACGTGGCTCTCTCATATCCATATCCAGCCTAAACTCTGGCATCCTCGGTAGAGATGCTTGCGAGTTATCACCCCTTCTTCATCAGTATCTGAGTCAACTATAGGCCCAAGGTCGTCTTCACGGTGTAGTTTGAATCCTCAGAGGCGTCACCGTCATCTTCACTAAAGAACATTAGCTTCTTCGCTTTGTCAACTGCTTCATTGTACTTTTCATCGGCCTCTTTATTAGACTCTTCATCTCTCTCAGTATTTGGTTCATTGCTCTCTTCATCTCTCTCATCATTCTCTTCATTGTTGTCTTTATCTCCCTCATCATTCTCTTCATTGATGTCTTCATCTCCCTCGTCATTCTCTTCATTCTCTTCTTCAACCCCTTCCTGGTTAACTTGCTCACCAACTGTATCCGGTACAAAGTCAGCCTTATCAACTTGACAGATTGGATGCTCAACCCATATCTCGACCAATCGACCCTTAACAAATGCTTGGTTGAAAAACTTCATCATCAAAAGGTCTGTTGCCATGAAAAGAAAATCTTCGTTGCCCATCCATTTCCCGTAATATCTCCCTCCCTGGCTGCACGTCAAAACTTTTTTCACAATATCGTCAAACTCCAACAAAGACATTTTGTCTAAATCACAGTTGTCCAGGTACGAAACTTCTCCATCTCTATATCTTTTTAATCTCTCATCCAACACTATTTGACCACCGTGATGTATCTTTAATGTAAAAAGAGTTGTTTTCTTATCTGTTTCAGAAAAATTCCAAACAATAAACAACAAAAAAAAACATGTCGGGACCACTTAACAGCCAGACAAAATCAGAATGTAAATGTCGGCTTTAATAACCAATTCCAAACACACATGCCGATACCAATAAACAATTCCAAACACACATGTCGGGACCACAACACAAAAAGTATCTAACTCTAGTTGATGGTGTTGGAAACAGAAGAAAATTACCAAAAGCCACATAATTTTGGGTTCAAATCATCATTACCAAGCACATTATCACTAATAAACCCCTAACTAGTCTATGTAAACAACAAATAGGCCATCATAATAAAAGCCCCAAATTTCTCCCAGGCTAATCTGATCAATAATAAACCCTAACTAATATTCATAATAGATTACTAACCGTAATCGAGAGGTTGGGGTTCGTCGTCCATTCTCGCCTTGCTGTCCTCAAATTTGGACTTTGATCTCCTTGAAATTTGGTTCCAATCTCCTAGTCACAAGTGTTCATCGCACCTCTGCTTTTTTTCTTTTTTTTTTTTCCTTTGCCCTTTTTTTTTTCTTTTCTCGTCTTCGTGTTCTCACTTTTTCGGCACCCATGTGCTGATTTTTTGGGTTAACATTTAATTAATAACTTACGTTACCATTTTACCCCTATTTGAACACACATGTGCCCTTCACGTGTTCATTTTCCGTCATTGCTTTAACGGAATTGAATTGATGTGTCAAATTAGAAGTAGGAGGGGAACGGATCTAACAAAAATAACATTAGGGGGCAATGTGAAACAACCCCTATAGTACAGGGGCATTCATAGAATTTACCCTATTTTTTTTGTCGGGGAATTTTGAGAAACGCCCTTCTTTTGCTATCATGATAATCTATGCCTTATGCTTGTTGCATTTTAAATTTATGCCACAAAATTTATACTATAAATATATAGTGAAAACAAAGAGAGCACACTATTTGGGTATAGATTGTTAAGTGATAGTAAGAGTGACCTTATTTTACAATTCCCTACCTTTTTTTTTAGAGTCTATTTGGTATCTGGTCATTTTTTGGTAAATGTTTTAAAAAAATTGACAAAAATTTCAAAAATCAACTTATTAACTACTAATACATAAGAGAACTAAACAGATAAAGATAAATGCACATCATCATGTAATTAAGAAAATACTAATTTCTTAATTAATCAAAATATTTGTTATTTTCTTAAAATATCATTTAAAAAATAATTGTTTACTTAATTATCTCTTTTGCCTTTTTTATTTTAATCTTTATCGTTGATTGTTTATTAATTTTTCAATAAGCGATATTGTTGAATAGCCACTACTGTCGAAATTATTAAATAAAAAATAAAATAAAATAAAATTATGAAAATAATATTCGTGCAAATTTATGAAGAGTCATTTAAAGACCTGATGCCCTTTAATCAATTTATAACCTTTCAAACTACAAGCACTTGAAAAGACTTTCTAAATTTGAAACCATAAGCCTGTTAAGAAGGTTTTCCTTTTCTCCGATTCTTTAATTTTTTTCCTTTAAATATCCGACACTGCAGATTTATTCAAAGAACATAAAATGATAATTTCCGTGTTGTACCCTATAATTGTCAGAAGGACCTGTATTGAAGCAACTTTCTAAATGCCTTTCATGTAAAGATGTTACTAAAAGTATCTTAGGGCTAATTATATGATTATAAAAATTTTCGACTATGGTGACAAGTTTTCCGTTAACATTTTATTTAGGGTAATTTTAAGGAATTCTCCTATTTTGCCGCAATGATAATCTATGTCCCATGTGTGTTGCACTTTTAATTTATAACCCAAGATTTACACTACAAACATAGAGTGAAAACAAAGAGATCATACTATTAAAGGCATAGATTATTAAGTGGCACTAAGAATGATCTTGTTTTGTAATTTTCCTCTTTCATTTAAGGACAAAGCAAGTCTATTGTCCAATTTGTTTATAATCTTCCATTACAAAGCAAACTTATGACATAATCACGATTCTAAGTGGGCCTTCTTCTAGGAAAAGCTGGAAATGAAAATAAAGTGGGCCTATTTTGAGTTGGGAGAATTTCAAAATAAAGTCATTCATGACGCCACTTAATAATATATACCCCAAGTGGTATGCTCCACTTATTTCCACACTATGTTCGTAGTGTAAGTTTTGGAGTATAAATTAAAAATGCAACACCCATAAGGCATAGATTATCATTGTGCCAATAATGGGGCATTCCTCAAACTCCCCTTTTGAGTTTCCAGCCTACTGGACCCATAGCTCACGTGGTCGCAATTAGTGTTCAATATAGTTTAAATACAGATAGATTCATTTGCCACGACAAATTAAGACCTATTTCTATACTTTAAAAATCCTAATCTCGTGCATCAAACGATCATTCTAGAACCAATTCGAGTGTACAAATCATTCAATGCATAGGTTAATCATTGATCTATCATCATGAAATAGTTTTCCTAGGATTGTGATTAGAATTTACCCTCGATGCCTACGTTTGCTTCAAGATCTTCTCTTCGAAGCCCTATCTCTATATGAAACGCCTCTGAATTAGTACGAATAATAAATCACTATTCTAATTCATAAAAGCACATTATCTTTCTTTCGTTTTTGAATTTTTCTTGATAAAAATCCTTTAGAAAAATGGCCGCTCCCTTCTCTTTATTTCCCTTTCCTTTTTTCTTTTCTCTTTTCACTCTATTCTCAATAAAATTTTCAGGTGAGTTGAAAGGTGAATGAATAAGGAATAAAAATTTATCTACTTCTCTCATCGATAGCAGGCAATAATTCTAAAGAAAAGGAGAATGTAATTTCCTAAAATCTTCCCCTATTATCACCCTTTAATGGGAAATTAATACACTTTTCTAAGTTGGCTTTGTTTCTTTTTCGTTTCCTTCTCATTGTTGATGCCCCCTGTAGAGCTCCCTTGACAAAATTTTTGTTTCAATTTTCTCTCGTTAATTGCCTCTTAATTGGTCCTGATTTTGAATAATTTCATTAAGAGCAATTTACTTTCTTACATGATGAAATTTCTATACACACTTTCCAATTCTTGATTATGGTTTAAAGAGGAAATAAAATTGGGAAAATTTCAAAATAAAGCCATTCTTGATGCCACTTAATAATCTATACCCCATGTGGTGTGCTCCCTTTATTTCCACTCTATGTTTGTAGTGTAAATTTTGGGGTATAAATTAAAAGTGCAATACACATGGGGTATAGATTCTCATTGTGTCAAGAATGGGGTATTCCTCAAAATTCCCCAATAAAATTCCGGGGGATTTTGAGAAATACCCCATTCTTGACATAATGATAATTTATACCCCATGTGTACTGCACTTTTAATTTATACCCCAAAATTTACACTACAAACATAGAGTGTAAATGAAAGGAGCACATCACATGGGGTATAGATTATTAAGTGGCATCAAGAATGATTTTATTTTGAAAATTTCCCTAAAATTCCTCCCTCTAACCCAGCAAATGGCGCCATTAGGTCCACATTTTTAATGCCATGTGATGTTTTAGAAACTACATGTAGTTTTGTGTCTTTTTTTCTTCTATAAACTACGTGTAGTTTTATGTACAAGTGATAATAATCTTATAGTAGTTTCTCTAATCAAACTACACTGAATATATTAAAGTATTTCTTCTGAATTATTATATCCACCATTCCATAGAATTGTGCTTCGTCACTATAATTAAGAAAATAATAATTAATCTTATTTTCTCATCACTTTTCGTACAATTATTGGAAATAAATTCCAAGTATAATATTTAAAAATATATATATATATATATTTTTATATGATTAGTATAAATATAAAAGCTCGTGGCATTACAATATCTATTTCTTACAAAATTTTCATCTCAATAATTGTAACAACTTAGAAATAATCTTGTCTTCTTATAGATTCATACACCACATTTAAAATAACTCAAGATAACATTCCTCATGTCGTCCTCACGTTCCCAAGTTGTTTCCTATAATAAATGATTTTGTTAGAACCGTTTAGTCAAGATGTTCATTCGGGTGTTACAGACACCCGTTGGGACACTAGAGACGGATAAAAATAAAAACGAGGAACAGTAAATAAACAGTGCAGAATATGAATAAATTGAGACACGAGAATTGGTAACGCAGTTTGGCTTCGCTTACGTCTGCGGGACCACGCCCAGTTGAAAAAGACCCACTAGTAAAGTGTTGAAACAAGTACAATTGGACTTCAACGCGTTAGGACTCCCTCCTACAACGAGTCGCCGCCAACCTGTACTCTTAGTGATCTAAACCCGACCAGATCCCCTTGTCTTTTACAATTTACACATCCCGTGTGTAACTCTCAATAAGAAAGTAACAATTCTCTCTAGATCACAATAAAATAAAATACACTCACAAAGCTCTCGTGAACAGTAACAATGTTTTCTCTTCATCAATGAGCAATATATATAGCACAAAAGTGAATGGGTAACTTCCTTTAAGAGTAGAGGAAGGTTTCCCTTTTTCTAAACCCAAAAATATCTCCGTAATGGTAAAATTTAAAGCAGGCAATAAAATGGCAATATTCTTTTTTAATTTTGGGTAACATCCTAATTAGAACTTGGCAAAACGCGCTTTCCTGGTTTCGAAAATCCGCCTTCTAAAAATAGACAATGTGAGACCCTTTTTAGTACCCGATATAACACTTGTCCAGATTTCTTCAGACAACATCTAATGAAACATCTGTCCAGATTTCTTCAAATAAACTTCAAAAACTGCACAGAAAATAGTTCCACAATCTAGAAAGATATGATCAATATGTTCTAATGATTTTACTAAATAAAATGCTAATATAAAAACCTAACAATCTCCCCATTTGACATTTTTATTTGGAAAAATTCTATTACTTCTCCCCCTTAACTGTACACCCCCACAGAAAATAGTTCCACAATCTAGAAAGATATGATCAATATGTTCTAATGATTTTGCTAAACAAAATGCCAATATAAAAACCTAACAATCTCCCTATTTGAAATTTTTGTTTGGAAAAAGGCAAATGAATGCCAAGCACGGAGGAATATTACTCTTCATTTTTGCCTCATCAGATCCCCCTACACCAATCCTATCAAAAACATCATGACTAGAATGTTCCAACTCTCCCAGCACATTAGCTACATGCTTCTCACGAAAATCTTCTTGTTGATTCCAATCACTTCAAAATATTCAAAGAAGTGCATGACATATTACAACATGAATCTAACTTCTTCACCCATACCTGTTTGACTTTTCTTTGCGGTAGAGTCCTATTTTGTTCAGCTCTTCTAAGGTTTGCTAAGTAATGATAACAACGCGACTTAATATGACCTTTTTGTTGCAATAGTGATAGATTGGAATCCATCTCTTTGCAATTATTCTGCCTTGTGTCTCAGTAGGTTTTCTTCTGGGTATCGCAAGAGGTGTTCTTGTAGGTGTCACATCAGGTGCCTTCAACTTCAAATCTTCATCTTTCTTCACATCAGAAGTGCTTACCTTAACAAACACTGTTTAAGTAGCAATTGACTTCCCTGAACCAGTATATATATCCAAGCCCAAAATGCTCCTTGTCTGGTCTTCTTGCAACCAAGATCTCATATAGCTTAGACGAACCAGAGGTAAGCATTATAACTGACTATTTCATGTTTTCTAGTTTTGTAGTAAGCTCAGCCTCATTTTCTCGACTCTCATTTAGCTTCTTCTCTAAATCAGACACGGTCTTCTGGAGGTTGTTTCTGTCAGTGTCAAACTGAAACACTTGGTCGGTTAACTTCTCATTGAGCTTTGCTAAAACAGTCCACTTCTCGTAAAGTAGCTTATAGGCTTCAACCAGGGCTTCGTTGGACATATCTTCATCATCGATGCTTTCACAGGTGGCTGTTGGGACACCACTTGAGACACTAGATGAACTTTCAGTTTCTGCAGCACCTCTATTATCAGTTCTGGAAGCAAAAGAAACTAAGTTAGACTCCTCATCTTTACTACAATCAGAACCTTCATTAGTACAGGTAGCATTGAGGGACTTGTTCTTCTTCTTGAGTGTAGTTGCACACTCGGCTTGTGTATGTCCGAATCCATGGTATTCTCTGCATTGAATATCTATATTCTTCATGTTGGACTCTTGATTGTTCTGTTCATTCAAATTCACACCCAAAATAAACTGCAAGTGCACAGATCGTACAAGTAATAAAGTGGACTAGAAGAGTCCGGATATCGTACCCACGAGGATTGACGTTAAGAATAAAGACTAGCTATATGTCCTATTTTATCTAAATGATGAAATTCGAGTATAACGAGAAATTAAAATAAACTAAATTGAAATATTAAATTTGAACAAACAAGAATAACAAGCTGATAAATTAAATATGGAAATCAATAAGAAAAATGATGCTGGGGTTTCGATTTCACTCAATTACAATGCTAGTTCGCCATGTTAGTGTGTGTTAATTCTAATTCGTTAATTTTGCTAACCTAGACTAATAAGTATCTCTATACCCTCTCTCGAGTGCTGCATAAATAATGTGCTACTGTCTCCGAGCCTATATCTCTATATGACCAATTAACATTACCTTCATTAAGTTCTACTCTAGAGATTATCTAAGCATTCTACCTCTCGATTTCACAACTCAGATTATCTCGGCTACCTAACTGATGTTTATCTCTCGATCTCACACTGACCTAAGCTATTCTACCCGATTCCTGACCGCTCGAATGTTTTCCTCTCGAGTAATAATCCTTACAATCTAGATACAATCAATTCAAAGACAATAAATTCATGGACAAATCATTGACGAAACAAAATTGATTCAATTAAACCCGAATAGAATAAATGAATGATGATGAACTTGAATTAAACACACTAAACTTTGAAATAACAATTAATAATTGAGATCCATCTACACCCTAACAAATAAAAGAACTAGTCACACACGATGTGGACTACAATATCAAATAACAATAATGAAAGAAGAAAATGATAGAGA
This sequence comes from Boehmeria nivea var. tenacissima, assembly GCA_018132145.1. Taxonomy (NCBI): domain Eukaryota; kingdom Viridiplantae; phylum Streptophyta; class Magnoliopsida; order Rosales; family Urticaceae; genus Boehmeria; species Boehmeria nivea. The sequence continues at coordinate 3,120,913 of CM030886.1, forward strand.
AGAAAGTGATAGCTCGAGCGACGAGACGGCTCGAAGAATGACTCCAACTGCTCTCGTAAATGCTCTAAGTTCAATGGAAGATGCCTCTTTTCAGTCTTCAATGTCCTCTTTATAGTTCTCGGTCAAATTAAGGTAGCATTGGGCTTTTTCGGAGTGTTTGGGCCTTCTTCGCAGTGTCTAGAGCCAAAATTGGAATAAGCGCCGCGGTGCTAGCGTGGTCCCCAAAGACTGCGCACACTGATTTTGAAATGAGCATATCTTCTTCATTATTAGTCAGAATCACGCATATGATACGCCGGTGGAAAGCTCTTTCGAAGATCTTTAATTCAATATGCAGTATGCTCATGTAATTCTATCACAAAGTGAAGCCTTCTTTTTTCTCAACTTACATTGCTCCGAATTTTCTTATTTTTGTTTCATTTTCTCTCATTGCTACCAATTAATCTATTTATCAAAGAAATCACCAATAAAGATAAAAACTCAAAGTGTTTTGACATAAATATAGGAGTAATTGCAACAGTGGACGTAACATCCGTCCCTAGTGCTAGTGTTAGGAATATGCCCTCAAAATCAAAATGTAATAATTAGTTATTTGTTATTTCGATTTGATCAAATTTTCTAAATTAGTTAATGTTTAAAATTAATTAGTTACCAACAGTTAGAATTCTCAATATCCAACTTATAATCCATGCATCAATTTGGGCAGCCGTGACAACCAATCGGGCGGCCATATTGCAACACCCACCACCGAGTATGCTACCGCGCAACGCGGCCTTCGCCGCCCATCTTCGAGAGTTCTTCCGCAGCTTGCCACCTCGCACGATACTTGGTTACGAAGTCAGCTCTATGAGATACGGTCAAGTTTGGGAAAGAAATGAATATCATGCAAGATATTTTCCGAAGAAGAGACTCAAATTTTTTTTATTTTTTTATTTTTTTTCATATTATATGTCGTTGTGAAGATTCTTGTGATGGCCCGATGTAGGCTACTTTTTGGAAAGTCAAATTATCCGATACACAATGCTTGGTAATGTGAACACCAACTTTTTTGTATGGTTTTAGAGATGAAGAAAAAGAATAAGAATATTGGGTTTGACACATTGATGATTGATATGTAAATTATTTTTCTTTTCGTACACTATTTTTGTTGTTATTGGAAAGTGGTGGCTTCCAAATTCCTTATCTCAAGAGGCAGGGAAAGGGATAAGATAATGTTGTGCTGTTTCATGAATTTTAATGTCCAAAGTAATTTGTTATCTGAAGCCACCCACATGTCATTCATGCCTGCGGATAAGAAAGTTGCATAAGCTGCTAAAGTAGTGAGTCGGGACTATAAGAGTATTCTCTTTTACCAGGGATTAAAGTTGGTATTATCCGTAATATATGCTTAAAAAAATATTAATTCTTTGGACACTTTTTTAATAGTATGAATCAATAGGGCATGGCACAGCACAAAATTGATACAAGTCTAATTATCAATATACACATGTTTTTATTTTATCCAATAAATGATTGCTACATTATTCTTGTCATTTTTTTTTTCTAAATGAATTCTGATCATGTATCACTTTTAGAACTATATGTATAGTAAATAATAAAAAATTATTGCTATTTGAAGAATAGTTAATTTTTTATAATTTTGTTAATTACCATGGTATAATTTTGTAATAATGACATTTAATTTTGAAGTAAATAACACAACGATCAGCTATTTATTTGAAACTTCTAAAACGTTATTATGAATTATATAGTAGTAATTTCTTCACGTTGATCACTTATTTGCTTTAACGATAGTTTAATCTTAATAAACTTTTTAACTTAAATCAATAAAAACACTAGCACTAATGTCAATAATATTGTTACAACGATTATGAAATACATGCTAAGCTAATACAAAATGGTAAATGAAATATCTCACATACGGAAATTGTTAGTGGTAATCTTACAACTTACAGGTAGTATGTTAGGATGTCTGTGTGATTAATATTTAAACCTAATTAAATAGTAAGGTAAATAAATAATCATAAAGCAGAATAATAAATAATGACATCAGATATGAATATTTTACAATGCCAAGACTCAAACAGGGAAAAAATTATGAGTGTTTACCACGCCAGGTATAAAAGTATATTAATATCATTGATCTTCGAATTACAATTACAAGACAATGGAATTATGATGATGCGGCTCTGACCTCTACGTTGTCAGATTCGACGATGATCTTCACCAACAAGCATCCTACTTACACGCTCGCCTTCTAATTTTCACACCTTACTCCAACCACTTATATTTTAATCTGCCTGTCTTACTTCAATCTATTTGCCTTCAGGTTCACGACCTTACTCCGAGTCGTTCACTTACCGTTTGCCCCCCTCATCCTACTCATTCCATTCCATTCTATTTTTTCACTTTTTTCAATCCTCCAAACCATTCCATTCCATTCCAATTTTTTCAACCATTTTTTTCAACTTTCCAAATCCCTATACAATATCTTTAAATCTCAACCATTTATATCACCTCGAAATTTGCAAAGTCAAACCATTTTCCAAACTATTTTTCAAATCATTTTCCAAACCATTTTCAAACCATTTGGAATGGTCAAAAATGACCAAAATAGTTTTTCCAAACACATAAATGTTGGACACAAAATCTTCAATTCTTTGGAGACCAAACCTAAACGTAGAAATGCTCAAAATAATCTCTCATAATATTTTTGCTCAAATTTCTCTATAATATAAAAATGTAGGGAATATATATACAGATCAATTAAGAGTTCACATCCAATAATTATAGCTTAACAAATCCTTAAAGTTTGTCTGATTGAATTTTGGTTGTATCTAATTAATTACACAAGTGATGTGATACGAGTTTGTTAGTTTGAAAGCTTTCCACAAATATCACAATGCGATCTATTAGCTAGGTTGTTCCCATTCAAATCCGATATTGAGATTTTCCTTAATCCAACAAATTAAGGTATGCAAAACAACTTTATCTTTATCCAGTTTTGTCAATTGGTAAAGTTTAATCTGTTGGAAATATATCTTTACTAAATTATCACAGAATATATTTAAAAGTACGTAACTAACACATGACATGCACATGATCCTTGTTAATCTCAATTATTGTGATAAGGTAAATGTGAAATTCGGTTATTGGCACCCAAATTTACTAACAGTAAAAATACAACATAGGACGGAGCCAGTTTACACTTCGGGTCCCCCCCGACCCAAGCTGACCCATTATAATTTGTGGCCTGTAATCTTAATTTTTTTTTTTTCAGTTCTTCCTTTGAATAGTCCCCTTAAATTTTTAAATTTTTATTTTACTACTACTCTTATTAAAATGTATTACTATAAGCTCCTAATTTTAATAACTTCTGGCTCCATTTACATGAAGCACTTATAAGCATGTCGTTTACCAAGTTTACATTCATTTAGCTATTCAAGAACAAGAGCACATTACTCCTAATAAATAGGCTAGCACAAACACTCAAAGAAGCACGAGAAGTACGAGCACGATCCAATTAAAAATTGCGATTATGATGTCATCGAACTATACTAAAGGTGTGGAAAAGTATTTTGTATTGGTGCCAAAGTGTAACAATTGCCTCTTGAGTTTTAATTTTATCATATTGCAACCTAAATTAAAATTGGCTGAAGTTATTTTCGTTCAAAATTAGACGTAAGTTATTAATTTATAAGAATTTACTAATAATTCCAAATTGAGAATGCAATATGCCAAAAATTAAATATCAAATTCGGGTAAGTTGTCACACACAGCGTAATTCATAAGGCACTATTATTGCAAATACTTAAAAAAGAATAATAATAATAAAAATAAATAAAGGGTGGCTCAAAGTGCAACAAATGACATTTATACGAAAATGAAGCATGAACATTAAAGTTTCAAACTTCGAAAGGTGATTCCACGTTAAGTATGAATTTTGGCCGATGTTGGAACATTTAGGAGTCGTTTGGCAACCAGGTTCAAATTGTGGTAATTTGAACTTTTTTCATTTGAATTAGAAAATTTGAATTGGGTAATTTGAACGAAAAATTTAAATTGTTGTTTGGCTCAAATAATCTTAATTGAAAATATTATTTGGATTGTTGTTTGGGTAGATGTGAAATGTGTGATTTTGAATTATAAAATGAGTTATTGAAATGGTAAATCAAAAAACACTATTCAAAATGGATTCAAACTGTTGAAATTTGAGAGGGGGGGGGGGGGGGGGGGGGGGGGGGGGGGGGGGGGGGAGAGAGAGAGAGAGAGAGAGAGAGAGAGAGAGAGAGAATTTGATTTTGAAGGATTCGAATGACTTTTTTCAATTTGGATTTTATCAAAAAAATAAAAAAGTTACAAAATGACGATTTAAATTGACAAATTCGTTTGAATGGCCCAATATGAGTTTAAACTCATTTGCCAAACAAGACTTTAGAAACTTTAGGGAAGTGCTTACTTCAACTTATTTAGAATTATTTTAGTTAGTAAGCCTGCAATCAAAGTCTTTTTTTTTTTTCGTTTGATTAGCAATTCAGGCAAAAAGAAAATTAAATAATTTCGATTTGCTTATTATTTGACAAAGTCTGGTAATTCAAATCAATGTTCGGACACAATTTTGGTTATAATATTTGAATTAAGATTGTAAGAGAGAAAATTTTTATTGAAAATTAAAAAAAAAAACTATTTCTTACAGTATCAAGAGTATTAAAACTGCATAAGGATAATTAAGTTAAAAACTATCATGGCTTTGTGAAAGGATTTTATTATTATTATTATATTGCTTGCAATGGGTTTGCTTTGAAGTGGGAACTAATGACGTTTATTTTTGTTGTTGAGAGGGCTAGAGAATTTCATTGGCGTAGTCTATGGATAGAGAATTTGACTCAGTCTATGTTATCTATGCGTTCGACAAAAAAGATTTAATTAGCATCTTTTGGAAATTACGCAATCGTTGGCTTAAGGCGACTGATTCCGAAAAACTTTCAGTATTTGTTTTTCTCACATCTTTACAAAAGTAATACAGCAGCTCTTAAAATTGCATCTCAATGGTAATTTGACTCAGTCTATGTTATCAATGTTTTTCTCCAAACATTGATTAATGGTAATTTGCTGCTCCGTCCTAGATTTAGAGGCTTGTAGGACATGAGCCCCCAGCCTTATTAAAAATAGGTATAGCAATTGAAGACCCGGTACTCTTTTTCTCTTATACGGTTTTCCTATTAGGTTTTCTTTCAAGATCATTCATGAGGTTCAGTTGCTCAATATTCTGACAATAGCAAAGTTTAGGCTTCTACTTTGCATTGATACAAAATTTCGTACCAACTAACATGTGTAAAATAACGTGAAATGTAAAGACAAAGAAATAATAGGTAATTAAGAGTATATCTCAGAATATTATTGATCGTATATTTCTTTTGTAACCATTGGCTATTTATAGCTGTACAATGTTGTGTAAACAAAATATCTTCATTAAAGTTCGAGAATCTATTTCTGGTAACTTTGTTCTCGCCATTATTGGTTCAGCGAAGATCAGGCGAAGCGCGGCAAACTCGAGCTGGGCAACTAGCAGGCCTATGATGTGATCGGTTAGCAGCCACCCCTAAAAGAGACGGGCAACTGGCACTGCCCACTGTGTGATTGGGCGGCTGCTAGCCACCCACCGTGTGACCGGGTGGTTGGCAGCCTCCTACCGTGTGACGGGGCGCGTGGCAGCCACCCGTGGTGGAGCTGGGTGGCCGGCCGTCAAGATTCGTCGATTGTTTGCTTTCTTGGCCGCCTTCCTTGTTGTCCTAACATGGGCTTTTTGATGGGCAGGCCCATCTTCAGCTTTCTGATGGTATCCTCTGCCTCGTTGTTAGAGGCTTTGAATGCAAATCGTAAGGCATAATTGACTTTTATCCCTTTCGGATCGACAATAACCAGGTCGGCCCTGCTCAAATTATAGTCTCATTATCTCTCGTATTGTAGGCGCTTACTCATATTTTGCTAAATAAATCGCTCGTGGTGTTCATTGGTTTAGGCTTTGGGAGGTTCCCCGATGATACACCGTTTAGGAGTGAAGGTGGCCCATCAATTTTCTCATGCCTTATTGACAAGTTGATAAATTTTTGGAGACATCTTTGTTGCAGATATACTAAGCAACTGCATAAAACTTGATTTTTCAAAAGTCTAAATAAGCAACATGAAAGTATTTGGCATTTTGAAAATGATAAACTTGAATCAACCGATCAACTATATGACAATGATCGTAATCACTCTGTGGCTAATGACGCCACAGTGAAATCTATTATCACCCTCACTTTTGTAATAGCCAAACAAGTTGGCAGTACCATGGCCACCCATTCTCTGCTACACCATTCACATCACCATAACCACAACTTTCTCTCTTCTCTTCTTTTCTCCAATTCGCTCACACACCACAACGAACCAACCGATTACGCTTCACCGGAGCCTCCACCGATACGACAATGATCGTGGTCGTAGATTCTTTGTAACAATTGGGAAGGTTAAGTGGAGTTGTTCTCGTTGTCAACGCTATTGTTCGAGACAGATGACGATCCATTGGCCATCACTAGTGTCCTCCTAATCAATGCAATCTTTGTCTTCCTCTTCTGCTTCATCTACCACAACGCCAAAGAGATCATAAATTTGCTTAGGGTTTCGAGAGTGAATTGTTTTTGTGAGAATGCAAGTCCTGTATTTTGGAGAGGAGAATCGTTTAAGAGTGAAAATGGTGAGGGGCACTTTTACCCGTTCACATTGAGATTATTGGGTATGATGGCTAGATTGTTAGTTTTTTGAAACATGAGCTTATTGAAACATGAGTTCAGAAACGGCCAAAAATAAATTGGCCCAAGTATTAATAATTATGGTAAGAATTGTAGTAATTATAAATTATATATTGTCACAATATAAATATTAATGATAGAATTTTTTAGAGAATTTTTTAGATAATTGAGAAGGAATTGGGGAAAAATTAAGATTTTGTTTTAAAAATAAGATGTGGCGAGTAGATGTTGCTCCCCCCTCCCAAAATGGTCAAAAATTTTATTTTTTTTTTCTTGGGTTTTTAACCGTTGGCAACGATTAAAGAAATTTTTAACTTTTTACCATATTTTTCTAGGTCTTTGAATTGGCCATCCAACGGTCTAAATTCCCTATAAAAACTAAAAACTAAAACAAAAAATTGATTCCTTTTTGGGCAAGAAACAGCTAAGGTTTATGAAAAGACACTGACGAAAACGGTTAACCTTTTATACAATGTTGGCATTATTTGTGAAACAATTATAGATTACAGACTATCACATTAAACTAGGCTCAATTAAAAGTGATTTATTAAGGTTTATTTATTAGAATACAATATATCTTACATAGGTTACACGCATTTGATGTGTAGAGATGTAAAAGTAAAAACAAAAGATAACAAAGGAAGTTGTCTCTATAAATAGTGGCTATGATCGCCAGATCAGATATATCACTCAACTCTTCTCTATTCCATCAAGAGAGTGCAAACAGAAAATTAAATGATTTCCCTCAAGTAAACGTGTTGATTTAGAAGACTAAACGCACAACTAGAAAAACATAATTAGTTCTTATAAATTTTGGTTCGCTTTCGCATACTTCTTTGTTAATTTTTCGATGACTAAACATGAACAATTATACAGTTTATAGGTTATAGTTCTCACCAAAAGCCTAAATATTTCTAACATTACATTTTTTTTTTCTTTAACCACAATTTTGTATAGGTTCTTTGAATTAAAGAAAAACATTTACCATTGTAAGCTCAACATAAAAGAGAGTTGAATATTACAGAGTGATGTTGCATATAAATTACATACTCAAGTGTAAATACAACAGACTCAAAACTACTAGCTAAAGAGATCTCCAACGGCTGAGCAAGGATTAAAAAAAATACCAGCCCCACCAAAGCGGAGAAATCACACGTACAATTACAAACAAAAGACAAAATCATTTAAACAAAACAAAAAAAAAAAAAAGCCAAACAAACAAACTATTTTGACTTCCCTAGTAAACAGACCTCCCTAAACCCCTGCAGATGTTAAAAATTCCATCTCCAGAAGCTATGCGCTAACTGACCCTTTTTTTTATTTTTTTAAAAATCTTTTTCATATCTTTCCGTCACAGAGCATCCCAATCAATCTCGAACGAATGGCACTTTCCCAAGTTGAAATGATTCTCACTTTCGCCCCAACGATCGGAATCCGAGAAATCCAGCAAAGTCATCTCCGACTCGTCGGACAAAGAAGACGACGAACCATCGGTCTCAGCCTCAGCCTTCGGCTCAACCACGGCCAGCTTCGGCTCCGGCTCGGCCTTGCCCAAGCTCTGACATATGGCGTGGAGCTTGGCGTCGACGGCCGAGTGGAGAGGCTTGTAGCTGTGGTGGTGGCGGAGGTGGGGGAAATTGAGCCGCGCGAAGTCACCCCTGAGCTTGAAGGCGGCGCGATCGTAGGCCACCGCAGCCTCCTCGGCGGTGTCGAACGTGCCGAGCCAGAGGCGCGTGCGGTTCTTCGGCAGCCTTATCTCCGCCACCCACTTCCCCCAGTGCCTCTGCCTCACCCCTCTGTACAGCTTGGCGCAATTGCTTTTCGAAGATTTTGAACCCGAGCCGCTCTGCTTCATCGGCGCGGCCCTCGGGCCGAGGCCGAGGTGGTTCTGTTGGTGTTGGAATTGGATTTGGGATTGGATTTGGAGGATTTGGGATTGGGTGAGTTGGTTGAGGCCTAATGACGTTGTTGTTGTTGGCTCAAAACCGAAACCGAAACCGAAACCGAATTCGAAACCGCCGATTTGGCTGTTGTAGGTTGATTGTGGAGAATAGTTGGGACTGTTTGAAGAAATGGAGGAAATAGTGGTAGTTGAAGAAGGAGAAGAAGAAGAAGAAGCATGTTTCATAAAAGGTTCAAGTGCTTTCATGAGCTCTTCTCTCAAGGGGTCTGAGAAAACCGAACTTGGGCTATTATTGCTACTATAAATATCTATAGCCGTTGCCATGATTATACAAAGTACAAATAAACCTAAAAGATAATAGCAACCTTGTTCTTACCAAAATTAAAGAACAGGCAGTGTTTGTTACAAAGGGAACTTTTAAAACAAACCCTCGTAATTGACTAAGAAAAAAAAGAAAAAGACAGAAATAAGTAAAAAAAAAAAAAGGAAATACTAAACAGAGAATCTTAATTCTGAATCACCTGACTTCCAAAATCACCCTTCTGGGCTTGTTTGCTTTGCCTTTTTTTTTTTTTTTTTAACCAAAATCTTCCACCAAACAAACCCTCAAGAATAAAGAGGCTAAATGAAAGACAGAAAGGGATTCAGAGAAGCGGGGATTTAAGAGGAAGAGGAATTACAGATTTTGAATCAGTGGTTTTTTTTTTTTGTTTTTTTTTTTGGTATCTCTCAAAATTTTTTGATTTTTTGTTTTTTCTCACTCACTCTCTGCGGTTTTTGGCTCTACGGTCTCTCTGTTTATATAACACTCGTCCATGGGTTGGGTTCCAGGTTTTGTCTCTGTAACCACGTTCTTTTGGCATTAATTAATCCAAACGAACTTCAACGATGCCTTTATTCGATGAGCACTAACTAATGACGCGAGGACACGTAAGCAGTGATATATCGTGGAGACTGGCAAGTGTCAGTCGAAAGAGGCTGGGATTACACGTGTTTGATTAGGATTCGCTGGCATTTCTGTTGACTATGGGTGCTTCGACTCTATTTCCCCGTCATCTGTTTTTGGCTTGTAGTGAAGTTTTTTTGTCGTTTTTTAGTGCAGTGTCACGCGGTTCCTCTGGCGTCTCATGCTTATCAAAAATCAAGTGGAAACTTACTTTTTTTTTTTTATATTTATTTTAAATTTTTTTTTAGGGGCGAATCATGATTTTACCGACTCTAATCTGTTTTGGACCGCTCGATGAATATGCGAAGAATTTAGCACTTTTAATCAAATTTTTGCCCTTCTCTAAAAATGGCCCTTTTTTCCGCAAGTAAAACACCGTTTTGATTTTGTGGTTGTCCTCTTTCTTCTGAGATACTTGAATCTCCGTTTTCTATTGTTGTCGAAGGAGGGTAGTTCAGGTGGGATCTGGAGAGTGACAAACTGTACTTGGGAGGTTGCAGGAAGTTGACACTAACTAAAACTGGAGGCTTGAATATATTTTTTGGGGGCTTTAAGAGAAGGTTTGATAAGCGTTTTTATGGTATTGAAGTTTGCTCAAATGCAAAAATCAATTTTAAGGACATATTTGGTGCATAAAATTAGATAAAAGATTGGATTACTTTGTCTTAATCTTATGTTTGTCATATTATTTGGGGTAGATAAATAATTCCGATCCCACTACATAGTCTTAAATAATCTAAATGACCCACTCATGTGAGTCCTATTTTAAATTTATTTTTTATAATCTTATTTTATTATTTAAAATAAAAAGGGAATATATTTTAAATAATATATTTCATATAGTACTAAAGGTATCTAACAAGCTAATTCAATATCATTCCAAACATATTACAATACTAACTCTAATATTATCTATTTTAATCATATCCAATCCCAAATTATAATCAAATCTCGCTAAATGAACGCACCTAATTGTTTAAATGTAAATAAAAATGATACTTATTCTTATAGGCAATTGACCAAAAAATATTTTCTTGCTTAAAACATTAAAAGAATAATATGTGACATCGGGATATTTTGCGTAATTCAAGCCGAGATACATTCTATTACAACTTGTTTGTTTTAAATATGTTTACTACTTTCTCAATCTGAAGGTTAAATGCTTAAATATTAATCATTTAAATCATCTTACAATAATAGAGTTCTACAATCATTTAAATTAGTATGGTTAAAACAAAATATTAAGAGAATAAACATGAAAGTTCACAGAAATATAAGGATTAATGTATTATTTTATCACAAAAAAAAAATGTTATTTTGCATAGTTATACCAATTTAGACTCTCTGATAGTGGTAGGCATTATGTGAATATCATCCACAAACACGGGCGGATTCAGAAATTTTTTTATACGGGGGCATAATATGAAAAGTAAATAAATTTTTTTATAAATTCTAAAAATATAATAATTGATTCAATTAGATATAGAAAGAAATATAGCTGCTATTTTTAGTTTTTTAGGTGGGACATAAATGATTTTTTTTTTTCTAAATTGTGAGGTAAAATTTTATATTTTAGTAATTCAACGGGGCAAAAGGAGGATAGAATTGAAATTTTTTCCAAAATTTAGGGAAAATTTTTTTCCAAGACGCAATTGCATTTATTAGCTTTTCAAAAATAAATATCTTATTTTCTTCCATTAAGATATGAAGAATTTTAGATTATCAAAATTTTCTTTTTAAGAACTAAAAACATTAAAAATTAATAAATTTGGCAATTTAAAGCGTTCTCCCCAAATTAATAATACTACATCACGATCATTATTTTTTAAAATTAAGATACATAAAATTATGGTAAATTTTATGTTTGTCCCTTGAAGTTCTAGTTCTGAAAGCCAACCAAACCAACAATCTAAACAATCTAACAAAAATCGACCTAACTTTGAAACACATCTATATAAGAAAACAATTAAAGTCCAGCAAATAATATACTGAAAATCAACCCCAAAAAAAAATGAAGAAAAACATAGTAATGCTATGGACTTAATAAAAAGCTCAAGATCAAACATCTCGATCGTGATCAAACTCTAATGCTCGGAGATCACTTTTCCATGTGTTGCTGAGCGAGCCCTAAGCCTTCGCGTGGTCCTTGACGACCTTGCCGAGCCTAAAACTACACATTCGATCCCAACAACTTTGCCACATTTGGCATTGTAGCTCAAACTCGATCTCATTTGTGATGTGCATCACACTGTAGCAGAACAATTCCTTGTCGTCATCGGTGTTTAGATGCGAAAAGGGATCGTGTGTGGAGATGGCATCGACATTAGCGAGTTGAGGCCCATGCTCCAAAAGGATGTAGCCGGAGAAGCCTCGATTGCTATGTTTAGGGGAAAAGGTTGCAATTTGAAAGAAAAGGGAGAAGAAGAGGAGAGGAAGAAGGGTTATTAAGAAAAGGTCCTCTAATTGTTTTTTTTTTTAAGACCAACAACCTTATTGGAAAAAAAAAAATTTGCAAGAAACAAATACTGTGATTTTGCCAATATGCCCTCTCTAATACACCATGTGGGCATCAGGTGAGCATTTTCCATCAAATATTTGTCGGAATGAGTAATGTGGCAAAATTTCGTAAATAAAGGAAAATGGACCTAACGTTTTGAAATTTAGCAGACGTAGTAAAATTGACCCCAAAATTCAGCAGGCAAACATAAAATTAATCTTTAAAATTATACATGTACATACTCGGTTTTAAAAGTATAAAAAATATCCTTTAAATTATTGATCATATCTTACTTTAGTTCGTATCGTAATAATTTACGATTTTATATAATTATGATGTTTTAGTCTTTCTCGATAATATGTTGATTTTTTTTAAAGAACAAAAAAAACCATAAAAGTGTTATGTGTTATAATATAATAATAAAAAAATATAGATTATTAAAAAAATATTTTTTTAATGATATTTAATGAAATAGCTAATATTTTCACCAATTTAGAAAATAATACAAGATGTTATGATTTTATTTTTTATGTCATTAATTCTTTATCAGTTAGTGGCTATTTTCCTTAATTTTTTTACTTATCATCGTGTGCTAATTCTGATAAGTTTTCTGTCCTTTTGTGTATGTGTTTTAAATGATGTCAAACCGCACAATGATGTGCTTCAATAGCTTAGTTTTGGGTAAAAAGATAAGTTATATAAAGCACATAGGGCAATGATGTTAAATGAATCATTCTTATCAGCAGAACCTAGTATAAAAGGGGACACTAATATTATAATTGGAGTCATCATGATTGTGAAATCTTCCACTTAGAGCTAAAGTGGGATTAAAATTAATAAGGAAGTTAGTAGATAGATAAGGAAGTTTGTGGAGAAAATGAGTTCTCAAGTGACGAGCGGAAGTTGGTAGTATGTTGCCAAGCTAATCAATAAATGAATATTAATTTCATGGCTTTTATTTATGTACATATATATATATATACACATATAATAGCTTAAAATTTTAACCATGGTTAGAGATGGATATATGACTATAAGGTTGGGGTTAAATTGGACCTTAAGTTTAGGGGGTTATAGAATCATGAGATGACTTGACGACAACAGAGAGATAGACAAGGTATCGTCAATTGCGGCGTCTTGGTTCACAAATTAATATTTTTTTGGCCTTTTTCATTTTGGTATTTTGTTGAAGAGAACGATATTTTTAATTGAAAGAGAAAAGTGACCTTTGGATTCCTCATTCTATCAATTTTTCTTGGTATTAGCCAAGGGCCAGTTTAGCTTCATTACGCCATCAAAACAAGTTTATGATAGGGAAATCCAGAATTTGTTATGATCAAAATTAAATGAGCCAGTTAAAAAGTAGAGAAAATAAAGTCATTTATGTCAACTCTCTCTCTCTCTCTCTCTCTCTCTCTCTATATATATATATATATATATATATATATATATATTTGCAGTAAACACCTAATTACTTAAAACGTGATAAAATAGACTAAACCTTTATTTGGTGGAGCAGAGAAGTTGAGGGAGATAAAGAGGGAGAGAGAAAGTAGTAGAGAAATATGAAATTTAGTGAAAGTAGAGTGAAAGAAAGTAAGAAGGAAAAATTTAGTTTTGGGCCTTTGTAATTTCAATTGTTCTCCATACGAAGAGATTAGTGGACAGAGAAAAGATTCGTTAGTATGTGATGTAAACTTATAAAATTGTCACGTAAAAATAATGGTCATACATGTTTACAGATACTAAAATTGACTGTCATTTATTAGATATAATCTCATGATCTCGGACAATCACACAAATAATAAATTTGATTGAGAGGATTGACTTTGGGTTATTTTGTATTAATTGTAGGCTCTTTATCTGTTTAATGTACACTTGTATATATAGCCCCCTTTTTTAGAATGTATAGATACAACAAAATCAACGATAATGGGGAAAAAAAATCTATGTATTTCTCTTGTCTCTATTTCTTCATCTCGTTATCTCCTTTCATCTTTTAATTTATGCAATTTATTGTATAATTCGATTAATTTCATGACACGTTATCAGCACAGAACTTTAACACTTATTTGTGTCTAGAATAATTGGTTTGTTGTGAGAAAATTTTCATGTCGACTTTAGTGTTGTCAATTTGGGCTCGGGTCCGTGGGCCGGCCCGAAATATGTGATAAATGGGCTGGGTCGACCTGTTATTGTAGCAAATGGGCCGGCCCGGGGAATATAGTTGGCTCGGGCCGGGCTCAATGATGCAGGCCCGCGGGCCGGCCCGGCGGCCCGAACATAACATAGGGTCGGGCCGAGCCCAAAATACATATTTTGGCCCGAATGGGCCCGGCCCGGCCCGGCTTTTTTTTTTTTTAACATAAAAAATTATTGCACTTTTGTTAAAATATCATTTTGTATAATACAAACAAATAACATTTTTGAATATTTATTTTATCTTTCTACATACAAATAAATAGGTGATAAGAAAACACTAATTTTTTTTTTTATCTTCAACATTATCAATTGATCATTTATAATGTACAACCAAATTATACACTATTCCGGAATATATTCTTCCACACATCCAACTAAATTACACACTAACCAATTAAAGATGAAAAGACTACACATCTTTTTATCTTCTTATCTCACATTATTACATATAAGTGTACCACCAAAACAATGACAAGTAAAGACTACTCATCTTTTCTTTTTCTTCAACATTATCATATATCACATACAAACAAATTACACATAATTCCGAAATACATGCTTCCACACATTATCTCACCCAACTACACATTTACCAATTAAAGAAGAAAAGATTGCACATCTTTTCTTCTTCTCTCACATTATTACGTACATACAAAATACACACTATTTCGGAATCTATTCTTTCTCACAGTATGGATGTTTTTTATTTTTATGGCATTAAAGACAAAGTTCTTAGTATAACTTTTGATAATGCTTCTGCTAACAATGCTGCAATTAGTCTTTTTAAGAATACTCTTAGACCACCTCATGGCGGGACTCTCTTTCATCAAAAGTGTGCATGCCACATCATCAACCTGTGTGTCCAAGACGGGATGGAGCACTTCAAAGACTACTTGAATAACATCCGGACAGCTTTAAGCTTATTGCTAGCTCAAGCGGCCGGCTTCAAGAGTTTTCACAACACTGTACTCGTTCTGGCATCACACCTAGGAGATTCCCAACCGATGTCCCAAACAGGTGGAACTCGACTTATATAATGTTGGAAGCTGCTCTACCCTACAAGAAGGTGGTTAGTTCTTTCTTCAATACCAGATGCCTAGATGGTATGTTAACGGATTTGGACTGGCAAATTGGTACGTGCTTCTACTACTTTTTGAAGGTGTTCTACGATGCCACTGTCCAACTATCTGGTATGTATTATCCCACTTCACCTCATGCATTACATAAACTATTTGATATGCAAAAGCATTTGATCTGCATAGAGGTGTAGACATGTTTGCACAGTGTGTCGAGTTCATGGAGGCCAAGTTCAAAAAATATTGGCAACGGGTTCCGCCTCTATATTGTGTTGCTGCTGTACTTGATCCCAGGGTGAAACTACAAGGGGTGGAATATATGATAAATGGGATCTAATCCAGACTCTATGTAACCTCTGATATGATTACAATTGATATTGTAAAATATGATATGTCTAAATTGTATGATGCTTACAGTGAGAGATATGGAGGATCTCATTCATTAGTCCCTACACCATCAATGTCCAGTGTGACCGTACCATCCGGCTCATCATGGGAAGAAATGATGAATCTTTATGGTATTGGTTTTGTCGGTTCGTCATCATTTTATACCCGATCAGAATTGGAGAACGATTACAAGACCAATTTCTCAGCTTGTTTTGCTATTGGACCAGATAGGCGTCATGATTTTACAAATTTTGATATTTTGTTATTCTGGAAAGCCCAATCAACTGCATTTCCTATTCGTTCTAAAATGGCACGTGATATACTAACTACTCTAGTTTCTACTATTGCTAGTGAACAATTTTTTAGTAGCAGTGGCAAGGTACTTGACGAAAGACGAGCTCGACTGGCTGAAGATATTTTGGAGGCGGTGATGTGCGTCAAAGACTGGGAAGATGCCCGCCGAAGAGAGCAACAATTTGTGGACGACATGGTTGGTGATTTTTCAAACTTGGATATTTCTGAGGCTTCCAATGCGACTGGAAGTAATACTATGTAATGTTATTGAACATTTTTCTTTCTTTTTTTTCTTTTTAATTTGGTCTGTAATAATTGAACAATTTTTTCTTTCGCTTTTTTATTTCATGTTTGTAAGTTTTCCTGACTGTACTCTTTTTTCCTTAACAAGATTTTATCTCATTGGGTTTTCCTTGTAAGGTTTTTAATGAGGCAGTCATAATCTAAAAATAAAAATTTTATTTTCATTCTCCAACAAAAATTCCTCTTAATATTTATTTTTTTCTCGATTGTTTTAATTTTCTACATTTTTTTAGAATGGGCGCATTTTGTCCCGTTTTAGGCCCGGCCCGCAAGGCCCGTGGGACGGCCCGAACTTCCTTTGATTGGGCTTTGGATCGGGCCGGGCTTGGGATTTTCATTGTTTGGGCCGGCCCGAAAAAAGTAAGAAACGGGCCGGGTCGGACCAAGCCCGAATGGGCCAACCTTAAGTGGGCCGAGCCGGCCCGAGCCCCGCCCGTTTGACATCTCTAGTCGACTTTAATATCTCATCTTTCAAGTTTTCATAGAAGACGAAAATAAACAGTTGACAATTTCTCAAACTTGCAATGCATATGGTAACAAGTTATCTTCACAATCAAGACTTTTGTTTCATTAAAATATTAATGGTAAAAACCTTACATTTCGACTCGTTAACTTACTTAACTTTCTTTGAAACATTCTTGAAATATACTCTAATTTAAAAAATAAAAAAATAAACTGTAACATCCCAAATTTAAAACAGTATTTTGATAATAATATTCGAAAATCCAAAATAATTTGTAAGATAGAAGAACAGTTTTCTTTCCAAAATACGGTTGAATTTGAACTTTTTATATTAATTTTTTTAATCAAGCCTTTATTACCAATCATGAGAATACACCGTGTGCTAACAATAACCAAGGAAAATAATTTTAATCATGAAATTTCATAAGTGCGGAAATCGATATTATTCTTTGCTAACGATTGGCTAGTTTTCAACGTAATATGTCTCAAGTTAGTCAAGTGCACCCACTATTTCTATCGTTGTCGCCTAGCCTTCTAGTTTTCCCTTCAACTTACTTGGGACAGGAGCATATTAGTGAGCTAATAGCCCAGTAAGAAGATTAGGTATAGTGATTGCTAAGTTTACAAGCAGTGTTTCAATTGAGAAAATTCACATCACCACATTCAAGAAGGGGACGAGCTCGGCGGTCAAGTTATTGCACTTCGAAGAGTCAAACTTAATCTTTAACAATCTCCCTCTTTCCACAGTCAGCTAAGTAGATTTTAGATGCATGATATTAAATCTACGCGGAGTACAATACTTTGCAAGAGAGTCGTAATCTGAAACAAAATCAGACTCAACGACTACAGAATTGCAACTTAGAGTCAATCACTTTCTCTTCTAATCTATTCTTATGATCCACAAACTTTCAAATAAACCTCTTGCGGCCAGTGGCCCTATTGTGGCCTTTTCAGAATTCATTGCTGAAAATACCGCGTCAAGCCAATCCGAATCGTCAAATCATAAACTGTGAGGAGGACCATATATCGACCTCCTCTAGGCCCCTTGGTCATTATGAAACTTTATTATGCCACTATTCGGGTTGAGGCTCCTTTCAAGTCGTTCTAAACTTTAGTATGCCCCCGTTCGGACCGAGCCTCTTTTCAGTCCATTACGAAACTTTAGTGTGCCTCTGTTCGGGCCAGGCCTTCTTTCATGCAGCTCTGAAACTTTAGTAGGCCCCCAATTCGGTCTGGGCCTTCTTTCAGGTTGTTCCGAAACTTTAGTATACCCCAATTCGGCTCGGGCCTCCTTTAGGCTATTTCAAAACTTTCGTATGCCCCTGTTCAGGCCGTGCTTCCTTTCAATTCGTTTCATAACTTTTGTATACCCTCGTTCTGGCCGGGCCTCCTTTCATATCATTTCAAAACTTTAGTATGAACCCGTTTTGGTTGGGCCTCTTTTCAGGTCTTTCCGGAACGCTACTTCATCTGCTATGTTACAGCAACAACAAACTTGAGTAGTTTTATGTCTGCGGACCTATACCCGAGACAACAATTACCCATACACAAGCATAGACATAATATAACAAACTTATAATCTCATACTTGCAGATTTGTTAACTAAACCAGACATGTATAAATGTGAGTCCAAACTCCCGTAACTAAATCAAACAACAATATCTTTACAATTCAATGACACTAAGCCAAAAATAGAACATGTTAAGAGAGAATCCATAGCACACAGAGCACTTAAACATGGTAGAGTTTACTCGTATCACAGTGGAGATCCACTTACCTGAGGTCCTATGGTTCCGCCTCAAACCTCATAGTCTACGAAAAGACAAATGTTAGCTGGTTTATTGCAACCCATGTTATGATATGTATTTGAAAGGTAAAGATTTGGCATTTTGGACTATATTTTATGACTGAATGTCATGTTTATCTTTTCACAAGATTGCGCTAGCAGCAGAGAAAGAAAAAGCGTAGCCACAAAGAGAGGGGTTGTATACATTTTCTAGACTTTATATGGTTTGGTGCTGGGAGAAAAAGAGCTAGTGGAAAGGGATTTGCTACAACAAACTAGAGCTTGGAGGCTTTCTCTTCCTCCATATTTAGTCATTTTCTCTTCCTTCTCTATGCAATCTCTTCATTAAGCTTGTATTGTGGTAACAATGTTTGTATTTTATTGTTGGATATTAGCTAAACTAACTATGATTTAAGTTTCCCTTGGTTGTGAGTTTGTTGGCTTGTTTACTTAGTTAAATTTATCCATGTTTATTCAAGTGCACTTTATGTTTATGTCTTGTTTTTGTTTTACCATAAATTGCAAATTATTCTGATTTTGATGTTGGAAAACATGAATATTGGTAGATGTAGCTTGAATGATGAATGATTAATTTACTCTTCCATGAGTTCTTGATATATAAATGTATAGGAATATATTATTAAACTTGAACAACGCATAGAAATTTATGTTTTCATTCATGTTCTTGAACTTTGATTTACATAGGAATGTGTTTACTCTAACTAAGGAACTCAAACCATGTCAAATGAAGATTCGTATGCATTAAATTGAAATTTCTAGTCACTTTAACTGATTTTACAACAATAATAATCTTGCAACTGAAGGACAATACTATAGCAATTGAGAGTAGCAAAGAAGGGGAAATCCACTAATCCTACTTGAATTACAATTGTCTATTTTGGCCATTTAGTTTAGTAAGTCGTTTAAACAATTAATTTCTAAAATCTAAACCTTGTGGAGATGGTACTTAAATCATTACTTTACTACTTGTTCGACTATGGTGCACTTACTTAGGATAAAATTAATACATTGATTTATTAATTGCACATCGACTATCAAGGGTCGTTAGGAACACAGTTCCAACACTGTAGTGATTGTGCTTTAAGCCAGTATAGGATTGGCGTGTGGAAGTCACGCAGTTCACACGGCGGCTAAGCACGAAGTTGCACAGCGAGCAAAGGGCGCGACAAAGGTCTTATGTGGCTACAATGGACCACACGACTGTAGCGTTGTGCTCCACGATACTCGCGAGAGCTTGTGCTTGCCAGACCTTGCAAAGTGGTGCCTTATTCGGGCTTCCACGGGATGGCTGGGCGCACGTGAGGCTGCATTAGGCAATGACACAATGGTTGGTGCGGGTTCAAGATTGCCTTTAGCTCGGGGTTTGTACAGGGCAAGGACGGTGCCGGCCAAGCTCGGGTTGGCCAGGATGGGCTTCGCATTGGCTGAGTTGAGGCCGCACAAGAAAGGTGTGGTTGCATCAGACCCACTAAGTGGCCCATGGTGATGGACTGCCCATATTCATCAGACGCGTCTGATGGTAATACTCTTCTTTTTTTAATAGACTATAACAGAAGGGTGAACTTAAAATGTTTAAAAATGTCAG
The DNA here is from genome assembly GCA_018132145.1 of Boehmeria nivea var. tenacissima. NCBI lineage: Eukaryota > Viridiplantae > Streptophyta > Magnoliopsida > Rosales > Urticaceae > Boehmeria > Boehmeria nivea. The sequence goes on from CM030886.1 coordinate 3,141,166, forward strand.
GCACGTGTGTCAATTTTGAAACATCATCATAATTAGTATGGGGTGTATGGATTAAAAAATAAAAGGTCTAGTTACTAATTAGCTAAACTAGAACCTTCTTGTCTGAATTTAAATTAATATCCGCTTAAGAGATAGAATATCATTGCGATAGATAAACAATATATCGATAACCTCGTTAAATATATTTTGAGTTAAACCTCCCTAACTTCTCACCTTTTCTTCTTTGCGTGGCTTTAGAAATACATTTGCATAAGTTCATGCCTCCCTCCCATTCACCTCACATGCCAAACCGTTTACTAAATAGGAGGGTTATTTTCACCTTTTTTTTTTTATCACGAATATTGCTCTCAAAGACAATTTTAAAAATCTAGATTGGCAGATTAGGTCTTAAGTAATGTAATTAGTAATAATATAAAAATTAAGATGATTAGAACTACCAAAACAAAGAGAGAGAAAAAAAATAAAGAAAAAAAGAAAAATAAAGAACATAAATAATAATAGGTAATTTTAAGAAAATAGCCACTGTTTACAAAATAATTTTAAAAAATAACTACAGTTTCAAAAAATTTAAAAACTAGCACCGTCAAAAATTTCTTACAGCAAATTTATGTGTAATTTTGATATTGTCAGAAATTTCTTACAGTAATTTTGGCTAATTTTTAAACTTTTTAAAAGTATAGCAATTTTTGAGAAACACACAGTTTAAAATGAATATTTACATAATAATAAGCACAATAAATCCAACTGCACCTTTTTAATTATGAAATAGCTGCACTACGTATCCAATTAAAAAAAATGCATCGGTATTGTTCCTTTTCAAGTATATATTATGAAATATAAGATCAAAGCTAATTAATAATCGTTCAAAGTAGCTGCTTTTGCCAGAAAACTAATTAATAAGTCCAATCATTCGCAAACACCACCAGCAATAAGAGCAATCTCTCAAATTATTAAATATTAAAAAAAGCTAATAAACAAAATGACGTCGGACTCAATTCCTATAAAAAATAGGTATGTTATCCACGCATATGAAGCCTAATTATATTAGAAAGTCAAGTATTATTGAGAGCCTTATAGCATATTTGTTGAGTGTTGACTTTAAAATGTCAAATCTAAGTACAACAAATACCAGCTCGCGTTGCAACCAATTAGCTGGCCTAAAAAAACCGCCATTATCACTTGTGGCTTCCAATTCAATTCGAAGGCTGTCGTTGGGCTACACAAAGCCAACTAAGAAGGAATTCTATTGAATTAATAGTTTTTTATTTTTTATTTTTTTAAATCTTTGACTTACCAAAAAAAAAACAGAGAGAGAGAGAAAATGTGCACTAACTTTGTCTATATCGTTGACTCATTAGTTTCAAGGTTAAATCTTCTTTTAGTCGGTGACTTTTGAAGCATCTTAAGTTAGTCTCTTATTTTAAAAAAAAATTGTCCAATTTTAGTCCGTTTATCAATAATCGGGTAAATCCTGACAAATTATAACACGTATGTAATATAAATAATGATAAAAGTAATGGATTTTCATACTAACTGTTATCGCACGTTTCCCACATGACGCAACATGCTCTGAGGATAACTTTACGAGGATTACAAAACGAAAAATCGCTATGGCCTCAAAACCCCAAGGATATCTATCTCGAGGATAATAATTGCAACTACACACTATTCTCATTGTTTAACGCATCTAAGCACGTCCAAATCTTGATAGTTAAGGAAGAGAATCTCGAGTTGACTAATCTTGAAGAAAGAAGCCCGGATTCAAATCAATTAAGGGATATTACCTAATATTCAGGGAGGTGATAACAGATTAAATCTCGACTCTACCAGATCAGCCCACCAAATCAGGTAACTTTACTGTTTGGATGCATTCGATCAAGAGGGGAGAAGCTTTAGTCCTTCAAGTATTAAAAAGGGAAAGAGGACGAGTAAGTGGGGGCCTTCTAATCTCAATTTATATCTCATTTTTTTCTTATGTGATTATTCCTTGAAAGAAAGTCTACCGTGCTAAATGAGGCATAGCAGTACTAACTAATCATTTTTGCAAGGGCCCCCATCAATTTCATAACACGATTCTCTGTTGATAAAATTCTAGCATCAATTGTTTGGTGCTAGAAGGAAGGCTCGAACATCCGACATTATTGTTAACAGCCATAAAAAACCAAAACCCTTTTTTCAACCCCTCAACAAAAACAAACTTGCAACAATTGTCGGTGGTAGGAGAGCCACATGTGCATTCAAGGGCAAACAGCCCCAAATTTATCACCAAGTGCTTGCGAACCAAATCACCGAGCTCACCAAAGGCATTACTCAAATGTAGGAGATTGTTCTTAACCTACAGCGCAACTAGCCAGACCAGAGGAGCGCATGCTCTAAGAGCAAGCACGAGAGCAAGAATGACAGGAGGTTACGAACCAGCGATTGAACAAGAACTAGGAAGGTTGTCCCTAACGAGATTGAAACCCCGTGGACCCGAACATCGATCTAAGAGAGTCACTCCTTAACTGTAAGAGATTGTTAGAAGAGGTGAGCGAAAACAATGTCCCGGCAAACTCACAATTAGGGAGCTTCCAGTGAGACTATAACACAAAATGACGTCAATGGACAGCTCGATAGTAAGATCAAGCTGCTGCCAATCAGTAGGCTTCAACCATCCAGTCGGGGAACCTATGGCAGCAGAACCACAACATTTTTGGCAAGCTAGGAAATAACCTAGCGAACCCCACGCCGTGAGCAAACTAGAAGGCTCGCAGAATTACCATCATCATAGTACGTAGCACTGCAACTAGCAGCATACGCATTTCAAATCCTGTTGTTGAAAGCTGCGCCAAGATGTGGATCTCCTAATGAAGACGAGAAAAGATCATGTTAAAGACATAATGCTAGTAACAAAGAACACTCACAGCAGAAGTGATGGCAACACTATTTCCCGAGAGGTTCAAGAAGCTGACCATCCCTACTATGATAGGGCCATCGACCTGTTGGAGCACTTAGGAAAATTCACCGTATATAGATGCGACTCTACAACGCCCACGAGCGGATTATGTGATGAGCCTTTTACTCAGCCCTAACTGATAATGTTGAACGTTGGTTGAGAAGCTCCCCAAGAAATCTATTTCTTCTTTGGACGATCTGAGACGGTCATTCTTAACTAACTTTGTCAGAGTTTGGGTCCCCACAAAGAATAAGGTGTTCTTATTCAGGTGAAACAGTGTGGGGGTGAAACATTGAGGACGTGGGAAAACTGCTTTGACAAGGTGAAAAACACACTCATGGATTGTAGCGATGATAATGCACTCATGGTAGCTTGCGGGTTTAGTCGCCCTCAGTCCCGATTTTCCAATTCCGTCCAAAAAAGGTCACCGAATACCTTTGTTGAGTTCCTGATTAGGGCCAAGAACTATACCAATGCTAAAGAAACCGACCTCGTTAAGCCTCGAGAGATGAACTATGAGTATGCTAAATAAAAAAAGGATGAGAAGAAAATAGGACGAACCCCGAACGACAACTCGCAATAAGGCAGCCGATTGCGAACTACATGTCCTCAAAAGACAAAGAAGAATCATGCTCGGGGTAGATTGGTTATAATATCACCCCCTTAACAATTCAATTATGCAATGGATTTTTTTTTATATAAATAAAAAATTAGGACCAGTTAAGAAATTAACCATTTTAAAAGAAAAGTTTGGAGGATTTAGCCCTAAAATGTCAAAATTAAGGACTTAGTCGTAACATATGTATAACATAGTATGTTACACGTGTAACATATTATGTTACACATACATTACGTGTAACCTAATATGTTACACTTATGGTACGGCTAAATCCTTAATTCCATGAAACTATGGCTAATTCCTAAAAAAATTAGCCAAAAGTTTGGTTAAATCCTTACAAATCTCAAACATTAATCAAAATTTTTTATTTTATGATAATTTTCATGAATATTTGTCAACATGAGGCAATAAAACAAGAGGTGAGAATCACAAACGAGAGGAGAGTATCCCAACGGACCGTCCCCAATAGAACTAGAACCCTGAGGATCCAAACCTTGATCCATTGGACTCCCTGGAATGGCAAGAGGTCTAGAACCATCAGCAAGACAGGAACTGGGAGGATCGTCCCAACTAGACTAAACCATGTGTACCTAAACGTTGATTGGGATCCTCACAAGATGTGAGAACCATGATCTTTGAGGCTCCTTCAGGAGATGAGGACAATGATCATCTGGGCTCTTTTCTTGGTGAAAAATAAATCTGAAAAATTTGAACCCGTAGACCAGGACTCTACTACTTGAGAAGACCGGGGCATAGTGAACCAAAACCTCGAGATAAATTGTAACGACCCAAAAACTAACACGTAAAAGGAAATATAAATCCGCAATAAACATAAGAGATTTATCAATTTTCAAGTCCCAAAAATACGGTAGAATTTGAACTTTTTACATAACAATAAGAAAATACATTTAAATGCCTAACACGGGATGTAACCATGACCACACGACCATCAAAAGAGTTTTCACGTGGGATTTTCAAAACAAAAACATCAACTCTCAAAATAGTTGCCAACGGCTAGCCGGCGGTATACCCGACGCTCCCAAGGTCGGTCCCGTATGCACTCGCCGTTATCCTTCCATGTCGCCTAGTTTTCCAGTTTCCCCTTCAACTTACCTGCAACACGAGCACACTAGTGAGCTAATAGCCCAATAAGTTGATTAAATATGTATAATACTTTGCATCGAGACTTATTTAAATATATGCGCATAGAATTTATAACTGAGTCAGAAATATGTCTATCCTCCTCTAACTCCGTAAATCGAGCCTTCCGCGGCTCGATAATGACTCTACTCAGTATCATCCACCATTGGATTTATCACGAGACTCTTGAACTCAATCTCCTTGAATCATAAAAGAAGGTTGTCCACCGACCTTCTCGAAATCAAGTTGGATCGTTCCAAAACCTCACACAGACAATGGCCCCGTTGGGCAATTTCGGAACCGATCGTGATCGCGGCCCCATCGGCCGTACCAAGATTAGCACATAGCATATAGAGAGGATAATCGTCCGCCGACTTCCTCATGACCCCGTCGGGTAGTCCCGAAGTCTCACACAGACAGTGGCCCCGTCAGGCAATTTCGGTACTGATCACGATCGCGACCTCCATTCGGAAGCCTAAGATTTCCCATATCCTTTCGACTTAAAAATGCGTCTCTCTCGACCTGCAAACAAGAATCTCAACCACAATAATAATAATTTTATGTCTGTGGTCCCATACCCACAGACAAGAGACACACACACACCATATAGACTGGTAACCCTAAGAACTTAGACCCGCAACTCCATAATTGCGATTTAACAGACATAGTATAGGCACGTGAGCCCATACTCACGTACCTAGGAAAACTAACATCATAATTACTAGGTTAAACATTAACACTTGCCACAACCATAATAAGATCACAACAGGAGCAAGCAATCGAGCATAGTAGAGTCTACTCGTGTTACAGAGGAGATCCACTTACTTGAGGTCCTAAGCTCCTCGCTTCGGTCCTCGAAATACTTTCCCTTAGGGGCGTCCCTTCTCATGTTCTGCGTGAGATGATTCTGTTCAACACGAGCATTTACTTATCAACGCCGAAGTTTACCACTAATTATGAGGGATTGAAGAACTTTAGGTTGAGAGACTCAAAAAGATGTGACTCTAGTTAGTGGGACGGTTAATAATTCATTGAGAAAGCCCATCTAAGGTTGTTTCCGTCCTAAGCGTTGTCATTTGATTGGTTTAGGTGAGGAATAGGTTCTTAGCCTTACACGCACAATGATTAAATCAATAAAAGTGCCTAGGCTTCGAGCCGGAAATCCGGCAGAGTTTCCCCTGTTTTTCGGATATCCTGGCCGAAGCCTTCACCTAATATCAACCCAGCACCAAACTAATTTCGGTCACAATCCAACATAACAACAACTAGAGTCAATAAACACAACATCAAGATATTTCCAAATTTTCATAATAACAATAATTCTCGAGCCTCAAAGGCTTATCTCATAACATGTTTCTCAAGGATTCCAACAATATCCTAACTCAAGTCACACTTCCAATGTCGTAACATTTTACGACAAAAACTCGATTTTGGCCGTTTGGTTATACCTTTAGTATACGACGGTGAGGGGTCGTGCGTCCTTGAGTGCTTCGGTGGTGATCCTGCACAATTTTGGCATAATAAAATGATCGGATCAAATTTCGAACTTAAATGCAATACGATGAGAAACACTCGGAATTGTGACCCAGATTTATAACTCATTCACATTTGAATGGCATAATTGCCAAAATACAACTTCATACGGTTGAATAACCAATAACGTGCATAATTTTCTTTTCGAAAAGGCTCATTCAAGACTATTTGATTTTGACAACTAAATCTCCAAATCAAACTTTCAAAACAACATCACTTGGCAAATTTTTGATTTCCAAAACCACGTCTAAAAGAGAAAATTAAGTTCCCGCTCGTCTAAGCACGGATAAATTGGGAGATTCAATGATTACAAATATAGTGCGAAAAATAAACACTTAACCGCGTGAAGTTTGCCGCACTAAAACGAACTCCCAACTTGTTCGTTACTAAATTAGCACACTATAAGGTGTCAAGAAGCTCAAGATAAACCGAATTAAAACGATCCCTAGGCGTCTAACAAGTTTAAGCCCATAATACGATTCTTTAACTCAAACTAATTTTAATCACCCACAACGACATAACATAATTCTCAATATGATGCTTTACAAAAACAAGCCTCGAATAAGATAGAATTTCGTTAACAACACAATCAACGAAAATCGAGTATCTATCAACAAAAAGGAAACGAGGCTCACCAAACTAGAGCAATTACGGCTCAAGGAAGCACGCAGCGGCTAACGAAATAAACCGGCGACGGCGCGAAGCGACGACAAACTCTAAACTACAACGGAAACAAGGAATTAACCCACTGAAATTAAAGATCCAAGTTGAACATTCAACGTCAACGCGGCGGGCACGAAGCTTACCTCGGTGTCGGCTCGGTAACGTGATGAAAAGGGGTTCAACGCGAGGAGGGGCACGGTTGCTGCCCGGAGGAGACCACGGCACGACGAGGGTCGGCGGGGTTACGCGGCTGCGCGGGAGGGGCTGGCCGGCGCTGTGCGGCGGTGGCCGAACCTGGGGGTAGCCGGCGCTGGAAAAAGCTCGCGCGAAGGGGCGCGAGGAGCTCGGGCTGGGCACTTGCGCGCTTGGCGAGGTCGGGCGCGGCTGGATCGGCGCCGGCAGAGCACGTGAAGGCTGGGCGAGCCCGGGAGGAGGGGCGCGCTGCTGCTCGGCGTGCGGAGGAAGCACGCGGGGCGCGAAAGGGAGGGAGAGGCGCGCGGGGGCTCGCGCTGGCGGAGCTGCGCGTGCGGGCTGGGAAGGCTCGGGGGTCGAGCGGTGCTGGCGGCGGGACGGCACCGGGCGCTGTGCACGCGAGCTGGGCGGAGGGGCTGCAGCACTGGCGGGGGAGGGCTGGTTGGCCGGCGGAGAGAGGGAGAGAGAGAGAAGAAAGGAAAGAAGAAGAAGAAAAAGAAATTTGTGTGAGGAAGGAGGGTTTTGGTCGGCTGTGGGTGGAGAAAGGGAGAAAAGAAAAATGCCCTAATGGGCTTGGGCTTAATTGGGCCAAAATGGCCGAAAATTGACAACGAAAATACAACAAATTTTTCCGAGAAATTTAAAATTGCACACGTTATTGGAACACATAAACTTAAGAATTTAAATATCATTTTCGAATCAAACATAAATTCCTAACACGTCTAAACTTTTAAAAAATGTAAGATAACCATGCTAATTTCATAATTTCTCTCATAGTTCCAATTTATCAGATTTGACGAAACTGACCAATTTTACAAATTGGTCACAACTGAGGCAAAAATACAAATTAATTAATTAGCACAGTGATATTAAATTCATGTCATTACATAAATCTAAAATATACATCAAGTTACTTGATGCTCGGGAGCCAAATCTCCCGAGAAGGAAACATATGCCAACCAGTTCTTCTCCCCTAAGTAAGTAAAATTCACCCGAGAGGATACTGAAGTCACGAGAAGGCATTGAAGCTACGTGAACAAACCAAACCGCATGAGCAAGAAAGTCGTTCACATCATTGAAGCCATTCAACTACATTGAAGCAACATATGGCACCAAAGCCTCTTTTGCATTAAAGCTCTCACAACACTAAAGTCGCTACATCGCAAAAACAGTTCTATTTGAAATGAAGGAAAATGACAATGAAAACCTCACTAAGGAAAACCAGTTGTTTTTTTTTTCTTTCTTTTTTTTTTTTTCTGTGTCCATGATTTGAAATGTGCGCCCACTAATTGAAGATAATTTATGATAAGTGCAGGGAAATCAACTCATCTAAGTATGCCTTTGATTATTTATTAACTTTCCAGCAAAAAAAAAAAGATAAAGATTATTTATTAACTTTTTATCCGAAACTAACCTTTTTGGAATCGTTTTTGTTTTTTTAGAATTTATCACCTTAAATGTTGATGCCCAACAACACACAAAGACGATTATGTGTACGCCAATCAATGTTGCAAACTTTATATACTCAGTAATGCGTAAAATGCCACTCAAATTATATATAATAATAACAGACAAAGCATAACAATGTCAACCATATTGTCCAGCCATTTCCCATTTTTTTTTTTTTAAATGCGCTTATCGAATGATTAAACGTTGACAATACGAATTGTCAAACATTATATTTGAACATTAGTGGCCAAAAGCAAGAGCCTTTGAGCGAAAGAGTCTTCAACCAATGGCTGAAATGTTGCGCCAAACAATGCACATGGTGACATGTGACTTGTGACTTGTGAGCCATAGATATGATCATAGGAATAAACTCTAGTAAATACTAGATAAACACGATATATAGTTAAGGAAAAGTCTAGCACACCAATAGGATCGTTCTCATGTTAGTGGAGACATTTCGTTTAGTCGTTGAAAATTAATAATGGATAGGATCCTGTTGAATTCTACACAATTATCAATTATATAATATAGAGTGAAATATAAAAATATCTAATTATATGCTACAAAATAAGAGAAGATTTGACTTTTAACCCTTTTTAGGTATATGTTTTAAGAATTTAGTCATAGTTCTACGAAATGAAAGAATTAGATATTTTTATATTTGTTACACGTGCAACAAAATTTGATATACGTGTATCAAATATAAAAATGACTATTCTTAATTTCGCAAAATTATGTCTAATCTTTAAAAAATAAAAACCAAAATTTTGATTAAATCCTTAAAAAGAAATACGCAACGTTTAAAAAAAGGGCCAGTTAAGGATTTAGCCATTTTGCAATCTCTGTTTTAGAAATATAGCCAGCGTTTTGAAATATTAGTAAAATAGACATCAGGTTAACATCTAAAAATTTATGACCAAAGAAATGAAATTTATGACTAAACATTGTCTGCAACAAACAATAAAAACTGAAGTAAAAATACTAATGACTGCAGTCTCAAAAATTCAAACACGGATGTATGACTATTTTATTAATAAAAACAAACATGGGCTAGATCTTTAAAACTGACATAAATGAATGGCTATTTCATATAAAAACCGTTAAAAGAATTTGCAATAATTATTAATTAATTAATTTCATATGTTATTGATAACTCCATTAATTATCACTTAATATCACCAAATAATTGTTAAAATATTGGGTATGTTTATTTTTAGATATTAAAACGTAAAGTATTTATTATAATTTTTCGTATATTAGACTTCAGTTACTGTCATATAATTAATAATAAATACACAATGTTTTAAAGAATTTGAAAAATAATTATTAATCAATTAAATTCATATATTACTTAAACTCGATCAATTATCACTAAATATCACCAATAATTGTTAACAGAAAAATTCTCAAGTGGGAAATTTTCCATCACAAGGAACAGTTCTGAATTATTAGATTTATCTTTGTAATAATGAGATCTACTAAAAAAATAAATTTGACAATCCAAAATTGTCCTGTGATAAGAAATTCCCCACCTAAGACTTTTTCTAACAGATTGGGCATACTTTTTTTAGACATTAAAAAATTAAGTATTTATTATAATTTTTCGTATGTTCAGTTTCAGTTAATGACTGTCATGTCAGTTTTGATAAATTAATTTTCCCATTAATTTACGATAAATTTTGGTCAACAACATTTTTATGATATATACAATCATGCCAAGGAAAATGCGAGTAGTACATGAATTCATTCCGCATTTTTATAATTTAATGCTTAAACTCCACTTCCACCCCATCAATTGCGGCACGCAATATCAAATTTACATTTGAAGATAACCTTCCCACTCAATGAAGATTGGCATCAAAATAGCTGTTGACTGTGACAATAGGTGTTTTAAATAAAAATGTGATAACTTATTTATTTATTTTTAATATTTTTTTATAATTAATATTTGCAAAGTCAATAATCAAATATAACTAAATAAGTTGATTTTTTTTATGGGTTAGTTAGGTAAATAGTCATTTTAAATAGTGTGTTTTCAAAAAATAGTCACAGTTTCAAAAAATTTAAAAACTAGCCATTAAACATTGTAAGAAATTTCTGACAATAACAAAATTACACATAAAATGTGCTGTAAGAAATTTTTGACACGTGTCAGAAATTTCTGAAAGGGCTAGTTTTTAAATTTTTTGAAACTGTGGTTATTTTTTAAAATCATTTTGTAAACAGTGACTATTTTTTTAAAATTACCTTTTTTTTATTTGAGAATACCTATGGACATAACAAAATAAGACAGTCAATCTTTATTTCTTTTGCATGTAGTGATTAACAATATTATTATTATTATTTTTTTTTAGAACACCCAAAAGAGTGGACCGACCAGTTAACATTATTTCAAATATTTTTATTTTGAGACATTCTATTAGCGCTTTTTTTTTTTTTTTTTAGGAAAACTATTAGCGCTTCATTGTTGTTTGTTCTCTTGTCTCACCGTTCATTTAATGCATAATAAATATATATCTTTTGCAATAATAACCTTAATGTAATAGTAACCTTAATGATATGATAAAAATGCACATTATAAACCAAAAAAATCCTATTTTTCATCATGCCTTCATATACTGCAGCAAACGTATGATACCGAATGGTGAGCACTCACAAAAGCATGAATGTCTTAGTTACTTTAATATCACATATAATAAAATAGATGCGAAAATTTAATTGTAGTAATTGTTGGTGCGATTTTTCGTCACCAACTGAAACGGGACACGTGACCGCGTACTTTGAGCGTGCTTGCGTTGAACCACGGGTCAGAGAAAGTCTTGAATGATGATGACGGTGATGTATTTTGAATCTGTGGACAAAACATGTGTAATTTGGATTTGTGACTGTACCCGAGACCGGGCTGCCTACGTATCCCTTGAGGGGAATCATGCCACCGTAGTTCTGTTTAGAGGTAAAAAGGGGGTGCCGGAGATGGATGTCTCCGGCACAGAGAGTTAGAGGTTTTCGTACCTTTTTTCGTGTATATTTTTCGCGTCGTTGTCCGGAGTCAGATTTGAATATTTATAGATATTCGGAGGTGGTCGGTTTTCTCCCACTTCTCTTTCTTCTTCGGAGCTCATTCTTAGTGTTTGGTCATGGGCGGTTTTTAGAGTTCGTGGGTTAGTGATTAACCGCCATATTCTTTTTGCTTTTCCGCTTTGATAGGTCTCTCAGTTGTAACTGCCAATCGTGGTAGTAGTAGTTAAGCAACTGGTTTTAAGTGGACGGTTCGCCAGCCGGCCGCGTAGACGGCTTGACGGCCGGCTAGGTAGCTTTAGCGTCGGCTGGCCGGGTAGACGCCTTGTCGTCCGGCCGGTGGCCTTCTCACCGGTTGGTCGAGTAGACGGGAAGGCGGCCGGCCGAGTAGGTCGATGTGTACCCGATTGGCCTCCTACTGCGCGTCAATCTTTGAATACTCGTAACTTCTTCGTTACTTGTCGGAATGATGTGTTTGATACATCGTTGGAAAGCTCTTTCGAAGATCTTTCTAATGATATGTAATATGCTATAGTTTTGTGACAAAATTAGGTCGCCAGCCGGCCGGGTAAAGTGTGACCGGCGGTTCGCCGGCCGACCGGGTAGAGATGTCGCCGGCCGGCCAGGTAGAGGTGTCGCCGGTCGGCCGGGTAGAAGTATCGCCGGCTGGCCGGGTAGAAGTATTGACGGCCGGCCGAGTAGAAGTATTGACGGCCAGGTAGGTTTAACTAGTGGGTCTCCGTTAGGCTGAGTCTTTTATGGTCCATTGGGCCTTATGAAAATTTGACCCAACATTAGCCCACCAGTTTCCGTGTGACGCTTGTCGCACTAAAGAAACTAAAAAGTTTTCCTTCTTTTATCTCTGTTTGCAAAACTTCGTTGAGTCTTTCGTCTGTGGCCTGTTGATTGATTTCTGAGTGCCAAAATATTTGACGAACAATTTTCTTCTTTGTGACTATTATCTATGAGCATCATTGTTTGGGCTTGTCAACCGTCAAACGTAATAACTCTGCTTTTCCGTCTAGTAGGTGACGTGGTGGTCTTCGTGGAAGATGACTTTGTCAGCCGGAGGAGTGTTGAAGTTGCGAGACCGACAGGCACTGGCATTGTTGTGCTAGTGAATGTTGGCTAGGCATGGTCGGCGGGTGCCTGTGCCGCGGGTCCGACGGGGTGCCGGTTTGTGGGGCCGGCTTATGATCGGGATGTAGAGCCATCTTAATGACGGCTTGTGGGGCCGTTGTTATTTCGGCTTGTGAGACTTTTTTTTTTTTTTTTTTGCGTTGGACCTCATGTTTTATGTCGAATTGACGATGATTGGTGGAGTTCAGTTGTTGTTGTTGTGGGCCGGAACTTGACGGTGTCAAGCCTATTGAATGCCTTCGAATGGTTCGGAGCTTGAAATCTACCAAGTTCGCCGAACTTTGTTTTTTTGTGAGCCGGAGCTTGGCAGTACCAAGTTCGCCGGTCTTTTCCTTTCGGAGCTTAGGGGTTCTAAGTTCGCCGAATTTCATTTGTGGCGTGTCGGAGCTTGGCGGCACCAAGTTCGCCGATCGTTGTCTTTAGATGGTTCGGAGCTTGGAATGAACCAAGTTCGCCGAACTTTGTTTTGTGGCGAGCCGGAGCTTGGAGGTACCAAGTTCGCCGATCGTTGTCTTTAGATGGTTCGGAGCTTGGAATGAACCAAGTTCGCCGAACTTTGTTTTGTGGCGAGCCGGAGCTTGGAGGTACCAAGTTCGCCGATCGTTGTCTTTAGATGGTTCGGAGCTTGGAATGAACCAAGTTCGCCGAACTTTGTTTTGTGGCGAGCCGGAGCTTGGAGGTACCAAGTTCGCCGGTTTTTTTTTTTGGTTCGGAGCTTAGGGGTTCTAAGTTCGCCGAACTTCATTAATGGTTCGGAGCTTGGGGTACCAAGTTCGCCGAACTAAATTTTATGATGGGCCGGAGCTTAGCGAGGCCAAGTTCGCCGGTCTTTTCTTCGCATGGTTCGAAGCTTGGGATGTACCAAGTTCACCGAACTTCATTTCGTTTGCAGTCTACCAGAGCTTGGCTTGACCGGTGAGGCTGGCTTGGTTGATTAGTAATATGACGGTTTGACTTGCTAGGCGAAGTCGGTTTGATTTGCGGCTTGAGTACGCTTCCCATCAGTTGTCTATTTGTTTGTTTGAGGTGCCTCTTTCTAACATTGATGTTGTCTTGATAACGTCTCAGGACAAACATAGAGCTCGTCTTTTTAGTTTGTCAGATACGACGTTGATTCTTTTTTCAGGACTGACAAAGTAGGACTGGCGGGTTGTCGGGATTACAGAGTAGGATCGTTGGCTGGCCGGATGGGGTGCTCGTCGACCGGCCGGGTAGGCTGGTCGTCGGCCGGACAATCAGGATTGTCGCCGGTTGCCGGTCGGGTAGGCTGGTCGCCGGCCGGTCGGGTAGGCTGGTCGCCGGCCGGACGAGCAGGATTGTCGCCGGTTGGCCGCGTAGGCTGGTCGCCGGCCGGACGGTAGGCTGGTCGCCGACCGGCCGAACGAGCGGGATTGTCGCCGGTTGGCCGCGTAGAGTGGTTGCCGACCGGACGGGTAGGCTGGTCGCCGGCCGGTCGGGTAGGCTGGTCGCCGGCCGGTCGGGTAGGCTGGTCGCCGGTCGGACGAGCAGGATTGTCGCCGGTTGGCAGCGTAGAGTGGTTGCCGGCCGGACGGGTAGACTGCTCGCCGGCCGGCCCCTCTTAGGCGTTGGAACACAAAAGTGTTTGCTCTTTTGGTTTTTTGCTCCATTTCGTCATAAGACCCTTTCATCTACTCTTGGTATTCGGGTTCATCCAGGCGCGCCTAATATGGTCTTTTACCGCTGATTAATCACAGGCTTCTTGTCTTTATGGATATTCTTAAGTGCTTGGCCGCTTCTCGTACCATTTGATGCGTGAAAAGCTTCATCGACTTGACTTGCTTAAGGTTGAGCTTTGGACCGGCGTTCAATCTTGTTCATTCGGAGGGGGCGGTCTTGAGTGAGCGAATGTTGTCTCGTTTGATTGGTATTGTGTTGGTGGCGAGGACAAATAACGGCCAGTTGTCAGGGCGTACTTGCGGAGACGGGGCAGCTACGCCGCCAGCGTTACAGGCTAATGACTTGATCGGGGATTTTTCAAACGCTGCTTTGATTAGGGCCCCTCGGGACGTCCAGTGGGGCCCTTCTTTGGCTGTTCGTCATCTTTCCGTGGACAATGATCCGAGTTCGTTGGTTATCAGACGTCGTCGTGCCGCGGGGAAATGATTCTGGGATGTTGAGTCGGGGGATTCTGAAGATGATGCAGCTTGGTTTCCCCGATGGGGTCATGTTGGTTGATAGTTTCCCAACGGGGCTATTGGTTGAGTTGGGGCATTTTGAGAGGAATGTTACCTCTTGAGGAGTATGGTGATGCCTGCAATCAACTTCTTTTTTTTTTTTTATGCGCTCTTTCTTTGTTTGAAAATTGGTTTTGATGCTGGACAAGATTGCTTAGCGGCATGTGGCGCGCAAACGGCGGGTGGAGGTCATGCATGATTAGCTGGATAATACACAGGCTGGAGCGCAGGTGGTACGGGCAGCACGGACGGTTGCGCGCGGGTGACTTGGCGGCATAGGCGACTGCGCGCGGGCGGCTGGGTGGCACAGGCGCCTAGGCGCGGGCAGCAGCGCAGGAGACAGCGTGCCTGGGTGGCCGGGCGGCTAGGCGGCATTGTGCCTGGGCGGCTGGACGACTGGGCGGCAGGGCGCTTAGGCGGCACGGGCGGATGTGCGTGCGGATCGAGCAGGTGGTCGAGGCCGGGCGTGTGTGGGGCATTGCTAGGTCATGGCGTGCGGTGCTAAATAGCTGCGTACGCGGAGCGCTAAGCGTGCGAGCGGCTGAGTACATGGACGGCGCGGGCGGCAGCACGCCTGGGAGGCAGGACGCCTGTGCGGCCGGACGGCTGGACGGCATGGTGCCTGAGCGGCAAAGAGCTTGGACGGCCGGACGGTTGGGCGGCAAGTATCTGGGCGGCAGGGCGCCTATGTGGCACGGGTGGCATGCAGGCGTATGGATCGGCATGCAGGCGGATATGCGCGCGGATCGAGCAGCTTGTAGGCGGCTCCGGCGCTTGGGCGAATGTGTGCGCGGCGTGCGGGGTGCGTGGTCCGAGCGGTTGGGATAGCCTGGCTATGTGCGCGGGAAGCAATGGGCGCGAGAAGCTCCTTTTTTCATTTTCTTCACGATCTCTTATGGGTGAGTGGGGTCGTAGGCTATAACTGCTCGAAGTAGTGGCTTTTCTTCGTTTGACAATTGATTTGAACTTGACCAACAGGAGCCGGTGTAGTGGAGTAGGGTGGTCGCCGGCCGGCCGGGCAGGGTGTTCGCCTGCCGGCCGGGCAGGGTGCTCGCCGGTCGGCCGGGCAGGGTGTTCGCCGGTCGGTCGGGTAGGCTTCTTGCCGGGCGACGTAGGACGGCACTAAATGTTCGATGTTGCACCTACGGGTGGCGGCTTTTGTGTGAGCACTGCCGTGGCAATTGGCGATGGAGATCAACTCGTGGTTGTTTTGCCTTGCTTTGGGAGCGACGTGCGCCTTTCAGCAGAGGCGGCATGCGCCTTGCATCGGCGGTGACGTGCGCCTTTCTTCGGGGGCAGTGCGTGCCTTCTTCGTGGACGGCTTGCGCCTTCCCTCAGGGGCGGCGTGTGCCTTCTTTGTGGGCGGCTTGCGCCTTCCAGTGGGAGCGGCGTGCGCTTTCCATCGGGGGCGGCGTGCGCCTTGCATCAGCGGCGGCGTGCGCCTTTCTTTGGGGGCGGTGTGCGCCTTCTTCATGGGCGGCTTGCGCCTTTCAGCGAGGGCGGCTTGCGCCTTCCATCGGTGGCGGCGGGAACACTGACTGTGCAGGTAAAGGGCTTTGGTGTAGGCGTAGTTGGCCACTTAGGTTAGGTGCTGGTAGCGGTACCGCGGGTACGGTAGATGGCAGCGACGATATGGTGTTGGAGTAGTTGTGGCCGTTGGTGAGGAGAGCAGCGGCGGCGATGATAGAGTGCCAGCCAGTCAAGCCGGTGGGGTGTCGACCACATGAGCCGGCAGGGTGCCGGCCAGTAGGGTGCCGATGTTTCGGTTTGTTGATTCGCTACGTCGTCTTGTCTTGCCGTTTAGTACCCGTCTTGTTCTTGCTCCGACTGATTATCTTGGTTCTTTTTGAAGTGTTCTTCCGATGTATGCTGGTTTGAGGGTATGTAGCTGTAACTCTACAAGGGCCCTCCTTCTAGCGCCAAAATGTTGGTGCGATTTTTCGTCACCAACTGAAACGGGACACGTGGCCGCGTACCTTGAGCGGGCTTGCGTTGAACCACGGGTCAGAGAAAGTCTTGAATGATGATGACGGTGATGTATCTTAAATCTGTGGACAAAACATGTGTAATTTGGATTTGTGACTGTACCCGAGACCGGGCTGCCTACGTATCCCTTGAGGGGAATCAAGCCACCGTAGTTCTGTTTAGAGGTAAAAAGGGGGTGCCGGAGATGGATGTCTCCGGCACAGAGAGTTTGAGGTTTTCGTACCTTTTTTTCGTGTATATTTTTCGCGTCGTTGTCCGGAGTCGGATTTGAATATTTATAGATATTCGGAGGTGGTCGGTTTTCTCCCACTTCTCCTTCTTCTTCGGAGCCCATTCTTAGTGTTTGGTTATGGGCGGTTTTTAGAGTTCGTGGGTTAGTGATTAACCGCCATATTCTTTTTGCTTTTCCGCTTTGATAGGTCTCTCAGTTGTAACTGCCAATCGTGGTAGTAGTAGTTAAGCAACTGGTTTTAAGTGGACGGTTCGCCGGCCGGCCGCGTAGACGGCTTGACGGCCGGTTGGGTAGCTTTATCGTCGGCTGGCTGGGTAGACGCCTTGTCGTCCGGCCGGTGGCCTTCTCGCCAGTTGGTCGAGTAGACGGGAAGGCGGCCAGCCGAGCAGGTCGATGTGTACCCGATTGGCCTCCTACTGCGCGTCAATCTTTGAATGCTCGTAACGTCTTCGTTACTTGTCGGAATGATGTGTATGATACATCGTTGGAAAGCTCTTTCGAAGGTCTTTCTAATGATATGCAATATGCTATAGTTTTGTGACAAAATTAGGTCGCCGGTCGGCTGGGTAAAGTGTGACTGGCGGTTCGCCGGCCGGCCGGGTAGAGATATTGCCGGCCGACCGGGTAGAGATGTCGCCGGCCGGTCGGGTAGAGGTGTCGCCGGCCGGCCGGGTAGAAATATCGCCGGCTGGCCGAGTAGAAGTATTGATGGCCGGCCGAGTAGAAGTATTGACGGCCCGGTAGGTTTAACTAGTGGGTCTCCGTTAGGCTGAGTCTTTTATGGTCCATTGGGCCTTATGAAAATTTGACCCAACAGTAATGAATGCGAATTTATTGTTTAGAAGAAGTGTTTTTTTTTATTTTTTCACTTTATTCAATATCAAAGTTAATTATAAAATGCCAAGTTTCTTTCTTGAGATTTTTAGCTAAATGGCCTGTTGTTAGCTTTAGTTTTAAGGAATTGACCCGAGTTTGTCATAATTAAGTTATTAGCCTCCAGGCCCATTCACATACATCTAAACTGCCCAAAATACCCTTGTTCATCCAAATTTTGTTACAATCTGTAACAAATATTGTTACATACTGTAACATTTTTTGTTACAATAGGTAACAACTTTTGATACAGATATATAATAAAATATCTAATTTTTATCACACATTTATCTGTTACGATTTGTATCAACAATTGTTACTTGTTGTAATAAATATTATTACAATCTATAACAATATTTGTTATAGATTATAACAAATTTTGGGTGAAATATCTCATTTTGATCACACATTTATTTGTTACGATTTGTATCAATATTTGTTACATGTCATAACAAGTATTGTTACAATCTGTAACAATATTTGTTACATATTGTAACAAAATTTAAGCAAATAAGGGTATTTTGGACAGTACACATGGACTTGGGGCTAATAACTTAATTTTTGAATAGTTAGGCCATTTTCTTAAAAGTTATTATTTTAACAGGCCATTTTGCTAATGAGCCCTTCTTTCTTTTGGTTTTTTTTTTTTTTTACTCGTCTACTAGTATTTTATTTTATTGTTATTTGATTATATCCAAGTAGAAGAAAAAATATATATATAATTCCAATCTTAGGATAAGAGTTTTATACTATAGGCATTTTTTAAAAGGGGTTTGGGAGAAGAAATTTCTTTTAAAATGTCTTTCATGAGTAATTTTCGATTTACAAGCTATTAATAAAGTGTGAGAAGAGTAATTTTCGATCTTTGTTTGGGGTATCAATTTAAACCATTCCAACCCACTTTTGGGATGGAAAAAATATTTTGAAAATGATTTGAAAATGGTTTGTAAAAATGATGTAAGAATAGTTTGACTTTGCAGATTTTGAGGTAGTATGAATAGTTGAGATTTAAAGATATTGTATAGGGATTTGGAAAGTTGAAAAAAATGGTTGAAAAAAAATGAAATGGAATGGAATAGTTTGAAGGATTTGAAAAGTTTAAAAAAATAAAAAAATAGAATGGAATGGAATGGGAGAAATGGGTTATACAAACAAATGTGAGCAGGTTTATAATAAGAGGGAAATTGTAAAAAAAAAAATAGTCAAAATTTATTATTATTATTTTTTTAAATAGCATGTGTTTTAAAAAAAATTAAAAAAAATTAAAAAAAAGTCATGTCAATAATTGTGTAACAGAAAAGTGTCACACAAAATATTACACATCTGTAAACATTCGTAAGATATTATTTAACACTTCAAAAATTAATGAATAAAAATTGAAGTGTTATAAATCTATTACAAACGTGTAATAAATTGTATGTAACTTTTCTATAATACAATTCTTGACATGATTATTTTTTAATTTTTTTAAAACACGTGTTATTTTTTTAAAAGAGTTATTTAATTTTTGACTTATTTTTACAACTCACTCTTTATAAGAGGGTAAAAACAAAACAAAAAAAAACAAAAACAAAAACAAAACAAAACAAAAAAAACTCCCCATTGACATGTAATTAGAATAGCATTGACTAATGAATGTAAATCATAGGGATCACATGATCTGTACTTTTAATGAATGAATATATATATATATATATATATATATATATATCTTAATTATTGTGATAATTACATGTGTTCTTAATATTAAAGGGGGAGAATGTTAATGTTTATGTGTTGGCATTTTGTTTAGCAAAAATATTATTCATAATATTTCATTGATTTTTATTGATCTTGTATTGATTTAGATGTTGACCCAAGAATGACTAACCAAGAGGGGAGGGGTGAATTGGTTATTAGATAAAATCCTAATAAATTTAATTTTATTAAGCTAATTTAATAATGTTCTATATGCTCAAACAAGTTGTGCTAATATAAATTTCAGCAACTATTCAAGAAAAAAATAACAGAAATGAATAGGTAAGGAGTAGGGAGAAAAGAGCGCAAACTATATGTTTATGGAGGTTCGATCCGAAAGATCTACGTCCCCCGTTACCAAGCTCTCCGTCACGAGCAAGGCCTTTGTCCACTATTGCGATCGACTTTCGGCTCGATCTACCATGTACATTTATCGAACACCTGACGGGCACACCCGAGAATTACCCAATCCTCTTCACAATAAACCCACCGAAGTTGCTTCGGGTCTTCGATAAACCCCTTTGTCGAAACCTCGACTAACTCTCAAAAGAATAGTATGAAAAGAAGATGAATACAATGAAGCTCACTAACTCTCTCAAAATATAAAATATTACAAGACAAATCTATGAGAGAAACACTTTAAGTATTTGATAATAATTGGCTCAAAAGTATTTTTGGTTTCTTTCTTGAAAAAGGATGCACAATGATGTAAGAGAATAATCAAGAGAAGAAAGAAATAATTTTGTAAGGTTTTTGCTTAGAGAATTTCAGAATATTTTGTTATCTTTCTTTGGATGAGCAAAATAGAACTTAAGCCTTTTATATGTGACTCAAAAACACAATTTTATATTTGTATCAGCGACCGAAACGGTCGACCGCTTCAATAACCGGTCGACCGTTTTAACTGCCACATCAGACAATAAAACGGCTACTTGCAACAGATATTTTTGGATCCATTGCAGGGGAACCGGTCGATCGATTCGTGGAAGCGGTCGACTGGTTAGTAGAAGCAGTCGACCGGTTCGTCAAATTTTGCCTAAAAATGAAACTTTTAAGGCAAGAAACGAACCGATACGAAAATATGCTTAAAATCAAACTTTGAGTGCGACATTTTCTTAATAAAAATGATCCTTTAAATAATTTTAGAAATAATTAGAAGATTGAATGATTTACTTTGAATTTTCATTAAATAAGACAAGAAAGCTCAAATCTAAAATGTCAAAATAAATTTACTTTCTTAATCATGAATTCATTTGCCTTAATATAAGATGCAACTATTAATGATTAAGACATGAATATAATTCGTTCGATTTCAAAGTAAATGAATAAAAAAGATTTTTAATAAAAAGAACTTTGAGCCAAAAATTATCAAATGCTTAAAGGATAATTTTCCCTTACATTGGAATATCATAATCTTGCTTGTTCTTCATGCTTGATTTTTCTTGATGTAACATCATTTCAACATTGGTCTTCTAGACAATTTGCTTCATGCACACTTGACAAATATATTAGTAATAAAAACTTATCATGTTTGTAATTATCAAAATATTTGGTTAATTTGTGAGATAAGCCAACATTAGAGAGTGATGTTTGATTAGATTATGAGATGGTCGTATTCTCTCTGAAAGAAAGGTAGATCATGATTATTTTGTAACAAGTAAATGAATCTGAACAGTTTTGGTACTTACTTAAAAAATTGAAAAACCGTTCTTCATCCGTATTATGAAACCATCTATATTTTGCAAGAAATTGTGAGAAATGTTGACTTTTGATTTGGTGCAATTTGGACATGATTTCTACAACACAAATTAACAAAGGTTTACTCTTATTTTTTGACGAGCTTATTCGCTTGAATTGGGTAACTTGACCAAGTTGATTTTTTCCCTTCCAATAAAAAAAATATATAAAATAACAGTAACAAAAGAATAATGAAAAAAGGCATCAATATTTTTATGTAACTCGAATGATATTTCATTTCTGTAAAAAAAAAAAATATATATATATATATATATAGAAAATATCACTTTGTAACAATTTGCTAACAATTTTGAATTAAACATGCTAACGGCCAAAAAAATTCAAAGTGCCACTTGTCACATTAAGTAAGATTTGAGGGCTAGCAACGCTAATTTGTTAAAAAACACTAGTTTTTACAAATCTATGTGTAGGGCACGTGTAAAATAATATAATAAACAAAAATATGACAAAAAAATAATAAACTATATTTTTGTTAATTTTTTTTAAATTAATATTTTTGTTATTTTGAATAATTGAAAGGTTAAATTTATCACTTAATATAAACACTGGGTTTTTTTAAAATTTCAAACTTAAAAAATATAAATAAAAGCTTAGAACAAAGAAAACAAATAATAAATAGTTATAGTTAAAAAAACAAAGTATATAATAATCGGTGTCAAACGATTGAGAAAAATATTCTGAATCTAACCGTATCAAGAAATTTTTTTTTTTTCAAATCATACGTCAAAAAAATAAATGTTGAAACGATTAAAACAAAAAAGTAAAAAAGAAAGAGAGATGAGAGAGATTGCTAAAAGACCCATAAAATTTTTTTAAAGACCCTAAAAGAGACCATCAAATACAATATTTCAAATAAAAAATTAAAATGTATATATATAAGAGACGCCCCACGTCGTCCGCAAGGGATGCCACATGTCATTCGCAAAAGACGCCACGTGTCATCGCTGTATGAGGCGTTTCTTTTGAAAGTGCAAGAAACTTATCAAGACTTAGTAAGTATAGTAAGAAAAGTAATCTTATTCCACATATCTTATAGCTTTTTACAAAAATATATATATATATAAAAAAAAGTGAAATTGTAGTCAATAGTCTAATTTTGCATGTTTTTAAAAAATAGCATGTATTTCAAAAAATTTGAAAAATAGACCTGTCAAGAATTATGTAACGGAAAAATATCACACAAGATATTACATATTTGTAAACATTTGTAAAATATTGTTTAACACTTAAAAAATTGATGAGTCAAAGTTGAAGTGTTACAATATATCTTACAAATGTTTCTATATGTGTAATATTTTGTGTGACACTTTTCTATTATATAATTATTGGCATGATTATTTTTTAAATTTTTTAAAACACATGTTATTTTCAAAAACTCATTTTTGGCATATTTTTTCAACTCACCAAAAAAAATCTACAATTCCAAAAAAAAAAAATTTGGATCTGATTGATATTTGATCATTTTTTGTCAGTGTTTCAAAAAAGTAGTAAACATTTCCAAATATTAAGAAATTAAACATTAACTTATAAAAAATTAAGGATATAAAAGTAAAATCATATCATTATGTAGTTAAAAAAATAACTATTTTCATAATTAATAGAAACGTTAGTTGTTTTTCTTAAATATCATTAAAAAAAATAACTAGCATAATAATCTTAATTTTATTAGCAATAATTATTAGCTAGACCTAAAATTACTCTATTTGATCATATATTATAACATTGTGACAATCAACTTCTCTTAGTGAGCAAGACGTAATAAGTTGTGCATGCCCCACATCACCTAAGTAATATCAAGTATAATGTTTAATTAGATGATGCACTCACCTCTTAATAACATGCGACCTTATAGGTAAAATCTGAGAGTATAACCTTGCGGGATTAAGCTCAAAACTACAATATTATACTAAGAATGTGTTTGGTATGAAAGAAAAAATGGATGATAAAAAATATAAAATGGATTTTGAGATGAAAATTTAAAAGTTAAGTTATTTTGTCAAAAAAATAAAAAATAAAAAATAAAAAGAGGAAATGGAAAATATGATGAATAAAAATGGAAGTGGGGCCTATAATTTTTTATCCTTCAAATATTAGAAGGAAAGTGAAGGAAACTATTTTATTAATGCAATCAAAAACAAATTAATCTTTTGTACATTTTTTAATTATAAAAAAAATAAAATAAATAGATAAAAAGTAAATGTATATATCAAAAATTCTCTTTCCCTTCTACTATACTAAAAAAATAAATGAGAACATTTTCTTTCATTTTTTTTTATTTTCTATCACCTACTATTTTTAATTCCACTCAAATTTTTTCTCTCGTACCAAACAGTGTAAGTGTAAGTGCAAACCCATACAAACAAAAAGCAATAACATCAAAAAGAATTTCTAGCACGCAACGCAAGATTTGAAATAGTACTATCCTGATCCAAACAATAGAATTAGACGATGTTGTTTCTTAAAGTGTTTGTAGACTTGTAGTATTAAAGTGTAAAAATAATATATTGTAGATTTTTTTTGTTTACATTACTAATACATGATAGAGATTAGAGAATTAGGGATGTTAGAACAAATAGGGCTTACACAAAGCACAACATGATTTTTGCACTTCGACACGATGATTAAACGAGTTTAGGCATACGCACGGAATGTTAATAGGGCCGGACATGGACAATATTTCAAGGTGTAAAGCATGAGGCAATTAAACACGACACGAGCACAATTAGTGGTACAAGCTACGGCAACTTGTCTAAGTCAAGCCACTGCCTTGCGCATGTATTCGAATGGGCTTACAAAAAAGTAAATAGATTTGAAGACAATACAAGCAACCATGAATTTGAAAGTACATAATCTACACAATCTTGTAGCAAAAGCACAAAAAATGCTCAACAGGCATGTTTGATAAAAATACATCTAAACAAACAACCAGAGGTTATGACCAAGAAAATGCTTTTGGGGCTATAGCTTGCCAATGTGTTCAAATCCCAAAGAACCATAGTTATCATACCATTGATGAAAGGAAGATTTTCATTTAATAGATGCATTACAGCTATAAAAAGAAAAGCAACAATAGAACCTGGATGCATAGAATGCGACAATGCAGAAATACACAATTTAATTATGCACTTGCAAACTGAAACTTACGAACTGAAGTGACAAGAGAGCCTTTGAATTGCTAGAAGCATAGTAACTTACTAGTGTTTCTCTGAAGGCATTCCATTGATCATCTCCAGATCTGTTTTGCAGTTCTCTCTTAAGTCTTTTAGCATGAGAAAGCTGGCTTGCTGGCATTGAGAATCCAAAGGATCTTTTCAGGTCACATGATTGAGAAAAATAAAACGAAAGAGACAAGTGCATATCTCCAATGATAATCGATGATACGTTAATTATGTACTCTTCAAAAATTATTGGACCACTTGTGGCTGTTTGGAAACTTTAGCTTTAAGCAATGAACCACAAGGCTCCAGCAAGTCAAAAGATTTGCAGTTTTAAAGAGAAACTTATGGATAGCTAAAGGATTAATGAATGGAACACCCCATTCATGAAGATCTTCAAATGCAAAAACGAATCAAAGAAACAATCATATAGGAATGAAGAAATAAATTCTATTTATAGGCTGCGATGTAAGTCACACTTACAAGTTGATTGCATTCGTTGACGAGTACATCCTCCATATGACAAAAGAGTGACTTCCAATGACCGGTGAGATTGGATTCAAGCGTTGACGATTTCGCAGGATTTCCTTGACCATGAACGTCGGTCTCTTTTCCTCTGCAATTTCTCTGAGCCAAGGAGCTTGCTTCTTTTTGACTCTTCTTCAACGCTAAAAAATGAAATGGAAACAATATAAGGGGATGAATATAAGGTTTAATCCAAATTCGTTTAACAAACATCATAATAATTACCAGATAGCCGACCCTTGATATCCTGGTATTGAAGGTCCGACCAAATATACGCAGCTGAAATTTAAAAACCTAGTTGTAAAACAAACTCGATCATTCGCAATGGAGTACAAATACTGGGAATAACAGTTACCTTTCAAGCAAAATGAGCAAGAACAAGCTTTGAGACTGTCATCACCAACATCCGCACCACTATTAAGGGTTGTACATCGCCCGAATTCAAGAGACCGAGAGCCCTGCTTCGGCAAGCTTGACCACTCAATAGAACCGGATTTTGTCGAGAACAGGCTACCAACACCAAGACCCTCTCCGCTATCCTTGCAAACGGTGACCGATGGACCTTCCACAAGTTTGCTCTGAGTAACACTTGCATCAGAAGCGCGCCTCCGTTCTTCATCCCGGCGGCAAGCATTGTTCCACATGTCCGACCACGTCTCCGTTGGAACGCTTGAAAAGGAACTATCCCTTGACGCATCGCCCCCTTCCACAACGCTCTGATGAACGCAGTCATCCAACGCGTTTGACTTAAACTCTCTGTTCATATCCGAAACGAAAGACTCAGTATTTTCCTGGGAAGCATCAGTTTCGGTCGAAGTGGAGGACGAGCCGCAAAGCTGCTTTTCCTTCAACACAGACGAGCCCTTTTCGCTACAGTCAATCCCCGAACCAGCCCCCGAGCGGAGCTGCTTCGCAGATTGCGAATCCCCGGTCCCGCCTTCGAAACTCTTGGCATACCCATCCACAGATCCAGAATCACCCAGTAGCGCCGAAAATCCTCTCTTAATAGGGCGATTTGTCAAATCGCCCAGAACCGGACGGGCTTTGTATAACCCATCCGTTAAACTATCTTCACTCATCTTCAAAACCCACAACCAGAATCACAAAATTCACCCAAAATCAACGAAATCCCTCAAATCCAAATTCACTGAACAAGAGAGAGAGAGAGAATGAGAGAAAAAAGCACAACAAGGAAAGAAAATTTCAACAAAACCGTAATGGATTTACGAGAAACTAAAAGCAAACCCTAGAGATCTCGAGTATGGTGATTAGAAATGACTGACCTTGGGAGAGAGTGAGAGAGAGCAGCAGAGAAGTAGAAGCCGTTTTGGATTTGTGAGAGAGAGAGAGAGAGAGAGAGAGAGAGAGAGAGAGAGAGAGAGAGGGAGAGGGAAGAAAATTCGAGTGAGTTTGAAGTTTCTATGGAAGGGGGTTTGGGAGGGAAAAGGCGCGAGAAAAGCGCTCTCTCAAAAAGCCAAAAGCCCCAACTAATCTCAATAAGAAGCATAAAAGCTATAGTGCCAGTTTGGCATTGCTGTGCTTATAAAAGAAGTGTTTCAAACTGTGCTGATGAAAGAAGTTGCTGAAGTTATAAGCATGTAGGGTGTTTGGTTATTTTATTTTTAAAATTGCTGTTAAAATAGTATAGGTATGTAAAATTACCAAATAATAATTTTAGAAAATCATTTAGTGGAATATGGGTAGTTAATTAAGAATATTTTAGTAATTTAAACTGGAGAAGCAGTTTCGGTTACAGAAAAGCAACCTTTAACCTGCTTCTCAAATTATACTACGTAAAAGCAGAAACGGTTACCTGCTTCTTTAAGAAGCAGGTTTACCAAACGCCTATAGCTGCTTTATATTGTTTTATAATCTAAAAGCAGCCTCCAAAAGCAATGCCAAACTGGCCCATAATTCCCAAATGTTGTTTGAAGCGAGAACAAGGCGCTTTGGGACCGTGATATGAGAAATTCTGCAGGGAATTTTGAAAGGGGGATTTTCAAAAGTACCCCATTTTTTACGTAATGATAACCTATATCTCATACGTATTGTGTTTTTAATTTATATCTCAAAATTTATATTATAAAAAAAATTATAATGAATACTTAATTTTTAAAACTTAATCTAAGTTATTATCCAATCTTTTGAAAAATGTAACCAACTACCCAAATGATTTAATTACTTACACAGTAGTAAGTGGTGATAATTCACTTAGTTACCAAAACTATGTGCAAATAATTCACAAATTGACTAAAAACTCAATTACTTCAAAAGTTTGGGTATTTATTTTTATTGTTATATAAATTCTAGGTATTTGCCTACTTCAACCTATTATAAACATAGAGTGAAAATGAAGGAAACACACCACATGGGGTATTGTCTTCAAGAATGACTTTATTTTGAAATTCTCTCATTTTGAATAGAGAAATTACAAAGAATGCTCAATTTTTAACACATAATTTAAATAATTTTTTTTGAATATAATAAAATAATTAAGTGATTTATTACTTATAATAGTGATAAAAAAAATATGTGTAAGTAATTAATTAATTAGATGTGGTTGTGGTAAGGATCTTTTTTTGTCCCTACCGTGGGTTGGGACTGTTTTTTAAACTTATTATGGATGGTTAAGATTTTAAATTTCAATTTGTCGTTTCCAAAGTGGTTTTTTGGATTTTTTTTTAGCATTTTGGTGGAAAAAACTCAATTTTTTAGGGGTGGAAGTGCAAATTTTTTTAAAAAAATTAGGCCTAAATAGTAATAGAATAAAATTAAAAGGTCAAAAAATAAATAAATAAAGTTCTTTTAACAATTTTCAGCCACATCTTAATTAATTGACTAGTTACTCAATTACTTGAAAAAAAATTAAGCATTTATTTTTATTGTTGTGTAAATTTTAGATATTTCACTACTTCACCCGTTTAGAAAATGCATAGCCCGAATACTGATATCGTCTACGTTGACAGAAGTTAAGAATAGCTATTGTAATTTAAAATCTTATTTTATCCAAGGGGTCGATTTCAAATGCAATGAGAGATTAAAATAAACGGAATTAAAATTCTAAATTGCAATCAGTAAAAATAATAAATAATTAATTAAAAGAGAAAATCAATAATAACGATGCTAGTAGTGCAGGCAAAACAGGTGCCCGTACCCATTTTTTGCCGATAAATGGGAAACTAGTCTGGGACATCCATTTCCTGTATCCGTTTAAAACAGGTGGGAAACTTGTTTTCCCGTAACTGACCCTTGTTTTTAATTTAGAAAAAATTATATCAATAATTAAATATGTTAATTAATTATATTATTAGTGTAGAGAAATGAAAAATTGGTTAATGAATATTTAATTAGAGATTGTAATTATGTTTGGAATATTTAATTTTTTGTAACTTGATATTAACTAAAAAGAAGCAAATTTAATAAAGTAGACATAATTTATAACTTTAGAGTTGATATTAACTAAAAAGAAGTTTCAAAATAAAAATACCGCATATTATTCAAATAAAGATGCAGTTAATAAATATAAAAATACAATAGAAGTTCCAATCGTGACTAGATTATGATTCATCGTCTTTGTACACGCTTTTGAAATAATCAATAAGTTCTTCAAAATTCCTAGCATTTTTCTGAGCTCGTCGATCCACTAATTTTAAATATTTGACCAATGTTAGTATCTCTACTATATCAGATTTAAATGATAAGCCCTGCTCGCCTAGAATGAGACCGGCCATACTGAATGTCGATTCCAAAGACACTATAGAGACGGTCTCGGAGGGCCGCAGGGATGCCGAGTCAAGGCTAAGCACCGCGGGGACTAGCTCGGGGAGCACGCGCTTTTGTCGGTGCAAGGGCTGCAGGTATGGCGCACGGAGGAGAGGCGGGGTCGTCATAGTTCTGGTCACGCGGGGTTTCACGCGCGGAGAGGCGAACAACAATAGGCTTAGGTTCGTCGGCGCGGAGGAGGACTGGGTGGCATGAATCGGGGCCCGAGCTGGATGGAGGTGAGCAGGGAGGAGCTCTCCCATGTTGACTTCACCGAGGAGACCGTGGCACATGGCACGGACCATAGGAGACCGGGCTTGCCAGAGCGGAGGCGGCGGCGGTGAGTTTGGCGGCTGACGAGAGCGATGAAAGAGGGAGATAGAGGTTTAGATAGGGAAATAGGGAAGGAGAGAGAGAGGCCTAAGATGAAGGGTGAGCGAGAGAGATTGAGGGAGTGGGGGGAAGTTGACAGTGGCAATTAGAGGGAGAGAATGAATGAAATAATTTATACTAGCTTTTCAATAGCCACACAAAATACTAAAGAATTGGTAACGTCATTAAAATTAAGAAAATGCACCAATAAATTCAACTAGAAAAATTCAGAATTTAAATATCAGAATTTGAGTTAAGTGATGCAGATGAGTTATATATACCAAGGAGTGGAGTCTAAGAAGATATTGGAGAACAAGAACATATAAGTTCTGATAGTCATGGTCAAGATTATGATGAGTTAGACAGCAGGAGTTTAGATGAGGACAACGAGACACTTGATCGTTTAAGGTCCAAAAGGTACAGTGAGCTTAATGAGAAGGTTGATATGGGTCATCCTGAGTTTAGAGTTGGAATGATATTTCCAAAAGCAGATTCACTGAAAAGACTTTGAAGAAGTATGTCATTCAAAGCCACAAACAAATACAGTTTGTCAAGAATGACAAAGTCAGAATTAAAGCCGTATATGCAGTTGATGAAACTTGTACTTGGAGCTTG
This sequence comes from Boehmeria nivea var. tenacissima, assembly GCA_018132145.1. Lineage (NCBI taxonomy): Eukaryota > Viridiplantae > Streptophyta > Magnoliopsida > Rosales > Urticaceae > Boehmeria > Boehmeria nivea. The sequence continues at coordinate 3,171,065 of CM030886.1, forward strand.
TATGCTTCTCTTATTCAGGATTTTGAGTCAAATGATCAGGACTTTCAATGAGCCTACAGTGAGACATGCGGTACTGATTTTTCGACAAAACATATCACTTCAAAGTGGCTATGTGTAATGCCCTAAAAAAAAAAAAAAGAACTAACGAGAAATGCTTACTTAGTTATATTTAGATATTTTCTCAAATGATCCAACTTAATATCTATATGTATTAGTAAATTTAATTCAAAGCTAATGAAATTTAAGTGTTTTGCAGTGTAGGACATGATATCCAATGCTGAAGAATTAATGTGCAAGAACCATTTAAAAAAATAAAAATAAATAAAGAAGAAGGTGAAAGTAACTGCTAATAATAATAAGGGTTAATTCCATAAATCGCCCCTCTACTATAGGACTTATATCACTTTGCCCCCTTAATATTTTTTTTGTTAGATTCGTTCCCCTTGAATTATTAATCCGTCTCATTCTGCCTCATTTCGTTAAAGAATGGACGAAAATTTCACATGTGAGACGTATATATGGGGGTAATTTTGTAATAGCACTACATATCTCGAGTTGAAACCTAAATTAGCCATTTTTATATTTATTTTTATTTTTGCAAAAATAAGAAAAAAGAAGAACAAAAATAGGGGGTCGCGAGGTTTGTGGGTTTCTGGGATTCACCGGGGGTCGCTAGGTTTGGCGTTGGCTTGTTCGTCACGAGATTCGCCATGGGATTCGCAGAGGTCGCCGTGGTTTGCGTGATGCTGTGATTAGTGCGAGGTTGCTAATGTTCACCGCAAAATTCGTCGGAGGTCGCGGGGATTCACAGAAGTTATGGGAATTTGCGGGAGGCTGCACAAGGTCTTCGGGGTTTTGCGGAGGTTGCGCAAGGTGGTCGGGTTCACGGAGTTCGCCGGGTAACGCGCAGAGGTCTCTGGGGTCACTTAGGGTCATCGAGGGCCAGGCAGAGGTTGTTGGGGTTCGTGCGAGAGATCTTGAGGTTGCCGGGGGTCTGGCAAAGATTATCGGGGTCCTCGAGTTCGCCGGGCTCGGAATTTTCAGATCTAAAATTTTTTCAGATATTTTTTCTTGGCTTTCCATATAGGCAATGTCATGTCATTGTTATTCAAAGACTTGTTTTTGTATTGTGTCTGTTGAGAATGAAGGAAAGAGGAGAGAAAGAGGGAGGAGATCGAGGAAGAAAGAGAAGGAAAAAAAAAAAGAAAAAGAAAAAAAAAAGAAAGAAAAAAAAAAGAGAGGAAGAAGATCGAGGAGGAGGATAGAGAAAGAAAAAGAAAACAAAACAAAAGACAGAGGATGAAGAAGATTGAGGAGGAGGAGGAGAGAGAAAAAGAAAAAAAATAAAAATAATACCAATATAAGTAACTTTAGTTTATAAATCATATAATTAAGTGACACGTGGAAGTTTTTAACAGAATGACGTGTTTGAATTTTTTGTAAAGTACAAGGGAACGGATCTGACAAAAAAAAAGTTAAGAGGACAAAGTGACACAAGCCCCATAATAGAGGGGGGATTTATGGAATTAACCCTAAGAATAATAATAATAATAATAATAATAATAATAATAATAAAGCATGTTACTTGTTTAAAATTGTGTAAATTTGACTATGTGGTAGCTATAGTTAGTATATCTCATGTCTTTATTTGTAACATATCATTTATATTATTGGTATAATCATTGTGATGTGTTTATATAGGTTTTTCTTAAAAAAAAAAAAAAAAAGAAGCGAATAAGCTAATTAAAATCCCCAACGCCATACCCATGTTCAATTTATTAGTCCAAGCCAATTGTCAAAGCCCAAATTCATGCCCAAGCCCAGCCCATTATATATATTTTTTTCTCAACCCACAACCTACTCTAATTTGAATACCATTGTTTCTTATATAAAAGAAGATATGAGAAGGAAAAGGTCGACAAGAATTTGCAAGTGAGGAAAAAAAAAAAGTTAAGGAACAGAGGGATTTTTCCAAAACACTAATAAATTGTTTGGTATAAAGGAAAAAAAAAAGTAAATGAAAAAGAAAATAAGAGGTGATAGAAAATTAGAGAGAAATAAAAGAAAATAGTTTTTCTTTATAGTATTTGGTATCTTAGGAAGGAAAAAAATATTTGATTAGACATTTATCATTTTATCTATTTATTATATTATTAAAATTTAAAAATGAGGATAACATGGTAATTTTACACAAAATGGGTTGAAAAGAGTTTTCCTTCTAATTTTGGAAGGATAAAAAATGATGGGCCCCACATGTATTTTTTCCCTCCTCTTTTCCTTACACTCTTCTTTTTCTTCCTACCAAATAAAAGTATTTATTAAATTCTATCCAAATTTTTCTCTACTCACTTTCTTTCCTCCATTTTTTCATCTTACCAAACATACTCTACTTTTCCTCTTGAACCACCTTTTTCTCTCATCACAAGCTCAAAAAGACTAATTTCAATTAGGATAGTTAGATATCAACTTCACCACCAAAAGAAATTTTAAAATTTCCATCTTGAAGTAGGGTCTTAAGACTCTTGGTTCAAACCATTATTTTTCAACATCTCAAGTACGGTAATATTGAATCTTGGAAGGTAAAATTCTTGATTATTGTGCGTTTCCTTCTTGATTTAATTTATGTAAGATCTAGAATCAATTGGGTGATGTCTTTTATTTCAATATATGTTGATGAACTAATCTTTTCTTTTAGTTTCACTTCAGGCTTGTAATTTTATTTTGATATTACAATTGTAGCTCTTACTTTGTAAGTGTATATTAATTGTGCTTATGACATATTTTATGTTTTATTAGTTTTATATTATTTTGATTTTGATATTGTAGAATACGTTTGATATTGTTTCAATTTTTACTATGCATATACCAAAATCTTAGTTGTATATTCTGATTTTTACAATAAAGTTAAGCATATATTATATTAAAGCATAGTTATTATCATTATTTCTGTTTTAAACTTCATAAATACTAGGTTTTGTAAATGTACAGTTTACTTTTAAGTTTATGTTGTGTTTATATTACAACAATGGAATATATGAATTAAATATAAGTGTTGATATTATATTTAAATATATAAACTTTAAAATAAGGCTTAAGATATATAAATTGGGTTTGTTTGATATGTTTAGAGATTAAAGGCACATCAAATTCTTCAAGGTTGATATCTACTCTACACTAGCGTATCAAATTTTCATAAGGTAAGTAGAAATCTTACTCTTTTTTTTTTAAAAACCATCACAATAAGCAATAATACATGTTATATGCTCTCTATGTGTTTAAATGAACTATGTGATAGACTGTGTAGTTTTTTTTTATATCGTTCATATTGGTGTAAATTTTACCATATTGAATGGTTCATATATATGGTTTCAAAATGGAAAAAGAAATGTTATTGTACTCTTGTTTTGACACTAAGACATATGTACAAGTTTTAGTTTGATATCTGAGTAGGCAAGAGACGTGGGGGACCGGTGGACCCAACCATGGTGGTCAAATTCCTTGAGGCGTAAAAGCCAAGACAGGGTAGCCACCATGCGTGCAAAGGGAATGTGAATTCTTCTTAACGTGAGATTTCTAAAAGGGATGGACTTTCATAAATTCTGGCTAGTATAGAACAGGTTCCGAAAACTCAAGGCCTATCGAATGTTAAGCTGAAATTTAAGTAAATGTTAAGCTGAAATTTATACTTAAATAGAGCCCAGATAATTGATGAAAAGATTGATGGTTTATGCTAATAAAATGAGTACAATAACAATAATGAATCTTCTATGTGTTGTTATTATCTTGTAAAATGAAAGTTTCTACTTACTGAACGTTAACTCATATAGTTTTTGGTAATGCAGATAACGAGTCTCATGAGCAATAGGAGTTGGTTGAATTATCGCTCGTTTGCCTTTATAATGTTCATATGCCATCAAAGGAATATCGTGTAGTACAATTTTTGAGAAACTAGTTGCGTTATGCTATGTGTATGTTGTTTTATGTAGAATATGGTTTGAGAGTTGCGTATTTTGGTTTTTGTAAGATGTTGATGGTCAAAAATTTAACAAATTATAAAGTCAAGCCCGAGCCCAAGATTAAGCCATACGGAACCCAAAAATGTACCAAAGGTCCGTAAAATCTGTCAAAGTCCATTAAAAAACCCATTAAGGCCCAATAAGTCCATTAAGATCCGATAAGCCCATCAAAAACCCGTCAAGGCCCAATAAGCCCATCGAGGCCCATAAAACGCGTCAAAGCCCGTTAAGGGTCCGTTGCGGCGCAAATACTCGTCAAAACCCACTAAAAACCCGTCAAAGGTCCATTAAGTCCATCAAGGCCGAAATATCATCAAAGGCCCATGGAAGCTCATCAAAAACCCATGAAGGCCCAACAAGCTAAGGTAAAATTCTCAACTCATAGATTAAATAATTATGTGCTAATTTTTGCATCTTTTTAGAAAATCATGAATATTTTATAAAAATTACTTATTAACAAATACATTTTTACCAAAAGCACATAATTATTTAATCTAGGGACCCAAGCCCACAAGGGGTGACTTATTAGGTTATGGAGTGGATGGTTCAAAATAAAAAGTAAGGCTAACAAATAAAATCATATCTAAAAGTTTATGAATTTTACTTAGGAAAATTCATAAACACATTATTATGTATGATATTTATTTGTTAGGCAAAAAAAGTAAATAACCTCATTCTTCCAAATATTATTTAGAAACCACATAATTTTTTACCAAATTGAAATTTTGTACACTACTCTCTTAAACTCATGTGACACTTGTGATTTTGTTTAAAGGACAACTTTTGAACACAAATTTGGCAAAACCACATAAGTCCATAGCCATCTTATGACTACCTATGGTGGCATTTTATCTCAAGACAATTTAAAACATGACATGCTAGTTATTTTTCCATCACTAGAAAAATTAGTATTAACAAAATGGTGATTTGTTGACAACATATATTCTCATTGGCTAAAAATTTCCTCCAATAAGAGCTAGCCACATAAGCATATTCACACCATCACATTCAAGAAGACATGTTTTGGATAAGCATGAAACCTTTGATGTTTTCTTACTTGGTCACCAAGACTTGTTACTAGAGATTACATCACCATAATGACATCATTTAGTTACTCCAACTAAATGATATCAAGAAAAGTAATTCCCCTAACTACAAACCAAATAGGTTGAAAAACTTTACCCTTTTTACTCATTTATTTCCCTATAAATAGGGGTCCCTCACCAACAAAAAAAGGGAGGGAGAGGAAAAAAAAGCCATTACCAACATCATAATCACTTACTAAACACATCTTCTCTCTCAAACCTCTCTTCTTCTTTTTCTCTCACTTAAAACACCCAAAACCCACAACATCAACCATCACCAACATCATCATTTCTACTATTATCTATCAAAACCCACAACACCTATGATCCTCAATATTAGTTCATCCACTTCCCATCAACAACATCCATCACCATCAATATTATTCAATTCATTCTATCTATGATCACCAACAACATTCCATCCATCACTCTCTACAAACATATCATTATCTACCAAAATACATAACATCAAAAACATTCAAACTTTCTCTTTCTCCCTCTTTCTAAGAAATCTTATCTTCTTTCACATAAAACACCCAAAACCCACAACAATCCAAAAGCCATCTTTTTCTTTATTCTTCCAAATATTCCACAAACATTAAGTCTATAAAAAGGTATCATCCAATCATTGTCTTGGTCCATTTTCATATACATCCACTTATCAAAAGTTGTCCATATATCGAACACAAGTATCATGTGCTATATATTTTACAACCATGGTGTTAAAAACTTCATCAAACAACTAAAAGAGGTTCATTTATTCTCTTTACCTTACTTTTTATTTACTCATACTCTATTATTCAATATTTTTGCCCATTCATGATATTACCCATATTTCATAATTAGTTTATTATATTATTATTTAAATATCTTATGCTTTAGCTTATATTATCATACCATGCTTTCATCTACATTATATTATATAGCCATACATTACTACATATGTACATACTATCATATCATACATATTATACATCATTATATTATATATTAGGTATATAATAAGTACCATATCATGCCATGCTATCATATTATACATATTATGTATTATATTATATATCATATATTAGGTACATAATAAGTACCATATTATATACTATATATATATATATATATTCATTCATAATTTAAAACCCGTTATCTGAGGATTTGACCTCGTGTTGTCCCGGTGACGCGGCCTCGGTCAGTGTATGTGGATTTGACGCATGCGTTGTCCCGACATTGTACCATTTCTTTACATTTCCTGCAAGTTATAATCTCGCAATTTACATTCTAGTCCTTTTATTCCCGCAAATCAGGCCATGTCCTGTGCTTTACATTTCAGTCATTTAAATTCCTACAAATCAGGCCATGTCCTGTACTTTACATTTCAGTCATTTAAATTCCTGTAAATCAGGTCATGTCCTGTGCTTTACATTTCAGTCATTTAAATTCCTGCAAATCAGGCCCTGTGCTTTATTTTCAGTCATTTTAATTCCTGCAAATCAGGCCATGTCCTGTGCTTTACATTTCAGTCATTTATATTCTCGCACTTTATATTCATGCGGTTTACATTCTCGTAATTTACATCATTGTCATTTACATTCCTGTTATAAATTATTTTCTAAAACCGTCATCTGAGGATTTGACTTCGTGTTGTCCCGGTGACGTGACTTCGATCGGTGTTTGAGGATTTGACTCACATGTTGTCCCGACACCGTGCCATTTTTTTGGTTGTCACCTAAGATTGTGGTGGTTACTGTTATTCGGCCCCATATTTTAGTGTGACATCCACATTAACATAGGGCGTCGTAACTTGGTTTCGGCCCATTACATCATAATGCAAATAACTGTTTGGTGGAACGTTCCTATGTGTCTCCACAAAGCCAACGGGAATAGGGCGTTTCATGACATGCTTACTTCGCTGTGACATGACGTAAATAATCCAACCGTTCGATGAAGTGTCCCTATACACTTCATTCAAAGTCGACGGGTTCATATCCTTTGGTTATTTCGTACTATGTCATATTTTACACATTATTTTATCATTAATCACTACTACACGAATATTATAGAACGTCGGATTTTATGCAACGTTAAAACTTTTAATGACGGCTAAAAGAACGACGCCAAATGTGGCGACGTTGTAGGATTGGAAGTTTTTACGTCGACTTTTACCCGACGTAGTACATGCGGCAAAATAACGTCTCATATATGAAAGCTGACGTCAAGTGATTTGGAAGCACATCTAACGTCGCATATAATGACATATAACGTCAAGTCTAATATATATATATATATATATATATATATATATATATGCGTGTGTTAACATATATGTATATATATATGTATTATATATATACATATTAGATATAACGTTGCATTTCTCAAATGAGACGTAGAATGTGTGATTTATTATATAAAAAAAAAATTAAGAAACCAAAAAGTGGCGATGGAAAAAAATTTAAAAGTAACCGTTCCCAAAATTATCGCTACGTGCTTGGAAATTAAAATGATTATTTTTATTTAGCAAACAAAATGATTATTTTTATTTTTACTAATTAAAATTAATAAAATTATTTGTGAATTTATAAATTTTAGGAAAAATATTAAATATTTTCGTAAGGAAATAGAGATCGTCATCCTCACTGCGTTACTTCCAACCTACATACTCGCAACCATTGAAGGAACAAAAAGCCAAAGTGAGCAAGAGAATGAGACAAGCTTCAAATTTAAAAATTTGCAAATTAAAAATTAATACATGTTGACGTTGTTAAGTCTAAGAGTATATGTGTTAAAAGAAAAAAAAAAATCTAAGAGTATGATCCTAAAATTTCATTATAACTTAAAAAAATTGACATTATAACTTAGATTATTGAATGACATGATCAGTTCAAACCAAACAATATCTGTTTAATTTAACAAACAAAGAATGTAAATTTATGTCTTACATTTTCTACCGTCACCGGCGCATGCTTTCAAATTGTCCATCCAAAGCAAAAAGTAACAAAAGCTTCTTAAAATAATAAGCCCTGAAACACAAAGCAACAAAATTACAAATACAATATATCCTATTCTACTAAAGTAAAATTTTTCATATTTTAACTGAGAAAAGTTTAAAGAACCTCATGAACAATTCTTCTAAGTACTGCCCACAAAACGTAACAATAAGAGAGAATCATGAGAGTATATAACAAGAGAGAATGAGAATCTGAATTTTGAATGAGAATTTGTGATAAATGATGAATTTATAACAAGAGAATATTATTTAAAAATTAAATGGGCGGTTACTGATTTTGGTGGGAATAACTTATTTTTGTTATTTATTTTAATATATTATAATTTATGTGTTTTCTTAAAAAATTAAAACCGCATATTTAAAAAAAAATCCACAAACAAACAACTGCACGGTTGATATGAATGGTTATTATCATAAGTAAATAATGAAGCAAAAATATATATGTGTTAACGTACAGTCCATCTTCTTTATATGCTTCAATTATTTTTATTTTTTATTTTTTTTGTATACTACTTCATCTTTTCCCAGTTCAAATGTCTATGAAGTCGGTTTGGCAACCAAATGAAACAAATTAAAATAATATTTTTTCTCCTTTTCCACAAAATTCAATCTGCTTTTACTAATGTGCATATAACATATGCATGTGTGTATGTATAAAGACACTCACACTTTCTTTTTTTTTTTTTAATCATAATCTTGCCCGTGATTTTAGTGGTGTGAAAATAGAAATGGTCTAGATGGGTAATTGATAGTTTGATACCTCGCATTTATATTGTTATAATTATAATGTAATTATTCATTAATTAAAGTATATCTATATATATGTTTGTCAATTCTGAAAATAGTACGAGTGATCATTCCAGTTTTATTATTTTTTTTATCATATCATCATAATTACTTCAAATAATGTTAATTAAAATTGCTTAGTACACTTTCCCATAGTCGATATTAAGGAAAATTTGCCACCGAATTATTTAGAGCCTGACTACGATTTAGAAGACAAATTTCATCAACTCAGTACTTTTACCCACTACTATTAGCTAGGCAGTAAAAAAAATAATAATAATGTTATTTAATGCTATAAAGATTGATTAAGTGTAAAGTATTAAATCTGTCTGCAAATTAATGCAAAAACAAGAGAAATGGCTATATTATATAAATGCGTGTGATATGTAAATTCCTTTAACTGTTGAATTTGCGCTTGATCAATTCATGTCCTTGTAAAAAACAACGTACAAAAAACATAGTTTAAGTACGACATGATTTTCACGTTCGAAGCTATAAACCATCATATCACCATATACTTGCAAAGCTCATTACATGAAGTTCTAGAGTAATCAATGCAATGGATTCTGCCTCCCTCTTAGCCTCTCGGTTTGTGCGGTATAGTGGCTGATACAATAGGAGCAGCGGTAGTAGGATATGAGTAGCAGCGGCGGGGTCGACGAAAAAGCAACAGCAGCCGGACATTTCAGTTGCAGCGCAGTGCTTTGTGGAGACGGCAGCGGTGCGCAGCCGGGCTTCGACGAAGGCAGTACCGAGACTGGAGGGGCTTTCTCTCTTCGTAGAAGAACGAAATTGTGCAATGAAGTTGGTGACAGCAGAATATGAGAGGGGGGGCGGGGGGTGGGGAAGAGCTGGATGGGTGGCGGAGGTGAAGCAAAAAAAATTATTAATCGAATATAATATATTTAGAGTTAGTGTTTCTCAGGTTTTTTCCTTATACGTGGGTTTAGTGGGGGTTGAGTTTTGAGTCTCACTTTTCCACGTGGGTGGGTTTTTAACGTCGACTATAGAGCCGACGTGAGTTATGTACTTCCTTTTCAACGTCAAACATAAGGCTGACGTTGGAATATTTTTAAAATATTTAATTAAAAGCCAGTAATTTTCTAAATACATTTTAGAATAATTCGCCAAAATATTTATGTCACTGTTTAAATATATATATCGAATTAATTACAATAAACACTTATAACGTTGTCGATCTATTTATATGACGTTAACAAGTTGCGCGCATTAGTTTTAGACCATTCTTATTTTTTACACGATATTATAATATTTCACGTACACGTGTATAAGCATGATTGAATATCATAACGTAGATACTATATAAGGTCGCATTTTTTGCATAACGTCATTAAAAAGAGCGTCGTTTAATAATAGAATTGTAGTAGTGAATATTCATAAATGTCATGGCATACAAATTATTCACATATCATGATCATACACTTGTTCATATACATGCTTTGTTTATCATACATGTTCGCATGCTTTATCTGATATAGCCCTGATTGTGTTAAAAACGTGTTCTACTTGATTATGTCTTTATTCATTTTAGTTTTATGCCTATTTATTTATTTTACATGAAATAAGATGATTACAGAATTATTTGCTTTCTTAGTTCATGATATCTCATATTCACATGTCAAAAAATATCATACGAAGGTTTTCTTTATATGTCATATAGTATAATCATGATAGGGCCCACCTTACATGCTTATGTGACATCGTTTGATTATGTGCATAAACATAGATTTAGAAGCCGTCCCGAATATATATGTCTTATTACGTAAACCGAGGAATTTACTATCAATGATGCCCTTTTGAATAATCCTCCGCTGGTTTTCTTTCTTCTCATCTTACTCGTCCACTCACAAGCCATTACATTATCGTCCTCCGGGACCACGCTTATCATTACCGTCCCTCAGGGACCATCTATCTTATCGTCCGAAATGGACCGCTTGCTGTGAGTGGATTACTGTGTCCCCACACATATGATGTCCCAAAGACCAATTCCTGTGTGGCTTTCTATGGTTATCATAAGGGCATTTTGGTATAAAAATCCTCGGTAAGCCTGCTTTGACATATACACGAAGGATAAATCCTTTAACAATGATTTAATGAATTCATATAATTACATATTATAATTATGGCTTCAATCCCGGCTTCACGCCATTATCTCATTACATTATGGCCTCAGGCCCCAGCTAAAATCTCCCTACTTTATTATATTATGGCTGCTATGCCTATTGCCGATTTCGGCCACTACTATCAGCATACTACCTAATCACCATATTGACTAATAATGAATTACTTCCATATAATATGGACTGATTATACATATTTGATTGATTGATTAATTACGTGAATATACACATTATTATCGTCAATACGTAACTTGATTACCCTCTCGACATGTTAGTAGACTATTTGTTCATGCATGTCCACGCGTTGATTATGTGTTTCGCACATTAAAGTTAAACACAAAAATATGTTTTTCGGCCAAGTTATTACATGTTCTATAATTTCATCACTATTATATATTCCGAGCATGAGTTTGACTTATTTCATTACAAATCATGGATATCATAACTTAACTTCTTAACTTGGATAGCCTGTGCTACGGTCATCGTCGGGTTTCCTACAACCCATCTGTCTTTTCATTTCTTGTAGATACTGACTCACATAGCGTAGGGTAGGGGTGCTTTCCTTTGTGGTCGTTACTCCAGCTCACCACCCGGCATCTCACTGTGGGGACACCACTACATGCTCGTTGAATCGGGTTGGCGATCCACAAATCCAGTGCCTTATCCGAGACCAGTGCCGTACTCCATCGAAGCCCAATTTGACGAGCCGGGCCCAAACAATCCCCCACACTAAAGGCGACTCTGTCAGGGGAAGCCTTAGATTGTGGAATCTGGCCGAATCTGTACGTATCCATTCACTCAACAAATTTTACTCCCCACATAAGATATGCTTGATTTTATTTTTGGTAACTTTTTGCTCAATTTATATTAAAAATGAGTTGGCTTCCGCATTTAATATTATGTTTATAAAAAATGTAATGAATGAGATTAGCATTCATTTACTTAACTAGGTATATCATGATGTAAAATACGTGATTAAGTATGTGGGTGTTACACTATGTGTAATGTATTTGAACCAATAGAGGCAAATCCAAGTTGGAGCTTTGTTGGTTTGAAGCAGCAGGTTAGGGATAATATAAACGTTGATGTTACTAGATGGCAATATTATAGAGTAAAGAAATTGGCTCAGAATTAGAAGATTGCGGGATCGATCAAAGATCAATATGCATCTCTATGGGACTACTGTGAAGAGTTGAGGTCTTCTAACTTGATTCGACCATTAAAATGATGTGTGAACCTTGACTCGAAAGCGAGGCTAATCAAAACCCCAAGTTTATGTGGTTGTACGTTTCAATGGATGCTTGCAAGAAGAGATTTCGAGCTGGTTGCAGACCTACAATTGGCTTGAATTGTTGTTTTCTGAAGGGGCCACATAAAGGACAACTTTTAGCTGCTGTGGGGATTAACCCATCTAATTGGATATGCTATGGTTGAGTAAGAATGCTACGAGACATGGCTGTGGTTTTAGGTCTACTCACTGATGACTTAGAGATCAATAACTTCAATAGCATTACCTAGATTTTGGATCGTCAAAAAGAACTAATAAAAGCTATTAAACAGCAACATGGTGATGCTCCTCATAGATTTTTTGTTTGTTATCTTTACAACAACTTTAAGTCTTGCATAAAGGCTTATTAATCAAGCAAATCGTATAGAGCGCTACAAGGTCAACCACATCGCAAAAGTACTATAGGCGTTTTATTTTCAAACTTATTTTGTATTTACATGTGAATAAGTGGTTGAAAATTGATTTGTTACTAACAGGTCTAACGAAGAGATGGAAAGGTTGAAGAGTCATAGCATGGAGGTATGGGAATGGTTAGCAAAACTTGATCCGAAGTAGTGGACTCTAGCTTATTTCAATGACTATCCATGTTCACACATTTTGCTCAACAACGTGTGCGAGTCATTTAATGGTGCAACTCCTTTGTTCACATGCTATAGCTTCCATTAAGTCTCGCAGTCTAAACGTATATGATTATGTCCATTAAAGTCTTTTGAAGTCTACCTATAAAAGGTTGCACTCCAACACTCTGAAGCCTACTAACGGACCTAAAATATGGAAGAAAACAAGACAGATTTCCTGTTGAAGCTCTTATATTCAAGAAGCAAAGGGGTAGGTCGAAGAAAATGAGACACAAAGAACTTGATGAATACACAATCGCTGGATCAGTGAAGTTGAAATGGACTTATATCAAGATGAGGTGATACAATTTTTCCTCATCTTTATTATTCTCTTCCAATGTTTACTAATGGACATATATTGTCAACGTGTAACTCTATTATACTTAGGTATAAGAAATGTAGTCAAACCGGACATCTTGCCAAAACTTGTAGTGCAACAGCTCATGGAACTCGAAATGTTGCCACTGACCAAGCTGGTCCAAATGATCAAGCCCGTACAAAAGAAGGGCAAAACAAGTACTAACATAGGTTTTGATATTGTTTTTGGAATTTGACTATGTGGATGCATATATAGTGGTGGTTGTGCAGAAATTATAATACACATGCACAAATATTTTTTTGACTTTTTGATATATATAGATACATGTGAGAATGAGATGTAAAGGGCTTTGACAAGTTACAAATTGTGCAGCAAAGTGGTATTAAGCTCATTTTGGTATTTTGATTTTGATCATTTATATTTATCATGAAACTCAAATTTGTGCAGCAATTATGAAAGTCGAATATGCATTGAAGAAATTATGGTATAAATGCGGGCGTTGAACAATCATAATTGTGCAGCAATTATGGTACAAAATTAAACATTCATATTTCAATAAAAAAAAAGTTGAATAAGCATTAATATTATCCAAAACAACCTATTCTAAAATATGTTACAAGTTCAATACATAGGCAATCATAATTATACAAAACAACCTACAATATTATATCCTTAACATACCCACGGACATTAGACCAAAATCAAAATAAAATTAACATAAACAACCTACTATATAACATCCTTAACAAACCCAAGGACATTAGACAAAAATCAACCATTCAAGTTTTATTCCTTTCGAATATACATTATATATGCCACACATATGGCAATCAACCATCAAAACTTCCAGCCACTGCTTCTTTTCCATTTAATGACCAGTATATCCTTCATTTCTCTCAATTTTAGCTCCATGTCTTGGATTTGAGCTTCCAAGACTCTCACTTTACTCAACAAACCCGATTTACAACCTTAAATCTAGAGGGTCATACCAACATAAATATATGCACCCACGAGCACCAAATCTCTAACAATATGAAAAGAAGAATTTTAGATATATTTTCCATTCAAATTATTCAACAAAAAGTTCAAACTTCATAATCTTCACACCCATAAAATCGTTGTCCAAGATTGAAGTCAGTCCAAGATGTGAGCCTTCGTGAAGGTTTCCCGCAAGCGCTCAAGCCTTCTTCCTCCAAATCCATGGCAGACGATGAAGGTTTCTTTTTTTTTTTTTTCCCCTTTCATGTTCTCTGAAGAAGTTACTCTAATAGCTTCTATTCACGTTAGAGTTCAACAAGAAGAAAAAATGATGGGTATTTTCAGAATTTCAATTTTTATTGCGCAGCATGCGAGTTTCACGTGCAAAATCTGTCGCCATTTTTAACAGTGTAATTGCAAGACAAAAGCAATTCAATGATATTTCGTGCTAATAAAAAAAAGTTGGGACCAATCTGTAACCCGACAAAAAATTCAAGGACTATTAGAGCTAAAAACTTTTTTTTTATCCACGCGTCTCTTTAGTTTTTTTTTTTTTTATGTATATTGCATTTAAATCTCTAATGATCAATATATCATTTACCTTTTCTTGTCAGAGGCAGGTGTACAATAAAAGCTTGATATTTTAAAAACTTCACCAAACTATTAATTGTAACTCGAACTATATCAGATGCTTCTTTTAAAAAAAGGCAGTTTATATCACCGAAGAATATCAATCACATAAAATTGCACCAAAACTTATCAAGTCTTTAAGAGTATTTAACTTAAAAGTAAGTATCATTTATTTCGGTTATCAATAAGAGACACTTCGGTATTTATAAAAGCAAAAGGTAGATTTAACTTACGGTTTTTATAATAAAGAACCATATATTTATAATTATTTTTAACAATTAGCCTATGTTTGCTTTTATTAGCAAAATAGTCATACATTCGTGCCTAGATTTTTGAGATTACAGTCATTAGTTTTTTGACTTATGTTTTTATTGTTTGTTGCAGACAATATTGTCTAAAATTTTGTATCTCTAGTCATAAAATTTGTGACTTCTTTGGGTGCATGTTTTTTTTGCTATTTATAAGATATTTTTATTTAGTAATAAGTTTTGAGAAATTGGTTGTATAGACAATCATTTATTTGTGAGTTTGTTAATTTGTTAATAAATGTTTAATTTTTTTATTGTTTTTATTTCAAATTTTTTGAAATTTTGTGACTATAGTCACATATTTTACGATTGTTTATTTTATTTATTTAGTCGCAAATTTTATTTCTTTAGTCATAGATTTTTAGATGTTGACCTGATGACTATTTTGCTAATTTTTCAAAACGTGGGCTATATCTTTAAAACATGGACTGCAAAATGACTAAATCCTTAACTGAACCTTTAACTTATATCCTTTATATTAATATTTTGTAAGAATCTCCCACGTATATCTCCCACGTACTAAACTTTAATTTATAATGTTAGGAATCCTAAAATTTATCTCAAATTTAATATATCAACGCATGTGATTTGATTTGTTAGCATGTGATTATTAAGTTTAACTTTAAAAAAATTAATATATTCAATTAAATGTTAAATGTTAATAATCACATATCATATGTGTTGTATGATAAATTTATGATAAATTTCACGTAGCTAGCATTACTCAATGGATTATCTATATAAATGCCCCCCAATGTTGTGCTATTGTTGCAGTTTGCACCCTAATATTTAAAAACTGTCATTCTTGCCCCCTAAAGTATTAAAAACTTATAGATATGCCCCCTATGTCACAATATGTAATAAAAATGGGTTAAATTAATAACGTAACATTAATCTGTTGGCGCCTGTATAATTTTTTAAGGGTATGAATACAAAATTTTAAAAGATCGAGGTGCATTTTGAGAAGAAAAGACGACATAAGGGGGTGTTTGTGAAAATAAATATAGAATTAATTGTTATAATTTTCTTAATTTGAAGGCAGATGATCTTTAAAAATTTATACAGGTGCCAACAGATTAATGTTACATTATTAATTTAATCCATTTTTTTACTGATTGTGACAGAGGGGGCATATCTATAAGTTTTTAATACTTTAGGGGGCAAGAATGATAGTTTTTAAACATTAAGGTGCAAACTGCAACAATAGCACAATATTGGGGGCATTTGTGTAGATAACCCTTACTCAATTTATATATATATATATATATATATATATATGTGTGTGTGTGTGTGTGTTTGGGTATAAAAAAGGAAAAGAAAAATAAAAAGAAAATGACACTGTCTATTCTAATGGGCATACGGAGATACAGGCAGCTAGAGATTCGATTGCCCATACTTTCTCATGTGTCCATTTGTTTTAGGGCCAATTTTATAATTTCTTTTTTTTTTTTAATTCTCCAATAATCTGTAAAATAATTTTTCGTTTTGACATAACTAATGTAATAACGACTTATTCTGCCAACGAAGTGTTACCAGTGAATTTTGACCAAAAGTTTAGATTTCGTATTTTCGTTAAATAAAATGAGAATAGCAAGAAAAAAAAAAAGAAAGAAAAAAAAAACCACAAGAGTCCCAAACAAAACAAAACATGACATTTTATATAGTAAGACGAAAGTCGAAAACCTTCTAGTATTTTGCATTATCGTACAACAATATTTAAACTAAAAAAAAAAAAACCATATCTCATCCATCCCAATCCATCCCCACGTTGAAAGGCGCGCCAAAAAAAATAACCACCAAGCCAGTCCACCAATCCCCTATCGCCACGTGTTAAGAGCCTCTCAGAGCCACGTCACACCATCGTTCCGTATAAGTAAGCCAAAGCGAAACAAATAAAATTGTATTCAAATAAAACCTCCCACCTTCCTCCTCAGTCCTCATCAATTCCCTCGTCATCCCCACTCTCTCTCTACTTTCTCTCTCTACAAAAAAAATATGCAAACCCTCGATCGGAACCCGACTGCGGAGGAGGCGGAATCGCGGCCGGAGCTCCGCCGCATTGAGCGGCTCTCCCTCCACCTCGCGCCGCCGCGTGGGCGCCACGCGGGCGAGGAAGGCGCGCAGCTCCGCGCGTCGGCGTGCGCGCGGGGGGCGGCGCCGCCGAGCGCTGGGGGCGTGAGCACGGAGAGGCTGACGGAGTACATGCGAGGGAAGCACCGGGACGTGCAGGAGCGCGTGTTCGAGTTCTTCGCGGCGCGGCCGGAGCTGCAGACGCCGATCGAGATCTCCAAGGACGAGCACCGCGAGCTCTGCATGAGGCAGCTCGCGGGACTCGTCAGGGAGGCCGGGATCAGGCCGTTCCAGTACTTGTTCGACGATCCGGCCAAGTACTTCGCCGTCCTCGAGGCCGTCGGAAGCGTCGACATGTCGCTCGGCATCAAGACCGGCGTCCAGTACAGGTGAAGTGGTTCTTTTAGGGATTGTTGTTATGGTTGAGCTTGTGTTCATGAGATTACAAATCAAATATAACCAAAAAAATTAAAAAAATATATATTCGCGTTGCACTTGCAGTGGTTATTGTGGACAGTTGACGAATTTGAAAGTTCTAGCAAAATTAATTGGTTTGATTGGTGGCTGGTGAAGAAGATGATTGTTGGTGTTTAATATCCCCTGTTAGGCATGACTTGGTGGGTTTTGATATTTAATTCATATATTTTGGAGGGGAAATTTATGGAAATTGGATCTTCCTATTTTTAGAATATTGAATGGTGCCGGTGTTTGGTTTTACATTTATTCATGATTAGGTACATATTTACGGTTTTTGGTTTTACATTTATTCATAATTAGGTACATAATTTGAGTAAGTTTGTTGATTATATAAACTCTTACAATGATGGGAAATCTACAATTAAAAAGTTCAAGCTTCCTTTTTTTTTTTTTTTTTTTTTTTTTTTTTGTTGTTGGTGGCATTGTAACGGAGTAAGGCGCTATTAAATATGACAGACACAAGATGGTCGAGAGAAATAAGTGAAGTTTATTCCGTGTCCTTAAACCATTAGGAGACAGAGGATCTAGATTTTAAAATGATGCGCATTTGAAGTTTTGTTAGAGTATCAATTATTAGGGACTCTAGGTTGGTCCACCTTGAATGAATTCGCAAGCAAACAACCACATGACAGTTGCACTTGTGAATGTAGTCATTTTCTGGGTTTAATGGAATGGTAACTTGTATATGTGTTAATATAGAAAAAAGGATATACTTTGGGCGTGATTATGAATAGTATGATGCTATGAAGGCTAATGTGTAACAAGGTTAAGAGGAAGGTTTTAGAATTTCATCAGGAATTATAAAGAATGAAATTGTTTAGTGAGTAAGAAACAACTAAGTCATAATTATTCGCAGTTTTATGATCATGTATGTTTGTTAAATAAAGACATGAATAGTGACTGCAGAGTCGAGCACTTGAGTAATAACTAAAGATTTGGGATACTTCTGTTATATCCCTAGTTTTGGAGAAATAATATATAGGTCAAAGAAGGTATTGAGAAGTCAATGGAATTTACAATTTTTGTTTTTGGTAATTATGTGGAGATATGGACGGTACAACTTGATTAGTGGCGCGAAAATTCATTCAAAGTTTGGTTCTTACTTTTATGAAGCACTTCACTGTTTTCTCATGATTAAATTTTATAATGTACTATGATTGTACGCTGAAATCTATATGCTTCAGCGCTTCAGCGGTTCAGCTACATCAATTTCCTGGTCATTTTACACTGTACTTACTTTTATGCCTTCTTTTAACTGGGCAGTCTCTGGGGAGGATCTGTGATTAATTTAGGGACCAAGAAACACAAGGAGAAGTACTTTGATGCTATTGACAGTTTGGAGTATCCAGGTTGTTTTGCTATGACTGAGCTACATCATGGTAATGTCCTCTACTAGTCTTTCTTATCTATGTATTTTCTCTATGGTACAGCTGTCAAGAGCAAAAAGTTGAATGGTCATGCTCATGCCTCATGCTTATTTTAACTGCTTTTCGTTTGAGTTACTGGCAATTTTAGGAGCAGCGAAACCTTGGTCTGATATTTAACCAACTTTTAAGCTTAAAATTTCAAACAAATTATATGTATCTTGAAAAGTTTCAATTGCAAAACTTTTGAATAGCATGACAAATGTATTCAGCAGTGTCAAATCATGTTGTATCTTAAAATGTTGTGAAGTCATGACGCGCTATGATTTTTAGAGTAAGTTATTTCATGTTTAAATGTTTGAGTAGATGGAACCGAAGTCCTGAAATAAGGAATACGATTGATAGGCTATATGTATTATTGTTATCTTAGCAGTTTAGTAAGGTAGTTAGATTGGTAATAGCTGATTATTGTCTGATTTATGCTTCTTTCTTCCCTTTCCCCAGAGTTAAATTTTTTTTTTTTTTTCCTGAACTCCTTTATAAATTCTGGATGTTACTCATGCTTTCTATCCTTTCTTTTGGGGTCTAAAAGGTTCTAATGTACAAGGGCTTCAGACAACTGCAACATTTGATCCAATTACTGATGAATTTGTAATAAACACACCAAATGATGGGGCCATCAAATGGTGGATTGGTAATGCTGCTGTTCATGGAAAGTTTGCGACTGTTTTCGCTAAGCTGATATTGCCAACTCATGATACAAAAGGAGTCTCCGACATGGGCGTCCATGCGTTCATTGTTCCAATAAGGGATATGAAGACCCATGAAACTCTTCCAGGAATCGAAATACATGACTGTGGGCATAAGATTGGTTTAAATGGGGTCGATAATGGAGCACTGAGATTCCGTTCAGTCAGAATTCCTCGTGAGAATCTTCTTAATCGGTTTGGAGACGTTTCTCAGGATGGAAAATACACAAGTAGCCTCCCAACAATAAATAAGAGGTTCGCTGCAACATTAGGGGAACTTGTTGGTGGTAGAGTTGGCCTGGCGTATTCGTCAGTGAGTGTCCTCAAGCTTGCTGCAACAATAGCGATACGTTATTCTTTACTGCGCCAGCAGTTTGGTCCTCCCAAGCAACCCGAAGTCAGTATCCTCGACTATCAGTCTCACCAGCACAAACTTATGCCAATGCTTGCTTCAACTTATGCATTCCATTTCGCGACAGTGCATTTAGTGGAGAAATATGCAGAGATGAAAAAGACCCATGATGAGCAATTGATCGCAGATGTCCATGCACTTTCAGCAGGCCTCAAGGCTTATGTGACCGGTTACACAGCAAAGTCATTGAGCATCTGCAGGGAGGCTTGTGGTGGCCACGGGTATGCTGCTGTAAATCGCTTTGGGATTCTGAGGAATGATCACGATATTTTCCAGACGTTTGAAGGGGACAACACAGTGCTACTGCAACAGGTTTTAACAAATCACTATTAAGTATACTCTTACTCTGCTTCGCTTATCAAAACATGAGTTCCTGAGGAAAAAACTGTCACACACCCACAAAACGCAAACACACATGAACACATACATATACTAGAATGTTACATATATTTGTTAACGCCCACACATCCACGCAATAGGATAATTTCCTTTTCTCTTTATGTCTTTAATTGCTCAAATCTCACACGCGAAAAAGAAATTGCTGCTTGTACACTTTATACTCGTTACTTTTATTTAAAACTTATGATCAAGGCAAAAGAGACAAACAAGAAGAAAGATATTTGCTAATCGTACTCTAAAATGTAAATTATGGTGCAGGTAGCAGGTGATTTGTTAAAGCAGTACAGGGAAAAGTTCCAAGGTGGGACATTCTCAGTAACATGGAGCTACCTCAAGGAATCTATGAACACATACTTATCTCAGCCCAATCCAGTAACTGCTCGATGGGAAAGTCAAGACCATTTAAGAGATCCCAAGTTTCAGTTGGATGCTTTCAGAGTAAGTATTATGTTGCTTTATTTTTGCATTTTATTACTGCCGAACAAAAATTGTGTGATTTCTGTATTCATACAAAGTATGGAGAAAAAAAAAAATTGTGCGATTATTTATGACTCAACTTTCATGTTGCAGTACCGAACATCTCGACTGCTTCAGAGTGTCGCCCTGCGCCTTCGTAAGCACTCAAAAACTCTAGGGAGCTTTGGTGCTTGGAACAGATGCTTAAATCACCTTTTGACACTCGCAGAGTCCCATATTGAGTCCGTTATTCTCGCTAACTTTGTTGAAGCTGTACAAAAGTACTTCCTTTTTCACACACTTCTGGTTCTTTCAATTTTAGTGTTTTAGG
Organism: Boehmeria nivea var. tenacissima; assembly: GCA_018132145.1. Classification (NCBI taxonomy): domain Eukaryota; kingdom Viridiplantae; phylum Streptophyta; class Magnoliopsida; order Rosales; family Urticaceae; genus Boehmeria; species Boehmeria nivea. Next base: position 3,192,492 of record CM030886.1, read on the forward strand.
GCTCTTAGTTTCTAAACGCTTCCCATTTTTCTGTATCAGCTGTCCCGATCCAAGTTCTCGAGTGGTGCTGAAACTTGTTTGCGATCTTTATGCCTTGGACCGAATCTGGAAGGACATTGGAACCTACCGCAATGTCGATTATGTCGCACCCAACAAAGCTAAGGTAATTGTCTGGTGATGAAATTCAGATAAATTTTTATTCAATTGGAAGAAGCAGACATGTTTCTTGTAATCCTGAACATGTCCGATTATTAACATCTTTGCGGTCTCTAAAATGGAACTTTATCTTTGTTCAACTTCAGGCAATTCACAAACTCACAGAATACCTGAGTTTCCAAGTGAGAAATATTGCGACCGAACTTGTCGACGCATTTGATCTTCCAGATCAGGTCACGAGGGCCCCAATCGCAATGAAGTCTGACGCCTACGCTCAGTACACTCAGTATGTGGGATTCTGATATCGATTATAAAAAAATAGACCAACAAAGTTGGTGTTTGAATTAATTACCTTGTTTCTTAAAGTAAAAAAAAACATTTCTAGGCTCAACTGGTTCTTGATACAATAGGAATATCAGAGGTCCATGCCATATGCTTGGGCTTCAGTAGAATTCTTTGTTATGAACTGAAAAAAACGTTATATTTGTATTATTATTATTATTATTATTACAAGATGGATCGAAAATATCATGAGACAATTCTTTCTTCGTAAAATAATAAGGAAAAGGGGTGAAACTTTTGGCACAAATTCTAATCTACGTTGATTAGTGTTACTTCTATATTTCTAAAATAATCTAACGGGTGGTAAATCATACAAATGCTAGACAGAACATCATATATATATATATATATATATATATATATATATATTCTGTTTTCTTTTTGTTGTATTTTTTTTTCTTTTTTGAAAAAAGTGAGAGAAAGCCAGGCGAATAATAGAAATATCATACCTCAAGCGGTGGACTTTTAGCTTCTCTTTTCAAGAAACTAAACATCACTTGATCATTTATCTCAGTATGGCATCAGACTTCTTCGGCTGTATAAATAGTTGATGCTTCAGTGATTTGACGCTTCAGCAATGGTAGAGCTTTAACCATTTGCCGTTAATAATGCTGCGCTGTGCGTTTCTAATGATATCTTGTAACTCGTAGTATCCGCTTTCATGAGCTCGATTAACCACGAAAAGTCATTTTCATTGTGGTGAAAACTTTAGGGGTTGCGGAGCTGCCTCCGTACGTATTCCGCGGTTCTCAAAACGATGTCACCTCGTTTAAAGATCCAATGAGTAACTCTTTTATCGTAAGCTCTTGTGACACATCTTTGGCAGAGTTGTATGCACCGGCTTGCTTCATTACAGCTCTCGTCTGCGGCTTCCAAGTCGAAAGCTCTCATGATGGCACATGCATCGGCGTCATTGAATATCATTCACTAATGCGACACGGGCACTCGGGACTAACAATTTGATTGGCAAAACGGTTTTCGAACCTTAAGGTACACCCATAATGCATCGGGCAAGTGTGTGCTCCATCTGTCCGCAAACTCATGCACCATCCGACTAAGAATTCGGATAAGTGCTTTTCTCATTTTGGGGTTTTCCAAATTCTTCTTCCTCTACGAAAAACTTATTTGTTGCACCGTTGTCCTGATACTTTCTTCTCGGTGGAAATTCCTTTATCAAATGCACCGTGAAATGAAGCCCCAATCCGCAATCTTCAATGTTTTCTTGACCTAATAGGTTTACGATTTTGTGAAAAATTGACTTTCTTCTCGGTGCAAATTCCTTTATCAATGCACCGTGAAATGAAGCCCCAATCCGCTTCAATTTTTTCTTGACCTAATAGGTTTACGATTTTGTGAAAAATTGCCTGGGGATTTCGAGGAATGCTCCATTCTTAGCACAATGATAATCTATACTCCATGTGTGTTGCACTTTTAATTTATATCTCAAAATTTACACTACAAACATAGAGTATAAATAAAGAGAGCACACCGCTTGAGACATAAATTATTAAATGGCATCAAGAATGACTTTATTTTGAAATTCTCCTAAAATTGCCCCTTTTGTCTGTTAATTATATTCAACGGCCTAATTTAATATATTTTTGGGTGAGTTGCAAAAATAGGCCAAAATTAAATGTTTGTTTTAAATGGTAGCCTGTGTTTCAAAAAATTAAAAAAATAGCCATGGTACGAATTGTATAACAAAAAAGTGTCACACAAAATATAACAGATCTATAAATATTTGTAAGATATTATTTAACACTTCAAAAAATAATGAGTAAAACTTGAAGTGTTACAAAATATCTTACAAATATTTACAGATGTGTTATATTTTGTGTGACACTTTTCTGTTATACAATTCGTAATATGACTATTTTTTTAATTATTTGAAACATAGGCTGGACTTTAAAAACGAAAATTTTTTTTTGGCTATTTCCTACGATTTCCCTATATTTTTTCTCAACCTGTTGCTCGTGACATTTCTACTTGCCATGACCCTGTTTGTCTCTACTCTATTATGCTTTGATCTTAGCCGTTCATTTTATTTGGTAGTACAAAATAGTTATAGTTGGCTAAGCATCATCAATTGAGTGACCAGGCCTTTTAACATTGTGTTTGGGAAAACTATTTTGGTCATTTTTTTTCATTCCAAATGATTTGAAAAATGGTTTGAAAAATAGTTTGGAAAATGGTTTGATTTTATAAATTTCGATGTGGTATAAATAGTTGAGATTTAAAGATATTGTATAGGGATTTGGAAAGTTGAAAAAAATAGTTGAAAAAATTAGAATGGAATAGAATGATTTAGAGGATTGAAAAAAGTGAAAAAATGAAATGGAATGAAATGAGTAGAATGAGGGGGGCAAACGGCAAACGGGGATAAAATTGACTGACAACAGCACTTTATAATTTATATTTATTCAAACATTATAACTGTTATTAACATTATTTCTAATGAATGCCTATCCAAATACTTTTACATATATATAAATATTATTATTTTTTAGATAGGGATGCAACAATGTCAATCCCGACTATATAATCCTATAAATATATTTTAAATTGGTGTTTTAAATCATTTGAAAAGCAAGTAATTAAAATAGATATTTATCTAATGAGTAACACGACAAAAATTCCTCATGATAAAATCATACACTCAATTTTACAAAATCTCATATGGATATTTTTAATTAAAAATGGTGAGTGACAATATTTTTGTTTCTAATTAATATTATAAAAATTAAATTGATAAATTTTGTTGTTATTCTTTATATATCGAACTATAATTAGTGTGCCATGAACGAAGTTTCGTTGGGGTTTCATCATTTTTTTTTCAAAGCGATTTCGTAGTTTTATTTTTGGTGAAAATAATTTTTTATTTTTATTTTTATTTTTATTTTTACAATTGGGTTCAAGTATGAATAAAACAAAAATTGGAGGCTAGAAAAATAAATTATTAGGAGAATAACATCAAAAAGACGGGAGCTTAAACGTAATTGCAGAAAAGGGCCTGACGCACGGGCCCCACACATTTTAGGCCCCTCAAACGTGCGTAGCGGGCGTGTGCTGCGCACGCACCGACGCCCCAAATGGCACATTTCTTCCCCTTAAAAAAACTTTTTTCCTTTTATTTTTCTTTTATTTTTTTTCCTTTTATGTTTTCTTTTCCTTTTTCGTTTTTCTTTTGAATTTTTAAATCAAACACTCTGTTTTATTTTGACAACCATTCTATTTTGTGTCGGGCTTGGAAAAAAAAATTATCATGGTTAGTTATATTTTTTCTCTCGTTCTTTTGACACTAATTGTGTTTTGTTTATTTTAATCCGAATAATTTATTTTATTTTATTTTTATTTATTGCAGTCTCCTTTAATTTGTGTGCTTTTATTGATTTCATGTTCATTTTTTCCACTCAAAATAAGTTGATCTCTTTTTTCATTTTGGATTTTAAAAAAATATTTTTTATTGATTTATTTTCTTTTGCTTTTCTATTTCAATGATAAAAAAAATAAAAATTTAAGAAAATAACCACTGTTTCCAAAATGATTTTAAAAAATAGCCACAATTCCAAAAATTTAAAAACTAACCATGACAGAAATTTCTGACAAATTTTTACTTGTGCCAGAAATTTTTAACAGTAATTATATGTGTATTTTTGTTATTGTCAAAAATTTCTTACACGTTTTATGGTTAGTTTTTAAATTTTTTGAAACTGTGACTATTTTTTAAAAACACACAGTTCAAAATGGCTATTTACCTAACTGACCTTAAAAAAATTGAATCTTTTTGTGATTATTTGTTTTTTTAGTTAAAAAAATTGTTATATTATGATTATTCTATGGGTCAGTTAAGGATTTAGCCATTTTGCAATTTATGTTTTAAAAATATAGCCAACGTTTTGAAATATTAGTAAAATAGCCATTAGGTCAAGGTCTAAAAATTTATGACCAAAGAAATAAAATTTATGACTAAATATTGTCTGTAACAAACAATAAAAATTGAATTAAAAAAACCAATGACTGCAGTCTCAAAAATCCAGACACGGACGTATGGCTATTTTACTAATAAAATCAAACATAGGCTAAATCTTTAAAACTAATATGAATGGATGACTATTTCATATAAAACCGTTATTTTATAGGGAATTTTAAGAAAATAGCCATTGTTTACAAAATGATTTTAAAAAATAGCCACAGTTTCAAAAAATTTAAAAAGTAGCTCTTTCAAAAATTTCTGACGCATGTCAAAAATTTCTTACAGCACATTTTATGTGTAATTTTGTTATTGTCAGAAATTTCTTACAGTGTATTATGACTAGTTTTTAAATTTTTTCAAACTGTGGCTATTTTTTGAAAACACACGGTCCAAAATGACTATTTACCTAACTGACTCTATTTTATATTTAAATTATGATTTAGGCAAATTTATTAAATAAAATTAATTAATAAATTAATTATGAACTCAACTAGTAGTTATAAAAGAAAGAATACCGTTCAATAAAGAGATGTAATTGAACCTACAAATCAAGACTAATGTAAGTGGAAGTTTATGACAAACTTCATCAAATTCAGTTCATAGGTTACGTTATAATAGTTTGATTTAGTTTGAAAAAGAGAAGCACTTTCAAGCCTTGAAATTTACACAATCTAACTCCCAAAAAAAAAAAAAATCTAGATAGGCTCAAAAATCTAATAATTACATTCTGTTTCAATATCGAGGTCTGCAGTTCGAATATGCTACCCGAGCAGCCTCATTCTTCTGCTTGAGGTCTTCATACATTTTAAGTGAAGCCTCCGAAAATTTAGTCAGTCTGTCGAGAACCTTTGTCAAAGTTGCTTGGATGCAGCTCAGATTCGACGAAGAATCCCTGCTGTTCTCGTTCTCATTTGTGTTCCCATCATCTTTGTTTTCTTGCGAATTTCCGCTCTTGGCATTGTCTGTTCTCTTCTGCAGCTCTCCTTGTTGCTCTGTCATTCGATGCAGATCCGACAAGAACGTTCTCATTGCAGCAGTGAGTTCGTTGGATGGCAAAGCTCTTATCTCGGAAACCCAATCACGACACAGGGCAAAGATGGGCGGGCCAAGATAACGACGAGGGGAGAGGGGCCTTCTCTTGGAGCGTTCTCGGGGAAGCAAGATGCTGTTGTGGAGCCAGCAATTGAGAGCCTCCACGTACGATGTGAGGCTGTTGATCCAGTCTGCGAAACTCAGGCCGAAGCATTCGACTTCTTGCAAGAGCTGTTCCATGATCTGCTTATGGGCATCTCCTCTGGGAGTTCCTGTCGTGTTCTTCGAATGATACGCCAATGAGATTGTGATGTACTGCGCGTGATGGCACTCGAGCATTGACTTCCACATTCGAATCAATCTGAAAAGGCCGATAGTTATAAGAAACCTATGAAAAAATGTCTTTGTGAAGATCAGAAAAAAAGAGTCTTTCATAGGTGTCGTGTTATACCCCTGCGTAAGTTCAACAAGCTGTGGATGCAATTCCTCGTCCCTCATTTTTTCAATCCGCTTCGATATCAGATCAACGGAGTGGATTGCTACACGTATGCGTGAGTGCAGATCCTTAACAGCTGCACGTGTTTTATCAATCACTTGACTGCTGTAATCCTTTGCAAACATGTATCGAAGCTGCTCGCATTTCTGGTCATACTCCTTCCTTATAGATTCGCTCGCCTGACCAATTCAAGTTGAAAATCGAATTGAGTTCTTCATATTTCAAATCATGAATAGTTTTTACTGCATCATTTTTCATTTGAGCTATTGGATTTTGTGCAAGGAAGCATGCCTTGAAATAGAAACACCACTACAAAAACACAATACGAAACTGGATATCTTGTGTTTACCTTGAACATTAATTTTCATAAAGCCAATAACATAAACAGGCATCATATCAACACACAAAAATGAACTTAAAAAATAGAGACATGGCAAAGAATTTATTAAAGGTGGATGATAAACCATCATCACTACATTTACCGAGGTAACATGAACAATGTACTGCAAATATGAAACTCAAGTTCAGTTAGAGTGTTCTTGTGAAATTTGATAAGATTGTAGATTTAGTCATTTTGGCAGGTTAAGAAAATGAAAATAATATTATGAACTGAACGATTGGATATGACACATAGTCCATTAAATTGCGGGTAATAGAAAATGATCGAGGATAGTAAGTTCTACGGTGAGTAAGACGCTCGATCCTAACATATGATGGAGCTTCGACTAGTTAAGGTACCTTCACTTCGTCATAGAGTTTTCTCTCCCATGCGTACAATCTATCCAAGGTGGAGGAATGACTTCCAGCAATCATGCAGAATTCTTCCACAAAATCACTTCCGCTATCATTCCCGTCATCCTTTGACGATGCAGCAAGAGGATTCCTTGACGAAGATGATCTTGATGAAGTCGTTCGCTTCCACGTGATGACCTTAGTTCCTTGCGGCAAGGGTTCTACAAAAGTTAAAAATACTTGCACTGTAGTGAGTATAGAGATATCACAGTTCTAACCAATTTTCCTCAATAACGTAAAACAATCGTGCGCTGAAACAAGGATCTCACTCATGTAAATGTATTTTACAGACAATAAGAGTAACTCGAGTGAAACCCTTATCAATATAGAATTAATACTGAAATTTAACACCAAATAATCACTTGATAAATGCATGGTAAATAACATTGTTACGGAGTTCTACCATTCCATAGGCGCAGAATTGATCGATGCATAGTAAATTGATAAGTATTAATAGCAAAAAATTATTTGCAACTGCAAATGTAGTAAATGGCAGTCTCGAAACTTCAAGATGATTTTGTTTCTGTTTGTTTCAATTGTAAGCAATCAATTATTGACTTACTATTCATGTCCATGGCCAATCCGAAAACTTACCGGTAGAGACGAGCGATCCCTGTCCGTGACAGCAAACAACAAGCTGCAATGCTTGCAAAACAGCCAAGGCCGACGATTTTCCTGCATAGAAAGAAAAAAATCCGAGCTGATTAAACCCGCCAACAAAATGAATGAAACATAATAATCAAAACGGAGCAGCCCAACAAAACAGCAAGTCCAATTACCCTTAGCTACCGAATACCCGACCCTGATCTTGTTCGCCTCGAGCATCCTCGACACCTCCTTTCCAGACTCCGAGGCCCTAAAAAACCGGTGCTCTATGTCCTTAATGCTCGAAAGGAAGTCCTTAGCCCGGTGAGTGATAAACTCCGAGGGATCTTCTCTATCCCCACCACTCAATTCCTTCTCCGTATTCGAACCAGACAGCTCGATCGCGAGCTTCCCTGTCGAACCACCATTGCCCCTACCCTCCAACTGCTTTGCCTCTCCATTGCTCGAAAAACTCGCATCTTTCTTACCCGATTGCCCCGAACCCTCAACCCGATTCCTCGAATTCCCTTCATTAACCTTCTCATCCTCATTCTCATCCTCATCATCTTCCTCATCAAAACCTCCCTTAAACCCTTCAAACCTAAAGCTATGGTCACTCCCATTCTCATTCTCGTACTCATTCTCGTCGACGGGGCCGAAGAAGTCCCACGAGCCCGAGCCACGGGCGAAAGGCGGTGGCGGCGGCGGAAGCGGCGGAAACTCCTCAACGAAACTATCACTCACCGGACTGAACCTCACAGTCACAGCACCAGAACCACCACCGCCATTGCCACCAGACCTCATGTAGCTCAACCTGGTGACCACCGGCGAGACCGAGACCGGGTTTTCGTTGCCGCTATTGTTGCCGGGCTGCATCGGAGAGTCGGAGGCTTCGTTGGGGTGCGAGGGAGAGGGAGAAGGGTATGAGGAGTGAGATGGGGTTTTGTCGGAGATGGAGAGAGAGGACTCTATGAGAACCTCGGCCTCCGCGAAGCGGCGCAGAGCCACGCCGATGTTGCGGAGAGACTCGACGTAAGAGACGTGAGAGGCCGCCAGACCGTAGCGAGACTCGATCGCTTGCTTCATGAATCTCCGACGATCTCTGCACAGCCTCAAAGCTTCGTCCTTCTCGCCTTTCGAGCTCCCACATCCCATTTCTTCTTTTCTTTTTTTTTTTCTTTTTTTTTTTTTTGGGCTGTTCAAAGTGTTGGTTTTTTTTTTTTTGCCCAGTTCACTAAACCAAGCACATTTGCAGAATCAATACTGGGAAATGTAAAACAGAGCAAACTGTGAGAGAACCTTATTACGGTGCAACTGGAAATAATAGAAAATGAAGAGAGAGAGAGAGAGAGAGAGAGAGAGAGAGAGCCCTTTGCTTTCGAAAGGGAAAAAAGAAGGGTTTTTTTTTTTTTTTTGTTTATTTATGACAATGTGGAAAAAAGAAGAGTGTTTGAGGGTTTTTGGGGTTTTGGTTTTGGGAAGGTGTTAGGATGAAATGGAACCTGAAATGAACAGAGAGCTGAAATAGTAAGAATAATGATAAACAGTGTTGGTTTTGGAATTACGGAAAAAGAAAGGAGAAAAAAATAAAAAAATAAAAAGGAATGGGGCTGAGAGAGATTCAGTCTGAAATGAGGTAAATATTATGCAGAGGAGGAGGAGAAAAGTAGAATAAATAAAAAATGTAAGGAAAGTGTAGTGAGAGAGAAAGAGAGAGAAAAAGAGGAATCTACTACAGATGGTGAACGTCTGAACGAGAAGGGGAAAGCGCCTCGAATTGTGTGTATAGTTACTTTGGTGGAAATATGGCCAACATAATTAAGAAAAAAAATATTAGATAAACAATTGAATAATGAAGTTTATATATTTTGATGTGAGTTATTATTGGAAAAATTTTATAATTCTAATTGTTTTTCTATTTATTATTATTATTTTTTTTTCATATTGCTGGTGCCGAAAGAAAAGGAGGTAATGGCAAGACCGGATTTTAAGGAGCCGTTGGAGAGGCCTTCAAGAAAGAAAGAAGAAGCAAAGGAAAGGGGGTAATTGTGTAACTCTCGTACATACATTTCCTAACAAAAAAAATACATCTATTCCTTTCTCTCTCTTTCTTCTGACAGACCACAATTGTCTCCTTTTCTACCTTCTTTTCAGTAGTATACTTATGAAAAAAAAAAAGAAAAAAAACCGCAGCAAAGCATTTAAGAAAAGAAATTGAAAAACAAAACTAAGCAAAAGAACTTTCTTTAAGTATTTTATCTCCGTTTTGTAACAATATTCCACTTTTTATTTTATTAAAAATTTTGAATAAATTATTAATATTGTAAACTAGTATTTGGATAAGTGTTTTGAAAATAAAAATTATAGTGAATACTCAATTTTTAAAACTTAATGTAAGTTATTACCCAATCTTTTAAGAAATATAATCAACTACCCAAGTGATTCAATTACTTACATAGTGATAAGTGGTGGTAATTCATTTAGTTACCAAAAGAATATGCAAGTAATTCACGAATTGATTAGAAACTCAATTACTTCAAAAATTTAGGTATTTATTTTTATTGTTATATAAATTCTGGGTATTTTCATACTTCACCCTTTTGAAAATAATTATTAATTCTTTAAACTAGCTATGGGTTAGAATAATAGTAAGTATTCTTCTCATTTTTCCAAATTTCTAAAATAAATATAAAATAATAAAAAAAAACAAGATGACACTAGTGACTTTTGTAAGCAATTTAAATAAAAGTTTTGATTTAATTATTGTTGTTACCCTCAAATTTTTAACTTAATTACTTTATATACAATTTTAAATACTATTATAATGAAAAAAATAGTATTCTTAATTTTAATGTAAATATCAATTTAAATATTAAAATTAAACTCTAACATTAATTTGAAGAAAAATTCTTTGGTAGGGGTAATAAATAAATAAATTTAGCATAGTAACTACCTAATATTACCCCTCGTTTGGCCTCCCATTCTAACCATTCCATTTCATTTTATTTTTTCATTTTTTTCAACTTTCCTAAGCCTATAAACCATTCCATTCCATTCTTTTTTTTTTTTGAATCATTTTTTTTAACTTTTCAAATCCCTATACAATATATTTAAATCACAACTATTTATACCACCTCGAAATTCGCAAAGTCAAACAATTCTTATCATTTTTTAAACCATTCAAGAATGATAAAAAATGAGCAAAATAGTTTCTCCAAACATGAGGTTAATGTGTAAGAAAAAATTATAAATTCTATGCCTCCTATAAAGCAACGATGGGCTCTCAAAAGGGTTTTGGCCATTTCTTAAAAAGCTAGTTCGTCCATTTTTTTATCGTTTAAAAAAATTGTTTTTTTAAGGGGCAAAAATGAAAAAAAAAAAATCTCAAATTAGAGTCCAAGTATAAATAAGATAAAATTTAGAGTAAGAAATAAAAATAAATAGGAGTAAAATTGTAAATATAAGAAGGTTGAAATAAAAGGGTTGATGCGGTGGGACTCGCACGTTAGCCCGTTTGGAGCGCGCGCTGCAGAGCGTGTGCTCTTTATATATATATTATGTGAATGCGACATTTTCTTATATTTAAGAATTTGTATTGTGCAAATTTTACAAAAAAATATAATTTGTACAATAAATTAAGATAAACGCTTGGTTTTGTTAGAAATTAATTTTAAATTGAGCTAGTTGAAGCTTATACGGATTTTATTTTAAATTACGTTATATATTTACTATCAGCAATCGAAATTGAATTCGATGTGCGAAAAATGAGAATTTTGAGTCAAAACTCAATTTTATTAGGATTGACCAAATTGAAATAGTATATCAATTTAAAATTATATTATTTTGAAATCTATTTATTTCAAGATCAAATGAGTATAATATCTACTTGCTAAAGAAAATAATAACTCATTTTGATCTTAATATATATTTTAGATTGAGAATAACTATTGTTGTCAGTGATTTTTCGTCACTCAATGAGTCCGAGGGCGGTATCCTATTCATTTCCAAGAAGTCCAGAACCCCCGACTCTACCGAACCAAGCGAAAGTCACCACCTCGTGGGAGCGCCCTTCAGGGTAAGGACGGGCGAGGATTATCGGAGATGACCCCCGATCTTACGCCCCCGGAGGTAAAACATTACAAGGAAAGAGCTTCCAGAAAGCCTTCCAGAAAGCCTTCCTGACGATGGGCCGGCATTTAAAGACAGAGTCCTCAAAGGCGATCTACCCCCGAAGGAGGTTGCCACGCACGAAGGACCATCCGACGAAGACTCGGCCCTCGGAGTCATCGACCCTCGGTCATAGAACGTTTGACCGCGGGGTCGCAGACCTCAATTATTCTCCCCCGAGCAGGGAATTCACTGTAGCGACAGCCTTATCCTGCCGAATTCAGAAGAACTGCTCCCGGCAGGTGGGCAGCTTTATTAGGTGAACCAAACCCGTGACTCAGGGGATTTGACATTTTGTCCTCTCTTAACTGTAGCTCCCTTCTTCGCTTATAAGAGAAGGGGAAATGAAAGATGAGGAGGCAGGAGAAAAAAGGGAGAAAAAGAATACTCTGTAAACTCTCATTCAAAAGATGAAATAACATAAAAACAGTGGACGTAGGCTATTACTCTTAAAGGGGGCCGAACCACTCTAAATTTCTCCGTGCATTTATTTTCCGCAAAACTTTTTGTTATCTTTCATTGCCGCATCACACACTAGAGGTGCGGATCTCGTCGTTGGTTCAAATTATACACCAACAGATTGGCGCTAGAAGGAGGGCCTCCGCTTGAACCTACGAGCATGCCCTTCCTTTCCAGTTTTCTTTCAAGATTTTTTCCAGGAGTCTCGTCGTCACCTATGATCAAAGATCATAGCACCGACGACCTGACGAACGGAAAAGAAACCCCATATATCCCAAGTTGGGTGACAGTTAGCATAAAAGAAAGAGCGTCCAAAACCCCACGTCCCGGATGAACAGCATGGTGAAGATCTTCGGTTCATCACCACCAGCATCCGCAGTTCATCACCGGCAAGGGATGAACGGACGAGCTCCAGACGCGGCTTCGAACAAGGGGGGAGCAAGCCGCAGCTGTGGTGGCTGCCGAGGACATCACCAAAACGGACTCGGAGCCAACCAACTGGCGGATCGCACGCTCAGGCCGGCCACCATCGCAACTGGAGACCTGGTGATGAACCTTCCGGAGGCCCCGAACTATAGGAGCACATCCGCTAGTGGCCCAAACCGGAAGATCACGACCAGCAAAAGAGTTCGACTCTTTCCGCATCAGGCAAGCTGGGTCTATACCCCCAAGAACCACTGAGGCATGCTCCGATGCAGACGGAGGACCGCCTCGGATGGTCTCGACACCCGGCGATGACCCAGTTCCGCTAACGACCGCAGTCTGGAGGACTGCGGGAGTTAGCCTTGCCACTCCCACCTCTTCTCTGCCCTCGGTGCTATTGCACCCCGAGGTTTTTACTTGGTCGCAGACCAATGGCGCAGAAGAGGAGATTTGGGGGAGACAAACCCGAGATCTCTGACCACAGCTGATGCAGTCAGAGCAATTTTGATTCTCAAGGAGAGGAGGCCACATCCTCTTGTCAAGCACGGGATGTCCTCGTACGCGCCGTGCATGGCTCTAGGCAAGCCGGCTGAAAATCGGCATAGTACTAGCCCCCGAAGGTGCTATCGAGGTCAACCAAGAAGATGTCTCTATTATCAGGGCAGATCGCGAGACCCGCGAATCTCGCCTGGGCGGCTGCTAGTGAAAAGAGAGAAGTCGCCTCGATGACCAAACTCAGGGCTCGCGCCAAATGGGGCGCAGCAGCCGGAAAGCCTGGAGAAGGGACATCATCGTCGGCATGACTGGACCCGCGGCGCAAAAACGGAGTGCTCGATCGAAGGACGTCCCCGAAGATAGTCAACTGCCTCCTGGAATCGCCTTCGGCTACCCCTACTCTCGTCTGCGCGGAGCGCCCTCGCGCGTTCCGAGCGCAGCTCTAGGCGCGTCAAGAGGTATCCAAGGCGCAACCGGGTTGCACACGATCAAGAGGTATCCGCGGGGCAAGATCGCCAGGAATCTTGTCTCACAGCCAGTTAGCCGGCAAGGAACGTAAACTCGATGTATGAAGGATAGAACCGCGAAGCGGATGAATCCTATTAACATCACCCTCGACGCCTTTTTTGACCGAGGAGCGTTCAGGCCGCTGAGGGAAACCCGGGGTACCAGAGAGAAATAGACGCGCTCTATAGGTACCTCGAAGGCGAGCAAGACTAGAACGCGTAAGTCTCGAAAGGCTTACGTGGGTCTTCCTCACTGAAGCTTCCTGCCGCACAAAGGTTAATCTTGTCAGGCTTTTCCCTCAATAAAAACCTGTTCGGGGATTAACTTGGGAAGCTGGGCCAATTGTCTCCTAGAACCATTCTATTCTTCGGATGAGGTAGAAGACCTAGGTGCGCTTAAAGGAGGAACTCCGAGGCGGAAGGGACTAGAATCCCTCAAAGGATGGTCTAAACCGCCGGTGTATTAAGACGAAAAGGCCTGCCCCATTCAGAAGCACCGGGGACCGCTGCGAGCAATGGGGTACTAGCAAATCTCGACGAATACAAAGATCTGACCGAGTTCGCCCCCGAAAAAGCCTGGTTCGGGATAATCCTTCGTAGGAGGAACAACCCGCAACTAAACAGTGCATTCACGGAGGTATGCTCCGGTCCCGATCTGGTACCTAATCGTCAAATTTGCTCATTATAACCCTCGAAGAGGATATGATTCAGACGAGTTGTAATCCTCGTAGAGGACACGACGAGCGACTATAGGAATGATCCCGGAGGGACTTGATCCTATAGTCGGGGGCCACAGCGTGAAGAAGGTAGTATTTGAACTTTAAACCTTATACTTCGCGTGACCAAATTCTCTTTTTATAGGTAACCTCTGTGTTCCACCATCGAAAGAAGCACGGACGGACTCCCCGGCGAAGCGAGGTTCGAGATGTTGCCGGAGCCAACGGATTCGGGGCCGGAGGGACAATTGATTCCATAGGGATCAGACACCGTTTCTCTACCAGAGAAATCAAGGTTAGAGAAACGTCTGGTTCCGGAGGGATCAGACCCCGTTTCTCTACCAACGGGAGTGTCTTCCTTCAAGGCGACAAGAAGATTCGGCGTAGCTGAAGTCGTTTCCGCACAAGGCTTCCTTCACGGCAGGAGACGCATCCCTAGCAGATTGGCTTCAACCAGGATGAATCCCAAGCAACGCGACTCGCGCCGCTGGGATTGGGGGGCAGATGTTGTCAGTGATTTTTCGTCACTCAATGAGTCCGAGGGCGGTATCCTATTCATTTCCAAGAAGTCCAGAACCCCCGACTCTACCGAACCAAGCGAAAGTCACCACCTCGTGGGAGCGCCCTTCAGGGTAAGGACGGGCGAGGATTATCGGAGATGACCCCCGATCCTACGCCCCCGGAGGTAAAACATTACAAGGAAAGAGCTTCCAGAAAGCCTTCCAGAAAGCCTTCCTGACGATGGGCCGGCATTTAAAGACAGAGTCCTCAAAGGCGATCTACCCCCGAAGGAGGTTGCCACGCACGAAGGACCATCCGACGAAGACTCGGCCCTCGGAGTCATCGACCCTCGGTCATAGAACGTTTGACCGCGGGGTCGCAGACCTCAATTATTCTCCCCCGAGCAGGGAATTCACTGTAGCGACAGCCTTATCCTGCCGAATTCAGAAGAACTTGTAATGACATGAATTTAATATCACTGTGCTAACTAATTAAATTGTATTTCTACCTCAGTTGTGACCAATTTGTAAAATTGGTCATTTTCGTCAAATCTGATAAATTGGAACTATGAGAGAAATTATGAAATTAGCATGGTTATCTTACAATTTTAAAAGTTAGACGTGTTAGGAATTTATGTTTGATTCGAAATTGATATTTAAATTCCTAAGTTTACGTTTTTAAATAACGTGTGCAATTTTAAAATTTCTCGAAAAAAATTTGTTGCATTTTCGTGGTCTATTTTTCGGCCATTTTGGGCCCAATTAGCCCAAGCCCATTAGGGCATTTTCTTTTCTCCCTTTCTTTCCCCCCCACAGCCGACCAAGTCCCCCCCCCCCTTCCTCACAAAATTTTCTTT
Source organism: Boehmeria nivea var. tenacissima (assembly GCA_018132145.1). Lineage (NCBI taxonomy): Eukaryota > Viridiplantae > Streptophyta > Magnoliopsida > Rosales > Urticaceae > Boehmeria > Boehmeria nivea. The sequence goes on from CM030886.1 coordinate 3,207,991, forward strand.
CTTCTTCTTCTTTCCTTTCCTCTCTCTCTCTCTCTCTCCGCCGGCCAACCAGCTCTCCCCCGCTGGTGCTGCCGTCCCTCCGCCCAGCTCGTGTGTGCGCGTCCGGTGCCGTCCCGCCGCCCGCACCGCTCGGCCCCGAGCTCCAGCCCGCACGCGCAGCTCCGCCAGCGAGAGTCCCGCGCGCCTCTCCCCCCCTTTCGCGCTGCGCGTGCTTCCTCCGCACGCCGAACAGCAGCGCGCCGCTCCGTCAAGCTCGCTCGGCCTCCGCGCGCGCTGCCGGCGTCGACCCAAGCCTCCCCTTCGCGCCCGCGTGCTTCCCCGAGCAGCAGCGCGCCTCTCCGTCGCGCGCAGCCCAGCCGGAGCGCCGATCTCCTCCGCGCCGAGCTCCGCCGCTCCGATCTCCTCCGCGCCGAGCTCCGCCGCGCCGACCCAGCCTCCGAGCACCTCAGTCCGAGCTCCTCCGCGCTAGATCTGCCAGTCGCCGGCAACCCCAGGTCCGGCCACCGCCGCACAGCGCCGGCCAGCCCCTCCCGTACGGCCGCGTAACCAAGCCGACCCTCGTCGCGTCGTGGTCTCCTCCGGGCAGCAGCCGTGCCCTTTTCGCGTTGAACTCGTCTCGTCCGTCGTCGTCGAAGCTGACGACTCTCCCTCGCTCTGCCATTGTTTGAGTTGTCGCGTTACCAAGCCGACACCGAGGTAAGCTTCGTGTCCGCCGCGTTGACGTTGAATGTTCAACTTGGATCTTTAAATTTTAGCGGGTTAATTCCTTGTTTCCGTTGTAGTTTAGAGTTGTCGTCGCTTCGCGCCGTTGCCGGGTTAATTTGTTAGCCGTTGCGTGCTTCCTCGAGCCGTAATTACTCAAGTTTGGTGAGCCTCGTTTCCTTTTTGTGGTTGTTGTTAGATACTTGATTTTCGTTGATTGTGTTGTTAACAAAATTCTATCTTATTCGAGGCTTGTTTTTGTAAAGCATCGTATTGAGAATTATGTTATTGTCGTAGTGGGTGATTGAAATTAGTTTGCGTTCAAGAATCGTGTTATTGTGGGCTTGAACTTGTTAGACGCCTAGAGGTCGTCTTTAATTCGGTTTACCTTGAACTTTTGACACCTTAAAGTGTGCTAATTTAGTAACGAACAAGTTGGGAATTCGTTTTTGTGCGACAAACTTCACGCGCTTAAATGTTTATTTTTCGCACTATATTTGTAATCGTTGAAATCCCGATTTATCCGTGCTTAGACGAGCGGGAACTAAATTTTCTCTTTTAGACGCGGTTTTGGAAAAAATAAAAATAAAAATAAAATTTCCAAGTGATATTATTTTGAAAGTTTGATTTGGAGATTTGGTTGTCTAAAATCAAATAGTGGAAAAAGAGAAAATTATGCACGTTATTGGTTATTCAACCGTGTGAATTTGTATTTTGACAATTGTCCCATTCAAATGTGAATGAGTGATAAATCTGGGTCACAATTCCGAGCGTTTCTCATCATGTTGCATTTAAGTTCGAAATTTGATCCGATCATTTTATTATGCCAAAATTGTGCAGGATCACCACCGAAACACTCAAGGACGCACGACCCCTCACCGTCGTATACTAAAGGTATAACTAAGCGGCAAAAAATTGAGTTTTTGTCGTAAAATGTTACGACATTGGAAGCGTGACTTCAGTTAGGATATTGTTGGAATCCTTGAGAATTATGTTATGAGTTTAGCCTTTGAGGCTCGGGAATTATTGTTATTATGAAAATTTGGAGATATCTTGATGTTGTGTTTATTGACTCTAGTTGTTGATATGTTGGATTGTGACCGAAATTAGTTCGGTGCTGGGATGATATTAGGTGAAGGCTTCGGCCGGGATATCCGAAAAACAGGGGAAACTCTGCCGGATTTCCGGCTCGAAGCCTAGGCACTTTTATTGATTTAATCATTGTACGAGTAAGGCTAAGAACCTATTCCTCACATAAACAAATCCAATGACAACAGTTAGGACGGAAACAACCTTAGATGGGCTTTCTTAATGAATTATTACCCGTTCCACTAACTAGAGTCACATTCTTCGAGTCCACCAATCCCAAATTCTTTCTCTCCTGTACTTAGTGGTAAACCTTGGCGTTGATCATTAATTGCTTGTGTGGAACAGAAGCATCTCACACAAAGCACGAGAAGAGACGCCCCTAGGGAAAGGATTTCGAGGACCGAAGCGGGGAGCTTAGGACCTCAAGTACGTGGATCTCCTCTGTAACACGAGTAGGCTTTACCTTGTTTGATTGTTTCTCTTACTTGTGATGTTTAGCTTCCTAGGTGCGTGAGTATAGGCTCACGTGCTTATACCCTGTCTTCTAACTCGCAATTATGGGGTTGCGAGTCTGCATATATTTTAAGTACATGTGTGATTGCGTGCATGAGTCTCCTGTCTGTGGGTATGGGACCACAGACATAAAACTATTTCTGTTGTTGTTGAGAACTTATTGCAGGTAAGAGAGAAACTCTAAGACAAGCTAAGAGGGGTGAAAACACTGTATGTGTGCGGGTAGGGCCTGACGAGGCCGCAAGTCATGATCGGTCCCGAAATAGCCCGACGGGGTCACTTATCATATTTCGGGGCGGCCTGAGAGCCTAGGGGAGGTCGGTGGACGACCTTCCTCTGTGTGAGTACCTTGCTCATTTGGGTGGGGCCCGACGGGGCCGCGATCATGATTTGGTTCCGAAATAGCCCGACGGGGCCAGCAGCCATGATAGATTTCGGAACGACCCGAAGGACCTCGTGGAGGTCAGCGAGCTATTTTTTCGGCATAATTCAGCGGGCCCAGTAAGAGTTAATAAGGATCCTTTAAACATGAAAGTCGTGTGCACACGTAACTCAATCAGGGAGATTGAATTCTAGAGTCTTGTGTTGAATCCAACATTGGATGGTCTTGAGGTATAATCATGATCGAGCCGCCGGAGGCTCGATTTTAGAGGAGGGTAGACTTATTCTGACTCAATTATAAATTCTATGCGCATATGTTTAAATAAGTCTCGATGTAAAGTATTATACCTCTTTAATCCACTTATTGGGCTATTAGCTCACTAGTGTGCTCGTGTTGCAGGTAAGTTGAAGGGGAAGCTGGAAAACTAGGCGACATGGAAGGATAACGGCTAGTGCATACGGGACCGACCTTGGGAGAGTCGGGTATACCGCCGGCTAGCCGTTGGCATTTATTTTGAGAAGTTATTGTTTTTGTTTTGAAAATCCCACGTGAAAAGTCTTTTGATGGTCGTGTGGTCACGGTTACATCCCGTGTTAGGCATTTAAACGTATTTTCTTATTGTTATGTAAAAAGTTTCAAATTCTACCGTATTTTTGGGACTTGAAAATTGGTAAATCTCTTATGATTATTGTGAATTTATATTTCCTTTTACGTGTTAGTTTTTGGGTCGTTACAAAGTTGGTATCAGAGCCAAGGTTTAGCCGGTTCTGCAGACAATCCCGTATGCACAACTGTGATTCCCTCATTGTCGCCACTGTGAGTGCCTTTCCTTTAACTTCACGAGCTATACCTTGTTGATTTGGGTTGAAATACTTGCAGGATTTTACTCTACGATGGCAGGACGAGGAGAGAGAGATGAGTCTCAGAACTCTAGCCAGCCCACGAGAGAGCGCAGTCGCTCAGGCGGTAGGCCCCCGGTTCCACCATCCTCTCCAGGCGAGGGCCACAGCCAACAGCCGCATTCTTCCATCAGCGCGACCCGCCAATTTATGGCTGACATCACTAATCTCCTGCGTAGGGAACGATTTCCAGCTCTAACACAGGATGCCTCCATGACCGTTCGTGATTGGATCAATATGTTCGAGATTAGGATGGAGGAATATAGAGTCTCCCGTGACCTTTGGATTTCTATTGCAGTCGGGTTCTTGAGGGACGAACCACTTAGTTGGTGGAGGACTGTCATTAGGAGGCCAGGAGGAGCCGCGGGCTACAATTGGCATTCGTTCTGTCAGGCATTGCAGCAGTCATTCGACCCTCTCAGTCGCCGCCGAGTGTGGGACGAAGCGGTGAGGACGTGGGGCCAGAAGCAGGGGGAGCGTGTGTCCAAGTACCATAGGCGTTTCATGCGTGAGATAGTGGAGGATAGCCCTACGGTCCTGTCGCAGTCTCGGCTGCACGAGATTTATTATCGAGGCCTGATGGCCCCTTTTCGTCCTCATGGTTCGCCTGCCACTTTTGAGAGCCTGACTTCCATTAGAGATGTAGCGATGCGCCTGGAGCGTCAGTATATCGACGAGATGGGCGCGTACGTGGACGACTTCCGGGCCGACAGCGATACGCCGACGATGGAGGACACTTCTGAGGAGGAGGATGACCCCGACGAGGATGATAGTTAGATCGTATTGGTGGAGACACTAACCCCAACTTCGTAGCCCTAGGGTAGCCGTATGCGTATGAGTTTAAAGTAGTTTAGCTTTGTACCTAGTTGGAGCAGAAATGACGCTAGTAGCAATTAATAGTTAGCACTCTTAGTTTGACTAATTGTAGTAGAGACTAAGTTTTACTAGCTATGTGTTGTGTCATCCTCTATGAAGGATTTTTATGCTTGTAGTGATGTTTATATAGCTCCTTTTGCATTGCAATTATGTATGGTTAATTAGTATTTGTTAGTGCTATGTGATGATAACATGACTCATCTCTGATTCTATTGTGATGATTGCCTTGTACCTTGCTTTCTTTTGTCTGGTCATGTAGTGATTTTAACCTTAGTGCGTTGACTCAGGTTCCTAAATCGCCTAATGGAGCACATGGGACGTGGGGCCTTATCCCTCCCTCCCCCACCTCCGATTGATGCCCAAGGACAGGTTGAGGGCGAGGGACTGCCCGAGTATCCAGACCCGGTTCCGGAAGCCGAGGCAGTCCATCCGGGGGCAGCGGCGATTCCCGCGGAAGGCCCTCCAGTGCAAGACAGGGCAGCAGTGTACCCTAACCCTGCAATGAACGCCCCTCACCCCGCGGGTCATCATATTCCGGGCATGCCCCAACATCCCCCGATGATGCAAGCTCATGCTCCGGCGATTCGACCTCCGGTGCCTGGTTTGGCACCACACGTTTATGCCCAAGGAATGCCGGTGCCACATATGACTTTGGAGGCGGTCTACGAGAGGTTTCGTAGGGCCCAACCTCCATCATTCGATGGTACTCCGGACCCTCTCGCTGCTGAAGAATGGATAAGTCGCGTAGAACTTATCTTTGACATGATGCAAATATCAGACCATGAGAAGGTTTCGTGCGCCGTCTTTATGCTCAATAAAGACGCGCGTTATTGGTGGAGTGTGGTGAAGCAGACTCGGGATGTCAGTACCATGACTTGGGCTGATTTCCAGCAAGTCTTCCATGAGAAGTACTTCAGCGAGGCCGTTCAAAATAGCAAGATGAACGAGTTTATCAATTTGCGTCAAGAAAAGCTGAGCGTCGCAGACTATGTCTTGAAATTCGATCAGTTGGCCAGATTTGCGCCGGACATTGTAGCTACCGATACGAGTCGTAAGAACAAGTTCATGAGGGGCTTGAACTCCGACATAGCCCGTTTCGTTGATACGGGCAGAGAGGGACCCGCTAGCTACGCGGATGCTGTCCAACGAGCCCTGCGCTCAGAGTCTTGGGTGACCAAGCAGGAGGAGAAACCTAAGTCGGAACTGCCCCGATCCGATAATACTCAGAATAGATCTCGCTTTGGCCGCTCGTATCGCGGTAACTACCCACCGCGACGCTCTAGCGATGATCAGCAATCGGGCCACAACCAACGTTCCAATCAGTCTGGAAGGAACAACTCTGGTGGCAAACGCAAGTCGGGACCTAACCCTCCTGATCGGGCCGTTCAAGCAAAGAAGCATGATGCTAATGTGCCCCTTTGTCCCAAATGCGGCAAACACCACCGTGGAGAGTGCCGGAGTAATGACCGGGGATGTTACAACTGTGGCAAGTTATGACACTTTGCAAGGGAGTGCAGAGAACCAAGTGCCCAAGATCGAGGTCAACGAGGCCAGGGTGAGAATCAAGCGAAGCCGAATGCTCGGGTTTTTGCTATTTCTGAAGGGGAGGTGGCTGCAGGACCTTCAACTGTTGTCACAGGTCAGATCTCTATAGCTAACACTACTGCTTATGTCCTTATAGACTCGGGGGCATCCCACTCTTTTATTGCTGGTGGTTTTGTAAAGAAGCTAGATAGGAAACCAGATGATTTGGCCCAGCCTTTTGTGACGACTACGCCGTCGGGTGAGACCATGCAGTCTAGGTTTTGGTTCCGAGATGTCCCCATCTTTTTGAGTGGTCGCGAGTTAGCTGTGAATCTAGTAGTCCTCGAGATGCGGGACTTTGATATCATTCTAGGCATGGATTGGTTATCCAAGTACTATGCTACTATTGACTGTAAGAGAAAGAGCGTACTTTTTCGACCCCCTGGATCAGAAAGTTTTGAGTTTAAAGGGTCACCTAAGGGGTTGACCATACCCTTGATCTCTGCTCTTCAAGCACGGAAGATGCTTGACGGTGGTTGTCAGGGCTTCCTCGCCCACATCGTAGATCTGTCCCAAGAGGACACGCGTCAAGCTTCGGATATCCCGGTCGTGAAGGATTTCCTCCACGTCTTTCCCGAAGACCTTCCAGGGTTACCTCCTGACCGTGAAATTGAGTTCGTCATCGAACTATTACCCGGTACCGCCCCTGTGTCCAAGTCGCCATATCGAATGGCCCCGGCAGAATTGAAAGAGTTGAAGATCCAACTACAGGAGTTGTTGGACAAGGGCTTCATAAGACCCAGTCATTCACCGTGGGGGGCACCGGTGCTTTTTGTCAGGAAGAAGGATGGATCTATGCGTTTATGCATAGATTATCGGGAATTGAACAAGCTAACCATAAAGAACAAATATCCCCTTCCCAGGATCGAGGACTTGTTCGACCAACTTCAAGGGTCGTCAGTGTTCTCGAAGATCGATCTACGATTGGGATATCACCAGCTAAAGATACGCGAGGAAGATGTACCCAAAACCGCTTTCCGCACTCGTTATGGCTACTATGAATTCTTGGTGATGTCCTTTGGACTCACTAACGCTCCGGCAGCGTTCATGGATCTGATGAACCGTGTCTTCGAAGACTATCTTGACAAGTTCGTCATAGTCTTTATTGACGATATTCTCGTCTATTCGAAGACGAAAGAGGAGCACGAGGAGCACTTGAAAGCTGTTTTGCTTAGGTTAGCTGAGAAAAAGCTTTACGCAAAGTTCAAAAAGTGCGAATTTTGGCTGGAGAAGGTCTCATTTTTGGGACACATGGTCTCTAAAGAGGGGATTTCGGTGGATCCGTCCAAGATCGAAGCCGTGAGTTCATGGAAACAGCCCACAACTGTCACAGAAGTCCGTAGTTTCTTGGGCCTAGCAGGATATTATAGGCGTTTCGTTGAGGGATTCTCTAAACTCGCTCTACCTTTGACTCGCCTAACGAGGAAGAATACTAAATTTTCTTGGACTCCGGCATGCGAAGAGAGCTTTCAAGAGCTCAAGAGGCGTCTCACATCGGCTCCAGTCTTGACAATTCCCACGGGAACTACTGGGTTTGCGCTTTATTGTGATGCCTCAAAACTGGGATTGGGTGCGGTGTTGATGCAACATGGTAAAGTGATAGCTTACGCATCAAGACAACTTAAGGATTACGAGACCCGCTACCCTACCCATGACTTGGAATTGGCGGCGGTCGTGTTCGCACTGAAGATATGGAGGCATTACCTCTATGGGATTCACTGCGACATCTTTACTGACCACAAGAGTCTAAAGTACATCTTCACCCAGAGAGACCTTAATGTGCGCCAAGGGAGGTGGTTAGAGCTCGTCAAGGATTATGACTGTGACATTCATTATCACCCTGGGAAAGCTAACAAGGTAGCGGACGCCTTAAGCCGAAAGAGCACGGGTACACTCATGTCACTTCAAGCAATACCCGCAGAGTTAGCCAAAGAGATTAAAGATATGGGCTTGGAGATCATAGTAGGTAGCCTTTCAACTCTTATCGTCCAACCCATTTTGTACGACCAGATTAAGGAGGAACAACGTTCCGATCCGTACCTAGAGGAAATTCGTCATGAAATCGTCAAGGAACGGAGGGAAGACTTCCAGATAGCAGAAGACGGTGCTCTCCGCTTGAACGGAAGATTGTGCGTTCCGAACAATGGAAACCTAAGGTACCAAATCCTTAAAGAAGCCCACACAGCACCTTATGCGGTGCATCCTGGTGCCACCAAGATGTACCACGACCTAAAGGAACATTACTGGTGGGCAGGCCTAAAGAGAGATGTAGTGGAGTTCGTGGGAAGGTGTCTCACCTGTCAACAGGTAAAAGCTGAACACCAGAAACCCGCCGGGTTGCTCCAACCCCTCGATATCCCAGAGTGGAAGTGGGAACATGTGTCTATGAACTTTGTGAGTGGTCTATCTAAGACTAGTAAAGGGCATGACTCTATCTGGGTGATTGTAGATAGACTCACAAAGTCAGCACATTTTCTTCCAGTGCGGAAGACGTACTCCATGGATAGGTTGGCATAGATTTACATACAGGAGGTGGTTAGGCTTCACGGAGTACCCGTTTCTCTAGTCTCTGATAGAGATACCAGATTCACCTCCGCGTTTTGGAAAAGCTTGCATCGGGCCATGGGAACCCAGTTGAAGTTTAGCACAGCGTTCCATCCACAGACTGACGGTCAGACAGAGCGTACCAACCAAACGCTCGAAGACATGCTTCGTGCCTGTATCTTGGATTTCCAAGGTTCGTGGAGCACGTACCTGCCTTTGATCGAGTTTGCTTACAACAACAGTTACCAAGCGACGATCCAAATGGCTCCGTACGAGGCTCTCTATGGCCGCAAGTGTCGTTCCCCTCTCCATTGGCACGAAGTTGGAGAGAGGAAGTTTCTAGGTCCTGAACTTGTGGATCTTACCTCTTCAGCCATCGAGAAGATTCGGAGTCGCATGAAAACCGCTCAGAGTAGGCAGAAGAGCTATGCGGACGTCCGACGTCGTCCGTTGGAATTTGAGATTGGCGATCATGTGTTCTTGAAGATAGCACCCATGAAAGGCGTCATGCGATTCGGGAAGAAGGGCAAGCTTAGCCCTCGGTATATAGGACCTTTCGAAGTCCTAGATAAGGTAGGTGAGGTTGCATATCGTTTGGCCCTACCGCCTAGCTTGGCCTCGGTTCATAACGTTTTCCACGTCTCTATGCTGAGAAAGTATGTGCCCGATCCCAGTCACGTTCTACGTCATGAGGTCCTAGATATCGATCCGGAAGCCACTTACGAGGAGAAGCCATCGCGGATCTTAGATCGCAGGGACAAGCAACTGAGGAACAGGACCATTCCGATGGTCAAGGTGCAATGGGGAAATCATGCTGAGGAAGAGGCAACTTGGGAACTCGAGAGTGCCATGAGAGAGAAATACCCTCACTTGTTCTAAGTTTCGAGGACGAAACTTTTGTAAGGGGGTAGGATTGTAATGACATGAATTTAATATCACTGTGCTAACTAATTAAATTGTATTTCTACCTCAGTTGTGACCAATTTGTAAAATTGGTCAGTTTCGTCAAATCTGATAAATTGGAACTATGAGAGAAATTATGAAATTAGCATGGTTATCTTACAATTTTAAAAGTTAGACGTGTTAGGAATTTATGTTTGATTCGAAATTGATATTTAAATTCCTAAGTTTACGTTTTTAAATAACGTGTGCAATTTTAAAATTTCTCGAAAAAAATTTGTTGCATTTTCGTGGTCCATTTTTCGGCCATTTTGGGCCCAATTAGCCCAAGCCCATTAGGGCATTTTCTTTTCTCCCTTTCTTTCCCCCCCCACAGCCGACCAAGTCCCCCCCCCCCCCCCCCCCCCCTTCCTCACAAATTTTTCTTTCTTCTTCTTCTTTCCTTTCCTCTCTCTCTCTCTCTCTCTCTCCGCCGGCCAACCAGCTCTCCCCCGCCGGTGCTGCCGTCCCTCCGCCCAGCTCGTGTGTGCGCGTCCGGTGCCGTCCCGCCGCCAGCACCGCTCGGCCCCGAGCTCCAGCCCGCACGCGCAGCTCCGCCAGCGCGAGTCCCGCGCGCCTCTCCCCCCCTTTCGCGCTGCGCGTGCTTCCTCCGCACGCCGAACAGCAGCGCGCCGCTCCGTCAAGCTCGCTCAGCCTCCGCGCGCGCTGCCGGCGTCGACCCAAGCCTCCCCTTCGTGCCCGCGTGCTTTCCCGAGCAGCAGCGCGCCTCTCCGTTGCGCGCAGCCCAGCCGGAGCGCCGATCTCCTCCGCGCCGAGCTCCGCCGCTCCGATCTCCTCCGCGCCGAGCTCCGCCGTGCCGACCCAGCCTCCGAGCACCTCAGTCCGAGCTCCTCCGCGCGAGATCTGCCCGTCGCCGGCAACCCCAGGTCCGGCCACCGCCGCACAGCGCCGGCCAGCCCCTCCCGCACGGCCGCGTAACCACGCCGACCCTCGTCGCGTCGTGGTCTCCTCCGGGCAGCAGCCGTGCCCTTTTCGCGTTGAACTCGTCTCGTCCGTCGTCGTCGAAGCTGACGACTCTCCCTCGCTCCGCCATTGTTTGAGTTGTCGCGTTACCAAGCCGACACCGAGGTAAGCTTCGTGTCCGCCGCGTTGACGTTGAATGTTCAACTTGGATCTTTAAATTTTAGCGGGTTAATTCCTTGTTTCCGTTGTAGTTTAGAGTTGTCGTCGCTTCGCGCCGTTGCCGGGTTAATTTGTTAGCCGTTGCGTGCTTCCTCGAGCCGTAATTACTCAAGTTTTGTGAGCCTCGTTTCCTTTTTGTGGTTGTTGTTAGATACTCGATTTTCATTGATTGTGTTGTTAACAAAATTCTATCTTATTCGAGGCTTGTTTTTGTAAAGCATCGTATTGAGAATTATGTTATTGTCGTAGTGGGTGATTGAAATTAGTTTGCGTTCAAGAATCGTGTTATTGTGGGCTTGAACTTGTTAGACGCCTAGAGGTCGTCTTTAATTCGGTTTACCTTGAACTTTTGACACCTTAAAGTGTGCTAATTTAGTAACGAACAAGTTGGGAATTCGTTTTTGTGCGACAAACTTCACGCGCTTAAATGTTTATTTTTCGCACTATATTTGTAATCGTTGAAATCCCGATTTATCCGTGCTTAGACGAGCGGGAACTAAATTTTCTCTTTCAGACGCGGTTTTGGAAAAAATAAAAATAAAAATAAAATTTCCAAGTGATATTATTTTGAAAGTTTGATTTGGAGACTTGGTTGTCTAAAATCAAATAGTGGAAAAAGAGAAAATTATGCACGTTATTGGTTATTCAACCGTGTGAATTTGTATTTTGACAATTGTCCCATTCAAATGTGAATGAGTGATAAATCTGGGTCACAATTCCGAGCGTTTCTCATCATGTTGCATTTAAGTTCGAAATTTGATCCGATCATTTTATTATGCCAAAATTGTGCAGGATCACCACCGAAACACTCAAGGACGCACGACCCCTCACCGTCGTATACTAAAGGTATAACCAAGCGGCAAAAAATTGAGTTTTTGTCGTAAAATGTTACGACATTGGAAGCGTGACTTGAGTTAGGATATTGTTGGAATCCTTGAGAATTATGTTATGAATTTAGCCTTTGAGGCTCGGGAATTATTGTTATTATGAAAATTTGGAGATATCTTGATGTTGTGTTTATTGACTCTAGTTGTTGATATGTTGGATTGTGACCGAAATTAGTTCGGTGCTGGGTTGATATTAGGTGAAGGCTTCGGCCGGGATATCCGAAAAACAGGGGAAACTCTGCCGGATTTCCGGCTCGAAGCCTAGGCACTTTTATTGATTTAATCATTGTACGAGTAAGGCTAAGAACCTATTCCTCACATAAACAAATCCAATGACAACAGTTAGGACGGAAACAACCTTAGATGGGCTTTCTTAATGAATTATTACCCGTTCCACTAACTAGAGTCACATTCTTCGAGTCCACCAATCCCAAATTCTTTCTCTCCTGTACTTAGTGGTAAACCTTGGCGTTGATCATTAATTGCTTGTGTGGAACAGAAGCATCTCACACAAAGCACGAGAAGAGACGCCCCTAGGGAAAGGATTTCGAGGACCGAAGCGGGGAGCTTAGGACCTCAAGTAAGTGGATCTCCTCTGTAACACGAGTAGGCTTTACCTTGTTTGATTGTTTCTCTTACTTGTGATGTTTAGCTTCCTAGGTGCGTGAGTATGGGATCACGTGCTTATACCCTGTCTTCTAACTCGCAATTATGGGGTTGCGAGTCTGCATATATTTTAAGTACATGTGTGATTGCGTGCATGAGTCTCCTGTCTGTGGGTATGGGACCACAGACATAAAACTATTTCTGTTGTTGTTGAGAACTTATTGCAGGTAAGAGAGAAACTCTAAGACAAGCTAAGAGGGGTGAAAACACTGTATGTGTGCGGGTAGGGCCTGACGAGGCCGCAAGTCATGATCGGTCCCGAAATAGCCCGACGGGGTCACTTATCATATTTCGGGGCGGCCTGAGAGCCTAGGGGAGGTCGGTGGACGACCTTCCTCTGTGTGAGTACCTTGCTCATTTGGGTGGGGCCCGACGGGGCCGCGATCATGATTTGGTTCCGAAATAGCCCGACGGGGCCAGCAGCCATGATAGATTTCGGAACGACCCGAAGGACCTCGTGGAGGTCAGCGAGCTATTTTTTCGGCATAATTCAGCGGGCCCAGTAAGAGTTAATAAGGATCCTTTAAACATGAAAGTCGTGTGCACACGTAACTCAATCAGGGAGATTGAATTCTAGAGTCTTGTGTTGAATCCAACATTGGATGGTCTTGAGGTATAATCATGATCGAGCCGCCGGAGGCTCGATTTTAGAGGAGGGTAGACTTATTCTGACTCAATTATAAATTCTATGCGCATATGTTTAAATAAGTCTCGATGTAAAGTATTATACCTCTTTAATCCACTTATTGGGCTATTAGCTCACTAGTGTGCTCGTGTTGCAGGTAAGTTGAAGGGGAAGCTGGAAAACTAGGCGACATGGAAGGATAACGGCGAGTGCATACGGGACCGACCTTGGGAGAGTCGGGTATACCGCCGGCTAGCCGTTGGCATTTATTTTGAGAAGTTATTGTTTTTGTTTTGAAAATCCCACGTGAAAACTCTTTTGATGGTCGTGTGGTCACGGTTACATCCCGTGTTAGGCATTTAAACGTATTTTCTTATTGTTATGTAAAAAGTTTCAAATTCTACCGTATTTTTGGGACTTGAAAATTGGTAAATCTCTTATGATAATTGTGAATTTATATTTCCTTTTACGTGTTAGTTTTTGGGTCGTTACAGAACTGCTCCTGGCAGGTGGTCAGCTTTATTAGGTGAACCAAACCCGTGACTCAGGGGATTTGACATTTTGTCCTCTCTTAACTGTAGCTCCCTTCTTCGCTTATAAGAGAAGGGGAAATGAAAGATGAGGAGGCAGGAGAAAAAAGGGAGAAAAAGAATACTCTGTAAACTCTCATTCAAAAGATGAAATAACATAAAAACAGTGGACGTAGGCTATTACTCTTAAAGGGGGCCGAACCACTCTAAATTTCTCCGTGCATTTATTTTCCGCAAAACTTTTTGTTATCTTTAATTGCCGCATCACACACTAGAGGTGCGGATCTCGTCGTTGGTTCAAATTATACACCAACAACTATTATTTATTATTATTATTTTAAGAAAAACAAAAGAGAAAAGAAGGGATTAAAATAAGGAAAAGAGACGGGTTTGAGATAAAAACGAGAAATATAGTTCGAAGATGGATTTAACATAAAACAATTTGCTTCTGTTTAAATTATCAAAATATATTCAATAATACAACACAAGCAATGTTTGCTATTTGTTTTTACTATGCAACTCTATTTTGGTTGCTTTAGATATCAATTAGTGCCATAAATATTACTATTGGGTTGAGTTTGAGATCCTAATGGCACTATAATTATTGCGTGAGTTGCACAGAGATTATGGTGTGAATAATTGAGTACGATTGTGAAAAAGGGTGAGTAAGTGTTGAAATATATCAGTTAATGGTATTCGACTAATACCATTTTATGTGGCAAGATTATTTGAGATTAAATATGAGCCCAACTGTGTTTCGCCTGACTCCGCGCTTCTCTGCGCCTCTACCTCGCGCCACCGTCAATGGAGACCCAAGGTCGCATGACTCAGCCCAAAGCTGCAATCTCGTCCTTCCGCCAGAGCGCCACCATGATGGCATCCTCACCGCCGCGTACTTAGCATTTCTTATTCTATCATGTTTCGCTCGTGACGTACTAAGCATTTTAATTTTATTGATATCATCAAACTTACTCTTTAGTGTTTGTGGGGAAATTTTGGACTATCGGCAGATGTCTTACGATCGATGTGGTTGAGATTTTGAAGCTTGCAAAAGATTGGGATCAAGCAGAATGTAGGGCTCTAGATATGGCGAGAAAGTCAAAGATTGGGATCAGAGGAGCTTGTCGAGTATTTCAAATATTTATATGTAGACGATGCTTAATTGAGTCGTTAATGATGTCTTGTATCGCGTTACTATAAAATCTAATACAAATGAGGTATATTATAATTACTAAGTGCATAGATTATTTAGTACTATAATGTATGATATAAATACAATTTTATGACTTGATATTATGTCGTTTAATACTAAAAATATAAATTAGATTCAAGTAAACCCTTACTTATAAATTTATAAATTTAATTAACAAAAGTAGCTTTAAAAACAAAATCAGAAGTCCAAAATAAATTAACAAAAAAATGGTAAAAATTGGATACTAAAAAAAACACTGATAAAACGAATATCTAATATTAAAACTTTTTTTATATTTAAAATGTAGCCGTTTTAAAAACATACTGTAAAAAAAGAATATTCATTTTTTTGGGACCATATAGATCCGGTTATCCGTTTTGCAAGATCACATGTGAGTGTGTTAGGAGGCACATTCTTGGCTTGCATTTATGTGTGAGCTTCTCGAGTATTTCAAATATTTATATGTAGACGATGCTCAATCGAGTCGTTAATGATGTCTTGTATCGCGCTACTATAAAATCTAATACAAATGAGGCATATTATAATTACTAGGTGCATAGATTATTTAGTACTACAACGTATGATATAAATACAATTTTATGACTTGATATTATGTCGTTTAATACTAAAAATATAAATTAGATTCAATTAAACCCTTACTTATAAATTTATAAATTTAATTAACAAAAGTAGCTTAAAAAACAAAATCAGAAGTCCAAAATAAATTAACAAAAAAATGGTAAAAATTGGATACTAAAAAAAACACTGATAAAACGAATATCTAATATTAAAACTTTTTTTTTATATTTAAAATGTAGCCGTTTTAAAAACATACTGTAAAAAAAGAATATTCATTTTTTGGGGACCATATAGATCCGGTTATCCGTTTTGCAAGATCACATGTGAGTGTGTTAGGAGGCACATTCTTGGCTTGCATTTATGTGTGAGCTTCTCGAGTATTTCGAACATTTATATGTAGACAACGCTCAATCGAACCGTGAATGAAGTCTTGTATCGCGTTACTATTAAATATAATAAAAATGAGGTATATTTTAATTAGTAATGTTATTTAATATAATTATATGACTTGACATTATGTCATTTAATATTAAAGATATAAATTAAATTTAACTTTAATTAACAAAATTAGCTAAAAAAATCAAAATCAAAATAAAAAGTTCCAGATACATTAAAAAAAAAGGGCTCAAAATTGGATATTAAAAAAAAGGGTCAGTTAGGTAAATAGCCATTTTGAACTGTGTGTTTTCAAAAAATAGCCACAGTTTCAAAAAATTTAAAAACTAGCCATTACACACTGAAAGAAATTTCTGACAATAACAAAATTACACATAAAATGTGCTGTAAGAAATTTCTGACACGTGTCAGAAATTTCTGAAAGGGCTAGTTTTTAAATTTTTTGAAACTGTGGCTATTTTTTAAAATCATTTTGTAAACAGTGGCTATTTTCTTAAAATTCCCTTAAAAAAAACGGATAAAACAGATATCCGAAATTAAAGCGTTTTTTTTTTAAACTCTATCCATCTTAAACAAATTCTGTAAGTCACACTCTTTGCTTTCATTTACTCAAACACCCTAGAGTAGACCCACTAATAAGAAAGCTATCTCTTACGCAGAGCACATTTTCATTATATGTCTAATGTGGGACTTTTTCCGTAAGCCTTTCTCTCATAACTCTCACATATATACACACACAACGCTTAGTTCATTTAGAACAAAACCCAATAGTATGTATAACACACTAATAAAATAAACTTTTCATTGCAATATAATATTGCGTCCATACTGTACGTTTATTATATATCAGACAAAAATATGTATACTTTCCAAGTGGGGTTGTAATATGCACCCCCCCCCTCCCCCTTTTTTTTTTAAATTTTTATAATGGTTGTGTAATTGTGCTACTACTGACATTTCACTATTACATTAACAATACATAGTTTTTTTAGTTGTCTTTTTTTTTAATGCTAAAGACATTAGTAATATATAAATTATAGTTTGCAGAAGAATATTCTTTTTCCTTTTCTTTCTTTTTAATTTATTATGGGCTAACGATCTCTGGTCGAATTTGAAGTACATATTATACAAGATTTGTGAATTATATTATGGTCCAGAATGGGTGGTCTCAAATGAATTGAGAAAGAGAAATTCACATCACAAATGAGAAAAGCTACAATGAAATTATTTTTATATATACTTTTATTTGTTCGGTACTTACAAATACAAGGAACATAAGGGAAAGGCACAAGGAGTCATTAATTCAAAAAAAATCGAATTTTGATAACTATCATCATGAACATTATGGTTTCCTGTCATATTTTGTTTTGAATTTTTCTTTAAAAAAAAAAGGATTATCTACTCCCCATAAAATATAGAAATTCCCTGCAAAACCAACAAATAAACTATTAAAAGAGTGATATTCGTAAAATATTAAAAGAGATGACCAAAAAAAAAAAAACTCGTGTGATGATCATGACTTAATTTAATTAAATCATTTATTGTCTTTCACTTTTTTTTATTCATTTTTTGTACAAAGAAATATGGTAATAAGTTGATACTGATACATACTAAAGTTATGTTACGACATTTATCATTGTGACTGTTATGTTTCATGAATGGTTTTTTCCGCCCCCCACCCCCCCCCCCCCTCCCCCCCCCCCCCCCCCCCCCCCCCCCCCCCCCCCTCTTTTTATCATTCTTTTGGTGTTAGTAATTTTAAGGACAAAGGTTCACATGTAAAGGAGTAATGAGTTAATTGAAGAATATTCTAAATGGTTCCTTCCTTTTGCAGTTTTCCATTTTTTTTTAATTTTCAACTAGGATTTTATTTTACACTCTTTCTTATTTTCTTTTTTTTTTTTGGGGGTAGGATTTGCAGTTCCCACTTTGTAGATCTTATTTCCGGATCAAGTGTTAAGTGTGTTGGCCTTTGATGAATTTTCTATCTCTCGGCCTAATAAGTCTTTCTTCTTCTGCCCCTTTTGCACTTTGCAAAGTAGCATGTATGGCCATTTAATACTATTTAGCTCTCAAAGTAAAAAAGAAAAAGGACTTCAATATTCGTTGTTAGGTCATGGAAAACTTGCTAAAGTAGTTTTTTAGAGCTTTAAAATGAATTGCGAGACAAATATATAAGGGAGAATTTCAAAATAAAGTCATTCTTGATGCCACTTAATAATCTATACCCCATGTGGTGTGCTCTCTTCATTTCTACTCTATGTTTGTAGTGTAAATTTTGGGGTATAAATTAAAAGTGCAACACACATGGGGTATAGATTATCATTGTGTCAAGAATGGAGTATTCCTCAAAATCTCCCAATATATAATATACCAACGTCGATTGGGACCCGCCTCTGCACTAAAACAAATGCTTGACTTTACCCCAATGCATAGGAGAATTGCATAAAAAAAATTATTTTAAATTCCATTTAATAATTTATGCGTTAAGTGTCATGCTCTATTAATTTCTACTTTATGTTTATAGTGTAAAAGTAAAAATATAAATTAAAAATACAATACAAACGGGGTATATGTTAATAATATGTCAAAAAATAGGCATTCATCAAAATCCCCCCAATGTATATCTCTCTCTTTGTTTTCAATTTTTTCTCGGACAAAAATATATATTTACACGTTATTTAAAAAGCCTGACATTTTGAAATTTTAACAAAATACTCCATAATTAGATTATTTACTTGTTAGCAAATGAGTACTATAATATTATGTCTAATATGATTATTAAAATCTTATTATCAAAATTAATTGAAACACTATTTGATAACTAATATGATTAAAAAATATTGACTATATATATAAAACATCATATGAAATGTGCCTAGAAAGGTGTTGCGTTATTTACCAGTGACCAGTCGGCGGAAACGACTTTTCAGCTCACAACACACCACCAAACTTATGACATGACATATTGTCAAAAGATCGAAGGAAGATGGGTGAAATGACACCCATCTAGGAGAAGCGTGGAAGCATTTGAACTCTTTATAACCAAATTTTGTTTAAAAGTTGAGGAATGTTTGTCCTGATCTTGCAAGACGGATCTGACCCATTCACCGACATGAGTATCTCGCACAAGTATGTGGCCAATTTTACTACAAAAATGACGACTTACATATTACTTGATCATCCTTGGAAAGTGAATATATGCAGATACTACAAGTAGAAACCAATAGGAGGGTTGTGACACTCCTACAATCTTTGTTTCCTGCTTAGTTTGAATGAAGATTGAAGGCCTTTACCAATCAAAAGTGTCCGAGTTGAACAACGAATTAGACACTTATCTTGCGATTTGGACACGTACGTTGTCTTGTACAATGTTTACATATTGAATAGATGCTAAATTATGGAGTTACGGTGCCAAGAACTCAGGGCGGTGTTGCAGATGACTACAATGGTAGTTCTGAAGAAGCATTTAATTATCATCCATAAAGGGGTACAAGGTAGTGTTATTCAAGTGCAAGTGATTTGACATCGACAGTTTATCACGACCTACTCGGAACGAGCTACGACCCTTTTTCGTTCATAAACCATGCTTGCATATCATTTTAGGATAGCATAAATTGAAAAACAAACAAAATAATAATAATACGGTATGATCATGATTAATTTAAGACTTTAATAATACATAATTAATGTCCAAAAATATGGCAGAATTAAAAATTTTCTCTTTCTGTCAAGAGAATCAAAATAACTTTAATATGCTAGGTGCTGATATTCTACGGCCTTCACAAGTCGAGTCCATATGTACATTCACCGGCTCTCTCGATTTTCATCCACCATCCTACTTAATCTTCGGTCGCGTACATGTGCCTACAACACAAGAAACAACTAATGAGATTTTACTCAGTAAGCAGAAGTCTATCTACCCTATTCGTAATGCACGTGAAAATACATCATTACGTAACACACGACAATCACACAAAAAGGATCTAACCGTCCCAAACCAGTAAACTCTTGCACTTTAAGGTAAACATCCTTTATCATTGCACAAACCTGGCTATGACATACATTGTCTTTCTTTCTTAATTAAGTCGTATACCTGGGATTGAAAATCCAAAACTTGGAAAGATTTGGTTTGCATCTCAGCTGGTTCAATCTATATTCTTGTTGCTCCCAAGCTTGTCTCAACTGGTTCAATCCAGCCATTTTGACATTGTTTAGATTTTTTTGGAATCTACTAATGGCCACCGTAAAAATAAGGCACCAGTCGGGAACGGGCCAAATTCCTGATCATAACTACATTGGTGTTGGGGACAAGGTCAACGCAAACACAGACGCCCGGGACGTACCATTGTCGGCCATTGGTAGTATCTGGTTGTGCCGTTGATAATTTCACATTTTATGATGTTTTATTCAAGTAATCTTTCTGTAAATGAATTTTTATTTCGCGAGGGACATAAAGTTCTGTCAAGGATTTACCCGCTCTACACGAGCGGGACTTAGCCTTAAATTCTTATATAGAGTCCACATTCAAAACTCAAGGTAATTATCATAATATTGGGTCTGAGGGTTTTATTCATTTCCAGTTAGCTTAAGCGGGTAAAACCCATCTAACTTTTTTATTTAACAGGGCGTTGGACCCATTTTCAATTGTAAACTTTTCATCTTACCCGTGTTCGGCCTATTGTCTGATTGTCGTCTAACGATCAAGCATATCAAGAAAACATAAATAAGGCGATAATTAATTATTATAACACTAGGCATAAAATACAGAATAACATTCATAAGAAAAACATCATTGTTCTTGTGTTATAGGTGCGGGTTCCACTTACAAATTGCCGAATCAGGGGTCTCAAACTTCGATTCGATCCCAAGGTCGTTCGTACGATACCAGGCTTTAAATTCCTTAACAATAAGAATAGTTATAGATTAGAATATCTCAAAATATCTCAAAAATATTAAAATTTGCGTTTGGGTGCTCAAACGGGTCAAAACGAGCCTAAACATCTTGGTTTGGGACAAAAAATGGCTTAATTGGGCCTATTAGGGCCCCGACGGCTCATCCTAACACGCTGGCGGGCGCACGGTATGTCCCTTATGGATGCAGGGCGCGCATGGCGCGTGTCACGACCAGCCGTACGAACTGCGACCTAAGCATTTACTTACATATACATCCATAATTAAAACATTAAATCTCAAAATATATTTATAATCAAATTATGAGTGTGGCCGCAATACTTCAAAAGAAATATAGTTAATATTTTTACCAAAAGTACGGTAAAATTTAAACTTTTACTAATATGGAAAATGAATTCTCAAAAGTGCCGGTTAGCCTTCACAGGTTGGCCCATATGTACGTCCCTCCGGCCTGTCAGTCTAGTCTCCGTCTTCTATTCGACCTTTGTCTTACCTTTACGTACAACAGTAGAAACTCCTAGTGAGATTTACTCAGTAAGTGGAAGACTATAAATATTTAGACGTGATATAGTATACAACAAAATGCAGCATGTAAAACATCACAAAAAGAGTATCATTAACAAAGAGATAAATCTTTAACTTATCCTATATAAAATTATTATGTTTTTATTTATCTCTTAGCTGTAGAATTATAAAAAAAACTACCGCATTTTTATTTCATAACTCCACTATTCAGTTGTATCTCTAAACAACTCTATCGTATCGTCTGGGATCCACTGATGGTTATCACAATATCTCTTTAACTGCGACGCTGAGTCAGGATTGGGCTACCTCTGAAAGAGCATTTCCCAACTATTTAACTCCAAATCACAAAGATTTTTCTCGGGGCGTACCACTGTCGGCTTATAGGACTATGTGGTGTATTTCAGAGTTTATGCAGTTTTATGAATTTTTGCTTTAAGTTCTAGTTGCATTATACTTTGTTTACGTCGAAAGTTCAAAACTCCACTTCACTTTATGACCAAGAGGCCCAATAACTATTTTCTAAAATTCTGAAATGTGTGTGCTACTAGATTTGGCACTTCTCTTTTTCATTTGCTTGAAAGACTAAAGAGATTCGTTCCTCAAATAAAGGACGGGGGTTACAAGCATAAAATGTGGCTCGAGAAATGATGAGGTAAAGGTAGAGATTGAGCATGTCATTGACGAGATCTTGAAGATAATGCAAGCATCCGTAGAAGAGGAGTTGGACTTTAATAAAACATGGCCCTTTATGTCAAAGCTTGCACGTAAGCGGCCCGAGTGGAAGCCGATATGAGCAGTAACGTGGCATTAGTCGTATTTATTTAATTATGTAATGATAATTTATTTTATGAGTTTATTTAGGATTTTAGGTGTTTATTAGAGTCAATTTATTGTAACTTTGTTATTTGAGTTTTATTATGTTTATTGACATTTTAGCGGGTTAGGACAAGTTTGGTCGAGGGTTGTGCGGGAGATTTTCAACAAAATGCGACCGAGTGCATCCTAGTATGCAACGGCGTGCATCAGGCGCGTGCCAGAGTGCCTCAAGCAGAGCCATGGCCGACTGATCGCCCTATGCCCACGACCGATCGGCCTTCAAGACAAATTTTGGCGACCGATCGCCCGGATACGCTGTTGTGTACCGAAATTGATATTTTTAACTTTGGGTTTTTTTTAGTAGTTTCCAAATATTTTAAGTCCAATTAGGGTTTTTAGAGTCTATTTTTGGTTGTAAACATTATGGCTCTATTTAAAGGGAGTCTAATTATTCAATAAAATTAATTCACAGATTATTTTGATCAGAAACACGTATTGTGTGAGTGAGGTTTACCTCTTTCCCTTGGTTCTTCATGAACCATCAAGGATTTTCCTTGAACAAACACGGATTTATCAAAGTGCCAAAGGATTTGCCTTGGACAACGAATATAGATGGGAATTTATCTCGTTGACACAAGAATTTATCTTGTGGCGTTCGCCGGCATATCGAACGGACTTTCTGCAACCGTTCGAGCACCAATCGATCCACCATTGAGCCTAATTCCATAGACGATCCGTAAACAAAACGTGAATCACGAGCATAACGCACGTGGTTCATATCAGTTGGTATCAGAGCACAGTTTCTATGATTAGGTTTGCCTATCCCTTTTAAATTTGTTTTGTGATTTCTTTGAGTAAAAAAAAAAAATCAGATTTCCTCGTGTCCTTGTTTGATTCTTATTAGTTCGTTGAATTCTGTTGGGGTTTCTTTTTGGTTTCCTGTCAATCGGGTGTTTCTCTTTGAGTTTGTTAATTTTAGTTTGGGATTCATTGAGTTTATGTTTCGTTTATTCTTTCATCTTGTTGTTCTTGATTTCATCGTGTTCATGTTCTTGTTCAAGTAGTTTCTTGTTTAGGCGTTTAGGATTTTTTTTGGGAAATTGAATCTTCTGGAATTTGATGTTTTGATTCATCAACTCTTGTGTTAATCTTGGTTTAGAGTTGTTAGATTTGTACTCTTAGTGTTTAGGAGTCAAAATATTTGGTTTAGAAGTCAAAAACGGCGCACAAGTTCGAAGGGCAACAACAAGAACCCTATCTCGCATCGAGGCAGTGCTACAACGCCTGCAGTATACCGCCGCAGCGCCCGACGCAGCGCTGCAGCGCCTCATAGCCCGCGCCGCAGCGCCACCTTACCCAAAAAAAAAAAAAAACCGCACCGCAATGGTTAATTGAGTGGAAAAAGGCAAGAGTGTGTGAGATCATTCGCGGGTAAAAGCTATATTCTTAAACACGAGGGATGAGTGCTTTTAAAACACTTATTTGAGTGAAACACGTGAGGGAGCGATGTTGTTAGGTTCTCTTTATTTTCACTAACTTTGTTTTGCATCAACCATGCCGAACGAAGATGAAGAAGACGTCCACGGTGGTCTTGGTAAACATGGTTTGACGTTGTTTATGCAGAGACCATTGACGATTCAAGCACTTGAAGATGAAGGAGCAGAAAGAGAGAATATTTTTCGTTCACAATTTCGAATCAAAGACAAGGTATGCAGCGTGATCGTTGACGGTGGGAGTTGTGTGAACATAGCAAGCACTCTAACGGTAGAGAAGCTAGCATTGCCTTTGCTTGCACATCCTCGACCTTACAAGCTGCAATGGATGAACGATGGTGGAGTTGTGCATATAACGCCACAAGTCTTGCTACAGTTCAATATGGCAAGCATGAAGATGATATTGTTTGTGATGTGGTGCCAATGGAGGTTGCACACATGATACTTGGAAGACCATAGCTATTTGATCGACAAGTCAAACACGACGGCTACACCAATAAATACTTGTTTTTTCATAAGGGTAAAAAGCTTACTTTAGTTCCGTTATCTCTAAGCCAAGTGTATGAAGACCTTCAATACCAAAAAATAGAATGTGAAAAGCGAGCAGAAGAGAAGAAAGAGACCGAGAGGTGAGAAGCGAAGTTAAAAGAGCTTCTTGAGTGGTTGGAAGACGAAGTAAAAAGAGTCGTCATGCGAGAATCACATGAAGATAGCAAGCCAATCCTCTTAAGCAAAGAAGATCATGATGGGTCAGAGAGCATGCAACAACAGGAGGATAAATGCTATGAAGTAGTAGCTGCAGTTTCAATTCCTCGACTTTCAAGCTCTTTTACTATGCCATTGCTAGATTTGAGGACAAATCCCTTTCAAGAGGAGGGGAATGATGAGGGAAATGTAGAGATTGAGCACGTCATTGACGAGATCTTGAAGATAATGCAAGTATCCGTAGAAGAGGAGTTGGAATTTAATAAAGCATGGCTCTTTGTGTCAAAGCTTGCTTGTAATAAGGCACTCTGACACGCACCTGATGCATGCCGTTGCACATTCAGATGTACTGGGTCGCATTCCGCCGCATTTTGTCGAAAATCTCCCACACAACCTTCGACCAAACTTGTTCCTAACCCTCTAAAATGTCAATAAACATAATAAAACTCAAAAATAACAAAGTTACAAGTTTGGTCGAGGGTTGTGCGGGAGATTTTCGACAAAATGCGATGGAATACGACCGAGTGCATCCGAGTGTGAAACGGCGTGCATCAGGCGCGTGTCAGAGTGCCTCAGGCAGAGCCATAGCCGACCGATCGCCCCATGCCCACGAACGGTCGGCCATTAAGACAAATTTTGGCGATCGATCGCCCGAATATGCTGTTGTGTACCGAAATTGATATTTTTACGCGTTTTGGGTTATTTTTAGTAGTTTTCGAATATTTTAAGTCCAATTAGGGTTTTTTAGAGTCTATTTTTAGTTGTAAACATTATGGCTCTATTTAAAAGGAGTCTAATTATTCAATAAAATTAATTCAGAGATTATTTTGATCAGAAACACGTATTGTATGAGTGAGGTTTACCTCTTTCCCTTGGTTCTTCATGAACCATCAAGGATTTTCCTTGAACAAACACGGATTTACCAAAGTGCCAAAGGATTTACCTTGGGCAACGATTATAGACGGGAATTTATCTCGTTGACACAAGAATTTATCTTGTGGCGTTCGCCGGCTTATCGAACGGACTTTCCGCGACCGTTCGAGCACCAATCGATCTACCATCGAGTCTAATTCCGTAGACGATCTGTAAACAAAACGTGAATCACGAGCATAACGCGCGGGGTTCATATCAAGAATTTTTAACAGTTTCATTCTATCCAAACTAATGTTTTCCGTTGCCTTTTAGTCATAAGGGCGTTAGACCTCATTATCTTTCCTTTTTAGTTTTTCAATTTCTTTCGGGTTACGACCGATGTCTATTTGCACGTCGGGAGCGATTGATATAACATCAAAGCAAGAAAAAGTGAAAATAAAATCATTACAGACAATTTTAAATAAATACAAATAAATCAATCATCCTCGCTCCGGTGTTGTAGGTGTCATTCCAGCTTATTGAATGCTCGAACGAGGTTCGGTTGCCTTGATCTTGCCTTCGAAGCTGCCGAGCCGGTAACGGTTACTTTTTCCTTAAAATAAACCTATTTCGTTAGATATTAAACATTGCGTTTAAGCAAAGTATCCTTGAAAAATTTTTACACTAGATCCTTAGAACTTAGGGACTTGCTGTTAGAAATGTTGCCCTAGAGATAGGTTATTTGTAATATTATTATTTGTTGATCAATAAAATAAGTAGACATTTTTAATATTTGTTTGGAGTTTTATTTTTCATAAATATACATTAATATCCAAAATATGTTATGAAACTAAGTTTTGATATTTATAAGTGCTTTGTAAAATATCAAATTTATTTAGTTAACATATTTAAATAAATGGTCGGTGATTGATCAAGATTGGATAGCTCGATCCGAAATCACATACATAGAATATTGTTAGTGTGTGACACTCAGTGGGAGTTCTGTATAGTTAGACTATACACGACTAGCACCGACTCGTCACGAAGTATCGTTTAAGAACTGTTACTATACTCGCGACGAAGTCAAAAGATGGTCATATGAGAATTGATCTCAATCCTGAGTAGCCTCAGGCCCCTAGGTCACGTTTGCGGGTTCTTTAATTTGTTCTTTGAGCGTGATTATCACATTGGAAACAAATAGTTGCATTTTGGAAATTCAGGACGGGAATGGGGACTCACAGACATAGAATCCAGCTTCCAATCATATCGAATTGATATTGGTTCCCTTAAAATGTCGATTCCGGAATTGAACAGGTGCGCGTACATTTACGATCATGTCGTAATTGAATCGTTCACTAGTGAAACGACAGTACTTAAGGAACAAGAAACGACCCGAGAGGTATAACGGTAATTTCACCCACTCGGGACGTGAACCAATCTGGAGGGTCAAATCTCATGTAATGATTATATAAGTGGACACTTATTGAGTAAATTATTATGATAATTTCAAGAGTGTAACTCCGGGTTTTTAGTGGAGTAACATCGGAGTAAATAAATTGAATTTTTTTAAATAAAGAGCTTTAATTAACTATTCAAATTTATTAGAGCTTGAATTGTTGAGTCCATGGTCCCCGGACCGACTCCGTAAAAATCAATAGAGAAACTCTATAATATAATTAATGTTGATTAATTCTATTGTCTGGCAATATGTATAAATTAATTCTTGTTATTTATTTAAGAGTTAAATAAATAATGGCAAGATTTAATTTAAATGATATTTTGATGGGAAATAATTTTTTCCCACCATTACACATCATGTGCGAATTTTTTGGAGAAAAATAAAAGAATTTTATTTTTATCTCAATTATTTAAGTGTTAAATAATTGTCTGACTTTTAATCAGAGTCACTCTGAAGGGGGTGCCAATTTTGGGGATGGTTATCCCTTGATTTAAATAATTTGTTAATTAAATGAAGTGAATAATCATCTAGAGTTTAAATGAGATTTAAATTATACAATATCTTTAGTTAAATCAATAAAGATAATTATTAAAAATATTTAAATAAAAGATGCTAATTTGGCCTTTTTTTTTTAGAGCAAATAGTGGGCTAGATTTTAGCCCACTTCTCTCTCTTGAATCTTTGATTAAATAGGACATCCTAAGGTTTCAGAAAAATACTAAGTGATTTTTTTTAGCCAGAAACAATACAGAGAAAAACCAAAAACTCTACAAAGCACTTTTTCTCCCCTTAAGAGCAAGCTAAATATTTTTTCTTGTTCTTGTGAGATTGAAACATTAAGCCTACACTTTTTATTCTCTATTGTATTTGGAGGATAGCTCTGAAGGCTTTGGTTTTGATTGTTCTCAACAATCCACAAGTCGTCTCAAGCATTCTTCGTAGCCCAACCTTGGTAGACTTGAGACGTCGGATTTTGGTGGAGCCATTTTTTAGTCCGAATCAGTTTGGTATAATTTTCTCACTTCCTTTTAATCTTTCAATTATAATTTATGTGATGAATTAGGTCGTTGGATTAATTTATTAAACATGAAATATGATCCTATGATTTCTATGCTATTTGTATTCAATATGTGATATGTGAATATGATTTTCTTTTTCAATTAGATTGATTTGAATAACATGTTAAATTTTTTTGAAATATTCGCTTCTGTATTAGCATCGAATTCCTTCAATTGGTTAGGTTGTAATTTTTCATGTTCATTAATTTTGTTTTTGAATGAGATTCATTGATTACATGCTGAATGGCACGAATAAATGAATAACATGATTGGATGTGTATTTATTTGGTTACTCATGTGATGAATGATTATTGAAATTGATCGTTAAGTATATGGTTCTTTTGATTTTAGAATTGTCGTTGGCCAAAAATCGAGTTAGGATTTTTTTAAATTTTTCGTTGAATTTTCATTCTGTAAAAATTGTAAATCCACGATTCGACGGCGATGGCAGCGGTGACGGCTTGGCAGGTTAGGGCTACCGGCCCATTAGGGTTGACGCAAAACCCTAGGGTCTAGGGAGGCCGGCCTAATTAAAGCCCAAAACCCTAAGGTTGGACCCTAGGGGGGGCCAAAACCCAGTTAATTCCAATTTTATTTTACTTTATTTTTATCCTATGCTTTTATAACATGTCATAAACATTATAACATGACCCTAACCTAAATTTTTTAAATAAACAACATAACAAAACCTCTTAACAATGAGCTAATAGATAAATAAAAGAGAGGAATATATATTTTATTACCTAGGTTGAGCTTTGAACTTCAAGAACAACTCTTCTCCTTCCCCTCCTCCCTCCTCCCCCGCCCTATTTTTTTTTCTTGTCTTTTTTTTTTCTATCATCTTCCTCTTTCTTCCTTTCTCTCTCGTCCTCTTTCTCTTTCTTTGGTCGGCAATGAGACTGAGTGAAATGTTACTTGCTTCTCAATTAAACATATATTTGATGCATTTTTTTTAAAGAAGAAACTAAACCATAGTCCAATCCGATGGACACTTGTCCATTTATTCCTTAAAGGTTTGACTAATACAAGCAAGGTGTAAAGGCCTGATAAAATTTCATTTTTTTCATTCTGAATAAATGCTGCCAGCATAATATTTCATGCCTCCTATTTGTATAAATTACAAATTGGCACCAAAAATAAATTTTTCTTGCATTTTAGTCCATTGAACTTAGCAACTAAGGTCTAAAAGGGCTCACCATGGGATTTCTATTTATTTTCTAGTCCTATATGATATTATAAGACATCTAGTAAATTTTTACAAATTTACGACTTCATTTTCTATTTTTCTCTGAATTTACGATTCGGCCCCTTATCCGCCGAAATTTGATCATAACGGCTTCGTTCTATACCGGAATGACCCCAAAATTTATTCATAGGCCTAATATCATAATTAGAGCCCATCACAAAGTCAGTTTTGACCAATATTCTTGGTTTCAAACATTGGGCCAAAACTATAATTTTAAAAAGTTCGGGGACCATATTTGAAAATTTGCTGTGTTAGAGATTTTAACCTTTAAAAATGTACTAAGCCAGTAAATCTTGATATCGGAATGACTTATGAAGCCTTATAGTCGTCTCGATGCAAGAACGGGCAAACTTACGATTTTACCCCTTAGCATAAAAGTGACTTTAGAAGCATTGCCGAAAGATTCATATTTTTCGATGGAGGAAAAAAAAACTAATATATTTATATATATATATATATATAAGGAAATACTAGGATAAAATCTTGCACAATAAATTTTAATACAAAATTAGGCTAGACGTAATTCCAGCGCTTATAGCACGCTTGACGCGCAACACCACCTGCTACGGTCGTCGTCGCCACAAGCCTCCACGTCAAGCATAGGCCTTACCCCTCGAATCTGCACATATGAGAAACTCATAAACGAAACGCTTAGTATGACATTATATTTCTCACAAAACTCATCCTAAGCAAAATGTGACAATCAATAACAATATCACACATAACTTAATAAATGTTGGTTTTCTCAAAAAATTTAACTCAATAATATATTCGTCATATTTATCATTTTTAACTCATTCTCAAAATAATTCAAAACTCGTCTCAACTCAGATTTATTCATTTTAACTTTTGGGCCTCGTGGCAATATACCAATGCCCGCAATCGAGTAAACGCACGGGAGCTAACCGTAACATTAAACTCGGCAACTCAATCGTAGGGTAGCTAGTACTGACACTCTATGTGTCATCATCCAAAAAGGGACTCACTCTCAGATGAAAATAAGGGACTCACTCTCGGATACATGCTATTGTTATTTTCTTTAATCATTTAAGAAGAAAAGTAAATAAATTAACTAGCTATGACATGCATATTTTACTCAACAATCTCATATCAATCAACAATCATATGAAATCTTCTAATTCATGCTCTTATAACTCATCAAATCATAAATATTTTCAGTAAGCACATGATTCCAAAACATTACTATCAACTCGCAATTGATATCTCAATTCTTATTCATCACAATATTCATACTCATAGATAAGGTTATTCAATATCTCATCATGCTTGATTTTCTCATTTTGAACTAACATGTGCATTTGAGAGTGTACTTATCTCGATCCGCATGCAAAAAAAAAGTCATCGAGGTTAGGTGACGGTGCCGAGACAATCCCACTATGTTCGCTGCAAATTTTTAAAACCATAGACTCAAAATTTCAAAACGAACAATGCCGCTTAGAAAATTCATAATTTATTCTACGAGATTCTGAAAATTATGAAACTTGCGGCAAATCGAAGAGGACAGAAAAACCATCTTTTTCACTATTATATAATATATTTTAAAAGTATAAAAAGTGCTAAAACTGGCTTGAAATAAGGCAGACCAGAAACGTTTTTCACAAAAACTGGCAAATTTTTTATCCAGCTTTGAAAACTCATAACTCACTCTAAAAATAAGCTTTCTAAGTGATTTCAGTTGCTAAATGAGTGTTTGTTAGTGTTTTTTATGCACCTAAAACTGTTTTGGCAAATTCCTTTTTAATTATTCCCAGTAATTAAAAATATACAAATAGGTTGTTGAAAAAGATACATACGTTAAGCAAATCTTAGCCAAACTTTTACACAAAATCCAAAACTTCTGTAAATCATTTTTAACATTATAAAATCACAAAAATATGTTTGTAATCCTAACAACAAGCAAAACCTTCAATAAATTTGACCAAAATCTATCAAGAACACAAAATTCCCAAATTTTTGACGCAAAATCCCTAATTGGGTTTAACTCTAATCAAACTATAAATTAGGCTCATCAATATTAAACACATGTTTACCTAGACTCAAGAGAAGGTGTTTGACCACTTAGAGTCATCGGAGTCTCGCCAGAATCTCGTCGGAGTAGGAAAGTAGAGAGAAAGTATCTTTTTTTTTTCTTTTATTTAAAGAAAAAGATGAAGTAAAAGAGGTTGGTGATTGTAATGTAAAATATTTAGAGTTTAAAAATAGACTCTAGAGACTTGAATTCTCGGGTGAAAAGGGATTTGAGCTGAAATTGGGCTAAAAAATCGTTTTCAGGCCCAAACGAATATTTAAAAACGTTCTCGGGGTGATAACTTTTGACTCGGGACTCCGTTTTTAAGGTTCTTTGGCTCGTTGAAAAGTTTATGAAAATATCTACACATAAAAGTCATATAAAATCACTTTTGACTTTTAATTATCGAGCATAGTCGATTATCGTCTTACTGTCACCTGTAAAAAAATACTCAAATCAAGCAGATAAGGCAATTGCATGCTCATAAAAATAATATAATCATGTCATATAATAACATATCTCAATCATTAATAAACTCATAAAATTGGTAAGTTTTAATTACCAAGAAGCGGGCATTACAATCTCCACCCCTTTTGAAAAGTTTCATCCTCGAAACACAGAATAAAGCGAGATACTTCATCCTCATTTGCTCTTCTGGTTCCCACATCGCCTCTTCGACTTGGTAGTTTTTTCACAATACTTTCACTAAGGCTATCTCTTTGTTTCTTAACTTCTAAAGCTCACGGTCAAGAATCTGAACTGGTTGCTCCTCATAGCTCAAATTCGCTTGTATTTGCACAACTTGCGATACGATCACATGCTCAGGCTCGGTTACATAATTCTTGAGCATGGATACATGGAAGGTATTGTGAATAGCCGACATTGTTTTCGGTAGGACAAGCTCGTAAGCCACAACACCAATTCGCTTCACAACCGTCGTACATTTGCGTAACTCTTTCTGAGCTTTGACAATTTATTGTCTAATCACCTTGATTGCCTCAGTTGTGTCGTCAATCAACTGTTTTTTTCGTTGCAAGTCTAATTCTAATACTTTTTTTCTCACCGGACTAGTGCCACGTGAGTGTTCTACACTGTTGCTCGTACAACGCTTCGTATGGAGCAATCTCGATGGTCGCCTGGTAGCTATTGCTGTATGCAAACTCGGAAAGTGGAAGGAACTTGCTCCAACTTTCATTGAAGTCTAAAGCACAGGCTCTCAGCACATCCTCCAAACCTTGGTTCGTCCTCTCCGTCTGCCCATCGGTTTAAGGATGAAAAGTTGTGCTATACTTCAACTTCGTTCCCAAACATTCCTGTACACACTTCCAAAAGTGTGAAGTGAACCTCGCATCATGATCTCAAATGATGGACTTGGGAACACCATGCAATCTAACTACCTCCTTTACATATAACTCTGCTAAGTGCTCGAGTGTGATCGTCTTCTTAATTGGTAAGAAGTGGGCCGATTTGGTCAATCGGTCCACGATCACCCAAATTGCATCGTAGTCATTGCTTGTCCTCGACAAACCTATAATGAAATCCATAGAGATATCATCCCAATTGTACTCAAGAATTTGGATAGGTTGAAGCTCTCCTCCGGGCCTTTGATGTTCCGCCTTCACTTGCTGACAAGTAAGGCAAGACTGAACATATTTGCCTACGCCTCTCTTCATGCCACTTCACCAAAAGTTACTGCTTAGGTTGTGGTACATTTTAGTGGCTCATGGATGCAAGGCATAGGTTGTGTTGTGAACCTTGATCATCAATTGCTTCCTAAGCTCTCCATTATTTGGTACACAAAGTCTAGTGCCCATGTGTAACACCCCTCGGTTGTCAACTCAAAAATCCTGATGTTTCCCTTCCTGAATCCCCTCATTGATCTTCTTCATCTCGATCTTGCTTCTCTATAATGATGTCCGTCACTGATAACGTGATCGTCAAAGCTATCACTAGCTCCAGGCCAAGACTCTCTATCTCCGCTCTCAACTGTGATGACATCGCAGACATAGACTTAAAGGTCGTTGAAGACTTCCTACTCAAGGCATCTGCTACTCTGTTTGCCTTGCCCAGATGATAGAGGATCTCACAATCATAGTCTGTCACCAACTCTAACCATCGTCTCTGCCTCATGTTCAATTCCTTCTGGGTGAAGAAGTCTTTTGGCTCTAGTGGTCTGTGAAGATCTTACAATGCACCTCTTATAGGAAGTGTTGCCAAATTTTTTAGGCGAACACTATCGCCGCTAACTCCAAATCATGAGTGTGGTAGTTCTTCTCTTCTCATAGTCTTTTAGATGTCTCGAGGCATAAGCTATTACCTTGTCTAATTGCATCAAAACTGCTCCAAGATCCATCTTCGAAGCATCGCAATAGATCACAAAGCCATCTGTGCCCTCGGGTAAAGTCAAGATAGATGCACTCGTCAACCTCGTCTTCAACTCTTAGAAGCTATTCTCGCGCTCCGCAGTCTATTTGAACTTCTTTTCTTTCTCAGTTAGGGTAGTCAAGGGAATAACGATTAAAATCCTTCGATGAACTTCTTGTAATACCCTGCCAATGCAAGGAAACTACGGATATCAGTCGCATTCTTTGGTTGTCTCCATTCTTTTATTGCTTCTACCTTTGCTGGGTCAACCATAACATCGTCTTTTGAGATTATGTGACCAAGGACACTTGATCGAACCAAAATTCATACGTCGAGAATTTTGCGTAAAGCTGGTGTTCTTTTAACGTCTAGAGTACTAACCGGAGATGTTCTTCGAGCTCTTCCTTTGAACGAGAGTAGAAGAGGATGTCATCGATGAAGACTACAACAAATCGATCAAGAAAACCGTTGAATACTCGGTTCATCATATCCATAAGGGCTGCTGGGGCATTCGTCAAATCGAATGGCATGATGAACGCCGTCTTCTGGATGTCTTCCTCCTTAATCTTCAGTTGGTGGTAGCCCGATCAAAGGCCAATCTTTGAAAACACCGACGAATCCTTAGTTGATCAAACAAGTCATCCCTTAGCAGTGGATACTTGTTCTTGATAGTTACTTTGTTCAACTCTCGATAGTCGATGCATAGTCTCATTGATCCATCTTTCTTTTTTAAAAATAGTACTAGTGCTCCTCATGGTGAATGGCTTGGTCGAATGAAACCTCACTCTAGGAGTTCCTATTATTAGTTGTGAGGCTCTTGAAACTCTGCTGGGGCCATACTATAAGGTGTCTTTGAGATGGAACTCGTTTCGGGCATTAGTTGGATCTTAAAGTTGATCTCCCTATCTGGCGGCAAACTCGGAAGGTCTTCTGGAAATACTTCAAGAAACTCTCCCACTATCGGTACTTCATCGATCTTCGTTTTCACTTCCTTCCTCTTGTCAACAAGGAACCCAGTGCACTATTGTGCTAGGATTCTCCCCGCCTCGAGTGCTGATAGGAACGTCTTGTTTTTCTTCCTCATCTCCCCCACGAAGACAAAGTATTTGTCGTCATATGGATTGAAGACAACCCGTCGTCGTCGATACTCGATTGATGCGTTATACTTGCTGAGAAAATCCATCCCTATGATCAGGTCATAATCAGTCATCACGAGTATTACCACATCGGTATACAACTCCTTATCTGTTATGTGGACTGACAGCGCCCGACATCGATGGGTAGACACCATCACCTCTCCGGAAGGTAATCTGGTGTGGAACCTGTGACTCAAACACTCTTGTGGACTGTCTAAGGTTCTAGCATATCTAGCAGACATGAAAGTATGCATGGCACTAGTATCAAATAAAATATAGGCAGGTCGAGAGTTGACAAGAATCTGACCTGATACCACGTTGCATGCGCCTGCAGCTTCCTCCCTGGTAATAGAAAAACCTCAAGCACTGGTGGCTGGAGAGGGTTCTAGGGCTTCAAGTCTCCCTTGCTAAATCATGGTATCCTCAAGTGTTGCCGGCATGTGGTGCAATGTAGCTGCAGGCCTGTACTGTTGGAGAGCCTACTGTGTCTGAGGGACGGCCCGTTGCGGGCACTCTTTCATCATATGGCCCTTATGGCTGTATAAGAAGCACGCAGTACTACCAAGACGGCACTGACCCAAGTCCGCCCTCCCGTACATGGCACAAGGTGGAGTCTTTAGTTATTTATTCGGTGGGGCTAAAGCCTTGGCGGCTTGGTTGACCCCGCTGCTACTATCCCGAGAACTGATGCTTTTTGTTACTTCTTGGGCGCCAGTTCTGTCCCTGATAGGGTCGACTATGTCCCTGCCCCGAAGGTTGTTCGTGGAAGGGGCGTGTTAGAGTAATAGTGGCTGCTTAAGAAGATCTGGCAAGATGGGACTCTCGTAGCAGCGCCGCACGAAAACATTTTTATGCGGTGTCAGGGGCTTTGTCCCCTCCATAGCATAGTACCGCTATCTCAGGGCGAACAGACTTGAGTAAGTGGCGAACCTTATCTTCCTCTGATGCTGCTGCATTCGGACATGAGCGGACCAATCTACGGAACTCCTGCATGAGTTCTGTCACCGTCATCAAACCTTGCTGGAGGTTCTCCAGCTTCCTCCAGTACTCATTTGTGAGGTTGGCGTTGAAGAATCTCTCGTTAAACTCTGCAGTGAACTCTGTCCACGTCATCGTCTCGATGTCATACTTCCCTTCCATAGTCTCCCACCAGATGCGGGCGTCTATGGTAAGACTGAAGGAAGCACAACGGACCTTCTCGTTGTCCGTCAAGTCAAGTCCCGCCATTAAACTCACGATGGTCTTCAACCATCCTTGCGCTACCAGGGCTCAGCTGCCCTATCAAAATTTATTGCTTTAACTCTCTTCCACTTAAGCAGTAGCGGCTCACGACGCACTACGGGTAGTTCAATGATAGGAGGAATAACTGCCGCATCCCCAAAGTTATTCTCGGCCTGTTGCTCTTGAGGCGGGGCTCGATCCTCTGGTCCTAGAGCGCTTGCTCTATTTATAGCTATCTGGGCGATAAGTCGAGATTGATCATCCAATTGTCTCTGGAGCTGACGGATGAATTCCAACATGTGGGCGTCCGGTGCCGCCGCTGGCTGAGGTTGTGGGACCAGTGGAACATTGTTAGCATATCCTTGGGGACCCTCTGGCTTTACGTGAGCCTCAATGTCCGGTAGATGGGCATACCGTTGGGCACGTCCTCTACCCCTGTCCCTACCGCGTCCATTTCCCCGACCTCGTCCTTGTCCTAATAGGGTCTCCATATCTTGACACTGCCTGTAAGTCAAGCTTATGCATAAGAAACTTCATATAACAATAACGTTAGGAATAACTCGCTTATCCTAAAACATAAAAACATCAAAGTCTCAGATGTTACTACTGCCTCTACTAGTTCATAACTTACTAAATGGTTAAAAGATACGCTTATTTGGAGGTTGCTTTGACGATGTGCGGTGGTAGCGTGGTGGAGTTTTGGGAAACCTGTCTCCGATACCATATCTGAAACGACCTATCTCTCTAAAGATAAATATTACAGTACTTGACTATATAAACGAAAAATATTTATATCACTTTATTAAATAGAAAACCTAGTATAAAATTTTTCTTTGGTTTCACAATTTTTCAAACATGGTTTTCTAATTGCTGGATCCAGACTTAACAAAATAACAACATTTTTCATTAATACCAAACACAAGATTTTTTAAGTTTTTCATAAAAATATCTAAAAATAAGATCGGCCCCCATAACCCATCAACACCACCTGCTATCCTCATCGCCGTCACAAGCCTCCACGTCAAGCATAGGACTTACCCCTCCAATCTGTACATGTGAGAAACTCAGAAGCGAAACACTTAGTAAGACACTTTATATTTCTCACAAAACTCATCCCAAGCAAAATCTGATAATCAATAACAATATCACTCATAACTCAATAAAATGTTGGTTTTCTCGAAAAATATAACTCAACAATATACTCGTCATATTTATCATTTTTAACTCATTCTCAAAATAACTCAAAACTCATCTCAACTCAAATGTATTCATTTTATCTTTTGGATCACGTGGCAATATACCAATGCGCGCAACCGAGTAGATGCACGAGAGCTAACCGTAACGTCAAACTTGGCAACTCACTCGTGGGGTAGCTAGTACCGACACTCTACGTGTCATCATCCAAAAAGAGACTCACTCCCGTATGAAAATAAGGGACTCACTTCTATTAGGACTCACTCCCATATACATGAAACTGTTATTCTCTTTAATCATTTAAGAAGAAAAGTAAATAAATCAACTAGCTATGACATGCATATTTTACTCAATAATCTCATATCAATCAACAATAATATGAAATCCTCTAATTCATGCTATTCTAACTGATAATATCATAAACATTTTCAGCAAGCACATGATTACAAAATATTACTATCGAGTCGCAATTCATATCTCAATTATCAATCATCACAATATTAATACTCATAAATAAGGTTATTCAATATCTAATCATGCTTGATTTTTCTCATTTTGAACTAACATGTGCAGGTGAGAGTGTACTTACCTCGATCTGTGCGCAAAGAAAAGTCGTCGAGGTTAGGTGACCTGTGCCGAGATAATCCCGCTATGCTCCCTGCGATTTTTAAAACCATAGACTCAAAATTTTATAACGACAATGCTGTTTAGAAAATTCTCAATTTATTCTACGAGATTCCGAAAATTATGAAACTTGTGGTGAATGGAAGAGGACAGAAAAATATATGTTTTTCACTATTATATAATATATTTTAAAAATATAAAGAGTGCTAAAATAGGCCTTAAATCAGGCAGATCAAAAACGTTTTTCGGAAAAACTGGCAGATTTTTTGTTTAACTTTGAAAATTCATAATTCACTCTAGAAATAAAATTTTTGAGTGATTCCAGTTGCTAAACAACTGTTGGTTAGTCTTTTTATGCATCTAAAAGTAGGTTTGACAAATTCCTTTCTAATTATTTTCAGTAATTAAAAATATACAAATAGATCGTTAAGAAAAATACCAACGTTCAGCAAATCTCAGCCAAACTTTTAAGCAAAAGCAAAAACTTCTGTAAATCATTTTCAACATTATAAAATCACAAAAATATGTTTATAATCCTCACAACAAGCAAAGCCCTCAATAAATTTGACCAAATCTATCAAGAACACAAATTTCCCAAATTTTTTGTACGTAAAATTCCTAACTGGATTTAACTCTAATCAAACTACAAATCAGGCTCATCAATCTTAAAAACATGTTTACTTAGACTCAAGAGAAGGTGTTTGACTACTTAGAGTCGTCGGAGTCTCGTCGGAGAAGGAAAGCTGAGAGAAAGTATATTATTTTTTTTAAGAAAAATATGAAATGAAAGAGGTTGGTGATTGTAACGTAAAATATTAAGAGTTTAAAAATATACTCTAGAGGCTTGAATTCTCGGGGGAAAAGGGATTTGGGCTGAAATTGGACCCAAAACTCGTTTTCGGGCCCAAACAAGCATTTAAAAATACTCTCTAGGTCATAACTTTTGACTCGGGACTTCGTCTTTAACGTTCTTTAGCTCGTTGGAAAGCTTATGAAAAAATTTATCCATAAAAGTCATATAAAACCACTTTTGACTCTTTAACTCAAAATCTTAATTATCGAGAACAACCGATTATTGTCGTACTGTCAGCTCTCAAAATACTCAAATCAAACAGTTAAGGTAATTATATGCTCATAAAAATAATATAATTATGCTATATAATAAAATAACTCATTCATAAATAAACTCATAAAATTGGTAAATTTGAATTACGAAGAAGCGGACGTTACATCAAATCTCAATATTCCGTTTTATTTCACTGTACCAAAGCTTTTTCATGATATAACCCATGTATTCTCATGAACTCTCAAGACTTTGAGCATTAGTTGTGGACCAAGATTAAAAAAAATCAGTAAAATAGAAAACAATAGGAAATTAAGAGACGACAGTAAAATAAAAAAACGACAATTAGTTAGTAAAAATAATAATTATTTATAAAGATGACAATTAAATTATTGTAACATAAAATACAATTAATTTCTAAATTTTATTGTTGGTTTAACATTATAAGTAATAATAACAACAAATATTTGTCAAATTAATTCTTATTAATAATATACATAAAAATTATAATGAACTAATAATCAAATATTCATGTTATTATAACGATTAGAATAATGTGAACTAAAATACAAGTGTTTTTCTCAGTCTCTAGCTCAATGTCGATGAACAAAAGTTGGATTAGGTTGAAAGATCGCTTGTCTGATGACACCACTTGGCCATCATGCACCAATCACCATGCCACCATAGATTACACGTCGGGACCAAGGCACACTGCACTGCCTGTAGCCGCTGAGAGAGACGCCGACAATATGGACATCGATAGCGAGTTCGAGATTGACTTAGCCGATTAGTTTTTTTTTTTCTACATATTATATATTATGTTCTATAGAACTTTTTATAGACACTTAATTAGTACCTTATCATGTATAATTAGTTTTTAACTAATCATGATATATATCAACGATAACTAATTAATGATATTTCTATATTTAAATTTGATTTTTTTAATAATTATTAGTAATGTTATTTTTTTTATAACTAGTAACCCTAAATTAATTAAAAAAAATTATTAATTTTTTTTTCTAATTTAATAATTAAAAATATCAGCGACCACAATATTTAAAAGAGTAGTGGTCGCTGATAATAAAGGGAGGCGACCAAATCTTTGATTGCCTGACCAAAATAACGGCGACCGCTAATTTTGGGTGAAGTGGAGAAATACCCAGAATTTATATAACAATAAAAATAAATACCCAAGCTTTTGAAGTAATTGAGTTTTTAGTCAATTCGTTAATTACTTGCATATGCTTTTGGTAACTAAGTTAATTACCACCACTTACCACTGTGTAAGTAATTAAATTATTTGGATAGCTAGATATATTTTTTAAAAGATTAGGTAATAATTTAAATTATGTGTTAAAAATTGAATATTCACTATAATTTTTTATTTATTACTAATTATTATCTGTGATTATATATTAACGATCACTTAAGTGATTGTCAATGTTATCGCTGATAATTATCGATAGGCTACAAATACAAACGTGAGGTATACTGACTAGGTGTGCAAACGTGGAATTTCGAGTATTCCCCGAAAGCTTTTTTAACTTTGCTGCCCAAGTGAAGAGCACTTATAGACAAACAGTGCACCTTGACAAGTCCATTCACTAGCCTTCAATATCAAATGTATGAAAATATAAGAAAAGTTTTTTTTTTTTTTTTTTTTGATATTTGCTGTCTAACACTAACCCCTTGTTTGGTTTGGCCATTTTGGCCATTCCATCCCATTTATTGGGATGGAAATGAGATGGAAAAAATGGTTTTAAAAATGGTTTGGAATAGTTTGAAAATGGTTTGTAAAAATGATGTAAGAATGGTTTGACTTTGCTAATTTCGAGGTGATATGAATGGTTGAGATTTAAAGATATTGTATAGGGATTTGGAAAGTTGAAAAAAATGGTTGAAAAAAAATGGAATGGAATGGAATAGTTTGAATGATTTGAAAAGTTGAAAAAAATGAAAAATGGGAATGGAATGGGATGGGAGAAATGGGTTATACAAACATATGGTAAGTCTAACACCTAGACAAGTAGACAGCTATAGACACCTAGAGAACTCCATAATTATCACTAGCCTTCAAAGAAGTAACAATATTGGAACAAGTGTGGCACATTCACCACTAAAAAGGGTTGGCTTTATTGCATTGTAAGACTGCACCCACTGCCGTGACCAAAAAAAATATGAGGAAAAGAAGATAAAACCGGGTAAACCCAACCCCGGTAATGGCCGGTCAATTTTTTTTTTTTTTTTTGGAAAAAACCGGCTAAAATCTGGGTAATCCCCTCAGAGTAAAAATCGTGTATTACTTGGATTTTATCCCCTTTTTTCCATCGGAGAAGGGACGGGTAATTTTTCCGTTTCTCGTATTTACACGGCTAAATTACTGACTATAACCACTGCATAGTCAATTAAGTTTACATAATTTTAAATAGGTAACATACATTGTTATTATTTGAAGGATAGTTTACGTTAGGGCGGAAGCGTGAATTAAAAATTTTTTTTATGCAATTCTAACCAATCATATTGAAAGAAAAATGCACTGTTATATTGCGAACAGAATATCATATCGAAACTTGAATATCGTATTCAAAACAGAATATCATATTAAAGTCGCAAATCAGCATAGACAATTAGGAATCATAATTTCATGCTCAACGAAAATACAACCAATCTGATTTTATTTATCACATAAACTAAAACATATTAGATAGAAAAAGAGATCGAATTATACCAAGCCGATTCCTTTGATTTTGACCCCACCAAAAAGTCCAAGCAATTCCAAACCCTTCTAAGCTCCTTGATTTAGAATTGGCTTATAGGAGTTGATCTTGATTGAAATCGACACCACGATCTTCCGAGTCGTTCTCCAAATCAACAGAGAAGAAAATGTGGGCTTTCCATTTTGATTCTCACAAGAACAAGACAAAGAATATTTTTCTCTTGCTCTTTGGGTGTTGGATGAATTTTCTCTCTGGAGAAAACTTCTTGAAGCTAGGGTTTTCACTCTCTGAAAAAATTTTACGTTAAACTTTTTTGAGATAGTTTTTATCTAAGGTTAGTAGGAGAGAGAACTGGGCTAAAATTTAGCCCACCTCACTCATAATCTGTGCCAACTAGATGAAGAAAAAGTCTCCAACCAACCCTAATATCTATAATTCAAAAATAAATAAATAAGATAATTATCCCATAATTATCTCTTATTAAAATATATATATTATTAGATTTAAATCTCATTTAAATTACACATAATTATCCAAGGGATAATTTTTCCCTTAAATGGCGTCTAACCCACTTGAAAAAGTTTGAGGATGACTTTTCCAACTCAGACAAAATTGTATGTACAATTATTTAACACTTAAATAATTTATGCAAATTAAAAACTCTTTTATTTTACTATAAAAATTCGCCCATATTGAATAATAGAGGAAAAATATTTTCCACCAAAATCTTAGTTTAAATTAATTCTCACAATTATTTATTTAACACTTAAATAAATAACTAGAATTAATTTATGTGTTAATTAATCAACATTAATTATATTTTAAACTTTCTTTATTAATTTTTATGGAGCCGGTCCGGGGAACTTGGACCCATTATTTCAAGCTTCAATAAATTTAGAAAATTGACTAAAACTCTTTAGTCAAAATTCCAATTTATTAATCCCGAGGTTGTTCCACTAAAACCCGAAATTGCACTCTCGAAATTATCGGAATAATTTACTCGATGAATAGTCCACTGATATAGTAATTACATGAGATTTGACCCTCCAGATTGGTTCACGTCCCGAGTGGGTGAAATTACCGTTATACCTATTGGGTCGTTTCTTGTTCCTTAAGTACCGTAGTTTTACTAGTGAACGATTCATTTACGATCCCAAATGCGCGCTCAATCATTCAGTTCCAGAAACGACACTTTAAGGGAACCAACATTAACTCCCGTTATGATTGGAAGTTGAATTCCATGTCTGTGAAATTCCCATACCCCAATAATCCCGTCCCGAGTTCTCAAAATGCAAGTATTCGTTTCCATTGCGATAATGGCACTTAACGAACAAATCAAAGAACCCATAACACAAGACCTAGGAGTCTGTGGCCACTAAGGATTGAGATCAATTCTCATATGACCATCTTTTGACTTTGTCACGAGTATAGTAACGGTTCTTAAACGATACTTCGTAACTAGTCGGTTCGAGTCGTATATAGTCTAATTATACAGAACACTCCTACTGAGTGTCACTACACTAAGGTGATGTTTGGTTGGAGGGAATAGACTGTAAAGGAAAGCCCATTCTTTTACATTAATCCATTTACAATGTTTGGTTAACAAAATTATACAAAAATGACTTTTACATTGTAATGTCCTTTCACCCATTTTAGTGTAATTTTAATTACATCACACCTACTAAGGAATCACGATTCCTTTCTAAATTACCCAAAAATTCCATCTCTCTCCCTATCTTCTTTCTTCTATCGTTTACTGTCCAAACCAAAAATTAAAGAAAAATCAACGCCCCCAACCTCTGCTCCTCTCTCCCGCCGGACTCCTCCCTCCGCCTCCACCACCTCCC
Source organism: Boehmeria nivea var. tenacissima (assembly GCA_018132145.1). Taxonomy (NCBI): domain Eukaryota; kingdom Viridiplantae; phylum Streptophyta; class Magnoliopsida; order Rosales; family Urticaceae; genus Boehmeria; species Boehmeria nivea. Next base: position 3,250,803 of record CM030886.1, read on the forward strand.
CTTCCGGAGCTCTGACAACGGCCTCCCTCCCGACGCCGAGAACACGGACTCCCTTCCTTACCCTCTCGTCATCCACCTCCTCCGCCCTCCTCCCCGTCTTCGTCGACCTCCTCCTCGACCTCTGCCTGCTCTGCGTTGTCGCCGACATCTTCTTCGGCTGGACCGCCGTCTTCTGCCGCGACCTCCGCCTCTTCCTCCACCTCTTATCCTTCGCAATCTGTGTTCTGGGCTCGACAAGAAGAGAAGCGCAGTTTGGGCTTGTTGCTGGGTATCCACGCTCGGACGGAGCAGAGCGAAGCATTGCGTGTCCGGCGTTCGGAAGGGCTGGTGAATGGGTCCATCTGGGCTCCTCATTTTTTCTCTCTGCTATACACATCTGTAAATTTTGAATCTTTGTTCTTTTTGGGTTTGGTAATTTGTTTATATTTATATATATTACAAACAGGTTTGGGCTTGCAATCACATTTGTTTCTTCTGCTGCTGACTTTGATGTTCTCAATAAAACTATATTTGTTTCATTTAAATTTTGTAGTCTCTGATTTGCTTCGGTGAATTATGGGTTTTTGGTTCCAACGTGATTGTTCTCTTCTCTTGACCAACAAAATAGTGTTATTCTATGATTTTGCAATGTATAATTTCTTCTGGATTGAAATGTTTGCTGGTTTGCTTTTCTTTTAGAATTAGGAATTATTGGATTGGAATGTTTTACTGGTTTACTTTTACCTAGAATTAGGAATGTTTACTGATTGTTCTCTTAGGCGAATTCTGACTTCTTTTAGCTTTTTTTATTATTATTTTGGTATAAACTAAGGATATTTCAGTAAAATACACTTTGATTACAAGTTATATAAAAAATACAACCAAACATTTGAATCGGTTTTATATTTCCCTCTAATTTTCATTCCATTACATTACAATTACGATTATGATTACGTTTACGATTCCTCCTGCCAACCAAACACTACCTAACAGTGTTCCACGTATGTGATTTCGGATCAAGCTATCCAATCTTCATCAATCACCGATCATTGATTTAAACGCGTTAACTAAATAAATTTGATATTTCATAAAATACTTATAAATATCAAAATTTAGTTTTATAATACATTTTGGATATTTAATGAATATTTATGTAAAATAAAATTCCAAACAAATTAAAAAAATGTCTACTTATTTTATTAATAAGCAAATGATAATATTACAAAATAGTATTACAAAAACGCACTTTCTAGGGCACCATTCCAAGATTATTATTATCATTGTTACTATTATTAGTCCATTCTTATTGATGGTCCTCGCAAATAAATTCTTTGACTTTCAATTAAATTTACTAAACACATAAACACTAAGAAAGTATCTAAATATAACAACCTAACCACCCTAGTTCGTTTTTGTGGCATTAAATATATTATTATGTTAGTTACACCTACACACATCACCCATACAATCCCAAGTTCGGCAATTTCCAATGCACTTCAACACTCATCCCCTTACAGTGAATTCCTTCACAAACCTCCAACTATCGTAATTATTACATTTTTCCTTTTCCCCGTTACTTGGCCTTCTTGTCCAAAATCTCACCGCCATATATATATCACTCACACATATCATATTCCAATATTGCATACAATTAAAACAGTAGTTGGTTTATATAGGTTACATATATATCTCCAAAGCTATGAAGATCCTTGAAGACATAAGCTATGAAGAAGATGCAGAACAAGAACACGAAGAAGACGACGACGACGACGAAGAAGAAGAAGAAGAAGAAGATATAAGCTATGAAGAGCTCAAAAAACGCATGTGGAAGGACAGAATTCTCAAGCAGAAACTTAAAAAAGATTGCGATCATCATGATGATCAAGATGATCAAGATCATGCTTCGTCGTCGATGAGTACTATTTCTAGAGAAGAGGCTTCTCGGCGAAAGAAGATGGTTAGGGCACAAGACGCCATACTAAAGATTATGGTGAACAACATCATGAAGGACTGCAAAGCAAGAGGCTTCGTCTACGGCATCATCCCGGAGAAAGGAAGGCCGGTGACGGGCTCTTCCGACAGCCTCCGCCTCTGGTGGCAGGAGAAAGTCTGCTTCGACCGCGCCGCCCCACTGAACCTCTCCTTATTAGCCCCTTCGTCGCTGCCGCCGCCGCCGTTGCCGATCATCAACATCAGCCCTAACTGTGACAACGTTGTCCTAATGGACATGCATCTCCTACAAGAGTTGCAAGACACAACGTTAGGGTCTATAATCTCGGCTTTGATGCAGCACTGTGTCCCTCCGCAGAGGAGGTTTCCTTTGGAGAGAGGGTTGGCCCCACCATGGTGGCCCACAGGTAGTGACGGAGCCACCTTAGGCATAGGGGCTCCAGCCCCAGGTCCAAGATCACTTATTATATTTTTTGGCCCATAATTTTAAATTTTAAATTTTTTTTTCTAATTTTTATTTTGTATAACTTTTCTAATTTCTTTTAAATTTTTATTATACTATCACTTTTATTAAAATGTAATACCATAAGAGGGAGTGCACGTCTGTCGAATCATGGCCGTCCGTGACCGTAGGAACCACGGCTACAGACGGCTACGATTCGACAGACGCGTTATTCGCATCTGTTGTTAGCATATCAGAATACCATAAACCACCCTTAACTTTAATTTCTGACTCCGTTTCTCGACAGAGAAGGAGGTGTGGTGTGGCGAGTATGGCCCACCGCCGTACAAGAAGCCTCATGACCTGAAGAAAGTTTGGAAGGTCAGCGTTTTGGCCGCGGTGATCAAGCACTTGTCGCCTGATTTTGACCGAATAAGGGGTTTGGTCAAACAGTCAAAGTCCTTGCAAGGCAAAATGACCGCTAAGGACACTGCCCTTTGGTCCAAGGTCGTCAATAACCAAGAGGATTTGGCACTTTTAGTTCCACAATATGTTGGCCTCTATAACAATATTGGAAATGATGATGAGAAAAGTAAGTCTAAAATTGATTCAATCACAATGGTGGAGATGATAGCAAATGAGGGAAGTGAGAAGAGTGAATTATATTCATTATCAGCTGATGATTTTGTTAACAGTTTGGGAGGTTATAATAAGAGCTGTTATTTGGAGGAGATAATAATTAGTAGTGAAGATTTCATTAGTCAAGCTCCTTTTGGTGAAGAATTTGAGGCCCACGTGATCAAAGACGTGGATTCAAGTCATATAATCCCATCATGGCTAGATGACGATCACAATCTCCAAGATGCAATTACTAAACTTTGGGATTTTGAAAGTTGAGTGATCAATTAGCAATATTTAATGCTCACAAGGTTAATTCTGATATTCTGATCTTGAGTTGCCTTTTCTTTCAAAGTGTTTTTGTTTTTTGTTTTTTTTTTTTTTTTTTGGGTTGGGCTTGTGGTGGTTATTTGCTCCTTTGTTGTATACATGGAGAATAATGTAGCATTATCCTTAAAAATTTACTTCTCTTTATGAATTGGGACAAAAATAGCTTCTGGTGGGATATCTATAAAATTTATTTAAATACAAAAAATTAAGGAAACTGGGAAATCTAAACCGACATTTACAATTGGTTGTTTGAATGTTTAGCTATATATATATATATATATATATATATATGTGTGTATGTATGTATGTATGTACATATCTTTGTGTAGGAACTTAGATTAAAAGGTGATCATGGATATATTTAAAAAGTGGTCTAGCCACAAAAACTGTGTCTCTGAGGTATGCAGTTATCAAAATCCGGAGCAGAATATCCTTTTCTGAATCTGTTGTAATTTTGAGTTGTTGATTTATTGGTCATTAATACTTGAACCTCAATTGAGAAGATTGAACACACTGGTCGGTGATCTGAGAACCTTGATTCTCCTCTTATATATGATAGTTGTTCAATGCCATTTCCACGCCATAAAATCCTATCACACCTGAAAACACACACAATTTGACACGGGTATATAACTAAAATATAATGGCCCATGATATGAAAAGAAAAACTTATTAGAAGAAAGTAATTACATTTTATTTGACTAATGCACTTGTTACTTAAATCAATAATTCAGTAAGTTGGCACATAGATTTTTGGTCAATTTTTTTTTTTGGACAAATTTCTGGCATTATAAAATTGTGTTCACATGATACACAAAGTTTTAAAGTTTTTATCTGTTCCAATTGGTATTGAGCATATGTATACTATATATATGGCCATACATGATACAACTATTTAACTTATAGATGGATAATTAATTTGACTATTCGAAAGTTTTTTCAGATTTTTCCCTTCTGGGGTTTTTCTGGAAAAGAATTTTAACGATACCCCATTTATTTGGGTAGACCCTATAAGATCGTTTATTTCGTTCATTTTTTGTTTTTCTTAGTTTTGGATTCTTCTTCCTCTTTTGAGGTTGTTTCTTTGAACTTTTGTAACTTTTTATTTTTATATTTATAAATTTACGGTCTCTTTAGTAGATTTTTCGGGGGAGGATCAACGTTGTTAGGAAACTTTCGATAAATCAAGCATGTGCTAACCTTGTTAGGATGCATTCCTAAATAGCCGTTTCATTAAAAAAAAAAAATTCGTAAGTTTTACGCGTACAAAATTTTTTGTTAGTTCAAGTATATGTATATTACCAGTTACAAAATGGTCCAAATTTAAAAAAATAAAAAAGTCAACACTAACATCCAAGTTATGCTACTACTCACATAATAGTAATTGATAATAATAGACTCAGTAGTAGAAAGCATATGCAAGTAATTAATAAATAGACTATTTATTTTTATTATTACGTACATTTTGGATATTTTCATACTTCATCATTTGATAAAAATCATAAAAAATTTAACTATTTTATATTATTTTCTTAAAAATCTTAAAGTTAATTGTTATTTTAAATAAGGCACCGAAAATAATAATAATTTGTTAGAATTTCCCTTAATTATACTAGTGCTAGAAGTATAAGCATGTGATAAAGAGAAGAAATTAATATATATACCAAGCAGGTGTTCGTCGTTTCTTCTTGGATTTGGCGGTTTCACCGGCATAAGCGTCGGAATTATGTGAATACTTGTAAGTTGGAGCAAAAAAAATATGTCCCTCTTTGAACCCATCGAAGACTCTCTTTTCCTCTCGCTCTATGTTCAACTGTATCATCGCTTACATAACAATTAGATAATCCGCAAATAAATAAAAAATAAAAAAAAATAAAAAAAATCCAATATTTTATTAGCTACCATGTGAAGATCACAGAGACAATTCTACACATATATCCAACGTAGACTTTAATGGTAAGTAAGCTAAGTATAGGCTGTATAGCACTGATTCGAATGCAAATTAGACAGTTTGGTGCTCCTTTTTATGACTAATATGTGCTCTACAATAATTTGTTAAAGATTGTCACAAGTCACAAGTGTATTATTATTATTATTTTTTGCAAGACACAAGTCACAAGTGTATATGTGTCATAACAAAGCAAATCTCTGCGTCCATGTATTAGCTAGGTATATCCAAGAGCCAGAAAAATCTTACGTGCTCTACGCATTTGTATGTGTGAACACATGATGAATTAATTGATATACAAATTTATGAATATTAAATAATAAAAAAACCTTAGGTTTATTGACATTTGGGTCGAATAACAAGTTCTTTTATTGTATGTAGACTTTGTACAAAATAATACAATTTCAGCTATTGTTCTACATAAATGACTTTTCTTTTTTCTTTTTTTAAAAAAATTTGGACTAACATGTAAATTACACTAATTGTTATAGCTTTGTTATGATTACTATATGAGAATTTTAAGAATTAAAAAATAATTTTTAAAAATAGCCATATAATTTCAAAATTTTAAGAAAATAACCATTTAGAAATTTATTATCATTGTAAGATATTTCTTACAACAAATTTTATGTGTAATTTTGTTATAGTAAAAAAATTTTTATCTGTGTAAAAAACTTCTTTTTTTTTTTAAATTGTGACTATTTTTTAAAACACACAATCTAAAATGATTATTTTTGTAATTGACCCTTGATTTATATATTATATATAGTTTTGTTTTTTGTATGAATTACATGTAATTACATATTAAGTCGCACATAGACTTTAATCCATATTTTATGACACATAGACTTTAATTAACGCAATTACCAAGATTTGAACATGTGACCTCAATTTTCATATTAGAGGACTTTGCCAACTCTCGAGGGTATTATTTATAGTTATTAGAAACATATAAAATTTCAAAAGAAAACACATGCACTTTTATTTAAGCTCTAGTAATAAAGAGACAAACCTGATCCTTCTCTAAAAGGGAATCCCAGTCATTGTCTTCCAATAAAACCCTTGCTTCTTCGTAGCTCAAAGCCACTCGATAATTCAAATCTCCAAACCAAATTACTCGGCTGCGAGAGATGTGAAAAACGACATTAACAAGCAATCACGATCTCATCAACCACGATCTCACACACATAAACCTTAATAAACTTATAATGAATTTATGTTTATGCATGTGTATTTCTATTTATTATGATGTCCATAGTTTCAGCTTTTTCTTGAAGTAATTGTATATATATTGTGTTAAATTGATAACATTTATTGGCAAATAAATGAAATATCAGCTGATTAATCCGTCATTTTATTCAGGAATATTCCATATTAATCACCATTTATATATATTTACAAAAAAAAAAAAAACATTTACTGAAAAGTAATATATAACAGGGTTCAAATTGGACCATTTAAATTAATAATTAATTTTAAGAGAAATTATAGTGAATATTTAATCTTTTAAAATTTAATTTTAATAAATACCCAATCTTTTAAAATATGTAATAAAATATCAAAGTGATTTAGTTTCTTACATAGTAATAGCTTGTGTTAATTAATTTAGTGACAAAAAATATGTGCAAATAAATAATGAACTGACTAATTATTCAATTACTTCAAAAAGCTTGAATATATATTTGTTTTTATTATTATATAAATTTTAGGTATTTTCCTACTTCGTCCAATAATTAGCTACAAACGCTTGACAACGAAAAGCATATTTAATCTGATGGCTAATATTTACATACTCGTGATCGATTATTCTTTCTGGTGCACGAGGATTTGGAGTTTTGCAAACGTTGGGGAATTGGGTGCTTTTGAGAATCTCAGCCACATCTTGATTCCTCTTGAGCTCATCGCCTTCCTTCTCTCCAGAAGCCAAGTGACTGCAAACGAAGCAGAAGCTTGTTTGGTGCAATGTCATGCTTATTGATATACATCCCTGCCATTATATATATATATATATATATTATCAATATTAGAGAAAATATTGATCAAACTCACAAACACACGAAATTCCCTACAAATTAGTATATATGCTCATCACACAACATCAATCTCGTCAAGTTATAACAGCCTTAATCAACTAATAATGAATTTATATTTATGCATGCGTACGTCTATTTATTATAATATCAACCTTTTCAGCTTTTTCTTGAAGTAATTGTCTATATATTATCTTAAATTGATAATAACTAGCTAGCTAGAGTGCTTTTTTTTTTTTTTTTTAAATAATTAACACGCTTTTTGTTTTGTCAATATGTGCCACAGAGACTGGTCAATAAAGCATATGTCACCGATACTTCTATTGTAAATTTCGTATACGTCAATTTTGACAAAACACTAAAATCTTCATCATAGTTTGGTCATGCATGTTCCTATGAGCTTAATACATAAAAACTAATTATTATTAGTTGAAACACTCGCTTAATTTGAACTTCATGACACTTAATTATACTGTAGGTGTTATTATTATTATTTTTTGTCTAAAACTTTGCCACTTTTGATTAAGTTTCTACCAACAATTATAATTAAAAGCAGGACTTCTTGATTTTAATTAATTATTGATCCGACACGTTAGGACTCAGATCTAAATTCTGAACAAATTAGAAATATATACCTTGTTTCCGAGGCAACCCATTATTCCTCTTCCAACGGAGGAGACTCTAAGATGGCCAACATAAGGGATCAACTCGCTTCGAGCCCAAACCGAAAGGAAAATCCCCACCATTTGCTTGCTCGCTACAAGGCGATAGCCCTCGCTTTTTCGAGGCAAGGACGGGTTGCGATCGGAGGAATTAGGTATCTCCGCGATCGCGAAGAATTCGTCCACGCAACTGCCGTATCTAGGGCTGATCAGGTCATCATAACCGGAATCCATCAGCTTTCTAAGCCTGCGAGGCCTGATTTCTTGCGACCCGAAATCTTCGGGGCAGTTGCACGACTTGAGGAGTCTGGTGTCGGCTCTCAAACTCCGGCTGAGGACTTTGAGAGACGGCTTTTGGAAGAAGTTGAGAGCAGTGCTTGCTGCTGTGGGCTTGGGATGATATTCCTTCAAGTTGTTGTTGTTGTTGAAGAGCTTTGAGCCAATTAGGTTACTTTGATTCCCTGAGTCTTCATAAATTGAGTCGTGCTTTGGTTTATTTAAAGCTTGGTTTATTAGGGCAAGCCATTTCACTGCAGGCTCGTTGTCTTCGATCACAAGAACGTTTCCTGCGCTTAGCGGAACTATTTCCTGAAACCTAAAGCAAAGGGAAAAAAAAAAGGAATCAAAACAAAACATAAGTAGATTTTTTGTTAGAAATTTTCGAAACTTTGACTAGAAGAATTTTTTAATGCAATTTCCCATCAACAGAAATGAATTCCAGGCCAGAAGTTTTAATCTCAATTTCCTGACCAAAAATATTTTAATTTACTCACTGTTAGTTTTTAATAATATAGTGTTTAGTAGTAACATTCAATGCATTTTTTTTTTTTGCTGTTTTGGCTAAAAATTGCGATAAGTAGTCTTGATTTTTTGGAATGAGTATACATATTTTAAAAATCTTTGACATTGATTTTATCAGCTTCTATATCCTACGTACAGCTTATATAATTATTTTATGTACCAATTTATATATATATATATATATATTAACATTCGTACATACCCTAGAACATATATGTCAGAAGAGCCCTCCACCTGTAAAAAATCTTCGAGGTTGAGGCCGTTATGTGGTGTCTTTCCTCCAACATTCCATGTTGCAACGAACACCCTGAAACACCCATATATTATATATAATTGAGTATATATTTATCACTATGTATTGTATTTTTTATATTGTATTGTACTGTGTTATGGTATATGCGTATAAGCTTATACAATTTTGTATGCCTACAAGTATTATATAAAACAATAAAAGTATGATCTTAAACATTTTGAGCAATAAAATAGTCTAATATGAAAGACTTCTTTTATACTAAAGAATATAATTTTATTTTATTAAATGTGTTTTTCGTGTTATATATAATGATCATGATTTTTCAACAAACGGCAATTTTGTAAAATAAACAATTCATACCTGAGTTCTTTGATTTCTGTCTCTGGCGCCATAGAATTACGTTCGAAGTTGGACAGGTTTAGGCTCTCAACATTATTACCCAAGCTTATGTGTCTATCTGAGAAGATACATAATCAAATATATATAATCAAAACATGGATATTTTATTTTCAAGTCTAAAAAGTCTATGTTGGTTTGACATTTTGATCAAATAATTAGGCATCAGAGTCATTGTGTATTTAGTTTCTTTCTTCAGTGAAAAGTATATATACACATTACATATATGTGTCACACACTGATCAGGACAAATTTTCTGTTAGGTAAGCTACCAAAAGCTAGAAGCCATAAGCTGGAGGAGACTTTTATTTATCTATAATCTTCTTTTTTACTACGTGGCATTAATTATACCTCTCAAACATATTAGATTTCAAGCTAACCCTTCAATATAATATTGTATATATCTATGTAACAAGATATTTTTGATAATGTTCGTGATGTTACAATTTGTGCTGTACATTTTGCGCAGTAATTAACTAGGAAAAGAAAATCAGATGTTTGGTGTTGGAGTAAAATATATATATATATATATATATATATATATATAATTCCACACTCAATACAATAAATTTTTGTTTATCACTTTATATTGCATAGACCCAAACTCTCTTACAAATATTTCACACAACTAGAAGTTTTTTCTCTCTCACTATTTTCCTTTCTCGGCAAAATCTCTATTATGTTTGGAAATTAGAAAAAAAAAAAAGAACAAAAGTGCAAAGAAAGAAATTATTAAGAAAGTAATCTAAAAATTTATACTAACGTTTCAAACTTGAAAAAGTGAAGAATAAAAGAGAGAGAAAATGGAGAAGAAGTTCTGTTTGAACCTGTCATAATTCTTGTTTTTCAACTTTTAATAATCATTCTTTAAATTCTTTGTTTATCTTCTCTTTTTTCCCCTTTATATGGCGATCGAGTCCGATCGACGCGCGACTTCACCGGCGATCTTGCAGTCTGCGACTTTGGCGACGCGGGGCTCCAAGACGATGTCGTTTGGGAAGCTTTAATCTCCAAAACGACTTTTCTTCTTCTACAGATTGCACAACAATTACAATGGTTGAGAATATAGGTTTTGGGGCTCATCAAAACGCCATTGTTAAAGCTCAACAAATGCCTTAGAGATGAGTTTGATAAACTATTTTGGGATAAAATAGATCATTGCCTCTTTCAGTTTATTGGAGAAGCTTGTTGCATCAATGGCGCTCTTGGTATGGATGATGATCGGAGCTCCTAGTTGGTATAAAGAGCGTAAAAGAAGCATCATAAAAATTTTTAACTTGAATTTTAACTTTCGTCTCCTATTTTTAGGTAAATTATAAATCGCTCGTCTCTTTATAAAACTTATTATATATATTTGTCCTTATATTTTCTTTCTGCCCCTATTTTTTGGTCGATATATATTTTTTTCTTTCCTCCTTAAAATCCGGGTTCCAAACGTAGTTTTTTTTTTCTTCTTCTTTGCCGATGCATTACAAACCATGGGAAGGGGGCTATTTATAGGAATAGACGAATATCAACCGTTCAATAAATGATGAAAATTTTTTGGCCACACATTCCTTTTCTTTGTTTTGCACCGTCCACCTCAATCTTTGAAAGACTCTAAATCATGGGCTTTTGCTCTTGAGACTAGTGATGAGTACTGAAGCAAAAACATATGTATATCTCAACAATTGGATCGTGGAACCCAATTCCTTGAAAAAATTACATATAAAAATGGGCGATTTTGAAGAATGCCCCGTGTTTGTTCACATAATAATATTTGCTCTCTTGAAGTGGCCTCTTTAATTTATATCATATTTTATCTAACACATAAAATTTTAAAGACAAAACTACCTTTAGAACTCAAGTCCTTCGTCCTTTCTTTCTAAAAAAGCTTCAAAACATTTATGTGCATCATTGCCGAAAAGGCTAGGGTTTTGACTCTTTCTGAGGAGTGAAACGGCGTCGCGGAGGGCGTCGAAGACCGAGTTGACGAGGCTGGCGAAGGATGAGAAGAATCGATGCCAAGTCGTTATCATCGGATTGTGACTCGGCAAAATCAGTGAACCGAGATCGAAAATCGTCAAATTTGGGTTTGATTAAAGTCGATTTTGCTCCAATTGTTTGGGCGCGCGAGAGCGATTTTGTCGTAGAGCGAGTTCAAGAGCTGATTCTACTCACCTATAGGGTCATTACCTGGAGATTTTTTCTTTTTCCTTATATTTACCCTTCTCTTTAATTTCCTTCATCTGATTGATTGAGATGTAAAGTTGGCTTTCATTGACTCTGCCATAGATATTAATTTCTTGCTTAAAATATTGTATTACACGTTCTACTTTTGTCTATCGACCCTTTAGTATGATTTGGGTTCTGAAAATTGTTAGGTGTAGTTTGAAATTGGTTGTTTATCTGATTATGGGATTGATATGGATTTATTTCACAAAAAAAGATGACTATCAGCTAGATTAAAGGTGTATTTTTTGAACTTGTTTATAGGGTAAAGGATTCAATATATGAATTATGATTGGCTAATTACTAGCGTTTACACAAATATCTCTATTACTGTACTAGTTAAAGCATAGACATATCTCTGAGTTGGTTAGACTAAAAATTTACATAAAGATAAGCTTAATGTGTTAATTTAATTTGTTATACCCATAGTAACTCAATGGGTTATCAAATGGTAACCTACTGAGTTACCAAATCAGAAAGTTAACCCCATATTTGGGCAAACCATTACACTCATTCTATTCTATTCCATACTATTCCAAACCATTCCATTCCATTCCATTTTTTTCAACCATTTTTTTTCAACTTTTCAAATCCCTATACAATATCTTTAAATCTCAACCATTTATATCACCTCGAAATTCGCAAAGTCAAACTATTCTGCTCATTTTTCTAACCATTTTGCAAACAATTTTCCAAACTATTTTCAAACTATTTTGACCATTCCAAAAAATAGAATGGAATGGGCAAAATAGTTTGCCCAAACATAAGCTAAAATTAGTAAGTTATCATCCAAAAATTCATTTGTATGCTAAACTTAATCACGAAAGAAAATAATTTAGTGAGTTACTAAATGATAATACCAAATAAAAAATACATATAACTAGCGAATTTTTAAAAAATTAAATGATAATTTAGTGGGTTATCAAATGGTGACTCGATGAGTTACCAAAATAGAAAGTTAAGTTACCCTCTAAAAACTCATTTGTTCTAAACTTGTACATGTATAATTATATATATATAGTAACTTCAAGAATAGGCTTTTTTTTTTTAATAGTCATGGTTACTTATCAAGATAACTCATTTTAATTTATTTGCCAACATAGATTCCAAGTTCAACGTGTTTGTGAATCAAAAGGGACGATGACACGAGAAGAACTTCAACATAGAGTTTGAGTAATTGAAATTACTCAATGGGTTACCATCTATTAACTCAGTGTGTTATGGTAACTCAGTATATTACCAACTAGTAACTCGATGGGTTAATTTATGATAACTTAGTAAGTTATCAAAATTATTTCTCACTAACTACTATGGATCATGAAGTAACCCACGAAGTAACTCAGTAGGTTACCATTAAGTAAATTAGTAGGTTATGTAATGTGGGTTACCAAAGTAACCCAGCAGATTATGATCAAGAAACTCGATGTGCTAAAAAATGATAACTCCGTAAGTTACTTAATGTAAGTAACTGGCTAGGTTACTATCCAACTCTTGGTAGACAATTTTGGTGGTAAAACAAAGATAACAACTTCTTGATTTTGATAAGTATATTGAAAAACAAAAAAATAAACAACCTGAAGAATCTTCACAAGCAATACTACTAACTTAGTGGGTCACTTCATGATCCAATAGTAAATAACAAGTAAATTAACAATTCTTTAACCAAATTAAATGTCATATCAAACTTCTTAACCAAATAACCTAGTTGATTATCAAAATTATCAAATGACAACTCAGTAGGTTACCAAATGATAGCTTAATGAGTTACCAAATAGTAACTCAGCGGGTTACCAATACTTATAGTTAATAAAACTGTATAAGCATAAAAGGAATTACTATATTCATTTAAGCATAAAAAGAATTGCTATATTCATTTCAATTGTCATAAAAACAATATTTATGGAAATAATTTGGAAGAAGTCAGACAAAACAAATAATCTATTGGATTATCAAATTATAACTTAGTAGGTTACCAAATAGTAACTTAGTTGGTTACCAAATCAGATTGTTAATAAAACCATACAAGCATAAAAGAAATTGTTTATATTCATTTCAATTGTCATAAAACAATATGCTTATGAATAATCTACAACAAAATTAACAAAGCATATAAACCAAATAATTTATCAAATGGTAACTCGGTCATGGGTTACCAAATGATAACTTGGTGACTAAAACAAAGTGTTATTATTATTATTATTATTATTTTTTGCTGAATAAACAAAGTGTTACTTAACTATCTAATTTCAATCTTCCGATGTCTAACAAAAAAAAGCATTCTTGAAGGTCAATATATGTTTTTAAGAAGCGTCATAAAGCAAACCTAATAATACAAAGATAAATGTACAATTAACAAAAAAATAAGTCTTCTTTTTGTTTAAAATGGATACTTGTGCAAAGATTTTCCTTCTTTTTAACGGCGTATAGAAGAAAGCAGAAGAACTCGACAGTGCTAAACATGTATAGCTCTTGCCGAACAAAGCTAGAAATCTAGCATGATCACCAATTTATACCTATAAAAAAAAAAAAGAAACACAAATCAATAATGCTTTAAAGTTCTTAGTCAAGAGACCTAGTTATTTACAATAAAGGTAAGCCTTTGTCGCCAATAATATATGTATACTAGTGCAGTGCAAATGGTTTTGATATTCAAGACTATTTCATTTCTCAGGTACAGTTTAAAATTCGAAAAAATATAAAGCAAAGGAAAATTTTTGAGCTAATCATAATTTGCACAAAATCAATCAAACCACTGATACACGATGTGTATGAAAAATAATTATGAAAAAAATATAACACAGAAAGAATTGGTATATTATCGAATCAATCCAAGAACATGAGAATTCTTACAGCAACGCCCAAATCCTCATCTCAAAAATCCTTACAAAAAAAAAAAATCAAAGAATCTTCTAGTACTGTCTCTAGATATTCACCTGATTTTTTGCTTTCTCTGATCTTCGATCCTCAAAAGTCCACACTCAGTACCGTACTCGAAGCAGTTGTGACCATCGAACTCTGGCGTCCAGCCGACGATCTATCGATCCTTCCTCTCGGTGGTGCGGTTCTCCCATGGCTTTTCCGTCGCCTTTTCCACAAATTCAATAAGAGCTCTCTATAGTCTCTCTGATCGGCGAAGAAAGACAAGTGATGAGAACGTGATGGTCGTACGGACACGATGTCTACATTGGTAAGTTGTGGCGGAGATGGTCGAGTCAGCGAGACAAGGAGAAATCGGAGAGAGTGAGCGTATAGTGAAAATATCAGGGACAAAATAGTTAGGGTTTCTAATTCACACTTAACAGGAGGGGCAGATTCGTCTTTTCAATAAATAAAAATTGGGCTTATATTTTTGGAGTATAAATTAATAAGTGGCATTCAAAATGGCTTTGTTTTGCAATTCCCTCTGTAAAAATTAGGGGGAATGGCAAACCATGGTCATTTGGAACGTGCGCTTTTTTTTTTTCACACTATATTTGTAGTGTAAAATTTTGGGCATAAATTAAAAGTACAACTCACATGGGCATAGATTATCATTGTGATAAAAGAAAAACAACCCTCAAAATTCTCCTAAAAATTCTCCTAAAAATTACTTCTCTTAAAATATTATACGCATAAGAAGAGATTTGGAGAATATAACAAATATAAGAGTTTATTTGTATAACAAATATAAGGAGTTGATGATGTATTATCTACCATTATGAGTGAAAAAAAAATTAAATACGTTTCTTTTAACAAATTAAGCATTTAGATATCATATTTTAACCAAAAAAAAACTTTGGTGTCATGGATTCATTTTAACAAAAAAAAGTTTAAAGAACGTTGTATGATTTTTAAATACTAAACTACTCTTATGAATGAAAAAAAATTAAATACGCTTCTTTTAAGAAATTAAGCATTTAGATATCATATTTTAACAGGAAAAAAAAACTTTTGTGCCGTTGATGTTGAATTATTATATAATATTAAACTTGTTTTAGTTTTTGAAAAAAAAAAAGAAAAAAACAAAATAAGAGCCACCGAAGTGGCTTATTAGTCAAGTATTTATTTATTTATTTTTTTGGTAACCACATTGTGGTTACTTGGAGAGCAACCAAGTAGGAAGCTTCTTAGGAAGTTTCAACGACTTCTTGGTGATCAAGCCTTAGTTCACTATAAATAGATGCAATAGGTTGCATCTCATAGCACACCTATCCGATAGAAAAAAAAAAAGTGTGAAAGAGTTAAAAGAAGCAAAGCTTCTTACTATGTGGTGAGTGTAGAATAGAAGCAAAGCTTCTAAAGAGAAAGTGAGAGAAATTAGAGTTGTAATAGTAGTGTTGGCATTTGTAATATTTGAGTGAGAAATAAAGTAGTATCAGAGAGAGGTTATTGAGTCTCTTGAATTTTTGAGTATGCTCTGTGATTGTGGTTTTGATTGATCTTTCACATCAGGGAAAAAAATTTATTTAGATCTATAAACTCAATGAGTTAGAGATTTAAGTCCCCATAAGGTTTTTGGGCGTGCCAAATTCATTTGTGCAGTCAGAATTTTCAATTCTCACTAAAGTCATGAAAAACGGTGGTGTGGCATCGTTTCAAGTTCCAACACTCAACAACAACAATTTTGACAATAAGGGTATCAAAATAAAGGCACTCCTTGGAACACACAATGTTTGGAAGGTCGTAGAAAAAGGCTATGACGAGGTAAAAGACGAGTCGACAATATCTTCAATATGAAAGGATAATTTAAAAGAGTCAAGAAAGAAAGACAAAAAGGCTCTTTTCCTCATCTATCAAGCACTAGACGATTACGGTTTTGAGAAAATCTCAAATACAGCATCTGCTAAGGAAGCATGGGAGAAGCTTCAGACCTCGTACATGGGAGAGGAGAAAGTGAAGTAGGTGCGCCTTCAAACTCTAAGAGGCGAGTTTGAGTCACTCAACATGAAAGAAAATGAGCTAGTGTCGAACTACTGCTCTAGAGTTCTAGTAGTTACCAATCAGCTGAAAAAGAATGGTGAGAAACTAGAAGAAGTCAGAATAATTAAGAAGATACTCTGCTCGCTCGACTCAAAATTTGAGACAATCGTTAAAAAATTGAACAAACAAAAGTTTTGAAGGAGATGACTATTGAACAACTGATGGGGTCATTACAAGTATACGAAGAAAAGAAGAAGAGAAAGCAGAACACCACGGATCAATAACTTCTGAGGACAGAAGTCAAAGACAAGATAGACAGTCAAGGCAACAATAGAAGCCAATTTAGTCGTGGAAGAAGGCATGATCGAGGAAGAGGCTGCGGCGGAGGATGAGGAAGAGGTCACGATGGTGGACGAGGTTGGAGTTCTAACAACAACTTCAACAACAATCAAGAAAGAGCTGAAAGCTCAGCACGAGGCCGAGGAAGAGGCAATTACAACTCGAGATATGATAAATCTCAAATTGAATGTTACAATTCTCATAAGTTTGGTCACTATTCTAAAGAATGCAGAGCTCCCAATAATAAAGTTGAAGAGAAGACCAATTATAACGAGCAAAGACTAAGGAACGTGGAACTTTGCTGCTAGCTCGAAACGCTGATGATGGAAGCCAAGAAAACACTTGGTACCTTGACACAGGTGCAAGTAATCATATGTGCGGAAAAATAAGTATGTTTGTCGAGCTCAATGAATCAGTGAGTGGAAATATCTCGTTCGGAGATGATTCAAAGATTCCAATAACGGGAAAGGGCAGCATACTTATTCGCCTAAGAGATAGAAGACATCAATTTATTTCCAATGTCTACTATGTGCCTAACATGAAGAACAACATTTTGAGCTTCAGACAACTCTTAGAGAAAGATTATGATATTCACATGAAAGATTGTAGGCTTTCTATCAGAAATGCCAATAGCAACTTCATCACAAAAGTGCCAATGTCGAAGAATAAAATGTTTCTGATCAATATTCAAAATGATGTGCCAAAATGTCTCAAGACGTGTTACAAGGATTCTTCTTGGCTCTGCATTTACGTTTAGGTCATATTAATTTCAGAATGAAGTTTGGAGCTGCTCTTAAAAAAGAATATGGTGAATGGCTTGCCCTACATTAACTACCCCGATCAACTTTGTGAAGGTTGTCTTCTTGGAAAGCAATTCAAGAAAAGTTTTCAACAAGAATCTCACTCGAGCTCAAAAGCCACTCGAACTAAACTATACTGATGTTTGTGGACCAATCAAGCTAAGCACTTTTGGAGGTAGCAATTATTTCGTACTCTTCATTGATGATTTTTAAAGAAAGACTTGGGTTTATTTTTTGAAGCAAAAATCAGAAGCTTTCAGTACCTTTAAGAAATTCAAAGCAGCTGTCGAGAAAGAAAGTGGCTATGAGATCAAAGCCATGAGATCTGACTGAGGAGGAAGTGAATTTTAAACATTTTGTGAAGCCAACGGTATTCGAGGACCTTTGAGTGTTCCAAGATCTCCTCAACAAAATGGAGTCGCAAAGAGGAAGAACAGAACTGTTATTGACATGGCACAAAGCATGCTTAAGAACAAGAGAATACCAAAAGAGTTTTGGGTCGAAGCTGTGGCAACTGCCGTCTACTTGTCCAACCGAGCATCGACAAGAAGTGTTTGGTACAAAACTCCGCAAGAAGCTTAGAATGAAAGAAAGCCATGTATCTCCCATTTAAGAGTTTTTTGTAGCATTGCTTATGTTCATGTACCAGATGAAAGAAGAAGCAAGCTATATTATAAAAGCGAGAAACTCATTTTTATTGGCTATGACATGAATTCCAAAGGCTACAAGCTGTATAATCTAAGTAATGAAAAGATGATCATCAGCCGTGATATAGAGTTTGATGAAAAAGCTGCATGATATTTTGATTCGCAAAAAATAATTTCAACTTCTTCCCTGGTTTTGAGGAAGAAGAATAAGCAGTTGTAGAGCAACCAACAGAAAAGCCGACTATACCAATTGCTTCACCGACGCCAATCGAAGACCGAAACTCACCACCATCTTTCCTAAAAGAAAGAAATGAAGAACGTGTGAAGAGTCTCCAAGATCTGTATGAAGTCACCGAAAGGCTTGATAATCTAACTCTTTTTTGCCTTTTTGCCGATTGTGAACCGGTGAACTTCCAAGAAGCTGCGGAAGAAGAAAAATAGAGAACCGCAATTGATGAAGAAATTGCGGCAATAAAAAAGAACGACACATAGGAACTCGCTTCAATTTCAAAAGTACACAAAGCCATAGGCATAAAATGGGCATACAAGGTGAAGAAAAATACTAAAGGAGAGATCAAGAAGTACAAGGCAAGACTAGTGGCAAAAGGCTACAGTCAGAAAGCATGGATCGATTGCTCGATTAGATACAATAAGGCTAATCATTTATTTAGCTGCTCAGAATAAGTGGAAGATTCTTCAGATTGATGTGAAGTCTTCCTTTCTAAATAGAGTTCTTAAAGAAGAAGTTTACATTGAGAAACCAATCGGTTAGGTGGTGAAGGGACAAGAAGACAAAGTCTTTAAGCTGAAGAAGGCTCTTTACAGGTTGAAAGAAGCACCACGAGCGTGGAATAGCCGGATTGACAAGCACCTTGAAGAAAATGGTTACAGAAAATGTCCCTACGAGCACGCTCTCTACATTAAGATCAAAGATGGAGATGTCATGATCATTTGTTTGTATGTTGATGATCTGATCTTCACAGGAAACAATCCAAGCATGTTAAAAGAATTAAAGAATACGTTGACAAGAGAATTTGAGATGACTAAAATTGGGCTCATGGCGTATTATCTCGGCATCGAAGTCAAGCAGAAAGAGGAAAACATCAGTATCTCACAAGAAAGCTATGCGAATGAGACACTGAAGAATTCAAAATGGATTATTGCAAGCTAATAAGTACGTCGATTGAGTACGGAATTAAACTTTCCATAGACGATGAAGCAAAAAAATTAGATTCGACACTCTTCAAGAGTCTCAGTGGAAGTCTGCGATATTTGATGTGTATAAGGCCTGGTCATATTCTCTATCCAACTGGACTTGTAAGTCGTTACATGGAAACTCTGACGACTACTCATTTCAAGTCCGCTAAGAGAATTCTTAAATATCTCAAAGGTAGAATTGACTTTGACCTGTTCTATTCAATTTCTGCTGATTACAAGCTTGTTGGTTACATCGACAGTGGCTGGGTTGGAAACATTGGCGATAGAAAAAGTACAATTAGTTTTGTGTTTTTCATAGGAGACACCGCATTCACTTGGTTATCAAAGAAGCAGCCAATTATAACTCACACAACACATGAAGCTGACTACGTTGCTGGAACTGCATGTACCTGTCATACAATTTGGCTAAGGAACTTGTTGAAAGAATTAAGCATGTCTCAGATTGATCTAACGGAAATCTGTGTTGACAAAAAGTCAGCAATTGTTTTATCAAAGAATCCAGTCTTTTATGATCAAAGCCATATCGACACTAGTTACTATTTCATAAGAGAGTGCATCACAAGTAAGCAAGGGCAATTGAAGTATGTGGAGACTCAAGACTAAATTGCCGACATCTTTACAAAGTCATTGAAGCCAGAAGACTTTGCTAGATTAAGACAGTCACTTGATATTATAAAACAAGTTTAAGGGGGAGGGGGGTGAATTATAATATAATATTAAACTTGTTTTAGTTTTTGAAAAAAAAAAAAATGAAGAGCCCCCGAAGTGGTTTATTAGTCAAGGATTATTTATTATTTATTTATTTTTGTTGTTGTTGATGTTGTTGTTGTTGTTATTGTTGTTGTTGTCGTTGTTGTTGTTGCTGCTGCTTGGTAACCACGTTGTGGTTACTTGGAGAGCAACCAAGTAGGAAACTTCTTAGGAAGTTTCAATGACTTCTTGGTGATCAAGCCTTCGTTCACTATAAATAGATGCAATAGGTTGCATCTCATAGCACACCCATCCGAAAGAAAAAAAAAAGAGTTAAAGAGTTAAAAAAAAAAAAAAGAAAAGCAAAGCTTCTTAGTGTGTGGGGAGTGTAGAATAGAAACAAAGCTTCTAAAGATAAAGTGAGGGAAACTAGAGTTGTAATAGTAGTGTTGACTTTTGTAATATTTCAGTAAGAAATAAAATTGTCTATTTTCTAGTAACCCATATTTTACTTCAACAGTTGATTCTTTTTTATATATATTTAAACTGATAAAAATGTGGGCAACAGTTTTATATACATATATTTTAGGGTTTTTTTTTACAATATAATTTAAGTTCTATAATAAAAAAGATATTATCCATAACATAATTTATATTCTAGAATATAATTGTATTGATTTGAATAATGTCAATATAATTGCAATCTCTATTATTGTTATTACTTATACCGCTTTGTCTCTCAATTGCTTCAAAAGTTTTTTATGATGTGCGATATTTCTATGCCATCATAAATCAAGTTAATTTGGGTTGACAATAATCATATAAGCCACAAATAGGGATTTACCAGACCTTAACATTCTAAAAATAAGCCTTGAAAAAATCCTCTTCAAAAGTTGGCCCTTACGCTCTTTTTGTCTCTTAATTTTCTCCTATTTTTCTTATCTTTCTCTTTTGTCTTTCACTTCTTCTCACTCTAGAACTTTTTTCTGTACTTAGAATAGCAATTAAGAAGTAAATTTAGTCATAATTCTCATATTGTGGTAGGGCAATATGGGTTGTAAAGGAATGTTAATGATTCCCATAATTTATTTCCTAAATAGAAAAAACAAACCTCTTACCAAGGTCCGATTAGTTTCCTTTTTTTTTGGTGAATAGCTCATTTGGTCCCTGAACTTTGACTCGGGTGACAGTTTGATCCTTACTCTTTTTTTATTAGCAATAGTAGTACCCGAACTTTTTAAATGTTGCTCCGCCGTTAAAATTAAAAAATCCCGTTTAAATCCAAACAGCTTTACCACGTGACTTGCACGTGTAATAGTCTCCAATTAGAAAAACGAAAATAGCCTTGTATAATTAGGGTTTGGTTTACTTTTGGTCAAAGCTCAACTAAGAAAAGAAAGGGGAAAAAAAAAAGTGCTGTGGCGAACGAACGAGAGCTTGGGACTAGGGGGCTTCTCTGATTTTCGATGATCAAAGTGGATTTGCACAGCAAAGATGTCCATTTTCCGTGAACGAGGGTCTAGGCCACCCATAGACCGTGAGTTTTCCTTGAACTATAGGGTTGGATAACTTTGTCTGAATGTTTGAGCTTTTCTGAAAATTTGTTCTTGATTTTGTTTGTGGTTTCGGAAATTTCTTTTTGATTTTGTTTGTGGTTTCGCAATTTCTTCTTGATATGGTTTATAGTTTCGTGAATTTTTGGTTTGTGGTTATTGTTGTTGAACTTTATCCTTTTTTTTTTTGTGTTTCTTAAAGTTTTTTTTTTTTTTTTTTTTTTTTTTTTTTTTTTTTTTTTGCGTTCGTGAAAGTTGGGGTTTGTGGCATAAAGGAACCTTTTTTTTCTTTTGGTAAATGTAGATTTTTTGGTGTGTTATTTATTGGCTCCTTTTTTTTGTTATTGGTCTTGAACTTTGTCATGATTTTTTTTCCCTGTTCGTGAATGTGGTTTGTGGCATATTTGTTCCTTTTTTGCTTCTATTGGTATTGTTCCTACTATTGCTCATTTTGTTTCTATTGATAAATATAGGTATTTGTTCTTTTTTTGTTGGTATATGTTTTACACGCAGCAAGCAAGTTAGAGTTTTGGTTTTTTTTTCTTTTTCTTTTATTTATTTATTTTAATTTGTCACTAGAATATTCTTAGTTTCTTAATGGCTTGTTACTGTCAGCCTTTTCATATTCCATTTGTTGATAATGTTGTCTCCTCTTAATTCGACAAATGTTTATGATTTTTTTCAGCTGATAATGATGATAATGTGTTCACTCTTAAAATCCATCATGGTGGAGCACTTGCAGAAACTGATGGTATTGTGAGTTATGTTAAGGGTGAAGTAGGCTTTGTGGATTGGGTTAGTAGGGATTATTTATCACTGCTTGACTTAGACGATGTTGCTGAGAAGTTAGGCTACAGCTTGCCTATGAATTATTATTTCAAGAAACAGGGTGAGCATAATATGGATTCATATGTATAAATCAAGAATGACCAAGAACTACTGAGTAGTTTGGGGATTGGTAAAGTTAGTAATGTGTATTTTTGTGTGCCTATACATCACGTGGCAGTGGACGTTAGTGGTGATAAATACACATTTGAGGACTGCGAAGTTCCATTTGAAGCTTTCCCTACTCCTACTGAGAATGAAGTTTGACAGGAAGAGGATAATGTAGAAGACAAGGATGAGATTACGGACTTAGAATTTGAGGAAAGCGACAACGAAGAGGTGTACGTGCCAAGGGCAGACAATGACCCTACCAAGAATTGGAAAGAGTTTGACGACATTGGAGAAAGAGAGCATGTGCCCTCTGGTACTGAAGGTAGTAATGAGTTAAGCAGCGGGAGTTCTGAAGATGAGGACAGCGAGACAGTTGGGCGAACAAGAGGAATGAGTCACCGAGAGTTTGATCCGAAGGTTGATATGGCAGATCCACAGTTCCAGGTTGGATTGGTGTTTCTAGATGCAAACTCACTGAAAAAGGCCATAAAGGAGCATGGCATTAGAACCCATAGACCAGTAAAGCTTATGAAGAACAATAAAGTGAGGATTAGAGCTCAATGTGACGATAATTGTCCTTGGACGTTATTTGCTTCTGTTGTATCGGGCACAAAAGAAGGCATTGCATCATTTATGGTAAAGACTTTGAACCTAGAGCACACATGTGATACAAAATTCAACAGTAGGCAGGTTTCTTCAAAGTGGTTGTGTGATAGATATTTGAGTCAATAGCGAGCTAATCCTAAATGGAGCTTTGCTGGCTTCAGACAACAAGTAGCGGATGATCTCCAGCTTGATGTTACAAGATGGCACTACTATAGAGCAAAGAAATGGGCCGACAAAAAGATTGAGGGAGCAGTAAAGGATCAATATGCTAAATTGTGGGACTATTGTGAGGAGTTGAGGACTTAAAATCCTGGGTCAACGGTGAAAATGATGTGTGAAACAGACGGTGATGGCCAAGATGCACAAAATTCCAAGTTTAAGTGACTCTACATTTGTATGGCAGCTTGCAAGAAAGGGTATATCGCTGGTTGTAGGCCAGTAATCGGCCTTGACGGCTGTTTCGTGAAGGGGCCACATAGAGGATAGCTTCTAGTTGCTGTTGGAATTGACTCGGATAATGCCATTTACCCAATAGCCTTTGCTGTGGTTGAATCAGAGTGCTACGATACTTGGGATTGGTTTTTAAGCTTCCTCACAGATGACCTTAACATGAACAACTCCAATAATATCACATGGATGTCTGATCGTCAAAAAGGATTAATCGAAGCAGTTAAGAAACACTTTGGAGATGCAACTCATCACTTTTGCGTTCGACATTTGTACAATTACTTCAAAGTCACACACAAAGGGTTATTGTTGAAACAACTTGTGTGGAGTATCGCAAGGTCAACTACACAACAAAGGTCTTGCTTATATAATGACATTACTTATATGTACATATATACACTGCTTATATATACACTTAACAACTTTTCATGGTTATTATTAGGTTCAAAGAAGAGATGGAAAAATTGAAGGGACATAGTATGGAAGTTTGGGAATGGATGTCAAAGATTGATCCAAAGCCATGGTCTCGAGCATATTTCAGCGAGTATCCACGTTGTGACATACTCCTCAACAACTTGTGTGAGTCATTCAATGGAGCAATTGTTGATGCTCGTGACAAACCAATCATTACACTTATGGAAATGGTTAGGTGTTATATAATGAAAAGGTTAGAAGCTAAATTGGCATCGGCTAGTAAGTGGAAGAACCCAGTAGGCCTAAGGGTATGGAAGCTGCTTGAGAATAATAAGAAAACCTCACGATACTGTCAGGCTATATATGCTGGTGATCTTGCATTTCAAGTTAAAACCTTTGATGGATCTCAATATGTGGTCGACCTAAGAAGAAAGAAATGTGCGTGCAACCGTTGGGCACTCTGTGGTGTGCCTTGTTGCCATGCCATAGCTTGTATTCTGCAAAGGGGACTCAATGTCTATGATTTTGTTCATGAAAGCCTCACAAAGACGACATATGAAAGAATATATTCTCACACTATTAGGCCCATCAATGGACCAGCATTGTGGCCTAAGACTGGTCATAAACCTGTGAATGTTCCTACATTCAAGAAACAACGAGGCCGTCCTAAAAAGTTGAGACGCAAAGAACCAGAGTAGTATATGGCTGCTGGAACCAGCACAACAAAGCTGAAAAGAAGCTATATGAAGATGAGGTAATCGTGTTATCTCTAGCCTTCTCTTTACATGTTCATAAATAATTAATATTTTTAATGCAGTGCCAATTTGCTGCTTGTAGTTGTAAGAAATGTGGTGCAAGGGGTCATATTGCAAAAACTTGTGGAAGAGGTGATGGCAATCAGGATGCTTCCAACAACCAATCAGTTTAAGAGATGCAAGTCTTTTTATCATATTACTACTATATATATATATATATATATATATATATATATATATATTGGTGATACTCTTATGTCTAAGAGATACTATTTTTTGGGTTGTGCATAAAAAGATCAATGCATGGCAGGTTCTTCTCTTTTTGGTGACTACACATAAAGATGTAAATGGCTTATATGTATATTTTGGTAATACTCTTATGTCTAAGAGATACTATTTTTTGGGTTGTACATAAAAAGATCAAGGCAGGGCAGGTTCTTCTCTTTTTGGTGACTACACATAAAGATGTAAATGGCTTATATGTATATTTTGGTTATACTATATTTTGGTGATACTCTTATGTTAAGAGATACACTTATAATGTCAAAGGCAGTGCAATTATATTAAAGGCACTGCACATGGGATGTAAATGGCTTATAATACTACTACTTTTTATTGTCATCTATATGCTTTTTATTGCCATAGCAGAATATGAATGAAAGTAACAAAAATTTTTTTTTTTTTGCCATGTATATTTTGAGTGTTAAGCAAACAAATCTATTGATAAGGAAAAAACAGAATTACAACTTAAAAGTAATCCATTGATAACCAAAAACAGAATTACAATTTCAAGAAATCCATTACATACATCTCCATTTAATTCATAAAGAAATAACAACATTCCTAAAAAAAAGTCATAGTTAGCATTCATTACAAATTAACCACCATATTAACAGCCTATTATAAAAACGCAGTTACAACTAAAACCCAAAACCCAGTTACAACATATAGCATCCTAATACACAGATTATAACAACCTTAATCATTTTTTTGCCCAAAAACTATTGCACAGGCAACACATATAGCAATCATCCACCATATCTTCCAATTCTTCTTCTCTTTTGGTTCATGACTAGGCTTCTCATTCACATCTCTCGTTCTTAGCTCCATCTCTTCAATTTGGAGTTCCAACTCTCTTATCTGCCTCAACAAACCCGGTATCACAACTTTAGATCTTGAACACATAGGAGGATCAATCCAACAGAAATAGTTGCAACCCCCTACATTAGTTGGCTGCCAAATGAAAAATAAAAAATCAACAAAGTTTTTTTTTTTTTTTCGCAGATTGTTAAACCCAAAAATTCATACCTCATAATCTTCACAACCATAAAATCTCCTACCAGGATTGTAGTCCGTCCATGAGGTTTGCCTTCGTGAAGGTTTTTCACACAAGCAAAACCGTCGTGTAGCCATGGAAATGGAATACCAAAGGGTCCTAAAAACACCAGAAAAGAGTCAAATGGGTCTTAGTTCTTTAGGTTTTCAACATATTATAACACTTCAAGGGATATTTCGGTCATGTACGTTTGAAGACCAGCGCATGTGCAAGTCACGTGGTAAAGCCGTTTGGATTTAAACGGGATTTTTCAATTTTAACGGCGGAGCAACATTTAAAAAGTTCGGGTACTACTATTGCTAATAAAAAAAGAGTACGGATCAAACTGTCACCCGAGTGAAAGTTCAGGGACCAAATGAGCTATTAACCCTTTTTTTTTTTCCAGATTTTAGTTTGACCAGGAGATCATGAGCCAAGACTTTATTTTGGATCATTTCTCCCCTCAAAATACTGCCCCTTAAATAGGGATGTCACCCGATCTGGTGAGCCCATATGTTGGAGTCAGCACGTAAATTGATGTAATTTCTGGAGTCAAATTTGTAAAAACGGAGACCACTGTTGCAACCAATATGTAAAAACAAGTTAAACGGTGTTGTCTGTTCGTGACTTGGAAGTCGGGAAGTATGAGGTCCGTTTTAGACTTAACTGGTTTTTGTCACACAAAATGAAGCGGCCAACTGAGCATTTTTTAGACCTGCGATAAGCTTACCCAACATTTTCGACTATTCTGAATCCAATAACGATGTCAATTTCAACAAAACAAGTCCTCAACAATTCCAACAGAATGACGGTGACACATAGGTTTCATGTGCCATTAGGGGCAGCGCCAGTAAGCGATTTTTGAGGCTTCCAGCGACGGGATTCTCCAGTGGAACCTAAACGTAGCAAGTAGTATATCATTTGCAAGATCTATGAAAATACTTTCTAAAACCACTGATTTTGTGTCAATTCGAGTTTTCTACAATAAATGATACTCAATCTCCTGTCGGTCAACGTTTTGGAAAACATAGGAACCCTTTTAATTAAAAAAAAATTGATAAAATGAAAGGAATTGGTTTTAGAGATTTCTTAAGTGTTTGAATCACCAACATAATTTTTGAGCATGTTAGGGTGCATTAAGTTTAAGGATACAAAAATAACCCATCAATAGCAAAACCATATAAGGACCGCAATCAAGCATGTTGTGCGCACCACTAGGCGTTGCTCAGGCACTAAGCGCCAACGCGCCTAACACCAATGACGGGCATACTATGCGCCCACCACCGTGTCAGGTTGAGCCGTCGTGGGCCCAATAAGTCCAATTAAGCCCATTGTTGTCCCAAACCAAGATGTTTGGGCTTGTTTTGACCTGTTTGACCACCGAAACCCTTTTTTATATATATATTTTGGGGTATTTGAGGGAAATTTTAATATATAAATGCTCCTATTGTTAAGGAATTCAAGGCCCGGTATAAAAAAAGCAACCTCGAGATCGGATCGAACCTTGAGACCCCCGATGCAGCAACTTGTTAGTGGAACTAGCACCTACATCACAAAAACGATGATATTTTGCTTATGAATACTGTTGTGTATTTTATGCCTGGTGTTGTAATAATTAATTATCATCTTATATATGTTTTCTGAATATACTTGATTGTCCGACAATAATTAAACACTAGGTCGAACCCGGATAAAGATGAAAAGTTTACAATAGAAACACCCTTGTTAATTAAAACGTTAGATGGTTTACTACCCGCTTAGCTAATTGGAAATGAATGAAATGTCCCTGGATTCGATATTATGATTATTACCCCGAGTATTGGAAGTGGATTCTTTATGACATTTTAAGGCTAAGGCTTGCTCGTTGGAGTGGGTAAATTGCCAAATCGTGAAATAATAATCCAATTGAATACTGTTTAGTTGAACAAAATAACATAAGATGTGAAATTTTTTATGACACCGCTAGATACTCCTAATGGCCAATGGTGGTACGTCCCGGATATATGTCATTATGTATTCGCAGTGACTTTGTTCGCAACACCACTTGAGTAGTTTTATGATTGTGAATTTGGCCCATTTCCAACCTAGCGCCTTACTATTGTGGTAGCCATTAGTGGATTCCACGCAAATATAAGCAATGTCAATATGGTTGGATTGAACCAGTTGAGACAAGCTCGGGAGAATCGAGAATTTGGGCTGAACTAGCTGAGACGCAAACCAAATCTTTCCAAGCCTTGGGTTTTTTAATCGAATGTATACGACTTACATAAGCAAGAAATGTAATGTATGCTAGAATCAAGTTCATACAATGATGGACGTTTGTTTTTAGTGCAAAGATCAACTGGTATGGGACAGTTAGATTTTTTTTTTTGGATGATTGTCATTGTGTTGCATAATGTTAAATTTTCACTTGCATTGCGAGTATGATAGATAGGCTTTCACTTAATGGGTAAAATCTCATTAGGTGTTTCTTGTATTGTAGATCCAAATAAGTAACTAACAGAAGAGGAAGTAAGACAGCAGAAGAAAGTCGTGAGAGTTGGTAATTGTACATATGTACCCGACCTATAAAGGCATTAATTATTGAGTTATCTTGATATTAAAGTTATTTTGAGTTATCTTGACAAAAAAAAAAAAAGAAAGTTTTAATTCAGCCGTATTTTTGAGCATTAATTATGTATATGTCTTTATAAAGTTTTAAATTGGTCATGGATTATTTGTTTTCTTGTAGTGAATGACTAATTATCAGAAATTAAATTACTGTATAAGTGGTACATTCTTGAAAGAGAAAAACAGTAGAAAAAAATAGTAAGCTCATGATTGTAAATCAGATCAAAATTAAGCAAATATTGTTTGGCTCTATTCAGATCGTACCTAAGTAAGAGATACATCCATGAGTCTCACACGTGAATTTTACCACTTTTGCAAGTGACTTTTACTACATGTGAGTTTAATTATATGAATTTCTTGTCAAGTCTGACTCATGAGTAAAGCCATTAAGACATTTTCCTGGACTTTCACTCCTCTTCATCAGTTGGAAAGTACTTCTTTAGCAGTTGCTCACACCCGGCCAAGGACTTGTTTATCAAGAAGCCCATGTTGTTGACAATGTGCTCGTCCTTGGCGATGCCATTCATGTTGCGGGTCAGCACGGCGCTAGCTTTGCTGCGACCTGGATCGGTCTCGTTACAGCCGGCCAACGGGCTCTTCTTCAGTACGCAGCTACAGATCTGGTCCTCGTGGTCGTCTTCGACGACGAAGCTGTACCTTCCATTTGAGTCTGTTACTGTGTCTAAGGTGTAGCGGAGTGCCAAAGTCTCGCTGTCTTGGCACTCAAGTCTCACCTTTGCGCCTAGTAATTAAAATAACACACCTAATTAATAATTTTGTCATAATTATAGTAATCTAATCTACTCTAGTTGAAGTTAATTCTTTGGTACTTGAACATATATTGTAACGTTTGTTTTGATGCACATTTATTTTACTAAGCCCGGTTAAAAAAAAAGGAAAGAAACATGAATATAAATAAAAAATATCGCAATACCAAATTTTTAACAGTTAATTAAATTAATACCCAATCTTTTGAAAAATATAATAGAATACCTAGGTGATTTAATTACTTACATAGTTGTAGCTGGTGGTAATTAACTTAATTACCAAAAATATGTATAAATAATTAACGAATTTGCTACGTACTCAATTACTTCAAAAGTTTAGATATTTATTTTTATTGTTGTATAAATTTTGGAAATTTCACTACTTCAGTCGATATAAATATGGACATGTCTATTAATTAAAAATGCATGTATACCGGCAATGTAAGTGGAGGCAGTGGTCTCGAATCCGGCACGGCAAGTGTCGCAGTAAACGTGGCCGGTGATGCGGAAGGGTCTGCCGGTGGGAAGGTGCGCTAGCGCCGGCGCTAGGCAGAGCATTGCGAAAAACATGACCAAAGATACTCTAAAAGCCATATTATAGAAATAAGACAATAGAGAAGCGATAAGGCGTATGTTATTATGAAGAGAATGAAAATTAGGATATGACTCAAAACTCTCTTTAGTCTGTATATAGTGAATACTATTAGCGAAGGACGATGGGAAGGTAATTGGGAGGCTTTGGCCATATAATATAGTTGAGGGCTTGAAGCATGTAAATGTGTAATTCTAAGATCAATGGACTAATTGGATTGGTTTGAGTTAAGAGTCGGTGGAAAGTCACGTGAAAAAGAGCGAATCTTGCGGCGCCATTAGTTTTTATATTTTCTTATTTGTTGCCATTTATGACATTCAGTGAAGAAAGTGAAAGTCCACTATATTTTTGTTTTCTTTCTTTCAAGCGCTATACATGTGTGTCTTCAAAAAAATTGCTGATAAAACTATGGAAAAGAGAATTTCATAACTAATACGAATTTTTAGAAATCCTTATATATCATATAAAAAAAAGGTTAATTTATAGAAAATTCTTTGTAGAAATTATAAAAAATTTTGAAATTCTTATTATTTAGTACTAATGTTAAGCTATAGCTTTTACTCAACTTATTAAGTTCAACTTGGCCTTTTCCTATGAATTATGCGGGTGAAATTTGTTTAATTGCCTAAAATCGATTATTTATTATGTCTGCAAACTCTGATTTTTTTTTTCTTTGGCATTAATAGCCAATGGGAAGGGAGGATATTGATCTTTGATGGTGTTAGTGAAGTGACTAAAATTTATTTTTAGTAATTGATGATTTTGGAGAGAAAAAAAAATCAGAGAGGGAAAAGGAAACTTATTGTGACCAAAAGAGTTATCTGTGCCGTTATGGGCGTGAAAGATGAGGATCTATATTGTAAGTGTGTTACATTTGAGAATATGAGACTATGAGTTTATGGAGAATATACGGTAAAAATAATTGTGAGTATTAAAGAGTGTGAGTAGCTCTAGTTATGAATAAAGAGTAATAGCCAATACAGAAGCAAGAGAAGACGAGAAGAGAGAATGTGTGAGAGTGTGTGAGAAAGACATAGAAAAAATAACATAATTGGGTTAGAGTTGATGAGAGATTCAAAAGTATATGGAATATCTTGGTGTGTAATCTCTACCTAATGAATAACGCAAAGCTATGTAGATATAACTTTTCAATTATTTAATTATTTTACCACATTATTTTTTGTGCAATACATGATTTGATTTGATCAAAATTACAATTTTAATTAATTTTTTGAAATTAATTACCAACAGATCACTATGACATAAATTCTTGAAATTTTCGCAAGTGAGAAAAAATTATGGTAGAAGAAGATTTTATACCATTATATATTGTTTTTCAAGTTTAATGGATAAAATCAATTTAAGATACAAATTTGGTGTAAAATCGTCGCCGCTACAAAACTTTCTGGACATGAGACTTTTTCAGAAATAGTTCACAAACACACACACACACATATATACATTAATATATATATATATATACTTAGTGCCATGTTTGGGACCTTGCTTGACGGTAGGGAGAATTATAATGAGAAATAAGTCTCATTTTCTTATTTTATTTTTATTTTAATTCTTTTCTTCTCCTATGGAGCGAATTAGACATAGGAGCTGAAAGGTAAGAGTTGCGCGTTGACTTAACCATTGCTAAAAACTGAAACACAATTAATGCACGTCATAGATCTCAAGAACAATGTTTCCTTGAAGGCTGAAGCCTCATTTAATGTTTTAATTAGTGTTACAATTTTATTTGGCATATATTATAGTCATCGCAGACTAATTAAGAAGCAAAACATGTGCATTTCTATAAATTATTTCTTGATATACCGCTTCTCCGTTTCCCTAGCATCTCAAATATAGTGTAATTTTAGAGTGATAATGCTAAAATTAGACATTTTTCATTTAAAAAGTATTTTTTTTAATGTAATATAATTTTTTATGCTAAATTTATCAAATTTGACATCAAGTATAACATATGTCAAAAATTTAGCATTTAGCCTTAGTCATTGATTAGTTGGTATGTGGGATGAGAATTTACACACCAAAATACTATCGTTTTAGTCTCTAAATTACTGATATTATAGTAATTTCTCTTCATCCCAAAGTCAGTTAAACAAATTCGGCGAATCCTTCTAAGTTCAAGCACTGACCATATCAGACCGGAACAAGGATTGACATGCCGAAATGAAGGCCTGCCCCGAGCACGTGTGACTAGAAGAGAAACACTTGAATCCAGGAACACAATCAAATTCGAACTCATTCGATGTCTGAGGAATTCTATAAATAGACCCAATTAGATGAGAATTTTAACTTTTCACTTCACTAGTACTCCTATGCATAGTTCAAGAGAGAGAATCTAGAGAAAATACCACGTCTTACTCAAAGTCCTGGATTGAGTGTAATGATCTTGTGAGCAAACTAAGCGGAGTACTTGTAACTGTAATTGAAGTATTAATAACATTTTGGCACCGTCCGTGAGAAACTAAAATTTGAGATTCAAAGTTTCTCGAAGTAAGAAATCACGATTTCATAAAAATGAACAGCAGAAGAATATCTTGAAGTAAGAAACATGACGAGAAAGAATACAAAAGTTTCAAAAGATCAACCAAATGATCGAGGTGGCGAGAAGAGCCAACTAGAGATGGCGATTTACTAGATGATCACCATGATATTCCAAAAGCAGCAGGCAATGGACAATCGCGATGAAATTGATTGAGACTCAGAAGATGATTGAGAAAGAGCGCAGAAGAAAGGACAAGCGAATGCTGGAAGTAGATGTACCTAAATAAATTGATTCAGAAGATCAACCAGTCCAAAGGCTGGTGAGAACCAGACAAGAAGTAAAAGAATTGGAATTGAACAAAAAATGAGGCGAGCAGATGAAGGATTGAAGAAAGAAGAAGTGCAAGAAAAGAAAGCAATTTTTAAGTGCTAAATCCATAAAATAAGATCTCTAAGAGAAGTCCAGAATCAACTGAAAGCGCCATTGAAGAGCTGAAAATTCAGGTGATGATGACTTTGCTCCTATTATTCTGTCAAACGATGACTTTCAAGTGACGACTTGTTCGATTTCTGGCTACGACATGTCGTCATCAAATGTGGTGGTAAAAAATGTATTCGCCAATTATTAACAGCGACGAGCCTTTGGCGACAGACCAATGTTGTTGTCATTTAGTATCGGCCCAATTTAGCTTTTCTCGCAGTGTATATAGAGGGAGCGACAAAAATTTAAGACTTACGTTGTACTTTTAAGTATTTTTAGAATATTTAGTTTTACTCTTACTGACATTTTAATATTTTAAAAGTGTCTTTAGCATCCAATGAAAGTTTGATAACTTTATACGCTCAAAATTATTACTTTTAATCATATGTTTTACCTAATCATATGTAATGAATTTTTAACTGTCTTTGAATTTAGTTTCAATAAATCAATTATTAATAGTTTTTCTTAGCTCCTGTCGTGTTGATTAATAATTCATGGTAGTTCCGAACTTTTCTTATAGAGAGGCCTCCCTTTCTCCACCATAAAAAAGAAAAGCTGTTTCGTTCTATTTTTTTTTTTTTTTGGAAAAATTCTAAAATAGTCCCCGTGTTATACCGAAAATCCAGTTTCATCCTTTTGTTTTTAGTAATTATGAAATGGTCATTCTGTTTTTCAAATCGGCTAAAAACTATCCTTTTGCGTTGACCGGTGCTAAAATTTTTTTAAAAATGACAAAATTACCCTTCGAATAGGACAAAAATATACCAAAAATAAAACAAAATAATTTTTTTTCTTTTTTTTTTCTTCTACCTCTCTCTCCTTAACAAACCCCGTTGGCTAACCCTGCCGGCCCCAACCCCGACCCCAACCTGGTCGCCCAACCCCGTCGCCCAACCTTGTGGTATTCGAACTTTGTAAGATACATACATTCATAAAGACAAAAGCTTGGGGTTTTTTTTTTCTTTAATTTCTTTAGCCCTGCCCCCGATGCCAACCACGTCCCTTAACCCCGACCCCTAACCCGGCCGTCCAACCCCGACCTCAACTTCGCCGCCAAACCCCGTTGCCTAACCCCGCCCCCAACCTCACTGCCTAACCCAGACCCCTAACTCCGCCGCTAGCCCCGACCCCAACCCCCACCGCCAAACCCCGCAACCCAACTCCGCCGCCTAACCCCAACCCCAAGTAAATAAGCCATTTACTCACAGGCCATAGGTGTGCATTAGAAAACATAAATCCAGATTAAAAAAAAAAATCAGAACCGCAGAGGGGCAGAGGGTTTCGCGGAGGGGCAGGGTTTGCAGAGGGCAGCGGAGCGGTGGAGGTTCGCGAAAGGGGCGACGGATGGGCGGGGTTCGTGGAGAGGCGACGTTTTGCGAGGGGTGGAGGTTTCACGAGGGGCAGGGTTTGCAGAGAAGATGAGAGTTTCGCGTAGGGCGGCGGTTTGTGGAGGAGCAGAGGTTCACGAAGGGGGTGGCGGAGGAGCAGAGGGGTGCAGGGAGTGGCGATTAGCGAAGGGGCGGAGGTTTGCAAGGGGCGGCGGAGGTTCGCGGGTTCTTGGAGGGGCGGTGGTTTGCGAGGGGGCAGAGGTTTGCGGGGGCCGGAGCTTTGCGAGGGCGGCGGATGGGCGGGGTTTGCTACAGGGGGCGGGGTTTGTGGAGGAGCGGCGGAGTTTTTTTTTTTTTTTTTTGCAAAGATAAGAGCGAGAGAGATGGAGGGGGAGAGAGAGAGAAATAGAGATTTATTACTTTAAAAAAATAAATTTTAAATCAAATGTAATTTACTATTTTTTTAAGGGTAATTAGGTCTTTTTACTTACAATCTATGACCAAAATCAAATTAAAGGATATTTTCAGCCCGATTTTAAAAATAGGAGGACCATTTCGTAATTACCAAAAATAGAAGGATGAAACTGGATTTTCGGTATAACACGAGGACTATTTTACAATTTTCCCTTTTTTTTTCGGAGCTAGAACTTGACTTGATACAGATGAATTTAACCATAATGCTTGAATCGCATAAATGGTCGAACATTTTACTAGGATTGTACCAATATATCTCTCATAGAAAAAAAAAAAAAAAAAGTACCAATATATCATCACCATATCTCCATCCAAAAAAAAAAAAAACACTATACTTTTTTACCAAACAAGAGAGAAAAAAGAGAATCACGTGCATGATTTTGAAAACTTTTTTGACTTTTTAACCTTTTCTTTACGAAACTTTTCCATGTCTAAACAGTGTTTTTATAATAAGGATAAATCCTAATAATCACTACTACTACTACTACTAATAATAACTACAACAATAATGATTACATATTCAAGTAACCCCATTAAAGTATTAGTCAAAGGGCTCTTTATAATTTAAGTTGCCTCATTTCTTGGATTCATGCTTTGAGGAAGCACAAGATCTCTTGCGAGGTATGCATTTGCCTGTCGTTTTTGCCTTCTCTTTCTTCTCTTCATCCACAGTTTCTTCTAATCCAGCTTTGGCACTCCTATCCCACAATATCAAACAGAGTGTTTATTCACCATAATTTACACTTTCACTCAGCTAATTCTTACTTTTACAATTAAAAAGAATACTAACTTTACTAACTTGTGCTTACAAAGTAATTAACGAACCAAGGTTATACTTCATAACTTTTTTTTTTTTTTTTGGTAAGGTATTATACTTCATTACTCAGCAGTACTAATTAATGAGAAAATCTGATCAATGTCACAATTTACATTCAAATTTACAACCTATGTCGTTATTGTAATGTCACTTTTTTTCATCATCAAATTTCTATGTTGTCTCACTTCTTTTTATTATCTTCCTGATTTGTAAATAATAATAATAATAATAATAATAACAATAATAATAATATGACTGCAACCTATCTTTTTAAGTGGTATTTTTCAAAATAAGTCAGGCAGAAGTATTATTTTTAAAATTTCCTATAATGAATCGATGACAATGCCACTTCACTTAAGCCTAAGCTTATAATTAGCCTATCCTTGTAATTTAACCGAAATACATTTTTCACCCTCCAATTTCTAAAAATTGTCGACCATAGCAAAATACATCTTTTTTTTTTTTTGGTATTAAAAGCATACATCTTTTCTACAAGAACAATGCTAGTACTTGCTACACATGATGCACGACCACCAAAATATCACTAAAAATATGCACTTTAAGAATTAAGATTGTGACAAATCTAATTTGTCTGGATATTTACCATTTGTTTGGTTTACTCATTTTAACCATTCCATTCCATTCTATTTTTTCATTTTTTTCAACTTTTATAATCCTCCAAACTATTCCATTCCATTCTATTTTTTTTCAACCATTTTTTTCAACTTTTCAAATCCCTATACAATATCTTTAAATCTCAACCATTCATACCACCTCGAAATTAGCAAAGTCAAACCATTCTTACATTATTTTTCCAAATCATTTTTCACTATTCCAAACCATTTTCAAATCATTTTTTCCATCCCAATAAATGGGATGGAATGGTTTAAATTGTTAAACCAAACAAAGGGTTAATAGTGCGTGTCCTTTCAAAATAAAATTTTAAGTTTAGCGTGACCAAATTGGTAATATGGTAGCTAATTAAACAAAAAACTATTAGCAACACACTGCATATAAAATATTAAAAAAAATTATAGTACATACTCAATTTTTAACACTTAATTTAAATTAATACTCAATTTTTAGAAAATTATAACGAAATATACAAGTAATTAAATTACTTACATAATGATAGATAGTGGTAATTAACTTAGTTACCAAAAATATATGTAAGTAATTAACGAATTGACTAATTATTCAATTACTTTTAAATTTTTTATATTTATTTTTATTGTTGTGTAGATTTAAGTATTTCATACTTCACCCTTGAAATAATGTAACCAACCACATTATACCTTATACACACACATACCTTTCCTCATTGTATGAATTAGACTTCTTAAGCACCGGTGGCGCAGCTACATCTCTCCCGTCGGCCATGGACTCCACAATGCTCCCACTGAAGTACTCCTTCTCCTCCGCCTGCACATTCCCGAACCTCGGGTTTTCCGACATGAACTTAATCATCTCCTCGTCGCTACACTTCGCCGCCGCGCTTTTGCACAAAACCCCGCGGTGAAGGTTCTTCGTCACATTAGTCCTCGTGGTGACGCTGTTTGGCTTCGCCTTTGCCACCGCGGAGCTCCCGCACGCGATGAGCTGGAGCAGGACCGAGCTCCGGCCCGACCCTGCCCCTGAAACGACGACGCTTGCGTCGTTTTGGTGAGTGGTGTCGTCGAGCTCGTCCGTGGAGACGCCTCGGGAGCAGCGAGAGCGCGGCGTGGTCGAGCTTGTGCTGTGGCTGCTCGTCGTCGTCTTTTCCTCGTCGAGTAGCTCGTAATCGAACTGCTCTTCCTCGTCGGAATGGTCTCTGTCTCTGCACTCTTCGTACTTTGGTTTGGTCTCTCTCGCTTGGAAGTTCATGCCTGGTTGTTTGTTGGTATTGCTTATCTGAATTTGTTGCAATCTCGCTACACAAACACCAAAAATTTATAAAATGAAAAATAAAAACAAAATAATGATACTGCAGCGGTTTTTTTTTTTTTTTTTAATAAACTTCTGGATCGTTAGATTCAATTTTCGATAGGTCTTCCGTATTAAAAAAATGAACGTGACGATTTAGAATTGTTTTAAAAAAAAAATACACTAAAGAATTTCCCCAAATGATTGTGAAATCACATATGAATATTTATTTTCTGTTAATTTAGTCCTTCAATTAGGATGTAATAAACTAATAATCTATAAATATAACGATACTAATATTTGAAGTTTGTTGCTAAAATTTTAAACTCTAGGATCTAAATTTCACAAAAAAAGAAGACAAATTATTACTTTGTTAGAAAGTAAAAAGAGATTGATGGTAAAATCAATAAAATACTTAATTACCAGAACAGCCTTCAACTAGTTCGGAGCCTTTGAGCACATACTCAGCTCCTTCAGCTGGATAGACTGAGTCATTCTCAGCCAAGTCATTCCACACATAGCCATTCTTGTAGCTCCTATAATTTAATTACAACGACTAAATCAATTAAGAGTGGTTAATATGTTTTGTTGATTTTTTTTATTTTTTGACAAAGTTAATTTCTGATTTAAGGAAAAGATAATGTCACCTTTTGCAAGACCAAGAATAGAGTGAGGGCATGCTTTTGCCTCTAAGTATTGAAAGCCGCTCCATCACATCTATATGTTAAAATTAAAAACCATATCACATAGGAATATATATATATATATATATATATATATTTCTAATGTTTTTTTAACATTTAGATATATATACCTTTCAAACGAAGTGGTTGATCGGCCAAATGGGTGACTTCCATGTAGTGAGGATGTTCAAGGTGACCATTTCTTGAGAGGTAATAAACAACTTGGACTTTCTTGATGGGTTTGACTCTTGGCTTTAGGCACACTTTTGCTCTGTCCGGGCTTGTTTCTCTCATCAACCTTCTTGACCGGAATTCCATTTTCAGAGATCACAACCTGAAGAACTTGTCAAGCAAATTTGAAAGGACAACAATTCCAAACCCCTTTTGTTCTCATTGGAGGTTTTGGCTTTGTCTAGAAATGAAACTCTAACCAAGTACCAACAATACCATTGCTATTAATAATACTACAGCCTACTAGATCACTCTCGCTTTGAAAGTCATTGCATTACTTGGAGAGATGACAAATAAAGTATATATTTATAGTGAGAGAGAGAGAGAGAGAGAGAGAGAGAGAGAGAATTATTGGCGTTACAGATAGATTGCCTCAAAAGACGTATGAAGATTCAGATTGATAGTGATAGACTTCGAATTAATGAGCTTTTGGAGTACGTGCTAGAAAGAAGAAAAGGTTGTGGGGTTTGGCACAGAGGAATTAAATGAAGCAGTCTAAGTAAATATGTAAGGAGAAAAAGGGCTGAAGGATTTTTTTTTTTTTTTTGTTTCATTAAAAATGTTTGGTAATGCAACATTTAGAATTTAAAAGTTTCAATCGAATAAAAAATATAATTTATTTTAGTTTTTTGGCTAGTCAAAAGGTATAAAATTTTATATTTTTCTCTACACATTTAAAGGAAAAATTCTAAAATAGTCACTGTGTTTTATCCAAAATCCGGTTTCATTCTTGAGTTTTTAGTAATTCTGAAATGATCTTTTAGTTTTTCAAATTGGTCTAAAAATATCTTTTTGCGTTGACTAAAAGTTTTTTTTTTTTTTTTTCTAAATGACAAAACTACTCTTTTATAGAAATAATTAATTCAACCGCTAATATTATTAAAAATTATACTTATACAGGGACGCTTCTCCCATGGGGAACACTTAGGTGGGGGACAAATGGAAAACAGATGTGTGGCCCAGATTCATCAAAAAAATTTTCTGTATTTATTTTTTAGTCCTTTATTTTTATTGTATTACAATTTAGGCCCAGTTTTTTAAAAATATTTGCATTTTTGCCCATAGAATGAATGCGTTTTTTTTTACCAAAACAGTAAAAAAAAATCCAACAAACTGTTTTGAAAAAAACTGCAAATTAAAATTCAAAATTTTCTGGATGATTCTGGGCCATATACTGTTGTTCCCCATTTGTTCCCCACCAGAACGTTCCCCATGTGAGAATTGTCCCTTA
This sequence comes from Boehmeria nivea var. tenacissima, assembly GCA_018132145.1. NCBI lineage: Eukaryota > Viridiplantae > Streptophyta > Magnoliopsida > Rosales > Urticaceae > Boehmeria > Boehmeria nivea. Next base: position 3,290,657 of record CM030886.1, read on the forward strand.
TGCAGTTATACCCAATATCTAATCTTTATCTTCTCTTTCATCAAACAAAAACCATCTTCTTTTTCATCCTCTCTTTCACACCCAATAAAATATTTTATTTTATTTATATCTCATTTACTCTCTCTCTCTCTCTCTCTCGCTAGAGGGGTATGGGGCTATCGGGTCATGGAGGATCGGAGGGACAAAGACGTAGAGGGGCGCAAGTCACGGGTCGTGAATAAGGGGGGGAGGGGGGGGTGTGGTGGTGGAGCTCGTCGGGTGTCGGGAGTGGAGCATCGGGGTGAGGGTCAGGAGGGGTTGGGCTACGGGGTGGGGTTGAGGGTCGGGATGGGGTTCGTGGGTCGAGGTAGAGGTCGCAAAGGGTCGGGGTAGGGGTCACAGGAGGTCGAGGTGATAACAGTTGGGTCACAGCAGGTCGAGGTGGTCGCAGTGGGGTCGAAGTGGAGGTTGCCGGAGGGTTTTGCAAGGGGTTTGTGGGGTTCGTTGGGGGATTTCACGGTGAGTATGTGGGGGTCGTGTGGATCTCCGAGGTGTTTTACGGGCGGTTTGTGAGGGTTGGCAGAGGGTTTTGCAAGGGGTTCGTGGGGATCGCTGGGGGGTTTCACGGCTAGTATGTGGGGGTCGTCTCGATCGGGGAGGGGTTTTACGAGCGGTCGTGGAGGTCGCTGGGGTTTTTAATGAGGTTGGGGTGGGGGCCACAGGGGGTCGAGTTGTCTGATGATGATGATGACGATGTTATTGGGGTTTTTGGACGATTTTTTTTGGATTTTTGTATGATTGAACTCTTATGTATTGGGGCTTTTGAATGATTGTTCTAGATTTAAAATCATAATAATAAAGGTTATCTATATAAACGCCCCCTAATGTTGTGCTATTGTTACAATTTGCACCCTAATGTTTAAAATTTATCATTTTTGCTCCCTAAAGTATTCAAAACTTATATATATGCCTCCTCTGTCACAATCTGTAAAAAAAATAGATTAAATTAATAACGTAACATTAATCTGTTGGCGCCCGTACAAATTTTTAAAGATAAAAAATAGATAAAATCAGGGGATATGAATACAAAATTTTAAAAGATCGGGGAGTGTTTAAGGAAAAAAAAAAGACAACATAAGAGAGTGTTTGTGAAAATAAATATAGAATTAATTACTATAATTTTCTTAATTTGATGGCTGTTGATCTTTAAAAATTTGTACCGGTGCCAATAAACTAATGTTACGTTATATTTTCTTACAGATTGTAACATAGGGGGCATATCTATAAGTTTTGAATACTTTAGGGGGCAAAAATGACAGTTTTTAAACATTATGGTGCAAATTGCAACAATAGCACAACATTAGGTAGCGTTTATATAGATAACCCTAATAATAATAAATAAATAAATAAATAAACAAATAATAACTCAAAAAGATGAGGTATGGGGTGTAAGTGCACTTTTTAAAATTTTGAGGTTGAATTAATAATTTTTGTAAAGGTAGTTTTGTCATTTAGAAAAAGTTTAGGAAATAGTCAACGCAAAATGATATTTTTAGACTGATTTGAAATATTGAAGGACCAGTTCAAAATTAATAAAAACAAATGGTTGAAATCGAGTTTTAGGTAAAACTCAAAGACTATTTTTGAATTTTTTATATTTAAATACATTAGTGTCTGTAGATCACTGAAACAGAGAAACAATATAAATGTTATGGTAAATATTAAGATATTAAGTGCTTTTTTTTTTTAGCAAAAGATCTAATAAGATAATTTGTTTATAAGATTATTGAGTAAGTATTCTTGTTTTCTATTTTTTTTATTATTTGAGGAAATAGGTTTTTTTAAAAAACTAAATGAAGCCATAATTTTACCTTTATAGCTTTTATTTCTTTTATAGGCTAATAGTTAGTTTCTTAATTTTTTGAAACGTTAATCATTTCTTTAACATGAATAGAAAAATTACCAAATACCAAACAAATCTATTTTTTCATTTTAAAAATTAGAACATAAAATACAAAATCGAAACATGAAATTTATTAAAATACAGAAAACATTTGTGATATTTTCTCTTTTCCAAACTGGTAATTGTCAATAAAACATCTTCCGCATGTAAATAAATAATTAAATAAACAATATTTTTTTCAATTCACTCGATAAAAAATAAAGGTAAGTTTTAAAGTGAAATTAAAAGGTAAAGTTTAATATTTTCTGCAAAACTAATAATGTGTAATATTAATTAGAGTAAGAATAAGTTGCAAAAACAAATAAAAATTGACTTGGAAAATTACAAAATATGACTTGTTTTATGACAAAATATACAACACATTTTGGAAAATTTCAACTTTTGACTCTTAAAACTTTTGACAAGTGTTAAGAAAGAAATATTTAAAATATGTACTATTTAAAAAAAAATTGTTATTTTGTGGAATTTCAGTAATCCAACTTTCGCATTATTTGTCAGCTAGTTCATTTATCTTTGGGACACGTATACCGCCATGTATGCTGTGAGATAAAAGCATTCTTCTACTTTTAAGTGCTTTTCCGTTTGGACTTTGGAGTGACATGAGTTTTGACTTTGGTTTTTACTCTCTTTAAAAAAAAATAAAATAAAATAACAAGCCAGATCGTTTTGCAAACTGAACCTTTTGTTTTTGTTTTTACTCGGACACAAATTATAATCTTTTTCCTTTTTCAGATTTTCAAATGCGTATGAGCGATGATGAGATTGACCTTTTGAAATAGAGCATCTTACCCACCAAATTATATCATAATGATCAATGTTTGATCTTCCAAATCTTGCAAAATCATGAGAACTACCGAGCTAACATGTATATTTATTTCATTTAATGAATAGAATTTAAAGTTAAGAGTAACACAATACAATAAACTGATAAAGTATTCAGTTAGTAAATTAATTAGACTAGGCTTGTTTGATGTGGTATTTTTTTAATTACGGTGAACACTCAATTTTTTTAACACATAATTTAAATTAATATTCTTTTTTGAAAAATATAACAAAATATCTAAGTGATTCAATTATTTATATAATGGTAGTTAACGATAATTAATTTAGTTACCAAAAGTATGTGCAAATAATTAATGAATTAGCTGGTTACTCAATCACTTCAAAAGTTTGGGTATTTATTTTTATTGTTGTGCAAATTCTGAATATTTTTCTATTTCATTCTTAATTAATTACAAAACATTTACATATAATTGTGATGATTTAGTTCTTAAATTTATAATTTTATCATGTCACTCAAATCACCAATATTGGTTTTACTATCAATATCTTTTTTTTTTTTTTCCTTCATATGAATGTCGATAGTGCCTTTTGCCTATGGTTGGCGACAAATATAATTTTAGGAGAATGGAATAGGGGTCAGATTTTTTTTTTTCTGGCAAACAAAATAGGGGTCAGAATTTAATGGTGAAAAATCTGTTTCCTCCGACACATTTGTTTTAACCTGATCGATGGACGTACGGCAATTCTAATGTATATTATCTCTCTTTTGCATTTCCTCTTTGTAGAGTAAAGAAAACGAAATAAAAGTTATCCTTTTGAAACTAATGGTGAAAATTTACTTCGAATTATTTAATGAGTATACAAGAACAATGTGATTAATATAAGATAAAGGGCAATTAATTAATTAATTGTTGTCACCTAAACTAGCCTCATGTGCATGATGATGCAGATATGTAAATTCACCAACCCAGGTTGTTAAGCAGATTATCAATACTAGTTTTCATCCCTTCTTCGAACATGTTTTACGAAAAAAAAAATACTTGGTTTAGCTTCATACATTTACATTCCAAACAATCACAATTGTTGTCGTGTCATTTCAAGCTCCAATTTACCCTCATAGCCAAAAGAAAAAAATAAAGCTTAACTTATTCAGGCTACTAAATTAAGAAGCAAAATCAAGCCCAGTTGATTAACCATTGGACTTGGTAGTACTATGCAGTGGCAGAGTTAGGATTTTATTTTAGTTGGAGCACATTCAAATAAGAAAATTTTAATTAGTGGGGACATGTCTATAAATTTATTCAATTTTTTTGTAAATTTAAACTCATAATCTTTTAAAACTTTATGGTGTAAAATTTAGTTTTTAAAACTTTGAGTGGGGGCTTTTTTTAAATTTTCAATATTTTATGGGGGAATGCTTATAATTTTTTAAAAAAATTGCAGTACAAAATTTAATGTTCAAAATTTGAGTGTGGGCGATTGCCCTCACTCGTCACCACCCCTACCTCTGTCACTGGTACTATGGTACACTACATCACATAGTTGGTGTAAGATTGATAAAATAACCTAATCCAAATACAAGATCCAAACATCTCGAGAATAGACGGCTATATAGACAATTTCGGATGAGGTCTCTAACCGTCTCATTGAACTTATTTTGGCGGCTTTCAAGATCGTCAACGGGAATCTCGGAAGACAAAACTTATTATGGCTTCTCCATGTCGAAGAACAGTTGCTCAACGTCAGCATTCTTATGTCGAGCACTACAATTGACCCCTTCATCAACATTATTACGTTCTTCATCGTCTAAAGTTGGAAAAACATCATGCAATAATTCATCAACGTGATCGTTATCTTCTTTGCCACCACTGTCTACTTCATCACTTTCTTCAATATCTCAAAAACCCATAAGTATTTCACCACGATTTACCTAAACATCAAACGATTGATCGAAACAAATTGAACAATGTGATGTATGGGGAGTAAATTTTGATGCGTACAACAAATAAGAAAAGTGACCCAAGTCTACAGTCAAAGGCCTCCCGTGTAGAGTTGCTTTTGAATGTGGGAGGTGAAAGTTGTTTGGGCCCGCCTCGTCAAATTGGGCTTCGATCGAGTATGACACTGGTCTTGGATAAGGCATTTGATTTGGATAAGGCATTGGTCTTGGATAAGACATTAGATTTGAATAAGGTACTGGTCTTAGATAAGGTACTGGATTTTAGGACCGTTAACCCACTTCGACGAACCACTAGTAGTTTCCCCACAGTGAGATGCTGGATGGTGAGCTGGAGTGACAACCATGAAGAGAAGCATCCCTACTCTACACTATGTGAGTCAGTATCTGCAAGAAATGAAAAGACAAACGGGTTGTAAGAAACCTGGTAGTGGCCGTAGCACAAGGTATCCAAATTAAGAGGTTAATACATAATATCCATGATTTTTAGCAAAACAAGTTAGACTCATGCTTAGAGTGCAGAATAGTGATGATATTATGAAATATGCAATAATTCAGCTATAAACATGTAGTTGGCGGTTTACTTTAATGCACGAAACATGTAATTAACGTGTGGACATGCATGAATAAATATTTAAGTAAACAAGTAATTTACTAGCATGTCAAGAAAGTAATCAAATTGCCTATTGCATGCGATCACATAATCAACCAAGCATGTACAATCAATTCATAGTATAGAGAAGTAATTTATTATTAGTTAGTAAGATGATTTGGTAGTATATTGGTAGTAGTGGTCGGAATCGGCGATAAGCGTAGTAGCCATAATAGGATAAAGTAAAGGCATTTAGCCAAGGCCTATGGCCATGATATAATGAGATGAGGGCGTATAGCCGGGATTGAAGCCATAATTATAGTACATTAGTGTAAAAATTCATCAAATTATTATAACAAGAATTATCCTTTATATATATGTCAAAGCAGGTTTACCGAGGGTTTTTATATCAAAATATCCTTATGACAACTATAGAAGGTCACACAGGAATTGGCATTGTCATATGAGTGGAGAACATAGTAATCTACTCACAGCTAGTGGTCCGTTTCGAACGATAAGACAGATGGTCTCTGAGGGATGATAATGATAAGTGTGATCTCGGATGACGATAATATAATGGCTTGTGAGTGGATGTAAGATGAGAATAAAGAAATCCAGCGAATGGTTATTCAAAAGGACATTATTGATAGTAAATTCATTGGCTTACGTGATAAGACATATATATTCGGAACGACTTCTGAGTCTAAGGCTATGCACATAATCAAATAATATCACACAAGTGCGTAAGGTAGGCCCTATCATGGTTATATTATATGACATATAAAGCAAATATTCATATAGCATTTTAGATTCTAACTATAACATGTGAATATGATATATAATAATCTAATAAAACGAGTAAAATAAGCATGTGATAAATCATAATTAAGTAAAGCATGAGATTAAGACAAATAAAAACCTAATCAAGTAAGACACACTACAAGAAAAACTACATTCAGCGACAAAACATTTAGCGACAACATTTTGTCGTCGCTATTTTGTACATTCAGCGACAACAAAGTTCGTCACAAGTAGGATTTTGGAAGTTAACCACAAAAATTCGAAAAACCATGTAGCGACGACATTTTTCGTCGCTAAGTAGCGACGACATGTCGTCGCAATGCTCTCTCAGCAACGTTTTTTTAAGGCGCAAAAATATTAGCGGGTGAATTGTCGTCGCTGATTGGGTTTAGCGACGACAATTGTTGACACTAAAACGAGCCCGCGAAAATATAGCGGGAATGGTTTTTTTGGTGAATTTTTTTAATTTTTTTTTTTGGTTAGCGATAACAATAGTTGTCATTGAAGATAGGGATTAACATTTTGCTTTGTTTCCCTGGTTATTTCACTTCGTGCCTCTCCAAAAACACAAACAAACATAAATATTAGCTCTGCCAAATTCTCTGCCATCGCAGAGGCTCCTCCGCCGCGCCGCCAAAATATCTTCGCTGTCGCAGTCAATTCTCTGCTGTGCCGGACGATTCCCCGCCGTCACTGACGGTTCTCCGCCACACCGCTAAAATCTCCGCCGTCGCATACCATTCTCCGTCGTTGCTTTGCTTTCTCGGAGGTTTGTCTTGCAATTTCATGGCCTTGAGCTTTGGTTTCTTTATGTAATTGTTTCTTTTTCAAAATGGAAGATTAGACATGAAATTTGATTCAATAAAATGGTTGAAATTTTCTCTTTTCAACCATTTTATAGAACTGCTTGTCGCGAAGGCTGTCGGCGGAGGACATCGACTTTCCTCATTGCTCGTCGCGAAGGCTCCGGCGGAGGACATCGACTTTCCTCGTAGCTCGTCGCAAACTCAGCTTTTTAAGTCTCAAACTCATTTTTGCTTCATTATAGTTAGTTTTGAGATTGGGAAAAATTGCTCTATGCTACAGTTATATGTGTGTTTTGATTTGTTTGTTCTAGGAAAATGGCTTATTTTAGTTTAGCAAATCTCTAAATTTTGATTTGTTTCTAGTACCAACGTTTGAGGCAAAAACAGGCTTCGGTTTTTGGTGAAATAGACACTAAGTTTGTGTCTCCCAAATTAATCTTTAACATTGTTTAATCTGATATACTTCTCTGTTTCTATAAAGATCCATAAATAGCAAATAGATTGGTATTTGCTAATTTGCTATTCCATATTGGCCCTGCATTTTCATTATTAAAATGATTTGCAATTTGGAGGTTTGTATTTAGTTTGTTGTAATATGTATAACGACATGTGATTTTGCTGTTCGTGAATTTGAGTGGGTGTGATTTTATTTTGCTGTGGTACTAAATAATCGGCAGGATTAGTATTGTTAGCATAATTTGAGGGCTTACAAGGTTATTTAGTTATTTGACCTTGTTGTGTGCAATTGTGTTCTTATAATATAATCTCTCTCTATTTATACTTTGAGAACTTTGACAGTGACAAGTTAGATTTTATGGACTAGTTTGTTAATCAAGCAGTACTAGAAAAGCGATTGCATAAACCAACATTTTTACTATACTATGGAACTTACGTGTTTAGCTCTATTTGGATGTGATAGGTGTGGTTGTATATTTTGCATACTGAATATATGTAGGTCATAAACTCATTTTAGTTTTTCATGTGCCAACTATGAGAAAAATGGTAGAAAAGTGGAAGAGAAATCATAACCTCTTTGGAATATTATATAGCTGGCTTTTTGCTCAGGTAATGCTTTTTCGTGTTAAGTTTCTCAACCAGTTTCGTCCGCATTTTGATTTTTTTTCAGCTGCAAGTAGCAGTCATCTTTAGCATATCCATGTTAAACATATGTCTTCATCTTTTTATTTGGTCAGTTGAGGGTTTCTACACTTTTGCTTAACTTGTGACCTCCTATAATAGCTATAGGCCATAGCCACTGTCGCCACTGCACCGACCACAGCAGCAGCTGTAAGCACGTCCTTTTGCTCCAAGCTTCGGACCTAGCTCGTCAGATTTTATGGATTACTTTGTTAATTAAGCAGTAGTTAGGTTATCTCTCTCTATTATTATTTAAATTGCAGAAAATAAGAGAAAGAAACAAGGAGAATCGCACAAAAAAGAAGACCAAGAAGACCAAGGTTATCTCTCTATATTATTAGCACAGTACACTTCTCCAGATATCTTCCACGCAGACCATTCGACAACTCCAGCTTCATCAAGCAACCCATCACCAGCATCAAATAAAGGGGATGATGGTACTGATAATGATGTAGATTTAGGTCTCTAGACTATTTATTGTTGTTATGTTTTTGTGAGACTTTATCATACTCTTCCTATATTTTCGTAAGTCACCATAGTCATTCATTTTCAGTTACTTTAATTGACTATGGATCTTGAACTTGTTTTGGTGATTATGGATTATGAATGTTGAATTTGTTTTGGTGATTATGAATTTTGAATGTGTTTTGTGTGTTATGTATTAAGTGTAATGTTATGAATTGTGAATTTGAATTGAAAATTCTTGTTGCCATTTTGTAATCAATATAGGCAGGTTCCATCAATAAAAAATAAAAAATAAAAACCAGTATAGGCAGGTTCTTTTAACAAAATAGCTACAACTTTTGTTGTCCCAGATTACACAAAACAGAATAAAGAGAATAGCTACAACAAACGTCGTCGCTAAATAGCTACAACAAATGTCGTCGCTAAATAGCGACAACTTTTTTGAAATTGTCGTCGCAATATAGTGTCCAAATATCATCAATACAACTTTTTAGCGACAACTTCTTTCAGGATAGCGACGATAAACGGTGTAGCTATATTAGCGACAAAAAATTATCGTCGGCGTTTATCTTCTGCTACGGACCTACAGCGACGATATTTAGCAACGACATTGTCGTCGGTAGAGATATTTAGCGACGACTTTTTGACATATAGCGACGATAAATGTCGTAGCTGAATGTGTTACATGTCGTAGTGACATATTTTCAATACAACCAAGACTATATCAAATAGGCATTTTAACATGTACAATGAGTCAAGTATGTAAACATGTATAATGATCAAGTGTATGACTATGGTATGTAAATAACTAGCATGCCATGACATGTATGAATGTTAATGATAAAATATTGGCCATGCCATATTCATATGAAAAGGTTATGAACCCGTTGATTTTAAATGAAGTGTAAATTACAAAAATATAAATTACAGTAAAATAAAGCACAGGACATGGCCTGGTTTGCAAAGATTTAAATGACTGAAGAAATAAAGGAAGTAAAGCACAGGACATGACCTAGTTTGCGGCTGAAGAAATAAAGAAAATAAAGCACATGACATGGCCTGATTTGCGAAAATTCAAATGGCTGATATGTGAATTGCGAAAATGTAAATAACTGAATAAATAAACAGTAAAGTGTTGGGACAACACATGAGTCAAATCCATAGGCACTGATCGGGGCAGAAATGTAAATGACTGAATAAATAAATAAATAGTACAGTATCGGGACAACACATGGGTCAAATCCACAGACACTGACTGAGGTTACGTCATCGGGACAACACTAAATCAAATCTTCGTATGACGATTTTACATTATAAGTGAATATATATAGTATAATAGTATAGTATAATATGGTACTTATTATGTACCTAATATATATAATATATAATGTAGTACATAGTATATATAATATGGTACTTATTATGGACCTAATATATAATATAATATGTAATATATATAGTATAATATAATACTTATTATGTATATAATATAGTATGTAATATATAGTATATATAGTATGATAGCATAATATTATTTACCTAATATAGTGATGTATAATATATATATTGCATGATAGTATATGTATATATATAATATATAGAATCATATAATATAGCATATAATGTATAGCAATATGATATGATAATGACATATGACATTTTATAGATAAAAGTATGATATGATAGTATGAGCTAAAGTAGAGAATATTTAAGTAGTAATAAGATAAACTAATATGCAATATGAGTTATATTATGAATGGGTAAAAATATTGAATAATAGAGTGGGAGTAAATAAAAGGTAAGGTAGAGAGAATAAATAAATCTCTTTTAGTTGTTTGATGAAATTTTTGACATCATAATTGTTAAATATGTAGCACATGACACTTGTGTTTGATATATGGACAACTTTTGTTTAATGGAGATATGTAGAGGGGGGATCAAGACAATGATTGAGTGATGACTTTTACGGACTTAGGGTTGTTGGAATGTTTAGAAGAATAATTGGAAGAATAAAGAAAAAGATGACTTTTAGGGTATTGTGATTTTGGGTGCTTTGGGTGAGAGAAAAAGAGAGAGGAGAGAGAATGTTGCATATGGGTGGTATGATGTTGGTTGTTATGATTTTGTGATGATTGTATGTTGTCTTTTTCACATGGTGCGGACCCTATTGATAGGAAAATAATGGAACAAAATGAGAAAGTTTTTAACTCTCTTAACTTGTGGTAAAGGAAAATTACCTAGATGATGTCATTGGATAATAGGAATGGAACTTTTTAGTCTCTTCGAGACTAAGTAATCAATGTTTAGTGGATAAGTGAGCAAAACTTGTGTTATGTTGGTGGATAAGTGAGCAAAGCTTATGTCATCCATAGAAATTATAAAGACATATGGCTGGTGTTAGGAGTACTTACGTGGTCATCCAATTAGAGCTTGAGTTGCCAACTAATCACCATTTTATTTAAAAAAAATGCTAATTTTGCCACATCATGTAACATGTCATCATGAGCTAGTCATGGGATGAATATGGACTTTTTTTTGTGGGCTTGTGGATTTTGTTATCAAGGATGGACTTTTCACATATAATCACAAGTGTCATGTGAATTTAAAGAAAAATGTACAAAACTAAAAATTAAGTTTTTTTATAAAAAAAAATGGTGTTTATAAAAGTGAGGTTATTTATTTTCTTAGTCTAACAAATAAATTCTATATTTAAAAATGTGTTTATGAATTTTCCCAAGTAAAATTCATAAACTTTTAGATGTGATTTTATTTGTTAGTCTTACTCCTTATTTTGAACCTTCCACTCCATAACCCAATAACTCACTCCTTGTGGATTTGGGTCCCTAAATCAACTAATTATGTACTTTTGGTAAAATATATTTGTGATTCCAAAAATAAGTGATTTTTTTATGATTTTCTTAGAAAAAATGCAAGATTAGCACATAATTATTTAACCTTTGAATTGAGAATTTTACCTTAGCTTATTGGGCCTCAGTGGGCTGATGATGAGCTTCCATGGGCTTTTGATGGGATTTGGGCCTTGATGAGTATTTGACGGGCCTTAACGGGTTCGATGGGCCTTAATGAGCTAAATGAGCCTTGACGGATTTTTAATCGGCTTTAATGGGTTAAGCGGGCCTTTATGGGCTTTTATTGGGCCTTGATGGGTTAAATGGGCCTTGACGGGTCCTTGATGGGTATAGACGGGTTTAATGGGTTTTGACGAGTTTTAATAGGCTTTGGTGTACTTTCGGAGCCGGTGTGACTTAATTCCGAGCTTGGGCTCGATTTTATATTTTGTTAAATTTTGACCATCAACATGATGAAATATTGTGTCAGCCAAATGACCCTTCGCATTCAAACAGTTGTTGCAGATGGTCTCCCTTCTCGTCAGCATATAATTTCGACATTTCTGAAAAGTCCTCCGCTCCTTCCACATAACGTTTTCTTATTCTATTCGTCATCTTAGTCAAACTCTTATCCATTGTTACTCTGTGGGTTTTAAAGAAACTTTATCAACTAACTAATCTAATGTTATCAACTCTTCATAAGAAATTTTTAATTTTCATGTTGAAATTAATTTTACAAACAATACTACGCAATTTTTTTTTAGTAATTTTTAAAATAGTATTAAAGACTTTCCGTGACTGAATTTTCACTCGCGGATAGTCTTTTCTACGAGTGAAATGTCAGTTGCGAAAAGCCATTAATTATCGCGTGCCGAACAATTTGCCTCCAAATTCACGCTTCAATGGTACTGCAATTAATTACTTTCTGCAACTAAAAATTCACTCGTGGAAAAGACTATAACCGCGAGTGAAAATTTAGTCGCAAATAAAGATGTGATAGCTGAACAATATCATTTTTTCCGTTATCAGACAATTATCCGCGATTGATATGTCCTCGTGGATAGTTTTTTCCACAAGTGAATTTTCAATCGCTAAAAGATATGGGGAATGGCACGAATTTTTGGGGCCAAAAAAGTTACTCTTCCATGATTGAATTATTAGTATCAATAAAAACTTGCCTGAACTTGTGAATCACCTCGACATAATAATTTTTTCGAGATTGAAAATTCACTCGCGGAAAGTTGGCGCCAAATCGCGAGAAGTGTTGGCACTTTTTTTTTTTTTTTACTATATGCGACTGATTATTGTATCAATCAGTCGCGAAAAAGCAAACCCGATTCTCCAAATTTGCTAGACTATCCACGCTTGATTTTTTTCATTAAATTAGTCGCGGATACTTGACACGCGGATGCCCTTGATTCTAGTCGTAACAACGCGATAAGTTTTAGGACTAGAAGTAGGGGTGAATATTGGGCAGTTTTCGAGTATTTCGGAAGTTTCGGTTTTGAGTAGATCAACAAAAAAATAAAAATTCAAACCCAAAACTGCCCAGAATATTTTTGGGCGATTTCGATTTTGGTATGTCGGTTATGGGCGGTTTACCAAAAAAAATCTATAGTTATTTTCTTACATTATATTAATTATTAAAGATAATTTTTAGACTACTTTTTATATGTTAAAAGTAAAAAAACTAATAATATTTACATATAAATATAAGATTTAAGCAAAAATTAATATCTAAGAACATTGATGAGGTTAATTTTTTTAAGAGAAATGACAATAAGAAAATAAAATTATAATAAAAATAAAAATAAAATTATAGGCTTTTGGGCGGTTTTGGTATACCAAAATCTTAATTTTGGAACCCAAAACCGCCTAAAATATTTCGGTAAAACTGAAAACTGCCCAAAAATATTTTCGGTTTACCATTTTCTTGGCTTTTTTTGGTAGTTTTGGTTTTGGGCAGGCCGGAATATAGATTTCAGTTTTTTATGAACACGCATAGCTAGAAGTGCCAATTACTCTTTGAAAACTAGCACTTTTGGACAATTTTTTTGTTTTGTTTTATTTTTACAAAAAAAAAAACAACTAAAAGAAGGTTGCAGTATTTGCCACTTTCTACTAGTAAATTTGATCAAATTGATTTATTTATTTATTTTTTTACAAATAAGAAAGATAAAAAAGATAAATTGAGGTAATATAGTAATTTATTAATGAAAAAAATGGCACGACATATAATAGTGATATGAGTTCTAAACTTGAATGGCAAATGTGATATGAGATAAATTTTCTCTTTGAAAACAGGCCCAAGGAGTTTAGTCAGAACTAACTTCCATTATTTGATATGAAAAAAAAGGAAAAATACAAAAAAAAAATTAATAATCATTTTAAGAAAAACAAACATAAAATTAATACTTTAACACAAAATGAGACAAAACTATTAATGTGACACATAAAATGGAATTTTCATCGAAATCCAAAAAAAATTGCAAAACTCAATTTATTTCAGTCACATGTATATTAATTAAGTGGAGAGTGGTACAATAGTAAACAAAATTAAATAAAATATGAAAGCTAAAAAGAGGGCCTCGTGCATTGTGCTGTTTGTTCCTTTTGGAGATTAGCTAGCTATAAATGTATAGTTACAGTCTGGTCTTGTCGTTTCCTCACAGTCCTGTTCTTTAGAAGGTCAATGGCACCACTAAATTTCCTAATTCAATGCAGAGTAAAATCTGTATTATCCACATCAGATCACGCATGCAAATGCCAGAACTCTGTTTTAATATGAAATTAATGCTTTTGAAACTGGTGATCACTATATATATATATCTATATACACACACATATACAATACAACGGACCTAATGAATTTTCAAGACTAGAAGTTTAGTACTCAGGAAAAGTCGGAACAAAATGCAATTACTAATCGCTGTTGTCACACGTACATGATATATGAAATATCTTTGTTACAATGGTAGAGTTAGAATTTAATATTGTCCTCTATTTTTGAATTTTGATTCGTCAAAATTTTCTGACAAACAATCATATGACTATGAGACAAGATCAGTTATGTTCCTCATCATATATTAAATATCCTCTTTTCCATAGTCCGGTAAATTATTAACACTAAATATTTGCAATGTTTCATTTTTGTGTTGTTAAGAGAGTTTATTGCAAAATTGTCAATAATTTTAAAAGTTTGTAAGTTTAATATCTCTCTCTTCGGTTTTGATGGTCAAGTCAGTTTTAAAGAAACTATACTTGAAAGATTTGAAAATTTGATCCCTATGTATTCCTGGGATTTCTCAATCATCTATAGCTTTTTCAAAATTTTCTATATAATTTTTTTAGTGTTTGTAATTTTTTCAATCTCAGAATTAGAAGTTGTAGGATTTGAGTGGGATAAATTTCTAGAAAGAAAGAAAAATAGATCTCAGTAAGAGATTAAGAGATTTACTAATAGAGAAAAGCTAAATCAGGACCATTAGCCCTCTGATCCTATAAAACCTTACATATAACTTTACAAATCAATTAGTTATGAAAAACAATTGCCATATATATATATATATATCATATACACACACGTGTATATATATACATAGGTCTGATCCGGCAAAAATACTCGCTATTATATATCTTGATTTAGAGGCTCTATGTGACAACCTGTTAAATAGATGTAATCCAATATATGTGTACAAATCAGAAATGTACGTATGTTTATTAATTAATAAGCAACCTGCAAATTAAGGACTTCGTTATTGATGAGCATTAAACGTAATTCTAATAAACCGAAAACTGCAATTTTAGAATATGGTGGCAATTGAGCATATACGAACCAATATCCAAAAGAAGTCAATATGTCACTCAAACCCTAATTATTTCTTGCTTCTCAGTTCTTAGATTGGTAAATTTTTTAACCAAGTAAAACTCTTCCACAGTTGCCATAACCATGCAAAAGCATAATATATAGTGCTACACCTAGCTAGTTAAGTTGACCTTTAAGTAACGTCGTTGTAATAATCATAAATGAAACCTTTTTATTGGAATTCGTACTAGTTTGAGTTTTAATTTTTTTTATTTTTATTTTCTTAATCCAAGTATAGAAAAGGTTTGAAACAGTAGTTGGGTCTGTGCAATGTATGTTTAAGTATCAAATCTAAGACTCTACCGTGAGTTGTACAGATTCTATAGTGGTAAAACAGAAGTTCAAATTTCAAGCGAGTTTTTTTTTTAATATTTTTTTTTTATTTTTTTCAGCGAGTTGTGGGAGCGTGGAAAGCGATTGGGCAGAAAAATTTCACTGATCACCGACAATGGGCTGAGCAGAAATTGGATTTAGGAAAAAAGAAAAGAAAAGTACATATTTTACAGTGTAGTTGAGAGGAAATATGAATAACTAAAAGTAACGAGAGAATGGTTTTTTTCCAGCAAAAAAAGTAACAATATTGGTATTCATACTCGTGACGTTGTGGTAAACATATGAGCAGTCTATATAGCAATATTCATGAATCATCTCTCTCTCTCTCTCTATATATATATCATATTATTTGTTTCCAAGCGCGAACCGCAAGAATTTCATTCTATAAATTTGTCCGATCATAAATCAAAATATTAAACAGTCAAATATTAATAAATTCAAGCTTTTTCTTCTACGAAAAATAAGAAGAAATTTCTAATTAATCCCCGGATTGTTACAAAATTCTATTTTTGTCCTTGCGTATTTAAAAATTCTTGAATAATCCTTCGGTTATTAAATTTGACAATCACAAATCTAATCAATGAAATTAGGATTCATGACAATTAAGAGAATCTACAGAATAAAGAAGAATTGAAGAAAAACAGTCTTCGTGAATCTCCTAGACTTCGTCTTTGCAGTGTTTATAGATCTAAATTGGCTCTCTTATGAGTTTCTGCTGATTTCTTCTTTAAATCCCAACTTTTGCCCTAATGTTGGATAAATCTTGGCCCTTGGATCAAATTGGGTGAAATCCCATTAAGCTGGGATAGATTTTTTGAAGCCAAATTTATACCCCATGTGGTGTGCTCCCTTCATTTCCACTCTATGTTTGTAGTGTAAATTTTGGGGTATAAATTAAAAGTGCAACACACATGGGGTATAGATTATCATTGTGTCAAGAATGGGGTATTTCTCAAAATCTCCCAACTTTTTTTTTATATAAATAATCCAATCTAATATCATAGCTAACATAAATCAAATTCTATTCGAATCATCAAACACACCTTAATAGTATAAGGAAAAATGAGCTTACATGGGTAAGCCCACATTAGTCTTTATTTTGGAAAGGTAAAACTCTCTCGATCCGGAAACATCTTCATTAAATAACACAGTCCTACCTTTTAGTTTATAATCATTAGCTTTAAAATAAAACAAAACGTGTTTCCATGCTAAAATTATGTTTTTTTTTTTTTTTTTTTAGAAATGCCTTACTTAAACGGATTCTAATATATAGGTTAGGCAAATGGAAACGAGTACTATGCATGATTTACCTAATCCTCATCTATCCAGCAACATAATATAGCCAATGACCAAATAGATTATTTAACTTAATGAACCTATATTGATCTTAATTTTTAATAAACAATGTTGTTCTGCTGCATTTGACCTACTACCATATATATGGTGTAGTATGACTCTGTATTGCTTTCAATTCCTGTGAGAGGACATAAATTAAAACAAGAGACCAAAATATTTCCATTTACAAATCATGCGTTAGATCATGTTAAGAAATTGGTGACCAGCAATCAATAAGGGAAATTTTAACCCCCAAAAACATTGTTGAACTAAATCATAACGAAGATATTCTCTTGCATTATTTTTCTACTATTACAAGGCTCTAAAAGCTACTTGCAAATCTTCCTCAACAATTGTTGGTAAATTGTTAAGATGGCTCATGCAATGTGAATGCTAGACATTCTATACACTTTGTACATTCTTTGTATTTCTAATCTGACTATGCTATATATAGGATGAAGATGAGTTTCTTTTCAAGCAACAATTTAAAAAAAAAAAAAATTTGAGAGTGAAATGGCAAATTATGTTCACTTGAACCTTCTAGTCTTCTTGTCTTATTGTCTCATTTCCTATCTTTCCAATGCCCAAAATGAAATCCAATTGCCACTGAAAGCTGTGAGTCTTGGGAATTGGCTTGTTATAGAGGGATGGATGAAACCTTCTCTCTTTGATGGAATACCAAACAAAGATTTATTGGTATTTTCAGCACCACTATATTGTATCATTTCATTACTAGCCAAAACACTTCTTTTAGATGATATTTTATAACTTTTAAACTTGATCTTCATCAATGTGACCCCTTCACTACGGAACTTTATAATTTGCTCTTTTTCCCGCTCTACCCTTACGCCCTTCTCTTTCATATTTAATCAGCAATCAATAGATATATTTCATTTTTTTTTTTTTTACATTTAAAAGTTTCAATCTTTCGGTGGTAGGATGGGACACAAGTGCAATTGAAGTCTACGAAACTTCAAAAGTATATCTGCCCTGAAAATGGAGGTGCTACTGCAATTGTTGTTGCGAACTGCTCCTCTACCTCTGATTGGGCAACATTTCGCGTAAGCTTTTAATATTCTCAAAACATGTCATAATGTAATAGTGACACATTAATGTTCTGTCTTCAAAACTACTACTTTTCTTTCTTATGGTGCAAGCTTTGGAGGATCGATGAGTCAACTTTCAATCTCCGAGTGTTCAACAAGCAATTTTTGGGATTGGAAAATCAAGGCCAAGGAATTAGGCTTGTAGCAAATGTAAATCATCCAAGTTATTTGGAAACTTTTAATATCATACGAAATGAGGTTGATCCTAATCGAATTCGCGTCAAAGCATCCAGTGGTTTATTCCTACAGGTATATTTTCTTAAATGTTGGCTAACAAAAATTAGTAAATTAACATACAAATTACATCATGTTCTGATATTTTTTTTAATTTTGAATTTTGTAATTAGGCTAAATCAGAGACTATAGTAACCGCAGATTATGCAGGCGAGAGTTGGGATGAAAATGATCCATCGGTTTTCGACATGACATTAGTGTCTGGCATACAAGGTGAATACCAAATCTCAAACGGGTATGGCCCACTAAGAGCTACTCAGGTGTTACAGGCAAGATTTATTTATTTTTTTATTTTTTCAACTACTCTGAAACCAAATAAAATTGTAATGTTACTTTGAGGAATTTTTAGTAGACATTTTATTTTAAATGTCACAGTTGATTATAATTAAATTTAATCATCGCAGGATCATAGGACAACATATATCACTGAAGATGACTTCATATTCATGTCATCTAACGGTTTAGATGCGGTGAGAATTCCGATCGGATGGTGGATAGCACATGATCCAAACCCTCCAAAGCCCTTCGTCGGAGGCTCTTTGCAAGCGTTGGATAACGCTTTTCAATGGGCAGAGTAAGATTGCTAGCATTGCTTACCCACATTATTTTTTCTTTTTTACTTTTTTTTTTCTAATCCAAAGATTAATATCATTCAATAAAGAGCAATATATATAAAGAGCCTAGTTATATATGCTACACGTTCACACATAAATTTAGGGACGGAGCTAGAAATTAAGGTTAAGAAGGGCTTGTGATAATACATTTTAATTTCATATTATGAATCACAAAATACCATAAACTAGCTTACGCCAAAGGGCCTGGAGCCCACTCTGGACCAAAACTCGCTCCGCCCATATAATTAATAAATGTCAATTTTTTTTATCATGATACAAGTGAAGTGATAATATGTTTGAGAAAAAAAAAATTGAAACAAAAAATGGTGATGATTTGGTGTGATTTCAGAAAGCATGGGTTGAAGGTGATAGTTGATCTGCATGCAGTGCAAGGTTCCCAAAATGGGAATGTCCACAGCGGAACCAGAGATGGGTATCAAGAATGGGGTTCGGACGATTCCATACGACACACTGTACAAGTCATAGACTTCCTCGCTGCAAGGTTTTCTTAAATTAATAATAATAATAATAATAATAATAATAATAATAATAATAATAATTACACTAAATCGACATTTCAAAAAAAAAAAAAAAACATTATTGCATTATACACTCACTTTCTGTGGGAGAAATTTTTGTAATTAGTCTATTTTTTATACCATGATGGTTAATCGTTTACTAACAACAAAAGGGGCTATTAACCTAAAAGACAACAGTTGTAGATATTTTTTAAAGTGAGTAAGAAAATTTAGAATTTAGTTATAAACAATTTTCATTTATTGATTTTCATAAATACTTAATTAAAAAAAGGATATAACAGACCATTATTGCAAAACTTTGTTTTTACCTACAAATATTGAAAAAAAAAATGAAAAAAAATCATTATTATTTTTGAGAAAAAAATTTGATTATATGTTATCATATGAAGCGTCACATATAATTATATACATAATTTAGCAGGAAAAAAAACAGTGACATATTGTCGACCCAAACAAATAATTATTTTAGAGACTTTTAAGCAAATAATCACTTTTAAAAAAATGATTTAAAATGAATTACAGTTTCAAAATTCTAAGAAAATAGCTATTTCAGAAATTTTATAATTCCAAATGATTATTTACTTAACTAATCCATAATTTTAATATCCATCAAACGAACTAAAAGAATTAGTTAAATAGTTAGGTTATTGATAGTTAAACTTTCAACTTAAATTAGATCATTTTAAGAGAACAAAATTAACATTGCTTCGCAGTGTAAATTGAAAAATGTATATGTTTATCATTTAAGCTAAATCTAAAACTTAATTGCTATATGATGATTTTGACAAAAACGGATTTAGATTTGAAAAAGTAAAAAACACAAAGTGCATTTTTTACTAAAATCAACACTTACCATTGTAGTCTCTCTCTCTCTCAATTTTAATGGATGAGTTGCAAAAATAAGCAAAAAATGAATGCATTTTTTAAAACATAGCACATGTTTCTAAATATTAAAAAATAGCTACTGCTAAGACATTTATGATAAAAAAACATGTACATATTTAAAAGAAAATTTTTAAAACTTCAAATTTAATTAGTAAAAGTTGAAATAATAAGAAATTTCTTACATACATGTAAATATTCTTTTGTTATTTTCTGAGTGATTACTTTTGTAATATTTTGAAATATGTGCTATTTTTTTAAAATTAAAAAAAAAAACTTTTTTCGTGCAACTTTCCTTATTGTATTTTGCTCAAATTCATAGATACGCAAACCATCCAAGTCTGGCAGCAATCGAGCTGCTCAACGAGCCTATGTCACCGGGCGTGAGTTTGGACACAGTGGTGAAGTACTACCAAATGGGCTACGATGCAGTGCGGAAGCACTCACCGAGTGCTTATGTGGTCCTCTCGAACCGGCTGGGCCCCGCAGATCCAACGGAGCTCTTGGCGTTTGCTAGAAACTTGAGCAACGTTGTGATCGACGTTCATTACTACAACCTCTATTCCAACTCCTACAGACACATGAATGTCCAACAAAACATTGATTTCGTCAACCATCGACGCGCCTCTGATCTCACTGCCTTGAACGTACCTCATGGCCCTCTCTCTTTTGTTGGTAAATTAATTAATTCATTCGGTCCTTAAATTGTTTTATTATTATTATTATTATTATTATTATTATTATTATTATGTGTATATTCAACAATAAGCGAAAAGGAAGTTCATGGTGTTCATAAAAAATTGGCCAAAATGTCTACATGATTCTAGAAACAGTTTAAGAGCTTCTTTGTCTGTGAGGAAAAAAAAGCCAAATATACACGTACAACTTGTTTTTCAATAATATAAAATATTTACTTTATTAGCTAATTTAAAGTAAGTAAACTGAAATCCATTTATTAATGATATTTACTTTTACTAGCTAGTGTGATTGGGATGGGGTATATAATATTTACCAAAATTATATTAATATAACGGTGAAGTAAGTAATTTGCACGTCGATTCCTACAAATAGTCAATTTATTAATTACTTGTAATGATTTTGATAATTAATTCAATTACTACAAATTACAACTATGTAAGTAAATGAATAGTTTAGCATTTTATTATATTTTTTAACAAATTAGGTATGTATTTAAAGTAGGTGCTAAAAATTGGTGTCTATTTGATATTTAGCTTTTTTCAATCAATGTTTTAAGGAAATAGCCATTATTTAAAAAAATTAAAAAAAATTGTCATTAGCCCCTTAGAAAACTAAGGGCATAAAAGTAATATCGTATCATCATGTGTAATTGAGAAAATGATTATTTTCTTAATTAATAAAAACGTTGGTTATTTTCTAAAAATATCATCTAAAAATGACTACTTACTCAATAATCTCTAAAAAAATATGGGTATTCACTATAATTTCTCTTATAAAAAAGTTTAAATTCATCCATCAACTTATTATTATTATTATTATTGGAACATTTTTTAGAAACTGTTTTAAAACAAGATCCCCTGAGAATTATGTTGATAATACTTACATTTTCTTACAAGTAAAAAACATTCCCTCAGACAAAAAAGAAAGAAAAAAGTCATCATAATCTTATAAATTAAATCTATGGGATACGAGTGAGAACACCGGTGAATGACGTTTTCACAATATTATTTACATTCTTTGCACTTCAATCTCTTTTTCACTCTTTATTAGCACAAACAATGTCTAGCGGAAAAAAAAAAAAAAAAAAAGACTCCAACTTGAAGACACATATATTTCAAGATTATTATGTATTCTTTGCCTTTAGATATTATATAAATCAATATATATTTGGTTAGAGAGTTAATGGCAAAGCTTTTGTAGGGGAATGGTGTGCGGAATTTGCAGTGCAAGGAAGGTCAAAGGAGGATTACCAGAGATTTGCTAAAGCCCAAATAGATGTGTACGGACGTGCAACTTTTGGATGGGCCTATTGGGCTTACAAATGCGACGACAACTATTGGAACCTTAGGTGGATGATTGAGAATGGCTATATAATGCTCTAGATAATATATGTTCACATTTCGAATTCATTTTCAAGGCTGTTAATGGCTTTTGTAACAATGGTTATAATATATTACCATCACTTATAGGATTCAAATCGAGGGCTTGTTTTGCAAAGAAGGAAATGAAGTTCAACTTCTAGGCGTTTAGCTTTTGTGCACTACTTATTGAAAAAAAAAAAAAAAAAAAGAGAGAGAGAGAATTTATCTGAAGATAGTATCTTGCTTTCTTCATGGCTTTCTATATTTAGTTTGCGATTTTTATTTTTTATTTTGGTTTTAATTGTGATGTTTAAGTTAAGGTGGGAAAATGAAAATCTATTAGGGTGTGTTTGGAAAATTGGGATTTTATGGCGAATATTTGACCACTAAGTTGATCCATTCTCTTCTAAACACCATTTCTATTGTCCAATTTTTTCTACTTTGAACGTGGGGTATTCGGCACCTATGGTCCAAATTATTTTTAGAAGCACTAAAATTTTAATCGCTACCCATGAATTTTAATTAAATTAAGACCAAAACTATACATATATCATTTGCATTAGGATTTAATTGCATGAAAAATAAAATTAGATAAATCAAAATCATATTAAATTTTATAATTAAATAAAAATTTTCTAAACTTTTTAAAATGTATAATTCAATTAAATAAGAATAATTTATACGGTTTTTTAAATAAATAGCCATATTTTAATATATGTTTTTAACAATTAGCCTATGTTTGCTTTTATTAGCAAAATAGCCATACATTCGTGTCTAGATTTTTGAGACTGCAGTCATTAATTTTTTGAATTCTGCTTTGGTTGTTTGTTGCAAACAGTATTGTCTAAAATTTTGTGTCTCTAGTCATGAAATTTGTGACTTATTTGGTTGCATATTCTTTTGCTATTTATAAGATATTTTTTTATTTAGTAATAAGTTTTATGAAATTGATTGTATAGGCAATCATTTATTTATGAGTTGGTTATTTTGTTAATGGATGTTTAAATTTTTTATTGTGTTTATTTCAAATTTTCTAAAATTTTGTGACTATAGTCACAAATTTTCTGACTGTGTATTTTATTTATTTAGTCACAAATTTTATTTCTTTAGTCATAGATTTTTAGATGTTAACTTGATGGCTATTTTGCTAATTTTTCAAAACGTGGGCTATATCTTTAAAACATAGATTGCAAAATGGCTAAATCCTTAACTGACCCTAATTTATATAATTTTGACTCATATGAATTATTTTTCTTAATTAGAAACTAATGCAAGTGATGTAATTGTGGTAGTGATTTAGTTAAAATTGACGGGTAAAGACTAAAGTTGTCAAAACGAAAAAAAAATTAAGGACCATCAATGCCTACAAAAATAATTCAAAGACCAAAAGTGTATACTGTGCAAAAGTAAAAGGATCATAGATGCCATATACCCATGAATGTGAAATCTTTGTTTATTCATAAAAGCTTTTGTTAAATTGTTGCTGCCAATCCTATGTCCGTTTGAAAGTTAATGAAAAATAATTGATTATGTGTTTAACTTGTGCGAACTCATTAATTTATTAGTCTTGTGAAATATAAGTTTGTAAATTTTTGACCCGGAACGTTGGAGTTAGCTATTTGAGTTGTTCAAATGTCAAGACTTTTGTTTTAAGGACATTTCATAAGACAAATTGCAGAAGAATACTTTAAATTTCTAATGAGAAAATGACTTGAAGTTTGGACTATCAGGCATTAATCAAATAATTGGGAACTACTTGCAATAAGGAGAGTGATATAATAATGCTTTGGACAAAGCTTTAGACATCATGACTTAGGTATGAAAGAGAGATGATTGCTCTTTTCAACTTCATCTGTAATATGGTGTAGGAAGTGATATCACTCATTTTCTTTATTTATTTATTTATTAATTTCATTTTTAAATATCAACAATGAACATCAACACTTTAATATGATATAATATTCTGGTAATTTTTATTTCTTAAATAAAATCTGAGTCTGTATCTACCTCATTCTCCAATCTCTAGGGGATTCTTATGACCATCTTTCTGCTTGATACTATCTTGAGAATTTAATATTTGAAAATTGTCATCAAAACTATAGTTGAATTTTTCTTAAAGGTCCTTTACTTCCCAAATATTCATTTCCTCTAATCATCCAGATCTTTTATGTAAGCAATTATATTCTATACTAATTAAATAGGCAAATCAAAAAGTTTAATATAGAAGTCATTTTCTCTCGGTCCAGTTATGTATAGGGATAATATATAGACCAAATTATATAGATACTTACAAATCTATTTTGAGATTCAAGATTTTTACAAATCTATAAAATGAGAGTATCAATTACAAAAAAAAAAAAGAAAAAAAAAAGAAATGGGTGTTCATAATAGCATATTTGACCCAAATGTTCAATCAAATTAATAGATTGATTAAAAAGAAAATTTTAAATTCAACTCATATCTCATTCCTATGGACTTATTTTACATCTTGCATGTTCCTAAAAAAAAAAAAGGGTATTTTCTGAGGATTTGATTTTTTACACAAAATTTGGTTAATACTCTTTTAGCCCTGATTTTGTTGCAAAATTAATTTTTATGAGATAATGATATTTCGGGAAGTGTATTTCTAGTTTATTATAATATAGTCTTTTATTTTTATTTTTCATATGGCATTTATAGTAAGATCACTTTAGGATTTTGCTCTACCATCAAATTAGCAGTCGTACTGTTTTACTTTCATACAAATGTTTCTAGCTCCAAAATATATATATATATATATATATATATATATATATATATATATGAAAAGCAAGAAGATATTGGAAACCATTAAAAGGTCATGGATTGGTGACATATTTATTGGGCCCCAATCTATTTTTTTTTAATTTACTGCCAATGATGCACTAGGTGAGTGCACATGGCTTTAATCTGCACATAATGTGTAGTGTACTAGCTAGTGGACTGCAATGCTAAGAGGAAAATGGTGTCCTTTATGTAGCCATCATTGGAGCCTTGTTTGTCTCAGCTTTTGAGTTGGTAGGAAACATTCATTATTATTCCACAATAAAATGGAATATCTTGTTCCACAACCACACATTTTATGATTTTTTTTTTTTTAATTTCCACTTCTTGTTTCCTTCTATATTTGTTTGCATCTTCCATGGTTTCTGTCCCTCATGATCTCTTTTTATCCATCCATCCTCCCTCCAACAAAATAAACCATAATTAAATGTTCTTCCATTCATACAAAAACATATACAGTAAAGTATAAAGAGAGAAATTAATTCTTTGAAGATTGAGCTGAAGCTTTAAAAAAAAAAAAAAAAAACAAACAAACAAACAAAAACAAAGACAGACAAAAACAACTGTTCCAACCTCCATGAGGGTTGTTATTTTTATTTCCCTCTTTATCGAACCGAAAATTAGGAGCAATATATACTAATCATGTTGACATTGCAAAGATTTAAAGCCAATGTGAGGTAGGATACTGTTATCATTTTATTCGGGGAAGTTCGGATAACAATCTAAATATAACAAATGAAATTAAAAAAAAAACATTTAAGTATCTTTTCATAGTACCAACAATTTTTTGCTCACATACAAAAATTAAATTCATGTATCTTTCTACAATGAAAAAATAAATTTTTTAATTCGCAGCTCAAATTTTCTCTTTTACAATCTCAATTCAAATATTAAAATTAGATTTTTATCAAAACATTCATTTGAATTCAAAATTTCGCGGAACAATAACTCAAATCAAAACATTTGACTTTTGTATTTATCCAAATACCCTTTAATTATATTGTCATTGTTAGTTTCTCTGTTTATTTGTTATTTCACTTGTTATCTTTGTCACTTAGTCTAAGTATAAGTGATTGGTTTAATGTACAATGGAGGTAATTTTTCTAATACTAATTTGAGAATAGTTAGAGTAGAAGCTCATTTATCCCTTTCTTAGCCTGGATTTGGCTTGATCAACCTTCTCGTTGTCTCATGGGTATTAGACTAACGGTTATGCTCCGATGGTCACCGATAATGACTAGGGAAGACTACTTGCCGACGATGACTGGGGGATTACATCGGTTACCTATCCTCTAGCAGTTACCTATCCTTATCATTCACTGATTTACAAAACCCATACCATTACACCATATCTATGAGAAAGCTTCAAATCTCGTTGATTTGACGCTCAATAGAGCTTATAT
The DNA here is from genome assembly GCA_018132145.1 of Boehmeria nivea var. tenacissima. Taxonomy (NCBI): domain Eukaryota; kingdom Viridiplantae; phylum Streptophyta; class Magnoliopsida; order Rosales; family Urticaceae; genus Boehmeria; species Boehmeria nivea. The sequence goes on from CM030886.1 coordinate 3,317,162, forward strand.
CTGCGAAGCCCATCCCCTCTCATCATAAAGCTAGAAAGCTAAGACCCTGCACCAAGCTCCGTCAGCCATGGTTCTACTACTTGTATGCGATTCGCTTTTGCAATCTCCTTCACCAATTTTCATAAACCATCCCACATTACATCCATATATGAGCATAACCGCCATTGCTTCGCTCGTCAAACTCATAATTTCATCAACATAACTCGTAGGTAGTACGAACTCTGTCGTGAGATATTGCTATGACCTAAGTCGTTTAGTTACCCAAGTCTTGTTTCCCGTGGACAGTAGACCTTGATCTGGTCACAAGCCTCGCGATTTTGGCAATTTTCGCACATCAAAGCACGCCGAGAGTCACAACGGCGCGGGTTTGGAGAGTCAAGCCAATTGCGATAATGTTTGAATCTTAGAGATACGACAACTAGCTGATTAGCAGAGTTACCTCAGTGTAGAATCAAAAATAACATCAGACAAGCATGTCATTATTCAACCTTGTTGTGAACCCACGCTCTCAATTTATGAACACAAGCCTATATATCGATGCTTCAATTAATACATCGTTGACCTTAATCAATTAGAAAACTCCACTAACGACAACCAATGAGCTTACTGTGGCCATTTGACTCAGTCACAATACACGCTTAGGATGACAAAATTGGTGTTAGTATAGTTTCAAAAACTTCACGTGTGTTGGTGAAGATGTCCTTGATTTTAAATTTTCCAATGTCAAACCGTATGAAACTAAGACTTAATTGTAATACTATTATTAAATACAAACTATCTTGATAATGTTACCTGGGAGATTTATTATATTGTTGAGCTTACTCAATCTGTGGTGCAAAATTTTGGCTTTAATTTCCCCTTTTCTTCAAAATGATTTGGCCTCAAATTATCATACTAATGACTTGATTTGGTTTGATTAAGATCAACGATTGTGCTTTTCTCCTTATTGGACGTTTTTTTTTTTTGTCTGTTTGACTGGTGCTTACCATGCTTGCACTATTTCCTCTTTCCTAGAAAGCATTCGTCCTCGAATCCAAACTATCGTCATTGGTTGTTGATTCTTCACCGCTAGCACTCTCTCTCTCTCTCTCTTTTTTTCCCTCTTCACTCTCTTACCCCTTCTTAATCTCTTTATCACTCCTGTCGAAGTCTCTTTTTCATTTTTTTTATTATCATTTACTTTTCTTTTTCTTTTCATCGCTCTTTTCAAGCTCTTACTTTTCTCCCTGCCTTGCTCCTTTTCCTCTTGTTGGTGTGAAATTTAAACCAACTTCGTGTTCCGCACCTCTAGGTTGTGGTACGGCGATTAAATGAAAGTTCAACGGAAAAGCAAAAAGACATGAGAGTTTTTAGAGTGGTTCGGCCCTCCTTAGGAGTAATAGCCTACGTCCACTGTCTTTTTTTAATTCTTCCACCCCCCCCCCCCCCCCTCCCTTGCTTTTTTTTTTCTTTGATCTTTTCCTCCTTTTCTTTATAGACAAAGAAGGAGGCTACAATCTAAATGATACATAATGTCCCATCTCCTAATTCACGGGTTTGGTTCACCTAATAAAGCTGCACATCTGTTGGGAGCAGTTATCCTGACCTTTGCAAGATAAAGCTGCTTGTTAGTGTGGAATTTGAACCAACGGCGAGATTCGCACCTCTAGGATGTGATGCGGCAATGGAAATCAAAAGTTGAACGGAAACTTAAAAAGGCATAAGAGTTTTTAGAGTGGTTCGGCCCTCCTACGGAGTAATAGCCTACGTCCACTGTTTATGGAATTTCTTGTCAAATGTTTTACAGAGTTTTTCCCTTTTTTCTTCCTTGAATCTCTCTCTTTTTTCCCCGTCCCCCTTCTTCCTCCTTCTCTTTATAGACGAAGAAGGAAGCTACAGTCCGAATGATACAAAACATCCCATCTCCTAAGTCACGGGTTTGGTTCACCTAATAAAGCTGCACCTCTGTTAGGAGCAGTTATCCTGAACTTTGCAGGATAAAGCTACTGCTACAGTGAATCCCCTGTTTAGGGTAGAAAAGGCGGGAGAATAATTGAGGTCTGAATTACCGCGAACAGACCTTCTATTACCGGGGGTCGCTGGCTTCGAGGGCCGAGTCTATCTTGAGCGATCTCTCGCCTGTGGTAACTTCCTCAAGGGTGGATCACCTTCGGGGATCCTTGGACCTTTTTTTGTCCGCCAACTCCTCTTTGAGGGGTTTGCCAGAAACTCAGCACTTCCTTCGGCGGTACTCTATTTATACTCGGGGGTGTAGGATCAAGGATCATCTCCGATGATCTTTGTCTGTCCTTATCCTGGGGGAAGCTCCTGTGATGGGGTGGAATCGCTCTGTTTGGTGGAATCGGGGGCATGTGCCTCCATTAAATGTGCCTTGGAGACTTCGCCCCAGAACACACATTCGCTGATAAAAAATCACTGAAAACACTGCTTTTACAGTAAATTCCCTATTTGGGGTTGAATAGGCGGGCAAATAATTGAGATCTAAGTTACCGCGAATAGACTTTCTATGACCGGGGGTCACTAGCTTCGAGGGCCGAGTCTGTCTCGAGCGATCTCTTGTATGTGGCAACTTCTGAGGGGGTGGATCACCTTCGAGGATCCTTGGTCCTTTTTTGTCCGCCTAACTCCTCTTCGAGGGGCTTGCCAGAAACTTAGCACTACCTCCGGCAGTACTCTGTTTATACTCGGGGGTGTAGGATCGTTGATCATCTCCGATGATCTTTGTCCGTCCTTCACCCGGGGGAAGCTCCTGTGATGGGGTGGCATCGCTCTGTTGGTAGAATCGGGGGCTTATGCCTCCACTAAATGTGCCTCGGAGACTCTACCCCCGAAGACACATTCGCTGAAGAAAAATCACTGACAACACCTCTCTCACATTCACATGATCTATATACGCTTCTATAAACATTAAGTACACAAGAACTATGGGTTGGCTATTGTTTACAACAAGATTTGATTTTGACAATGAGAAAGAGAAACAACCTCGATTTGATGTTGTACATCATCTTCTTCAACATAGGAATTATGATTGTGCTTTAGTGCCTTCGTTTCTTCGTCTTCATAATTCTCCATGTTCTTTGTCGCATTCCATCTCTAATATCTCCACATGCTTTATCTTCCAGGAGTCCTCTTCCTTGAGAATATTGTAATTCGTTGCCTCTAAAGACTCTTCATCCTTTGGGTCCTCCTCATCATCATTGCTAGCTTCTTCATGTGGTGGAATTGGCTCTTTCTTTTGTGAGCAAGATGCCAACTTCTTTAAGCTTACTTCAACTCTTCAAGTGTCCTTCCCATTTGAGCTCTTTTTAAGTTTGTACGTTGTTGCTTCTTAACTTGAGATTCCCCCATCTGATCTATTTGTTCGTGAAATGGTTTCACCTATCGAATCATTGCTCTGGAACAAGAACCACTCAAGTAAGAGTGTATGTTTCCTCGTCAAAGCCTTCATCTCTCCTACGTGTTGATAGGCCTCACACCGTAACTTCGCCTAGTTAGCTTCAACTCAATCCACTACTTAACAACCTATGAGAGTGTAGTAGCGGCGAGATTACCTTCTCTTATTAAAAGTAGAATTGACATCAAACGCCCACTCCCTCTTCTTCTTCCACTTGATGTACTCCTTCATATCACACTTTTTTTGCTAAATAAAAAATCTATTGAATGATGGAAGCTTCAAATTGATACTCTTGTAGTTGCCATAGTCACGACCTCTATTGCTGTTAAATACACTAGTACAAAAATATGCTTAGGAGACAGTAATATCGAAGTTGTTTCCTTAAAAACTAACTTAAAAAGCATACGAATCTTTAGATTTTTGCCACGTGTAATGACTTAATTAATAAAGACGTAATTATTGTTTGTGCGGCTTAAAAAGATGGGCGGGTTTTGGCCCAAAATAATCCTTGACACCAAATTAGAGGGGATGGAGTTCTTAAGTTGAATATTTAATATCTGACTTTACTTGTTTGTCGAAACCGTTTCACAGTTGGTTCAAGAAAACCGATTTCAAAACCTAGATAAAAATTCTTGCAAAAAAAAAAAAAATAATAATCCTTAAGACTCACTTCCACATCATAAAAACTACGAAAATAAAAACAAATCTTAGAAATTTTCAAAATCCTTCATATTTAATATTTGAAAAAATCATCAATATTACAACGTTTAAAAAAGAAACCAAAAAAAAATTATATATCCAATTTCTCTCTCAAATCTTCCTAATAACTGGTGCCAATGACGAGGTGTTTGGCGCTTAATGAAGTGCCACAAGCTGCCGTTCTTAGAGTCTATGCGCATGGGCCGACCATCCGCTAGCAGAGGAGGAAGATGACGATGGCGGCAACAATTTGCTGCAAGCTCGATTGGAAAAGCAATGCTGGCGCTCTCACTGAAGAGTTTGACCTCCGTTTCCTCGGCTGCGTGCTCTCTCTCTTTCTCTCTCCTTCAAATTTCCCTATTGGCTTTTCTTGTAGACTTGACTATTGGCTTGCTTTAGTGAGGGTTTCCTATTTCGCTTGTTCAATTGTTTGTTTTAAACTATGGAATGTCACTTTGGTAGTGTGTAGTTAGGGTAATTTTATGCACTGTTTAGCAAGCAGTTTGAGTTTGAGAAATGGGTGAAGAGAAGTTGATGACTTGAACTTGAATCTGCTCCATTGTTGGGTTTGAGTTATAGGTTGTGAAATGACATTATATTAGTTTGTTCACTATTTGCTCTCTTTTTTTTAGTTCACTATTTGTTTATTTGTCTTTAGTGTATTTTTGCTGGGATTATATCATGGTCCTCATATTCTTTCTTGATTTCCAGAAGAAAAAAAAAGAAAAAAAAAAGAAAAAGAAAAAAAAAAGCAGAAATGTCAATAGCTCATTTGGAAAGGAAGCGTCATAGATTAAACATATAATTTTCTTCTCAACAGGTAAAAACGTATTCCATTTGAATTCGTTTGTAATGACAGTTTTAGATTGTGCTGAAACCATGAAAGTTATAGCAAAGAATTGGGCTTCTGGTACAGCTATATATGGGGACCACAAATTTTTCCTTTCACCACAAGTAACTAAGATAACCATGATAACACTAACAAATTGTGTTACACATCACAAACATTTCTACACCAAATGGTGTGGAATTTCATGAGCCCTATTACATAAAGCCAGTAATGTCAATATGATAAATATTTGAGATTTTGATTCAAGAACTTAATTACTTCATCATTTTGTGTATGAGTTGGTGTCAATGGAATTACTCATCATAAGCACGTTTTTCTAATATGGAGTGTTCTTAGCTAGTTCACGTTTTTATAGTGATCCTACCCAATAGTTGAATCATGTAGCACGTTTTATATTTTCTAAAATGATTGTTTGGTTCACAAAATTTCATTTTGATGCAATTAAAACGAAAATACAATAATTTACATTGTGATTTTTAGAATCCATCGTATTGAAAAAAAAAAATCATATATTTGCACAATCCATTCCACATCTTCGAAACTAATCATATATGCTAATGAAAATAACTCTAATTAATGACTGTTGTAAAGTGAAAACAATTATACTTGGATTAGTCTATCTAATGTGTCACGATTATGTGGAGCTGTTGATTAGCACCAATATTTTTATGGTATATTTATGGATGAACAAAAGTTTATGGTATTAGCACCAAGTCTTTAAACTCGGTTTTGGCATAACTGAGTTTGAAAAAGCAGCCACTTAGAAATTGCCACGTGGCGAAGAGATCCTTAAAAAGTCTATTTTCCCGTTAACCGATTTTAAAACTACCACAATATGATGTTTATACGCATTACACATGGATCAAAATAAGATTTAAAGGCAGCTTTCGTTTGAGACATTAAATATGCCTCTAAGGCGCATGAAACCCGACTTAAAAAATTCACTAGGTACGATCACGACGCCTTTGAAGTCGTATTTTCAACTTGACATATTGAGTTTTCGTGACGCATTTCATGAGTCTTCAATTGCGATTTGTTTACTAGTGACATGGTGCTTTAAGACTCGTTAGAGATAAAACAATGGGACCTCACAATCACTCCTCACCTGTATCACTCGATAATAATGTTCACACAAATTATAACTCATGTTTGCACTCAATATAGACTTTTATCCTCTACTAAACTCACCACTCATGTCCTTTATCATTTGATTCATCTCTTAGTTTTCGACAAAATCGAGCACTCTCAAGAAGAAATCATGAGAACAAATGACTCACAAACAAAATCTGCTATTGAGAAACGCACAATGTAAAAACAACACCCAAACACTAGTAAAAAACTATTCAAATACAAATGACACCTCCAATTAATATCGTAGGATAAGAATGACTAGCTATTTTCATCCAATCCGAATTTTCTTTCTTCTCTATCTTTTTTTTTTTTGTTTTTGCAATGACTAGCTCTCTCTTCTTTCTTTCTTTTTTTTTTTCGGTCGATTTTCCATATTCTTTTTGCTCAGTTTTCTGTATTTTTTTTTATGGAAGCTCATTCAAACAAGATAAAGAGAAAATGCTAACAAAGATTTCAAGAAAATCAATAAAATTAACAAGAATCCAAGATGATCATGAAAATCTATCAGGAATTTTAGGAAAACCTTAAGATTCAATACGTTTAAGAAATTCTCAATTTAAGAATTCAAGATTGCAGGAAAGACGAGATATTCAAGAAATAAGGATCAAGAACTAAACCTTAGACACCAATCCCTTGTGCACGTAACAAGAAACGGGCGCAACCCTAGGATTTTTTTCAATTAAAACTTATATTCAAATAATTGAACAAAAGAAAATCCTTACAAGAAGCTAGCTATGACACCACTTGATACAAGCCTCGTCACAAGAAGTAATGACTAACGATGAATGTATTTGTATGCAATGGACAGTTCTTGGCTAAGGAGAATTGCATAGGAACCTTGGTTTAGAACCTCGATTAAGATGAATCGAAGGATGCCACAAATGTCCCCGAAATTATCGTTTTATAAGTTGGGATGATGCCACAAGATTAACGATTTTAATTAGTTCGATAAAGGCTCTCAAGAACAACAAAGAGAAAAAAAGTCTAATACATTTCTAAATTTAGTCTAAACTTTAAAGATAAAGAGCAGAAAGGTTTTGTTACAATCAGAATAGTTAGCCAAAATAAAAGAAATAGCCTTCAAATACCTAAAAACACCCTAATTTAATCCGTAAAAGGCACATGGCTTATTACATAAGAAAAGTAATAAATTAGCTTCATATCTCGCTTTCTTGCTCAATTTGCCTAATTGCAGGCGACGTGTTACCTAGTAGGTGGAAACATGTAACCACACTCTCTATTTCGGGCGTTTAAACCATATCATTTTTGTGTCATATCTCCTAGAAGTGGCAATGTATCGTAAGGTCTGATAACTCGATCCTGTATTGCTCGTGTCATTTTTCGATGATTATATATATATATATTTATATTTTTTTTTATTGGAAAATTCCTTTGTTATTTGGAATTTATTTTCATGATTTTATATTTTGTACTAATGAAGATTAAGATATAGAAGGTCGAATTTTTAAGTGATTGTGAATGTTGTAGTTTACATGGAAAACTACGACAATTTTAGTATATTTTGATAAGTAGAGAAACTGCAACAAAATTCTTATGTCTGATAGATGTAAAAACTATGTGTAGTTTAATAAGACATCACACGGTGCTAAAAATAGTTAGAAAAATTAAGGTTTGTGCATGCCAATTTTGGAGAAGAACTAAGAGGATTATTTTCTTGCAATTAATAAAATATAAGATCTGACATATGGATAAATCAATGTTAATCTAATAGACAATCGAGTAGATATCTGTCTTCCTAACTTTGAAAGCAAATAAAGAAGAATAATAAATAAAATAAATAAGCATAAAAGTAAAAAGAGATTGACACTAGATATGCCTATTTTACATCGCTAAAACGTAACTTGGAAAAAAAATCATGGGTGCTAACCAAATCACGTACGCAGATGAATTTTATTGACTGATCAAATTACAATTACATCACTCAGCTGGAATTGCGTTGACTCTCAAACGTACCACAAGTTGTAATCAACGATGCTCTTCACCAGGGTGCAAACCTTCTGTCCGCTCGCTCAGCCTCAGACTCCTAACCCTTACTCCGTGCTTAGTCCGTTTAGATCAACTATTATACTCATATATGCAGGCTTTCAGGCTCTTCGTCTGCTATAAGCTTGATCTCCTTCTTGTGAATGAAAATTTTTCGAGAGACAAAACTAAGCCTAAACGCTTAAATGTTCGCAATATAATAAAAGCTAAAAATAATCTCTCTAAGTATCAAATAAAGACTTTAGAGGATATTTATTAACAACTTAGTTACATGAGATCAGAACAAAATCTCTAACTAAGTCCAATGAAAGCCTGAAAAAATATGAATTCTGTTACACTTGACATGCCTAGAATCTTAGGCTATTATTCGACATGGTCGATCGTTCCGTCAGGCTCTGAGAAAATTGCTCTGCTATAACGGTTTCGAAAATCATGGAATTTGTTATATTCTACACAAGAAAAGTAGGTGAGATTTATAACAACTAATTCAAATTTATTTATCGAAAAATTCTAATTTTTTATCGTAATCCTCCTTAAGTTCTCATAAAATCTCACATAACTAACATGCATTTTTTAAATAATAATTTAAACAAATTTATGATAAGTGTGACAATATATTTTTCACAAAAATTGAAATATCACACTATTCCTAACATATTTCAAACTTAAATGTAGGAGCAAATCTAAGAACTTAGAGTGTGTTTGGTAGGAGGGAGAGAACAATAGAAGGAAGGAGACATATAACACCTAAGTGGAGAAAAATAGAGAGGATGTAGGGATTTTTTCTTTCATGTTGTTTGGTATAAAGGGAAGGAAGAAGTATACAAATCCATCATCTTATTTGGTATGGAGATGGGAGGGGGAGGAAAGAGAAAAATTATGCTCATAAACTAACTACTTCAGTGGCAATATAGTAATTTATATGATATTTTGATGGATTAGTCCACTCTTTTTCCAAATCACTTCAATTTTGGAGTGATCCAAAGATTGTTAGAATTAAGGATTTTGAATTCTCTCACAAATTCACTCCCTCCTAAAATTCATTCTACCAAATAATCTAACATGTCAAAATCTATCCCAAATTCCACTCATTCCTCTCTCTCCTTCCACTTCTCCCTCCAACCAAACCATTGTTAGAAAGGAAAAGCTTGAAGTTTCGACCACTGTTGCTCAGTTTGGTTCTTCATATATGAGTTTCTTTCTCCTTTCTCTTCCTTTTTAGTTCGTATTGACATTGTAGATGATTGAAGAATGTTATATTGTATTTAAAGTTGTGTGTGGCTAGCTTCCTTAGTTTTAGGGATCTGATGAAACTCTCACGGATTTATGCTTGAGTACTTAATACTATATATGGTTATGTTTGTCCTTCATTTATGTTGCTTTTGTGTTTATAAAAGATATCAAATTTATTACACTTTCAGTGTCGAAAGATATGTTGTTGGGTTGTGTGCTTGAATGAGTTCAATCTTTATAAGAATTTTTTAGCAACATAGCTTAGGATCAAGTGTGTATTCGAAAGGTGAATTTGATGGATTGATTCTAGGTCTTGGTTGATTATCAACGTAATGAAAGATAGTTAATTGCTAAACATTCAAACTTGCTTGATGAATACTTGATAATAGGTCATATGTATAGGCTTAATTATTCGTGCATAATCCTAATATGCTGAACTCGAGAGAAGGGTACCACAAATTTTTGTGTTCGAGACTAGTGTTGAGAAAGAGAATTGCAATAGGCATTAAATAAGAGCGCATACATAATGAAGTGTGAGTGGATTAAGCGTCTATACCATTTTTCAATATATTTGTTACTTTTATTAATTATAATTTAATTTATCTTAGTCGTGTGGAGATTAAGAAATTCCCATGATCATCTTTTGACACATTCTAGATCATGCGAATGCAAAATCAAACGAACACACGAACGAAATCAAAAGAACAAACACAAACACAAGCGATATTATGGTTACTAGTTCGAGTTTAAATCTACCTACATCCAAGTCAGGATTGACTCGTAGTTGAATTAACTAATCAAAGATAGAGTACACCTCAAGAAAAGTCTCGTACACTATTACAATCACGTTCTCAGTTTTAATTCACAAGTTTCTCAACAAATTTTGCTCAAGAAACCAGCATATATAGAACCTAGAGTCAAGAGAAGACCCAAATAATTTTCTCTCTCTAGAACGTGATTTACAAGACTTTCTCTCTCTATATATCTCTTAAATAAGTTGTAAAATCGAAGTTATTCTTCTTCATCCGCGATAATTGGGGGTCTTTATTCACAACGAAATGTTCAACTGGTTCCCGTAATCGGTCGACCGCTTTTTGAGCACTCGAGTTTTGCCAATGAACTAGATGACTACTTACTACAAACGTCCAAACAATTCATAAATTGAATCATTCTTCACAAATCGCTTAGACATTAGAATTGACATTATTCACCTTTCGGTTAGTACAAAATAAAAAAGTCATGTCTATCAAAATAAATCATAACTATAAACGTTATAAGGTAATTCAATAAGCTATTATATGTATTAAATATTTCAAATTTAAACAGTGGTTTCTTTGTATATTTGAAAAAAAAATAATAAAAGGGTGGTTCTATTCACACACTCCTTTTAACTCTCTACACCTCTTTTCTAAATACACACTCTTTCTAAATTTAAAATTTTAAAAATTACTAATCTCACACATATGAAAATTCCAAAATTGCCCATAATTTTATGACTTATTAGAATATGTTATTTTATTCTTGAAATATCTTTCCCCACCTACCTCCTAGGTTTTTTTTATTTTTTTTTATTTTTTCAAACTCCCTCACAAACTCATTTTTACAAGCTCTATTTTTCTTTCTTTCTTTTTTTTTTTTTCAAACCCACCCACTAATTTATTTATAAAAACTTTATTTTACTCTTACTGGACTAAACTAAAACTTTTTATATTGCTCTTACTAGACTAAACTAAAACTTACGTGTATGATTCTATGCTACATATATCATATATGAAGTAGATATCAAAATATCAAATAATGCTTTTACTGTCAAAACAAAAGAACATCCATATACACTAATTGTCTAACCCAAAAAAAAAAAAACACCAAAAGAATATTGGAAAATTTCAATATAGATCTAAATTACAAATGGGAAAAACACCAAAACCTCTTGATTTATAATTCAATGCACAATTATCAAATAATTTTCTAGTAAAATAAAACAATATTCATACACAAAGACAATTAAGCCAAAAAAAAAAAAAAACACACACACACACACACATGGAGACAATGATTTAAGAAATTCAATGTAGATGAAAATTATAAAATAAACAAATTCAATTTACCCAATCTTCTTGATTGGCCATTGGGTCGAAGGATTGCTTTCACTTAAAATTGTCGTGTGTTTATCGTAAGAGTTGAAAATTTTGTGCATTAGGTTTTTTTTTTTTTGAGGTTAGAGAGAGATTTTGAGGGGTGTGTGGTTTCCTTTTTCTTTTTTTAATTTGTTTTTTTGCTAGAATTTTTCTTTTTTTAATTGAATGAAATATTTGATTTCATAATGTCTATTTTAGTCATTATATATAAGGATATTATAGTAATATTAAATTTTAAGTCAAATGTGTGTTTTAAAAGAGAAAATGTGTATGTGAATAGAACCACCCATAATAAAAATACATTTATTTCTTAGTTGTTTTCAAAAAACTATATTGTATACTTCTCGTCCATGAAAATTCTACACAAACTAGTATACTTTTTTGGCTCAACTACAAAACTCTAGTGTTCTTTTTAACGTAACAAGAAAAAAAAAATTGAAATTATATATATATATATATATATAATAAAGCATATGGTTTTTTTTTAATGATTCTTTGGAGGGAAATCCCCTTAATGGAAACGTTTTACATCATTAGATATATCTTTATAAGACATAAGATCACTAAAAAAAGACTATGATGACGATTAAGATCGGAGTATACATATCCTACTAGAGAATTATTTTAAATTAATTTTTTTAATAGTTTTTTGAGGCTTATTTTATATTTTCTATAATGTTATCATTATAGGAATAGAATAGTGGGAAAATGTGTGACGTGGAGTTTGTTGTACTTGGTGCCCACCATGGATGGCCCAGATTCCTCTCAATTCCCCCTTTTTATCTCCCTTCCCTACCTTCCATTTCCTCTCACTCCTCCTCACATGAATTACCCCACTCTCTCTCTCTCTCTCTCTCTCTCTCTCTCCATTTCTTCTCTTATCTTAGCTACACTATACACAAATAACTCATTTCTCAAAAACCCTCAACCAAAAATAAAAATAAAATAAATAATAACAATAAAAAATATGTTGCTTGGCAAGCGTGCGAGACCTCCGATCAAGAGAACCACGAGCATGACCGGCATCACCGTCGATCACACGGCCAGCAACGACCACGATCATGATCGAGCTCCTCCACCACCGTTCGATCATCATCTTCAGAACCCCATGGCCGGGCATGGTGATCAAAACGACGACGAAAGCGACATAAACGACATGAGTTTGGAGTACCAAAAGTACTTCATGTCGGTGTTGTCGCCGAGACCAATTAATAATAGTAACAGCCGAAGCACACAGAGAAGGAATTCTGCTGATTTCGTAGAGACCGCACACTTCCTCCGCACGTGCGGCCTTTGTAACCGCCGTTTGCCTTCCGGTCGTGACATCTATATGTATATGTATGTCTCTCTCTCTCTTTTGTTCAAAATTTTGTGTTTTTTGTTTAAGGTTTTTAAATCTATTTTAGCACTATGATTTGAAATTTTTTTTTTTTCATGGTCTATGAGATTTGCTTTTGCTTGATATTTATTTATTTATTTTTTGTGATAAGTTGAGATGATTTTGTGCTTGATTATTGAGAAACGATCTATATGTTTAATTAATTACACGTCTATGTGTATCTTAATTATCAATTTATATAGTAGAAGTATTTTTTATAAAAATAAATATAGTAGAATCAATAAATTATTTACGCCTTATAGTTTTTTTTTTTGAGTAATTATGCCATATAGTTTATGTTGAGAATATGTTGTGATGAAGTTTGTATAAACAAATAATATTTCTCTTCATGATTTTTATACTCTATGGTAGGGATGGAAATTTTTTTTTTTTTTCCCGTTGTATCACAAGATCCAAAATCCTTGATGATCTATTTTTGTGTGTATGTGTATATATGTATATATATTTTAAAGAATGATGATCTATTATATTACTTCAAGAGATTTGCCTCGTAGCACAGGCTATTGTACAAGTAGCCAAAAGTAAAGAAGAAAAAAAAAATCGCTCTGTAGAATAGCAATGAGAATTTTGTCGACCACTGTAATTGTACGCGAGTATTTTTCAAGAGACGAATGAGAAAATATCTAAATTTGATACAATAATTAAAATAAACAGTCAACGTTATATATAAATCTTAAAAACTATTAACCCATCAATTACTTTCACACGTTTTTTTACCACTAAATCATTTACTATGTATAAGTAATTTAAATACTTAAATATTTTGTTATAATTTTAAAACGTTTTATATTTGTTGAAATTAAATATTAAAAATTTTGTATTTATTATAATTTTCTTATCTGAAACTACTAGATTTTTGTTTTTGGTAATAATCTACTTATCTTTATAAGTGATTAATGTCGTTTATTATTTTCAACGTCAATAATTTACAATGTCTTTCCGAATGTGCTTCAATGACAAAACCATTATCGTTCATTAGTTTCGTTTTTTGTGCAAACTAATTCTGAATGACAACCATATATGTCATTAAAACATTACTATAATCATAAAACCACTTATTATTATTATTATTATGATTACGATTATTATTCAATTGAAAAACTACAATGAATATTCAATTTTTAACACTTAATTTAATTTAATACCCAATTTTTTGAAAAATATAATCAACTACCCAAGTAATTCAATTACTTACATAATGATAGTTGTTGGTAATTTAACTTAGTTACTAAAAATATGTGCAAGTAATTAACAAATTGAATAGTTACTCAATTACTTCAAAAATTTTGGTTTTATTTTTATTATTTTGTAAATTTGAATATTTTCTTACTTTACCCTTATTATTATAAATTTTTTTTTTTGCACAAACTAACAATGTGTGAAAATTGAATAGGGGAGATACGGCTTTTTGTAGCCTAGAATGCAGGGACAAGCAGATGAAGCAAGACGAGAGAAAAGAAAAGGGCAAGGCCACGCCGCCGAAGAAGAACGACAAAACGACATCGTCGCCATCTTCTTCCAAGTCCGCCGGCAAAAGCTACTCAATCGCCGCCACTTGATAATAACAGATCCGACGGCTGAGAGCGTTTCGTCAGAGGCCTAATAGCAAGGAAGATCATGTGATCATGATGATCAGTAAAGAGAAGTACTGCACTATGATGTGTGCCTTTCCATGACTAGATAGGACCCACCAATCACCATTGACATTATCTACTTATTTAGTGCCATCACTGCTTTTGCATTGCAACATAGCACATAATTATGTCCACCATTATGAAAGAAGAAAAAAGACGATTCGATTGGGAAAAAAAGGGAAGATAATTTGTGGGTGAAGATGAACATGGGCAGAGATCTTATGTTTTGTATTAATTTTCTCTCAAGTAGTTCAAAAGCTTTATTGAGTATAAAAAATCACTACTATTATTACTCCCAGCCATTCGGCAAAAACGGGTCATCCGTTTCTATTTTTTCTGGGTAAAAAGGAAATGAGTATTTTCCGCCAGAAAAATGGGACGGGTTCCCGTTTCCACCTAAAACAGGACGAATATTTTTCGCAACTAATCCCATTTTTTAATATTATTTTGTGGATTTGTAGAGTTAAATTAATTTGAAAAAAATTAGTTTTACATTATAATTAAAAATAAAAAACACTTGAAATTATAAAAAAATTACCTAATTTATTTAAAATTGGATGAAAAATAAAAAATGAAACAAACTACAATGAAAATTACAAAGTTAAAAAATTTACAGCGAAAAAAAAGGACATTGCAAATAATAATGAAAATTACATAATTATTGTCCCGAGTAGATTGTAATTCGTCGTCGATGTACAAGTTTTGAAAGTATTCCATAGCTTTCGTTGAATTTCTAGCGGTTTCTTGAGATTGCCTATCAGTTAATTCCCAATCTTTTACCAATGTCAGTATCTCAGCCATCTCAGATTTTAGCAATAGGCGTTGCTCGTCGAGAATGAGATCGACGAAACTGAAAGCCAATTCGTAAGAAACGGTTAAGGCGGGTACACTTAAGATGTCTCTAGCAAAACGCGACACATTGGAGAATGAAACTTGGTGCTCCTTCCACCACCTTAGGACGTCGAGATTGTGCAATGGAAGCTCAACCTAGTGCGAGTTTAGATATTTCTGGACTTCAGTAAGTTAGAAGCTCGGACTTGACTAGCTGTGTGAGGACGTTGATGACTGACTTGTCCCAGGTTGAGACAACATAGGGTATGTCATCTTCTCGGGTGAGTCATAATGGCTAGCTTTCACCTCCGGAGGTTGCGTATCCTCGTTGTAAAATTCTTCCTCATAACAATTGCAAACAGCGTAGAAACGGGCTTCAGTGTCATGATAAATTGTATCAGTGTAAGGAATATTCATATTTTTTCCAATAAGACAAAGTATATCATAAAATTTGGAAAGTCATAACCGCGGGTCTAATATAAAAGCGTACGAGCACAATTATGGTATTGTTGTCCAATACTTCTTGAACCTCTCTTTCATATCTTCGATCATGAGTTTTAACAACTCGAAATCCCTATGCTGCGAAAAACAAGTATATATTTATAATATCTAATGGAATGCTAAATGACTTGTAGGGTTGTAAGCAGCTGATAGAAAAAATGTAGCCAATAAAATGTTTTAAGAAAACTATGCATCACTTCAGCGATTGTCCAATTGTTGTCTGTCAAGAACTGTCCACCAAGCTCCGTTTTAAGCCAGGTTATGAAAATGGCTTTGTAAGGTATGACTTTCTACAGCATTAGGTAAGTTGAGTTCTAACGGGTCGGGACATCTTGTCCAAAAGTCCTGCAACGCATACAATTGTGCCTGCAAAATATTTTCCATGAAGCCAATCGCTTCGGGTTAGCGTTCAAGTACAAAATGCCTTCTCTAATTTTTTGGATAGTCTCTTAAACAAATATCTAATTATATTTTATAATTAAGTTAACAATGTGGCAGACACACCACTAAAGTAAAACTAAATCGTGATAGACACTAACTAATGGTCTAAGTGTCTCTATTGTTACGTTGTTTGCGGCTGCATTGTCTAGAGTCGCAGTAATAATTCTATTTTGTATACCATAATCTATTAAAACATTCAAAATGCACTCGCAAATATTCGTGCTAGGGTGTGCGACATCTAAAAGGCGAAACATATAATTCTATTTTGCAAGATCCACTCATCGTCTACATAATGAGTGACTACACTAATATAATCCTTCCTAGATTGCACTGTCCATACATCAGAAGTCAAGGCTATACCCCTTATAAAATTCTTCTATAATAGTTAAATATATCACTCCTTGTTGTATTTCAAGAAACATATTGAAATTGTGGAATAAAACTTCTCTTATACTTTTGAAAAGCCGAGTGCTCACTGAATCTTATCGGAAGATTGACAGCGTATATAAATTGTGCGAAAGCTTCTCTACCTACGGTAGGGTCGTAAGAAATTACCTGGGCCGCCGATGTTCCGGCGACAGATGTCGTTCCTGACTATGCCGTTTGTGCCGCAAACTTGCACCTCATTGCGTGGTTCCTTAAGTGGTTTGTTACTTGACTAGATGCTGTGTTGAAGCGTGTTTTGCATAATTTACAAACACTCCAACGCTGCCAATTCACACCCTAAAGATCTTGCTCATAATGATCAAAAATTTGCCAAAATATAGAAGTTAATTTCTTCTTTCTAGGCTGTGAAGGTCGACCTATGGAAGTCACATTGACGGGCGGACCTTCTGGCATAACTTCCTCAACCTCTTCATTAGGATTTTGTGAATCCTCAAAGACTTCCTCAACTCGGCCAACCAAAGCTGTAGGCATCGCTCTTGAACTAAAAACACTAACATCCGGGACCGACAATGGCTTCTCAATCATTTGGCGGAGGTCCGCCATTGTTGTGTTTTCTTCGACTTGCTCTGCCGTCTCTGTATAGTTGAAACTTGGAATATCATCATACATCCACTGAATTTGTCGTCGTTAAGAGGTTGGAGTCCGATCAGATGACATCTTAGAATCTATTAATATTATAAGTAAATAAAAAAGTATATATTATTAAATAATTTAATAATAAAAATAAAATAATAATGATAATATTAGCACTATATTGTTATTATAGAAGAGGGAATGAGAAATTTAGAGAGTGAGAGTAGGGAGAATGAGAAATTTGGAAAGAAGAAGAAGGGGGAGGGTGGGGGGCTTACCCTAACGGGCATTTTTTCGATTTTTCTTTTCGACCGTAATGTAATTGTCATTAAAAGTTTTTAAACAAAAAATTCAACGCGTACCCGTTTCCGTCTTCCGTTTTGCCAGAACTAACTATTATAGTTATAGAAACGTATACAATCTCTAGTTTTAAGCTAAAGTTGTTCAGTGTGTGTAAAATTGTGGAGGATGTTTTCGTTGGTACTAAAATATTGTTAAGCTAAATCAAATATTGTCAACCGTTATATTACCTTGAAATTCAAAAAGTTAAAAATCATTTGACGAAAATATTTGAATGGTTAAGCAAAACAAAGGGTAATATTATTGTCCCCATAATTAAATTGCATGAGATAATGCATGACTAATATCAAAAGAAAGCTCAAATAATAAGAGAATTTCCTTGTGAAATATTTTCTATATAAATATCACACAATTATTAGCTATATACTCTTTTTTATTTTATATATATATATATATATATATATATATATAAACCCTAAATAAAGCTCAACTTCAAGTGAAAGGCCTGAAATTTAAAAAAAGAAAAAACGAAGAAGATAATAATGGAAGGACAAGCAAAAGAAGGAGATCCAAAAACAGCTACGGCCCCTCAAGTTGGTACATTTTTCTAATTTGGCCTTTATTAAGCTTCCAAAAGTTTTAAATACTCTTCAGTTTTGTTTTGTGTAAGATTGGCTCAAAAGTCAATATCACATTAACTTCTTTAGGAAAATATGAAATGATTTACATTATATATTTGATGACAATTAAGGCTTTTAGGAATATTGATCAAACGGTAATGAAAATAAGTTCATTATTGCAAAAATTAATAAATAAATAATAATTTAATGGTCCCCTCTATTGCACTTTTTCTTCGCCTTCTCCCAAAATCTTAAATTACCTTGTACGTACTTGTAAAAACCGTTGAATGATGTTCGTGTGGTTTTTCTTGGGGAAAAAACTGAAGGAAACAAACAAACAAACTATTGAATTGATGATTTTTAGAATAATTTGAAGAAATAACCTTTAACTCATCGAGTTTTGATAGGTTATTACATTTTTTTTTCTTGAGAAATTTTAAATTGAATTTACAAATATTTACATATTATTTTAAATCATTTCAAATCAATAATATAAATATACAATTAGGATTAGAAATTTGTCGTCCCATGAGTTTTCTCTATAACTATCACTTCCAATTAATAATTAAAAATGCGTGTGAGACAGCCAAATGGCAGCTAAAAGGCAGCCAAAAAAGGACAATATGTTTTGTTCTCCACAATTAAATGGATGATAAGGGCAAATTGCCAAATAGAGAACAGTTCAAGCAGCTTGCTAAACTCCGTTAAAATCAAGGACTATTCAATTTAGACCGATTCGTTAAGCTTGTTAATCCACAATGTAAATTACTAAATAATTTAATGAGACTAAGTTGCCAAACTCCAACCAATTCTGTGCAAAGAAATAATGTGACAAGAATAATAACTAGACTCGTTCTCAACTATTAATTCGAAGGTTCCATTCGGTTTATATTTACTGAAGTGAGAGTTTCAAAAAAATAGCCAATATTTAGAAAATGTTTAAAACTATAACCACAATTTCAAAAAATTTAAAAGCTATCCCTTTCAGAAATTTCTTATAGGTGTCAGAAATTTTCTTACAGTAACTTTTATGTGTAATTTTGTTATTGTCAGAAATTTCTTACATGCATTATGGCTAGTTTTTAGTTTTTTTTTTTAAACTATGACTATTTTTTTAAAACACACAATTCAAAATAGCTATAATGCTAGACATACCAACTTTTTTATCAATATTTTAATATCACCTGACGTGGCAATTCAAGTGTTAAATTTTGATTGGTTGAATATCAAATCATTTTAAAAATGTGATAAACACTCACTAATAATAATATGACTTGTAGATTAGTATTAAAAAAATTGGTAAATGAGTCCGTATGTCTTATCTAACTGACCCTACTGAAATTTAATTGAAATTAAATAACATGTAAATTTACATAACTATTAGCATTTTTTCTTGCCATGAATTACTTGAGAACTTTTTTTGTAATTTTTCTAAAATAATTTTAAATTGTCAAATTTATATTTTTTGAAATGTAAAATTTATTGTAAAAATACATCTATCAATCTACAACAATTTAAAAAAATAAAAAATAAATCAGCCACCCAGAGTTCCCCAATATCTTCGCTCTAAATTCAAAGCAAACTTCAATAATTATTTTTTTTTGTTTTTAGGAAAAAGAAAATACTTTTGGAAGAGATGTGAGGAATCTATGTAGGGGTGGCAATTTGGGTCTGGACACGAGACACGACATGAACGCAATACAAAATAAACGGGTTTTAGTCCACCCTTAATGGGTTTGGGTCTTAAATGGGTCGACACGACTAACACGATAATTAAATTGGTGAAAATGACACGAACACGAAGACACGATTAAGAACGTTAAGATACGATTAGTAAATGGTTTTTAATATTTGTATATTTAATAAATTTTTAATCAAAATTTTATTTAAAATATATATATCTTCTTTAATTTTATATTAATTCTTATAAAATAAAATAACATATTTTGTTGATTTAGCCATGTTATATGTTATGTTGGTTGGTTTTGTCTTGTTAGTTTTGTTGTTTTTTCTTGAATTTAATTTAATATATTAAATTAGCCTTTTATTTTAACTTGGGTCGTAAATAGGTCATAAATGAGTTTAAAATTTAAATGAGTTATAAATAAGTTTAAAATATAATGGGTCGTATATAGGTTGTAACACCGTTAATATCTATTTTCAAATGGGTCGTTAATGGGTCGACATGACTCATTAAGACACGATTATTAAATGGGTCTTAACGGGTCATTTATGGATAATAAGACAATTAAATGAGTTGGGTTCGGTATCAATTTTTGGACACAATAAGTAAATGGGTTGAGTTA
The DNA here is from genome assembly GCA_018132145.1 of Boehmeria nivea var. tenacissima. NCBI lineage: Eukaryota > Viridiplantae > Streptophyta > Magnoliopsida > Rosales > Urticaceae > Boehmeria > Boehmeria nivea. The sequence continues at coordinate 3,337,663 of CM030886.1, forward strand.
AGTTTGAATCTAAAAAATATCAACAGAATAAGACACGACACAAATATGATACGGAACACGAATTGTCATTTCTAAATCAGTGGCAGTCGTCAGCTTGAAAACAACTGCACAATTAATTTAATTTTATTTTTTAAAAATTTTTTTTGAAAGAGAATTATTTGGAGTTTTGTGTTGATTGATTTTTGGTTGGGTTGGTATGTTTCCGTGGGTCCTAGACACTCGCGTAAAGTTCCAATCTTTTTGTCGCTAAATGAACCCACTCATTTTGGTTCTCATCTTACCTCAGTTTTATTTTATTTTATTTATTTATTTATCTATTTATTTTTCACAATCAATTTCATTTGAAAAGTGTCTCTCCTTTCTTTCACTCTCTCAGAGTCTTGTATAAAATGATGATTCGGACATCATTTTTTTTTAATCCATATGTATACCTTGATTGGTTTGGAAGAATCTCTTTATTAATTTTACCCACCGAACCAATATGTATTATTTTGCGTAATTATTATCACACCTGTCCAAATTTCACTCAATCAAATCTTGTCCCTAGATTCCTAGTAAATCCTCCTAATCATCAGGGTCGTGTAACTATTGGCCTCTAATGATAACTAATACTTGATCCTGGTTTTATATTGTGAACAGAGATTTTTTAGTGGATTTTTCTTGTGGTAATAAATAATTTTAAATTATCAATTTTTTTTAAAGATGCAACACTAATTAAAAAAGTGAATATTACGATTTAAAATTATATTTCACTTCAAAAAAAAAAACACACACACGCGCATTACATAAGTATCCTTGTTAATATTCCTAGTTTTGGCAGTTCTTTTTTTAAAGGATATATGCAATGTAAATGTTATCCGATCTGCTAGGGGTTTGATCATATATAGGGAAAGTTTTTATTTTTATTTTATCGAAATAAAAAAAAATCAGGTATATTCAACATAGGTTTGAATACTTTCCACTTGGGAGAAATTTTATTAATTTAAAATTAAAGATAATCACAAGTCACAACATACCAAAATTAGGGGAAAATTATAAAGCACATCAATACGTTCTGTCCTGATCAGGCATTGATAGCCTTTAATTTGTAAAGATCAGAAAGTTCAGAACTTAATTATTGTTTGGTTTTTGTCTTGGAGAAGTATGTACTTCCTATCTTGATAAACATTACCATTTTCTATTAAATGACAAAACAATTTAAGTCAGCTATTTTTCCATTTTTTGTCCAGAAAATGTACTTATAGGTAGTTAGTGTAGCCGGTAAAGGATTTAAATGCTTGTACAGATACTAGAGAAATTTGTGATTTAATTTGTCTGCTGATTGGTACCGCAAATTGAAACCCAAATAGTGTAAGGTAAATGAACCTCTTTGTCTGGAGTATTCATTTTATCCATTCCATTATATTTAATTTTTTTTTTATTTTTTTCAACTTTCTTAATTCTCCAAACCATTCCATTCTATTTTATTTTTTTTCAATCATCTTTTTTAACTTTCTAATTCCATATACAATATCTTTAAATCTCAACTATTCATACTACCTCGAAATTAGCAAAGTTAAACCATTCTTACATCATTTTTACAAACCATTTTCAAACCATTCCAAACCATTTTCAAGCCATTTTTTTCATCCCAAAAAATGAGATAGAATCGCCAAAATGGCCACCCCAAATAAGGGATAATTCTGTTCATATCTTCGATTTGTAGTCTATGATAAGAAAACATTTTTTAGTGTGTTTGGCAGATAGGGGAGAGAAAAATAAAAGGCGAGATGTACAAATTTATAACTTTTTCTTGAAAAATTCTGTAATGTTTTTTTTTATGAAAAAAATTATTCTGAATTCATCACATTTATATTTTTAGTGAGTTTTACGTCTTAAAAATATAATTCGATGATCCATATATATATATAAAAGCCATCAAACAAGTTCCCCTTTTTCTTTGCATAAAAATGAAAATTTTATGACTGTCAACTAAAGTAAATTAACACAATTCTTTGGTGTTAGTCTACTCCGTACAAATTTTTCAATCTAAAATGATTCAAAATTAATCATACTATAGTTAAAGATTTTTAATCGCCTTCTAAATCCGCTCTTTTTTTAACTTCATGTTACCAAAGAACCTAATCTATCTAAATATCTATCTGAAAATTATTTCATCTCTGCTTCTATTGTTATTTCTTCCTCCTATCAAACTCACCATAGGAATAAAAAAGTTAATTAATAATGTGCAAACCAAGAATATGTTAATTTTAGTTAGTCTACTACTTAATATATATACATATATATATATGTATATATGTATATATATATATATATATATAGATAGCTAGGTGGAAAAAAAAAAGAGAATAAAAGGATTATATATGGATTCATTATCATGATGCGGCAGTAAATTAGTTCTTCTAAGATAACTTGAAAGAAGCTGATTGTGGATAAGATTCGAATGAAAAAGTAGTATTATACCACCATTGAGCCATTGAACTAAAATAATCCAAAATTGTTTCTTTTTAGCCATGATATCACCCATAGTTCATATATTAATTATTTAGTTGTATTTGGAGAATAAAGAAGAAACTTACAATAACTCGTTATTATAATTCGGGACAACTATATTAGAAGGAAATTAAAAACACAGATCGGTGGGCAAAAATCGAACGGTTTATCATAAATCTCAACAAGGGTTTACTGTTTTTTTTTTGGCAATCAAATCCCAACAGGGTTTACTGGGTTTATTATTGTGCACTAATATGTATTGAAACTAAATTTAAAAATGATAAATAAGACAAACAAATAGCTCCAGCACAACAATAAGCCGCATTCAACGGTTCGACCCTTTTTTTTAGAGAGAGAATCAAACAACAAGAAAAAAGGTGGCATGTTTTCTTCATATGCAGATTGAAAGAGACGAGGGAGTTCAAATTCACTTATTTAGTTGGAAGGAGGAGAGGAGAGTGGGAGAGCACATTCACTCTAGTCCACTAAATTGTATCCTTTCATAAGTTGAAGGATACAACTTCTTCCTCATCTTTAATTAGCAAAGAATACATTTATCCTTTAAAATAATTAATAATAAATATTAAAATAGACAATATAGTAATTATACAATTAATTACATCAATCCACCTATCTCTTATTCCTTTAAACCAAACAACGTGAAAGATTATTATAATCATTTTCATCCTTCTAATATTCTCAATCCTTCATACTCTTCATCTACCAGACCAAATACACTCTAAGGGTCCGTCTGGAATCCATATTTGGAGAGGGAAAGAATTTTTTTATTTTTTATTTTTACGGATTTTGATTTTACTAGCTTTTGGAACTAAGAAAAGAGGCGGGAAATTTTGTTAAAAGAAATCGAGGAAAGTTTTATTAAGAAAATGTGGATTTTCATTTTTCCTTAAAAAAGGATAGGAAAATAGAAATTCTTGGAAAGAAGATGGAGCAGCTGTTCGACTTTTCGCCGGCTTTATATTGACATCCATTGACAATCTTATTAATTCTGTTTCCATCAATGAATTTTTGTTTTTTACCCATTGCAGATTATTATGTGTTAGGTATTCGACAAGTATGTATAAACGTATATGTTTATACATTAAATAGAAAGAAGTCATATTAGTGATATCATAAATTTTTAAGACTAGACATATAAGATAACAATATTAAGCAATCATGACGAGTCTTTAAATAGTGAAGTGTTTCTTTCAGCAAAAAAAATAGTGAAGTGTTTCATTAGCTATGAGTATAATACTTTACATCAGCTCAACCCCCCTACAGTTTGGAGATAGCTTAGTTTGTTAGTGGGTCTATATCTCATTCTTTTAAGCATTTTGTGAAATTTAAAACAGAGACATGTTGTTGTGTTGATTTTAAACAATAAAAATACTAGTTAGCAAAATATTTTCACCTCATGTTTTTAGTAATATGTAGTTCAACGAGGTTTTTGAGAAGGAATCTAGAACCGTTTTTACTTTCCATGTTAGTTGTTATATTTTTAAGAGTCACGTAGATAGTATTTTACACTGTGTGTTTTTTAAAACATAGTCCCAATTTTAAAAATTTTAAAAATTAGTCATAATGCATGTAAGAAATTTTTGACGATAACAAAATTACACATAAAAATTACTATAAGAAAATTTATGACACAAGTAAGAAATTTTTAAAATGGCTAGTTTTTAAATTTTTTGAAACTGTTACTATTTTTTAAAATTATTTTTTAAAAAATGCTATTTTCTTAAAATTTCCCATCTTTAAAGACTTTTTCTTTTTGTCAGTTCTTGTTAATTTAATATATATATATATATATTACAGGAAAAGAGATTTTTGTAGTGATCCTTTATATAAAGTAGTTTTAATTCACATATGCACGTGCGAGCTCTGTGTAATTTTTTTTTTTGTGTTTTACATCATTTTTTTAAAAATTTATCCATTTATAATATAAATTATTTTATTAACAAAAATTTAAAAAAAGTATATTTATGTTAAAATTATATTGAATAAGTGTATCTAATTTATGAAAAATGTTGAGGTACTTTTATAATTATGTAAAATAATAGAAAACAAAAACCAAAAAGCAAACATTTCTATTGAAAAAATCATATTATAATTGGTGTCAAAAGATTAAGAAAAAAAATTCAATCATGTAGATAAATAAATTTTTCGAGACCATTATAACTAAGAAATAACGGTTAGAAGGATTTTGAGCAACAAAATTTAAAAGACAAGAAATTTACAAAAAAAAAAAAAGGCCCCCAACAATTAGTAATGCCCCCCCGCCCTCCCCAAAACCCAAAAAAAAAAAAGATGGATATTTTTGGTCAAATGCAAGGCCCCAAAATCGAGGAAATTAAAACTAAAAAAAAACATTTTGGGTCACGTGCATGGGGGGATGCGTGTTTCCCAGCATGCGTGTATGGAGCATCCTCCACACGCGCATGTCTCAGTATGGCGCGTGCAGTGCAAGCGTGACGAAAATACAAAAAAAATAATAATAATAAAGACAAAAATAAGTTAAAATAAATTATTTTTTTACCAAAACATGATTTGACCATTGTACTCTTTTTTCGAATGAGATAGTGACTAGTTTCTTACCATTCTAGAACAGAGACCATTTTTAAAACATATGCAAAAAAAATACTAAATACTAAAAAATCTTTCATTTTTAGTGTTTTTTTCCTCTTATAGGAATTATAACAAATGCCAGATACCTCAAAAGCCATTTTTAATCATTATTACTATTGAGGCAAGTTTTGGACTAGGCCTAGAAGACAATAGAACAAGAAACGAGCAAATTCCAACTCATCAGACACGCTACCACTGTCTCGGACACACCGACCCTCGTCGATCAAGGATCACTGCCACATTGCCGACCAAGGGTCACAAACACATAACCGTGACGGATCACCGACACCTTGCCGGCCAATACATGCCAGTTATAGATCACCGACACCTTGTCGACCAAGGATCACTGACACATGATGGTGATGGATCACCGGTACCTTGGTGACCAACGGTCACAGACATATGAAGGGACAGATCACCGGTACCTTGCCGACTAAGGAGCACCAACACATGACGATGATGGATCACCGGCACATTTCTGGTCGTCTATTTTGTCCTCAAAGTATGATATATTGCATATCATCAGAAAAATCTTCGAAACAGCCACGCCGCTCGTCTCCGGCCAGACCTCGAGCTCCTCCGCGTTGAGCTCTCCCATGCCGTGTCGCCGCACTACCAAGCCTGAGCCTCCGCGCTCCACGCTTCCTCCGCGCTGCGTGAAGCCGGCGACCCTGCAACAGCATAGGCACTGCCCGAGCCTACCGTGCCTCCTCCGCCAGTGCATGACTCAGTGTGATTCAGCACCGTCGTGCGTCGCGCTCTCGCCACGTACAACGCCTCCTCCGTGCGCGACTCCGACGGCCCGCTGTTTCGCGCCGCGTTTCTCTTGCGAGTCCCCGCGTGCTTTCTCGTCGACGAAGCCCTGCTTGCAATGAGCTGTCGTCGTCCTCCGCTCTGGCTCCCTTTCGCGCGAACTCCAACCCCTGACCTCACCGCTATCGCTGTGAGACATTGTTGCTCGTGTAGGTGAGCTTCGAACTTGAGCCTGGACTTTTTATTTTGTTTTATCGCGTTTAGACCTTGAAGTGTTTAGCGATTTGTGATGTTATTCTTTGGCCGTGTTCAATATTGTGTGGCTGAGATAATGTTAATGTCCTAACTTTTCATGGCCTATTTATGGTGAGTTTGAAGGTTTATTGTGTGTGTTTCGATATAAATTGTTAGGATGGCTATTTTTTTCAGAAGCTCGAAATTTCAATTGTATAAGGGGTCGATTTCAAGCGTAGGGGTGTATAAATTATTAAGTTATCTTTTGAAACTAAATATTTTGCAAAATTATTTAGCTGGTAGTAAACATGTTTTCACACAAATTCTTATTTTGTATAAATTATTAAGTTATCTTTTGAAACTAAATATTTTTGCAAAATTATTTAGTAGGTAGTCAACATGTTTTCGCACAAATTCTTATTTTGTATTATGGTTCAATGGCTTAAGCATTGAAAGTCTCGCGTTTAATCAAAATCTTTATTAGAAACTAATCATTGCAATATATAGTGCGAAGTGGGTGTGCGGGTTTAGTAAATTGTTAACTTGGTTGGTTAGTTTTGGTATCGTCGGCTATTGCAAAGCTAGTTTTATATTTTTAGAGAGTTTGTGATTTTGTCGGTTTGATTGTCGTCGATAATTCATTTGTGTTGATTTTTATTTTAAAAAAAAAAGAAAGAAAGAAAGAGAATTGTTAGTATATTTATTAAAAATTTTCCTTGGACATTTGGGTTTTGTGATTAGGAATCTAAAAATGGATTCCACCTTAAACTACTTGGTATTTTCATAAATTGAGCACAAGATCGTCGTTTTGAAGCTAATCTTGCGAAATTAGGACGGTTGGTTCGGTTGAGATGTTGTTGAATCGTTATGGATGGACCGAATTTTTCAATGGCCAATGATGTGTTTTGTATCTTGACTCGAAGCTTGTTTTGTTAAAACTCTTATCCGAATGAGTCGTTTTTAGTTATACTTACTTTTTAGATTCTCGTCTCTTCGAATCGTGCAGGAACATCAACAAAGCAAGTTCAGGCGCAGGAACGTTTGCCGTCCTATTCCAAAGGTATAAGCGAGCGAACGGAAACGATTTCTACTTTATCAATGCGAAGACTATTGAGTTATTGGCATAAATGATGAACTAATAGTCGTCCCATTGTCTAGAATCACATTCTTTGAGTCCATCAACTTCAAGTTCTTTCTTCTCCAATAATTAGTGGTAAACCTTGGCGTTGACCCTTTAATACTCGTGTTGGACAGAAACATCTCATAGGAGGTCTAGAATGTTTATAAGTTCTAGAACGACCCGAGATTGGGTTCAGATTTGTATTAATTCTAGAACAACCAGCGAATGGGTCTAGATATGTATAAGTTCTAGAACGACCCGCGAATGGGTCCAGATATGTATTAAATTCTAGAACGACCCGAGAATTAGTCTAGATGTGTATTAAATTCTAGAAAGACCCAAGAATGGGTCCACATTTGTATTAAATTTTATAACGACCCGTGAGAGGTCGAGAAAAATAGTAAGGCTGACAAGGCCTTCTCAATTTTATAGAATCAAGAATTCTTGAATAGTAAATTGTGTGCGCACGTATTTTGATAAGCTAAGTCCGAGAGTTGTCAACTTGAGTGAGATTAGATCAAATCATGAGATTAAATTTTGAGTCGAGATTAATAGGTCGTTGAATCCGACCTCGTTCCATGTCACAACTCTTTTGCAGGTATTGTATCCTGCATAGGTTCAATACCTTATTTCTGAAATCTACTCTGCGGGCAAGGTTATTAAGTGTGATGTTTACTCGTTGGACTACGACAACGTGATCGTCAAGTCCGTTTTGTTGTTAAATTATAGTGTTGTGATATCTCTTGATTGTTTATTACCTGCAGACTTAGCAGTCTATTTATCTAATCTACTTACTGGGCTAATAGCTCACTAGTGTGCTCCTGTCGCAGGTAAGATGAAAGGGGAAAAAAAAAAAAAGGGCAAGGCGACAACGACAGGGATATCGAGTGTATACGGGACCGACCTGTAAGATCTTACGTAGACTATCGGCTAATCATTGGTAAAGAAAAGTTTTAACTTCCACAATATTTTTTTGTAAATGCTAAAATTTAATCCATTTTGATTATGGTCAGGATTGATGAACCTTATGTTTATTATTTCAAGCTCAGTTATGTAACTTAATTTTAAAAATTTAAATTTGTCAGAAATAAAACATCGTTTTGAGTTTTCGGTCGTTACAAAGTAGGTATCAGAGCGACGGTTTAACTGGTCCTGTAGACATAACCATAGGCACGAGCATGATTCTTTCGTTGTCGCCAATGTGAGTAACCTTCTTTTGCTTCGCAAGCCATGAGATATTAAATTTAGCAAATTGCAGGCATACTAAAGTAGTATGAGTATGATGAGACTTGAGGTTCAAGCCAAGAATTAGGACACGAAGTGATTGTCCAAGGGCACTTCCGTTTAGAGTGGTAGCTCTCTACTACTCGTGCTGCATCGTGTAGACCAATGGCGGTCTGCCGCTAGTTACCTTGGCCCTAAATTCCTAAATGAAGATGTCCTCAAGTCACTAACCGTCAATAGCGCTTGAAGAAGCGTGAATGCTGACCTTACACAAAGCAGAAGTAAATAGAGACAAACCGGCGACAGACGATCCAAGGGCTAGAATCCTAATGGTAAGAGTGATCGGGCTACACTCGAAGTGAGCGCATTTGTTTTCCTTGGTCCGACTGAGGGCAGAGAATGGGAGTTGACATAGCCTTGTAGGAGGGTTGGAGTCATTAATGATTTTGAAAGCATTTTACAATGGATTTTATGAGGCTTGATCTCTATCATTGGATATCGTTTAAATTTCTTCGTACCCAAGAACATAAGCGCTAGACTATTCGACTTTCACAGGACACACAAGTACTAAACGCGAAGAATTGTCCACAATTTTTATGATTATTAGAGTGGCGCAGCAAAATCGTGGAAGACAACGCTTAAAGAGAAGTTAAAGGCTCATTCGGCGCACCCAGGCAGGATACACATCGAGCCTACACCACTACGTTGACGCAAGTAGGCTCTAAGACATTTCACTTCAATTGCGAAGGGCATTGTGAAGAGGTTAGCTTAGACAGTTGACGTGATAACTTAACCATTCGAGGGTCCCACCTTGACAGGTGAGATCATAGAGTCACAACCTGTTTTAAAGGTGTATTAGGCCATCAGTTCACTTCACGTATGTTAGGCGCAAAAATAGTAGGAGTAGAAATGCTGACGTGTATTATAATTTATAGTAACAAGTCTGGTCATGTGTGATGTGAGTGGTTAGCGTGTGAAATACATGTCAAGTACTGTGATTAGTTCAATTGATTCACATGGATATTTGGTCATCTGTAAAATTTGGTTATTGCAGAGTCAGCCCTTGTAGGAGGGATCCAAGCCTCTTGAAAGTTTAGTTTGCTTGTTTCTTGCTAACTTCCAGATCTTGATTTATACAAACTGCCATTCTATAATGCTTTGTGTTGATCCAACCATTTGAACTTTACTATGTTTTGCGATAACTATCTTCGGATGGTTGTATCTGTTATTTTTATTGTTTCTATTAGTCTGGGGGTGTACCTAATGGCTGTGAATCATCTATAGATTCCTTTTCCCTTGGGATGCTAGATTTTTATGATATTATGAGCATGAAATGATCACCCGAATATCATGCTGCGATTGACTGAGCAGAGAGCTTCGAGCTTAAAGGGTCAGCTATGGGGTTAGCCATACCTGTTATCTCTGCTCGTAAAGCACGAAGGGTGATGGATGAAGGCTGTCGGGGTTTTCTCATTTGCATTGCTATCTGTCCAATGAGGACACACATCAAGCTCGGGATATTTCGATCGTAAGGAATCATATTCCTACCATCTCCGAGGACCTTCCAAGATTACCTCTCGACTTTGAGATTGAGTTCGCTATCGAACTATTATCGAGTACAGCCCCAGTGTCGACGGTTTCGTATTGTGTGATCCTAACAGGATTAAATGGGTTGAATTCAACCAAAATGACTGTTCAACAAGAGTTTTATAAGACCCAGTCACTGGCCGTTGGGAGTCTTAGTACTCTATGTTAGAAAATGAGGGTGATTGCGTCAGTAACAATCCCTTGAGCTATGAGAAAGGCAAGACATGGTAAGCTGTGCAATCCCTCATGATGTGGGTTAGTAGAGGTTTAACGTACCAGCTCTTGAGGTAAAGACTTGCGATCGGGTTATCTCTAGCTAAAGGCACGAGGAATATATGCTCAAGTCCACCTTTCGTATCACTTACGAACAGTGTGAGCCCTTGGTGATGTCCTTCGGCCTCGCCAATACCTCAGTCGTATTACGGCTTTATCAAAGTGTGTCCTCGAAGTCTATATCTGTAATGACCTGAATTTAATATCACTGTGCTAGTTAATTACTTTGTATTTTTGCCCCAGTTGAGACCAATTTGTAAAATTGGTCAGTTTCGTCAAATCTGGTAAATTTGGAACTATGAGGAAACTTATGAATTTAACGTGGTTAACTTACATTTTTGAAATTTTAGACGTGTTAGGAATTTATGTTTGATTCGAAAATGATATTTAAATTCCTAAGTTTACGTTTTCAAATAACGTGTGCAATTTTAAATTTCTCGGAAAAATTTATTGTATTTTCGTGGTCAATTTTCGGCCATTTTGGCCCAAGTAGCCCAAACCCATTAGGGCATTTTTCTTTTCTCCCTTTCTCCACCCACAGCCGACCAAAACCACTTCCACACAAAAAAAAAAAATCGAGTTCTTGTTGTAAAATGATACGATATTGGAAGTGTGACTTGAGTTAGGATATTGTTGGAATCCTTGAGAATTATGTTATGAGTTTAGCCTTTGAGGCTCGAGAATAATTGTTGTTATGAAATTTTGGAAATGTCTTGATATTGTGTTAAATGACTCTAGTATTGTTATGATGGATTGTGACCGAAATTAATTCGGTGCTGGGTTGATATTAGGTGAAGGCTTCGGCCGGGATATCCGAAAAACAGGGGAAACTCTGCCGGATTTCCGGCTCGAAGCCTAGGCACTTTTATTGATTTAATCATGGTACGTGTAAGGCTAAGAACCTATTCCTCACATAAACTAATCCAATGACAACACTTAGGACGGAAACAACCTTAGACGGGCTTTCTTAATGAATTATTAACCGTTCCACTAACTAGAGTCACATTCTTCGAGTCCACCAATTCCAAGTTCTTCCTCTCCTGTATTTAGTGGTAAACCTTGGCGTTGATCATTAATTGCTCGTGTGGAACAGAAGCATCTCACACAAAGCACGAGAAGAGACACCCCTAGGGAAAGGATTTCGAGGACCGAAGCGAGGAGCTTAGGACCTCAAGTAAGTGGATCTCCTCTGTAACACGAGTAGGCTTTACCTTGTTTGATCGTTTCCCCTTGTTGTGATATCGTGAAATGTTAATTATGATGTTAGTTTCCTAGATGCGTGAGTATGGGCTCACGTGCTTATACCATGTCTTCTAACTCGCAATTATGGGGTTGCGAGTCTGCATATATTTTAGGTTCATGTGTGATTGCGTGTATGAGTCTCCTGTCTGTGGGTATGGGACCACAGACATAAAACTATTTCTGTTGTTGTTGAGAATTTATTGCAGGTAAGAGAGAAACTCTAAGACAAGCCAAGAGGGGTGAAAACACTGTATGTGTACGGGTAGGGCCTGACGAGGCCGCAAGTCATGATCGGTTCCGAAATAGCCCGACGGGGCCACTTATCATGTTTCGGGACGGCCTGAGGACCTAGGGGAGGTCGGTGGACGACCTTCATCTGTGTGAGTACCTTGATCATTTGTGTAGGGCCCGACGGGGCCGCGATCATGATTTGGTTCCGAAATAGCCCGACGGGGCCAGTAGCCATGTTAGATTTCGGAGCGGCCCGAGGGACCTCGTGGAGGTCGGTGAGCTATTTTTCGGCATGATTCAGCGGGCCCAATTAAGAGTTAATAAGGATCCTCTAAACATGAAAGTCGTGTGCACATGTAACTCAATCAGGGAGATTGAATTCTAGAGTCTTGTGTTGAATCCAATATTGGATGGTCTTGAGGTATAGCCATGATCGAGCCGCCGGAGGCTCGATTTTAGAGGAGGGTAGACTTATTCTGACTCAATTATAAATTCTATGAGCATATGTTTAAATAAGTCTCGATGTAAAGTATTATACATCTTTAATCCACTTATTGGGCTATTAGCTCACTAGTGTGCTCGTGTTGCAGGTAAGTTGAAGGGGAAACTGGAAAACTAGGCGACATGGAAGGATAACGGCGAGTGCATACGGGACCGACCTTGGGAGCGTCGGGTATACCGCCGGCTAGCCGTTGGCAACTATTTTGAGAGTTGATGTTTTTGTTTTGAAAATCCCACGTGAAAACTCTTTTGATGGTCGTGTGGTCACGGTTACATCCCGTGTTAGGCATTTAAATGTATTTTCTTATTGTTATGTAAAAAAAAAAAAAAGTTTCAAATTCTACCGTATTTTTGGGACTTGAAAATTGATAAATCTCTTATGTTTATTGCGAATTTATATTTCCTTTTACGTGTTAGTTTTGGGTCGTTACAAAGTTGGTATCAGAGCCAAGGTTTAGCCGGTTCTGCAGACAATCCCGTATGCACAACTGTGATTCCCTCATTGTCGCCACTGTGAGTGCCTTTCCTTTAACTTCACGAGCTATACCTTGTTGATTTGGGTTGAAATGCTTGCAGGATTTTACTCTACGATGGCAGGACGAGGAGAGAGAGATGAGTCTCAGAACTCTAGCTAGCCCACGAGAGAGCGCAGTCGCTCAGGCAGTAGGCCCCCGGTTCCACCATCCTCTCCAGGCGAGGGCCACAGCCAACAGCCGCAGTCTTCCATCAGCGCGACCCGCCAACTTATGGCTGACATTACCAATCTTCTGCGTAGGGAACATTTTCCAGCTCTAACACAGGATGCCTCCATGACCGTTCGTGATTGGATCAATATGTTCGAGATTAGGATGGAGGAAGATGGAGTCTCCCGTGACCTTTGGATTTCTATTGCAGTCGGGTTCTTGAGGGACGAACCACTTAGTTGGTGGGGGACTGTCATTAGGAGGCCAGGAGGAGCCGCGGGCTACAATTGGCAGTCGTTCTGTCAGGCGTTGCAGCAGTCATTCGACCCTCTCAGTCGCCGCCGAGTGTGGGACGAAGCGGTGAGGACGTGGGGACAGAAGCAGAGGGAGCGTGTGTCCAAGTACCATAGGCGTTTCATGCGTGAGATAGTGGAGGATAGCCCTACGGTCCTGTCGCAGTCCCGGCTGCACGAGATTTATTATCGAGGCCTGATGGCCCCGTTTCGTCCTCATGGTTCGCCTGCCACTTTTGAGAGCCTGACCTCCATTAGAGATGTAGCGTTGCGCCTGGAGCGTCAGTATATCGACGAGATGGGCGTGTACGTGGACGACTTCCGAGCCGGCAGCGATACGCCGACGATGGAGGACACTTCAGAGGAGGAGGATGACCCCGACGAGGATGATAGTTAGATCGTATTGGTGGAGACACTAACCCCAACTTCGTAGCCCTAGGGTAGTCGTATGTGTATGAGTTTAAAGTAGCTTAGCTTTGTACCTAGCTGGAGCAGAAATGACGCAAGTAGCAACTAATAGTTAGCACTCTTATGTTGGCTAATTGTGGTAGAAACTAAGTTTTACTAGCTATGTGTTGTGTCATCCTCTATGAAGGATTTTTATTTTGTAGTGATGCTTATATAGCTCCTTTTGCATTGTAATTATGTATGGTTAATTAGTATTTGTTAGTGCTATGTGATGATAACATGACTCATCCCTGATTCTATTATGATGATTGTCTTGTACCTTGCATCCTTTTGTCTGGTCATGTAATGATTTTTAACCTTAGTGTGTTGACTCAGGTCGCTTGGCTTTTTCTTTCTCTTTGACTATGACGAGACCAAATCTGTCGAGGGCGGTGGCCGACCTTCGTGAGGCCATGGAACGCCAAGCGGAAATTCAGCGACAGCAAACGGAGGTTCTAAATCGCCTAATGGAGCACATGGGACGTGGGGCTTTACCCCTCCCTCCCCCACCTCCGATTGATGCCCAAGGGCAAGTTAAGGGCGAGGGACTGCCCGAGTACCCAGACCCGGTTCCAGAAGCCGAGGCAGTCCATCCGGGGGCAGCGGCGATTCCCGCGGAAGGCCCTCCAGTACAAGACAGGGCAGCAGTGTACCCTGACCCTGCAATGAACGCCCCTCGCCCCGCAGGTCATCATATTCCGGGCATGCCACAATATCCCCCGATGATGCATGCTCACGCTCCGGCGATTCGACCTCCAGCACCGGGTTTGGCACAACTCGTTTATGCCCAAGGAGTACCGGTGCCACATATGACCTTGGAGGCGGTTTACGAGAGGTTTCGTAGGGCCCAACCTTCATCGTTTGATGGTGCTCCGGATCCTCTAGCTGCTGAAGAATGGATAAGTCGCGTAGAACTTATCTTTGAGATGATGCAAATCTCAGATCATGAGAAAGTTTCGTGCGCTGTCTTTATGCTCAATAAAGACGCGCGATATTGGTGGAGTGTAGTGAAGCAGACTCGGGATGTCAGTACCATGACTTGGGCTGATTTCCAACGAGTCTTTCATGAGAAGTACTTCAGTGAGGTCGTTCAAAATAGCAAGATGAACGAGTTCATTAATCTCCGTCAAGGAAAGTTTAATGTCGCAGACTATGTCTTAAAATTTGATCAGTTGGCCAGATTTGCACCAGACATTGTAGCTACCGATACGAGCCGTAAGAACAAGTTCATGAGGGGTTTGAACTTCGACATAGCTCGTTTCGTTGATACGGGCAGAGAAGGACCCGCTAGCTACGCGGATGCTGTCCAACGAGCCCTGCGCTCAGAAACTTGGGTGACCAAGCAGGAGGAGAAACCTAAGTCGGATCTGCCTCGATCCGATAATAGTCAGAATAGATCTCGCTTCGGCCGCTCGTATCGCGGTAATCACCCACCGCGGCGCCCTAGCGATGATCAGCGATCGAGTCACAATCAGCGTTCCAATCAGTCTGGAAGGAACAACTCTGGTGGCAAGCACAAGTCAGGACCCAATCCTCCTGATCGGGCCGTTCAAGCAAAGAAGAATGATGCTAATGTGCCCCTTTGTGCCAAATACGGCAGGTACCACCGTGGAGAGTGCCGGAGTAATGACCGGGGATGTTACAACTGTGGCAAGTTGGGACACTTTGCGAGGGAGTGCAGAGAACCAAGTGCCCAAGCTCGAGGTCAACGAGGCCAGGGTGAGAATCAAACGAAGCCGAATGCCCGGGTTTTTGCTATAACTGAAGGGGAGGTGGCTGCAGGACCTTCAACCGTTGTCACAGGTCAGATTTTTATAGCTAACACTACTGCTTATGTCCTTATAGACTCGGGGGCATCCCACTCTTTCATTGCGGGTGGTTTTGTAAAGAAACTAGATAGAAAACCAGAGGATTTGGCCCAGCCTTTTGTGACGGCTACACCGTCGGGTGAGATCATGCAGTCTAGGTTTTGGTTCCAAGATGTTCCCATCTTTTTGAGTGGTCGCGAGTTAGCTATGAATCTTGTAGTCCTCGAGATGCGGGACTTTGATATCATTCTAGGCATGGATTGGTTATCCAAGTACCATGCTACTATTGACTGTAAGAGAAAGAGCGTACTTTTTCGACCCCCCGGAGCAGAAAGTTTTGAGTTTAAAGGGTCACCTAAGGGGTTGACCATACCCTTGATCTCTGCTCTTCAAGCACGTAAGATGCTTGACGGTGGTTGTCAGGGCTTCCTCGCCCACATCGTAGATTTGTCCCAAGAAGACACGCGTCAAGCTTCGGATATCCTGGCCGTGAAGAATTTCCTCCAAGTCTTTCCCGAAGACCTTCCAGGGTTACCTCCTGATCGTGAAATTGAGTTCGTCATCGAACTATTACCCGGTACCGCCCCTGTGTCCAAGTCACCGTATCGAATGGCCCCGGCAGAATTGAAAGAATTGAAGATCCAACTACAAGAGTTGCTGGACAAGGGTTTCATAAGACCCAGTCATTCACCGTGGGGGGCACCGGTGCTTTTTGTCAGGAAGAAGGATGGATCTATGCGTTTATGCATAGATTATCGGGAATTGAACAAGCTAACCATAAAGAACAAATATCCCCTTCCCAGGATCGAGGAATTGTTCGACCAACTTCAAGGGTCGTCAGTGTTCTCGAAGATCGATTTACGATCGGGATATCACCAGCTAAAGATACGCGAGGAAGATGTACCCAAAACCGCTTTCCGCACTCGTTATGGCCACTATGAATTCTTGGTGATGTCCTTTGGACTCACTAACGCTCCGGCAGCGTTCATGGATTTGATGAACCGTGTTTTCGAAGACTATCTTGACAAGTTCGTCATAGTCTTTATTGACGATATTCTCGTCTATTCGAAGACGAAAGAGGAGCACGAGGAGCACTTGAAAGCTGTTTTGCTTAGGCTAGCTGAGAAAAAGCTTTACGCAAAGTTCAAGAAGTGCGAGTTTTGGCTGGAAAAGGTCTCATTTTTGGGACACATGGTCTCTAAAGAGGAGATCTCAGTGGATCCGTCTAAGATCGAAGCTGTAATGACCTGAATTTAAAAGCACTGTGCCAGTTAACTAATTTGTATTTTTTTTTTTTGCCTCAGTTGTGACCAATTGGTAAAATTGACCAGTTTCATCAAATCTGGCAAATTTGGAATTATGATTTAAACTATGAAATTGGTATGCATATTTTGCAATTTCGAATATTTGGATGTGTTAGGAATTTATTTTATTTGGAGAATGATATTAAAATTCCTAACTCTCGATGTCCAAATTACGTGTGCAATTTTATAGTTCACGGAGAAATTTTATCATTCCCGTTTGTAAATTATTTTGGCTATTTTGGCCCAATAGAGCCCAAGCCCACTAGGGTTTTGTTATTTTCTTTTCCCTTTCTCCTTTCTCCACAGCCGACCACTCTCCCTCCCATCTCTCAGCTCTCTCTTCTTCTCTCCCTTTGCCGAGCCATCCCTCACTCTTTTTCCCATTTCCGCTGGCGACAGCCGGCGTCGCCCAGCCGTGCGAGGCCCCCATCAGCGCCACCGCTCGCCCAGCCTTCCCCGGCCCCGATCTGCGCGTCTCCATCGTCGCGCGGCTCTTCCACGCGCCTTGTTCCCGTCAGCCCGCGCCCAGGCCTCTGGCGACCCCGATCTGCGCGACTCGAGCCCTTCTGCGCGAGCCTCTGTTGCAGCTCGCGCTGCCTCGAGCGCAAGCTCACCGCGCGACGCTGGCCAGCGCCGACGGCCTCCCCGTTGCCCCCTCCTCGCTCCGGCGCAGCCCAGCAGTGGCCATCCCTCGCCACGCCGTCGCCGCAGTCCTCCGCGCCGTCCCGCTCGCCTCTCGGCCCGCGCGCGCTCAGCCCGAGCTTGCCCAGCCTCTGCCTGCTTTGCCGGCGCCGGTCTGGCTTCGCCCAAGCGCCGCCTCGCCAGATTCACTCATCGCGCAGCCGCGCGACCGTGGCGGTGCCCACTCCTTCAAGGCCAGCTTCAAGCCTGATCTCCGCCGTCGTCGGTCACCATAGCCCCGAGCCCGAGCTCGAGCTCCTCCGTGCGCACATCTGTCCTCGAGCAGCCCTGGCGAAACCCCGCGCCGCTTCGAGCGCGCGCTCCGCGCCAGCCTCGCGCTCCTCCTCTGCCTAGCTCCGGTCGGCGCGCCTCGAGCTCCCTCTACGCCGCGACGCACGAGGCCCCTTTACGCGGTCTAGCAACGCGAACTCATTATGCTGCCAGCCACCTCGTGCCTCCCGGCCTAGCCCCGCCTCGCTCACGGCCACCTTGATCTGTCGTTTGAGCCCGAGTGTCGCCTAGCTTAGCTCGAACTCGCTGTCGTCGTCTCTTCGACGATGTTGCCTAAAGTCAGCCTCGTCGAGATCCAAGCCGACACCGAGGTAAAAACCTCATGCTTGTTGCGACGTCGTTGTGTGCTTTGAATGGTGTCATGATTTTTTAGCACAGTGTTAGTTTTTTTTTTATTGTGTTGGTCGTGCTCGGATTAATGCCTCGATTAGTTTATTTGTGAAACCTTCTATTTTTAGAATTTTGTGGTGAGAACTTATTTACACTAATTTGTGATTGTGTCGACTCACATGTTTTAATGAATTCATTTAAGTGTGACGTGAGCTCATTGAGAGATTGGTATAGTAAACCGTTTCAGAGTCTTGTGAATTATAAACGTGTTGAACTTGCAACTTTTAGTACTTTGGCATTGTGAAATTTGTGGGATTGTGTCATTTTGGAAAATGAAATTATCAAGAGGGGTAATATGAATTCGTATTTTGAAAACCATGTGAAAACTATGATGATGTTTGAGTTGTTCGATTTTTGAAACTCACTGTGGTAAACACATAAGGGCAAGGTTAAAATTTCGCCCGTTGGCATGCTTTTGATGATTTGTTTATAGTGACTTTAAAAGTGCTTTTGTATGTGTTTTGGTATAACGTTCGGTTGGACGAAATTATGCCAAGGCTTGAAAAACTTTGGTTATCATTGACTTAAAATATCACGGCAAACGGGCTAAAATGAGTTAGCATGTTTTTATAGGCTTGGTGTTTTATAATGTTTCGTGGCCCTGTTGAACTTGGTAATTCGAGTGCCTTTGAATCAATATCTTAATTGACACGAGATTTAGAATTTTCTTAAATTAAGATAATTAATAAAAAGAAAATTGTGTGATCTTGAGGATTTGGTTTTGTTGCACGAGCCTTGGTTGTATTGGATTGCATTTTTGTAAACGTGCCCGTTTGAGCTTAAAACGAGTATCGAGTCGCGGGTCCGAGTGTTTCACGTCTTGCTTTTGTTTAAGTTCGAAACTTGATTCGGATTCTTTTATTCTCGTGCATTGCGCAGGAACATCTACAACGCAAGTTCGAACGCTCGACCCTTCACCGCCTTTTTCTAAAGGTATAAGCAGGCGGTTGGAAACAAGATCCAAGCATTAGACTCAATGACACGTTATGTGACTGTTGTAATTAGTTTAGACGCCTATTATTTTATTTTGTGTGGGATCCGAGCCACTGAGGCTCGGTGTTGAATTATGACTATGTTTTGAGATTATTATTGTGAAAATTATTCCGTGTGGTTGTTGTGATGGATTGTGACCGAAATTAGTTCGGTGCTGGGTTGAAATTAGGTGAAGGCTTCGGCCGGGATATCCTAAAAACAGGGGAAACTCTGCCGAATTTTCGGCTCGAAGTTTAGATACTTTTTATGACTAAGTCAATGACCATTTAAAGCAAAGAATTTGATTTCTCACCTAATTTGATATAACGAAGTACCTATTAGTCGGGACTGACGGTTAGCGTTATGACAATGACACACGGGACGAGAATACCCCGAGAGGAGTTTCTCGACGACCCGTCTGTTGTCCCTCCGTCTAGCATTCACTTCAAGTGATCCGTCAATCCTTATTAGAGTTTTCTTTCCCTCGAATGACTAGTAGACTCTGGCGTTGACCCTCTGACTCTTGTGTTGGACAGAAGTGTCACACATCATAATCTAAGGAGGGACGCCATTCAGGAAAGACCTCGAGGACCAGGGCGAGGGACTTAGGACCCAAGGTAAGTGGATCTCCACTGTGACACGAGTATGCTTTAACATGCTTGAATATATTGTGCATGTGTTGAGATTGTATAAAGCGTGCGATGCTTTTAAAGTTGTGGCTATTAAACTGTGTGGATTCTCATTCTCGCTAAGGTTGTGAATACGGGCTCTTGATTATATTCGTCTCGTTTTGTGCAACGAGCCTGCAGGTATGGGACTGTAGGTTCGTTTATGATATGTTATATTTTTATAGGGGTGTATTGGTGTGTGTGTTCATTTGTATGACTTATCTGTCGGTGGGTATGGGACCACAGACATAAAACTATCCAACTTCGTGGTTCATGTTCTAGTGTAGGGTGTGTGGCTATTTGTATGTGTATATGTTAGTTTGATTTGTTTGTCGGTGGGTATGGGACCACAGACATAAAACTATTGCTGTTGTTGTTGAGACGTTATTGCAGGTGAAGGAGAAAACTCTAAGACAAGACAAGGAGAGCGGAAGCAATGTATGTACACGGGTAGGGCCCGACGGGGCCGCAAGTCATGATCGGTTCCGAAATAGCCCGACGGGGCCACTGATTACGTTTCGGGACGGCCCGAGAGGCCTTGGGGAGGTCGGCGGACGACTTTCCTCTGCCGCATTACTTTGATCATTTGGGTAGGGCCCGACGGGTCCGCGATCATGATTTGGTTCCGAAATAGCCCGACGGGGCCATCATGTATGATAGATTTCGGAGCGACCCGAGGGACCTCGCGGAGGTCATTGAACCACCTTTCAGAACGGCCGGAGGGGCCTTGGGGAGGAGAGCCACGGCCCTCCCCACAGCTTATGATTTGACGATCCGGATCGGCCCGACGGGGTAAAGTGCAATATTGAATTCCGAAACGACCCGACGGGGTCATTGGCCATAAAAGGTTTCGGAATGGGCAGAGAGGCCCGAGGAGGATGAGTCCTCACAAGCATAAAGAATACCGGGACGGTCCGAGGGGCCAAAATCCATAGCATGTCCCGAACGACCCGATGGGTCTCGAGGAGGTCGGTAGACGACCTTCCTCTTCATATGCTGTGTGCTGCGATTTTAATCGATTCCGAGATCGCCCGTCGGGGCCATTGTCTGTGTGAGGTTTCGGAACGACCAGCGAATGGGTCCAGATATGTATTAAGTTCTAGAACGACCCGAGAATGGGTCTAGAAGTGTATAAAGTTCTAGAACGACCTGCGAACGAGTATAAATGTGTATTAAATTCTATAATGACCCGTAAGAGGTATAGAATGTTTATAAGTTCTAGAACAATCCGCGAATGGGGTTAGATATGTGTTAAATTCTAGAACGATCTGCAAGAGTTCTAGATTGTGTATAAGTTATTGAACGACCCGCAATGGGTCTAAGTGTGTATTCAATTTTAGAATAACTCGTGAAGGGGTTTGGATATATATATATGAGTTCTAGATCGACCCTCAAGAGGTCTAGAGGAGGGGTGAGGTTGACGAGACCTTCTCAATATTATAGAATCGAGAATTCTTAAATAGTAAATTATGTGCACACGTATTTTTACAAGCTAAGTCAGAGAGTTGTGAACTTGAGTGAGATTAGAACAAATTATGAAATTGACTTTTGAGTCGAGATTAATGGGTCGTTGAATTCGACCTCGTTACATGTCACAACTCCTTTGCAGGTATTGTATCCCGCGTAAGTTTAGCAATTATATTTGAATTCTACCCCGCGGGCAAGATTATTTAAGAGTGTCGTTTACTCTTCGAACTACGACGACTCGATCGTCGAATCTATCTATTTGTTGAATTAAAATATTGTGCTACCTCTTGATTGTATGTTACCTGCAGACTTAGCAATTTATCTATCTAATCCACTTATTGGGCTATTAGCTCACTAGTGTGCTCGTGTCGCAGGTATTTTATTAAGAAAGCAAAAAGGGCGAAGCGATAACGACGGGAACAGCGAGTGTATACGGGACCGACCTGTAAAACTTTACGTGGACTACCGGCTAATCGTTGGCAAAGAAAAGTTTTAAATTCTGCATATTTTGTAAATGTTAAAATTAAATTTATTTTGGTTATGGTGAGGATTGGTGAACCTCATGTTTAATATTAAAAGTTTGGTTTTGTAACTTAATTTAAAAAGTTCAAATTTGACCGTATTTTTAGGAACCAAAATACCGTTTTGAGTTTTGGGTCGTTACAGAAGCCGTGAGTTCATGGAAACAGCCCACGACTGTCACAGAAGTTCGTAGTTTCTTGGGCCTAGCAGGGTATTATAGGCGTTTCGTTGAGGGATTTTCTAAACTCGCTCTACCTTTGACTCGCCTAACGAGGAAGAATACCAAATTTTCTTGGATTCCGGCATGCGAAGAGAGCTTTCAAGAACTCAAGAGGCGTCTCACATCGGCCCCAGTCTTGACAATTCCCACGGGAACTACTGGGTTTGTGCTTTATTGTGATGCCTCGAAACTGGGACTGGGTGCGGTATTGATGCAGCACGGTAAAGTGGTAGCTTATGCATCGAGACAACTTAAAGACTACGAGACCCGCTACCCTACCCATGACTTGGAATTGGCGGCGGTTGTGTTCGCACTGAAGATATGGAGGCATTACCTTTATGGGATTCACTGCGACATCTTTACAGACCACAAAAGTCTGAAATACATCTTCACCCAAAGAGACCTTAATGTGCGCCAAGGGAGGTGGTTAGAGCTCGTCAAGGATTATGACTGTGACATTCATTATCACCCTGGGAAAGCTAACAAGGTAGCGGACGCCTTAAGCCGAAAGAGCACGGGTACGCTCATGTCACTTCAAGCAATACCCTCAGAGTTAGCCAAAGAGATTAAAGATATGGGCTTGGAGATCATAGTAGGTAGCCTTTCAACTCTTATCGTCCAACCCATTTTGTACGACCAGATTAAGGAGGAACAACGTTCCGATCCGTACTTAGAGGAAATTCGTCATGAAATCGTCAAGGAACGGAGGGAAGACTTCCAGATAGCAGAGGACGGTGCTCTCCGCTTGAACGGAAGATTGTGCGTTCCGGACAATGGAGACCTAAGGTACCAAATCCTTAAAGAATCCCACACAGCACCTTATGCGGTGCATCCTGGTGCCACCAAGATGTATCACGACCTAAAGGAACATTACTGGTGGGCAGGCCTAAAGAGAGATGTGGTGGAGTTCGTGGGAAGGTGTCTCACCTGTCAACAGGTAAAAGCTGAACACTAGAAACCCGCCGGGTTGCTCCAACCCCTCGATATCCCAGAGTGGAAATGGGAACACGTGTCTATGGACTTTGTGAGCGGTCTACCTAAGACTAGTAAGGGGCACGACTCTATCTGGGTGATTGTAGATAGACTCACAAAGTCAGCACATTTTCTTCCAGTGCGAAAGACGTACTCTTTGGATAGATTGGCAGAGATTTACATACAGGAGGTGGTTAGGCTTCACGGAGTGCCCGTTTCTCTAGTCTCTGATAGAGATACCAGATTCACCTCCGCGTTTTGGAAAAGCTTGCATCGGGCCATGGGGACCCAGTTGAAGTTTAGCACAGCGTTCCATCCACAGACCGACGGTCAGACAGAGCGTACCAACCAAACGCTCGAAGACATGCTTCGTGCCTGTATCTTAGATTTCCAAGGATCATGGAGCACGTACTTGCCTTTGATCGAGTTTGCTTACAACAACAGTTATCAAGCGACGATCCAAATGGCTCCGTACGAGGCTCTCTTTGGCCGCAGGTGTCGTTCTCCTCTCCATTGGCACGAAGTTGGAGAGAGGAAGTTTCTAGGTCCTGAACTTGTGGATCTCACCTCTTCAGCTATCGAAAAGATCCGGAGTCGCATAAAAACCGCTCAGAGTAGGCAGAAGAGCTATGCGGATGTCCGACGTCGTCCGTTAGAGTTCGAGATTTGCGATCATGTGTTCTTGAAGATAGCACCAATAAAGGGTGTCATGCGATTCGGGAAAAAGGGCAAGCTTAGCCCTCGATATATAGGACCTTTCGAAATCCTAAATAGGGTGGGTGAAGTTGCTTATCGTTTGGCCCTACCGCCTAGCTTGGCCTCGGTCCACAACGTATTCCACGTCTCTATGCTGAGAAAGTATGTGCCCGATCCCAGTCACGTTCTACGTCATGAGGTCCTAGATATTAATCCAGAAGCTACTTACGAGGAGAAGCCATCGCGGATCCTAGATCGCAAGGATAAGGAACTGAGGAACAGGACCATTCCGATGGTCAAGGTTCAATGGGGAAATCATGCCGAGGAAGAGGCAACTTGGGAACTCGGGAGTACCATGAGAGAGAAATACCCTCACTTGTTCTAAATTTCGAGGACGAAACTTTCGTAAGGGGGTAGGATTGTAATGACCTGAATTTAATATCACTGTGCTAGTTAATTACTTTGTATTTTTGCCCTAGTTGAGACCAATTTGTAAAATTGGTCAGTTTCGTCAAATCTGGTAAATTTGGAACTATGAGGGAACTTATGAATTTAACGTGGTTAACTTACATTTTTGAAATTTTAGACGTGTTAGGAATTTATGTTTGATTCGAAAATGATATTTAAATTCCTAAGTTTACGTTTTCAAATAACGTGTGCAATTTTAAATTTCTCGGAAAAATTTATTGTATTTTCGTGGTCAATTTTCGGCCATTTTGGCCCAATTAGCCCAAGCCCATTAGGGCATTTTTCTTTTCTCCCTTTCTCCACCCACAGCCGACCAAAACCATTTCCACACAAAAAAAAAAAAATCGAGTTCTTGTTGTAAAATGATACGATATTGGAAGTGTGACTTGAGTTAGGATATTGTTGGAATCCTTGAGAATTATGTTATGAGTTTAGCCTTTGAGGCTCGAGAATAATTGTTGTTATGAAATTTTGGAAATGTCTTGATATTGTGTTAAATGACTCTAGTATTGTTATGATGGATTGTGACCGAAATTAGTTCGGTGCTGGGTTGATATTAGGTGAAGGCTTCGGCCGGGATATCCGAAAAACAGGGGAAACTCTGCCGGATTTCCGGCTCGAAGCCTAGGCACTTTTATTGATTTAATCATGGTACGTGTAAGGCTAAGAACCTATTCCTCACATAAACTAATCCAATGACAACACTTAGGACGGAAACAACCTTAGACGGGATTTCTTATTGAATTATTAACCGTTCCACTAACTAGAGTCACATTCTTCGAGTCCACCAATTCCAAGTTCTTCCTCTCCTATATTTAGTGGTAAACCTTGGCGTTGATCATTAATTCTCGTGTGGAACAGAAGCATCTCACACAAAGCACGAGAAGAGACGCCCCTAGGGAAAGGATTTCGAGGACCGAAGCGAGGAGCTTAGGACCTCAAGTAAGTGGATCTCCTCTGTAACACGAGTAGGCTTTACCTTGTGTGATCGTTTCCCCTTGTTGTGATATCGTGAAATGTTAATTATGATGTTAGTTTCCTAGGTGCGTGAGTATGGGCTCACGTGCTTATACCATGTATTCTAACTAGCAATTATGGGGTTGCGAGTCTGCATATATTTTAGGTTCATGTGTGATTGCGTGTATGAGTCTCCTGTCTGTGGGTATGGGACCACAGACATAAAACTATTTCTGTTGTTGTTGAGAATTTATTACAGGTAAGAAAGAAACTCTAAGACAAGCCAAGAGGGGTGAAAACACTATATGTGTACGGGTAGGGCCTGACGAGGCCGCAAGTCATGATCGGTTCCGAAATAGCCCGACGGGGCCACTTATCATGTTTCGAGACGGCCTGAGGGCCTAGGGGAGGTCGGTGGACGACCTTCCTCTGTGTGAGTACCTTGATCATTTGTGTAGGGCCCGACGGGGCCGCGATCATGATTTGGTTCCGAAATAGCCCGACGGGGCCAGTAGCCATGTTAGATTTCGGAGCGACCCGAGGGACCTCGTGGAGGTCGGTGAGCTATTTTTCGGCATGATTCAGCGGGCCCAGTTAAGAGTTAATAAGGATCCTCTAAACATGAAAGTCGTGTGCACATGTAACTCAATCAGGGAGATTGAATTCTAGAGTCTTGTGTTGAATCCAATATTGGATGGTCTTGAGGTATAGCCATGATCGAGCCGCCGGAGGCTCGATTTTAGAGGAAGGTAGACTTATTCTGACTCAATTATAAATTCTATGCGCATATGTTTAAATAAGTCTCGATGTAAAGTATTATACATCTTTAATTCACTTATTGGGCTATTAGCTCACTAGTGTGCTCGTGTTGCAGGTAAGTTGAAGGGGAAACTGGAAAACTAGGCGACATGGAAGGATAACGGCGAGTGCATACGGGACCGACCTTGGGAGCGTCGGGTATACCGCCGGCTAGCCGTTGGCAACTATTTTGAGAGTTGATGTTTTTGTTTTGAAAATCCCACGTGAAAACTCTTTTGATGGTCGTGTGGTCACGGTTACATCCCGTGTTAGGCATTTAAATGTATTTTCTTATTGTTATGTAAAAAAAAAAAGTTTCAAATTCTACCGTATTTTTGGGACTTGAAAATTGATAAATCTCTTATGTTTATTGCGAATTTATATTTCCTTTTACGTGTTAGTTTTGGGTCGTTACAATATCCACGGGTTCGTTATAGTCTTTAATGACAATATTCTTGTCTATTCGAAAATAAAAGAGGAGCATGAAAAGCATGAACAAGCCTTTTTGCATAGTGTAGCTAAGAAAAAGCTCTTTAAAAAGCTCAAGAAGTGTGAGTTTTGGTTGATTACGCCCCATTTATTAGTCGCTGTGGTGTCTATCAGAAGGATTTTTATGGGTTCTTCAAGGATCGAAACCGTAAATTCAGGAAAACAACCCACGATGGTCACAAAAGTCTGTCTTTTATTGGGCTAAGCCGGATATTTATTACTAACTATGATGAAGCTAATGAAGAAGCGGACATTCGGACCCGGAAGAACATTGGTACTTGCATGTTTTTGCGAGTGCTACCTCCCGAGTTAGTGTAGTCAGTGAGAGTTATGAAATCGAAAGTTGACTTCTGCACTCATCTTACAATCCATTCTTTATCACAAAATCGAAGGACAAGCTTAGTCCTAGGTATTTAGGACCCTTCGGAATCTTCGATGGGGGAGGCAAGGTTGCCTATCGTTTGGCCCTACCACCCATCATGGCCATTGTGCATAGCGTATTCCACGTCACTATGCTTAGGAAGTGCGTGACCGATTCTAGTCATATTGTTGTGCCAAGAGGTCTTAGAAATCGAGCGTGGAACGACAAGGCGTTGAGAAATAAGACCATTCTGTTGGTCAAGAGTATGTGGTGAAATCGCACTGAATGAGAGGCAATTGTGGAGCTTGAGATCACAATGAGAAAGAAGCTCCCACACTTGTTCTAAGTTTCAAGGACGAAACTTTTGTAAGAGAGTAGGATTGTAATGGCCTGAACTAAGATCACTTTAACAAGAATTTATTTTCCATTTGTGAGACAGATGGCTTGTAAGATTATCTTGATTATATTTAATATTGAAAGAAATTGACTATTTTCGTCAAATTTGGCTAACTTTTTGACCATGTAATATATATATATATATATATATATATAATGTTGTTTTGACATTGCTGGAACGATTGGACATGTTAGGAATTTATTTTCAACTTGAGATTGATATTAAATTCATAACAATTCAATATTAAATTATTGGTGCATTTTCTTAGTTTTTCAAAAAATAGACCAATTATTTAATAATTGTTGGCCAAATAAAGTTTATTTTTTAAAATGTCAATGAATCCATTAAGGTTTCATTTCCCTATTTCTCTCTTCCTCACAGCCGCCATTCCTTTTCTCTCCGACTCTCTATTTCTCTTCTCACACAAATCCTTTATATCTTTCCCTCTACTCTGCCCGAGTCTCTTCCTTACCCTTTCCCTCACTTCCGCCGGTGACCAGCTCTGACGAACCTATTCCCAATCCTCTCGCTCTTCGCCCAGACCGTCGCCGCGCGAGTGCTCCGCTGGTGACGCCTTAGCGCGCCGTGCAACTCGAGCCTTCGGGTGTCTCCACCGTGCGCCGTACGGTCTTCGTTTCCCTGTCAACTGCGACTAGCTCCGTGCCGAGCACTCTCGCGCCGTGCCGTCACTCCACCCACCCCGAAACTATGCGTGCCTCGTTGCACAGCCCCGATACCCCCAGCGCCTATGCGAGCCCCGTATGCTGCTTAGCTGATTCGCACTCAGGCTCATGCTCAGCTCTGGCGAGGCTCGGCATTCGCACGACCTTCCTCTGTGATAAGCCCAGCCATGCCGCCTCGTCTCTGAACCCCGAGCTCCTCGGCACTGAGCTCTCCCACGCCGTGTCGCCGCGCCACCCAGCCTGAGCCTCCGCGCTCCCTACTGCGTGACGCCAGCAACCCCGCAACAGCTCAGGTGCCACCCGAGCCTACCGTGCCTTCTCCGCCAGCGCACGACTCGGCGCGATTCAGCTGTTTCGTGCGTCGCTTCCTCTCCACGCATAGCGCCTCCTCCGTGCGCGACTTCGGCGGCCAACTGTTTTGCGCCGTGTTCCTCTTACGAGTCCCACGGTGCTCGACCTCTATCGCACGACGACCGCTGTCTCTGTCATACTGGTGCAACCACTTGCTTTCTCGTCGACGAAGCCCCACCGGCGACGAGCTGTCATCATCCTCCGCTCCGGCTCCCTTTTGCGCAAACTCCAACCCCCGACCTCGTCACTGACGCTGTGGCCGCTGTTGCTCGTGCAGGTGAGCTTCGAACCTGAGCCATGAGTTTTTATTATGTTTTAACGCGTTTAGACCTTGAAGTGTTTAGCGATTTGTGATGTTATTCTTTAGCCGTGTTCAATATTGTGTGGTTGAGATAATGTTAATGTGCTCACTTTTCACAGATGCGTCAATCTGCATATTTGTACCCTTTTCGTCGCATAGAGAGCTCTAGTAGTTCTTGGTAGGAGGGAGCTAAGACTGTAGATAAGGTTCATTGCTATTTTATCTCCCGCTACGCTAACACTTAGCGTACAAGGGAGAGAGCTAGGGGATTAAATAAAGTAGCTGAAGTTGCTAGTGGTAGCTCGTTAAGCTCATGGCCCATTTATGCGGAGTTTGAATGTTTATTGTGTGTGTTTGGATATAAATTGTTAGGATGGCTAGTTTGTTCAGAAGCTCGAATCTATTGGATAAGGGGTCGATTTCAAGCATAGGGGCGTATAAATTATTGAGTTATCTTTTGAAACTAAATATTTTGCAAAATCGTTTAGTAGGTAGTCAACATGTTTTTGCACAAATTCTTACTTTGTATTGTAGTTCAATAGCTTAAGCATTGAAAATCTCGCATTTAAGCAAAATCTTTATTAGAAACTAATCATTGCAATATATAGTGCGAAGTGATTGTGCCGGTTTAGTAAATTGTTAACTTGGTTTATTAGTTTTGGTATCGTCGGCGGTTGCAAAGCTAGTTTTATATTTGTGGAGAGTTTGTGATTTTGTCGGCTTGATTGCACTCGATAATTCATTTGTGCTGATTTTTATTTTAAAAAAATTTTTTGGTATATTTATTAAAAATTTTCCTTGGGCACTTGGGTTTTTTGATTAGGAAACTCAAAATGGATTCCACCTTAAATTACTTGGGATATTCATAAATTGAGTACAAGACCGTTGTTTTGAAGCTAATATTGCGAAATTAGGACGGTTGGTTCTGTTGAGAAGTAGTTGAATCGTTATGGATGGACGGAATTTTTCAAAGGCCGGTGATGTGTTTTCTAGCTTGACTTGAAGCTTGTTTTGTTAAAACTCTTATCCGAATGAGTCGTTTTTAGTTATACTTACTTTTTAGATTCTCGTCTCTTCGAATCGTGCAGGAACATCAACAAAACAAGTTCGGGCGCACGAACGTTCGCTGTCCTATTCGAAAAGTATAAGCGAGCGAATAGAAACGATTTTTGATTTATCAATTCGAAGACTATTGAGTTATTGGGTTAAATGATGAAATAGTTAGAAATTCCTTTTGTATAGGATTTAAGCCACTGAGGCTCGATGTTGCGATATAAATATGTTTTGTAAGCGATAAAGATAAAATGTGAAAATTATTTTGCGTGGTTGTTGTGATGGATTGTGACCGAAATTAGCTCGGTGCTGGGTTGATATTAGGTGAAGGCTTTGGTCAAAATATCCGAAAAACATGGAAAACTCTGCTGGATTTCCGGCTCAAAGCCTAGGCACTTTTTATGATTTAATCATTGTCCATGTATGTCTAAGAAACATATTTTCACCTAAACTAATCGAATGACCCAAGTGTTAGTCAGGATTGACGGTTAAAGAGCTAGTGGCAGCACTAGGGACAAAAATGCCCTTAGTGAAGTTTTCTGGAGGAACTAATAGTCGTCCCATTGTCTAGAATCACATTCGTTGAGTCCACCAACGTCAAGTTCTTTGTTCTCTAATAATTAGTGGTAAACCTTGGCGTTGACCCTTTAATACTCGTGTTGGATAGAAACATCTCACGCCAAGCACGAGAAGGGATGCCCCTAAGAAAGGTCTCCGAGGGCCGAAGCAAGGAGCTTAGGGCCTCAAGTAAGTGGATCTCTACTGTGACACGAGTAGACTTTACCATGCTTGAATTAATTATGCATGTCCTGAGATAATCATAAGCATACGATGCTTATAAATTGTGGATATTAAATTATGTGGATCTCCATTCTCGCTAAGGCCGTGAATTGGGGCTCTTGATCATGTTTGTCTCGTTTGTGCAACGAGCCTGCAGGTATGGGACAATAGGGTTGTTTATGATTTTTTGTGCTTTCTAGGCGTGTATTGATCTGTGTGTTCATTTATATGTTTATCTGTCGGTGGGTATGGGGCCACAGACATAAAACTATTCAACTTTCGTGTTTTGGGTTCTAGTGTAGGGTGTATGTCTGCTTGCGTATGTATATGTTGATATGACTTATCTGTCGTTGCATATGGGACCGTAGACATAAAACTACTTAATTTTTGTTGTTGAGATCTTATTGCATGAGTACCGTATGCATTTGGGTAAGGCCCAACAGGGCAGCGAATCATGATCGGATCTGAGATCGCCCGATGGGGCCATTATCTGTTTGAGGTTTCGGAATGATTCGATGAGGTCGGTAGACGACCTTCCTTGGCATATGTAGTTTGATCATCCGGGTAGGGCCCGACGGGGCCGTGATCATGATTTGGTTTCGAAATGGCACGATAGGGCCATTGACCGTGAAAGGTTTCGAAAAGACCTAAGATATCTTGAGGAGGTCAGCTGACGACCTTCTGGAACGGCCCAAGAAACATTAGAGAGGGGAGCCATGACCCTCCCCACAGTTTATGATGTGACGATCCGGATCAGCCCGACGGGGTAAAATGCAGCAACGAATTAGGGCTCTTGATCATGTTTGTCTCGTTTGTGCAACGAGCCTGCAGGTATGGGACAATAGGTTTGTTTATGATTTTTTGTGTTTTCTAGGCGTGTATTGATCTGTGTGTTCATTTATATGTTTATGTGTCGGTGGGTATGGGGCCACAGATATAAAACTATTCAACTTTCGTGTTTTGGGTTCTAGTGTAGGGTGTATGTCTGCTTGCGTATGTATATGTTGATATGACTTATCTGTCGTTGCATATGGGACCGTAGACATAAAACTACTTAATTTTTGTTGTTGAGATCTTATTGTAGGAGTACCGTATGCATCTGGGTAAGGCCCAACGGGGTAGCGAATCATGATCGGATCTGAGATCGCCCGACGGGGCCATTATCTGTTTGAGGTTTCGGAATGATTCGATGAGGTCGGCAGACGACCTTCCTTGGCATATGTAGTTTGATCATCCGGGTAGGGCCCGACGGGGCCGTGATCATGAGTTGGTTTCGAAATGGCCCGATAGGGCCATTGACCGTGAAAGGTTTCGAAACGACCTAAGATATCTTGAGGAGGTCAGCTGACGACCTTCTGGAACGGCCCAAGAAACATTGGGGAGGGGAGCCATGACCCTCCCCACAGTTTATGATGTGACGATCCGGATCAGCCTGACGGGGTAAAATGCAGCAACGAATTCCGAAACGACCCGACGAAATTATTGGCCGCAAAAGGTTTCGGAAAGGGTAGAAGGCCCAATGAGGATGAGTCCTCATAATCATAAAGAATACCGGGACTGCTCGAGAAGCCAAGATCCATAGCGTATCCAGAATTATCCCGACGGGGTGAATGCGCAATCAGTTCTGAAATGGTCCGACGGGACCATTGGTCGCAAAAGGTTTTAGAATGACCCGCGAAGGGGTCAAGATGTGTATTAAGTTCTAGAACAACCCATAGGAGGTCTAGAATGTTTATAAGTTCTAGAACGACCAATAGGAGGTCTAGAATGTTTATAAGTTCTAGAACGACCCGAGAATGGGTCCAGATCTGTATTAATTCTAAAACAACCAGCGAATGGGTATAGATGTATATAAGTTCTAGAACAACCCGAGAATGGGCCCAGATGTATACTAAATTCTATAACAACCCGAGAATGGGTCCAGATGTGTATTAAATTCTAGAATGACCCGAGAATGAGTCTAGATGTGCATTAAATTCTAGAAAGAGCCGAGAATGGGTCCAGATGTGTATTAAATTTTATAACGATCCGTGAGAGGTCTAAAAAAGAGATGAGCCTGACGAGGCCTTCTCAATTTTATAGAATCAAGAATTCTTAAATAGTAAATCGTGTGTGCACGTATTTTGATAAGCTAAGTCAGAAAGTTGTCAACTTGAGTGAGATTAACTTTTGAGTCGAGATTAATGGGTCATTAAGTCCAACCTCGTTCCATGTCACAACTCTTTTGTAGGTATTGTATCCCGCACAGGTTCAACACCCTATTTTTGAAATCTATTCTGCAGGCAAGGTTGTTAAGCGTGGCGTTTATTCGTCGGACTACGACAACGCGATCGACAAGTCTGTTTTGTTGTTAAATTACAGTGGTGTGATATCTCTAGATTGTTTATTACCTGCTGACTTATCAATCTATTCATCTAATATACTTACTGGACTAATAGCTCACTTGTGTGCTCGTATCGTAGGTAAGATCAAAGGAAAAAAAAAGGGTGAGGCGACAACGACGGGGATATCGAGTGTATACGAGACTGACCTGTAAGATCTTATGTGGACTATCGGCTAATCGTTGGCAAAGAAAAATTTTAAATTCCGCAATATTTTTTTATAAATGCTAAAATTTAATCTATTTTGATTAGGGTCAGGATTGATGAACCTTATGTTTATTATTAAAAGCTCAATTATGTAACTTAATTTTAAAAGTTCAAATTTTTCTGTATTTTTCGAAACTAAAACATCATTTTGAGTTTTGGGTCGTTACAACAAACAATAACTCACGATCCACATGGAACTCAATCGATACAATCCAAGATCTCTATAGTAATATCGTGAGCATGGCAAAAGGAGCATAAATGGAACGTTCTAGACGTCTTTAAAAACTATCTCCCATGAGGTACGACGGACAAATTCGCACAACACATAACTCGATTCAATTCATGCAAGCATTTTAACGCTAATTCGAGCTAGAAAAAGTGGCTACGTGCCAGTCACACGTTGATACAAAAGGTCATCGGCCACGCCACATCAGCACCCACACCACTGGCCTCGTCACACCATCACATGCCGAACACGCCACGCCGGTACCCAACCTGTCCTGCCCAGCCGGTCAGGCCACACCGACATCCTGCCGGTCTCGCCACACTGGAACATGTCAGACACGCCTCACTGGCACCCATCCGGTCCTACCTTGTCGGTATCGCATCCCCGGTAACCTACTGGCACGTCGCAGGTCTAGTTAAAAATCAACGTCGCATCTGACAAACTAAGAAGACAAGCTCTATCACTACCGTTAGACGTAGTCGAGATAACATCACTGTTAGAGAGACACACCTCAAACAAACAAATAAACAACTTAGAAGGAAAGTGCACTCAAGCCACAAATCAAGCCGACCTCGCCAATTGAGTCAAACCATCATATTATCGGTCAACCAAACCAACAGGTTTGTGATCAAGCAAGTCTGCCACACTGGTTAAGCCAAGCTCCAACCGACCGCAAACGAAATGAAGTTCGGCGAACTTGGTACATCCCAAGCTCTGAACCACCCAAAAAGGCCAAGATCAGCGAACTTGATAATCAAGCTCTGCCACAAAATGAAGTTCGGCTAACTTGATACTCTCAAGCTCCAAACCACCTAAAAAAGTGAGGATCAGCAAACTTGATATCGTCAAGCTCCAACCCGCCACAAAACTAAGTTCGGCAAACTTGGAATTCCCAAGCTCCGAACCACCCTAAAAGACGAGGATCGGCGAACTTGATATCATCCAACTCCGAATTGCTACAACTCAAAGTTCGGCAAACATGGTATATTTCAAGCTCCAAGCTATCCAAAGGTGAGGTTCAACGGGCTTGACACCATAAAGTTTTGGCCCACTAAAAGACGAGGTCTAACAAACATGGCATATCCAAGCTTCGAACTCGACAAAGATCAACAGACTTGGC
The DNA here is from genome assembly GCA_018132145.1 of Boehmeria nivea var. tenacissima. Classification (NCBI taxonomy): domain Eukaryota; kingdom Viridiplantae; phylum Streptophyta; class Magnoliopsida; order Rosales; family Urticaceae; genus Boehmeria; species Boehmeria nivea. The sequence goes on from CM030886.1 coordinate 3,371,935, forward strand.
ACCTTTGAGCTCCGGACCATAAAACAAGACATGCCCGATACTGGCCTAAAGGATCGCCTTGCCGGGATAACGCACCAAGCCATCGGCACCGCACCAACAACAAACTACCGACACCTGTCGATCAAACACACATGGGCCTCGCCAATTCAAGCGCACTGACATCCGTCGATACAATGCACCAACGACTATCGTCCCGACTCTTTTTACTGGTCAATAAAGAATATTATCAAAGGCGCACAAAAAGTGAAGTGGACTTCGCTCCCACGACAACTGAACTACATCAATCGTCTTCAATCCAACACAAAGCACGAGGTCCAACGTAGATCAAGGAGAAAGAAGCGATCACGTGCTGATCACGTGTGAAAATAATAATAATAATAATAATAATAAAATGGTGCACAACTATCATGCCATCCTAGCAATAGCCATCCTCACAACATTGGCCTTGCGCCAGCTAATAAGACCATCTTCGACGAGACCACAACATCGTTTGCTGAATGGAGAAGTCAACAAATTGGTACAAAATACAATATCAATTTGGCAGCAGATGAGTCCGAACAACGGTGCTGACAAACAAATAATCACACAGAAGAAAAATGATCATCTAACGTTACACACTTGGAAATTGATCAAAGACGACACAAGAAAGCACGCGCAAAACAAACTCAGTGAAGCAACTAACTCTCAAAGGCATAGCATCACGGAGACAACAAATGAGAAGATCTTTTATGAACCAATCAACATAGTTTTGCAGACAAAGTCCAAGAAGAAAAAAATTTTAGTTTCCGTAGTGCGACATACGCTATACGGAAATTGGGGGGTTGATGTTGGGCCAAACTTTTGAACTAGGCCCAGAAGCCCATAGAACAAGAAACGAGCCCTGTAACGACCCAAAACTCCAAACGATGTTTTAGTCCCGAAAAATACGGACAAATTTGAACTTTTTAAAATAAGTTACATGATTGAGCTTTTAATAACAAACATAAGGATTATCAATCCTTATCATAACCAAAATGGATTTAATTTAAACGTTTATAAAATATGCAGAATTTAAAACTTTCTTTGCCAACGGTTAGCCGGTAGCTCACGTAAAATTTACAGGTCGGTCCCGTATACACTCGCTGCTCCCGTCATTGTCGCCTAGCCCTCTTTGCTTTCGTGACAAGATACCTGCGACACGAGCACACTAGTGAGCTATTAGCCCAGTAAGTAGATTAGATAAATAAACTGCTAAGTCTGCAGGTCATAAACAACCAAAATATCACAACACAATAATCTAATAAAAAGGGACGGACTCGCCGATCGAGTCATCGTAGTCCGAAGAGTAAATGTCACTCTTAAACAACCTTGGTTTCTAAACCTGCGCGGGGTATAATACCTGCAAAAGAGTTGTGACATGGAATGGGGTCGGACTTGGCGACCCATAAATCTTGACTCAAAAGTCCATTTCATATTTAGTTCTAATCTCACTCAAGTTCACAACTCTCTGACTTAGCCTATACAAATATGTGTGCACAAGATTTACTATTTAAGAATTCTTGATTCTATAACATTAGGGAGGTCACGTCGGCCTTACCCCTTCTTTAGAATTTAATACGCGGGTCGTTCTAAAACTTATACATATGTCTAAACTCCTTTGCGAGTTGTTCTAGAATTTAATACGCATTTAAACCCATTCGCGAGTTGTTTTAGAATTTATAAACATTCTAGACCTCTTACGGGTCATTCTAGAATTTAATACACATCTAAACCCGTTCACGGGTTATTCTGGAACTTAATATACATCTTGACCCCTTCGCGGGTCGTTTTAGAATTTAATATACATACACACCCATTACGGGTTGTTCTAGAACTAATACGATTCTGGACCCTCTCTGGGTCGTTCTAGAACTTATACAACTCTGGACCCTCTACGGGTCGTTCTAGAACAAATACGACTCTGGACCCTCTACGGGTTGTTCTAGAACTTATACAACTCTAGACCCTCTACGGGTCGTTCTAGAACAAATACGACTCTGGACCCTCTACGGGTTGTTCTAGAACTTATACAACTCTAGACCCTCTACGGGTCGTTCTAGAACAAATACGACTCTGGACCCTCTACGGGTCGATCCGAAACTCCTCATGACTGGGGTTCTGTCGGACTGTTTCGGATTGATTGCGCAATCACCCCATCGGGTTAATTCGGGACATGCTATGGATCTTGGCCCCTCGGACCGTCCCGATATTCTTTATGATTGTGAGGACTCATCCTCCTTGGGCCTCTCTGCCCATTCCGAAACCTTTTACGGCCAGTGACCCCGTCGGGTCGTTTCGGAATTCATTATTGCACTTTACCCCGTCGGGCCGATCCGGATCGTCACATCATAAACTGTGGGGAGGGCCGTGGCTCTCCTCCCCAAGGCCCCTCGGGCCGTTCTGAAAGGTGGTTCGTTGACCTCCGCGAGGTCCCTCGGGTCGCTCCGAAATCTGTCATACAAGATGGCCCCGTCGGGCTATTTCGGAACCAAATCATGATCGCGGCCCCATCGGGCCATACCCAAATGATCAAAGTAATACGACAGAGGAAGGTCGTCTGCCGACCTCCCCAAGGCCTCTCGGGCCGTCCCGAAACGTAATCAGTGGCCCCGTCGGGCTATTTCGGAACCGATCATGACTTGCGGCCCCGTCGGGCCCTACCCGTGTGCATACATTGCTTTCGCTTCCCTTGGCTTGTCTTAGAGTTTTCTCTTTGACCTGCAATAAAGTCTCAACAACAACAGAAACAGTTTTATGCTTGTGGTCCCATACCCACAGACAGATAAGTCATACTAGCATATACACACACAAACAGACCTACACCCTACACTAGAACCTGAACTACGAAGTTGAGTAGTTTTATGTCTGTGGTCCCATACCCACAGACAGATAAACACATAAGTGAACACACGCACCAATACACACCTAGAAAACACAACCTATCATAAACGAACCTACAGTCCCATACCTGCAGGCTCGTTGCACAAACAATACGAACGTGATCAAGAGCCTGTATTCACGGCACTAGCAAGAATTGAGATCCATACAGTTTAATAGCCACAATTTTATAAGCATCGTATGCTTAATATAACCTCAACACATTCATAATTTATTCAAGCATTGTAAAGTTTGCCCATGCCACAGTAGAGATCCACTTACTTGGGGTCCTAAGCATCTTGCCTCGGTCCTCGCGGCTCTCTCCTAGTGGCGTCCTCCCTTGAAACTCGTCGTGCGACAAATCTGTCCAACACGCAAGTAAGAGGGTCAAAAGCCACTTTCCACTAGAAATTAATCAAAGAATCAAAATATCATCGTCCCGTTCGTCAGTGACTTAGTTTTATCCATCAACCCAAGGCCAACAAGTATATTGTTTGCTTAAATTAGGCGAGAAAGAAATTCTGTAATCTAATTAGTTTCTAGCTTAGTTTTACTAAGCATCTAAACTTCGAGCCGAAAATCCGGCAGAGTTTCCCCTATTTTTCGGATATCCCGGCCGAAGCCTTCACCTAATTTCAACCCAGCACCGAACTAATTTCGGTCACAATCCATCACAACAACCACGCAGATAATTTTATCATTTATCATAATTAATTGCAAACATAATCATAATTCAACACCGAGCCTCAGCGGCTCGGATTCACACTAGACCAATAGACATTTAAATCACAAAACAAAGTCACAAAGAACGTCGTCATGGCTTAGCGCCAATACTTTGCTTCCGACCGCCGGTTATACCTTTAATAAAAAGGCGGTGAAGAGTTGAGCGTTCGAACTTGCATTGTTGGTGTCCCTGCACAATTTGCGAGAATAGAAGAAATCGAATCAACTTTTGAACTAAAACAAAAACATAATGCGAAACGCTCGGACCCGCGACCCGATACTCGCTTTAAGCTCAAACGGGCAAGTTAACAAAAATACAACCCAATACAACCAAATCCTTAAGATCACACAATTTTCTTTTTATTTATTTTCTTCACTTTAAAAGATACTAAAATGGTGCATATCCGCAAGGTTTTATGGCAAAACACTTGAGGTACTAAATTCCAATAAACACCTCGAATCAACCTAGTACATTTGCTGAAAAGTATTTAAGCTAAACGAATTAATAAAGCCATCGCAATCATAATCCCGCAAAATATGGCTTTTCAACATCAATCTTCCCAAATATAGTTCCACAAATAAAGGAATAAGACCACTCAAAAAGCTTATCATGACCCAAACGAGATTTTCACAAAAGTCCGCCAAACGACAACTTGTCAAATTTTAAAATGACATGAATTTACCAAACTTGAGGGCGCCAAATAGACAAAAGTATACTAAGCCAAGCACGCCCACAAACTCGCAAGACTAAGAAACACAATAAGGTACCAATCTCGCATAAATAAGGTTTTCAACAACAATCTTTTCAAGTGTTCTAATCATACGATTAATGGAAAATAAACCAACCAAATCCAGGCGTTAACCCGAGCACGGCTTACATGTTTATAAATGCGAAATATGACGGAGCTTAATATTGTGAACCAAAAATATAAAATGACGGCGCTGCGAGTTTGAGGTCTACCACAAATTAGCCAACCCAAATATTTGTACACCTAAAACCCAAACAATCATGATTCAAACTCAACATAAATAGCCATAAATAAGACCATTAAATCACACCTCAAACTTGAAAATCATAGACAGAGAAATTTCTAAGGTCTTGGCACAAATCTTAAGCAACCACATAATGAACTAATTCACGACACAAATTTAAAGCTAAATACAAGTAATCTATCGAGTTTGGCTCAAAATCGAGGCTCACCAAGCGTGCAAGGTAGCCGGCTCGACAAAAAGGGAGAAGCGGTGCGGGAAAGCTCGCGCGAAAGAAAGGCCGCGAGGCGTAAGGGCGCGGAGCAAAGTGCCCTGGTTTACGCGATGATCGAACCTGGCTCGCGCACGAAAAACTCGCGACAAGAGCTGGGCTCGATGAAGCTCAGTGAAGAGGAGCGTGGCTGCTCAACGCGCGGAGGTTGCGCGAAGGAGAAGCAGCGTGCTAGTGCTGCGCGAGGGTAGAGGCGGAGCTGGGCGGTGCGCACTAGCACTGCGCGCGGGAAGAGGCGGGAGCCCCGGCTGTGCTCATCGCCGGCGGGAAGAGGCAGGAGCCCCGGCTTGGCTCATCGCCGGCGGGAAGGTTGGGCGAGCTCGGGGTAGGAGCTCGCGAGGCGGGTGGCTACTGGCGGAGGCACGACAACAAAAGGGCGAGCTGACAAGCTCGGCGTTGCTCGAAGATGAGCGAAGTGAAGAACTACGCGCGGAGCACGCAAGGCGCCGCGACTGCTGCCCGGAGACGGCCGCGGCGAGACGAGGCGGAGCTGGGTCTCGCTGGGGCGAGACACGGGCTGCGCGAGCTCGCAAGCTCGCTGATCTCGCACGGAAGCAGAGCAGCGAAGACTGGCTGGAGAGGAGTCCGAGGGCGCGCTCGCACGGTACTGGTTCGGCGCTCGGGAGGCAGCACCGGCGAGGCTGGATGACGGTTGGGCGAGGATTCACGAGCTCGAGCGGAGGCGGGGGCTGCGTGAGAGGCACACGCGAGGGCAGGGGAGAGAGGGACTGGGCTCGGCGTCGCTCGGAGGTGCTCGGCGGAGCTAGGCTAGGTCACCGGCGTTGGGTGGGGTGGTGAGGCAGAGTGAGAGAGAGTGAGGGAGAGGGTGGTGTGCGGCTGTGAGGTGTGAAAAAGAAAAGGGGAAGAAAATAATGTCAAACCCTAAGTTATTGGGCTTTTAGTATTGGGTCAATTTGGGCCAAGTAAAATCATTAATTGGTATAATTTTTCTAAAAATTTAGAATTCACACCAATAATTTAGATTCGAAAAGTTAGGAATTTTAATATCATTCCCGAATCAAAAATAAATTCCTTACACGTCCAAGAATTCAAAAAGGCAAAAATAACTATACCAATTTCATAATTTTTCTCATAATTCCAAATTGACCTCATATGACGAAACCGGCCAATTTTACAAAAACAGTCATCACCGAAGCAAAAATACAAATTGATTAGCTTGTACAGTGATTTTAAATTTTAGGCCATTACAAGCCCAATGCCAACTCATCAGACATGCTACAACTGTCTTGGACACACCAACCCCCAGCGATCAAGGATCATCGCCACCTTGTGGACCAAGGGTCACCAACACATGACGGTGGCAGATCACCGGCACCTTGCCGACCAAGGGTTACAAATACATGACGGTGATAGATCACCCGCACCTTGTCGACCATGGATCACCGACACATGAGTGTGATGAATCATCGGTACCTTGGCAACCAAGGGTCACAGACACATGATGAGGACAGATCATCTGCACCTTGCCGACCAAGGAGTACCAACAAATAACGGTGATGGATCACCGACACATTTTTTTCCTCTACGTTGTCCTCAAAGTATGACATATTACGTATCATCGGAAAAATCTTCGTAAGAGCTTTCCAACGGTGTACCATATACGTGTTTCTTATGGGTAACGAAGGAGATATTATCATTCAAAGTTCAGCGCGCAGAAATATGCCAATCAGGCTCACTGGCATATCGCCTATCAGACATTCCGGTACATTACCGGTCATCTATTTTATCCTCAAGTGTATAGATATTGCAAATCATCGAAAATATCATTGAAAAAGCTTTCCAATGGTGTATCATATGCTTATTTCTGTTGAGTAATGAAGGCGATACGATCGTTCAAAGTTCATCGTGCAGAAACATGATGATCAGGCTCACCGGCACATCACTGGTCAGACAGTCCGGCACATTTACGATAATCCATTTTTTACTCAAAGTATAGAATTGCATATCATCAGATATATCTTCAAAATAGCTTTCCAACGGTGTATCATATGCGCATTTCCGACAAGTAACGAAGGCGATATGATCATTCAAAGTTCAACGCATAAATATGCCGATCAGGCTCACGGGCACATCGCCGGTCAGACACTCTGGCACATTGGTGGTCATCCATTTTGCCCTCAAAGTATGGCATATTGTATATCATTGGAAAGATCTTCGAAAGAGCTTTCCAAAGATTTTTTATATGCACGTTTTCGATGAGTAATGAAAGAGATATGATCGTTCGAAGTTCACCGTGCACAAATATGTCGATCCGGCGTCATCAGCACATTACCGGTCCCGTCTCACCGGCACATCACCGGCATCCGCCTACCTTGTCGTCATGTCTTACCCAGTGAAACTACACTACGATTGACACACAACTGTCACGATATGATTTCTTTACGCAGAATCCGGACGGCTAAAGACCTATGTTTTCACAGTCTGAATGTGGTAACTGACAATTGACACCATAACTGCCCATAAACGTGGTTGAGGAGGATGTCATGGGTTTCATTTCAACACCTAAAAATATTGCCTTCAATGAGGTCTGAATGGGACAATCCAAGAAAAAGAAAAAAAAAAGATCTGACTTCAGACAACTTCCACACAACTACACACCAGAAGAAGGTACAAAACCTCAAACTCTCCGCACCGGAGACACCCATTTCCGGCATCCCATTTAACCTCTAAACAAAAACTATAGTGGCTTGATTACTTTAGGGGATACGTAGACAACCTGGTCTCAAAGATTGGGTACAGTTATAAATCCAAATCACCAACATATTTTGTCTACAGATCCAACGTTCATCATCATATCAATGTTCAAGATAGTCTCTCTGACCCGTGGTTCAACGCACGCCGGCTCGAAGTACGCGGCCACATGTCCCGTTTTAGTTGGTGACAAAAAAATGTATCAATGATTACCATCAAATATTATATATCCTTTCTCTTAACATGGTTCTTGATAAGCATAAACAATTACTATTAAACGATCCAAATCTTTTGTTCCAATTTTTCTAGCACTTTCTTGTATTGTTATACCACGAATTAAAACACGGCTCAAATAAAAATTTCACTCTCTTAGCTTCCGTTACTTTCTCAACTTATTTTTTTTTTAAAGTAACGAGAAACTTTTTTTCTTCAGTCTTAATAGCCGGATAAATTTCTTCTTAATATCATATCTTTTTGCAATCCCCCAAGCTATTTTGTAATTTACGCTCACAATAACAACAAATTCATTTGAAAAATGTGAAAATGTAAAATATAAAATAGACAAGCTACAAAAAAATATAAAAAATAAAAAATTATGACTTGAAAAGCCCTTTTTTAAGAATATTTTAAGAAAATAACCACAGTTTCAATTAATTAAAGAAATAGTAATTTTTTTTTAACTATATGGTGCATTGACTTTATCTTCATACCCTTAATTTTGTGTCGGCTAATTGCTAGTTTCTTATTTTTTTTGAAACTTAAGCTATTTTCTTTAAATATGGATTGAAAAATGGCTCCAAAAAAAGAAATGGTAAGACCATATCTAATGCAAATGCGAATGTCAATGCTAAATTTGGAACTCAAAATGATTAAGATTATATATTTGATATGTGATATTCCGATACACAAAAATGCTATTTCAAATGTTATTTTGTTATTTTATTATTTTTTTAATTGTAAAAACGAATACAAGTAGTTAGTGCTAAATAGTAGTAGAGAAGACTACAAATGATCATAATGACATCTTGGTAAGAGAACTTTTATTATGACACTCAAAAAGATAAAAATGATATATTTGACATGTGATATTTCAATGCACAAATGTTATTTCAAATACTATTTTGTTATTTTATTATTTTTTAATTATAAAAAATAATAAAAGTAGTTAATGCTAAGCAATAGTAGATAATACTGCAAATAATTATAATGACTTCTTTGGTAAGAGAACTTTTTTTTAATATAAAATTAATATCTTATTAAATGCTTAAAAGTTGGCCAATTAATGCTCTTCAGAGACTTTCTATTTGATCTCTTTGATCTCAAACGCTAAATTTTTTGCATTATGCTATATTCGGTTTTAAATTTGACACCATGTATAATATTTGTCAAATTTAATGCCAAAATTTACATTACATCGGAAAATATTTTTTATACCAAAATATTAAATTTTAGCACTAACACACAAATTTGACATTACAATATAGATGCTTTAAAACCCACGACATTCCAAGCATCACAGACTAGGGCAACTGGGGGATTAAGTCCCCACTGAGAACATAAAAATGTATATATATATATATATAAATGATTTGATCATGATACTTATGTATAATTTATAATAGTGTATTTTATTTATTTATTTTTGTTTTCCTACCACAAATTTTATATTTTTATTTAGTTTTTCTATTTCATTTTTAAACTTCATCAATTATAATTAACAGTAATGATTAATGCTAATTTCTAGCCTTAAAAATATTTTCAAATTATTATGTCAAAATTCCCCAAAAATATATATCATTTTCTTTATTTCTTTTCCATTTTTCTAACGAATTCTTTCACGTTTTAATCTAAGGCATAATTACATTTTAAAATAAATATTATTCATAAAGTTCTAATGAAGTTTTCGTGTAATGGTATCAAAATAGAATCACATATCAGGGGAAGTGTAATATGATGAGATATATATTTTTAGGAGTAGCAAAAAAAAAAAAAAAAAAAAGGAGTGATAGCTAATGGCCTAATTTTAAAACTTAAGAAATGTTCAGAATTTTTTTGTTTTATAAATGAATTATCATTTTTTTGTTAGTACACAATTTATACTGGTTAGCAACTGCTGTTCTATCTACTAAACTTGATATAATGCCAGCCTATTGATAAAAAAATGAACATTCACTCCTAAAACATAGATTAATTAACCAAATTCTCTGTATGAGTTTGTTGCAAATATCCCAAATGACGAGGAAGAAGATCGTACCAATAAGGCTCAGAAGGACCAGATCTAATTGTTTAGATATTACAAGATCGATATCCTAATTGTTTCCTTTTCTCTTGACATACGTTTTGTTTCAATCTTTTGGTCTGCCATAGGGTTGGGATATCGATGCAATGAAGGTCTCAATGGCGTTCCGAGAAAGCATGCCACAGGCAGAGAAGGCGCTGGAGATAGGGAAGTCTAATAATGTTGCATAATTTGATTCATGAAAAACAAGAAATTGAGTACACTAGATTTGGGTCCCTTAGAAATTATATATATTATATATATATATATATATATAAATTACAAATGGTAGATACAAAACATTTATTAGGTTTGCATAATCAAATAAGTCACTTTATTATTTAATATGATCGATTGACTCATTCAAAGCATAAAAAACTTCAGTGTCATATAATTGAATAAATATGATGCCTCTCCACGGTTAGATTCTAGAGAGCAAAAGTTAAATATATCATTTCACTTTCGGCTTCTTAAAAAATAGAAACAAATAAACCAAACTATATCTCTAACATCAAAGCTGCAAAGATATGTTCTGATCCTTCTGTAGGAGTCAACTGCCCTTATCTGGCCCACTTGGTTCCCAATAATGCAAGTTTTTCTAATTATGATATGTTATAGGAAAGCTTTGAAAGCAAACAAACTAAATTAATGCTTATGAAAGCTTAGGGACATAGAATATGTATTATTGTTTATACATATATATTTTGTTGCATTCTAAAGTATATTACCTAATAGGTGTTGGGGCTTTAGGTGTTAGCCGGCTCCCATGCTTCCTGCCGTGGGTTTAGGGATTTTTGGTTTTTAATTTTCGATTTGGAAAATATTATTATTTTTTTTATAACTATGATACAAATTTCAATGTTTTTTCCACAACAACTCCGTAAAAAAACTTCATTTTCTGACTTCGAATATAAGCTTTTATTTAAGGGTCAGTTAGGTAAATAGCCATTTTAAACTGTGTGTTTTTAAAAAATAGCCACAGTTTCAAAAAATTTAAAAATTAGCTATAAAACTGTAAGAAATTTTTGACAATAACAGAAATATACATAAAAATACTGTCAGAAATTTTTAACACTAGGCAAATATTTTGTAAGAAATTTATTACATAACTAGTTTTTAAATTTTTTGAAACTCTGACTATTTTTTAAAATTATTTTATAAACAGTAGCTATTTTCTTAAAATTCTCTTGATTTAAATCTAAATTACTTTCGCAATTTATCGAACCATTATTTGATATAATTTATAAACTAAAAATTGCCGAAAATCTGCCTCTAAAAAGTCATGTCATGAAACATCCTCTATTGTTATAAATTCGGCAAATACATAAACACAAACTGTAGTAGAAAAATAAATAAAATAGAGAAGATGTAATATTTATGTTTGATAACATTTATGTTATTTGTTTTTAATAACAGAAATTTGAAAGTGTTTTGTTTTCTAATTTTTAAAAATAGAAATCATGTTTGGTAATCATGTTTTTGTTTTCTGTTTTTTAAAACAGAAAACAAAAGCATGTTTGGTAATTATGTTTTTGTTTTTTATTTTTTAAAACAAAAAACAAAAACATGTTTGGTAAAAATCTTTTTTATTTTGAAAAATAAAAATTAAAACACATTTGATCATCATTATCAATGATAAAAAAATAGAATTTTTTTCAATGGTCATGAATTTATAAAAATAATTAATAATAATATAACTTTTTATTAAAATTTAAGTCAATACATCAATTCATGAGTAAAAGACAAAAACTCCAAAATAACGTTAATAACATTCCTCAATTGAAAAACTCACTTGACCCTTGAGGAGGACCTGCTCAAACAAATCAAGAAAAGTTATTTTCATTTTCACAAAAAAAAACCCATCACATAAGAGCCATGCATATACATGCAAAAGAGCTAGGAATAAAAATATACTACAAAGGAGTGTCTTTACAGGAAATTCGTAAATTATATGACGTGTCAATGCTTAAACCCAAAAACAATACATGGACCAATTAATCTATGATAGTTCTTCTTCATCTAAGCCAATATAGAGGTCTCATTTTAAATTCAAGACCCAATCCTTTCTTCTATTTTCAGGCATCATCTTCCCTTCTTAAGTTTCTCAAAACTACGAGAAATGTTTTTACTGTTGTCATCATCTTCATCCAAACAACCACGTTTCCTATTAGAGCTTTTGGATTGCTCACTATCTTCTTCTTCATCATCAGAAGGATCGTTTGTCGAAGGATGAGCATTTGAACCAGTGGCTATAGTATCTCCAAATATTGTGCATAGCTTATCATAAAATGGGCAACCTTTCTTCTTGAATCTTCTTGCTTCAGTTGGTTAAATTTGTTTCTTATCTGAATGCCAGTATAACTCTTTTTGGTACGTGCACAAACGTTGACAAGAATACGATTCCAAGCAGATTTGGAGAATGTCGTGGTGCTCCTATTTCCTTTTATTACCTCTTCTTCAACGAGGTCAATAAAAATCTCTTCATGTCTTTGGGACCACATACTAGCTTCGTCATTATTCCCAAGATCAAAACTTCATCCTTTTATTATCTCTTCTTCCATGAGGTCAATAAAAATCTCTTCATGTCTTTGGGACCATATACTAGCTTCGTCATTATTCCCAAGATCAAAAACTTCATGTACTATTGAATCCATATTCTACATAAACCTACAATGGACAGCCTAGAATCAAAAGCTTTCATATTCGGGCACTGACTTTATCACTATAACATTACACAAAATGTTAAAATAATTGAACCAGTTTTGAACCACTGATCTCATATGGGATATTTTTAAGGAAGGAAATATAAGTTGATGAAACCAATAAATAACAAGGACGTGGTCAATCATATTGAGATGGGCATTGTAATAGGAGAATATACAAAGAAAAAATGAGGTGCATAAATTATGATACTTTTACACACTGGAATAATATTAAATCTCTCTCATTAAAATTTGACTAAAAAAGTATCCTGAATTTATGGCTTAACTGGATAAAATTTAGTTGGCATATAGCAAAGAAGTAAATAAGAACTTATAGATTAAAGAGAGAGATAAGGAAATCTAGGGGAAATTCGTTTTATGTCTAACAAGGAGTCCAATGAAAATTCTAAAAACACTAGAGGCCCCACTCTTACCTTTTCCCCAAATGCTATCTGAGTATCTGACCCTGCAAAAAATAAAAATACTTCCCAGAAAAACCTAAAAGTTTAAAAGAACTCTTGGCTTCTTTCTATTGACAAATGACACTTTGAGAATGTATGCATTATTTATAAAAAGTATGACTGGTTTACCATGGATGATTACTATAAAGAATAAGTAGAACGTCTAATATAAGACCAGATCACTACACATAATCAAATATTTACCACTATTATCAAAAGGAAAATTGATCACACTCATTCAAGCATTTTGTCAAACAGGTTGCAGGCAATTAAAAAATACCACATTCAACAATCCAAAAATGTAGACAAATGAAGCAAAGCTCAGAGAATTCCAATCTCAATTCCAAGCTCTAAGAATTTCAACAGAGACCAAAAGGGTCAACAAATAACTAGCTTATGCAAAAATCTCAATTCCAATCTCACAACAGATTACCAGAAAAAAAAAAAAAAGACCAAATATGAAAACTCTTAACCGCTTTTGGGCGGCTAAATTCTATCAATTATCATTGCCATCAATCTAAAATTATGCAAATAGCAGAGATTGTACAAGAATTTCAAACAAGTTTAGACATTATTATCAAAAGAAAAAAAAAAAAAAAAAGATCACACTCATTCAAGAATTTCGTCAAACAGCTTGCAGACATATTTTAAAATTTCATTTAAAAGACAAAAATGCACAAAATAAAGCAAAGCTCAAAGAAGAAATGAAATATCACAAAATATTCACAGATTTTGATTTCCAAGAGCTGAGAATCACCTGATAGATCAGTTTTCCTTTGCACTAGACGAGCTAATAATTGAAACCAAAATGAGCTCGGAAAAAACAATCAGGAAGGTCTTGGATATGGCTTCAATGGCCAAAATCGACAAACAAATCTGGATTGGAGAGAAAAAGCCATGCTTGAACTTGAGAAAAATGAAATATATCAAGAAATTTTTGTGTCAAACAAACAACTCATACAGAAAAATTGAAAAAAAAAATGACAAACGGTGTACCTTGTTCAACCAGAGTTCATGGAGATCATGGAGAGAAAATCGTAAGCCATGGATGGATCAGAGAATCGATATAGAGTCGAGAGTGATCGTGAATGCTCTTCGAATTATTTTGACGACTCTTCGTTGCTTAAATCTATTTTTATAATTTTGAAAGTATCATATTTTTATTTCCTGAATTTTAAAAATTTTGGTAATAATTTTTAAAAATAAAAAACAAAAACAAGTTACCAAACATTTTTTTTTAAATGAAATTGGACTTTTTTTGTTTAAAAAATTAAAAATTAAAAGTGTTATCAAACACGCCCAAGTAATCCAGTAAATTATTTACATTCATGGTATATAGACATTAATTCACTAATAAAGATTACACACTCATTCTCAAACTTCTCGTCAAATCAAACTCAATTACACCATATATTAAAGAAAAAAAAACATCAATTACACCGTTTATGTCTATATTTCTCATACATACACATATTTCTCTATTATTTCCTCTTCTTTCTACTCACTTTGATCTTCACGCGACTGCCACTTCTTTGACACACGGCTGGACTCTCTTCACCAAAATTGTACTCTCTTGAACTCGCAGTCATGTAGCCACCAAGAAAGCAATGCAACCTCTAACTTACATCAACGCTCACACTGAATAATCACACTTTTTCACTAGCTAGTACAGCCCCCAACAAACAGCCACTTTCTACAATGAATAGTCACTCTCTCACACTTTTCCGCTATATGTGCCAGTTATATAGCTATAGTTGAACATATCATGTCTTAGAAAGGATTGGGCTTTGAATTGGAAAAAAAAAAAAAAAACACCCATCAGACTACACCACCTTGCACTACAAGAATGAAAAGTGATCGCAGAAAATTAAAAAGTAGTTGCCGATAACATACTTCGTGTAGTTAGAGTAAACAATTCTCTCTCTCCACCGCTCTACGCTCACGAAGTGTGAGTGCTTTTTTAACAAACCACAATGGAAACTGTTCAATATGCTCTTTTTCAACATCGCGGCTACAAATTATTCTTAACTCCAATTTGTGTTTCCTATGAAAAGAAACAACAAAAATCCTAGCGCATTAACTTTATTCATTTCTTTACAATATACTTAAAAATAAAGTAATGATTAATGACTTACTCTCTAAACTTGTCAACTTCCACGCAATTGTTTAAGATATATCACTTTGCTTTTATACGTATTGAATCTTGTTGCAATATTGGAGTTCCTTTTCCTATGAGTCGGGTTGAGTATTTGAAAACTAACAACGACTTCCCTTCGTTGACATCGTCATCGTCATCGTCATGGCCCATATGTCTCTCCGATCTGTTTAATTGTGCCTCCACATCTCGAATAAGCATAGGACAAAACGTCAATGCTTTGTTAACGATATAAGCTTCCGCAATGAATCTTTTTGGTCATGTCCGGTTTTGAATGTACAGCTCCAGTTTCCCAATGTAATGCTCAAATGGATACATCCATCGACTGTGGACAGACCCTCCTTGAATGGCTTCATTTGGTAAGTGCACCATGATATCGAACAACGTTGGAGGGAATATAAGCTCCAACTTGCACATAATTAATATGATTTGCTGTTGCGCCACCGTCAAGTCATCAATCTTAAGCGTTCGAGCACACATTAGTTGAAAAAGGCTACCCAAATCCGCAATAGTGCTACTAACATCTTTGGGAAGAAATTTGCACAATTCTGGTGTAAGCAAACGTTGAATGATCACATGGCCATCATGAGATTTTAATTATGCAATTTTTTCGTCCCCCGGATTCACATTCTTACCTAAATTAGAAGCAAATCGGTCTAGAAAACAAGCCGGCATTATGTATGCCCCAAAGCTTTTCCTTTCCTATTTGTTCATAGTGAAGTGTGCGTGAGGCTTCATCCAACTGTACCATCTTTATAAAGATGAAGTTTTGACCTAATGCCTAAGTTCATAAGGTCAAACATCGCTTTGTCAATATCTTTTAACTTCCCTTTTGTATTTAACATTGTTCCAAATAGACTGCCACATATATTTTTCTTGATATGCATGGCATCAAGGTTGTGCTTAAGCTGATCGTGAGACCAATAAAGCAACTCGAAGAATATACTTCTTTAACCAATTTAATTATTGCGATTCTCGCTTGCATTTCTTCCCTCTGAATTGAGGATGCTTGACAGGGATGTTGACAAGAACTTGCTCTAGTTGTTGTAGTATGTGTGTAGTACTCAACAGTTTTGAAGGCTTCGCCTTCTATATTCGTCCATTCAAGCTCAAATTCTTACTAAAATGATGGGATGTTTGCAACCATCGCCGATGTCCGACATACTAAGTTTTGCTCCGATCTCTTACACTTGGTGTCTCACAATTACTAGTTGGACATGCTTTGTACCCTTGCCCAATCCATCTTGATAAACTACTCCGAGCTGGAAAGTCATTAGCTGCCCACAATAAAGCTGCATGCAATTTGAAATTACAACTTGACATAAAATCTTTGATAACAATTTCGATGCCCCATAGTTCATTTAACTAGTCCACTAAAGGTTGAATAAACACATCAATTTCCTTGCTAGGAGCAGAAGTTCCGAGAATCAACAGTGTCAACATCATGTATGGTGTCTTCATATACAACCAAGTGGGTAAGTTATAAGATGTCTACACAACTAGCCACATGCTATAAGAAATAGACATATTAACGAATGGATTGAGACCATCTGCAGCCAACCCGGGCGAATGTTGGGCGGTTCCTTCGCAAAACTAGGATAGCACCTATCACATTCCTACCATTTTTGTCCATCGACAGGATGCCTCATTAATCTATCTTCTGTTAACCTTCTAGTATAGTGCCACGTCATCACCGATATTGTATGCCTCGAACTATATAGACGTCGCAATCGTCCCTTTAAAGGAAAATATCGTAACACTTTGTGGGGTATTTTCTTACCATTTCCTCTATTTTCCATCCACCCACTATGCTTGCACACCGGGCAAGCTTCATATATTGCGTTCTCCTTCCAAAACAACACACAGTCGTACTTGTGCACATGGATTGATTCGTACCTAAGCCCAATTGCACGCATCTTTAATTTCGCATCGTAGTATGAGTATGGAACTTTATTGTGGTCAGGATGTGACATTTTAAACAAATCACATAACATGTCAACGATCGATTTCTCTTTTTTGCATGAACTTCAAATGTATAAGCTTAACAAGAAAATTGAATGATGACATTTTGGTGCATCTGGGCCAAAGCTCTGACTGTAACTCTTCAAATGTTGATGCTTCTTCATCGATCGATTCAGTGTCGTCATTATGATCTTCAATAGCTATGAAATTGATTTCACTTGCGAGATCAATAAGTGCTTTAGTCATTTCATCTTCGCGTCAGACATCGCTTCTACTGCCACTAACTAAAAAACTAAGAAGCTCCGAATACACCTCCTTCTTCTCGGGGTAAAACATAATTTGTAATTATTGTGATAATCGTGACCTATAATATGAGCACTGTCATTGCTCAACTTTTTTCAATGAATGGTTAACATTTTTTACTGGGACACATTGTTAATCCGTCTGAATTTAGGTGAAGACATACGAGATTTATGAAGTCATCAGTTTTGCACCAATAATCATCAGACAAACGATTTTTCAACTTACTCTAACTTTTGTCCATCGACACTAAGCTAGAGACTGAGGAAAACACTTATATTTTCGTTCACATTAGTCTTATCATTATGATAACATGAATATTTGATGATTAGTTAATCATAATTTTTGTGTATATTAATAATAACAATTAATTTGACAAATATATTTTGTTATTATTACTCACTTTGTTTAACCAAAATACAATTTCCAAATTAATTGCAGTGCATCATTTTACAACAGTTTAGTTGTCATCTTTAAAAATAATTGTTGTTTTTACTAACTAGCTATTGTTTTTTTTTTTCCCTTTTTTCTGTCATTTTTTTTATTTTTTCTGTCGTTTTTTCCATAATACTGTCATTTTTTCATATTACAGTTTTTTTCATATTACTGTCGTTTTTCTAGAATATTATCATTTTTAATATCGTTTTTCAGATTATTGTTGTTTCTTATATTAGTGTGGTTTGTCCAATTATTGTCTGTTTTAAGCTTTTGTCGTTTTGCACACTATCAAGCTCTTCAGCGATACATGCTATATATGTAGCCCATATTGAGCATATTAGATCTTAAAATTGGGCTTGCCGTTGAAAAAGCCCATCCCGTTCAAACCGCCCTGCCCCACCTCCCCTTTTTTATTTGGGAGATTATCATATCTACACCAAATTTAATAACTATTTACAAATCTATTTTGGAAATGGGTCAGTTAGATAAATTTTGGATGATGTATTTTAAAAAAAAGTCACAATTTTAAAAAATTTAAAAATAGTCATAAAAAATTTTATTACATAGGATAACAAAATTATACATAAATTTTATTGTAAAAAATTTCTTACAAAAGTAATAAATTTCTAAATGGTAATTTTTTTTAAAAAAATTTTGAAACTATAACTACGTTTTGAAATCATTTTCTAAAAAGCGACTATTTTTTCCCTTACATTCTAGAGATTTTTAGCTAAATAGCCTGTTTTTAGCTCTACTTTTAAGGAATTGACCTGAGTTTGTCATAATTAAGTTATTAGCCTCCAGGCCCAATCACATACATCCAGACTGCCCAAAATACCCATGTTCGTCCAAATTTTGTTACAATCTGTGACAAATATTGTTACAGACTGTAACATTTTTTGTTACAATAGGTAACAACTTTTGATACACATATATAACAAAATATCTAATTTTTATCACACATTTGTCTGTTACGATTTGTATCAACATTTATTACTTGTTGAAACAAATATTGTTACAATCCGTAACAATATTTGTTACAGATTATAATATTTTAACATGTCATTTTGCTAATGGGCCCTACCTTCTAACTTTTTGCGCTGAAAGTTCCCTCCGTATTCATAAATAAAGACAGGTCGCCGGAAAAAGTGATAGATAAACTACAAGTAGATTTTCCTTCCAACCAAACAATAAATTAACTAATATGTATTTATGAAGTTAAAAATTACTATTACGGACATTCATACTTATATGAGGAAATATGACTTAAATATCAAAGTGGATCTATAATTAAATTTGAAGATAGAAATATCAACAAATTATTAATTTATTCTCTCTATTTTGATTACTGATTTGTACTTTTCATATTTTTTTAAAATTATATAAAATATATTTTTTTTTAAAAGAAGCACTTAAAGAAAATGGAAGAATATTATATATAGTCCTAAATAAGGAGATATTTACAAGTCTAATTTTAATTCTAGAGTTTTTACATTAATATTTCATAAAAGGTGAAATTACTAGAATGCGCATTAGATTAGATATATACCGGCGTACTGAAATAAAACCCAAACAATAACCGGTTCGGACTATTAATTACCATTTGGAATATAATTAATTATTCAAATATTACCCACAGTCTTTATCCTATTAATGTGTGATTCATAGCATCAGGAAGGAAACTAAATTGTCTAATATAATATATTTATATTAAATCTTAATAATAATAATAATAATAATAATAATAATAATTTGAAAATATATCAAATGATTCTAGAAATATCACAAATCCCTAAAACTTTTCTCCCAAAGGCCAAAGCATTTAGTCGTTCTTTTAATTCTATTTTTGTTTGTAGATTTGTTTTTTTTTTTGTTTTGTTTTTTTATGTTTTTGCTAAACGAAAACATCTTCGAAATCCATCCTTAAATCTTTTCTTCGTATCCAGAGGATAAACCCAAAAAAACCCAAACAGAGTGCGAGGACCAAAAAGCCTCGATCAAAAGAAGGGCCAACGAGACAAGAAATTGACCCTTAAAAGCATAAAAGAAATTTCACTGACGGCCCTTCGAAAGAGCCATCAGACCTTCTAAACAACCTAGATTGGAAGCTAACCGACGATTGTGATGTTGAGAAGCTTGTAATTTTTTTTGTTCATTCCTGGTCTATAAGATTTTTTCACATCAATAAAATATTTTACATATGTGGGTTTTATTACGAGAAATTATAATCTTGGGTTACCTTTTTTTTTGTTTTTTTTTTTCTGGTAAATATTATATTATAATTTGGCAGTTTGCATGATAGTGAACGGTGTATTTTCAACACAATAAAATATTGAAGATTAGGAGGTGTATTAGCATGTCTATATGTGAAAATGGTATATTTTCAACAAAATAAAACATTCAAGCTACTCAAAGATAGAGAGTATTACGGCACTCCAAGGAATGAGGAAACAAATAGCATAAGATAATATGTTATATACTTGAGGAAATATAATATAATCCCTCAAAATCCTTTCAAAAATTGTCATTTTCAGAAATTTCGTTGTTCTAAGAAATATAATATTTAAACCATTACATTGACTGTTTCAACAAATGAAAAAATCAATAAGTACCAATACAGGTTTCACAAATATTTTAAACATAGATAAATATATTACCTCTAGCAAATTACAATAGAATCGACATTGTCCTCGAAATAGTCTAAATCATATTAAATATGTTTCAAAAAAATATTAATTTCGGATAAATAGAATATTTTCAGAGAAATATATTATTACTATGGATGTCAATATTTTCATTTAAACTAAAATGCACGATATATAGACATAAAATGTTGAGAAATAACAATATTTGATGGAATATAAAACAAATGTTATTCAAATAAGAAAATGTTAATGAATTAAAAAAAAATATTAACTAAATTAATCACGTACCTTGAAGAAGGACTAGAACATGATGCACGGCATAGTTGTTGCGTACTTAGGTAAGCCTTAAAGCGTAGAGGAGGAGTCGTTTGGTGACAGGAGGACAGAGCACTCTGCTGAGCAGCACGTACCTAAGGAAGACACTGGGGATGTTGGAAAAGAAGGATATGAGAAAGAAGCAGAAGACTCAGGCAATGATGAAGAAGACTTGGGAGAAGAACAACACACTGAGGAAGATGAGTCCCTTGACGATACTGTGATTGCAAAGAAGGACTCTACTGCAACTATTTCACCAGTGGTTCGTCCAAAAAGAATTAATCCACCACCTTAGACCTCAAATGTCATTACTACTCCAATTTGGATATTGCCCCACCCACTAATCTAACAATAAGGGGTCGTTTGGCAAACGGGTTCAAACTGTGGCCATTTAAATTTTTTCATTTGAATTGGAAAATTTGAATTGGGTAATTTGAACGAAAAATTTAAATTGTTGTTTGGGTCAAATAATCTTATTTGAAAATATTATTTGGATTGTTGTTTGGATAGAAGTGAAATGTGTGATGTTGAGTAATAAAAAGAGTAGTTGAAATGTCAAATCAAAAAATACTATTCAAAATGGATTCAAACTGTTGAAATTTAAGGGGGGGAAGAATTTGATTTTGAAGGGTTTGAATGACTTTTTCTCATTTGGATTTTATCCAAAAAAAAGTTACCAAACGACGATTTAGATTGACAAAATCGTTTGAATTGCCCAAGATGGGTTCAAACCCATTTGCCAAACATACCCTAAGTCTTGCTCCGATAGTGAAAGTTACAACAAACATGCCACCAATTTTAACCTCTCTTTCACCTGCACTTGCGATTTCTGCACCGCGGCCTCTGGTGCTTGTTCCATCTCCTTCAGCTTCAAGTCAAAAGCAAAAGAAGACAAGATCCTGTTGGACCAGTCAGACGTTTCAAGCGGAACAATTGATATCTCAATTTCCTACTGTTTGGATTATTCGTGCATGTGAACAATTTTAAGTTATTTTTATTATTTTGGTTGTAACCTAAACCTTTCTTCACTTTGGCCCTCCTTATGTCAAAAAAGGGGAGAATAGGTTTGATTTTGTTTTTCGTTGCGTTGATATGCAGGAATTTAAGGGAAGAAGTAATCGTACTTCTATTTGTTTTAGTGTTTTATTGAATAAAATTGCAGGGATGACTATTTCTTTTGTCTTGTCAGATAGGTTTGTTTTAATCGGAGTACATATTGATTGAACTGTCTTAACACGATGTACTAACACTACATGTGTTTTGATGATAAGGGTGCCAAAGGGGGAGATTGTTAGGAATAACGATTTTCACGATTTATGAAAGTTTAGTTGTCACCGTTATCTAAACGAGCGTAATTCAATTAATTTATGTATGCATGTGTTAGTTATAAGTAAGATTTTGTGTGATTCTAACGAAGATTATAATAACAAATTTAGATTTATTTGTTGAATAAATCTGAATTAGTTGCAATAAATTGTATCTCCTTTGTTTGTAGCAGATAATAACTAAATCTACGATTTGCGGAATTTTTTGAATAAAGCTCCGTAATTTTCTCGAAAACTAACAGAAAGATCGGACATGTGGTGAATAGAAGTGTTTGATCAGTGCTTTGTGATTTCTTGATGTCGCTAGATATCAGACTTAAGAAAGATATTCGGCGTCAAATATCATGGTAGATAAAGATTTAGTTAGTTTTCGCCAAATCTTAGTTAGAAAGTCTGTTTAGAAATTTATAAGTGCGATTGATTATAAATATCTACTAAGGACTTCATTTGAGATTATAGAGAGATTACTTTGAAAATTTTTAATTTTTGAGAGCATTTGACCGTTTAGGCTTAGTTTTATCTCTCGAAAGATTTTGTTCTCAAGAAGTTGGTCAAGCTCATAGCAGACAAGGAACTTGAAGGCACTTGGACAGGAGTAGGACATTTGATCTGAATGAACTGAGCACAGAGTAAGGTACTAAAAGTTGAGGCTGAGCGAGCAAACAAGCGGTTCATAACCTGGTAAAGATCATTGTTGATTACAGCTGGGTAGTATATGTGACAACCCGATTTTGTCCGACCCTTCAATAAATAAATTAAATATTTATTTATTGAAATATAATTCTTGTTATGTAAATTTATTATTTAATTTGGTGTATAAAAAAAAAAAGCTACATCAAATTAACTATGTTCAGTAGGTGCGAAACTACGTGTAGTTTTGCGAAAAAAAAAACAACAAAACTACATGTAGTTTTATATATGGTCACGGTGCTAAAAATAGGTTTAGAAATAGCATTTTTAAAAGTGAATAAAGCCAAGATTAAGTCCAAATACATTGTAAGATTTACCAAATAAGGTTCAAACCGAAAATGGTAACTTGGGTGAATTTTTATTAGGGGCATTAAGAGGCAATAATGAGAATTAATTTTCTTCTCAAATTCACAATTCTCTACGCCCATTAGGAGTCAAAACTGATTATCTAAGCAGCCATATTATTCAAGGAGCACCAAAAAAAAAAGTCAAGAGAAAAAGGAAGAAAATAGAGAGAAAGAAAGGAGAGAAAATTCAAGAAAATTTCTCTAAGGAGGCCGACCCTATAGTAGTGACTTAGAGACTCTATTTCATCCTTTAAGGTAAGATTTTATCCTCTCAAAAGTTGATTTCAAGTCTAGTTTTGAATTGGTTTTTACGTGGTACGTTTTTTTTCCGAAGCGTTCGAAAGCAACGACGCAACGGTTGACGTCGATAGAAGAATCGAAGGGCTCAAGAAAAATCGATCCTAGGTAAAAATCTTGAAGCCTTAATACGTGTATAAGAGGTCTAGTTTGTTGATGGTTGAAATCTAGCATGATTAAAATTTTTAGGATCATGATTTACATGATAAGATGAAAATTTCGGATGCTGAAAATTTTAGTGTTTTCTGCCATATTTTGGACGTATTATTTCATGATATAATAAGGCTCAAAAAATTAAGAAAAAAATTATGAACGTATATTATTATGTCTATTTCATGTTTATTAAATTTTGGACCTAGATAATATGTATATTTTTCTATAAAAATCTGGATGCATAAGTTGCGCAGAATTACATTTCTAGTATGGCAGTTTTAAAAATTTCATATAAGCGGTGATATTTTATGTATGAAACAAATCTTTATATCAAAAATAAATTTTCTGTGAATCAATATATATATGTAGATATTATATATTAAATTTTAGAATTTATTGATGTGTAAATTAATTTTTAAAATTTCAGAACCATGACATGCTCGGTATGGTTTTTCTGGGTAGATTGAGCAGTTGAAGGTTTTTCAATATTTTGATCCCTTTAACGTCATATCTGGGTTTTACATACGAAGAAGAAAATGTGTAAAATTTAATTTAGAACAACTTTTCAGAAATATAACTTTTTTCAAATCTGTCTCTAAATTAATGAAAAACATTATTATGCGTTGATTTTTTTAAAAAAATTATAAATGGAAAGTTTTAGATATTTGAAAATAATAGGGAGTTACTTCAGGATATTTTCCCGGATTTTGAGTGTAATTAATAATATTATGGAATTAAAATTTAATCCTTAAATTCGTTTTTATTTTTGGTAAGTTTTAAATCCGAATTTTAAAATGATGATGAAGAGAATAATAATTATTTCCATGTATATTAATGACCTATAAAATTTGGGATAATTTTATAAAAGGACAGTTTTGTCGAAATTCCTTCTATAAGGACTAAATTGTAATTTATTAAAAGTATAGGGTCTAAACTGAAATTTCAATATAGGTCAAATGATTTAATTTTAATAAATGAATCTTATAATTAAGTTTTATTAGTCCCAATGAATCTGGGAACTTCTTGATGAACATCTTTACGTTACCATGTAATCGTTTTAAAACTTTTTATCATGAAATATTTTAATGTTAATCGCAAAGTGTTACTTAGACTCAAATCTTAGAGAGTTGATTTAGGTTAAGGGATTCTACGAATAACTAGTTTTGACCTTATGTCATGATCCTAGGTGTTAGAGCGCCGAGGTGACCAAGCACTGAAGTATGAAAAGTCTAAGT
This sequence comes from Boehmeria nivea var. tenacissima, assembly GCA_018132145.1. Taxonomy (NCBI): domain Eukaryota; kingdom Viridiplantae; phylum Streptophyta; class Magnoliopsida; order Rosales; family Urticaceae; genus Boehmeria; species Boehmeria nivea. The sequence goes on from CM030886.1 coordinate 3,396,829, forward strand.
GTTTGAACAATTAACCAAGGTGAGTACAATCTCACTACAGTACGGATTAGTTCAAAAGAAAAAAAAAATGATATGCTTTGTCATGATAATGTTATGTTTTCATGTGTATGATAATGTCATGTATGATGATGAATATGATTATGAATTGTCGTTCATGACCTTGTTTATAATCGCTAAGCAAGTTTCATTGAACCATGTTATGAATAATATGACGATATGATGAGCTACGTTATTTTATACTATGTCACGTTGTATGTCACAAGATTTAATAAGTGAAACATAAGTTTAAACACTGTGTCGTACCACCCTCACTAGTGAGGTTATGATTCCGTCTCTTGAGTCGACCTAAGGGCAATATAGAGCGGTCTTTATGAAAAGATATGATATGACGGATCCATGGTCGTCGAGGACATGTACACCCTCGTCGCCCATGGGTTCGGCGCGCAACTCGGTACGTACACTTATATGATGAGGATCCTCTAGAAAAGATTAGTAATAGATTAAATAATCGGAACTAATTTGGTCATGCATTGCATATCATGTTTTGTGAGTATTAATTGTATATCACTGGGCTTTTAGCTCACTTCGTTTTTCGTCCATACTGTAGGTAAGAAACCTATGGTGTGACGTATCATGGGTTGGAATTCGACGGTGCTTGAGGTGGCGAGGAGAGGGTTATGGAAACCACTATCTTCCGCAAATTATTTATATGAGATATTTTATACTTTTATTTTCTATGAATAAGCATGAATCTTAAGATGTGTGAACTTATTTTATGTCAAGGTTTTATTATTTTAATTCACGAGGCCTCTTCTTTTATAAACAAGTTTGAGTTAATTATAAGTTAAAAAAAAATAGTTGGTATTTTTACAAGATTTTAGTAAGTAAGATAAGTAAGTTTGACGACTCGAAAAGTCGGGTCGTTACAGTTGGTATCAGAGCGGTTTTCCTGCCACCCTACCTCGTTACCCGGCACAAGGTCGACGTTACAACCCAAGTAAGTTTTTCTTTTAAATTGAAATAATTTTTATAAGTACTTACGGCTAATACTCTTGTAGACATCATGGTAAGAACAAGATCACAAAGTGCCATAAGCAACCACGAAGCTATGGTAGCGTTGTCGAGATCGAACCCTCCTACCTTCGATGGTTCAGACGTGACCAAGCTCGAGGAATGGATCAACAAAATGAACATCCTTCTTTGTCGGTGCCACGTAAAGGAGGAAATTTGAGGTGACTTCGCTTTCTACTATCTCGAAGGCGAAGCCTTTTTCTGGTGGGCAAGCCAGTATGACGTTCCCTCTGACGGTAGCTGGGCAGAGTTGTGTCAGACCTTGAGAGGTTACTTCAACCCGCACGCGGTTGAGCAACGAAGGAGAAGGGCGGAGTACGAAGGGAGGCGTCGGGTTTGGGATAGACTTCCTGGCAAAGGAGACCAAGACTATGTCCTCCGCTTTAATGAGAACATTGTCCAAGTCGCGCCTGAAGACGTAGATGATATGGAGCTAATAGATCTTTTTCGAGTAGGCCTATCAGAGGATTTGCGAGCTGCGATGGAATATCCACCGGTCCTCCCAGACATCAGCAGAAGTATGAGTACTATTTTGTACGTCATAAGGTATTTTGGCCCGACAGCTGGACTAGACAACCCAGCAGCCCCTCCACCCGAAGTTGATGAAGGAGCAGCACCTCTGGAGGATGAGAGTGAAGAAGAAGAAGACCCGTCTGAGGATGAAGCCGACGACGAAAATTAAATTTTAGTTTAAATTTTGTTATTAATATTATTATTATTATTATTATGAATGGATTGTTTTAAATGAACTATGTTAGCATTTTCTTATCATATGCTATGTGACAAGCTATGATTGCTTTATGATTCCATGAATAATGTATTAAGTTGTATTTCTTATAAATAAATGAAATATTATGGATTATGCTTAGAGTTATCTCTTAAATAATTTGGTAAGTTATAATATGAGTGTCGATGTATGAGTATGATGCGGTAAGAAGTTTTTAACAACCAAGTTTGAAACTATGGAAAGATATTAACGTGAGGAATTTACCCTCTTAACAGAAGTTGAGAAATGGAGCCGATTCACCAAACTAGAGCTGTGAGACGTGCCGCTCAGAATCCGGCTGGGGAACAAGAAAACCAAGCAGCTCAACCAGCGGTTGGACAAGGGGTGGCTGCCGCAGTGGCTGGTCGTGGAAGAGGAAGGGGAGCTGCTCCGAGAGGAGGGAGAGGTAGAGGCCATGGTAGAGCAAACGCTGCTGCCCCTATCCCTGAACCAGTTGGTCAACCTCAGGCCCAGCCGGACTTGGCAAACCTAGTGGTGGCACTCCAGCAACGTTTGGAGGCCCAAGAGGTAGTCATGCAGGAATTAAGAGCTGAACTACAACAGAGGAGGGTCGGCCAGAACCAACACGCTGCCCCTCAAGATGTACCGCATCCTGTTGTCAACCCCGTCGCTACAGCGCCCCCTAGAGAAGATTTGTATGAGAAATTTAGGCGTATGCGTGTGCCCGAGTTTGAAGGATCATCTGATCCCTTAGTTGCTGATGAGTGGCTGTCTAGCCTACAAGTGATTCTGGACTTTATGAATCTAACAGATCAAGAAAAGGTGCGTTGTGCCTCGTTTGTGCTAAAGAAGGACGCTCGATACTGGTGGGAAACAGTGGCGTTGAGGAGAAACGTCGATGGCATGAGTTGGAATGACGTTGTGGTGGAATTCAACACGAAGTTTTTTAACATGAGAGCGATGAATGCACAACAAAGAGATTTTAATAATTTGAAGCAAGGGAGCATGACGGTGACTGAGGCAGTTACTAAGTTTAACTAATTGGCACGACTTTGTCCTCACCTCGTGCCTACTGAAGAAGAACGGGTTAGAAGAATGATGGAAATGTTCATGGCAATTGACAGTGGGAACCAGCCCCCTATTACAGTAGCAGACTGTGTCGAACGAGCAATGAGAGCCGAGTACCGTTTGGCCCAAGTCAAGGAAGAACGGGCTCAGTTCTTCAAGGCTCGTAAAGAGGAGAAAACTAAGGAGAAGCAGAATGGAGATCACAAGAAATCCCAAGGAAGTGGGCCCAACAATTAAATAGGCCTAGAAATCAGAATATCAACCAGTACAACAACAACACCAACAATGGTCACAATAACAAGAAGAGGGGGAAACCTAATGGGAACCAGTCCTACGAGAACCGAAATGTACAACAAAGGACAAATAATTACACTCCTCATCCGCCATGCAAGACTTGTGGCAAGAACCACCCCGGAGAATGTCGTAGGGGAACCTTGAGTTGCTTTGCTTGCGGACAGAGCGGGCATTTTGTCAAAGATTGCCCCAAGCATAACCAGATACAAAACAATCAATTCCAACAGAGGAATTCAGCACCGCGCCTAAATGCCATGCAACCCACCTTGGAAGGACCTCAGATCTCGCAAGGCAGATTGGAGGCACCTCCACTACAAGCACAGCTATACGCGTATACTAACGCAGATGCTATGGCCAGTACCTCTAATGTCGTAGCAGGTCAGCTCTCTCTCGCCTCCTATGACGTGTATGCGCTCTTTGATTCTGGTGCTACTCATTCCTTTATTTTAACTAAACTGGCATTAAGTATAAGTAGTGATAAGGATAGAACCTCAAGGATTCTTAGGACATCTCTACCTTCGAGTGAGATTTTATTATCTGAGTTTTTCTTGAGACAAATTCCGATAACTATCAATGGCGTCACCTTAAAGGTTGATCTTATTGCAATCGAGATGAAGGATTTTGATGTCATTCTAGGAATGGATTTCCTAGGAAGGAACAACGCGATCATTGATTGCTATCACCAAAAGGTTACTTTCAAGCCAAGCAATGGTGAAAAGTTTTCCTTTAAAGGAAGGTCACTGCTGAATCATAAAATGATAATCTCGTCCATACAAGCACAAAAGATGTTGGCCAATGGATGTATAGGCTTCTTAGCGTCAGCTGTGGATAAAAGTAAGGAGAAGAAATTAGATCCGACGGAAGTACCAGTAGTAAGGGAATTTATAGAAGTATTTCCCGATGAGCTTCCAGGTTTGCCCCCATCACGTGAAATCTCTTTCAAAATTGAGCTACTACCTGGAACGGGACCAATATCGAAGGCACCTTATCGTATGGCTCCTGCCGAGTTGAAAGAACTCCAAACACAGCTTCAAGAACTTTTGGATAAAGGTTTCATCCGTCCTAGTCACTCCCCGTGGGGCGCACCAGTTTTGTTTGTCAAAAAGAAAGATGGAACCTTTAGGATGTGCATTGATTATAGAGAGCTCAACAAGGTGACCATAAAGAATAAATACCCCCTTCCGAGGATCGATGACCTATTCGACCAACTTAAAGGAGCGTCAGTCTTCTCAAAGATCGACCTCCGCTCTGGCTATCATCAGTTGAGAGTAAAGGAGGACGACATCGCAAAGACAGCATTTAGATCACGATACGGCCATTATGAGTTCACGGTGATGCCCTTCGGACTCACAAACGCCCCTGCAGCGTTTATGGACCTTATGAACAGAATCTTCCGTGAGTATTTGGATAAGTTTGTCATTGTTTTCATCGACGATATTCTTATCTACTCGAGGAATCAAGAAGAACACCAAGAGCATTTGAGACTAGCGCTCCAGACCTTAAAGGAACATCGATTGTACGCCAAATTTTCAAAGTGTGAATTTTGGCTGAGTAAAGTCCACTTTATCGGGCACGTGGTTTCTGCTGAGGGAATATCTGTAGACCCCGCGAAGATCGAAGCGGTGAATGATTGGAAGGCACCGCGAAGTGTCACCGAAGTTAGGAGCTTTCTCGGCTTAGCAAGCTACTATAGAAGATTCGTCGAAGGATTTTCAAAGATAGCGGCCCCGCTTACTGCCCTCACTCGAAAAGGAAAGAAGTATGAATGGACTGAGAAGTGTGAAGAGAGTTTTTGCGAACTGAAACGTAGACTGACGACAGCACCAATACTTATAATTCCAACAAGTGGTGAAGCATTGGTCATTTTTAGCGATGCCTCAAAGGTGGGACTTGGTGCAGTTCTAATGCAGAATGGAAAAGTAGTAGCCTATGCCTCATGGCAGTTGAAGGATCATGAGAGAAATTATCCGACACACGACCTGGAAATGGCGGCTGTGGTCTTTGCCTTGAAAATTTGGAGACACTACCTCTATGGGGTGAGATATGAGATTTTCACAGACCATAAGAGCCTCAAGTATAACTTTACTCAGAAAGACCTCAACATGAGACAACGAAGGTGGCTCGAGTTGGTAAAAGACTATGACTGTGAGATCCACTATCACCCGGGGAAAGCGAATAGTGTCGCAGATGCGCTGAGTAGAAAAGAAGAAGCCAAACTCATGTCTATACATACCCTTCACCCAGAATTGCAAAGAGAGATCAATGAACTCGAAATCGAACTCATAGTGGGAAGCTTGGCGAATCTGACAATCCAGCCCACTATTTTCGATGGAATGAAAGGAGCCCAGGCGCTCGATCCCGAGCTAGTCCATATAATGGAAATAATTTGTGAAGGAAAGGAGACGACTTTCACGCTTTCGGAGGACGGGATTTTACACCTAGAGGGAAGACTTTGCGTACCAAATGATGTAGATATTCGCAAACAGATACTCTCTGAAGCCCACGAGATACCTTATTCCGTCCACCCTGGGGCGACAAAGATGTACCAAGGTCTAAGAGAACATTTTTGGTGGAATGGAATGAAAAGGGATGTGGTTGAATACGTTAGTAAGTGTTTGACGTGCCAGAAGGTCAAAGCCGAGCATAAGCATCCTGCTGGCGAGTTGCAGCCCATAGAACTCCCAGAATGGAAGTGGGACCAGATTACAATGGATTTTGTAGTAGGTCTACCAAGGACTATCGAAGGCTACGACGCGATTTGGGTCGTTGTGGACCGATTGACTAAATCGGCTCACTTCATTCCAATCAAGGTCACATTCTCAGTAGAGAGATTGGCTGAGATTTATATAGCTAATATAGTACGACTTCATGGTGTACCTGTTTCGATTATTTCTGATCGAGACGCTCGTTTCACTTCACACTTTTGGAAGTGCGTGCAAAAAGCGTTAGGAACACAACTAAAGTTCAGCACAGCTTTTCATCCTCAAACGGATGGTCAGTCAGAAAAAACCATTCAAACTTTGGAGGACATGTTACGAGCTTGCATAATGGATTTTGGTGGGTCTTGGAATAAGAAGCTACCATTGATTGAATTCTCGTACAATAACAGCTACCAAGCCTCCCTAGGCTCAGCTCCGTACGAGGCCTTATATGGAAGGAAGTATCGGTCTCCGGTTCACTGGTACGAAGTTGGACAATCTAGTCTTGAACAGACAGATTTTATGAGAGAGACGACGGAAGCAGTGAAAAAGATTCGGCAACGACTTGAAACTGCACAGAGTCGACAGAAGAGTTATGCCGACAAGAGACGAAGACCACTAGAATTCCAAGTGGGAGAAGCCGTGTTTCTCAAGGTGGCTCCACTAAAAGGTGTAATGCGATTTGGGAAGAAAGGGAAGTTAAGTCCTAGATACGTGGGACCTTTTGAGATCATACAAAGAATCGGAAAAGTGGCATACAAGTTGGCCCTTAGCCCTGAATTGTCATCAGTCCATGATGTGTTCCATGTATCTATGCTGAAGAAATACGTGTCTGACCCGTCTCACGTCCTTAACCAAGAACCGATTGAGGTACACGAAGATCTAACTTATGAAGAGAAGCCGGTAAAGATCTTGGAAAGAGAAGAAAAAGTACTAAGAAACAAAGTTATACCTTTGGTAAAAGTGCTATGGCGAAATCACAAGATCAAGGAAGCTACTTGGGAACGCGAGGATGATATGAAGGCTCGCTACCCCGACTTATTTTAATTTTCGGTACGAAAATTCTGTAAGTAGGGGAGATTGTAACATGCAAGACTCCTAGTTCTTTTATTTCTTTCTTTCAATTTTCGGGACGAAAATTTTATAAGAAGGGGAGATTGTGACAACCCGATTTTGTCCGACCCTTCAATAAATAAATTAAATATTTATTTATTGAAATATAATTCTTGTTATGTAAATTTATTATTTAATTTGGTGTATAAAAAAAAAGCTACATCAAATTAACTATGTTCAGTAGGTGCGAAACAACGCGTAGTTTTGCGGAAAAAAAAAACAACAAAACTACATGTAGTTTTATATATGGTCACGGTGCTAAAAATAGTTTTAGAAATAGCATTTTTAATAGTGAATAAAGCCAAGATTAAGTCCAAATACATTGTAAGATTTACCAAATAAGGTTCAAACCGAAAATGACTTAGGTGAATTTTTATTAGGAGCATTAAGAAGCAATAATGGGAATTAATTTTCTTCTCAAATTCACAATTCTCTACGCCCATTAGGAGTCAAAACTGATTATCTAAGCAACCATATTATTCAAGGAGCACCAAAAAAAAAAAGTCAAGAGAAAAAGGAAGAAAATAGAGAGAAAGAAAGGAGAGAAAATTCAAGAAAATTTCTCTAAGGAGGCCGACCCTATAGTAGTGATTTAGAGACTCTATTTCATCCTTTAAGGTAAGATTTTATCCTCTCAAAAGTTGATTTCAAGTCTAGTTTTGAATTGGTTTTTACGTGGTACGTTTTTTTTCCGAAGCGTTCGAAAGCAACGACGCAACGGTTGACGTCGATAGAAGAATCGAAGGGCTCAAGAAAAATCGACCCTAGGTAAAAATCTTGAAGCCTTAATACGTGTATGAGAGGTCTAGTTTGTTGATGGTTGAAATCTAGCATGATTAAAATTTTTAGGATCATGATTTACATGATAAGATGAAAATTTCGGATGCTGAAAATTTTAGTGTTTTCTGCCATATTTTGGACGTATTATTTCATGATATAATAAGGCTCAAAAAATTAAGAAAACAATTATGAACGTATATTATTATGTCTATTTCATGTCTATTAAATTTTGGACCTAGATAATATGTATATTTTTCTATAAAAATCTGGATGCATAAGTTGCGCAGAATTGCATTTCTAGTATGGCAGTTTTAAAATTTTCATATAAGCGGTGATATTTTATGTATGAAACAAATCTTTATATCAAAAAAAAATTTTCTGTAAATCAATATATATGTGTAGATATTATATATTAAATTTTAGAATTTATTGATGTGTAAATTAATTTTTAAAATTTCAGAACCATGACATGCTCGGTATGGTCTTTCTGGGTAGATTGAGCAGTTGAAGGTTTTTCAATATTTTGATCTCTTTAACGTCATATCTGGGTTTTACATACGAAGAAGAAAATGTGTAAAATTTAATTTAGAACAACTTTTCAGAAATATGACTTTTTCCAAATCTGTCTCTAAATTAATAAAAAACGTATTTTAGCAATATATTTATTTCTGCCTTGTGAAAGAATATTATTATGCGTTGATTTTTTTAAAAAAATTATAAATGGAAAGTTTTAGATATTTGAAAATAATAGGGAGTTACTTCAGAATACTTTCCCGGATTTTGAGTGTAATTAATAATATTATGGAATTAAAATTTAATCCTTAAATTCGTTTCTATTTTTGGTAAGTTTTAAATCCGAATTTTAAAATGATGATGAAGAGAAAAATAATTATTTCCATGTATATTAATGACCTATAAAATTTGGGATAATTTTATAAAAGGACAGTTTTGTCGAAATTCCTTCTATAAGGACTAAATTGCAATTTATTAAAAGTATAGGGTCTAAACTGAAATTTCAATATAGGTCAAATGATTTAATTTTAATAAATGAATCTTATAATTAAGTTTTATTAGTCCCAATGAATCTGGGAACTTCTTGATGAACATCTTTACGTTACCATGTAATCGTTTTAAAACTTTTTATCATGAAATATTTTAATGTTAATCGCAAAGCGTTACTTAGACTCAAATCTTAGAGAGTTGATTTAGGTTAAGGGATTCTACGAATAACTAGTTTTGACCTTATGTCATGATCCTAGGTGTTAGAGCGCCGAGGTGACCAAGCACTGAAGTATGAAAAGTCTAAGTGTTTGAACAATTAACCAAGGTGAGTACAATCTCACTACAGTACGGATTAGTTCAAAAAAAAAAAAAATGATATGCTTTGTCATGATAATGTTATGTTTTCATGTGTATGATAATGTCATGTATGATGATGAATATGATTATGAATTATCGTTCATGACCTTGTTTATAATCGTTAAGCAAGTTTCATTGAACCATGTTATGAACAATATGACGATATGATGAGCTACGTTATTTTATACTATGTCACGTTGTATGTCACAAGATTTAATAAGTGAAACATAAGTTTAAACACTGTGTCGTACCACCCTCACTAGTGAGGTTATGATTCCGTCTCTTGAGTCGACCTAAGGGCAATATAAAGCGGTCTTTATGAAAAGATATGATATGACAGATCCATGGTCGTCGAGGACATGTACACCCTCGTCGCCCATGGGTTCGGCGCGCAACTCGGTACGTACACTTATATGATGAGGATCCTCTAGAAAAGATTAGTAATAGATTAAATAATCGGAACTAATTTGGTCATGCGTTGCATATCATATTTTGTGAGTATTAATTGTATATCACTGGGCTTTTAGCTCACTTCGTTTTTCGTCCGTACTGTAGGTAAGAAACCTATGGTGTGACGTATCATGGGTTGGAATTCGACGGTGCTTGAGGTGGCGAGGAGAGGGTTATGGAAACCACTATCTTCCACAAATTATTTATATGAGATATTTTATACTTTTATTTTCTATGCATAAGTATGAAACTTAAGATGTGTGAACTTATTTTATGTCAAGGTTTTATTATTTTAATTCACGATACCTCTTCTTTTATAAACAAGTTTGAGTTAATTATAAGTTAAAAAAAAATAGTTGGTATTTTTACAAGATTTTAGTAAGTAAGATAAGTAAGTTTGACGACTCGAAAAGTCGGATCGTTACAGTATATCAGAATAATTTGAGTGTCTGGTAATTGTAGTTCGAACATTTTAATAAAATTCACCTTCATACTAGGTGTTGTTTGCACCCATGATTTTTTCTCAACTTAAATTTTTGACTATGTAAATAAGCAAATCTGGTGTCAATCTCTTTTTATTTTTATGCTTATTGGGTTTTTGGTTATTCCTACTTATCCACTTTTAATATTAGAAAAAACAGACGTCAACTTGCGGATTAATTTTTTTCGTCATGTAAATGTTTCAAACACTATGGTCAAGGATGCCAATTACACATGCTCACCGTACTCTCTGCGCATGGTAAATGTGAGAGGACGCAAGTGACACATAACTCATTACTAAAAACATGAAACCATTTGTGTCAGCGAATTGTGGCATCCATATGACTTGAATCATTTTGAACCGTCCTGTTTTTGTTTTTCCCGATATGATTCCAACAAATGGAAACTTACAATTTCCTCCATACATTCCCCACGCAAGAAAAAGAAACAGCCATACAAAAACAGTGGAACACACAATCATCATATATATTGTGATAAAATTTCACGTGTAACTCAATAATTGAGGTGACATTTTGACAAGATGTTAAAATAAAAAAAATTTGACAGTTAAAGTTATATATATATATATATATATATATATAAATCGACATAAGTAATTAAAATCAGCGTTTCTTTAATAGAATTTTGTTTCGGAGAGAATAATTTTAGATCGACATATTTATCATTTGTTTGTCCCATCCATTTCAACCATTGCATTCCATTTCATTTTTTTATTTTTTTCAACTTTTCTAATCCTACAAACCATTTCATTTCATTCCATTTTTTTCAACCATTTTTTTCAACTTTTTAAATTCCTATACAATATCTTTAAATTTCAACCATTCATACCACATCGAAATTAGCAAAGTCAAACTATTTTTACATCATTTTTCTAAATCATTTTCAAACTATTTTTTCCATCCCAATAAATGAGATGGAATGGGCAAAATGCCCACCCCAAACAAGGGGTTATATTTTTAAAATCTAAGGTTCATAGAAAAGGCAAATATGATATTTCAAAAGTATTCTTCGTAAAAACAAAAACTCATCTAAGAATTTTCGAATTAAAACAGTACGATCGATATATGCAATTACATGTTTTTCTAGATCAAGTTTTGGGAGATAAAACTGTAAACTGCACTTCTCTAATTGAATATCGGCAAGGAACAAATACAGCACTACTGAAAGTAAGAATTAAAATTTTCAAAAAGAAAAAAGTAAGAATGAAATGAACAGGAAAGATACTGATGGCCACATTTTATGAAAATTCTATGATGTAAAAATTCTAAGAACAATTGGCAATATTGTTTATTATTTCGATTAGAATATTGTGTTTCACAACCATGAAAGATATTTCCAATTTGACTTATATTTGATCGGAGGGAAAATGAAAGTTACCATAGCTGAAATCACAAAATGACATTCACAAATTATTGCTACAATCATTCGGATTTTATGTTTAATTGTTGTGTTGACGTTGATTCATTACAATAACAAATACTAAGTCCATGATTTTCAAAACCAATAAGGGAAACAAATTCTATTTCTATTAATTATGCAAATCGCATCATATAGTGAAACATAGGTGTTATCATAAATGGTAATGGATCTCAGTCGTCCATCGCGTGAGTCCCATAAAGGATCTATGTGGGACTCACGGAGATAAACGGTTGTGATCCATCAGACGCGTCTGATGTTAGAGTTTTTCTCAAAATAATTTAAATGATTAAGATTTAAGCATTTTACCGTGAGATTATGAAAGACAATAACCATTTAAAACCGTACAAACAAACAATGAGTAATTTTGTGCAGAATCCGAGTAGATTGATCGTGTAAAGACTTCGGATTCAAGAAGCTTGCGAGTTTCTATGACTCTCTGAGGGGTTTAAGGATGTGATCATTGTATGAACATCGTCGTGATGGGAAGGACTTGAGGACAACAACTTAACGGACCCATAAAGAATTATTGAATGTAATAATGGGTCCTAGTTTCTCACATACGGCCAATTGTTAGGGTATGGGTTTTGTACCAAAATCATGAGCTCCCTACACTTGGAGGCCATAGAGAACACTTTATCTAGGGACAGTACTACGGTTCAGTTTCCCTTCATAATGGTTTGTCTCCATATAATTCAACATTTTACCGTATCACTTACAAAGTATTTTGATAACCAATTAAAGTATAGTTTGATAACACTTTTGTTTTTTGTTTTTTTAAAATAGTTTTTTAGGTATTTAACAAAACTTTTGGATAATTTTTTAGGATTTAGCCATAGTTTCACAAAATTAGGAATTTAGCCATAAAATGTAACATTTTTTGTTACATGAAACATATATACGTATAAAAGTATAACATTTTATGTTACATGTTACAAAAAATGTTACATTTTTTACACGTATATATGTTACATGTTACAAAAAAATGTTACATACTATGGCTAAATCCCTAATTTCGTGAAACTATGGCTAAATCGTTCAAACTTTACCTTTAAAATGGCTAATTGCTTAGCTGGCCCTTTTTAAAACTAAATGTTGATCAAATTTTAAAAAATGCGTTTGGTAAATTTGTTTTCGTTTTTTGTTTTTTTTTTTTTTAAGTTGGAAACATATTTTCAAAAATAAAAGAGACAAAAAAATTATTGTTTTCAAAATTTTTTTAAACAAAAAGGTCAAACTTTATAATTTTTTTGTGTGTGCTTTCCATATTCGTACACTCTTTATACACTTAATCTTTTCAGTTTATCTCGGTTCACTCTCTTTTAGTAGTTACTAAATATCATTTGTATTTGTTTTTTTAAAAAAAATTTAAACAAAAAGGTCATAATGTATATTTTTTTGTTGTTTGTGTTTTCTATATTGTTACACAATTTATACACTTTATCTTTACATTTTATCTCGTTTCACTCTAATTTTATCAGTTACCGAATATCATTTGTGTTTTTTGTTTTTAAAAATAAAAAACAGAATGCGATTATCAACATGTTTTCTGTTTTAAAATTTTGAATACAAAATGAATTGAAAATTTTGTTTATAAAAATTAAGAAAAAAACAAAAATATTATCAAATATAGCCTAAGTTGTTGTATGTTTATGTTTGAAAGGTGAAACGCTAGACTAAAATCCACCTCCCCTACTTCACACCTTGCGAAACTTTCTTTCAAGGGAAAATTATAAAACAGTCCCCTTATTTTATCCAAAATCCAGTTTTATCCCTGTGTTTTTTATAATTTTAAAATGGTCCTTCTATTTTTCAAATCCGTATAAAAATCTCCTTTTGCGTTGATTGATGCTCAGAAATTTTTAAAAATGACAAAATTACACTTCAAATAAAACAAAAATATAGAAAAAATAAATAAAATATAAACAAGACAATTTTTTTTCTTCCTCTCTCTCTCTATACAGCTTGGGCGGTTTCAGGTCACTGGCCCGGAGGGTTGTCGCCGGTGCGGAGGGCTATCGCCGTTGCGGAGGGTCATCATCGTCACCGACCCCAACCCAAACAACCCTAACCTGCAACCTCAACCCCTCGGCCCCAACCCCAACGCCGACCCCTAACCCACACCATCTGCCAAAACCGTGACCCCCTAGCTCACGCTACCAACCCCAACCTCATCCCAGATGCTGACCCCCAACCCCGCCGGTCGCCAACCTCGCGATTGCTAGCCCACCATCCGCCAAACCCGTGACCTCTCCAGCCCGCCTCCCCCAACCCCGCTGGTCGCCAACCTCGCAACTGCTAGCCCACCATCCGCCAAACACGTGACCTCTCTAGCCCGCCTCCCCCAACCCCAACCCCGTACGACGCCGACCACCAACCCTCACTATCTTCCAAACCTGCAGCTGCCAAACCCGTGACCTCCCTAGCTCGTGCCCCCAACCCCAACCTCTTCCTCGATGCTGACCCCCAAGCCTGGTGGTCGCCAAACTCGCGACTCCCCTAGCTTGCTGAACGCAACCCCAACCCCAACCCTAACACCCTTCCCTGACGCCAACCCCTAACCCCTTACGACGCCGACCCCCAAGCCCTCCGATCGCTGAACCTGCGACCCCCAATCCCGCCGCCCTCAACCCCAACCCCAAGGCCGAGCCCCAACCTCGCGACACCCCTAGTCCGCCATCTGCCAAACCCACGACCCCAAACCCGCGGCCACCTTAGTTCGCTGACCCTAACCCCTACGATGCCAAGCCCTAACCCCAGTGTCCCCAACCAGGGGGAGAAAAAACGAGAGAGAGAGAGAGAGAGAGAGAGAGAGAGAGAGTAATAATAACTAGAATTTTTGAATAAAAAAATAAGAAAATAACTAATGAAAAAATTAATTTTAATAAAGGGTAATATTGTCCTTTCACTTGTAAATATTGACCATAATAGAATTCGAGAATATTTTTAGATTGATTTGAACAACAGAGGGACCATTTTGTAATTATAACATACACAAGGATGAAATTGGATTATCGGTAAAAACACAGGGACTATTTTATAATTTTTCCTTCTTTCAATGCATAAAGAATTTAGAGAAATACATAGAGAATCCTTTTTACTTCTCCTAAATATCCACAAGCTTCTAAACTATTTTTCGCATAATATTGAATGTCTATTATTTCATCAAGCATTTGATGACCAATTCATTCCTTCGCTTGCAGCCAGAATTTGGTAAATATTGAAAAACCAATTATACTACGCAATCTATCTTTATCGGTTAATTGGATGTTGTTTTAATAACATTACTTTAGTATCTTAAAAAGGAAATTCAATCTAATTTGTATGTTTTACCTCCGTGTATCCTTGTGAACCTAAAACTCTTATAATCTGTTTGGAACTTGGATTTCATGGAGGAAAGGAAACAAATTTGGAGGGATTTCCTTCTTCTCATGTTTGGAACTCAGAATGTGGAGAGGAAACTTTTTTAGAGAAACTATAGAAGCAAGTTTATTAATGTTTGACCAATTCTAATTTTCATAATAGTTGTAACAATCCAACTTTTTGAGCCTTTAACTTTCTTATTTTACTTATATGCATCCTCATAAAATAAAATTTTTCCGAGTCAATCAAACACATTGCGCTCGGCGAATGCTGATCCACACGTGGACCAACGAGGGTCTGGTTCGTTGCTTGCTCAGGCTGTTGCTACTAGGACCTTCGGCTCATTGCCGCTTGTTGACGCCATTTTTGTTGGGGTCGCGCCTTCGGCCATCGGATGTGGAGATTGCGGGACCAACATTATCTCCAGACTGCTCACCTACTCGGTGTTAATTGAGGAGGGAGTTATTAAGGTCTGCATCCGGGTCTGTATTGTTTCATTCCCCTAGGGGAATATCCTGTTCGTTCATCCCTTTCCCCTGGTCCTCAATGTTCTAACTTTCTTCGGCTCGATCTTTTCATGCACGCTCTCGAAGGATCTATTCATGCTGCTCTGGTGTGTGCACTGTCGGTTGGTTGCATTGTAGCTCTAGAATGATTTCTTGAATATGGGCCACACCCTTCGTCAGTTGAGAAATCTACTTTATCAAGAACTATAGATCCATATGGGATTCTTTGCCTTTGGAAGCACGGGTTGCTTTCTTCCCATCGAGCCATCTTAAGCTATGCGGACTTGGTTTAGTTATATAGTGGGTTGAGAAATATGGAGAACTAAAGTGTTTGTGGATTTGATCTTTACTGTTTTGGTTTGGATGGGTTTTGGGTCCTATCCTTGTAGCACCAATCTATTAATGCTTGAATTTTATCAACAGAGAATATTGCTGGAAAATGATGGAGGGAATCTAAAAAAAAAATAAAAAATAAAAAAAATTAGGACCGCCTTGCCTCAGTCAAGGCGGTGTTTCTTTCATTTAAAGATTTTGTAGTATAATTTTGATAGAGAAAGGTGGCTATTATCATTTAACTTAGCTATATTATCATTTAACTTACCTGAATTGACCTATACTCTCGGCTCTCGACAGACTTCCTTTCCCTAATCTTGGGCCTAAATCATGGGCCCCAGCCATTGTCTTACTCGAGGTCTTATTCATGCGCGTGATTTGCTCGACATCTAGTCACATCAATGGTATTATGAGATTTCATTCTCTATGTTCGAGGACGACCATGCCAAAATTTACTACCTTGATTTTCAGGATCACTGTCTCCTTCAGGGAGCGTGTCATACAATGATTAATATCTTTCCCAAAGAGTCCTCAGAATCGAGATCTTTTGCAGATCTTTCTTTAAGGAAACAACTTCTCGGGAGAGCTTATCCTCGGATATTTATCCCTGTCATTTCTTTTGACTCAGTAAGTAAATTTAGTTGCCGTGTACAATTCCCTGGCAGGAACGTGATGGCTCGAAACGCACGGCACGATAAGAACTATAATTTGAAGTGATCCAAACTATAGAATTAAGAATTCTAAATTTTAAATCCTTTTACAAATACAGTTCCTCTCGACTAAACAACAAACTTCATCTCATCAAACACACTATTACCTATAGTATTTTATCTATTATTTTTTGTCTGTAATTTATTTAGAAATTGAAACACGAACCAAGTTATCCAACACGATCCAAACCCCCATTTATTGGATTAATTCTTAACCCATCACTGAATCAGATGAAAGATTAGATTGAGATTTCTCAGGCCAATATATAATTGGGAACTTGTAGAAAATATCAACTTTATTTCACGTTTTTAAAAAATAACACATGTTTAAAATATTTAAAAAATAACTCCTGTAAAAAATTTTATAACAAAAAATAACAATATATATATATTTATAAATTTTTTTTTAAAAAAAAATTTAACATTTCAACTTTTAGTCATTAAATTTGAAAAATGTTAAAATTTTTCTTAAAAATTATAAAAATTTGAAAAATGTTAAAATTTTTCTTAAAAATTATAAACATTTTCTTTCGTTATTATTTATCATAAAATTCTTAATAGTAGCTATTTTTTAATATTTTAAAATATTTATTATTTTTTAAAAGACCGTTATTTTTGCAACTCATCCTAATATGGATAAAATCTCAAAACCGATATTTTATTGAATATATAGTAGATATAATTGAGTAAATAACAATTTTCAGAATAATATTTTAAAAACTCATCCTATATATGGATAAAATATCAAAACCGATATTTTATTGAATATATAGTAGATATAATTGAGTAAATTACAATTTTCTGAATAATATTTTTAAAAAAGAGACAACATTTCGATTAATTAAAAAATTAGTCATTTGTTAATCACATGATGAGCATTTATGTATATCCTTATCCTGTTAAGGAAAAAAAACCAAATAACAAATAAACTCTATTACTAAATGGGCTGATTTTCAACAAATGCAGTACCCTAAAATTAGCGTTACGTTGAAAAAAAAAAATTTAGAATAAGAGATGCATATAGCTAAACATTTAAACAAATTAAACTTCACAATTTCCACAGCACAAGAGTTGCTTATAAGCTTCTGATTGTGCAAAAGCAACTGCTTTACAGATAGGAAACTTTTCAGGAAACACAGCACTAAGGAAAAAAAAAAAAAAAGGAAAAAAAAAATTACAAGAATTTATTCGAACACAGAGTCTACAAAAGAGATTTCCTCGTAACAATGGTAGTAGCAGTTCAAACAGAGAACAAATTCAATTGAAAATCACTTGTATTCCATGATCATGTTGTTCTCTGGAGCCAATCCAACACAAGCCCTCATGATGTTCTCAAGCATTGCTCGCTGCTTTGACAGTGCATTCACAACTGGTGTGCCCGGTGGGACCTGCAATTTATTTTTTTTATATTTTTTTTAGTTTTTGCGCATTTATTAAATATTATATATTAACACCCTATATATTTTTTCAATTATATATTCCAAAAGGTTAATCATTTCATTCACGATTCCTATGACCTCAATTATATTGCTGGACCACAAACTTCATTTTGCTGGCGAAAGAAGAAAGTTTGGAAAAGTACTATTGTATAGCCAAGTGTAAAATAAATAAAAAATAAAAAAAAGGGTGGTCCAAAACTCTCTTTCGCTACAACTATGAATTCGATCAACTTTTCCGATTTGGTCTTTAGAACATGGGCTGTACAAATACGGAATCATTATAAACCAAAAAAAAAAATCATATATGAAAGACTTTATGTTGTACTTACAAGAGGAGCCTTGGTGAGGTAGCTAAGGATTGTAGCCACTGGATGGAATGAGTGGAATTTTCCCTGTTTCAACACAATAATTAAGAGATCAATAATTTAGCAAAAAGACACTCAAAAAAAAAAAAAAAGAGAAATACAAAGAGAGACCGATTCGTGAACGTACAATGTCAAGCGAAATTGTTGAGTCATGGGTTTTAATATTACAGGAGAATTGCAAAATAAAGACAATTCTAAGTGTTACGTAATAATTTATTTCTTTGATTTCTAATCGATGTTTATAGAGTAAGTGCTAACACAAAATGAACATAAATGTCAAAAAAATAGCATTTCTCAAAATCTATCTTTAATTATAGAAGAAGAGGCGCGAGAAAGTACCTCTCCTTCGGCTTGGAACTGGATGCGAGAGCTAAGCTCGGCGAGGAGGACCAAGTCGAGAATGATCGGAGCGGCCAAGAGAGAGTCCTCGCAAGTGTTGTGAAGCACAATGGTGTTTTTTCCACCCATGAATATCTCAGAGGTGTACTCATCCATGGCTCTCTTGCTGTCCCCAACATATGGCACATACTACAAACACAACAAATACACCATAAGATTAATAACATATGGCTCTCTTGCAATTTTGCATAGGACAGTTGCAATTGATGCAATAGTTAAATTCTCTATTGTTGTTGCTACCTTGATGACCACTACATGATCAGGATGCTCGCCGGGCTCGAAGAGGATACCGTTGCTGGCAACCATGTCGTCGACGACGTTGCTCTTCGAGATCTCCTTCGAGCGGAAGGTTTGCGGTGCGGAGAGATTCATGCCGTCATTGTTGCCCAGATGGTTGTAGCTCACTATGGACGTTGGCTACAATTCAATTAAAAAAAAACAATCATATAGCATAATTTTAATTATAGAAAATTTTCAGGTAGGGAATTCCCCACCACAGGAAACAGTTCTGGATCGTCAGATTTACTTTTTTAAGCAGTGGGACCTACTAAAAAGACAGATCTGACGATCCATACAAAATTTCTTAGAAGAGATTGAAAGGAAGCAATGGATTTCGAGTTACCTTGATGCCGGCACCAACGAGGAAATCGACCAAGACAGATTTCATTTTGGTCTGACCACTCTTGAAGTCATCACCACCAATTAAGCTGTTGTTCTTAATAGCCAAATCAATCAGCCCTGAAAATTGTCAAATGAAGAGTTTTACTATGCATTGATTTTATGTGCTGATTAACAAGAAGAAACCAAAAGTGGAAAAGATAATTGATTTACCTGGGACAAAAGTGTTTTGTGGGCTTCCATTAATGAAAGGGACGTTTTCAAGGACACAAGCAATGGCATACAATGTTGAAGGTGAAATCTCGGATTCATTCTTCTCCACTGAAGCCATAAGGTTTTCTGTGGTGTCGTTTAGTCCACCAATCACATTGCTGTACCTCTCGGTGTTGGCGGTCCAAAGCACCACAACTTTGTCCACATTGTTTTTCTCCTTGAACTCCCTGATTAAATTTAATTAATTCAAACACGATTTATTAAAAAATCATATTAATCTTCTGTGTAAGCAATTGTTAATTAGTACCTATATATGGGCATGTAGAAAAACTTTTGTACCTTTGCTATGACTTTTTAGTGATTTTTTAGAAGAACTCAGTCTCACAACAATCTCTTTTAGGCTCAGACAAGCCAAAAAATCAAACAAGAGCCTTAAGGACACGTTTAATGCACCATATAAGCTCATTTTATTGCATTTTTTAATACAATATCATGTTAGGCGTATCGAAGAAAACACTTAATACAATACAAATTATATGATCTAGTAATTCTCATGTGGGTTTTTTTTTTATAAAAATAATTCTAAATCGTCAGATTTATTTGTTTTAGAAAGGTAAATATGACGACTAATAATTATTTTATAATTTAAAAAAAAAAACAAAACAAAACATTAGATAAACACCGGTAAATCAAATGTGCCCTTAGAGATTAATTGAGAGTGTATATACCTAATGTCCTTGATGACCTGTTCAATCTGCTCCTTCTTGGTCCCTTTGATCACGTTGTTGGCACGTGAGCCTTGATTGGCAGCAATGAAATCAGGGTCGTAAATCCCAGGGAGTGGGACCATGGACTCCATGTAAGGCCTAAGCTGCTTTTGGAGATCAATGTCAAATACTTTGGCTCTTGCCATGGCATCAGCTAGGTTCATGTCACTTATGTCCCATCCCCCAAAGACAATCTCATCTGGGTTCACCTGTGCATTTCACCATTTTTATTAATATTTTTTATTTTTATTATCCAATCAATAGTTATAGATGCTTGAAAAAGATTTAGCTCATATATTTTATAAAATAGTGCTAGACTTACTAAAGTCTAATTTTTTAATTTGTGTCATATTAAAATTAGTGAGTGTTTATCATCTAATTAGAAAAATACCAATCAAAATATGAC
Source organism: Boehmeria nivea var. tenacissima (assembly GCA_018132145.1). Taxonomy (NCBI): domain Eukaryota; kingdom Viridiplantae; phylum Streptophyta; class Magnoliopsida; order Rosales; family Urticaceae; genus Boehmeria; species Boehmeria nivea. Next base: position 3,417,426 of record CM030886.1, read on the forward strand.
ACTTTAATTAACACGTAAATTGATATTAAAAAATTAGTAAAAGAAGTAGGTATGTCTGACATTATTCTATTTTATTAGAAAAGTTTCATGTCAGTGGTAACTCAAGCAAGCATTTTTTACATTATTTTTATGTTAAGAGATTATTAAGTAAATAATATTTTTATGTTATTTTACATTTTTCTTAATTAAGAACTACACTATAATATGATTTTATTAAAAGATTAATGACTATTTTTACACAAATGAGCCATGGCTATTTTTTTAATTTTTAGAAAAACTGATATTCCCTTACAATATGAATTAGAAAATGATTGATTACCAAATATACTCTAATAATAATAATAATAATAATAATAATAGGAGATACACGGAAATGCTATATATTAATTTATGGTGGTACCATGGGAAGAAGGCTTTTGAAAGGGGCATAAATCTCCTCTCCATTGAAGGACCCAACTCTAATGGACGATGCTTGGGTCAGTGACCCAAAGTAGTTGGCTTGTTGGACCTTATCTTTGGTTGCCCAGGATATACCTCTGAAAATGAAATTGAAAAAATAAAAATAAAAATAAAAATCAACATCAACATCAACTTTACCACACGTCATAAAAATCTACACACATTTACATCGAATGCAGACAAATTAGCAGAAGTGATACATATTCACCTCCATTTATATATAAATAATAATACTAATAATAACGACAAAAGAACAAAAAAGGAAAAAGAGCAAGTCAAAAAGGGTTTTGAAAGACGTAGAAATCAACGGTTAAAAGGAAATTATTCCCATTAACTTTAGCAAAAGAAAACGCTTCGCCCAGCAAGAAAAAAAACGGAAAAAAAAAAACGTAAAATTTAAGTATAGCAGAAAAACTCACAGAAATGAATCAATTAATAAAAATATATAAATAAATAAATAATTACTTACTCTCGGTTTGCTATAACTCCACCAGTGAGAGTTGAGCCATTATTCCCACCCCATCCCACCAGCATAACCCTGCCGAAACCAAACGCAAAATGGTTCCAAAATTTCAATAAAATCAGGGAACAAAAACAATAGAAAGAAAAAAAAAATAATCGTTTAATTAATTTGAAAATAAAAAAATTAAGAAATTAATTAATTAATTAATTACCCTAGTTTAGGGACGCGAGTGTCGGTTTTGAATTGGTATTTGACGGTTTTGGGCTTGACAATCCACTGGTACGTTCCTTTTCTGTTCTCATGGACAAGCTCGGTGGTCTCATAGCTGTACACAGAGTGAATCTCTCCCTCCGTGTACGTCACGTTTGGGCTCTCAACCTTAAAACTTTCGATGAACATTTTCCCGAGAAAAAAAAAAAGAGGGAAAGAGAGAAAATTTTCTAGGAAAGCAAACAGACACCAAGGCAAGGCAACCAAAGAGAGAGAGAGAGAGAGAGAGAGAGTATTTTTCCAAGTGGCTTGTGAATCTCAATGCGTGCACGCTCTCAATCTGGCTTCACAAGCGGGTCAATTTATAGAGCAGAAAGCTTGTTGACGCGGACACACACGTGGCGCGTAGCTGGATCGCTGGGTCCCACGAATATTATTGGCGAGAAGGCTGGCCATGCAAAAATGAAAAAGGAAAAAAATAATAAAGAGAGGGAAAAAAAAAAAGGGAAATTATTTGGGAAAAGGAGAAAAAGAAATGAAAACTTTAAATTAATTAAGGGGAAAAAAAATTAATGGAAGAAGACGTACGAGCGACGCGTGGCGTAACACTGTGAGCGGTTAGGTTCGATGTATTGCGAAGCTGCTGGAACCAAGCGGTGATGGTGACCCCCGTGAACGAGCCTCCGACTCATCTAGGGTGGAAGATTATTAGAGAGAGAACAATTTTTAATAATAATAATAACGTAAATTACTAGAAGTTTAGAGAAGTGATGTATTTAGGGCCGAAGGCCATTGCCTAAGGCCCCCATGATTTAAAGCCCCATTGTAGGAGGAAAGCCTCTATTATAGATGGTATTTTCTTTTTAGTGAATAGTAACGGTAGATGAGGCCTTTTAATTTTTTTTATTTATTTCTAGATTAAAGAATTAAAAGTAGTTTTAGTTCTTTATTTTTAGGATTATCTATACAAACGCCCCCTAGTATTGTGTTATTATTGCAATTTGCACCCTAATATTTAAAAACTATCATTTTTGCCCCTTGGAGTATTAAAAACTTATAGATATGCCCCCTATGTCAGAATCTGAAAAAAAAATAGATTAAATTAATAACGTAACATTAATCTGTTGGAGCCTGTACACATTTTTAAAGATCAAACCGCTTTTAAATTAAGAAAATTATAGTAATTAATTCTATATTTATTTTCACAAACACGCTCTTATGTTGTCTTTTTTTCACCTCGATCTTTTAAAATTTTGTATTCATACTCCCTGATTTTATCTATTTTTTATCTTTGAAAATTTGACGAGCACCAACAGATTAATATTTCGTCATTAATTTAATGTTTTTTTTTACAGATTGTGAAAGAGGGGGGCATATCTATAAGTTTTTAATACTTTAGGGGGCAAAAATGACAGTTTTTAAACGTTATGGTGCAAATTGCAACAATAGCACAACGTTGGGGGGCGTTTGTATAGATAATCCTTATTTTTAGGGAGAGAAGATTTGTGACATCACTAAACACTAAGCCAACGTGAACGAACGTGCATTATTATTAATTTTTTTTTTCAACAATTCCTTAATAAATCATGGTAAAACAATTCTAAGTAAATAAATAACGGCTAAAAGTTTTGACGAAGGAAAAAAATTATAAACAAATCTCACAAAATTAGAAACTAATATTTATTACTGTTATCATTCAATTCTAACGTTAAAAGAATTCTCGTTTATAATTCAATTCAAATTCTCATTTTTATTTATTCTCATAACTTAGCTCTTTATTCACTTTTTAACTACTTCACGTATTCTTACTCTATAATTCATCCTATATCAATTATTTGCCGTTGCTCTCAAAAGGGGGAAAGGATTTTCCTTCTAGTGAAATTCCAGGTTCTATTTTTCCTTAACACTTTTATATTTCAAATTTGTTTTTTAAATTTGTACAATTATTTGTATCTTACCATAGTTAGGTTTTTTATTATTAGAATTATTGTTGTTTCTAAGATGTATATTTCATTCATTTGTTTAGTCACAACTATGTCTAATAGAAAATATTATAAGTGATTTTTTGTCCGCGGATGTAGCTCCGGGGGCGGAGTCCCCGAAGAGCAATTAATGCGAGCATAAACCCACGATCCCAACTAAAACAAATACCACGTCATCGCTACAGCGCTTCCCCGAAGGAAGGACGAGGGTCATCAAAGATAACCCTCGATCCCGTACCCGCGACGATAAATTGGACAAGCGCTACCGAATGTGGTGTTGAATTTATGATAAGACCCTCGGAGCAGAACTAACGAATAAGAAGGCCACGAATCATCGAAGATGATCCAATGCTGCGAGGCTAGCCTCGGAGAGTATTAGGACAGTTAATAGAGTGATTAGTTAGCTCAGGTGGTTAGACTGTTAGAGGAGGTTGTTATACTTTGTAACAAACTCTGTACACGTGTTCATCACCAACTGTTAGTATATAAACCCCATGTAACAATTTATCATCAATACTGAGAATATACACAGTTTATCTTCTCTCTCTCTCTCTCTCACTCTCTCTCTCTCTACCTTTCCTAACATTGTATCAGAGCCTCAGTAATCGTTCCTGAGACTATGGCTGAGCATTCTTCTTCCTCAGACACCATTGATGCTCAAGCACAAGTTTCGAGCTCAAAATTTGTACCAGTCACCTTCTCGAACTCGACGACAGCTTGTCTCGACAACAACAATTTTCTTTGCTGGAGAAAGCAAGTTCTCGCAGCAATCCGTGGATATAAGCTTCAGGATTTTGTCCTTGGAACCAGACCTCCACCGAAGAAATTTCTACAGTCCAGCGATGAAGAACTTGGTGTGGTTAATCCAGAATTCGTCGATTGGGATCAACAAGACCAAATATTGGTCTCTTGGCTTCTCTCTACCATGACTGAAGAGGTTTTGTCCAGGATGATCAGCTGCGACACTTCGTCTCAAGTTTAGAGCACTTTAGACCAGTATTTTGCTTCTCAAACTCGTGCTCGAGTTACTCAATATCAAACACAACTGAAAAATATTAAGAAGAACTCTCTGTCAATGAATGAGTATATGTTAAAGGTACGAGGAATCGTAAATATGCTAGGAATGGCTGGTGAAAAAATAACAAACAAAGATCATATAGCGTCGTTGTTTAATGGACTTACCGATGACTATGAGAATTTCATAACGAGTTTCGATCTTCGTAATCAGATTAATAGTGTTGAGGAAGTTGAGTCATTGCTTTTGTCTCAAGAAGCACGTATAGATCAGAAACATAAGACCTTCGATTATGAAAATAGTCAGTGTAGTGCGAATTTCGCTGGTCTCAATGTTCACGACAAGAAAAGGTTCAACACGGCTCCAGCAATGAACCACTCAGGCCGAGGAAACGGCAATCCTCAGGCTTCAAGAGGAGGTTTCAGCTCATTTCGTGGGCGAGGCCGAGCACAAGAAAGAGGTGGTAATAAACCTCAATGTCAACTCTGTGGGAAGTTTGGACATGTGGTATTGCAATGTTATCACAGGTTTGATCAAAACTTTCAAGGTCCAGGGAGTTACTCGCAAGGTCCAGGGGGCTACTCTCAAGGTCAAGGGAGTTACTCTCAAGGCCATGGAAGTTACTCGTCTGTTCTGGGCAGATGAAGAGGTTTTGGCCGTGGTCAAGGTGGCTCACCGATGTCTGCTTTGATTGCATCTCAGCATCAAGTTGTTGGAGGTGAAGATACCAACTGGTATCCTGATTCTGGTGCAATGAACCACGTAACATCAGATTCGTCCAATATCATGACAAAGACTGAATTTTTTGGCCCAGATCAGGTGTACATTGGTAATGGTAAGGGTTCAGATATAAAGTATATTGGTCATACTTCATTTCCTTCTCCTTTCCAGTCAAAAGTTGTTACTTTAAACAATTTGTTACATGTCCCTTCAATTACCAAAAATCCTTAGTGTTTCCAAATTTTGTGCTGACAATGATGTGTTTTTTGAATTTCATGCCACTTGTTGTCTTGTTAAGGATCAGAGTTCCAAAACTGTGGTTTTAGAGGGGAAACTTCATAATCGTCTCTACATCTTTGACAAGTCTCAAGTGAATCTCAAGCTCAAGTCTACCTTGCCTGCTCATTCGATAAACACACTGTCCACTTCTAATTCAAGCTCAAGTCATGTTGTAAATACTTATACTGTTTACTTTCTGATGCTAAACCAGCAAATATGAGTCTTGTTGATGCGCCACACACAAACTATTCATGGTCATAGATATTACATGAGTCTTGTTGATGCTTATTCTAGATACACATGGCTCTTTCTTCTTAAACAAAAATCCGAGGCTCTAGAAGTTTTCAAAAAATTTAAAAGTCAAGATGAACTTCAACTAAACTCCAAAATAATTACTGTCCAATCTAATTGAGGCGGTGAGTATAGGCCCTTTCCCGCTCTTCTTTCTTATTTAGGTATAGCACATAGACACTCTTGTCCGAGAGTACATGAACAAAATGGTCTTGTCGAACGCAAACATCGTCATATTGTTGAATGTGGTCTAACATTACTTGTACAATCCTCGTTACCATTCAAATTTTGGGATGAGGCTTTTCGAACTACTGTTTACACTGTTATTCGTTTGCCTACTCCAGTTCTTTCTAATAAAAGTCCCTATGAATTTCTTTTTCGTCAGAAACCAAACTATTCTTTACTTAGAGTCTTTTGTTGTGCTTGCTTTCCTAACCTTTGTCCTTATAATACACACGAACTAGCCTATAGGTCCACAGTTATAGTCTTTATCATAAAGGGTACAAATGTTTAGCACCAAATGGTCATGTTTACATTTGCTGTGATGTTATTTTCGATGAGTCCATTTTTCCAGCATCTGAGTCTCTTAATGGTGGTTCTACATCATCTTTACTTGGTCCTTATCGTGATACTTCATCCTTTCCCATTCAAATACCTTGTGTTAATTCTACAGGAATTGTACCTGACCAATTAGCTAATTCTATGCCTCTAACCAATGTACAAAGCCCTGCCTCCTGTTCTTAGCAAAATTTTCAGGTTTCAGACCAGACTCTGCCAATTCAGTCTCCTGTTCGGTTGCATCAACCTGTGCCTTCTCCAGCAGTGGTCCCAGCGTCTGACTTCTCTCACACGTTAGCTCAACCGACCAATGAGCTAGCTTTACTCGAGCCAAAGTAGGTGTACATAAGCCAAAAGTTTACATGGCTTCTCGTGCCTCTAGTATCATCGGCGTTGTCTATCATATGTCGATAATCTCGATTAAATCGTGTTTCGAGGCCGTTAAAGTGCGTTAAGCAAAATGTTAGAGCTTCATTAATGATATACCCTTCTGCGATAGACCTTTTGGTCTTACTCGGTTACAAATATACTTCTTAAGAGCTCCAATATATCTTTCAATCGGATACATCCACGGTTCTGAATAAGTCCTTCATTGATCTCCTCATTCGGCAAATTCAATACCTAGTGTACCATTATTTCAAAAAATACAGGTGGAAATACCAACTTTATTTTACATAATATTAAAATTATGTTTTCATATGATGCCTTCAAGTCTTCAACCCGAAAAGTATGAGCAATAATTATTTGAAAAAAATTACAGAGCTCGATTATGGTCTCTTGTACCTCATTTCTCGAGTACGACCTAATTCTCGACGCAACCAGTCGTTGCATCATGACATAACAAGCATGAGATTTCAACCCTGATATCTTCCATCAACATCAGTATCATTCTTCTTTAGATTCGCTGCAAAACAATCTAAGAATCGAACTGACTTGATGTAGCTTGCAAACTCTTTGAGCTTCTGAATAGTCAATGGGAAATGAGCATGTGGTTTATACCATCAATCGCTTTCTTTGTAAAGGTGCAATTCTAGACGAATCCTCAAGTCCTTTGAGTCTAGACTAGCCTTATCTGTATCTTTCGACTTTCTGTCAATGTTTAAAACAGTACCAAAGAGGCTATCACATACATTTTCTCAATCTGAATGATATGCTTAAATTACTGTTGTGCCCAATTCTCCAACTCGAAAAAAAAATACTCTTCTTGGACCAATATAACTCTTTTGGACTACGCTTATGATTCTGTCTTATTGATGTTTCCCAGGAGTTCTTGGTCTGATTCGCCGCAGTTGCTCAAGTATTTCCTCTGTCGTTTTGGGTCGCGACAGAATTGTATTCTCTAATTTACCATTAAATATTTTGCTCATGCGATAAGTGTGGTTCATCAGAAGCTAACGCCTATGACCAATGTAAACTGTTTTGCTTATACTCCTGACACTAAATGTATTTACATTGCATGTTGGGCAAGCTTTTTATCCCTAACCACTCCATCTCGATAAACTGCTACGAGCTACGAAATCAATAATTGTCCATAACAAAGTGGCTCGCAACTTGAAGTTTTTAGCAGTCATAGAATTTCAAACCACAACTCCTTCTGACTATAACTCCTTCAACTCATCTACTAAAGGGCGAAGGAACACATCAATGTCTTTGCCTGGTGATGATGGATCAGAATTAACAACGTCAACATTAAGTAAGGCTCTTTCATACATAAACAGAAGATTATAAGTCATCGAAACAACTAGGCACATATTATACGGGATCGCCATATTAGCAAACTGATTAAATTCGTTAGCCACGAGGCCAAGTCTAACATTGCGTGCGTTCTCTGCCAAACTAGGGAATCATCGACCAAGCTCTTTCCATGCTTTACCATCAACAGGATGCCACATAACACCTTCTTCTGATGATACACCACTTTTATGCCACTGCATATCTTTTGTTGTATGCTTTGAACTGTATAGTCGATGGAGACAATCTTTTAATCGAAAGGAACAAAGAACATTATGTGGACCATTTTTCCCATTTCCGATTCTTTCTACCCATCGACTCGTCTTACAAATAGGATAACGTTGCAATTCTTTATTTTGCTTCCAAAATAACGCACAATCATATTTGTAGACATAGATTGAATAGTACCCGAGACCAATACTCTACAACTTCTTCTTTGCATCATAGTGCGAGTCGAATATTTTATTTTCATCCAGATGTGAAGTCTTAAGAAATTCAAGCAATTGATCGAATAAACTATTAGTCCACTTATTCAACACTTTAATATGCATCAATTTTACAATAAAATTCGAAGCAGACATCTTCGTGTAACCAGATAATAGCTTGGCTTGTAGGTCGTCAAATAATTTATAATACTCTAACGTGCTCTCATCAATATGCTCACTACCAGCGTCTTCGTCCCCTTCACTTACTACAGACCCATTCACTAAGTCTAGAAGGACATCAGCCATCTCATCTCTTACTATGATAGAGCTAGAAGGTTGAACTAACGATGTCAGATAAACATTATCTTCACCATGCTATATCAAAGATGTATAAATTGGATGAAAACCAAAATCATGATATGTGCTTCAAGGACGTCTAAAGTGTGAAGTTCTTTGTTGACGCAACGTTTGCATAGTCATTTCACTGTTCCATCTGAATTAAGATGACGACTAGGAATGTCAAGAAATCGTAACATGCCGGTCCAATAAGCGTCAGAAGCTCGATTTTTCAATTAAATCCAACTCTTGTCTATCAACATAGAGAATTGTGTCAACCCTTCAACTGATTAATTTTTACATAATTTTATACGATATTTTATTAACCATATTATTTTCTAAAATTTACAATATAAGTTGAATTATTCTAAAATATAAAATAAATAAATTATTCTTAAAATAGGTCTTAGAATTCTAGTTTTTGTTTCAAATGAATTTAAAAGAATAGTCATGGTTAAAGTTTATTATTTTTTATAATTTTCTATTTTTTTATTTTTAGTATATTTTTTAAAACAAATTTAGCTTCAATAAAACATTTAATATACAAATTTCACATATTAGAATCTAACACAAACAACCAATATAATTGAAATTCAATAAACCAATATAACTCAAATTTTACATATTAGAATCTAATACAACAAACTAATATATCTCAAATTTCACATATTAGAATCTAATACAACAAACCACAATAACTCAAATTTTAGCTCCACAAACTCCACATGTTCAAGCTCCACAAATTATAACTCAAATTCTACACATGAGAATCTAATACAACAAACCATAATAACTCAAATTTTATCGCCACAAATTCTACATGTTCAAGTCCTACAAATTTTACTCTAAATATACACAACCCAATATTTTCAACTTTGATTGTTAAGAACGACAAATTATCTCAACGGTCGCGACAGCAGTGATGACGGTGCTTCGGCAGTGGCGGTGTTGAGGCAGCGGCAACGATGACAGTGCCTACGCACTAGCAGCGGCAAAAGTTAGGCAGCGTTGAAGGGGGCAGTGATTGGGTAGCGGTTACTAGATGAAATATTAGCCAAAATATACGCAAACGCAAATCTTAGCCAAAATATAAAAAATCACAAATTTTAGCCTAGCTCCACAGGGTTATACCTCGGCAGCAGCGGCATTGAGGCAGAGGCAACGATGACACTCGCTATACAGCGGCAGTAGTTGAGGGGCGGCGATTGGGCAACGGCGGCGGTCCCAGCTATTGGGCAATGGCAACGCTGGCAGTGGATGTGCAGCGATAGCGGCAACGATTGGGCACAGTGGTGGTTGGGCAGTGGCAACGATATCGATGGTTGGGCAATGGTGACGCTCGGACAGAGGCGCAGTGCAGATAAGGATGGGGAATGAGATAGGATGGGCCCATAAAGAGTGGGAGGCAGGCCAGAGAGATTGAGGGGCGGAGAGAGGTGAGCCGGAGCAGAGAAGGAAGGGCGGAGCAGAGAGGGAGAGGGCCGAAGACAGGAAGGGGCAGAGAGATGTGGGGCAGAGCGGAGAGGGAGGGGCTAAGCAGAGAGAGGCAGGGCAAAAAGTGGGAAGGGCGAGGCGGAGAGAGGCGTGTAGAAAGAGGATGAAACTCGATAAGTAGCAAGCTTTTAGTGAAAGGAATCGACGATGACATATCATCGACGATGCGAAATTATAGCGACGACACATGCCGACGACATGTCATCTCCATAAAGTTTTTAGGTGGTTGGCTTTTTTTCCCGCGAAAAGTATCGGTGCTAATAATATTTCCCTGGAAATTTTCCCCTTTACATTGTGTTGTCGCTATTATGTCTTTCAGCGAAGACATGTTTTTTTTTTTTGGCGACGAAAACAATTGTCGTCACCAAAATTGGCATTGCCAGAAGCCCAGTTTCTTGTAGTGACTATCGTTTTACTTCTCGATTATTTCTTAGTCCTTAAGTACTATTTAGTTCACTAGTAAATGATTAATTCGTAATTACTTTTAAACATTCAACGCTCAAAATTTTTAGCTCCCGAAGTCAATAGTTAAGGGTTGATGTTTTCAGCTGTGAATTCCATATTTGTAATTCACATTCACAAGGCCAATGTATTGCAGGCTCTCAAAATGTAAGTATTGGACCCAATTACTTCTAGGGTCGAAAACAAGAAAAATCAATGAATTCGTCAAGCCAAAGGAGTAGTCTATGAATTACTTAGGATTTTGATCGACCATCATAAAATCATCTAGCAACCTTGACTCGAATATTTATAACGGTGCTTAAATGAAGATTCTAGAAGAAGGTCAGAAAAAAACCTATATAATCTTTATTATATAAAATACCTACACTCTAGTATCACACACACTAACCGTCCAGATCAGACGGTCACGTTCATAATGTCATGTATAATATTAGTGAATATTGATCAAAGAGATCCTTACTCTTCGATATATCTCGAACCAGTTTTAAATACATTAACCTATAAATTTAATTCTCTTGTACGTAAAACTATTGACATACTAAAATCATAGTTTATTTAACTTATTTTAGATTTTAATAAAAATTCATCTTTATAATAAAATAAAACATACAAAATTCACAAACGATTACTTATTTTACCTGTTTTTAGAAAATGTTTAATTCATCTGATTTAAGGGCATATTCTTAACAATCTCTCAATTTACCTAAAGTAGATAGGTCATGTCTCTAAGATATATTACTAACGGATGCATGTTGAAAGCTCTCTTTCGTAGTGTCTCGATAAATGGTCCACCAGGCTATCTTCTGATGCAATCTTGACCACGCTAATGTCTATGCACGATCTCCCTGATTAGGTGATATTTTCTCTCAGTGTGCTTGTCCCTTTTATGGCTTCTAGGTATTTTAGAAATTTGGCACCGCTCTATTGTTGTCACAATAAAGCGTTAGTGGTTTATCCATGTACTGAACTCTTTCCAGATCAATATAGAAACTTTTGAAGCCAAACTAATTCCTTAGCGGCTTCAAAAGCAGCTATATACTTGGCTTTCATACTAGAGTATGTAAAGCTAAATTATTTTACATTTCTTCAAACCACTACTGCTCCATCAAGGGTAAACACTGAACTAGACGTCGACTTCCTCGGGTCATTGTTTGATTGAAAATCATAGTCAGTGTAACCTAAGGGGTTCAAGTCTCCACTAGAGTACACAAGTATGTAGCTTCTCATTCTCCAGAGATAGGATGTGCTTCCCTGAAGTCCAATGTTTCATCCCTAGATTTGACTAAAACTGACTAGCAACTCCCATTGCATAGTAGATGATGGGTCTAATTCATAACATAGCGTACATTAGACTCTCATCTGCAAACGCGTCTCATGTCTTCTTATTCTAAGTGCGTCTTGGGAGACACTACTTAGAGAGGTTAGTTCTGCGTTGGATTGGAAATAGACAGTTTTTAGAATTTTGCATCGCAAAGCGAGCGAGTACCCTATTAATATAAGATGTTTGAGACAATTCTAGGAATTTGTTCTTCCAAACCTTGATTATTTGGATCCCGGGAACATAACTCACATCTCTCTAATATTTCATTTTGAATTACTCGGCTAGCCAATTCTTTACCTCAAAAAATTTTCTATATCATTCCCAATGAGTAGGATATTATCTACATAAAGAACTAAGAACATCATGCCATCATTGTTGATGAGCTTGTAAACACAAGGATCGTCAATATTTTTCTCGAACCCATAGACTTTTATTGTCTCATCAAACTTAAGATTCTAAGATATTAATGCTTGCGTAAGCCCATAAATTTACTTAAGTTGTTTATAGACTTTCTGCTTGTGGTCTTCAGCTTTAATCTCTTCTGGTTGGTTTATATATATAAACTTCTCAAGATAGTCATGCAGAAAAGCCGCTTTGACATCCATCTGTCATAGCTTGTAGTTGAGAGCGGATGTTATAGACAAGAGGGTGCGAATAGACTTGAGCATGACCACAGGAGAGAAAGTCTCTTCATAATCGACTCATTCCTTTTGTGTGTATTCTTTTGCAATGAGTCTTGCCTTGAAAGTCTCTACTTTCCCAATGAATCCTCTATTTTTCTTAAAGATCCATTTGTTCCTTATGAGCCAGGCAGATCTACAAGTTCTCAAATTGAGTTGAAGCACATTGATTTCATCTCTAGGTTCATGGCTTCGAACTATTTCTCCTTGTCAGAAATTTTCATCGAACTAGTATACGATGAAGGGTCATCGTCATTTAAGTAGATTACTGCAACATTGGTTTCACCGTCCTTGACTCTTTTCCGTGGTAAATGGGTGGTCTAATAACCCTCTCAGTACATCTACATACTGTGACTTTCTGAGTAGAAGGAGTAGCCTTTTCTTCTTCCATTGTTTTAATAACTTTTATTGGTTGCGAAGTAATCACATCGCGTTGCAGTTCTTCTAGAACAACTTTACTACGAGATTTGAAGTTTTTCATATAGTCATTCTTAAGAAAAGTTGCATTTGTCGATGAAAATGCCTTTTTTGTCTCAAGGACTATAAAATAAACCATTTCATGTCCCTTTAGGGTAGCCTACGAACATATATAGTTTCGTTTGCGAGTCTAACTTCTCTGATCTTCTCTTTAGTATAATCCTCGCCCCCAGAGTTATCTGATAAGTGCAAGAAAGTGTGCTTTCAATGTGCTTAATTGTATAAATTTACTAGAATTGTTTGGATAAAAATGAATATTTCCATGATTTTTAATGATTATTATTTTTGTTGGAAAATATTTATTTTATTATGTTTTTATTCTATAAATAATTAATTTTGATTTAATTTATTTTGCAAGGTATAAAAAAGAAGAAATTTGGGTAAAAATACCCAAAATATGACAAAAAAACCCAAAGGAATCAGCCCTAAGAGACGCCACCTCAGGCAATTCGGACCCACAAGGCCACATGGCCCAATCGGAGCTCAGTTTAGTGCGCCCAGTCAGCTTCACGCGGGCCAGCAGCTTGCTGCCCTTTTCCACGCCCGTATCGCCCACCTCTCGCCTACCAGGGTGCCCAAAAGGGCGCGTCCTTCCCACGTCAAGCACGCGCAAGTGGGCGCGTTTCTCCTCTCTAGCCCAGCCCGACGTGGGCCCATGCACAACCCTTCCAGCCAATCCTCGCCGAGTTAAGTGCGCCAGCTGGGCCCGTTTTGCAACTCTTCCGCCATTCTTCGTGTGCCACTCATGCTAGTGGGCCCCGGTGTTCTCCTAGCTGCTCCTTGACCGGTCAACTCCAGCAAGCATCTCCCAACCACTTCACGCCACGTGTTTGGTTACTTCCAAAGCCGCGAATCAGCCCGCGATACGTGGCAAGCTCGAAGTCAAATTCTCTTAGCGTGGAAATCAAGCTCAAGCTCCGAATTTGCCCAATTAATCATCAAAATATCTCCAAAAATTATTTAGTTAATTTTCTTATTTTTGTATTCCCTTTTTCTTTTAGTTTCCTATTTACTAGCCTCTCCTAAACACTAGTAATAGAGGTGTTGGCTAGAATTTTTGCACCCTTAATTTAATAATTAATAGACAATTTATTTCTCATATTCCCTCGAATTTGTGTGAGAATGTATTGGAGGCTTGACTAAGTTCCTAGCAAGGCTAGGGATGAACTCAATTGGGTAGCTTCACTGTCTCAATTTTAATTCCAAACTATGTGCTTTAAAGGTTAGATTTTATTTATGAATTTGCTTATTTTTGTGAGTTATTCTTTTACTGCAATATTGTCAAATTAATATATTGTCGATTTAGGAGTGCTTATAGAATAAGCAATTGAATGTTTATTTTATTTGATTAGTCCTTTACTGCGTTATGATCAATTTGATATATCGTCGATTTAGGATAGTCAGTGGAATTTATATTCGTTATTTTAATTGAGAGAACTTTTTCATAATAAAATACATGTGATTAATTTTAGTTCTTAATGACATATTTTCCGGTTACTTGTTTGGGATGTGAAACTTGTAATTGAGTAATTGATTGGAATCGAAATTGGTGTCAGTGAAGTGAAGCAATTGCGCGACTCCCGAAGTCTTGTTAATTTTTCTCATTGATTGTCTATTAAATTTTACTCGCTTTCTTTGATCTTAAATTCTCATAATTCCCGATCTTTTTATTTTTTAAGTTTTAGTTTTGCCTCTTAAAGTTTGTTTCGAGTCTTTTGGTTGTCTTATTTTCACCTCCTCGTAGAGACGACTCCGCTTCTGTTGTGCTACCAACAACCGCTTAGCTATTACACAACTTGGGCGTGACCATTATCCTTCTAATTTCAAGATGTAATTCTAGATAAGAGAATTTGTAGTTCTTAAAATTTGACATTTTTCAACGACGTCTCGTGTTCTCGAATAAATTATTAAATTCAATTTCAATACCCAATTTATTGATCAGAAGATTTATTTGATATAGTAGTGGCCACGAAAGTAAGGTTTGGCTTTAAATTGCACATTTGCACTGATAGTCCTTGAAATTTATAGAAATTGCACTTTTGGCCTAATTTTAGAAAATGACCCCTTGACATTTGTAACATATTTTCAAGGCTAGAAGATTACTTTAACTCACATAATAAGCCATATTTTAAACTTTGAAGTCATTCAAAGCTAAATCGAAGTCGAAACGATAAAATTTGGATTAAGTCAAAATTTAACCGTAAAGAACTCGAAAATTAGTGAACGAGTTCAAACGACCACGAACAGTTAAATCACCATTTGAATTATAAATAGATGTGAAAGGGGTCATGGCTTGTGGGTAGAGAGAAAGTAGAACCTTTTTGACAATTTTCAAAACCGTAGCACCCATAGAAGCTTAAGAGATTTAAGTCTTATTAGTTTCATTTGAATTTAGCTAATCAAATCAAACCAATTCTGACTATTTTGCGGCTGAAATATATATTTAATTAGAGATAACTGATGGCTAGGATAAAACAAAAATTGAAAGAGTAGGAGCTAGAGAAATTCGGCCATAGAGAGAGGAGAGAAAAAGATGCACCAAAGTAGTGTACTTACTCTCCAAG
Source organism: Boehmeria nivea var. tenacissima (assembly GCA_018132145.1). NCBI lineage: Eukaryota > Viridiplantae > Streptophyta > Magnoliopsida > Rosales > Urticaceae > Boehmeria > Boehmeria nivea. The sequence continues at coordinate 3,432,893 of CM030886.1, forward strand.
CCTCTCATTGCCTATATAAAAAGGCCCTAAGCCCTAAGTCTTGAGCTTCATGTTTAGCATTATATTTCAGCCAAGAAGAGAGAAAGAGGCTAGAGAGAAAGAAAAGAAAATCTAGAGAGAGAGAGACTTCGGCCTTGGAAGAGAAAAAGGAGAGAAACAGATTCAAGGGTTTTTCATCAAAGTCCTAAGAGATTAAGGTAAAAGCTTGTGACTTTCTTTTGAGTTTAGCTTCTTTAAATACCTCTTCAAACCTCTTTTCATCTCTTCCCTTAAAGATTAAAGTCCATCAAGGCAAGATTTTTGGAGGAAGAAACCATATAGAGGCCGGCCAACCTAGGGGAAAAACAATAAGAGAAATGAAAAGTTCAAGCTTGAACTTATAGGTAAATCTCTAGAAACTTTTTGGGTTGTGAATAGCTTTAGGTTTTAGTTTTCTTTTGATAAAGTCTCTGGATGTATTGTGATGATGATGTGTTATAATAGCTTAGATTTCATGGTTTGTTTGGTTGAGGAACCGAAACCCTATCCAAGAATAATCTAGTTGCGCTTTTCCTTGCACGGATGTCCATTTGGTTGTGTTTGCTCTTGATTGTTTTCAAGAGACCTTGATATCTTGTAAATGGACTTTTCAACCAAGGTTTATCATGGATTTACTGCATACAAGTCATTTTTAAAGTTGATAAATGAGAAAATGATAAGATAAATTGCATGCATGTCTGTTTTGTACAAACCGAAGAAACTAGTCTAAAGGAAAGTCTTTAAACTTGTAAATTCTAGTAACTTGAACTTTAATACTCTTTCATAAATTATCATGGCTATTTATAAATCTACTGCATGCAAAGTGCATTTTGATAAGAATAAGAAAGAAGTTAAAAAGGTAATGCATGCATAGACGGTTTCTAGCAAAACCGTGAAATTACTTGAGAAAATATCCTTAACTTTGTAATTCTAGTAACATGGATCTTTAAAGCTTCCATGTGGCTTGTCATAAGGATTAAAACCTCCTTGAAAAGCAAGAAGCTACTGCCCACAAAGTGTGTTTGGCATTGAAAAGAAAGAAAGATAAAGATTTAAACTTAAAATGATGGTTTCACGTGATACCGTGAAACAGGTTAAGTAAACCTTATTAACTTGTGAAGACAACCCAGTCTTGTTAAGAAATAGTTTAGAAATCACGAGCACTAGAGTATTAAAATAAAGAATTTGTTTCGCTCTCAAAGTAACGAGATAAGTGGTCTAACGAGCTTAATGCCCTTTTATTTAAAGGATTAATGGACAAAAAGTGATCGGAGCCCGGAGCGTTGCTCAAGACAACCTTGGAAACAAAAAGCTTTAATGCTTGCTAAGGTAACTCTTATTGTACCATGCTTAGCCAATCTATCATATCCATCAGCCATCATATGCCATACTCTCTCTCTATATATACATATATATATATATAGAGGTATGTATATATATATATATATTTACATTCCTGCAAGTCAAGCCATTGTCTTGCAATTTTAATTTATTTATTTCTTTTGTAAGATATGCCCTTGACATGTACTTTATTTTTATTTATTTTTCTCGCAAATCAGAGCATCGTCATGTGCTCTATTTTCATTTATTTTTTTTCATATTTTATTTAATTTATTTCTTTTGCAAATTAGACCATTGTTCTATGCTTTATTTCAGTTATTTCTTCAGCAAATCAGGTCATCGTCTTATGCTTTATTTCATTTAATATTTTATTTAGACCATACTTTATTAGACCATACTGCATTTTTATTTATTCTTTCCGCAAATTAGGTCATCGTCTTGTGCTTTATTTGTTATTAATTTTTTTTTTTTTTTACAAATCAGGCCATCGTCATGTGCTTGATTTCATTTATTGCGTCCGCACTTTATTTTCATTTATTCACTTTTCAAATCAAGCCATCATCTTGTACTTTATTTTTATTTATTTATTCCGCATTTTACATATTCTTAATTTATGTTTCAGTACTTTTTTCCTTTCTCATGTATTCGAGTATATGTACACTTGTCCATATACTCGAATACTCTATTTTACCAGACCGTATATTTTGAACGTGGACTGATGCTCTTGGATAGCTAGTGTATGATACTATGTGTCTAAAATTATCATTTCTGGATGTGACCTTAAGTTGTCGCAGTGATGCAACCTCAGTCGATGGTGTAGATTGACCAATATGTTGTCCCGACATTATACTACCTTCTTCGATCGTTTTTTAAAATTGTGGTGATAACCGTTTTTCGGCCCCAAATTTTAGTGTAACATACACATTAACATAGGGCATCGTGACGTGGTTTCGATCCATTGCATTATGATGCACACAACAGTTTGGTTGAACGTTCCTATGCGTCTCCGTTAAGCCGATGGAAATAGGGCGTTGTATGAAATCATAACTTTGCCATGACATTATGCAACTAAAGTAATCAAACCGTTTGGTGAAGTGTCCATATATGCTTCAGTGTGCTTAATTGTATAAATTCACTAAAATTGTTTAGATATAAATGAATATTTCTTTGATTTTTAGTGATTATTATTTTGTTTAAAAAAAATTATTTTAGTTTATTTTAATTTAATTCATATTTAATTTTGGGTTTAATTTTATTAACGAGGTTGAATGTAGAAGAAATTTGGGAAAAATGCCAAAAGGAACACAAAAATCCAAGAAGAAAAAGCACAAAATCAACCTAAAAAGCCATTTCTACCAGCCACGATGAGCCCCACGAGCACAAGCTGGCCTAATCACTGTGCACATTAGTACACCACGCGGACAGCCCCCAGCTCCGCCCCTTTTCTCACGCAGAAAGAGTGTGTTTTCCCGTGCACACTAGCGCCCAGCAAGGTGCGTTTCCTCCAGTCGCCCGGCACGCGGGTGATGCGCGCTCACCAGCCTAGCAGCCCAACATGTGGGCCAGGTGGATCCAAGTGCAGGCGTTCGGCCCTTCTACAATGTGAAATGTGATTTGTGGGACCCTAATGTCTCCCATATTTTGTCAACTACCACCACCCCTCACCAACCTTTCCGCGCCGTGTGTCGGCCCATTTCTAAATTTGCGAATCACCAACCGACACATGGCAGATTTGACGAGTCTGAATTTCATCCGTATGTGGCATCTTAACTCCGAATTTATCAATTTAATTGTCAAAATATATCAAAAAAATTAGTAGAAATTTCCTCATTTTTATGTTTACCTTTTTCCTTTAGTTTTTCTTTTACTAGCCACTCTGAAACACTATAATAAAGATGTTGGCTAGAGCGTTTTTGGAACATTTTTACCATTATAATTATATAGACAATTCTTAATATTTCTATGTCTATTAGTTCACACATTTTATGAGAATGTTGTTAGGCTAGAGTGAGAGAGCTTAGAGATGATCTGAATTATGTAATTTATATGTTTCAATTTTGATTCTAAATTTGTGCTTCAATGTTATTTATGTTATGTTTAATCTCTTATTATTTTCAACAAACAATTATGCTCTATTTCTCATATAGGTTTAGTCATGCTCTTCTTATGTTCGATTTCTTATAAATTTCTTATAAATTTCAATTTGATATATTATCGATTTTAGATAGCTTATGAATATATTTGAGTATTTTATTTTATATGACTAGTCCTTTTGTCACGACCCGCCGGCTCGGCCGCGGCCGCGACAGGAGAGTACAAACTCATTTGTAAACTCCTTTAAACTCTTTCAAGAGGAAATTCTGTAATTTTTTTTTAAATGCAGAAGTCTTTATCGTAAATTAACTTAAAACATAATAAGTTTAATGGCGCATAGATGCTGCCATAATATTACATACTTGTAATATAGGAGTCCTCGGGATCACGTCCCGGTCTCAAAATAAAATACGACTCACATAGAGTCTTTTGTCAACATGATATTACATATCAAATCTTAAAGCCCTCGGGATCTCATCCCGGTATAAAAACATAAATTGTTTGTAATATAACAAAAGTGCGAAAAATATATTACCACGGGTATTCGCTTCAATGGATACCATACACACCCTCCCCGCCAGCTCCTACTCGCCGATCTTCATTGGCTTCTTACCTACAACACCGAGAACCTATGAGTTGAAAAACTCAGTAAGGGCGAACTAGTTTACCCTAAATGGTATGGATCAAGTTCACATATTTACAACAATCACAGAAAGAGAGTTAGCCGTCCCATACCGACTAACACCCCTTTATACAGCAAATGCAACAAAGTTATCCTATTACCCTTGCGTATTCCCATGTCTCTCAAGTTCTCACTTTTTCACAGCCGAGTATTTCGTACTGAGTTCACACAGCCGAGCTTCCTATTTCAGGTAGCTCTATCTCATTGCTTTAAGCATACTCGCATCACCCCCTGATACACCTTGCTCTGAGGAGACAACTCGGCTTCACTGGCGAGTTCTTTGCACACAGCTTCGCTCCTCGTATTGTCAAGGCCTCGTGATCGGTTATGGACCCACCACGCTTATTTATAGTCTTTCTGGAGGAATGTCTCGTTAGACTCTCTCCGGACTTAATGGTTTCACATAGAAATCATTTCATTAATCAATTTATCGAGCTCGACATTTTTATCAAGTCTGGGATCCACTGATGGTCACCGCGATTTCTCTAGCGCGCGGGAAGGGAGAGGATCAATCTCCCGGCAGTTATATAGACTTCATCTCACACTCAACTGGCCAGCTTGTGTGAGGAATAAGCTCACCCTCAGGGAGCAGGGCTCTCTCTCTCGGAGCCAGGGCTCTATTCTCTTGGAGCCGAGCGGTACCATCGACTTTTATTTAAATATTTAGATTGAATTCGTTTACCTTCTATCGACTCCTGTCGGAGGATTGAGGCTTATTTCAGATTTTCAGTCCCTCCCGTCTCGTTACCGAGGAATCGGGACTTTTAAATATGATATACTCTTCCCCGTCAGATCACGAAGCAAACGGGGATTTAGTATGTTTGAATCCCTTTGTCAGATCACACAGCAGACTGGGATTTAGTATCTTTGAACCCCTTGTCAGATCACACAGCAGACTGGGGTTTTCACATTATTTATCCCCTCGTTAACTGGTTTAGGAAACCAGGATATTACAAGAGGCATTAGATTTTATTTAGTCTTATTTATCTTTGCAGATATCAATTGATGGACTACTCACGAGTCCCACACTTTGACCTCTTACGTTTTGGGTGCGAGACCCTTTATTTAATCGTTCGAGGGGTTCACAGCAAATATACAATAGGCCGGGTAGGTTTTTTCCCTACTAGATTATTCTGACGGACCACAGTCCGTGAGGTAGAGCGCACGGGTAAAGAACCCGGCTGTGCCGTTAATATTGATGATTTACCGACCTCGGGGATCGATATCTAATTATTTTCACAATCCTTCAAGAAGTATTTATTCTTAATGATTTACTCATTTATTAATAAATCGAAGATTCAGCCTCTACTTTGGCATTCACAGCCTTAGTTGTTATTGGCGGCTCAATGCCGTTTTCTTTGTCTTTAAGCTGTTTCTCTTTAATTTATAGGCTCGGCTTAGAGCCGACCTTCTGCTCACACTTGAGTTATAAACTCGGTGGAGATCGAGTGTGAGCAAACTCGCACTGATGAGTTTCATTACAGCTTATTTTCTTTTATTGAGGCTTATGAAAATCTAATCTAAAGATTAGATTATTTCTAATTACGAATGTTTTACTCGTATTTTATTCATGCTAGGGTTCTCTTTCGGCTATTATAGTTTATACACTACACAGCACAAAGATATAGCATTCACATAGCATTTATTCACAAAGTACTAATGCAACTCTAGCAATAATTCACACATATATACACTCGGTGCCTTAGGTGCATCGCCACTTACAGTGGTAGGTGTTGCGGCGGTTCCGAGGTCTTTCTGGGAACGTGTTCTGAGCTCCGACCACCTTCTCGTCTTCTTTGTCCTTGAAGAGAAGACATGACCTCGTTAGTTTGACCATCTCGTAAACACGAGATGAACTATCAATAGTTAATCACTAAATTCTCGAGTTTCCATCTTAAACTTTCCTAGACGATCTCTCGTCTTTTAAAATCTTCGGACTATTCGAAGTCCGTCTGTGCTTAGAAAAGTCTAATCTTTACTTGATGGGTTTCTACTGACTTATTTAGTTGGGCTACTTAAAGTGGCCTACTAAAAGGTTCAAGGCCTTCTTACATATTTGACCTTGATACATATGGGCCTTGGCCACTTCTGAGGCCCAAATAGGTAATTTGGGCTTCGGGCTAAAATAAGGCCCAAAGTGGCCTTCACAGCTTCCTTGCTGTTAGACCCACTAAGGATTTAGGTTTTCAACAAAGTTGTAGCGACCCGACTTTTCGGACCGTTACTTTTTATAAACTTTATCTTTAAAACCTAGTTCTCAAAATTTCAAATAAATTTTTTTTTTGAAAACTTGCTTCTTAAAACAATATACAAATGTGTTTGCTAATAGTAATACTTAATTTAAAGCTACATCTTTTTTTTTCTACTTTTGCAAGACTTTATCTTGGTATTAATTATTTAAAATATTAAGCAATAGTAAAGCTTTTGAAAAATACTTATAAGAAAGTAGCTTGTATATGAAAGTTCTAAAACGACGAAAAATCCTATACGTAGTATTTATTTGGTACATACCAATATATTAATCATTTAAATTGAAAGCAAATATCAAGCTTCAAAAGAACTTTAAAGACTATTAGTAAAATAAACAAAACTTCTTTAAAGATCATAGAAAATATTCAAAGATCATAGAAAATTATCTTTCAAACATTAGCGGAAGACTTTTGTGCGGTATGCCCAAACTGCCCTCACCTGCGCACTCATCACTACTGCCCATCTAATCCATCATTAAATCATGGTGCAGGTTTCGTACCTACAGCACGAACAACTTGAATGAGCTTGACGCTCAGTGAGTACAAATATAATTCTCACAAAATATATGTCATGAATGAATGCCCAATTATGCTTCATTATGAATACTATACTGAAAATATTTTCATCTAGTGGGATCCCCTTTTGTGTACGTACCAAGTGCGCACGACCAGTGGAAAGCTGAGGTTCGCGAGGTCCTCAACTACCACAGTCATAAAACTTTCGTTCATTAAACCTCACCTGAGTGGAGGGTGGTACGACACCTTAATCTTTAAAAACACGTTAGCCTCATCTTTACATTTAGTGAGCATGGTAAATTATAATGCTCATGAATATGCTTAAATAATAAAGCAACATGATAGAGGCACTGATTTCTATTTCTTTAAACATCATCATCACTTGAAATATGTGCCAATACATTTTAAAACTTAGCACGTACAATATTATCATTCTATAAACAAAACTCATTAAAATATGCTTAACTTATAAACATATAACACATAAATCACATAACTTCAAACCATAGCAAATTGGGAAACATAACACATCATCATGACATAGTTTTATCTTTTGAAAACTATTCGTTGCTGTATGTGAGATTTGTACTCACTTGGTGTCCTTGCAATAAATGTAATGTACTTGCTTAATGCTCATATCGTATATATCTCCTGCTTACATTACGTGAGCAATGTGTGATTAGAAACTATATTAATCACGCATTAACTAACTATTTAGCTTTCTTTTTAATTGAGTTATTGCTATTCTTAGCATTCAATAATACACTTGAAATTGATTAATCACTTATCATGGTCTCATATCAATAAATTAATTTATTCAATTAATCTCTAAATAAACTTTTTGAGTCTAAATTAATTGATTATCAAGAAATCAATTAATTGCATCATATAAATTATTAATTGAAATTAATTATTAATCAATATATTTCCTCAACTATGCTTAATCTTTTTAGATTAGTTAATAACTAATCACTGATTAACTTTAAGGTAATTAATTAATTAATTATCAAATAATTAATTAATTTACCAAATAATCTTGGTCTTGTTAATTTATCCGAATATGATAAATTTCTCACAATTATCATATTTGGTCATTGTAACTAATCACAAGAATAATTATCCTTATAATAAATAATTCTTGATCTAGGCATTAAATTAATTCATTTATATAATTTAATTATCAAGTTATACAAACTTGGTTTCTACTTGATCATGTAGCATTGCTTAGATCATTTTACTTTTAAAAGTAATAGGCTGGACCTTTAAGCTAATTTTGATATTTAGCTAAATATCTTAAAATAAGTTTATGCACATAAAGTGTGCTTATGGTAATACTTAAGGTCTAAATCTTAATTTTCAGCCCACACATTTTTATTTGGGTATTAACCCAACATAGTCCATTTTATATATTTGAGACTTAAAAGACCCAAATATTCATGTATGTAGAAAAGTCTATTTTTAAACTCTTTGAACTTAAAATGTTCATTTGTAACTTTGATGAACTCTAAATACATTATAGTATTGCTAGCATTTAACTAATTTTTCATTTGGTTCATCTAAAATATCAATTTGATTTTTGGATACTTTGTCATAAAAATATCAAAGTGATCAAAATACCTTTAGAGGGAAAATAATAGACTTTCACCAATGATAATTTTCAAGGCTTTGAAAATCACTAATAAAAATTAAATTCTGCCTTTTCAGCCAAAATCTGACGTTTTACAGATTGGTCTCTGTATTTTCTGAAATTTATACTTTTTGCCCAAAATATAAAATATTCGACATTTTTGGCCCAGATCAGTTTTGGAATTAATTTTACCATATTACTCTATTCACTGAGACAAACATTTTTCTCTACTAGGTTGAAATCAAATTCAACCATCTTCCTCTTCAAATTCTTAGTTAAAGTTAAGGGTATTTTTGTAATTACCCTATAACTTTTTATAGGGATCGAATTTGGAAATAATGTCTGAATAAAAATTTCTTCATATTTTATTTCCAAAAACTTTGTAGTTCAAGTCTAGACTCAGTTCTAAGTGAATCAATTATATTTTATAACACCTTAAATATTTCTCATCTTAATGTATATTTTTAGGTGAGTTATGGAAAAACTCAAAACATGAAACTTGCTCCACTTTCTGAGATCTAAATCTCTTCTTTTATATCCAAGACAAGATTCGGACTCCAATAGAACATAAATAGAGATTTTATAACCAAATGTCTAAAAATATTCTTTTGTCCACTTAAAACTTGGGCATAGAAAAATCTCATTTCTTAAACATTACTTATCTTTTATTTTTGAAGACCTTCTTCATAAAATTTGTTTTATAATAATTATCTATAAATTTTATTTTGTAGACCAAGCTATATTTAGCTTCTAATTAGTTGGTACTTATAGATTTTATAAAAATGACCTAAAATGAGTCTTTTAGACACTATTTTCCTTTTGGTCATGTTCTTTATTTTAAATCATCCGTACTTGAATAAATTTACACACATATATGTCTAAAATATAATTTAGACATATAAATAATTATAATAAGATATTTTCATTTTATGCCATATGATCACGCCCAAATTGTGCAATAGCTAAGCGGTCGTTGGTAGCACAACGGAAGCGGAGTCGTCTCCACGAGGAGGTGAAATTAACAACCAAAAACTCAAACAAACTTTAAGAGGTAAAAATAAAAATATTAAAAAGAAATAAGAATTTGGATTAAAGAAGATGAATAAAATTAAATAGACAATCAATGAGAATAAAATTAACAAGGCTTCGGGAGTCACTCAATTGTTTTCACTTCACTGACGCCAATTTCGATTCCAATTAATTACTCAATTACAAGTTTCACATCCCAAACAAGTAACCGGAAAATATGTCATTAAAAACTAAAATTAAACACATGTATTTTATTATGAAAAAGTTCTTTCAATTAAAACAACGAATATAAATTTCATTGACTATCCTAAATCGACGATATATCAAAATTGATGATAACGCAGTAAAGGAATAATCAAATAAAACAAACATTCAAATACTTATTCTATAAGCATTCCTAAATCTACAATATATCAATTTGACAATATTGCAGTAAAAGAACAACTCACAAAAATAAGCAAATTAACGAAATTAATATTCTCTAAAAATCACATAAATCAAGTATGACTAAATTCATATGAAAAATAAAAGAACATAATTTTTCAGAAGATAAAGAACTTAATTCATAAATAAAATCTAACCTTTAAAGCACATAGTTTGGAATCAAAATTGAGACAGTGAAACTACACAATTGAGTTCATCCCTAGCCTTGCTAGGAATTTAGCCTAGTCTCCAATGCATTCTCACACAAATTCTCGAGAAAATATGAGAAATAAATTGTCTATTAATTATTAAACTAAAGGTGCAAAAACTCTAGCCAACACCTCTATTTATAGTGTTTGGGAGTGGCTAGTGAAAGGGAAACTAATAGAAAATGGGAATACAAAAATAAGGTAATTAACTAATTAATTTTCGGAGATTTTTTGTAATTAAATGGGCAAATTCGGAGCTTGAGCTTGATTTCCACGCTGAGAGAATTTGACTTCGGGCTTGCCACGTGGCGCATGACGATTGGCGACTTTGGGAGGAATGGACACATGGCGCATGCGAATTGGGCGAAGACTTGCAGCTTTGACCGACCAAGGGAACAGCCGGGCCCACCTGGCGCACTTAGCTTGCGCCTCATTGGCTGAGGAACTGCGCGCGGGCCCAGCTGCTGAGTGCTGGTGATGGGCTGGGAAGCGCGCCACTCTCGCGCTTTGGTGGTGGAGAAGACGCGCCCTTGTGGCGCTGCTGTTGGAGGAAATCGCGCCTCTGCGCGCGTGGAGAAGGGAAGCAGGGCTGGAGGCTGGGCTGGTCCGCGTGGCGCACTAATCTGCCCACTGATTGAGCCATGTGGACGTGTGGGTCCCGCCTTTGGTCGGCTGGTGGCATTCCTTTGGTTGGTTTGGGCTTTCTTGTGTTCTTTTTGGTATTTTTGCCCCAAATCTCTTCTATTTTATACCTAACAAACCAAATTAAACCAAAATTAATTATTTGTAGAATTAAAACATAATAAAATAAATACTTTCCAACAAAAATAATAATCATTAAAAATCATGGAAATATTCATTTTTATTTAAATAATTCTAGTAAATTTATACAATTAAGCACATTAAAAGTATACTTTCGTGCACTTATCACCATACCATCTTTTTTTTAAGTATAAGCTTCACATAGTTATCATGCATGTAGTCATTTAGTCCTAGCTATTTTTCATACTTATACATGACTACAACTAATTTGTTCATTCAAATCAACAATTTAGCTATATGAGAATATTAAACATACTAATAAGCTAACATTAAATAAAGATAATATTTTTCTTTAGAGATTCATAAAAAGACAACTAAAAGAAAGTCGTGCAAAATTGCTAAACTTTATACCTCTCTAAAGTACTTCCCAAATTGTTTATTTTATTTCTAATCTTGCTCTTCCTTTATCTCTCAATCTCCATCTTAACATGAAGATAAACACCTCAAACAAGAGAGTAAAAGTTAGTCATGGAACTACATTAAAAAAAATATAAAGATAAAAATCATGAATGTCAAGAGCATAACTTACCAAAAATTAAGCTCTTTTCTTGTCTTGATTTTATTTCAAGAATACACTTAGATTAAAAAGTCTCATAGAAGAGTTTATGAGATTTTCGTTTGAGGAAAGGAAGAGAGAAATGAGAAGAAATGTATTGTATTTTGTAGTAGAGATTAGAGAGTAAGAGAGAAATATTATCTCAGATGATGAATATCTACTTCTACAAGTCTAGAGTACTAGAGCTCAAATGCTAGTACTTTCTCTCTTTTGGATAAATAAAAAGAGAGTTGGTGAAGTGAGTTGGGGTGAATGAGTGAACTAAGAGGAAGAAATGGTGCTCTTATGCTCTTATGATGACTACACATCTACATTAGTCTGCATGTGACTTGTTTCTTTTTTTTTTTTTTTTTTTTATAAAAACAAAAATCAAAACTCAAACAATGGTTAGTCCGGACATACACACAAAGAGAGGAATACTTTGTCTTTCATGTATGTAGTATAGCTTTAAGACATAGTGAATAGTAGGTTTGAGTTTGACCATTCCTTTATCACAAGTCTAAAACATTATTTGGTGCTACAACCGATTAAAGTGGAGTGTAGGAGAGGATAATATGCCATCATTGTAATTTGTCTCTAGTAAAATCATTATAATATTCTTGCACAAAAATGTAGTCTTCCCTCCACCCACACACGTAACACACACACTTATATATATATATATATATATCAAATCATTACTTATGAATATTTGTTGCCGAATTATCCATTTTTTTTAATATTATATATATATTTTTAGCAACAATATTATAAAATATAGACTTGGGGCATATGTCCCATTGAATAGGTTTGACTTGGAATTTAAGTTGTACATGAAAATCATAGTGTTATTTCATTACATAGAATTAGGTGAAAATATGTACATAATCATAATTATTTCTATGTACATAAATGCTGTCTTGTGCCACCTAAATCAAGTTTCATGAGATTTAATCTCACGTTACTATTAATCTAAATATAAATAATCCTTATGTACATATATTAATTATCATATGTACATTATCTAATTAAACTTTCAAGTACACAATTTGTTAATTATGTACCTTAACTTTACATGAAATTTTGGTTTCCATGGTAATACAATATTATTGAATATTATCAATAATTGTAGTATTATACCCTATATACGGCTTTGCTATTTAATCTTTACTTAATGAATTGGGTAAAATAATCTAATTATTAAGTCTATAGAATTAAACTAGATAAAAATTGGGTCATTACAATCTCTCATGCTTATAAAATTTTCGACCCGAAAATTAGAATAATCGCGGGTACCAAATTCTAGTAACATCTTTGCATTCACAAGTGACTTTCTTGTTCTTGTGACTTTTTCACAAAAGCTTAACAATATATGTGACTTACTTCTTAGAATTTTTCTTTTTCTTCCTTTACGAGGACTTAATAAGAAAAACTTCTTTTCTTTGGAGAAAACCCTCTAGTACTTTATCATCAATTAATCATTCAACAAATGTGATGGGTTACATTAAAACCCCTTTGTGTTGAAATATGAGTAACTTCATGATCATAATGCTCATTTTTTTGTCATGTATAGACAACATTGTTATCTATAAGCAAGCTTATCCAACCTTAACTTTTGCTTGGAAATGCATTATCCTCTTTATTAGGAAAATAGATATCCATTAAATGCAAACTTACATGAACATCCATATGCTACTAGGTTGTCGTCTCTGAGCAAATTATTATTATTATTTTTAATTAGAGAACCTTTTTAGCTTATTTTATAGAGTCAAAGAATCTCTCTCGTATCATATTAACAGATGAGTGATTGAAACATTGTCACTATAGTTTTTCATAAGGTGCTATGAAAATAGATACTTGGTAGCTATTATCGTTAGATAATTCTATCCACAATAACTTCTTATTCTAAACTCCTTGAATACAAAACAAATGCTCGAAGCATATCTTTTAAGATTGAGATAGTATGTTTTCACTAATCCCGACCCATTTAAGAGTGTAAAGTAGTACAAAATATAACTTTATAGCCAACACTTGGTGACTATTTCTCTAAAATATGAACTGAGTTGATCATTACAATTAGAAGTGACCAAGATCAGTACTTCGTGCAGTCAGACAATAAGTGCTATGTATAGTTCAATATAACTTTCTACTGATTAATTGACTTTAAGGAATAAAAAGTGCAATGACTTAATTTGTCAATTAGAGATTACCCATGTTATATCAGAGCCTTAACTAATCTTTAGCAATCATGTCACAAAATCTATAATGATTTGGACTCATTTCCACTATGGAATCTCAATGGGGTACAACTTAGTAGCTGAGTGCTTGTGTTCTGCCTTGATTCTCAGAAACTAGAACTACTATTCCAAGTTTCTATATAACTTTGTCGCTTTTAGGATGATGGGTCTAACGGACTTTAGAAATTATTTATTCTAAAAGCCAAGTTACATAGAATGTTATTTTATTCTTAAGCTTCTTCTTTTATCCTTATCAGAAACGGATAAACCTCAAGAGCTCCTTTCATCAGATTAAAGATTGTTAGTTGCAATAGCTAGTAGATGATCGTTCAAATATCAATTAGATATCCAACTCTTCATCTTCTCTTGCTTCTATAGTGACAGAGCGTAAATCTACATGAGAATAATATTCTACGCTTTACTTAGTTTATCTCACCTTAATTATGGGCTCTAAATGGATTGTGAGGAATTTCACTTTTGTAATCTTAACCAGTCAATTCACTTATTTATCTCATAATGAGCTGTTTTTTTTTTAAGTGAAGATATACTTCGAACTCTTAGAATGATAGGAGTTTTGACATGACAATCTATGATAGTGATGCCAATTCTTGAGTGTCAAGACTGATTCTAGCTCCAAATTATGAGTTAGATAGATATCCTCGTGCTCTTTCGATCGACTTTCTTTGAGTAACCTTCTCGTCTTGTCTTAGAACTACTACTCACCCAACTTCAAATTATCATATTGATACCGAAATTGTATTCCTTTGTGGGGTTAGTGAAAACTTGATGCACAGTAGGCAAACCCTCCCTCTTTTTTTTTTTTTTTTATCGATTGGAAGTCTGAGTAATCTTCTAGTGTTTCATTTGAAGTACTATTAGCCCCAAATTTGATATATATACTATTCTTTTCTTCTCCTTTTTTTTTCGCAGTGAATACTTCATGCACTATAGACCTTTTCTTAATTCCTTAAAACACTTTTCACACATCTTGATCCACTCAAATTTCTATTATTTTGATTTAGAGTGGTAAAATATGTAACATGCTTTGTGAATTATTCATAAACATTCTTCGCACATTCTTCTAATTCTAACAAGACGTATTAATGCTATATCAGCAAGCAATACATGTTAAAATTAGTAAATTCCATATGACCACTTGTAATACCTTGAGAGTGGTATATAGTTGATGTTACTTAAACATTTCCAGTGCAATACTCAAGAGCCTTATATTCCTTAAGTCTTCGAGTAACTTAAAAAATCATCATCAATGTCCATATCAAAATTCTCCAAGTACTCAATAGAAACTAAAAATTGGGTCATTAGGGTACGAGAGTGTTGGATAATTCAAACAACATCACTACTAGTAGTGTATATTAGAAAAATCATCTTTGACATTTGACTCAATAACCATTATATTGGGATTACACTAGTCAAAGACTTACATAACGATCGAGGCTCATTTAGATTGATCAAATAGGTCTCTAAACATCAACATCAGGAAAATTATTCTTTAACAATGACCCCTTTTTTTTTTTTTTAGCTTATGCAAAGGTGGACTACATCTTAATTGTACTTTCTTTTTCTTTGGAAATACTATCGATGAGTCGATGATTTCTATGGTCGAATAATCCTTGTAGGTAAGTCTACAGTTCTTAGGCTTTAGGACCTTCTGTGGTGTCTTTAATATCAAAGATACTTATGGCTCTATTTCAGCGGAATCTCTCATTCTCGAGATTCTCTGAATATTCCTTTAGAAAAACCTCCATGGGATTATGTATGACTCAGACACCTTTTTGCTTCAGTTTTTCTTTTTCTGAATTTCATTCATCATACTTACTCATTGAATAGGGTAACATGTGTTTATCATCTTTATTAACTCCTTCATAGGCACTATCCCTTTGCCGTATAATTAATTTCTCTATGAGGGTAAATTCTACGTCCTTAGATAGTTGAAAATATGGTCACCTGATAATGCTCGATAATTTAGCAATATCTATTTAAATTTATTTCTTGAATGATATGGTAGTCATTTGTGTCTAAGAGAATCATTCCTTAACGGAATATATATATATATATATATATATTTTTTTTTTGGAAAATAAGCCAATTAATACAGGTTTTTTGTTTTTTTACTTGCTTACCTATAGAATGGGGACAATTTATTATAATACATGGCACCAGAATCTATTAAAATATGTGTATTTGGTTTAACTATTGGAGGCTAACGTTCGAATAAGTTGGAATTTCTAATCTTGACATCACCTATAGCACAGGCTTAGGTATGAGAGAAGAACTTGGCGCTTCTACCATTTCTTGTTTAATCTCTCGTCCTTTTAATTCTAGTTTGGGCATTATATGGCTGAGGTCTTTGTTTCCTCTGAAGATGTTAGTTCTAATGTGTCATTACTTGAAAATGCTACCTATGACTCAATAACTTTGCTTGCTATATATACGACAAGGGTGGGTACTTATCTTATATTTTCTTGCGTACTTCTTCCTATATCTAGAGTGTTGATGATTCATGATTTAATTGATCATCATGGAACTACCTCCCTTATCGCTCTTGTGGGTTCCATAATTTTACTTGTGTAGATTTTAGCAAACATTCGCTACCTGTTGTAGTTGCGATAAATTCTTATTATTATATTGCCATATTCGGACAACTTCGCCGTTAGTTGACATTAAACATACGAGTAGAGACGTATCAGGTTGTCGTACTCCTTGTTAATACTTTGACGGTTGTCTAAGTCCTCTTCGTACACTTAGAACATAGTTGACGATCTTCCATAACTTCTTTAATTCTAAGATTTTGTAGGTACTTGATTGATTGCTTTAGTAGCATCATAATAGTAGAGAGTGGAAGGGTATTACTGAGATTAGAGATGCTAACAGTCGAAGTAGAAGACTTCTCAACCACTAGGGTCTATCTTCAGTCGAGTAAGCTATACTTTCCATCTTATCTGCATTAGTGCACTGTCACCCGAGACTTCTTTATATTTTCTTCTACATTAAAGGGACATTCTTATTTTCTTGTTCAATGAACCCATATATAAGATAATAGCTAAATAAAAGCTATTTATCCACTTGATTCTAAGAGATTGGAAGGACGCTTAGATTGCGGTGCTTCAATCACGTACAATTTCTATACTAGAATAGTTGTTGGTTGTATTCTAGCTTGCTATGACTTTCTTTCTTCTTGCAACTTAGGTTCTTGAGTTTCCTCCTTTTTTTTATATAAAATAAATAAATAAAATTTTCTTGTTCACACTAACTTTGAGAATTAAGTGTAACTTGTACACAACTCTGTGTAACTATTGCTTATGTCTTAATCTATCATCTTTAGACATATAGTCATGTCATTCTTTAATAAAATGATAAGTATTATTATAAAATACATATCATTATAAAAGGTTGCATAACATTACTACTTTTGGCACACTATCTACAGGTACCTTTTTAAAAATTTTAAAATTGAACACATGTTTACTTCAAGCATCCATAAACGTTTTAGGTAATCATTCACATAACTCATTGTCTCAGCATGAGTATTGTGATTAAGATACTTAAAATCTGATTACCATATATACATCGTTATCTTATAGGAGCTTTAAAGAAACATAATATCTCGAAAGAAAAATATATATTTTATGTTCCTTATAACTTAAGACGATCCTAATCCTATTTCTTGATCTATAAAACGATGGATAATGAGTTGATCTTCTTCGCAGCCGCCAAATGTGCTGATATGAATGATGTTCTATAAACACATTTATTGTTGTCATCTCGAGATGCTCGTTGATCCTAAAGATTGATGAGTGGGTGATTGAACTATCTCCCGTAGGTTGTTGTTGCAGCCTATCCTTCTTGTTTATCGTAATAGGCTTCTTCTTGCGATATTTAGTCAAGTTGATCCTTCCTGATTTGGAGGTTTGTAAGTGTGACCATTAAGCGCGACTTGTTGTAAAGGGTTTAATAATTAGGCTTTATTGACGGCCTTCTTCCCTTAATTGTCAATGTGACGATCTTTGTTGATCAATTGAGGCAGATTACCCAGATGCTTTACTCTTCATCAGCAATGCATCACGTTTATGGTTACAGTTTAAGAGTTTATAATCTAACTATCGCGCTAAAATAAAAGTAACTTGCTTGGATTGAGACGTAGCAGCCTTGTGATGATGCGCGGCAGGATGGCAGGATAACCGCTCTGATACCAATTGTAGCGACCCGACTTTTCGGACCGTTACTTTTTATGAACTTTTATCTTTAAAACCTAGTTCTCAAAATTTCAGATAAATTTTTTTTTGAAAACTTGCTTCTTAAAACAATATGCAAATGTGTTTGCTAATAGTAATACTTAATTTAAAGCTACATCTTTTTTTTTCTACTTTTGCAAGACTTTATCTTGGTATTAATTATTTAGAATATTAAGCAATAGTAAAGCTTTTGAAAAATACTTATAAGAAAGTAGCTTGTATATGAAAGTTCTAAAACGACGACAAATCCTATACGTAGTATTTATTTGGTACATACCAATATATTAATCATTTAAATTGAAAGCAAATATCAAGCTTCAAAAGAACTTTAAAGACTATTAGCAAAATAAACAAAACTTCTTTAAAGATCATTGAAAATATTCAAAGATCATAGAAAATTATCTTTCAAACATTAGCGGAAGACTTTTGTGCGGTATGCCCAAACTTCCCTCACCTGCGCACTCATCACTGCTGCCCATCTAATCCATCATTAAATCATGGTGCAGGTTTCGTACCTACAGCACGAACAACTTGAATGAGCTTGACGCTCAGTGAGTACAAACATAATTCTCACAAAATATATGTCATGAATGAATGCCCAATGAGTCTTTTAGACACTATTTTCCTTTTGGTCATATTCTTTATTTTAAATCATCCGTACTTGAATAAATTTACACACATATATGTCTAAAATATGATTTAGACATATAAATAATTATAATAAGATATTTTTATTTTATGCCATACCATCTTTTTTTTAAGTATAAGCTTCACATAGTTATCATGCATGTAGTCATTTAGTCCTAGCTATTTTTCATACTTATACATGACTACAACTAATTTGTTCATTCAAATCAACAATTTAGCTATATAAGAATATTAAACATACTAATAAGCTAACATTAAATAAAGATAATATTTTTCTTTAGAGATTCATAAAAAGACAACTAAAAGAAAGTCGTGCAAAAATGCTAAACTTTATACCTCTCTAAAGCACTTCCCAAATTGTTTATTTTATTTCTAATCTTGCTCTTCCTTTATCTCTCAATCTCCATCTTAACATGAAGATAAACACCTCAAACAAGATAGTAAAAGTTAGTCATGGAACTACATTAAAAAAAAATATAAAGATAAAAATCATGAATGTCAAGAGCATAACTTACCAAAAATTAAGCTCTTTTCTTGTCTTGATTTTATTTCAAGAATACACTTAGATTAAAAAGTCTCATAGAAGAGTTTATGAGATTTTTGTTTGAGGAAAGGAAGAGAGAAATGAGAAGAAAGGTATTGTATTTTGTAGTAGAGATTAGAGAGTAAGAGAGAAATATTATCTCAGATGATGAATATCTACTTCTACAAGTCTAGAGTACTAGAGCTCAAATGCTAGTACTTTCTCTCTTTTGGATAAATAAAAAGAGAGTTGGTGAAGTGAGTTGGGGTGAATGAGTGAACTAAGAGGAAGAAATGGTGCTCTTGTGCTCTTATGATGACTACACATCTACATTAGTCTGCATGTGACTTGTTTCTTTTTTTTTTTTTTTATAAAAACAAAAATCAAAACTCAAGCAATGGTTAGTCCGGACATACACACAAAGAGAGGAATACTTTGTCTTTCATGTATGTAGTATAGCTTTAAGACATAGTGAATAGTAGGTTTGAGTTTGACCATTCCTTTATCACAAGTCTAAAACATTATTTGGTGCTACAACCGATTAAAGTGGAGTGTAGGAGAGGATAATATGCCATCATTGTAATTTGTCTCTAGTAAAAGAACTCTTCAATTCATTATAATATTCTTGCACAAAAATGTAGTCTTCCCTCCACCCACACACGTAACACACACACTTATATATATATATATATATATATATATATATATATCAAATCATTACTTATGAATATTTGTTGCCGAATTGTCTTTTTTTTTTAATATTATATATATTTTTTAGCAACAATATTATAAAATATAGATATGGGGCATATGTCCCATTGAATAGGTTTAACTTGGAATTTAAGTTGTACATGAAAATCATAGTGTTATTTCATTACATAGAATTAGGTGAAAATATGTACATAATCATAATTATTTCTATGTACATAAATGCTGTCTTGTGCCACCTAAATCAAGTTTCATGAGATTTAATCTCACGTTACTATTAATCTAAATATAAATAATCCTTATGTACATATATTAATTATCATATGTACATTATCTAATTAAACTTTCAAGTACACAATTTGTTAATTATGTACCTTAACTTTACATGAAATTTTGGTTTCCATGGTAATACAATATTATTGAATATTATCAATAATTATAGTATTATACCCTATATACGGCTTTGCTATTTAATCTTTACTTAATGAATTGGGTAAAATAATCTAATTATTAAGTCTATAGAATTAAACTAGATAGAAATTGGGTCATTACAAAAGTGAAGGCCCAAAATGGCCTTTTCAATTTAAAACAGTTTGGCCCATCAAGCTTTGGGCTTTAAAACTAAGACAAGGCCCAAAATGGCCTTGACATTATAAATGTCTCTAAGACGGGACACTTGGTCCGTATTAGAGTTTTCGCAAAATACTTTTGAACACTGAGCTTATTTGATAAATGTTCATTAAATTCCTTTTCAATTTAGGATAGATTTTACAAAATTCTTGGGCTTGTTTTAGTGGTTTTCACGTACTATAACCGTTTCTTAAGAAAAATGCTCGGTTTCAAGGAAATCGAGTCTCGTTATGTTTGTTCTTAGTTCAATTAGAACAAATATAGTTCTCATCTCACTATGTATGGGCTGGACCAAGTCCATTTAAGTCTCGACACCCGTTTTACACTAGTTTGAGACTTCCTCGAACCTTCAGTTTTGACTACGTTATGAAAACGTCGTTTTGAGCCCTTAAACTTAACTCGTTCTTTTATCATTTTTCAAAACTGATTAAGGGCAGCAAGCTTTACTTTTGAAAGCACATATGTTTGGTTCCCAAACCTATTTTGATAATAGAAAATAGAGTACACAATTTCCAATTTATAAAATCATGGCGGTTTGGAACTAGATTTGTGACACCACGCGAAACCGTCGTTTTTCGGTAAAACGTTATTTTTCACTTTTCCAAATCTCATTATTTACACTAAAACTGATTGCTTCTAGGTTCTAAGGAGGTTTTTCATTCTTTTTTAAAACCTTTCATCGAAGCTTTCAATCTCACGTGAAAACGATTCTCGAGCTAGACGCTTTCGAACCGTTTTCACGGTTTTGACCGAGACACTTATCTGTAAGTGTCTTTTCGGTTTCATTTGGATTTTAACACAAAACTTAATAAAAAACAGTAAGTTGAACATTCAACGAACAAATAAACAAACCATGATAATTTTACAAACTTAGGCTCGAATTTTTCAAGAGAAATTTACCAAATTTTATCTTGAAAATGGTTTCACTTCGGTCCGTTGGAAACCGTCGTGTGCATGGTGGATTTAAAAAAAAAACATTTTCACATTTGAAACACAAATGAGCAGCCATGCAAAGACATCAAAAGACAAACAAAACAAGGAATCCGAACCCTAAGCATGCAAACTAACCAAACAACAAACACACAACCGAACACGAGTTGAAATATTCGGAAGCTAGCCGATCTAGCTTCCTTAAACTCGTGTTCGGCAAACTTGAACCTTAAAGAGGCCATGCGCAACGATTACAACTCAAAGTCCTAGATACAAACATGGTTATTCTAAAGGAAAACCTATGGCTATCAAAGAAACCTCACGCCACTCAAGGTTAGAGATATACCTAGCTTTTGGTTCGGGGTTTTCCTTGTTGCGCTACCTCCTTGGCCGGCTCATTCTTGATGGTTTGGCTCCAAAACCACCACGTGTGGTTTTCTCACTCTTAGAGCAGAATGTAAGGGAGGTTTTGGTTAGGTATTTTGATGCATAAAAGTGTACAAAGACTAGAGCAAGGTCACGATTTTTACCTTAGAACGAACTAGGGTTTGTCGAAGCTTTCCTTGCTTCTTCTTCACCTTGCTCGGCTCTTCTTTCTCCCTCTCAACCTTGTCTTTCTTTTCTTTGATTTCTTTCTCTCAAAGCTTTCTATTTCTTTTCTCTTTTTTTCTCCCTTTCCCACGGTTTTCTCTCTCAAAATTTTGCCAAGGAAAAGCAAAAATGGGAGCTTAAGTGTCTAAAATCCTTTTATACTTAGGTGAGTTTTTTAGAGAGAGTTTCACTTGTGTCTTTCTCTCTCTCTCTCTCTTGGCCGAATTTTACACTCTCTCTCCTCTCCAAATATTTTAATTCCTCAATAAATCCAATTGATAAGTTTCAAGTCTCATCCTAGCCCTCAATCTCTTCCATCAACCCATCCTACGGTTGAGATTTAACAAGAGGAAAAACTTTTCACTTTTCAAGGCCCTCATCATTAAGTTGCATTCTCCAAGCAACTTAATGACTAGTCCTACTCTCTCTCTTCACCTCAATGGCCGGATATCATTCATGCATATTCTCTAAGATTTTAATTCCAATAATGCTAATTAATTGATAATTCCAATTAATCTTGGCCATTGATTCAAACTTGGTGGTTAAGGGGTTTAAATCCTAAGGCTAGGATTCAACAAGAGTAAAAACACTAAGGCTTTTCATTTTCCCTTCTCTTTCTTCAAAAATGGCGCCCATGATGACCATTTTTCTGATTGGTTGAGTTAAATGTGTCACCAATGAAAAAATCCTTGGATTTATTTCATTGGTCCATCACTTATCCCACTTAAACTACTTAAAAACTCAACCAATTCATCTCACTTGGGCCCACGGTTTTGGGATTAGAAATGGGCCTAGAATCATTTCTTTACACACAAAGCCCACTAAGGGTCCATTAGGGACGGTTTTGGGCTGGCCCGAGGGGTCGGGAAACTTTCTCGAGGCCCGTTTCCCTCGAAGAGGCCTAAACGCCCCCATTCCGAACCATCGGTCAGAGTTTTGACCTAATGCCAATTTCGTCTAACCCGAGACTTAACGAGACTTTCTTATATCACTAGAAACTTCTAAAATACTGTTTAGAAGTCAAATATCAAATTATACGTGGTCGTTGTGAGCTCGTTCCCTTTCTTTGACCGTGTTTGCACGGTTTATCTCGACTTTTCGAGTTTAAGCCGTTTCGGCTTCGTTTTAACTCGGAATGGTTTCAAATTTGAAACTAAGGTTAATTATATGATTATAAATCATAATATAACCTCAAAAACATATTACAACCCAAAAAGAGTCGTTTTTCTAAATTGGGCTAATTTTACAATTTTTTAAAAGTTTAGGGACTCGCGGTGTAATTTTGCACTTTAAGGAGTCGATTTCAACTTCAATGGCCTCTAAGACATTAAGCACATATATTCCAATTATAAATTGGATCAAGCAATGTTTGGAGTGAGTTCTAACCACAAGACGAGATATGATTAATTTAACGAAGGGTCGTTAATTACAAAAACGACTAACTCGTTTGTCGGAAAAGTACCGTGAGGGATAACCCGGAGGGGGGGGGGGGGGGGTAGGGGTTACACTTTTACTGCGTGATGATCTAATTGACATCTCATCGATTTAAGATAGCGTATAGAATAAATATTTATGGTTTTAATTGAAGAGTTTTTTCATATCAAAATATATATTTTTTAATTTTAGATCTTTGATGTCATATTTTATGGTTGCTTGTTTGCGATGTAAAACTTGCAATCGAGTAATAGGAATCATAATTGTAAGCAGTTAAATGAAATAATCAAATGATTCTCGACACCTTGTTGGATTTCTTATTGATTGTTTGCTTAAATCTTAATTTTGTCTTCTTTAATTCTAAATTCTTATTCTTTTTAATATTTTTATTTTTATTTTTACCTCTTAAAGTTTGATTCGAGTTTTTGGTTGTTTATTATCACCTCCTCGTGGAGACGACTCCACTTTCATTGTGCTACTAACAACCACTTTAGCTATTACACAATTTGAACGTGATCAAATTTTGGCGCCGTTGCCGGGGAAGTGCGACGGCCAATTACTTGTCGTGAACGATAAGAGGTTAGTTTTCTTAATTATTTTAGTTCTGTAATTTCTTGTTTTAATTTTGCAAAAAATAAAAATAAAATTACGGTAGTTATTAATCGTACAGTAGCTATTCGTTTACTTACACACAAACACATATATATATATAGTATTATTTAAAAAAGTACGTCTCTTTTTGTTATATTTTACCGTAACTATACATCTATATATATAGTATGTAATATATGGTCGCAAGCTGAATCACTAAATTTATGAAGTTGCTTGTATGCTCAGTCATACTGCGGCCATCCTTGTGCTTCAAATTCACAAGCCTCCTAATTAGAAAGGCTTTATTCCTTGATGTACCTTTCTGAAACATAGCTTCTAATTTCTTCCAAAACTTTTGCGCATTATTTTCTTCTGCGATGTGGTGGAAAATATTGTTATCAACCCATTGCCTGATCGTAGCAGAAGCCTTCCGATGCAATATTTTTCAATCTTCATCACTCATAGTTGTTGGCTTTGTCATGCCTTCAATAGCCGTAAACAAATCTCTGCAAATAAGTAAATCATGCATTTTGCGCTTCCAAACTGAAATTTTCGTTGAGGTTAATTTTATCATCCCCACCGAATGTTGTTCCTCTATTTTAACACACAAGATAATTAATCCAAACAATCAAAGGCTCTGCTACCACTTTGTTGGGAAATACTACAAAAAATTAACAAATGCGGAAGACTTTCTTTTCCCTCTTCATGTACCAAAATAAGATTAATAAATAACCAACAAAGCCAATCATTCTTTCTTTCTTTCTTTCTTTCTTTCTTTCTTTCTTTCTTTCTCTCTCACTCCCATCGTTGCCTCTACTTAGGTGACATACAAATGTGACAACGAAAATAAATAACATAAATTGCATAATGACCAACATTCACTCATTCTTTTCATAAATAGAACATCATATTACGCTTCTTCTTTCCCATTCTTTTATTTCCTTAAAAACATCCCATAATAAACTAATACATGTAAAACACTCAATTCACAAACAAAAAACGTAGTCATATAATTCATGACATGGCATAACTACTAATTTTCTTTTAAACTAATTTGCACGATAGTGAGGTTGAACTCACCTTGTTTCTTTTTCCTTTGAAGTCTAGAAAATAGCTTAAGTCTAATCTCGTCCTTGGCGTCGTCCGAAACCTAAAATTTATAACTTGCATAAGAATCTAAACCAATCTAACTCGTCAAATCCTATTAAGGCCTGAATTCCTCTAAACTGAATAATTCTAAAAATGTACAGTTTTACACTGCACTTTATCAAAATTAAAATTTCGACCCACGAATTAAAATTTACGACAAAAATACCCATCAGTAAAATCATACTAAAATTTCTAGTTCATTAATAAATATGAAAATAAGTGTCTTTTACTTTTAGACAGTATCAAAAATCATTTTTTATCTTTCTCAAAAACAATAATAAAAATCAGGAGTAGAATCGTAATTTCTATTTATTTCTTGAATAAAGCTGTTTCTGGAAAAATACTTCAAAGAGACTTATAATATATTTCAAAACTCTAAGAGTTTTCTCTTTTGAGTATTTACAGAAAAGATTTGTATCTTAAGGTTTCTAAACAAAGTATAATTCAGACCTATGCTTAGACCGTCCATTTGACTATCTAAATGATTGAATTTGCAAAAACTCTAAACTATGAAGTTACTAAAAATTGAATTTTCTACAATTTCTCTTTATGTTCAAAGCTTAATTCGGCTTCTAAAGTATTCAAAATCCACCGAAACCTAGATCTGTCTAGAACAGTCCAAAAACTGTTCCGGCGACTCTCGGTTCCGAATATTTCAAAAATTATTTACCTATCCAATGATTCTGAAATTTTATGCACGCAATTTAGACTCATATTTCATCATATATGAAAAAAATTTTAAATTCAAATGAGACTTTTTGTTTTATAAAATAATGTTAGGAATTCGACCTTATTTTTAAATCTCAAAAATCCTAATCGGGTGCCTAGAACGGACGTTCTAGTACCGATCCGAGTACACCGATCAATTAAATCAGAGCCTAATCATACTACATCATCATATAATCATATTTTAAAGTTTTAATTTAGAGATTACCTTCGTGGCTAAAAATCTCTTCGAAATTCTCCTTTTTGACATTCGTTGTCTACACGAAACGTCTCCGAATTAGTACTAATTTAAACACCAAAATTCTAAACCGTAAAAGACTTTGTCTTACCTTAATTTTAGATTCTCTTAATGAATATCTCTTGAAAAACCAACCTCTAACTTCTTTTTCTTCTCCTTTCGCTCTCGTTTTTCTCTTTTCTCTCTAGGGTTTCTCTTTTTGAGGGTGTAGAAAAATGAAGCAAAAAAAAAATACATTTATATAATGTAGTTCTACAAACCCTAATTGTGATACTCTACCCTAATTTTATTTAATTTAAAATACTTAATACTTTTAACTATATATATACCGTACATATAAATATATTACATATATACATACACGAACAAAACAAAATTAGACATATTTATATACAAAATTCAAACTTCTAAATATATGTATATACAGATATAAAATTATATATATATATTTAGTTTTGAAACTTTAACGGATTGAATATATATATATATATATATAACTACGTATATACTTTACGTAAAGAAAATCGTAGATTCTTTCTTTGCTGTTTTTTTTTTAATTTCCTTTCAAGAAATATAATGTAATTAATATCCATAAATCTCTCATAATATGTGTTTATTAGGAGAGTATTTATTTCTTAAATATCTCCACCTCCTTATTTTTTGATGATTATCCTAACTAATTCTATTTTTTTTAATAAAAAGATCTCTCTAAAAATAATAAAATCTTCTAATTATTATATAGATAATCTACTTGAATTTGAATAATAGAAATACTTTCTTCGTAATTTATTCCAAAGAAGCGTTTTAAGATATTAGGGTATCACATATTTGTTGTGTTTAAAAATACAATTACACAAACAAGTTATGAAAAACTATAAGTCACGAGTCACAACAAAATTCACAACTTAACATGTGCTATAACGGAGAAGTTAGAGCATCTCTAATGTATGTGCTATATTACATGCTAATGCTATAATTTAGAAATTTGTTAAAAATTTTATCTTTAATGTTATGCTAAATTCGATGCTAAATTTAACATCTGATATCTTGAGTACGAAATCGCCGAAACATAATGTTATGGATAACTTATGCTATATTTTAGCATGTTAGTAAAATTACAATAGTATCACACTCAGACACACTACTACTACGTAATTACTTAATTGCCACTAACAAACATAAAAATAATAAAAAATTAAGTATTTTCTCTCTATAATTTAAATCTATATATTTTTTTTATTTTTCTTCCATAAATTGTTTTGTTTAGAAATAACACGAAAAATAAAGGCCGCGCGTTGCTGCGGGTGTTATGTAATTGATAAGAAATTTGTCAGAGCTATTTAAAGCAAAACGAGATTAAGTATATTTTTTTTATTGATTGCATAAGAACAGTGTACGGAGTATTTAGTTTTATATGTATAATGACGAC
This sequence comes from Boehmeria nivea var. tenacissima, assembly GCA_018132145.1. Lineage (NCBI taxonomy): Eukaryota > Viridiplantae > Streptophyta > Magnoliopsida > Rosales > Urticaceae > Boehmeria > Boehmeria nivea. The sequence goes on from CM030886.1 coordinate 3,460,525, forward strand.
TGAAAGGGGGAGTACAAAAAAGGCAGCAAGTATGTTATATATACAGATTTTTGCATCAAGTATACACTAAAAAAAATGATGAAGTTTTTAATTTATAATATAGATGACATGATGTAGCCAAAAAGATGAAATTTGAACAGCTTGAGTTGCTAATCTTTTTTTTTTTTTCAATAATCTCCTCTCTGTAATTAAGAAGCAAAATGCAAGAAGTTAAAACACTAAAAATAAGAAAATTATAACATGGATAAAAGAAGAAAAAAAGTAGAGATGTACCTGTGCAGTTTTCTTTTTGAGGATGATTGCAATGCTTCTTTTTCTGAGCTGAAATATTTAAGTTGTTTTTGATAAAAAAAAATAATTTGGCATTGGAAAAGACTAATTAAAAATAAAAGTAGAATTCAATTATAAAGTAGGATTCATTTAATTTATGTTACCTTAGAGTCAATTTCTTTGGATCATGTGTTTTATGGTCAATATCAGTTGATGTTCGGAGTGGGAGTACCAATAGTTATTCGGGTTCATCGTAGAATATTTTACCAACAACGATATTATTTATGCCCTTGCGTTTGTTTTTGAAAAGTTGAAATATTCTTGTCTGACCCTTAATTTGTTCAATAGGCGGTAGAATGATTGTGTTGTCTGTGAATCCTTCTTCAAGTGTAATTGCAAAGCATGATTAATTTAGCAAATTCTTACAGATTCGCCAGTTGTAAGTGCGGTGAGTTCTCCTGTTTCATCTTATAACTTGCTTAGTAGTTTGAACCTGTTGTTAATATATTAGAAGAATTGTTAGTAAGAGAAATATTTTAAAGTTTGTTATTAAAGTGATTTATAAGTTATAATAACGGTTTAAACTGTTTATATTTACCATGGTATTGGGAGAGTTGGTAATAATGCAAGGTCATCACGCCACCATAAAGTCCTTGATGGTTGAACTGCCTTGTTACAGGTTGGGCAAGTGTTATAGAACCAACTTTTGCTTGGATCAATATCCATAACTATTGCTTTGATAATGCGTTTTTCTTCCTAGATGAAGAAAAATAGGATATCAATAATTTTGTACCTTAGATGAGGCTATTTAATATAAGATTTAGGCGCTTACCAGTTGTAAATTTCTAAGGTCGCATATTTTTATCTTGTTTTTTGTCTTCTACTCCTCTAATGATTCTGCAGGGGCTGCTGGCATTTTTGACTTAATTTTCAAATCTGCAATACATTTGATAGGATTCTAAAGAATATATAAAATATGGTAATCTTTTATAAGCTCAAAATTCGATAGAAGAAGTAGCTTGTTTTTAGAGTCTGCATTTCTGGTATGTTTAAATCTAAGAAAAATATTGTGACCGCAGTGCTAAAGATCGATGGTTTTCCTATTGTAAAAGAAGGAAAAAAAGATATAAAAGTGTTAATAAGAATGAATTTATTATTTATTGATAAAGAACAATATATAGAAGCATTTTACATTGGTATTGTTTTATAGACAATCCTGCGAAGATAGCAATAATAGTTTATGGATTTGTTTGTCTTATAAGCTGGTCAAAAGTTTATGCGGTCGCGCCCCATAAAGTGATTTGTAATTCTTCATTGTCGTAAATGAAAGTTGAGAATTATTAAGAGAGGGAATACACTGTCAGTTTCGTGAAAGATATTATTTCAGCTAATATATTTTAGTATAAGCAAAGTAAGGCGAGTTTAAAGTTAATTTGCCGAAAGTTTTTCATTCTGATTATTTTTTTGTGCAGTCTAATGTTAAGTTGTGATTGAAACATTAGACTAAGAGGTGTGATAATTCAAATATAAGATCGCTGATAATTCAAATATGAGGTGTGAGATTCAAATAAATGTAAGAGGTAAAAATATAGCAACTTTTTAGTAAATGATTTTAAGTAGTTATTACCTGTTAAGAAAACATTGATTTCGAATCTAGCTGGTATGTTTTCGTAGTCGATGAAACTTCGTCGATAACAACAGTAAATGTTGTGGCTTCTGTCAAACGTACTAATCCAAATAGAATCTTATTACCTGTGGTATGTTTTCATGTATTGATCGATATAGAATTTCTTGATCTCGTATACCTGGCCAACTTGAATCATGGGTGATAATATATTGGCATCTCGTAGTTTGATGATTGCATGAATAGGTTCATGCTGCATCAGATAGAAAGCACTATAAGTACAATAGTCATATGTAAAATTTCAAAAGTAATGTAATTTGTCAATAAATATAGTTTATTTGTAGCAAAAAGTGTTTTAAACTTTTCTTGTTCATCTATTAATATATAATAATAGCTCGTGATCTCTCCTGTGGTGATATTGATATTGATACAATGCCTGTATACCCTCGCAATGATAAGGTCGAATTGTTAAAATGGACGAAGTTGTTCGATTGTGGACAGGGCCTCCTTGAATAGCTTCTTCAGGCAAATTCATACCAAATGAACCATTATGTCGAAGAATGCTGGGGGAAAAGTCAACTCCAACTTACAAAGAATCAAAGATACATTCTTTTGCGCTTTTCGCAACTCGTCGACTTTAAGTGTCCGGGAACAAATTAATTTGAAGAAACTCCACAACTGGGCGACGGTGTCGCTGAATTCCTTGGGAAGATATTTTCTGATTCCAGGGATAAGCAGACGCTGCATTATGACATGACAGTCATACGATTTTAAACCAGTAATCTTCCCGTCATGATCGTTCACGTTCTTTGTCAAATTGGAAGCAAAACTGTCAGGAAATTTCACCGACTTCATGTACTTGCCAAATTCCCTACGTTCTTCTAAAGTGAGCGCAAAACTAGGGTGGGGCTTCATCCAACAGTTGCCTTCTTTGTAAAGGTGAAGTTCCGATCTAATTCCCAAATCCATTAGATCAAGTCTCGCTTTGTCAGTGTCTTTGGACTTGCCATTGATATTCAACATTGTGCCAAGGAGACTGTCGCAAATATTTCTCTCAATATGCATCACGTCAAGATTATGCTTGAACACTTGATGAGGCCAGTACGACAATTCGAAGAAAATGCTCTTTTTAGACCAGTTCAACAAAGTGGCATCTGTTTTGCATTTCTTACCTCCAAACTCTTGATGCTTACTAGAGACAGCATCAGGGACACGAGATAACTGTGTGAGAATATCTGTTGTACTAAACTGACGAGGCAGCTTTGCTTTTTCATGTTGGCCGTTAAATCGCAAATTCGTTTTGAACGGGTGTGATGTAGGCAACCACCGACGATGACCAACATAAGCAGTCTTGCTTTGACATCTTACATTATGAGTGTCATCATTACAAGTTGGGCAAGCTTTGTAACCCTGTTCGCTCCACCCAGATTAACTACTTCGTGCTGGAAAGTCATTAATCGTCCATAGTAAGGCATCGTGCAACTTGAAGTTATTCCCTGAAACTGCATCTCTCACCACAACTCCATCGTTCCAAAGTTGCTTTAACTCCTCAATCAACGGACGTAAGAAGACATCCATGTCTTTCGTAGGTGTAGATGGTCCAGGTATAAGTAACGTCAACATCAAGTACGGGACCTTCAAACACTACCAAGGAGGTAAGTTGTAAGTGGTCAATACCACTGGCCACATACTATATGGAATTGCTATATTGCCAAATGGATTAAAACCATCGGCTGCCAACCCAAGTCGAACATTACGCGGGTCTGTTGCAAATTGTTGATAGCGACTGTCGAAATCTTTCCATGCCTGACCGTCTACAGGGTGACACATTACGTTTGGATCATTACTCCTTCTCCTTTGGTGCCACCTCATGGCACTAGCAGTATGTCTCGAACTGTATAATCGTCGTAAACGCGCCTTAATTGGAAAGTACCTTAAAACTTTGTGCGGAACTTTCTTATCCTTTCCTGTTCGTGGAACCCACCAACTAGTTTTACACACTGGACAAATTTCAGCCAGAGCATTCTCTTTCCAAAAGAGTGCACAGTCATACTTGCATACGTGAATTGACTCGTATCCGAGTCCAATAGCACGCAACTTTCGTCTAGCATCATAGTGTGAATCTGGAACTTTATTTCCTTTCGGGTGTGAAATCTTCAACAATTGGCACAACATATCGAACGACCGATTTGTCCACTTATGCATGACCTTCAAATGCATCAATTTCACAAGGAAGTTCAATGAAGACATCGTTTTGCAACCTGGCCACAACTCCGACTTCAGCTCCTCGAAATTCTCGTCGTACGACATTGCCTCTTCGTCTAACTCTTCAATCCATTCATCATACGACATTGCCTCTTCGTCTAACTCTTCAATCCATTCATCTGGACCTCCCATTTCAAAGTTCATTTCATTAGCCAAGTCCAAAAGAACGTCCGTCAATTCATCTCTAATAACATTAGCACTAGTAGTAGCACCAACAGTTGGAATCGCCTGTTGAGGGACCACGTCCTTCTCACCGTGATAAACCCAGACAGTGTAATTAGGGTTGAACCCGTTGTCAATAATATGAGCCTCAACTCTATTCAACTTCAACCATTCTTGATTGACACACTGTCTATACGGGCATCTTATTTCCCTTTCTGAGTTTACGTGACGAGCAGTGACTTCCAAAAATTTCACAGTGCCCCGCCAGTATTCATCACACAAGCGATTACTTAAATTTATCCAACTCTTATCCATCGACGAATAATTGACAGAATCTGATAAAGATGAATGATCAACTATGAACTCAAATTGTAATTGTCTTATATATTGATTAGTAAATGTTAGTTTTTGATATCATGCCTCTTATTTAGTTACAAATTATTAATTCAACAAAACTTATGCTACTTATAATAATAGTTTGCTACAAATTTTATTCCTTTTCTAAAAATACTTAATTAGTTATTAATTTATTCATACCTTAATTAGCTAAACAAATATTTATAATTACTATTTATTAATTATGATGTGTTATAATTACCTAATACTTATTATTTATTATTTACTACAATTATACATTACAATTTTTACTGTAATTTTAACACAAATCACTCTCTTTTAAACATTTAGTTTGTTTTCTACATAATTATGTCGTTTTTGATCAAACAGTGTCGTTTTTAATCAAACAGTGTCGTTTTTACCAAACAGTGTCGTTTTTGTCTTACCAATGTCGTTTCTCTCCAAACAGTGTCCTTTTTTTTTACCAAACAGTGTCGTTTGTGTCCAAACAATGTCGTTTTTCACCAAACAGTGTCGTTTTACTACAAACATTGTCGTTCCTTTTTCTCTATACTTGGTCATTTCCTAAAAAAAAGTGTCGTTTTCCATGTAAATGTGTCGTATTCATACCAAAGACTTCTAAAACATTGCATCTACTCATCGTCATGTGATCATTTTAATCAAACTTAGCTCGACTATCAAATGAATATTAAAGCGTACCAACATACACTCATTAATTACAAAAAAAAAAAAAAATACATTTTACCACATACAGGACACTAAAATACCACACTCACTAACCTAATATATTATTACAAATGACAAAAATTACATTCACTAAACAAACACCAACCACACTCACTAACCTTCACAAAAATCACATTGACTAAAAAAATACCAACCACACTCACTAACCTTCACAAAAACCACACTGAGTAAACAAACAACAACCACATGCACTCATTAACATTCACAAAAATCACATTCACTAAACAAACACCAACATAATCAAATTATTAACAAAAATCAAATTTCACTAAATAAACACCAACACAATCACTAACCTTCAAAAAATCACATTCACTAAAGGAACATCAACTACAATATCCACGAATAATTAAAATATTAATATATATATTCTATCAATATCATTTTTGGCATAAATGCAAGACCTTAAGCAGTGGGTATTTACCGGCAGAAGAGGGGGCGGCGGTAGGAGGCGGGCGACTCGCAATGGGCACCGGGCAGCTGGCGGCAAAAGATGGGAGGATATGGGCCGGGGCTGAGGGGTGGCAGCGGGAAGAAATGACCAAAAAAAAAACCCAATATAACATAAAAAAATTAAAAACTAAAACAGAAAAAAAAAAACAAAAAAAAAAAACCCGTAACTTACCGGCGGACAAAGTGGGTATGGCCGGCGAAGGCGAGTAACTAGCAGCAAGATACGGCCGGAGGGGGAGGCTGGGCTGGCAGTAGGAAGAAAATATAAAAACCAAATAACGAAAAAAAAAAACAAAAACGAAACACAACTTACCGTGAAGGGAGGGGCCGGATCACTAGGGAGGCGCACGGCCGGAAGGGGGGCGGGGCGGCAAGACCTCACCGCCGGCGGCGGGCTAGGGCAGAGTGGAGCTGGCGCCGGCAAATATAATAAATTTAAAAGAATAATATAAAAAAAACAGAAAAAGAAAAAACAAAACAAACAGAAAAAGCAAAAAACACAACTTACCGTGAAGGGGGGGGGCGGATCACTGGGGAGGCGCACGGCCGGAGGGGGGGCGGGGCGGCAAGATCTCACTGCCGGCGGTGGGCTAAGGCGGAGTGGAGCTGGCGCCGGCAAATATAATAAATTTAAAAGAATAATATAAAAAAACAGAAAAAGAAAAAAAAAACAAACAAACTTACCATTTTAGGCGGCACAGGGCGGCGGCCGACGGCGACAGGGCGCGGCGGCCCACGACGATCATAGGGCGGCGGCCAGAGGAACGAGCGAGCTAGAAGGGGTCAGACCGAAGCGCGAGCGGAGGGAGCTAGCGGAGACGAAGGATGAAATAAGAGTGGATTTAGGGATCTTTATAAAAGGGGCCCAATATCGGCGACCAAAATTTTTGGTCGCCGAAAACAAAATATGCTCGCTGATTCTTTACTATCGGCGACTACTTTTGGTTGCCGATTTTTTTTCATATGCGCACGAAATTTTCGGCCCCATTTTATCAGCGATCAAAGTTGGTCGCCGATAATGTTTCATTCGTGCGAGAAGTTTTTACGCGTTATTTTATCCGCGACCAAATTTGGTCGCCGGTATTTAAATTTCGGCGGTAAAATTTTGCAATTAATTATCGGCGACCAAATTTGGTCGCTGATAAATTTCATTTGAGCGGGAAATCCTTCAAAAAATTATCAGCGACCAAAATTTGGTCGCCGATAAAATTTTAGACGCGGGGAAATAATCGCGCCAAGACTTGGTCGCATAAACCATTTTCAGCGACCAACTTTGGTCGCTGATAACTAATTATCAGCGACCAAATTTAGTCGCTGAGATTTTTCTACATGAAATTAATCCAAATAATATCGGCGACTAAAATTTGGTCGCTGATATTATTATCAGCGACGAAAAAAATATGGTCGCTGATACTTTGGTTGCTGATAACCTTTTTTCTTGTAGTGTTTTAATGATTAAATTTGTTTTTTTATGAAGACAGATAGGCAATAGACTATATAATTTTATTGACTTTTTTTTTTCTTAGCTTTGCTTAATATTTCTTTGCATACAATAATTTTTATATGATTTGAGTATTTATTGATTGAGTCATGAATTAAAATACATAGACCGTTAGGAGATTTAACTCTCGATAAAGCGATATATAGCCGACTATGCGTGAAGATTTCGTTTTCTATATAAAAGCTGATTTTTACAAGTTATTGGGCTCGACTTTTATTAATCGTCATTAAATATAAGATTTTTACAGGGAATTGTCTTGTTCTTAAGGTAAAATATCATTTTGAATAACGAACTGTCATTTAGTAATATACTTTTTCATGTGTATTTTCAAAATTAATTATTTGGCCTTCCATTGTTTTATTTGTTAATTAGGTAATAAGTAATCTAGTTATATTGCAAAGACTTAATGATTCATTTAAATTTTGCAAAAGCATTATTGGTTTTTCAATTTTTTGTTTTACTTCATGCGGTGGCAACTCATTAAAGTTTAAAGTGTTTAAAAATTCTTGGCGATATAAGAGATTTAATTCATCGGTGTTTCCTGATGATGGAAGAATTGTATTATAGCTATAATATATTTTGAATCGGTCGGTACTAATGATAACATGTATTAGTTTATTTCATCAACTGTTTTTATTTTTAAGTGCTACATTTGCAAATTGTTTTAGGTAATCAACGTTAGCAAAATTGTTTATTAAATTATTATAAACTAGGTGTGTAATTTTTTTATGGGGCTGGCCTCATAGTGTAGTAAGAATATTTTTGGTATTTCTATCCAAGTTGCATCTTCATTGTCTGGATCTTTTATTTCTATAGATGTGCCATCACTAATATTTAGAAGCCAGTTTGAAAATTTTGGAATTTTAATTTTTTGGACTGGTGATATATTATGTTATTTTAGTCTCATATTTTCTTGTAATGTTAAAATTTCAAAATGAGGCCAAAGATAAGATTGTCTAATTATTGTATCAATTATATACTCTTTTTCTCCTGTAGTTATAACAGGTAAAATTTGTTGAAAGTCATCTCCTAAAACGATAGTCATACCACCAAAAAATTATTGGTAGTTGTTTTTTTAAATATTTTAAAGATTTGTCAAGAGCCTCAAAGCAAAATTTGTTGTTTATAGGTGCTTCACCCCAAAGTATGGGTGATGTTTTACCAATTAATTTTCCTAATTGTGTTTGTTTTTTTATATGAGATGTGAAAAATTTATCTACTGATAGTGGTATTAGAAATCTATTGTAGGCAGTTCTTCCTTCAGGTAACAATAATGATGTTATTCCGAAAGATGCTACAACAAGAACTATTTCTTTATTCGATCTTATTTTGCTTATAATAGCAATCCATAGACATGTTTTTTCTGCTCCTCCATGACCGTAAACAAAAAATAATTTATTGTCTAAAAGTTTTTCGTAAATAAATTTTTGCTCATTATTTAAGTTTTAACTAATATCGAATTTTTTACTTTTAATTTATTGCATTATTTAATTCATCTCTTAATAACTTGTTATTTAAATCATCAATAAATGATCCTTTTGGTATGGATAAATTATAATGTTTTATAGTTGTTGAATTTAAGCTTAATAATTTTTCTAACTCATACAATACAAAATTATATAATTCATTTTCAAGTATTTGAAATGATTGGTTATCGAATAATTTTTGAATTTTATATATTATATCATTAGTTATTAATTTCTAATCGTCATTAAAAAGTTTGAGTGGGTTATTTACGTCGCAAAATAAAATAATTATAACAAATAATTGTCTTAATTGTGCAGATGTTAATAAAATTATTGCTTCTAGTATTTAATCATTCCATTCTTTGTCATTGCCTAATAAACCTAGTGTATGACATACTGACAGCTATGTTAGATATATTATATCATTTACTGTTCTTATAGATTCGAAACTTGTTGCGCCTTTTTTGTGATTTAATAACAATCTTAAGTAATATAATTCTCCAAAATTTGGATGTACATAGTAGGTTTGGCCTAATATGTGTCCTGTTTGACTGGGGCTCCATATTTTGTCCTTAGTATTCCATACATATTGTTTTGGAAACTACGTATAAGTCAGTTCTCTCATTTTCTCAACAATTTTATTTGTTTCAATCCATTCTTTCAAAGTTGTTTTATTAGTTCTTGGTTGTCTTATGATATTGTAGAAATTTTGATTTGAAGAAAATGTTACATTTTGCATGTGTGGTAAATGTCTTGCTAATCTTTGAACTGACGGATTTTTATGGTATATTAGATATTCATATAATCTACATATAGCTTCATATGATGTTATATATCGACAGTTAAGATAGTTTTTAATTCCATATGTTACATTATGATTTACTTGCTTTGTAGTATGTGTACATATGTTGTCTTTAAGAACAGCTCTGATTCGATCCGGTCCTTTTGTTAGGTATTTAAATAAGTATTTAATCAACATAGATTGCGAACATATTTCAACATTTATGTGTGCACAGAATTTAAGGTATAATTCTCTATTATAAGGGACGACAAATCTATTATCGAGTTTTATATTATCTTTTTTGTACATATATATTTGTATCTCTGCGTTTATAATTAACGGTTCAGTTTTCGTCAATTATTGTTTCTTTTTTAATCTGTTTTGAAAAAAATTTTTGTACATGTCGAATTTTCTATATATGGTGCATTAGTTTTTGCAAATTCGCATTGATCACGCATAATAAATTTTGCTACTACATTACAGCCAAATAGATCTTCATTTGGGTTTCGCATTTCTGTAGAGATTATTTTGTTGATTTGTGATGGTTCACGTATTTTTTCATTTGGAGGTAACCAAAATAAAAGATGACAATGCGGTAATCCTTCTTTTTGAAATTCAACAATGCATAAATCTGCGACGATTGTTCCAAAAAGTGATCATAATTTGATAATTGATAACATTTTATCCAATTTCATTTTGAAGACCCTAGCAATTATATCGGGTCTATCCTTAGGTTTTTATCCGGATATTTTCGATAGAGCTCTTGTTATTTCAGACTATTTAAGGTTACATGTAAAAGTTATAAATAAATCAGGGTTGCCATAGTTTCTGCAAATTGTCATTACATCTTGATAATTTTGTATCATGTATCGTGAACTTCAAGTATGGCTCGGAAGAAGTATAATTCTTTTCCTAATGGAATTGGTATCAGTGTCCCCTCTTGTAATAGCATCTTAAATGCCTTGATAAAATTTTTATCTTAAATTTTTCTGATTCTTTTTAATATAGTCTAATCTATCTTCTTCTACAGAGGCATACGCGTCCACTAAATATTGTTGAAATAATATGTCGCTCCTTAAAATAATACTTGTTTGATTTCTACATTGTTATAATTGATAGCAGTAAAAAGCTCTCATCGAAATTCTTTTTCTCGTTGTTTTTTGAGTTGTATGATCAGCATTTATTGTTAGATTAGTTTTGTTGCCATCTTCTCCATAGGAAAATATAAACGGGTATTGCAACGACATATATGATGGAAGTAATTTAGTGATTCTTTGTGAATCATTAGTTTTTATTTCTATAATTATATCTTTCTTTTTTATATTCGCTTATATCCCCAATAATTAATCCGCCTATATCATTCGAAGTTAACAAATCAAATTGGCTACTATTATGATTTCTTCGTCCTATGAGTCGTAATCTTATGGAAGGTAAATTTATTTATGTAAATTTATCATGGTCTCTGACTGTGTTAAAAAGTTTGACCAGAACGTTTGTTTTATCTAACATTTTAATCAATTTTTCAAGTATTGATGTTGCTGTAGAGTTTGAAGATTCATCAATTGAAAGGGTTGATATTCTATTTTGGATCCCATTTTATGTGTTATATATATAAAATTGAGCGAAGCGAGGAGGATTAGTATCTTCAGACTGTAATGATCCAATTAGAAAGTACACTTGTCTGCTTAGTTTAAAAATATGAGGACTATGTGAATCTATTTTTGCTCCAAATGATGTTAAGCTAACATCGAATTTAACGCACAAATATTTTTCCTATAATGTGTACTTTCAGGACCGCCATAGTAATTTAGTAAGTTATCTACTATGTGAGGTGTTTCTTTAGATAAGAGCAATTTTACGATGCCTTCTTGATAGCAAAGAATATATTTTGATGATCTACTACTTTGTGATTTTTTATTAAACCAAAATAAAGTCCCACAATATTCGCAAGCATATGCGCAGTCTTCAAGTTCCAAGTATAATGAATTTGTTGTAATAGTTGAGTTTGTGTTTTGTTGTTATAAAATTGTAATCTTAGATAATCTATTTAACGTAGTTCGGAAAATGCTTAATGCGTTTGAATTGTTATGGTGATTTTCATAATTTATGAATTCTTTGGTAGGTGTTATATACTCATTATTATTATTCATTATTTGTTATTTAGTTTTTTTTTTCTTTTGAAACTATATCTTGTAGAACTAAATCACTTCCTTTTTTTCGTCATTTTTCTATGCAGATAAGAATAAACGAAATAAAATAATGTTAGCGGATACATATCTAAAAGTAACAAAAAATAAATAAATAAAACTATAAAAAAAATAATCATACACAATAAATATATGATACAGAAGTAATAAAATAATAAAGACGGACAAAAAGAAATTTGATACAAAAAAATTTAAAATATTTGATGTGGTCAATCACAATTATGAAGATATAGATGTAGATTTTTAACTTAAAAGAATTATTATTGTCAATTAACGGTTTTTTAAATAAATAGCCATATTTTTATATATGTTTTTAACAATTAGCCTATGTTTGTTGTTTATATATTATATATGTTTAACAATTAGCCTATTTTTATATATTATATATGTTTTTAACAATTAACAAAATAGCCATATATTCGTGTCTAGATTTTTGAGACTGTAGTCACTAATTTTTTGAATTCTGTTTTTGTTGTTTGTTGTAGACAATATTGTCTAAAATTTTGTGTCTCTAGTCATAAAATTTGTGACTTCTTTGGTCGCATATTTTTTTGCTATTTATAAGATATTTTTTATTTAGTAATAAGTTTTATGAAATTGGTTGTATAAGCAATTATTAATTTATGAGTTAGTTATTTTGTTAATGGATGTTTAAATTTTTTATTGTGTTTATTTCAAATTTCTGAAATTTTGTGACTATAGTCACAAATTTTCTGACTGTGTATTTTATTTATTTAGTCACAATTTTATTTCTTTAGTCATAAATTTTTAGATGTTAAACTGATGGCTATTTTGCTAATTTTTCAAAACGTGGGCTATATCTTTAAATGCACATCATCGTGCAGTTAAAAAAAACTAATTCTTTAATTAATCAAAACGTTAACTATTTTTTAAAATACCATTGAAAAATGACTATTTACTCAATTATCTCTAATAATAATAATCGCCAGTCCAATTAGTTACAGTGGCATTGCACAAGGTTTGTAATAGTTTAATTAATGGGGTCTTAGTGTCAATCTTGCTATATCCAACAAAACCTTTATGAAAAAGACTGCTTGGGAATGGCTAGCCAAAAACGACTGGATCTCTTCATTCTTCAAAAAATGCCACCTTAAAAATGGTTGGTCACCAAAAAAATTGTCCTAGCTCATCGACATGGCCTGGATTAAAGTCGACTTTTGAAGAAATAGCCAAAGAAGTCAGATGGCTACCGGGATGTAATTTTTCTCTTGGAAATGTAATTGGTTGGGTATTCATCTTGTTGATGCCTTAAATATTCCAGAATTCACTGCCGCATATTTGAACGGTACCATAGGGTACTACTCTAGCAATGGTAATTGGGCTCTCCCACAGGAGTTTATTTCCCTATTTCCAGACATCTTTCATGCTATCTCGAATTTTACTTTGGGTCCACTAAATTCGGATAAGTTGATTTGGACCTTGTCTTCTAACGGAGATATTTCATGTAGAGCAATCTTTGAGGATTATTTGAAGATACTCCTGATAACCCCTGAAGTAAATTTCTCTAGAAGAAATTCATTCCTCCGAGACAATCAATACATGTTTGGAAAGTTCTACAAAAACACATTGCTTCGGATGAAATTCTTAAATAATGGGGTTTCAATTTTTCAAGTATATGTAATCTCTATGGGAAAGATGAGGAACACTTGAATAACTTTTTCCTTCAGTGCCCATTCGTCAAAACTCTGTGGGAAGTGCTTGAAGAGACTTTTAACAGAAGATTTATTTTTTCAGACGATTTCAACACCCTTTTCATCTCGGCTATGAAAGAGAAATTTAGTCCGCAAGTTTCCTCCCTGTGGCAAGCTGGAGTGATTTTTATCTGCTGGTGCATTTGGTGTGTCAGGAATAAAAAAAGTCATTGAACACCAAGCCTAGTGTTACCTCTACTAAGGCTTGGTTTCTAGCTAACCTGCAGGACATTAATAATCTTATTACCGGCAACTCTAATAATTCAATGGATGACGCCATTATTCTTCAAAAAATATGAGTTTCTAGCAATCCCCCTATAGGTCCGGCCATTACACAAGTTTCATTGATTTTGCCTCCTGGCGGTTTGATAGAAGTTAATATTGATGGTTCCACTAGAGGTGCCCCTGGGCATGCTGGTTGCTGCGGTATTTTCAGAATGTATCGTGGTTTCATTAAGGGGAGTTTTTCTTATGATATGGAAATTAATTATGCTTTCGAAGCCGAGATTATGGGCCTCATTTTTGCTACAGAAGTAGCATACAAACTGGAACTAGAATAATCTCTGGGTTGAGACGGACTCCTCATACGTTGTGGGAAATTTTATATTCGAATAAGACAAAGTGATGTGGAAATTTAGAAATAGATGGGCTAGAGTTTTACATATGGCAAAACGACTCAACATCAAGATCTCTCATATTTATAGGGAATTAAACTGTGTTGCGGATAAACTTGCATCGCTTTCTACAATTCATGGTACAAAAAAGTGGGTATTTGGCTCCCCCAACGATATTATGAGACTAGCTTATAGAGATATGATTCCTCACCCTTATTATAGGTTTAGGAATCTTTAAGCCCCTCTGGATCATGCACTCTTTTTCGTGAAAGAGATTTTTCCTTTGAGTTTTTTCTCCTTGAGGTTTTAACGAGGTCCTATTGCACTTCAGATAGATCCTTAAGGATGGACTACACCGATTTTTTTCTTTTTTCTTTTAGTTCTTTCTTGTTCAATTTGGTTTCTATATCCTGTGCGCAGGATTGTCTTTTTGTTTTTCTTTTGAACTTTGAGTTTTTCTTTTATTTTTATTAATATATTGCGGTCTAAGATAGAGGAGTATGAAGGAAATGATCAACTTAGTTGGTAAATTTCAAAATACCAATTTTTCCAAATAAAGAAAAGATTGCAAAGATGCTCCATCAGAAATGCCACCTACTAATTAACTCAAAAAAAAAAGGAAAAAAAAAAAAGGAAACGCCACCTACCACTACACCCAATCTAAGCGTCGTTTCCATCTACCCGTCAATCACAGCCCTTCCCTTTCTCAGTAAACGCAATCTCAACCATCGAATCTCCCAACTAACCAGTTTGTGGGTCCCTTAAGTTCCCGTTTGCCGTCGCAGCCATCTGAGGAAGCTCTCACCAACTAACCCCTTTTATTTTTTCTATGTACTTTTCCCCACCAACCCACACCATTTTTATTACTATTATTATTATTTTTATATCTTTTCGTCTCGTCTGTTTCTTACAAATTAAAATCTCTTTATTTTGGGTCTTGGGTCTTCATTTCGCTTTGCAAAGGAATCAAAACAAAACCCATTACTCAAATCAAACCCATTAATCAGTAAACACCGCCCAAATCTTAAAAAAAAAAAAAAAAAAAACCCACCCATTATTCAATGGCGAATTCTCTGCAGAATAACATTTCTCTGAGCCTCTCTCGTCTCGGTGTCAGAAGCCGATTTCTCGGGGCCGATACGCTCTCTGATTGCTTTAGATCCGTAGCTTTCCCTTATCAGCTTCCGTCTCTTACTCCAAGTAAAACCATCACTCATATCTCTATTGTTTTGGTTTGTGTTATCAAACGTTAATGATTCGAGTTTCATGGGATTTTGCAGATCTTTGGAGAGCACAAGGCATATAGAGTCAAACAAAATGAGTGTGGTTGTGAAGGCAGTGAATGGCACTGAACAAGTCGAAGTTGATATCGGTCTGAGCCCCAGAGTGAACTCGATACAACCCTCGAAGACCGTGGCTTTGACCGACCAGGCCATGGCACTCGCCCAAGCAGGCGTCCCAGTTATTCAATTGGCTGTCGGAGAGCCCGACTTCGACACACCGGCTGTGATTGCGGAGGTAGTTTTATTGATATTCGGTTCGGTTTTTGGTTTTTGTATAGTTTTTTTATTTTTTATTTTTATTTTTTTTGCTGGGAGGTTTTTGTATAGTTAAATGAATAATACTAAGACATATCAATTTTTTTATTAATTTTTTAATACCAATTTATGTTATAGTTAATGTATCGTATGTTTTGATTGATTAAATATCAAATTCTTTTATTAATATGATAACATTTACGGGTGATAATATGACACATATGTTTGTATTAAAAAAGTTGATAAAAAAAATTGATATGTGTAGCATTGCTCTAGCTAAATTGTTTGTTTCTTACTGGGAAGTTAGGCTGGGATTAATGCGATTCGAGAAGGTTACACCAAGTATACTCCGAGTGTCGGAACTTTGGAACTCCGCGAAGCGATATGCCGTAAGCTGAAAGGTTAGTGAGTTTGTGGTGTTTTATATTTGATGTTTGGACTTGTCGAAATTAGTTTATATGATGGTTGGTCTGGCTTTTTTTTTTTTTGGGCAGAGGAGAATGGAATTTGTTACACACCTGATCAGATTTTAGTTAGTAATGGTGCTAAGCAGAGCATTGTTCAAGCTGTCCTTGCTGTTTGTTCCCCAGGAGATGAGGTGATGGACTTTACACTATTGTAAATGAAATATTAATTTTTTTTTTCTTCTATAGATTTCTAAGTAGCTAGACAAACTCCAATGACGTACGGAAAAAACTACTATTTTTGCACTGATAACTATTAGAATTCTAAATGGCTTCCGTGGTGGTTTAGTAGCGCGATAATGTGTCATGGAAATGTTTCGTGTCCTGACTTTTGAGAAATGCCCTTTTTTTCTTTTTTAATTTAGTTTCCCTTACCACGCAAAGCGCTGTCATTTGAAACTAAGTGATAAAATATTTCATTAGTCTTATGAATAGTAAACAGTCTTGGTTGTGCGGTACTTGCTACGAAATTACACCAAAATTACGTTAGAGAAGCCACCTTAATATGATTTAAGCCAAATAGATGCCTTTGAAAACAGTACAGAATATTCTTTTGGTTGGAAGAGTAGAGAGCGAGGAGATAATTAAGAAGATTTACATGAATCTCTCTTCTCGATTTCATGTGTTCTGTGTTTTTTAAGTGTTGGTATCGTCTTGGCTAATATCACCTGGGAAGCTGGTTCCAAAATACTGAATAATGAATCTTACAGGTTGTAGTTCCAGCTCCATATTGGGTGAGTTACCCTGAAATGGCAAGGATGGCCTGATGCAACGCCTGTGATTCTTCCAACACGGATCGACGAAAATTTTCTCTTGGACCCAAAGGCATTGGAAGCCAAATTAACGGCAAAGTCAAGACTGTTGATCCTCTGTTCTCCATCCAACCCGACAGGATCTGTTTACCCCAAGGAATTGTTGGAAGAGATTGCTCAAATTGTCGCCAGGCATCCCAGGCTTTTGGTACTTACTTCCTGAGAATCTTTTACTTGAATATTCGCTACCTATTTATCAATGAGTATTGATATACCTGTTTCTGTTTCATTCAGGTTCTCTCGGATGAAATTTACGAACACATCATGTATGCTCCGGCAGTCCATACGAGCTTTGCATCCTTGCCAGGCATGTTGGAGAGGACACTTACGGTTAATGGGTTTTCTAAGGTCACTGAAACCTAATGTTTTTTCTCTCTACTCTTGCAAGTAAAAAAATGCCTAAGTACTTGTTTGTCTAATTGTAAAATCGTAACGCAAGAGCACTTGTCATTTTGAATTTTCAGGCATTTGCAATGACTGGTTGGCGACTTGGATATCTTGCTGGTCCTAAACACTTTGTGGCTGCATGTGGAAAAATACAGACTCAGGTATCAACTATCAGTTCCTCCTACGTTTTTGACATTACGTTTTGTACGTACCTTAGTGAGAAGAGGCTGGTTGGGGGCAAAAAAACACGCAGATCTTTTTTTTTTTTTTTTTTTTCATTTCGTTGTTGAGAAATTTGGAAATTTTTTCAGCATTAAGAAGAAAGATGAAATACTCTTTTGTTTCTCATGCATCGCTGCAAGTAGGTTGTGGGCAAGATACAGTTTTTACCTTTTAGTGTAGAGACTTGACTAACAAGATGTACTTTGTTGCAGTTCACGTCAAGTGCGAGTAGTATATCACAGAAAGCAGCTGTTGCTGCGTTAGGAATGGGCTATGCTGGTGGGCAGACTGTTGCTACCATGGTCAAGGCATTTAGGGAGCGGAGGGATTACTTGATCCAAGCCTTCCGCGAGCTGGATGGTATTAAGATCAATGAACCCCAGGTAACATCTCGGATTCTTACTCTGCTTTTTTTTTGCTGAGCATGGTTGACCATCATGAGTTCAAAAAGTAGTGGGTTTTGTTTTTTAGGTTTTAGTTTACAAACCTTCTCTTGATGTCTGCTCTCTCACTCGTTGCTTTCTAATCGGCAGGGAGCATTCTATCTATTTATCGATTGCAGCGCGTATTATGGATCAGAGGCTGAAGGATTTGGTGTGATTGATAATTCCGAGTCTCTCTGTCGCTACCTGCTAGACAGAAGTCAGGTAAGCTAATAATTTAAAACATTGGGATAGTGTGCCAGATATTTATTTGTATGCGTATAACCACTTCTTCTGTACGTTACAGTCGTCAGATTTGCTTGTTGATTCGCAGGTTGCGCTAGTCCCAGGCAATGCATTTGGAGATGACAACTGCATCCGCATATCGTACGCTACGTCCCTCACCACTCTACAAGCTGCTTTCGAAAGAATTAAGAAAGCACTTCTTCTTCTTAAGCGCCCCGCCCGAGTTTAATCTTTGACAGTTCCTGGTGGGAAAGGGGAAAAACCAAAAGGCTAAAATTTCAAGTCGTATTGATGCGCCTCTCTAATAGTTGGGGTTCCCGACCCCAACTATATGACAGTAAAATTGAAACGATTGTGTTTTTTTCTTCTTTTTTCTTCACCCTTCCTGTGAATTGTTGTTGTTTAATATGTCTCATTTGTTATTGTTGTCTTAGTACTTTAAAATAATGTAGGCTGTTAATTGTTAAATTTCTAGTTTTTCAAAGAGGAAGGCAAAGACAAACCAATGTCTAAGTGAAAACAATTGTTTGAGAATAACTACATGGTTCAAATTCATTTGTTTTACGGAAGCAATGTTGATGTTCTGACCTTAAACAGAAAAAAATGTACATACTTTTCGGTCAGATTGTCAATGGGATATCAAGATGTATCACTATCAACACATTATAAGTTAGTTTTACTTATGTATATGCTACAGCTCATGGTACGAATTCGGTAAACGGTAACAGTAAAACCGTTACTGTAACCGTTACCGCCTATAATGGTAACGGTTATGTAACGATAACGGTTATACTCAGTAAAGGTCATTGACTGTTACTGTAGTTTTTTTTTAATTAAATATTTTAAAACTATATTAAATTTACAAAATAAATTAAAAATATATATAAAGTTTAATAAAAAGTTTAAAAAATAGTTAACGATAACACTGTTAAATTAACAGTATGGTACATCGTTAACAGTTACCGAATTTTCACCATGAGCTACAACACTCTTAAATAATTTTAAATTGATGGCAAAAAATTAGAACGTATAATAACATTGACGAGAAAGGAAATGAATTTTTTTTTACTAAGGGTTAAAATATTTACCATTGTGGCGGATACATGCATGTTGCCCAATTTTATGTTTCTTCCACAATGAAAACATTCTAGCCTTGTCCAAAAAATTTAACTAACCACGATAAGGATTATTATTATTTTTTTTTCGAGTCTGTCATGGACAAATGGTCGTTAAAACAAACTAGAGTAATAGATTTAAAAATAAAAAAGAAAAAAGAGAAAAAAAGAAGAAAAAATAAAAAATAAATAGGAACAAAGAAAAATGAAAGAAAAAAAAAAAGACAAAGAGAAGGAACACACCAGCAAAAGTGGAAGAAACGCACACGTGGCGTGCCTATGCCATGCATCCCAAGGAGGTATGACAATTGTAGGCCCGCGTCAGGCCCCTGTTCGCAATTGCGCTCAACGCTCAACTTTTTTAGTTTTATACCCTTTTTATTTTTTTAGCCCACTTTTATTTTCATTTTTTTTTTTTTACTTTCATCACTTGATTTGATTTTCCAAGTTTTGTAAAGGAAAAACAATTTATGACAAGTTTTTTTTTCTTTTTTTTTTTGGTGAAGAATTATCTAGTTTATTTTTTTTTATCATAAATTGTCAGATTTATCTTTTTAATAATCTAACGATCTGTTCCTATTAATAAAAAGTCCACGAGAAAAGTTTTCTATTTTTTAGATGATATATATATATCTATATAGTTTTTTTTTTTTGGAACTTCGTCTTTTGTGCTTTTGAACTCGTAAGGGAAAGCCAACTAAGAAAATTTTTAGCTAACCTTTTGTCATGTAAGTTTGAAATATGATTGAAAGAGAAATGTGCAATCGTTGTAAAGGAATCACTTCTACTATCATAATCTGCAATCAAGTCCTTAAATAAAATAAATAAAAAAAGGCCAATATTTTCAGACTTCGCTTGGAATGTTCCAAAATATTCTTCACATTGAGTTTATAGAAGGATCGCGCAAAAGCCATGATATTCCTTCGCCATCACCTTCATGAATCTTTAAAGGCTGAAAATCTAACGGTAAAAGATCCATATGATCACCAAAAAACAGTGATACTGCCACATGCCAGATATGAGCGGATATACCTGCGATTGCAGGATTTTAGAACAGTTGGCGAGTATAACTCCGCAATGTTTAGAATCACTTCTTAGTTGAAATTATGCGGTGAAAATATTACTGATGCAGACATGTTAGAGAAATCATTCTCTATCTTTCATGCCTCGAATCTGGTATTGCAACAGTAGTATCGAGAGCGTGGTTTTCAAAGGTATTCTGAGTTGATATCCTGTCTGCTAGTTGCTGAGCAAAATAATGAATTGTTGATGAAAAATCATCAATCTCGCCTAACTGGGTCTGTGGCATTCCTTGAAGTGAATGCCACATCCACTGAAAATGAGCCACTTGCATTCCCTGAAGCAAATGCTACATCACTCAGCAACCGCGGTCGTAACCGTGGTCGTGGCCGTAAACATGACTGTGGCTGGAACACTTGGCATCATATGGTCAAAATACTAACTCCTTACGGTTTAAGAAAGCCGCACCTTACCACCAGAAGTGGGAAAATAGTGAGGAAAAAGGGAAAGGTTTCCAGAAGAAACCTTCAAAGAGCAAAGAGAATATTTGCTATAGGTATGGCATGAAAGGACATTGGTTGCGTACCTGTCATACGCCCAAGCATCTTGCTGATCTTTACAAAGTTTCCTTAAAGGAAAAAGAAAAAGACGTAGAAACAAACTTTGTCAATTATAATGATCGGATCGACACTACGCAGTTAGATATTTCAAATTTCTTTGAGAATCCTGAAGAAAGCTACAAGAATATGTTTGGCAATTGAAATGTCCATGTTTCTTATTTAATGTTGTATTTGCTCTAAATAACTCTTTTATATAACCCTTAAATTTCAATATGATGATTTGAGTATTTTCCTACTGAAGTAATGAAAATGACTTTTTCAAATATTAACGAGCAAATACTTATTTTTTTATTTTTATTTTTTGAAGAAATATGACTTTCACTAATTATTAGTCCAAGGTCAGTTGCAAAGAGCTGTGTCTGGCAAACACTGCGACAATGCACACAATTCTTAAAGATAAGAAATATTTTTCACAATTGACATTATCAGGCCCTGCGGTCTTGATTGAAGGCTCTAGAAGAGCAAATATTATGTTGTCTAGAGGAACAACATTTATAATGAACGACGCTTTGTTCTCTAGTAGATCTAGAAGAAATCTACTAAGTTTTGAAGATATACGTCGCAATGGATATCATATTGAAACGAAAGATGAAGATAATACTGAATATCTTTTTATTACTAATGTCGTCTCAGGATGGAAGCATATAATGGAAAATTGTCAGCTTTCTCTTCTGGGCTATACTATACATTTATTCATGAAATTGAATCACATACTGTGATGGCCAAGAAAGCTTCCGATTCAAAATGTTTTACTCTTTGGCATGACCGTTTGGGTCATCCTGTGTCTATAATGATGCGAAGAATTATTGAGAATTCATGTGGACATCCGATAAAGAACCAGAAGATTCTTTGGTCAAATGAATTTTTTTGTGCTGCCTGTTCTCAAGGAAAATTAATAGTAAGGTCATCCCCATTAAATGTTGCAGTTGAGTCTCCTACATTTTCAGAAAGAATTCAATAGATATATGTGGGCCTATTCAACCAGCATGTGGACCATTTAGATATTTTATGGTGTTGATAGATGCATCAACACGATGGTCACACGTTTGTTTATTATCTACTCGCAATGTTGCATTTGCGAGATTTCTTGCTCAAATAATCTGATTAAGAGCACAATTTCGGATTATACAATCAAGACTGTTCGTCCTGATAATGCTGGTGAATTCACTTTCCAAGCTTTTAATGACTATTGTATGTCAATTGGGATTAATGTTGAACATCCTATTGCTCATATTCATACACAGAATGGTCTAGCAGAATCGTTTATTAAACGCTTGCAGCTAATTACTAGACCAATACTTATGAGACCGAAATTGCCGATTTCGGCTTGGGGACATGCAATAATGCATGTTGCAGTACTTGTGCGTATCAGATCCACAAGTTATCAAAAGTACTCCCCATCACAACTTATTTTTGGTCAAGAGCCAAATATTGCCCATCTAAGAATCTTTGATTGCGCAGTATATGTTCCAATTGCTCCACCACAGCGTACCAAGATGGGTCCTCAAAGGAGGCTGGAAATTTATGTAGGATTTGAGTCCCCTTCGATCATCAAATATCTTGAACCCTTGACGGGAGATATTTTTACAGCAAGATTTGCTGATTGTCAATTTGATGAATCAATTTTCCCAGAATTAGGGGGAGAAAAGCAGCTGAAAAGAAAAGTTGAATTTTCATGGAATGCATCATCATTATCTCATTATGATCCTCGCACAAATCAATGTGAACTAGAAGTTCAAAGAATGATTCATTTGCAAAATATAGCAAATCAATTACCAAATGCATTCATTGATACAAAGAAAAGTACTAGGTCACGTATAGTAGCTGCAAATACTCCAGCTCGAATTATTGTCCCTGAAGGACAATCTAGAGAGGTAATAGCAAATGATTCTAAAGCACACCTGAAGCGTGGTAGACCTAACGGTTCCAAAGATAAAGTTGCCCGGAAGAGAAAGGAACATGTTAAAACTCCTGAAGAGTCTGGCGCTCCTGAAGAGATCATATTTCCAGAAAAAATAACTGACACAACAAAGACCCTTGATGAGGTCCAGGTACCTGAAAATGTTGATAATCATGAGATCTCGATAAATTATGTCAGTACTGGAAATCGTTGGAACCGTGATGAAATTAATGTTGACAATATATTTGCATATGCTATAGCACTTGAAATTATGGAAAAAAGCGAGGATCTTGAGCCTAAATCCGTCGAAGAATGTCGACGTAGATGATTGGCCAAAATGAAAAGACGCTATTCAGGCAGAATTAAATTGTCTCGCAAAGCGAGAAGTATTTGGACCTGTAGTCCAAATACCTGAAGGGGTGAAACCTGTAGGGTACAAATGGGTTTTTATACGAAAACGTAACGAGAAAAATAAAATTATGAGATATAAAGCAAGGCTCGTTGCACAAGGTTTCACACAGAGACCAGGTGTTGATTATGAGGAGACGTATTCTCTCATGGTTGATGCAATTACTTTTCGATATTTAATTAGCCTGGCAGTCTCTGAAGGACTTGATATGCGTATAATGGATGTGCTAACCGCATATTTATATGGATCACTAGATAGTGATATTTATATAAAAATCCCTGAAGGATTTAAAATGCCTGAAGAATATAATTTTATATCCCAGGATATATGTTCAATAAAGTTACAAAGATCTTTGTGTGGCTTAAAACAATCAGGGCGCATGTAGTATAATCGCTTTAGTGAATATCTATTGAAAGAAGGATATGTGAATAACACAATTTGCCCTTGTGTTTTTATTAAGAGGTCAGACTCTGGGTTTGCTATTATTGCAGTTTATGTTGATGATTTAAATATTATAGGGACTCTTGAAGAGCTCAATAAGACAGTTTCATATCTAAAGAAAGAATTCGAGATGAAAGATCTTGGAAAAACAAAATTCTGTCTTGGCCTGCAGATTGAGCATCTATCAGATGGAATATTCGTCCATCAATCAATATATACAGAAAAGATCCTTAATAGATTTTACATAGATAAAGCATACCCATTGAGTACCCCATGATCGCACGATCCCTTGATGTTAAAAAATATCCTTTCCGTCATCGAGAAGATAACGAAGAAATACATGGTCCTGAAGTACCATACCTGAGTACAATTGGTGGTCTCATGTATCTTGCAAATTGCACTCGCCCAGATATTGCCTTGCTGTTAATTTGCTTACAAGATACAGCTCTGAACCAACAAAAAGGCATTGGAAAGGAATAAATCATATATTTCGTTATCTTCGAGGAACCTCTGATATGGGGTTATTTTATTCAAATGTTCAAAATCACCGTCGATTGGTTTTGTAGAAGCATGATATTTATCTAATCCGTACAAAGCTCGATCACAAAGTGGTTATTTATTCACATGTGGTGATACTGCAATATCATGACGCTCCCGAAAGCAAGCCATTGTTGCCACCTCCTCAAACTATGCTGAAATACTTGCGTTGCATTAAGCGAGTAGAGAATGCGTTTGGCTAAGATCTATGATTCATCAAATCCGAGAGACGTGCATGTTATCTTTTGATCAAGGAAGCTCAACAATATTATATGAAGATAATACTGCGTGCATTGCTCAAGTAAAAGGAGGATATATTAAAGGCGATAGAACAAAGCATATCTCACCCAAGTTCTTTTTCACTCACGAACTATAAATGGTGATATAGATGTCTAACAAATTCGCTCAAGTGACAACTTAGCAGATTTATTCACTAAAGCACTCCCTACTTCAACATTTGATAAGCTAGTACACAAGATCGGGATGCGGCGTCTGAAAAATCTATTACTGGTGTTTGATTGACACTAGTCATAGTTGCATGAGGGGGAGTTATATACGCACTGCACTCTTTTTTCCTTAGCCAAGGTTTTGTCCCACTTGGTTTTTCTGGCAAGGTTTTTAATGAGGCATAATTTAAAGCGTAGAACAAATAAGAATGATGTACTATTTTTCCTTCATTAGAATTTTTTTCCCGTAGGGTTTTTTCTAATAAGGTTTTAATGAGTCATATTCTTACTTAATGGACATCTAAAAAAGGGGGAGTGTTATATAATCTTTTGTTTTTAGATGCCAAAATATATTATGGCTTATGCATTTTATAAGCCATACACTCTTACATCAGTTTTTGTTCTGGATAGATGCTTTTATAAAAAATTGTTGACAATGCATATGTGATGCAAAAGCATCAACAGCACTCAGCCATTTACATCTAACACACCAACACAAGCCATAATACTTGACATTGAGAGAAAGTTGCACGGTGAGAGAAAGAAAGGAAAGAAAGTAGAGAGGAAAAGAAGAAAGAGTGAGAAAATATTATATTGAGTGATTAATAAAATTTTTCTCTTTTATTAATTTATTTGCTTTATTATTTTAGCACTACAATGCTATTATTTCACAACAGTTTTTATTTTTTTAGCCCACTTTTTTGTTTTATTATACTTGGACCCAATTACAAATATATAAATATATAGGGTTTTTTGCACCTGTTGATATATAGGGTTTTTTGCACTTATTGGGTTTCTACACCTTGGCACCCCTTCTTTTTTTTTTTGGCATTAACCCCCCTGAATTTAAAAATCGTTGCAGTTAGCCTCAAATTGAAAATTTTCGTCCAAAATTAGACAGAATATGCCCCCAAATAAGCTATCACGTGAGAAGCACGTGCCAAATATAGTTAAATTTTGGACGGACGTTTTCAATTTGAGGCTAAATGCAACGATTTTTAAATTCAGGGGGGTTAATGCCAAAAAAAAAGAAGGGGTGCCAAAGTGTCAAAACCCGATAAGTTGAGGGGCCATAGGTGAAATATTCATTTTCACCCCAAAAAATGCAAAAAAAATCCCCGAAATCGCTTTGAGAAAATGTGAAGAAACCCCCCAGCGAAACGATTATGGCACATTTATTATAGTTTCATATATCATATTATATTTTTGGTTTCCTTTTTCATTTTATTTTATTTTTTTTTTTACATTCATCACTTGGTTTGATTTTTCTAGTTTTGTAAAGGAAAAAACAAATTAATGACGTTTTTTTTTTTGGAGAATTCTCTAGTTGTTTTTTTAGTGGTAAAAATTATTATGAATTGACAAATTTGCCTTTTTTTTATAGGCCTAGATAAATCCGACGATTTGTTCCCAAAAAAAAAAAAAAGTTATTATAGTGAATACTTAATTTTTAAACTTAATTCAAGTAAATACCTAATGTTTTGAAAAATACAACCAAATACTCAGACGATGTAATTACTTACAAAGTAATGATTGGTGGTAATAAATTTAATTACCGAAAATATGTGCAATAATTAATTAATTGGGTAATTACTCAATTACTTGGAAATTATGGGTAATTACTTTTATTATTTTATAATTTCTAGGTATTTCCGTACTCCACCCTAAAAAAAAAATCCCCAGAAAGGTTTTTCGTTTTAGATGATATATATATATATATATATATATATATATATATAAAACGTCGTCTTTTGTGCTTTTGAACTCATAAGAGAAAGCCAACTAGGGAAAACTCTTAGCTAACCTTTTGTCAAAAAGTTTTAAATATGATTGAAGAGAAATGTGCAATCGTTGTAAAGGAATCAATTCTACTATCATACTGCAATCATGTCCTTAAATAAAATAAAAAAAGGGCAAATATTTTCAGACTGCGCAGGCAAATATTTTCAGACTGCGCTTGGAATGTTCCAAAATATTCTTCACATTGAGTTTACATATGTAAGAAAGTTGAAAACTTGTCTAAACCTTCCTTACAAAACTTTTCTCATTCCAACAGTTTTTCTCTTTGAGAAGCAACAAAAATAGGAACAAGAGACCAAAGGCCTATAAAAGCAAATTCTTGCTGTTCCGCTTGATAATATTCCTGTCCTAATGGACTGACTTTGTACAAGACATTCCCAAGAAGCTAAGGACTTTTTGATCCAAACCCAAAAACTACTATTAACTTGAACCACAAGAAAATCAATCTCATATGTCAAGAAATCTGATCTCTCTCTCCTCTCTCTGTCTCCTCTATATACTAGTATATTATGAATTGATGTTGACATTATTCCACAAAGTTACTACCCAAAAGCCTGAAACCCTAATTAAGCATACCAAAAAAAAAAACCAAAGAAAAAAAAACACATTATCAAAATGGAGGTTTCTACTTCATCTTCAAGCAAAGAAGGCAAAACAGCAGAGATTGTCTTCTTTGACTTGGAAACTACAGTGCCTAACAAAGCCGGAAAGCGGTTTTGGGTGCTAGAATTCGGCGCCATAGTCGTTTGCCCTAAAAAGCTCGTCGAGTTGGAGAGCTACAGTACTCTCATAAGGCCATGCGACTTGTCGGCCGTTGGATTGAGGTCTTCTCGATCCGACGGGATTACTCGCGACAAGGTTGCGAATGCGCCGCTGTTTGAGGAAGTCGCGGACGAGATATTCGGAATCTTGAATGGCAGGATATGGGCAGGACACAACATCCAAAGGTTTGATTGTGTGAGGATTAAGGAGGCCTTCGCCGACATTGGACGGCCTTCACCTGAGCCTGTTGGATTGCTTGATTCTTTAGGGATTTTAGGTCATAAGTTTGGCAGAAGAGCTGGTAATATGAAGGTACGTAAGAAATCAAGATAAATAAATATATTATTACTGTAGAATATTAATATAAATTAGATGAATTTTCTTTTTTAAATATAGTGAAATACGTACATATAGTATGTAATTTTTAATTTCATTCTGCAATATTTATGTCTTGCAAGGGATCTTTAGCCTATTTCTATTTTCTCTAATCATTTTATATCAACAGATAAAAGTCCATTAATCTCCTTATATGTCTTAAAAAATTTAATAAGTTAATCACCAAATAATTCAGTCATGAAGGATAAAAACAATAAAAAGGAATCTTGATCATTTTTAGGGCTGTTTGAGGTTTGAGTTGAGACCTATGCACTATATATACTACAATTAAAAACTACCTGCATTAGTTAGACATAATAACAATTAACTGAAACCCTAATTTAATTTACTAATTGTGTGTTTAGATGGCAACATTGGCCTTGTATTTTGGGCTTGGGCAGCAAAAACACAGGTATGATTTTATAAAATTCCGTACACGCGGAGTTTGATATTAACTAATTAATGATTTAAATGTTAACTATTTCTAATTTCTTTGATGGATGTACTACAAATGAACATATATATAGTGACGTGTATATATATATATATATCGTATTTGAATTGCACTTGGAAATATATAAAAACTAATATTTGCTAGGTTCAAAACTTGCTCAAACAGGAGCCTTGATGATGTTCGTATGAATCTTGAAGTTCTTAAGCACTGCGCAACCGTGCTTTTTTTGGTATGATAATCATTTCCTCGATCGTCTCCCAATTTACACATATACATATAAATATAATGTTATTTTAGAAGTACGTAAGTAATAATTTCTTAGCTATTAGAAGTAATTACTACAGTTACCACAATGAAATTATATATGGGTCAATATTAGGTCAATAGGTCATTTTCTAAGAGCCTTCTTAAATTATAGTTCATGTATATTAAAAAATTAAAAAAAATAGCCATAGTCTACTAGCAATATGCATTAATAAGCTTTATCAATAATTATAACTACTTAATGACTATTTTCTTTGTAATTAAAAACGTTGACCATACTTTTAAATCATCAAACTGAAATGATTATTTCTTATAATTTTCCTAGAATAATATAGAATATAATTATATGAGTTTCCTATACATGCCTTAACCCTATCTAGTAATGCATGGCATTATAATTGAGTTTTTTTTTTTTTAATATATACATATTTGCATGTATCATGATGTTATTATAGGAGGCAAGTCTGCCAAGCCTTTTGAAAGGAAACTTACCTGGAGCCTCTCCAAATATAATGACAAGAAGTAGAAGCAATTATTTTGGGAAATTAGCATCATCAACATCATTATGCAGAGAAGAAATAATTACAAGTCGTAAATCTCCCCCAAAAACTAGTTTAAACATTGGATACCAACGATCCGTTCCTTACACTACAAGGTCAACTAGTTTGGCAAAGGTAATTTTACACCTTAATTAATTAATTCCCAGAACTGGGTTCTCGTTGTTTTGTTACATAATTACATGTAATTAATCATTTCATAAAATGTATATATTAATCCCGGAATATTGTATAAAAAACAGATGACTGAGAGCGTGAAGAATCTACTGTGCAAAGCCAATGGAAATCAGCCTCTCAACCAAATAATCAAGCACTCTCACTCTCTTCTAAGATGAAAATTATCATAATGGGAGAAGCTAATGTTGAAGAATTCAAAGCTTTTATTCATCCATTATTTTTTTCTTTTTTGTCTTCCTCCTAGTTCCTAATTCAATTATTCTTATAACAGATATCAAATCCACTAATCAATTTATTTTAACTTATTGTACTACTCCTTTTCTAATTAAGGTGCATACGTAGAGTACGTATAATGCCTTAACATTGATGTGTGGCCTTGAATGACTTAGACGAAAAAAGAAGAAAGCAAAAAAAAAAACGATTTCAGTTTATCATGCATGCAATTAAACCACGTTTTTAGCCCCCCCGCCCTCTCCCCCCCAAAAAAAAAAAAAAAAAAAAAAAAAAAAAAAAACAACAACAACAACGTTGAGGTGCTTTAATTGAGACGAGATACAACTGAACAAATTATGCCGCCCAATAAGAACATATTAAAGGATAATCGGCGCCTGTGAATCTATTCTTTTACAATTTATATTTTTCCTCCGAAATATTTTTGAGAAATCCTCATTTATAGTTTTGAGTGAAGTAAGAAAATACTCAGAATTTATATAACAATAAAAATAAATACCTAAACTTTTGAAGTAATTGAGTTTTTAATTTCTTAATTATTTGCACATGCTTTTAGTAACTAAGGAAATTACCACAACTTATCACTATGTAAGTAATTGAATTACTTGTGTAGTTGGTTATATTTTTTAAAAGATTGGATAATAATTTACATTAAGTTATAAAAATAGGGTATTTACTATAATTTCTCTATATGGGTTTTTAAAATTCAAAAAAACATCCGTGATTATCTAAAATCTACAAAAATTATATCTTTTGTTGATAAAAAAAAAGTTAAGAATTTTTAATATATTTATTCTTATTCTCATCAGTACAATTGCCAATCTATAACAGAAATAATCTTTATGACAAGCGGGACATTTAAATTATTTTTGAAAAATTTATACCACTTAATAACAAAAATTTATACCCTCCCTAGCTAAGAATATTTGTAGGTTCCTAGATTAAACCGCGATGTGTAAGATTTGTTAGAGATCTTTAAATCACTTGTTAACAACTTTTCCAATCCTAACATAGTGGGATTAACATAGTGGGAATTAATGAGGTCATGTGGCATCGGATAGAACATCAGTTCCAATCATCAAGTCAAGAGGCAATAAAACTGACCTCTGAATCTCGAGAGATATTTACACTCATCGGTTTTATTTGGGAAGCTACGTACCTAGCCTGAGTCTCAAACTTTGATGCCTAATCTCAATAAAAATTTCGACACTTGCGCGAATTTCTATGACTTGAACGCTACTTGTGCTTCTCAATTTTTTTTTTATTATTTTTTTTTATGTATATTTGGGGTATAATTAGATCAAGGACGAGGAACGCACTTCCTTAACCACTGACTGAGTGCACTAGTTACTATAAAGTAATGCTCTTTGGAAGAATGCTACGGTCAGACGCGTCTGACCAATCCAAACCGTCCATCACTATAGGTCCCACCGTGGGCCCCATGGTGATGAACGGCTTGGATTCATGGTGCGTCTGACGTTAGCACTGCCCGTGCTCTTTGATCTAGAGAATGTTAAAAAAAATTAGGGAAAATCCCTAAAAAATCCTTAAGATTTACCGAAATTTTAGTTTCGTCCTTATGTTTTTAAAATTTCTAAAATAATCCTTCAGTTATTAAATTTGATATAAAATTATCCTTTGTCACAAATTTGGTCAAACTTAAGGCGTAAAATGACATTTAAACCCATGAAAACGACAATAATTTTTGCAACTATTTTTTCGCCTAATCTCAACTCTCTCTCACCTTGAATCCCAATAAAATCCACCATCGGGGACTCCACCCTGCCGCGAACCCCACCGCCGCACTGCCGCCAACCCACCTTATTGCGAACCACCCCGCTGCGAACCCCATCCCCACAGACCCATTGTTACGAACCCCAACCCCACAGACGCAGACCCACTGCCACGAACCCACCGCCGTGAACCCTATTGCTGCGAACCCCACCACGTGAACCCCGATCCCCGTAAAACCCACCGTTGTGACCCTGCAAAACTCACTGCCACGAACTCGGACCTCCGAGAACCCTAACCCCCGCAGACCACCGCCGCAAACCTCGAACCTCGCAGACCCATATCGCGAACCTGGACCCCTTGCAAAACCCATCGTCGCGAACCCTGCGAAACCCACCGCCACGATCCCAAACCCCCGCCAAACCCGCCGCCGCGACACCTACTGCCGCGAACCCCGTGAAATCCTTCCCTGCAAGCTCCGATCCTTGCAAAACCCACAGTCGAAAAATCGAACCCTGACAGTCGCGAAGTCGAACCTCGACCCCCTCGAGCCCACCCCATCGTAGACCCACCGCCACGAACTCCGACCCTCGCGAAACCCATCACCGGGACCTCCGATACCAGCGACCCACCCCCGCGAACCCACCTGCAAACTTTATTTTGTTTCTTTGATTTTTTCATTTTCGTTTTAATTCTAAGGGCAGCTTGGTCATTTTTATAAAATACATATACTTAAGTCAACTCAAATCTGAAAAAAGGTATGTTTTTGGGGCAAATTAAACAACTAAATGATTATTTTGGAATTTTCAAAAACACAAGAATGAAACTAGAATTTTGATAAAACTCGGAGATTTTTTAGGGATTTTCCCAAAATATTACTACAATTTATGAATATACGACATTTTTTCAACGGTGTTTTTTTGAAATATGTGATGTAATTTGCTATTAATTGTTTGAAATTTAGACACATGTCAAAATTGGACACCAAAAACAAGTGAAAGAGAGTAAGGAAATTGTGTTCCAATGTCGCATAAATATGCATATGTTTTTGTCAATGTATGGAACCACCAACATTAAATATTGCCTACCTATATGATAGGAAGAAATATCCTTACATTAGTGTTATGATATGAATTTCATAACGGCCCAAAATAGGCCCAAAATTTAAAATTAATTCCCAATCGATTAAACTTTGAGTTTTGGAAAACAACTCCATAAGGGCTTGAAAGGATAGAAGAGCCTAAGTAGGTGAAATTTGGGATAGCTGAAGAAAGGCCTACCCCCTAAAGAAAGTTTGAGTATCTAGATGTCCAATGAAACTAAAAATTTCCGGAGGGACTCAAGAAAGGTTGAAAATTAAATATGAGCAGTACGTTATGTTGGGTAACATTTCAACAAGGCCCTAAGAGCCCAAAAATACAAAGGCCTAGAAATAAGCATGTGATGAGAGAAAGGTGGAGATTGAGCGCGTCATGGACGGGATCTTGAAGACAATGCAAGTATCCGTAGAAGGGGATTTTGGCTTCTACGAAGAACCCGTCACATCGAAGATTACACGTACTCGGCCCGAGAGGAAGCCGATATGGACAATAATGTGGAATTAGTAGTATTTATTTAATTATATTATGATACTTTGTTTTATGAGTTTGTTTAGGGTTTTAGATGTTTATTAGAGTCAATTTATTGTAACTTTGTTATTTTTTCCGTTTTATTATGTTTATTGACAGTTTTAGAGGGTTAGAAACAAGTTTAGTCGAGGGTTGTGCGGGAGATTTTCGACCGAATGCGGCGGAATGTGACCGAGTGCCTCTAAGTGCGCGTCAGCGTGCATCAGGCGCGTGTCAGAGTGCATCAGGCAGAGCCATGGCCGATCGATCGGCCCATGCCCGCGATCGATCGGCTCTCAAAGATAAATTTGGCGACCGATCGGCCCAATTTGGCGACCAATCGCCCGAGCACGCTGGTGACAGCCGAAATTAATATTTTGACGCGTTTTTAGACTATTTTCAGTAGTTTTCTAATTCTTTTAGTTTATTTTCGGATTTTTAATGTATTTTGTTTCTAATTAGGGTTGTAAACCAAGTAGCCTATTTAAAGGCCAACTTTCATTAATAAAAATATTCAGAGAATTATTTTGATCAAAAAACACATTTGTGTGAGTGAGGGTTTCTCCTCTTCCCTTGGTTCTTCATGAACCGTCAAGGATCTTCCTTGAACAAACACGGATTTACCAAAGTGCCAAAGGATTTACCTTGGACGAAGAACATAGACGAGAATTTATCTCGTTGACACAAGAATTTATCTTGTGGCGTTCACCCGGCTTATCGAACGGACTTTCCGCAATCGTTCGAGCACCATTCGATCCACCTTCGAACCTTAATTCCGTAGACGAACCTTAATTCCGTGAATCGTCTACGGATCGTCTACGGAATTCAGGTTCGAAGGTGGATCGAATGGTGCTCGAACGATTGCGGAAAGTCCGTTCGATAAGCTGGGTGAACGCCACAAGATAAATTCTTGTGTCAACGAGATAAATTCTCGTCTATGTTCGTCGTCCAAGGTAAATCCTTTGGCACTTTGGTAAATTCGTGTTTGTTCAAGGAAGATCCTTGACGGTTCATGCAGAACCAAGGGAAGAGGAGAAACCCTCACTCACACAAATGTGTTTTTTGATCAAAATAATTCTCTGAATATTTTTATTAATGAAAGTTGGCCTTTAAATAGGCTACTTGGTTTACAACCCTAATTAGAAACAAAATACATTAAAAATCCGAAAATAAACTAAAAGAATTAGAAAACTACTGAAAATAGTCTAAAAACGCGTCAAAATATTAATTTCGGCTGTCACCAGCGTGCTCGGGCGATTGGTCGCCAAATTGGGCCGATCGGTCGCCAAATTTATCTTTGAGAGCCGATCGATCGCGGGCATGGGCCGATCGATCGGCCATGGCTCTGCCTGATGCACTCTGACACGCGCCTGATGCACGCTGACGCGCACTCGGAGGCACTCGGTCGCATTCCGCCGCATTCGGTAAAAAATCTCCCGCACAACCCTCGACACTCAATAAAAAAATAAAAAAAGGGTCCAAACGAGGCAGTACGTGCCTACGGGGATAGCCGAAGCCCACTACAACAGATGGTGGCAAGGTGCCGACGGAAGTGGCTGAAGCCATCGGAGCTGGTAGGTGCAACAGGGAAGTGGCGGAAGCCGCCATTCAAAGGTGGCCGAACCCGGCCAAACGTAGCGAAAGGCATTGGTGTCGGCGGGATGCAGCCAGAGGTGGCCGAACCCCGCCAGAACCGACAAGTGCCATCCGAAGGTGATGGGAGCCCGCCAAAGCCGCTGGGTGCCTGCTGAAGCACGTCGAGGCCGGAAGAGTCGCCGAAGCTGCTAAGTGCCTGCCGAAGTGCATCATCGAAATCGCTAGGTGCCCGCTAGAGGGCGCTAGAGCCGCTGAGGTCAATAGAGCAGCCGGAGGTAACCGGACAATGCACGGAGCCGACGATGTCCTCTAGCGGGCGGCAGAGCTGGTATAAGTGTTGGGAAAAATACGCAAGTTCTACGTAAGGCGGAACCATGGTATTCTAAAATTTATAACCAAACACTTTGATCAAACCATCAAGAACATAGAACAATGATCTTTTCATAATTTTATTAGAAAAACAAACAAGTATACAAATATGCTCAAAATTTATTTCATAAATAAATTCTAGAGATCAAAAATTTTACCAAGAAGATTCTAGTGTGATTGACTTCTTCTCTGCACGCCGTGCGTTTCGAGACCGCTAAGGTTGGGCTAAGAGAACGCTTGAAACAAACTTATCGGCCTTTAGGAATCCTCGCTTTGCCGATACCACAATCTTCCAAACCGTGCCTCCGGATCGGGAAGGGACGAGAATGTGGGCTCACTCTAATTTTTTCTCACAAACACTACTTTAGTGTATAATTAGGTTGTTGGAATAGCTATAGGGATTGGGAATTGAGGAAGCTTTTCTCTCTAGAAATTCTCTCAATAACGCTTATGAGCTAGTATGTTTGGTGTAGCAAAATTAGGTTTTTCTTTCTAGAATAAAATCCTAAGTATAGAGAGAATAATGATCTGTTTAATA
Organism: Boehmeria nivea var. tenacissima; assembly: GCA_018132145.1. Taxonomy (NCBI): domain Eukaryota; kingdom Viridiplantae; phylum Streptophyta; class Magnoliopsida; order Rosales; family Urticaceae; genus Boehmeria; species Boehmeria nivea. Next base: position 3,495,724 of record CM030886.1, read on the forward strand.
GGTATACTTCAAGTCCTACTTGAATTGAAACTATACCTATTTTTATTTATTTTAGATATATTAAACTATCAAATATTTTTAATCATATATATTACAAGACATAAAATCGTATATATATAAATATTATACATGTGCGATTTTGTATAAACATTTTCAGAAAGAAAAAGTTAGCAACTTTCTTTTGAGAACGATTTTGATTTAAATTATATATATATATATAAATATATATATATATATATATATATATCGACGATTTTGAAAACGTTGGTAAACTTTTCAAAAGCTATATGCGAATTGATTTCGTATGTTTATATATATAATCATATATAAATATAATAATATAAAATTGAATTAAAGACTTGGCCGAGCTTTTTTCAAATCTAGTTTTAACATGGATTTTGATATATATATTTAATATATATTTAAAACAAAAAACGTTAAACTCTTTATATATATATATATATATATATTGTTTTTCATAAATCTTAAATAGAATCTAATTCTATTTGAGTATCAAAAATAGATGATTATCTAACTATTAGATAATTAATAAGGATTAGTTACTTTAAATCCTACACTAAGTAAGATAATTATCCTTATTTAATATAATTTGTTCAAATTCTAATCTAATTAGGATTTATATAAAATAGCTCATTTTAATTTATCCAACTCCTGGGTAATTTAGCAATTAAATGAAACTCTTTTATTTATATTGCTTGCGTGCCAAATAATCCAATTTTGACACGAAACCATTTTCATAATTCTTTCCAAAATTTGTTTAAATATTAATTTTAACAATTATTTATTTAATAATTAAATAAATAACTAAAATCAATAATTGTTATCGAATTCAACTATTAATTCGATGAATGTGAAAAAAAGTATAATTAATCATCATTAATTATTAGAGTAACTCTATCGATCTGATGGAGTCGGTCCGGGGACCATGGGCCCAATAATTCAGGCTCCAATAAATACAGATAATTAAATAAAACTCTTTAGTTAAAAATCTGATTTATTAATTCCGATGTTACTCCACTAAAAACACATGCACTCCTGAAATTATTAGAATAATTTACTCGGTGAGTTATCCATTGATATAATCATTTCATGAGATTCGACCCTCCAATTGGTTCATGATATGAGTTGGTGAATTTATCATTTTACCACTCAGATCATATATTGTTCCTTAAGTACCATCGATTCAGTAGCGAACACCTCATTTACGATCTTGATCATAAATGTGCGCGCAATTGTTCAGTTACAAAATCAATACATTAAGGGAAGCAATTTTAACTTCCTTTTTATCAAAAGTTGGATTCCATATCTATGAAACCCCATTCCCCATTGATCATGTTCCGAACCTCCATAATGCAAGTATTTAGCCCATATCAATCATGTTAGCCCATATCAATCATGGACCGTAACGAACAAATCAAAAAAGCCCGTAAACATAACCTAGGGGTCTGTGGCCACTCAGGATTAAGATCGATTCTCATATGATCATCTTATGACTTCGAAACGAGTATCGTAACGGTACTTAAACGATACTTCAGAATCGAGTCGGTCTATGTCCTATATAATCTAATTATATAGCATGCTTCCACTTAATGTCACCATACCGATAACTCGGATAAGGTTATCGCATCCAATTTGTAAGTGGACCGCATATGTGATTTCAGATAAAGTCACCCATTCTTGATCAATCACGGACTCATTTAAACATATTAACCAAAATTCTAATCCTTCATATATAACAAAGTTATATACTAGAATTTCAATTACATAATATATTATGGATATTAATGAATACTCATAAATAAAATAAAGTCTCAAACAATTCATGAAAATATCTTTTATTTTATTGATCACCAAATTCAAAATCATAAAAATAGTATCCTTTTTGGGCACTATTCTAACAATCTCCCACTTGCCCTAAAGGAGACGAGACATTCCTCTCAGATCTATTTCTCAAAGAGTATACACTGAAGTAGACGTCGACTTTCAAGTGTCCTTATCTGATTTGAAATCAGAATCAATGTATCCTAGTAAATTTAGGTCACCACCTTAATAAACTAGAATATAGTCTCTTGTTCTTCTTATCAGGGTTATCCATTGCCTCTCTAAAAGACATTGGATCGTTGTTGTTTGTGTCAAAGACAATGACATTCACCTCAGTATGGTTCCGAATCCCACTACGTCTAGGTACTATGGTGTCCTGACCGTGAACTGTGGTTTCTCCTTTTACCCTCAACTCAACAACTCTTGTTGGTTGTAAGTAGAAGCGGGTGCTAATATTTCCTCGAGTACAACCTTACTTCGAGTTTTATAATTTATCATATAGTCGTTTTCTATAAAACTGGCATGTGTCGACACGGATACTTTCTTTTCTTTTAGACTATAGAACAAACCTCATCATGTACCTTTTGGATAACCAATAAACAAACACACTTCTATTCTTGACTCTAATTTTCCTATTTTCTTTTTCAGCACGTGTGCTGGACACCCCCATATGCAATAATGGCGTAAACTGGGTATACGACCATTCCTTAACTTTAGAGGCATTTTTGAAACAGACTTAGACGGAACGACATTTAGAATGTCTACAACCGTCTTGAAAGCATAGCCTCAGAAAGATACAAAAGTGAAGAGTAGCTTATCATGGATCTCACCATGTCTAACAAGGCACGATTCCTTCTTTCTGGAGCACCATTTTGTTGCGGATCACTATGAGCCAAGAGTTACGACAATATCTCATTCTCAATGAGATGGTCGGTGAACTCAGTATCAAGATACACACCTCCTCGGTCTAATCTAAGAGTCTTGATTGATTTACCCAATTGCTTTTTAGCCTAAGCACGAAATTCTTAAAACTTCTAAAAAGTTTTAAATTTTCATTGCATTAGGTAAATATAACTATATCTAGAGTAATCGTCAACAAGATTGACGAAGTACAAATAACCACCTCTAGCTTGAACATTCGAAGTTCGCAGACATCTGTATGAACAAGCTCAAGTGTTTATTTGGCTCTTTCTCCCTTAGCCTAAAAGGATCTTTTAGTCATTTCGCCTTCTAAACAGGATTAAAAGATAGAAAAAGAACCAACTCTTAGTTCTCTCAAATGACCATCCTTTGTTAGTCTATTAATCCTATCTAGACTAATATGGTCAAGTCTAAGATGCCATAGATATGTTTCACTATCACTTGATACTTGAAGTTTCTTGTTAGGTTTAGGATTTGCTACTCTAAACATTTCAGTGTTTAAGGTAAAAGATTCTATTAGTTTTAAAACATAAGGCCCATAATCCACGTTTGTAGACCAAGTTTTCAAACCATTTCGAGAAAGAATAATCGAATTATTATTAAAAGAAATTGAAAAGGAATGTTAACAAAGTTCTTAAATTGAAATCAAATTTTGACTAAAATATGGAATAAAATAAACTGGTACTAAAACTAAAAATTTATTTCCGAAGGTGAGGTGAGCTTCTCCCACTGCTTTGGCTATAACTGACTCTCCATTGCCAACTTTTAGTGTAAGATCCCCATCTTTAAGCTCTCTCTAAGAGCTAAGCAGCTACAAAGAAGAACAAACATGATTAGTTGCACCTGAATCAACTATCAAGGTAGAGAAAGTATCCTCAGTAAAATGCTTCTAATACATGTAAATCGGTCACACCGTTCTTCTTTTTCTCGGCTAATTAAGCGAGGCTGCCTCGACAATTTCTCTTCCAATGTCCCTCACCGTCGCAATGGAAAAACTTTCGTCTGCTATTGTTGCTTTGCTTTTGCTCTTCCACATTCTTAGGCTTTTTAGAATCTTTTCCTTTGGGTTTATTTGTATCCTTATTGGAACTCTTCCATTTGGACTTGCTTGCTTGTCCACCTTTGGTGCCACTTGAGCCAAAGGCCTTTCTCTTTTTAGATTAGGCCTTACAAGATGAGGCCCTTTCGGCAACATTTGCCGCGCCTTTCTTCTTGGCTATCCCACTTATAGACTCAAAAGTCTGGAGCTCATTGAGGAGTTGAGTAAGTCTATAGTTCAACTTATTCATAATATAGTCGGACGTAAATTGGAAAAAATCAGGAAAAAGTGAGTTCAGAATGATTCCCACTTGCGTCACCTCATCGATAGTAGTGCCATGCAGCTCAGCCTCTGTGACATAGTTCGTCATCATTATGACATGGTCTCTCACATAGGTGCCAAGAGACATCTTCGCATTCATGTGCTTGCGAGTGGCTTCCATTCGAACTTGCTCGTTTCGCATCCCAAACATCTATTGAAGAGTGTTTAGAATCTCAACAGCAGTCTCCTTATTCTCCAACTTTGTTCGCAAAGCATCAGACATACTTGCGAGTATGTAGGCCTTAGCCTTGTTGTTGGAGGAGTTCCAACGCTCAAAAATCTTCTTTGAGCGCTCGCGCAGCATTTGCGGCAGGAACAGGTGGACATGGTTCAGTAAGAACATACCTTATGCTCTTACTAACCAGCACGATATTGAGTTTACTTTTCTACTTGGAAAAGTTGTCCCCGGTTAGCACATTTTTGGACAATAATTATGATTTCGGAAATAATAAATGTGTATGTATGAATGCAACATGAAAAATACTAAAACCTTTAAGTTATTATTCCTTTGACAGTTCAGTTTTCTATGAATAAAGTACCGCCATAGGGTAGGTCAATTATTCACTTAACCAAACCAAGAATATTCTCGATTAATAAGCATGACCAAAATAGCTCTTATATCCATGCCTATTAAATGCCGAAGTGGGAAAGTTTGGCCAGACAAGTCAACATTTGATTTGTCTTATGAGCTAACCCATCATTTTGACTTCGGAGACTTAATTCAAGATGTGTCGCCGTAGGATAGGTCACACTTGAAATATATCTAAAAAATCTATCATAAGACACTTAGTCTTGGTATTAAGCCAAACGGACACCACCCGTATGGGGACAAAATCGAAGCGCCTCGAGGCGCCGCTTGAACCCCCTCACGGTGCTAAACCAACGATGGAGACAATAAACTCACTATTAATGTAGTATTTTATTAAACCTAAGTTAACATTTAACTAAGTGAAATTGATTTTAGGTTTATAATCTAATTATTAACCTAAAAAGTGTAGAATTAAAATCTACGTGACTCCAAACTACCCATTTAAAATCCTTTTAAATATGCATAGAATATGTTTAATTAAACATAATTAGTACTATGTGAAATTATAACATATAGTTTCACTTCACGAAAAGAACTTCTAGGTAAGAAGGGGGGACACAATGGTCCACTTAAGTCCCTCCAAACCTTAGACTTTTTATCGGTCTTTTTAACAAAGTCTCTTCGCTCCGCTCAACTTGTTCATTAAAATCTAGTCCTAACAATTTAGGTAATTTTAATTGAATAAGTCCCAAATTTTATTGGTATAATTATAAACAATTTAAAATTAATCAATCCATCATTTAATCATAATGAATATTAATCACATTAATAATATGAATAAATGGTGCATGCGGAACATAATATTGAATGGCACTCCTATACTATATGACATGTGGCGTGCATGACATATTATAAAAGTGTTGTATAAAAATAAAATATTAGAATTGACCGAGTTCTTTTGGTTTAAAAAAATAATAATAAAATAAAATCCTAATCTAACGAGCCTCGTCTTCATAGGCTTTGTCTCCAAGTCCATCGTTGGGTTCATCATAGTTCGGGTCCATCATTGTTGATTTAACCTAAAATTAAAACACTTTTAATTTTGGGTCGAGCTAATATGGGTTTCACAAACCTATAGGCCTATTATAATGGGCTGGGCAACCTAGGATTCGAAAACATTAGGTTTAGGGCCCATCATTAGCCAATCAGCCCTAGAGTCTTACCCTAGGGTTTTGGCCTCCCATGGCCGCAGCCATCCTAGAGTCAAAATCTTATAATTTTAGCCACCAAAATCCACCACCTAAGATTTCGCCAAACCTTAGGTTTTTGTCAATAAAATAAAATTGACAAAATTCCTATCCCAAATTAAGGGTGAACATAAAATCTAATTAAACCAAAAGAACCACATAATTAACTACCAATTCAAAAAAAAAAAAAAGATTCATTCATCAACATGACAATCAAATAAAAACATACATCTCATGTATCAACAATTATTGTGCCATTCAAAAATATAATAAGAATTGCATTCTAAATTGATTTTCTAATAAAATTAAGACCCCTTTGATACCAGTTGTTGGGAAAAATATGCAATAATACGCAAATTCTATGTAAGGTGGAACCATGGTATTATAAAATTTATAATCAAACCATCAAGAATATAGAACAAGGATCTATTCATAATTTTATTATAAAAACAAACAAGCATACAAATATGCACAAAATTTATTTCATAAATAAATTCTAGAGATAAATAATTTTACCAATAACATTCTAGTGTGATTGACTTCTTCTCTTCACGCCGTGCGTTACGAGACCGTCAAGGTTGGGCTAAGAGAACGCTCAAAATGAACTTATCGACCTTTGGAAATCCTCGCTTTGCCGATACCACAATCTTCCAAACCGTGCCTCCGGATCGGGAAGAGACGAGAGTGTTGGCTCACTCTAATTTTTCTCACACGCACTATTTTAGTGTATAATTAGGCTATAGGAATAGCTATAGGGGTTGGCAATTAAGGAAGCTTTTCTTTCTAGAAATTCTCTCAATAAGGCGTATGAGCTTCTGTGCTTAGTGTAGCAAAATTAGATATTTTTCTCTAGAATAAGGTCCTATTTATGGAGAGAATAATAAAGCGTTTATTTATATTACTATATATAAAATCGTATATATATAGATATTTTTCTCTAGAATAAGTATACTTCAAGTCCTACTTGAATTCAAACTATACCTATTTTTATTTATTTTATATATATTAAAATACCAAATATTTTTAATTAGATATATTACTATATATAAAATCGTATATATATAAATATTATACATGTGCGATTTTGTATAAACATTCTCAGCAAAAAAAAAAGAAATTTCGCAACTTTCTTTTGAAAACGATTTTGATTTAAATTATATATATATATATATATATATATATATATATATATATCGTCGATTTGGAAAACGTTGGCAAACTTTTCAAAAGCTATATGCGAATTGATTTCGTATGTTTATATATATAATCATATATAAATATAATAAATCAAATTAAAGATTTGGCCGAGATTTTTTCAAATCTAGTTTAAACATGAATTTTGATGTATATCTAATATTTATTTAAAACAAAAAACGTTAAACTCTTTTTATATATATTTTTTCTTTACATAAATCCTAAATAGAATCTAATTCTATTTTAGTATCCAAAATTATTGATTATCTAAATCTTAGATAATTAATCAGGATTAATTACTTTAAATCCTACTCCAAGTAGGATAACTATCCTTATTTAATTAAATTTATTATAATTCTAATCTAATTAAGATTTATACAAAATACCTCATTTTAATTTATGCAACTCTTGGGTAATTTAGTAATTAAATAAAACTCTTTTATTTATATTGCTTCCTTGCTAGATAATCCAATTTTGACAGGAAACTATTTTCATAATTCTCTCCAAAATTAGTTTAAATATTAATTTTAACAATTATTTATTTAACAATTAAATAAATAACTAAAATCAATCATTGTTATCGAATTAAACTATTAATTTGATGAATGTGAAAAAAAAAGTATAACTAATCATCATTAATTATTAGAGTATCTTTCTCGATCTGATAGAGTCGGTCCGGGGACCATGGACTCATTAATTCAGGCTCCAATAAATACAGTGTGACAATCCGACTTTTCGGATCGTAACTTTAACATATACTTTATACTTATACTTATACTTTGGTGCGGAAAGTAGAGGCATTTTGTTTTGTACTTATACTTAATACGAACATCATCATTATTATTTGGATACCATAATAATAATTGTTTAGAAGAAAAACATAATCATATTAATAAATAAATAAATAATATTTGTCTGAATGGAATACTTATTTATAAAATACTTAATAAGGTGGAAGATGTCTTTATTAATGGTTTCCATTGCCCGCTTCGCATGCCTTGCACCGCTACCGCACAATCTATTCTCAAACTATACATTCTTACCTACAGTACGAAGGAAAAACTTGGTGAGCTAAAGCTCAGTTAATACAATTATTTTCTCACAAAAACATAAGTATGCAATGCATGACAAATTTAGTCTTCATTATACATTACATAGTTTTACCTTAACTTGCTTAACTTCCATCTTAGAGGATCCTCATCATGGTGTCGTAGCGAGGGTAGCAAATCCTCGGTGAGTAAGGCAAAACATACATAACATGGGAAAAAACGTCTCCTTAATACCCTTTGGTCGACACAAGGAGAACGGGCGGTACGCCACAACTTTTAACTTGGTTATCACTTGTTTAATTGAGTGACATGCTTCATGATCATATAACTTGAATATTGTAATAGCCTGAACCAATGTTACTTTTACAGGAGCTTATTTTCTATTTTGGAGGCAAATTTGTTGTATTAGTGACTTGGTCGTGAACATTTTAGGGACAATTACTTTCGTTTCAGCAAGTCTGACGACACTTGATTGTGTAAAAATAGTAGTGCAAATAATGTTATTTTTGTATTATTTTTTTGAATGTTAAGATATGATAGGAATTTAATATCGATTTGAAATTGATATTAAAATTTCCACTTTTTCAGATCGAGACTATTAGATTATTTTCATAGATTTAAAAATATACCAACTAATTTATTATTTGTTGGCCAAATAAGCTTTCATTTAAAGTATTATTTAACCCATTAGGGTTTTCCTTTCTTTCCCCTTTTCTCCATCCACGCCGTCACTTTCCTTCACAAAAAAAAAAAAGAAAAAAAAAACTCTCAGCTCTCTCTTCTTCTCTCCCTCTGCCGAGCGCAACTCTCACTCTAGCCGGCTACAAGCCGCCGCAGCCCAGCCTCCACGCGTCCCGCCTGTGCCGAGCGCCACCCAGTCGGCCCTGCCTCCCGTCGTGCACAGCTGTTGCGCAGCTCCTCTTGCGCCTATCGCGCGACGCCAAGCCACCCAGCCTTCTCGCCGGCGATGAACCAACACCGCCTCACCGCGGGACCCGTGCGAGAACCTCGCCCCGCTCACCCTTCCCAGCGCTCCTCCGAGCACGACCCAACCCCGAGCGCCACAGCCCTTCCTTCTCTGGGCCGAGCCTTGCGAGCCCAAACTTTGGCGAGCCCAGCCTTGCACGGACGCGACGCCGCCGCCTTTCCATGAACATCGCGAACCCACGCTGCTCGGCCTTCCCAACCCCGACATCGCTCCGGCCCGCAAGCGTCCAGCCCGAGCTCGCCTGGCCTCCGCGCACTCTGCCGGCGCCGCCCCGGCTTCATTTGACCTCCACCTCGCCGGAACTTCCCCTCGCGCAGCTGTGCAACCCAGGCGACCCCTGCCGCGCCGTGGTCTCCTCGGGGCAGCAACCGTGCCCTCCCTCGACGTCGTCGCTATTGTATCGCCGAGCTTCATCAAGCCCAGCTTCAGTCGCGAGTTTCCCGTGCGCGAGCCCAAGTCTAATAATCGCGTAAACCAAGGCGCTCTGCTCCGCGCCGTTGCTCCTCTCGGCCTTTCCTTTTACGCGAGCTTCCCTACGCCGCTTCTCCCTTTTTGTCGAGCCCGCTACCTTGCACGCTTGGTGAGCCTCGAATTTGAGCTAAACTCGATATATTACTCGTATTTAGCTTTAAATTGTGCCGGCTTGCACATTTTAATTACATTTATTGTAACGTGGCTTGAAGCCTATCGTGTGCTTTCGGAAAATTATTGGTGGCGTAAATTAGTGCTTGGACTTGAAAGTTCGCATTTAAGCAGAATCGCTTTTAGAAACTAACCTTGCAAAATATGGTGAGAATGGGTTTGCGTTGTTTGTATTTAAGTGTTTGGAGGGTTAATTTTTGTGGTGTTGGCGAGTTTGAAACTAGTTTTATACTCTTAAAAGATTCATGATCATGTCGGCTCATTTGTGTTCTATAATCTAATTGTGTGAAGTTGTATTCTGGCATTTCTGCCCATTTAAGAGTTAATGAGTTTTCGAATTAGTCGCAAGTCTCGAGTGCTTCTTATCGTGTTCACTTTTAAATTCGAAGTTTGATTCGATTCTTGTATTATGACAAAATTATGCAGGATTACCACCAAAGCACTTCGAATACCCGACCCCTCACTGTCGAATACTAAAGGTATAACCGAACGGCCGGAATTGAGTTTTAGTCGCAAACCAAAACGACATTAGAGTGGTGACTGTAATTTTAGATTTGTTAAAATCCTTGAGAAAAGTGTTTTGTGATAAGCCGTTGAGGCTCAAGAACTTTGCGATTATGAAATCTTCAAATGTCTTGATATTATGTTAAATTATTCTGTGTGGTTGTTGTGATGGACTGTGACCGAAATTAGTTCGGTGCTGGGTTGAAATTAGGTGAAGGCTTCGACCGGGATATCCAAAAAAACAGGGGAAACTCTGCCGGATTTCCGGCTCGAAGTTTAGACACTTTTTATAAGTAAGTCAAAGACCATTTAGGTTCAAGGAATTCTTTATCACCTAAACTAATCGAGCAACGTAACCATTAGTCGGGATTGACGGTTAGGGATAAAGTGACGATACTCGGGACGAGAACACCCCTAGGGGGTTTCTCGACGAACCATTGGTCGTCCCGGCATCTAGAGTCTCATCGTTTGAGTCCATTAACTCTTAAAATTTCTTTCCTCCTGAATAATTAGTAGACTTCGACGTTGATCCTCTAATTCTCGTATGTGACAGAAGTGTCGCACAACATACTCCAAAGAGGGACGTCGGGAGAGGAAAACTGCGAGGACCAAGTCGGGGAGCTTAGGACCTCAGGTAAGTGGATATCCACTGTGGCACGAGCAAACTTTACAATGCTTGAATAAATTAAGAATGTGTTGAGATTATATCAAGCATACGATGCTTCTAAAATGGTGGCCGTTAAACTGTGTGGATCTCTTTTCTTGTTAAGGCGGTGAATACGGGCTTTTTATCATGTTGTCTCTTTTGTGCAACGAGCCTGCAGGTATGGGACTGTAGGTTCGTTTATGATAGGTTGTTTTTTCTAGGTGTGTACTGGTGCGTGTATTTATTCAAATGCATATCTGTCGGTGGGTATGGGACCACAGACATAAAACTACTCAACTTCGTAGTTCAGGTTCTAGTGTAGGGTGTATGTCTGGTTTGTGTGTGTATATGTTAGTATGACTTATCTGTCAGTGGGTATGGGACCATAGGCATAAAACTGTTTCTGTTATTGTTGAGACTTTATTGCAGGTCAAAGAGAAAACTCTAAGACAAGACAAAGAGAGCGAAAGCAATGTATATATACGGGTAGGGCCCGACGGGGCCGCAAGTCATGATCGGTTCCGAAATAGCCCGACGGGGCCACTGATTACGTTTCGGGACGGCCTGAGAGGCCTTGGGGAGGTCGGCGGACGACCTTCCTCTGTCGGAATAATTTGATCATTTGATTAGGGCCCGACGGGGCCGCGATCATGATTTGGTTCCGAAATAGCCCGACGGGGCCATCAGGTATGACAGATTTCGGAGCGACCCGAGGGACCTCGCGGAGGTCAACAAACCACCTTTCAGAACGGCCCGAGGGGCCTTAGGGAGGAGAGCCACGGCCCTCCCCACAGCTTATGATTTGACGATCCGGATCGGCCCGACGGGGTAAAGTCCAATAATGAATTCCGAAACAACCCGACGGGGTCACTGGCCGTAAAAGGTTTCGGAATGGGCAGAGAGGCCCAAGGAGGATGTATAACGACCCAAAACTCCAAACGATGTTTTAGTCTCGAAAAATACGAACAAATTTGAACTTTTTAAAATAAGTTACATAATTGAGCTTTTAATAACAAACATAAGGGTTATCAATCCTTATCATAATCAAAATGAATTTAATTTAAACATTTATAAATATGCGGAATTTAAAACATTATTTGCCAACGATTAGCCGGTAGTCCACGTAAGATTTTTCAGGTCGATCCCGTATACACTCGCTGCTCTTGTCATTGTCGCCTCACCCTTTTTGCATCGTGACAAGCTACCTGCGACACGAGCACACTAGTGAGCTATTAGCACAGTAAGTAGATTAGATAAATAGACTGCTAAGTCTGCAGGCCATAAACAACCAAAATATCACGACACAAAAATCTAATAAAACGGGACGGAAACGCCGATCGAGTCATCGTAGTCCGAAGAGTAAATGTCACTCTTGAACAACCTTGCCCGCGAAATAGATTTTAGAAATAGGTTGCTAAACCTGCGTGGGGTATAATACCTACGAACGAGTTGTGACGTGGAATGGGATCGGACATAGCGACCCATAAATCTCGACTCAAAATTCAACCTCATGTTTTGATCTAATCTCACTCAAGTTCACAACTCTCTGACTTAGTTTATAAAAATACGTGTGCACATAATTTACTATTTAAGAATTCTCGATTCTATAATATTGAGAAGGTCTCGTCAGCCTCACCCCTCTTCTAGACCTCTTGCGGGTCGATCTAGAACTCATATATATATCCAAACCCCTTCGCGGGTTATTCTAAAATTTAATACACACTTAGACCCATTGCGGGTCGTTCAAGAACTTATACACAATCTCGAACTCTTGCAGATCGTTCTAGAATTTAACACATATCTAACCCCATTCGCGGGTTGTTCTAGAACTTATAAACATTCTAGACCTCTTACAGGTCGTTATATAATTTAATAATACACATATTGACCCCTTCATGGGTCGTTCTAGAACTTTATACACATCTAGACCCTATCTCGGATCGTTCTAGAACTTTATACAAATCTAGACCTATTCTCGGGTCGTTCTAGAATTTATACATATATCTAAATCCCTTTGTGGGTCGATCCGAAGCTCCTCACGACTGGGGTTCCTTCGGACTGTTTCGGATTGATTACGCAATTACCCCATCGGGCCGATCTGGATCGTCAAAGTCACATCTGTGGGGAGGGCCGTGGCTCTCCTCCCCAAGGCCCCTCAGGTCGTTCCAGAAGGTCGTCCGCCGACCTCCTCAAGATCTCTTGGGTCGTTTCGAAAACTTTCATGGCCAGTAGCCCCGTTGGGCTAATTCGAAACCGAATCATGATCGCGGCCCCGTCGGGCCCCTCTCAGATAATCAAACTACACATACAAAGAAAGGTCGTCCGCCGACCTCCTCGAGTCGTTCCGAAACCTCGCACGATGGCCCCGTCGGGCGATCTCGGAACCGATCATGATTCGCGGCCCCGTCAGGCCGATCCAGATTGTCACATCATAAACTGTGGGGAGGGCCGTGGCTCTCCTCCCCAAGGCCCCTCGGGCCGTTCTGAAAAGTAGTTCGTTGACCTCCGTGAGGTCCCTCGGGTCGTTCCGAAATCTGTCATACATGATGGCCCCGTCGGGCTATTTCGGAACCAAATCATGATCGCGGCCCCGTCGGGCCCTACCAAATTATCAAAATATTCCCACAGAGGAAGGTCGTCCGTCGACCTCCCCGAGGCCTCTCGGGCCGTCCCGAAATGTAATTAGTGGCCCCGTCGGGCCATTTCGGAACCGATCATGACTTGCGGCCCCGTCGGGCCCTACCCGTATACATACATTGCTTTCGCTCCCCTTGGCTTGTCTTAGAGTTTTCTCTTTGACCTGCAATAAAGTCTCAACAACAACAGGAACAGTTTTATGTCTGTGGTCCCATACCCACCGACAATAAGTCAAACTAACATACAAACACACAAATAGCCACACACCCTACACTAGAACCTGAACCACGAAGTTAGATAGTTTTATGTCTGTGGTCCCATACCCACAGACAGATAAATATATAAATGAACACACGCACCAATACACACCTAGAAAAACACAACATGTCATAAACGAACCTACAGTCCCATACCTGCAGGCTCGTTGCACAAACAAGACAACCACGATCAAACGCCCGTACTCACAACCTTAGCAAGAATGGGGATCCATACAGTTTAGTAGCCACAATTTTAGAAGCGTCGCATGCTTTATACAATCTCAGCACATGCATAATATATTCAAGCCTGATCAAGTCTACTCGTGTCACTGAGGAGATCTACTTACTTGAGGTCCTAAGCTCCCTGACTTGATCCTCGCGGTTCTCCTCTCCCGACGTTCCTCTTTAGAGAATGTGGTGTGGCACTTCTGTCCAACACGAGAATTAGAGGGTCAATGTCAAAGTCCACTAAATATTCGGGAGGAAAGAAACTTTAAGAGTTGGACTCAAAGAATGGGACACTAGACGGTGGGACGACCATTGGTTCGTTAAGAAACCCCTCTAGGGGTGTTCTCGTCCCGAGTGTCGTTGACTTAATGTTAACAATCAATCCAGACTATCGGGTCTTTCATTTGACTAGATTAGGTTAGAAATGAGTTCCTTAAACTAATCGGTTTCTGACTTTATTTTATTACGGACTAAATATTCGAGCCGGAAATCCGGCAGAGTTTCCCCTGTTTTTCGGATATCCCGGCCGAAGCCTTCACCTAATTTCAACCCAGCACCGAACTAATTTCGGTCACAGTCCATCACAACAACCACACAGACAATTTATTCATTTATCGTATTTAATTTCAAACATAATCATAATTCAACACCGAGCCTCAGCGGCTCGGATTCACATTGGACCAACGGACATTTAAACTAAAAGAAAGTAACAGAGAACGTCGTCATGTATTAGCGCCAATACTTTGTTGCCGACCGCCGTTTATACCTTTAATAAAAAGGCGGTGAAGGGTTGAGCGTTCGAACTTGCGTTGTTGACGTTCCTGCACAATTTGCGAGAATAAAAGAAATCGAATCAAGTTTCGAGCTAAAACAAAACCATGATGCGAACCACTCGGACCCGCGATCCGATACTCGCTTTAAGCTCAAACGGGTAAGTTAACAAAAACACAACCCAATACAATTAGATTATTAGGCGCGTGCAAAACCCGATCTTGAAGATCACACAATTTTCCCTTTTTATTAATTTTCTTAATTTAAGAAAATTCTCAATATCTTGCCAAGTAAGATAAATTGAGCTACTTCGCTACGTGCTTTGGTCATAATTTATTTTATATATATTAAAAACGACACTTCTTGGTGAGTTCTAAATTTCTAAAACGAAACAAAATCAAAACTTTTGTAATGCAAAAATACTCGAAATATCAAGTCCCTTTAACTAGTACATTAACCAAAATATTTTAGCCACAATTCCAAAAGGACATTTTAGATTCCCGCACGATTAAACAACAAACAACTCCCAAAATCCTCGCAATTACAATCCCGCAAAAATGAGAATATCAACAATATTCTTTTTAGTGAGGCAAAACCATTAACAAGCGGGACGAGACCAACTAAAGTTTATTTCATAAACTTAAACAACCACCAAATCACCAAGAGTGACAACTTTCATATACACACATTAGTTTGGACAGATACTGGGTTTTCAAGTCTCGGCTCAAAACCAACCCATTAGTTAATTTAAGCTTTTTAATGATTACAACTCTAAACTCGACATAGTGCAATCTTTCAAACTATAAATTTTCAAATTATAGATTATCCAACAAATCGCAAAGGTTCTAGTAAACGAAAAATTTATCAAAGCCAAAACACATGAAAATATCAAGTCCAACGGTGGTCACAAACATGGTAAAATGCCAACTCCTATAGACAAGTTAACTCAAATATACATAACGGTGTAAATTTCAACATCGAGCAATCTCAATATCACCAAAAGTCAAACCAACCAAATATAATGTTTGCAATGAAATCATAATAACAAATACTCGCAACAAGACGAGTTCGATTAAAGCGGCTCACCTAGCGCGAGCAGCAACGGCTCGCAGCGGCAACGACAACGTCGACGAGATGGCTTTAGTGACGAGCTCGCCTGATAGCACGAATCAACAACGGGCAGGGAAGAGGTGCGAGCTCGCAGGCTCGCTGGTCTCACGAGGAAGCGGAGTGGTGAGGGCTGGCTGGCGCAGAGCTGCTCGCGCGGGGCTGCGCGAGCTTGGGCGACGCTCGTGAGCGGAGCGGCACGGCTGTGCGGTGGGAGGCGACACACGAAAGGGGCTCGCGCTACTGGCTTCGTGACGAGGCGGGGGCTGGGCACGCGAGGGAGCGGCACGAGTGCTCGGGCGTACGGAGGCGCGAGCTGGGCTCGCGGCGGCACGGCGTGGAAGGGCTCGGCGCTGAGAGGCGCGGAGCGGCGAGAGACCAGCGCCGGAGGCCGTGCATTGACGTGGCTCATCACCGGCGGGAGAGCTGGGCGAGCTAAGGGAGGGAGCTCGCGAGGTAGGTAGCTAAGGCCAGCCCGGGAAGGGATGGGCGAGGCGAGGCGAGATGCGAGCTCGCCGGGGCTGCGCGCGCTGGGTCGTGCACGGAGGAGCGCAGGGCCGTGGCTTTGTCAGAGCTCGGCTGCTCTAGCGGGGAGGAGGCACGGAGAGGGCTCGTGCGGCTGGGCGAGTGGCGGCGCTGATGGGGGCCTCGCATGGCTGGGCGAACGGCGGCTGTCGCCGGCGAGAATGGGATAAGAGAGTGAGGGATGGGCTCGGCAAAATGGAGAGAAGAAGAGAGAGAGAGCTGAGAGGTTCTACTTTTTTTTTTTTTGTGTGAGAAGGAGAGTGACGGCGTGGGTGGGAAAATGGGAAGAAAGAAAAACCCTAATGGGTTAAATAATTTGGCCAGCAAATAATAAATTAATTGGTATATTTTCAAAAATCATGAAAATATACTAATCGTCTCCAATTGTAAAGCTAGAAATTTAATATCAATCTCAAATTGAAATTGAATCCCTAACATGACTTAAAATCCAATAAAAAAAAATAACATTATCTGCAATGTTATTTTTACATTTTCAAGAGCTGACCAGATTTGACTAAATGACTGTAATTTTCCTCAAAATTAAACATAATCAATACAATATTACGAGATAATATGTCTCAATAATAGAAATTGATTACTCGTAACAGTGGTCTTAGTTTCAGACCATTACAGGATGAGTCCTAACAATCATCAAGAATATCGGGACGGTTCGAGGGGCCAAGATCCATAGCATATCCCGAATTAAACCGATGGGGTGATTGCGCAATCAATCCGAAATAGTCCGACGGAACCACCGGTCGTGAGAAGTTTCGGATCGACCCGTAAGAGGTCTAAAATGCTTATAGTTCTAGAACGACCCGTAGAGGGTATAGTTCTAGAACGACCCGTAGAGGGTCTAGATTCGTAGTAAGTTCTAGAACGACCCGAGAATGGGTCTAGATGTGTATATAGTTCTAGAACGACCCGAGAATGGGTCTAGATGTGTATAAAGTTCTAGAACGATCCGCGAACGGGTATAAATATGTATTAAATTCTATAATGACCCGTAAGAGGTCTAGATTGTGAATAAGTTCTAGAACAACCCGTAATGGGTCTAAATGTGCATTGAATTCTAGAATGACCCAGGAGAGGTCTAGATTGTGTATAAGTTCTAGAACGACCCGCAAGGGTCTGGATGTGAAACGTGTGCACATGTATTTTTATAAGCTGAGTCAGAGTTATGAACTTGAGTGAGATTAGAACAAATTATGAGATTGACTTTTGAGTTGAGATTAATGGGTCGTTGAATCTGACCTCGTTACATGTCACAACTCCTTTGCAGGTATTGTATCCCGCGTAAATTCAGCACATTATATCTGAATTCTACTCCGCGGGCAAGATTATTTAAGAGTGTCGTTTACTCTTCGAACTACGACGACTCGATTGTCGAGTCTATCCATTTGTTGAATTAAAATATTGTGATACCTCTTGATTGTATGTTACCTGCAGACTTAGCAATTTATCTATCTAATCCACTTATTGGGCTATTAGTTCACTAGTGTGCTCGTATCGCAGGTATTTTATCAATAAAGCAGAAAGGGCGAAGCGATAACGACGGGAACAGCGAGTGTATACGAGACCGACCTGTAAAACTTTACGTAGACTACCGGCTAATCGTTGGCAAAGAAAAGTTTTAAATTCCGCATATTTTGTAAATGTTAAAATTAAATTTATTTTGGTTATGGTGAGGATTGGTGAACCTCATGTTTAATATTAAAAGCTTGGTTTTGTAACTTAATTTAAAAAGTTCAAATTTGACCGTATTTTTAGGAACCAAAATACCGTTTTGAGTTTTGGGTCGTTACAAATATAATACTTGGACATCATAGTCATGTTTATAACTTGTAAAAATATAAAACATGACAACATACTTGAAACATTTCAACATGTAATACGTCATCATAACATCATCATGAAAATATTTACGTCACATAACATTGCATAGCATTTTATTTTGAACTACTTCGTAATGTAGTGAGATTGTACTCACCTCAAGTGAAGAGTCTTAACAAGAGCTGTTTGTACATTGTCGGGAGCTAGCGGGCAAACCTAAACATAAACTAGTTGTAAGTGTCATGAATTAACTATACTAACGTCTCCTCTAAAGGGGTAGAAATCTTTAAAAACGAACTTTATAAAATCATTTCCATATATGTATAACAAGCCCATAACGGTGCATTAGTAATTACTGAAACGTCCCTAGACGGATTGGAAAGAGTGATATGGTCCCGCTTTAGGCCCAACTTACCTAGATTGAACTCCCCGAGGTTCCTAGGTAAGTGTGGAGGGGATCACAAAGCGACTCTTATTTAATAATCAATCTTTCTAGAACACGTCATTTTAGTTTTCTATATCGTCCCGCTATAGACTCGTTTTTATTAATAATTTAAATAAAAAAGATTTTATTAGAAAATCAATAAAATAAATTATTTCATAAAATTTTGTAGTCAAGTGGTCTATAGGCGGAATTTGATAAAATTTTCTGAAGAAACTCCTCTTATTTTCTAAAAACAAGAAACTTTTCAGTTATAAAATTTTTCAGAAAACGTGCTTATTATATACTTTCTTCATAAAGCCATTATAACAAATTTAGAAAATCGTATAATATCAAGTCAGAGAGACCGAATTTTAAAAAGTCCTATTTCGTAAAACTTTCTTCAAATTAAATTTCCTACGTTTTTTGCTCTAATGATAAAATCGAATTTCGGCATCTATGTTTATCAAAATGGCAGAATATTGATTTTTAAGAAAATAAATTTAAATTCGGGTTTTAAATCTCGAAATTCTAACACATAGGAAATACTACCTTCGATATTTTAGAATTCAAGGTGACTAGAATACATATGTTCAAATTCACTTTTGAGTATTCTTAGTTTTTCTTCGAGTTCCTACGACTGCTCGAATCCTATAATCGATAACTTCGAGTTAGCCTTGATCAAAATAAAAGTACTTAGACATGCGAGCTTTTCGATATACCTTAACCTCGGCGAAGTAAACCTTCAAATCTTTCTACTAAGCTAATCCTCTTCTCAAGAACACTCTTGAATTTTTTACGTCAGATTTTCCACTCTTTATTCTCTCTCTATCCCTTTCTTTTTCTTTCTTTCTTTTTCTCTGAAGCTTTCCGGTTTTTGGTGTGAAGAATGAGTAAGGCCTAAGCCTCTATTTGTAGGGGGAGTTGGCACCTATACAGGGAAGGAAAATGGAGATATTCTGTCATTAATTCTCCTGATCTTTGACATATTCTCAAAATCTCCTAATTTTCCCTTTTTGGTTGATTCTGGTTGACCTTCCTTTGCATTTATTGATTGAAAAATCTCAGTCACTAGAGCCTAAAAAATGCGCCTATAATCCTCCTGATTCCCTCTTGATCTCTCAAAAATTTGTTTCCAAAAGTTCACATTTGATCTATCTTGAGTTGATACAGAAACCATGTGTGATTTCTTCTAATATTCACTTGGACATATGAGGAAACAAAATACTCTCTATTTATACTATAATTGGAGCCATTTAGTAGCCCTGGGGGATAAATTTCTAATTTATTTTATTGCCCTGTAGTTTCCTTACATTTGCTTGTTTGTCCTAAACTACATGTAGTTTCCTCTAGTCAAACTACATGTCGTTTTTGTTAATAATGTGCTCCGACACTATACCATTACTTATCATTTTATGTGACATAAAAACATATATAAAAGTTCGGGACAAAATTTCTATGCATTTATTTAATTTTTCATAAACGTTACATGTAATAAAAAAGTCGAGTTTTACATACATTAACTAAAACTCTTCAGTTAAAAATCTAATTTATTAATTCCGATGTTAATCCACTAAAAACCCGAAACTGCACTCCTTAAATTATTAGAATAATTTACTCGGTGAGTTGTCCATTGATATAATCATTTCATGAGATTCGACCCTCTAGATTGGTTCATGATCTGAGTTGGTGAATTTACCATTTTACCACTCAGATCATATCTTGTTTCTTAAGTACCATCGATTCACTAGCGAACAATTCATTTACGATCTTGATCATAAATGTGCGCGCAATTGTTCAGTTCCAGAATCAGCATATTAAGGGAAGCATTTTTAACTTCCTTTTTATCAGAAGTTGGATTTCATATCTATGAAACCCCATTCTCCAGTGATCATTTTCCGAACCTCTAAAACGCAAGTATTTAGCCCATATCAATCATGGACTGTAACGAACAAATCAAAAAAGCCCGTAAACATAACGTAGTATTTAGCCCTAATTCTTGATACGATCATGGTCGATGAACCGTCAACCAATCCGAGATCAAGTTCTGAGCTACTTTTAATTAGAGTTTTTATGTGTTTATTAGAGTCACTTTATTGTAACTTTGTTATTTTTGAGTTTTATTATGTTCATAAACACTTTTAGAGGGTTCGAAACAAGTTTGATCGAGGTTTGTGCGGGAGATTTTCAATAAAATGCGGCAGAATGCAACCGAGCGCATCTGAGTGCGCTACGGCGTGCATCAGGCGTGTGTTAGAGTGCCTCAAACAGAGCCATGGCCGACCAATCGCCCCATGCCGGCGACCGATCGACCATCAAGACAAATTTTTGCGACCGATCGGCTAAATTTTGGCAACCGATGACCTGGATACGCTGTTGTGAGCTGAAATTGATATTTTGACGCATTTTTAGTGTTATTTTTAATAATTTAGGTTTTTTTTAGCTTATTTCTAGATTTTTAATTATTTTAGTATCTAAATCACGTTTGTAAACTTTTAAGCCTATTTAAAGGCTCTTATGAATGAATTATACAGACTACGTTTATTTAGAATTGTGAGAGTTCTCTCTTTGGTTCTTGGAAGGAGACCCGAGGCTGTAGCGAGAACCGGGTTGACGATCGTTTTCTTATTCGACGACACAGACTGGATTGAAACCCCGTCAAAGACTTGGTTAGGATGCTTGAATTGACCCCACAACGGATGCAGAAAAGCCGTTGAAAAGTCAGGGATCGATTGACGCCACGAACGATCGCGGAATTACCGTCTGATAAGTCGGTTGAACGCCACAAGATTCATCAATCTTGATAAGTTTGATAGGTTGAGGTTCCAAGAACCAAAGAGAGAGTTCTCACAATTTTGAATAAACGTAGTCTGTATATTTCATTCATAAGAGCCTTTAAATAGGCTTAAACGTTTACAAACCTAATTTAAAAACTAAAATAATTAAAAATCCATAAATAAACTAAATAAAACCTAAATTACTAAATATAACACTAAAAATGCATCAAAATATCAATTTCCGCTCACAACGGCGTGTCCAAGCGACCGGTCGCCAAATTTGGCCGATCGGTTGTCAAAATTTGTCTTGATGGCCGATCGGTCGCGGGCATAGGGCGATCGGTCGACCATGGCTCTACCTAAGGCACTCTGACACAAGGCTGATGCACACCGTAGCGCAGTCGGATGCACTCGGTCGCATTCTGCCGCATTTTGATGAAAATCTCCCGCACAACCCTCGACCAAACTTGTTCCTAACCCTCTAAAAATATCAATAAACATAATAAAACCAAAAACAACAAAGTGACTCTAATAAACACATAAAAATTTTAATTAAAAGTAGCTCGAAACTTCAACTCAGATCGGCTGACGGTTCATCGATCATAATCGTATCATACTCCTTCTCTTCAAAAGGATTTGCCCCCAAATCCGAGCCATGGTAACTTGAAAAACATCAAGAACAAACCATTTCTCCCTCACTCGCTTTCTGTTTCTTACTTTCTAGAAACAGAGAATGCTGATTTTTTTTTACATGAAATAAAAAGACTCAAGATAAATAATCTAAACAAGAAAAAGCCGAAGCTTTGATGCCAATTCAAGCGATCCTCGTAGCGAGAATCGGGTTGACGATCGTTTTCTTGTTGGACGACACGGACCGGATAGAAACCCATCAAAGACTCGGTTAGGATGCTTGAATTGACGCCACAACGGATGCAGAGTAGCCCTTGATAAGTCGGGGATTGATTAATGCCACGAACGATCGCGGAATTACCGTCCGATAAGGCGGTTAAATGCCACAAGATTCATCAATCTTGATAAGTTCGATAGGTTGAGGTTCCAAGAACGAAAGAGTAAGTTCTCACAATTTTGAATAAACGTAGTCTGTATATTTAAATAGGCTTAAAAGTTTACAAACCTAATTTAGAAACTAAAATAATTAAAAATTGGAAAATAAACTAAATAAAACCTAAATTACTAAAAATAACACTAAAAACGCGTCAAAATATTAATTTCGGCTCACAACAGCGTATCCAAGCGATCAGTCGTCAAAAGTTGGCAGATCGGCCTATCGGTCGCGGGCATGGGGCGATCGGTCGGCCATGGCTCTGCCTGAGGCACTCTGACACGCGCCTGATGCACGCCATAGCGCACTCGGATGCACTCGGTCGCATTCTGCCGTATTTTGTTGAAAATCTCCCGCACAACCCTCGACCAAGCTTGTTCCTAACCCTCTAAAAATGTCAATAAACATAATAAAACTCAAAAATAACAAAGTTACAATAAAGTTACTCTAATAAACACATAAAAACTCTAACTAGAAGTAGCTCGAAACTTGTTCTCGGATTGACTGACGGTTCGTCGACCATGATCGTATCAATTTTAATCCTTCGTATATAACAAACTTATATACTAGAATTTCAGTTACATAATATGTTATGGATATTGATGAATATATAAAATAAAGTCTCAAACAATTCATGAAAAATTTCTTTTATTCTATTAATGAGCAAATTCAAAATCATAAAAAATAGTCTCCTTTTTGGGCACTATTCTAATAAGAAGTTCGTCATGGATGTTGAAGCTGGCGAAATCGGTGAGCGTCGATCAGTGGATGCCGCAGCTGGCGGGGCCCTGTCCAGGGGCGCCAAAGACAATGGAACCGTGCCAGAAAACACCAAAGCCGGCAGGTACCCGTGCACGCCAGACCCTCTTGATTTCTATTGAAAAACTCAAAAGCCACCAAAAGCCAAGTGGACCCGCACTAACAGAATCACCTAGCCACATCACCTCACAGCAGGGTACCGAAAGGTCTCCACACGAACCCAAATGACGACATTTAAGAGCCTTTGGTTCTGCATTCATGGAGTCTTTACAAACCGCTGGGAGAGCTCAGCTGAAAGGGCATCAGGATACCTATAAATAGAACCTACCTTAAGCCGCAAAAGAGGAGAAAAAAAAAGGGTTATAAAGAAACACTTACGAGAATTTCTTTCTAGTTATTTTGTAATTCTTTGCTTAAATTTTCACTTGTAATATCAAGCTCAACCGATCCGGCACGTGACACCACGGACATCCTAAGCTAGGATACTCGGTCATGTGCTCTACGTAAAGTTGTGACGAAATTTTGTCCCAACACATTGCATGGAATTAGGAAACGGCACGAAGGGTCCAGAATTGGCTAGATGCCTAGATGTGAAAATCCTTCTCACATTATGAGTAAGAGTTCAAGATTAGTTCAATGGGGCTGAAAAGTAAATACTGTTTTTGATCCGAGAATAGTACTTCGAAGATTTTAGGGCAACCCAAAAACTGGTTGAGAGAACTAAGAAAGCATTCATATAAAACATTGAGTTTTTGGACGTCCAATAAAACTTCGACTTTCCTACACATCAAAAAGTGATTTTGAAAAGCGCATAGCTCTCCTTCCAATGAATTTTTGAGTTCTGGATGCCTGATGAAGCTTCAAGTTTCCACCGCAGCCCAAAAAGTTGTTGAGAAAACTAGAAAAGATTTATCTCAGAGAGAATAATGATATTTGATGTAACCATTAGTATTTAGAGTGACTTAAGTGCCAAGAGGACAAAGAAGAAAGTTCTCAAATTTAATGTGAACCGCGACCCCTCTAAATGTTGGAATATTAAACAAGAGAGAGGTTTTTTGTAATATTATCATTTGTTGATTAATAAACTAAGTGGACATTTTTATTTATTTGTTTAAAATTTTGTTTGACATAAATATTCATTAGATATCTATAATGTATTATGAAACTAAATTTTGATAAGTGTTTTATGAAATATCAAATCATTTAGTTAACGCATCGGTGATTGATCAAGAGTGGATAACTTGATCAAAAATCACATACGGGAAACACTATAGGTGTAGAGACATCAGTGGGAGCATTTTGTATTGTTAGACTACACACGACTTGGACCGACTTGTCACGAAATATTATTTAAGAGCCGTTACTATACTCGTGACGAAGTCACAGCATGGTCGTATGAGAATTGATCTCAATCATGAGTGGCCACAGACTCCTAGACCTTGTTCACGGGATCTTTGATTTGTTCGTTAAGTACCATAATCGTAATGTGAACGAATACTTGCATTTTGGAAACTCGGGAAGGGATTACTGGGAATGAGGATTTCACAGACATGGAATCTAGCTTCCAATCATAACAGGAAGTAATATTAGTTCCCTTAAAGTGTTGATTCTAGAATTGACTGGTTGCGCACACACATACGATCATGTCATAAATGAATTGTTCACTAGTGAAACGACGGTACTTAAGGAACAAGAAATGACCCGAGGGGTATAACGATAATTTCACCTTCTCGGGACATGATCCAATCTGGAGGGTCAAATCTCATGTAATTGCTAAATCAGTGGACGTACACATCGAGTAAATTATTCTAATAATTTCAAGAATACAATTCTTAATTTTTAGTGGAGTAACCTTGGAGTTAATCGATTAAATTTTTAATTAAATTGTTTAGTTAATTATCTTAATTAATTGACGCTTGAATTATTAGGCCCATGGTCTCTAGACCGACTCTGTAAAAATTAATAGAGAAAGTTTAAAATATAAATAATGTTGATTAATTATATAGTCTCAAAACCTATAAATTAATTATGGTTATTTATTTAAGTATTAAATAAATAATGGTAAGAATTAATTTAAACTCATATTTTGGTGGGAAATATTTTCCTCCTTTAACTGATATTGGGCGAATATTAGCATAAAAACAATAAAAGGGATTTTATTTTTGTTTTAATTATTTAATTATCAAACAATTATTCTCTTTTTAATCAGAGTATAAAAAAGTATTGTCTGACTTTCTCCTATAGTAGGCGCCATTTAGGGTTGGATTTAGTTTATGAGATAAATATAATTAGATAAGTT
Source organism: Boehmeria nivea var. tenacissima (assembly GCA_018132145.1). Classification (NCBI taxonomy): domain Eukaryota; kingdom Viridiplantae; phylum Streptophyta; class Magnoliopsida; order Rosales; family Urticaceae; genus Boehmeria; species Boehmeria nivea. The sequence goes on from CM030886.1 coordinate 3,521,323, forward strand.
GTATTTTCGAAATCATGATCCATGATTATCTATGCTGTTCTGCAATTGTAATATGATATTCTATTTTTAATATAATATTCAGTTTGTAATATAATACTGTGTTTTCTATTAGGGGTGAAATCGGTGCGGTTATGCGATTTTTTGGGCGTTTTAAAAACCGAAACCGAATTTTCGGTTTTCCAAAAATAATAACCGAAACCGGTTTTTTTTACCTCATAACCGATTGCACCGAATAACCGAAATTCGGTTATTGAAATCGGTTATTCGGTTAAAAAACCGAATTAAAAAAAAAACTGCAATATATAATATATATAGTTTTAGTCCGAAAATAATCATATGTGCAAGTTGGCAAAGTGGCACAGCTGGCTGCCTCTCTTTGCTTCCAGGTCTGAGGTTCAAGTCCTACTACACGCAAATTTGAGTTCTATTTTGTTAAAATTAAAAATAAAAAAAATTTCAAACAATGGAAGTGGCTGGGTTCGAACCTTGGTGGTAGAGAGCAAGGACAAACAAAGCATGCCAAGGATTCCACCAGACCAACACATTTGTTTTGTAATAAAACAACCAAAAATAATATATATTGGTTTAAAATAGTTGAAAAATTCGGTTATTTGAGTATATAACCGGTTATTCGGTTATTTTGTCTATTTACCAAAAAACCGCACCGATTAACTTCGGTATATTCGGTTATTAAAACCAAATTTTCGGTTTTTTGGGTAATTCGGTAATCGGTTGAATTTTTTTTCGGTAAATCGGTTTTTAATTCGGTAATTCGGTTATTTCGGTTATTAATTTCACCCCTATTTTCTATCAATATGATTGGTTAGAATCACATGAAATTTTTTTGAAATTCTCGCTTCCACCTAGCATAAATTTTCTTTTCACTAAATAGTTCGAATGATGAAAGTAGGTACTTTCTCTTGAAGCATAGCTTAATTATTAGCTTTCTAAGCTTTTATATCATTTCGCATTGTAAGTAAGCCAGGAAAAAAAAAATCGATAGCAAAGAAAAAAAAAAAAAACAACAACAAAGCAGGAAATTTAGAGATTTTATATCGGCACAACCTCAACTATAAATCATGTGAGCCGCCGATTAAATTTTTGAGATGTCAAAAGTTTTGAAAACTAGCACATCTTGGAACCTTTATGTTTAACTCTAGCTTTGAGTATTTATTATTTAACATAGTATGTTCATTGTGGTATGTAAGTTATTATAGTGAAATATCCCTATACTAAAAGATTAATCATTTTGAACAATCAAAAAATGATTTGGGTCAAACAATCATAAATCTCTTGGGTCAAAATAATTATTTGACTATTACTTAACTTGGAACTCTCCAATTATAATCTTATAAGTCAATTGACTCAACATCATTTGTTAATATTCAATTTCAAAGTTTATTTAATTAGATTATATATATGTTTTGTTATTACGATTTTACCCCCTCAATGAAATTGGTTTTGCATAAAAGTTTTTTTTTTTTTTTGAATTTTTGAAACGGTTGCCAACTTAAGGAAATTAGTTTGATATCTTGTTGAATATTTAATTCTTCACATTTATGTCTTTAAGTTGTTCATTTTAGATTAAATGAAACTGACGTATATAGTAATAATATATTTCTTTGTAAATATATTGTTTCTCTGGGATTAAAATATTTTTGAATTATGTTTAATCTATGGATGATTTCTTCAATTTATTTTTATCGACAAATGTAAATTTTTTTTCAAGGACAACGTTAATTCTGTTGTCGATTACAGTCATAATATATCTTTCTAAGTTTAAAATACTATATAAATTGGTTAAAGTATTATACTTCTCTAGAATTACGAAAATTCTATAAAACGTTTCAAAATCTAAGAGAGTGACGATTTGGAGAGGATTTTTAGGAAATTTTTTTATTCGGTGGTTCTGTTTTAAATATGAAAAATTATAGTGAATACTCAATTTTTAAAACTTAATGTAAGTTATTACCCAATCTTTTGAAAAATGTAACCAACGACCCAAATGATTCAATTACTTACACAGTGATAAGTGGTGGTAATTCACTTAGTTACCAAAAGCATGTGCAAGTAATTCACAAATTGACTAGAAACTCAATTATTTCAAAAATTTAGATATTTATTTTTATTGTTATATAAAATTTTAGGTATTTACCAACTTCACCCTTTAAATATTTTGATATGATTTTGGAAAACTTGAAAACTTTTTTGGAAATTAATTACAAAGACAGGAAAAATGAGTTGATCATTTGTTGAAATTTTTTTTTTCAATATTACAAATCCAGTTTGATAATTTAGTTATATTTTCGCGTATGAAAATCCATATCCTCGTTACTAATTTTCAACATCACAATATAGATTTGTTAAATTCCCAAAATAAATTTGTAATACATCTACTAATTTGAGTATAGATATAACATTATTGGGCCTTTCTATAATGTTCCACTTAGTGGTGTGCCAATGTAACATTATAGAAGTGTGTAGTAATGATATTAAAGCATATACTAATGATTTTTTTACATCTCTCCTATACTAATTAGTGGAGTACCGATAGGTATGGAGCATTATAAAATTAGCCAACATTCTTTCTTCAACTTTAGAACATTTGGCTTTAAAGAAAAGAAAGGGAAATTATAGTAAATACCCAATTTTTAAAATTTAATATAAATTATTACCCAATCTTTTAAAAAATATAACAAAATATCAAAGTGATTCAATTACTTACATAGTGATAAGTGGTGCTTATTCACTTAGTTACCAAAAATATGTGTAAATATTTCACGAATTGACTAGAAACTCAATTACTTCAAAAATTTAAGTATTTAATTTATTTTTATATAAATTCTGGGTATTTTACTTAAGGAAATTTATTTTTCTTTTCTGGTAGGAAAATGAGTGCACATATGTAGCCAAAACATTCACCATTTTCCATGGTCATACATAGCACTTCGTCCAAAAGAAAAGTCGTGACTGAAAATAAAGATGTGACGTACTTATCGTTTAATTTTCAAATTCTCAACTAGTCCATGTCGTTTGCGTAATAATGTTAATTAATTGGAAAATTACAAAAAAATAATTTTTTGCGTTTTTAAAAAATGTTTTAAAATAATAAAAAAAATAATACTTGTCTGAAAGTTTATAAATTTTTTTTTACATATTTGTTAAAAAAAAAAATTAATATTTCAAATTTTAAGAATATAAATTAAAATGTTAAATAATTTTTTACAAATATATCAAGATTTTTTTATTATAAAATTATTAGAAACGTTATTTTTTTAATATATTAAAACGTGTGCTATTTTTTAAGACACCAATTTAATTTTGAGTTCACCCTATGTTAATTTGACTAAGTTTTTGTTTTACTTTTGCATGTTTAAATATTCTAAATATGACCGCGTCCAGGATATATTTTAAAGTCATTTCTTTGTTTTGATCTATGTTCAACTTAAAATAGGTAGGCATATCCATTATTCGCACTTATTACATGATTAGATTTTCAAGATATCTATATCCTATGTTAATGTTATTCATCCTCGCGGAATTGATCTGAAAATTATATGCTTGCACATGAAGTGCATAAATTTCTACTTCCCCAAGCATGGCCGGCCCTACCCTTAGACTATAGGCCAATAAGGCCATGGCCTAGCCCAATTACTTTATAATTTTTATGTATGATAATTAATGATAGGATCGATTTAGTATTTAGTTTTTTCTTGATCTATATTTAAGAAAATGGCTAAAGTTTTAAAAAAATTAAGTTATTAGTCATTAATACATAAGAGAACTAAAGGCATACATATAGTTAAAAAAAAAAGAGTTAATTTTTTAATTGATTGAAACGTTGGCCATTTTTTTCGTAAAATATCATTCAGAAATTGACTATTTACTTAATTATCTCTTAATAATATTAAAAAAATAATAAAAAAGATTTACTTAAGATTATAAACTTTACATTTTACAAGTCTTGAAAATTGTTATAATTATAGGTATTGCTTAGCTATTATTTTAACCACAACATTAATTGTAATAATTTTTTTATTGATATACTTTTCCGCATTCTCTATACATAGTCTCATGGTCAATCGTAAATTTCCAAGACAAAATAGTAACAAGTAGCAACATTCTTTAATAATTTCTCAATTATATATGTGCCTTTCTTTTTTTTTTTTTTTTTTTTTTGCATTTCTTAAAAAACGTCTAAAATTTAAGTCTCTCTCTCTCTCTCTCTCTCTATATATATATATACTGACTCTATATGTAACTTCTAAAAAAATGAATTTACTTGCTTATTCTTTTCTTTATTATTATTATTTTTTATGCAAACCCTACTTCATGTTTTTCATTTCATTTTTAAGGGTTTTTTTTTAAGAAGGAAAAAAAAAAAAGGAAGAACATTCATGAAAAATAAAGACATAGGATGAATATGAACATTTTTTAAATTAAAATACAAAATGCTCTAGCAAAACATATAATTTATTTACTTTTACTAGCATTTTTTTTTAAGGAAAGATTTGATGAATGCTCATTTTTTTGACACAATATTAATTTATTTATATTTTTGTGTTGCATTTATAATTTCTACCTCTATTTCTACACTATAAACATATAGTAGGAATCAAAATAGCACACCATTAAGTTATAAATTATTAAATTGCACTTAAAACGTCTTTTTATTGTAATTTCTCTTTTCTAAAAAAATATTTGTTAAAAAAGGCATTGGAATTTCAGCCAAGCCCCCAAATACCTTGGCTGGCCTTGACTTATTCGTTAAAGTTACAAGTTCCTAATATATATATATATATATGCATAATAATCAAAGAGGGAGCTCCCAAGAAATAGTTAATTTCCTTATGAATAGAAAACAAGAAAATTGACCGAAGACTATTGACATTTCATCTCTATACAAGTATATATGAGTACACAGATCACCAAACGCATTAAGATCAATTCCAAAAAAAGAGAGAGCTAGATATTTTCAAAGAAACCCCTATTGGAGCCAATTTAATACCAATTTCTGTTATCTTCTAATTAAATAAGAAAAAAAAAAAAAAACCTTCGCTACTATAATTTCCCAATTCATATTTCTAAAGAGAAAGAAAAAGCAATAAATCAATGTGTGTAGTATTGGCTTTATGTTTTCTTGCTGTTTTTGTAACTACCAACAATAATGCAAAAGTGGAAGCAGCGAAAGTCCGTTATTATCAATGGGAGGTCAAGTACGAATACAGATCTCCTGATTGCTTTCAAAAGCTTGTGCTGACTGTCAATGGAAGAAGCCCCGGGCCAACGATATCAGCTCAGCAGGGCGATACCGTTGCCGTTGAGCTCAAGAACAGTTTGGTGACCGAAAACGTCGCAATCCATTGGCATGGAATCAGACAGGTACATACCTCGATTTATATAGATGCTTCAAACTTGATGACTTTATGAGTTGTTTGGGTAAATTATTACCGTTCAAATGATTTACACAAACAATTGATTAATCTAGTAAACTTTACAAACCGGAGTGGGAAGCTATAATTTCGTTAGTACTAGCTAGGCATCTCTCGGTTGATCATAATATTTGAAATTATTACCGACAGAAAGATGCCTAGCTAGTACTAGCTACTATATCTATATGTATGTTTCAAACTTGATGAACTATAATTTCATTAGAACTAGTTAGGCATCTTTGTGTTGATAATAATTTGAAAATTTATTTGAATTGTAGAAATAATATCATATATCGTTTCGCAGTGGAATATAAAAATTTTGACTAAAAAATTTAATGAGATAAAAAGCAACATCTCATGTATACATTATGTTCCTAAAATTAAGGCATTGGAATTATCATATAACTGTTCATTAAATAAATAGTAAAAGCGAAACAAGAATTTTATCATGCATTTTAATGGGTAAAATTGAACTCCTTCTCTTTTCATCGTGCGTTACAAAAACGTCATGGTAGGGCTCATAATACGTTCATAACGAGTTTACTGACCACATCAGATCTCTTTGATACTGGCGTCGTCCTCTCTAATTCTCCGATTAGAGCTAGAACCAATGTCAGCTCTCTCTAGGATTTCACACTCAAAAGCAAGAGGAAGAATTTTCTTCCTTTCACTCATTGGAGGGTAGTGTTTTTGGGTTGCAGAGGAAGGGAAAAGTCAAATATTTCCTTCCAAGGGTTGAGATAAAATTTAAGCACAGTTTTTGAAGACCAAATTGCTTAAAATAATTTGTATGCTACAAGAGCATATATTTAATATGTAGAGGGAGAGGCGGCAATTGTAGGGTCTGTTCGGAAGAATATTTTCAATTTTGAAAACAGAAATATCCCCAAAAAACTAATTAAAAAATACAATAAATATCCATAATTATTGTATTGACCAAATTTGGAAATACTGGTAATAATCGTTCCTAATTTAACCAATTGTTGCTGCCCATTATAGAAGAGACTTAGATGGAAATTTTCAAAATAAAAAGCTCACATATTTATTTCCTTGTTTAGGCGTATCAAAAATGAAAATTGTAGGAAATAACAAATTTCTTTTAGGTTGTTAAAAAATGACATGTTTCAAAATATTAAAAAAAAAGGCTACTGTCAATCAATTCAGACCAAAAGTGGCTTATGAAGACTTTATCCCTATACGAGATAATGGCCGACGAAATACCATATAGGCGTACCACTTCCTGCAGCCGATGTGAATGAGTGCTTCAACCCGATGAAGTGCGCATATTTGCTTAGGCGATCGACGACCACGAGGATGGTGTTCACCCGATCCCAAATTGGGAATTATTTGATGAAATCCATCGCTATCTTATCCCAAACTTGAGATGGCAAGGGAATGAGCTGCAACAACCCAGCAGGGGTCGTCAAGAGGTGCTTATTCTATTGGCCGAGAAGGCATTCTTGGACAAACTTAATAACATCCGTGCACATTCCAACCCAAAACAGCTTTGAAGCCAGCCGTTGGTAAGTCTTGCTCTCTCCTGAACAGCCACGCATCGGAGAACATTGGAACTCGGTAAGGATTTAGATAATCAAGGGGGATGTGCGAGGAATGACCAATCAGCCTTTATAGATTAGAAGACTGTAGCAGACCTTGAAGCCTTCATGTTGCAGTGTGTTAGACGTGATGTCGTCGCATAAATGATAGAGGACTCATCGTTCTTGAGTTCGGTGCATGAGGACTCCAATGCTACCAATCCTGAATCAATTATTCCAAGCACTCAACTTTGTCGGGTAGACGCGACAAAGCATCCGCAACTCTATTGCTTGCACCACTTTGGTATTGGATCTCAAAATTGAAGCTCATAAGTCTCAAAAGCCATTAATGATAATCCGCTCCTACTACGCATTGTTCAACTAAGAACTTAAAGCTTTTTTTTTTTGTTTTTTTAATCACAGACCACTATAAAGCACTACCCCAAAAGGTAGGGCCACCACTTAAGGATCGCAAAGACGATTTCCAACAGTTCTTTTTCATAGATTGGCTTAGAATGAGCTCGGGAACCTAGTGTTTGGCTATAGGATGCGATTAGTTGTTCGTCTTGTAACAATATGGCCCCTAGTCAGAACCCGGACGCGTCAATGTCAATGACGAATGGTTTAGTGAAATCCAGCATTGCGAGCACCATAGTGGTCGTTATTGCCGTCTTGAGCTACTCGAAGCTTGTTGGGCTCCTTCATTCCACCGAAATTATCTGCATTGAGTTGTTCCGTGAGTGGCCAAGCAATGGTCGCATACCTTGCGACAAGTTTACGATAGTATCCCATTAGGCCTAGGAACCGTCGCAACTCTCGTAAGTTTACTGGTTGAGGCGATTCAATCATGGCCCTCACCTTTTCGAGGTCGGCCTTTGCCTCTGCCCCGAAGATAATATAGCCAACATATGATACTCGTAGTTGTCCAAACTCACATTTCTTACGGTTTAAGTAGAGTCGATTCTTCGTAACACCTCGAGGGTTACTACAACATGCTCTTTGTGTGTCTCCATAGCTGTAAACCAAAATGTCATAAAAAAACACAAGTATGAATTTACAAAGATATGGGCGAAATAAATCGTTCATAAGAGATTAAAATATGCAGGTGTATTGGTGAGCCTAAAGGGCATCAAAAGAAACTCGTAGTGACCAGAGTGTGTTTGGAATACTGTCTTGAACACATCAACCTCGCAAACGGGAATTTGATGGCATCCAGACTTCAAGTCCATCTTCGTGAAGATCGTCACACCACTAAAATCCTTGAGCAACTCGCCATTAACTGGTATTGGGTACTTATCTGGCACTGTGGCCTTATTCAAGACCCGATAATCTACGCAAAAGCACCACGAGCCATCTTTCTTCTTTACCAAAATTATTGGCCTCGAGAAAGAGCTCGTGCTTACGCGGGTGATGGTTGCAGAAAGCATTTTCCTTATCAACCTTTCAATTTTCTCATATTTCATGTGAAGGGTACTACCGAACACTAACAGGCTACGTCCCTTCTTTTAACACTATGGCATGCTCACGGCCCCGAACGGTTGGTAGCCAATCCGGCTTGCGAAAGACCGTGTCGTACCTTTCCAAAAGTCCGGTAGACATTCAATTCTACCAAAAAACTAGCTCCGTTCACCTATCCTCCCCGCGGAGAGTGAACGTGTCCTTGCTGATATTAAATTTTATGGTCAGTGCCAATTTGTGTGAGTCATTCCAAGTGACTAAAATCATTGCATTCCAAGTATCACATTGGAACTGCCTAATCGAAATGGAAGAAATTCTTCCACCGCTTCTATTCCTTGCAATTGTAAGAAAACTCTGCGATAGATTCCCTTGCCTTCCACTAACTCGCCCGAGCCCAACTTCTCGACAATTGCCGTGGAAACGAAGTTATGGGTTGCGCCCATATCGATCAGCGCGATGACCTCCTGATTTCTAATTGTTCTCCGGATCTTCATAGTCGTAGGTTTAGTCAAACTAATAATAGAGTTAAGAGATAATTCTATGACTTGGTTCACATTAGCCACTTCAAACTCTGGCTTGAGGGTTGTCTCTGACTTTGGCTTCTTCTTGATTGCACCGTCCTTATCGCAAATGAGAATCATGTTGAGCTCCTTCCTCTTACAGCGATGGTCCGAGCTCCATTTGTCGTGGCAGTTTTAGCAAATACCCCACTCCTTCTTTTGTTGAAGCTTTGAGTTAGTGATGTGCTTGACCTCCGTTCCGTTCCCCTCAACAACGAGGACCACGACGTTGCTTGCTTCTGCTCTAAGCTCATGGTGGTTTTGCGTGGTGAAAATATGACCTAAATTCCCCCTCTTGCTCGTTGGGCCTGTGATACCTTCTGGGCCAAGTCTATGGCCCAGCCCAAATTAGTGGGCTCCAAGATTCAGATCTTCGCTCGAATTTCAGGTTTGAGTCTATTAATGAAATTTCTCAGAGCAACATCGTCTAATACCTTTTCGAGAGGGGCTGATAGCTCGATGAAGCGTCAATGATACTCTTTCATCAATTGGTCATGCACCAGCGCTAGCCACTGCTCATACAATGGCCTTGATTGGGCTAAGCAGAATTATTGAAGTAACACTTGTTGGAATTCTTTCCACGACTCAATGGAACGCTTCTGATGTTTCCATTGATGCCATAGTAGCTTGTCTTCTTCGAAGCTAATAATTTCGGCTTCTATTTTCTCATATTTACTACAACGATGAAACAAGAAGTAACTCTTCGCCTTGAGGATCCACTTATTCGGGTTCGATCCATTGAAGATTGGCATCTCAAGCTTGCAGAGGTGAGAATCAAATCTCCTTCCGAATGATGCAGGTCAGCCGAAGTTCCCCTACGAGTCGCCGTCGATCATTTACGAAACATCCGCCTCCTTTATCTTTTCCGGCGATGCTTTCAATACTCGAGTTGACTCCCTCGTCATCAACTCCTTCTCAAACTTGAGCATGAAGTCGAACTTCTTGCTCAGCATGTAGAGTGCCTCTTCCAATGCTCTGACTCTTCCTCCTATGGTGCCGACTACTTCCTCCATGCTGTCGAGCGTTGCAAATTATTCTTTGCCACCATCCTCGAATCCAACTGCTCTGATACCATTTTGATAGGATTTTAGCAATCTGAATAAGAAAATCAGAACAATCAACGAAAATCAAAGTAAAGACTTATTGTATTGATAGTATTTGAGAAAATGACAAAGATAATCAAGTTTCCAGAGGCTCGTCTCTCCAAAGAAGCCGAAGCTTAACTACAAAATTCTTCAGACCTTTCTCTCTCTTCATTGATCCTTATATCCCTTGACAATGTCATGACAAAAATGCATTTCCAAAACTGTTCAACAATAACTAACTCTAGAATATAGGTCACTATTTTCCAAACTACCCCCAATCTTACACATCAACACTCTTTCTAGTGCGTCGCGAGTACGTGTAATAAATTGGGGGTCTATCAGTACTCTAGAGCACAAAAACTCAAAAAAAAAAAAAATCATCTCACGAGAGAGACGACTAAGCAATATAGTCTACTATCATAAATCCCTTTATCTACACTAAATTTTGATTGAAGCTACAATCGACTAGTGTCCTTATCCCCTTCATAAAGTTACTGTCAATCTCAATAGCATATTTTTGCACTCCAAATGAAAGAATGTAATGAAAATCTAGAGATTAATTTACCTTCAAAATAAGTTAGTTTCTAGGATGTAAGTTTTCCTTGCATAAAATTTCCAAATATGGATATGTTCTCAGAGGAATAGCTCTATCCCAAACGAGATTTTCGTAAGAACAATTGTGATGGCTCCTGTAATTATAGTCGAAGAACCTCTTACTTAAAATAACCTTGTTCATTGAATTACACAAAATATGTTTATGTGAATTAAGTTGGTCAATTATTGTCTGAAGAATATCTCCGGCTATTAAAGGAAAAGAAGAGACGAAATTAGAAAAATACACCTCAAGCGACCTTCACCATAAAATCGACCTTCACAAGTGAATTATAGAAATGGTGCTCTGGATCAGGAATCTATAATTTGTCGACGATAACCAATTTAATGAGAGTTAATTGTCTATCGTATAAAGATATAGGTCGTATTTAGCAATTTTCGAATCAATGTTTTGAGGAAATAACCAACGTTTTCAAAAATTAAGAAACTAGTCATTAGCTCATTGAAAAAATAAAGTGCATAAAGGTTGACTGTTACCGCCGATAACGGATTTGGTAATGGTTTTAACCATAACCATTTACCGAATTTACACCTCTAGGTAGGACTGATAGGCTTTTATAATTATGCTAAAACGCTCAAACTATATTCAAAATTGGGAAAGAGTAAATGATTTATGGTTTTTTACGTTCACAAAGGAACACTTAAAAATAAGGAATATATATATATATATATATTTTAGATAAATTTTAAATTTTAGACTTTACAATGAAGAGAAATCTATTGAAAATATATTAGAAATAATCACCCTAATAAAACTTCTAATTGATGATCACACAATCGGCGACCATAAAAATTCAAAATCTCCTAATAGCGTAACACTTGCTTATGAAAGGAGGAGCGGGTGATGAGATCTTAGGTAATTGCCTAAGTTGCATTGGCCGTCATTTGTTTGAGTTCTGTTTGTAATAGATCAATATGCTAATTGAAATCAAATTTGTATTTCTCATTGCTTTGTTTTTTTTTTCTTTTTTTTTTAATTGGAATACGTTTTGACTTTTGTTGGTCAAATAATATTTTTTGAAGATTGGCACGCCATGGTTTGATGGAACAGAAGGAGTAACGCAATGCCCAATTATGCCCGGGGAAACCTTCACATATCGATTTGTTGTTGATAGAGTAAGATCTATTATTCCTTTGTCTATTAACATAGATGATTAATCAACATTTAATTATTCATAAAATTGATGTTTTTAATTACATGTCACATTTCTCATTTAAATTTGTAACGTATGTCATTATTACATGTCACGTCACTTTTTTTCATCATCAATATACTCTGTTACCCTATCTCGTTTTTGTCTTCCTCATTTAAAAAAAATATATAAAAGAATGGCAGTTCGGTTAAATCCACTATTAAAAGATGATGTGTACTGTAATTTTTCTTTTAAAGTGATAAATTTCAAAACAAATTGCGCATAAGTGGCATTTTTCAAAATTTCCATGAAATAAGTCTAAAAAAAATAGAGTTTTTTCAGTGACAAAAAGAGTTTGATTTGTTGTTGTATTGAATTTTTAGCCAGGGACATACATATACCATGCCCACTATGGAATGCAAAGAGAAGCAGGGCTGTTTGGGTCTATTAGAGTGGCCCTTCCGGATGGAGAATCTGAGCCGTTTGATTACGATCATGATCGGAGCATATTACTCAGTGATTGGTACCACAAAAGCACGTCTGAACATACAACCGGATTGTCTTCCTTGAACTTTCAATGGGTTGGGGAACCTGAGGTAACTATATACATTCCTCTTAAAAATAATTATATATTTTTTTTTCCGTATGACTAATCATTTTCGAGGGAACTTCTACGATGATTATTTTTTTCTTATGAGAAATATTTTTTTATGGTCAGTTTTACTTTATGAAATATCACGTCTATTAAAAAGATAAACCTAATAATTTGGAATGACTGTTTACGGGGGAAAAAAAAAAAATTCCACCAGAAAATTCTCTTTTCAAACGTATGGGACAAGTCAATGTTATTGCAAACCATAAAATAATGTGACGAAGTTTGAATTTTACAATGAACATGAACTATTGAAAAATGAAAAAAACAGTACTTGAAAAATCAGAATTTAGAAGTAGGGGGCTTCAAGTTGCTTCTGAAAAACCAATTCTATGTAGCAAACTGTTAAATCAAAGTCAAGTCAAAACACATTTTGGAAATATCACTTTTAATATTTTAATTAAATGACATATTTAGCTTGAAATATTTATAAGTAAATGACAAATATATATCTACAATTTCTGAAATCTCAACAAAAATAACCCGTTACTTTAGAAATATTAGATTTTTTGGCAAACTATTTTTACAAATAAGAGATATTTTTCTGTCACCATTTTTACAAACAAAAAAGTGTACAATCTTATCATGTTTAACAAACTAATGGTATACCCTCTTTTAGGGAATTTTAGAGAAATAGTCATTTTTTAGAGGGTGAATTTAAAAAATTGAGGATGTTTCAAAATTTTAATAAAGTAGTCATTCATAAATTTTATTACCTTCATAAGAAATTATTACAATAAATATTAGGTGTAATTTTATTATAATAAGAAATTGCTTACATTGATAATAACTTTTTATAGTTATTTTTAAAATTTTATGAAACTGTAACTATTTTTTAAAAACATATTATTTAAAATTACTATCTACCTAACTCACCCATAATTTTATTATATCAAAAGCATTAGTGTAAGCATACCGTACAGATTATATATATATATATATATATATATATAGACTGTGTGTAGCTAGGAGTATTGAGCGGATAAATTATTAAGAAAAGAGTAACCAAAAAAAAAAAAATACTACACGATTAAAGACATGATGACAATTCAATTGAGTTTTATATTAATATGGCTATTGTATAAGCAAGTGGTGGCTATAACATTTCCAATGTGATACGAATCGTTGTGACAACTTCTTAATGTTTTAATTTTTTTTTTTTTTTTTTGGTGGAAAAAAATGTTGCATAGTCACTTCTGATACATGGAAGAGGAAAATTCAACTGCTCAAGTTTGACTGCAACAAAGCCAGACCAGCTAGCTACTGTTTGTAACGCCTCAAATCCTGAATGCTCTCCTTATGTCTTGACTGTTGTCTCTGGAAAAACATACAGACTTAGGATTTCCAGCATGACTGCTCTCTCTGCCCTCAGCTTCCAAATTGAGGTACTGATCTTTTATTCATAATCTCTTTAGCTAGTAAGGCGGGGACAAATTCAGAAACGTTGTTTTGTTTTTCTTATGAATAATTTGAGCCGAGATAGGAACGCATCTCAGTAACGTTGGCATACGTCTGAGGCAACAGAGGCTTACCAATTAGGTTGATCCTATGTTAAATCCTCGTTTAAATAACAGTCAAATAACATTATTAAGATATAAACAAAAAATACTAGAAGTTCATGATAAGAAAAAAACCATACATGTAATGAAAAACAACCAAAAAGGCAATTATAATGAAAGTACTAAAAAGAAAAATCGATAGGATCTTCTCGATGTGCAAGGACTTGGTTAAAATCTTTAAAAGAAAAACACAGAGAGAAAATCTACTTGAAGGAAAAAGAGTACATGGTATAGGATTTTTAGTTTTCATACTTATAAAAAAGCATAGAAATCATTTCTCGATATGCATGCAATACACTGAATTAATCAGGAGCATAGTTCCACCAAACTACAATCTCAAAATTAGAAGCCGACGAAGCAAGTTTATCTGCCACACAAACCCCTTCGCGGAAAAATATAAGATACATGTGGAATGAGCTCTTAGGCATATTGAAGGACTCTAGCCCATCTACTGCGAAATTACCAAGATACCATGCTTGATTGATTCTTGAAAAGAAGAACCACATAAACAGAATCCCTTTCAACCAATAAGTTCCGCTAACAAAATTTGAAGGAGAATTCAGCCTCAATTAAACCAAAATCTTTAGTCGCAAATGCGCAACGGATACCTAAAAATAAAGAGAAGCATCACTTTATGAAACTGCCACAATTTCTAAAAGCACAACCACTACACTGTTCATCATGATATCTCTAGATGCACCATAAATATTAAGACAAATTATCTTTTTTATCTCATATTTGTGCTACATTTCGCGAATGCGCACCCTATTCTTTAAATTAGTTTTGTTTGCACCCTGACGTATTGAACTTAGACCATTTTGCACTCTCTGTCCAAGTCCGTCAGTTAAACGATGACGTAGCACCAAAAAATTTGTAATTTGACCCTTGACTTATTTAAAAATTTCACAAATACCATAAATCTTTAACAATTCCACGAATACTTCAGGTCATCACCACGTCCAAATCCAATACTCAAAATCCCTCTTTTCGAATTGCGGTTTTGGCCCATCGGACTTGGGCTTTTTGTGCGAAATTAGGCGATTGGGCCATAAGTGAAATTCGAGCCCAACAATTGTTAAAAAAAAAATTGACATTTAATTTGTTAGAATGTTATTGTAAGTGTCTAATTTTGTCAAACATTTTTGTAAATATCATGTCAAAAGAATATATATGTGTAACTTTCTCAATTAATAGCCAACACTAATGTTTATTTATTACTTGATTATGACAGGGTCACAACATGACCGTAGTTGAAGCAGATGGACATTACGTAGAGCCATTTGTGGTGAAAAACCTCTTCATATACTCAGGAGAGACATACTCAGTCCTGATAAAAGCAGATCAAAACCCTTCAAGAAACTACTGGATCCAATCAAGCGTCGTAAGCCGGCAACCCAAAACCGCACCCGGTTTAGGCATTCTCAACTACTACCCCAACAATCCACGGCGGTCACCTCCCTCAGCCACGCCCCTCGCGGGCCCCGCATGGGACGATGTCAACTCCCAGCTAGCCCAGAGCCTCCTCATCAAGGCTCGCCAGGGCGACAAGTATCACCGTCCTCCTCCACGCTCCGCCGATAGAGTCATCGTCCTTTTGAACACTCAAAACAAAGTAGATGGTTACTACCGATGGTCAGTCAACAATGTCTCACTCAACCATCCCAAAACCCCTTACCTAATTGCACTAAAACACAACTTGACCAGAGAGTTTGACCAAACCCTACCTCCGGACGGGTATGACTTCAAAAACTATGACATCTACGTGAAGCAAAACAACACCAACGGCACAACTAGTAGTGGAATCTACAGGCTTAAGTTCAACTCAACTGTTGATGTGATACTACAAAATGCCAACACAATGACCGTCGACAATAGTGAGACACATCCTTGGCATCTCCATGGGCATGACTTTTGGGTGCTTGGTCATGGACATGGGAAGTTTGATATATACAAAGATCCACTGAAGTACAACTTGGTGGACCCCATTGAGAAGAACACTGTGGCTGTTCATCGTTATGGTTGGACGGCTATAAGGTTTGTTGCTGATAATCCTGGCACTTGGGCTTTCCATTGCCATGTGGAGTCACATTTTTATATGGGAATGGGAGTGGTGTTTGAGGAAGGTATTGAGATGGTAGGAGACTTGCCTACGTCTATTATGGGGTGTGGTGCAACTAAAGGATTGAGATTACCATAATCATATAGCTCTTAGAATATATCATGATTGTGTTGATAGACAAACAATAATTAATTATTCTCGATGTCATAATTTTGTACAACAATTTCAATAAAACCTATACTTGAATCTAATAAAACAATAAAATCGCATGTGAAGAAATTCTTTGATGAATGATTAGATAATAAAACGTATACTTGAATCCAAGAATACAATAACATCTCATGTGTAGAAATTCTTTGATGAATGATTAGCGGGCTATCGTCTTCATCAATCAAAACGCTTTGATTCCTTGATGTGTCCATAGGCTTTATCTAGATGAGAAGATGAAAAACTAATGATTTGACATGTTTAAATGTTATACTATATCCAATCAGAGCTCATGAAATCCTAATTTGACGAGTATTGAGTTTCCATCTATTGGGTCCATACTCAATATAAAAGTCAATAAACTTTGTAAAATGGAGTACTTAATTAAAGCCTAACATAGTTAAATAGCAAAAATTAATATAAAAGTTAATATATGTGGCCTACATACATAGAATATATCTGAAGTAAATTTCTTAAAAATCTTCCACGTAGCTACAAAGAATATTTGAAGCAACTATATTATATTGTCGCTAAAAGAAAACTTATTTTATGATATTAAAGTATCCAATCGAAATACTCAATCCACACTATCTGCGACTGATTTTACACATATTCTTTTGAAATTTCTTTTTAGTACTTTGTTATCCAATATTGGTCTTTTTACAAAACAATCTCCGATACTCACCCATTTGTTGGAAAATTTCTCGGGTTTTGGCGCAAGGTATCTTCAACTAATAATTTAGTCGGATATAAGTCCCATAAGTCGCTGAAAGTCATTGGTCTGAATCATAAAGAAATATTCTTCGAATTCCAATTTTTTTGTTTCAGTGTCAATTTTTATCTTTATTTCAATAAGAAAATTTGTGACCACGCTAAAAAAAAAAATTTGTTACATTGTACTTTACTTAAATACTAAACAAATTTATTATGTTATTATCAATTTTTATGTTTATTTGGTAAGAAAATTTATTACTACAATAACAAAATTCGATACTTCCAGAAAAAAAAAAAACAAAACAAAACAAAATTTGATACTAACCTCAACAAAGAAAATTTGATCATTTTGGTATTTTGTTATTTTTGACCCAGTCTTTTATAAAGTGGCCCATATTTTTTATACTAAGAAATTAGACATTAACCCATAAAATTAAAAGTCCAACTGATCATATTACTTCTATTTTCATTTATGCCCAAAAAGCGTAGGCCCCTTTCTTCCTAGTGTTGTCATCACCTCACCTTTATCCTCGTGGTGCTGCTGGAATCGAGATGGAAGTTGATGAATAGAAGGTTTTAGCAAACCAATAATCTAGTTCCAAAGATTTGATTTTCGATGCTAGAGAACGCACACGTTAAAGTTGACAAAATGGTGGTCTTCATCCTAGGGTGTAGAGTTACAGTAAATGATACAAGGAAATTGGTCACACTGTTCTATTATGCCTATGCTTGTTGGGCCATGCCCATACGAAAACAATCCACTAAAACTTCAAAAATGAGAACACCCAGACTTATACTACAAGAATGGACTGCTGATCACGCCCAAATTGTGCAATAAATAAGCGGTCGTTGGTAGCACAACAGAAGTGGAGTCGTCTCTACGAGGAGGTGAAAACTTGAATGAGTTTGGCTTACCTCTCTCGAGTGGAGGCTTTTTGAAGCGCGGTTGCCAAAACTCGAGCTTCTTATCTTGTGAGTCTTCATATGCTGGAGACTTGATGTTTGTCTCACAAGAATCAGAATAATTGAGGAAGCTTTCAATAGGATTGAGTATTTTTGGCTTATCTTCCTTATCGACAAGTGTGTCGATCACAATGGCTATGGCATTAACCTCTTTGATGATTTGAGCGGATAGCTTCAAGGTTTGTGCCACTTGATGTCCCTTAGGGTTTGATAGAGCTTGAGATGAAGTTTTTCCTTTTTCTTGAATGACCAAGGCATTGGTCAGCTTCATGAGATGACTCTTGATCTCTTTGTTCTCCTCCACTAATTGTGTCATGACAGCCTTAAACTTTTGGTTCGTCTTATGTTGCGCCTCAATAAAAGAATGCAACATGTCCTCAAGGGGGTTCTTCGACGGTTGAGCAGTGTACTGAGAGGCAAAGTATGTATTAGGTGGATGTGCCGGTTGGTTCGAATCCCGCCAGTTGAAGCTTGAGTGGTTCTGCCAGTAATCCTTGTAGTACTGCGTGTAAGGCTTCATGTAAGACCCTAAAGCATTACATTGTTTCTCATACACCCATCTCATATTGTTGTAAGTCACGCAATCCTGTGGTTGATGATCTACTCTTCCCCATACGAAGCAAGTACTATATGTTTCCACCTTGGCAACTGCATGGATTCCTCTACCACCTTGTGATTTGAAGACCTCAATTTACTTTGTTAGATTTTCAACCTGCGCCTTAAGGGTTACCTCTTCTCCTAGATGGTAAACTCCAATTTTTTCGGGACCTATTGGTGACATCAGTAACACTCGATCCGCTCCAAGTGTTGGATTTTTCCGCTAGATCGGTTAGGTACTCGAAAGCCTCGTCGGGGTCTTTGTGTAGGAATTCTCCATTGCACATTTCCTCAATGAACCAGCGCTCTCGTATTGTGAGTCCCTCGTAGAAGTAGCTGACGAGGCGTCATGTCTCAAACCCATGGTGGGGACAAGAATTTAACAAATCTTTAAACCTATCCCAAGTTTGGATTAGAGTTTCACTTTCTTTTTTAGAGAAAGTGGATATCTGCCATTTTAGGCCATTGGTCTTATGGTGTGGGAAGTATTTGTGGAAGAATGTCTTTTTCATCTAGTCCCATGAACCAATCGACCTAGGTCTAAGGGTGTTTAGCCAAGACTTAGCTTTATCTTTGAGTGACAATGGGAAAAATTTCAGCCTAATAGAGTCTATGGCTTCAGTGCGGCTATAGAAAGCGGCCACCACCTCCTCGAAAGACCTAATATGCACATACGGGTTCTTACTCTCTAGCCCATGAAAAGTTGGTAAAAGTTGGATCATACCGGGCTTGAAATCAATGTGTGTCATATTAGCAAGAAAGATGAAGCACGATGGGGTAGCCGTCCGCGTTGAGTAAATATAATCCATCATTGTCTTCAGCGGGTTGTCCTCGTGTTGCGACATGGCTTTTAAGCTGGAAGTGTGGGAGGACAAAGAAGAAAGAGTAGAAATTCACATAAAGTGTTTTTTTTTATTATTATTTATTTTTAGGAAGATGGAAAGGAAACCTAAATCTAGAGTTAAAGGAAAGGATGACTAAACAAGAAGATATTAAACTAAATCTAGAATCTGAGAAATATGGAAACTAGAATAAGAAAATTAAATGACAACTATTCTAGACAGAAATAAATAAAGATGCAAAATTAAAGGAAACTAACCAAAAATAAGAAACAGGAAACAACAAGAAAAGTAAACCTAACAATTAATTCTAAAAAAAAAAAAGAAAATTATTATTCTTATTATTATTTTACCTAATATTACTACGTAAAAGGAAAAAAAATATATAAAAAACTTAGGTACTATATATATATATATATATATATATATATATATATAAACCTGTAGTTACCAAACAGGTTTAAATGAAAAAGAGAAACGATTTTTTTTTTAATAGTATCGTACAACTATATATAATTATGGTTAGGCAAACCATTTTGCCCATGCCATCCCAATTCTTGGGATGATCAAAATAGTTTAAAAATAGTTTGAAAAATGGTTTGGAAAATGGTTAGAAAAATGAGTAGAATGGTTAGACTTTGCGAATTTCGAGGTGATATAAATGGTTGAGATTTAAAGATATTGTATAGAGATTTGGAAAGTTGAAAAAAGTGGTTGAAAAAAAATGGAATGTTAGAAAGTTGAATGGTTTGGAATAGTATGGAATGGAATGGGATGGTTTGGATGGTTTTTCCAAACATGGGGTAAAACTAGCTACTGTACGATTAAGGACTGGCCAAATTTTATTTTATTTTTTTAAGAAAAGAAAAAAAAATGAAAAAAAAACTACGTAAAGGAAGAAGAGAGATAAGAAAGTATTAATACTAATATATAATACATATAATATATATATATATAAAGTTACGAAAAATTAAAACAAACAGAAACCAATTCTTATGTAAGCTAAATGAAAACTAATAACCGACTAAAAGAAGAGAAGAAGAATATGAAGCGTTAGTTATGGTACGATTAAAGACTACTGTTTTTTTTTTTATAACTAAATTAACAAAAAAACAAATAAATAAATAAATAAACTACAAACTAAAAGAAAGGAAACTAACCTCTTGTCGTTCAAGACGAGTAATTGGTTGTCGCACCTCCCCGGCAACGGCGCCAAAATTTGATCACGTCCAAATTGTGTAATAGTTAAGCGGTCGTTGGTAGCACAACAGAAGCGGAGTCGTCTCCACGAGTAGGTGAAAATAAGACAGCCAAAAGACTCGAAACAAACTTTAAGAGGTAAAACTAGAACTTAAAAATAAAAATAGAAAGATCGGGAATTATGAGAATTTAAGATCAAAGAAAGTGAGTAAAATTTAATAGACAATCAATGAGAAAAATTAACAAGGCTTCGGGAGTCACTCTGTTGCTTCACTTCACTGACACCAATTTCGATTCTATTTTATTACTCAATTACAAGTTTCACATCCCAAACAAGTAACCGAAAAATATGTCATTAAGAATTTAAATTAATAACATGTATTCTATTATGAAAAAGTTCTTTCAATTAAAACAACGAATATAAATTCCATTGACTATCCTAAATCGACGATATATCAAATTGATCATAACGCAGTAAAGGACTAATCAAATAAAATAAACATCCAATTACTTATTCTATAAGCATTCCTAAATCGAAAATATATCAATTTGACAATATTACAGTAAGAGAATAACTCACAAAAATAAGCAAATTAATGAAATTAATATTCTCTAAAAATCACATAAATCAAGCATGACTAAATTCATATGAAAAATAAAATAACATAATTTTTCAGAAAATAAGAACTTAAATACATAAATAAAATCTAACCTTTAAAGTACATAGTTTGGAATCAAAATTGAGACAGTAAAGCTACACAATTGAGTTCATCCCTAGCCTTGCTAGGAACTTAGCCAAGTCTTCCAAGCATAAGAAAATAAATTGTCTATTTTAATTATTAAAATTAAGGGTTCAAATCATCACCTCTATTTATAGTGTTTAGCAGGGGCTAGTAAAAGGGAAACTAATAGAAAATATGAACACAAAAATAAGGTAATTAACTAATTAATTTTTGGAGATATTTTGGTAATTAATGGATAAATCCGGAGTTGAGAATTGAATTCCACGCTGAGAAGAATTTTGGGCTCGAACTTGCCACATGTCGCAATGAGATTTGCGGTTTTGAAATGGGCTAACACATGGCGCTGATGGATTAGGCGAAGAATGCTAGCATTGACCGAGCAAGGGGCATCAGGGGACAGTAGGGCCCACTTTGCCGACGTGTCGTGTTGGGGAAGGGTCGAAGGCCTGCAGAGCGGGCCCATGTGTCAGGTTGCTGGGAAACGCGCACTTGTCCGCACTGGAGGTGGAATAGACGCGACCTGCTAGGCGCCTTCGTGGGCGAGAAGCGCGCCTCTCCGTGCGTGGAGGAAGGGAAACGGGGCTGGCCCGCATAGCGCACGAATGTGCGTGGTGATTGGGCCATGTGGCGCGCGGGACTCAGCAGTCGGGCTGAGGTGGCTTCTTGGGCTTTTCCTTTAGGATATTTGAGTATTTTTAGCCAAATTTCTTCACCTTTCAACCTTGCAAATAAATTAATCACAAATTAAACATAAATTAAATTAAAATAAATATTTTCAAACATAAATAATAATCACTAGGATTCATGAAAATATTCATTTATATTCAAATTAATTCTAATAAAATGTGTATAATTAAGCTCTTAAAAAGTACACTTTCGTGCACTAATCAACTCCCGCCTATTATGTGTGATTCCTTTGTCTTTCAATTCACACACCCGTGAATGACACTCACCAGTTACCGAATTACAAAGTAAGAACACTAAGAAAGAATACTCTTCTTTTTCTCTCACAAGAACAACTCATAGAGTGTTTTTCTTTCTCGCAACTCATCAAATACATACACAGCAGTCCCTAAAAATAAGATGGACATGAATTCCACATTCTTAAACTTTTGAAAATAAAAGGATTGACAACTTTGAGCAAGGTTAGAAAGTTTCCATATATGGAGCATCAAAATCTCTCACAATAAACTTGTTCAAATTTTCTCATTATGAATGAATAATCTTACACAAAATAAAGAGCAATCATCCATTAATTTGTGCATTAGGAATCATGTCCAACTTAAAGGTCAAACATTTCTAGAAATAATATTACCATAAACATGATATGTTAGAATACTGATGAACACATCTAAAGAAGACGTGTCTAATTTTAACAAAGCTATTTGGATACACTCTTTGTTCATTAAGTAACAATGATATACTTTCTAAATATAGAAACTTCAAGCAGCTCAAGTAAAGGTGTAACGACCCAAAACTCCAAACGATATTTTAGTCTCGAAAAATACGGACAAATTTAAACTTTTTTAAAATAAGTTACATAATTGAGCTTTTAATAACAAACTTAAGGATTATCAATCCTCATCGTAGCCAAAATAAATTTAACTTAAACATTTATAAATATGCGGAATTTAAAACATTCTTTGTCAACGATTAGCCGGTAGTCCACTGAGATTTTACAGGTCGGTCCCGTATACACTCGCTGTTCCTGTCATTGTCGCCTCGCCCTTTTTGCATCGTGACAAGATACCTGCGACACGAGCACACTAGTGAGCTATTAGCCCAGTAAGTGGATTAGATAGATAAATTACTAAGTCTGCAGGTAACATACAATCAAGAGGTATCACAATATTATAATTCAACAAATGGATAGACTCGACGATCGAGTCGTCGTAGTTCGAAGAGTAAACAATACTCTTAAATAATCTTGCCCGCGGAGTAGAATTCAGATATAATGTGCTGAACTTACGCGGGATAAAATACCTGCAAAGGAGTTGTGACATGTAACGACGTCGGATTCAACGACCCATTAATCTCGATAAAGTTAATCTCATACTTTATTCTAATTTCACTCAAGTTCACAACTCTCTGACTTAGCTTATAAAAATATGAGTGCACACGGTTTACTATTTAAGAATTCTTGATTCTATAATATTAGGGAGGTCGCATCGGCCTTACCCCTTCTTTAGACCTCTCACGGGTCATTCCAAAATTTAATACACATCTAAACCTGTTCGCGGGTTGTTCTAGAACTTATACAAATCTGGACCCTCTACGGGTCATTCTAAACTAAGCAACTCTGAACCCTCTGCGGTCGTTCGAGAAATAAACAACTCTGGACCCTCTGCGGGTCGTTCTAGAACTATACAACTCTGGACCCTCTACGGGTCGTTCTAGAACTATACAACTCTGGACCCTCTACGGGTCGTTCTAGAACTATACAACTCTGGACCCTCTACGGGTCGTTCTAGAACTATACAACTCTGGACCCTCGGACCGTCCCGATATTCTTTATGATTGTGAGGACTCATCCTCCTTGGGCCTCTCTGCCCATTCCGAAACCTTTTACGGCCAGTGACCCCGTCGGGTCGTTTCGGAATTCATTATTGCACTTTACCCCGTCGGGCCGATCCGGATCGTCACATCATAAACTTTGGGGAGGGCCGTGGCTCTCCTCCCCAAGGCCCCTCGGGCCGTTCTGAAAGGTGGTTCGTTGACCTCCGCGAGGTCCCTCGGGTCGCTCCGAAATCTGTCATACATAATGGCCCCGTCGGGCTATTTCGGAACCAAATCATGATCGCGGCCCCGTCGGGCCCTACTCAAATGATCAAAGTATGACCACAGAGGAAGGTCGGCTGCCGACCTCCCCAAGGCCTCTCGAGTCGTCCCGAAACGTAATCAGTGGCCCCGTCGGGCTATTTCGGAACCGATCATGACTTGCGGCCCCGTCGGGCCCTACCCGTATACATACATTGCTTTCGCTCCCCTTGTCTTGTCTTAAAATTTTCTCTTTGACCTGCAATAAAGTCTCAACAATAACATAACAGTTTTATGCCTGTGGTCCCATACCCACCGACAGATAAGTCATACTAACATATACACACACAAACAGACCCACACCCTACACTAGAACCTGAACTACGAAGTTGAGTAGTTTTATGTCTGTGGTCCCATACCCACAGACAGATAAACATATAAATGAACACACGTACCAATACACCTAGAAAAAAAAACACAACATATCATAAACGAACCTACAGTCCCATACCTGCAGGCTCGTTGCACAAAACAAGATGAACATAGTCAAGAGCCCATATACACGGCCCTAGCTAGAATGGAGATTCACATAGTTTGACAGCCACAATTTTGGAAGCACCGTATGCTTAACACAATCTCAACACATGCATAATTCAAGCATGGTATAGTCTACTCGTGCCACAGTGGAGATCCACTTACCTGAGGTCCTAAGTCTCTCATATTTGTCATCGCGATCTTTCCTCACTGGCGTCCCTCCTTAAAGCTTGATGTGTAGCACTTCTGTCAAACACGAGGATTAGAGGGTCAATGCCTATGTTTACTAATCATTCACGAGAAATGAGACTTTAGGGCTCAACGAATCAACAGAAGGGAAGTTTAGACAGTGGGACGACAGATCGTTCGTCGAGAAATCCCTCTAGGGGTATTCTCGTCCCGAGTATCGTCGCTTTCACATTAACCATCAATCCCGACTAACCGATGTGTCGTTAACTAGTTTAGGTGAGAAATGAATTCTTTGATCTAAATGGTAATTGACTTGGCCATAAAAAGTATCTAAACTTCAAGCCGGAAATCCGGCAGAGTTTCCCCTGTTTTTTCGGATATCCCGGCCGAAGCCTTCACCTAATTTCAACCCAGCACCGAACTAATTTCGGTCACAGTCCATCACAACAACCACCAGAATAATTCAACATAATACTAAGACATTTTAAGATTTCATAATCGCAAAGTTCTCGAGCCTCAACGGCTTATCACAATACACTTTTCTGAAAGATTTTAACAAATCTAAAAATTACAGTCACCAGTCTAATGTCGTTCCAGTTTGCGACTAAAACTCAATTCCGGCCGTTCGGTTATACCTTTAGTATTCGATAGTGAGGGGTCGGGTATTCGAAGTGCTTCGGTGGTGATCCTGCACAATTTTGTCATAATAAAAGGATTGAATCAAGCTTCGAATTTAAAAGCAAACACGATGAGAAGCATTCGGGACTTGCGACCACTTCGAAAACTCATTAATTCTTAAATACAAACAACGCAAACACATTTTCACCATATTTTGCAAATGTTAGTTTCTAAAAGCAATTCTGCTTAAACGCGAACTTTCAAGTATCTCAAGCCATGGAACTACAATACGAGGCAAGAAGTTGTGCAGAAACGTGATGGCTGCTTGCTCAACGATTTTGCAAGATATTTAGTTTCAAAAGACTACCCAATAAATTATACACCGAAACACACACACACAATCAAGTCCAAACACTAATTTACGCCACCAATAATTTGCCGAAATCACACGATAAGTTTCAAGCCACATTACAATAATGTAATTAAAATGTACAAGCCGACATAACCCGAACATGGCTAACATGTTTAAAGTGAAACATGGCAAGACTTTAACATTACGAACCAAAAATACAAAATGACAACGCCGCGCGTTTGAGGTCTACCACAAATTAACCAACCCAAACATTTGTACACTAAAAACCCAAACAATCATAAACAGATAAATTTCTAAGGCCTTGGCTCAAATCTTAAGCAACCAATTAATACACTAACAACTAAGCATATCATCGCAATTTTATTAAGCTCAAAACAACGAGCTCACCAAGTACGAGCGGCGACGGCTCGCAACGACAACGGCGACGTCGACAAGCTCACTTGGCGGTACGAAAAATCGCAGCGGGCAAAGCTTGAGCGCGAGCTCGGCGAGTGGCGGCCAGCGGTGCGCGCGGGACAGCCGTGGCGTGACAGAGCCTCGCGGAGGGGAGGCGCGGCTGCGGCTGCGGCAGGGAAGCGCTCAGGGCGGCGCGAGAAGGGCTGGGCCATGCGAGAGGCGGCGGCGCCGCGCGTGGGAGGCGGGCTGGACCGGCACTCAGAAGAGTTGCGCGAAGGTGGAGGCGCGCAGATCGGGGCCAAGAAAGGCCGAGCAGGGCGAGGCGAGGCGAGACGCGAACTCACCGGGGCTGTGCGTGCTGGGTCGTGCACAGAGGAGCACCGGGAAGGGAGAGCAAGGTGAGATCCTCGAACGGGTCCCGCGGTGAGGCTGTGCTGGTTCGTCGCCGGCGAGAAAGTTGGGCGGCTTAGCGTCGCGCGATCGGCGCCGAAGTTGCTGCGCAGCAGCTGTGCGCGACGGAAGGCAGGGCCGGCTGGGCGGCACTCGGCGCAGGCAGGACGCGTGGAGGCTGGGCTGCGGCAGCTTGTCGCCGGCGGGAGTGAGGGAAAAGAGAGAGGGAAGGGCTCGACAGTGAGGGAGAGAGAAAGAGAGATTGAATGAGAGTTTTACCTTTTTTTTTTTTTTTTTGATGAGGAAAGTGACGGCGTGAAAGGGGAGGGGGAGGGGGAAAGACAATAAGAACAAAACCCTAATGGGTTAAGATATAAAGTATTAGTTTATTTAGCTAACACTTAGAAAAATAATTGGTATATTTTCAAAATTCATGAAAATACACTACTTGTCTCAACTGTTGAAACTAGGAATTTTAATATGAATTTCAAGACGAAATTGACTTCATGACATGTTTTAAAATTCCAAAAATGTCAAAAATAACATTATCGCACCAATATTTTTATTTGGTCCAAAGTTGGCCAGATTTGGCAGAACGAGTCAATTTTCCTCGAAATTAACATAGCCAAGTTAATAGGAACCGAAATAATATCACGAGTTGTTTTGCCTCAAAGCAATAGATTCACTAGTTGGAAAAGTGTTCTCAGTTCAGACCATTACAATCCTACCACCTTATAGAAGTTTCGTCCTCGAAACTTAGAAGAAGTGTGGGTAATTCCCTCTCATTTCATCCTTAAGCTCTCGAGTTGCTTCTCTCCCGATGTGGTTCCCTCACAGAATCCCGATCTTTGAACTCCAAATGCGGTTACCTACATGGGTAGTTAATACTATGGCACTCGTGAGACGCCCTAAGAGCTTTTAGAGACTCCTCTCACTCTTCAAGGTCCAAGAAAACTCAATACATCTTTCGGGTGAGGTGGTTAGGTGCGGAGCACGCCACGAAGATCCCTCCACAAATCGTCTATAACACCCGATTACAGCCAAAAACTACAAACTTCTATAGTCTTCCTGGGCTGTTTCTACGAACTTACGACTTCGATCCTTATAGATCCATAAAAATCCCTTTTGATAGGCACCACCACGACTAATGAATGAGGCGTATTCAACTAAAACTCACACTTCTTGAGCTTTTCATAGAGCTTTTTCTCGGCTACACACTGCAAAAATGCTTGATCATGCTTTTCATGCTCCTCCTTTGTTATCTAGTAGACGAGAATATCGTTGCTAAAGATTATAACAAACCCGTCAACATAGTCTCTGAGGACACAATTCGTTAAGACTGTAATACGGCTGAGGTACTAGTGAGTCCGAAGAACATCACCAAGGGCTCACAGTGTCCACAACTGGTACGGAAGGCGGACTTTAACATATATTCCTCCTGCCTTTAGCTAGAGATAGCTCAATCGCAAGTCTTTACCTCGAGAATAGGTACATTAGAACTCTACTAACCCACGTTGTGAGGGATTGCGCAGCTTACCCTGTCTTGCCTTTCTCTTAGCTCAAGGGATTGTGACTGTCGCAATCACCCTTCTTTTCTAACATAGAGTACCGAAGCTCCCAACGGCGAGTGGCTGGGTCTTATAAAACCCTTGTTGAACAGCTCCTTAGCTGAATTTCAACCCATTTAACCCCGAGGAAAAGAAATCTATAAATAATTAACATCCATTAGGTACACCTA
This sequence comes from Boehmeria nivea var. tenacissima, assembly GCA_018132145.1. Classification (NCBI taxonomy): domain Eukaryota; kingdom Viridiplantae; phylum Streptophyta; class Magnoliopsida; order Rosales; family Urticaceae; genus Boehmeria; species Boehmeria nivea. The sequence goes on from CM030886.1 coordinate 3,549,666, forward strand.
ACTAATAGAAACAGTAATACATCATATACAACCATCCAAAGATAGTTATCGCATAGCACATCAAAGCTCTAATAGTTGATTTAATGAAAGCATTAGAAAATGGCAATTCGTATAGTTCAAGATCTGAAAGTTATCAAGAAATAACTAAACCAAGCTTTTGAGAGGCTTGGATCTCTCCCACAAGAGCTGAGCTCTGCGATAACAAATTTTACAGATAACCAATACGCTTGCAGCGTACCATCTATATTCCAAATAATCACGCAAGCCAATTTAACTAATCACAACACTTGACATTTAATTCACACGCCAACTACTCACGTCACACATGACCAGACTTGTTAGCACAAGTTCTTCTACATGCCAGCACTTCTATTCCTCTATTCTCACGCCTAGCGTACGTGAGGTGAACCGGTGGCCTTCGCGACTCTATGGTCTCATCTGTCTGGGTGAAAGCCTCGAATGATTAAGTTATCGCGTCAGCTGTCTAAGCTAACCTCTTGACACGACCTCCGTAATTGAAGTGAAACGCCTTAGAGCCTACTAGCGCCAACGTAGTGGTATAAGCTCGATATGGGTCCCGTCCAAGCGTGCCTAAAGAGCCTTTAACCCTTTTTTTTTTTTTTTTTTTTTTCATTGTCTTCCACGCTTCCGCTGCGCCACTCTAACAGTCATAAAAAAAAATTGTGGACATTTCCCTGTGATTAGTGTTCGTGCATCTTGTGAAAAACGGATAGTTTAATACTTATCTTTTCGGGTACGACTGAATTTGGACGCCATTCACAGATAGAGGTCGAGCCTCATAAAACCCCTTGTACAGCTTTCAAAATCATTCATGGCTCTAACACCTTTAACAAGTCATTGAGCAGAGGTCGGTGGCTGTGGCAGTGTAGGAAAATACTCACACTTTTAGTACTCAAGCGAGTTTTTTTTTTTTTTTTTTTTGTGCGTTGCAATTAAATATATGGTCTTACGACTGCACGAACCTTAGACCGCTGCTCTTGATGGGACTAGCCTTAGGATGACTACTTAGAAAATGGGATGGCAGTTGATGGCCAAATATGCACATCGTCATCCAATTTTGTAAAAAGAGCCTATTATATTAAGATTTAAACGAAGAAAAAAAAAAGAGACGCACGCACTCATCGATTATAGCCTAGTCAGCGTATTCATTAGAATCCTCGCATGTGAGCTTATTTGCTATTTGCTAGTCTTTAATGGCCTTTATTTCACGTAGAGTCAGCAGTAACGCTCTTCAAACGACTATGGCGGCCGTCAACTGGAGGTACATGTCCTTTGATAATGACCTTGGTAGTGAATCACAACTTACGGTCATTGGCCCCACTCGGAGGTAGTAGGGCTAGTGGCGGATAACCAGTTTGAACGACCGCATCCTCGGATGGTTAGCTCGAGCCCTAAGGCTCAGCTTACTCCTATAATCACGTCTCAGTCGTTCTATTAGAATACACCTGCAATTAATTTTTTCTAAATTATTGCACGTGAAGCAGAACTAAGGGTTACTCATAATGGCGACAACGGAGGAATCACGCTTGTGCATACGGGGTTGTCTACAGGACCGGCTAAACCGTGGCTCTGATACCAACTTTGTAACGACCCAAAACTCCAAACGATATTTTAGTCTCGAAAAATACGGATAAATTTAAACTTTTTTAAAATAAGTTACATAATTGAGCTTTTAATAACAAACTTAAGGATTATCAATCCTCATCGTAGCCAAAATAAATTTAACTTAAACATTTATAAATATGCGGAATTTAAAACATTCTTTGCCAACGATTAGCCGGTAGTCCACTGAGATTTTACAGGTCGGTCCCGTATACACTCGCTGTTCCTGTCATTGTCGCCTCGCCCTTTTTGCATCGTGACAAGATACCTGCGACACGAGCACACTAGTGAGCTATTAGCCCAGTAAGTGGATTAGATAGATAAATTGCTAAGTCTGCAGGTAACATACAATCAAGAGGTATCACAATATTATAATTCAACAAATGGATAGACTCGACGATCGAGTCGTCGTAGTTCGAAGAGTAAACAACACTCTTAAATAATCTTGCCCGCGGAGTAGAATTCAGATATAATGTGCTGAACTTACGCAGGATAAAATACCTGCAAAGGAGTTGTGACATGTAACGAGGTCGGATTCAACGACCCATTAATCTCGATAAAGTTAATCTCATACTTTATTCTAATTTCACTCAAGTTCACAACTCTCTGACTTAGCTTATAAAAATATGAGTGCACACGGTTTACTATTTAAGAATTCTTGATTCTATAATATTAGGGAGGTCGCATCGGCCTTACCCCTTCTTTAGACCTCTCACGGGTCATTCCAAAATTTAATACACATCTAAACCCGTTCGCGGGTTGTTCTAGAACTTATACAAATCTGGACCCTCTACGGGTCATTCTAGAACTAAGCAACTCTGAACCCTCTGCAGTCGTTCGAGAAATAAACAACTCTGGACCCTCTGTGGGTCGTTCTAGAACTATACAACTCTGGACCCTCTACGGGTCGTTCTAGAACTATACAACTCTGGACCCTCTACGGGTCGTTCTAGAACTATACAACTCTGGACCCTCTACGGGTCGTTCTAGAACTATACAACTCTGGACCCTCGGACCGTCCCGATATTCTTTATGATTGTGAGGACTCATCCTCCTTGGGCCTCTCTGCCCATTCCGAAACCTTTTACGGCCAGTGACCCCGTCGGGTCGTTTCGGAATTCATTATTGCACTTTACCCCGTCGGGCCGATCCGGATCGTCACATCATAAACTTTGGGGAGGGCCGTGGCTCTCCTCCCCAAGGCCCCTCGGGCCGTTCTTAAAGGTGGTTCGTTGACCTCCGCGAGGTCCCTCGGGTCGCTCCGAAATCTGTCATACATAATGGCCCCGTCGGGCTATTTCGGAACCAAATCATGATCGCGGCCCCGTCGGGCCCTACTCAAATGATCAAAGTATGACCACAGAGGAAGGTCGGCTGCCGACCTCCCCAAGGCCTCTCGAGTCGTCCCGAAACGTAATCAGTGGCCCCGTCGGGCTATTTCGGAACCGATCATGACTTGCGGCCCCGTCGGGCCCTACCCGTATACATACATTGCTTTCGCTCCCCTTGTCTTGTCTTAAAATTTTCTCTTTGACCTGCAATAAAGTCTCAACAATAACATAACAGTTTTATGCCTGTGGTCCCATACCCACCGACAGATAAGTCATACTAACATATACACACACAAACAGACCCACACCCTACACTAGAACCTGAACTACGAAGTTGAGTAGTTTTATGTCTGTGGTCCCATACCCACAGACAGATAAACATATAAATGAACACACGTACCAATACACCTAGAAAAAAAAACACAACATATCATAAACGAACCTACAGTCCCATACCTGCAGGCTCGTTGCACAAAACAAGATGAACATAGTCAAGAGCCCATATACACGGCCCTAGCTAGAATGGAGATTCACATAGTTTGACAGCCACAATTTTGGAAGCACCGTATGCTTAACACAATCTCAACACATGCATAATTCAAGCATGGTATAGTCTACTCGTGCCACAGTGGAGATCCACTTACCTGAGGTCCTAAGTCTCTCATATTTGTCATCGCGATCTTTCCTCACTGGCGTCCCTCATTAAAGCTTGATGTGTAGCACTTCTGTCAAACACGAGGATTAGAGGGTCAATGCCTATGTTTACTAATCATTCACGAGAAATGAGACTTTAGGGCTCAATGAATCAACAGAAGGGAAGTTTAGACAGTGGGACGACAGATCGTTCGTCGAGAAATCCCTCTAGGGGTATTCTCGTCCCGAGTGTCGTCGCTTTCACATTAACCATCAATCCCGACTAACCGATGTGTCGTTAACTAGTTTAGGTGAGAAATGAATTCTTTGATCTAAATGGTAATTGACTTGGCCATAAAAAGTATCTAAACTTCAAGCCGGAAATCCGGCAGAGTTTCCCCTGTTTTTTCGGATATCCCGGCCGAAGCCTTCACCTAATTTCAACCCAGCACCGAACTAATTTCGGTCACAGTCCATCACAACAACCACCAGAATAATTCAACATAATACTAAGACATTTTAAGATTTCATAATCGCAAAGTTCTCGAGCCTCAACGGCTTATCACAATACACTTTTCTGAAAGATTTTAACAAATCTAAAAATTACAGTCACCAGTCTAATGTCGTTTCAGTTTGCGACTAAAACTCAATTCCGGCCGTTCGGTTATACCTTTAGTATTCGATAGTGAGGGGTCGGGTATTCGAAGTGCTTCGGTGGTGATCCTGCACAATTTTGTCATAATAAAAGGATTGAATCAAGCTTCGAATTTAAAAGCAAACACGATGAGAAGCATTCGGGACTTGCGACCACTTCGAAAACTCATTAATTCTTAAATACAAACAACGCAAACACATTTTCACCATATTTTGCAAATGTTAGTTTCTAAAAGCAATTCTGCTTAAACGCGAACTTTCAAGTATCTCAAGCCATGGAACTACAATACGAGGCAAGAAGTTGTGCAGAAACGTGATGGCTGCTTGCTCAACGATTTTGCAAGATATTTAGTTTCAAAAGACTACCCAATAAATTATACACCGAAACACACACACACAATCAAGTCCAAACACTAATTTACGCCACCAATAATTTGCCGAAATCACACGATAAGTTTCAAGCCACATTACAATAATGTAATTAAAATGTACAAGCCGACACAACCCGAACATGGCTAACATGTTTAAAGTGAAACATGGCAAGACTTTAACATTACGAACCAAAAATACAAAATGACAACGCCGCGAGTTTGAGGTCTACCACAAATTAACCAACCCAAACATTTGTACACTAAAAACCCAAACAATCATAAACAGATAAATTTCTAAGGCCTTGGCTCAAATCTTAAGCAACCAATTAATACACTAACAACTAAGCATATCATCGCAATTTTATTAAGCTCAAAACAACGAGCTCACCAAGTACGAGCAGCGACGGCTCGCAACGACAACGGCGACGTCGACAAGCTCACTTGGCGGTACGAAAAATCGCAGCGGGCAAAGCTTGAGCGCGAGCTCGGCGAGTGGCGGCCAGCGGTGCGCGCGGGACAGCCGTGGCGTGACAGAGCCTCGCGGAGGGGAGGCGCGGCTGCGGCTGCGGCAGGAAAGCGCTCAGGGCGGCGCGAGAAGGGCTGGGCCATGCGAGAGGCGGCGGCGCCGCGCGTGGGAGGCGGGCTGGACCGGCACTCAGAAGAGTTGCGCGAAGGTGGAGGCGCGCAGATCGGGGCCAAGAAAGGCCAAGCAGGGCGAGGCGAGGCGAGACGCGAACTCACCGGGGCTGTGCGTGCTGGGTCGTGTACAGAGGAGCACCGGGAAGGGAGAGCAAGGTGAGATCCTCGAACGGGTCCCGCGGTGAGGCTGTGCTGGTTCGTCGCCGGCGAGAAAGTTGGGCGGCTTAGCGTCGCGCGATCGGCGCCGAAGTTGCTGCGCAGCAGCTGTGCGCGACGGAAGGCAGGGCCGGCTGGGCGGCACTCGGCGCAGGCAGGACGCGTGGAGGCTGGGCTGCGGCAGCTTGTCGCCGGCGGGAGTGAGGGAAAAGAGAGAGGGAAGGGCTCGACAGTGAGGGAGAGAGAAAGAGAGATTGAATGAGAGTTTTACCTTTTTTTTTTTTTTGATGAGGAAAGTGACGGCGTGAAAGGGGAGGGGGAGGGGGAAAGACAATAAGAACAAAACCCTAATGGGTTAAGATATAAAGTATTAGTTTATTTAGCTAACACTTAGAAAAATAATTGGTATATTTTCAAAATTCATGAAAATACACTACTTGTCTCAACTGTTGAAACTAGGAATTTTAATATCAATTTCAAGACGAAATTGACTTCATGACATGTTTTAAAATTCCAAAAATGTCAAAAATAAGAATTATCGCACCAATATTTTTATTTGGTCCAAAGTTGGCCAGATTTAGCAGAACGAGTCAATTTTCCTCGAAATTAACATAGCCAAGTTAATAGGGACCGAAATAATATCACGAGTTGTTTTGCCTCAAAGCAATAGATTCACTAGTTGGAAAAGTGTTCTCAGTTCAGACCATTACAAAAGGATACAACTCTCTCCAAATCAAGACATAATCAATTAAGTAATAACTAAAATATTACGAACAATAACTTTGCTACGTCGAATGCAAACTCATAAAAATTAACAGGCTTGAAGCTTCAAAACTTGCCTCTTTCACACTCAACGCTCATTCTCTTGTTCCAGACCATGAATGGCAGGACGCGTCGTCATCAGCGAAAGAAACTCCAAGGAAAAGCAAAGACTTTATTGTTTAAGGAGTGCCTATCAAAGGTCAATCAGTTGGAGGACTACGAGATATATATATATATATATATATATATTTATATATATGATATGAATGATGATGAACTCAACCTACATCATTAGGAGATGGTTCACAAAGAAGTAAGATCTAAAGAAAATTATCGAACATCTCGACTCATAGGTCAAGTAGGACTCGAGGTCGGTTACACTGTCTGAAAGTTGTTGGATCTAGTATAATTGCAGTCGTTGCCGATGCTTAGATCACTGAAATTCCAACCAAATACATGAAATTCAAGGGTCGTTCCATCTCTATGGAAGCAATGGAAGCAGAGAGTAGACTTCTCCTTTGACATAATATTTAGTTATGATAACATAATTATATAATAGAATAAACTAGTTAATAAATCAAATGCCAAAGAACCGATCAAGGACAGGAAACAACCATAATTACAAATTTATGTTAACAACACACATTTTATTTATAAATGGATCATTTCTCCCTAAGCATCCACAAACAAGGCCTATTCCATCTCAAGTTGTCCTTTTTGTTTATTATGACAGCGCTGAAGTAATATAACTTGTCTCGCTTATAGTAAAGTAAAGCTTGTACAATCATAGGTTATATTTGTCAAAATGGTTTTTAATTATGTTCTAGACCATTGATCTCCAAGGGTTGCCATCAAATGGTCATATTTAATCGTCACGTTTTCATAGTCAGATCCAACGATCAAATTCAAGTGAGCATTAGATAGGAAGTTACAAACAGTTAATAACTACCGAGCAGTTGATTTTGGTTGGTATTTTTGACTATTTGATAGTTATGAAAGTTGGTGAACTGTCACAATTAAAACAAATAAATCAAAATCTTACTTTTTCCAATTCTTTTTATATGGTTTTACAGTGTTGTTTTGATAATCCATAAGAGTAATACTTGTGAGATTGTATGTAAGTGTTGTATCTTGGGAGGAAATGTCATTAACCCATAGCATTAAGTGGTACCAAATAACACTTTAAAAAAATAGTTCATACACCACTACTCTCTAAAATCCCGAAATACTTTTCTGTTATTTTTTGTTTTTGTCAACAATCTTAAGGTTTTATTTATGGAGGCCATAAGAATGTTTTGTTTTGCGATTTCGGTTTTGCAAGAGAATCGAGCTGAGAAGTATTTACAAGAAAAAATGAGCTTATGAAGTCTATTAGTGATCAATGAAAGAACCCACTGTCAAAATGCCTAAGAATTGAGAAATTGCATCAAGGACCCTCAAATATTTAAAAATTTTCATTTTGGCCCTAAAATGGAAACATCAAAAAATTGATAACCAAATTTAAAAATAATTTAAACTTAAGCTCTAATAGATATGTATAGCATAAAAATAAAATTTTGAACCAATCCAAGTTATAACAATGCCGTTACAATGACATTTCAGTAATCGGCACCAAAAAGTGAAATAGGGACAAAGAATAAATACTATAAATACCCCCTGTGTTTCATTAAAATTTTATGTTTACACAATAAGTTTATGGTGATAAAAAGTTTATCCTTCAGTTTTTTAAAATGATCCAAGAAACATAACTTATTTTAACTTTTAGTCAAAAAAACGCGTATTCATGTTACTATGCTTGAAAGGTTTACGAGGCACTAAAATATTTTTATAGTTTTAGAGAAAAAAAATTATACTTTTGATCAATAATAATTCATAACAATGTATGTATTTTGTTCTGTTAAAGAACCTCGGGATATATTTTTTATTAAATCTGTCTAAACTCGTAAAACTTGATCATATTGGACCAAAGTACATGCTATTTTTGGAATGATTTAAAACTTCAAAATCCTGATAGACTAGCTTATTCGAAGCTCTGAACCTAGTTGCGAATTTTTTTTGTGTCGATATGAATTTTTTTAAAAATGATGTGCTCATTTCTGTACGGTTCGACGAAACTAGGAAACTGCAGTTTGAGTTTTTAGAACTACTTTGTCAAAAATTTAAGTAGTTCTGAAACTCCAAGGAGTTCCAGAATAATGATATGATTTGAAGGATTATGATAGCAGATGTTAAAGATTTGCAAAAGTAGCAGATTGTAAAGTGTTAACACTATTTTATTGTAATAATATTTCTATGATTAATGGATTTTGATATTCAAGGATACACGACGATCTGGACAAATTGTAAAGAGTGGGACTTAAAAATCGTTAATTAGTGATTTGGTGTTGAAGGACGATTCATTGGTCCCCACGGATCAAGTAAGCATTGACGCACCTACAACACCAAGTACGCTTGTCATTATTTTGTTTATAGTGTGCTTTCATATTGCATATCTTCCCTTATGTTCTTTTGTCGGTGGGTTCATGATTAGGCCGATCCTTAAATGAACAAACTAATAAGGCAAGATAAAGTTAAGCTAACCTCTTTGTGACTCATAAAATTTAGCCATGGCCTTAGCCTATTAACAAATTTAGTAGGATAGAAACTAATATGAGACTCTCTTGTATTGTTTGCAACCTTGAAACACTTGCTAAAGTTCAACTTTGATATTAGTATTGGAATTTGGTATGAATTGCAATGTGATTTAGTTGATCGCCATAGTGTTTTGCTAGAACGACCTTAATTTTTCGCCAGATTGAGCTAGCCGTTTGCTAGAATGAACTTAGTTGTTTGCCAAGTTGACATGGTCATTCCCAGAACGAGCTCAACTATTTTCCATATCGACCTAGCCATTTGGAAAAACGAGCCTAGTTGTTTTCCAGATCAACATGATCGCTCGCCAAAATGAGCTTAGTTGTTCGCCAGATCAACCTAGCTGATTACAAGAACTAGCTTAGTTGTTTAGCATATCAATATGGTCATTTTTTGCCAGATCGACCTAGCCATTTTTCAGAACAAGCTTAGTTGTTTACCAAATCGACATAGTAGTTCGCCAAAACGAGCTTAGTTGTACATCAGATTGAAGTAAGTTCACAAAACAAGCTCAATTGATCATCAAAATAAGCATAGATATTCACCAGAACCAAGGTACAATTTATTCCTTGTGTTGCAACTCCTCTAAAAGCTAGTTATTCGGACTGATTTTCTGAAATAATAAGGAACTAGGAGTTGTTGATTGCCCGTTAATAATATACGCTCAGGATATCATATTTGAGAACAGAGTCAAACTTGATCAGAAACAAATAAGAAGTAAGATATAAGGAAGAGTAAAAGACAATATTATTTGTGTCAATCGTATCGACCGTCGCCCGGGACTTCGGCTTCGTGTAAGACTCTGGCTAGGTCAAAGGCAACGTGAGTTATTTCCTAAGAAACTCCTTGTAAGACTCTGGCCAGGCCAGTGATGAGATAAATCCATTGGCAGGGGAAATGCTCTAATCGGAGGAGTTGGCGCACTCCTTACCGGTGCGCCCACCAGAATAAGAAAATATAAAAAATACCATCAGTGGATCCCATACAGTGATGCCGCAAAAGTGCTGTTGAGACAGAATGTGAAGGAATTGACAAATATAGAAGTAGATATAAAAGAAAGAAACGATAGATTGACATGTCTTAATGAAAGGGACTAGGTGGTCTCGGTCAATTAGTCTCTATAATTTTTCAATGAGAAATTATAGTGAATTCCCAATTTTTAACACCCAATTTAAATTATTACCCAATCATTTGAAATATATAACAAACTATCCAAGTGATTCAATTACTTACACAATAGTAAGTGGAGGTAATTAACTTAGTTACCAAAAGTATGTGCAAGTAATTAACGAATTAACTAGAAACTCAATTACTTTAAAAGTTTTGGTATTTATTTATATAAAATCTAGATATTTGCCTGCTTCACCCTTTTTCAACTTAGGATATATCATTTGTGCCTCACTCGGTATGGGACGGGTGAGTATGTTTGATATGTTGTATATAATCTTGTTTAGGAACTTTTTATATTTATTTTCATAATATCTAGTATTAAGTTTAGCAACTCATTAGGTTCTTGGTATTATTATAAACACGTAAAAGCCAAGATAGAATATATGACCAAAGGATGTCGAGTCAATGAAAAACATGTGTGGTCCTAACTAAAGGGAAAGAGTAGAATGACCTGGCTCATATTATTACTTTTTATTTTATATATGTAAATAAAAAGAACGTTTTGTTAGTTATTGACGTTTTGTTAGTTATTGAAACATAATAACGTATTGTATAATTATTGAAAGAATGTTTTGTTAGTCGGTGTTCTTGCTGGTGCTAGAATTCTTATAAGAACTTAATAAGAAGATGTAAAATAAATATGAGGAATAATAATGTGAAAAAATACAGAAAGGTAAAGTAAATGAGACAAGAAAATTAGCATCGCAGTTTGGCTATGCCTACATCTACGAAGCCACGCTCATATAAAAGAGATCCACAAATAAATTTCAAATAAGGACAACCAAACTTATACAAGAATGGACTCCCTCCTATTTTCTTTCGCTTTCACCCTCGTCACCCTAGTGATATGCCCTAACGAGATCCCGTAATCTTACAGTTTTCACACACCGGTTAAAATCACATATCAATTTCTCAATAACAATAATAAAAACACCATGAATAACGCTCTTCTTTTCTCTCTCATGAATTTTAAAAGTATTTTTCACTCATAATTCTCAAAGTACATACATATTACTCTTTGAAAATGCAATTCACTCTCTGAATATTCCATAAGCTCACTCTAATTAATTTTGCAGCACTTCAGAGCAATATGAATACGCATATGAGGAAAATGAGAAACTTCTGTAAACAAGAACACAGTTTTCCATAACTTGCTCAAAAACTTGCAAATATGAACAACTAATCAAGTGTACAAATAAAAATAAACATCTTTTAATTTGTAGAAGATAAACTACGTCCAAATTGCACTAAATTCAAAATCAACAGTTTCCTAAAATAGTCTTGCTAAACATGGTCGTTGTTGAAACACCGATGGCAACACTTGATGTAACATTTGTCTAATTTTCTTCAACCAAGTTTCAAATTGTACAAAAATCATTAGCAGGTTAATCAATAGCCATGATAAAATTTTCAAGCATAGAAAATCTAACCAATTCAAGCAAATCATGAACTCTCCCGATTTCTTTCTTAAAGGACAAGCCACTCGTATCTCCTCAAATAACAATTGAATATAGGTACAACCTGCTAGAATATAATATGAAGAAGTCAAATATCTTCTACAATCTTTATTTGAAATATCACACAATCGTATCATGAGATTTCAACCAAATCCAGAGCGAACATCTTCTTGAACACCATGTTCTTTCATGATATAAACATTACAAACATAAAGCTCCATTTTCCCATTTTTCCCCACGTTCTTTCGTGGGCAATTGGGGGTCGCGGGCTATAAATGCTCGAAGTGGTGGTTTTTCCGTCGTGGGTACAAAGTTATCGGCACTTTTATTAACCAGTTGGTTATGACTTAAGCGTGAGTGAGACGCCGGACCAGTGGGTGCTAGTGCAACCAGGCCGATAGGCGCCGGTGCAACCGGACCAGCATTGAGCTGGTATTGAGCTTGCTTGTTGTTCTATGGGCTTTCGGGCCTAGTCCAAAACTTGGCCCAACAAATTAACAACTTAGTATTTTGTTATTAATATTGAAAGATTTAATTATTTAACTTAGGAAATTTTAAGAAAATAGCCACGGTTTATAAAATAATTTTAAAAAATAGCCACTTCAAAAATTTAAAAACTAGCAATGTAAGAAATTTCTTACAAAATTTTTGCCTAGTGTAAGAAATTACTGACAGTTTTTTTTTATGTATATTTTTGTTATTGTAAGAAATTTCTTACAGTTTTATGGCTAGTTTTTAAATTTTTTGAAACTCTGGCTATTTTTTAAAAACACACAGTCCAAAATGACTATTTACCTAACTGACGACCCTTTTAACTTAAATGTAAAAAATAAGTATTTACCGCAATTTCAACTTAAAAAATTAATATTTTCTTAATTAATCAAAACAAAGATTAATTCTTTAAAAAAAAATCAAATAGCTACTAATTTAGGATAGAAACATGTTCTTCCAACGCTATTTCTTGTATTATATGTCAGTACTTGTTCGTTTATCTAAATATTTTCTACAATTAGATTAGATGTAGAACCCAACTATCTTCTTGAGTACCCACGACGTCGTTATTGAGGCGCAAGCCCTTATCCAAATTGAAAGACCAAAATCTCTCTCTCCAACCAGTGGGACCCACTTTTCGGGTATCTACAACACTTTATTTTATTTATTTTTTTATTTTTTAAACAATTTTCTCTGGTTTTTCCCCGTTTAACTCAACCATATCATATCACCATGCACAAAAGCCAGCCACTATTCATAGCTCCGATACATTACTAACACATCAAACAAAACAGAAAAACAACACCAAAACTCAGTCTCACTCTCATGGCTATCTCTGCTCTAACTCTGAGCGCTTCAACCCCAAAACTCAGCACCCACACCAACCAAAGCTTCCACGCAAAACCCACCTTCAGATGCGATCTCCTCTGCTCCGAAAAGAGCAAAAACGACATCCCAAGTCTCGAGACGACAAATGAGAAGAAGAAGAAGAAGAAGAATTGGGCAATGGAAGTGGGCTTTGTGGGGCTCTTGGCAGCATCAATGGTGTCTGTTTCGGCGCCGCTCGAAGCGGAGGCGACGAGGATTGAGTACTACGCCACAGTCGGAGAGCCTTCGTGCGACATGAGCTTCGTTCGGTCAGGCCTTGGTTTCTGCGATCTTCTACCTGGCTCTGGTCAAGAAGCTCCTTATAGTGAGCTCATCAATGTCTGTTTTCTTTTTCTTTTTCTTTTTATTTTTTTTTTAATTTAACTTTTTATTTTAAGTTAGCCTTATAACTATATCATTTGTCGCAAATGGATGCCTAAATTACTGAACTTTCACAATTGTTGCAATTTTGATTTTTTTTTTTTAAACGGGCAGTTAGTATTGCTGGTTAGTTGAATATTAAAATGCGTTACTTTCAAGTTCCATTTTATTGAAAAAAAAAAAAATCAAAAGAAGTATATTTCATTCTAAAATATGGGAAGAATTTTTTATTTCAGGTTTTTTTTAAAAATTAAATAAATTTTATGAGTCAAACCAAGGGTTACCCAAGTCAGAGGTTAAAAGGATTGTGCTTACAGAGTTAATAAGGAAGTCTTTGGAATTATACGCTTAACAAGGAAATTCGCAATGTTGTCTGATATAATTGGTATAGAAATTTGTTATTAGTAATTTGGGTTATATTCTTGTTATAATCTAGATTTGAACAAGAAGTATTTTGTTACATTTTGATTGAGCTCTTCTTGGTTCTGCAGTTTTTGGCTTTTGATATTGCATTGTGTAACCGAAATACAGGTTCATTACACTGCAAGATTTGCCGATGGGACAGTGTTCGATAGCAGCTATAAGCGCGGAAGACCTCTCACTATGCGCATCGGCGTTGGAAAGGTATAGAAACTCATAACATTAACATATATGCTTCTACTTATGCTCTTTAAGTGATTCATTATTTTTTTCTCCTTAATTCCTAATCAATTTCGGTTAAATACCATTCTTCAGATGTAGAAATCAGAATCATCCTTCAAAACTTCTTGACTTCTTCAGCACTATTAAAGTTCGTTTGATTTGATTTCTCTAAAAAACAAATTTTTTTCACTCCCGGTAGATATTATGATTCTAACCTTATTAATACAACTATCTTCTTTGGTTGAAATCATCAGATTATGAAATCAATAGTGTTGGACATAGACTCCTAGTATAATTAGGAATCTTGGATGTTCATGGAAGTCATACTGAAGATAAGAGTCTAATTAGTTGAAGTCTTTGTTTTACTTGATTTAGGAGTTCTTATTGCATTAGGATTAGTATAGAGCAATCCTTAGGTGTGTGAGGATTTTGGCTAAATAGTGAGCAAGAGCTTGAGAGACTTGTATTGTGTAGGAGTGGGGAAATCACTCGTAGGCTTTTCTTGATCTATTGAAGAGAATATATTGAGTTGTGCCCGGGTGGACGTAGGCTTAATTGGCCGAACCACGTTAAATCTTGTGTTTCTTCTCTACTTTTCTTTTCTCTAGTTTTCTTTGACTTTTGGAACGGTATTAATTGATTGTGTGTGAAAGTACTTCCGCTACAAGCTATATTTTTAGGGGAATTTTCCCAACAAATAGTACCACTAAAAATAACGAAATGAGCTATATGTCTGCGTATGTTATTCTGTTGTGCTAATTTTTTCATTTTGCGGATTTGAAGGTCCTTCGGGGACTAGATCAGGGGATTTTCGGGGGCGATGGAGTACCGCCGATGCTAGTAGGTACGAGTTTTTGATAATCACTCATTTACTTGATCTTTTTGATTAGATAGCCTTATCATCTGTCTTAAAAGTATTGTAATTTTTGGAATGAATGTTATGCAGGAGGAAAACGAAAGCTTCGAATTCCTCCACATTTAGCGTATGGGCCGGAACCTGCAGGATGCTTCTCAGGTGAATTTATATTAGATTTTGCATTTTGCATTTCATAGTTTCTCTGTTTGTTTTTCCTTTTTTTTTTTTTTGTTGGAATATAGTACGTCAGTGAAATGCTATAAGATACAGTTAAAACCAAACCATAAAAGGACCAAAAACATTATACAATTAGCTTATCTCTCTCTTGTTCGCTGATTGTGTGTAGTTAATAACATTTTTCTTTTACCTAAAATCATAGGCCAAACCCCAATTGTGCGCTTGGTATTCCAAATTGGATATAATTCGTTGGATTGGATTATAATGAATGGTATTACATATTTATTGTAATATGGGATAACTTTTAAAAGGTTTAAAATATATGACAAGATAAGTAAAAATACCAAACTACTTTATTTGCATTATACATATAAATTCATTTAAGAAATTACATTGAATATTCAATTTTTAACACCTAATTTAAATTTATACCCAATCTTTTAAAAAATATAAGAATATACTTAAGCGATTCAATTACTTACGTAGTAGTAGCTAGAGATAATTAACTTATTTTTATTTTAAAGTAAATTAAAAATTACTTTTGTAGTGATACCTACATATTTATGTGCATATAATAAGTAATCCCCCAGTATGACATAGGATTACTAATCCCACTTGAACAAAACTTATTTTAGTAAAACTCAAAAACAAGATAAACATGAGATTGAGACCAATTTTAGTTTAGTCTCATCCTATCTTCCCTTATCCCTCCCTCAAAACACACTTCTATTGGTGATTTTCAAAACATCTCCAAATAGGTCCTTGATCTCCTATACTTATTAAGCTGTAAGAGATTTTTAAGGATTCGGCGAAAATTTTGGTTATTTTTTTAAGAATTAGCCATAGTATCACGAAATTAAGAAATTAGACATTTTTACAGTGTAACAAAATTTTATTACACGTGTATCTAAAAATGACTAAAAGTCAAATCTTACTTAAGTTGTAGTTACTCTTTCAAGTATCTATTACAATTTTAGTCAAAAACAAAACGTTACAAAATCAGCATGTAATACGATGATTAAATATAAATAATTCATTGAATCACAAATTCATAACAACTACTTACACATATTGATTTACCAAAGAACATTCTTATTTTAGCTTAGTGTCATTGCATTTAATAACTAGAATGCTATTTGTTGTTTGTTCATGATGCAGGTGACTGCAATATACCTGGCAATGCCACTCTTCTCTATGACATTAACTTCGTCGGTATTTACTCGGGAAATAGAAGTAAATAGATCGAATTTGATTTGATAATAAATAAATAAGAGGAAAGGAGAAAAAAAAATATTTTAAAAAGGGAAATCTGGATTACTTACCTCCCCTTTTTTGTATACATAGATTACTCAATCAAAATCCAAATTCTGCACTTATTTTTTCTTTCATTGAAAACTTTGAATTGTGAAAGTGATATCAGTGATGTAAGCAAAGATGACCCCCTCTCTTGTTAGGATAAGTGACTTGAAATGAGATGTCATGTAATATATTTTTTAAATTTAATAAAAAAAGTAGATATATTTAGTACATGAAGAATTTATATACAAAATGATTTAAATTATAGTTTAACATATTTAAATTTGTCGGTGATAAATTAAAATATGGATCTTTAATTAGTATTCATTAATAGGATTTTATAGACATTATGAATATCATAATTTTATTCGAATTGTCAGTATGTTGACATTATAAAGTAGAAGTATTTTATATAATATAAAATTATAAATGACAATGATCAACTTGTAAAAAAAAATATATATATATATATATATATATATATATAAAGATTCGAATAAAAGTCATAAGATGATCAAATAAAGATAGATGTCAATCATTTTAATTCATAGACTTCTTTTTTCGATTAATGTGTTTTTTTTTTGGGTTAAAGCCCAACATTTACATTTGGGGCTAATTAGATGTGTAGTAACAATTCAAACAAATATTTATATTTGCATAAGTAAGAATTTATAATAGAAAACGACTATATAGGCCTCTAGTGTATAAAAGAAGTATTTAAGATTTCATAAATACATTTAAACTCCAAAAAAAAAATCATGCAAAAACAAAACATTTAAAACTCCAAATTTATCAATATTAATTTTCCAAAATCAAAACACGCAATATTAACATACATATTTTAAATATGAGAATTCAAAAACCTATTAAAGATTATCTCATGTATGGATTTAATAAGGGTTCGAAACATATTCATATTGTTTATATGATTTAAACGTTATAAACATGATGTCCGAAAAAAACTAATGCACAAATTTATCCAAATTAAATATCTCATATATAGATTTTATAAGAGTTCTAAACATATACATATTGTTTATATTATATAAACTTTATAAACATGATGTGCGAAAAAACAAATGTACAATTTTTATAGAGTTAAAACATATTTACTTTGTTTATATGAAAGGTCCTGGTTTATATTTTAAAAAGAGTAGTGCTCAATATACCAATTCTTTTATCAATATTTTTAATACTAACTTATTTATCATATTATCATTTATGAATGTTTATCACTTAGGCAGAAGAATTTGATATTTAGTCTATAAAATACGACACCTCAATTGTCAAATAGGTTGATATTAAAAAGTTGGTAAAAGAGTTTGTATGTCTAGCATTATTCTTTTAAAAAACTAAGAAAGAATAACTATATCTATGTTTCAATTTTAGTCTATATTATACGACATTCTTATATTAAAATTGTAAATGTAATTTAGATTTACTTTTTTAATGGGCCCTACATCTTAAAAATATAAATTTGACGATCCGAAATTGTTCTCTATCACAAAAATAAATAACTAAATCCACCAGAGAATCCTCCATGTAGATAGATATCCTAATATTAAGAACCCATATCTAACTATTACTTAGATTATATATGTAATATTCCCTACATTTTGAAAGCATCGTGATTAATTAGTGTTGGGAATGTGATTTATAGACACGGACTCCATAGCTTCTGCAAGAAGTCAAAATAATTCAAAATAAGTATTGATTTGGAATATAAACAACTTGAGCACTCTAATTTATGATTTAATATGAACTAATTGTTTACTAGTCAAATACATGGTATCACACAAGGAAAAAGATGTAATCGACGGGGTAAAGCGGTAATTTTAGCTGGCGTTGATTATAGACAATTTATGAGGATTTAACTTCGTGCAATTATCATATAAATGTTCGGTTGAATTTTAAAAAAATATATATATATTATGTGAAACTTGAAAGTTTAGTCCTGATTTTTTAGTTGAGTAACTTTAGGATTAATAAACTTGACAATTAATCAAAGAGCTTTGATTTATTATATAAGTTTGTTGGAGCTGGAATTATGGGTCCTTCGTTCTTACCCTGTATCTGGTAATCAAGTAAGATGATGTATAAAGTAATTAATTTAGTCAAGTATTTATTTTCTCATAATATAACCTAAGTATTCCATAAGTTCTCTCTCTAAATCTTGCCAAAATAGTTCTAAGAAAAACTATATTTTTCCCTTCTCTTTACCCTAAACCGCTGGCCTCCGTTAAACAAGGAAGAGAAAAATTTTCTCTCTCTTGTTGTGTGAGAAATCCTTAGAACGAGCACACACTCAAGTCTTTTCTTCACCAAAGAATTAGAGTAGGAAACTTTGGTGTCAAAGTGATTTCTTCGGATTTATAACCTCGATCATCTTGTAGGTAGAGCTTTTCAAATGTAGGGTGTTTTTTGTGGAGTCAAACATTCCTTCGAAATTTAACTTTATAGTTTATCTTCCTTTTACACATATTTTGTTTCACAAAGTTATGTAATAATGTATATGATTTATGTATATCACAATAAGAATATGTTAATGGTCGTTGTTATCGAGTGTTCCTTGTGAAAGAATTTTATCCCCAGGACACTAAAAATCCCTTAAAATATATTTTGTAAGTCTTCACAATACGCGAGGGTGGAGAGGTTCATGTGCAAATAGAGTGCATATTCGCCCCTCTCCCACGAGTCCATATCATCGGCAAAGAAGAACTCGTTCTCAAGGGCGACGTTAGAAGCCCTCGTCCTGTCCCAGCTAGCCACGTCCTCTTAGGCAGCCACTATGCCAGCTGACAAGTTGCTCGCCGCCCCAAGGATTATTTCCTTAGGAAGATCCTCAAAGACAACAGGGGCTAGGTAATCCTTAAAGATTTGGTCCCCCGGGGCTGCCTCCACGTTGGTCGTCCGACTATCGACCTCCTCGAGAATAGCTTCTGCAAAAGCTTCCCGCTCGTTGGTACTATCGGACATAGCCCTCTAGTGCTCAGGTGGCTTAGTGTTACACCCCAATTTCTTTGCTCCACATGATTTTTATTTAAGGAAGTTGAGATATTTATTTCAATCATTTTAATTGAAATAAAATTTTCAAGATAATCACTAAACTAGTGTGATTAGAAAGTTATTGGAGGAGAAGTTTTAGGGGATTATCTTTCCCCGACTTACGTCGATCCTATTTGGAATAAGCCTAGGATTAGATTTTATTTATTTAAAAAAAAAAAGAAAAGAAAAGAAGGAGCCAAAAACCGTTTCCGATTATGTTATACATACATACATACATACATACATACATACATACATACATACATACATACATACGTATAACGAATCCATTTAGGATTTGGGGAAGTACGACAAAATATATAATTAAAATTCAATTAATATTAGGGTTAGCCAATAGTAGGGTTTTTTGTTAGGGGATAGTATGTATACTCTTTTTCTCTTCCATAGTCATTTACACGCAAAAGAAAATTAGTCAAAGCAAAAAAAAAAAAAACCGCAATGCCAAGCAAGGCTGGTCATCCAAGGAGTTTTAGAAGAGAATTTTCTCGCCTAAGGTAAGGATTTACGACACTAGTGAAATTCCAATTGAGAATAGACTAAACCTAATTGACACAACGTCCGTTTTCATGTAGTTTTGAACACACACGTACCACGCAAAAGCCTTCGCTGTAGTCTAAGGTCAAAAAAAACAAAAAACAAAAAAACAAAAAAAAAAAACAAAACACTTCTTAGTACCTATAATTACCAGTTAATAATTTAGATTAACTGTTTAGTTATTTATCCAATCACGAATTAGGGTTTTTAAACCTTTTGAAATGTGTTCATGCTGAAATATCCTAAGCAGATTTTTGACCTGATGTAAGCAACGAATTTCATAGGCTTTTAGGACTTAATAAATCTGGAAAAAAAAAATTGTGAAAGCTCCTTTATGAATTGTTAACATTAACAAAAAAAATTCAGGTCCGTTTGAATAGTAGATTTTTCTGTAGAAACTTATTAGTAAGGACTGCGCAATGAGATTTTCAACAGTGAACTATTTTTAAAATCCTAAGTTTGAAATTTTTAATTAATATATAAACGATTTTATTTGAACCTAAAATTTTGGTAATGGGAATTTTATTAAGTGAAGATTAGTCATGATTTTTTTAGGATTTTCCAATTAATTTAGGATCAGTTTTTAATTTAAAATTTTTAGAGGCAACCGTTGAAATCAAAATCTATGTTTGAGGCAGAACAGTTTTTCTCAAATTTGAGGATTTTAAAGGACGAATTAGGTTAAGACTATAATAGAGAAATTTTAGGATTTTTAAAAAGGAACAATTTTTCAGTTAAATTTTTGTGAAATCTGTATGAAAACTGGCCAAAAGTCTGATTTAAAATCTGGCCAAGTCCAATGCTTGTGAAGGAACTATGTTTTTGAAAAATTTGGAAAAAGTCAGTGAAAACATTTAGGTCAAAGGGTTAAAAGGTAATTTCACATAAAATATGTTTAAATAAGAATTTTTTTTTAATGTAGGCTCATGAAAAGCCAGTACTCAATTAAACAAATTAAGTATCGATTCTTATGACAGTACTCAATTAAACAAATAAGAATTTTCAAGATAAGTGACATTTCTATTGCCAAATCAGGTGAGTACAATCTCACCTACAATACGAATGGTTTTGAAAATATATCATATGATGTTTTGATGTATGATGATATGATATATGATGGCATGATGTATGATACTAAATGTATGATGATATGATGCATGATTGCATGATGTACGATATTATGATGTATAATGATATGATGCATGATGATATAATATAATATGATGATGATGATGATAAAGACAACGATGAGATGATATTATGATGATGATGAGAGGATAAAACGTATGTTTATAATATGTTGAATATTTCATGTTATATGTTGTCACGATGCATGTCACTTAATAATCAAGTGAAAGACAAGATAACAATTAATATGTCTTACCACCCTCTTAAGTGAGGCATGTTATGATGCCGCTACCTTGAGCCGACTTAAGGGCAACATAGGTACAGTCCAAAGAAAAAAAAATATTTATAATTGTCATATGATGATACGATGATAGACCCTTGGTCGCCGAGGAAATAGTGCACCCTCTCATTGTCCATTGGTCTAGCGCGCAACCCGATACGTACACAATGATGATGAAGATTCTCTAGGAAATATTAGTAATATATTAAAAATACTAATGAAGCATAAATGGTCATTCTATACATTCAAAAATATTTTGTGAGAACTACTTTTGTATTTCACTAGATTTTTAGCTCACATGTTTGTTCGTATTGTAAGTAAAAAACTTATGGTGTGATTTACAATGGGTTGAACGGTGGCAATGCTGGAAGACGGGGAACGAGCAAAAAGAGCAAACCAATAAATCACTTTCTGCATTAATTCTAATGTTTCACTATGCCATGGCTGGGCCACAAGATTTTTAAGTTCAAGTTGAATTATTTTACTTTAATTCATTAAAAAAAATTGTATTAAAGTTATTAAAAAAAATCTAAAATTTTCAAATACGTAAGAAGTAAGGTGTAAGTAGCGAGTCCGAGAAAGTCGAGTCGTTACACATTATCATTTTTTGGAAAAGAAAAACGCAAAGTGTCAAACAGTTATCCTAGTTAACCCTTATACCCCAATGATAATTAGGGAAAAACCTTGAAATAACCCCAAATAACGTATCAGGCAACCTATCACCCTCGAAGGTTTACATTCCAAACCAACAAACAAAATAAACAAGCAAACTTAAAATAAGCCTAAATGTCTCTACTATTCAAAGCCAAATGTGCGGAGTATCGGTAAATTTAGAGTTAAAAAATCGGAGCTTACCTATGTAAGGAGAATTAGCCAAAAATTATCACAACATTAGCGCTAACAAGACCTAGTGTTGCAGACGATGAAGCAAGGCGAGTATGTGCCACAGGAATGAAGGTTTGACAAATCAAAGGAAAAATGAACAGTGTATGGGTAAATTTGGGTAGAGTATTTGCTGAGTGTTCTGATTTGATTGGATCACTGTCTTGTCAAGCATTTATTGCAAAACAGGTACTTGATTTCAATTGAAGTTTAAAGGGTAATTAATTTAGTTCCCGCCAAAGCAAAGAGTCTCGAGGACCGGAACACAACCACTCAAGATTGGGGGGTAGTTGTTATCGAGTGTTCCTCGCGGAAGCATACTATCCTAAGGACACTACAGATCTTTTGAAATATTTCACTAATTCTCTACAATCGGCGAGGAAAAAGATCTCGAGGATAGTCTTCCTGAGTAGATTTATAACGAGGATGGTCCTCGAGGTAGGTATTAACCTCCCTATTTAATGCATCCCAAGTAGATATAAATCCAAAAAACTAAGGGAAAGAATCTCGGATTGATCGACCTCGGATCGACAAACCTAGATCTCAACAATTCTCAAAAAGTTAACTGATGTCTCGAAATGAATCACATGCATGAAAGGAGCATCGATTAGCCAAAAATCAAAGCCCATAAACTCAACTCAAATAAAAAAAACGAGACCTATCAAAGCAGGTAATGTAAAAGGATTTGATGAGGTACGTTAAAGGATCATCATTTTCACCTACAAGACTCCCTTTTAATTCCCTTAAAAGATAGAAAGACTGCCTTGACTGAGAGAAGACGGTCCTAACTCATCTTTTTTGCAAGTCCCCTGAAAGAACCGTTTTGTTAGTAGGTGTTCCTTGTTGGTGACAGAACACTTCCAAGGAATACAAACAATAACTAAAACTAAGATGGTAAAATAAACGAGTGAATAGTGACATCAATAGTAACCAAAATGTGCAGCAACTAATAAAATGACACAAGAAAATTGGTTACGCAGTTCGGCTTTCGCCTACGTCTGCGGGGCCTCGCCCAGATAAAACGATCCACTAGAAATCTCAAAACGAGAATGCTCGGACTTATATAAGACTTCGACTCCCTCTCAATCTTCGTCGCCATCTCCTCGTCACTCCTAGCGATCTACCCTTGACGAGATCCCCTCGTCTTACGAAAAACCCCGGACGAGATCCCCTCGTCTACAAATCATACATCCCCTGTAATCTCTCACCAATTTCCCGTTACAAAGTTCACTCAACCATATACACTCACCAGCACGGTTTATAGAACACCGTGTGAATACCACTTACCAAAGTGTAAACATAAACCCAGAAATAAAACCCCCAGAAGTTTACAAAAGCACTCAGCTCACTCACTTTTTCCAGATGACTCTCGTACTTTTTTTCTTGAAATGAATATATGAAATAGATGGGGAAGATGACCTGATGACCTAGAATAATCTACAAAAGGAAAGGCAATAAAGATGCAATAAAAACTTGGTCAAAGATAATTATTTTCGGATCAAAATAATCATCAATGTCAACAGCTAAAATCTTCACGCGTTCCAGCTCTGTGTTTTATCACCGCATGATATATAAGGTAACAAATCTTCCAGGTCAGCTCTTCACCCACGGACTTTCCATATAAAGACTTCGTGTTCGAACTCCGCATGATATATAAGGAAACAAATCCTTCGGTCAGCTCAGCTCACGCGGACTTACCATATAGAGACTCCGTGTTCGAACACCGCGTGATATATAAGGAAACATTTACTCCAATATTCCTCAATAAATTCCTGATTCATTTTTCTCCAAAGATGCTCGAAAAACACAATAATAAATTATAGTAAATGCGTCCAAGACAGCTAATATTAGTCATAGAAAATCAATAATAATCATGAGTAATTAAAGATGATTTTACCAATTAAAAATTATCAATCACCATTAACACTAACAATCTCCCCCTTTGACTTTTTGATTGACAAAATACTATGACTAATAATATCCACAAGCATCCAAAATCATAACGGTTGTCTTCAAAGGTTCAGCATACAACCAAATCGAAGGCGGAAGCAAAAAAAAAAAAAAATCCAGAGAATCCAAAAGGGAAAACACGCAAGCTGAAACTAAAAATATTCACTACTCCCCCTTTATGCTATCAAAACGACTAAGGCAAAAAGGGAACCACACCAAACACCATCATGGAGCAGGAACACTGCACGAAACTTGAGCTGGAACACTGTTGGAAGCAACATCAACACCGGCAGCAGGGGCTGGAACACTTGGAGGGATACCGTCGTCTTCAACAAGAACAGCTTGATCAACAGGCACCTGAATATCTGCACTAGAAGAGGCAATACCAACTCCCAAAATCCTGAGAAAGGATATAATCTCAGCCTTCCTTACAGCAAGATTGCGCTCTTGAGCCTCTAGAAAAGCAAGCTCAGATCTCAAAAACCTGACAGTCTCCCCAGCAATAGGAGTGATAAAACCTTCCTGAACACCAAACACCATATCAGAATAAACAACCTCCCCCTGAATATCTTGACTATGCTGCCCTTGGAAAAATTTCTTACTAATACATATCTCCCCAGCACTCTTTTTACATAGTTCGCCTTCATGAACAAGATCAAAAGAAATGCCCTTGCCTAGCTTGTAAAGCAACACAACCATGAACTTAAGAACACATGTTCAATGATTGCTAGATACCCAGTTGTACAAAGCAAGACGCTAAAGAATAGCATACTTTGAGGTCAACTGAGATGACGAGAAGGACTAGGATCTCCCCCAAATAGTGTGAACATCACCAGTGATCTCTCTAACAACTGCTTTCCCATACTCTAAATCTGGTGTTGGAACACTCTTGCTCTCCTAGACTTAGTGTTCTTTTTCCTAGCAAGAACACTGGAAGAAATACAACCTTTAGCTTTCAACATAGCTCTCGCCATTTCTTGGATAGTCCGATTCTTCCGTTCTACAACGCCATTCTGTTCGAGAGTTTTTGGAGTAGAAAACTCATGTGCTATCCCATGCTTGTGACAATACTCTACAAATATAGCATTCTTGAATTCTCTTCCATGGTCTCTTCGAATCTGCACGATCTTACCGATGTTGGAACAATTCTCTGTCCGAGGTCTGGAACACAAGACTTTAAACACCTCAAAGATATATGACTTTTCCCGTATGAACTGCACCCAAGTGAATCGTGAGAAAACATCTACACAAACGAAAGCATACCTCTTTCCTCCTATGCTCTCAACTTGTATTGGACCCATAAGATCCATGTGTAGGAGTTCAAGAACCGGCTAGTAAAGAGGTGTTACAACACCTTATGAGTTGTCTTGACTCGTTTTCCTACAATGCATGGTCCACACAATCTCCATGAATCTGTCTTCAAATCTGTAATCCCTCGTAGAGCACCAACTGATACAACCTTCTTCATACTACAATAGTTGACATGCCCAAGCTTGCGATGCCATAGTTCAGCCTCATCATCTCCTGCCTTGAGGCACGTACGTGGTGGTGTTAAAAGGTAGCAATTGTTCGATGATCGAACACCCTCCATTACACTCTTCTCGGATTCATCCACCACAAGGCAATTGTTCTTGGTGAATCTCACAATGAGATTCTGATCATATAACTGGCTAATGCGTATGAGATTGGCTTTAAAACCTTCAACAAGCCACATATTAGTCAATATATGTAAACCTGGAACACACAGATTACCTTTATCAAGAACGTTAGCTGAGACGTCATCACCAAAAGTCAAACGATATGTTCGATCACACGGCTGAACATCCTCCAAGAAACTCCTTTCACCAGTCATGTGCCTTGAACACCCGCTGTCAAAATACCATGATTGTTCGGCGCTAGCTTTGATAGAGGTAAATGCCACATTGCACTTGTTCTCAGATTTCTTCACCCATTCTTGTCTTTCTAGCCTCTGAAGTGAAAATCTCTGTTGATTATATGACCTTGTATGTTACAATAATGACATAATGGAACCCAATTCCATCTTCTTGTTCTGCCTGGTGTTCCTCTAGGTGGTACACCACTTGCCCTCCGATTTTCTTCATTAGTTCCGGATGAAGTCCATTTGACAAAGATCATCTAACCACTTCCTGTTTCTTCGATATAACCAAGCCTAAAATGTTCTTTCTCTGTTCTTCCTGCACATAAAATTTCATCCAGTTTAGAAGAACCAGAGTTTAGCATTTTACCAACTTCTTCATTTTCTCAAGTTCTGCATTGAATGTTGCAACACTCTCTTGATTGACTTTGAGGTTTGACTCCAATTCTGAATTTCTCTTCTGCAGGTCATTCTTCTCAGTATGGGATTGCTGAAGTTGGGCAGACACATTCTCATAAACTTTTGTCAGTTCAGCCTATTTGGTGTGAATCAATCGGTAAGCTTCAATCAAAGTATCTTCTGATAAGTCTTCATCATCACTGCTCTCGTATATCATTGTTGAAACACCTCCAGTGACACTTGCAGTGTACTTTGAGGAACCAGCACCACCATCTCCTCTTACATCATCAGTTTTAGAAGCAAAAGCAACAAGATCAGTATCATCTTCTCTGCTACAGTCTGAATCTTCATCGCTCTATGTCGCGTTTAACGACTTGTTTTTCTTTTTTTGTGTGTTAGCGCATTCAGCCTAAATATGGCTTACCTTCACATTCTCGGCACTGAATTCCCTTGTTCTTCGTATTAGATTCAGCATTGTTTCCTGTACTCAATCTGTTTCTAGAACCTGCATTAAAATTGCCAGTGTTAGATGCAGTGTTGCTTCTTGGTGTTGGAACACCAGTTGAGCCACCGCCATACTCTCTACTCCTCGCACCGCCATTGTTGTTTCCGTTAAACCTCTTGAGCACTTTTGTGAAATTTTTGGACAAGATGGTCGTAGTCTCTGCAAGATCATCATCTTCATCACAAGATTCTTCTGTTTGTTCCACCCGATTTTCAGCTTGAAACGCGATTCCTTTAGGTTTCTTATCACCTTTCTCCTCCTCGAGGTTCATCTCAAAGGCCCGCAACGAGCCCATCAATTCCTCAAGCTTCATATTTTGGACATCCTTGGCTTCTTCAATGGCAATAACCTTGTACGCTAATCTCTTAGGAAGAGATTTAAGAGTTTTCCGTACAAGCTTCTCTTCACTGTATTTCTCTCCAAGGGTAAAGGCTTCGTTCGCAATATCACACAATTTTGAGTTGAAATCATTTATTGACTCTTCTTCTTTCATCCTGAGATTCTCAAAACGGGATGTTAGAATTTAAAGTTTTGAGAGTCTCATAGCCTTTGTACCTTCATGTGTCGTTTCAATTATCTCCCAAGCTTCTTTAGCCAGCTCGCACGTAGATATAAGCTTAAACTGATAGACATCAACAACACTAAAAATGGCGTTTAATGCCTTGGAGTTGCTACTCGCCAATTTGTCTTCTTCGGCAGTCCATTCAACCTCCAGCTTCTTCACAGTTTCATTTTCGGTATTCGTCTATGTGGGATGTGACCAACCAGTCAGAATCGCCCTCCAGGCCTTCTCATCCATAGACTTGATGAACACTTTCATTCGAGCTTTCCAGTAAGAAAAATTCATTCCATCAAGTAGGGGTGGACGTTGAACCGAAGCTCCTTCTCTCATAAGATCCATATTGTCAAAACAAAACTAAGACCTCGGATCTAGCTTAATGTACAAGCGACCCACTCTGA
This sequence comes from Boehmeria nivea var. tenacissima, assembly GCA_018132145.1. Lineage (NCBI taxonomy): Eukaryota > Viridiplantae > Streptophyta > Magnoliopsida > Rosales > Urticaceae > Boehmeria > Boehmeria nivea. The sequence continues at coordinate 3,577,384 of CM030886.1, forward strand.
TACCAAATTGAAAGAACCGTTTTGTTAGTAGGTGTTCCTTGTTGGTGATAGAACACTTCCAAGGAATACAGGCAATAACTAAAACCGAGATGATAAAATAAACGAGTGAACAGTGATGTGAACAGTAACCAAAATGTGCAGCAAATAATAAAATGACACAAGAAAATTGGTTACGCAGTTCGGCTTTCGCCTACGTCTACAGGGCCTCGTCCAGATGAAACGATCCACTAGAAATCTCAAAAAGAAAATGCACGAATTATACAAGACTTCGACTCCCTTTCAATCTTCGTCGCCGTCTTCTCGTCACTTTTAGCGATCTACCCTTGACGAGATCCCCTCGTCTTGCAAACAAACCCTTGACGAGATCCCCTCGTCTACAAATCACACATCCCGTGTAATCTCTCACCAATTTCCCGTTACAAAGTTCACTCAACCATATACATTCACCAACACGGTTTATAGAACACCGTGTGAACACCACTCACCAGAGTGTAAACATAAACCCAGAAATAAAACCCAGAAGTTTACAAAAGCACTTAGCTCACTCACTCTCTCCAGGTGACTCTCGTACTTTTTTGCTTCAAATGAATGTATGAAAATAGATGCGGAATATGACTATGATGACCTAGAATAATCTCCAAAAGAAAAGGCAATAAAGATGCAATAAAAATTTCGTCAAAGATAATTATTTTCGGATCAGAATAATCATCAATGTTAACAACTAAAATCTTCACGCGTTCCAGCTCTGTGTTCGATCACCGCGTGATCTAGAAGGTAACAAATCTTCCAGGTCAACTCTTCACCCAGGGACTTGCCATATAAAGACTTCATGTTCGAACTCCACGTGATATATAAGGAAACAAATCCTTCGGTCAGCTCAGCTCACACGGACTTACCATATAGAGACACTGTGTTCGAACACCGCGTGATATATAAGAAAACATTTACTCCAATATTCCTCAATAAATTCCTGATTCATTTTTCTTTAAAGATGCTCGAAAAACACAATAATGAATAAGAGTAAATGCGTCCGAGACAGCCAATATTAGTCATAGAAAATCAATAATAATCATGAGTAATTAAAGATAACTTTACCAATTAAAAATTATCAATCACCATTAACACTAACATCCCCATTTTCATTTTGGTGATCTCTCTTGTTAACGAAATTCCATTACCAACAGCTGTTATAAAAAAATTAAGAATTTTTTGCAATCTATTAGATCATGTTATGCTCTAGACTTCAAATGGTTTGAATTTTAATAAAATCGAGTAAGGAAATACATTTTATGTGTACACGTTGAGCCGTCTGTTTTGGGTAAATTCCATTTTCTGTGAAACGAGTGCTAAAGGTCACGAAGATTATGTACTTTGAAGATTATGTACTTTGATCTATACTTGTTTGTAAAACTAAACAGTTGTTAGAGTAAATATTATGCGACTTATGTGACATAAATCTTTCTAGCAATGCCATTGGATCCGAAAAACAAAGAAAGGTGAAAAGGGGAAAGAAAAGCTATTCTTTCTTTTGTTTGAATGTAGAGAAAAAGAAGATTATGCTTTGTGTTTGACAGTCTGTGATTTGCTTGGCTCAGCTCTTTCTCGAAACAACAAATGGGTTCAAAAATAAATTTAACGTTGGAATGCAAATCATTAGCTTTTAATTTGAAATACTAGAGAGCGACAAGAGGTTGAGGACATCTGAGGTTTTCTCATATAGAAGTTAAGCCAAGAAATATCTAATGCTTGACTTCTTTTCTAGGCTAAAAACATAATAAAAATACCATAAATATTGTTTGAATTTTATTGAAATTTCATGTTTATAACTTTATATAATGAATTTGTGATCCTACAAATTTTAACTTTCAGTTTTTTAAATTGAACAAGAGATATACTATACTTTCACTTTTAGTCAAAAACGAAAAAAAAAAAAAACGCGTATAAAATTTTCATATTACAACTATGTTTTCTTGTTCTTCTGTTTGAATAGTTTATGAGCACTAAAATTATTTTAATAATTTAGAAAAAAGTTATATATTTTTATCAACAAAAAGTCATACAAAGGTATATATGTTGCTCAGTTGAAGAATTTAAAAAATAAATTTTTATATTACTTAAAACTTATAAGACAAATGTGAAATTTTGGATGACACATAAATACTTAGGCTATTTACCCATAAACATGAGGAAAAAGTTTATTGGACAATAGAGAAATTTTAGAAAATCCGTTGTAATAAAGCAGGCTGTAATTTTTTAGAGTATATTTGCCAAATGGGTATGAATCCATTTTGAACAATTTAAACAAATTTGACAATTGATTTAAATGGCCAAAATCAATTTAAATTCTTAAAAAGTGAATTCTTACACAACACCATACTTTTCATAATTTTTCATGAGGCATGTGTGGCACGTCTGTTTGATCTTAGCCATTCGTGATTGTGGGACCCACAGCCACGAACGGTCGAGATCCAACAAACGCGTCATTCGCATCTGTTTGTAGTAAATTTCAATTTTTCATATCAACTTTTTTGTCTTCTAGCATTTATTTCTTTGCTCTTGTATGTCTTTTCGCACTTCAAATCCATATTTTTATACATCTATCCAAACAACAATTCAAATAATATTTTAGTTTAGATTATTTGAGCCAAACGATAATTTAAATTTTTTGTTCAAATTATAAATTTAAGAGTTTTTAGCAGTGGTGCCCCCTGACCTTTGCGGGATATGGCAACTTGCCCCTTAATCTTTTATTTCTGACATATTACTCCCTGACTTTGAAAATCTTGACAAATTACTACAAATTGATAACTTCCGTTTAAATTTTGGACGGTATTTGACATGTGCTGATCACGTGACTCAACATTAAGGGTATTTTAGTCATTTTATTAATCATCTTCTTCTTCCTTTTACTTTTACTTCTTCCCTTCTTCTTCCTCTTCCCCGATCTTTTCTTCTTCTGTTTTTTTTTTCTTTGATGTCATTTGCAACACTTTTTTTTTCCTTATTTTTTTTCCCTCAACTTCCTTCTTCTTCTCCCCTCTTTCACCTTATACGCTAGAAACACCAAAAGCCTACTAAGATTTGTATATTCTAAAACATCCAAGTAATTCATTATTTTCATAAAGCACTAAACCATAAAACATCCATAAAAACGCAACCGATAACTCTTACGATTAGAATTAAAAAAAAAAAACCTTGAAATTCCAACATAACCATGGCAACGATGACGGCGTGATTCCGTTCTCCGTTCTTGGGGGAAATTACAGTCTCTCTCTCACTCCTCCCGTCCTCCGTTCTTGGGGGAAGGGTCATTAAAAACATTTTCTCAAAACTGAAAAATACCCCTGGCAACGATGACGGCGTGATTCCGCGACATTTTGCTGGCAATGGCTGGATTCTGCAACCCCCCTGGCGACGCCGCCTTCTTCCCCTGCCGCCGCGCGAGCACGGCGCGGATGTGCTTCGCCGGCGACGGCGGCGGAAACGGCCGCCGGAAGAAACGCCTGGGCGTGGAGCTCGCGCTCTTGCTCCCCGCCGCCGGCGAGCTCTTCAGGTAGTGCGCCGGGCTGGGGCTGTAGAACGGGAAGAACGGCGAGAACTTCCCCGCCGGAACGGCGTCGTCTCGGTGGTGCTGCGGCGTGGCGGCGGAGAGCGACTTCGGAGTCCTCGAGCCGTCGCCGTCTCCGTCGCCGGCGTCTCTGGACGCGTAAGGGTTAGGTTTCGGCGGCTTCGAAGTGCAAGTTCCCATTGAAGTTAGACACTTTCTCTCTCCTCCTCTGCGCGTCGATGCAAGCAAATGTGTGTTTGAGGGAACAAAAAAAATGTGTGTTTGAGGGAACAAAAAAAAAAAGAAAAGAAAAAAATAGAGGAGAAGAATCGAAGAAGGAAAGAAAAAGAAAAAGAGTGGGAAAATTACTCAAAGACCCTTAATAGTTAGTCATGTGGAATGCACGTGTCAATTTCCATCCAAAATTTGACAGAAGTTATCAATTTGTATCGAATTGCTAAGATTTTCGAGTTCAAGGAGCAATATGCCAGAAATAAAAAATTAAGGGGCAAGTTGCCATACCCCGCAAAGGTCAGGGGGCACCAGTGCCAAATACTCTAAATTTAACCTTTTGTTTGTATAACTCATTTCTCCCACTCCATTCCATTCACATTTTTCATTTTTTTCAACTTTTTAAATCCTTCAAACTATTCTATTCCATTCCATTTTTTTTTCAACCATTTTTTTCAACTTTCCAAATCCCTATACAATATCTTTAAATCTCAACTATTCATATCACCTCGAAATTAGCAAAGTCAAACCATTCTTACATCATTTTTACAAACTATTTTCAAACTATTCCAAACCATTTTCAAACTCTTTTTTTCATACCAAAAAATGGTCAAAGATGGCCAAAATAACCAAACCAAACAAGAGGTAAATTTTTTAGTTTAAATGAAAAAAGTTTAAATTTTTATAATTTGAACATGTTTGTTAAACGAAAATTTAGTTCAATCATCAATAGTTTACATGTTGGATGATATATAAAGGAAAAACTACATTGACACAGCATCTTTTTTCAGAACCTATATTGACACTATCTTTTTTTATTCCACATTAAAAATTATAAAAATTAATCAGAGCAAATCCTTATAATAAAAAAATCACGTCATTGATGGTTAATCGTAAGGGAAAAAAGGAACTTTTTATAAATGTTTGATAGTTTTTCATTTTCTATTCAATTTACAGCTCAAATGAGTAAAATTCAGTCCAAGGGGGTATCGCCATAATTTTGGTAATAATTAGGGGTGTCAAGGTAATTTCTCTATATAGAAATGTCTTGTCTTACCAAATACCATTATCATCGCTATGTCATGTAAAACGAAAAAACAAAAACAAAAACAAAAAAAAAGGCTCTGTAAATGAGCTAATTGGGAGTTTAGCGTCATAGCATGAAACTACCATGACCTACTCCAAATAGAATATATTCAACTAACCGCTGGCAGGCCCTCTCTTTTTATCCATTTTATTTTTTTTAAATTTTTTTATTTTCTTTTAATTTTTTTAATCTTTCAAATCATTTAATTTTATTATATATTTTTTAATTATTTTTTTAATATTTTAAATTAATATACAATATCTTTAAATCTTAATTATTTATACCACCTTAAAATTTATAAAATCAAACTATTCTTATATTATTTTTTAAAATTATTTTTAAATCATTTCAAATTATTTTTAAATCATTTTTTCTGTCTCAAAAAATAAAATAAAATAAACAAAATAATTACTCCATAACAGATAAATATATATATACACACACAAGCCAGCTTGCACTTGATACCATAATGAAGATACAGCTGTAATCAAGCCAAAACAATTCTAATAAGCGCACATAAACAAAAATTGATTATATTGATATCACCATGTATAAAATAGCGTGCAACTACTATTGGCTACTCACAGCAATCCATGATCATATTTTTACCAAATCCCAAAAACCAACCAAGTTTTACCCCTCCAAAGCCCCTAGGAAGTCACCAAAAAAACACCATATCCAAAAAAAAAACACCATAATAAGCCAATACTCTTATGTTCCTACATAGATAAACTGAAATAAAAAAGCAAAATTACAATACCCAAAATAAATAAAAAACCTACATGGGTATTTTACAATGATCTTGCCACTCGTTTTTTTTTTCTTTTTTTCTTTTAATTTTTAAAGGAAGCATTCTCTACATGATAGAGCAGGCATTAGGATTATCATCACTAAACATAGTGATATAAGGGTCTTCATGGTACATGGTGATAGTGGTTGTAGTGTTGTTGTTCTCAACCTTTCTCACATAGCCAGGAGGGGCTTTTTTGTCATAAGCTTGGGCTGCATAGGGCTGAGCCACTATGTTGAAAGGCACATATGGCCATATCTCTGCTTTTTTCCCTGTTGACTTGGCTTTCTTCAGCACTTTGCTTGCTTCCACATACCCTGTCACACTCACCTTCTGTTGCTTCCTGTTTATCTCCACAGATTTCACTCCTATGGACAATGCAAAAATAAATAAATAAATAAATAAAGCAAAAAATTAAATAAATAAAAAAAACATGCATTTTCATTAAACTTTTTGCACAATGAAAAACTGATCACAGAGAAAAATTTATTACCACTTAATGAAGAGAGAGCATTCTTGACCTTAAGCTCACACCCATCACAGTCCATTCTGACTTTAAGCTCAACTGTTTGCAATTGCTTTCTCTTCTTGTGTTTGTGGCCACTGCCCATTAAATCAGACAAATACTCAAAAGTTCCTCCAACTCCCATTTTTCTTTTCTTTGGAAATAATGGCCAAAGAGCAAACTTGGCGAAATGTAAAGGACTGTGAAAAATCTTTGAGAAGGTAAAGAGAAAGAAAGATTGAAGAGAAACAAAGATGGGATTTTGAGGGAATGGTTGAGAGATGAGAGAAGTAAATTATATAGAGAAGAACTTTGGAAAGTGACCCCTAAGAAACTGCAAGGAAGCTACTTCCTTAGCTTACAATTGGATTCTTTCCTTTGGCTTCTAAAAGCTGTTCTCTTCTCTGCAAAACTTATTTTGCTTACTTCTTCAGAGATCTTCTTTTTACACAGACAGGCCTATTTCCTTTTCTTATATAGAAAAGACTTTTGGTTTCATAAGATTTCAAACGCTGAGAGAAATCAGAAAAGTTGGTGGACCCCATGCAACAATGAAACAAACGCTTTAAGAAACTCTAATAATATATATATATATATATATAAAATTAAATTCGGACATCCTTTTGAATTTATATATGCAACAATTATTATAATCAATTATTGGTTTCTGATTTTGTTAATGAACCAGACCTCTCTCTTTCTCTGCTCCGCGCATATAAAAGGACAAGAATAAAGTTTTGCATTCAAGGCCCTGTATATTTCTTAAGAGTCCCTTAGACCATCTCGAACCAAAAGATGTAAAATTCTTTTTTTTTTATGTCAAAATAGCATTATATATCAGTGAACAGTAGCTATTATCTCCAACATAATTTAATTTTTTATATCAAAAAAATATTATTAGTATATTCTTTCACACCAACTTTTATAATAACTTATTTTTAAATCTTTATAATTTTAATATTTTGCCAATTATTCGCAATAAAAGTTAATTAATATATTATTAATCCAATAATATAAATTAAAAAAAAAACATATGTATGATAAACTAAATGCATATTTTTCTCTATTGCATGAAATATGTTGATTTATTTATCATAAAATATTACAACAAAAAAAAGACGTAAATAAATTACATAAACTTAAACATTACACATCATCTTGATTTATTTATGTCTTTGTAATTTTTAGTTTTTAATCGTATTTTTACTTTAAATAGAATTCTATTCAACGTATGTATTTATTTAAAAGTTTTTAAGTCATTGTTATTGTTGTTAGCCGATTTTGGTTCGAGGATCTCCTTTCAAGAAAACCTTCGCTACAGGCGAGAAGTTTCTGGAGAAAGATTCATCGTGACAGGCGAACCGCCACGTCATAGTGAAGGTTGACAGCTACCACCCCGAAGGTATAACTCGACACATAGCTGAGTCCTCGGAGAGGACCAGTGGAATGGAGACCCGCCAAGCTCGGGGACCTATGAACCTTATAGCCGGCATCATGCTCCCGATGGACCCAGAAGCTCGAGGGACTCTTCGCGCAGGGAGAGAACCCCGGACGAAGGGTAACGCTCAAGCAGCGACAGTCGGATGTTCTCGAGGATAACTCCTTCTGACAGGCACTGTACAGGCCTCATCGGTGAATGACGTGAAGTGATTAGTTAGTAACCAACCCCCTGATTTTCGGGCAGGGTATGGCCGATTAAGATAAGGCCACCTAATCCCTTGATTTAAGGGCGATTAGGTGGGGCGCATTTAATGCACTCTCCTCTCTCTCTCTTGCCGGATAAGTATAAAAGGCGGGAAAGTTGAAGGGGAGGGGGTTAAAAAAAAAACTTACTCTGTAAAAACTCTCATTTGACAAATATATCAAAAACACAGTGGACGTAGGCTATTACTCTCTATGAGGGCCGAACCACTTTAAAACTTCTCCGTGTGATTATTTACTTAAAAACTTTTATTATTTTTCATTGCCGCATCACACACTAGAGGTGCGGATCTCGGCGTTGGTTCAAATTATACACCAACAGCTTGGCGCTAGAAGGAGGGCGTGAACCTCCGTCTTAGTTGAAAGATTTTCCCCGCCTTCTCTATTTCTCATCGCTCTAGTTGATCGGAGATCAAATGGGGCCCATCCTGAGAAGTAGCGGTAAAAGTCCTTTGACTGCTGAACAAGAGGCGCTCGAGGAAAGAATCCGGCGCATGGAAGAATCCATGACTAGAATGAACGGATTGATGGAAACTCTGGTTCAGAAACAAAGTTCCCCTCCGCTTTTAACGGACGCTGAGCACATGAGTGTGCTCCGAGCACGGCGAAGAGCCGAGGAGGTTGCTAATAACCTCCAGAACGCAGGCAACGTCGAAACGACGCCTGAAGAGGGCTCGTCGGAGTGTGACCTGGCGCGCGGGGCTCTTCAGTCCCGCCGGCGTAGGACTGTACCGGTTCCTACATCCACCGCCCATCCTGGAGGACAGCAGATACCGACCGACCCGGCCGGACCGTCTAGACCCATGGTCGAAGGCGTAGCGCCAGTCCAGCCTGGTTCGGTGTTTGCCAGGTTAGGCCCTTTTCAGCGGGATACTACCCAGGGGGCCTCAGCGCGCCCTGGAGCCGTCCCCGAAGATGTGCGGTTCCCGGTGAGGGAGCGCCTCCGCGAGGGGTCGGTCAACACGGACGCTAGTCGTCAGACCGAGATGTCCCAGGAATTTTCCCCCGCGGAGATAGAGCGCATCCGTGTGATTCTTGGTGAGCCCTCACGCGATGGGATCCTAGATGGGGACTTCACCCCACTCACGGAGGCTCTCTTGGCAACTCCTGTTCCAGACCGCCTCAGGCTGCCGAAGGTGAGCCTGTTTGACGGAAGCGGAGACCCCTCCGACCATTTAGGGGTTTACTCTTCATGGGCACGCGCTTATGGCTATCCGGAAGCCATCTGGTGCAAGCTCTTTGACACTACTCTATCGGGAGAAGCCCGCCGATGGTGGTATCGGCTCCCAGCCAACTCTATCGGAAGTTGGCAAGATTTGAGGACGAGGTTTGCAGCCCAGTTCTTGGGGGGTCGGAGACACCTCAGGAACCCGGCATACCTCTCCCGGGTCAAGCAAGGAGAGAACGAAAGCCTCCAAGCTTGGCTACAACGGTTCACCAAGGCTACAGTAGAGGTGGGACACCTGTCCGACGATGCCCTACTCCTGGCTGCTAGTTCCGCGGTTCGTGAGGACACTCCCTTTGCCTTTTCCATCAGCAAAAAACCCCCTAGGGTATATGCTGACTTTTTGGGGCGTGCGCGGAACTATATCAACGCGGAATCGGCGACTTCGAAGAAGTCCGTCTCTGCGAAGGCCCTCCGCGGCAATCCCGAAGGGGACCGCCGAAAAGATAAGAGGCCGGTCGAAGTCTCAATGGGCCACAATCGGCAACATCGCGACGAGAAGCGACCTCGTGACTCCATCCCCTCGTCAGGGTCCGGCGCATCTCGCTCTCGCAGGCCGCGGTATGAAAAATACCAGGAATTAACGGCCTCTATCGATGAGATATTTGTCAACTCGCGAAGCGAGGTTGACTTTCGACCCCCTGCACCTTTGAAGGGGAAGGTGCCGGAGAAACACAAGGACAAGTTCTGCTTGTTCCACAACGCGGCGGGACATACGACCGCGACCTGCTTCGATCTGAAGGATGAGATAGAATATCTCATCCGCCGAGGGAAACTTGAGGGATATCGCAAAGAGACGAATCCCAATAATCGAAACCAGCAGAATCGGGAGATCGACGGTGAAATCCGGACGATCGCGGGAGGTCCTTATCCTGGGGGGCACTCCCAGCGATCCATGAAGGGTTACGCCCGAGAAGCGCGACAAGAATCCTCCGGAGGAGTGTTCCATTTGTCGCGGAGGTCTCCACAGCCCCCCCAGAAGAGCGTGAACACGCTCACATTCTCCGATGTGGATGCCGAAGGCGTCCGTTTTCCACACCATGATCCGCTCGTCATTTCTGCGATGATCGGAAATCATCTCGTGCACCGGTGTCTGGTGGACGACGGCAGCTCGGTGGACATCCTTTATTTGGATGTCCTCGAGAAAATGAGGATCAGCCCTCGGAGTTTGCGAGCTGTCGTTAGCCCGCTGCACGGCTTTACAGGAGATTCTATCTTCCCGGAGGGAAGCTTAGAGTTAGCCGTTTCATTCGGCGAAGAGCCAACAAGATCAACCACCATCTCGAATTTCATGGTGGTTAAGGGCAGTTCCTCCTACAACGCCATCCTTGGGCGACCTACGTTGGTAGCGATGAAGGCAGTCACCTCCATCTACCATCTCTGCCTCAAATTCCCTACACCTGGTGGTGTAGGAGTGATCCGTGGCAATCAGTACGAGGCCCGGATGTGTTATACGACGAGCATTAGAATGGCCCCCGCCGACCCAAAAAGGAAGCGCACGGCCGACGAAGCTGCTTTGGGTGAGGCGACCTTAACTATCGGCATGTCCGAGGGTCGGAGTGAGCTGGACCCTCGACTCCCGACCCCATAGCAATTAGCGGGCCCGGCCGAGGACACCGAAGAAGTAGACATAGACGATCCTGGCACCGCGCGAAAAGTTAAAATCGGGACTTCTTTAAGCCCCGAAGTGCGCAGGGCCATCATTGCTTGTCTACGGAGGAACCGAGACGTGTTTGCATGGAGCCATAGCGATATGAAGGGTGTAGACCCGGATGTGATGTGCCACCGTCTCAACATAGATCCTCGGCACCCGGCCCGTCGGCAGAAGAGAAGGCCTCTCAACCCCGAAAGAGCCCAAGCTCTTAAAGATGAAGTTGATAGGCTCATCGGGGCCGGATTTATTCGCGAAGCAAAGTACCCGGAATGGGTCTCTAATCCAGTGCTGGTTCCCAAGCCGGATGGCAGATGGAGATGCTGTATCGATTTCACCAACCTCAACGAAGCCTGTCCAAAGGACAGCTTCCCAGTGCCCCGAATCGATCAAATGGTTGACGCGACCGCGGGCCATGAGCTCCTCAGCTTCATGGATGCATATTCTGGCTACAACCAAATCCCTATGTATCACCGTGATGAAGAGCACACGGCTTTTATTACTGATCGGGGGTTGTACTGCTACAAGGTCATGCCGTTTGGCCTCAAGAACGCGGGCGCAACTTATCAGAGGTTGGTAAACAAGATTTTCTTGGAGTTGCTTGGAGTCTCGATGGAGGTCTACATTGATGATATGCTAGTAAAAAGCGCGAAGGCGCAAGACCACGTCAAGCACCTGGATCAGACTTTCTCAGTCCTCAGAAAGACCAACATGATGCTCAACCCAAACAAGTGCACTTTTGCCGTTAGAGCTGGCAAGTTTTTGGGATTCATGGTGAGTCAGCGAGGAATAGAAGCTAATCCTGAGAAGATCCAAGCTATCATTGACATGAGGGCTCCTCGGAGAGGGAAAGAAGTTCAGAAGCTCACCGGATGCATTGCAGCCCTCAACAGGTTTGTATCTCGGTCAACTGATAAATGTCTTCCCTTCTTCAATGCTCTCCGCGGCAGTAAAGAATTTGCGTGGACCAACGAATGTGAACAAGCGTTCGAAGAACTCAAAGCTTACCTTGGTCATACTCCCGTCCTGGCAAAGCCAGTGGCAGGAGAAAAGCTTTTCACTTACCTCGCGGTATCCCAGCACGCGGTTAGTTCAGTGCTAGTCAAAGAGGCGGCTGGAATACAGGTGCCCGTGTACTATGTCAGTAAGCGCCTTCTTGATGCCGAGATGAGATATCCGGAGCTAGAGCGGTTAGCACTAGCCCTCATCGTTTCTACCAGAAAGCTTCGTCATTACTTTATGGCTCACCCGGTGATAGTTTTCACTAATCACCCTATGAAGCAGGTCCTGCGCAGGCCGGAGGCCTCGGGCAGACTTGTCAAATGGGCTGTCGAGTTGACCCAGTTCGACATCCAGTACCAACCACGGACAGCGATCAAAGGGCAAGCACTTGCCGACTTCATCGCCGAGTTCACGTTTCCTTCGGAGGAGGATCGAGATGGTCTGGTCGAACCCCCGAAGTGGAAACTCTACGTAGATGGGTCGTCAAACGAGAATGGGTCGGGGGCTGGGCTTATGCTCGTCAGCCCCGAGAATCATCGAGTCAGCAGCGCCTTACGATTCGCTTTCAGGGCATCAAACAACGAGGCCGAGTATGAAGCCTTTCTCGCTGGGCTAAGACTCGCCAGAGAACTCCAAGTAGACTCGCTAGTAATCTATAGCGACTCAAAGCTGGTAGTCTCTCAAGTTCTAGGCGAGTTTCAAGCCCGTGATGATAGAATGGCCGCGTATCTAGAAAAAGTCAAGTCCGAACTTCAGAACTTCCCCAGGTACGAAGTGAAGCATATCGACCGAGAAGATAACGCGAACGCAGATGCCCTGGCAAAATTGGCTACTAGCCGAGATGCGGAGCTCCTGTGCCTGGTCCCGGTCGAGGTCGTGGTAGAACCCAGTATCACCAAGCAGAATGCAGTGAAGGCGGTCGCCTCCCAACCTTCGTGGATGGATGATATTGTTGTCTACCTGAGAGACGATAAACTACCCGGAGACCGAGACGTAGCGCGGAAGATCAGATATCACGCCGAGCACTACTTGTTGCTCAACGATAAGCTGTATAAGAGAGGAGTCTCGACCCCACTGCTGCGTTGCCTCAACAACGAAGAAGCCAGGCGAGTCCTTAGTGAAATCCACGACGGAGTCTGTGGAAACCACTCGGGTGGGCAATCACTCGCTCATAAGGCATTGTTGCAGGGATTTTACTGGCCCACGATGAAGCGAGACGCGTCTGAGTACGCAAAAAAGTGTGATAAATGCCAGAGGTACTCTGCGCTCATTCGAGCTCACCCGGAGCGACTCACCTTCATCTTCTGCCCTTGGCCCTTCGCCAAATGGGGGATCGACATAATCGGACCACTGCCCACAGCGCCCGGAGGGCTCAAGTTTGCTGTGGTGGCAGTAGACTACTTTACCAAGTGGGCCGAAGCGATCCCTTTGGCCACAATTACCGAGAAGAACCTGACGAAGTTCATTCGCGAGCATCTCATCTTCAGGTTCGGGGTGCCTCAATCCTTGGTCTCAGACAACGCCCTTCAGTTCGACAACCAAGCTGTGCGTGACCTCTGCGACCAGTTTGGCATCAATAAAGATTTCTCTGCACCTTACCATCCGCAGAGTAATGGCCAAGTCGAAGCTGTCAACAAGATCATCAAGACCACGTTGAAGAGGCGACTCGACGCCCTCAAGGGGCGATGGGCAGCGGAGCTGCCTCTGGTCCTCTGGAGTTATCGCACCACTGCCCGAACGGCCACCGGGGAAACACCATTCTCCATGGCGTATGGCACAGAGGCGATGATTCCAGCAGAAGTCAAAATCCCCTCGTTCCGATACGAAAATTTCGATGCAACGGTCAACGATTCGCTCCTTGCCGCGGAGCGAGACATGATCGAGGAACGGCGAGAAATCGCCAGGATACGGATGGAGGCCCAGAAGCAACGTATGGCGAGGTATTATGACTCTAAGGTAAAGGAAAGAAAGTTTAAAGTCGGGGACACCGTCCTCAGACAAGTTTTCCAGAATACGAAGGAGCCGGGCGCGGGGGCGTTGGGGTACTCATGGGAAGGGCCGTATCAGATCACCGAAGTTCTGCGATCGGGGGCTTATCGGCTTGCGGATCTCGCTGGGGTTCCACTGAGACTTCCCTGGAATGCGGAGCATCTCAAGAAGTATTATCAGTAGGTTCCCTTAATTTGTATGTTTATTTCCTTATAATTTTTCTCACATTTGTACTTGTAAATTATTTATAAAAAAAAAAAAAAAAAATATTTTACATTTCCAAATGCGTCCAATTAAAAGTCTGCGGAGTAGACTATAAACTCTGTGTATAAAGGATAGAACTGCGAAGCGGATAAATCCTAAAAACACTACCCTGTCTTCTCGACCGCTAAAGCGATCAAGAAGCCGGGGGGCATCCGGGGTACCAGAAGGAAAATAGATGCGCTCTATAGGTACCTCGAAGGCAAGTGGGGCTAGAACATGTGAGTTCCGAAGGGCTCACACAGGCCGTACTTGTTGAGACTTCCTATCCCAAAGGCTTATCTTGTCAGGAGCATTCCTTCGAAGAAGGAAACCTGTTCGGAGACTAGCTTGGGAAGTCAGACTAACTTATTCCTAGAACCATTCTATTCTTCTAAGAAAATAGAACTAGGCACGCTCGAAGGAAGAATTCCGAGGCAGACGAAGTATGCCAGAGCGTGGGAAATAAGAAGTCACTCGTTGTACATACCCTCGGAGAGGATATGCAGTCCCGAAGGGACCGAAACTAATCACGGATAGTCTCGGAGGGACTATCGTTTGATGAATTAGTTAGTAAAATCCCGAAGGGATTTAGTTGACTGATCGGATCCCGAAGGGACGATCGGTTAGCTGAGTTAGTTAGTAGATCCCGAAGGGACTTGATCAGTTTAAGAAAGGAATGAGAAAATTGTCATTTATTAATCAAGGGAAACTGTACAAAGGGCGGGCGTCCATATAAGGACCCAAAAAAAAAAAAAAAAAAAAAAAAAAAAAAAAAAGAGAGCTTAAGTCCGAGGCGGGTGCTGCGGAGGTGGCTGTCGGGGTCGCGGGTACTCTCGGCGGATTTCCTCGACAAAGTCCCATTCGGGGTGAAGGGTCCTGAGTCTGTCCAAAGCCCGGTTAGCGCCTGTGAGCATAGCTTGAAGGATTTCGTCCCGGTACCCCGCGCTCTGGTGGTAGTTGGCGAGCCAATCTTGTCGTCTCAGCTCTATGATACTCTCAAACGCAGGGCTCTTCTTAAAGTCAGCCACTGCGGAGCGTATCCTTGCTCTGACCCCGTTAAGTTCGTGCTCTACCAGCTGTTTGCTCCCCCGCTCCGCCTTGAGCTCTTCCTCGAGGGCTTGGACTCGCGACTCCGCTGCACCTCTCAAGGCCCTTTCCTCCTCGAGCGTGGCCCCAAAGACGGCCTTCTCGGAGAGAATACTTTCTTCTCGAGCACGACGCTCCTCAGCCAGAGTCTCCCACGCTTCTGATTGCTGGGTCGCTGCCTGAGTGAGCTCCTGCTCGAACCGGACTTTAGTCGCGGTATGGGCCTCCCTTTCTCTCTCCAGCTCCTCCCGAAGCTTAGCGATCTCCGTCGTAAAGGACTTCCGCTCTTCCCTCGTCTTCGCTAAACTCCGGGTAGCTTGGTCCGTCATTCTGATGGACATGTCAGAATGAGCCCGGAGTCCGCGAAGTTCATCCGAAAGTCCGCGGACCTGAGCCTTGAGCTTCTCCCTCTCTTCTCGAGCCTGGAGTAGAGCATCCCGTCCCTGGGCGTAGATTGCCTCCGACCTCCGGGAGTAGGTGAAGTTCGCCAAGAATGCCTGCAACAGTTAAGATTAATAACAAGACAAAATAAAAGGGAATACAAACGGAGAAGGGGCATACCTTCGCGAACAGCCTCATGCCCTCGCGATTCCCGGCCTGAAGCGGCTCCTCGGAGAGTTGCCTGAAGGTCTCCTCCGACCAGAGCTCGTCTAGCATAGGGCCGAGTTCTGGCATCCAGGGGAAGCCCCCAGACGGGGCAGGCGACCCCGCTCCAAAAGGAGCCCCAGCCGGGGGAACCTCGAAGTCCTCCAACGGGTCTCTGGCGGAGGTGGTTATCGCAGGAGGACTCGGAGGATTCTCGGTGAGATCGTCCCCCTGAGACGGCAAGGCTTGAGCTTGCGTAGAAGCGCCCGCCGTAGGTGGTGCTTCTACTTCCTCCGAAGACGAGGCCTCGGAAGGAATGGTCTCCTCCATCGGGCGCTTACCCTTGTCCTTGATGGGAGACTCGCGGGGAGGGGTCGGTCGGCTGGGTGTATTCCCCGAAGGCGACGACCATAGCCTCCCGAAAAGTTCATCTGTAAATAAAGTTTATTAGTCCCTGCTTAACGTTAAAACAAACGAGCGTAAAGAAGTTGCTTACCATCATCTATCTCGATGGGAACCGTTGGGCGTGTTCCCGGGGCGAACTGGGTCGAAGGCCCAGCAGGCGTCGCCCGATCTGGTGTTGGAGCCGCCCCTGCAGGAGACGGATCGGTCGGCTCCATCACGAAATCCTCCACGCTTAATAGAGGATCCCGCGCCAGATTAGCTGGCGGGCTAGGAGCAGGCGGTTGCTCACTGAAAATGTCCGCGGCATCGGAGAGCACTTGGCGTGCTGCCTCACCAAACGGGATACCCCCGAGGGTCGTCTCGGCAACCTCCGGGGCTTGAGGAGCCGCGGGAGGTCTGACCTCTGGAGCCGCGGCAGACTCCGTCCGTGCTCGTTTCCTCCTCTTGAGGGGTTCCTCGGGTGTCTCCGAGGCCTCTTCTTCGTTCTCGGCCTCTTGGGAGGGGGGGAGAGGGGGCGCAACCTTGGGCTTGGAGCTGGCGGGCTTCTTCGAAGAAGTGGCTGCCCTCTTTCTGGTTGGAGGGGGAGTGGTCGTGCTCCCAGAAGCCCCCGCTGAAGCCTTGGTCTGCTTAGACCCCGACTTCTGCCCTCGAAGCTGGTCCGGATCCAGCTCCATGCGGGTCCCGATCCACCCATGGAAGAACAAGTTCTCCTCAACCACGAGAGCCCGGACGTCCCTGGCCTCATCAGGAGAGGACAGAGCACTATTAATCCGTTCTTCCTGCGCCGCGGACACGGAAGCACGAACGAAAGAACCTGTTCACAACCACCGGCGTTAGTACAACGGCGGCATACGAGAAAAGCGAAGAAGAACAAGATCGCGAGAATCCAAACTCACCGGGGACTTGGTACGCTCGCGGAAGAGTCGGGGCTCCTTCTTCTGAGCCGCATGGGTCGAAATCTCCCCCGACCCAGAAGTTCCTGTCTTTCCACCCCTCGCAAGACGAAGACAGGTTCGTCATCAGGATCTTCTTCTTCTCCCACGGCGCCAAGAAGAAGTACCCCGCCTCGGACTTTTTGGACGAGGGTTTGTAGAGGTGACATACCTCCTCCACGGTCACATCCTCCCTGAACCACACCCTCCAAAAGATGTGCATTCCAGCCATGATCTTGTAGGCGTTGGGGTTGAGCTGGCTGGGAGCAAGGCCCCAATGCGCCAATACCCCGCGAACTAAGGGATGGAGCGGAAGTCTTGCCCCGTGCTTCATGATGGCTTTGTTGAAGGCCACCTGCGACGGCGGAGGGCGTGTTGAACGTTCCTCCGCGGACATAGCCCTGGTAGTGATGGCCGCAGAGAGATGGAACTGGTGGCGAATGTGCTTCACGTCGGCCTTGGAGCATTTGGAAATTTTGTCATCCGCAGCAAAGTTGGCCGAAGTCTCTGGGGGATGACGAATGGCGGCGGACGATGCTCCCGGCGGTCGGGCCTCTCCAGCCGCGTTGGGTCGAGAAGCAGCGGCGGTGGCGGTGGACCCGGTGGGTCTCTCCATGGCGGGCTCTGAGGCTGAGCCCGGCGTAGCCGATGAAGCTTTCGCCTTCGTCTTCGCCTTTCTGGCGGCGGCATGCGGTGCTGGCGGAGATACTGCCGGCGGAATGACGGAGCCCGCTTCGCTCCCAGTGGCGGCAGGAGGTGAAGATGAGTGAGACATTTTCTTTTCTAAAGACGACGACAAACCCGCAAAGTCACCCCCAACGGAAAAGAGAACCTCACGCAAGAAAGAGAGGGCAAGATAGTAAACGGAAGACTTACCAGGAAGGACAAGACGGAAATGCCGGCAACACCTTTAAGCTCCGGGAAGGTCGCAGCGTCGTAGAAGAGTAGCAGGTCGTCGGAAGGCGGGTGAGCGAGTTTGAAGTCGGAAAGAAATGTCAAATGGAGCAAAAGATTTGAAGAAATAGAAATAAGGAGAGCTTTATAGGCGAAGAATACAAAAGTGGCGAAGTCACTTCGCGTCTTTTCGCCTTCCGCCTTTTCGTTTCACAACTTTTCGTCTCCGGACCTCGAGCTCGCTCATAGACCGTTGGATAAGAATATCCCCATCAACATCTAACGATCGGGAAGATTTTCGATAAGGGGTAATTATTACCTGACGTCAGCATATGTTACCGAGAAAGGCAAAGTGTATACTCCCCGAAAAGTGTGTCAGAGCATTAAATGCCCGTCACTCAAACGGCGCGGCGCTTCAGTGGAAAATCGTACCCAGGAAGAAATCCCCGAGGACACGGCACGTGTCCTCAGGGATTGGGGGGCAGATGTTGTTAGCCGATTTTGGTTCGAGGATCTCCTTTCAAGAAAACCTTCGCTACAGGCGAGAAGTTTCTGGAGAAAGATTCATCGTGACAGGCGAACCGCCACGTCATAGTGAAGGTTGACAGCTACCACCCCGAAGGTATAACTCGACACATAGCTGAGTCCTCGGAGAGGACCAGTGGAATGGAGACCCGCCAAGCTCGGGGACCTATGAACCTTATAGCCGGCATCATGCTCCCGATGGACCCAGAAGCTCGAGGGACTCTTCGCGCAGGGAGAGAACCCCGGACGAAGGGTAACGCTCAAGCAGCGACAGTCGGATGTTCTCGAGGATAACTCCTTCTGACAGGCACTGTACAGGCCTCATCGGTGAATGACGTGAAGTGATTAGTTAGTAACCAACCCCCTGATTTTCGGGCAGGGTATGGCCGATTAAGATAAGGCCACCTAATCCCTTGATTTAAGGGCGATTAGGTGGGGCGCATTTAATGCACTCTCCTCTCTCTCTCTTGCCGGATAAGTATAAAAGGCGGGAAAGTTGAAGGGGAGGGGGTTAAAAAAAAAACTTACTCTGTAAAAACTCTCATTTGACAAATATATCAAAAACACAGTGGACGTAGGCTATTACTCTCTATGAGGGCCGAACCACTTTAAAACTTCTCCGTGTGATTATTTACTTAAAAACTTTTATTATTTTTCATTGCCGCATCACACACTAGAGGTGCGGATCTCGGCGTTGGTTCAAATTATACACCAACAGTTATATTTCATGTTCAAATATTTTACCATTTTCTAATTATATTTGTAATTTAAAAACAATATTTAGACAATAAATATTGTTTAAAATATAAAGAACAATTTAAAAATAAGGTTATATTTAAAAATATTAAAAAGTAAAAAGACTAAAAAATAAATTAAAAAAATGCATCATGAATAGTGATGATCCAAATTTATATCACCACTATTCACTTTTGGAGCAAAATAGTATTTTAGCTTTAGAAATAGCTCTTAGTTGTAGTGAGTTGGTTATGCAAAACTTCAAAATAGAATTATAGAGCACCGGATGGAGTTGCTCTTAGATAGCAAATTTGAATACAAAATTTAAATCATTTTGATTAGATGTATTATTTTTATTATTTAGCAAAATTTTTACTTCAAAAGCTCAATTTAGTATTTGAATTGAGATTTTAAGAGAGATGTATATAGATAAGCGAAAAATTGCCTTTTAATTTAGTAAAAATATATAAATCTTTTTTTTTTGGTATTTGTGTTAAAAATATTAATACCGTAACAAGAGTATATAATCCAATTTGTTTTAATTGAATTTCTATCCAATCGACCTCTTAATGATGCTTCATTCTCGATTTTGACAAAGAAACAAACTAATAGGAAAAATAGAACTAGATTAATTTTGTGTAGTTTCTCAAAACCTGCTAATAGATAATATATTATGACAAAAATAATTTAATATAGATTTTACCTATTAGTATCAAATATAACGTCAAGTTGTGTGCTATGTTGAAGACGTATTAAATCTATAATCAATTATTTTGAATCATATACAAACTAGCACCATAACAACTGTATATTTGCAAGCAAATGTATTTTATGCAAATTCCTAACTATGCAAGGAGCTTCCTAGTTGTGATGGCAACAAAACGGGGCGCGACGGGGTCAGGGAGTACTCTTTCCGTCCCCGTCCCCACTAATAAAATCAATCATCATCTCCTCTTTGTACCCACAAATGATGGGGTGGGGCGATGAAAATCTTTTGGGACTAAATAAAAAACCTTCATCCCTGATAAATAAAAAAATATATATTTATATATTTTTTTCATATTAGTTAAACAAATATCAATATCAATATTATAAATTAAAATTCTATTGAATTAAAATAATATCAAAAAGGAAAATTCTAAAAAACATATGCCATTGAGGCTAAAAGATTGAGGGACAAAGGGGCAAAAATAAAAGATTCAGGCGCAGTAAAATACATATGTACAATAAATACTAAGAGCAACTCCAACGCTGATGGAGTATAGCGTGGAACAGTGGCTTTTAGCGTGGAGAGATGAAATTTGGGTTCTCCAACCCATACGGCAAACATCCCTTATTTTGGCGTGGATGAACAGTGTCACGCTATATATAGCGTGCACTGTTCATACTCTATTTTTTTTTTGTTTGATTTTTTTAATAATTTGTTATAAGTAAGTAAAATAAAAAGTTATGTGGGGTGATATATATAAATAGTAAAAAATTAATAAAAAGTAATTAAATAATGAAAGTAAAAGGAATGTAGAAAGAATATTCTTTTTTAGAGTGAAAATAGAGTATTGGATTGGAGATGAAATACTGTTTGATAGTGACATTTACTCTATTTTAGAGTATTGTGTACTGTATTTTAGAGTATTGGGTTGGAGATGGCCTAATGAAATAATTAAATATGCCAGCGTGTATAAATATATATATATATATATATATATTTTTTTTATGAGAAAATTTCATTGATACCCCCTAATTTTTTCTATATTTATATACGTGGGAGTGGGGTCAAGGCAACGACTACATTCCCTAACCCTGCTCCAAAATATTTGTGAAGATGAATTTGAATCCCCATCCCTATCTCGGTCCTTATAACAACATCCACATCCCTGACTAATTTGGGATGGGTCCTAGTCGGATCTCGGAGAATATTGTCATCCCTTCCTTTGAGAGAAAAGTTAGTTGTTAATTAGTTGTGTTAGGGACTAATTAAGTTTGAGTTTGGGCAAACCATTTTGCCCATCCCATCCCATTTTTTGGGATGGTCAAAATGATTTGAAAATGGTTTGGAAAATGGTTAGAAAAATAAGTAGAATGGTTTGACTTTGCGAATTTCGAGGTGATATAAATGGTTGAGATTTAAAGATATTGTATAGAAATTTGGAAAGTTGAAAAACAAAAGTTGAAAAAAAAAATGGAATAAAATGGAATGATTTGTAGGATTAGAAAGTTAATGGTTTGGAATAATATGGAATGGAATGGGATGGTTTAGATAGTTTGTCCAAACATGGGGTAAATATTTGATACCAACCCTTATAGCAACAGGAACTCTCTTAAAAATAGGAGATGCGATATAGAAACAGAAAGGTTTGATTGCTCCCCATCCAAACTATTCTATTCCATTCCATTTTTTTAACTTTCTTACCATTTGTTTGCCCCATCCATTTCAGCCATACTATTTTTTCATTTTTTTCAACTTTCCTAATCCTCCAAACCATTCCATTTTTTTTCAACCATTTTTTTCAACTTTTCAAATTCCTATGCAATATCTTTAAATCTCAACCATTCATACCACCTCGAAATTAACAAAATCAAACCATTTTTTCAAATCATTTTCAAACCATTCCAAACCATTTTCAAATCATTTTTTACATCCCAATAAATGAGATGGAATGGGTAAAATGCCCACCCCAAACAAGGACAACCATTCCATTCTATTTTTTTTCAACCATTTTTTTCAACTTTCTCAATCCCTATACAATATCTTTAAATCTCAACCATTTATATCACCTAGAAATTCGCAAAGTCAAACTATTCTTATTATTTTTCCAAATCATTTTCTAAACTATTTTCAAACCATCCAAGAATATTACAAAATGATCAAAATGAGTACCACAAACAGGGGGTGAATATTTCACGAGACGGATGAAGTGTTTATTCAGAAAAAAAAAAATGTCTTCACACCCACAAAAACAAAAAGAACGCAGTAGAAAATATACAATAAAATAAAAAAAAACAAAAAAACACAATACTTTAAATAGTTCAGCAAATTGTCAACGTTCACTGTAGTGTAAATAGACTTACTTTTACTATTAATTTGATAAAAATTACATTATTAAACACTCCAAATATCTACCTACTCTGTGACACTCTCACACAATTCATCCCTACTGTCTTTTCTCTCCCCTCTCCATGCGGTGATATATGGCTCCGTATCACTCCTCATGTCTCATAAGCAAGCACACACTCTCAATTACGCTCACACTCACACATAACCATAACAATAATTCTTCTTAGTTACACTTGAAAGCCGTTCACTTTTCTTTTCGGCCTTAGGCTTGGCCACCGTCCACCAAGGTAATAGCCTAATAGGCATATATCCCCTCTTTTCGTAATTTTTTTTTACTGCCTATATCTTGAACGTTTCTATGCTAGAAAACTAAATATTTTCAAGATAAAAAAAACTTTCATAACAATGTTATATATAACTAGTAGATGTCAAATGCTTTTGTTAAAATGTGATTTTGTTTATTGCAGTATTTTTTTTAGAAAAAAGCACATGTTTTAAAATATTTAAAAAATAGTACATGTCAAGAGGTCTATGAAAAAGTAATGTAAATTATTTAACATTTCAAAGTTTACTTTTAAAATTTGAAATTTGTTTAATTTCTTACAAATGTGTTAAGATTTTTTGTCATAAAATTCCAAAGACCATCTCCAACCAAGACATGTAAAAAGCTATTTTTTTATGCTAAAATGGCATTATACATAAATGAACAGTAATTGTTATCTCCAACTCAGCTCTATTTTTTATATCAAAAAGAATATTCTTGGTATATTCTTTCACACCAATTTTTTATAATAATTTATTTTTAAATCCTTATAATTTCAATATTTTACCAACTGCCCACAATAAAAGTTAATTAATATATTATTAATCCAATAATATAAATTAAAATATATATATATGTATGACAAACTAAATACATATTTTCTCTATTGCATGAAATATGCTGATTTAGTTATCATAAAATATTACAAAAAACATTAATACGTAAATAAATTACATAAATCTAAACATTACACCTTATAACTAAAAAAAGAAAATAAGCCACCACATATTTCATTGATTGAAATAAACAGATTTAAATTTTCGAGTTTGAATACTTCTCCCACATATGATTCAATGTATGTATTTATTTAAAAGTTTTTAAGTTATTGTTATATTTCATGTTCAAGTATTTTACCATTTTCTAATTATATTTGTAATTTCAAAATACTATTTAGACAATAAATATTATTTAAAATGTAAAAAATAATTTAAAGATAGGGTTATATTTAAAAATATTGAAAAGTAAAAGGACTAAAAAATAAATCCCAAAAAAAGGCATCATGAATAGTGGTGATCCAAATTATTCACTTTTGGAGCAAAATAACATTTTAGCTCTAGAAATAGGTCTTGGTTGGAGTGAGTTGGTGATGCAAAACTTCAAAATGGAATTATAGCTCACCGGTTGGAGATGCTCTAAACAAGTACTTTTTTTTATATTTTAAATCATAAGTTATTTTTTAAATTGCTCGTTCAATTTTAAAGGGTCAGTTAGATAAATAACCGTTTTAAAGGGTGTATTTTTAAAAAATAATTACAGTTTTAAAAAATAAAAAAAACCATAAAAAAATTTATTATCAAGTTAAGAAATTTCGTACCTTAACAAAATCATACATAAAATTTACTATAATAAATTTCATACCAAAGTAATAAATTTTATAATGACTATTTTCTTAAATTTACGAAACATTGACTATTTTTCAAATCACCCACTAAAACATAGTTATTTTCTTAAAATTTTCATTAAAATATTGCATACGTGCCAATTTATTGCGGCTCATATGTTGGTATAATAGAGTTTGCAAATCACATATCATTATAAATAAAAAAAATAAAAAATAAAAGAAAAGAGAGAGAAAGAGAGAGAGAGAGACAGTAGAAAGATGGGTCAAGATTTTAATTATTGTTATTATATTTTTTTTTTGAATCTTTTATTTCTTTAAGATTTGAACTTAAACGTGCATAAGCACCTATTTACCGTTAAGTTATGGTGTGCGCCAGCAAATCACATATCATATGCGAGGAAAGCTTGTTTACGGCTCTCCAAAAAGCACTAAGCGGAGACGTGACATGCATGTCACGAATAAGGACGCTCTTAAAGGAAACCTCCGACTATGTGCCACTTCGTGTTATTACATGAAACCTATATTGATTTTCGAAATGCATTTACGTTTCGAATCAACAAAAAGTATGAGTTGTTTCACAAAATTATAGACATTAAATAACTGGAAAATAAATTAGTTTTACAAAACTCTCATTTTAGTATACATATTTTGTGATATACCGAAATACATATGTGGTTTCATGTATTCATATTCTTTTTAGATATATACATAACCATCGATGGACCAAGAAATTACCCACTATGTACATCTCTCTCTATCTATATATATATATACGGTCAATTAGGTACTGTGTATTTTTAAAAAATAGTTACAATTTCAAAAAATTTTAAAGATAATCATAACACATGAGATACAAAATTACATATAAAAATATTGTCAGAAATTTTTGAAAGTGCTAATTTTCAAATATTTTAAAACTGTGACTATTTTTTAAAATTATTTTGTAAACAACGATTATTTTTTTAAAATTCTCTATATATATATATAATTTTTTTTATATCTATCTGGGGTGTGTTTTGGTACATGTTTCGAATAAATAGTCAAAGTTTATAAGCATTAAAAAATTAGAATTAAAGCTATAAAGATTAAAAAAAATTGTAAAAAGATTGTCTATTTTTTTTGTTTAAAATATCATTTAAAAAATAATTATGATGTTAAAATATACTCTTTTTTTTTCATCCAAACCAAGTACGTGACGCGTTTTGCTGGTGAAACAGCTGGAGCAGATCTGGTTTTGGTTCACAACAATTGCAAAATCTATGGGTTAAGGGAGACCATAAACTATACCAATGGAAGGGTGTAACTCCCACTAGTATTTTAGTATTTCGCTACTTAGTTAATTATTTATTTTATGATGCTTTTCCTAGCTTCTCCTCTGTTGCTTCCAAAGTTATTTTTAAGCACTAAAAATATCTAAGAAAGAAAAAAATAGTGCAAGATAACTGAACTGTTCGTGGGTGATCATTTGTCTCCTAACAACCAAACTTTTCTGTATTATATGTACTTGTATAAGATGTATGAGTATAATATACTTGGCCCATAGACCATAGTTGAACATTTATAGACCTTGGGATGTTTAAAAAAAAAAAAAAATCTCTCTTTCGTTACTCTTGTATATTATTATTATTATTATGGGTCTTTTTTAAGGTCATAAAGGTAAATAGTCATTTTGGATCGTGTGCTTTAAAAAAATAACCACAGTATCAAAAAATTTAAAAACTAGCCATAAATTTTTTTTTTACACATGTAAGAAATTTCTGACAATAACAAAATTACACATAAAAATTACTGCAAGAAAATTTCTGACACGTGTAAAAAATTTCTAAAATAGCTAGTTTTAAAATTTTTTAAAACTGTGGCTATTTTTTAAAATAATTTTCTAGAAAGTGACTATTTTCTTAAACTTTTCTTTTTTTATTGTGGGAACAATAATTCTGAATTGTCATATTAAACTTTTTAGTGGGCCCCACATCCTAGAAAAATAAATTTGACGTCTAAAATTATTTTTCAAAAAAAAAAAAATCCCACCAATGAAGTTTTCCGTTTTAATAGAGTGTCAGATCTTTATTTGAATGTTAAATTTTTGTATTTAAAATTAAAAAAACAAAAAAAAAACAAAAGAAACAATTCAATGCAATGTTGAAAATGTGCCAAATTCAATATGTTAAACAATCTCCAATGCAAATGTAAATATTAAATTCAAATTTGATATAAAATCAAAATTTTACATTTAATATTGAATACTCTAGTGCGTTCACGTTATTTCAAGAGAAATTATAGTGAATACCCAATTTTTAAAACTTAATGTAAGTTATTACCCAATTTTTAAAAAAATATGATTAACTACCCAAAAATACAATTACTTACACAGTGGTAAGTGGTGGTAATTCACTTTGTTACCAAAAACATGCGCAAGTAATTCACAAATTGACTAGAAACTCAATTACTTCAAAAGTCTGGCTATTTATTTTTATTGTTATATAAATTCTGGGTATTTGCCTACTTCACCCTTATTTCAAATGCTATTTTTTTATTTAATTGAAAAAATCATCAGAGACAATTAATGCTAGCTAAAAGTAAGTAGACTATACAATAATATAATGGTGTCTTGGTGAGAGACGATTGTTAGAGTAAAATATGCTACTAGACAAAAATATAATTTTATTTCTCACTCTGAATATTATTGCAAAATATTACACTACTCTTCTAATTTCTCACACTACTACTTTCTCTATAAACTCCTGAACACTATTTTCTCACAACTCTCAAAAGAAAACTTAAAGGGAGGGGTCTATTTATAGTTGTATGAAAGTAATTATAACCACATGTTATTTTTACCACACATTTTCAACTACACACGTACAAGTTTTATACACCACATATTTATTTACTTTACAAACATTAGAAGATTCTAGACCATAGGCTTGGGCACTTAACCAGGGGCTTGGACTACAACAAGTTTAGAAACTCAACACTTCCCCTTAAACTTGTTTTATTATACTAAGTGATTGTCTTAATCTAACAAAGTTTTCTGGCTTTAATAGCTTCGTAAAAATGTCGGCAATTTGATCTTGAGACTTTACATACTTCAATTGCACTTCCTTATTTGTAATACAATCTCTTATGTAGTGGTAACGAGTATTAATATGCTTGCTTCGATCATGAAAGACTGGATTCGCCAAAGCGATTGCTGACTTGTTGTCAATACAGATCTCCGTTGGATCAATCTGGGACATACTTAATTCTTTCAACAAGTTTCTTAGCCAAATTATATGACAAGTACATGCAGTTCCAGCAACGTACTCAGCTTCACATGTTGAGAGTGTAACAATTGGTTGCTTCTTTGATAACCAACTGAATGCAGTGTCTCCTATTAAAAATACAAAACCAGTTGTGATTTTTCTATCGTCAAGGTTTCCAGCCCAATCACCGCCGATGTAACCAACAAGCTTATAATCAGCAGAAATTAAATAGAATAAGCCAAAGTCGATTGTACCTTTGAGATATCGAAGAATTCTCTTGGCGGACTTGAAATGAGTAGTCGTCGGAGTTCCCATGTAACGACTCACAAGTCCAGTTGCATAGAGAATATCAGGCCTTGTACATGTCAAATGGATCCACCTTTTCTGCTTCATCGTCTTTGGAAAGTTTAATTTTACACTCAATCGGTGTACTTCTTGGCTAGCTATCATCTATCTTGAATTTCTTCAGTATCTCTTTTGCATAGCTTTCTTGGGAGATAAAGATACCTTCTTCTTTCTGCTTGACTTCGATGCCGAGATAATAAGCCATGAGCCAAATATCAGTCATCTCAAATTCTCTTGTCACTGTCTTTTTGAAGTCTTTGAACATGTTTGGATTGTTCCCTGTGAAGATCAAATTATCAACATACAAACAAATGATCATGACATCTTGATCTTTGATCTTGATGTAGAGAACGTGCTTGTATGAGCATTTCTTATAACCGTTCTCTTCAAAGTACTTGTCGATTCGGCTATTCCATGCTCGTGGTGCTTGTTTCAACCCGTTCAGGGCCTTCTTTAACTTAAGGACTTTATTTTCTTGTCGCTTCACTACATATCCTATTGGTTGCTCAATGTAGACTTCTTCTACAATAACTACATTCAGAAAAGCAGACTTCACATACATCTAATGAATCTTCAACTTATTCTGAGCAGCTTAAGAAATTATTAGCCTTGTGGTCTTTAATCAAGCAACGGGAGCAAAAATTTCATCATAATCAATGCTCGCCTTCTGACTGTAGCCTTTTGCCACTAGTCTTGCTTTGTGCTTTTCGATCTCTCCCTTAGCATTCTTCTTTGCCTTGTACACCCATTTTACGTCTATGGCTTTGTGACCTTTAGGAAGTGAAGCGAGTTCCCATGTGTCATTCTTTTTTATGGCTTCAATTTCTTCATCCATTGCGGTTCTACATTTTTCTTGTTGCGCAGCTTCTTGGAAGTTCACCTGTTCACAATTGGCAAAAAGACAAAAAAGAGTGAGATTTTCTGTAATCCCGGCCCCCAGGGTTATCTCTCTACTGTACTTTTCTGAAGAATTAGACAATGTCTTATAATATCGACTCGTCGATAATTAATATTATATCTCGTCTCGAAATTAGATTCATATTCATCATTGTATTATCCAATTTATAATTGGAATATTTTTGTGTTTGAATTCTTAGTGGCCATGAAGCTTGAATTTGACTCCATAAAGTGCAAAATTACACTTGAGTCCTTAAACTCCTAGGAAATTGCAAAATTGGCCTAATTTAGAAAAATAACCTTTTTCGGGTTGTAATATGCTTTTAAGACCTTATTATGATTTATAATTATTTAGTGAGCCATAGTTTCAAATTTGAAACCATTCTGAGTTAAAACGAAGCCGGAACGACTTAAACTCGAAAAGTTGAGAAAAACCGTGTTTGCAAAAATAAAAAATAAAATAAAAATAAAATATCAAAATAATAAATAAAAATAAAATTTCTTTGTACTCTAAGTTTCGAACAAGGCTCCTGGCGAGTTGTCACCACTTGAAGCTTTAAAATTTGTTTAATGCAGTAAATTTTGAGAAACACAATTGATAACCCACCCAACCTTTTTATATAATAGTCTCTAATAATTAAATTGATAAAAGAGATTATTTTCATGTCATTATGGAACATATTATATGTTATAAAAATTAATGATAATTGTCGGAGTATTTATGTTGAAAATAATTAGTGGTTAAACTACAATTAGTTTGTAGAAAACTACAAGAAGTTTATAAGCAAGTGACATGTAGTTTAACACCTAAGAAAAACTACAAGTAGTTTTAGGCAACAAAGTGATTTTAAGGAACTTTCGGGGCAATGAAAGGAATAAAAAATTTTACTCGAAGCCCTACAGATGGTGCCCATTTAGTGTGTATAGGAGGAGATTTTGCCTCCTCAATTATCTCTAAGAATTTAAATTAAATAAGAATAAATAATCATGAATTAGAAGTATACGGTAGTTAGGTTTTCACTGAGTCTGAGTAGAATGAGTCTTACAAGGATCAAGAGAAATATCCCCCCCTTTTTTTTTCTAACCCTAGGTACCCAATAGGTCTATAAATAGGGCCTTTAGGCCTCACTCCACTTCACACAGAAATTTAATGCTCTAGCAGTACGACCAAAAAAAAAAAAAAAGAGAAAGAGAGAAAGCTTTGAGAAAATTTTTAGAGAGACTCTGAAGAAATTTTTGGAGCGATAGCCGGCCATTGTAAAAGCTCTGGAGGAGTTACTCTGTCCAATTAAAGGTATAAACTATATTCGTTATGTTTTAAATTTTGGAGTTTTGATCTAAGACTAATCCGAAAAGCGTTCAATCGGAAAAATGGGTGCGCTCGAAGGCGTTAGTAAAGGAAGTCTAGCCCAAAAAGCTAAGGAATAAATCCGAGGTTTGGTTTCATGTTCTAGCATTAGAGATTGAATTTTTGATTCCCAAAAATTAGGGTTTATACGAATATTTCTTGACCTAAATTCTCTATTGGCTCGAAACTAGGGTTTTATACTACATCCCGTTGTTTTGATTTTTCTGTCCACTGAAACGATTTTTACTACACTCAAAAAAATTCATGTATGTTCCTTTTTAAGTCAATAGTTTATATTTAATTTTTATATTTTTCATAGCTATGAATTAATTATGAAAAATCCGGAACCGAGGTTATACAAACTGTTCCAGCACGGGACAGTTTGCGTAGTCCAAATTCCGTTGGCTTTTTGGGAAGTTTAACTACCAAATCAACTTACGATGATAACTAAAAAATTTTATAAAATTAAATTTTGGATAAGTTTTGTGATATAAGATTTTTCAAAATTCGGCCTTAAATCTCAGATTAATCCTGATTTTTTGAAATTGCCGAATCTTCTTTTTGAAAGAAGTCCAAATTATACATGTTTTCTGTAAAAACTTGTAACTGAAAAGGTGTAGATTTTTTAAAAATATTAGGGGTTATTTCATCACGTTTTTCGAGATTCACTATGGATTTTTTTAAAATATTAAATTAATAAGTCGGCCAATTTTAGCACCTAAATTAAAAACCTATTTTTAATTAAGATATTAACCTATGTAATATTCTATTATCTTTAATAGTAGATAAAACTTCGATAGGGACTTAGTTGCAGTTGTGTGACCTAGAAAACTAAAAATGCTTTGTCTAGAAAATTAGTTATTAAATAAGGCGTAATTTGTGATCTCCGCCACACTAACCTGGGAACCTCAGAGAGTTCTGTCTAGGCAAGTTGGCCCTGAAGTGAGACCATAGTACCCTTCCTAATTGGCCTGGGAGCGTTGCAGTGAATATTATCACACCGTTATAACTTATTCCTATTAAAAATATTTTTTAAAACAAAACTATTTTCAAAGTATAAACTACACCCCTTTAGAATGTTAGTCATTTAGATAGAAGTTAAGATTTAGAATCTATACTTACGTCAACTTATGATTTTAGGTTATGCTCCCGACAATTTACCAAGCCTTACTCAAGGTGAGTACAATCTCACTACAGTACGAAGTTGTTTAAAATAAAAATCATGTTATGCAATGTATGTGACTTTATGAAGTATGTTATGATGTTATTTTACGATGTTCAAAGTTTATGAAATCATGTCTTTAGAAATTGTAAACATGATTATGATGTCTCTCTGAGATAAAATATTCATGATGCAGTCATTTTATAATCAAGTTAAAATTGTGTCGTACCGCCTGTTCTCCTTGTGTCGACCTAAGGGCATTAAGGAAACGGTTCTATGTTAAGATTATGATGTTTTGACCTTGGTCGTCGAGGACCTCGTACACCATCGTCGACTATTGGTCGAGCGCGCTCCACGAGGTACGTACACTATGATGAGGATCCTCTAGGAAGCAAGATAAATTTAGTAAATGAAATGAATGAATAATTAAGAATAAATGGTCATGCATTGCATAATCTTTTTTGTGAGAAAATAAGTATCATTGGGCTTTCAAGCTCACACGTTTTTCCTTCGTACTGTAGGTAAAAAGCCTATAGTGTGATATCGAGTTGTGCTACAGCAGTGCGAGGTGGGTAATGGGGAAGCCACGAGAATAAATTCCGCAATTAAAGCTATTTTCCTATTTATTATTAGTTGAATTCATTTTAAGACAATATTATTACATTCTTGGTATTCATATTGAATAAAGTCTTTTAGTTATGAAATTAATTTGTATTATTATTCTTAAGTACTATTATGCCTTTATGAAATATGGTTAAAAAAATAGTACGATTTTTCCGCCTATAATAAGTAAGTTATTAAGTAGAGTAACGGTCCGAAAAATCAGGTGGTTACATTATTAATGGCCTCATACTCTATCTCTTTTTGAATGAATACGCAAATTTTTGTTCAGATTTTATCATTGTAGTATTTTACTTTTAGTTTACATATTTATAAGATTCAGTGTCGCAAACCCTCTTATGAATGACACTACACAAGAGCATTGATGTTACTCACGACGTTAAAGTAACATGAGGCATCTAAGCCGCTCATGGTACTGAAACCACTTTCACGCGAGGCACGACTCTCGTGACTAGGTCACTTCTTCAACTCCTACTTAATGCCCTCTAATAAACAAAATTCATTACAAGAAAGGGGGCGAGTTGTACCTAACATTTTAAACTGGAAAGGATTGAGATTGAGAAATGGTTTTTTTATACTTGGACAATTTTTCAATCTTTAATGAGTGGCTTTGACCTAAGAAATCTACAATAGGAACCAAAATCCATGTTACATCAGTCGTTATAAGCTTTCGTAAGATTGTAGAGTAAAAACTGAGTTCCAACACTCGGAAAATTTTTGAGAAAATAAAGTTTGCACGGAGGGAAACAAGTACGTGAAGTAATTATGCATTTACAAACTAGGTCTCTTCGTAGAAGCTAGGCACCAAAATAAATCAAGAGTACAAATTTAAGGACATTAGTCATGAGCACGGTAAAGTATGTCTCCTTGAGAGACTTAGTGAAGGATCATAAAAAACTAAAAAAAAAAAGGCTACAAAAGAGGGTAAAATCACCCATCTTCTTCTTCTTCTTCTTCTTCTTCTTGCGGATCGGCCTTGGGGTCATCGATAGGATGTGGTGTTGTGAACTCCTAGTTGTGAAGAGGAGGAGAAGGAAGAGGAGGAACTCGAGAGTTGCTCACAGTTTAAGGGCCTTGTTAAGAGGCCGGTTATGACATCACTTTCTTTATCTCTGTAAGCACGTTCCACTCCAAGTGCACGACATGGAGCTTGTTGAGGGTGCGATTCAGCCCTTGCTTTTGTCCTTTCCTCAAGATGGACCTCTTCAGCTCAGCAAACTCGGTCGAGGCCATGTAGTTGGCCACATCTGAGTAGGTTTGGGCATCGCCTGATCTTAGAGGCTGAGAGCTTGCTGAGTCTTCTCGCGCAAGACCATCACTTCTTGCGCCGCACCCTCAACTTAGGTCGTGAGATCACGAACCAGTTTGGCCGTTAGATCCACGACCAGCTGGTCGACATCCCTTTTCACTTAAAGCAGCGTGCCAAGCTGGTCCTTCACGTCCTTGACCAACTTCTCCAAGTCTTTCTTGGCTCCAACAGCTTCAGAGTCTCGGCTCTCAGCCATCGCAGTCGTCTCGATGGCCTTCTCTAGTTTGGCCTTGAAGTCCTTCTCCCTTTGCATGACCTCATTGAACTTCTCTTCCTTCTTCCTGAAAGAGGTCGTAGCTGATGGATCGGATCTAAACGATCGAGATAAAATAGTAAAAGGCGGAAGCGTGTGTTATAAAAATTTTATTTAATCTATCATATAGATTAATCACATATCACATATGTTACACAAGGAATACTATTTTATTAAATCTCAAATAATTATATTATTCATGTTCATGCAATAGAATTTATTTTATCACATAAAATAAATCTAAATTAAGGATTAGAGATTATACCAAAGGGTTGATTAGGACGGGCACTCCGGATACACCTTTTTCTTCTTTTCCTTTTCCTTCTCTTCAAGCCTCGGTCTTCCAACTCGTGTCTCCGATTGACGAACACAAAGGGTGGGCAACTCTTGATCACACAATAAAAGATTTAATCTAACACACTATGAATTAGTGTGAAGATTTAATCAAAGAAGAAGAGGGAGAGAGATGGGCGAATTTTATTGCTCAAAGACACCAAAGAATAAACTCACAATGGTCTCTCAAAGGTGTAATGAACATTCGGGTAATAATGCTTCACATAAGCATCTATTTATAGAGATATGTATGTGTAGGCAAAGAGAATAAGAATTAAATTAAAAAATTAATTTATTTTCTTCAAAAACACCAAAGTTGGCGTTTTCAACCTCTGCCATTAGTCATTGGAATTCTTCCATACAAAGAAAGCAATTAATGCATAATCAATTAGTTTCCCATTATTTATTTTACCATAAAATGAATAATGTATATGGACAAAAATTCCAATCAAGTACATCCTCTATAGCACACGA
This sequence comes from Boehmeria nivea var. tenacissima, assembly GCA_018132145.1. Taxonomy (NCBI): domain Eukaryota; kingdom Viridiplantae; phylum Streptophyta; class Magnoliopsida; order Rosales; family Urticaceae; genus Boehmeria; species Boehmeria nivea. The sequence goes on from CM030886.1 coordinate 3,611,220, forward strand.
ATTTTTCAACTCTTTTCACAAAAAAGGAAGTTTCCAATTTTGCATTCCAATTAATACAAAATAATACCAATAAATGTGTATTATTCAATTAATCATGTTAATCAAATAACTACATTAAAATTGATATATAAAAATTCGGCAACACTATAACAAAATTGGTGCATTTTTATAAAATAAAAAATCCAATAAATATTCCAATACAATAATTAATTAATACCATATCAATTAATTATTATATTTATTTATTTATTTAATTAATCTCATTAATCAAATATTGCACCAATGCCACAAATAAATATCTCATATTTATTTCTTGCCCATAAAATTCAATAATTAATTTTTCAACTCTTGAAAAAATAATTGCATTGCAATAATGCCCTTGAATTTTCTCTCTTTTAATTTCTACACGAAAAACAATTTTTCTTTCGAAATTAATTTAATTAATATTTTTCCGACTAACTAATTAGTCAATATTAATTTGTGTGAATATATAAAAAATGATTAATCTCATTAATCAAAGAGTATGTCCGTCAATTTTTACGGAGCCGAATTGGGGACCGTGGATCCGATAATTAGGGCTCCAATAAATATGAATATTGTCCGAAAACTCTTTCAGTCAAAATTCCTATTTATTAATTTCGAATTATTCCACTAAAAACTCGAAACTGAACTCCCTTTATTATCAGAGTAATTTACTCAAAAGCGTTCCACTGATATAGTCATTTCATGAGACTCAATCCTCCAGGTTAGTTCGTTACTCAAAAGATGAATTTACCGAAAACCTCTCGAGTCACATCTTATCCTTTGGGTACCGTTGATTCTATCGTACAATTCATTTATGATCAAATCATAAATGTGCGCGCAATTGTTCGAACACTGAATCAACACTCCAAGGGAACTAACATTAACTCCCTACATTGTCAGGAGCTGGATTCCATATCTGTTGAGATCCATTCTTCAGTGATCACAACTCGAAACTCCAAGATGCAAGTATTCGGGCACGCTATCCGAGCGACCCTTAACGAACAAGTCAAAAGCTTCGTCGATGCAACCTAGAAGTCTGTATCCACTTCAGGATTAAGATCGATTCTCATATGACCATCTTGTGACTACGATATGGATATCGTATCGGTACTTAATGCGATATCTCAAATCGAGTCGGTCCTAGTCGTGTATAATCACATTATACAGAATGCTCCCACTAAAGTGTCGACACACCTTAATGTTCCACATATGTAATTTCCCATCGAGTTATCCTGCCTCGATTAATTACCGACTAATTTAATTTTAATTTTATTAAATGATTTATTAGTATTTTATAAACACTTTATAAATTACTATTAAATCAATTTCATAATAAAACATGGATAAAGATAAATGCAATAAAATAATTTCAAGCAAATGATAAAAGTGTCTACTCATTTTATTGATAATTCAGAAATTAAATTACAAAAATGCCCCTCCTTATAAAAGTGTCTACTCATTTTATTGATAATTCAACTCCTACTTAATGCCCTCTAATAAACAAAATTCATTACAAGAAAGTGTACCTAACATTTTAAACTGGAAAGGATTGAGATTGAGAAATGGTTTTTTTATACTTGGACAATTTTTCAATCTTTAATGAGTGGCTTTGACCTAAGAAATCTACAATAGGAACCAAAATCCATGTTACATCAGTCGTTATAAGCTTTCGTAAGATTGTAGAGTAAAAACTGAGTTCCAACACTCGGAAAATTTTTGAGAAAATAAAGTTTGCACGGAGGGAAACAAGTACGTGAAGTAATTATGCATTTACAAACTAGGTCTCTTCGTAGAAGCTAGGCACCAAAATAAATCAAGAGTACAAATTTAAGGACATTAGTCACGACCACGTTAAAGTATGTCTCCTTGAGAGACTTAGTGAAGGATCATAAAAAACTAAAAAAAAAAAAAGGCTACAAAAGAGGGTAAAATCACCCATCTTCTTCTTCTTCTTCTTCTTCTTCTTGCGGATCGGCCTTGGGGTCATCGATAGGATGTGGTGTTGTGAACTCCTAGTTGTGAAGAGGAGGAGAAGGAGGAGGAGGAACTCGAGAGTTGCTCACAGTTTAAGGGCCTTGTTAAGAGGCCGGTTATGACATCACTTTCTTTATCTCCGTAAGCACGTTCCACTCCAAGTGCACGACATGGAGCTTGTTGAGGGTGCGATTCAGCCCTTGCTTTTGTCCTTTCCTCAAGATGGACCTCTTCAGCTCAGCAAACTCGGTCGAGGCCATGTAGTTGGCCACATCTGAGTAGGTTTGGGCATCGCCTGATCTTAGAGGCTGAGAGCTTGCTGAGTCTTCTCGCGCAAGACCATCACTTCTCGCGCCGCACCCTCAACTTAGGTCGTGAGATCACGAACCAGTTTGGCCGTTAGATCCACGACCAGCTGGTCGACATCCCTTTTCACTTAAAGCAGCGTGCTAAGCTGGTCCTTCACGTCCTTGACCAACTTCTCCAAGTCTTTCTTGGCTCCAACAGCTTCAGAGTCTCGGCTCTCAGCCATCGCAGTCGTCTCGATGGCCTTCTCTAGTTTGGCCTTGAAGTCCTTCTCCCTTTGCATGACCTCATTGAACTTCTCTTCCTTCTTCCTGAAAGAGGTCGTAGCAGCCTCAAGATCTTTTCACTATTACCTTGTCAGCTATCTTAATAATTATTAGTACAAAATTTCAAGTTAATCACCATGAAAACAAATTTGGAAATCATAAAAAAATTCATCAATCAGAACTTTTTATTTTATTCTCATAAGAGAGCGAAATGTGAAAAATCGGGGCATTACAAGAGGATTTCAAAATCCTCAAGGTCCATGATTTGATGTCGAGAGGTCACGACATCATGGGCAGCTTCTTCACCAAAGTCATCCCCCAATTACGCGACCAATTGGTGGTCGCGATTGCAGTTGCTGATAATTATCAATGACAACATTATCATTATCATTAGCCACAGTCAATTTTGTGGTCACTGATAACAATAATTATGTGTAGTGCGTAAAAAAACTTATATTAATGCAAAAGAAAAAAAAAACTTATATATATGACATTCTTTTTAAAAAACAAACTATACGACGTCTACTTAGTCTCAGATTATTACACTTCTGTGCGCTGGAATAGGTTAGTTAAAGCAGTAAAAGCATTGTGTTGTTGCTAAAAGCAGTATATAAGCAGAATTCAAATATATAACTCGTGATTAATTACTGTGAACTTCTTTGGCTATGATGAATTTTAGAAAAATTAAATGAATCTCAAATTCTCAATCGATCCATGAAGCTACTTTTGCGGCTATAAGATATCAATCAATAATTCCGTGCATGATGAGTAAATCTAATATATATTGAGATTGATCATTATTTTGTCAAAGAAAAAGTTAACCACGACCAATCTGTATTCCCTGCATAATTCATTGGTGTTAACAATTGGCCAATGTTTTGAGTATGGGACTTCAATATAATATCTTGAAGATTGAAGTACACGAATTGACATGATGAATTAATGTATACAAAGTGGACGGGCAACATTTTAAAGCCGCCATGAGATAGACGATATTTTAGATGGCTTCTAGCTGTATTTATCTTATTGTATTATTTTTTAAGTTCAATTAAATAAATAGTTATTTTGGACAGTGTGTTTTTAATAAATAGTCACGGTTTTAAAAAATTTCAAAATTAATTATAATTTTTTTTACACGCGTAAAGAATTTCATGCAATAACAAAATTACACATAAAATTTGTTATAAGTAATTTTTTACATGTGTAAGAAATTTATAAAATGACTAGTGTCTTAATTTTTTAAACTGTGATTATTTTCTAAAATTATTTTTTAAAAAGTAGCTATTTTTTATTATCTAATAAATTTTCAGTAGATACGGTGGCTTATCTGGATTGGAATATATATTTAGTACTTGTCTTCTCTTAAACAAATAGTATTCAACAGTATAGTTTTTTTTTCTTCCCCTACCGCATTCAACAATTAGGTTCGTTATTTAATGTTCTTTATTCAATGAAGTAGAAGTCAGCCATTGCGTTTGTTATTTAATGTTTGCAATTCAATGAACTGCTAGTTTTTATATATTCTTTTATATTTCGATTAAAGGAAGTAATTTTTCAAGGAGCCCATACCTCTAAACAAAATTGACAAAAATTAATCCTTATAAAGATTTGCAACATGAAATTTTAGAGCGTGCCACATTTTACTTTCAAGTTTGCAACATATACCACTCCTGTATGTCATGTAACTTTTTTCATCACTAAATTACTAAGTTGCCCCCTTTTTCCTTCTTATCTTCCTCATTTGTAAAAAAAAAAATAATAATAATAATAAGTGCAATTCGATCGATCAATTCACTATTAAAAAAGTGACATGTACTGCAACTTTTATTTTAAAGTGGCATTTTTCAAAATTTTCAAAATTTTAGGTCATCACAATAGTAACTGGGCATTGTTATGTTCTTCCCTGTTAACTATATTGATAAAAGAAGTTGCAATAAAAAAATTTATAAATATTGTTAGTGCTTTGATGATTGGCATTTTAATTGGTAAAATCATCTTTAATTGCTCATGATTACTTTTGATTACCTATGACTAATCCTGAAGATGGCTTTGGTATTTTGGCAGTTTTGGGCGTATTAATTTTGATTCTTTGTGATGATTTTTGGATATCTCCTAGTCAAATGAATCTGGACTATTTCTTGGTCACTAGGAGATAGTGTTTTCTTATGTGTTCCACGCAGTGTTCCAACGCCGAATATATCTGTCAGATGGAGATGCGAATTTGGTTGTCTTGGACGATTCTGTTGGATTTTCTTGATCTCATTCCTCTGATTTCAAGTATCCATTTATTTGATTGAATCATCTTTTATTATGGATATATTATTCAGCATTAATAGGTGTTGACCATGCATGATATGATATGTTTTTCTCTCAATGGAAAGTCAAGGATGCTTGGTAATTTTCGGATATTCTCTTGCCAAATAAGTTTGGAACTTTCCTTATGTGTTTCACGCAGTGTTGCGACGCCTGATGTATATTTGGCAAGTCTGATGGTTGTCTTGATTTTGTTTCCTTATATATCACGCGGAGTTCGAACACGAAGTCTCGATATGGCAAGTTTGTGTGTGAAGAGCTGACCTGGAAGATTTGTTACCTTATATATCACGCGGTGATTAAACACAGAGCTGGAACGCGTGAAGACATTGCTGGTGACATTGATGATTATGTTGATCCGAAAATAATTGTCTTGGACCAAGTCTTTAATGCATGTTTAATGCCTTTTCTTTTGGAGATTATTCTTGGTCATCAGGTCATCTTCTCCATCTATATTATCTGATCATTTGAAGAGAAAACTGACGTGAATTACCTGGAGAGAGCTGAGTGCTTTTATACTTTTCTAGGTTTATTTTCTGGTTCATGTTTACACTCTGGTGAGTGGTGTTCACCCGGTGTTCTATAAACCGTGCTGGTGAGTGTATATGGTTGAGTGAACTTTGTAATGGGAAATTGGTGAGAGATTACACGGGATGTGTGATTTGTAGACGAGGGGATCTCATCAAGGGTTTGTTTGTAAGGTGAGGGGATCTCATCAAGGGTAGATCGCTAGGAGTGACGAGGAGACGGCGATGAAGATTGAGAGGGAGTCGAAGTCTTGTATAAGTCCGAGCATTCTCGTTTTGAGATTTCTAGTGGATCGTTTCATCTGGGCGAGGCCCCGCAGACGTAGGCGAAAGCCGAACTGCGTAACCAATTTTCTTGTGTCATTTTATTTATTTGCTACACATTTTGGTTACTGTTCACGTCATTGTTCACTCATTTATTTTACCATCTCGGTTTTAGTTATTGCCTGTGTTCCTTGGAAGTGTTCTGTCACCAACAAGGAACACCTACTAACAAAACGGTTCTTTCAATTGGTATCAGAGCGGGTCGCTTGTGCTTTAAGCGAGATCCGTGGTTTTTCAGATCCGTTTTGACGAGATGGACTTTCTCAGAGAAGGAGGCTCCGTTCAACATCCACCATTGCTTGATGGAACAAATTATTCCTACTGAAAAGCACGCATGAAGGCATTCATCAAGTCAGTTGATGAGAAAGCATGGAAGACAATTTTGACTGGTTGGGATCATCCTATCACAAGGAACGATAAAAGAGAATATGTGCTAAAGCCCGAGGTTGAATGGACTGCAAATGAAGATAAGCTGGCAAATAACAATTCGAAAGCCTTGAATGCCATTTTCAATGCCGTTGATGTGAACCAGTTCAAGCTAATTTCAACGTGCGAAACGGCTAAAGAAGCATGGGAAATCCTCCAAACTACTCACGAAGGTACCGATGCCGTTAAACTCTCTAAATTACAGATTCTTACCACTCGTTTTGAGAATCTCAGGATGAAAGAGGAAGAGTCCATCACTGATTTCAACTCTAGATTGTGCGACATTGCCAATGAAGCCTTTGCGCTTGGTGAGAAGTTCTCAGAAGAAAAGCTTGTTAGAAAGATGCTTAGATCTCTTCCAAAGAGATTTGCATATAAAGTTACAGCGATAGAAGAGGCCAAGGACGTTAGAAGCATGAAGCTTGAGGAGTTGATGGGATCTCTTCGAACATTTGAGATGAATCTCGAAGAAGAGAAAGGTGATAAAAAGGCTCAAGGGATTGCGTTTCAAGTCAAAAGTCATACGGAGGAGACAGAATCAATCTGTGATGACGATGATCTTGTTGAATCAATTGCTAAGATCATTAAGAGGCTAAACATGAGCAACCGAAGCGGTCCAAGAAGCAACGATGCGGGAAGCATGTTCGGTGGAGGAAATAATTCAGAATCTTATGTGAAGAATAAAGGGATTCAATGTCGAGAATGTGAAGGTTTCGGTCATATACAAGCTGAGTGTGCAAACACACTGAAGAAGAAAAACAAGTCGATGAATGTTACTTGGAGTAATGGAGATTCAGATTACTGCATAGATGATGAATCTAATTTTTTTGCTTTTGCTTCTAGAACTGATGATGCAGGTGGAGATGGTGGTGCTGGTCTCTCAAAGAACACGACAGGTTTCACTAAAAGTGTTCCAACACTGACTTGCGAAAGTAGCGATGATGAAGACCTAACTGAAGAAGAATTGATACAAGCCTACCGGTTGATTCATACCAAGTGGACCGAATTGACAAAAATCTGCGAGAAGATGTCTGCCCAAATTAAACAATCCAACATTGAGAAGAACAATCTACAGAAGATAAATTTAGACTTGGAGTCTAAACTCAAGGAGAGTCAAGACAGTGTTGCAACACTCAAAGGAGAACTTGAGAAATTAAAAAAATCGGTAAAGATGTTAAATTCTGGTTCTTCTAAATTGGATGAAATCTTGGCTGCAGGAAGAACAGAGAAAGAGCATTTTGGTCTTGGGTATACCGGACAGACAGGAAGCAGTCAGACAGTATTTGTCAAAGGTAGCGCATCTGGAGTCAATAAAGAAGAAGTTGTGAAGGGCAAAAGACCAGTTGAAACACCAGTCAGAACTCCTACAGTTATGAAATCTGGAAAAGCAAGTGTTGCTACACCAGTGAGAACACAAGTTGTCGTTACATCTGTTGCAACACCAGGCAGAACAACTACTACATCATCAGGAAGGGTGAGAGAAAAGCGATGAATTCCAACTTGCCACTACTGCAACAAAAGAGGACATATCAGGCCACGATGTTATCAGTATCTTGCAGATCTAAGAAAAGTTAGAAAGAAGACGTCACATAGCCGGATATCAACTAAACAAGTATGGATGGAAAAGTCAAATTTACACTGTAATATGGCTTGTACTTCTTTGAAGGCTGTGGAAGTTATGAATATTAAAGAGAAGTTTTTTCGTGGGAAGCAAGTAGCTGATATGCAGGGGGAGTTAAACCTTTGTGGTGATGTCGTTTCTAATGTTCCAACAAGTGTTCAGGTTAATGATTCCACTACCCGTTTCGATATAGGGGGAGCTGAAGAATCAAGTAAGAAGCATGAAGAAAGAGGGAGAATTCTATCGTTCTTGATATTCCTTTGCCTTTTCTTGGCAAAAAGGGGGAGTATGTGTTAGCTTCCGGGGTTTTGCCAATCAAAAATGCCAAAGGGAGAGATTGTTAGTGCTTTGATGATTGGCATTTTAATTGGTAAAATCATCTTTAATTGCTCATGATTACTTTTGATTACCTATGACTAATCCTGAAGATGGCTTTGGTATTTTGGCAGTTTTGGGCGTATTAATTTTGATTCTTTGTGATGATTTTTGGATATCTCCTAGTCAAATGAATCTGGACTATTTCTTGGTCACTAGGAGATAGTGTTTTCTTATGTGTTCTACGCAGTGTTCCAACGCCGAATATATCTGTCAGATGGAGATGCGAATTTGGTTGTCTTGGACGATTCTGTTGGATTTTCTTGATCTCATTCCTCTGATTTCAAGTATCCATTTATTTGATTGAATCATCTTTTATTATGGATATATTATTCAGCATTAATAGGTGTTGACCATGCATGATATGATATATTTTTCTCTCAATGGAAAGTCAAGGATGCTTGGTAATTTTCGGATATTCTCTTGCCAAATAAGTTTGGAACTTTCCTTATGTGTTTCACGCAGTGTTGCGACGCCTGATGTATATTTGGCAAGTCTGATGGTTGTCTTGATTTTGTTTCCTTATATATCACGCGGAGTTCGAACACGAAGTCTCGATATAGCAAGTTTGTGTGTGAAGAGCTGACCTGGAAGATTTGTTATCTTATATATCACGCGGTGATCAAACACAGAGCTGGAACGCGTGAAGACATTGCTGGTGACATTGATGATTATGTTGATCCGAAAATAATTGTCTTGGACCAAGTCTTTAATGCATGTTTAATGCCTTTTCTTTTGGAGATTATTCTTGGTCATCAGGTCATCTTCTCCATCTATATTATCTGATCATTTGAAGAGAAAACTGACGTGAATTACCTGGAGAGAGCTGAGTGCTTTTATACTTTTCTGGGTTTATTTTCTGGTTCATGTTTACACTCTGGTGAGTGGTGTTCACCCGGTGTTCTATAAACCGTGCTGGTGAGTGTATATGGTTGAGTGAACTTTGTAATGGGAAATTGGTGAGAGATTACACGGGATGTGTGATTTGTAGACGAGGGGATCTCGTCAAGGGTTTGTTTGTAAGGTGAGGGGATCTCGTCAAGGGTAGATCGCTAGGAGTGACGAGGAGACGGCGATGAAGATTGAGAGGGAGTCGAAGTCTTGTATAAGTCCGAGCATTCTCGTTTTGAGATTTCTAGTGGATCGTTTCATCTGGGCGAGGCCCCGCAGACGTAGGCGAAAGCCGAACTGCGTAACCAATTTTCTTGTGTCATTTTATTTATTTGCTACACATTTTGGTTACTGTTCACGTCATTGTTCACTCATTTATTTTACCATCTCGGTTTTAGTTATTGCCTGTGTTCCTTAGAAGTGTTCTGTCACCAACAAGGAACACCTACTAACAAAACGGTTCTTTCAAATATAACTTTGATGTTAAATTTGAGAAATGAATCGATAAAATTAAAATAGAGAATATATATGTTGTGTTAGTTATTCTTTTTTTTTTTTTGGCATCATTGGTCTCTTTGTATCAATCTATTTCAATTTCTAATTTTAAAAGTCACTACAAGAATACTTATAACTAACGACCATAATAACTAAAAAATGGTCATCGATTATAATTATTATTGACCATTCCGTTGCTGATAATTGTCGACGACCATTATTTTCTACTTTCTGATACTGGCGGTCATTTTTTATGGTTACCGATGATAAAAAATGGTGGCCGTATTTTTGGTAGAGAATAACGAAATTTGGTCATTAACCTTGATTATCGGTGACCATATCTTATAATTTTATATTTATCGATATTTTTTTATTTTTTTTTATTTTTAGTTTTTACTTTTTTCTTATTTATTTCCATTTTAAAATTATTTTTTCAATTTCTAAATTACTTAATTACATATTAAAATATTAAAATAATAATAATATAAAATAAAACATCTAAAATATAAATATGAATATGAACATCAATTAAAGAAATATATATATATATATATGTTTACAAAATATATTAATTTAAACATAAATAAATAGTCTAAACAAGAGTAAATTCCACATGTATCCTCTGAGTTTAGTCGAAATTTCACAATTCTTCCTTGCGTTTGTCAAAATTCAAAAACCTCCCCTCAGTTTTTTAATTCGTACTAAAGTTATACTATGTCTTGACTTTTGGTCAAACAACATGTGCGAAATATCTAAACTGCCCCAATTAAAATATTAATATTTTAATAAGAATATATCTTTATGTGTATATTAAAACACCCTCCTTATCTACCTAAAAAGAAATAACCAGAAAAATTCATTTGTAATTTTTTTTTTTGAAAATCTATTTTGAACCCCATTTCTTAGTCTTCACCATCAAGCACTCCATGTGCATATTTGAGAGCTATATCTACTCACCTATCAAATCCCCATTATATATGCCGGCCGCGATGATTCGATCTGGTCGCCGGTCGCCGGAGCTCCGTCCCTTGTCGCGAGAAACCCTTCGTCCCGATTTTCAAAATATATCGATGGGGAACGATTTGAGAAGTTCTAATTCGACAATAATCAAACTGTATAATAACTAAAATGGACCTTCCTACACTTAATTATTACTGGAATTTAAAAATAAATAAAAAATCACCGTTTCTTCCCCGCACGCCACCGCCACTATCGACCACGCCAAGCCTGCCATTACCGCCTTGGCGTTCTCCTTTCCTTTCGAGCTCTAGTTCTGCAGAATCTGCACATGAACATCAATGTCGCGAAAGGCTTGCAAGATGTTCTCAGGAGCAAACTCGAAGCACTGTCAAAATGTTTTTTTTTTCTTTTCATTTCCATTTTGTTATAAATTTTTGTATTTTATTTTTGGGTGTTTCTCATTATCATATTATGGATATTTGATTTACAAGCTTGTTGATAGTTTTGGAGATATAATGCTCACTAATAAAGAGAGCAATACAGTTACCAAAGAAACAGTGCCACACGATGACCTTTTTCGTGGAGCCGCACGACGCCGGTACCGGCATCATCGCGCGAGACGAAAACGCAAGCGTGAAGAAAATGCCGAGGCGGCGATGACGGGCTTCAGGCCGGGGATCGGCGGCGGAGGTGGCGTGCAAAGAAAATGACAAGGCGGCGGTGACGAACTTTAGGCTGGGGATCGATGATGGAGGTGGTGCTTGCGAAGAAGAACAAAAAATCTTATATATATATTATTTTTTTTTATCTTATTAACTTTATTATGTTTGGGCACTATATTTTACAATTTCATAATTGGGATAGTCTACATGTCAATCCTTCATAAGGATAGCGTACGTGGCAATGAGAATGCTATAGGTATTTTAGAAAAAAATTCAGTCAACCGGTCAGCGGAAGGTATATAATTATGGTATGAATTTAATAACTAAAGGGAGGTTTTATAATTTCGACAAACTTAGGGAAAGGTCTTTGAATTTCGCCTAAACACAAGGGATATATATGGAATTTAAATAGCAACTGTTTACAAAATGATTTTAAAAAATAGTCACAGTTTCAAAAAATTTAAAAACTAGCACTGTCAGAAATTTCTGACAGTAATTTTATGTGTAATTTTGATATTGCAGAAATTTATTACAGTAATTTTGGCTAGTTTTTAAATTTTTTTAAAACCGTGGCTATTTTTTAAAAACACACAGTCTAAAATGGCTATTTACCTAACTGACCCTAAACTTAAATCCTAATTTAATCATGAACTAGTTGGCTAAATATAGCTTTCTCATCTCGTCCGCATTTTTTTATTGTCCACTTTTATCGGTGCCCATCGATGGTTAGTAATAATGAAATTTCAGTAATTATTTTGTATGATCATCGATATTATGATTATTAGTAATATTTTTTTTAGTGAATTTGTCATGAAGCGCCCGAAACGGGCCGCGATCCTTTTTCGTTCATAAACTATGCTTATATATCATTCTAGGACACTAAAAATTCAAAACAAGAAAATAATAATAATACAGTATGGTCGTGACCAATTTAAGACTTTAAAAGACATAATACATAATTAATATCCAAAAATACGGAGGAATTAAAACTTTTCTCTTTCTGTCAAGAGAATCAAAATAACTTTAGTATGCTGGGTGCCTGCTTTCTATGACCTCCATAGGTCGGGTCCATATGTACACTCACCGGCTCTCTCGACTTTCATCAGTTGTCCTACTTCCTCTTCGATTACCTGTATCTACAACACAGTAAACACCTAATGAGATTTTATGCATCACATGATAATCACACAAAAAGTATCTAACCATCCCATACCACTAGACCCGTGCACTTAAGGTAAACATCATTCATCATTGCATAAGCTTGATTATGACATAAATTATCTTTATTTCTTAATTAAGTCGTATGTCTGGGATTGAAAAATCCCAGGCTTGGAAAGATTTGCATCTCAGCTGGTTCAATCTAGATTCTTGATGCTCCCACGTTTATCTCAGCTGGTTCAGTCCAGATTCTTGACATTGTTTAGATTTGTCTGCGATCCACTAATGACCATCGCAATGATTAGCCGCTAGTCGGAATGGGCCGAATTCCCGACCATAAACTCCATTGGTGTTGGGGACAACTTACCGCAAACACATATGTACGGGACGTACCACCATCGGCTGTTGGGAGTATCCAACGGTGCCATCGATAATTTTTCACGTTTTATGCTTTTTTATTCGTGTAATTATTCTTTAATTTGATTATTATTTTACGAGGAACATAAAGTCCTTTCGAAGATTTATCCACTCCACATAAGTGCGCCTTAGCGTTAAAACCTTATATTTAATCCACGTGCACAACAATGGATAATTATCATAATACCGGCTCTGGGGTATCTCATTCATTTTCAGTTAGATTAAACGGGTAAAAACCTATTTAACTTTTTAATTATCGAGGGCGTTGGACCCATTATCTGTTGTAAACTTTTCATCTTAACCCGACTTCGGCCTAGTATCTAATTATCGTCGGACAATCAAGCCTATCAAGAAAACATAATCAAGACGATAATTAATTATTACAACACTAGTCATAGGGAGAATTTCAAAATAAAGCCATTCTTGATGCCACTGAATAATCTATACCCCATGTGGTGTGATCCCTTCATTTTATGACTAGTGTTGTAATAATTAATTATCGTCTTATTTATGTTTTCTTGATATGCTTGATTGTCCGATGATAATTAGACACTAGGCCGAACCCGGGTAAAGATGAAAAGTTTACAACAGATAAGAGGTCCAACGCCCTCGATAATTAAAAAGTTAGATGGGGGTTTTTTTTTTTAACCCAATTAAGCTAACTAGAAATGAATGGAATGCCCGGACCCGATATTATGATAATTACCCGGAGTTTTTATTGTGGATTATGTATAATGCTAAGGCCCACTCGTATGGAGCAGGTAAATCCCCTAAAGGACTTTATGTTCCTCGTGAAATAATAATCTACTTGAAGAATAATTACGCGAATAAAACTGCATAAAACGTGGAATTGTCGATGGCACTGCTAGATACTCCCAATGGCCGACAGTGGCACGTCCCGGGCAATGGCCAACGGTGGTATGTCTAGGGCATATGTGTTTGCGATGAGTTGTCCCCAACACTTATGGAGTTTATGGTCGGGAATTCGGCCCATTCCCGACTGACACCTTATGATTGCGGTGGCCATTAGTGGATCTCAGACAAATCTAAATAATGTCAAGAATCTGGATTGAACTAGCTGAGACAAGCGTGAAAGCATCAAGAATTGAGATTGAACCAGCTGAGATATAAACCAAATTAAGAAAGAAAGATAATGTATGTACAATGATGTTTACCTTATGTGTAAGGGTCTACTGGTATGGGACAGTTAGATCCTTTTTGTATGTTGCATAATGATGTGTTTTCACGTGCATTACGAATAGGGTAGATAGACTTCCACTTACTGAGTAAAATCTCATTAGGTGTTTCTTGTGTTGTAGACACAAGTAAGCGACCGAGGATGGAGTAGGACGGCGGATGAAAGTCGAGAGAGTCGGTGAATGTACAATGGACCCGACCTGTGAAGGGCGTGGAATGCCGGCACCCAGTATATTTAAGTTATTTTGATTCTCTTCACAGAAAGAGAAAAGTTTAAATCCCGCCGTATTTTTGGACATTAGTTATGTATTATGTATTTTAAAGTCTTAAAATGGTCATGATCATATTGTATTATTATTATTTTCCTATTTTTGAATTGTATAATGTCCTAAAATGATATATAAGCATGGTTTATGAACTGAAAAGGGTCGCGGCCCGTTCCGGGCGGGTCGTGACAAATAGTCATTTTGAATGGTGTGTTTTTAAAAAATAGCCACAATTTTAAAAATTTAAAAACTAGACATAACATATATAAGAAATTTCTGACAATAATAAAATTATATCTAAAAATTGTTGTAAGAAAATTTTTAACACGCGTATAATTTTTAAGTTTTTCGAAACTATAACTATTAGCATTTAACCAAAATTTTGGGTAATTTTTTAAAATTTAGCCATAGTTTCACGAAATTGAGGATTTAACTATAACATGTAATATTTTTTGTAACATGTAACATATATACGTGTAAAAAATGTAACATTAAATGTAACGTTACATTTAATAATGTTATATTTTTTTACACGTATATATGTTACATGTTATAAAAAATGTTATATGTTATGGCTAAATCTTAATTTCGTGAAACTATGGCTAAAACTTACTAAGTGCTTAATTAGCCCTTTTTTAAAATCATTTTCTAAAAGATGCTATTTTTTAAAAATTTCATTCTTAAAATTCACTATTGTAAAACTTCAAGCCTTCCCGTCTTTGTATAATAGTTTGCAAACAATATAGCGCAAAATGACCCTCTTCTTAAGAGGTTGACAACTTGACATCCTTTGTTCTTTCTTACCCATTTGCTCATCCATCTTCTTCTCCCTTCTGCTAGGCAAAATACACTCAGCATTGGACTGAGCCCTCTTCAGACTGGTACAACTCTCTCTCTCTCTTTCTCTCTCTCTCTCTCTCTCCATGGAACTTTATTATTCATAAAAAAATGAAACCTTTTCATGCAATTGAGAATTTTGTGCGCGCGTGAGTTTTGCTCTTTCTTTTCTGAAATTCATGTGATAACTCAACCAATTGAAAAGGGTAAATGGTGTTTTTGGAATGTATTGATTAGGTTGTAGGACCTCAAATGGGTCCTTTGACGCTAACCGTCGACCGGAAAAGTTCTTCTGTGGCATCGCCAGGTAACCTCATTTCTCCACTCTTTTTTTTTATTTTTAATTTTTAATAGTACATGTGTTATTGCATTTTTTCCAGTTTTTACTTTATTGAAGACATTGCATACTCATGAGTGGTTTATGGGTTCAAATTATTTCAACTGGATTGTTTTTTTGGTCATCATATATATATTTCTCTTTCCTAAAATTAATTTGAAGTTCTTGGGTAATTTTAGAACTAGACATTGGACAAACCCAATTGTAATGCTTAACTTTACTTGACTACTACAGGATTTTGTAATATCGAATTTTGAAGAATACTGGGCTTTGACATGATATGTCAAATATAGAACAATAATATTATTCCGGCACCGTGAAAAAATTAAAATGGTGTGGTTGAAAAGATTTCGATTGTCGATTCACCGCAACTTCTTCTCATGAGTGCAACTTTTCGCTTTATAATGTAGCAATTTGAAAAGTACAGGAAATTGCTTATAAAAAATGCTCTAACTGTTGAGTGTATGTATGTTGATATTTGTGATGTTTGTTTCATGAACTACTCTATCGCTCGTTGTTGTTTGAGCAGATGATTTGGTTTTGCAGATGAATGCCACAAAAAGGTGATGAACTTGTCACTTGAACGGAAGAAGAATTTTTCAGCTCTCAGTTTAGAATCAGAAAAGCCATTCGACTTTTTCCGTACTTTATTTGGTAGGCTGGAATTATTTTTCTTGAATATCCGATGGAGAAAAATAGAATTTGATGCTCAAATTTTTATGTTTCAGAATCACCATTTAGGTTGTGATTAATATTTATAATTAATTCACGCTTCAAATCTTTAAGTTGATTTTTACTCTGAATGGCATAACTTTATGCCTGTTTTGGGATGCATTAAGATTCCGAGGGTGAAGGCAGTAGAGGAGGATGGATACACTGCCCTTCTATTAAAAAAAGAAAAAGAAAATGTAGTGTGTGTGTTGTTTTTTCTTGTGGTGAATAATTATTGAGGGACAACAAAGAGAACCATTAGATGAAGAGTAAGGGTGGTGTGACTTCTAGCTTGTCATATGTTTTTTATTTTATTTATTTTATTTTATCACGTGCCTTTTCTTTTGATTTTTTCTAGCCTGGTGGATTTTGCAGAGGGGGTTATAGCCGGAGGAACAGCCGGGGTCGTTGTTGAAACAGCTTTATACCCCATTGATACCATAAAAACAAGGCTTCAGGCAGGTTACACATGATTTTAATTGTTATAAACACAAAAATGTTCCTGGATTATACTATCTGTAAATCCATGATAACTTGTACACTTTTACTTTCGGGTTTTAAATTTTCCAAATTGTAGCATCTGCATGTTGTACATTGACAATAGGAAGCCCAGAAAGTGCATATGAAGTATTTTCATGTAACGAGATTTCCTATTATTTCCATCCCCGCATATTTTTATTAAGGGAAACTTTGATTTTTATTAGTGAACTTATTACAGGCTGCTCATGGTGGAGGGAAAATAGTTCTCAAAGGTCTTTATTCAGGACTGGCCGGTAATCTTGCTGGAGTACTGCCGTAAGTATTTTCTGGTGAATTTTGCGCACTTAGACTCGTGTTCTTTAACCATTGAGATGTATGTGTATGTGGTTATTTTGGGCTATTGTGTTTTAGTGTTTCACTTTTTTGAACTTTAGTCATTAGCACTTATATTGCTATTTTTCGTGATTGTTTTTCTCTTTTGCAAATAAACATGTATCATTTAAGAATCAGTTTTGGCATACAGAGCTTCTGCAGTTTTTGTTGGTGTTTATGAACCTACAAAGCAGAAATTGTTGAGGGCATTGCCTGAAAATCTTACTGCTGTAGCTCACTTGGTAAGAGAATTATCTTCTTTCATTGATCATAGGCTTTTTCTAATATCAATTTTGGAGACTATGGCCTTCTTGTTGTTTGACCTACAATTCTTGATTTGTTCTCGTTAGCAACACTCCTTGATTCATTTAAATATTGCATGCACTAGAACCTCAAAAGCGTGTTGGCTAAAATGTGAGCTAATATCAAACAAAGACAAGTAACTAAATTGATAAGTTAAAGGCTTGAAACTCTCCTAGGATCAGTATGATAGTAACACTACTCATTTATGATATCGAAAAAAGCTGGAATTGCTACAACTACTGATAAAACCGGTGGTTACTTATGTTATTATGACTCTTAAAAACCTACGGTTCTAGTAAGCAACTTCTGTACATGTGGCATAAAATTATATTTATAAATAATTGTAGCAAGTTTTAGAGAATCTCTAAAACTATGACAAATTACCTAAGTAATGTGATTGTTAACCATAGAGTTTTGGAGAAAATTGGAGATAATGTAATTTGTAAACTAAGGGTGTCTAACTTTGAACTCCAATAAAATATAAAAGCGTATTTCTTAAAGTGGAAACTAAAACTAGTACACGGATGAAAGCTCAATATATGCACATAATCTCATCAAATATGAGACACAATGTATATTCTTTCTAAAAGTATTACGTGTCTTGACGGAAAAGCTTATTTAATTGTTAATATAATGCAGACCGCAGGTGCTCTTGGGGGCTTAGCTGCTTCCCTTATTCGTGTTCCAACAGAGGTATCTAATATTGTTTTCCCCGTTTTAGATGGTAAACTGTTAGTTTATTTAACTAATAATCTCTGCTTCAATATATTATAGGTTGTAAAGCAAAGGATGCAAACTGGGCAATTTGCATCTGCCCCCGATGCTGTCCGCCTTATTGCTTCCAGGGAGGGGTTCAGAGGCCTCTATGCGGTATGTGGTTTCCATATCTTTATGTCAAATAGAAGTCTTTCCTTTCAATGTGAATTATAATTCTAATGTTTCTAGCAAGAAAGACTAAATTTTTCCTTTACCTGCCTTCCTGTTTAGTTTTAAATAGCAGAGTTGGTTTGTCTCTGATTGTTTATACTAATTATATCTTTTCCTAAAAATAAAAATAAATAAATAAATAAAAAACAAATTTACAGGCTTTCCAAGTTTTCTTGACTAGCATTCTATATATTATGAGATAATTACAAAGTTGACCTACTTGATTCTAGTCTATGTTTATAGTGTTAAAAGTAGGGGTAAAAATTATAAGTGCAACACAAAAGGGGCATAGATTAATAGTGTTTCAAGAAAAGGGCATTCATCAAAATCTCCCTGTTATTATGCATATAACACGGGCTCACCATTTTGGCATTGCAGGGATATGGGTCCTTCTTACTTAGAGATTTACCATTTGATGCAATTCAATTTTGCATTTATGAGCAGCTTCGGCTTGGTTATAGAGTGGCGGTAAGCTCTTCATTAGTTTCTCTTTGGACTTCAACTCTTGAAACCTTTGGAAACTTTTCATTTTCTTTAGTGGTTTTTTGTTGGCAACATTTATTGGTACATAATGTATTCTGGGTTTATGTTTGTTCTTCTTGTTTGCTCTATCTTTGGAGGATAAGGAATCCTCCTTTTCATATATACTGGAATCTTTCTTCAGTATCCATAAAATCTTCACTTTTATCAAATGGAAAAAAAAAAAAATCCATTCTTTTAATGACTTGGCAACATACTAAGTGATTTGATACAATGAGAATGTTTTTGGCTATCAATCTTCAGTTCCTCTAAGACAGTACAATATGCTATTTGCTTGGTGCTATTTGCTGATATGTATATCGTAGGTATCAAACTTGAAGCTTATGTTTTAAGCAATTAGGTCAGTACTTGAAAGGATTCGTTTTGTTTTAACATTTCGAGAAGCATTCAGCAGGAACATGCTAAAATTTATCTATGTCTATGCATAATGATATATTTCCTTCGTTTTATTTCACTTTCTATAATTCACGACCTCGATTTGTTTTACATTATTGGCAGGCAAAGAGAGACCTTAATGATCCTGAGAATGCTATAATTGGTGCTTTTGCTGGTAATGTGTCATTGAATTCTTGATTTCGGTAACAGCCATCTGAAGCTACTTATATTGAACCCGAGTCCTTAAATTATCTAATGTTGTATCAATTTTTTAAATTGTTGCGCTAAAAAGTGTTATTTGTTCATTAAGATAACTTGGTGCCCTTTTGAAATTGCTTGCATTAAATTTCTCACATGTTCAACAGGTGCACTAACTGGAGCCATAACTACTCCCCTCGATGTGATTAAAACTAGGCTTATGGTTCAGGTAAACCCGGTTTTGTTCTTCAATAAGGGTGATTACTTTTTATTTTTTATCTATTTTCTGAACGTGAAAAGTGGCGAGCAATTGATTTTTAACCTTTTCTTTTGCTTCGTTCGAGTAGATATGTTTATAAATTTTCAAACTATAATATGTCTTGCTTGTTCATTTTAAGGGGTCTGCAAACCAGTACAAAGGAATATTTGATTGTGTTCAAACTATCGTTAGGGAAGAAGGACCCCCTGCACTCCTGAAGGTATGTATTCCAATTGTGGAAAGAAACATTAGCCTGATCTGTTTTTGCATGTTTTTTCAATAATTAGCATTTGTCAAATATTGTCTTTATACGAGCACACCGAGAATGACATTTGACACTTCTCTTAACAACCCATATTCTCCTCCAATGAATTGTGTTAGAGGATACAACAAGGTGTTTGGCATGTTCAAACTGTCGTATTGTTTAATACGAAAGAAAACCTTAAAACATTGCCTAGTATTAAAGAAAAATATTTGCATTACACTTTTTCTTTTAAAGAAATAAATTATTAATATACCTATAGGATGCCATGGTGTCTAGCTTGAAAACAACTCAACCAGTCACTGCATAGATTCAAATAGAGGAATTGGATCGAAATCTCATTTAATAACCAAATGGGTTGCCAAAAATAATTATTTCTCACACTTCCTGATCTTCTCTCAATTCTTGACTGTCAAAAACCTTATTGTTTCTTTCCATCCAAACAGCCCAGAAAGCGCCTTATTGTTTCCATCCAATTCTACTTGTGCATTACAATCTACTATCTATCTATATTATTTATTTTTGTTACACTATATTATCTACTCCGATATTCACTAATCTCTATTTTAATACAATATCATGAAACAACAGCCAATCAAACAGATATAGTACATACAATTACAGTGCACCAAACGTGCCCTTAGACTATGTTGCTCTCGTTCGCTCTAAGAAACGTAGCTGACCTAAACTAGGAAACAATTGCATCTTTAAACTGGAAATATAATGTCTACTTTTATGTATTTTTTTTGCAGGGCATTGGGCCAAGAGTTTTGTGGATAGGCATTGGCGGTTCAATATTTTTTGGCGTCCTCGAACGCACCAAGCGGTTCCTTGCTCAGAGGCGACCGATTCCTCAACAAGACTCGAAGAAGGATTAAACATATAGATGAACTAAAGAGGGTTTTTTTACGTGTGGAAGTTTAGGTAGTTCATTGAATTTGTTTCCTTCATTCGGTGTCGAAAATCCGAGGAGCATGGACGACGAGGTAACGACAGCTTTCCTCGAGTAGTCTAACTTGTTGAGCAATTAACATTTGCAAAAACGAAATTAATACTAGTTTTTTTTTTTTTTTTTTTTTTTTCACTCATATGTCAACTTTGATCATTTTGACTGAATACAAGTACTCAGAGATGGAATTTTACCATTTTTCGTAGCATGAAATAATTTGTTTACACAAATATTAAAAGCTTGCATTTGCTAGTCTGATTTGCTCGATGCAGGGTATTTTGTCGTTTACTCGCAAGCTATACGCTCACGTGTGATTATCATGGGTTAGATGACAGTGGAGTTAAAAGACGAGGTATGAGTAAAGGGCAAATTAGTCAAATGTTTCCGCACAGGTCCTAAAAATCTTTATTAATTTATTTTGTGGAGTTCATTAATAAGTTAATTCTTAAAAGATTCGGGCATCATTATGGTTTTAGGCCACAGTCGGACCACAATACTTTAAAATTGGATCTGTTTGGTATTAAGTTATTTTTTAGTTCATGTTTTAAAGAAATTGTCAACGTTTGCAAAAGTTACGAAACCAGTCATTAATACCTAAAAAACTAAGGGTATAAAAGTAATATCATACTGTCGTGTAATTAAGAACATGATTATTTCCTTAATGAATAAAAATGTCGGTTATTTTCTTAAAAGATCATCTAAAAAATGGCTATTTACTCAATAATCTCTTTAAGATTTAATGATATTTTATTTTATTTTTTGTTATTTGAAGATTTAAAAACTACAGTTTTTATATGAAATAGTCATCCATTTATGTTAATTTTAAAGATCTAGCATATGTTTGTTTTTATTAGTAAAATAATCGTACATTCGTGTGGATTTCTGAGATTGCAGTCATTAATTATTTTAATTTAGTTTTTATTATTTGTTGCAGATAATATTTAGTCATAAATTTTATTTCTTTGGTCATAAATTTTTAGATGTCGACTTGATGGCTATTTTACTAATATTTCAAAATGTTGACTATATTTCTAAAATATTTATTGCAAAATAGCTGAATCTTTAACTGGCCATTTAAACTAATAATATTTTATTATTGGTATATATATAAAAAAAAATCTCAATTTTTCGTACAAGTACGGTATGAGTAAGTAAGTTAGTAGCGACTCCGAGAAAGTCGGATTGTAACAAAGATAAATCTGACGATTCAAAATTATTTCTAAAAAAAAAAAAAACCTCACCAGATAAATTTTATTTTATTTTTTGTTATAAAATTTTTATCAAATGCTAAACTTTTAATATTTAAAATATATATTATTTTTTTAATTGACCCATTAATTTTGACTAATTTTTGGGACTGGCCATTTTTATCGTATGCAGATTATCTTAGACTCTAAAAGTGACATTTATAAGCGTTACTAAATTAAGCTGGAATGATATGAAGGTCATATATATATATATATATATATATATTACACGTTCAAGGTTTATAATATACATAGTAAATCTCTTCATCTGTTAATTGATAAGACCATAATACCCTTATTTGTCTTTCAACCAATTTTTTAATAAATATTAAATGCCAATATCTGTTTTGACAATTTAAAATTTAAAAAAAAAATCTATAATTGCAATTCCCTTAAATCAATTATATTCCCACCTTATATTTAGATCAACAAATCAGAAACCCACCCCCAAAATTTCAATCGGCAGCCCCAGACCCTCACATCCACAAAATCAAAAAGCCACCCTAAAGAATCAGAACTCACAATCACCTCTGCCATTTCAAAAGAAAGAATTGCAAAAATCCACCATTTAATCTCACGAAATGGCGATGAGTGCTCGATCTTGGCGAGTGACAATGTCTAACGACACTAATAATACTTCATGTAAATATGTATGTGCGTCAATATCGTGGTTGTAATATTCTAATATACACATATGTCGTATATACAAAGAGTAGTTTATCTTCCTTTTTAGGTTAAATTTCAATATTTTTAAGAGAAATTACCCAATTTTTAAAACTTAATGTAAGTTATTACCCAATCTTTTGAAAAATGTAACCAATTATCCAAATGATGCAATTACTTACACAGTGATAAATGGTGGTAATTCAGGTCTGTTTGGTAATTGCTATATAATTTGATAATTTCATATTATATTATATTTTTAATACAATCTTAATTTGGCAACTCATATTACACAATATATGAACATTGGTATTGTTGCACAAAATCAGGTCTGTTTAATTTTTCAAAACAACGCAATTACAATTTAAATAGGCATGTAATTGATCAAATTATAAATAAAAAATAAAAAAAAAACGTATATCTCTTTATAAAATTCGGGTAAAGGTAAAATAGTCTCATAAAAAATACCACATAAACATAATAAATTGATATGATAATAATTGTAAAAGTCCGAAATTATTGAATAAATTTATAATATATGATTTTTAAATGACTGATTATGTAAAAATTTCATTGCGGAATGAGCCAGGTTCGGTAGGACACACTTTTTTTCCTTTTTCCTTCGCAAAGAGAACTGATCTCTCATTGATAAGCAAAAGTTCAAAATAACTAAATGCTCTTAACATTAAAAAACCAGATTGTTTGATTAAATGAGCAGTTGAGTTAGCTCTTCTTGAAACTCAGTTAAACAAAACTCCTATAATTCGGTTTGAAGGCAGGGCTTTATTGATTCTAGAGCAATTTATTTTAACTTTTTTGTTGAAAAGAGGACATTCCTATTTCTTTCTATATATACTAATCTTTGAGAAGTCTGTTATATAATCTAGTATGGAATGACAGAATGCACAGAAAATAATTTAAATGAAATAGAATTGCTAAGATATAAACGAAATTTAAACAAATGTAAAAACATCTCAACCGGACAGTGGAAAGGAGAAATGTCGAGGCCCGTTGGATGGTTTCCTTAAAGCGTTATTGCTCTCCCACGGGTGCGGAAACGAACAAGCAACCGCTTCCCAAGATACAACGACAAGCTAGCGTGAGCACCGAGCACCGAACGGTCAAGCTAGCCGAACGGAACCTGCGAGAAAACTATCACCGAAAACAGAAAAGAAAAATAGAAGAAAAGAGTAAGAGCTGTGGGGAATTTTGGATTGGTATGTTTTCTGATGCCTCAAAGCTCTCTTATATAGGCTCAGCAAAGAGCTTTATAACTGCTGTGATTAATAGGTATTAATCAATATTAATACTGATAATTAATCAAAACGTTTTGACTCAAAAAACGACTGCCCATTTTGAAAGCAGAGCAACATTTTTAATTCCGAATTATTGCAATTAATTCGGATTTTTCAGGGACAAAAATTGCAAAAGGTGGCTTGGCCCGGAAAGCCCATTCCGGTCCAGCATTTCGCGTCGCCCACGACGTGCGGGTGCACACGAGCCCAAGCCCACGAAGCTTAGTTTTGGTCCGAGGATTTGCACACCCCCCTCTGCGCGCGCGAGAGAGAGCCTCTTGACCACATTACTTATCCATATATAAATGAAGGCTTGGTATATAAACTCTTCCACACGAAGTTACACTTCCAATGTGGGACTTTTACTTTTAGAATTTTCCTTATCATTGATCATTTCAATGACTAAACTTTGAGCATCAATTTCTCATTCATCTCAACACCGTTTTGGACAAATAAATAGCCGATCTTATACTACTCCGAACGGAGAACAAGAATCCGGCAAGACCCGACTTATCCGTTAAGTGGGTCCCACTTAAATATATGCTCCAAAATGGACTTTCACATGATTTTAACAAACCATTTTTCCAACAATCCCCCACATGAATGAAAATTCAGCGACGTCAAAAAATAGACTTGACTCAATACGACATGGTGATAATATTCATGCGGTTAATAACTGCATAGGATAGGTAGGCAAGCCTTTGAACCTTCCCTTGTGAAAATATGCTAGTCTTACTGGCTCTTAGTAGACTCGATGTCCTTGAACTAGTCTGCCGTTTGTATAAGCGTTCACATATCTCACACAGATATTACCCTGACACAGGTTCAGTTCTCACGATTGTGTTCTGTTAAGCCATGAACACTCGCCTGGTTCAGTGAGAATTTCTAAAGAATTTGCCCTATAATTCTCCTTTGAAGCGGCCCCACTTCTTTCTCACATAGGTGATTTCTTTCTTAAGAGTAATCCCGTATTACTCCGCTCGGAATATCATTATTCCCAACGCAAAAGAATCATTAAAAGCTATTGCTTAACCTTCCCTTCGGGTATCACTATTTTTTATCAAGGAATAGGATGGAGGGGAATCCCCCACAGTGATCTCATCCAGTCTTGACAGTTAGGTTGTCCCTTTGAACCTAGATCTTGGGATCTCCAGTCAACTAGGTTGGGTTTTCCATTGTCTCGACTTAATTCTCCAAGGGCTTAAGTCCCATTCCTCTTGATGACTTCTCAACTAAATCTCTACTTAACCCTTTGGTTAGCAGATCCGCAATGTTCTCCTTAGAGGGAACATAGTCTATGCTTATGATTCCAGTTGAGACTAGATGTCTAATGGTATTATGTCGTCGACGTATATGTCTAGACTTACCATTATACAAAACACTCAGTGCCCTGCCAATTGCTGATTGATTATCACAATGTATGCATATTGCAGGCACAGGTTTTGACCACTTAGGAATATCCTCCAAAAAATTCCGTAACCATTCAGCTTCTTCACCACATTTGTCTAAGGCTACAAACTCAGATTCCATTGTGGATCTAGTTATCACGGTTTGTTTTGAGGATTTCCAAGATACAGCAGCACCTCCCAAAGTAAATACATAGCCACTCGTGGCTTTCGAGTCATTTATATCGGATATCCAACTTGCATCACTATACCCTTCAAGTACTTCTGGATATCTCGTATAATGCAATCCATAGTTACGAGTAAATCGTAAGTACCGTAGTACTCTCACTATTGCTTTCCAATGGTCAGCTCCCGGATTACTCGTGTATCTACTAAGTCTGCTAACAGTGAAAGCGATATCAGGTCTTGTGCAACTCATCAAGTACATAAGACTCCCAATCACTCTAGCATATTCAACTTGAGAGATGATTTCTTCTTTATTCTTAGACAAATGATGATTTGGGTCTATTGGCGTTCTGACAATAGAATTATCATCTTTACTGAATTTTTCTAGTAACTTGTCTACATAGTGTGACTGATCTAATATGAGTCCATTGGCAGTTCTTGTAATTTTAATTCCCAAAATTACCTCTGCTAGTCCCATATCTTTCATGTCAAACCTTGAGTTCAACATATCCTTTGTGGATTTGACCATTCGATCGTTGCTACCCACAATGAGCATGTCATCTACGTATAAATATAGAATCACATATCCATTTTCTGTGTTTTTGATATAAACACACTTGTCACACTCGTTGATTTTAAATCCATTTCTTATCATGACACTATCAAATTTCTCGTGCCATTGCTTTGGTGCTTGTTTAAGTCCATACAAGGACTTCACCAATTTACAGACTTTCCTTTCTTGTCCTGGGACAACACAACCCTCAGGTTGTTCCATATAGATTTCTTCTTCAAGATCTCCATTTAAGAAAGCTGTTTTCACATCCATTTGATGAACTTCAAGATTCCGCAAGGAGGCAATCGCTAGAATCAATCTAATGGAATTTATTCTTGACACAGGGGAATATGTGTCAAAATAATCTTCGCCTTCTTTTTGCCTATAGCCTTTAATGACAAGTCTTGCTTTATACTTGTCAATCGTTCCATCAGGTTTCATTTCCCGCTTGAAGACCCATTTGGAACCAAGTGGTTTATTTCCCGGAGGAAGATCAACCAACTCCCACGTGTAATTCTGTAAGATAGAATCAATTTCACTTTTTATGGCTTCTTTCCATAAAGAACTTTCAGCGGATTTTACAGCCTCGTTGTAAGTTTGAGGCTCCGCTTCTAGCATGTAGGTAAGAAAATCAGGACCAAATGATTTTTCTACCCTTGCTCTTTTGCTTCGTCTAGGTTCTTCTAGCTCATCGTCATCGACTAACTCTTCATCTTGTTCTTGAGATTCTATATCCTCATGAACTTGTCTAGATGAGCTTGGTTCATGTTCCTTATTGATATAAGGAAACACATGTTCAAAAAACGAAGCATTTCTTGATTCCATAATTGTATTCTTGTGAATATCGGAATTTTTCGATTCATACACAAGAAACCGATAAGCACTACTATTTTGGGCATATCCAATGAAGACACAATCAACAGTTTTTGGTCCTATCTTCATTCTCTTTGGTGTTGGTGCCATCACTTTAGCTAGGCACCCCCACACTTTCAAATATTTGTAGGAAGGCTTTCGTCCAAACCATAACTCATATGGAGTTTTAGTTTCAGTTTTTCGGGGTACCTTGTTCAAAAGGTAGTTTGCCGATAAAATGGCTTCCCCCCACATGCCTTATGGTAACCCGGAACTTATCAACATGGCGTTCATCATTTCTTTAAGTGTCCGATTTTTCCTTTCGGCCACACCATTTGATTGAGGAGAATAAGGTGGTGTTGTTTCGTGAATAATTCCGTATTGAGCACAAAGTGCACCAAACGGTTCAATATATTCACCACCGCGATCGCTTCTAACTCGTTTGATCTTTTTATTAAGTTGATTTTCAACTTCGTTTTTATACATGACAAATTTCTCAATAGCTTCATCTTTGCTTTTGAGTAAATATACATAACAAAATTTTGTACTATCGTCAATGAAAGTCACAAAATATTTGTTTCCACCTCTAGTTTGAGCAAATTTTAAATCACATAGATCACTATGGATTAATTCAAGGGGTTCACTGTTTCTTTCAACACTTTTGAAAGAAGTTCGCGTTTGTTTTGCCTCTACACATGTTTCACATTTGTGTTTAGAATTAATATTAAATGTGGGTATGTGGTCTAAATGAATTAATCTACGCAAAGATTCAAAATTCACATGACCTAGTCTACTATGCCATAAATTAGAAGATTCAAGCATATAAGCGGAAGACTTCTCTTTATTGATATCATTATTCTTGATAGCAATTACATTCATTTTAAACATGCTATCTTTTACATAGCCTTTACCCACAAATATTCCATTCATAGACAAAATAACTTTCTGAGACTCTATGACCATTTTGAATCCATGAGTACATAGCAGTGACCCAGAAATCAGATTCTTCCTTATGTCGGGCACAAATAGCACATTGGTGAGCTTCAATTCCTTGCCCGAAGTCATCTTCAGAAAAATCGTTCCCTTCCCCTTCACTTCTGAGGTAGCGGAGTTGCCCATGTATAGCTTCTCCCCTTGTTCATGCAGTTCCAACTTGGAGAATGCATTCCTATCAGAGCACACGTGGCAGGTAGCGCCGGTATCAAGCCACCACTCCTTGGGGTTCGAATCCACCAAGTTTACTTCAGAAACTACCGCAACGAACTCATCATCATCGACATCCATAGCATGAGCTTCGTTCTTTTTCTTTCTCTTCGGTAGCTTACAGTCCGCCGACTTGTGACCCGGCTTGTCACAATTGTAGCAGATTCCAAGAAACTTCGATGGTTTATGAGTTTTCTTGGATACCCCTTCTTTAGGCCCAAGCTTGTTCTTTGACTTGCTCGGTTTCTTGCTTTTGGAGCTTTCACCATGCTCCACAACATTTGCCTTTGGCGCAACAGTGTTGACCCTCTTATCGGATCCCCTATTGTCCTCCTCAATTCGAAGACGGACAATCAAGTCTTCAAGACTCATCTCCTTGCGCTTATGCTTGAGATAATTCTTGAAGTCTTTCCAACCCGATGGCAACTTCTCAATGACCGAGGCAACTTGGAATGACTCACTGATGACCATTCCCTCGGCATGAATCTCGTGGAAAATAAGTTGCAATTCTTGCACTTGACTAACCACAGTTTTAGAATCCACCATCTTTAAATCAAGGTAGCGGCCCACGATATACTTCTTGGCGCCCGCGTCATCGGTTTTGTATTTCTTATCTAACGATTCCCATAACTCTTTAGCCGTATTCTTAGAGCTATAGACGTTGTAGAGGGAGTCCGTTAAACAATTCATTACAAAATTCCGACAGAAATAATCGGAATCTTTCCAAGCGTTATAAGCTATACGCGCTTAGATGTCAGTATCATCCTCACTGACTTTTGGTTGATCCTCGGTTAAGAACCGCACGAGACCAATCGTGGTCAAGTAAAACATCATCTTTTGTTGCCAACGTTTGAAATTCAAACCGTTGAACTTCTCCGGTTTCTCTGCATGAGTTATCGGTGCAGGAAACGGTATCGCAGCGGTGGGCACTCGTGCCCCAGAACCGCTTGGAATTTGAGTCGCAGTCGCATTCCTGGCCGTAGCCGTCACACTGTTCGGACCCAAAGGCACAGCAAATTGCCCAATGGTCACAGTCGGAGGAGCAAGCGGGATGGTCTCGTTGGAGACATTGTTCTCATTGTTGGTTTCCATTTTTTCTTCAAAAAATCACAATAGAAAACTATTAGATTTTTTTTTTCACCAATAATAATAAACTGTTTTTAAAATAAAAACTGTTTAAGTAAAAAGAACATAAACTGATTTTAAAAAACAGAAACTAGTTTATATTTGAATCAATACCAAAACTATTTTTATAAAAAAAACGTTATAATAAAAAGAAACTGATATGGAAAACAGTTTTATAATAAACGGTAATAAAATTTCAGAAACTGTTTTTTAATCAACTAATAAAAACAGAAACTGTTTTATAATAAAACTGTTATTTAATAAAAACTGTTTTTACAGCTAATAAATAAAACAGAAACTGTTTTATAATAAAAACTGTTTTATATTAATTTCAGAAACTGTTTTTAATCAATTTCTGAAAACTGTTTTTATCAATTTCTAAAAAACTGTTTTATAATAAACTGGTTTTAAAAAAAAACTGTGATAGAAAAACAGTTTTATAATAATTTCAGAAACTGTAATAATTAATTTGTGAAAAACTGTTTTTATACAATTTCTGAAAAAACTGTTTTTATCAATTTCTAAAAAACTGTTTTATAATAAACTGGTTTTAAAAAAAAAACTATTATAGAAAAACAGTTTTATAATAATTTCAGAAACTGTAATAATTAATTTGTGAAAAACTGTTTTCATACAATTTCTGAAAAAACTGTTTTTATCAATTTCTAAAAACTGTTTTATAATAAACTATTTTTTTAAAAAACAGAAACTGCATATATATAAAAAAGCAGAAACTACAATCAAAATAATACAGAAACTGCAATTTAAAAAAAAACAGCAATTACAATAAAGCAATGAAAAATAAACGAGCATGAAACTGAATAAACAATAGCAAAATACAGTTTCATACAAATTGCAAAGCACAATGCACGTAGTCTAGCTAATAACGCTTTAAGATTGTTATATAATCTAGTATGGAATGACATAATGCACAGAAAATAATTTAAACAAAACTGAAATAGAATTGCTAAGATATAATGAAATTTAAACAAATGTAAAAATATCTCAATCGGACAGTGGAAAGGAGAAATGTCGAGACCCGTTGGACGGTTTCCTTAAAGCGTTATTGCTCTCCCACGGGTGCGGAAACGAACGAGCAACCGCTTCCCAGGATACAACGACAAGCTAGCGTGAGCACCGAGCACCGAACGGTCAAGCTAGCCGAACGGAACCTGTGAGAAAACTATCACCGAAAACAGAAAAGAAAAATAGAAGAAAAGAGTAAGAGCTGCGGGGAATTTCGGATTGGTATGTTTTCTGATGCCTCAAAGCTCTCTTATATAGGCTCAGCAAAGAGCTTTATAACTGCTGTGATTAATAGGTATTAATCAATATTAATACTGATAATTAATCAAAACGTTTTGACTCAAAAAACGACTGCCCATTTTGAAAGCAGAGCAACGTTTTTAATTCCGAATTATTGCAATTAATTCGGATTTTTCAGTGACAAAAATTGCAAAAGGTGGCTTGGCCCGGAAAGCCCATTCCGGTCCAGCATTTCGCGTCGCCCACGACGTGCGGGTGCACACGAGCCCAAGCCCACGAAGCTCAGTTTTGGTCTGAGGATTTGCACACCCTCCCCTGCGCGCGCGAGGGAGAGCCTCTTGACCACATTACTTATCCATATATAAATGAAGGCTTGGTATATAAACTCTTCCACATGAAGTTACACTTCCAATGTGGGACTTTTACTTTTGCAATTGGGAGATTTTGAGAAATACCCCAAAATTAGACACTTAATAATCTATACCCCACCCTAAATGCACTTTTAAATTATACCCCATTTTTTTTAGTACTTTAAATTTTAAAGGACAAAATTACCCTTATTACATCCCAGACGTGTTCTTCGAAAGCTTGAAAAGCTTCAACAGCTTCAACAATGGAGTCGTCCCGTCCCTGTAACTCCATTAACGTCCAACCTTCTACCTGCCGGAACTCGCCGGAAAACTAGGCGGCGCTTGAGCTTGAGAAGTTTATTCAAGTTAATCGGCGCCATTTCGACATCTTACTCAGTCGGATTGTTCCTCCGCGACGGCACCGGAAAAGTTGAACTATAAATAGTTCCTCCCCGATCTGCATCGAAAAAACGTAAGTATTAGCAATGGATTTTATTTGGTTTGGTAGTTCATTTGTTTGTTTGACAGTCCAAAAAATTTTGAAAAAACGGTGTTTGTTTGTCTTCCATTTTTCGTAATAGGAAATGATGAGTTCTGGTTTGCTTTCGTAGTATTTGGTCATTAAGAATCTGATTGAATGATTATTGTAATAGTTGAAGATTTCAGTGGTATACGTTCTTGTAATTTTTGTCATACCCATGGTAACTCAGTGGGTCACCAAGTAGTAACTTAGTGGGTTACCGAATTAGAAAGTTGAATTTAGTAAGTTACCATCGTTAAAGGGAAACTCAGTTATCTTCTAAACTTAGTCATGAAATCATTTGTTTTAGTGTTGAACTCAATGGTATACCAAATCTGAACTTATCAGACAAATGAATTGCGTAAAAATTAAATGGTAACTCAGTGGGTCACCAAGTAGTAACTCAGTGGGTTACCGAATCAGAATGTTGAATTGAGTAACTTACCATCGTTAAATAGTAACTCAGTTATCTTCTAAACTTAGTCATGAAATCATTTGTTTCAGTGTTGAACTAAATGGTATACCAAATCTGAACTTATCAGACAAATGAATTGCCTAAAAATTAAATGGTAACTCGGTGGGTCACCAAGTGGTAACTCAGTGGGTTACCGAATCAGAATGTTGAATTGAGTAACTTACCATCCTTAAACTCAGTTATCTTCTAAACTTAGACATGAAATAGTTTCGTTTAGTGCTGTACTAAATGGTATACCGAACCAGAACATATAAGATAAATGAATTACCTAAAAATTAAATGGTAACTCAGTGGGTCACCAAGTGGTAACTCAGTAGGTTATCGAAACAGAAAATTGAATTTAGTAAGTTGCCATCCTTAAACTCAGTTTTCTTCTACCTTAGTCATGAAATAAATTGCTTTAGTGCTTTACTAAATGGTATACCGAACCAGAATGTATTTAACAAGTGGAATGCTTAAAAATTAAATAGTAACTCAGTGGGTCACCAAGTGGTAACTCACTAAGTTACCATAATCAGCGTGTTAAAATACCATCTAAAAACTCTTATTTTAAACCTGAAATGTATATATTAACATCTAATTCAGTAGAATTTCGTTGTCATTCATTTCTCAAATTCAATAGAATTTTTTTAAAATTAAAATAGTCATAGTTACTTATCAAGTTAACCAGTTATGTTTGTTTGCAGACATGGATTCAAAGATCAATGTGTTTGTCAAACATAGTGGACGCTGGGATGAGAAGAACTTCTATGTAGGCTTTACAATGACTGGAGTACTAGTTGACACTCGCTGCACATATAGAGAAATGGTGAAGCTACTAGTTGAGAAGATTTTTTTGGAGCCGCCAATGCACAACATTGCGGTAGAGTACCAAACTCGGGAAGGATCACCTAGGATAAGAATCTTGAGTGACTATGATGTTCTGTTTTACTTGGAGTTAAAAAAAAAAAGACAAGGATTTAACAAGCTTCCCTTTGTGTGTTACTGAAGACAAAGAGCTTGAGTTGATGGATACAAGATTTGGCATTTCAAATGAAGCAAGCAACAACATGTCTACTACAAAAAAGACTCTAGACCATGAAAAACACACTGAAACTATGGCTTTGGGTCTTTTGATTGGGAACACCGAGGAAAGGGTAACGACAACCAAACTGCTTGGGTCTGAATTAGATGATGAGGAATCTTCAAGTCCTTCTAATTTTGGTGACACTATTGATAGAGGTAATAGTCCAAGAAGAAGAATGAAAAGGCTGGATGAGATTCTTGATACTAAAGAAGTGCAACCTGTAAAAAGAAACAACATGCATTGCAGTGGAACAAGTATTCAAGAATAAGGATATATTGAGCAAATCACTTAGGATGATTGCAATCAACAACAAATTTCAGGATAAAACAAAAAGGTCGTGCCAAGAGAGATTGGTTCTCACCTGCATTGATCCAAGTTGCGAATGGTACATTAGAGCAAGAAGGATAAAAAATAGCGACTTGTTCATCGTTAAAAAATATGTGGACAACCACAATTGTTCTTTGGATGTCGTAGTGGGAGAGCATCGGCAAGCAAGTAGTCAAGCGATTAGTGATTGCATAAAGTCAAAATACATGAATCCTGGTAACACATGTTACAGACCGAATAATATAATTCGAGATATGAAGGATGACTATGGGATTTCAGTCAATTACAACAAGGCTTGGAGAGCTAGAGAACACGCATTAGAAGCTGTGAGGGGAGCACCGAACGAGTCATACCAAAAGCTACCGTCATTCCTTTACCGGTTGAAGATTCAAAATCCAGGTTCTGTAACTGACTTAGAAACAGATTGTTAGCACCATTTCAAGTATTTGTTCATGGCATTGGGTGCTTCAATTAGTGGGTGGGAACACTGTAGACCAGTGATTGCCATTGATGGTTCGTTCCTCAAGACCAAATATGAAGGGACGTTGTTTGCTTGTGCGTTGGATGCAAATGAGCAAATATTCCCATTGGCCTTTGGTGTTGGGGATTTGGAGAACGATTCTTCATGGGAATGGTTCCTTACAAGGTTTAAACATGCTTATGGAGATAGGGAAGGATTATGCATAGTATCAGACAGGCACAAAAGCATTGAAAAATGTAATGGTCTGAAACTAAGACCACTGTTGCGAGTAATTTATTTATATTATTGAGACATATTAGCTCGTAATATTATATTGATTGTGTTTGATTTTGAGAGAAATAACAATTATTTCGTCATGCTAGGGATTCAATTTCAAGTTGAAATTGATATTAAAATTCATAACTTTACAATTGGAGCCTACTAGTATATTTTCATAATTTTAAAAAAAAAATTATGCCAATTATTTATTTTATTTTGGCCAAATAAACTCTAATTTAACATGTTTATTTTGCCCATTAGGGTTTATTTTTTTCCCCTTTTCTTTCCCTCTCAGCCGCCCCCCCTCTCTCTCTCTCTCTCTCCCTCCCTTTTTCTTCCTCGCGTCTGGCCGGCCACCTTCTTAGTCGGGCTGCCGCTCGCCGCCGTGCCCAGCCCCCTTCGCGTGCAGCCCCGACTTGGCGAGCCCAGTGCTCCCCTGCGAAGCCCAGCGCCGGCGAAGCTCCGCGCCGCCTCCTCGCACAGCCCCGACGCCCCTAGCTCGCGTCGACCCTCCGCGCCTTCCCGCGTCGGAGCCCGCCTCGCCCAGCTCTCTCTCGCACGCTCAGCCGAGCCTTCCCAGCCCGCACGCGCAGCTCCGCAGCGCGAGCCCCCGCGCGCCTCTCCCTCCCTTTCGCGCCCCGCGCCCCGCGTGCTTCCTCCGGACGCCGAGCAGCAGCGCGCCCCTCCTTCCGAGCTCGCCCAGCATCCGCGTGCTTCCTCCGGCGCCGATCCAGCCGCGCCCGACCTCTGCCAGCGCGCGAAGCCCAGCTCCTCCACCGTCGCGCCTCCAGCAGCGGTCCCGCGCCACTCGACCGCCTGAGCTCCGTCCGAACAGCGCGAACCCGAGCTCCTCCGCGCCGCGCCGCCGCGCCGCCGCGCCACCCGACCAGAGCCTCCGCGCGAGCGCGACCCCTCCGCCTCGTCGCATCTCCTAGCACCGGCAATCAGCTGTGCGCGCGAGCTCCGGCGGTCCCGAGCTCAGCTTATCGCCGTTCGGCCTTCCCCAGCCTCTCGCGTAGCCACGCTCCCTCTCCGCGCCCAGCGCGTGCCTCCGAGCAGCCCAACCCCGAGCTCTGCTCGTCGCCGACCACCACAGCTCCGGGCTCCGTGGCATAACGCCGGCCAGCCCCTCTCGCGCTTTGTCGAGCTTGTCTCCGTGCCGCTACGCGCCTCCTTGATTCGTTCTTGCTCGAGTCGGTGAGCCTCGTGTTCTTTTATGGTGGTTGTGCGTTGCTTGTTATTCGCTGATAAGTTTTGAGCGAAAATCTAGCGTGTTTGTTGCTTGATTTTGGTGATTCGTTATGTCGGATTCTGTGTTATGTTGTGGTTTGTAAATAAAAATTAGTTTGAGTATGTTGGTCGATTTATTGTGGATAAAATTGATTGGAAGTCTCATGTATTGAGCAAAGGACTGTCGTTGTTCGAAAACTAAGCTCATGAATCTAAAACAATTGGTTCGATTTAGAAGATAATTGGGTCGTGGTGGCCGAATCGAATTTTAAAGTGCGTTGTGAAATTTAGTTAATCGATTGATTGATTGAACGTGTGCCAAGACTTGAAAACTTGCTATGTTTATGATATGTTTGAGTTATCACAGTGATTTCACGATCTTGGAGTCTTTGGTGAATTTTGAATCAGGCCTTATATTTGAAAGGCTTGAGTTTTTATCGTGTTCCTTGTCTTGGGCAATTTAATTTCGTGGGATTTGTGTTGGGGGTATTCAGGTCTTGATAAACTATGTGGTTGGTATTATTCCTTTGCTTGTGAAAATTATGCTTGAAAAGATTATCATGGGAAAAAAAAACCTTAGTTATGTGGGATTTTAATTACAAAGATTTTCTAGTAAATTTATCTAGTGGCTTTGTTGTTCGAGGATTTAAATTTCCACTCGACTTGTGGCTTAAAGTATTTCAACAATGTACTAAATTCAGTTCACGTGTTTGTATGGGCTTGGTATTTTATTATGTTTCGTGGCTGCGTGAGCTTGGCAATTTGAGTGTTTAGGCATTTCGAGACTTCGTGAATTTGCGTCGTTTAGGAAATTTAGAAAATCGACCAAGAAGTGTCGTTCTTGATAAAATATGATCCGAGAATGTAGCAAAGTAACACAATTTTCTATTTTGTGTATTTTGTAAAAATTAATTTGAATCATTATTTTAATAGGCAACATATTGAGAATTTTCCTAAATGAATAAAGTTAATAAAAAGGGAAAATTGTGTGATCTTCAGGATCGGGTTTTGCACGCGCCTAATAATCTAATTGTATTGGGTTGTGTTTTTGTTAACTTGCCCGTTTGAGCTTAAAGCGAGTATCGGATCGCGGGTCCGAGTGGTTCGCATCATGGTTTTGTTTTAGCTCGAAACTTGATTCGATTTCTTTTATTCTCGCAAATTGTGCAGGAACGTCAACAACGCAAGTTCGAACGCTCAACACTTCACCGCCTTTTTATTAAAGGTATAAACGGCGGTCGGAAACAAAATATTGGCGCTAATCCACGACGACGTTCTCTGTTACTTTCTTTTAGTTTAAATGTCCGTTGGTCCAATGAGAATCCGAGCCGCTGAGGCTCGGTGTTGAATTATGATTATGTTTGAAATTAAATACGATAAATGAATAAATTGTTTGTGTGGTTGTTGTGATGAACTGTGACCGAAATTAGTTCGGTGCTGGGTTGAATTAGGTGAAGGCTTCGGCCGGGATATCCGAAAAAACAGGGGAAACTCTGCCGGATTTCCGGCTCGAATATTTAATACGTGATAAAATAAAGTTAGAAACCGATTAGTTTAAGGAACTCATTTCTCACCTAATCTAGTCAAACAAAAGACCCGATTGTCTGGATTGATTGTTACGTTAAGTCAACGGCATTCGGGACGAGAATACCCCTAAAGGGATTTCTCGACGAACCATTGCTCGACCCACTGTCTAGTGTCCCATTCTATGAGTCCATTAACTCTTAAAGTTTCCTTCCTCTCGAATATTTAGTGGACTTCGACGTTGACCCTCTAATTCTCGTGTTCGACAGAAGTGTCACACCACATACTCCAAAGAGGGACGTCGAGAGAGGAAAACCGCGAAGACCAGGTCAGGGAGGCTTAGGACCTCAGGTAAGTGGATCTCCACTGTGGCACGGGCAAACTTTACAATGCTTGAATAAATTATGAATGTGTTGAGATTATATTAAGCATACGATGCTTATAAAATTGTGGCTATTAAACTGTATGGATCTCAATTCTTGCTAGTGCCGTGAATACAGGCTCTTGATCACGTTCATATTGTTTGTGCAACGAGCCTGCAGGTATGGGACTGTAGGTTCGTTTATGATAGGTTGTGTTCCTAGGTGTGTATTGGTACGTGTGTTCACTTATATGTTTATCTGTCTGTGGGTATGGGACCACAGACATAAAACTACTCAACTTCGTGGTTCAGGTTATTATGCAGGGTGTATGTGTCTGTTTGTATGTATATATGTGTTAGTATGACTTATATGTCGGTGGGTATGGGACCACAGGCATAAAACTGTTTCTGTTGTTGTTGAGACTTTATTGCAGGTCAAAGAGAAAACTCTAAGACAAGAGAAAGGGAGCGAAAACACTGTATGTGTGCGGGTAGGGCCTGACGAGGCCGCAAGTCATGATCGGTCCCGAAATAGCCCGACGGGGTCACTTATCATATTTCGGGGCGGCCTGAGAGCCTAGGGGAGGTCGGTGGACGACCTTCCTCTGTGTGAGTATCTTGCTCATTTGGGTGGGGCCCTACGGGGCCGCGATCATGATTTGGTTCCGAAATAGCCCGACGGGGCCATCTTGTATGATAGATTTCGGAGCGACCCGAGGGACCTCGCGGAGGTCAACGAACCACCTTTCAGAACGACCCGAGGGGTCTTGGGGAGGAGAGCCACGGCCCTCCCCACAGTTTATGATGTGACGATCCGGATCGGCCCGACGGGGTAAAGTGCAATAATGAATTCCGAAACGACCCGACGGGGTCACTGGCCGTAAAAGGTTTCGGAAAGGGCAGAGAGGCCCGAGGAGGATGAGTCCTCACAATCTTAAGGAATATCGGGATGGTCCGAGGGGCCAAGATCCATAGCATGTCCCGAATTAACCCGATGGGGTGATTGCGCAATCAATCCGAAACAATCCGACAGAACCACCGGTCGTGAGAAGTTTCGGAACGACCCGATGGGTCTCAAGGATGTCGGTAGACGACCTTCCTCTTTATATGCTGTGTGCTGCGATCACGATCGATTCCGAGATCGCCCGACGGGGCCATTGTCTGTGTGAGGTTTCGGAATGGCCCGATGGGTCTCGAGGAGGTCGGTAGACGACCTTCCTCTTCATATGTTGTGTGTCGCGATTGTGATCGATTCCGAGATCGCCCGACGGGGCCATTGTCTGTGTGAGGTTTCGGAACGACCCGTAAGAGGTCTAGAATGCTTATGAATTCTAGAACAACCCATGAGGGGTCTAGATTGTGTATAAGTTCTAGAACGACCCGTAAGGGGTCTGGATGCGAATCGTGTGCCCACGTGTTTTTATCTGCTAAGCCAGAGAGTTGTGAACTTGAATGAAATTAGAATAAAGTATTAGATTAACTTTATCGAGATTAATGGGTCGCTGAATCCGACCTCGTTTCACGTCACAACCCTTTTGCAGGTATTGTATCTTGCGTGAGTTCAGTACATTATATCTGAATTCTACTCCGCGTGCAAGATGGTTTAAGAGTGACGTTTACTCTTCGAACTACGACGACTCGATCGTTGAGTTTATTCATTTGTTGAATTATAATATTGTGATACTTCTTGATTGTATGTTACCTGCAGACTTAGCAATTTATTTACCTAATCCACTTATTGGGCTATTAGCTCACTAGTGTGCTCGTGTCGCAGGTATTTTTTTAAGGAAGTAGGAAGGGCGAAGCGATAACGACGGGAACAGCGAATGTATACGGGACCGACCTGTAAAACTTTACGTGGACTACCGGCTAATCGTTGGCAAAGAAAAGTTTTGAATTCCACATATTTTGTAAATGTTAAAATTAAATTTATTTTGGTTATGGTGAGGATTGGTGAACCTCATGTTTAATATTAAAAGTTTGGTTTTGTAACTTAATTTAAAAAGTTCAAATTTGACCGTATTTTTAGGAACCAAAATACCGTTTTGAGTTTTGGGTCGTTACAAAGTTGGTATCAGAGCCACGGTTTAGCCGGTCCTGTAGACAACCCCGTATACACGTGCGTGATTCCTTCGTTGTCGCCAACGTGAGTAACCATTATTTCTCCTTCACGTGCAATGAGATATTAAATTTAGTAAAGTTGATGGTAGGTGTACTCAAGTACGAGCATGATGGGACTTGAGGATGATGCCGAGAATTAAGACTCAGAGTGACGGTCCAAAGGACACTCTCGTTCAAAGTGGTAGCTCTCTACTACCTGCGCTGCCTCGAGTAGGCCAACGTCAGTCTGTCGTTATTCGCAACTAGCGTCAATTCCTAAGGGTTGCAATTCTCGCATTATTGGCCGTAGAGGTCACGTGAAGGAACGCGATTGCCATTTTCGAAAGGAACGAAAGTCATTAAAGTCACACCAATCACAGATTTTCCTCAAGTGAGAGTTCCCTTTGAGGCGCTGATTAGGCTCTACTAGGCACAAAAAAAAAAAATATACAGCCTACCTTTTTATAGAGCCAAGTATAATAGGCCCTATTCAAAATAACGAGCTAACGATAGAAGCAACCAATCGTCATGCTGCCACATTTTTCCTAGTATCCATCATAAGGCTATTTCCATCAATAACAGTAGTTTACTTCAGTCCGACCGAAGACGAGCAACAGGGAGCTGATGTGACCTAGTAGTTGGCGTCTCAAATTTCGTCTTACCCAAGAAGAAAACTGCTAAACTATATGCTTTTTCACAGATCGCACAAGTATTGGCCATAAGAGTGTCGTGCCCAATTATGATGATTATCAGAGTGACGCAGCGGAAGCGTGGAAAACAATGCTTAAAAAGAGATTAAAGGCCATTCAGCACCCCAGGCGGGACCCACATCGAGCCTACACCACTACATTGGCGCTAGTAGGCTCTAAGGCGTTTCACTTCAATTGCGAAGGGCGTTGTCAAGAGATTAGCGTAGACAGTTGACGTGATAGCTTAATCGTTCGAGGCTTCC
This sequence comes from Boehmeria nivea var. tenacissima, assembly GCA_018132145.1. NCBI lineage: Eukaryota > Viridiplantae > Streptophyta > Magnoliopsida > Rosales > Urticaceae > Boehmeria > Boehmeria nivea. Next base: position 3,651,391 of record CM030886.1, read on the forward strand.
ACCCCGACGGATGAGACCTTAGAGTTGCGGCTTTGATTTTAAGGGTGTATTAGGCCACCGGTTCACTCCACGTATACAAGGCGTAAGAATAGAGGGAATATAAGTGCTAACGTGTAGTAGAACTCCTATTAATAAGTCTAGTGATGTGTGATGTGAGTGGTTGGCGTATGGATTACGTGTTAAGTAATGTGATTTTTTTAAATTAGATCACGAGGTTACGCTGTAAGCGTATTGGTAATCTAGAAATTTTGTTATTGCAGAACTCAGATTTTGTGGGAGAGATCCAAGCCTCTCGAAAGCTTGGTTAGCTTGTTCCATTTGGATTTTCAAATCTCGATTAATACAAATTGCTCTTTCTTAATGTTATGTGTTATTCAATCTATTTGACCTTTTTAGATTACCTCTCGACCTTGAGACTATGTTAAGCACAGAATGATAACCCGAATACCATGCGGCGATTGACTGAGTCGAGAACTTCGATCTTAAAGGGTTATTAATGGGGTTAGCCATACCCGTCATCTCAATTCGACGGTTACGAAGGGTGATTGATGAGGACCTGTCCCAAGAGGACACGCGTCAAGCTTCGGATATCCCGAACGTAGAGAATTTAGTCCACGTCCTTTCCAAGGACCTTTTGGATTACCTCACAACCTCGAGATTGAGTTCATTATTGAGTTATTATCGAATACTACCCTACTGTCGACGACGTCGTATTGTGTGATCCCTACGGGATTAAATGGGTTGAAATTCAACTGAAGGAGTTGTTCAATAAGGGTCTTATAAGATCCAGACGCTCGCTGTTGGGAGTTTCGGCACTCGATGTTAGAGAATGAGGATGATTGCGGCAGTCACAACCCCTTGAGCCAAGATGAGGGCAAGACAGGGTAAGTTGCGCAATCCCTCACAACGTGTGTTAGTAGAGGTCTAACGTACTGGTTCGTGAGGTAAAGACTTACGATCGGGCTATCTCTAGCTAAGGGCACAAGGAATATATGCCCAAGTCCACCTTCTTCACCAGTTACGGACATTGTGAGCCCTTGGTGATGTTCTTCGGACTCACCAATGCCTCAGTCGAATTACGACTTTAACGAACTATGTCCTCGAAGACTACCTCGACAAGTTCGTTATAGTCTTTTTCGACGACATTCTCGCCTATTCGAAGACAAATGACAAGCATGAGGAACACTTACAAACCATTTTTGCAAAGGTTAGCCGAGAGAAAAGCTCTATGCGAGGTTTAGAAGTGTGAGTTTTGGCTAGAAAAGGTCTCATTTCTCGGTCACTTGGTGTCTAAAGGAGGAGTCTCAGTGGATCTGTAAAGGATCAAAGTCGTGAGTTCATGAAAACAGCCAATGACGATCACGTAAAGTCTGTCATTCTTGAGCTTAGCTGGGTACTTTAGGCGGTTTGTAGAGGAGTTCTCCAAGCTCGCTCTACCTTTGACTATACTCACTCGAAAGAATATCAAGTTTTTCTTGGGTTGTGGTGTGCATAGGGAGCTTTCAAGAGTTAAAAAAAAAAAAAAAAAGGGCGTCTCACAACTGCCCCAGGGTCGACAACTCCCATAGGAACTACTGGATTTGCGTTTTACTGCGACGCTTCGAAGCAAGGATTGGGTTCAATGATGTTGCAACATGGACACATCGAAATAACTCAATGATTATGAGACTCGCTACCCTACTCACCACCTCGAGCTTGCCACAGTCGTATTTGTTAAAAAAAAAAAAAAAAAAATTCAGATCACTACCTTTTCTTGATTCATTTTGACTGCCACTTAGATCATAAGAGACTGAATTATGAGCTTCTCAAAGACTAAGTTCGGCATTTATTATTGCCTAGAGGGAATGTGGCTAATCCTAGTCATAATCTGCGACATAGAGTCTTCGATATTAATCCTAAAGTTACCTATAAAGAAAAACCTCTTTGCAAATCCTTGATCTGAAGGACAAGGAGTTGAGGAACAAGAGTATACCGATGGTCAAGGTTATGTTGGGAAACCACACTACAGAAGAGGCAACATGTGAATTTGAAAGTACTAGGAGGGAGGAATACCCACACTTGTTCTAAGTTTCGAGGACGAAACTTCTATAAGGTGGTAGGATTGTAATGGTCTGAAACTAAGACCACTGTTGCGAGTAATTTATTTATATTATTGAGACATATTAGCTCGTAATATTATATTGATTGTGTTTGATTTTGAGAGAAATAACAATTATTTCGTCAAATCTGGCTAGCTCTTGATTATTTAAAAATGACAAGTACAGATATTGTTATTTGTGCATTGTTGGATTTTAAATCATGCTAGGGATTCAATTTCAAGTTGAAATTGATATTAAAATTCATAACTTTACAATTGGAGCCTACTAGTATATTTTCATAATTTTAAAAAAAAAATTATGCCAATTATTTATTTTATTTTGGCCAAATAAACTCTAATTTAACATGTTTATTTTGCCCATTAGGGTTTATTTTTTTCCCCTTTTCTTTCCCTCTCAGCCGCCCCCCCTCTCTCTCTCTCTCTCTCCCTCCCTTTTTCTTCCTCGCGTCTGGCCGGCCACCTTCTTAGTCGGGCTGCCGCTCGCCGCCGTGCCCAGCCCCCTTCGCGTGCAGCCCCGACTTGGCGAGCCCAGCGCTCCCCTGCGAAGCCCAGCGCCGGCGAAGCTCCGCGCCGCCTCCTCGCACAGCCCCGACGCCCCTAGCTCGCGTCGACCCTCCGCGCCTTCCCGCGTCGGAGCCCGCCTCGCCCAGCTCTCTCTCGCACGCTCAGCCGAGCCTTCCCAGCCCGCACGCGCAGCTCCGCAGCGCGAGCCCCCGCGCGCCTCTCCCTCCCTTTCGCGCCCCGCGCCCCGCGTGCTTCCTCCGGACGCCGAGCAGCAGCGCGCCCCTCCTTCCGAGCTCGCCCAGCATCCGCGTGCTTCCTCCGGCGCCGATCCAGCCGCGCCCGACCTCTGCCAGCGCGCGAAGCCCAGCTCCTCCACCGTCGCGCCTCCAGCAGCGGTCCCGCGCCACTCGACCGCCTGAGCTCCGTCCGAACAGCGCGAACCCGAGCTCCTCCGCGCCGCGCCGCCGCGCCGCCGCGCCACCCGACCAGAGCCTCCGCGCGAGCGCGACCCCTCCGCCTCGTCGCATCTCCTAGCACCGGCAATCAGCTGTGCGCGCGAGCTCCGGCGGTCCCGAGCTCAGCTTGTCGCCGTTCGGCCTTCCCCAGCCTCTCGCGTAGCCACGCTCCCTCTCCGCGCCCAGCGCGTGCCTCCGAGCAGCCCAACCCCGAGCTCTGCTCGTCGCCGACCACCACAGCTCCGGGCTCCGTGGCATAACGCCGGCCAGCCCCTCTCGCGCTTTGTCGAGCTTGTCTCCGTGCCGCTACGCGCCTCCTTGATTCGTTCTTGCTCGAGTCGGTGAGCCTCGTGTTCTTTTATGGTGGTTGTGCGTTGCTTGTTATTCGCTGATAAGTTTTGAGCGAAAATCTAGCGTGTTTGTTGCTTGATTTTGGTGATTCGTTATGTCGGATTCTGTGTTATGTTGTGGTTTGTAAATAAAAATTAGTTTGAGTATGTTGGTCGATTTATTGTGGATAAAATTGATTGGAAGTCTCATGTATTGAGCAAAGGACTGTCGTTGTTCGAAAACTAAGCTCATGAATCTAAAACAATTGGTTCGATTTAGAAGATAATTGGGTCGTGGTGGCCGAATCGAATTTTAAAGTGCGTTGTGAAATTTAGTTAATCGATTGATTGATTGAACGTGTGCCAAGACTTGAAAACTTGCTATGTTTATGATATGTTTGAGTTATCACAGTGATTTCACGATCTTGGAGTCTTTGGTGAATTTTGAATCAGGCCTTATATTTGAAAGGCTTGAGTTTTTATCGTGTTCCTTGTCTTGGGCAATTTAATTTCATGGGATTTGTGTTGGGGGTATTCAGGTCTTGATAAACTATGTGGTTGGTATTATTCCTTTGCTTGTGAAAATTATGCTTGAAAAGATTATCATGGGAAAAAAAACCTTAGTTATGTGGGATTTTAATTACAAAGATTTTCTAGTAAATTTATCTAGTGGCTTTGTTGTTCGAGGATTTAAATTTCCACTCGACTTGTGGCTTAAAGTATTTCAACAATGTACTAAATTCAGTTCACGTGTTTGTATGGGCTTGGTATTTTATTATGTTTCGTGGCTGCGTGAGCTTGGCAATTTGAGTGTTTAGGCATTTCGAGACTTCGTGAATTTGCGTCGTTTAGGAAATTTAGAAAATCGACCAAGAAGTGTCATTCTTGATAAAATATGATCCGAGAATGTAGCAAAGTAACACAATTTTCTATTTTGTGTATTTTGTAAAAATTAATTTGAATCATTATTTTAATAGGCAACATATTGAGAATTTTCCTAAATGAATAAAGTTAATAAAAAGGGAAAATTGTGTGATCTTCAGGATCGGGTTTTGCACGCGCCTAATAATCTAATTGTATTGGGTTGTGTTTTTGTTAACTTGCCCGTTTGAGCTTAAAGCGAGTATCGGATCGCGGGTCCGAGTGGTTCGCATCATGGTTTTGTTTTAGCTCGAAACTTGATTCGATTTCTTTTATTCTCGCAAATTGTGCAGGAACGTCAACAACGCAAGTTCGAACGCTCAACACTTCACCGCCTTTTTATTAAAGGTATAAACGGCGGTCGGAAACAAAATATTGGCGCTAATCCACGACGACGTTCTCTGTTACTTTCTTTTAGTTTAAATGTCCGTTGGTCCAATGAGAATCCGAGCCGCTGAGGCTCGGTGTTGAATTATGATTATGTTTGAAATTAAATACGATAAATGAATAAATTGTTTGTGTGGTTGTTGTGATGAACTGTGACCGAAATTAGTTCGGTGCTGGGTTGAATTAGGTGAAGGCTTCGGCCGGGATATCCGAAAAAACAGGGGAAACTCTGCCGGATTTCCGGCTCGAATATTTAATACGTGATAAAATAAAGTTAGAAACCGATTAGTTTAAGGAACTCATTTCTCACCTAATCTAGTCAAACAAAAGACCCGATTGTCTGGATTGATTGTTACGTTAAGTCAACGGCATTCGGGACGAGAATACCCCTAAAGGGATTTCTCGACGAACCATTGCTCGACCCACTGTCTAGTGTCCCATTCTATGAGTCCATTAACTCTTAAAGTTTCCTTCCTCTCGAATATTTAGTGGACTTCGACGTTGACCCTCTAATTCTCGTGTTCGACAGAAGTGTCACACCACATACTCCAAAGAGGGACGTCGAGAGAGGAAAACCGCGAAGACCAGGTCAGGGAGGCTTAGGACCTCAGGTAAGTGGATCTCCACTGTGGCACGGGCAAACTTTACAATGCTTGAATAAATTATGAATGTGTTGAGATTATATTAAGCATACGATGCTTATAAAATTGTGGCTATTAAACTGTATGGATCTCAATTCTTGCTAGTGCCGTGAATACAGGCTCTTGATCACGTTCATATTGTTTGTGCAACGAGCCTGCAGGTATGGGACTGTAGGTTCGTTTATGATAGGTTGTGTTCCTAGGTGTGTATTGGTACGTGTGTTCACTTATATGTTTATCTGTCTGTGGGTATGGGACCACAGACATAAAACTACTCAACTTCGTGGTTCAGGTTATTATGCAGGGTGTATGTGTCTGTTTGTATGTGTATATGTGTTAGTATGACTTATATGTCGGTGGGTATGGGACCACAGGCATAAAACTGTTTCTGTTGTTGTTGAGACTTTATTGCAGGTCAAAGAGAAAACTCTAAGACAAGAGAAAGGGAGCGAAAACACTGTATGTGTGCGGGTAGGGCCTGACGAGGCCGCAAGTCATGATCGGTCCCGAAATAGCCCGACGGGGTCACTTATCATATTTCGGGGCGGCCTGAGAGCCTAGGGGAGGTCGGTGGACGACCTTCCTCTGTGTGAGTATCTTGCTCATTTGGGTGGGGCCCGACGGGGCCGCGATCATGATTTGGTTCCGAAATAGCCCGACGGGGCCATCTTGTATGATAGATTTCGGAGCGACCCGAGGGACCTCGCGGAGGTCAACGAACCACCTTTCAGAACGACCCGAGGGGTCTTGGGGAGGAGAGCCACGGCCCTCCCCACAGTTTATGATGTGACGATCCGGATCGGCCCGACGGGGTAAAGTGCAATAATGAATTCCGAAACGACCCGACGGGGTCACTGGCCGTAAAAGGTTTCGGAAAGGGCAGAGAGGCCCGAGGAGGATGAGTCCTCATAATCTTAAGGAATATCGGGATGGTCCGAGGGGCCAAGATCCATAGCATGTCCCGAATTAACCCGATGGGGTGATTGCGCAATCAATCCGAAACAATCCGACAGAACCACCGGTCGTGAGAAGTTTCGGAACGACCCGATGGGTCTCAAGGATGTCGGTAGACGACCTTCCTCTTTATATGCTGTGTGCTGCGATCACGATCGATTCCGAGATCGCCCGACGGGGACATTGTCTGTGTGAGGTTTCGGAATGGCCCGATGGGTCTCGAGGAGGTCGGTAGACGACCTTCCTCTTCATATGTTGTGTGTCGCGATTGTGATCGATTCCGAGATCGCACGACGGGGCCATTGTCTGTGTGAGGTTTCGGAACGACCCGTAAGAGGTCTAGAATGCTTATGAATTCTAGAACAACCCATGAGGGGTCTAGATTGTGTATAAGTTCTAGAACGACCCGTAAGGGGTCTGGATGCGAATCGTGTGCCCACGTGTTTTTATCTGCTAAGCCAGAGAGTTGTGAACTTGAATGAAATTAGAATAAAGTATTAGATTAACTTTATCGAGATTAATGGGTCGCTGAATCCGACCTCGTTTCACGTCACAACCCTTTTGCAGGTATTGTATCTTGCGTGAGTTCAGTACATTATATCTGAATTCTACTCCGCGTGCAAGATGGTTTAAGAGTGACGTTTACTCTTCGAACTACGACGACTCGATCGTTGAGTTTATTCATTTGTTGAATTATAATATTGTGATACTTCTTGATTGTATGTTACCTGCAGACTTAGCAATTTATTTACCTAATCCACTTATTGGGCTATTAGCTCACTAGTGTGCTCGTGTCGCAGGTATTTTTTTAAGGAAGTAGGAAGGGCGAAGCGATAACGACGGGAACAGCGAATGTATACGGGACCGACCTGTAAAACTTTACGTGGACTACCGGCTAATCGTTGGCAAAGAAAAGTTTTGAATTCCACATATTTTGTAAATGTTAAAATTAAATTTATTTTGGTTATGGTGAGGATTGGTGAACCTCATGTTTAATATTAAAAGTTTGGTTTTGTAACTTAATTTAAAAAGTTCAAATTTGACCGTATTTTTAGGAACCAAAATACCGTTTTGAGTTTAGGTTATGAAAGGTGGTCGCGTGCGTTTTTTGAAAAAAGAAGATACTCAATCATGACAAGCAATATTGCTGAGTCTATGAATTCTGTTGATGTAGAAGCCCGAAATTTGCCTATTCATGCATTACTTGATTGGTTGAGAGAGTTGTTGCAAAAATGGTTTTATGAAAGAAGAAACAAAGCCGCAGCAACTATGACCAAGCTAGCAAGTGCGCAAGAAGAAATATTGTGGAAATATTTTAGAGAATCATCGACAATGAAGGTAATATTTTCCACCAGTAAACAATCTGTTTTGGTAGCCCAGAAGGTTACTGTTTGGTAACCCAGTGGGTTACTAAACTCAGTGGGTTACCTTTCTTGTTTGGCTTTTTATATTTATATTTTTTTTTGGAGATTATCAAGATTAAACACCATTTTCATTACTAATACATTTTTTGTATCTTTTAGGTGAAGGGAGCAAACAACACCATTTTTGAAGTTAATGATGGAACGTTAGAGTTCCTTGTCGACATGGAAAAAAAAACATGTGCATGCAAGAAGTTTCAGACTAATCAAATCCCTTGCTCACATGCATTTGCTGTTATCTCAGACAGGTATGCAGGAGTCTATGAGCATTGCTCCAAGTATTACACTAAGGATGAGTTATTTGAAACATACAAGGAAACCATCTTTCCTCTTGGCAACGAATCCACTTGGAATGTTCCTTGTGAGATCAAAGATGTTGTTGTCCTTCCTCCAGTTTCAAAGAAAAAAAGTGGGCGACCAAGAAAGAAAAGATTACGTTCATTTACCGAAGGAAAAATACAGAAAAGTCATTGCTCAAGGTGTGGGGAGTCCGGGCACTATAGAACCACATGTACAAAACCCGCAGCACTACATCCAAAAATGTCCTAGAATTGTTTGATTTTAGACACAACTTCTTTTTGATAGATACAAATAACTGACTTGTGTATATGCTTGAAGATCAAGGAAACAATAAAAAGTTATTTTTTTTTCCTACATTTGATGTAGATTTATGCTATGTTAATTTGCTAGATGTTCTACTAGCAATGAACATGGACATATATAATTCCATTTTCATTTCATTATGTCACCTTTTGGTACCTCGGTGGATTACTTAATGGTAACTCGACTCAATTAAGAGCTTCAGGTTGGTAGTTTAGTGCGTTGTAACTAGTAACTCGGTGAGTTACCAACTAGTAACACGGTGAGTTACTTATTGTTATACCATTAAGTAACTTATTAAACAAACATGTTGGGTCACTGTTGTCAGCTAGTTAATACGTAAATCATTAGGGAATGTTTTGGTACCTCAATGGGTTCAATAATTCGTAGTATAATGCGTTGTAAGTAGTAACATAGTGAGTTACCAAGTAGTAACCCGGTAGGTTACTTTTTGATACCATAAAGTAACTTCTTAAACTAACGTCTGTTCTATCCTAATTTTGGCTAGATTTACTTTTTGTTTATGTACAACTACTAAGAACATAACATCATTATGCCTCTAGTTGCTTCTTGGTTTCTTCTTGTAACTGCTTCTTCGTTTGGCTCATCTTCCATCACTCTTGGTTTCGTCCACCACTTCCATCACTCTAGAATTCCTTCTTGTAATTGCAGCAACTGAAAAAGCACCTGTGGTTTATTTAAAATATAAGACATCAAATTCTTACACCATACTACGAGAAAAAAAACACATATAAGCGTGAAGTCACATTCTAAAAAAGAGTCTAATAATATGAAAGCGTGTATAATATGAATACCTTTTGCAGCAGTAAACTAAGACTTCAAAAATTTTGTAAACCGGACAACAAAAGTCTACTTCTTCCTTTTTACGTATACTATCATGCTATTTGGGTCAACCACTTTCTTCTTCCTCCTTGGTGGGACCTCCGGGTCACTTGTATAATTCTTTTCCAGCTTTCTAATGGCATGATTGTATAGATGAATTGCAATTTTTTTCCTATAAAATTATATTGGCTTTCCATCGAAGAAGTCACATGGAGAATCAAACATCAAAGAGTGCGCAAATAAGATGACATACATGCCACAATCTCCACTGCACAATAAGAAAAAAGAGAAAAAGAAATATAAGTTCAACATTAAGAAACTAATTTATATGAAAACATGTCTATTTAAATGAAAACTCACCCATTTTGTTGTTGGGGAACGTCCTTTGCCATGCAGATTTCAAACATCTTGGTCTTACTTTTTCCCCAATTGAGATCCGGTCTTCCTTCACTGAATTTCCTAGACTCTAACAAATGAGGCAACAAAATAGCCATGGGAATAACAGCTTCTATGCATTCCTGATCAATTTTCTTGGAACGCAAAGAGTTGAAGATGTTGAGCCTACGTTTTTCCAAGTCTAATTCACCCAAGATCCAATGCTTCAACTGTTCCATATACATGGGAATGTACACAAAATCTATATCCTTCCATGAACTACCACAATACAAGTAGTGCCCATCAATATAGTCCTGTAATGTAGAGTCCTTCTCCCAGATGTAACCTTCATCATATTTACCACCTAATTGACTCCAAAGACCACGAATCCTAATTTGAAAAAGCATATCTGTAGTTGTCGACCTTTTTTTGGTTATCTCGGGGTAATACTTGAACTTCTTCCTTAAATAGTAGAATGCCACATCAAGATGCTGAAAAAAACAACAAAAACAAAAATGATCATACTTACTGACATATACTTAAGATTATCAACAAGCTATAGCAGCCAATTAGTTAAAAATCAAGTGGTAACTCAGTGAGTTACCATTTGGTAAACCAGTGAGTTACCAAACTAGAATCTATATAGCTTTGATAATTCAGAGTTCTACAGTAAATATAGATTGAAAATATAATAATAGAAGTTAATATACTTACTGTACATGAAAGTGGCTCAGCAGGTTTCACCCAAGTATAAAACAAATACTTGTCCGCACAACATGCAACTCCAAAATCAAAAGGAGGATCTATTACTTGCTCATCATCTTTGAACTTTTTATATCTACACAATCAAATAAAGGAAGATGATGAGTTAACAAATTATAATGTGAAACGAAAATAAATAAAGCAATCAAATATACTAACTTATTTTTTGGAATGTATCCTCTATCAAACCATTTATTGAAGTTCTCTATATCTTCTGCATTGGGATCTTTGAAAAAATCATTTGGAAAAGCACATGCTTTTTTGACAGTGGGCTTCAAAGTCTTTTGATCTTCAATCTGTCTCAATGTCTGGGATACCAACTCAGCATAATCAACTTCGACGACAAACGGTGAACTAATTGAGTCGAGTTCTTCATATAAACCTTGACTATTCTTTGCTGCCACTACTTGAGTAAGATCAATGTTGTTTTCAACATCAGCATCGTAGTTTTGGGTACTTTGTCTGATTTCAATTTCATGATCTGTCCCTTGGGAAGATTGATTTATATAACTAGTCAATTGTCTATAAATCAAAACGTAACTCAGTATAAATCACACATAGAAGGTAACTCAGTAACGAACCTTAGTCTCTTGAAAATCAAGACCGACAGCTGCCACATCAACATCCTTTTGCTCCTGAATTCAAATTATAAAATCTAATTAACCTTATTTACAAAATGTTTAAAAAAATAGACAGTGGGTTACCATATAGTAACTCAGTGGGTTACCAGATGGTAACTCAGTGGGTTACGGAATGGTAACTCAGTGGGTACCTACTGAATTATGCAACCAGAATACAAATAAGTTGTTGAAATTAACCAACCTTTGAAGTTTTAATGTCAGCAGCTGCTAGCGTACCACCTTCACCGTCAACTTTCTCTTCCCTCTGAATTACAAGTTACAAAATCTTATTACTCTTGAATGCCAAGACTGTTTGCAAAAGTGAAACTAAAAGAAATTAGTAATTATTTACTTGAGGAGTGTTCCCAAGACCATATTGGCACGCTAATTGAACAACGGCATCAATATCTTCCTCAACAGATTGTTTTGCTTCATTTGGACCATTATACAACTTTTTAGAAATTTCTAAAATCATATTGCCAAGAAAAGAGAACTGTGAAGAGAAGAAACTTCTCATGGAGGATAATTCTTCAAGTAATTTCTCTTGATTTGCTTTCAAGTAGTCAAGATTATTCTTCATCTCTTGACAATATTTTGCGAACTCAACAGAAGAAACCTTAAGAAAACAACACCAAAAAGAAACAAAATCAGTTGAGGAAAAAAAAAAGCTATCTAATTTTTAAAACATAAATAATATCGTTATCAACTTGAAATGTTGAAATTGCAAACATACACTTCCATCATGGTTGTACTGCTTTCTTTGTTTAGGTGATGGGGGTAGTGGAATTTCAAAATTTTCAGTTGCCAACTTATGTTCATTGTTGCTAACTGAAAATGTAGGATCCGGCACTACTTCTTCATTCTCCTTTTGCTTGTCGTTAAAAGCCAAGCCAATCATAAACTTCCCCTTCAAATCATTAGGAGATGGCTCCAAACATTTAACTTCCACCTATATATCACATTTATAAGAATATATGAACTTTTACAGAACTAAATCTTTAGAAAAAACAATCACCATTTGAGGGAAAAAAAAGTTTACCTTTTGATTAACAAAGACGTTCTCCACAAGACTTGTCGAGCTTGGACGAATTTTACACGTCCAATTAAGTATTCGAGCTGCCTTTGACTCCGTACGATGGGCACAATATTCACCAACAAGCTTAATGCACTCGTAAGCCCAAACTTGAAAAGCCAAAGGTAACCCAGATAGCCTATAGCTTTTGTTTCCCTCCATTTTATTTTGGCCATCAATAGAGTTTTGGTTCCTAGACACATATTCCGAGGCTGTTCTCATTGAAGCTAAAGTCATCTCGAAGCACACTTTTCCCCAAGGGAACTCATCAAAATTTTTACTATCAACAAGTAATATGTCATAAATATCAACAATCTTTCCAGGAGCTTTTGAAAAACAGAAGTTGGAAATCAAATATAGTAGGCCCAACTTCAATATTTCTTCGTCAGAATCACCCGAGTAGTTGTTGAATGCATCCTTTATTGCTTTCCTTGAAACAGTAGCCTTCCCCGGAAAAAATTGTGTCTTAAATCTATCTGAAACTCCCGAGGTATATAACCGTTTGCTCACATTTCCAACACATTTTAAACCTGAAATGAGTGCAAACTCATTCACCGAAAACTTTATCTTTGAACCGTTAATATCAAACCACATTTCTTGTTCACTTGGGTGGACAACAATTCTCATAATCATATGATGAAGTAGCTGTGATTGTATAACAAACGGTTGAATATCCAGAAAATGACCGAAACAAGTATTCCTAAATGCTTGTTTATGAGAGTCACTTAACTTCTTATTTATATCTTCGATGACTTGAAAATCGCAAAATACTTGCACCTTAGACTTGAACCAGTTCTTGGGATCAACCCTCAAGCTCCAAGCCTGAAAATACAAATGAAAATGTGGGTTACTATAGTATGTAATAATGGTAACTCATTGGGTTACTATTTGGTAACCCACTGAGTTACCAGAAACATAATTTCTTTTTTCAGCACATTCCTTGTCTAATTTTCCACATTCAACTTTGGAAAATAAGGCCAGTCAATAAAACACTCTTAAACCCTAGTCTCTTCTACGTAAAAAACGAACAAACAAACAGACAAACCAAAAATTAGAACTTAAAAGATTAGATAGTTATTTAGACGAGTTAAGCAACTTGAAACCACATAATCAAGACTTAAAAACTGCTTTTTGAACAATCATCATGTGAAAATCCTGGCGTTAGTTTTCCCACCACACTGGCCTGATTTTCCACACTCAAAAACTGTCTCAAATCAGCCAATAAACCTTAAAAACCTTCCACTAATGAGCTCAAACATTATCACACAAATGGTATCCTAGTGGGTTACCAAAACTCATTGTTACTGTCACCAATTAATCTATCATCAAACTGGTACTATTTTCAAATTATTGTAATCATAGCAGAAAATAGTACCTCAGATGAAGGTTTAAATTCTGTTTTTGTCTCCCCGAAGCTTTGATCCTTTACATTAGACTTGAACTTTAGCACTTTTTTCCTTGAAGATAATACTTCACTTAATTTTCTCTTATTGGATGGAGAAGCTAACTTAGTCTCCTCTGTAATTGGGGACTGAGAACGAGTTAGAACCATCTGAAAAGGGATAAAAAATGACATATAAGAAAGAAATTAAAATCAAATGTGTCTATAATGAGTTATAGACAGTTAGAACCATCTGAAAAGGGATAAAACAAAATCTGATACCATTTAAGCTATGCTCTGCGAGGCAATGTTACGAGTCTATTTTCCTCTTAATTTTTTAAAATGCAATTCACATGAACCTATAAACAAATAACAAACACAGAAACCTAAAAGCAATTAAGCTATATTGCTTAGATTATGATATATTGTCAAATTTGTTCCGAATTACAAAATGCACAGTTTGGTTTCCAAAATGAAATTATAAAATGAAATTCTCAAGACAATGAAGAGGAAAATTCGCGAATATAAACTGAAACACTCATCTTCTACCAAATTTAGTCCGTGAAGAGTAAAATTATAGATTAAACAGGGGGGAAAAAACAGAAGAGAAAAATATGTCAAAACCTTGCTCAGGGTGGTCAGCGAGAATAAAGAACGGTGAGCTATCGCAAAGAACGGTGAGCGGCGAGCTCTCGAGAACGGTGAACGGCGAGCTCTCGTGAACGGTGAGCTCTCGCAAACAACGCCTCGGCGGCGAAAACAGTGGTCAGCGACTCGTCGAGAAGAGTGGCCGGCGAAGGACGATTGGAGCTTGGTCAGCGAGGTCAGACGGCGAGAAGTGGTCGGAGGTTCGTCAAGAGCAGTCGTATTTTCGAGGTAGAGAAAATGGGTCAGGGTAGAGAGAGAGCGATAATACAAAATGAGCGAGGGTTTCTGAAACCCCTTCAAAGAAGGGGTATTTTCGTCATTGCAGCTAGGCGAAAAACGTGCGGGGTATAAATTAATAAGGGCTATCGAATTTGGCTTTAATTTGCAATTTTCCCTTTGCAATTTTCCTTATCATTGATCATTTCAATGACTAAACTTTGAGCATCAATTTCTCATTCATCTCAACACCGTTTTGGACAAATAAATAGCCGATCTTATACTACTCCGAACGGAGAACAAGAATCCGGCAAGATCCGACTTATCCGTTAAGTGGGTCCTACTTAAATATATGCTCCAAAATGGACTTTCACATGGTTTTAACAAACCATTTTTCCAACAAAGTCTTCTTGAGACATACTAATAGAATTATTGAAAGGGCTTAACACAACCACAAGTCTGACCACGTAGAGTCGGTTACATAACATCCTTAAAGTACGGTAAGAATCTAGAGTTTGCTCACTTGTGATATTACTCTTTTATTATATATAAATGTATATTGAATATTTGAAAAATAGAATTATATTGAGAATCTAGAAGATCTTGCATTATTAAATCTGATTATGCTTCATAAAAAAGGGACATGGTCATCATACATGCATGTTAAAACTTGTACTATGTAGGCCTTCAACAAAAATGCATTTCGATAATTGAATAATTTTTTTTTTTTTTAATGAGGAATACAATTTCTTGGAAACTATCAGTCTTTACTGTCTGATTCCAAAAAAATAAAAGGTAAAAAACAAAACGTTTTATAATCTCATCGTACAGAGGAGAGGTCAATTTTGTTATACGAGTGTATATATATATATATATATATATATATATTTAAAAATAACTACAGTTTATAGATTTTAAAAAAGTAGTCTTTAAAAAATTTGTTACCTTAGTTAGAAATTTATTCTAATAAATTATGTGTAATTTTGTTATGGTGAGAAATTTTTTACTTGTATAAAAAAACTTTTTATGGCTAGTTTTTAAATTTTTTAAAACTATGACTATTTTTTTAAAACACATCATTCAAAATAGATATTTACCTAACTAATCCATATATATATATATATAAATTGAATGATTATGTAAAAGAATATTACACATTTTAAAAAAATTTAAAAGAATAACACTTGTTAATATTATATTCAAAATTTACTTATTTCACTCTTAAATTTTGAAATATAAAAAAAAATTATTATAAATGTGTAATTTTTTTTTTTTTGTAATAAAATTATTTGCAAGTGTTGGTATAATTTAAAACATAACCCACTTCCCCCGCGCGCACGCGCTCACACACATACATGTATGTATGTATGTATGTATGTATGTATATATATTGTGTATATAGATATATATATATATATATAAATACGGATTTTAAATATATGCAAACATATGTATACGTTAGATAAATGTAGCTTAAATATTTGAAAAGGAATTGAACAAATCTGAATTCAAATTATAGGACTACAATCTTTTGCTATTAGGTCTTTTTAAAAATTGTTTGAAGCCTAGGAAAAAGTTGAGATATGAAAGCTGAAAAATAGAGTAATGAGATGTAATATGGGCATAATGAGAAGCTATAATAAACAGAGACAAAAAGAAATGATGTTTGTTTGCCACCCCATATGTCCTACCCTCCAACTTAAAGCCAAACGATATCAAAAGCTCTTTCGCTTTTTACATTTTTTCTCTTTTTTTTTTTTTTTTTTCGTTCGGGCCTTAAAATATATTAAAGAAAAGAGGTTTGCTTTATTTGAAGCAACACAATGACACATTGTATTTAGTACGTAGCACCGTGACGTCATGGTGAAGTTAGCTCCACGCAAGCAATGATCTGTACAAAAATTATCGCACACGACACAAAGCTGATTATAATAATTTTCTTTTTTCACTAATGCTCACTTGCTCGGTATTAAGAAATTCAAAACTAATCATCATCATTGACACATGTTAAAATAATTATAAAATTATTCCATTCCCATAAGTAAAAAAATCTAGCAATTAGATTAACTGTATATCCCGTCCTTTAAAGCAGTCAATCTCAAAAACATTTTATTACTTTTTCTGAGGTATATTGTAAATAATGTAAGTATTATAAGTATCAGTTGTATACTATTTATATTATATGTATCTCTTTTATTTTTTTTAAAAGAAAATAAGGTAAGTTAAGGTTAAAATCAATTTTATTTTTCTTTCTTCTTTTTACTCTCCACACTTTGATAATAAAACCAAAAAACGTACCCCTAGAAATAATAAATAATCAGTTTTGATGGTATATTTTAAAAAATAATCACAATTTCAAAATATTTAAAAGTTAGCCATAAAAATTTTTTTACATATGTAAAAAATTTCATATCATAACAAAATTACATATAAAATTCGTTGTAAGAAATTTTTTACTATGGTAATAAATTTTTGACATGGTTATTTTTTAAAAATTTTGAAATTGTGACTATTTTATAAATTATTTTCTAAAAAAATGACTATTTTCTTAAAATTCCATATATATATATATATATATATATATATAACATTTAGTTGCTAGTTTATACATTAAAAATTTTGTAACGCTGTTATTGAGCACTTTGTTTTAAGTTACTTATGTTCTAAAATTTAGTGAATAAAATATGCTTATCAAATGATTAGGAAAGTAGATGTCAAGATCATGGAACTCGTGAAATTTGTGTAATAAAAAACTAATATACTATACCTAGAGCTCTGCTACAGTGCAAAATTTCTATGGATTTTGATAAATGGAAAATTTTAAGAAAATAGGCATATTTTAGAATGTGATTTTAAAAAATCAATAATGTTTCAAAATTTTAAGAAAGTAGCTATTCATAAACTTTATTATCTCTTTAAGATAGTAATAAATTTCATGTGTAATTTTATTTTAGTTTTAAATATGCACTCTCCAAAATAATTATTTACGTAACTAACCTCTATTTTCATAATTTAAATACAAGATATATGAATAAACTTCATCATGTATAATTACTTGATGATTATCTTAATAAATAAAAATATTGACCATATTTATAAATCACGTATGCAAACTGACCACTATTTATAATTTCTCACAAAAATATCATAATAATTTTATTGTTTGAACCAATAAATAATATAAAAAAAAATATAGGCTAGCTACCACAAGAAGAAAAGGTCTTAGGAGACCCAACAAAAAAAAAAAAAAAAAATGGGAACCTCTCAATCGGTTGCGCAAATTTTTTTGTAGTGGATAAGCGTTGGTTAATCAGCCGACGAATGTTTCCAATGAAGCTTCGGAGACTGAATAATTCTGAGTCTATAAATATGGAGAATTTCTACCACTTTTTACACGACAGAAATTTTAGTCGTAAAAAGAATCTTTTATTTCTTGTGGTAAACCTTAAAAGAATTCGTTTTTGGCATATTAGGTATCTGGTACATTTCAAAATTGACTATGTTCGATGATAAGTTCTGACATGTGAGGGATAAGTAATCAAATATATATGATGTAATTTAAGCGTTTTAAAAAGGAAAAATATAGTAAATATTAATTTCAAATTTTGATTATTAAAAATAATAAGTTTTTAGAAATATTTAAAAAATAACCATCATTTATTATCTAATATTTTTTTTCTCAATATTACTTGTTTATCTGTAATAAATATTAATGATAATTAAATAAATAGTTATTTTTTTAATAATACTTCACGAAAATAGTTTACGTCTTCATGAAGTAAAGAAATAGCTATTTTCCTAAGTACATGATGTTTTACCCTTTATGTCCTTAATTGTTAAAAGAGTTTATGACTAGTTTTTTGTAATTTTAAAATATTGACCGATTTATTAAAACATGAATAAAAAATAACTAAATATCAAATAGATTTTAGAGTCAATTAGATAAATAGTCATTTTAGACTGTGTGTTTTTAAAAAATAGTCACAATTTCAAAAACTTTGAAAAATAGCCATAATACATGTAATAAATTTCTGACAATATGTGTAATAAATTTTGTCAAAAATTTCTGAAAGGGCTAGTTTTAAAATTTTTTAAAACTGTGGCTATTTTTTAAAATCATTTTATAAACAGTGGCTATTTTCTTAAAATTCTCTAGATTTTAAAATGAGATTTCCGGGTAAATAGCTTGTTTCTAGCTTTAGTTTTATGAAATTGACCTAAGTTACAGATCGTAATAATTTTGTTACAGATTGTAACAAAATTGTTACGAACTGTAGCAAAATACTAGAATATGAAAAATGCAAAAATAAATCGCATACGAATTTTCTTGCCAAAATACGAATCAGATTTGGAAAATTCAGACGAACATCAAACCAAAATCATTGTCATTTTGGATTTTCTCAGTAGCGAAATAAATAGAAATCGAAATTGAGTCATGACAAGAAAGCTTCTTTGATCAAATTTGAAGAAGAAGAAGAAGAAGAAGACGATCGATTGAGGAGTTCAGATCGGGACTATTGGCGATGGACTTGAGGTTGAGGAGGAGCCATGAGGCGGCATTAGCCTCTTCGACGCGGGCTTTGACAGTGGCGACGTTGGTGTCGGTGTTGGCGTCAAAGAAGAAGTTGATGATAAGCTTCTTGATTTGAACTAGAGAATTGAGGACTGGTTTCTTGGAAGAGCGAGCTCCAACGAGGCTTTGCCGGAGAAAAGAGAGAGAGAGAGAAAGAGATAGAAAGAGAGAGACGGCAGAGCTAAAACACAGATCAAAGAAAAGATCGGTTTTGGAAAAGAAAAAAAAAGGTCTGGTGAAGTGTAGTGAAGTGAGGGTATTTTTAGTCTAATCATGCATGGATTGTTATTTCTAATGGCTAATATCTCATTTTTTTGAAAATGTAAGCTATTTTTTTAAAATATAAGTCACAAAATGACCAAAAGCTTAACTAAGTACTTTTAAAATTTATTCAGATATTATTGTTTTTTTTAAGATTTAAGACTTTTAAAACTCGGTTTATTTATCAAATTCTCCCATATAAAATTTATATACTTGCTAAAAAACATCTATTAGTTTTTCGAATGTCTAAGATCTAGAAACTAAAACTTGGGTAATTGCGTCAACATCGAATCATTCAATCATTGAACAACTAGAAGAAGGACAAAATGCCACATTAGAAGCCTGATCCTCTATCGACCACCGCTAATTAATTTTGTTAGAGCAAAGACTTTGGAAATAAACAAAAAGTCATTTTAATAAAATTTTGACACGTAATTAAAAATTATTATTATAACATAAAATAAATTTAAGATCATTCAAAATTTAAATATCTTTATTTAATTTTCAAAATTTTATTTACGAGATAGAGTATGAAACAAAAAAATAAAACATAAGAATAAAACTATAAAAAACAACGCCCACATACATAAAAGAAAGAGAAATAATTACTATCCCAAGTTTTAAAAATAGAGCTTTGTTAAAGACAGATGCATCTGTGGCGCTTGTTTAATTATTATCGTTCATGATTGTAAGTTTCATGTAGAGTTTATCGTGAGATCCATAGGCCACAATCATAGACGGCTATGATCGTACGGTCGCGACATTTTTTTAAGAGAATATAGAGATGTCCTCTCATAAGAAAGAGGCCTCATTGACGCCTTTAATTGGGAATATTATCATATAGCTATTGAGCTAGGAAAAATCTAACCATGAGAAAAAAAAATTAAGTACATAATTATAGAAAGACCAAATCAAAGACCTGGCGTTCAATTGGAATATACGTTCCAGTCTTCTATAAATCTGAATTGATTTGATTCAACTATATGCTTAATACGGATAGAATTACGTACATAACAAATTCTTCCCAATTAGGTGTCGTATATATCTTTTTTTTTTTTTTTTTTTTGTTTGTGTGTGTTTGGTAATAGTACTATATTCACTTAAATTAACGTTGCTTAATTTCTGTAAAAATTCATCATTACATGTCTATTGGCAGCACTATTTCC
This sequence comes from Boehmeria nivea var. tenacissima, assembly GCA_018132145.1. Classification (NCBI taxonomy): domain Eukaryota; kingdom Viridiplantae; phylum Streptophyta; class Magnoliopsida; order Rosales; family Urticaceae; genus Boehmeria; species Boehmeria nivea. The sequence continues at coordinate 3,671,618 of CM030886.1, forward strand.
AAAGTGTGATTACCATCATCACGCGGTATCATAATCTATAATTATTAGATTCATAATTACGATAACATTATTTTGGTAGTATATATATTTTAACAAGTATTATCTAATATCTTTAGATCAATATGTTTCTCAATCCAACAAACTATAGCTATGGCATAATTAGGTTATTATGTGATTGATGAAAAATACAATTTCCTAATTAAATGAACTTCATCATTTTATTTCATCAGTTTAACCAACGGTTGAAGTACAAAAGGCCCATTATTATGGAATAATAGCAAGTTAATAATAAACCCTTGGCTAAAAAATTATGCGACCAATATGTATATCTCAACAAGGCCAATGTTGGTCCACATAGATTTTTTTAACTGTGGGGAAAATGAAATCAAAAAGCTATATAACTTTATAAAGCTAATTAATTGATGGGATGATAGCAGTATCATGGGGGTGGGTTTGGGATTTGGGAAATGGGGTTAGATATGTGGGGTTGGGTTATATAAAGTGCAAAAGGAGGGCAAAAAAATAAAAAATAAATAAAAATAAAATAAAAAGAAAAAAAAATGAATAGCAAAGAAAGTTGATAAACAAAAGGAGGATTAGAAAGCTGAATTTTTCTTCTTTTTTTTTAAAATTTTTTTAAAATTTTTTTTTTCTGCAGCAAAAGGTCAAATAGGAACACTTACACAAAAATCACAATGATATCTTCACCGCCGATGCAGAGTAGGAAGATTTGCACCAAAGATTCATCATCATTACCCGTTTGATATTTCTTTTTGCTGCCCAAAAAGAATCCCTAAAACTATGATTCCAAACCCTAGAGAAAAGAAATAAATGAATATACATATATATATATATATTTATGATAAATGGAAGGATAATTTTTCACTTATGTGCACTTTGCATTTGAGTTTTTGTTTCTTGACATTTATTTTCACACCCCCGTATTTTTATTATTGTAAATGTTTATAACTTTTATCCTTTGTGAAAAAGGATGGTTGCACAGACTTACTTGCATATTAAAAAAAAAGGAAAATTGAACATTATTTTTATCAATTACATGTTTTCTTATATTATATTGGAATTGAGATTTGAGAATAAAAGTTTGAATTAGAAGTTAAAAAATATATTTTTGAGTGTTACAAAAGTATTTAAATGTAAATAAGATATTTACTGTAATAAATATTTTAAATTAAAGACTTTTTATTTACATTTCTGGTAAAAAAAAACAATTTCTTAATTAAGTGAGTATGCTGAAATAAAAAAAAAATAAAAAAGCAGAAAATTTCAACAAAAAGAAAGAAAAAAAGAAAAAAGAGAAACTTAAACTGGCTGGCATGTACACCACACAATACATATTCCTTTGTCGTGTATTGTTGACCTGAAGTACTAAACAGTAAAATTCCACTAACCCATGTGGGACACGTATTTTCTGTGCTTCTGATCTGGGGTCAAATGTCTTGCACTTATATATTTCCAAAAATAATTTTAAATATATTACTCCTCAACCCCAACTCCACCAAACTTTTCACTTTCAGTTTGAATTTTGGGAAATATTCTCATTTCCTACTAGTAGTTATTTTTTTGTCTTACACTTTTTCTTTTCCTCGATTTTGTTCTCTGCTTGTTTTTCTTTTTTCGTAGTAATACAATAATTTGATAACAGAAATACATATTCTCGCAAATTTCCTTATCCTGCTAATCTGAGTTTACAGGTTATGTGAAAAATAACCATTTTTTTTATTATTTTATTTTCTTACCGTCGAATAATACAAAGACTAATTCTGTAGTATTTCACATTCATCGGTCCACATATAAATATAAAAAAAATATAAAAAATTATTACTACATGTTTTAATATCATTACAACATATTTTTTTGTGTTATAATATTGACACACTACTAAATAAAGCATTATAAAAAGGTCCTCATATAAATAAGGGTGAAATAGAGAAATATTCAAAATTTACAAAAAAAATAAAAATAAAAACACAAACTTTTGAGCTAATTGAGTAATTAGACAATTCGTTAATTATTTACACATGTTTTTTTATAATTAAGTTAATTATCATTAGTTATCATTATGTAAGTAATTAAATTATTTGAATATTTTATTATATTTTTCAAAAAATTAAATAATTAAGTGTTAAATTTAAATAATCACTATAATTTCTCTTGATTTATTCACTTAAAAAAATAAAAAAAATGCTATTTATAATATATATATAGGCTAATTCTGAAATGAATTTATACAATATATCAGTGTTGTGCGTAAGACAGCGTAAGAGATAATAATATAAAAATTTGATACAACAAGTCTAAAATAATTATTAAATTATCATTTACATTGATACAATTATAAAACACATCAATAAATAAACCATAGAGGACCCTTATTTTTAAGAGAAAATTTTCAGGTGGATTTTTTTAATAAAAATAATTTTAAATAGTTAAATTTATCTTTTTAATGAATTCAATATTTTAAAAAAATAAATTTAACTATTCATAATAATTCATAAAAAAAGAATCCACCAAAAATCCCCATTTACAAGTGACACATTATTATATTTTTAGTAAACACATGTGTCAGATCAAATGTATTGCATATTGATTTGTATCACAGCAGTAATGATTTTTTTTTTTAGAAGAAAAGATCAAATGATATTTTATTTTTCTCTCGAGAAAAATACCTATAAATAATTGAATGAATATTGGAGAAGTGAGAAAGAGCGAGAGAGAGAGAGAGAGAGGGGGGGCAAAAGGGATATTATATAGACAAATTTAATTATTATAAGTGGTTGGTCATATTTATAGGTATTTGGTTGCTTTCATGTCTTGGCAAAAATTCTCTGTGTCTATCTCTCTGGGTTTCTGTAGAATTTGACAGAGACCCTTCTACTAGCTATACACCTAGGAGATGCTTTTAATGTAGACTAGTTATAATCTGCTTTGAAAATCTTTGCCTGAAAACCCTTTCTTCTACAAGACATTCTATTATATAATTATATATAATATAATACTTATAAAGGCTTAGCATAAAAGCTCTCCTTTGTTCAGATCTTATTCTAATCCCTCTCTTTGATCTTCTTTCTTCATTAATCACTACTCACTAGTTAAGAGAGAGAGAGAGAGAGAGAGAGAGAGAGAGAGAGAGAGAGATCATTGTTTTCCCACATATCCCTAACCATGATGAAGTACCAGCAGAGCTTGTTTGATCAGGAGAGTAATAATATTGATGATCATGATCATGATCAAGATCAAGATCAAGATCAAGCTGATCATCAAACCCCATCACAAATGGGTTTCTTTTCTTTTCCTCCAAACAACATGACCCTAATCAATAATCCCCCAATATTGGGATGCCTCAAAGCCTTTCCCTCATCATCAACAACAACTACAATCTCAGGCCTTGTTGCCTTGTTCCCTTTCAATATCTGATCATCACCACACTTTGCCTTCCTCTATCAACAGCAATAATAGTAGCAATAATACTAATAATAATAACCTCTCATCAGAAACTCTTTTAGTCTCATCTCTGGGTATTAATAGTAATATTATTCCTTCTAATAACAAGCATAGAGATCAGGACTTCACTACTGCTGATTATATTGGAGCTGGAACAACCCAACTTCTTTCCTTGCAAAGATCAACCTCAAATCTCTGGTAATTATATATATATATATGTGTGTGTGTGTGTGTTTATTTATATGTCTATATCTCTTAATTGTTATTATGCGTGCAATATGACCTTGTAGGGCATGGGGTGAAGTGAGTGGTACTTGCATGGGAAACAAGAGGTTAATTAGTAGTGGGATTAGTATTGGCGACGAAGATCATGATAACCATGATAATGATTATGAAGAGGATCATAACCATAACAATCATAATCTTCATCATCATCATCATCATCATCATAATCATAATCATATTGGGGTTTCAACGATGAAGATGAAGAAGATAAAGGGAAGAAGAAAGGTGAGAGAGCCAAGGTTTTGCTTCAAGACAATGAGCGAAGTGGATGTGCTTGATGATGGATACAAGTGGAGGAAGTACGGACAGAAAGTGGTGAAGAACACACAGCATCCCAGGTTAGAAATTAATATTATTATTTACTCATCAAATATTCCTTTTCCAATTTTTTTTTTTTTTTGAAAATCAAGTCTCTCTCTCTCTCTCTTTCTCTCTACTATTTTCTTTTGCTTTATTGATAATCACTACTTGAAGAAATAAAGTTTTTGTCACATTGGATTTTTATCTGATCTAGTTGTACCCCATACACATGCATGCTTATTTGTTGTTCCCTCTCTCTCTCTCTCTCTCTTATTATTGTTGAAGTTATGATGGTGATTAGTAGGCTTTACAGGCATGGCAGGAGATTTTGAGGGGAAAAAAATATTGTACATGTTAAATAATGTTTAACATCTATAGCCAAAATAGAAAGTATAAAGAATGATATCTAGCATAGGATTAAGCGCTAATGAATATCAAAAGTGAATGCAATGATCAGAAGGGGAGAGAGAGAGAGAGAGAGATCCCCACGTATCATAATAGTTTGAGACACAAAAAAATGTTGCAATGAATAGATCAATGTTTTTTTTTTTCGCTAAGAACGATTTTAATTTTTAAAAAATAAGAATCAAAACAAAGAAGACAACAAGAGAAGACTACTTAACTAGATGGCAAAAACCTCCCCATTTACAACCTCATTACAATTCTTAAGGACTCACTCAATCCTCAAAAAAATAAAAAATAAAAATTCCAACAATGTTCTAGTAGTATCAACATGAACTTGAGCTTCCCAGGCTAGTAAAAAGTTACTATAATTCCACTCCTTAATCACTTTCTAGACAATCGGATTCAATGATCACCATTTTCCAACCTCTGCTAATAGCAAAGTAATAAGCCTTGAAGGAAAGCAAAGGCCTCGGCCTGCAAAAAGGCGCACTCCAACAAGATTAGCATTCTCATCTCTAACCACAAGTCCAATGAAAACCAAAACCCCTTCGAAAAACCTGCAACAACATTGATTTTTAGGGTAGATAACTTGTGGCTTTTCTCATAACTAATTACCCCACACTTTTGTCATAAATCATATGGGAGAGGAGTCCAAATAACTTGTGGCTTTTCTCATAAACTAATTACCCCACTCTTTTTTTAGGGTAGATCCTTAGGGCATATAGTTGTTTTTCTTACGAATTGGTTTGTTTTCTTTGGTTAGCTTTGGGGTATACTAATTGGCATGTATTTATTTTAACAATACTATATGTAGGACTATGAATAAGTAATATAATATATATATATATATATATATATATATATATATATTACTTATTATTATGAATGTCAGGATGTGTGGAATTTGGTATCTCCTGAAAAAAGTGAAGTCCTCTATGTTTATGGAATGATTAGATCTTTGAATTATATGTAAATTAACCCTTCATAATTATCTTTGTCATTTATATAAAGTGTTGTCTCGTGTGTTCTCTCTCTCTTTTGTTAGCTTTCTCTCTCTCTTTATTTTATAATTTTTTACTTTTTGTAATTGGGTTTCATGGAAATTTAAAATTTTGCTAGTTATACAATATTTCAAAACCAAAGTAGGACAAAAAATATTGTCTTTATGCTAGAGCAATTTTCTATCTAGACAATCAATTAGGATGGAGGAAAAAAAGTCAGCAAAAGAAGTTACACATTAGAAAATTGATCATTAGTAGCATAAAATAATCTTGTTAGGGTCAATGTGATATAGTTTTCAAGTTATTGGGATAATAGCTAGAAAGTAATTGTTTTTTAGGCGCATAAAGTTTTGGTTACTCTGTTTATGGAATTTCCTTTTAAACTATATGTATACCTTCACAGTCATTTGTATATGCAACATGGTTTTGCAGCACCTTAAATATATATAACTTCTACTATATTTAAATAATTAAAATTTTTAGTCAGAGCAAATGTTAATACAAATTAATTTTTTCCATCATAATAGTAGAAGAGGAAATAATTATTTTGTTAAAGATATAAAAGTAAAATTCTAATAGACAGCCACGCTCACTTTGAAATATAAAGACTCACTTTGAAACAAAAATATTACTGTCTGTGGTTGCAATTTAGATCTTCTATCTCTTGTCTTTTTTTTTTTTCGTCGTCGTCACTTAAATCACATTTTGACGCGTAAATAAAACATAATTTCTAACCTCCCCCCACTCTCCCCTCCACCCACCCCCCCACCCCCCCACTATTATAGACCCCCACACTATTATAGTAAATGTACATCAGTCATTGGATTCAAGTACAAGATGCATGGATAAATTTCATCATTTATAATTACTTCATAATTAGTTTCTTATAAATGAAAACATGCCATATTTTTAAATCACCCTAGAAAATTAACTTTTTTTTTTTCTGATTTTTCATTTATTATTTTTATAAATTATTGAGTAAATAATTATTTTTTAATAATATTTTAAAAAAATAGTCAATATTTTGGTTATCTAAGAAAATAGCCAAATATGCCATTGTTTTTATTATATTTTTAAATAACTAATTATGCTCCATGTCAAATATTAATTGAAAGTTTTGGATACCTAGAAGACCATATCAGCTTTTAGGCCTTGCTCGGAGATGATTCCTTGCTCGGTCCTAAGGCAATTTCTTTATTATTTTTATTTTTATTCTTTTAGGTGGAAAAAGTGTGCATATAAATTAATGACATGTGTGATTACACGGTTGTATGTGAGTTTTTATATTAAATCAGTGATAATTAGAAAGATATACTTACCTGCGAGCGTGCATAACTGCATGGTTTTGGTCAGCTTCTGCCGAAAACAGTTGATAGCTCTAATTACGTAACGTAAATTCAAACTTAGTTAATGCACATTATAGCTTGACAAATTCGTACGAGGATTATTAACCTTTTTTTTTTTTTTTTCAGTGTTTCGTGTCAAACATACACAGATACCAAAACACATGTAAACATTCTACGGTCCGCAATTAAGTATCTTTGATTAATTTCTTATTGTACCTTTTAACGCAAAAAATCATGGGAAATTTTGAAGGATTTAACTAAAGTTTTGGTTAATTTTTTAAGAATTAACATAGTTTAATGAAATTAAGAATTTAGTCGTAACATACGTGTAATATAAATACGTGTATCATATTATGTTTACACGTGTATCATATTATGTTACACGTATGTTACGATTAAATTTTTAATTTTAACATTTTAAAGCTAAAGCTTTCAAACTTTACGTTTAAAATAGCTAATTTCTTATCTGGATTTATGGTATTGGGTACTCAACTGGTGTTATGATCCTGCTGATTTGTCCTTGAATATAATATAAACTATGCTTTTTTGCTATTGATTACATATACGTTACTTGGTTTAGTGAACGTTGTTTACCTTTTCGAGGAATGAGTACATGATTAAAATCAATAATGTGACAATGACAATTGCATATATATTGAATAAAATGAATATTCTCTATGGATAATTAAGGTCACATTATTTCGACCATTTTGTCTGGCAAAAAAAATTAGATTTTTGTTTTTTGGGGGTTGAAAAATATAGAGTTTCATTGTTCTTTTCAAAATTACCATTTTGGTTTTTCCCCTCCAGTGGGCCCTAAAATCTCTTTCTTTTTTCTTTTTTCTTTCCCTTTTTCATCCGTTATATGTAAAGCTCATCATAACGGCGCTTTGAGGCACATTTTAGAAAAAATGATGAATGCTGAACTTTTTCTTTTTTTTACTCGACAGTTCAATGGTTAATATTCATTACCACTTCTCTACCTTTTTAAGATTTCAGCATATCACTCCTCTCTCTCTCTCTCTCTCTATATATATATATATATATATATATATATATATATTAGTGATTCGGAGCGGCAGGGGACAAAAGATTTAGATCCATGCACAATTTTTTGTCCTCTTTGAGTGATGCATCTATATCGTGCTGTTCTAAATACATAATTTTTACTCTTTGTTTTTTCTTTTTTGATATAAATACAGTCTACCAGACACACACACACAGATATATATATATATATACACATATATATATATATTTATAATTATATTTACATGCATGGCTAATTACTTCATGCACGTATAGGCCATCTTTGGTTTATTTCTGCATAAGCAATTAAGCTATATGGCATCGCAAGAGTTGTCAACTAATTAAGTCCACAAAAAATTGCATGCATGCATGATATACACATATTTAAGTTCCAACTCCAATCAAGAGCTCCTTGGTCATTCTTATCATTTTCAAAACATTCATGTATATATTAGTACAAGTTTATATCCATGCACAAAAGCTTTAACGAAGTAAAACAATGACACGAATTAATCTTTACGTAATTGATGATTCTGCTTTGTTTTGAGGGTTATCTTCTGGACTGAAATCGTCTGTCTGGACTCTCTGTCTTTTTCTCTTGCAAATTCAGAGAAAAATTAAAAAAAAAAAACTTTAAACTCTAAAAACATTAAAACATAACCTTTAGTTTGTTAAATAAATAAATATACTTATTAATTTATTTTTCTGAGAACTGATTAGTGCTGCATTACAGTATTATATGCTTATCTATCTTTGTAACTAATTAGCAAGCTACGTACTACTGCTGCGCAGAAGCTATTACCGTTGCACGCAAGATAACTGTCGCGTGAAGAAACGCGTGGAGCGGTTAGCGGAGGACCCGAGGATGGTGATAACGACGTACGAAGGCAGACATGTTCACTCTCCGTCCCACGATTTGGAGACTGATTCACAAGCTCCGTCTCCCTTGAGTAACTTCTTCTGGTAGGAGTACTAGTACTATTACTATACATAATGTGTTTAATTACATGATTGAAATATCTTTGATTTTACTTGCTTGAAAAACACCACTCTCCTAGTCTTTTAGTCATGCAGTTTTATTGTATATGAGAGCCTGTGAGCATGTTTGCTCAAGTGCATCAGGAAGACCTCAGAGTAAAAATGTGACTCATGAAAATATTGCCTATTACAGAATAAGTAATTGACTATTTACTATTTCCTGCGACTTCGTTGATCCGACTATAACTAATTCTGTTTAATTATTTCAAGTGTACTTAATTTGACGATTACGTTAGGCTGCTAGAACTAAAATTGGAAAAGTTACACTTTTGCCCTAATTTTGTGTTACTTTTTCAAAGTACACTCCATATCTTAGAACGCATTATTTTTGCCCCAAGATATAGCTAAAAGTTGTCCAATTTATATCTTTTATCAAAATCCGTCAGTTAAACCATGGCTTTGTCACTAAAAGAAAAAATGACCCTTAAATTTGTTTTAAGTATTTCACTAATACTCTTCAATTGATTTCGAATAAAAAGACCTTATGCAGATGCCAAAATAATCATCTCTCTGTTAACCCTACTAGAAACAACAAAACGAAAAGAAATCATATGAGAAAATGTCACAAACCCAAATCAAACAGAGGAAAACAGATAGAAAACCGAAAAAAAGCCTACCCAGAAGTTCCAAAATGAACTGTCGGGTTTTGTTCAAGTTAACCGAAGTGTTTGTGCGTGTAGAGACGACTGCAGAGTCAGCGGACATTAGCTCAGGGTTTGGCAATTTTTGGTGAAGAGTTGCAATTCTTCGCGTGGTAGTTTTTTGTTTTATTGTTTTTTATTGGGTGAAGGATTGTCTTTTCACCTAAAAAATACGTGGGGAAGAATTGCGACATTTCACCACAAAAAACATCTTTTCCTCTTAAAAAAATACTAATATGAATCTTGATGAAATATGTAATTTCTTAAGCACCAAAAGCCATCCAAAAACACCTTTGAAAAATTGTTCTTTACTACAACCAAATTCTCGAAAAATTTTGATCTAATGCCACATTTTTATTTGGGTGAAGTAGGCAAATACCCAGAATTTATATAACAATAAAAATAAATACCCAAACTTTTGAAGTAATTGAGTTTCTAATCAATTTGTGAATTACTTGCACATGCTTTTGGTAACAAAGTGAATTACCACTACTTACCTATGTGTAAGTAATTCCATCTTTTGGGTAGTTGCTTATATTTTTTAAAAGATTGGGTAATAACTTACATTAAGTTTTAAAAATTGGGTATTCACTATAATTTCTCTATTTTCACATTTACAATCAATGTCACTATCGCATGTCATGTCACTTATTCTAAACTTATAATTTCACATATATTATTTCAAGCCATTTATAATACAACTAAGATATTTCTATTGGGTAAACTCGTACTAAGGATCGTGAACATCACAAAAAATTGAAAACTTTACAAATTTGTGTTGCTGTTTCTTTTCTTTTTTCTTTTTCCTACGTAAAAACCAAGACGTATTGTTTCAATAGTAAAGCAATCACCACATTGGGTGACCTCCCCTAAGTGTATAAAACCATGGCAATGAGTTAAAGGCCCAATGACTAAGTTTATGAGCTGCAACATTGACTGGTCTAGGAATCATGAAAACGAAACAAGCAACGACATCTCTATATACTAGAGAGTAGAGAAGAAGCTTGACAGAACTAATCAGTCAGCTAGTTCTTGCTTCTATAAAAGAGCGTGCCTCAATGTTAATATACGACCAATACGCCCATTCAAGAGCTATGTCACATTCAGTGACGGATCCATAAATATTGTTCAGCGTAGGCAAAATTATAATAAAATTTGGATTAAAATATGGAATAAAAATATAAGCAGTTCTATTTTAGAAAATGTAATTAAACTAAGAGTCCCTTTCAAATATATTATCAAGTAAAGGTAAAATCATAATTCTTGAAAGAAATTGTGTAAATATTTGAAATTAAAAAATATATAGAGGGCAAAATGAAATTTTTTAAGAAAGTTATAAATAAGGTTATGGATATTTATTATTTAGTAAGGACAAACAAATGATATAATTGAAAAAATTATCAAATTTGGAGGCAAGAGGATGAATTTATAAAAAGTCAGGAGGGCAAGTGCCTCCTCTAGTCCCGACCTAGATCCGTCACTGGTCACATTCCCATATTTTAGCAACAAGGGAGAAATCACATGACCATACCTTGTTAGCATGCCAAGAGTGTTCATGTGCCCATTCAATGGCAACTGGTGCCCTTAAACAAGGAATCGACGTTGACCTTAAAAATCATCAAGCAGTTTACTATATTCCTCAATAGATTCAATAGCTCAGCCTCAGTGTCCTATAACAATTGTGGACCCGGTGAAGAAAGGCTGGTTTAGAGGAAGCCTGGTGTAGTTGAATTCAGCAGACTTTAGGGTCACCCGAGTCTCCTTTAAATAATACGTCATTTCTAACACCCCATACATGGCCCATCAAACAAGTTGCAAAAAAAAAGGAAATACTCTGTAACAGGCCATCTACACCCAAGATCTTCCTAACGAATTGCCTCGACTCCGCTTAATTTCTAGCCCCTACAGGGATGTGAACCACAATATTTGAGCAAGAGGGCAATGAAGGAAGATGTGGACAAGGCTCTTGTTAGGACCATCACACAGTAAATAGCTTGTCGAGGCCAGTCAACAACCTTCTGCTAGTTTGGTAAAGACAAGAAAATGTCGTTCGCCACGTGCCGAATACAGTATCAAAGCCTTTTCTAAAATTTAAGATCATTCCAGAAGTGTTTCCAAACCACATCTGCCTCCGGAAGGCATCGAGAGATAATAGCTAAGTAAGCTGACTTAACCAAGAAAGCACCATTGTCAAAGTATGCCAAAAGAATCTTGAAATGCCTCAGTTCTGGAAGAGGCCTAATTCTAGAAATTTCAAAGACATTGGGGCTAAACCAAACCTTTAGTTTGTCAATGTAACATACATGTACGAGTGCTTGGAATGAATAAATTTGCCACCTTGGTTGGTCGGGCATCAAAAGTAAGGCTAGAAAAGGAAGGATTTGGAGAAAAGGTGGCAAAAGAGCAAGCACTAGGTTGCAAATAGATGCAACAGTTAGTGTGTGTGGGGAGTAAAATTTGTGGAGTGTACGACAAAGAAGAATAGTGACCCAAATCCACAGTCAAAAGGCTTCCCCAGCGGAGTCGCCTTTAATGTGGGGAGTAAAATTTGTGGAGTGAACGGGTACGTACAGATTCGGCCCGGTTCCACACTCAAAGGCTTCCCGGATAGAGTCGCCTTTAGTGTGGGGGATTGTTTAGGCCCGGCTCGTCAAATTGGGCCTCGATCAAGTACGGCATTGGTCTTGGACAAGGCCTTGGATTTGGATAAGGCACTGCTCTTGGATAAGGCACTAAATTTGGATAAGGCACTGGATTTGAGGATCGTCAACCCGAATCGGCGAGCCAGCAATAGTGTCCCCACAGTGAGATGCCGGGTGGTGAGCTGGAGTGGCAACCACGAAGGGAAGCACCTCCCACCCTACGCTATGTGAGTCAGTATCTGCAAGAAATGAAAAAACAAACGGGTTGTAGAAAATCCGGTGATGGCCGTGGCACGAGCTATCCAAGTTAAGAGGTTAAGGCATAATATCCATGATTTATGGTAAAATAAGCCAAACTCATACTTGGAATGTGAATATTGATGATATCATGAAGTATTCAAAAATACAGCTACAAACATATAGTTGGCGGTTAACTTCAATACACGAAACATGTAATCAACGTATGCACATGCATGAATAAATATTTAAGTGAACAAGTAATTTGCCAGCATGTCAAGAAAGTAATCAAGCCGCCTATTAGCGATAATAATGCGTGTGTTCACATAATCGATCAATCGAACATGTATAATCAATCCATATTATAGAGAAGTAGTTCATTATTAGTCAATAAGATGATTGATTAAGATGATTGGTAGTAGCGGCCGGAATCGGCGATGGGCGTAGCAGCCATAATATGATAAAGTATGGGCATTTAGCCAAGGCCTGGGGCCATAATATAATGAAATAAGGGGGTATAGCCGGGGTTGAAGCCGTAATTGTGGTATATAAATATATTAATTCATCAAATTATTATAACAGGAATTATCCTTCATATATATGTCAACGCAGGTTTACCAAGGATCTTTATATCAAAATGCCTTTGTGATAACCATAGAAAGCCACACAGGAATTGGTCTCTGGGACATCATATGTGTGGGGACACAGTAATCCACTCACAGCGAACGGTCCATTTCGGATGATAAGATAGATGGTCTCTGAGAGACAGTAATGATAAGCGTGGTTCCGGAGGACGATAATATAATGGCTTGTGAGTGGACGAGTAAGATGAGAAGAAAGAAAATCAGCGAATGATTATTCAAAAGGGCATCATTGATAGTAAATTTCTCGATTTACGTGATAAGACATATATACTTGGGACGGCTTCTAGATCTAGGGCTATGCATGTAATCAATCAATGTCACATAAGTGTATAAGGTGGGCCCTATCATGGTCATTCTACATGACATATAAAACAAATATTCATATAGTATTTTAGGTTCTAACTATGACCTGTGAATATAATAATTTAGTGAAACGATTAATTATATAACCATGTTATTCAAGTGAAGTAAACAAATAATCATGTGATTAAATAAAGCATATAATTAAGACAAATAAATAAAAATCTAATAAAGTAAGACATATTTTCAATACAACTAAGACTATATCAAATATGTAAGCAAGTATATGACTATAGTATATGAATAACTAGTATGACATGACATATACAAATATTAATGATAAATAACAACTATTCCGTATTTATATAAAAAGTTATGAACTCGTCAATTTTAAATGAAATGAGAATGTGAATTGCGAGGAAATAAAATACAGGACATGGCCTGATTTGCATAAATTTAAATGACTGAAGAAATAAAGAAAATAAAGCACAGGGCATGGCCTGATTTGCGGGAATTCAAATGACTGAAGAAATAAGAAAAATAAAGTACAGGACATGGCCTGATTTGCGAGAATTTAAATGACTGAAGAAGTAAATAAAATAAAGCACAGGACATGGCCTGATTTGCAAGAAATTAAATGACTGAAGAAATAAATAAAATAAAGCACAGGACATGACCTGATTTACACAAAATTAAGTGACTGAAGAAATAAATAAAATAAAGCACAGGACATGGCCTGATTTACACAAAATTAAGTGACTGAAGAAATAAATAAAATAAAGCACAGGACATGGCCTGATTTACATGAATAAGAAATAAATAAAATAAAGCACAGGACATGGCCTGATTTACATGAATTTAAATGACTGAAGTAATAAATAAACAAAACACAGGACATGGCCTGATTTACATGAATTTAAATGAGTGAAGTAATAAATAGATAAGATAAATGGTATAATGTCGGGACAACACATGGGTCAAATCCACAGACATTAACCAAGGTTACGTCATTGGGACAACACGAAGTCAAATCCTCAGATGACGATTTTTAGTTTATAAATGAACATATATATACATGATAATAACATAGTATAATATGGTGCTTATTATGTACCTAACATATATAATATATGGCATGTGTAGCATAATGGCATAATATAATACTTATTATGTACCTAGCATGTAACATAATGATGGAATATATATATATATATATATATGTAATATGTATGACACATAATATAATATAATATAATATAATATAATATAGTATAATAATGACATAGCAATATGATATGATATATTATATGACATGTACTAAAATATAGCATGATAATATAAGCTTAAAGTATATTATGATAAACTAATATGTAATATGAGTTATATCATGAATGGGCAAAAATATTGAATAATATAGTGGGAGTAAATAGAAAGTAAGGTAAAGAGAAAAAATAAACCTCTTTTAGTTGTTTTAGGAAGCTTTTGACACCATAGTTGCAAAATATGTATCACATGACACTTGTGTTTGATATATAGCCAACTTAGTTAATGATGATAAAACAATGATTGGATGATGACTTTTGTGGACTTAAAGTATTGGAAGCTTTTGGAGAATATTTAGAAGAGTAAAGGGTAATCTTTTTAGTTGGTAGACTAAAGTTTAGGAATCTTAGTAAGAGAAAAGTTTCTAGAGAGGAAAAGAGAAAAAGCATATGGATGGAATATGATCATGATGGTAGAATATTTTTGATAGAATGTTTAGAAGCATGATGAGAAGAATAAAGAAAAAGATGGATTTTGGAATGTTGTGGGTTATGGGTGCTTTAGGTGAAAGAAAGAAAAAGAAAGAGGTTTTGATAGAATGTTGGCTTATGGGTGGTATGGTGTTGGATTGATGTTTGGTATTATGATGTGATTATGTTGGTAATAGATTTTTTCTCCTCCCCCTTTTGTGATGGTAAGGACCCTATTTATAGGAAAATCAAAGGGTTAAAATGGTAGGATTTTAACTCATGTGGTTAGGAAAAAAATTAACTCACTTGGTTAAAATAACTAGGGTTTATGTACCATGGTAAGATTTTTAACCCATGTAGTTAAGGAAAATTACCTCATTGGTTAAATTAACTATGATTTATATACCATGGTGAGATTCTTAACCCATGTAGTTTAGAAAGATTACCCCCTTGGTTAAAAATAACTATGATTTATATTGTAAGAAGATGGTTTTGATGGATTATAGATGGACTTTTCATATGATCATAAGTGTCATGTGAAAAAGTTATTCAAAATTTTGAAATTTGATAAAATTAGATGGTGTCTAAGTAGTATTGAAAAAATGAGGTTATTTATTTTCTTTGCCTAACAAACAAATATCATACTTAAAAATGTGCTTATGAATTTTTCCCAAGTAAAATTCATAAGCTTCTAAATATGACTCTATTTGTTAGCCTTACTTAATATTTTGAGCCTTCCACTCCATAACCCAATAAGTCACCCCTTGTGGGCTTGGGTCCCTAGATTAAATAATTATGTGCTTTTGGTAAAAATGTATTTGTTAATAAGTAATTTTTATAAAATATTCATGATTTTGTGAAAAGATGCAAAAATTAGCACATAATTATTTAATCTATGAATTGAGAATTTTACCTTAGCTTTTTGGGCCTTCATGGATTTTTGATGAGCTTCCATGGGCCTTTGATGATATTTGGGCCTTGATGGACTTAATGGACTTTTGACTGGTTTTTAGTGGGCTTTGACGGGTATTTGGGCCTTGACGGGCCCTTAATGGGCTTTTACGCGTTTTATGGGCTTTGATGGGCTCATTGGGTCTTGACGGGTTTTTGATGAGCTTAGCGGATCTTAATGGACTTATTGGGCCTTGATGAGTTTTTAATGGGCTTTAACGGGCCTTTGGTATATTTTCGGGATCCGTATGGCTTAATCTTGGGCTCGGGCTTGATTTTATAATTTGTTAAATTTTTGACCATCAACAGTGTGCAAACAAATAGAATTTCCATCTCCAAAGTAACACAATAGTACCTTCCTCTACGAGCTGTCGAATAAGAAGATTCCATGCTAAATAAATAAGTCGAACAGTTTGGGATTGGCCGACTAAAATTGTAAGAGGCCACGTTATTTGCCAAGAGCAATTTACAGCAAGGGGATGAATTGCTTGAAATTAGATTCCTGCCGATCTTGGAAAGAAGAACGTGATTGGTATATGTCAGTTTCTTGATCCAAGCCCTCCTTTAGACTTTGGAGTACATAGAGAATCCCAAGACCTTAGGGCTAGGAAGTGTCATTTGAGACAGGGAAAGGAATATGGAAGGTTGACATTGCATAAATAGAGGATGCTGATAAGCCACAAATCCATTTCATGTATGCTCGTAGGAAGGGGAAGTCAAAGGACAGCTCAGCAAATGGGGCTGAGGTGGGAAATATTGGAATAGGTGAGGGTAAGAAGGGAAATGCACCGTAATTTAGTTACGCAGATGAGAGAGAAAGTTAGTTAGTGAAAGAGGAAGAGAGTAGGAAATAAAACGTGAGCAAGGTCTGAGAGGAGCGCAGAGAAGAATCTAGAGAATTGTGTAATTGGAGAGAACAGGACTCTCGAATTTCCTGCTATTGTATAGTCAAGCTCTAGGTTGGAGATTGATTTTCTATTCAATACAATCGTATGAGTTCTATCAAAGTGGTATCAGAGCCTACGATGGCTGGGAAGAAGAACGAAGAGCGTCTCGGCGTGGTGGAGGAGCAAGTCCACGCTATCCGTGGTGACCTTGGTTCGATGCAGCGCCAATTCTCGGATGTCAACGTCACCTTGACCGCGCTTATGGCGATGAGTGGAGTAGCTGTCGACCCATCGTGCAAAGTCGGTGCTGACCACCGCCACATCCCCTTCCGGCGAGCCGACCCTGGCTGCGTCTGGTTCACGCTCGGGTGAACCCCCTCGTACTACGGACCTCGTGGGTGACCTCGTGTTCGGCGTCTCGAGATGCCGATCTTTACCGTCGAGAATCCGGAGGGTTGGATCTTTCACGCGAGCGTTACTTCGGGGTCTGTCACTTTACAGAGGCGGAGAAGCTCGAGGCTGCCGTGATCAGCCTTGACGGTGAGGCTCTGGCTTAGTTCCAGTGGATTGACCGCCGGCGATCGGTGGCGAGTTGGCCGGCTCTCAAGGAGGCTATACTTGGGCGATTTGGGGCGTCGCAGGATGGGGACCCCTGTGAGAAGTTCCTCGCACTGAAACAGGACGGCTCGGTCCACGAATATTGACAGTAGTTCGAGATTTTGGCCGCCCTACTCACGCAGCTGTCGGAGCAAGTGCTGGAGTCCAATTTCATCAATGGGCTTGGTCCAGACATCAAGGCAGAAGTCCAGATGATGAAGCCCAAGGGCTTGGCCCAAATCATGGACTACGCTCAGTGGGAGGAGGAGCGTAATGCAGCCCTCAAGCAGGCCCAGCCCATTCCATTAACTCTCAGCCCACATGGCCCAAGTGGCCCATCCTCAAGTTGGACCCCTAGTCCTCGTTCCATTACTCATTTACCACTGAAATATCTTGACCGACAATCTCCTTCGTACACTAACCATGCTCGTCCTTCTCCGGGCAATGATCGGAGCGCTGTTTTCCGTCGCGAACCCTAATTCCGGCGTTTCACGGATGCCGAGCTGCGACAAAAGCGTGAAAAGGGGCTTTGCTATAAGTGTGACGAGAAGTATTCCTACGAGCACGTGTGCAAGAACAAGGAATTGCAGGTGTTGGTCACCAAGAGAAGACGACGGGGAAGGACGGCCTCAACCACACGGCTCCGGATGAGGTGGAGTCGATGGAAGCCTTAGACCCAGTGGAGTTGTTCATGAACTCGGTCGCTGGGCTGACCCCGCCACGCACGATGAAGGTCAAGGGAACGATTGGGAGTAAGGAGGTGGTGGACCTCATCAACACCGGTGCCAGCCACAATTTCATCGCTACTGAGCTCGTGCGAGACTTAGGGATTCCGACCACCGACACGGCAGGGTACAGGGTGATTATGGGCACCGGTCTCTCAGTGAAAGGGACGGGTATTTGCAAAGGGGTAGTGCTCTCTTTTCCAGAGGTCCAAGTGGTTGAAGACTTTCTGCCATTGGAGTTAGGGAGCTCGGATGTGATCCTCGGCATGCTGTGGTTACGGACGTTGGGTGGAACGCAAGCTAACTGGGAGGACTTAACAATGAAGTTCAAGATTGGTGACGCCACAATCACCATGCGAGGAGATCCTTCGTTAAGTCGGACCCAAGTGTCTCTCAAGGCCATGATGAAGGAAGGGGATTCTTGGTCGAATTAGGGGCCACCGAGGTGGATGAGAGAGCCGTCTTCGAGACGGAACCGACAGCGATCGCAGCCATTTTGGCTCGTTTCGAGATCTTATTCACATCAGCAGAGGGGCTTCCGCTGTCACGACCAGAAGATCACGCTATCATCTTACAGGAGGGGCATGGCACGATTAGTGTGCGCCCTTATCGTTACCAGCAAATACAAAAGGATGAGATCGAGAAGTTGATTGGGGAGATGCTTCAAGCGAGTATTATTCGTCCAAGCACTAGCCTGTATTCGAGCCCGGTGTTTTTGGTGCGTAAGAAGGACGGCAGTTGGCGGTTTTATATAGACTACCGCGCCCTCAACAAAGCCATCGTGGCCGACAAGTTTCCCATTCTCGTGATCGATGAGCTCCTAGACGAGCTGCACGGCGCCTTATTTTTCTCCAAGCTGGACCTTAAATTGGGGTATTATCAGATCCGAGTACGAGCCGAAGACATGTCGAAGACGGCCTTCCGAACCCACGAAGGACACTACGAGTTTCTCGTAATGCCCTTCGGGCTCACCAACCCCCCGGCCACTTTTCAGGCGCTGATGAACCGGATCTTTCGCCCATATCTTCGTAAGTTCATGCTGGTGTTCTTCGACGTCATATTGGTATATAGTCTAACTTGGGAGGACCACTTGAAACACTTGGAGGTGGTGTTAAAAGTCCTCCGACATAACACACTACGGGCGAACTACAAAAAGTGTAGTTTCAGAAAAACAAAGTTGGACTATTTGGGGCACGTGTTTTCGTGGGAATGAGTGGCAGTGGATACCAAGAAGATTGAAGCCGTGGTGCGCTGCCCGCGACCCCAAACTCTTCGGGAGTTACGCGGATTTCTTGGTCTAGCCGGTTACTACCGGAAATTTGTGGTTGGTTACAGTAACATCGCTTGGCCCCCTCACTGATTAGCTCAAGCGGGACAACTTTGGTTGGACAGCCGAAGCAGAGGCGAATTTTGAGAGGCTGAAGGAGGTGCTGTATTCGGCCCCTGTTTTGGCGCTACCGGACTTCACGCAGCCCTTTGTGGTTGAGACGGACGCTTCAGGTTACGGAGTTGGAGCTGTATTGATGCAAAACCAGCGCCCTATTGCGTATTACAGCCATGTTCTCTCTCCACAAGCAAGGCTTAAGTCGGTATACGAAAAGGAGTTGATGGCGATTATGTGGGCCATTCAACAATGGCAGCCGTATTTGCTCGGGCGGCGGTTCACGGTGCATACCGACCAACAAAGTCTCAAGTTCCTCTTAGAGCAGCGGTTGGTGAGTGAGGAACACAAGAAGTGGCGCTCAAAGCTTCTGGGATATGTATTTGATATCCAATATCGATCGGGTCCCGAAAACAAGGCTGCAGACGCACTGTCACGTGTGACATACGAGAGTAACCTCCTGGTTATGTCGGTCTAGCAAGATATGGACGTCTCCAACCTCAATAAACAGGTTGATCAGGATCCGCTGTTATTTGGCATCAAGAAGGCGCTAGCACGAGGAGACGAGGGGCATCCTGGTTATACATTGGAGCAGGGGCGGTTGTATTACAAGGGTCGGTTGGTGGAATCAAGGAGCTCTCCATTCACTGCCTTGTTGCTGCGTGAGTTCCACGACAGCCCTATCGGGGGCCATTCCGGGGTCCTAAGGACTTACCGCCGTATAGCAGCGGAGTGGCATTGGGTGGGGATGAAGCGGGACGTCGTCGAGTATGTAGCAAAGTGCGCGATTTGCCAATGTAACAAGACTCTGGCCCTTTCTCCAGCCAGATTGCTTCAGCCCCTGCCTTTACCTAACCAAGAGTGGGAGGATCTAACTATGGACTTTGTTGAAGGACTACCGACTTCGGAGGGGTATAACTCACTATTGGTGGTGGTGGACCGGTTGAGTAAATATGCGCACTTCGTAGCGCTAAAGCACCCGTTCACATCCCAATCGGTTGCTCACCTCTTTGTTAAAGAGGTGGTTCGATTACATGGTATGCCACGCTTAATCATTACTGACCGAGACAAGGTTTTTCTTAGCTTATTTTGGACCGAGATCTTCAAACTCCAAGGCACGGTTCTGCAACGTAGTACGGCGTACCACCCGCAGACCGACGGGCAATTCGAAGTGGTCAACCGGGGGATTGAAGGCTATTTGCGATGCTTCGCCAGCGACAAATCGAGGCAGTGGGCCCGCTGGCTACCTTGGGCTGAGTATTGGTACAACACGACGTACCACATCTCGGCTAACACTACGCCATTTCGAGTGCTTTACGGCCGAGATCCACCCCCGCTTATCCGATATGGGACCGGGACAGCGAAGGTTGCAGGTCTGGAGCAGCAATTGGCGGAGAGGGATGCTATCCTAGACAAGCTCAAGCATCACTTACTGAGGGCACAGCAGCGGATGAAGGCCGTGGCGGACAAGAAGCGCTGGGACGTTCATCACGAGGTGGGCGACTTAGTTCTCCTCAAGCTCCGTCCGTATCGCCAAAATTCCCTTTCACGTCGCCGGAATGAGAAGTTGGCGCCTCGCTATTTCGGGCCTTACAAAGTGCTGCAGCGAGTCGGGGAGGTGGCGTACAAGCTTAAATTGCCGGACTCGGCGACGATACATCCGGTGTTTCACGTGTCGCAGCTTCGACGCGCTATCAGAACCTCATACTCGACCCAGCAACTACCACCCCAGTTGAGCGCTGACCTAGAATTGGTTGTTGAGCCAACGGCTGTGTTGGGCGTCAGGCCTGGAGCTGGTGCTGATTCGGAGGTGTTGATTCATTAAAAGGGGATGCCGGAGTTTGATGCCACATTGGAGCATTTCTCGGAGATACAGAATCAGTTTCCTGATTTCCACCTTGAAGACAAGTGCTTTCTTGGGCGGCGGGTATTGATAAGCCACCAATCCGTTTCACGTATGCTCGTAGGAAGGGGAAGTCAAAGGACAGCTCAGCAGATGGGGCTAAGGTGGGAAATATGGGAATAGGTGAGGGTAAGAAGGGGAATGCACTGTAATTTAGTTACGCAGAGGAGAGAGAAAGTTAGTTAGTGAGAGAGAAAGAGAGTAGGAAATAAAACGTGAGCAGGGTCTGAGAAGAGGGCATAGAAGAATCTAGAGAATTGTGTAATTGGAGATAACAGGACTCTCGAATTTCCTACTATTGTATTGTCAAGCTCTAAGTTGGAGCTTGATAATCTGATCAATACAATCGTATTCCGTTCATTTTCATATCGGAGTTCTATCAGATGCATTGTGCATTGTTTGCACCAACATGATCCTTCGCAATTAAGAAAGTAATTTTCCTTGCTATAGCCTTCGAGACGACTCTGCATCTTTTGCTTCAAAAATGCAGAATCAGTTGACTAGTTCCTCGTAAAGAACAAAGGATTTCCGAATTAGATTTCTAAGCCCATTATTGCTCCCATTCCCAAAATAGAAACAATCCCTGTAGTTCTTTGAGAAAAAATTAATGCTTTGTTCCAATTGAATACTAATCCGGCTACTTTGATAATTCTTCATGCATGAGAGAATAGCTTCGGTTTCTTGCTGTGTGGCACAGCCAAAAGATTAGGCACGCGGAATTGTGCTTAGTTAATTTTTTTAGGCCATGATGATTAGAGTATCCTCAACTTTCATTTTTAAACTATAGATTACATTTTTTTTAATATATAATCTCTATATTATGATAAGTTAGTAGATACCCAAAAATAACTAGTATGCCAAGAGAGTTCTCTAATTTGTTGATTTATTTCATCTATTCCATGACCATAGCAGAAAAGGAGAAGATCTGCGCACGGATGTAAAAGTTAAATCAAAAGAGAGAAGATATGCTAGATCATTCACTCTATTGACTATTAAGAAGTAGAATCTAAAAATTAGACCATTTAACTTCATGGGTTTATACGCATAGAATTTATCCTTCTAAATAAACTAGTTCTTTTCCTTCACGGACGAAGCTCATTTTATACATCACTTTATAGAGTTTCACACCAATCTCAGGAGAAATGAAAAATAACAGATAACTACAGGCTTTTTATTTAAAAAAAAAAAAAAAAGACAGAGATTCACAAATCTCGACATTGCTATAAACTCAGCACATCTAACCACAACATAAATTTCATGAATCAAACATCACTTTTTTTTTTTTCCAAATGATTATTATAATCCATTACAAGTTTTAGCCAGGGAAGTCATGGTCAGGACTATCTGCACGCATGTCCAAGGAATCGTTCGACATGGGGGAATTGGTATCCCTGTTTTGTTGATGATGAGTATTAATCTCGTTATTACTACTACGAGGTCCATTTCCGTACGACATGAAATTACTTGAAGTGTGATTTCCCTGAGCAGAAAGGTGATAGGACTGAAGGCTCCGACGGACAGGGCTTGAGAGCGCGTTCGAGAAAACCGAGTTCTTAGGCTGTTGTTGATCAGAGTGGCCCCATCGTATTCCTTGCCCCACCGCAGCCGGACCAGCTGGAGTTGTTGGCCCTAAATTGGCCGAATGCATTGCAGTTTGCAAGTGCTGTTGCTGAAGCAGCATTCCGGGAGACATTGGGGGCTCCTCTGCCCCACAATCAAGCTCATTCTGCAAAAACATGATATAGATTCCGGTGAGACCATTTTACCTCGCAATGAAACTCGAAAATTTCTTTTTTATCTCTTACCTGATTGCTTCCACTGCAGCAGAATAAACCCAGAATGTAATGTACGGCGCAATTGTTACGTATTAAAACACATGGGACTTTTTTCCCTTAATAGTTTGAGAAAGACCGAATAATAAGTACCAAGGCAAGTTCTCAGCTTAAGCACTAAGTCATATCCTTTAATGATGAAATGAAGTGGAATATTGATGCGCCTCCTCTTAGGAGGATTAGGATAATTATTTAATTGTTTTAATTATTTTCAGTTTAGGATAATTATTATTATTATTTTCGGAATTAATTATTTATTATTTTAGAATCCTAGTTTTATTAGGTATTAGGGTTACTATAAATACCCTATTGTAATCTTTCCCAAAGTTATGAAGAGATTGCTGCAGTTTTAATTATTAGTCTCTTATTTATCAGCTTTCTTAGAGTACGTAGGAAGGGAAATTCTATAGTTGAGACCAGGTCCTATCAAATTGGTATCAGAGCAACGTCTTCTGGGACCAATGGCGCAAGCACGGAAGATCGAGGCGCTGGAAGAACAACTTCGAACCATCGGCAACGACTTTAGCGCGTTTAAGGAGACTTTGACCGGGTTGGAGAGGCGATTGGATGAACGATTATCATCCATGGACGATCGTTTCGCCGCCATGGAGAGTTTGTTGCGATCCTTGGCTGATCAGCGGGTGGTTACCACCGCTGGCCCGAGCACGTCAACAGCGGAAGTGCCGCTGCGAGATTCGACACTGACCGACTCATTGCCGAGTGGTGGGATTGCGGCCGTATCAGCAAATTCGGCGGGAGCCTTGACCAGCGATACGTTGGCGCTGGCGCGGACGCAAGGCACGCCTCCGCAGGTCGACCATTCACGACCGGTCGCGGGGCTGCAGTGGCCGGGGGCTGGCGTCCATAGTCCGTCGGTCTGGAACCCGGCACTCGATGGTCCGCGAGCGGAAGGTACATTCGGGGCTGCGACGGGTTGGGGGCAAGCCGCTACGGGGTGGCCACCAAGTTTTTCGGGTGCACGAATCTGGCCAGGGGGGGGACCAAGCCAGCCGTGGCCACCCGGGGGAGGTACCGGGGTTAGCAACACTACCCCATGGAGAGGGAACGGCCAACAGCCGCACCCTGAATTCGAATTTCGGCAACCAGGGATGACCACAGGCCCCGTTTTTCACGGCGGAGTTGGCAGCTGGGATTTGGGGTCCTACGGGGCAGGTTTTGCAGAGCTCGAC
This sequence comes from Boehmeria nivea var. tenacissima, assembly GCA_018132145.1. Taxonomy (NCBI): domain Eukaryota; kingdom Viridiplantae; phylum Streptophyta; class Magnoliopsida; order Rosales; family Urticaceae; genus Boehmeria; species Boehmeria nivea. Next base: position 3,696,147 of record CM030886.1, read on the forward strand.
TTTGGACGAGCTGCGCGTGAGAATGTGGGGCCTCGAGGGGGGGCCGGATTCGACTCACGCATTCGTAAGCTCAAAATGCCGATGCCGACGATATTGAATGGGTTGCGGGCATTTTTGGGACTTACGGAATATTACCGACGTTTTGTAAAAGGGTATAGCGCTATTGCCTTGGCGTTGATGAAGCAACTTGGGAGTCGTTTGAGGAGCTGCACCTACCGTTTTTGGAATTCAACCTTGAGGACAAGGTTTCTCGTTGGGCGGGGAGTAGTGATGCGCCTCCTCTTAGGAGGATTAGGATAATTATTTAATTGTTTTAATTATTTTCAGTTTAGGATAATTATTATTATTATTTTCGGAATTAATTATTTATTATTTTAGAATCCTAGTTTTATTAGGTATTAGGGTTACTATAAATACCCTATTGTAATCTTTCCCAAAGTTATGAAGAGATTGCTGCAGTTTTAATTATTAGTCTTTTATTTATCAGCTTATTAGTCTTTTATTTATCAGCTTTCTTAGAGTACGTAGGAAGGGAAATTCTATAGTTGAGACCAGGTCCTATAAATAAAAGACTAATAAGCTGATAAATAAAAGACTAATAATTAAAACTGCAGCAATCTCTTCATAACTTTGGGAAAGATTACAATAGGGTATTTATAGTAACCCTAATACCTAATAAAACTAGGATTCTAAAATAATAAATAATTAATTCCGAAAATAATAATAATAATTATCCTAAACTGAAAATAATTAAAACAATTAAATAATTATCCTAATCCTCCTAAGAGGAGGCGCATCAAATATCCACTAGTATGTTCCATAAACAAGATAATAAGAATAAAAAGAGAACATTTCATAATAAAAAGAACTTGTTTGTACGAAGCTTTCAATAAATTTCTGGGCCTATTTTCTGTTGTCAAGTATTAAGCAAGAGAATAAGAATTCTACACAGCAAATCTGTAAGCACAATGGCGCTCTACAAATACCATCTTCAGAATTGCAAAAGTGTGGAATTAATTTGCCACCTTCACCAACGTAAAAATTCATTAATCTAAGTACTAGGATAACTCATTACAAAAGTAACCGGTGATACACTAAACAAGCCAACTCTGATACTAATTCATGATTAATTATCACGAGGGATGCTAATACATAAACTCTTCAGCTAAAAGATGGACTCCCACAAACTAGTGCAAGAAATCCATCAATTCAGCATCATTAAGTTAAAAAGAATCATGTGAGGATCAGCAAATGTACCTGTAAATAAGCAACAATATCTACTGTAGTCACTCTTGATCCTTCCTCTTGCTGCCTCACAATCCATTGATAAAGTTTCTCCTGCAGAGCAAGAAAGGGGATATTTAAGCGACAAATTGAAAAAGCTCTAGGTGAAGAATTGGCCTGTTATTTATAATTCTCAATATATACAGTACGTATAATGGATAGAGCAACGTGCAAGTACAACTACCACATGTTGGGAACTATTAACACGTGAAAAAAGGAAACTACAACTTTTGGGTCACAAATGAATAAATTCATCAAAAATTAAAACAAGAAAGTGTCCACGAGAGAAGTGTGACACCCAAATTCATTATATATTCAATTTTTTCTATATTGGAATTGAGAAACAGAGACTTTGTTTTAAATACATGAAAAAATGTACAAAATCGAGAGGACGAGAAGTACTCATAAAGAATATGAACCAGAAACTAATATACCAATGTAAAACATGACACATATCAGAATGTCGCTTTCTATAATTCAACATAGTGCCAAGAGTTTCCACGATAAAATATATACTGGTACAAGGGTATGTGTGAATACTATCCCCGCAAACAATAAAGGAAAAGACACATATCTGCTAGCTCCAGATAGTTACATCTTCAAGGTCAAGGAGATACTTAGAAAAATCCACTGTCAATCCCCTAATTTACTAGTAATTATTCGCAAACACATCCATTGGGCATTGGGTCTTATTTAAAAATGAAAAAGTTACACAACACAGAGCTTATAGATTTGAATGTATTCAAATAACCTCAGTTTGGACATTGATGTTCACAATTCAAACAAAAAGAAGAATCAAACTATATACTGAAGTATAATGCTAACTTCCAGTGTATTCACTACTTGGTTCGACCTCCAAAGTATAACACCTAGTGAATGGTCAACATTAATCTTTTCACATGAAGCTTATCAGCATCTTGCTTAAGTTAGATAACTATAAGAAATTAATAAGCATTATGCTTCCAATTACTCACAGTCCATTTGGTATAGAGGAAAAGTAGAAGGAAGGAAAACTTTTGATGGATTGTGGGATCGAAAACATTAAAATTTGGTTGTTTGGTAAGATAGAAAAGAGGGAAGAGAAAAGAGGAAGGATAAAAGTACAAACGGGGCCCATAATTTTTATCCTTCTAATATTAGAAGGAAAACTGAATGGAAAATTGTACCCAATACAATGCAGGTAAAATTACTCTTTGGTTCACTTTCTAAAATATTGAATCATAAAATAAATGGGTAAATACTAAATTGATAGTTTTATAGATAAAAAATTTTCTTTCCCTCCTAGCATACCCAACAACAAAAAGGAAAACAATTTTCTTCCCTTTCCTTCTTATTTTCTATCACCTCCTATGCTTCTTTCCATCCAATTTTCTTACCTTCGTACCAAACAGAGTGTTAAGGATTCAAAACAACATTGCGCATATATACTTAACGCAATATCCACATAAATCGTTTAATTCTAAACTCTCGCCTCACATTTGCTGGAAGGTTTATTACCATAAGGAAAACACAAGAACAGGAGAAATACTTTCAAGTTTACCTTATATCGTAATTATGTTCTCGTTTGAGTATATAGCATATATTCTTCTTTCAGAAATGTAAAAAACTAGTATGAAGCTTCACTAAAACAGAAAGATAGTACACAGAGAAAGCAAAGTTCGTCTGAATGAGAAAACAGAAACAAACAAGAAAATAAGAATGCATTAAGAATCAGTTTAAACTTGAAACCTACAAAACAAATTCATTCACACAAACATCACATTAAACAAATGCTTTGACAGCCAAAAAACAAGTTTTCAATTCTTAACTAAAAAGATCATGTTTTTCACTTTGTTGTTTCTTCATTCTCTCAGCAACCAAACAGAAGGTAAAATACAACAAAAAACTAAATGATTAATAGTTCTATAACTGAAGTTTAAAAACTATAAAAGCAGAAACAATATCAAATCAATCAAACAAATTCTTGGTTAACCAAAATTCAACTTTTAATTTTTTCTTTTACCTAAAAAAAAAAATCATCTTCTTCTTTTCCTCTAGTGTCTCAGCAAGCAAACAGAAGGTAAAATGTCAACATCTAATCCCATCCTATCAACCAAAATGGAACTTTTAGGCAAAAAAAAAAAAAAATGCAAAGGGAATAAAAAAAGAAACTTAATTTCTGGAAAACATGAAAAGCTCCTATATCGCATCCACAATCAACGTTTCTATCTATTTTCTAAGCAACCAAACAAAAGGCCAAACAAAACCTCAAATCGAGAAACGCGATTAAAGAAAACCAAAGGCAGAGAAACTGGAAGAAAAGAGCGAACCAGGGCTTGACGCTCGCCGGCTTGGAAGGAGAGTCGCTGGTGGCTCATAGCCTGCGAGTAGAGCTGCGACAGAGAGTTCGCGGCGCTGCAGAAGGTGGTGTACATGCTCCGATCCACCTCGTCCAGTCTCGTCGCGTCTGCCTTCCTTTTCTTCGCCATTTTCCCTGAATCCAAACACAACCCAACTCCACAGAGACACAGATTTTCCTTTTAGTTCTCTTCTTTTTCTTTTTTCTTTATGATATGCTATTATTAATTTATTAGAAGAGGATTGTCAAATGGGGTACTCGGAGGAAAAGGGGTGTCTTCCCTTTTGATACCAATGAGAATTAATGACACACGTGTATTGCGCTTTTAATTTAGAGAAATTATAATGAATACTCAAGTTTGAAAACTTATTATAAATTATTATTTAATTTTTTGAAAAATATAATAAAGTACTCAAATAATTTAATTATTTACACAGTGATAAGTGTTGGTAATTCACTTAGTTATCAAAAGCATGTGCAAGTAATTCACAAATTGACTAAAAACTCAATTACTTCAAAAATTTGAGTATTTATTTTTATTGTTATATAAATTTTAGATATTTGTCTACTTTACCTTTTAATTTATGCTTTAAAATTTAAGTTATAAATATAAAATAAAAATAAGAAAATATTTTATTTAGAGCATAAATTATTAAGTAATATTAGGAATGACTTTGCTTTGCAATTATGCCTAAACCCTAAATTAGACAAGTGGGAAACAAATAGAGTGTTATTTATTGGCCGTTAAAAGTTATATACAATAGCTAGTATATATACTTGATCACATTCAATAATTTTTTCTCCTCATTTGCTTTTCAACTTGTTTTCCGACTGCAATTCCCATGTCCTAAAAAGTGCAGAACAACTTTTATTTTCCTTTGTACACAAAGATATGAATACATGTAAAGCAAATGCAGCAAGTACAACAATAATAGAATACAATTTAGGAATTCAAAACTTCATTGACATATATGGATGATACTGATTTAAGTGAAACAAAACATCGTGCTCGTACTACATTATGTATTTGTATCATGAAAAACTAGCCAATTGAACAACCTTGACTGCTCTTTAATCTATGCCAATGGAGAAAATTCATTTGGTAGTGACTACTAATTATTGTACGACTAGCCATGTTTAGGGTTTGTAGGGTTATTTTTTTTCTGGTTGGGGTCAGGGATATTAGGGCACGGCGATGGAGGAGACTTGAGGGATAGGGCATAGATCGGGTGCAAAGCAGATCTAGGCTTGGGGTGAGGCGCTAATTGGGGACGGGAGATCTGAAACAGTGCAGCCCTGACTGAGGTACGATAGAGGACAACAGATCGACGGGGCAGTGCAGTTTTGCGAGGAACGTTGGAGGTGTGAAGTCGAGGACGATGAATCAGTGTGGTTAGGGGTGTACAAAAATCCGACCAACCCGAAGACCTAACCCAACCCAACCCGAAAACATGGATTCAAAAGTGAAAAAAGTTCATATTGTGTTCATTTTGCTTGAACCTATGAATAATGAGTTGGGTTAAAGTTCTTGACTTTTGAATCCACCCAACCCAACCCAACCCAACCCAACCCAAACATTTAAAAATATTTATCTAAAATTTATGTATATGTTAATGTTATATGAAAATATGAATACATTATTTTCTTTAGAGTTTAGTTTAAAAGAAGTCATAATTTGATTGATATCACAACTCATTCGTCAACTCATTCTTCTCTATGAAGGGTTTTTTTTTATACTAAAATCGCACATCTATCTTCAATCTTGATTCTCATTTGTAAGTCATTATTTTGTTTTTTCATTAGCTTTTTTTCTTTATTTATTTTGATTATCGAGATATAAAATATGTTTTTCTAATAAATTATTATGTTGGGATTATTCGTTTTATTAATTTTTATAAATATTTTTTGAGGACTTTGTCTAAACTTAGAAGTGTTCAAATATATGAAATATAAATCAAAATTATTATTGTCAACCCTACAACCCAACCCAATCCAACTCAATCCATTTTAATTTTTATTTAGACGGGTTATCATAATTTCTTCTTCTTGTTGGGTTAGGTTGTAAATATCTTAAACCCAACCCAACTCAACCCATGTATAGGCCTAAGTGCGGTTGTGTGAGGAACTTCGAAGGCGCGAGTCGAGGATGGTGAAACAACGAGTTCGGATCTAGGCAAGGTACGGGTCTTGGACGGCATGGCGGCGCAGGAGGAGCTTGTCGATGGGGAGAAGAGACCTAAACTCGAGATATCTCACTGACGCCAAAGAGGAGATGTACTACGCAATAGAGAGACGATGCGCGTAGTGACGCTTAACTTGGCAGCATCTTCCATCTCCAGATCAGCGAGTATAGCAGAGCCGGGGTTGATGAAGTCAACAACAACAATGCCGCCAGAGGTGGCGAAGGTGCTTGAAGTTAAGATTTGAGTTTTGGAAAACCTATAATTTTTTTTTCAATTTCTAATAAAAAAAAGTATGTGGTAAGAACTATGATATTTATTATAACTATTATATTTATTATGCACTTTTATTAAGATCAAATAATACAAACTCATTTAAATCATTCTCCATCAGTCTTTTTTTAATGTTCCCCAACTAAAATACCCCATTATTATTAGGGCAAATCCTTCAAAAGTCTTGAGTTTAAGCTAAATTTTAAAACTATATCTATTATTTGAAAATTCTCAAATAATCTTTATGTTTTAAAAAATTGATTTCGAAAGTATTATTGCAAATAAATATAATCAAACTTAATATATGAAAAGACACATTTTGCCCTCAATTTAAAGACAACAAATATAACATAAAATAATAATATATTAAAATTTTAGTAACACCCAAAATTATTACAATTTTGACATACATAACCTCAAAATAAACAACGAGATTTGCAAAAAAAATCAACAAAACAAACTCTTTTTAATCATTCTCCATCAGTTTATTTTTTTAATGTTCCCCGACTGAGACTACCCCATTATTATAAGGGTAAATCCTTCATAAGTCTTGAGTTTAAGCTAAAGTTTAAAACTATCCCTATTACTTAAAAATTATCAAATAATCCTTACGTTTCAAAAATCAATTTCGAAAGTATCGTTACAAACAAACATAATCAAACTTAGTGCATGAAAGGACACTTTTGCCTTCAATTTAAAGACAATAAATATACTATAAAATAATAATTTATTAAAGTTTTAGTAACGCCCAAAATTATTATAATTTTGACATACATAACATCAAAATTAACAGCGAGATTTGCAACATATCAACAAAACAAAAATCTAAAACAAGTAATAAACAAAACAAACAAACCCAAAATCAAATCCCCTAAATTAACAACTAGATTCGCAACAAGTCAACAAACAAAGCTAAATCAAGCAACAAACAAAACGAAACCCAAAATCAAATTGCTAAAATTAATCCAGAGCGCAACAAACAACCCTAAATTCAAACAGAAATCATGGACCTCTGGTGAATCCATCCTCAACCCCTGATGATGCTACTCTGAACCCTAGAACTTGCCTGGAAGCTATCTTAAAGTGAAATCTAGATCATACACAATTAGAGGGAGGACGTATGTCATTTTTGGAAAGTTTGAGCTATTTTATTCTACTCGATTGAAAAGTCATATGTGATGCGGACATCGTTGGTGACATGCAATAGTACAATGATCGAAGCTCCTGAAGGTCCGATGACAAGAGCACGTGCTAAACGATTCAAGGAACACCTCAACTTGTTAATGAAGAACTTTATCGAGAATCAAAGCCGCATGCAAGACTCAAGTCCAGTTTGTGTTCAAGTAATTCAAATTTCAAGCAGTGGCAACTGGGACAAGCAATTAAGTGCTCGTGGAAGAAATTAAAGACATTTCTTTGTAATTTTTAAGTTTGTTAATGGTCAAAATTTAACAAAGTATAAAATCGAGCCCAAACTTGGAATTAAGCCAGACAGGCCCCGAAAGTACACCAAAGCCCACAAAACCCGTTAAGGCCCATCGAACCTGTCAAAGCTCATTAAAAAGCCTGTCAAGGCCCATTACACCCATCAAGGCCCATAAAACCTGTTAGGGCCCATCAAAGACTCATTAGGCCCGAATCTCATCAAAAGTCCATTGAGGCCCAATAAGCTAAGGTAAAAGTCTCAACTTAAAGATTAAATAATTATGTGCTAATCCTTACATTTTTTTTAAAGAAAATCATAAATATTTTACAAAAAACCACTTATTTTTTGAAATAACAAATATATTTTTACTAAAATCACATAATTATTTAACCTAGGGACCCAAGCCCACAAGGGGTGACTTATTGGGTTATGGAGTGTAAGGTTCAAAATAAAAAGTAAGGCTAAAAAACATATCTAAAAGTTTATGAATTTTATTGAGAAAATTCATAAACACAATTTTAAATATGATATTTATTTGTTAGGTTAAGAAAATAAATAACCTCATTTTTTATACAAGCCTGAGTTTTAGTTTTGTACATTTGTTTTTGTAAAATTCATACGACACTTGTGATTATATGTGAGAAGTCTATCTTTGATCACAAAGTCCATCAAGCATATATATAATTCATAATCATCATATGACTAACCCATGGTGATATGTTATCTCAAAAATATGATGTGTCAAAATTAACATTCTTTTTAGAATAAAAGGGTGATTAGTTGACAACTCAAGTTTTAATTGGTTAAGATTTCCTGCAATAAGTACTAGCCACATAAGCATTTCTTCACACCATCACATGACCTTCTAGAAGAAATTTTTGGATAAGCATGAAAGCCTTGATATTTTCTTACTTGGTCACCAAGACTTGTTGGTTGGTCTCTAAGAGACTAAAAATTCCATTCCTATTATCCAATAACATCAAAATTCCATTACTATTAACCAATGACATCATCTAGTTACTCTAACTAAATGATACCAAGAGAAGTAATTTCCCTTAACCACAAGAAAGGAGAGTTAAAACCCTTCCTATTTTGCTCCGTTATTTCCCTATAAATAGAGACCCACCATGTGAAAGAAAGGGGGGAGGAGAATAACCATCATGATCACATTCTACCAACACCAACACACATCCATCATAATATTCTACCTTTATAATCAAATTTTCTTGATATGCTTTCTCTCTCTCTCTCTCTAGAAATCTCTCTTTCTCTCACCAAAATTCCAAATCTTAGTCTACTAAACAAAAGCCATCTTTTATTCTTCTAAACATTCTTCAAAAAGCTTCTAACACCCTAAGTCCACAAAAGTCATCGTCCAATCATTGCTTTAGTCATCATTAACCAAAGTTATCCATTTATCAAACACAAGTGTTATGTGCTACATATTTTGCATCAATGGAGTCAAAAGCTTCAGCAAACAACTAAAAGAGGTTTATTTATTCTCTTTATCCTACCTTTTATTTACTCCTACTCTATGATTCAATATTTTGTCTATTCATGATATAACCCATATTTCTTATTACTTTATCATATTATTACTTAATATGTTTTACTTTAGCTCATATCATCATATCATGTTTTGATCCATATTATGCTATACACTATCATTATATCATATTGCTACTATACTACATTATATGCTATCCTATATATATATTACTATATTATATATACATATATATACTACCATGCCATATATATATACTATACATCACTATATTACATATTAGGTAAATAATAAGTACCATATTATACCATTATGCTATAAATACTATATATTATATACTATAATATATATTATATATTAGGTACATAATAATATCATATTATATTATTATACTATATACTACATTATATATTATTTGCACTGGTGGCTCCTCATTTTATAGCGCGGTTACAGTGTGACCCTTAACCTTTTTTTCTTTTTGACAATAGGGTCCCCATCCTCGGAAAACCGTTGCAATTAGACCCTTCCGTCTAATTTCTGTCTAAAATTGAACGGAAATGCCCATGTGACTTGCACGTGAGCCATTTTAAAGGGTATTTTAGTCCCTTCATAAAAAATAATTAAAAAAAAAATGGTCTCACCTTCTTCTCCTATTCTTCTTCTTTTTCTTTAGTGAAGAAAAATGTTCTTAGCCATTTGTGAGTTCAAATATATAGACACATAGTTATCCTCATAGTCTACTGTTGTTTGATAGGTTAATCCTATCTTTTTTAAAAAATATTTATAAATTGCATTTAGCAACTAATTGAGTCTGCTTTGTATATTTATTCAGGCGCATAGGATTGGCATTTGAGTTTTTCTTACCATACAAAAAATAAAAAATAAAAAACCTGAAGTCTTTGAACTCTGATGTTGTGGCGCTTGTGGCTGATAATGCTATGATTTTTTTTCTTTTCGTTGTAGTTGTTTGACTTGTTTCTATGTGATATTAATTTAAATAAAAAAAAACTAATAAACACACTCAAACAAGATCCAAAAATAGTTGAACTCTTGAAGGAAATGTTCAAACTAACACAAAACAGCAAGAGAGAAAAAAACACCATCTCCCACAACTTCACCGAATACCAACCCACCACCATACCACCCATCTCCGACCATGAAACCCATCGCACACATATTTGATTAGAACGACAATTAATTTTTGATAAACCTCAAACTGATGTGAAGCAAGAATATCAGTTTATCATCAACCCAAATAACAACAAATCAAAATTCAATGAGAGAAAAAAGAGTAATAATTTATCATCAATCCAAACAAATCCACGGCCTTGAAAAAAAGAGAGAGCGACAGAGAGACCGGTCACCGCCGCGCTTGCCGACAAAGAGATGGCTCGGCGAGAAATCTCCACCCCGTGCGACGATCCCGAACCTCAAACTCCCACAACCCTGACGACCCCGACGAACTCCCAACTACCGACGAACCAACCATCGACGAACATGACCTTCCCGACGAACCTCTAAACTCCGAAACCCATCACGACGAACCCCAATCCGATGACTCCGGCGCGGATTTGGGCAGCGACGTTATTATCTCCATCGCCATTTTCCTCCGCCTAGAGCTCGCCGTCGCCTCTGTTCTGTGCTCACGGTCGCCGTCCTCGCCTCCGCCCCACGCTCGTCATTGAGTCCCTCGCCTACGACTTATGCTCGCCGTCGCCCGAGCTTGCCTCTGCCTCCCTCGCCTCCGCCACCGCTCTCCCTCGCCTCCAGCCCGTGCTCGCCGCCTCTGCTCGCTCTCCCTCGCCTCTGCCCCGTACTCGCCGCCTCTACCCCGCTCTCCCTCACCCCCGCCCCGTGCTCGCTGCCTCCACCTCGCTCTTCCTCGACTCTGACCCGCTCTCCCTCGCCTCTGCCCCGTGCTCGCTGTCTTCGCCCTACACAAAGAGAGAGAAATTGAGAGCTAATCATGGCGAAATATCTAGATCTTATCAATCGAATGAAGTTTTTTTATTTTTTTATTTTTTTGTCAAATCGGTGAATATCTTCAATCTTCATGTCGTTTTAGGTTGGTTAAACGATTTTAGTTTTATGTGTTTTTGATAGTTTTTATCACGATAGTTTGTAATTATTTCTTCAATTATTTCTCCAATTTCTGCAACTGAGATTTCTCCAATTTTTTAAACTTTTATTGTCAAAGACCAAAATATCCTTTAAAAATGGAACACGTGCAAGTCATATGGGTGTTTCCGTTCAATTTTAGATGAAAATTAGACGGAAGGGTCCAATTGCAACGGTTTTACGAGGATGGGGACCCCTGTCGAAGTAAGGAACCATGGCATATATGTTTGGAATATATTCCATTTTGAGAGAGTTGAAAAAGCACTATCTCGTTGAAAGGTTCTATACATCTGCCCTTTCTCAAGGCATTTCTTTAGACAAAGACCCCATTTTTTCCTCTTTTCGGATGGTAAATATTTCTCAGAACATGGAGTGTGAATCAAACCCATGTTTGAATTGAAATTGAGATACTGATGCAAGTTCTTCCCTTCTGAATCAGACAGATTCATATATGAAAGAGGTTGACAATAAGTTCTTTCAAAATTGACTATTTTTTCCTCTGTTAGAAGTGTTCCAGAAATGTCTGCGATCGAGTAAATAGCTCTACGAACGACTGGATCGGATCGAATTGGAAAATGGAAAGATTTGTACAAGTTATACCTTTCGTCACCATTTTGTGGAAAATCGTTAGGTATGAATATGTTAGACACCTGTAAATCGATTGGTGATTGCTAAAAAAAATAAGGTTAAGGACCACATTGTAACTGCGCTACAAGATGAGGGGCCACCAGTGCAAAAAACCATATATTATATGTTAGGTACATAATAAGTACCATATTATATTATACTATTATACCATATATATATATATTTATAATCTAAAACTGTCATATGAGGATTTGACTTCGTGTTGTCCCGATGACGTGACTTCGGTCTGTGTCTGTGGACTTGACCCATGTATTGTCCCGATACTGTACTATTTATTTATTTATTTATTCAGTGATTTATATTTTTGCAATTTACATTTCAGTCATTTAAATTCTCGCAAATCCAGCCACGTCCTGTACTTTATTTATTTTTATTTCGTTAGTCATTTAAATTCCCGCAAATCCGTCCATGTCATGTGCTTTATTTTTCATATTTCTTCAGTCATTTAGATTCTCGTAATTCAGGCCACGTCCTGTGCTTTATTTTCTTTATTTCTTCAATCATTTAAATTTTCGCAAATTAAGCCATGTCATGTGCTTTATTTTTCTTATTTCTTCAGTCATTTATATTCCCATAAATCAGGCCATGTCCTATGTTTTATTTTCTTTATTTCTTAAGTAATTTAAATTATCGCAAATGAGGCCATGTCCTGTGCTTTATTTTCTTTAATTCTTCAGTCAGTTAAATTTTTGCATTTTATATTCCTGCAATTTACATTGCCATACTTGTTCTCTTTCTCGTGTATTCATGTATATGTACACTTGTCCATATACTCGAATACATATTTTTATCCCGATCGTATGTTACGAATGCAGAGCGATACACTTAGCTAGCCCGTGCATCGTACTGCGTGTCTAAAATCATCATCTGAGAATTTGGTTTCGTGTTGTCCCGGTGACGTGACTTCGATCGGTGTATGAGGTGTTGACCCAAGAATGACTAACCAAGAGGGGGGGTGAATTGGTTATTAGATAAAATCTTAATAAATTCAATTTTATTAAGCTAATTTAATAATGTTCTATATGCTTAAAACAAGTTGTGCTAATATAAATTTCAACAACTATTCAAGAACAAAATAAGAGAAATGAATAGGTAAGGAGTAGGGAGAAAATAGCGCAAACTATATGTTTATGGAGGTTCGATCCGAAAGATCTACGTCCCCCGTTACCAAGCTCTCCGTCACGAGCAAGGCCTTTGTCCACTATTGCGATCGACTTTCGGCTCGATCTACCATGTACATTTGTCGAACACCTTACGGGCATACCTGAGGATTACCCAATCCTCTTCACAATAAACCCACCGAAGTTACTTCGGGTCTTCGATAAACCTTTTTGTCGAAACCTCGACTAACTCTCAAAAGAATAGTGTGAAAAGAAGATGAATACAATGAAGCTCACTAACTCTCTCAAAATATAAAATATTACAAGACAAATCTATGAGAGAAACACTTTAAGTATTTGATAATGATTGGCTCAAAGGTGTTTTTGGTTTCTTTCTTGAAAAAGGATGCACAATGATGTAAGAGAATAATCAAGAGAAGAAAGAAATAATTTTGTAAGGTTTTTGCTCAGAGAATTTCAGAATATTTTGTTATCTTTCTTGGAATGAGCAAAATAGAACTTAATCCTTTTATATGTGACTCAAAAACACAATTTTATGTTTGTATCAGCGAACGAAACGGTCGATCGCTTCAGTAACTGATCGACCGTTTTAACTGCCACATCAGACAATAAAACGGCTACATGCAACGGATATTTCTCGGTCCGTTGCAGGGGAACCGGTCGATCGGTTCGTGGAAGCGATCGACCGGTTCGTCAAATTTTGCCTACAAATATAACTTTTAAGGCAAGAAACGAACCGATACGAAAATGTGCTTAAAATCAAACTTTAAGTGCGACATTTTCTTAATAAAAATGATCCTTCAAATGATTTTAGAAATAATTAAAAGATTGAATGATTTACTTTGAATTTTCATAAAAAGAACTTGGAGCCAAAAATTATCGAATGCTTAAAGGATAATTTTCCCTTACATTGGAATATCCTAATCTTGCTTGTTCTTCATGCTTGATTTTTCTTGATGTAACATCATTTCAACATTGGTCTTCTAGACAATTTGCTTCATGCACACTTGACAAATATATTAGTAATAAAGACTCATCTTGTTTGTAATTATCAAAACATTTGGTTGATTTGTGACATAAGCCAACAATTTCCCTATTTTTGATAATGACAAACAAAATGATTGCAAACATGAAGAGTAAATAAATTGTAGACCTTGTGTGATAGTTTCAAGTTTAGTCCAAGATTTTTCCCCCTTAGTTTTTGCTTAAAAAAAATGCAAGTCCTAAAGATGATGGCATTCCCCCTTAGTTTGTGCTTAAAAAAAATGCAAGTCCTAAAGATGATGATATTCAATAAGAATGCAAGTAACAAAGATAAAGTAATCATGCAATATTTCCCCCTTTTGGCATTGATCAAAAAGAAATTGGGAAACACGAAAGAAAAAAAGCATGAGAAAGACATGAGTATAGAGACTTGAGACATAAGCAAAGAATCCAAGGTGTAAGGAGATAACAAAATAAGGCAAAATGCATCCAAGATAAACCAAAATAAGTCCATAGTCATAGTTAAGGATCACATAGCTATCAAATAAGATAAAGTGAGACCAAAATACAAAAAAAAATCTAGACATCTCAAGTAAAGTAAAATAAAATAAAAATCTACTCGAAGGGCGGCGGCGGTGGTGGCGGAGGGAAGTGGCGATACATGTGATCGAAGAAGGCTTGTTGATTTAGAGCCATTGTGTTGAAGGAGGAGGAGAGCTCGGTGAGGCGTGCATTAAAATGATCAAAACGAGTGTTGGCGGCACCTCGAAACTCATCAACCGCACCGGTGAGCGAGTCAAGACGAGCTTGCATCATGTTGTAGTGCTCTTCGGTGAACCGGAAGGCACTCGTTTGTGGGCCAACGGGATCCTCATCATGATCTTGCCCCGGGCGGTATCCGGCGGCGGCGGCAGCGGCATCAAGCTCTGCTTCGATTTCATCGTCGTCGTCATCATGGCCGCGAGAGGAGGAGCCTTGATTTTTGGGAGAAATGAAGGACCATTGACCGTCGGAACCTTTGACAATGTGCATTTGGTGTAGAGTAGTCGCATTCATTGTGCTAACTTTTGTAACTTGGGCTTCATTTGTAAGAGGAACGCGGTGAGCACGGAGAAGCCTAGTAATGACGGCACCGTATGGAAGAGCGGCCCGTTTCTTTTCTTTGGCAACCATCATGAAATTTCCAATAATAAAACCAAGGGAAAGCCTCCTTTTCAACATGATACTATCGATCAAAAAGTGATCGAAAGCACTAATCTCATCACGATGCCCCAACCTAGGAAGAATGATATAACCGATGATATGATGGATAAGTTTGGCGGTAAGGTTGAGGTCTTTGGCTTTGAGCTTAATGGGGCCAACTAGTCACCGCCCAGAGAGTCTCTCAATGCATGCAAGTTGATCAAATCCTTCAACTTGAGGCCATCCTTTCTTTTCAAACACACACTCTCTATTTAGGTGGGTTCTAAGAAGCCTATCTAAAAGTTGATGGTTGCATGTAATTTTGATTTTTTTAACAAAAGTGGCATACCCTTGACCATCAAATCTAAGGTTCTTATATAATTCTTTCACGAGCTTGGGATAACATGGTTCACGAAGACAAACAAATTCAACCCAACTTTGATGTTCAAAAAGTTCTAAGATTCCAAAATCCTCAAAAGCGGAGAAATTAATCACTTTTCTACCTAAAACTGAAGAAGTATCAAAGGAGCGAGGATCATTATACCTCTCGGGAGAAGAATCTCTTGAATCCTCTTGACAAACTCGTTTTCCTCTTCCTTTGGTGGCCACTTGCTTCCTTCCTATTGAGCACGAAAGATATTGAACGGATTTTTTGAGAAATTGTAGAGAGAGAAAGTTAGGGTTTGAGATGAGGATTTTGAGTGGATTTAGGAGATTTGAGGCGTTTTGGATGAGGATTTTTAGTGGGTTTTGATGAGGAAGGTAAGAAAAAGAGTTTGAATGGAAGAAATTTCAAAAAAAATGATGAAGAATGGCGATTTTAAGAGAGAATGGGGTGTTTGTCGCGGTTTTGGGTGAGAGGGAAGGAGAGAAATAAGAGGAAACAGCCTCTTTTCGCGATTAAAAATCGCACCAGGCACGCAAGAAAATCTGGGCACGCAAGAACCGATTCCTCCATCCAATCGACCGGTTCTTCACGAAACCCAAAAAAAATCTGGGCACGCAAGAACCGGGCGACCGGTTACTCATCCGGTCGTCCATTTCATAAACCGGTTGACCGTTTTTCAATCCGATCGACCGCCAGAGACGGTGCAAAATTTGTTTCGCCCATCCAGTCGACCGATTTTTCATCCGGTCGTTCGGATTACCCAAAAAAATATGAATAATCCTAATTTTAACGCTTAAAAATGCTAGAAATATCATACAAATAAGGCAAATCAACTTAAAAACGTATAATTAACCAAAATATGTATGATTATAAAATTTGTCAATCAAGCAATTTCAGATATATCAATCAAACCAAGTCCTCTCCTAATAAAAGAAAATCTTTCTAACGCGAAAGGTTTTGTAAAAATATCGACTAATTGTTTTTCGGTGCAACTAAATTCCAAAGCAATATCACCACGTTGCACATGATCACGCAAGAAATGATGTCTAATTTTTATATGTTTGGTGCGTGAATGCAAAACTGGATTTTTTGACAAGTTGATGGCACTTGTGTTGTCACACATGATTGGAGTGTAAGAAATTGAAAGACCATAATCATGCAATGTTTGTCTCATCCAAAGAACTTGTGCACAACAACTAGCCGCCGAAATGTATTCCGCTTCGGCAGTGGATAGAGCAACCGAATTTTGCTTTTTGCTAAACCAAGATACTAGTGCAAAACCTAGAAAATGACATATACCACTAGTTCTTTTCCGATCAATTGAGCAACCGGCCCAATCGGCATCGGAGAAACTAAGCAAATTTAGATGAGACCCTTTAGGATACCATAAGCCTAAATTCTTTGTTCCACTAATGTAGCGAAGAATGCGTTTGACGGCACTAAGATGGGACTCTTTTGGATTATATTGAAATCTAGCATACAAGCATACACTAAACATGATATCGGGTCTACTTGCGGTTAAATAAAGAAGGGATCCAACCATACCTCGGTACTTTGTCGTATCAACCACAACACCATGTTCGTCTTTATGAAGCTTAATTGAAGAACTCATGGGTGTGTTCATCGGTTTTGCATCTTCCATTTCAAACTTCTTGAGCATCTCTTTTACATACTTAGCTTGGTTGATAAAGATTCATTCCTTGCTTTGTTTGATTTGAAGTCCAAGGAAAAAATTGAGCTCTCCCATCATGCTCATTTCGAACTCGCTACTCATACTCTTAGCAAAGTCCTCACAAAGAAGGTCATTAGTAGCACAAAAAATAATATCATCAACATAAATTTGTACAATTATCATATCATCACCCTTGACTTTTATAAAAAGAGTAGTATCTGCTTTTCCCATTGAAAAGTCATTTGAAATAAGAAATTTACTTAATCTATCATACCAAGCTCTAGGAGCTTGCTTTAATCCATAGAGAGCCTTTTTCAATTTAAAAACATGATCCCGATACTTATGATTTTGAAAACCGGGTGGTTGTTCTACGTATACTTCCTCTAAAATATATCCATTTAGAAATGCACTTTTAACATCCATTTGAAAAAGGGTGAAACCTTTATGACAAGCAAAGGCAAGTAGCATTCGAATGGATTCTAATCTTGCGACCGATGCAAAGGTTTCTTCATAGTCGATACCTTCTTCTTGATTGAAACCTTGGGCCACTAATCTAGCCTTGTTTCGTGCAATCACACCATTTTCGTCGCGCTTGTTTCTAAAAACCCATTTGGTTCCTATAACGGATTGACTACTAGGTCTAGGAACTAAATCCCAAACATTGTTTCTTTCAAATTGATTTAGTTCTTCTTGCATAGTTAAAGTCCAAAAATCATCATGTTCCGCTTCTTTAAAATTCTTTGGCTCCATTTGTGAAACAAAAGCAAAGTTGTTACAAATGTTTCTAAGTGAAGTTCTAGTAGTCACTCCTTTAGAGGGATCACCAATAATGAGGTCTTTAGGGTGATCGGAATTATACCTCCATTCTTTGGGTAGAGGTTGGTCACTTGAGATGTCAAGTTGTAAAGATTCCTCTTGATGTTCTATGTGACTCTCTTCGTGAACTTCCTCAATCTCTTCTTCTTTTCCCGATTCTTTCTTGTCCGATTGGATAGTAAGTTCCTCAAGTGGAATTTTTGAATCTACATCATGAGAAACACTACCTTTCTCTTTATCAAGAGAGTTAGATTCATCAAAGGTAACATGGATAGATTCTTCTACGACTAGTGTTCTTTTGTTAAATACTCTATAGGCTTTGCTAGAACTAGAGTACCCGAGAAAAATACCAATATCGGCTTTTGCATCAAATTTACCTAATTTGTCTTTTGTGTTCAAAATAAAGCATTTACAACCGAAAACTTTAAAATATCCGATGTTTGGTACTCTACCCCTCCAAAGCTCAAACGGAGTTTTGCATTTCTTTTTAGCTACAAAAACTCTATTAGCAATATAACAAACGTTATTAACCGCTTCGGCCCAAAAATATTTAGGTAAACTATTTTCATTTAACAAAGTGTGGGCCATTTCTTGTAATGTACGATTCTTTCTTTCTACTACACCATTTTGTTGAGGTGTTCTAGGAGCCGAAAAGTTATGATCATAACCATTGTTATTACAAAATATTTCAAATGCATCATTATCAAATTCTCCACCATGATCACTTCTAACCGATGTTATAGTATAGCCTTTTTCATTTTGAATATGTTTACAAAAATTTTCAAAGGTTGACAAGCTTCATCTTTGAATTTCAGGAAAATAACCCATGTAAACCGTGAAAAATCATCAACTATGACAAAAGCGTAATGTTTCCCTCCAAGACTTGCGGTCCTTGAAGGACCAAATAAATCTATATGTAAAAGTTGTAAAGGTCGAAAGGTAGAAAAATATTGTTTGCTTTTAAAAGAGGTTCTAACTTGTTTTCCTAATTGACAAGCTTCACAAATTTTCTCTTTTTCAAATATTATGTTTGGTAAACCCTTGACATAGACATTTTTTTGAAATTCTTGAGATTAGGTCCATGCTAGCATGTCCAAGGCGCCTATGCCAAAGCCAATGGTCATCTTTTAAAGTAGCAAAATATTTTTCATCAATGTGATCATGTGCAATATCAATGGTATAGACATTATCATTTCGGCTACCCATAAACATGACTCGATTTGATGTAGCATCTTCAATTTTGCAAGAGAAAGAATCAAATACTATACGATAACCTTTGTCACATAATTGACTATTACTTAGTAAATTATGCTTTAAATTATCCACTAGTTGAATATTCTCAATTGAAGGAGAAAGTGAATTACCAACGTGTTCGAAACCAAGAATCTTTCCTTGTGAGTTGTCACCGAACGTTACATGTCCACCATCCTTCTTTGTGAAGCTAGAGAGTAATGAGAAGTCTCCGGTCATGTGCTTTGAGCATACACTATCAAGAAACCACTTGCTCTTTATTTTCTTCGAGTCCTACAACAAGGCAATTCAAGTTTTGATCTTTGGTACCCATACTAACTTGGGTCCAATAGTGTTAGAGGTTGTGGATTTTTTGATCCACTCATACTTTGAGCCATGACTCATACTTTTTTTGATATGACAATCGAATGAGGTATGACCATGATCATTACAATAGTGACATATGATACGTGATAAGTTGAAGCTTTGACAAAATGGTTAGCTAGTAAATTTTGTTTCAAGTTTGGTTTAAAACCAAGTCCTTGTTTGTTGAAAACACACCGTTGTTCACTAATCATCATGTCAAAAGTTTTCTTTCCTAAAGTGAATTTGTAAACAACCTTTGTCAAATCATCTACTCTTTCTTTTAATGAAATATTTTCATTTCTCAAATTTTCATTTTCTTTTTCTAAGACCGAAATTTTTCCTAGCTCAATAGAAAGTGATGCATTTTTCTTTTTCAAGAGAGTGGCTTTTATGGCAAGCTTTTCAAAATTTGTAAGTAGCTCATCATATGCAATGGATAACTCATCATATAAAGTATCATCATCAACTAGAGTGTTTTGAATTTCTACCTCATCATTTAGTGCCATAAAGCACATGTTGGTGATTTCTTCTTGCTTCTCCTCTTCTTGATCCTCCTTTTCACTATCATCCCATGTAATCACTTGAATCGCCTTCTTTTTCTTTCCAAATTTTCTTTGTTGTTATTGATGTTGTAGTTGTGGATATTCATCCCTTTTGTGTCCGGGTTTCTTGCATTTGTAGCAAATGATAGGGTCTTTGTTTCCTCCCTTGTCATTTCTCCTTGGTGTTTTTCGAAAGCCTTTGAAGCGATTGAATTTCCCAAGAAGAGCCATGAGATCCTCTATTTCGCTTTCGTCTAAGCCTTCGCTCTTATCCTCTTCTTCGGATGTTGACTTTAAGGCAATTTGTCTTTTTGGCCTCTCTTCCACTTGATCCTTGCTCTTCGAAGTTTTGTCTTTAGTTTTCGCCATGTTAAGCTCATGATTCATCAATACGCCGTAGAGCTCTTCAATAGTGTATTTTTGAGTAGTCTTCGTTGTCTCAATCACGGTCTTGAGCGTGGTCCATGACTCCGGCAAGGATCTAAGAATTTTACTCACAAGCTCATCATTAGTAAGTTTCCGATCAAGTCCTTTCAAGCCATTTACAATATCGGTGAATCTAGTAATCATGTCTACAATGGCCTCATTTTCTTTCATGAAGAAGTTCTCATACTTAGTAACTAGCATATTGATTTTAGTCTCTTTGACTTGACTAGTTCCTATATAAGTGATTTCAAGCAAGTTCCAAATGTCTTGTGCGGAATCACACATGCAAATGCGATTGAACTCATTTTTGTCTAGTGCACAATACAAAACATTTTTAGCTCTAGCATTTAGAGAAAGTTTTCTCTTATCTTCCTCCTCATACTCATGCTTTTCTTTCAAGACCAATCGGTCCGGTTTTCCCTCTTCTTTGATAAGCTTCATAGGGACATAATGACCGTTTTCTATCACTTCCCAAAGATTATAATCAATAGATTGGAGATAGATGGTCATCCGAGCTTTCCAATAATTGTAGTCATTTCCATCAAAAAGTGGAGGCCGGTTTGTGGAATGCCCCTCTTGAGTGTGAAAACTAGTACTAGCCATGCTCTAGATTGTGAAATCTAAATGAATATAGTGAGCAACCTTGCTCTGATACCAATTGTTGACCCAAGAATGACTAACCAAGAGGGGGGGGGGGGGGGGGGGGGGGGGGGTGAATTGGTTATTAGATAAAATCCTAATAAATTTAATTTTATTAAGCTAATTTAATAATGTTCTATATGCTTAAAACAAGTTGTGCTAATATAAATTTTAACAACTATTCAAGAACAAAATAAGAGAAATGAATAGGTAAGGAGTAGGGAGAAAAGAGCGCAAACTATATGTTTATGGAGGTTCGATCCGAAAGATCTACGTCCCCCGTTACCAAGCTCTCCGTCACGAGCAAGGCCTTTGTCCACTATTGCGATCGACTTTCGGCTCGATCTACCATGTACATTTGTCGAACACCTTACGGGCACACCCGAGGATTACCCAATCCTCTTCACAATAAACCCACCGAAGTTACTTCGGGTCTTTGATAAACCCCTTTGTCGAAACCTCGACTAACTCTCAAAAGAATAGTGTGAAAAGAAGATGAATACAATGAAGCTCACTAACTCTCTCAAAATATAAAATATTACAAGACAAATCTATGAGAGAAACACTTTAAGTATTTGATAATGATTGGCTCAAAAGTGTTTTTGGTTTCTTTCTTGAAAAGGATGCACAATGATGTAAGAGAATAATCAAGAGAAGAAAGAAATAATTTTGTAAGGTTTTTGCTCAGAGAATTTCAGAATATTTTGTTATCTTTCTTGGAATGAGCAAAATAGAACTTAATCATTTTATATGTGACTCAAAAACACTTTTTATGTTTGTATCAGCGAACGAAACGGTCGATCGCTTCAGTAACCGGTCGACCGTTTTAACTGCCACATCAGACAATAAAACGGCTACTTGCAACGGATATTTCTCGGTCCGTTGCAGGGGAACCGGTCGATCGGTTCGTGGAAGCGGTCGACCGGTTCGTCAAATTTTGCCTACAAATATAACTTTTAAGGCAAGAAACGAACCGATACGAAAATGTGCTCAAAATCAAACTTTAAGTGCGACATTTTCTTAATAAAAATGATCCTTCAAATGATTTTAGAAATAATTAAAAGATTGAATGATTTACTTTGAATTTTCATAAAATAAGACAAGAAAGCTCAAATCTAAAATGTCAAAGCAAATTTACTTTCTTAATCATGAATTCATTTGCCTTAATATAAGATGCAACTATTGAGGATTAAGACATGAATATAATTCGTTCGATTTCAAAGTAAATGAATCAAAATGATTTTTAATAAAAAGAACTTGGAGCCAAAAATTATCGAATGCTTAAAGGATAATTTTCCCTTACATTGGAATATCCTAATCTTGCTTGTTCTTCATGCTTGATTTTTCTTGATGTAACATCATTTCAACATTGGTCTTCTAGACAATTTGCTTCATGCACACTTGACAAATATATTAGTAATGAAGACTCATCTTGTTTGTAATTATCAAAACATTTGGTTAATTTGTGACATAAGCCAACAATTTTCCTATTTTTGATAATGACAAACAAAATGATTGCAAACATGAAGAGTAAATAAATTGTAGACCTTGTGTGATAGTTTCAAGTTTAGTCCAAGATTTTTCCCCCTTAGTTTTTGCTTAAAAAAAAATGCAAGTCCTAAAGATGATGGCATTCCCCCTTAGTTTGTGCTTAAAAAAAATGCAAGTCCTAAAGATGATGATATTCAATAAGAATGCAAGTAACAAAGATAAAGTAATCATGCAATATTTCCCCCTTTTGGCATTGATCAAAAAGAAATTGGGAAACACGAAAGAAAAAAAGCATGAGAAAGACATGAGTATAGAGACTTGAGACATAAGCAAAGAATCCAAGGTGTAAGGAGATAACAAAATAAGGCAAAATGCATCCAAGATAAACCAAAATAAGTCCATAGTCATAGTTAAGGATCACATAGCTATCAAATAAGATAAAGTGAGACCAAAATACCAAAAAAATCTAGACATCTCAAATAAAGTAAAATAAAATAAAAATCTACTCGAAGGGCGGCGGCGGTGGTGGCGGAGGGAAGTGGCGATACATGTGATCGAAGAAGGATTGTTGATTTAGAGCCATTGTGTTGAAGGAGGAGGAGAGCTCGGTGAGGCGTGCATCAAAATGATCAAAACGAGTGTTGGCGGCACCTCGAAACTCATCAACCGCACCGGTGAGCGAGTCAAGACGAGCTTGCATCATGTTGTAGTGCTCTTCGGTGAACCGGAAGGCACTCGTTTGTGGGCCAACGGGATCCTCATCATGATCTTGCCCCGGGCGGTATCCGGCGGCGGCAGCGGCGGCATCAAGCTCTGCTTCGATTTCATCGTCGTCGTCATCATGGCCGCGAGAGGAGGAGCCTTGATTTTTGGGAGAAATGAAGGACCATTGACCGTCGAAACCTTTGACAATGTGCATTTGGTGTAGAGTAGTCGCATTCATTGTGCTAACTTTTGTAACTTGGGCTTCATTTGTAAGAGGAACGCGGTGAGCACGGAGAAGCCTAGTAATGACGGCACCGTATGGAAGAGCGGCCCGTTTCTTTTCTTTGGCAACCATCATGAAATTTCCAATAATAAAACCAAGGGAAAGCCTCCTTTTCAACATGATACTATCGATCAAAAAGTGATCGAAAGCACTAATCTCATCACGATGCCCCGACCTAGGAAGAATGATATAACCGATGATATGATGGATAAGTTTGGCGGTAAGGTTGAGGTCTTTGGCTTTGAGCTTAATGGGGCCAACTAGTCGCCGCCCAGAGAGTCTCTCAATGCATGCAAGTTGATCAAATCCTTCAACTTGAGGCCATCCTTTCTTTTCAAACACTTGACAAATATATTAGTAATAAAGACTCATCTTGTTTGTAATTATCAAAATATTTGGTTAATTTGTGACATAAGCCAACATGAGGATTTGACCCACGTGTTGTCCCGATGTCGTACCTTTTTTTTTCGGCCGTTACCTAAGATCGTGGTGGTTACCGTTACTCGGGCCCATATTTTAGTGTAGCATCCACATTAATATAAGGCATCGTGATGTGGTTTTGGCCGTTACATTATGATGCAAACAACCGTTTGGTGGAACGTTCCTATGCGTCTCCATAAACACAACGAGAATAAGGAGTTATATGACATGGTTACTTTGCCGTGACATTATATGACGTAAATAATCAAACCATTTGGTGGAGTGTCCATATACACTTCATTCAAAGCCGACGGGTCCATATCCTTTTACACGAATATGGCATAATTACTTTACACTATGTCATATTCTACTTATATTATTTATTTCACCATCGATATTTATATATGTCATGTCATACTAGTTATTTGCATATCAAAGTCATACACTTGCTCATTATATATGTGCTATATTCCTAGTTGCATTAATCAAATATCTTATTTGATTTGCTTTACTTGATTACATGTCTATTTGTTTACTTTACTCAAAATAACATGATGTCATTACTACTCGTTTTCTTAGATTATTATATCTCACGTTCACATGTTATAATATAAAATTGCTATATGAATATTTGCTTTACATGTTATTCTCATGATCATGTAGTATAATCATGTTAGGGCCCACCTTACATACTTAGGTGTCATTGTCTGATTACGTTCATAGCCTTAGACTTAGAAGCCGTCCCAAGTATATATATCTTATAACCGAGGAATTTACTATCAATGATGTCCTTTTAAATAACCCTCCGCTGGTTTTCTTTATTCTCATCTTACTCGTCCACTCATAAGCTATTATCATATTATCGTTCTCCCGGACCACGCTTATCATTATCGTCCCTTAGGGACCATCTATCTTATTGTCTGAAACGGACCATTTGCTGTGAGTGTATTTTGATGTTCCCTATACATATGACAATGTCAATTCCTGTGTGATCTACTACGGTCATCACAAGGGTATTTTGATATAAAAATCCTCGATAAACCTACTTTGACATATACATAAAGGATAATTCCTGTTATAATAACTCTGTGAAGTCATATACTCGTATACCACCACTATGGCTCCAATCCCAGCTATACGCCCTTATCTTATTATATCATGGCTCTGGCCTTGGCTAAATACCTCTACTTTATCGTATTATGGCTGCCACGCCTGTTGCCGATTCTGGCCGCTACTACCAATATTCTACCCAATCACCTTATTAACTAATAATGAATTACTTATCTACAATATCGATTGATTATACATGTTTGATTGAGTGGTTATATGAACAGATGCATTATTACCGCCAATAGGCAATCTGATTACTTTCTAGTAAATTACTTGTTTTATGCATGACAATATGCTGATTACGTGTTTCGTGCGTTTAAGCTAACTACCAAATGCATATTTATGGCTGACTTATTGCATATTTCATGATATCATCAATAGTCTGCATTCTAAGCATAAGTCTGGCTTTGTTTTTGCTACAAATCATGGATATTATGCATTAACCTCTTAACTTGGATAGCTTGTGCTATGGCCATCACCGGATTTTCTACAACCTATTTGTCTTTTCATTTCTTGTAGATACTGACTCACATAGCGTAGGGTAGGGGTGCTTCCGTTCATGGCTGTCACTCCAGCTCACCACCTAGTATCTCACTGTAGGGACACTACTGCTAGCTTGTTGAATCGGGTTGACGATCCACAAATCTAGTACCTTATCCATATAAAGTGCCTTATTCAAAACCAGTGCCTTATCCAAGACCAGTGTCGTACTCGATCGAAGCCTAATTTGACGAGCCAGGCTCAAACAATTCCCCATATTAAAAGGCAACTCTACCCATGAAGCCTTTAAGTGTGGACTTGGGTCACTTTTCTTCTTTGTCGTACGCAAAGTTTTTCCTGAATTATGACTTGTATAATTTAGAATTAAGTTTGGGACGATAGTTGGCGGTCGTTCTCCCGTATTCGGGGGTTTAATCGCCAAAAGAATGAGAAAGAAACAAAAGGGCAGATCGATAGTCGGTCGTTCTTCCACATCCGATGAACGACCGCCACAAAAGAGACGAAAAGGGCAAGTTCATAGCCGGTCGTTTGTCCACACTTGACGAATGACTGTTCGATCTAGGTTTGCCAGCGCCGCAGCGCCGACTCGCGAATGGGCCTACAGGTTGGGCCACAATTAGGTTTTAGGTGTATCTTTCATTCATTTTTTTGTTTGGGTTCGAAATAATTAGGGTTTTATGTCTATTTTAGGCTGTAAAAACTATTTAAAGGCCATTTTGGATTATTAAAGCTGTTCACTTTTGTTTCTAAAAAATATTGTTTGAATTTATCTCTCTCTGAGATATTCTCAGAAACTTGAATTGTTCAAGCATGAACCTTGACGATTCTCAATAGAACTTATCAAACGGCTAATTCCGAATCTGTTTGTGGCGTTCCTCGTTCCACTGATTTATCAACGGCAAGTTTCGCAGCCGTTGTGGTGTCACTTCAAGTATCTTAGCCGAGTTGTTTCAACAGGACTTCTATCTAGCATAAAATCCAACAAGAAAATGATCGCACTAACACGTTCTTCGCACAAGGATCGTATCAAGTAGTATTGGAGCTTTTGCCTTCTTACTGGATTACTTTATGTTTATTTTTCTATTTGGTTTTTGTTTGTTCGTATTTTTTTTCTTCGTTCGTTCTTGAACCTCCGTTCTTGTTTGATTATTCATCTTAGTCAAAAAAAAGAAAAAGAAGAAGAAGAAGAAGAAGAAGTAACAACAACAAAAAAAAGAGAGAAAAAGGAAGATTCGGCCATTACGAAAAAAAAAACATAACAAGCGGTGTTGAAATTAAGTGCGGTTGTATTTGTTTCGTTTTTCTTTGGTGGTGTGTGTCGCATCATCGAACGCATTGTGGTTTGGTCCTTGTAAAGTCCTTAGCCGTCTAGGAAGCGTTCTTACATTCAAGTTTTTCGAAAGGCTTAGTGAGAAATTTGAGTAGAAAAAGGCACGAGTGATGAGTCCATTAGAGGGTAAAAGTAATTTTGTGTGCTAAACACGAGAGACGTTTTAAGCGTTCAAATTTCATATAGTGAAACACGAGAGGGAGCGTTGGTGAGGTCCTTTCTTTGTTTTATTCTAACCACGTCAGATCATGATGGTGACAGAGCATGGGGCGACCGAGCCCGGCCAGTAGACCAACGTATTATGATGGAGGCGTTATTGGGGCAACTGCAATAATTGATACAGTGAATCGACAATATGCAAAAAGAGGTGGGTCGCCTTTATGCCGATCAAAATCGGAGACAAAATAGTGGACGTGGTGACCAAGGTGCTTTGCGGCAACCGAGGGCTCCACCATATCCGAGAAGGAACTATGTGAAGGAATACTACGAGGAGCCTAAGTATGACTAGGGAGGAGCCGATAGGCGACAATATGAGCACGGACGTTGGGATAAACAACAAGAAGATGACAACCTCATGAGTATTAAGTCAACGATTCCCGAGCTCAAGGGCCGCAATGATCCTGAGGCCTATTTAGAGTGGAAGAAGTGGATCGAGAACATTTTCGACATGCACCATTATTTTGATCGCAAAAAGGTAAAACTTGTTGTTACTGAGTTTACTGACTATGCTCTTACATGGTGGGATCTGATAGCAACAAACAGGTGGCGGAATCGTGAACCACTGGTGGACATGTGGGTGGACATGAAGGCGCTTATGCGAAAGCCTTTTGTTTCGGCTCACTATTACCGGGAACTTTACAAGCGTTTGCTTCATTTAAGCTAATGAAATAAGAGTGTGGAAGACTATCATTAGGAGATGGAGTTGTTAATGATTCGCCTCAGGTTAGAGGAGGACGAAGAGGTGACTGTGGCTAGATTCTTAGCCGGGATGAACATAGATATTGCCAATGAAGTTGAGCCACATCATTACATGCAAGTGGATGAGCTAGTTCGTAAGGTTATCCAGGTGTAAAGCAATTCAAGATAGGGGGACAACGAAGTACGTTTGAGGACCGACCGCGTGGAAGCCTTCTTTCCCTAAGAAGGATAACAAGAGTGCTCCGAATTCATCCAAATATGAGAACAAGCCCTCGAGCTCTACTTCTACCCACATTCGAGGTACAATCGATAACACTACTTCTCGTAATCGTGATATAAAATTTTTCAAGTGTCAAGGGCGTGGTTGCTAAGGCCCGATGGCGAGTACGAGACCGATTAAGAGGATGAGAAGTTTGTGAGGAAGAGGTGGAAATAGAAGAAAACGCTACCACCATGGGGTTGATGGTTGTGACTAGTAGAGCTTTGACTACGCAAGCACGAACATGAGACGAGGAATAGTGGGAGAATATCTTTTATGCTTGTTGCCACATGAAGAATGAAGTTTGCAGCTTGATCATTGACGGGGGAGTTGTACAAATGCTGCGAGTGTGACTTTGGTGGAGAAATTATTGCTGCCTCGGATCAAGCACCCCTGCCTCTATAAATTACAATGGCTCAATAACAGCGGTAGTATGAAGGTAACACATCAAGTGTTGGTATCATTCTGGATCGACAAGTTTGAAGATGAGGTATTTTGTGATGTGGTGCCTATGGAAGCAACACATTTGTTACTTGGCCGACCATGGCAATTTGACAGGCGTGTCACTCGCGACGGCCACACGAACAAGTATACATTATCCTACCAAGGCAAACTGGTTGCTTTGGTGCCTTTGTCCCCTTGTCAAGTTCTCGAGGATCAACACTTCAAAGTGAGATTGAGACGATAACACTTGAGAAAAAGAAAGAGAGTGAGCCGACAGATGTGAGTGAAACACAAGGAGTAGAAAAACAAGAAAAACAACACCCACAAAGCCAAAGAAGGGGAAAGAAAAGAGAACCACAAGATTTTTTTTTTTTTTTATCAAACGGAGTGAGGTCGAGAAAAATCTCCTTCCAGGCCTAGTACCATTGTTTCTCTTTTGCAGGAGTTCGAAGATGTTGTAGTAGACAAGATGCTACTCGAGTTGCCACCAATTCGAGGAATCGAGAATCAAATCGATTTTGTGTCGGGGGTTACTTTACCAAATCAACCCGCCTACTGAGCCAACCCGGAGGAGACGAAGGAGCTCCAATGATAAGTGGATGAGTTATTGGCCATGGGTTATATCGCGAGAGTATGTTGCATCATACCCGTTCTACTTGTTTCGAAAAAAGATGGGTCTTCAAGGATGTGCGTTGATTGTCGCACAATCAACATCATCAAGGTAAAGTATCGTTTTTCTATTCCACGTTTGGATGATATACTTGATGAACTTCGTGGTACATGTATCATTTCTAAAGTTGATTTAAAAAATGGGTATCATCAAATTCGCATTCGTGAGAGAGATGGGTGGAAAATTGCTTTCAAATCTAAACAAGGGTTGTATGAGTGATTGGTGATACAATTTAGCTTAACCAACGCACCTAGCACATTCATGTGCCTTATGAATCATGTTTTGCGCTCATTCATTGGAAAGTTTATAGTAGTGTATGATCGCGCCCAAATTGTGCAATAGCTAAGCAATCGTTGGTAGCACAATGAAAGCGGAGTCGTCTCCACGAGGAGGTGAAAATTAAAGAGAAACCAATATACTCGAAAAAAAATTTAAGAGGTAAAATTAAAAATATTAAAAAGAATAGGAATTTGGAATTGAAGAAGATGAAATTAAAAGTAGAGCAAACAATTAATAAGAAAATCCAACGAGGTGTCAAGAATCCCTTAATTATTTCATATAACACTTTACAATTCTGATTCCTATAACTCAATTGCAAGTTTCACATCCCAAACAAACAATCGGAAAATATGACATTAAAGATCTAGAACAAACAAATGTATTTTGATATGAAAAAGCTCATTCAATTAAAACAATAAATATTTATTCAATACGCTATCGTAAATCAACGAGATATCAATTTGATCATCACGTAGTAAAAGACTAGTCATACAAAATAAAATATTCAAATATTCATAAGCGATCTAAAATCGACAATATATTAAATTGATAAGATTGCAGTCAAAGACTAACTTATAAGCTAATGACAATTAAAGTTCCTAAGAAATCGCACATAGGAAGAGCATGACTAAACACCTATATGAGACATAGAACATATTTGCTTGATGAAAATAATAAGAGCATAAACATAACAAAAATTGAAGCATTGAAGCACAAATTTAGAATCAAAATTGAAACAGAAAAATTACATAATTAAGATTTCTAGCCTCATCTCGCTCTAGCCTAACAACATTGTCATAAAAATATGAGAACTATAGCCAGAGAAAGATGAAGAATTGTCTAAATAATTGTAATAGTAAAGGATACAAAAACTCTAGCGACAATATATATAATTGATCATATTGCAGTAAAATACTAACTTATAAACTAATGAAAATTAAAGTTCTTAAGAAATCGCACATAGAAAGAGCATGACTAAACCTATATGAGAAATAGAACATAATTGCTTGATGAAAATAATAAAAGCATAAACATAACAAGAACCGAAGCATTGAAGCATAAATTTGGTATCAAAATTGAAACAGAAAAACTACATAATTAATATCATCTCTAACCTCGTCTCGCTCTAGCCTAACAACACTATCATAAAAATATGAGTACTAATAGCCAGAGAAAGATAAAGCATTGTCTAAATAATTATGATCGTGAATGGTACAGAAACTCTTGTCAACACCTTTATTTATAGAGTCTAGGAGTGGCTAGTAAAAGAGAAACAAATATAAAAATAGAAATATAAAAATAGGTAATTTCTACTAAGTTTTGGAGATATTTTGATAATTAAATAAGTAAATTCGGAGCTTGAAATTTATTTGCAAGCCGGAGAGAAATTGGACTCAGAATGGTCAGCACTGCCACGTGTCACACAGAGATTGGTGGCGCATTGGAACAAAGAGACACGTGGCGGACGGAGATTCGTTGAAGGCTTTTTGGAGTTGACCGAAATTGGGGACGCCGAGGTTCACTTAGACACGTGTCACCAGATCATTGGGCCGGAAACCTACGACGCTGACGAGAATGGTATAGCAGAAGCACTTAACTCGCGCACGATTAGTAGAGGTCTGCTGTGCGGGGCCCATGGGGCTGTTGGACTGGAGGGGAAGCGCGCGCATACTAGTGCTGGTCAATGTGAGGAAAATGCGCTCGTTGGGTGCCTTGGTGGGCGAGAAGCGTGCCTCTGCGCATGTGGAGGAAGAGAGGCACAACTAGCCTGCGTGGCTGCTGACGCAGCGCACTAAAGCGCTCTTTCATTGGGCCATGTGGACGTGTGGGTCCCTTGGTCGGCTGTGTGGCATTCCTTTGACCCTTTTGTTATTTTTTGTGTTCTTTGATATTTTGAACCTATTTTTTTAATCTTCAACCTTGCAAAATAAATTAAACCAAAATTAAATATTTATTCAATTATATCAAACTAAAATAAATATTTTCCAATAAACATAATAACCATTAAAAAACATGAAAATATTCATTTATAACTACACAATTCTAGTAATTTTATATAATTAAGCACAATGAAAGTACACTTTCGTGCACTTATCAGTGTACCTTGATGATGTCTTGATTTATAGCAAGTCTTTAGAATAACATGTTTTTCATTTACAACATGTTTTCATTGTGTTTTGACAAGAAAAATTATAGGATTATATGCTAACTTTAAGAACTGCACTTTTTGCACCGATCATGTCACATTTTTTGGTTTTGTTGTGAGTGCTAATGGAGTGCAGGTAGATCAAGTGTGGTCATTCATCAAGCCGGTCATCTTCCACATCCAATGAACGACCACCGCAAAAGAGATGAAAAGGGCAGATTCATAGCCGGTCGTTCGTCCATACTTGATGAATGACCGCCTGATCTGGGTTCACCAGCGCCGAGCTTACGGGTTGGGCCAAATTTGGTTTTAGGCGTATCTTTCATTCAATTTTTTTTTGTTTGGGTTTGAAATAATTAGGGTTTTATGTCTATTTTTAGGCTGTAAAAACTATTTAAAGGCCATTTTAGATTAATAAAGCAGTTCACTTTTGTTTCTAAAAAATATTGTGTGAGTTTATCTCTTTCTTTGAGACATTCTCAGAAACTTGAATCAATCAAGCACGAACCTTGATGATTATCAATAGAACTTATCAAACAGCCAATTCCGCATCCGTTTGTGGCGTTCCTCGTTCCACCGACTTATAAACGGCAAGTTTCGCAACTGTTGTGGCGTCACTTCAAGCATCCTAGCCGTGTTGTTTCAACGGGTCTTTTATCCAACATAAAAGCCAACAAGAAAATGATCGCACCAATGCCTTCCTCGCACAAGGATCGTATCAATATGGCCATAAGCATATTGAGTACAACAAAAAAAAAAAAAAAGGCGTGATGAGAAATGGAAAATCGTCATTGGCACCGAAACGTCATTGTAAAGAATAAAAAAGAAAATGAGCCAAGTGTAACATTAGTAGGTGCCAGTAACGGAAGACAAGAGTATGAATGGACAAATGGGGGAAAATGAAGTGGAATAATATGTGAAAACTGAGGTTGTTATGGTATTTAGGATATCAAAGTCACTTATATCTAAACGACATACCTTATCAAAGGCCTTACATTATAAACTAATAAAGACCTACAAACCCATAGTTGTGTTAATTGCCTACATTAGTAGAAAGGGAGGCTAGGAAAACCTATGAGAAAATAAACCAATATTACATCATTTAATATTAATTTGCATGAATTGACCAAGGGTGAAAGACTAAAAGTGATTGGTTAAAGTGCACACACACATGAGAGACTAGAGGTAAAAGAAAGCATGAAAGTGACATGAAATTTGAAACATGTGTGCACCTTTATTTCACATTGAGTTGGTCTATATTTTCTTTAACTTATTTGTTATTATCTTGAGGCATTCATATTTGAAACCTTAACTTGATAACTTTGCTTAAAAAGTTTAATTTGTTTGTTCCTTGAGTCTTAGGTTTGTTTGGGTTAGATTTTTTGCTCGAAGACTGGCAAAATCTAAGTATGGCGATATTTGATAACTCATAGTTCTAGCAATCCAAGCTTCATACACCATTAATCTCATAAGAGATCTTAAGGCCTCACCCAAAAAATTTGCAACAAGGAATACAATAAAGCCAACAGCCTCTACAACATTATATGGGATATACTTGGCTCTGTTGCAGGAGAACTTCTTAATCTTTCATATGTATTCCTAACTCCAAAAAACAATATCCTGATTTGGATTAAAAATTGATACTAAGGTGATCTTAGACCACAAAGTTGTGATAAGACATTTGTCGAAGAAATGAGAGTTTCATATAAATTGCTCGACGGGACAAGACTTAACACTTAAAATTTGGCTAAGTCCTTAAAAATCTCTTAAAACTATTACAGATGTTTTAAATTATTAAGAAAATAACCGCTAAATAGTTATAAGAAATAAAGTTCATTTATGCAACTTCCAATTAAATGACCATTTTTTTTATTTAATTTTTTGAAGCATATTTTATTTTTGAAAGACAAATTCAATTTTGACCTATTTTTCAACTGACCCTAAAAACACAAAAAAACAAAAAACAAAAAGACTGAGAGTCACAATGCTCGACATTTGCTATAAATTCAGCACATCTAACAACAACATAATATTTCATTAATCAAACATCACTTTTTGTTTTCATTTTCAAATGTTTTTTTTTTCTTTTTTTTCTAATCTATTATAAGTTTT
This sequence comes from Boehmeria nivea var. tenacissima, assembly GCA_018132145.1. Lineage (NCBI taxonomy): Eukaryota > Viridiplantae > Streptophyta > Magnoliopsida > Rosales > Urticaceae > Boehmeria > Boehmeria nivea. The sequence goes on from CM030886.1 coordinate 3,729,955, forward strand.
AGCGAGGGCAGTCATGATCAGGACTATCTGCAGGCATGTCCAAGTAATCGTTAGACATGGGGCCATTGGTGTCCCTATTTTGTTGATGATGAGTATTAATCTCGTTATTACTACTACGAGGTCCATTTCCGTACGACATGAAATTACTTGAAGTGTGATAGGACTGAAGGCTCCGACGGACAGGGCTAGAGAGAGCATTTGAGAAAACCGAGTTCCTCGGCTGTTGTTGATCAGAGTGGCCCCATCGTATTCCTTGCCCTACCGCAGCCGGACCAGCTGGAGTTGTCGAACCTAAATTGGCTGAATGCATTGCAGTTTGCAAGTGCTGTTGCTGAAGCAGCATTCCAGGAGACATTGGGGGCTCCTCTCCCCCACAATCAAGCTCGTTCTGCAGAAAAACATGAGAAAGAGTCCGGTGAGACCATTTTATCTCGCAATGAAACTAGGAATTTTCACTTTTACCTCTTTCCTTATTGCTTCCACTGCAGCAGAATAAACCCAGAAGTAATGTATTTAAAAACACATGGAATTTTTTTCCTCAGCAGAAAAATACCAACCAGTAAGTCCCACCGAGTCATATCCTTTAGAGATGATACGAAGTGGACTACCCACTAGTATGTTCCGTAAACAAGATAATATAGAATAAAAAGAGAACATTTCATAATAAACAGAATTTTTTATATGAAGCTTTCAACAACTTTCCGTTCCTTGTTCTTTGTTACGTATTAAGCAAAAGAATAAAAATTCTACAAAGCAAATCTGTAACCACAACGACGCCCTAAAAATTCCATCTTTAGAATGGCAAAACTGTGAATTGACTTACCACCATAAACAATGTAGGACTTAAATACTACAAGTACTACCATAACTCATTGCAAAACTAGCCGGTGATAGTGAAAACACAAGTAAACTCTGATGCTAATTCATGATCGATTATCACAAGGTATGCTAATTACATTAACTCTTCAAATGAAATCCATCAAGTCAGCAAAACCAAATGAAAAAGAATCATGTGACGATGAGCATATGTACCTGTAAATAAGCAACAATATCTACTGCAGTCACTCTTGATCCTTCTTCTTGCTGCCTCACAATCCATTGATAAAGTTTCTCCTGCGGAGTCAGAAGGGAATATTAGAGTTACATATTCAAAAAAGGAAACTGCGTCTTTTGAGTCATAAAAATGAATAAGTTCACTAAATATTAAAACAAGAAAGTGCCCACGAGTGAAGTGTGACACCGAAATACACTAGATATTTGATTTTCTCCACATCGGAATTCAGAAACAGAGACTTGTTATAAGTGAAGTGATGTACAAGATAAAGAGGAGGAGAGGAACTCATAAAGAATATGAACCAGAAACTAATATACCAATGAAAAGCATATCAGAATGCCGCGAATCTGTAATTCAACAGTACCGAGAGTTTCCATGATAAAATTTACTGGTTCAAGTGTATGTGTGAGTACTATCCCAGCGAATACGAAAGGAAAGGCCCAAAATGTCAGCTAAATAACTCTAGATAGTTACATCTTGCAGCTCAAAGAGGTAGTTGAAAAAATCCTTTGGCAGTCCCCTTATTCTGCCATTAATTATTTCGCAAACAGATCCACTGGGCAGGTCTTAGTAAAAAAAACTAAAAGGAAATAAAAAGTTACACAACACATAGAGCTTATAGACATTTTGGATGTATTCTAGTAACCTCAGTTTGGGCATTGATGTTCATAATTCAAACAAAAAGAACAATGAAACTATATATTTAAAAATAATGCTAACTTCCACATAAAGTAGGCTACAAAAAAAAAAAAAAGAAAAATCACCACTTGGTTTCGACCTCCAAATTATAACATGTAGTGCAATGATCAGCATAATTTTTTTTCACATAAATCCTTTAACTCCGAACTCTCCCATCTGATTTCCCTGAAGGTCTATTACTATCAGGAAAACACAATAACTACTTTCAATTTTGCAATTATATAGCATTATGTTCTCTTTTATGAGTACGTAGCAAATATTCTTCTTTCATAAATGTAAAAATCAAATATCAAGCTTCACCAAAACAGAAAGATAGTACAGTTAATACAGCGAAAACGAAGTCCATCTGAATGAGAAAACAGAAACAAACAAGAAACTAAGAATGCATTAATAATCAGTTTAAACTTTATACCTACAAAACAAATTCATTCATTCACAAAAATATCACAAAAAATCCAAGTTTTATCTTCTTAACGAAAGATATCATGTTTTTTTCACTTTGCTGTTTCTTCAATTCTCTCAGCAACCAAACAGAAGGTAAAATACAAAATTGAACTAAATGATTAATAATTTTATAACTAAAGTTTAAAAACTAAAAAAACAGAAACAATATCATATCAAACAAATTCTTAGTTAACCAAAATTCTTCTTCTTTTTCTTCTTTTAAGAAACCAAACAGAAGGTACTCTGTCTTAATCTAAGCCCATCCTATCAACCAATTTGGTACTTTTAAGAAAACGAAAAAAAAAAAACCCTAAAAAAATGCCAAAGGAATAAAAAGAAACTTAATTTCTGGAAAACATGAACAGCTTCTATATCGCATCAACAATCAACGTTTCTATCTATTTTCTGAGCAACCAAACAAAACCTAAGGCAGAGAAACGGAAGGAAAAGAGCGAACCAGGGCTTGACGCTCGCCGGCTTGGAAGGAGAGTCGCTGGTGGCTGATGGCCTGCGAGTAGAGCTGCGACAGAGAGTTCGCGGCGCTGCAGAAGGTGGTGTACATGCTCCGATCCACCTCGTCCAGTCTCGTCGCGTCTGCCTTCCTTTTCTTCCCCATTTTCCCTGAATCCAAACACAACCCAACTCCACAGAGAGACAGATTTTCCTTTTTTTTTTTTTTTTGCCACACTCAGATTTTCCTTTTTTATTAGGGTAAATCCTACAATTTGTACAAAACTCTGGTAGGATTTTAAAGTTATCCTTGTTATTTACAAAACTCTTGTACAATTTATTAGGACCGAGTTTTAAGTTAAATTTTAAAGTTACCCTTGTTAAAAAAAAACAAAACAAAACAAAACAAAAGTGGAGTGAATACTTAATTTTTAACATTTAATTTAAATTAAGGGTGAAATAGAAAAATACTCAGAATTTATATAATAATAAAAATAAATGGTCAATTCGTTAATTACTTGTATATGCTTTTAGTACTAAGTTAATTACCACAACTAACTACTATATAAGTAATTAAATCACTTGCATATTTTGTTATATTTTTCAAATAATTAGGTATTAATTTAAGTTAGGTGATAAAAATTGGGTATTCACTATAATTTCATACTCTGTCTTTTAAAAGATATAACAAAATACTAAGTGATTCAACTACTTACATAGTAGTAACTGATGGTAATTAACTTAGTTATAAAAAACATGTGCAAATAATTAACGAAGTGATCAGTTACTCAATTACTTCAAAAATTTGAGTATTTATTTTTAGGGCCAATTAAAAAATTACCTATTTTAAAATTAAAGTTTGAAGAATTTAGCCCTCTAATGTCAAAAATTAAAGATTTAGCCGTAACATACGTGTAACATCATGTAACAGATTTAGCAGTTGTAATATTATGTTACATGTATATTACAACTGAATCATTAATTTCATGAAACTAGGGCTAATTCTTAAAAAATTAGCCAAAAGTTTGGTTTAAATTCTTAAAAATCTCTTATTTTTATGGGCTTTTCTACAATGCTCCACTTAGTGGTGTGCCAATGTAACACTAAATAAGTGTGTAGTAATGGTAATACAATATGTAGTAATGATTCTTTTTCTCTCTCCTACATTCATTGGCGGAGCACCGATAGGTATGGAGCATTACAGAATTAGCCTATTTTTATTATTGTATAAATATTATATATTTTCCTACAGCCAAATTTAATCAGACTTTATTCATGAAAATACACTTTTGCCCTCAATTTAAAACAACAAAGAGTAATGTTACACATACTAATTTTTTTACCAACTTTTTTATTACCAATTTATATGTCATATTATCATTGGTGAGTGTCTATCACCTATTTAGAAGATATGATATGCAACCAATCAAAATATGACACTTCAGCTACCATATAAATTAGTATTAAAAAGTCGGTATGTCTAATATTATTCAAATAATAAATATACCACAAACTTTTGTTTTAAAATTTTAGTAATACCCAAAATTAATAAATTTTTGACATAGATAACCCCAAAATTACAACCAGATTTGAAACAAATCAACCAAAAAAAATTCAAAAACAAGCAATAATCAAAACAAACAAACCCCAAAATCAAATCCCACAAATTAACAACTAGATTTGCAACAAACAACAAACAAGTTTAGATTAAGCAACGAACAAAACAAACTCACTCCAAAATCAATTCAAAGCGCAACAAGAACCCTAAAATCAAACACGCCCCCGAAATCTTGTGAAGCCACCCTCGACCCCCGGTGACGCTACTCTGAACCCTAGAACTTGCCTAAAAATTATCTTAAAGTGAAATCATAGGTTATACACGACTAGAGTGAGGACGTTGGCCATCTTTGGAAAGTTTGAGCTATTCTGCCTGTTTAAAAAGTCATATGTCCTTAGTCACTCTTTTGAACCTTATGATATTATTGTTTATTCGTTATCACCTACATCAAGCATAACCTTAAAGTAAAACCAAGTATTAGACCCTTAAACCATAAGTACATTGAGTACAACAAAAAAGGAGGAACGAGAGATGGAAAATTGTTATTGTCACCGAAACTTCATTGTAAGAGTGATATTTGGCACAAAAATAAACTTTAAAAAACCGTGTTGAAGAAGTGAGCAATATCTCACAATTCCATTAAAAAAACAAGAAGAAGAAGAAATATAAGGAGCCAATTATAACATATATGTAATATAGTAGATGCCAGTGACAGAAGGCAAGAGTAAAATTGACAAATGGGCGAGAAGGAAGTGTAATCACATGTGGAAATCAAGGTGGTTAATGTGCTCAATGTATGAAAATTACTTATATTCAAATGACATACCTTATCCAAGGCCTTACATTACAATCTAATAAAGACCTACAAACCTGTAGTTGTGTTAGTGACCTACATTAGTAGAAAGGGAGACTAGGGCAAGCCTTAGAGATAATAAATTAATATTACACATCATTTAATCTTAGTCTGCACGAATTGACTAAGTGTGAAAGATTAAAAGTGATTAGCTAAAGCGCACACACACGAGAGTCTAGAGGTAAATGAAAGCATGGGAGTGACATGAGATTCGACATATGTGTGAACCTTGATTTTTCATTGAGTTAGTCTATGTTTTCTTTAACGTATTTGTTGTTATCTTGAGGCATCAATACATGAAACCTTAACTTGATCACTTTGCTTACGGAAGTTTGTTTGTTCATTTTGTCTTAGGTTAGATTAGTTTGAATTAGATAATTTGCTTGAGGACTAGTAAAATCTAAGTATGAGATATTTGATAGATAATAAGTTTACTTATTTTTAGCATGCATCTACTCCTAAATTTATGTCAAAACACTTTTATTTTTTTCTTCATTGGTAATTTCTTTGATTTATAGGCTAATTGGGAGCAATGGGAGCGAATGGGATAAAAACGAGAAAATTCGAGCCAATTCAAGTTTAGATAAAAGCAACTATAACCTCGGCCCCTGGGTTATCCTTATACTGTACTTCCTCGATAGAATTAGATAAACATCCTTGCATTATCGACTCTTCGATAATTAATTTAATATCTCATCTCGTAATTAGAACTCATTCTCATTATTACATTATCCAATTTACAATTAGATTATTTGCGTGTGAATTCTTAGTGGTCATCAGATTTGACTTCGATACCTTAAAGTACAAAATTATATCGTGAGTCCCTAAACTTTCGAATAATTATGAATTTAGCCCAATTTAGAATAATAACTATTTTTTGGGTTGTAATCTATTTTCTAGGCCACAATATGATTTATAATCATATAGTTAGCCTTAGTTTCAAATTTGAAATCATTCCGAGCTAGAATGAAGTCGGAACGACTTAAATTCGAAAAAGTCGAGAAAAATCGTGTAAACGTGGTTAATGAGCGGAGCGAGATCAAAACGACCACTATTAAATTAAAGTTGATTTCTAAACTGTATATTTAGAAGTTATTTGTGACATAGAAAGGTCTCGTAAAGTCTCGGGTTAAAAAAGAAATCGAATTAGGTCAAAACCGTTAACGGTAGACCAAGAAAGGGCATTTTAGTCATTACGTGTAAGAACGAGCCTCGGGAATTATTCCCGACTCCTTTGATCAGCCCAATGTCGCCCCTATACCATAATTAGTGGGCTTGGTTGTTGAAAAATAATTCTAGGCCCAAATTTGTAACCAAAACCGCGGGTCCAAGTAGTATTAGGAATTACTATTCCAACATTATCAATTACTGCAAAGGTGATGACCAATGAAATAATTCGAATGATTTTGTGATTGGTTGTTGGTTTGAACAAACCAATCAGAGGTTGGATAATTATAGACTCCAACAAGTGAAAGATAGAGAAGGTGGTAGTAATAATGAAAAAAAAAAAAGGAATGAATAGACAAAAAGAAAAGACAAGAGAAAGAGACAAAGACAAAAAGACAAAAAATGAAAAGCTTTTTACTCTTACTAAATTCTAGCTATTGGATGAGATGCAATGCAATTTGGATGGCCAAGAGCAGCCCTTGATGAAGTAAATAAGAAATAAAATTATGAAATAAAATTGGAGAAATTTTGGCTATAATAGTCGGATTTTTGGTAAAGAAAAAGAGAAGAAAGATGTTGAAAAAAAATGAAAAGTCTTGTATAACATGATTAGTTCTTCCATGATTTGGACCTTGGATGATTTATTTTTGGAATCAAGGGCCAAGATTTATGCAGCCTATTAATGAGTGAATTTGAAAATGAATAATAAAAATAAAAATTGAGGAAGAGAAAGACTGAAAGAGAAAGAAAAAGAGAAAGAGAAAAGGGGCAGAGTTATAAAAGGAAGAGAGAGAGAGAGAAGTGTAAATAGTAAAGCTTGCTCAACAAGCTTTCAAGTTGACTATAAAAGGGAACCTAAGGCCAAAAACTCCCATTTTTGCTTTCATTTCTTAAAAATTGAGATAGAGGCCGAGCAATAGAGCGAGAGAAGAGAGAAAACCAAAAATTTTAGTGAGAAAGAGTGAGAGAGGCCGGTTCTTGCAAGAGGAAAGAAGAAGAGAAAAAGTTTACTTTTCTCAAGTTTGATAAAACCTAAGGTAAGATCTAAACAATTATGGCTTTTTCCTTTAGTTTATCCTCTTGAATACTCTCTAAAAACACTTGTTTCACCTCTGCCCTAAAGTGTTAAAGGTCCCAAGAAGGATTTTTGGAAGAAAAATCCTAGAGGAAGCCGGCCTAGGACAATAAAGAAAACCACCAAAAAGTTCAACCTTGAACTTGGGTATATCTCTAAACCATGTGAGTTGTTGAGTAGCTTTGAGATTAGTTCTTATTTTGATATAAATCATGAATGTATTATGTGGAGATATGTTGTAATAGACTAGTTGCATGGTCATTATTAGTTAGAGAAGCCGAGCACAAGTTTAAGGAAGCTAGAAAGGCTAGCTTCGGATATTTCAACTTGTGTTCGGCAATATGTGTTTATTTGCCTAGAGCTTTAGCCACCAAGGCCGTGACTCTTCTTTTCCTATTTTCTTTTTGTTTGCATGTTTGCATGGCTGTGTTTATGGGTTTAAAATATGAAAATAGTTTTAAAACAAACATGCACACAATAGTTTCCAACGGACCAAAGTGTTACCCATTAAGAAAGAGAAAACTTGATGTTTTCTCAAAGATCCGAACCCCAACTTTTGTGTATGATAAAATAGATCATTAGACTTCTTTTTTTTTATCCTTTAGTTACTGTTTTTAAATACATTTTGAGTTATTAACCAAATGGTAACTGAAAAGACAGGATGATATAAGTGTCCCGGACAAAAGCTAGTGATAACGATTCAAAAAGCTTTTAGCTTTGCGAATTGTTTTCACGTAAGCTTAAGGCTTCGATGAAAGGTCACAATAAGGAGTGGAAAACCTTCTTAGAACTAGAAGCTAATGTTTTTATTATCAATAAAGTTGTTTAAGAAAAGATAAAGATAAACGTTAGCTTAAAATAAAGGTTTTGCAAGAGACCGCAAAACTAGTTTCGAAAACGTCTTATTTTGTAGAGTTTGGTATTACGGGCTTTGTAACACCTCGATGAAGGGTTAAAATCAAGGAATAACAACTTTTCAAGACCTAGAGGTTGCCACCTTTAAATGATTTGAAATGGTAAAAGAACAAATTAGAAGTTAGAAGCTCAAATGACGTTTTCGGGCTGAACTGTAATTAAGAGTTCGATGAAATCTCAAAATCGTGTAAAATGGGTGTTATAACTTAAATGGACTTGCTTCCAGCCCTAACATATTGAAATGAGAACATTGAAAGTTAAAATGAGCTAAACAAGTATTTTCAATCAAAATGTAAACTCGGTTTCCTTAAAACCGAGCAATTTCCTTAAAAGTAGGCACAATACGTTTTGAACAATTGAACCAAACGTAACAATGTTTTTATAAAGTATACCCTAGTTTAAAAAGGGTTAACATGGTCTTAAATTTTACTATAGACCTAGAGAAATGGCCAAATAATATATTAGACTAATTCACATGCTTAAGAATTAAGTACAGTGCGATACGACGCTCGGAGTAGCTCGAAAAGCCCCGAGATGCACGAGAACACTTATAGAAAAATTACATATCTATATTCCCTAAACTTGATATTTACAAAAATATTTGTCAAAATTAGATATTTTCATTAATATTCTAATTTACCTTATTTAAAATTTGAATATTTTTTATTACAACTTTACCCCTTGTTTGGGTATAACCCGTTTGCTTTAATTCCTTATCCATTTTATTTCCTAAAATCAGTTTCCTTTTTTATGTGTTAGATAGTTGCTCATTTTAAGTGATTTAACGTTCATCTCTCTGTTAGAGGTTGATTTTGATCTTTTTTATTTCAAACTTCCTTAAAAGCTTGATTTATAATAGGGTCAGTTAGGTAAATAGCCATTTTGGACTGTGTGTTTTCAAAAAATAGCCACAGTTTGATAAAATTTAAAAACTAGCCATAACACACTGTAAGAAATTTTTGACAATAACAAAATTACACATAAAATGTGCTGTAAGAAATTTCTGACATGTGTCCGAAATTTCTGAAAGGGCTAGTTTTTAAATTTTTTGAAACTGTGGCAATTTTTTAAAATCATTTTGTAAACAGTGGCTATTTTCTTAAAATTCCCTTTATAATATGCATATGAAGGTTTCTTCTAAGGATTAATACTTTTTCCACAGTCAACTGCAAAACAAGTACATACGAACAAGTTATATAACATACTAGAGTAATCTTTTTCATATCAAAAATAAAAATTAGAAGAAAATAAATAAATTGCAGCATATATATGGGTAAATATGACGTTACTAGGTAAAAAAAAAAAAATTTACTTCGACAATATAATATTTCTACCACTAACAATTCGAATTTACTCTAAAAAATTACTACGCCTTTATACTTTTTTGTTGGATAAGACTGTAAATTACAAGCATTTGTTATCTAGACGAAAAGAACTGTAAATTTTGTATTGCTCAAGAAATAATATATTTCCAAACACCAAAATTCTTAAACATTTTAAATTACCGCAACAATAAAATATTTCCAAGTAATAAAATAATTTCAGCAAAAAAAAAAAAGTACTAACAAAAGAAAGAACAACATTTTCTTCAGTGATATGAACTCTCACAATAAAACTCACAAAAACCAAAAAATCAAATTGAACATTTAACACCAAAGCAAAAGTGAATGACAAATTAAAGAAAAAAAAAACACATTTCACATATAGACACGGTAATACTGATACACCTTCTAATCTTCAGTATTTTATACGTTGGAAATAAACCATTCACTCTCATGCAAAAAACCAAATTATCATATATTATTTACCACAAAAAAGGGTAACCCAAGACTATAAATTCTTGTCAATAAAACCGACATATCTAAAATATTTTATTTTTAGGAATATATCTTATGGGCCATGAAAGAACAAAAAAACTTACAAGTTTCTCAAAATCACTATCGTCAGCTTCCAATTCGAGTTCTTTCGAAGGTCCGACAATGAAATTTCCTTTATGCTTTTCAGGTCAATTTTTCGTGTCACTGGCCTTCCTCCGATAAAAGTGTTTTTGGTCCTCGCCATTCTCTTTGAGTTTTTCTGAGTTTATTTCTCTAGTAAGGTTGGGATTTGGGAGGGTTTTTTGTTTAGCAAAAAAGAAAAAAAAAACCAACTAAATGCTTTGGGAGAGATCATGTTTTAGGAATTTGTGATATTTCTAGAATCATTTGATATATTTTAAAATTATTATTATTAAGATTTAATATAAATTTATTATTTTAGCCAATTTAGTTTTCTTCATGCACGACTCCCACAATAATAGGATCAAGATTGTGTGTAATATTGAATTATGAATTGTATTCTAAATGGTAAAAAATTGTCCGAACCGATTGTTGTTTGAGTTTTATTTTGGGTATCTAATGCCCATTCAAGTAATTTCATCTTCTATAAAGTATTAATGTAAAAACCCTAAGAATAAATTAGATTTGTAAATATCTCTTTATTTAGGACTAAATATAATATTATCCCATCACTTATTAGGGTACCGGGTTAGCCACTGAACCCATTTAAAGATTTGATTAGCCTTACTTTGTATTTAAGGCAGCCCCGTTATGTCGAAAGACGGCTTAGAACGCCCGAGCAAATAAGTGTAAAGTATTAGAATAGTTTCGCTCTCGATATAACGAGACAAGCGAACTAACGAGACCGCGTCTTTATATTATGTAAGGACAAGTCGACAAGGAAGTGGTTGAAGCTCGGAAGCAAGCTTCCAAGATGATCTTGGATAGCCAGGAAGCCCGATCAGGTACGTGACGATGCACCTACGGCACCGAGTTTGTTTGTTTGTGCTTGTTTGCTAGGGTTGCATTAGAATTTCCGGGTAAAGATTGTATGTCTATATATATCCTATATGGAACTAAAATTGGATATTAGCCGGATGAAAACCCTAGAAGAAAGTTATACAGAGTTGAGTATAATATTACAAATAAACTAAGATAAGACATGTATAAGACTAAATAAAATGTGAATAAGATACATTAAAGAAACGAATCTCGTTCTGTGTTGAAATCCTCGTCGGGTTTCGACCTGTGCGAGAAGACGAAGCCGGGCATTAGCCCGTGCGGGAAACATAAGCCCGGTTCTAACATGAGCACTCTCAGTAATAATCATAAGAGAAGGAAAGCAAATGATAAAAGTAAAAGTGAGAATTAGAATCAAAACCTTACCAAGCCTTGTTGTTGCATTTGCTGCGAATTCCCTAAACGAGACAATTAAGGAGCGCAAGAGGCCAAAGCATTTGGTACTCGTGAGTAGTCCATAAACTGCTATGTTATTTAAGGTTGTTGAAGCTAATTAAAACCTAAGGCCTTTTGCAATATCTCAGTTCTCTTAAGGAGTTGACTATGGGATAAAGAACATAAAACTCCCAGTCCTCTTAACGAGTTGATAAAGGAATAAAGAATATAAAAGTCCCAGTCTGCTGTATGATCTGACAATGGGATAAAGAACTATAAAAATTCTAGTTTGATGTGTGATCTAACAAGGGGATAAAGAAAAATAAAATCCCAGTCTGCTGTATGCTCTGAGAAGGGGATAAAAGATCAAGTAGAAATCTCAGTTCTCTTATAAGAGTATGACGTGTAAGAATCTGAAATAAACCTCAGTCCTCCAAGTGAGTTGACAAGAGGTTAACGAGAATAAAATTGTAAAAAAATATCAATGGTACCGCTAGGCTCCAAGACAAAAGAGCCCTGCTCTAAGAGAGAGAGCATTCTCCACACTAAACTTGCCAGTTGGGTGTGTAATGAAGTCTGTGAGACTGCTGGGAGATTGGCCTTATCCCCGCCTGTGCGCTATTGATATCACGATAACCGTCAGTGGATCCCAGACAAAGTAAATCGAAAGAATAAAGACACCTGTGTAATGAGCCGTCGTAATGGCAAGTTATCGAGTCAAAACTTAAATCTGGAGTTAGCTCCGAAGAGAGCACTCCAGAAAGACTTTACGCGAAGCGTGGTGGGCCTATAACCCACTGAGAGCTTCTGAAAGGTGATACCATAGACTGAGACCATGGTAAGTGTTCGATCGTCCCACAACAATCGAACCTCTATCCCCTAACGATGATATTATCAAAGAAAGAACGATGTGATAATGACGAGCTAGTGCGAGAGACCACCTGAATTAAGGGGTCTCAAAGAGTTGAGTCGAATAGTCTTGATTATACAACTAGCGGTGCGAGAGTCTACCTGAAATAAGGAGACCTTCTCGAGTTTGGTCGAATAGTCTTGGCTGTTTGACTGGAAGTGGAGAGGCTGCCTGATTAAAGATATAAGTCCTCAAAGATAGAGTAAAACGAGAGAAGGCTATGTGCGAGAGGCCGGCTGGTTAAAGGTAGGATCTCAGTGAGTAAACATCTATGTAAGTAAAGAGTAAAAGACGAGAAATGACGGTAAAGAATCAAGTAGAAAGCTTAGTATTGTGTGAAGAGAATATATGACGACGTCATTGAAAGTGTTTTAAAGTATTAAGAAAGTATAAAAAAAGAGTTTTAATCTCCTATCGCGGCTATGGCCGAGCGAGCGGGTTGTGACAGCAACTATCACTTTGTTACATAAGTATAGAAGGATTTATAATGAAACTTTTACATAGCTATTGCATATAAAATTAAGGATCTTCGAAAGAGTTTTCTAATGGCATGTCATATGTGCGATTTTAACGATTAACGAATGAGCATGTGCATCTTCTACGTGCCATGGCGCCCAAATCGAGGGCCATGGCGCTACTTCGAATTTTGGCCCCATACACTACGAAAAAGCCCCAAACACTCCCAAAACCCTAGCTTACTCTAATTAGACCTAAAAATATAAATAGGACACTTAGGACTTGGAAAAGGCATCTTCCATTTAGTTTAGAGCATATTTGAGGCAAGAAAGGGGCGTTCTCGCGACAGAGTTAATCTGAGTCGTCAAGAGTTTGTTCTTTCTTATTATTTTGCCTTCTAGGACTACGATGTAGCCAAACCAAATTGCTAAGTATATTCTATTTTAAATTTAGTTGATCTTTCTTATCCCTTATCTATTATATGGTGATTAGTTTGATTTTGTAACGACCCAAAACTTAAAACAATGTTTTAGTTCCGAAAAATACGGACAAATTTGAACTTTTTAAATTAAGTTACATACTTGAGCTTTTAATAACAAACATAAGGAATATTAATTCTCATCATAACTAAAATGGATTTAATTTAAACATTTACAAAATATTGCAGGATTTAAAACTTTCTTTGCCAACGATTTGCCGGTAGTCCACGTAAGGTTATACAGGTCGGTCCCGTATACACTCGTTGTTCCCGTCGTTGTCGCCTCTCACTATTTGCTTTTGTGACAAGATACCTGCGACACGAGCACACTAGTGAGCTAATAGCCCAGTAAGTAGATTAGGTAAGTAGGTTGCTAAGTTTGCAGGTAACAAACAATCAATGGATATTACAGTACAATAATATAATGAAAGGACGGATTCGATAATCGAGTCGTCATAGTCCGAAGAGTAAACGTCACTCTTATGCAACCTTGCCCGCGAAGTAGATTTCAGAGAAAGGCGTCGAACCTACGCGGGATACAATATCTGCAAAAGAGTTGTGACTTGGAACGAGGTCGGGCTTAACGACCCATTAATCTCGACTCAAAAGTCAATCTCATAATTTATTCTAATCTCACTCAAGTTCACAACTCTCTGACTTAGCTTATAAACCTACGTGTGCACATGATTCACATCTAGACCCCTTACGGGTCGTTCTAGAACTTATACACAATCTAGACCTCCCTTGGGTCGTTATAGAATTCAATACTCATTTAGACCCATTACGGGTCGTTCTAGAACTTATTTGCAATCTAGACCTCTTACGGGTCGTTCTAGAATTCAATACACATTTAGACCTATTACGGGTCGTTCTAGAACTAATACGACTCTGGACCCTCTGTGGGTCGTTCCGAAACCTCACACAGACAATGGCCTCGTCGGGCGATCTCGGAATCGATCATGATCGCAGCACCCAGCATATAAAGAGGAAGGTCGTCTACCGACCTCCTTGAGACCCCACGGGTCAATCTGAAACTTCTCACGACCGGTGATTCCGTCGGACTGTTTCGGATTGATTGCGCAATCACCCCATCGGGTTGATTCGGGACATACTATGGATCTTGGCCCCTCGGACCATCCCGATTTTCTTTAAGATTGTGAGGACTCATCCTCCTCGGGCCTCTCTGCCCTTTCCGAAACCTTTTACGGCCAGTGACCCCGTCGGGTCGTTTCGGAATTCATTATTGCACTTTGCCCCGTCGGGCCGATCCGGATCGTCACATCATAAACTGTGGGGAGGGCCGTGGCTCTCCTCCCCAAGGCCCCTCGGGCCGTTCTGAAAGGTGGTTCGTTGACCTCCGCGAGGTCCCTCAGGTCGTTCCGAAATCTGTCATACATAATGGCCCCGTCGGGCTATTTCGGAACCAAATCATGATCGCGGCCCCGTCGGGCCCTACTCAAATGATCAAAGTATGACCACAGAGGAAGGTCGTCTGCCGACCTCCCCAAGGCCTCTCGGGCTGTCCCGAAACGTAATCAGTGGCCCCGTCGGGCTATTTCGGAACCGATCATGACTTGCGGCCCCGTCGGGCCCTACCCGTATACATACATTGCTTTCGCTCCCCTTGTCTTGTCTTAGAATTTTCTCCTTGACCTACAATAAAGTCTGAACAATAACAGAAACAGTTTTATGCCTGTGGTCCCATACCCACCGACATATAAGTCATACTAACACATATACACATACGAACAGACACACACACCCTGCATAATAACCTGAACTACGAAGTTGAGTTGTTTTATGTCTGTGGTCCCATACCCACAGACAGATAAGTATATAAATAAACACACACACCGATATTCACCTAGACAAACATAACATATTATAAACGAACCTACAGTCCCATACCTATAGGCTCGTTGCACAAACAAGACAAACATAATCGAGGGCCCGTATTCGCGGCCCTAACGAGAATAAAGATCCACACAGTTTAATAGCCACAACTTTAGAAGCATCGTATGCTTAACATAATCTCAACCTATGCACAATTAATTCGAGCAGGGTAAAGTCTACTCGTGTCACAGTGGAGACCCACTTACCTGAGGTCCTAAGTCTCTCATCTTTGTCCTCGCGATCTTTCCTCAGTGGCGTCCTTCCTTAAAGCTTGATGTGTCGCACTTCTGTCCAACACGAGGATTAGAGGGTCAATGCCTATGTTTACTAATCATTCGCGAGAAATGAGACTGTAGGGCTCAATGAATCAACAGAAGGGAAGTTTAGACAGTGGGACGACAGACAGTTCGTCGAGAAATCCCTCTAGGGGTATTCTCGTCTTGAGTGTCGTTGACTTAACGTTAACAATCAATCCAGACTATCGGGTCTTTTGTTTGACTAGATTAGGTGAGAATTGAGTCCCTTAAACGAATCGGTTTCTGACTTTATTTTATTACGCATTAAATATTCGAGCCGGAAATCCGGCAGAGTTTCCCCTGTTTTTCGGATATCCCGGCCGAAACCTTCACCTAATTTCAACCCAGCACCGAACTAATTTCGGTCACAGTCAATCACAACAACCACGCAGAATAATTTTCACAATAATATTTTGAATCATTGGAAACATAAACACAAGTCATCACTAAGCCTTAACGGCTCGGATTCTACTCGAAGGTGATAAGCGTCTATATTAAACTCAAATCAATCGTTCTCAAGCCTCCGAAATATTTAGGTTGGACGCCATAGTCAATCGCCCATTTATACCTTTGGTAAAAGATGGTGAAGGGTCGTGCGTCTGAACTTGCTTTGTTGACGTTCCTGCACGATTTGCGAGAATAAATGAAATTGAATAAAGTTTCAAACTTAAGCAAGACGCATGATGCGAAACGCTCAGACCCACGACCCGATACTCGCTTTAAGCTCAAACGGGCATGTTAACAAAAATACGACCCAATACAACCAAAGCTCGTGTAACAAAACCAAATCCTTAATATCACACAATTTTCTTTTTAGAAAATTCTTATCTAAGGTTCCTTAATTTGAAAAGATACTAAAACGGTGCATATCCGCAAGATTTTATGTCAAAACACTTGAGACGCCAAATTCCAATAAACACCTTGAATCAAACTAGTACATTCACCGAAAAGTATTTAAGCTAAACGAATTAATAAAGTCATCGCGATCACAATCCCACAAAGTATGGCTTTTCACAAAAGTTCACCAAAACGACAACTTGTCAGATTTAAAAACGACATGAATTCACCAAACTTGATAGCGCCAAATAGACAAAAGTATACTAAGCCAAGCACGCCCACAATTTTCACAAAATTGTAAAATACCAAACTAACAAAAACATGATAACTCCGACTAATACATTTGCCGCAACCTTCTCGAATTGACAATCTAACGAAATTCTTAGATTTTCAAGTTTACTAAAACTTGTGTCAACACCTTGAAAATTAGATACACATAAATTCTTGGAAACGTGTGACCCATCACAATCACACTTCAAACTTGACAATCGTAGACCATAAGTAAATCTAGCAAATCATCATAATCTCAGCCACCAAAATATTGAACACGTCTAAAATTGTCAAAAATCGCCAAACACCACGATGTTTAAAATTTGATAAAACAAATAAAAGTCCTGGTTCAAGCTCAAAGCTCACCTACTGAGCAACGGTGGCTCGTGGTGGGTTCGCGGCTGCGAGACGGGAACCACGGGACGCGGTTGCGCAACAAGTTTGGCGGCAAGACAGCAGCGCGGTTGCGAGGGCCAACAGCACCGAAGTAGCACGGGGGAGCTCGCACGAAGCGAAGGCCGTGAGGCGGTGGCTCGTCGTCGGTGCGGAATGCACAGCTCCGCGCGTGTTGGTTGGGCTGTCGAAAAAGAGACAACTCGCGTTGGGTCTCGCGCGAAGGAGGCTTGACCCACGCGGAGGAGCTCGCGCTCACGGCGGCGCTGGTGGCGAAGGAGGCGCGGAGGAGCTCGCGTCACAAGGGTTCGCGAGCGTCGTCATCTTGCAACGAGGAGGTGCGGCGTGCGCTGGCGCGAGGCAACGGCGGCTTGGGCTGGGCGCGGATCGGAGGCTCGCCGGGGCTGAGAAAGCAGAGCCGCGCGGAGTCGCGGAGGTGGAGGCTCGCGCGAAGGGAGTGCTGGTTCGCCGGAGTCACAAGGCGCACGAAGAAGACGCGCGGAGGCGCTAGGTGGCGCGGCGTTCGGGCAGAGCTCCGGCACTGCGCGAGGGAAGCTGGGCGCGGACGGGGCTGGGTCGGCGCTCGCGGGGCTGCGCCAGCCGGGCTGCACGGCGGCTGGGCGTCGCAGCGAGGAGGGGAGCGCGAAGAGGGTGCGCTGCGCGCACGGAGGCACTGCGGGATCTGGTTCGCGCCCGGAGGAGTTGTGCCAGTGCGAGGGGACGCGATGGGAGTCGCGTGGAGGAGCTGGGCTCGGCGGCGGGGTCTCGTGCGGCGTCGGGGTCGTGCGAGGGAGGCACCGGGCTGTGCAGCTGGGCTCGGGGGCAGGAGGGAACGGTGCGTGGGGGCCTTGGGCTGGGCTGGCCGGCGGCTGCACGAGGGAGGCTCGGCAGTGAGAGGGAGAAGAAAATTTTGAGAGGGAAGGGTGTGTTTTTGGTCGGCTGAGTGGAGGGGAAGAAGGAGAAGAAAAAGCCCTAATGGGCTAGGGCTCAATTTGGGCCCAAATGGCCAAAAATTGACGAATTAAATTTCGGTATGATTTTTTCGTGCAAATTTTAAAATTGCACAATTAATTTGGACATCGAAACTTAGAAATTTTAATGTCATTCTCAAAATAAAATAAATTCCTAACACATCACAAAAATTCGAACTTGCAAAATATCCATACTAATTTCATAGTTTAAATCATATTTTCAAATTAGCCAGAGTTGACGAAACTGACTAATTTTACAAATTGGTCACAACTGAGGCAAAAATTCAAATTAATTAACTGGCATAGTGCTTTTAAATTCAGGTCATTACAGATTTGTTCTTAGTGTTTGTATGATCTTCATCAAATTATATATGATTAATTGATTTTCAATCTTTTTTGATAATTGCAGTCCAATTGGTAAATGGAAGTTTAATTTAACAGAAAGATCACCCCATGCCTGTCACGTGAGTCTAACTTGCTTTAATCTATATATATATAAAAAGGATGAGTGGGTTTACTGTTCACTCACTAACAAATTACTATTCATTCAAGTATTAAGTTATTTTATCTTTTTGTGAGGATTTTTTTTAAAATTGCATTTAGGGGCTTATTTTGGGGATTTTTAAGAAAATTTAGAGGGTTTATTCGCAAATATAAGGAGATTTTATTGCAAATTCATAAATTTTGGAGGACTTTTTTACAAATTCTCTTTTTCTTTTTTATTCTTTTGTTTGAATCGTTTCAACAGTTTTTTTTTTTTTTACGTAATGATCTCGAAAAAACATTTTCTTGGCGTAGTTGGATTCAGAATATTTTTCTCAATCTGTTGACACCCATTGTTATATATATTTTTTTACCGTAACTATTTTTTATTTTATTTTATTTGTTCTAAGCTTTTATTTTTTTTTTTTAGTTTGAAAATTTAAAAAAAGCCCTGATATTTATATTAAATGATAAATTTAACCTTGTAATTATTCAAAATAACAAAAACATCACATTTAAAAAAAAATTAACGAAAATATACCCTTTTTTTTTCATTGTATCATATTTTTTATCGATTATATTATTTTACACGTGTCCGCGCGTGTATAAAACTAGTTTCCTAAAAATCACCAGATACTCCATCTCTCACTTACTTTCTCTAACCTTTTCTCTCAACTTTTTATATTTGCTTTCTCGTAGTCAAACACCCCAAAACTTTTATTTCATATTTCTGTATTGGTTCCATTGACTTAATTATATTAACAAGGAAACAAAATCATTAAGCTCAAAAAAGATTTGAAATAGATTTCTAAACTTGCACCGCTATCAACAAATGGAATATTCACTAAACTTGCATCACCTTGAGCAAATGCAAGTCTATAAAATGTTTCATTTTTTTATATCTAGAAAATAACTTTTTTTTATTTAATATTTCCTCTAAAATATTATTAAGAAATTATAGTATACTAAACAAAAATCTAGATCTTCCCTCCCTTTTTTTTTTTCCTCTAAATCTCTCGTTTATTGACTAAGCTCATCGGCGTAAAATTAGATCTGAAACACTTAAAAAAAATTGAAAACCTTTTTCTTTTGAAAAGTTGAAACACTTTTTTTTTCTTTTTCTGAAGATCTGAAACATTTTTTTGTTTTCATAGAAATCTGCTAATCTAAGTTCACCAACACCAAACATTCAATCTTTTCACATATGCCCTTTGTGATAACCCGACTCCATCCAACATTTCGATAAATAAATATTTAATTTATTTATTGAAATATAATTTTGTTATCAAAATTTATTAATTAATTTGGTTGCAAAACTACGCGTAGTTTCGCGAAAAAACGACAAAACTATATGTAGTTTTATATATGGTCTCAGTGCTAAAAGCTCTAAAAATAGCATTATAGGGCAGCTAAATTGGACTAAAAGAGTAGTCAACTATGGTGCCAAAATAGGAAATTGATTTTTTTTTTAGGAAAAAAGCTTAATTATAAGGAATTAAGAGGGGATTTTTCGAAATTAATTTGTCTTCTCAAATCATTTATTGCACGCCTATTAGAGGCCATTTTGTACTTAAATTAAACTCCCCCATTACTTCTTGAAGCACAAAAAAAAGCCTATAGAGAAAAGGAAGAAAAAAAAAAAAAGAGAGAAAGAAAAGAGAGAAAATTGAAGAAAATCCCTTAAGGAGGCCGGTCATATATTGGTGATTTAGAGATTCTATTTCAATATCTAAGGTAATGCTTCATCCTCTCAAAAGTTGTTTCAAGGTTAGTTTCGGTTTGATATTTACTTGGTATGATTTCTCTCCGAAACATTCGAAGGCGAAGACGCGACGTTGGTTGACGTCAACTATAGTTAGTTGATTTAAATTAAAGGATAGAAAGGGTTAGAATGACTAGTTTTAATCTTATGTTATGGTCTTAGGTGTTAGAGCGTCGAGGCGACCAAGCACCGAAGTACGAAAATTTTAAGTATTCGAACAACCAAGGTGAGTACAATCTCACTACAGTATAGATTAGTTCGAAATAAAAATATGATATGCTTTGTCATGATAGTGTTAGGTTTTCATATATATGATGATATCATGTTTCAAGTATGTGATGATGATTATGATTGTGAAATGACGTTCATGACCTTGTTTATAATCTCTAAATAAGTGTCTTGGACTATGTTATGAACAATGCAATGAAATGATGTACTATGCTATGTTATACTATGTCACGTTGTATGTCACAAAATTTAATACGTGAAACATAAATTTAAACACTGTGTCGTACCACCCTCACAAGTCAGGTTATGAAGTCATCCCTTGAGTTGACCTAAGGTAATATAGGGCGCCCTTTATGAAAAGAAAAGACATGATTTGACGGATTAATGGTCGTCGATGACTAGTACAACCTCGTCGCCCGTTGGTTCGGCACGCCACTCGGTACGTACACTCATATGATGAGGATCCTGTAGGAAAGAATAGTAACAGAATAAATAAATGAACCTAATTGGTCATGCATTGCATATCCTGATTTGTGAGAAAATAATTGTATTTCACTGAGCTTTTAGCTCACAAGTTTTTCGCTCAAACTGTAGGTAAGAAACTTATGGCATGAAGCATTATGGGTTGTACGGCGACGGTGTCCAGAGCGAAGAGCCACGGGGTGTGGGAGACAGCGCAAGTATTCCGCTTTATGATTAAAATTTGTATTTTAAGACACAATTTAATTAATTAAAATTGGACTTGTTATTTTTGTCAATTTTAAAAGACACTATTTATGGTAATTAAATTATTATGGCCTACTTTAGGAAACTATTATTTAAAATAACTTATCTAGTCCAAATTATTTTGTCAAGAGTCAATTATAGTTTTTTTTTATTTAAAAAATTAGCATTTTTCACAAGCTATGTTAAGTAAGATAAGTATGTTTAATGGCTCAAAAGTCAGGTTGTTGCACCCTTTCTGCAACTATTAATGAACCACACTAGATCATAGATACAAAAAACTAACACAACAAAAGAAGAAACTATCTTTCTTTGCTCAAACGAATCTCATTAGACGCGCACAACAAGGGTCACTATGGACAAAGCCGAAGATCCTCGAGATGAGAACTTGGAACGTTGGAGTTCCGATTGACGACCGCAAGGCGGCACAGCTTGAAGTCATTGTAGACTGGGATTTCAAGATCGGTAGTGTTGATGGAGACACGATGGTTGGCCGATTAGTACTAGTTTGTATTTTTTTTTTCATTCTAATAAAAGCTTGAAACTTTTTTGTATTGGGGTATTTTAGGACATTAAAGCAAGTTAGACTCATATGATAGTAGTAATCAGGTGATACTTGTATAATTCTAAAAGCTCAAACGTCTTAAAATTACAAAAATTATAATAATTAGTCATACAGTTATTTTCACAAACACCCCCTTATGTTGTCTTTTTTTTTTTTCCCCCTCAAGTTACACCTTGATCTTTAAAAACTTTGTATTTATATGTCATGCTGTTTGAAAATGTTACAAGTTCACCCCACGGAATAAGAGGGTAAATTGAAACATAAGGGGTGAACTTGTAATATTTTCAAACATCAAGGGGCACGGGTGTTAGTTTTGAAAAATTAAAGTACAACTTGCAAGAATAGCACAACATCAGAGAGTGTTTGTATAAATAACCCTAATAATAATTCAATGAGATGTTTTCCTATTAAAATAGGTTGGGGACCAAAGCATATAAAGTGTAAATGTTCAAGGACTACGAGAGCCAATTACCCAAAATCAAAACTCACACCCACCCACCCAAAAACCGAAATTGCCAAAAAATTTGGGTGATTCTCAGTTTTATCGAAATAATTGTAGGCGATTTTGAATTCTGAACTTAAAATTTTGATTTATCAAAACCACATAAAAACCATTAATTTTATTTTTAATTTTAATTCTATTTTATTTTCTTATTGTTATTTCTCTAAAATAAAAAAAAACCTCATTAATATTCTTTCTTATTATTTTATGCTTAAATCTCGTATTTATATGTAAATATCATTGTTTTTTGCTTTTCACATATAAAAAAGTGTGAAGTTTATCTTTAATAACTAATACAATGTAACAATATAACTATAAAATTTTTTGGACGGTTTTGGGTTGAGTTTTTATTTTATTATTGATCCACCAAAAATCGAAACCGCACAAATACCTTAAAAACCCCGATGTTCACCCCTACAGTATAGAGTTTCACACCAATCTTACGAGAAATGAAAAATAACATATAACTATAGGCCTTAAAAAAGCAAGATTGAGATTCACAATGCTCGACATTTGCTATAATTCAGCACATCTAACCACAACATAAATTTCATCAATCAAACATCACCTTTTCTTTCTTTTCTTTTCTTTTTTTCATTTTTCAAATGATAATTTTTTTTCTTTTCTTTCTTTTTTTTTTTTTTTTCCAATCCATTACAAGTTTTAGCCAGGAAAGTCACGGTCAGGACTATCTGCACGCATGTCCAAGGAATCGTTAGACATAGGGGAATTGGTGTCCCTGTTTTGTTGATGATGAGAATTATTAATCTCGTTATTACTACAACGAGGTCCGTTTCCGTATGACATGAAATTACTTGAAGTGTGATAGGACTGAAGGCTCCGACGGACAGGGCTCGATAGAGCATTCGAGAAAACCGAGTTCTTTGGCTGTTGTTGATCAGAGTGGCCCCATCGTATTCCTTGCCCTACCGCAGCCGGACCAGCTTGAGTTGTCGACCCTAAATTGGCCGAATGCATTGCAGTTTGCAAGTGCTGTTGCTGAAGCAGCATTCCAGGAGACATTGGGGGCTCCTCTCCCCCACAATCAAGCTCGTTCTGCACAAACATGTTAAAGATTCCGGTGAGACCATTTTATCTTGCAATGAAACTTGGAATTTTTCATTTTTACCTCTTTCCTTATTGCTTCCACTGCAGCAGAATAAACCAGAATGTAATGCACTTTAAAACGCATGGAAATTTTTTACTTTAACAGTTTGAGAAAGACCGACTAGTAAGTGCCACCAAGTTCTCTGCTTACGCACAGTCATATCCTAATAGCGATTAAACGAAGTGGACTACCCACTAGTATGTTCCATAAACAAGATGATATAGAATAAAAAGCGAACATTTCATAATAAAAAGAATTTAATATATGAAGCTTTCAATAGGTTTCTGCTCCTTGTTCTTTGTTAAAGTATTAAGCACGACAATAAGAATTCTACACAGCAAATCTGTAAGCACAACGATGCCCTAAAGAACTATCTGTAAGCACAACGATGCCCTAAAGAACTATCTTTAGAATTGCAAAACTGTGCAATTAACTTACCACCATAAACAAGGTAGGAATTCAATACTACAAGTACTAGGATAACTCATTGCAAAACTAACCGGTGATTAAGAAAACACAAGTCAACTCTGATGCTAATTCATGATCGATTATCACAAGGTATGCTAATTAATATTAACTCTCAGCTGAAAGATGGACTCCCACAAACTAGTGCAAGAAACCCATCAAGTGAGCATAACCAAGTGAAAAAGAATCATGTGAGGACGAGCAAATGTACCTGTAAATAAGCAACAATATCTACTGTAGTCACTCTTGATCCTTCTTCTTGCTGCCTCACAATCCATTGATAAAGTTTCTCCTACAGAGTGAGAAAGGAATATTAGAGCCACAAACTCAAAAAGCTCTAGAGGAAGACCTTTTATTTAGAATTCTCAATATATACAGTACACAAGAAGGTGTTGGGAACTATTAACACGTGAACAAAGGAAAATGAGACTTTTGAGTCATAAAAATGAATAAATTCACTAAAAATTAAAACAAGAAAGTGTCCACGAGTGAAGTGCGACACCGTAATACATTATATATCCAACTTTCTCTATATTGGAATTCAGAAACAGAGACTTGGTATTTTTATGTAAGTGGAGAAATGTACAAGATAAAGAGTTTCCAGAACATGAACCAGAAACTAATATATACCAATGAAAAATATGAGACATATAAGAATGCCACGAATCTATAATTCAACAGTAAGAGTTTCCATGATAAAATTATTTACTAGTTCAAGTGTATGCATGAGTAATACCTCAGCAAACACAAAAGGAGAAGAGATAGTTGGAAAAATAACTCCAGATAGTTACATCTTGAAGGTCAAAGAGATAGTTGGAAAAATCCATTGTCAATCCCCTAATTTACCACTAAATACTTCGCAAACACATCCATTGAGCTTATCTAAAAACGAAAAGGGAATAAAAAGTTACACGATACATAGTTTGGATGTATTCTAGTAACCTCAATTTGGGCATCGGTGTTCATAATTCAAACAAAAAAAAGAATGAAACTATATAATTGAGGATCATGCTAACTTCCACTAAAGTAGGCTACAAAAGAAATCACTACTTGGTTTGGACCTCCAAATTATAACATGTAGTGCAGTGATCAACATAAATTTTCACATAAATCCTTTCATTCTAAACTCTCCCATTTGATTTCCCGGAAGGTTTATTACTATATATGTCAGCATGTTGCAAGAAATACTTTCAAGTTTACAATTATATGGCAATTATGTTCTCTTTTATGGGTAAGCAGCATATATTCTTCTTTCAGAAATGTAAAAATCTAATATGAAGCTTCACTAAAACAGAAAGATGGTACAGCTAATACAGAGAAAGCGAAGTTCGTCTAAATGAGAAAACAGAAACAAACAAGAAAAAAGAATGCATTAAGAATCAGTTTAAACTTTAAACCTACAAAACAAATTGATTCACAAAAATATCACATCAAACAAATGCTCTGACAACCAAAATCCAAGTTTTCTCTTCACGAAAAATATCATGTTTTTCACTTTGTTGATTCTTCAATTCTCTCAGCAACCAAACAGATGGTAAAATGCAACATTAAACTAAATGATTAATATTTTGATCTGAAGTTTAAAAACTATAAAAGCAGAAACAATATCATATCTACCAAATTCTTAGTTATAATTTTTTTATATTGGCTTTTACCCAAAAAAAAAAAAAAATCATCTTCTTCTTTTCCTCTAGTGTCCCAGCAACCAAACAGAAGGTAAAATGTCAACATCTAAATCCCATCCTATCAACCAAAATAAAACTTTAAGGCTCAAAAAAAAAAAAAGAAAAAAAAACCCCTAAAAAAATGCAAAAGGAATAAAAAAGAAACTTAATTTCTGGAAAACATGAAAAGCTCCTATATCGCATCCACAATCAACGTTTCTATCTATTTTCTAAGCAACCAAACAAAAGGCCAAACAAAACCTCGAATCGAGAAAAAAAGGGAAAAAATTCCTGCGTCGAAACGCGATTAAAGAAAACCAAAGGCAGAGAAACTGGAAGAAAAGAGCGAACCAGGGCTTGACGCTCGCCGGCTTGGAAGGAGAGTCGCTGGTGGCTCATAGCCTGCGAGTAGAGCTGCGACAGAGAGTTCGCGGCGCTGCAGAAGGTGGTGTACATGCTCCGATCCACCTCGTCCAGTCTCGTCGCGTCTGCCTTCCTTTTCTTCGCCATTTTCCCTGAATCCAAACACAACCCAACTCCACAGAGAGACAAATTTTCCTTTTAGTTCTCTTCTTTTCTTTTTTTCTTTTTTTCTTTTTTAATTCCAAGAAGTTATTATGAAAAATTCAGTGGTACTCAATGGTTTTTTGTTCCCTACTAGTACCATTTGTGGTCTCTTATTGGGTATCAAAAAGAAGGTATATAATTTTTGAGTTATTTAGGATAAATATTTTAATTATTTTATTTGATTTTGTAAATTTTGACGTGGTATAAATGATTAACATGTAAAGATATTGTATTGTGATTAAAAAGTTTGAAAAAAAAAAAATAGAATGTGGTGATGTTTACCAAATAAGAGATAAAATAGACTTGAAGCAAGTGATTTTATCCATGAGGCTAACTTAATTACTATTCATCTTCTTTTTTATTTACAATTTTTTTACGAGTGTTGTTGTTATTTGTTTGTTTTTTTTTTTGGGTGCTAAGGGTGGCAATTTGTGTCATGTGCCGTTTTTAAATCGTGTTCAAAGAATTTTGATTGGACTCAGATACGACCCATTTATTAATCGTGTCTGAAGGGAATATTTAGACACGACCTATTTAAATATAATGTTAATCGTGTCACCTATGTAACGACCCAAATCTTCAAATAGTATTTTAACATTAATACCCAAAAGTGTAGTATGATTTATAAAATAGAGTAATATATATTTTTTTTAAATACGGACAAATTTGAAACTTCTTACGTTAATACATTTATTACAAAAGTACTGGAATTCACTGTGTTCTCACAATTACCAAAAGAGTTAATATTAACCATAAATTTAAAAGGTGCGGAAATTAGCATTACTCCTTGCCAACGATTAGCCAGTAGTCATAACATTTATAGGTCGGTCCCATATACAGTCGCTATTCCCATCATTGTCGCCTAGCCTTTTTTGTTTCCTTTCAACATACCTGCGACACGAGTACACTAGTGAGCTAATAGCACATTAAGTAGATTAGATAAATACATTGCTGAGTCTGCAGGTAACATACAATAAAAAGATATCACAACACAATAGTCTAATAAAAGGACGGACTCGACGATCGAGTCATCGAAGTCTGACGTGTAAACGTCACACTTAAACAACCTTGCCCGTAGAGTAGATTTGAGAAATAAGGTGTAAAAACTACGCGGGATACAATACATGCGAAAGAATTGTGACATGGAATGAGGTAGGACTTAACGACCCAATAATCTCGACTCAAAAGTCAATCTCATATTTTGTTCTAATCTCACTCAAATTCACAACTCTCTGACTTAGCTTATAAAAATACATGTGCACACGATTTACTATTTAAGAATTATTGATTCTATAATGTTGGGAAGGTGTCGTCAGCCTCACCCTTCGCTAGACATCTCGCGAGTCGTTCTAAAACTTGCACACATATCTAAACCCCTTCGCGGGTCGTTCTAGAATTTAATACACATTTAGACCCATTGTGGGTTGTTCTAGAACTTATACACAATCTAGACCTCTTATGGGTCATTTCGAAATCTTCCGCGACCAGTGGCTCTGTCGGACCGTTTCAGAATTGATTGCGCAATCACTCCGTTGGGCTAGTCCGGGACATACTATGGATCTTGGCCCCTTGGGCCGTCCCGATAATCTTTACAAATATGAAGACTCATCCTTATTTGGGCCTCTCTTCCCTTTCCGAAACCTTTTGCAGCCAGTGATCCCGTCGGGCCGACCGAGATCGTCAAATTATAAAATGTAAGGAGCGCCGTCAGCCGGCCTCCTTTAGGCCCCTTGGGCCGTTCCGAAACCTTTCGCGGCCAATGGCCCTGTCCGGCCATTTCGGAACCCATCGCAGCAACTATCCCATCGAGCCAGGCCTCTTTTCAAGCCATTCTGGAACTTTAATGTGCCCTCGTTCGAACTAGGCCTCCTTTCAAACCGTTCCGGAACTCTAGTGTACCCCCGTTCGGGCTAGGCCTCCTTTCAGGCCAACCTATATTCATTCATCCAAAGTAACGCTAATCATTGTGAAATTTAATGTCCATTGTCCCATACCCACGGACAAGCAAAAAAAAACACACAAATAGTCATACATACAAGTATAAGTTTTAAGTTAGTGTCGAAACTACATTAACTCTCTCTAGGTATGCTAGGACACGCTCGTAGTCTACTATATGAATGATTAACTTGCCTAATCTCTCTGGATCCCCCTTGCGGGCCTATCCATATGTCTTTGTTACAATGAGAAAGAGTTGCTCGACTCGACTCCTCGGGCCCCTCGCGGGCCCATCCAGACATCTTTATTGCATCGTGAGGAAGGTCTTCCACCTAGCCTCTTTTATGTCTCGTGCAGTCTAATTAGAATTTAACGCTTGACTTGAGTTGACTAACACATTGTTATCCCAAAGTTTTATGTATGTGATCCCTGTTGGTGTGATTTTTCGTACCAACTCGGTTTGACACGTGGCCGCTCCTCCAAGCTCAAACTTGCATTGAACCATGTGCGATGATGGTTTGAGATGAGCTCCAGTTCTGCAAAACAAAAAAGCGTGACGGGGGGCACTAGGATTGTTCCCAGTGCGGGCACTCCGATGCTCAAGCCAGTCAGGGTGAACCAAAGACTTTGAAGTGGAGTGTATTTTTTGTGTTAGAATTGCGTTACCTCAGTTTGTCTTGTTCGATTGTTTTTATAAGAGCTGGGAGTAACCGTTTTTAACCACGTTCCACCACTATTTTTTCAGGTGTCATGGAGAGCTTGTTGAAGGTGGTTCTTGTTCGTGGGAGGATTATTCTGATTTTTTCTCGTTGAAACATCGACAGTGGACTTAGTTGTCCGAAAGGAGCCGGCGGGGAGCCGAGTCGTGGGCGGCGTGACGCCCTCTAGCGGGGGCGGCATGACGCCTTGTAGCATTAGCAGTGTGATTCCTTCCAGCGTGGGTTTTTTGGTCTTCTACATGGGCTTTCGAGCCCAACCCAAAATATGGCCCAACATCAGCCTCCTAGTTTTCGAGTAGCGCTTCGTCGCACTAAGGAAACTAGAATTGTTTAAAAATTTGGCTATTTGAGCTTTCTTCGCAGGAATCTATTTGGATTTCGAAAAAATTCTGTTGTCATTCTTTTGCTATTTTTTCGCTGTGGAATTCGCTCATAATTGACGCTAACTCCCTTTTTTTTTTTTTTGCAGAAGAAAAAACAACTTCTGGTATTTTTCTTCAAAATTTGTGCTTCCTTCGTACTGTGGCGTCGCCGCGGGTCTGACATTTTTTCTGCAATCTTTCCTAAAGTAGAAAGAGTCGTTTGTTGTGCGTTGGTAAGGTATCCTCACTTTCCGTTTATTCCCTTAAAAGCTCTCTTCTTTTTATTTGTCATTTTCTCTCTTTTTTTTTGTTTTTGTTTTTCTCTATTCTTCTTCCTTTTCTTTCTTCATGGGTGATTCAACGCAAAGGAGAACCAAGGGGATTAATGATTTAGAGGCTCCCAATATCGAGGAATTTCCCGCTCCTGATTTGTCTTTCTTAGAGCGGGGAGAGAACAAATTCCAACGTGTGGCTAGAAGGGATTTATCTCTGGGTTCTCTTCCTCCTTCCTTCAATGGCGAGAATCCTTTGTTCGCGTTCACGGGGGTGGCGTCCCACCGTTCAGCGGCGGCAGGCGGTGTGGCTTCAGCTGGAGGTGACGGCGGCGTTCCCGTCGATAGTGGCGGCGGTCTTCCGGGTGGGGCATCTGTACCGATTTTAATGGCTTCTCCAATGATAGATGGCTCGCCCGATGAAAACGATGACGATACGGGATCGTGCAGTAGCGATGCCGCTTCTCTGCCGTCTTCGTTGCCCGACAACCTGGTTGATGATCCTCTGGATGCTGCTTCAGTCATGGTTCCACGGGTTCCGCCTAGGGCTGCTCGTCGTCTCTCTGTGGAAGATGATTCAAGCCCAATGGTTATTAGGCGTCGTCGCGGCGAGGCGGCGGGTCCCCGCGATGACGATATGGGAAATTCTGAGGGCGACGGGGTCGTTCCTTTCGACGCTGACGGGATTGTGGAGTTTTCCTTCGTGTGTTGTTCTTCGGTTGAGAAGATCTGTGAGAGGCTGGGATTGCCGAGTTCGATTGAATCCGGATTCCTACTGAGGGAGAGACTTTATTGCATCCTCTGGCTGGATATATTGGCATGTTCTTTGATCAGATCCTCTCCGCCATTTCGTTGCCTCTCCACCCTTTCATTCAGTGCGCTTTGAGGCATTTTGGGATTTGCCCGATCCAGCTTCACCCAAATTCTTACAGGTGTTTGATTGGATGTTGGGTCCTATGGAGAGAGTATAGTCGTACCCTCTCTTGGATGGAGTTTTTGGATTATTTTACTATATGCACCACCCCAGTTTCTGGCGATTTTAGCTTTCAGGCATTGAGGGTAAACCCCATTATTGGTGCTTCGAACAAGATTCAAATTTTACGGCGTAAACTGCTTTTTATTCCCGTGGAGCTCGTAGGGTCTGTTCCTACTTCCTTTGGTGACGCGTTAGCCCATGAGGTAGTCCGAGGTGATGATGGGCAAGATGAGATATATGTCGCTCTAGAGTCGTTTATGGAGATGATCCCCATTGAGAAGCGATCATGGTCTGGGATTCTTCGTCGTTCCGGGGTCAGAACTGCGACTTGGTGTCCCAAGGAGTTTATAGGTTTATTTCTGTGTGTTTTTTATTGACTTCGTTCACTTTCACATTTTCCATATTGAGGTTTTCATGTTTTTTGCTTTCGCAGAGATGCCGGGCCGTGTGGGTGCTTCTCGTGACCGGGGGCATCAAGGTAGGCGTGTAGAGGAAGATCGTGGCCATAGAGGAGCGCGGGTATACGGTCAAGGAGACAAGAGGCATAATGTTGGGGGACCGTCTGGGACTCCAGCCAAGCGTCACCGGGAGGCGAACGATTCCCGGGATATGCCTCATCTACCTCCTCCGCCCGTCAGACCTTTGCCGCCGAGGGTTGCTACTAATCAAGAGGGGACTCACGATGGTACTGGTCCTTGCCGCCCCGGGGGTTCGGTAAAAGAGTCTGCTGCTTCTTCATTCAACAAATACGATGTTCCGAACCTTGCAAGACGCTCTCGCAGTCCTCCTATTCCTCATCATCCTCTTACGACCTTATGATGGAAGATGTGCTACAGGTATCTTTCCGAAGCTTCCATGCTCGTTAGTTGAATTATTCTTCGATCTGGTTGTGCTTTTTTTTGTTTTTTATTGTTCGTTCTTTTATTTCGCAGATCGCTGAGCACTTCTCTCGTCTTGCGATTTGTCCTTCTGTGGACACTGGTAAGCTCGAGGAAATGAACCAGGAGTTATCAAGAGGTAAGGTTCAGGCAGCATATTTCGAGAAGAGAGCATAGACCTTTGAGAAGGAAAGGAACGAGCTCAGTCATAAATTATCCGAGAGTGAATTAGGCCGCGCATACCTTGAGACATAGGCTCGAGAGAAAAGGCTTGAGGAAGGAAAGTTGATCGGCCTAGCTGAAGCCGATTCCCGAGGCCGATTCCCGAGCGGCTGACACTTATCGTCAGGGAATATTAGACGCGGTTGCTCATATAAGGACTCTTTTCCCAGATATTCCGATCGGTGGGGAGGAAGTAGCTGACGGTTTGGGGGTTGCTGTTGGGTCTCCTCGTCGTGGGGTCCTCGGAGATCCTGATGATGACAGTCTCTTCCTTAATGACGCCGATGGTTCGCCGGGATTCGACGACTAGACTTGTTATTACTTTTATTTTTTGATTTTGTCGCTTTATTCCGTTGTTTTTGTTGTGGGCCATAGCACCTGGACCCAATTTGATGTTTTTGTTGATTCCGCTTTTGAACCTTTCGCATGGATGCTTGGAATGAAATCTTCCGTCTGTCATTGAATGATTTATTCTGCATCATTTTTTTATGAGCTTACTTTTCCCACGCTTTTTTACTCGATCTTCTTTGAGATGTTGTTCAAATTATCGAAATTTGTTGTCGTTTATCAACAGTGAGACACCCTGCAGCAGGGGCGGCGTGACGCCCTGCGACAGGGGCGGTGTGACGTCTCGCGACGGGGCCGTCGTGACGCGTACACCTTCCTCCGACGGTGACGTGCACCTTCTTACGGGGGCGGCGCACCGCTACCAGGTGAGGGCGGCCTAATGCCGTTTAGAGTGGGCGCCTAAAGAGGGCGGCCTGATGCCGTCCAGAGGGGGAAGGCATGTGCCTCCTGGTGAAGGCGGCCAGATGCCGTCCAGAAGGGGCGGCGTGTGCTGCCTAGTGAGGGTGGCCTGATGCCATCCAGAGGGGACAGCGTGTGCCGCCTGGTGAGGGCGGCCTTATGCCGTCCAGAGTGGGCGGCGTGCGTCGCTTGGTGAGGGCGGCCTAATGCCGTTCATAGGGGGCGGCGTGTGTCACCTAAAGAGGGCCGGTTTTAATTTGCCACCGGGTCATTCGTGGGAGATTCGTACGCGTGTACAAAGAGGTTTTGGGTTGGCAAAATTGGGACTTTTGTGCACTTTATTTTTATTTTCTCTTCGTCTTACACCACGACCTTCCTTTCCCCACTTTGTGCTCTTCATATTTTTCCTCTCTTCTTTGTATTCATCTTTTTCATGGAGAATCCTAGCCAGATTACCAACTCTCGCTTGGACAAGTTACGGGGTACTGGGTTATTGCCTCCGTGGCTTGATATTCGTCTCTCTCAAAGGGGCGACACCTTCGAAAATCCCCCTGAAAGGTACACGGCGATCTTGACTACCCATGTTCAGTGTGCAGCTCTTTTTCTATTGTCTCTTCTTCCGCAAGAGATATTGTGTAGCCTGGGCATTACTGCCGCTCAGCTGACACCAAACTCGTTTAGGATTCTAGCTTGCTGCGCTATCTAGTGGGACCGACTTGATTTGGGTAAGCTTTCATCAGAGGAATTCTTTCCCTTTACTCAGTCAGGCAAGTTGTTGAAATGCCGGGTATATATTATTTTTATTCTTCTCGGGGAATAATACTCAATCTTCCCGATCCAAACAAATATTGGCGATGCCTTTGGTTTCACATTGCTTCTACCTATGTTGGTGATGCTCCCTCGTTGTGGGGCGAGACTAATGTTCTTCCGACGATTGCTCTCACCGGAACTCAAGAAAACAACATCGATCGTGTTCGGGGGCTCATCGCTGAGCAGCGCAATTGTCGCGATTTATTCACTATCGGGAATCTAGTTGCAATCGGCTGGTTTTTGCCAACGGCTACTGGAGGTGCTCTTATCGCATTGAATATGTCACTTTTTATTTGCTTTCTTGGCCTTCTTTCTTTCCGTAACTGTCGTTGTGCTTTCAGGGATCCCATATTTCTCTCATTCTTCTTCTGGTGGCGGCGGCGTGCAGTCTAACACTGCCAGTTTGGACGATGTAACAGCTGAGTTAGAGGTGCAACAGAAGGCGGCTGCTGATTACATGGAGGAGATCTATCGTCTTCGCTCAGAGCTTCGGTCGGGGAGGGACCAAGCCCATACACTTTAAGTTGCTACGTCGCAGCAATATCAACGAGAACATATGCGCTTTGCCTATTTCATGGACTACTATGAAACAACTGATGAGTACAAAGAGTACATGAAAGGCAGTGCTATGGAAGCTCTGGTTAGGGTCGCTTGTCGCTGTCGGACTGAGAGAGACTTCTTCTCCAAATGCCGGGCCTATTCTGCTTTCACCCCTCCGCGTCAGTTCTGTGGTGATGCCTCTCGTGCTGTTGAGGATATAGAGGATATGCTTAGTGCCGCGAGTGAGAAAGCTGCGTAGCGAGACGCTTCAAAAGGACAGGCTGTTGTGGAAGAGGAGACCGCATCGACTGATGGTGGTGCCTCTTCGTCTGGCTACGCTGATGGCGGTAGTTCTTCTCAGTCGCGGTCTCGTCGTAGTGGTCGCCGATCTCGCTTTGACGACGCTGAGTAAAAGTTATCGTCTCTTTTCCTCGCTTTTCATCTTTCTTTTATTTACCGGACTCCTTTGTTGCTGGTCTGTAATAATTATTTTTCTTTCTGAACCGAAACTTGTTCCTTAGTTGTGTAAGAATGCTTTTCTTTTCCTGTTATTGTAAATATTCCGTGCTTTTTCTCGCTTACCGATTTGCACCATTTTGAGTGTTGCTACTTCTTATGGTTGGTGTAACGTTGATATGCAGGGATGGTATTATTCCGTTGAATGGGGCGGCGTGACGATCTTTAGTTGAACCGGGGCGAAATCCTTCAGCGAGGCTGGAGTGACGCCGTACCGTGGGGGCGGCGTGGAGCCCCGCAGCGTGGGCGGCAAGGCACCGTGCAGCGAGGGCGCCATGACGCCTTTCAGCGGGAGCAGCGTTACGCCCTGCGGTGGGGTAGCGTGATGCCCTGCGGCTGGGGCGGTGTGACGTCTTGTAGTAGGGGCGGCGTGACGCCCTGCAGTGGAGGCGGCGTGATGCCCTGTAACGGGGGCGGCACTTTTTTTTTTTGGGCATTTTCATGCGCTTTTTGATCGTGTATCTTTTTTATCGTGTATGCATGTATCCCGCCCCCATGTTTTTCTTGATAATTGTATTATAAAGAAAAATAACTAGTAAGAATAACAAGGGTTTTGAGTGAGAATACTCGTTTTTCATTGATGTTCAAACGTGATTACAATGCATAACCAATAACATAGATAATCAAGGAAACGTAGCGACATAAACTTAATATACTGAAAAGGAAAATGCGTGCTTTTTTGTTTTGAAATAATTAACTTTGCTAAGGTTACTGGTAGTATTTCTTTAAGTATGCGGCGTTCCACGGGTTTTTGATTGGTGTGCCGTCCAACTCTTTCAGTTTATGCGTGGCGTCGTGTATTTGGGCGGCGATCACGTAGGGTCCTTCCCAATTAAGTCCAAGGACACCAGCGCTGCGATCTTGTGTGTTTTGAACCACTTTTCGGAGCACTAAGTCTCATTGCATGAACTTTCGTGCTCGAACCTTTGAGTTATAGTATCGTTTCGAAGCCCTTTTGTAAGTCACTATCTAAGTTCGCGCACTGTCTCGGCATTCTTCAATCATGTCGAGTTCGGTTCGCATTCCTTCTTCGTTGTGGTTCTCATCATAATGTTCCGTTCGGTAGGAAGTCAGGCCGACCTCAACGGGAATGACTGCCTCCACTCCATATGCTAGGGAGAAAGGAGTTGCCCCTGTCGCCGTTCATGGAGTGGTACGGTAAGCCCACAGTACCATGGGGAGTTCGTCCGCCCAAGCTCCTTTCAACGATTCGAGTTTTTTCTTGAGGTTCAGCTTGATGGTTTTGTTCATGGTCAACTTGGCCGTCCGACTGCAGGTGATAGGGGGCTGAGTTTGTTTTGTGGATGCCGAGTTGCGAGCACATTTCGTCTAGCTTTGAGTTGTTGGAATTATCAGTAACAATCGATTTTGGAATTCCAAACCGACAGATAATTGATTTCCATACAAAATCACACATTTTCTCCTTGCTTATCTTTGCTAAGGGACTGACTTCTATCTATTTGGTGAAGTAGTCAATTGCAACTATAGTGAGCGCGGGCAGTCAGTAGGGCGCCAATAATATCAATCCCCCATTTGACGAAAGGCCAAGGTACTAAAATTGAGACTAACGATGTGGGGAGCTGATGCGAAATTTGTGTGAACCTATGACATTTATCCCATTTTTGTGCTTTATCGAACGCATCCTTCTTGATAGTGGGCCAGTAATAACCTTGTCGAGCAGTCTTCTGCCCTAGAGATCTGCCTCCCGAGTGATTTCCACAAATTCCTTCGTAGACCTCACTCAATGCATATTCAGCTTCATCGTTGCTTAAACACCTCAGAAACGGTTGATTGTAGCCTTTCTTATACAATGTTCCGTTAATTATGACGAAGTGGTTCGCCCTGTTTTTGAGTTTCCTCGCTTCGTTTTGGTCATCTGGGAGCTTCCCTTCTTTGAGGTACTCGACCAGCGGGGTCCTCCAATCGGTGGGTCCGTCTACTTTGGTGTTGCTCACGCTGCTTTGGTGTTCAATAGTTGGTTTGTTCAACCATTTGATGGGGACACGTTCTGGATTCCCATTTTCCATCCCAGATGCGAGTTTTTCCAAGACGTCAGCTTCAAAATTATCCAGTCTTGGGATTTGTTCTATTCCGATCCAATTAAATTTTTCTAGTGGTTCTTTTACTTTTTGCAAGTAAAGTTGCATGCTGGTAGTTCCCGTTAATCTGGTTCACGACCAACTGGGAGTCGCTGCAAATCTTCAATTTTTTTGCCTTTATTGCTGCCACTAGTTCTATTCTGGCGATGATTGCTTCATACTTAGCGGTATTGTTTGACGCTTTGAATCCAAATTTTAAAGCGTAGCTAATTTTTGCTCCTTCCGGGGCCACAAGAACTATCCCAGCTCCACTTCCATGCACATTCAATGAACCGTCGACGTGGAGCTCCCAAACCGGTCCGGATGGCATATTTGACAACGTGTGGCCTTCCAGCGGGGGCGGCGTGTGGCCGTCCAGCATAGATGGCGTGTGGCCGTCCAGCAGGGCTGGAGTGGCGCTGTGTAGTGAGGACGGCGCACCGTCGTCTTGGTTTGTCAGGTGAGTAAATTCTGCCAGAAAGTCTGTCAAAGCCTGTCCTTTGATCGCAGTCCTCGACCGGAATTCGATTCCGTATTCACTTAGCTCGTTTGCCCAGATTACGACTCTTCCGGTTCCTACCTTTTCTAGGACCTTCTTTATTGGGTAACTCGTCAGAATGACCACATTGTGAGCCTGGAAATAAGGTCGTAGTTTTTTGGCTGTTGTGACTAAGGCCGATGCTAGCTTTTCTATTTCTATGTAACGGGTCTCTGGATCCAGTAACGCTTTACTTACATAATAAATTGGCCACTACGTCCTTTCTTCTTCCCTGATCAGCACAGCATTAACCGAGTGTTTAGAAACTGCCAAGTATAGATATAGATCTTCTTTCTCCTTAGGCTTCGCCACTAGTGGTGGCCTACCCATGTACAGTTTTAGATCTTGGAAAGCTCGTTCGCATTCTTCATTCCGTTCCATGTTTTTCCCTTTCTTCAAGCCTTGAAAGAATGGATGACATTTGTCCGTTGCTCGAGCGACAAAGCGGTTGAGAGCAGCTACTCGGCCATTCAAGCTTTGAATTTCTTTGATTCTTCTTGGTGATCGCATGCCCAATAAGGCCCTTATTTTGTCCGGATTTGCTTCATTCCCCTATGGTTGACGATGTAACCTAGGAATTTGTCGGCGGTTACCGCAAATTTGCACTTGTCCGGGTTCAGTTTCATGTTGTACCGTCGAAGAACTTCGCACATTTCTCGCAGATGGCGAACGTGGTGAGTCATACGGAGACTCTTAACCAGCATATCATCCACGTATACTTCCATTGTTTTTCCGATTTGGTTGGCAAACATTCGGTTTACCAATCTCTGCTATGCTGCTCCAGCATTTTTCAATGCAAACGGCATCATCTTGTCACAGTACAATCCTCTGTCGGTAGCGAAGGCCGTCTTGATGCGGTCCGGCTCATGTACTTGGATCTGATTCTAACCTGAGTAGGCATCTATGAAGCTCAACAGTTCGTGTCTGGCCGTTGCGTCTACCAATTGGTCATTCTGCAGTAAAGGGAAACAGTCTTTTGTGCAAGCTTTATTCAAATCGGTGTAATCAACGCACATTCTCCACTTGCTATTGGCCTTTTTTACTAGAACCATGTTGGCCAACCAGTCTGGGTAATATGCTTCGGTGATAACCCCGGCATCAAGCAACTTTTGTGCTTCCTCGTGGATCGCCATGTAATGTTTCAGATTAAAGGATCTTCTTTTCTGAATAACCGGTTTGAATTGCGAATCGACGTTAAGTCGGTGCACAATAATGTTGGGGTCGATTCCGGGCATGTCCTCGTGTGACCAGGCGAAGATGTCCTTGTATTCTCGAAGAAAGGCTATAAGCTGGCCCTTTATTATCGCTGGGAGTCCAGCTCCGATCTTGACTATCCTCACATCTTTAGCTTCATCAAGGATTACTTCTTCCACGTCTACAGCTGCTTCTCCTCTCCGGATGTTTTCCTCTCGTGGGTCAAGCTCGCATAAGGCACCTATATGTTCCAGATTGATTGGTAGATCAGGTGTTTCTTTTTTCCACCAGTGGTGGCGTGACGAGCGGAGGCGGCATCACACCCTCCAGTCCAGCTTAGGCGGCGTAAGGCCCTCCAACGGGGGCGGCGTCACACCCTCCAGCGTGAAGGCATAAGGCCCTCCAGCGGGGGCGGCATTACGTCGTGCAGTAGGGGCGGCGTGACGCCCTGCAGCAAATTATCTTTGATTTGAAAGATGGTTGACACTTGACCTCTCGCACTTTCCCTTTGGACCGCCACCACATAGCACGCTCATGCTTCAGATTGGTCACCTCAGACCGCTCCGATCCCTGACGGAGTTGGGAACTTCATGATCATATGGTAAGTCGAGGTTATCGCTCGCATCCCATTCAGGGTGGGCTGTCCTAGGATGATGTTGTAGGCAGAAGGTTGGTTTACAATGAGGAAATCAATCATTCTCAATACCTGCCGCGGAGCTTCTCCTAAGGTCACAGGGATGGTGATTATTCCTTCTGCGTCGTCGCGCTCTCCTGCAAAACCGTATAGCGGCGTCTTGACCGGTTTTAGTTTTGCTCTTTCCAAGTTCATTTCGGCTAGCGCACTCTTGAAGAGAATGTCCACCGAACTACCATTGTCTACGAGAACACGGTGGATTAGATTTTTTGCCACTTTCAGCTAGACGACCAACGCGTCGTTGTGCGGATGTATCACTTTCAATGCCTCCTCCTCCATAAACATTATCTCGATATTTTCCAACTTGGAAATCTTTGAGACACGTTCGGTGAGGCTGATATAGTGGTTATCCTGCGTAGCTCGGGCATAACTTTTTCGCTCCCTTACCGAGTCACCGGTCACAGGTCGTCCAAAAATCGTACGAATTTCTCTCAGATTCTCTTGTTCAGCGGGTCTAACTGGATTATCATTCCTTCTTGGTGCAGGTTGTCGGTTTCTGTGGTGGTCTTCAACCATCCTATCCACGAACTATGCAAGTTCCCCTCTATGGATCGAGGCCTCAATTTGTGTCTTTAGTTGGAAACATTCGGTGGTCAGGTGACCGTGGTCTCTATGTAAACGACAGTATTTTGATCGATCTCGCTTGTTCGGGTCCCCCTTCATTGGTTCTGGCGGGGTGAGTAGATTTCGGTTCTCGATCTGTATTAGGATCCAATCCTGTGATGTGTTGAGGGGAGTATATGCACGGAATTTCTCGGCAATTGGCGATCTGGGGGCATTTCTTGGCTCCCTCGATTCTGGTTTGGATTTTTTGATGTCAACCTTCTCGTTGTCGCCATCATTCTTCCGTTTAGTTTCCCCCCGATATTCCTTCCTACTCCGAAAATATTCTTCTTCGTTGATAAATTCCTGCACCTGAGCTAAGAATTTAGCGAGGGTCTTGGGGGCTTTTCTTACCGCCGACTTGAGAAGTTCGTCGTCTTGCAGTCCTTCACGCAAATTGATGACGACCTCTGACTCGGTAAGCCCTTCTACCTTATTAGTGCTCTTGGTATACCTATCGATGTATTTTTTCAGACTCTAAGTTTTCCCCTGTTTCCCGGTCCACAAGTAGGACACGTCCTTCCTTGTTCTTGCGGTGGCAAAGCGGGCAAGGAACGCTTCTTTGAGCTTCTCGTACGATGAGATAGATCCCGGTTTAAGACTTTGAAACCAGTCGTACGCAGTATCTGTCAAAGTTAGTGGGAACGCTTGACATTTTATGCTCGAGGAAGCTCGTCTTATGGACATCCAAGTATGAAAAGTGGTCAAGTAACTGACCAGATTTCCATCTCCGTAGTATTGTTTGAGGGTCGGCATCTTGAAATCTTCTGGGAACTCTTCGGCGAGGATCTCAGCGGACAATGTTGGTTCTGCGTCTTGCATCATATCTTGAAGATCGCCGCTCCAGTTGCGCTCCCTTTCAAGCCTATCTATCCGTTGGAGTAGCTGCTGGTTCGGGTCATTGGGCATGGCCAACCTAACCTGGTTACTTCCTCTACTTCGGGTTTGCTCGTTATGGGGGTGGATTTCGGGTCCTGTTTTGAAAGTTTCCTGCACCGACAGGTCCGAGCCGGGCATAGACCCCGTCGCGCTACTGGTTGATTTGATCGTGAAGGTCATTGGTTTCACGGGTTCTCGACCCGCTCGGTGCCCAAGATCTTTCTATGACCTCTTCAGCTTCGCCCCCCAGCCGGTTAAAAACCGACCCAGTGCGCTGTGATCCGGCGGGCACTCCGCTGTTTGCTTCTAATGGGTTATGTTGGTACTCTGCTGGGCGTCCTCGCCGAACAGCGCGTTCAGGGGAGTCTCTTCTTGTGACGGGGATTGGTTGCGGAGGCGGCCCGTTTTCTGGTGCAATTGCGCCCAATCTTTCTGTGAGGCGGGCCATGTTTTCAGCCATCGTATTGACGGCGTCTTCCATTTGCTCGGCGGGGGTAGGCTGGCGATTGATTCTGGCCGGCGGCCATCTACGTAGCCGGTGTTGCACCGGGGCCTCTTCTGCAGTAGTGTTTCGTTAGGAACCTTGGGTGTTTTGACTTGCCATGATGATTGTTGTTACTGGGTGAGAGCTCTTACCACCCTCCTTCTAGCGCCAAAATATTGGTGCGATTTTTCGTACCAACTCGATTTGACACGTGGCCGTTCCTCCAAGCTCGAACTCGCGTTGAACCACGTGCGGTGATTGTTTGGGATGAGCTCTGGTTTTGCAAAAAAAGAAAGAAAAGCGTGACGGGGGGCACTGGAATTATCCCCAATGTGGGTACTCTGACGCTCAAGCCAGTCAGGGTGAACTAGAGACTTTGAAAGTGAAGTGTATTTTTTTGTGTTAGAATTGCGTTACCTCAGTTTGTCTTGTTTGGTTGTTTTTATAAGAGCTGCAAGTAACCGTTTTTAACTATGTTCCACCACTATTTTTTCAGGTGTCGTAGAGAGATGGTTGAAGGTGGTTCCCGTTTGTGGGAGGATTGTTCCGAGTTTTCTCATTGAAACATCGATAGTGGACTTAGTGGTCCGAAAGGAGCCGGCGGGGAGCCGGGTCGTGGGCGGCGTGACGCCCTGTAGCGGGGGCGGCGTGACGCCCTCTAGCGGGGGTGATTCCTTCCAGCGTGGGTTTTTTGGTCTTCTTCATGGGCTTCTAAGCCCAACCCGAAATATGGCCCAACAGTCCTATACCCACTAACAGATAAACACATACAAAGAAAATACATACAAGCACACACACACACACACACATAAGTAGTAAAATAAGACAAACAAATCTACAATCTCATACTTGCAGATTTGCTAACCAAACAAGACAAATAAGGACATGAGCTTATACTCATGCCCTTAGAAGCAATCAACAACTATAATAATAAGATTCGACATCATTAAATCCATCATACATCAAGAGAGTAATTATACATGTACCCAAAGGTAACCACACAGGTAAAGTCAACTCGTGCCACCGTAGGGATCCACTTACTAGAGATCCTAAGCTCCTTGCTTTAGTCCTCAGAGTCCTCTACTCAGGGGGGCGTCCCTTCTCGTGCTTGGCGCGAGATGTTTCTATCCAACACAAGTATTAAAGGGTCAACGTCAAGGTTTACTACTAATTATTGGAGAAGAGAGAACTTGAGGTTGATGGACTAAAAAAATGTGACTCTAGATAGTGGGACGGCTAATAATTCATCGAGAAAACCCCTCTAAGAATATTTTCGTCCCAAGTGTTATCACTATATCTTTAACCGTCAATCCCAGCTGACAGTTGTGTCATTCGATTAGTTTAGGTCAAGATTGGATTCTTAGACATACATGGACAATGATTAAATCATAAAAAATGCCTAGGCTTCAAGCCGGAAATCCAACAGGGTTTCCCTTATTTTTCAGATATCCCGACTGAAGCCTTCACCTAATTTCAACCCAGCACCGAACTAATTTCGGTCACAGTCCATCACAACAACAACCAGGATAATTTAACACAATATCAAGACATTTCAAAAGCTCATAATCGCAAAAGTTCTCGAGTCTCAACGGCTTATCACAAAACACTTTTCTCAAAGATTTCAACAAATTTAAATATTCAAGTCACAACAGATCTATTACCAAGGGATTCACCTTATTTTTGATGCTCTACAGGCCCTACTCCTGCGTTTCATACGTTTGATAGCATGGTTAATGCCTACCAGAGGTATGTCGATAGCTTCTACCCATTGATACCGCATTTGGAGCCTGTCGCACTGCATTTCAGACCCGTGCCCTCTGCTATCACTCAGCCAGCTGTTGCTACATCCAACTAGTTTCCAACAGTTCCGCTCGAGCTATCGCATTCAAATTAACACAACTCAGATTGGAGTTCCAGTGACGACGATTCTGACGATGGCCCCACGATTATTATGGACATGGAAGTCGATAGTGACGGAGACGATATCGTTCCACACCCCAACCATTTAGCTAGAAAGGACCCATTTTTATTCTATTCGGACTTGTACGCTCAATTAAAGTGCTTATCATTATGTCCCTGAGCTTACTGCTCGCTTAAAGCACTTACGTACAAACTTTTGGTTTTTTTGCCAACTTTTAAGTGACCTTATCTTTCAATATATATATATAATAAAACCATATGTATTTATGTGTGACCTAAGGGAACCTTAGTGACCAAGGGATATCCGTTAAAAATATACCTAATTATATATTTTTCCCCTTTTCTCTTCGTTTTGTTGCACTATCTTGAAACTCTAACGAAGAAATATATATATATATATATATATATATGTATATATATATAAGTGTTAGAAAACAGTGGGATGAGAACTGGAACCTTTGTCAGTTTTGTTTCAAATTTGTTGTCTTTATCATTTAAAGCTTCGAGCATCACGAGTGAGTAAAGTCAGAGACCTGTGAGATGCTTACCGGTAGGCAACACGTGAAGTACAGCATAATAACACCCCTCAACAAAGCGACGGGCAGATTCGCTCCCAAAACGCAATACTAGAGCAATTCTTAGGTCGTCTCAACGAGATGGCAAGATCACCTTCATTGCAAGCAGCTCTAGTGGCTCCGAATCCGCCTCCACCTCTGCAACCAGATTATCAAGCTACTAACGCAGTAGCACTAGAAGTGCCCCGCACAGTGAATCAAGTTAGAGAGCATGTGTATCAGATATTCCGGCGCCAGAAGCCGTTACGATTTTAATGAACTCACAATCCCGCAACCGCTGAGGAATGAATCAAGTGTCTCCAACACATCTTTGGGTATATGGAACTAACAAATGTTAAGAAGGTGGTGTGCCCATAGATTAAATGGCAGATAGGCTATGTGTTGGTAGGAGCTAGTTAGCCAGATTGAGGCCTTAAACGCCATGACTTGGGGGCGTTTTACAAGGCTGTTTCAGGACAAGTATCTCAGAGAAGCTTGTTTAGCTGTAAAAGTCCGAGGGTTTTTGAGCCTCCGATAAGGAAAAATGGCCATAATGGGGTATGTCGCGAAGTTCGACGAGGTAACCCGATTCGCGCCCATAATGGTCCCCACTGACGAAGCCCGAAAGATGAAGTTTATGCATGCATTGTGCCCTGAGATCGTAAGGCAGATAGATAGTGCTAGAGAAGGACCTGAGTCCTATGCCGATGCAGTCCAAAGAATCCCACGAAATTATGGATGGGATAGGCAGGAAGAGAAGAGCACCAAGAACAAGTCTATTCGCTACACTGATAAACGAAAGAGCAATTATGGAGAAAGATGACGGTCTTTGATCAGTTCAAGGAACTTCTGCAAGACAACTGCTTCGATTCTAAGAAGCAAAATTTCAATAGCAATACTTAATACTGAGAATTGAGAATAGAAGCAAATGAGGGAATAGTAAGAGGAGATATGAGAATGCTTATTAGTCCATTCATTATTGTTACCTAGCTGGAGACGTTTATAAATCAACATCTTGGTTCAAGACCGGACCCATAAAGATTGGGGAGTTAATTCTTTACACAAATCTAATAGGGATCGAAATGTACGATTTTGATGTGGTTCTTGGAATGGACTAGCTTACTACCCATTTTGTGGTGATAAACTATCGAAGGGAACGTGTACGTTTTAGCCCTCCGAATGCCCAATCCTTCGAGTTCCTAAGAACCCCGCGTGGTTGAACAATTTCGACTATTTCTGCACTCCAAGAC
Source organism: Boehmeria nivea var. tenacissima (assembly GCA_018132145.1). Lineage (NCBI taxonomy): Eukaryota > Viridiplantae > Streptophyta > Magnoliopsida > Rosales > Urticaceae > Boehmeria > Boehmeria nivea. The sequence continues at coordinate 3,774,124 of CM030886.1, forward strand.
AAGAAGTTGCTCGATAGTGGAAACCAAGGGTACTAACATCGTCGACTCCACGAAGGATCGAGAGTCAGTGTCGGGCGACATACCTGTAGTACGTGAATACCTGTCAGTATTCCCGGACAAAATGTTAGAGTTGCCACAAGATCGAGAAATAGAGTTCTGCATAAACTGATCCCCGCAACTGCACCGATCTCTCGAGCCCCATATCATTTAGCCCTAGTGAGCTAAAGGAATTAAAGGCACAATTGGAAGACTTTTTAGAAAGAGGCCTTATTCGACCCAGCTACTCCCCGTGGAGGAGCGCCGGTCATGTTTTTCAGAAAGAAAGATGGCTCGCTGAGACTGTACAATCGCTATCGAGAGTTGAACAAGGTAACCATCAAGAACAAGTACCCACCCTCGTAAATCGATGACTTATTCGATCGGCCTGCCGGATCCGCTGTATTTTCTAAGATAGATTTGCGATCCGGGTATCATCAGCTAAAGGTGAGAGACGAAGATGTGCCGAAGATGACTTTCCGAACAAGATACAAACATTACAAATTCCTAGTAATGGCGTTCAAACTTACCAATTGTCACGACCCGCCCGGAACGGGCCGCGAGCCTTTTTCCGTTCATAAACCATGCTTATATATCATCTTAGAATATTATAAATTCAAAGATGAGAAAAAAATAATAATTATATAATATGGTCATGACCATTTTAAGACTTTAAAAGACATAATACATAATTAATGTCCAAAAATACGGCGGAATTAAAACTTTTCTCTTTCTGTCAAGAGAATCAAAATAACTTAAATATGCTGGGTGCCGGCATTCCATGTCATTCACAGGTCAGGTCCATATGTACATTCACCGGCTCTCTCGACTTTCATCCGCCGTCTTACTCCATTTTCTGTCGCTTACCTGTGTCTACAACATAAGAAACACCTAATGAGATTTTACTCAGTAAGTGGAAGTCTATCTACCCTATTCGCAATGCACGTGAAAACATATCATTATGCAACATACAAATAGGATCTAACTGTCTCATACCAGTAGACCCTTACACTTAAGGTAAACACCATTGTACATACATTCTCTTTCTTTCTTAATTAAATTTACATCTCAGCTGGTTCAATCCAGATTCTTGACATTATTTAGATTTATTTGAGATCCACTAATGGCCACCGCAATCATAAGGCGCCAGTCGGGAATGGGCCGAATTCCCGACCATAAACTCCATAGGTGTTGGGGACAACTCACCGCAAACACATATGCCCGGGACGTACCACCGTCAGCCATCGGGAGTATCTGGCGGTGCCATCGATAATTTCACGTTTTATGCAGTTTTATTCACGTAATCATTCTTCAAGTGGTTTATTATTTCACGAGGGACATAAAGTCCTTTCGGAGATTTACCCGCTCCACACGAGCGGGCCTTAGCATTAAAACCTTATATTTATTCCACATTCATAACTCCAAGCAATTATCATAATATCGGGTCCGGGGCATCTCATTCATTTTCAGTTAGCTTAAGCGGGTAAAACCCATCTAACTTATTAATTAACGAGGGCGTTGGACCCATTATCTGTTGTAAACTTTTCATCTTTACCCGGGTTCGGCCTAGTATCTAATTATCGTCGGACAATCAAGCATATCAAGAAAACATAAACAAGACGATAATTAATTATTACAACCCGAGGCATAAAATACACAATAACAATCATGAGCAAAACATCTTTGTTCTTGTGTCGTAGGTGCCGATTCCACTTACTGTTGCTGAATCGGGGGTTGCAAACTTCGATTTGATTCCAAGATCGTTCGTACAATACCGGGCTTTAAATTCCTTAACAATAAGAATATTTATAGATTAGAAATTCTCTAAATATCCAAAAATATCAAAATTTTTGGTTTGAGTTCTCAAACGAGTTTAAATATCTTGTTCAGGACGAAAAACGGCTCAAATGGGCCTAACGGATTTTTAGCCATCTATAAGGGACTTTTCAACCCCTAAACTTATTTTAATGAACCCTATCTTGCTCAAAAACTATGTTGGTCACACAAACACTTGACAAAACGTGGACCGTTACGAGAATCGGTATTATTTCATATAAAAAACTTGTATCGACATGAAACCAACGGCATTGGAAAGCATTTTCATGGATCTTTCAAAAGAGTTATGGCATGCTAGGTTTCAGATTTTATACTTTTAAGAAAAATAGCCCGAAATCAGATCTTGAAAAGAGTTCCCAGCTTTTGGACAGATTTTTAACCCTTCTTTGAAAAATTCTAACTAATTCTAGAAAAATCGCTTTTAAGTGATTCTTAGTCCTGTTGGAAGATAAAGAAGTCTAATTTTCTGTAAAAATAATGATCTTAACAAAACTTCGTACATCTAGTACAGAATACTAAAAATTCGTTACTATATCCTTAAACATCACAATTAATCCTAAAACTTGCTAAAACGTCGACTGTTACGAGAACGAGTGCTAAAACTTGTACAAAGCTCGTATTGACACGAAACCAGTTGCTTTGGAAATTATTTTTATACATATTTCAAATGAGATACTGCTTGCTAGGTTTAAAGTTTTCTAATTATTCCAAAAATGGCCCGAAATAAGAGTTTATTCAAAAGGATTCTAAAAAGGCAGATTCTTAAGCAAACTTTGAAAAATCACTCCTAATTATAGAAAAATCATTTTGGGGTGATTCTTAATCCTATGGAAAGATTAACAAGTCTATTTTCTAGAAAAAATAATCTTAAAGACAAAAGTCACTTAGGACTAAACTGAAAATTCCGTTTTTGACACTGTTTTGATGTAACATTCTAAATTTATTCTTTTCAACATTAATGACCAAAAATTCATACCAAGACCATTCTCAACTTAAGGTTATATCCTTAACAAGACTATACACATGACCAAAACAGTATCAAGTCTTAATCTTCCAATATTTACATCATTACACAAACATTATCCTTCTTGAAATAACATATGAATTCTTAAAAAAACTTATAAAATTTTGAACTTAAGTTGAGGATTTTACCTTAGCTTCCTCTTGGTTAATTTTCTTTTGCTTAACCTCAAGAACACCTATAAACTTCTCACAAGCAAATGCTAATCCATAAGCTCTACATGTTCTAGCTCATCAAAGTGATCAAAAGGTGGAAAAGAACACTAGTTATTACCTTAAATCTCTAAGCTTTCTTTTCTTTCTTCCTCTTTCTCTTTTCTTCTTTCTCTTCTATTCTCTTCTTTTTTTTTTCTTTCTCTCTACTCTCCTCTCTCTCTTTTCTGCTTGGTGGTCGAAGTTTGGCTGAAGTGAATGAGCATTTTACACTCTCATACTTGTTTTGACCAAACTTAACCTAGAAATCATCTAAAATTCATGCCATTTGTCTCTTAATTCTCATGCATGATGACAACTCCGAAAATGGGGTCAACTTATGACTTAATGGTTGACAACTCAACCTTTACATGCAAAAAAAATTCGAGCTAGCTTCAGCCCTTGCTCCCCCTAAAGTCAAAATTCCCATTTTGCCCCCGACTAACACGTTTTATTGCGTTTTGGTCCCTCTCTTTAGAACTATAATTTTTAAGGCTCTATTTGGAAAACTCTGATTATATTCCACTAATATATACTAAAATAAGCTATACTAAAAATTTTTAGAATTTTACGAACCCGTTTGCTATTTTTTCGGAGTTTTCCCGCTTAACACCGAGAAGGTGATATTTCGCCGAAATTGCCCTAAATAGGCATCGGAATGATCTCAAACTTTCAAAATGACTTTATAAACATCAATAACTATGATATTAGGTCTCAAAAGACCAATTCATGACTTATTTTGAGCACTTTTATTTTTGGGCCAAAAGTGCAATTTTTGAAAGTTATGGGCACTGTTTGAAAACTCGGGCCGTTGAACAATTTCAACCGTTCAAAGTTCATTTAGGGCATTCATTACTCAAAATAAGTAATTATAATCGCCTTAGAGACATTTCCGATAAACTTTTAAAAAAATTACCGTTTTGCCCTACGAAGCGTAATTGAATTTTCCGGGATTGACACCAATGCTCCCGCAGCATTCATGAATTTGATGAATCAAGTCTTCGAAGACTACTTGGACAAGTTTATCATCGTCTTCATTGGCATATCTTGGTGTATTCCAAGAAAAATGAAGATCATACCAAGCATCTGCAACTAGTATTACAACGACTCAAAGCAAAAGAGCTTTACGCCAAGTTTAAGAAGTGCAAATTCTGGTTCGATAGAGTCATTATCATAGGTCATGTCATCTCTAAGAACGGAGATACATGGACCCTGCTAAGATTGAGGCGATTTTAAAATGGCCACAGCCAAAGAACGTGACCGAGGTTAGAAGTGTTCTAGGACTAGCCGACGACTACCGCATATTGGTAGAAGATTTTGTAGACAGAATCATGTAAAAGGAACTTTCAGGAACTAAAGAAGCGGCTGATTACCGCACCTATCCTTACCATTCCACAAGGAAGTGTCGGGTTCGCCATATACTGCGATGCCTCGAAGTCCGGAGTAGGGGCTGTGCTCATGCAAAACGGGAAAGTAGTCACTTATGTCTCACGACAGTTAAATGATTATGAGACAAGATACCCCACACACGACGTAGAGTTTGTAGCTGTAGTGTTTTTCCTCAAGACTTGGCGACACTACCTCTATGGTGTTCATTGTGAGATCTTTATAGATCATAAAACACTGAAATATTTGTTCACACAAAATCAACTAAATGTGCGTCAAGAATGATGGTCTTGATTAACCGACTAGCAGTGCAAGAGTCTACCTGAAATAAGGGGACAATCCCAAGTCTGGTCAAATAGATTTGGCCATTTGGCTGGTAGTGCGAGAGGCCGCCTAGTTAAAGGTAGGTCCTCAGAGATAGAGTAAGACGAGAAAGAGGAACAAAGTTGCAGACACACTCAGCTAAAAATCCACCGAGACATTAGCAATGTTACAAGGACTGCCAAAGGAATTGGCAAAGGAGATAGTAGATTTCGAGCTAGTGATAGTGTGTGGAAGGCTGTCAAGCTTACAAATACGCCCAGTGATACTGAACAAGATTCAAGAAGCGTAATCAGAGGACAAATTCCTAGAGAAGGTCTAATGAGAGTTAAAAGATCACTCGCAGGCAGACTGTATGATTAGCCGAGACGGAACTTTGCAGTTCAAAGGACGCATCTGTGATCCGGACGTACCAGGAACGAAGAGAGACGTGGTCAGACACGTGGAGAATTACATTACGTGTCAACAAGTCAAAACTGAACATCAAAGACCTGCAGGAACGCTGCAACCGTTGGAAATCCCAGAGTAGAAATGAGATCAAGTCGCGATGGACTTTGTGTCCAGGGTGTTTACTAGGGTTGCATTAGAATTCACGAGTAAAGACTGTGTGTATGTTGTGTGGCATTAAAAATAGATAATAGCCGAATGAAAACCCTAGAAGAGAGTTATAAAGAGATAAGTATAATATTACAAACAAACTAAGATAAGCCACGTATAAGAGTGAATAAAATATGAATAAGACACATTAAAGAAACGGACCTCGTTCCGTGTTGAAACCCTCGCCGGGTTCTGACCCGCGCGAGAAGTCGAAGCCTGGCATTAGCCCGTGCGAGAAACCTAAGCCGGGTTCTAACCTGAGCACGTTGATAATCATAAGATAAGGAAAGCAAATGATAAAAGTTTAGGGATTTCACAGCAAATGCAACAATAAGGCTTGGTGAGGTTTTGATTCTAACTCTTACTTTTACAAGACAGTAAGGTTCTAAAACCCAAAGCGCAGGCCAAAACACTTGGGACTTATGAGAAGTCCATTAACTGTTATGTTATTTGACATTGTTGGAACTAATCAAAACCTAAGGCCTCTTGAAATATCCTAGTCCTCTTAATGAGTTGACAAGGGGATAAAGAACCTCATAATAGGTTTGATTTCGATCTTTGATCGATAAAATACTAAAGCTGATGGCACAGCTGGGTCTCTACCCGTGCACGGTGCCTCTCGGACTGTGGTGAATCAAAGCAATCTTGTAGAAAAACCTACCCAGTCTAATTGTATGTTTGTTGTGAAACCGCTCGACAAACTAGAACAAGTGTCTCGTACCCAAACGCAAGAGGTCAAAGTGTGGGATTCGTAAGTAGTCCATTAATGTGATGTCTTCAAAGATAAATAAATCTATACGAAATCCAACGCCTCTTGCAATATCCCAGTTCTATTAATGAGTTAACAAGGGGATAAATAACAAGATTAACCCAATCTGCTGTGTGATCAGACTGGGGGTTAAAAACACTTGTAATCCCAGTATGCTGTGTGATCAGACTAGGGGGTTAAATACACTTGTAATCCCAGTCGGCTGTGTGATCAGACAAGGTGATGCTCACCAGTTTTAAAGTCCCAATTCCTCAAAGGTGAGATAGAGGGATAGAAATATGAAATAAGCCTCAATCATCCAACAGGAGTTGACAGAGGTATACGATTGCAATTTAAAAATTATAATGAATAAAAGTCGATGGTACTACTGGCTCCAAATGAAGAGAGAGCCCTTGCTCCGAGAGAAAGAGCCCCGCTCCCAGATGGTGAGCTTATTCCTCACACAAAACCGACCAGTTGGGTGTGAGACGAAGTCCGAGTGACTGTCGGCAGATTGGCCGTCTTCCGGCCTGCGTGCTAGAGAAATTGCGGTGACCATCTGTGGATCCTAGACTTGAGAAAAGTATCGAGCTCGAATAATTAATAAAAAGATTATCGTTTGAAACCATTAAGTCCAGAGTGAGTCTGACAAGACAAATCCTCCAGAAGGACTATAAAGGAGCATGGTGGGTCCATAACCTATCACAAGGCCTTCCACTTACAGGGAGGTGCTGTGTGTAAGAGACTCGCCAACAATGGTCGAGTCGCCTCCTCAGTGTAAGGTGAACCATGGATATGATACGGATGCACGTAAAGCAGCGAAATGAGCTACCTCGTATAGGTAGCTCTTGTGTGTGAGCCGAGTACGAAATACTTGACTGTGAAAAAGAAAGAATTGAGAGTCATAGGAAACACATGGGTAATATGTCATTATTGAAGTGGTTGCTGTATGAGGAGTGTTAGTCGGTATGAGACGGCTGACTCTCTATGTGAATGTTGCATAATGTGATTCTGTGTGTATATCATTTTAGGTAGACTAGTTCGCCCTTATTGAGTTTATCAACTCACACGTTTCTTGGTGTTGTAGGTAAGAAGACAATGAAACTCAAAGACTAGGAGCTGACGAGGGGTGATGTGTGTGCTATGCTCGAGGAACAAGTGAAGACCCGTGGCATTTAAATTATATTTCCGCATTTCGTATTTGAAAGACAATATTTTGTTTTTAATCCGGGACTAGATCCCAGGAATTTATTACGTATGTGTAAAACGTATTTACATTCCGCCCTAGTGGCTTTACTTATGAAAGGTGTTTAAAACTTCCGCATTACAATATATATATATATATATATATATATATATATATATATATATGACGACGTCGTTGAAAGTGTTTTAAAAGTGTATACGAGAGTATGAAAATGAGTTTGTACTCTCCTGTTGCGGCTTCAGCCGAGCGAGCGGGTCGTGACATACAACGTGACATAGCATATCATAACATAACTCATTATCATATCATCGTATCGTTCCTAATGTGGCTCAATAAAACTTTCTTAGATATTTTAAACAAGGTCATGAATGTCATTTCATAATCATAGTCATCATCACATACATGTAACATGACATCATCATACACATGAAAAAATAGCATTACCATGACAATGCATATCATATTTTTATTTCGAACTAATCCGTACTGTAGTGAGATTGTACTCGTCTTAGTAGTTCAAACACTTACTTTTCGGACTTTGATGCTTGGTCACCTTGGTGCTCTAACACCTAGGATCATAACATAAGTTTAAAATTAGTCCTTCGGAGAATCCCTTAATCTAAATAAACTCTCTAAGGTTTGATTCTAATTAACGCTTGGCGATTAACGTTAAAACGTTTCATGATAAAAAGTTTTAAAACGATTACATGGTAATGTAAAGGTGTTCACTAAGAAGTCCCCAGATCGATTGGAAAAGATGCTATGATCTCGCTTAAGATCCGACTTTCAGAGACAGAACTCCTTGACGATCACAGGTAAGCGCGGAGGAGAACACAAAGTATGCATTATTTAACAATCAGTCTTTCTTGAGCGTTGCTCTTTTGACAGGACGACTTGATTAAAACTCTTGTATTACCATATGATTTATTTGTATAAAATAAAGCTTAGTTATAAAATTTATTTATCAAAATTAAATAATTTGACCTAAACTAAAATTTCAGTTTAGACCCAATACTTTTAATAAATTACAATTTACTCCTTACAGTGAGAATTTTGACAAAAATATCCTTTTATAAAATTATCTCAAGTTTTACAGGTCATTAATGTATATGAAAATAAACATTTTTCTCTTCATCGTCATTTTAAAATTCAGATTTAAAGCTTACCAAAAATATAAACGAATTTAAGGATTGAATTTTAATTCTATTATATCATTAATTACGATTAAAATTTAGGAAAATTTGACTAAGTAACTCCCAATAATTTTTAAATATCTACAACTTTTCAGTTATAAACATTTTAAGAAAATCAACACAACATAATGTTCTTTCACAAGACAGAAACAAACATATAGCTTAAATTACATTTTTCATTAGTTTAAAGACAGATTTGGCAAAAATCCTATTTCTGAAAAGTTGCTCAAAATTAAATTTTCTACATTTTTTTTATTTATGTTCAAAACCCATATCCGACGTTAAAGTGATTAAAAATAGGGAAACCTTCAACTGTTCAAACTCTCCAAAAAGACCATACCGAGCAAATCGTGGTTGCGAAATTTTAAAAATTAATTTACATACCATATAAATTTTGAAATTTAATACATAATATATACACATATATATATGGATTCACAAATTTTTTTTTATTGATATAAACATTTTTTTCATTCATTAAATATCTCCGCTAACATGAAATTTCTAAAACTACCGTAATTGAAAAACAAATCTGCGCAATCTATACATCTGGATTTTTTTTAGAAAAATATACACGTTATCTAATTCTGAAATTTAATAGACATGAAATAGACATATTAATAGACGTTATTGATTTTTTCTCTTAATTTTTAGAGCCTTATAAAGGCATGAAATAATACATTCAATATCTGACAAAAAATACCCAAATTTCTAGTATCTGAAATTTTCATTTTTGCATGTAGATCATGACTCTAAAAAATTTAATCATTTCGAATTCAACAATCAACAATCTACATCTCTTATACACGTATTAGGGCTTCGAAATATTTACCGAGGGTCGATTCTTCTTGAGCCTTTTGATTCTTCTATTGACGTTAACCGTCGTGTCGTTGGCTTCGAACGTTTCGAAGAAAAAAAAATGTTCCATGTAAAAAAATAAATCAAAACTAGACTTAAAACGAAATTTTAGGAGAGCAAAATATTATCTTAGAGATTGAAATAAGGTCTCTAAATATCCACTCTAAGGCTGGCCTCTTTGGAGGTTTTTCTTCAAATTTTTCCTCTTTCAATTTCTCTATTTCTCTCCTTTTCCCCTTCTTTTTCTCTCCTCTTTTTTTTTTTTTTTAATCCTTGTGAATGATATGGCTGATCAATATTCAGATCCTTAAAACCCATAATGGGCATAGACATTGGTTGGATTGGGGAAGGAATTAATTCCCAAAATTCCCTCCTAATTCCCCTAATCAAGAATTTTCATAAAGGCTAATTTTTTTTTCCTTTTTGGTAATGTGTTGTCTACCTCCAAGACACAAGTTCAATGTATTTGGATACAATTTTGGCCAATTTTAAGTTCACATTGTCACCCATTATGTGCTATCTTAAGGCTATTTTTAAAGTTATTTTTATCACTGTAATTATATATAAAACTACATGTAGTTTTATCTTTTTTTTTTTTTTTTACAAAACTACGCGTAATTTTCGCACCTACTAAGCATAGTTAATTTGATGTAGTTTTTTCATTAAAATACACCAAATTATATAATAACTTTACATAACAAGAATTATATTTCAATAAATAAATATTTAATTTATTTATTAAAGGGTCGGACAGAGTCGGGTTGTCACAATTGTAAACTCCGCAGTTATTATTAAATTACGTGTTTCCAAGTCAAAGGTATTTATTTATTCCTTTAATATACATACAAATATATAGAAAAGTTATTTTACGGATTAGGTTAAGAAAGACTAAATTAGAAGATAACTCGAAAAATTATAACCGAGTCTCAACCGATAAATTTTATTATTTCGAAAGGATCAACAATAGACAAGTTTCAAAGCCTAAACAATATAATTATGGCTATCCAAGTTCGATTTCGGGATCAAACAATAAAGAACTTAGAATTTGCACCAATAGTCCTTGAACTTTCAAAAAATTACAAATTGACCCCTAAGGTGACAAATTAAGTAAATGAGCATCGAATCGAAAACTGTTTTAAGGGAATGCTAATATTGATATAACTAACCTAGAGATAAAGTTTCAAGGTCAAACGATCTATATCGAACTAGTTATGACAAAGTTTCGGCGCAATTAGTACCTGCCTACAAAATAAATAAATAACTTAAAATTTGTACCGATAGCCCTTGAACTTTCAAAAAATTATAAATTAGTCTCTAAGATGACAAATTAAGTAAATGTCAAGATCAAATGATCTATATCGAATTATTTATAAAGAAATTTCAGCGAAGTTAGTACCTAACCGTAAAATAAAAGAAAAATAAAAAAAAACTAAGAATTTGCACAGAGAGCCCTTGAACTTTTGGAAATTACAAATCGATCCCTGAGGTGACAAACTAAGTAAATAATCACCGGATCCAAAACTATTTTAAGGGAATGCTAATATGGATATAATTAGCCTAGAGATAAAGTTTCAAGGTCAAACGATCTGTATCGAATTAGTCATGACGAAATTTCGGCGGAGTTAGTACCTAATCGTAAAATAAAAGAAAAATAAAAAAACTAAGAATTTGTACAGAGAGCCCTTGAATTTTTGGAAATTACAAATCGATCCCTGAGGTGACAAACTAAGTAAATAATCATCGGATCCAAAACTATTTTAAGGGAATGCTAATATGGATATAATTAGCCTAGAGATAAAGTTTCAAGGTCAAACGATCTGTATCGAATTAGTCATGACAAAATTTCGGCGGAGTTAGTATCTAACCGTAAAATAAAAGAAAAACAGCAAATGAGTTCACAAAAATCCCAAAAATTCCAGAAAGACTTCTTTTTTTCATTAAGGAGAGAAATCCACAAAGAAATTTCAAAAATAAAATCAGAATAAGAATTGAAATTCTAACAAGGACTAACATGCAAAAAATTGCATTAAAAGTGGGCATTTTTGTAAAATTTTGCGACAGCTTTTCTACCACCCACTTTTGCATTAAAAAGATTGCTTTTGAATTATCACCATTTGAGGAAGCCATGCTTGTCAAAATTTTGAGGTGTCAAGGGTAGACTGGGTCAAGTTAAAATTTGGTTACTTTGGAACCAAATTTTGATTTCAAAACAAATGTAATGATTTGAATAACCATGCCATTAGATTTTCATTCAACAAGCAACAAGTAATCTGAATTAGGTGGAAAAATTTTAAGCTTTAACAAGGCAAGGTGTCATTAAGCATGCTTATGTATCCAATTAGCCTAGACAAGTGGCCAAGTTAAGTGATTAAGTGGCAATGCACTTAATTTAAGAGCTTAAGTTTTGTGGCTTAGTATAAAAATACTCCTAATAGAATTAGAAGCCTTCTTCGCTGACCAAATCTAGTAGGAGAGAAAAGCTCCACAAATAGAGAGAAAGACAGAAGAAAAGAAAGCAAAGAAGAAGAAAAGATGAAGGAAGAAAAGGAATAATTAAGGTAAGAACACAAAGAAGTTTGTGTTCTTTTATGGTTTTCTTTTCTTCAAAGTCCTAAGTGTTGTGTTTATTCATGCAAAGTAGAGAAGGTCAAGATCAAGGAAGGTTTCTAAAAGAAGAAAAGATAAAAAGAAATCTTCTAAGGTAAAATCTTCCTCTTGAAGTTACGAGGATCTTGAGTATTGATCTTGAATGAATTTGTGAGCATGAACTTTCTCTCTCATTTAATGGTTATGAAGTACTCGATATGCATGTTAAAAAAGAAGTAAGAGAATTAGAAATAGTAAAAGCATGCAAGAAACTTTTAAGTTGACAACTTTGGAAAATTTAGAACTTAAGTACTAGAATTTTGCATGAGTAATTTTTTTAAGAAATCGAAGGGTTAAAACATGATCTAGGACATGTTTATAACCTGCGAGAAGTGTTATATTGAATGGAAATCAATCTAAGAAAAGGTTTGATTAACTAGTACTCAGGAAGTGAAAAAATAGAACTAAGAAACTCAAAGTTTGATGTAAGGAGTTTCCAAATAATTTCAGTATTCAATTATGATTTATAAGTCATATATGATATGGGTGTAAGGCTAGTTTGGTTGGAATTGAGTTTTGAAAAAAGTTTGGTTAAAATGTGAAAATTAACATTTAGCTTGAAAACGTAAAAATTTGAACATAAGTACTAAAAAATGAGATTAAGCCACTATATGTTAGGAATGTGCCCTTAAAATCAGATGTAATAATCTTTTTCTGAATATTAATAAAATAAGTAGTTATTTGTAAATTTTATTTTGTTTTATTATAAAATGAATGTTTATTAAAATTTAAAATATGCTAGTATGATTATAATTTTAATATGTAAAAATTTTTACGTACAAGAGGGTTAAAATTATAAATTAACATATTTAAACTAGTCTGTGATGGATCAAAGAGTATGGATCTGTCTGATCAACATTAATTAACATTGTCCATGATGTTGTGGACGTGACCCTCTGATCTAGAAAGTCAGTGTGTGAGACACTGGAATTGAGGTAATTTATATAATAATGATTATATAGGACTTGAACCGACCTAATCATGAAAAACGTCATTTAAGTGTCCTAATGAAGATTCTGATCTAAGTCAATTGATGATCATATGATGGTTGATATAAATTGTGAGCAATTCATAGACTCCTTCTATAGATTGATGGGTTCTTTAATTTGTTCGTTAAAGCTCAAACCTAATTGGACCCAATACTTACCTTTTAGGAACCCACAGTTCGTAAAGATTGGGAATCTGAATTACAGATACGAAATTGACAACTGAAAAGTAATAATGGTTCCCTTATGTGTTGACTTCTAGAACTGAACGGTTTGAGCGCTCTAATTCGTAATTGATTACGAATTAACAGTTCACTAGTGAACACAATGGTACGTAAGGACTAAGATATAATTAAGGGGTAAAACGATAATTTCACCCTGCTTAGATTATGAACCATTTAGTGAAGGATCGACAATCATGTAACGATTATCAATGGACTATTCGCAAGAGTTAATCGAATAAACAATATTTGTGTAATTCAAGGGTTCAGTCTCATATTTTTAGTGGAGTAATCTGGCGATTAATAAATAGAGAATTATATTAAAGAGTTTTAATTTAATTCCATAAGTTTATTGGAGTTCGAATTCACGGGTCCATGGTCCTTGCTTTGTCTCAATAAATTGAGCTAGTATTCTCATTGGATAATTAAGAGTTAATTATTTTCTCACTATGTATGTTTTGGACCACAAATGAATAAAATATCACGAGGAGACCGCTCCTTGTGATAGGCGTCTATTAGAGAGTTTTTTTGGAGAATATTGTTATTTTGTAATTTGATAATTTGATTATTAAATTTAAAAATTGATTTAAATAAATATAAAAAGAATTTAGCAATAATTATCTATTTAGTATATAACTACAAATTTTAAATAAGATATTAGATATTTTAGTTTTAATTTAAATCCTAATTGGATTAGGATATGGAAAAATCAAATCCTTGTTGCATGGGTGATGGGCGAATTTTGTAGCATTAATAGGAATGAGAATTATTTTTATTTAAGTGTATATTAGATATACTAAATAAAATAGGAAAATAGGGATTTATATTTGAGAAAAATAATTTCCCTAAGTTTCTTATGGTGGCCGAAAATTTGAGCTAAGAAAAGGGAAAGAAAAAGTTTTCCAAACCCCATTCTTTCTTATTTAAATTATTTGATAATTATTGGGTCAAATATTATTTTTTAAAAATAATTTAAAGGGATATTTCCTGTTTTTGAAATTGGAAAACATCATACTTCTATTCAAACCATAATGCCGAATTTTACCCTACCCTGTAGCTGTAAATATGTCACTTGTTGCAAGCCAAAATAACCTAAGTCATTCCACGTATTGATTACTAAAACTCTGCCAATTTCTCTCTAGCCTTTGAGAAAAGAAAAAAGTTTTATTCCCTCCTTCCCTAGCCCATAATCGCCGCCCCCTATAGGAAAAAAAAAACAAAAAAAAATATATTGTTTTGTGAGAAAAACAATAAAGAGAGCCTACATTCGTGTTCTAGTGAGTTTTGAGAATTGGACTGAAAGATTATAATTTCGAGAAGTGACCGGTAAACTCGTTGTGAGTGTAAGACAAATGCGAGCCTAACCTTGACGATCTCACGACGTACGGTGCTCGACATCGTGTTCGTGATTATCAAAGCAAGCCTATGTTATAATTTCTTTGTAACCTTCAGTTTAATTATATGATAATTATTTTAGAAAATTTTGTAAATCAATGTGTTCATGAGATCTACTTTGTTGTTTTCAATTAAACATTAATTGAATTGTCACATTATTTTATTCTGCTGCGCATCTTTGATTTGATAAAAATTGTAAAATTTACCCGTTAATGTAATCCGAAAACCAATACTCTGTGAGGAAATAAACTTTCATGTGTGTTCTATATGACATATGAAACTTGTGAGAGCTGATAGTTTGGTTGAAAGTTCAAAAATTTGAAAGTTTGGTTAAGTTGAATTTTTGGACCAAAATGTAAGTTTTTTGGCAAACCCGGGTCAAAATTAAAAAAAAAAAAGCCTTCATGACTTTAAAATAACACATATCATAGTGAAAAGTTCTATAAAATTAAAAAGATTTTGAAGTGCTTTAGAATCAAGATGGAGTTAAAAATTAGTATGCAAAAATCAGAAAACTTACCATTTGGTTTTCGCTGAAATATGCCACACAATGCCGATCTGGCACCCGAACGGGCGCACGCGGAACCATCTGGCTTGCGTGGAACGCTTTTGGCACGTGCATGGTGCTTCCGACGGGCGCACGACGCTTCTAACGCATTCACGAAGCCTTCTAGATGCGCACAAGCCCTTCCGGGGCACGTGCGGGGTTCCTGACGTGCATCTAGCGCGCGCGACCATCCTAGCAGACATCTAGTGCATGCAGGCTACTAAGATACAGCAGCCAGTGCCCTCACAGCACCGCAACGGGCCGTTTCTGACCAACTTCGTAAGGAATTGATTTTGCGGCGCACAAAAATATTTTTACACGTTCCAAATGCCTTAAAATAGTATTTAAATAAGTTTTTAGGCCTGAATGTGATGTTTCGAAGATGGTTTGAGGTATTCGACACTTAATTACGAAAATTAGATTCTAAATAAATACTTGGATGATTTTAGGAAAAACCTAAGGATCAAATTAAGGCTTGGCTACCTTAAATGGTTTCTAAAGCCTTAAATATCTTTACGATTTGAGTCGGAGCTAAGTGTGATGTATAAAAGTGTTGCAACCGTATGTATTGTTGACTTATGTCACAAATAAGCCTAATGTTTTGATAATCACTAACAAAATGATTTTTTATTTCTAATAGGTTTGTCAAGTGTGATTGTAGCAAAATGTCAAAAAGCTTGAAGCAAAGTGTCAAGAGGATTAAAGATTGAAATGTTAATACTTCAAGAAAAATTAAGCATGAAGAGCAAGAGTAGGATATTCCAATATAAGGAAAAATCATCCTCGAAACACTTGATAATATTTGACTCAAAGTTTTCATTAAAAATCTTTTAATTCATTTACTTTGAAATTAAACGAATTATATTATTTTTAATACATCAAATATTTAGGCCTTAATCTTTCATAGTCACATCTTATATTAAGGAAAATGAATGAATGTTAAGAAAATTAACTTACTTTGAATTTTAAATTGCGCAATCTTGTGTTACTTTATGAAAATTCAAAGTAAATTATTTGATCCTTTCAATTATTTTTAAAATCATATAAATGATCATTTTCATTAAGAAAATGTTGCACACAAAGTTTTATTTTAAACACATTTTCATATCGGTTTGTTTTTGTTTTAAAAATATTATTTTTAGGTAAAATTTAGACGAACCGGTCGTTCTCTTCCACGAACCAGTCCACCGGTCCCCTGCAATGGGCTCAAAAATAATACCGTTGCATGTAGCCGTTTTACTGTTTGATTTGGCAAATAAAACGGTTGACCGATTGGCGAAGCGGTCGACCGTTTCTTTGGCTGAATCAAATTTAAAGTTGTATTTTTGAGACATATATAAAAGGTTTTAGTCATATTACGCAATATTCTGATTTTCTCTGAGTAAAAAGCCTTACAAAACATGTATTTCTTCTCTTGATTATTCTCTTACACCACTGTGTATCTTTTTCAAGAAAGAAATCAAAAACACTTTTGAGCCAATCATTATCAAATCCTTAAAGTGATTCTCTCAAAGATTTGTCTTGTAACATTTTCTATTTTGAGAGAGTTAGTGAGCTTCATTATATTCATCACCTTTCCATACTATCTTTGTGAGAATTAGTCCAGGTTTTGACAAAGGTATTTTTCGAAGACCTGAAGCAACTTCGGTGGGTTTATTGTGAAGAGGATTGGGTAATCCTCGGGTGTGACCGTGAGGTGTTCGACGTATGTACATGATAGATCGAGTCGGAAGTCGATCGCTATAGTGGAGAAAGGCCTTGCTCGTGATGGAGAGCTTGGAAATGGGGGACGTAGATCTTTTCAGATCGAACCTCCATAAACATTTAGTTTGCACTCTCTTTCCTTTAATCTTTACTTATATATTCCTCTCTTCTTGTTCTTGATTAGTTGTTGCAATTTATATTAGTATTACTTATTTGATCATATTTAACATTATTAATTAGTTTACAAATTTTGACTTATTAGTATTTAGTCTAACAACCAATTCACCCCCTCTTCGTTAGTCATTCTTGGGTCAACATGTACGACAAAGATGGAAGTTGGATTCGAGCCGGAGCTAAGTGTGATATATAAATCTGCCTAAACCGTATGTACGAGGAAGATAGAAGTTGGTAAGTCGCGATACACCTACGATATCAAGAATGCTTGTGATTGTATGCCAGATAGGATGTCTTCTATGTTTCTTTCGATAGTAAAATGCATAGGCTTTAGGGCAAGAGTAATTTCAAGTTAAACGAATTATGACTTATAAAATTTAGTATGTTTACATATTGAAAATAAAGAACTATAACCACCTGAGCCTCTTATGCTTATGTTGCCACTTTTATACGAGAAAATGTCCTCAGACTGATAGGTTGAGGATTTCAGAGGATCGTTAGAGTCGACGTAAGTAACCGTCGGATTCCAGTATGAGTAGAACGCCAGAGTTATTCCAGAGTAATATTCCAAACAATCACAACAACCCGATATGGTTTTGAGTATGAATATCTCCAGATTTAACCCGAATATGAATGATTTTCTCTGATTTGTGATCATGTAGCTCGGTTTCCTGAAATGATAAGGATCAGGGATTGTTGATTGACAGTCAACAACATAGGCTCAGAATATTACTCCAGGAATTACAGCCACCAAGGAACAGAATAGTGGGAGATAAAAGGAAGCATAAGGAACAACATTATACGTGTTGATGGTACTATGGTTTCTCAAAACCAGGACTCGTTGATAAACTTTTTATTAGTCTAGATGTAACACGAGTCCCTCAAAAGCTCTTTGTAAGACTTCATTTGGGCTGGAGCTGAGTCGAGTATGTAGGCCGGAAGATTGTCTACTTCGAGAGCTGGCCCAATCCCCATCGGCGCTCTATCAGAATCAGAATAGAACGGAAGTACTATCAGTGGATCCTAGAAATAAGAAACGAGAAAGAACGATCAAAGCGGGAACAATCAGAGAAAGAACATGTTAGGAACAAAAATTATTCATTAGAAGAATTAGTTGGTATAGGACAACTAATTTATATATCTTGTTTTCTCAGAATAAATAAGTTTCAAGTCACCCGGTACGGGACGGGTGAGTGTTACTGCATTAGAATCTTACTCGGGTTTATACAAACATTATGAATGTCATAGCATATGCATAATATTATATAGTTAGTTTCGCGCTTACTGAGTTTAGCAACTCATTAAGTATCTTAATATCGTAGATAAAAGAAAGATGAAGATCGAGTAAGTATGAAAAGGTCGTCGAGTCGAAGAAGAACACATGTAGATCTGACCAGTGGGAAGAGTTGAGCGACCCAGCTCATATTATGTTTTTATGTTAATTTTGAAAATGTTGGTAAAACTATATATAAAGATGTACATTTAGTTTATAATCTGGAATGTATAGTACATTAAAAAAAACAAAAACAAAAAAGCATGCGTGTATCTTAATATTATATTTTGAGATTTACGGATTTAAGTATGTATAAGATTAATTAGAAAAGCCGTGAAATCACGACTTATAATAACGGGTTGTGACAACCTCTCTTTTGGCACATTAATAATCTACTAGTGAAAGCACGCGCTCCGCGCGCGTTAAATTTATTTTTTTGTTCAATTTAGAAACAGACATCTCAATGCGAAGTAATTTATGTTAATCAAAAAAGAAGAAAAAAAATAAAAAGTTATTTAAAATCTAATAATATTAAATTAAATATGAAAAGAATATTTTTATAAAAAAATAAATTTCTAATTAAAATTAATTTTTAAATAAAAATTATAAAAATACGACACCATAAAAAGTTTAAAAAGTATTTGGTATAAAAGGATTTTTTTTTTCAAATAAATTAGAAAAAGAAAAATCAAAAGAAAAAAATATAAAAAGAAAAAAAAAACTTTTATATATTGTGTAGAATGAAGAAGGAAAAAATCACAAAAAAAAAAAAAGCTTAAGAGAAAAAGCAATCAAAAAAAAAAAGAAAAGAAAAAAATGAAAAAAGAAAGAAAGAAAAAACCGAAAGAAAAAGAAAGGGGGGTTGCGCACGTGCAAGCACGCGCAATTTGGGAAGGTGAGGGGCAGCCCCTGACACACGGGCCGGTGTCAGGGGCAATTTTTTTTACTTCGGAGTTCCTGTGCTTAACATTTTTGTCCATTTTATTTACATTTGAGTCCCTAAATTTTTTTAAAATTACTAAATAGCCCATTTTTTAATAAAAAATTTCACCTTAACCCCTAAAAAAATGCGTTTTTTTTTTTATACGAAAAACGCGAAAAAAACGCCACGAAAAGCGCTTGAAAAAAAACGGCCAAAACTCCTTGAAGAAACCCATTCACTCTTTTACTGTTAGTTAGGATAATATATTGTGTTGTACTTTTAATTTATACCTCAAATTTTACACTACAAATATAAAGCAAAAACAAAATAAGCACACAACTTCGAGCATGAAGCATAGATTATTAAGTAGTACTTAAAATCACCTTAATCCCCTTCATCATTTGATTCATTGGTCATTTTTCAACTCCAAATTATTATCTTCAGTTCTTCATAACGTGCTCAATAATGAAATACTAGAATAATAATAAGATAAATACAGAAATACAAAACAGATAAATATAGTTGATAAAACATGGTTTGAAAAGTAGCCCAAAAGGCAAAAACCAACTTGGTACTTAATTCTAACAATTAATTAATTATTTTTATTTAAAAAAAAAACAATTTGTTAATTATTGAACTATTATACTCGTCGAAAAAGAAAAAAAAAAAAAAGACAAAAGAAAAAAGAAAAACGCTTTAGAGATCTCGTCTCTCCTTTTTTTGCAGCCTACGTCTCTCTCAGTCCCTCTCTCCCTTTAATGGCTTCGACGCAGAATATCAATTTTTCCTTAAACGCTATTCAATTCTCATCATTCCTCTCTTCCTCTTCGTCTTCGTCTACAAGGTTTGTTCGTTCTCTCTCTCTCTCTCTCTCTCTGAATAACATTCCTGTTTGTTTGTTTTTGGCGAAAATTGGATCTGTGATTGAATTGCAACATAAATGGTTTTATTCGCTCCAATTTTATCGTCAATTTCGTTGGATTTGATGGATCTGTTTCCGAACATTGCGATTCGGATTCGACTCGATTCGATTCAACGTTTTTGTTTTTGTTTTTTTGTGTTTTTCATTCATCTCTTTCTTTCGTGAAAGTTGGATCTGTGATTGAATTGCAATATCAATGATTTTGTTCGCTCCAATTTCGTTGTCAATTTTGTTGGATTTGATGGATCTGTTTTCGAACTTTGCTACATGGATTCTATTCCATTCAACGTTTTTTTCTTTTTGTCTAATTCGTCGTGAAATTTGGATCTGTGATTCAATTGCAATATAAATGGTTTTATTTGCTCCAATTTTCTTGTCAAATTTCATTGGATTTGATGTGTTTGTTTTCGAATTTTGCGATCCGGGTTCGATTAGATCAGCGGTTTGTAGTTGAATTTGGTTAACTATTAAGACAATAGATTGTATTTTCTTGTTGATATTTCAAAGTTTTAATGAATGCCTTAGCTTATTGAAAATTTTGTATCAAATATGAACTATGGAAATCGTAGCTTCTCAAAACCTGTTGCTGCTATTTGTGATGTGCTTACGATTGCTATTAGTCTATTTTCATGATCTGAATAGGGTGAATTATGTTATATCTTGTAATCTCTAATATATACTCTGGTTCCATATAGTTGTAGTAGCTGTTTCAGCTGTGAATTAGCATTATCTGCCATAATTTTCATATGGGTCTTTTTATTTTTTATTTATTTCTCTGACATGTGATTACTACATATTATTATTATTATGATATTGATGTGCCTTAGCTGTGGCATTTAATCGATTTGATTTCCTCTGTCAAACAAAAATGAATATTTGTTTACCTTGCAATTTATGCTTGGGTGAAGTGTTCCTCTCCATTGCAATGCAGGTAAAACTATCGGTGTTTGACATTCAAGCAGTAGCACAAGATTGTTTTTCTTTCATATTTTATGAAGACTTGGCAGTGAAGAATCTGGTGAGACGTTGGAAGCCATAGAATAAAATGTCTTCAGCAGGGAAAGCAGAGAAGAAAGCGGCCATTGATGCAGCTTCATGGATGTTCAATGTGGTGACATCCGTTGGAATAATCATAGTCAATAAAGCTCTTATGGCCACATACGGTTTCAGCTTTGGTATGTTTTGTATACTATGTTGTAATCATGATTAAGTTTATGCTTAATACCATGAGTTCATTTGTTTGAATAACAAAAATTCTTTTATTAGGTTTTTGCCTCCTAGAAATCATGTTTAAGTGGAACATTTGATTGATTTTTGTCTAAAATAAAACACTAAAGTAATACACTTGGCTTTTAGTTTGAGATCATGTTAACACCAAACTCCTTGTTGTAATGGGCTAGATCAAAGTCGCGACACTAGTTGATACATCCACAGTAAGATAGCTTTCGCATTGCACGAACTGAGGGGGAGGAAAGAAACCATTTTGTCATCTGAAAGGGAATTAATTTGGCCTGAATGGAAATTAGGAATATGTTCTGGTTGATAAAAAATAAAATAAAATGAGGAACATAGTTTGGTGTGTCATATCAGCTATTCAACTTAACTATATTTTTCTCAGTATGATCAATAATTTAATTTTCATCAGAAAAATAAGTTATGCTTATTTCTCTAATTAATGAAATGCATAGAACTTTAGTTGATTGACATTGAAAATGTTCCTTCATGCAAATTAAGAGAATAAAGGAAGACAATTCTTCTATTTTACAGCGAACAAATGTTTAAGAAGTTGGTTTGAAAAAATCCATGGTGCCAATATGGTATTAATTTGTTATCAAAAAGTTGTTGTTAGCTTGTTGCCACAAGTAGTAGTGACAAAAATCAATTTTTTTTTATTTTATTAATATATAAATAGTATAATACTAAATATCAACATAAACAACAGAATTTAAAGTTGCTCTGATATGACAGTAAAACAAAATTTGCATAAAAAGGTATTGAAGAATTATATCAAAAGAAATTTTTACCAAACACTCAATTTAGCTGTAGATAACTGCAGAAACTAAAAAATACTAGTCATAAGGGTCAGGAAACTGGACATAGACTTATAATCACCTTTCTATTTTACGTAAAAAAGAATTTTGATATTTGGTCATTGATGGCAACTGCATTGCTGCTTACAATAGTCAACAATGGTTATGACTTCAATTCTAGTTGTACTTTGGGTGGTTTGGGGAAAGACATTTATTCTATGATGTTCTCATTTGGAAAAAAAGAGGATGTTCTATAACTGTTCTTTAATCCTCTCATTTTATGCAATACAATGCAGCTACAACATTAACAGGTTTGCATTTTGCAACGACCACGTTGTTGACATCTCTTCTAAGATGGCTCGGATACATCCAACCCACTCATCTTCCATTGCCTGAGCTTCTGAAATTTGTTTTATTTGCAAATTTCTCCATTGTTGGGATGAATGTGAGCTTGATGTGGAATTCTGTGGGATTTTATCAGGTGGGTCCGTGTTTCTCTTTTTGGATTTTGTCCTTATAGCATTGATAGCTTACATATATGTGTGCCTCCTTTAATATTTTGTTTCAGATTGCGAAGCTGAGTATGATTCCAGTATCATGTTTTCTAGAAGTCGTCTTGGACCATGTGCGGTACTCTAGGGACACAAAGCTTAGCATATCATTGGTCCTCCTTGGTGTCGCAGTTTGTACTGTGACTGATGTTAGTGTCAATGCAAAGGGTTTCATTGCAGCTTTAGTGGCAGTTTGGAGCACTGCCCTCCAGCAGTATGTAAGTGTGTATTTACTGATGCTGTCTTGTTAATGCGTATACTAATATGTAATTATTTGGGTTTCAAAACTCATTATACAGTTTGGGGGAAAAACGGTATATGCCAAATAGTTGAAGTGGATTTTTGGATAATAATCTTTAGATTTTCAATATTTGAGTTTTTATTTAATGTGGCATGTTGTATTATTTTAGTGCACTTTCGTTATGTTCAGCTTTTAGATTTTGATCTAATGATCTACATTTGAATATACTGATGTCCCAAGAGAAGGTGATATTGTAACCCTTAGAGATCTCATCTCTATTTATTTTAGTGCACTTTCGTTATGTTCAGCTTTTAGATTTTGATCTAATGATCTACATTTGAATATACTGATGTCCCAAGAGAAGGTGATATTGTAACCCTTAGAGATCTCATCTCTATTTTTATCAGTCTACATCTCTCTCAGCTTTATTAAGTGTTAATGTTCACATTTTCTATTAAATTTGCATGCCAATGATTCATAGTTCAATTTGGTTTGCCTTGTAATCGTACCAGCATATTGTGTGCAAAATAAATTAGTTTGGGTTTTCAGTTAATCTCATGTTGAGACAGCTGAATTTTTGGGTTATTGGTTAAACTGGATTTGGTTGCTATAATTGTTCCTGTTGATTTATTTCACATTTTAGTGTTTCCATATGTTACTCATTTTTTTTTTTTTTTTCTGTTGCAGTATGTTCATTTTCTTCAGCGGAAGTACTCTCTTGGTTCTTTCAACTTACTGGGGCATACTGCTCCTGCACAAGCTGCATCATTGCTATTAGTAGGACCGTTCTTGGACTACTGGTTGACAAGTAAAAGAGTTGATAATTATGGCTACACAATAGCATCTGTGGTAAGTTTTGTCATAGGGTCACTCCTATTTGTTAAAATAACTTTGATCTTTTTATGTTTAAAACCTGAATTTATATATGCAAGCCATTACCGGACTGTCCCCTATGCCTTCAAAATGCATCATTGCTTGTGTTCTCAATGCTAGGCCTCAATCATAAATGTGACTTTGTCTATATTGCAGTCTCTATCTTAATTTGTTCATGATTTGAATTTTCAAGTTGAGTTTTTATTTTAGAGAGGAAAAAATTATATGAAAGATAAAGAAGAAAACTAAGAAATCCTTTTTCTTGAAAGAACCCAATTACAATCGTCTCTATAACTTGAAATAATAAATAAAACCAGATGTATATGCTTTATTGGAGAAATCATTAGGGAAGACAAGTAAAACAGTCCTACATGTGATGATAACAGCATGAACTTCACCATCAGATTAGCATAAATTTCTCTCTCCAACCAAATAGCCCCAAGCGAAGGAAAAACAGCACAGCCCCTTTCACTGTTGTGAAACCCCTCTGGCATTCTTGGCTTACCAAGCAATAAGTAAAGACCTTGGCCTGCTTCTTTCAATCTTCCCTCTCTTGGCTTCTGGAAAAGTTTGCCTATTGCTAAACCCTCATTTTTCCAGTGGACTTGGAAATTCAATCCACCTTTTCAAGCTACCCACTTGGCTCTCTGAGTTGTTTGATTTCAAAAACCAACATTATACTCGTCTCTTGTATACTAGTGGTGATCATTCTTTTGCTTCTGCAAGTTTTTTGGCATGTTTTTTTTTTATTTTTTTATTTTTTTACGTTGGCTGGTTCAATACTAGTCATCCTAAGATCTCCTCAAGGTAGAACAGTCTGTGTTAGACTGGACATATGCATGTTAATATTCTTGTATTCGTAAACAATTTCTCATGGATACTAATGCGATTAATATTAATGCCTCTCTTTGTTGTCTGCAGTTGTTCATTACTCTGTCTTGCACCATTGCAGTTGGGACCAACCTTAGCCAATTCATCTGTATTGGCAGATTTACAGCCGTATCTTTCCAAGTCCTCGGACACATGAAAACGATTCTAGTCCTGATCTTAGGATTCATATTCTTTGGGAAAGAGGGGCTTAACCTACATGTAGTCATAGGTATGATCATTGCAATAATGGGAATGGTTTGGTATGGAAACGCCTCATCTAAGCCAGGAGGTAAAGAACGGCGTAGCTATTCAATTCCCAGTTCGAAAGCCCAGAAACATGATGGGTTATTAGAATCCTCCGATCCGGATGAAAAGGTATAGAATTCAACTAAAGGTTCAAAAGAGAAATAAGAAAAGTTGAGCAGTCTTAGATCAGTGGATTCCGGGAATTCTTTAACGTTATACGCAGCTTTCTTAAATTTATTACAATTTTTTCCTCTCTTTTCCGGCCCTAATTCATTTTTATGGACTCAAAATTTGCGAAAGGGAAATGAGTTTCTGTTAAACTATTCAAGTTTCCCTAAAATGTATGTTTGACATTATTTTCCATAGTAATTTATTTCTCAACTCAGTCTTAAAGCGCTTTAGACTCCTAATTTTCCTTATCAATACCTACTGTGCATGCTTAGCTTCTTTTTTTTTTTTTTTTTCATATGTGGTAAAGAAATTTTGACTGAAGCAAATTCCTTTGTGGTCCTTGGAGGATTGGGCCAAGTGGGGTTTGCTTAACCAATAAATTGTCTGCGCATGTGAGACATGCAGTGAAATATAGTTAATAAGTTTCTTTTATGTGAAGCATTATTATCTTTGGAGTGTACTGTCTATATATCATCTTTCACAAGAACTCATAAGAAGAAACACATTGAATATATTTGGTGGTGGCTTTACCTTGCCATAGGAGAAACCTGAATTATTGAAGCTGTACTGGAGCTTAATATAGCAGGTTCACTTTGTGGTCCCCCACTAGTCAGATCTGCCCATTTAAATCTCAAACATTGTCAAAGCCATATCATATATCTGTGTGTGAAATATCTGCTATAATAATAACAATAATAATAGAAGCTGTAGTAATATATACACTATCGCAAGTATAATAGGTAAAATCAATGATTAAATTTATTAATTTTAAAAAAATGAATAAATAAGTTCAACATTTTAGAGCTATACATTTACGATAGTAATATAATTTTTCGCATTATTATTAATATTATTATCTTCTATTTGACATTGGGAATCTTGCACTCATGCAAACGGCAAAGTCATGGTAAATATTATGAATTTATGGCTTTGCATGAATATCTCTATGTGATCACTATTATGCTTATCTGGTTCCCTTGGTGGGGATTCTATTACCAGTTTGAAGTTTTAAGAGATTTCATAAACATGTTTCTACACTAAAATTTTCTTTGAATGAGTTGATGGAAAAGGAGGAGAGAAATTCAGTCGTTGGAGCAATGTTGTGATAAAAATCTATAGTAGTGTACCTATAGGAACAAAATCTTTTCTTTATGGGTGTTGAATTAGATGTCCTACTTTTTCCACCAAGTTATGAAGAAAGATGCAAAAATACCTAAAACGTCAATCTTCTTCTTTTTTTTTTTATTATTTTTTTCCCTTTTCTTTTAGCAACTATCTGTTCGATAAGCTATTTGACCACAAATTTTAAACTTAAAATATTCTTGCTACCAATCATTATGTTACAAAATCTAATTGTAATTTAAAACTTGGACGCTTCTCTCATGGGGGTCACTCAGGTGTGGGACAAATGGGAAACAAATGTGTGGCCCAGATTCATCCAGAAATTTTTCTGTATTTATTTTTTAGTCCTTTATTTTTACTGTATTATAATTTAGGCCCAGTTTTTTAAAAATATTTGCATTTTTGCCCATAAAATGAATGCGCTTTTTTCACTAAAACGGTAAAAAAAATTCAACAAACTGTTTTGAAAAAAACTGCAAATTAAAATTCAAAATTTTCTGGATGATTCTGGGCCATATACTGTTGTTCCCCATTTGTTCCCCACCAGAACGTTCCCCACTTGAGAATTGTCCTTAAAACTTATATGCGAAAATCTAAAAAAAATTAAAACTGTTTCTTTATGTTTATGAGATGCGGAGAGGAATAACAAACATTAATTTACTTACTCAAAGAAGTAGAAATATAGCAAGATTAAAATGCAGAAGTTTCTAAAACTTTTGAAGAGTGATCTAATAACTCACTCGAGGTTGGACACATATGCACTCATCATCATCCTATATTCATATTGTTATCGTTTAGCCCTATGCTTTCCCATTTGCTTACCTACAACACGAGAATACTAATAGTTAAAAACTCAATTAACGAATTATTAGATTATTGATAGTTCGTTATTTGATATTGATTTTTGTGGGCAAACCCCCCATGTTTGAGTGTTAAAAGATATAAAAGCAAAGCAGAAAAATTCGGCGAAAAGGAGCTAAAACGGAGCGAAAACGACAAAAAGAAGAAAGGAGCGAAGATATAGCCTCAGGGCACTATGGTGTTACTCCAATAGCGCCGCGGTGCTTGTACCCAGATACCACCTGCACCGCGACGTTACTTCCGACCCCGACCCAGTGAATCGTAGCGCCGCGGCGCTACTTCGAGAAGATGGGTCGTACAATTACGATTTAGCTCAAAAAAGTGCGAAAAAGCCCAAGAACGACCACAATTACCCTAAAAGTAATAAAGGAACACTTAGCATGAAAGAAAAGACACTTGGAGCATCTAGGAGAGCAATTAGAGCAGTTCTTGAATCTCAATTCATTGATATTCTTTTATTCTATCCGGGTTTAATTTTATTGATTTATTTGTCAAGTATTTGTCTATGAATTTATTTAATTGATTGATTGCATTTAGATTGTGGGGATTATTACTTTAGAGAATAAATTTCGAGCAATTGGGAATTGAGTATAATAGCTTAGTTTGGTGTAAGATCGAAAGATAGGCATCGCCTAGGCAACCAAGATAAACTGAGTTGTGAAATCGAGAGGTGGAATTTTTATTAAGGTAAGGTTAACGGGTTGTATAGAGATATAGGCTCGGGAATACTTACACATTCTTATCCGGCACTCGACAGAGGGTATAGAGATACCTATTACTCTAAGTTAACGATGTTGATGGATTAATATTAATGCACACTAATATGGAAAAATAGCATCATAATTGAGTGAATCAAAATCCCAAAATCATTATTCTTATTGAATTTCGTTCTTAATTTAGTTGCTTGTTATCTTTTATTTAGTGCAATTTAAAATTTTAATTTAATTTATTTTTATTTCTTGTCACATTCGAATTCGATCACTTAGATAAAATAAGATATTAAAATGCAATAGCTAGTTTTAATTCTTGACTTCAATCCTCGTGGGACGATATTGGTCTTCGAACTACTTTACTAATTGAGTGATTTGTGCACTTGCAAGCATAGTCATAAATTCTGCAACAAGTTTTTTGGCGTCGCTGTTGGGGACTGAACGACTAAGACTTAGGTTGTAGGCTAATATTGTGAAGATATATCTTATCTTAATTTAGGTATTTTATTTTATTTATTTTTCTTATATTTCAATTCTTTTAAGCACAAGGTTTCTGAAGCATACGTGGATCAAGCAATTGCAAGTGCTAAATAATGAGAGATCAAAAAGTGATACTCTAATTTATTGAAGGGACTAATGAGTCATTCTATGTTGCGTGGGAGCGATATAAAGATCTTGGCCAATATTTCTCAAACTATGGTATTGCTAGGGAAGTTCAAATTCTTAACTTCCTTAACGAGCTTACGGCTACAACAAGAACTTGGGTGGAAGGAAAAATTGATAAAGAATCTTCTTTCTACGATTTAACCACGGATAAAGGGCCTATCGGTGACTAGGAGACTTAGCTTGTTATGACTATCAATGTTGGATTCCTTCAAAGACCTGTCCCGATTTTGAGGAGGAACCATACAACTCAGCAAGATGGAAAGAACCCCTTTGCTCGCAATTGGATTGCTTCCCTGAGTTTCATGTCAAATCCTTAATGATGCCAAAAGCCACATGGATTCATGAAGGTGATAAAAAAAAAAAAAGATACTCGATCGCTTAAAAACTTATGTCCAATTGGTTGTGTCTACGACGTCGGTGCCTCAAAACCACTCCATTGAAGCCATGTATAGGAGGGGCAAACTTCAACGAGCACAATTTCAAATTAATGAAATTAAAAGGAAGTTATCAAGATTAATTATGCCTTCCGTTCACTCCATTGAGACCATGATGAGGGAGATGGAATTTAAAAGTAATATTGAGTCGAGCACAAGTAGGGGAGGTGAATTATTGTACAATGATGATTCAAGCAAAGAGAAGGAAGTTCGGACAAAAAATGATGAAGCATATGATGACTCGTCCCCTCTCGAGATCCACAACATCATATCATCACCATTTATCAAGGAGTATTCCTACAAAGATCCAATGTGGTTAGCACTTCCTCTACTTTTTTTGGGCCGTACTTTCAAGCTTTTCAAGATCATTTATCAAAAAGGAGTTCCTTTACACACACATTCGAAATAAAATTAAAATTTTCCAAACTTGAGGGCGTCTAAAACCGAGAGCCGCGAGACGTATTGTACGACGCATACTATACTAGGAAGCCGCTCTTTGATGAGTATCTATAACACGAAGTCAAGTTGGACGTTGAACGTAGCACTTCCCGAGAGGCAGCCTGACGAACAAAGCCACGACGCTGGTGATGAATTTTACAAGAAAGGCCACCGTAATCACCATTTTTTAAGATGACGAGGCCTATTACTAGGCCGCTGATGAGCATTCCAATTAGATAGATGGTACCCATCAAAGATGTATTTCTAACCCACTAATGTTTCTTGATATTAAAGACCATGTAGATTTTAAATGTGGGGTATAAAATTTTGTCACGATCCATTACTACAGGCCGCGACATCTTTTCATGCTAATTATACACATACTCAAATTCACAAAGCAAAAAAAAATAATAATAATAAATATCAACGTACATGCATATGCTTTTTTTATATACATAAATATATATAAGTTTACAATACGTTAATATGCTTTAGATTACCTCGTACATGCTTTCCATTTATATATATATAACACCAACAAAATAATATAAGTCGGGTCATTCTATTCTTGCCCATTAGTTGGGACCACACATGCTCTTCGTTGACTCGGTATCATTCGGTCTTGTAACGACCCAAAACTCAAAACGATGTTTTAGTTCCAAAAGATACAAACAAATTTGAATTTTTAAAATTAAATTACATAATTGAGCTTTTAATAACAAGCATAAGGTTCATCAGTCCTCACCATAACCAAAATGGATTTAATTTTAACATTTACAAAATATTACGGAATTTAAAATTTTTCTTTGCCAATGATTAGCCGGTAGTTCACATAAGGTCTTACAGGTCAGTCCCGTATACACTCGTTGCTCCCGTCATTGTCGCCTCGTTCTTTTTTTCTTTCGTGACAAGATACCTGTGACACGAGCACACTAGTGAGCTAATAGCCTAATAAGTAGATTGAATACAAATATTGTTAAGTCTATACACAAGCAACATAATCACCAAAATAGGGCGCCACATCACAACAGTCTAACATAAAGACGAACTCGACGATCAAGTCATCGCAGTCCGAAAGATTAGAGTCGCTCTACAGCAAACTCGTCTACGGAGTTGACTTAGTAATAGGGCGCTCCGGAAGATATATTACTTGCAAAGGAGCTATGACACAATATTATGTTGGGCTTGACGATCAATTACTCTCGACTAGAGTATACTTCGCCCTCATCAAATAACACTAACATACACAATTCCCAACCCATCATATACGTAAGTGTGTATACGATTTACCATTTTAAGGATTCTTTAATCCTATTAAGTACCATGAGACGTCTCCCGACAAATATAAACCCCTAGCGGGTTATTTTGAAACTTCAACAACTTTAGGCAAGTCTAACCTGTTGCATGTCGTTATAGAACTTATGTGTCTCTCGACCCTTTCGTGGGTCGTGATGAAACTCACACAGCTCCAGACCCTCTACGGGTCGTTCTAGATTTCATGCGACTATAAACTCTCTACAAGTTGTTCTAGAACTAATACAACTTTGGACCCTCTACAGGTCGTTTTAGAACTAATACAACTCTAGACCCTCTATGGGTCGTTCTAGAACTAATACAACTCTAGACCCTCTACAGGTCGTTCTAGAACTACTATCATTCTAGACCCTCTACGGGTCGATCTGAAACTCCTCACGACCGGTGGTTCCGTTGGATTGTTTTGGATTAATTGCACAATCACCTTATTGGGCCGATCCGGATCGTCAAGTCACAACTGTGGGGAGGGCCGTGGCTCTCCACCCCAAGGCCCTTCGGGCCGTTCCGGAAGGTCTTCCGTCGACCTCCTCAAGATCTCTTGGGTCGTTTTGAAATCTTTCATGGCCAGTTATCCCGTTGGGCTGTTTCAAAACCAAATCATGATCGTGGCCTCGTCGGGCCCTACCTGGATGATCAAACTATACATGCAAAGGAAGGTCGTCCTCCGACCAACTCGAGTCGTTCCGAAACCTCACACAGACAAAGGCCCCATCGGGCGATCTCAGAACCGACTATGATTCGCGCCCCCGTCAGTAGGGCTATGCATGGAACCCGCCAAACCGAACAACCCGTAACCCAACCTGCTAACCCGGCCCAAATAACTCGATTTTTTGCAACCCGGGCGTTATTCAGATTGAACCCAACCCAACCCAAACCAACCCACACATCTATAGGGTCGGGTCAGGACTAGCATTTTTGAGTTTCGGATCAACCCGACCTGACCCGACTCTGACGATAGATTTAAAAAAAAAACACTAGATTCTATTCCCTACTCACATCCCAACAAGTCCCAGCCACTTCTCTTCTCTTCTTTCTGTTTGTAACTTTGTTCTCAATTTCTCATTTCTCAAATACTCAAGTTCCAACCGTCCAGCCCTCGCGACCGTCCGGCGTCCACTGCCAGCCTACGCCTCCGTCCAGCCGTCGCCCACCGTCCGGCTTCCAGCGCCAGTCCGCACCTCCGTCCAGCCCTCTCCCACCGTCTGGCGTCCAGCTATCGTCCACCGTCTGGTGTCAACCGCCAGCCCGCGCCTCTGTCCAGCCATCGCCCACCGTCCGGCGTCCAGCGCCAGCCCGTGCCTCCGTCCAACCGCCCCCCACTGTCTAGCCCTTGCCTCCGTTCATTCCGCGTGTGACTCTCTTCCATACGATGCTCCTACACCCTTTGACTTTATATCAGCCCGTTCTAGATTTTATGAGTGCCTCCGCTCGGGCCGGGCCTTATTTCAGGCCGCTCCTTGAGTCTATTTGGGACCTTCGCAGTGACGAGGAGAAATCGTTCGACTCAGCTCTTCGAACTCCTTGAGCCTAACTGGAACGTTCACAGCAATAAGGAGAAATCATTCGACTCGACTTCTCGGACTCCTTGAGCCTGTCTGAAACATTCACAACAATGAAGAAGAATCGTTTCACTCGACTCCTCGGACTCCTTGAGCCTATCTAGAACATTCCTAACAATAAAGAGGAATCATTCGACTCGACTCCTCGAACTCATTTGCACCTCTCTGGAATTTAGCTCATCTTGCAATAAGATCTCAACAACAAAAGTTAAGTAGTTTTATGTCTGTATTCTCATACCCACCAACAGATAAGTCATACTAACATATACACACACCCTACACTAGAAACTGAACCACGAAGTTGAGTAGTTTTATGTATGTGATCCCATACCCACCGACAGATAAACATATAAATGAACACATGCATCAATACACACCTAGAAAACACAACAAATCATAAACAAACCTACAGTCTCATACCTGCAGGATCGTTGTACAAGCAAGACAAACATGATCAAGAGCTCATATTCATGGCCCTAGCGAGAATGGAGATCCACACAATTTAAAGGCCATAATTTTAGAAGCATCGTATACTTAATATAATCTCAACACATGCACAATTAATTTAAGCATGGTAAAGTCTACTCGTGTCACAGTGCAGATCCACTTACCTGAGGTCCTAAGCCTCTTACCTCGGTCCTCGCGATCTTTCCCATGTGGCATCCCTCCTCAAAGCTTGATGTGTGGCACTTCTGTCCAATACGAGAATTAGAGGGGCAACGCCCAAGTTTACTCATTATTCGTGAGAAATGAGACTTTAAGGGTTATTGGACCAATAGAAGGGAACCCTAGATGGTGGGACGTCAGACAGTTCGTCGTGAAATCCCTCTATGGGGTATTCTCGTCACGAGTGTTGTCGCCCTAACATTAACCGTCAATCCCGACTAACGGGTATGTCATTGACTAGTTTAGGTGATAAGATAAGTATTTAATCTAATAGGTTCTTGAGTTAGCTTTACTAAGCATTTAATCTTTGAGCCGGAATTCCGATAGAGTTTCCTCTGTTCAAACATCCCAGTCGAAGCCTTTACCTAATATCAACCCAGCACCAAACTAATTTTGGTCACAATCCAACGCAACAACCACGCAGACGATTTCATAATTATCACAATAAATTTTAAAACATAATCATAATTCAACACCAAGCCTCAGTGGCTTGGAGTCCACTTAAGGAAAGCAACAATAATAATGATACATTTGAATTTAAATCAATTTCCAAGTCGTCATTGGTTCTCTAAACCAAATATCGCCTTTAGCTGCCCGCTTTTACCTTTGGACTACGATGACGAACATTCGTGCGCTCGAACTTGCTTTGTTGACGTCCCTGCATGATTTGTAAGAATAAAAGAAATTGAATCAAGTTTCGAACTTAAACAAGAAGCATGATGCGAAACGATCGAACCCGATACCCTATACTCGTTTTAAGCTTAAACAGACATGTTTATGAAAATGGAATCCAAAACATTAGGTCATGCGACTCATGCAAAAACCCGATCCTAATATCATATAATTTTCTCTTCTTTTTTTTTTTTTTTTGTTATTTGCTTTCTTACAAAACATACACAAAATGGTAAATCATTGCCAATTTGTTAAATTATCTAATTATCTTTTTAAAGGGACATCTCTAGATTTCCAAAACAACACAAATCTTTACAATTTTCCAATTCCGAGGCACATGAAACATTAATCCCCTCGACTAGCACATTAACCAGATTATTCTACCTCGATCCGATAAACTTAACACGAGCATAACGCACATTGAAAGTCACTAAATTATCAACTCATAAATTTTTCTAAACTTATAAGCTAGCTTTGAAATTGCCAAAAACTCTAAAATTGTGAAATCGCCGTGGTAATTAAAAAGGACCATAATCGTAAACAACTTCAAATTCTTGGCACAATTCCACACAATTGTGCAAATATTCTAGAATATGCACAAACACACTTTTGAACGTAACACAAATAAATTGTAAGGAAATGCACAAACCATCTCAACAAGACCAATGGTAAAACCATGAGCATCTTGAAATTTCATGCTTATGTTAACTCAAAACTAAACTACTTTGCGAATAACAACAATCGACCAACAAACACACTAGGAGCCCGATAATATTGGCAAAACGTAATCCAACACTTTTAATATTGGCAAATCATGGGTTCGAGGCTCACAAAAGACAAACATTAGCCAGCTTGACAAGGAGTGGCGCGGCTGCAAGACGAGCACTGCGGCTTTGGCACAAGTCTGATGATGGCGAGACGGCGGCAAGGCCTTGCGAGCAGATCTGGCGCTTGGATTGCACGAGGGTAGAAACAAAGACGAGGGATTGCGACGTCGCGTGGTGTTGGCCAGAGACGAGGTGAGAAAAAGAAATCCCTAATGGGAAACGAAAAGAAATCCCTAATGGGAAACAAAAACCTTTTATACTAGGGTTCAATTGGCCAAAATAATACTAAAATAATTGGTATACATATTCATAAATTATAAAAATACACAAATAGGCTCAATTTGAAAAGTTAGGAATTTTAATGTCAATTTGGAGCCAAATTTCAATTCCTAACACGTCTTAAAATTCAAAAATACAAAAATAACACTATTTGCATTAATATTTATATGTGGTCAAAATTGGCCAGATTTGACGAAACTAACAATTTTCTCTCAAAATAATTACAACCAATTTAATCTCACGAGCCATTTGCCTCAAAAACAGAAAATAAATACTTGTAAGATTGGTGTTAAGGTCATTACAGGTCATCTTATTCTACCTTGGCCTTGCCCCTGTTTGCAATATTAATAACTTAATGAGTTGCTAAACTCGTTAAGCACAAAACAAACTTAATACTAGGTGACATGAAAGCAAATACGCAACGCATTCCTAAATATGAAATAGATCAAATATACTCACCCATCTCATACTAGGCAAGGCATAAATGGTCTATTCTAGGTCAACCAATCATAGAGACTATTTGTCTCATACCAAACAGTCCATTCATTCAAATATTTTTATCTATCATTTATTTTCTTTTCTGTCAACTTCTTAATTTCTCAATACCTTCACATTGTGTCTCTAACCGCTCTTTTGTGGCACCTGTGTCTGGGATCCATCGATGATACTTTCTATCTCTTCTTATTCTGATGGACGCACTGATGGGGACTAGGCTAACTGTTGATTTTATTAACAATCAATATGAGCATAACAACATCATAACAATGATTGAAATAATAATCATGCTCACAACAACCAAGATCAACTTTTAATTTTAGAGCATTTGGACAATAAATGAGGTATTAATGAACATACCTCCATGATTAGGCATTGTGTCTTGATTCACCATCTTCAATGCTCCACCAAACTCCAATTCCTACAAGCTTTCAAGAAGACAAAGAAGATGGAAGAGAAATGGTGCAATAGAGAGCTAATGAGAGCATTCCATTCACACACCACACACTAGCACACATACTAAGCCAACATAACACATAAAACCCCATATATTCACATATTTCCCTAAGGGAAAAAAAAAAGGCATGTTTGGTTAGTTGTCATAAATAATGTAGACTACGGTTTAATGGGCCAACCTATAGTAATTTGGTGCTCTCATGTGCCTCAAATGCAATTAGTATAATTAACCATCCTATTATAGTATTTAATACATAAATAAGCACTATAGTAATGGTTGACATTATGGAATTATGTTGTGATTATATTAGTCCATATACAAAAATTCCAACATTCTCCAACTTGGACAATATAACTTAATCAGCATATAAAACATGAAACACATTAATCTCCTTTCTTCAATAAGGACCAAATGACTCATACACAATATCATATCGACGTGATATAAATATTACACATAATTCGGTCATTGAGAAATTCAAATACAACAATCATTACCACAACATACATGCAATACAATGATTAAGACTATATCGGATGTCTCTTTTGTACCTGTCACTTCCAAATGCATGTATCATATATAAGTCATAGGCAATTTATACAAAATACCAGCATGTACAACACACAAAATAGTAAGCTTCCATTAATATCGTCATCTAGGCTCTTAACAATCCCATGCGGGCGACGTGTTCTGCAAACACACATATAGGTAACCCTTTTGTTAGTGGATCTGCTAACATGCTAGTCGTAGACGTGTACTCAATGACAATGAGTGCCTCAGCAATTTTCTCTTTAACGAAGTAGTACTTTATATCAATGTGCGTTGAGCGAGAAGTACTCCTCGTGTTCCTAGAGAAAGATACTGCAGCGGAATTGTCACAGTATAATTTCAGCGGCCTCGAAATAGAGTCTATAACTCCCAATGCTAAAATGAAATTTTGCAGCTATATTGCTTGACAGATAGCCTCATAATACGCTATATACTCTGCCTCCATCGTAGAGGACGCTGTAAGTGTCTGCTTGACACTTTTCCACGAAATAGCTCCTCCAACCATCATGAAAATATAGCCTGAAGTAGACTTTTTATCATCCATGTAGTTTGCATAGTCGGCGTCACTGAATCCAACTATATCAAGAGTGTTGATTCGCCAATGTGTCAACATATGATCCTTGGTACCCTGAAGGTATCGCATGACTTTCTTAGCCGCTTTCCAATGGCTAAGTCTAGGATCGCTCAAGTACCTACCCAACACGCCTACAACAAAAGCAATGTAAGGACGTGTGCATACTTGAGCAAACATCAGGCTGCCAACAAGCGACGCATAAGGAACAACTTTCATTT
This sequence comes from Boehmeria nivea var. tenacissima, assembly GCA_018132145.1. Classification (NCBI taxonomy): domain Eukaryota; kingdom Viridiplantae; phylum Streptophyta; class Magnoliopsida; order Rosales; family Urticaceae; genus Boehmeria; species Boehmeria nivea. The sequence goes on from CM030886.1 coordinate 3,811,131, forward strand.
CATCTATCTCTTTATCACTTTGTGGACTTTAAGCCTTTGAGAACTTGTCACCCTTCACTATTAGAGCTTTCCTAGGAGAACATGAATGCATATTGAATCTCTTCAAGATCCGATCAATGTAAGTTCTTTGAGACAATCGAAGGATACCATTGGCCATATCACGAAGAATTTGTATTCCAAGTACATATGAGGCCACATCACGATCCTTCAAATCAAAATGGCTAAACAGTAGCTGTTTTGTCTCAAACAATAGATCAATATTATTAGATACGAGCAGAATAGCATTAATATATAATACTAGAAAGATAAAACTGCTCCCACTAACCTTCATGTATATGCATTGATCAACTACATTCTCCTTGAAGCCATTTGTGGTGACAATCATATCAAACTTAGATACCACTGCCTTGATGCTTGCTTCAATCCATAAATGGATTTCTTGAGTTTACAAACCATGTGCCCTTTACTAGTCATCTCGAAACTAACAGGTTGAGTTATATAAATATCTTCATATAGATCTTTATTCAAGAAGGCAGTCCTCACATCCATCTGATTGAGCTCTAGATTAAAATGAGCGATTATAGCCATGATGATGTGCAATGAGTCCTTAGTAGAAACAGGTGGAAAGGTTTCTTTGAAATCGATACCTTCTCTCTGGCTATAACCTTTGGCCACAAGTCTAGCCTTATACTTTTTTACTTGTCCATTCGAGTCACGTTTGATCTTATAAACCCACTTGCATCCAATGGGTTTGTAACCTTTAGGTAGTTCAACCAACTCTCAAACTTCATTTTGTGATATGGAACTCAACTCATCCTTCATTGCATCCACCCACAGCCTAGATTGAGGACTTTTCATTGCTTTTTGAAAAATAACTGGTTCTGAACTATTGCTCACATCAAACTCATGTTCCTGTAGATAGACAATATAGTCATCAGGAATAGCAGACCTACGGGTCCTCTGTGATGCTCTAACCACGGTTTCATCATTTTCATCTTGTGCTTGGTCCTGCGGTAAATCATGAGCTTCTACAGGAATCTGGTCAACCGTAGGATCATGATCAGAAGCGGAAGCAACAGGTACAGGGATAAGAATATGTTCTTCCTTGAATACAATTTCTCTTGACCAAATTCATCTTCAAAATAGACAGCTCTATCTGATTCTATGACTCTCGTAGAGTAAGTTGGACAATAGAATCTAGAAACCCTCGATCCAATGGTGTAGCCTACAAAGTAACCACTAATAGTTTTCGGATCAAGCTTCTTAGATTGAGGATTATAGGGCCTGACTTCTGCTTTGCATCCCCAAATATGAAAATGGCACAAAATTAGCTTATTACTTGACCACAACTCATATAGTGTCTTTGGCACAGACTTACTGGGCACTTGATTCAAAATATAGGCAGCCGTCTTCAATGCTTCACCCCACAAGAACTCTGGTAAGCTAGAATGAATCAACATACATCTCACCATGTCAAGAAGCGTGCGATTTCTTCTTTCAACGATTCTATTCTGTTGGAGTGTTCCTGGCATCGTGTATTTCGCATCAATACCACATTCATGCAAGTATCTAGCGAATGGCCCCGGGTTCCTGCCAGTCTCATCATAGTGCCCATAATACTTTCCACCTCTGTCGGAATTGACTGGCTTGATCTTCTTTCCTTTTTGCAGCTCAACATTCGTCTTAAAAATCTTGAAAGCATCCAAAGATTCAGACTTTTCAAGAATGAGCTCTATATGACCGTAACGGAAAAAATCATCAATAAAGGTGATGAAGTATTTGTAACCGCCCATAGCAGGCGGAACAAATGACTCACATATATCAGTATGAATCAATTCCAGCAAATCTGTGCACCTATTTGTCTTACTCTTCCTAACCTTGGTAGTTAATTTCCCTTTAACACAATCAATATAAGTGGCGAAATCCGAGAAATCAAGTTCCTGGAGCACATCATCCTTCTCCAACCTCTCCATCCTGTTTTTAGAAATGTGTCCTAAACGTTTGTGCCACAACATAGAAGATCTCATATCTGACCTTCTATATTTAGAACCAACAATAGTATTAAGAGAAGAAGAATGAGCAACAACAACAACATCATGCAAGTCAAGTTTATATAAATTTCCACAGAAGGTTCCATTTCCTATCAAAAGAGAGTCACGGCATAAATTCAGGTTTTCAATTCCAAAAAGAAGAGTATAACCTAGTCTATCAAAAATAGATATAGAAATCAAATTCCTCCTGATAGAAGGTATGTAAGCAACATCAAATAACTCTAAAAAATGTCCTGTATTGAGCGGAGTCTAACAGTCTCCAAAAATTCGACTTGGACTCTTGTACCGTCTTCCATAAACACATACTGCTCCAAACTACTTGGCTTGCTTCGACTTGTCACTGCCTACAAGAAATTTGTAACATGAATAGTGGCTCCAGTATCCAACCACCAAGTGTTTAAGGGTACATCAATGATATTGGACTCTAAACAAACCATCACAATACAATTACCTTTCTTCTCTAAGTAAGACTTGAGCATGCGATAGTCAGCCTTCTTGTGCCCGAACTTGTGACAGAAGTTGCACTTCTCCTTGAGCATCTCATCCTTATGACCAGTAGAGGACAATCCCGCTTGTCCTTGTCCTTGCCCCTTAGTATTCACATCTTTCTTCTTAGGAGGCTTGTGGTTACTAGAGACGTAAGGAGTGAACTTTCTCTTCTGAGGATTGGTTTAGTTTATGAGCATAGAGATGCTTCTTGCCCTTCTTTTTCTCATGTCATCGTCTTCCTTAGCAAGAATGGCAGTCATCTCCTCAACAAACACTTGTTCTTTCTGAGCATTGTAGCTCGATCGGATTGAATCAAATTGAGATGGAAGAGTTCCCATCACTAACCATATCATGTACTCCTGTCCAAGGTCCATGTTCATGGCCTTGAGCTTATGGTAACAACCTATGAGTTTATCGTTGTGAGCCCTTATACGACCCCTCCCATCATAAGAGGTTGAGTAAAGCATGTTCAAGTACTCATTCTTCTTATCCTTAGATTCTCAATGACTGTGAGGAAGTCATTAGCATTTTCAGTCTTGGGAATACTATGACGAATGAACTCATCTATATGATACCTCATGATCATCAGGCAACAGCTGTTAGAATACTCCCATTCCTTATAGGATTTCTTATCTTTTTCAGCAACACCATCAGCGGGCTTAAGTGGTGCAGTGGTTCTCAGGGCTAAGTCCATCCTCATGATAGTCAAATTCATGATGAGAGATTCAACCCACTATTTGTGGTTCGTTCCATTTAACGTCAAGATGGTAGAGATTTTGGGATTGCCCAAAGCTGGATGAAAAACATGAGTAACAACCATAATTGCATTGAAAAACAAGATCATACTTTATGTGCTCTTTTCCTCAAGACTTAATGATTTCAACACATAAATGATCATTAAGGGTGCTAGAGTTCCTTCAATCAAAAAATAAAACTCATTTCATAGGTAAGAACAACGTACTAAAATATTACAACCGAATACATCAATCTAATATCGAGAGGATAGAAGATACTGTGGTTCGTAATATTTTAATAAATTTTCTTCACCATTTTAAGCATCCTACCAAGTAATAATTATCGATAGGACAATTAATTACCCATATGGACCTTAATAATATTTTAGAAAAGAATATCATGAAAATTAAATAATTTAAATTTCATATCACACAATAATTTGACACGCTTATACTCGCGAGAGGCAAGCAAATAAGCATTCGCTATTGTTAACAAATAATCACATTTATTTCATAACAATATCAAATGTAAATAGAATTTCAAAATTAAATTCATAAATTCACATTATGTATAAACATATGAAATAATGAATTGTTTTGAATTGTGAGAAAAAAAGAAACCAAAATAAGGCCTTTGAGTAAGTGGGAAAACAATAAAATTGGCCTACAAAAACAAAAGTTATTATTATTATTTTTTTTGGAAAAGCGACATGCCTCATGCAGACGCGAAACGACGCGTCATTTGGGCCAAAAACGATAGAGTCTGGGTCGCGGGAGCTTCACAGGAGCTTCACGGGCCGCGGGACCTGCTTCCTTCCTGGCGGGTATTCAACAATTCCAGTCACGAAACATGTCGAACTTTGAGGGCTTTTGAAGCTCTCGAGATTTCCAGCCATTCTCCGGTCTTTATCGGCCGATTCTAGCCCAAAATTCTAGCCAAAGTCAAGCTCAAAGTTCGTGGGTTTGGCTATGAAAAACGCCGAGAAAAAACCCCAAAAATTCACCAAAAATCGAGCATTAATCCATCCAAAAATACATAAATCCCATTAACACACTCAAGGCAATGTATTCATTACAATCCAAACAAAATTTCAAAAATCTTTGAGCAAAAATTCGAACCAAAAAAATGCCCAAAAATTCAGATTAAAAATAAATTGGGTTAGGTTTATTTCTTATTCCCCAAACCCCAAAAGCAACCCCAAAATTCGAACATAATCCAACAAGAATATCTCTCCAATACCCAATCAGGATTTCGAAAAATTTTGGTAAAATATTTGCACAAAAATCATATTGGAAAATGTCTGAAAATTAGATCAAAAATTGGGTAATTTTTCAATTCCAAACTAGAAATCAAAAGAGCAAGCTCTCTGATACCAATTGTTGATTTTATTAACAATCAATATGAGCATAACAACATCATAACAATGATTGAAACAATAATTATGCGGACAACAACCAAGATCAACTTTTAGTTCTAGAGCATTTGGATAATAAATGAGGTATTAATGAACATACCTCCATGATTAGGCATTGTGTCTTGATTCACCATCTTCAATGCTCCACCAGACTCCAAATCCTACAATCTTTTAAGAAGACAAAGGAGTTGGAAGAGACATGGTGCAATAGAGAGCTAACGAGAGCATTCCATTCACACACCACACACTAGCACACACACTAAGCCAACATAACACATAAAACCCCATATATTCACATATTTCCCTAAGGGGGGAAAATAAGGGCATGTTTGGCTAGTTGTCATATGTGGACTATGGTTTAATGGGCCAACTCATAGTAATTTGGTTCTCCCATGTGCCTCAACGATAATTAGTATAATTAACCATCTCATTATGGTATTTAATACATAAATAGGTACTATAGTAATGGTTGACATTATAGAATTATGTTGTGATTATATTAGTCTATATACAAAAATTCCAACACTAACTCATGTAGGTGGAGCATCTCCCAGCCAATGGACTCAATTCAGCATCGGCCTAGCCGGAGTCTTACGAGGAGTTTTATGAGGAAAAACTTAGTTTGGTGTAAGATTGAGAGATAAAAATCGCCTAGGTAACCAAGAGAAATTGAGTTGTGAAATCTAGAGGTGGAATTCTTAATTTATCTTAAGAGTATAACTTAATCAAGGTAAGGTTAACGGGTTGATAGAGATGTAGGCTCGATAATACTTGCACATTCTTTATCCAGCACTCAAGATAAGGTATAGAGATACCTATTACTCTATGTAAGCGAAGTTTATGGATTATGATTAATGCACACTAATACAGCAAAATAACATCGTAATTGAGTGATATAAAAACCCTAACATCATTAGTCTTATTGATTTTTGTTTTTGATTCAGTTGCTTGTTATCTTTTATTTAGTGTAATTTAAAATTTAAAATTAATTTATATTAAGTTTTTGTCACATTCGAATTTGATCGCTAAGTTATAATATGGTATTGAATCATAGTAGTTAGTTTTAACTCTTGAATTCAATCCTCGTGGGATGATATCGATCTTCGGACTACTTTACTACTTGAGCGATTTGTGCACTGGCAAGCATAGTCATAAATTAGGCAACAATTATGCTACTTTAGAGCAATTCAATGCAATCATGAGAGTTCCTTTAAGGAGTTATGGTTTACTCACAACCCAAGGACTTGTTCTTTATCCTCTAAGGCCATTCGGCCCAATATCTTGTCTCATAAATATTCATTTTGCTTTAATATAAAGTTTTCTCATATCTTAGATCTCATTTGAATTTGTCTTGTAAAACTCAAAGTAATTAGATAAAGTGCCTCTTTTACCTTTTATGGCCCTCTAGCTGTTTCTAAACTCAATGTTAACTGAAGAAGGTCTCACATCAAACCTACTTTAGGCCCCCTTGGGCCATTCATGAACTTATTGCAAATATTAACCTCTCGGTTTGACTTGGGACTTAGTGTGTTCGTTGCCCACTTTGGCCATTGTGGGTCCTCAAGATACTATCTTACAAGCTAGTCCCTCTTAAGGGCCATTTTTTAACTTAAGTTCGCCTCCTTTCAAGCTAGGCATCTTTCTACCTCTATTTTGTTTTCCTTCGCCCTATTATAGCGGTTTCTTTTTCTACACACGAGTTGCGAGTTTATACGCTTATTAATGCTTCAGTTCACACTTGGATTGAAGAAATTATTTGAAACACTTTTTGGGAAGTGGATGTGTCCTGTATCATGAGCATACCTCTTGGATTGGAGGTCGTAGACGATATTTTAATATGGCATCATACCACTACAGGCTTCTACACGGTCAAGTTGGACTATCAACTTGCAACGGAAGACCATACTAGTGGTTCAACTTTAGGGTAAGTCACTTGCAGAAATGACGGAATAGTGTTTGGGGTCTTCGTATTCCAAGTAAGTTTCGAATGTTTGTCTGATGTAGTTTTTATAACTTCCTTCCTACTTTTGCTCGCCTTTTAGATACAGAATCATGTGCTCTTCTTGTTGTCTTCGTTATGGTTTGGCAGTGGAAATGGTACTTTATGCCCATGTCCAATACAAAAGAGTGCGACATGTTTGGAAGAAAAAGCTTTAGAGAAATACTCCTACAGTAAAAAGGTACTTGCTCAAAAGAGTTATTGCTGTTTACATGGGCGAAACTCAGCTTAGACATGTTCGAGCTCTTTTATGTGATTCTCAAGTTTATGTGGAGGGCTCCCATTGATGATATTCTTATTGCTGCGAGACAAGATGATTAAACATTGTCGAAAATCACTAGTTGTTGGTTACTAGAGTAGCAGAAGGCACATGACAAACCTAAGCATAACAAGGTACTACCGTCTTCAGCATTATTCCCTTGGTAGCGTCGGTGTTTGTTAAGAGATTCCCGAACCACTATGAGCCACTCTTAGCACAGTGCATAGCTATTCTTAAGGGACTCTTATTAGATAAGTCTCATGGGTTACAGATTTATGAGGTTGAAAGCGACTCAATTGTTGCGATCCAAACCATTAATAATTCTTCTGTATCTATTTTATTGGATTCCATTATCAACGACGTTAGAAAGTAGTTAGGAGAGCTTGGTTGTGGTTCTTGTCGTTATATTTCTCATCAAAAGAATTTAGCGGCCCATACACTAGCTCAAGAATCCCTAGTTTGTCAAAATGTTCGGATATGGACAAATATGTATCCTGGTTGTATTGTTCATTGCATTGCACTAAATTCTTCTTAATTGAATTAAAGGACACTAATTCCCTAAAAAAATTAGGAAAAAAGCATATTTTTTCAACCAATAAAAAATGAAAAATAAATTGTATTTGTTTCCATAACTACATTTCTAGATTTAATACATGAATTCAAACGTAAAATTCAGGCTATTTTGATTTGAGTTATTGTTTGACAAAACCTTAAATTCAAATCAATATTTAGATAAGAGTTTAATTGTAGTATTTGAATTGAGATTACAAGAGAAGATTTAAATTGAGAATTAGAAAATGTTACGAAATTAATGGCAAAGAAACGAAAAATAAAAACACAAAAATAGATAACAAACAGATTTAAGTGGAAACTCAAGACGGGAAAAAACCACTAACATATGAGAGAATTCACTATCTGAAAATATTGGTATAAAACTGCAGAGTATATGCTAATTTAGTAAATATAGGGAAAAAAAACTCTAATTCGAAAGGTCCATACTGCGGGACAAACCCTCCGTTACCACAATAGACCCATAAATTTTATTTTTTTTAAATTTTCATTAAGTCGCACCGCGACCGCGAGCCTTCGGGTCAATCCAAAACTGAATTCGTGTCATAAAAACTCCAACAGAAAAGTTATTTTTTACCATAAGAAGAATGCTATAATCTAATTTTTTATATTTGAGCAAAAAATACTAGTATTGTAATAACTAATAAGAATATTTAAATCTAATTTTTTGTATTTAAGTTGCTATGAAAAGTACCTTTAATAAATTGGCAGGTCTTACTCTAGTAGAGTGTGAACTGAACACCAACAATGTAATTTGCCAATGGTAAATTATGTAGAAATAAGGAGTTCGTTTGATTATGGAATTTGTAATGTTCAAAAGCAATGTACACACAAACCATTTATGAATAGAGTTATGATAATGCCAAAAGTTTGGTACACTCACATACAGCTGCCATTTGGACCCAGCGTCTGAGGAGTTGGTCTCACCTTTCTAAATCATTCTTGCCTAATAAATCGGTGGAGAGATTTTGAGTACTCTCACAACTCACAATATATTTTTATTTGACTTCCAAAATAACTTGCATATTTTGCTCCTTAATTCATGTTTATTTACATATACTCAAAAGCTTACTAACATTACTGATTATGCCACCAACTTCAACTTTTGTCTGATTAGCAAATTATCACTCAATCCTATTCATTAAGAAATAATCATAAAGTAGGAAAAATATTTTCTTTATCACAATTATTATGCAAATCACCACAAACGTGACTAAAATTAGAATTTTCACATTGTTTTATGGAATATATGATGATAATGACAAACTGGAAGGTATTTGTAAAAAATAAATAAATAAGTAAATAAAGACGAGAAGAGCAACTCGAACAACAAATATGGTTTAATGCTGTAATGTTGGAATGGATAGTTCATGCGTTTTTATTAATGTGCTGAATTTCAGAAGGCTTTCCTTTCTTATTCATACTTAATTAATTGTGCATAGTTAAGATCTTACTTAGTCTGGCAGTAAGATATGCAATGAATAAATAAGTCAATGGTATTTGTTTATTTTGGCACATGGCTATCAAGGGTATGTCCATTTGTCTTATCCAAACATGGATTTTGAATTCTGAGTGATTTATTGTTTGGTTTAGGCGTGACTTTGGAATAGTAAGGAAAAATGGGTAAACATGTATCAAAGAAAATTCAGCTTAAGACCCTTTCCTAAAATGTTTTGGCGCATGATTATGTAGCAATTTGGAAAAAAAGATAATAATAATTATATATATATATATATCTAACCAGATATTAATTTTTTAAACATAACTAGATTACTTTTTAACTTTTAAGATCTTATGATGAGCCTTTTTACTAATTATAAAAATATATATTCAAAGTTGAGGTCTTGTGGACAAGAATTGGTTTGGCTTTCTTTTTATTTTTGTCATATTGCCAAGACAATATTTATAGTATACTATACTCTATAGTGCCAAATTCGGCTTGTCACAAAAATGTACCTCAGGATTTCCTCAGAGAAAGGATTTGCAAACTTTCATCATTGCTGCCAATTTAATAAATGAAAGAGCAAACTTTGCACACCAAAAAAAATAAATAAATAATAATAATAATAATAAATAAATAAATAAATAAGTGGAGAGAAGACAATGATTTTCCATGGCTTGGGATTATGATGATTCTTCATTTTAATCTATATCTATACTATATTACATATGCTAACTGTTACGCGCCAATAAGTTTTAAAAACTTAACAAGAGCACGTCATGTGGCACTTTATATAGATGAGGCATGGTGCTTCACTAGTGTTTTTTTCTTTTTTAAGTTGCATAAAAATCCTTATTTTAGAGGATTTTGGCAAATTTTGAAGGGTTTTCTTGCTAATATTATGGACTTTTTTGTAATTTCTTTATGCTCTCTCCCTTTATACGGGGTTATATACGGCGCTCTGATATATATATATATATATATATATATATATATATATATATATTTAGATTGTGTAAAGACCCATTGTTCTAGGTATTGTCAATTTTGAGGGGTTTTTTTTTTTGCAAAATTTAGGGATTTTTTTTGCAATTTCTCTATGTAGTTTTTTTTTTTTTTTTTACTATAACTATCTTTTTATTTGTATTTGTTTGAAGTTTTCTTTTTTAACTTTTAGTATTTTAACTAAAAAGTAATTTTATTTTAATTTAATAATAAATTCACCCCTCAATCAATCAAAATTTTCCTGATCTAAATCGTAACAAAGATATGGTAATTAAAATTTGTTTAATATATTGTGATCTAAATATATACTTCATGCTTGAAAATTCACAAGTGCTCTACACGCTTAAAAACTAGTAAATCTAACTATAATTAAAAGTGTCATGACAGAGTTTTGTTGTAGTTTTGTTACGTTTTTTCAAAGTGGGTTTGAGATTTTTTTTTTTTGCGTCTTTTACGAAAAAAAAAAGCATTTTTTAGGGGTGAAAAAGAAATTTTTAAAAAAATTACGCCCAAGTAAGAATATTGTTAACTTTAGGATCAAAAATAAAACTAAATAGGGGTAGAATAGTAAAAAAAAATGGGAGCGAGAATAAAATTTAAAAAATAATTGAAAATTGGGTTTGACGCGAGTCCTATAGTATGTCTGGCCCAGAGGAACGTGCTCCGCCACACACCCAATAGGCATGTGTGCTTCATACGCCCGATCTTCTTTTTTTTTTTAATTAACATTTTCCTTTTGTATTTTTTTTTCATTTTTTTGGTTTTGTTTTTTGTTTGCTTTATTTTCCTTCCTTCGTTTGTTTTCCTTTTCTTTTCTTTCTTTCTTTCTTTTTTTTTTTTTTGTTTTTTTTATCCTCTTTTGATTTAATTTAATTTTTTATTTTAAAAAATATATGATTTTGACAAATTCAAAATATTTTTATATCCGTATCTATATTATAGTTTGACAAATTTACCATATAAAATTTAAATGTGCTTCGGGTGCGTGAACTGGACCAGTAAATTATATATAATTGGTGAACGAAGAAAGAAGCTAATGTGATTCTGGAAAACACAAATGGACAGGTCAAAATCTAATGAGAAAAACAAATTAAGAAGAGCATCTAGCTGTAATATGTGTTCGGACTGGCTGACCCAATAGGACCTTCAAAGCTTGTTTGAGCTTATCATAATTGAAATTCTGAAATTGTGATAGATGTTTTACATAATTTAGACTTTGAGATATTTTCCAAAACGAAAAAATGGCAGTAATTCATTTTTCTTTTTTCCTTTTATGGGCTAAACTAATAATTTGTTGTAAGCAGTTAATAATCAAAAATTAAAATGTAACAATAATTTTCTAAAACTCCAACCTTTAAATTTTTTTATTTCGTAATAAATTCTCAAATCAATATCATCCAAGTCTAATGTTACTTGAAGTTAAATTTTGACCCCAAAATAATGATTTAAATATATAGCACATTTGATCCTTAAATATCTTGTAGCTTAACTCTTTATTTCTTTAAATAATCATTTATTTTACAATTTAATTTATATAGTAGTCTAGGTTTTTTAAACTAAAGCACCGTTACCAATTTGAACTAGATTGCTGCTGATCGTAAATTCACAAACCAATACGCGGGGGATTTTGAGGAATACCCCATTCTTGACACAATGATAATCTATACCCTATGTGTGTTGCACTTTTAATTTATACCCCAAAATTTACACTACAAACATAGAGTAGAAATGAAGGGAGCACACCACATGGGGTATAGATTATTAAGTGGCATCAAGAATGGCTTTATTTTGAAATTCTCCCCTAATAATAATAATCATAATAATAAAGGAAAAACTATAAATAATCTTTGTATTTTGCAATAATCCCAATTTTATCCCTATGTTTTGGGAAATTTTAAAATTATTCCCCAGTTTATTTAAAACCCCCCAATATGTACCTCTTGATAGTTTTTCGTACAAAATTTTGTATAGAAGTATTATAAAACCCATAAATTCACTTAAAAATTGCAACAACAACAATCAATGGTCATATATTCGCTCAAAATTGTAAGAATTGTTCACATATTCACTTAATCACATGAGAATTCATGACCATTTTTGTAGTTTTAAGTAAACATATTAGTAGTTTTTGTGATATTTATGTGAATTTATTAAGATTCTTAATATTTTCGTTTAAATTTCAAATCGAAAAATGTCAAATGATATATATTTGAGAGCTTTTAATAAACTAAAAAATAATATTGGAATTCTAATAAACACAGGGATGAAATTGAAATATTTGCAAAACAAATGGATTAGTTTGAATTTTTTCCTAATAATAATAATAATAATAGATTTAGAGATTTTTAGCTAAATGGCCTGTTTTTAGCTCTAGTTTTAAGGAATTGACCTGAGTTTGTCATGATTAAGTTATTAGCCTACATGCTAATTCAGATACATCCAGACTGTCCAAAATATTCATGTTCGTCCAAATTTTATTACAATCTGTAACAAATATTGTTACAGACTGCACATTTTTTGTTACAATATGTAACAACTTTTGATACACATATATAACAAAATATCTAATTTTTATCACACATTTATCTGTTACGATTTGTATCAACATTTATTACTTGTTGTAACAAATATTGTTACAATCCGTAACAATATTTGTTACAGATTATAACAAAATTTGGGTGAAATGTCTCATTTTTATCACACATTTGTTTGTTACGATTTGTATCAATATTTGTTACATGTCGTAACAAGTATTGTTACAATCCGTAACAATATTTGTTACAGATTGTAACAAAATTTGAGCAAATAAGGGAATTTTGGACAGTCTACATGGGTTTGGGGCTAATAACTTAATTTTTGAATAGTTAGGTCATTTTCTTAAAAGATATTATTTTGAAAGATCATTTTGCTAATGAGCCCATATATATATATATATATATATATATATATATATATATATATAAAATATGGGAAGGGGATTTAAATTTTACCCTTGTATAGGGTTGAGTTGAAATTACACTAACCTTTGCTCACAAACACATAAAAAATAAATAAAAGCCTAAAGTATAGGATTAAAAATATTTCAGAGTGGTAGTCTTCTTTTTTTTTTTAAATAAAATAAAATTTATTAACTAATGAGATACAAACATTAATATATATGTGGGCAATCTTAATACAATGGACAATTCAACCCCAAAAAATAGAACTACCAGTACAAACAAATGAAAGCACTCAAGAGATGAGAAAGCGACTCAGCTCGAACTAGGGGTGAAATCGGTTATAAAATTCGGTTTTTTTGGCTATTTTAAAACCGAAATCGAATTTTCGGTTATTTAATTTCAAAAACCGAAAACAGAATTTTAAAACCGAAAATCGAATTGAAACGAAACCGAATTTTCGGTTTTATAATTCGGTTAATTCGGTTATAACCGAATTTATTGAAAAAAAAAACGTATATATATTATAATATATATTATTTAAGAAAGAATATGACAAATGAAGTGCACTGGCATAGTGGTATTCTTGGGGCTTTGAGTCTTTATATTTCACTCAAGGCACAGGTTCGAGCCTAGCCAACTGCATTATCAAGATTTTATTTTGTAAAAAAATTTTGCTGGGATTTGAACCCTGATTAAGAGTGTGGGAAAGTGTGGAGGCAACCACTCTACCATCACGCTTTTTATGAATAAAAGCAACAAAAAATTATATATAATATATAATCGGTTATATAATCGGTAGTTCGGTTATAACCGAATTTTAAATTTGAAAACCGAAAATCGAACCGAATATTCGGTTTTAGTTCGGTTTTTTAACCGAATTGCATTTTAAAAAAAAACCCGAATTTTCGGTTATTTATAATCGGTTATCGGTTGATTTTTTCGGTTTTTCGATTTTTTTTACAGCCCTAGCTCGAACAATGGGGGTAACACATATATCAAGCACACATTGTGCTCTTTCCATAAAACGTCAATAGTCAGCTGAAAACCTGATTGACCAAGGTCGAAAAGAAGGCAAACCTAAAAGCTTCGCACAACTTGCATAGAAATAGTAGCATTACTAACTAAAACAAATGAAAGGTTGGGAGTCCATCTTCATCATTAACAAAAATACACAACTAAGAAATAAAACATAAAAGACAAAAATGAATGAAAAACACCCTTATTTAAGAACTCCAGGCAACCAATACTCAAAGTACAGAGAAAAACCTCGATCCAAAGAAGGCAACAATAGATCCAAAGCAAAGAGTAGTAAAAACACAAATGCCAAAGACCAAGAACTAGTATGCAACCAACACAAGAGCCCAAGCATTTGCGCGACATCGAATCCAACCTACATTGAGAGTAGAACACCAAGAGGCTCCAAGCAACTTCTACGTTCAGAAGACGCTGACTTCATGAGTGACCCAACAAAACTCAACCAAGACGTCACATCTGCAACCACCATCAAGAAGCCTTCCTCAATAATCGCCATTTTGAAACATCCACTAAGGAACCCAAAGCCCTATAAAACACCACCCATTATAGAAAACAAACGCCAGAGGCGCAGGAAATGAAGGAAAACAAAGGAAAATGGGGGCTGTGAGTCGTAAGGAGATACACAGAGGCGCCTCAGCAACTTTGATTCTAAAAAATTCCAAGAGAAGCAGCATAAGAAAGGGAGAATTTCAAAATAAATTCATTATTGATGCCACTTAATAATCTATATCCCAAATAGTGTGTTTTCTTTATCTCTACTCTATATTTGTAGTGTAAATTTTGGGATATAAATTGAACTTGCATCACACATAAGCAATAGATTATCATTATGCCTAAAATAGGGCATTCCTCGAAATCCCCACACAAGAAACCCTGGAAAGAGTACTAGAGAGAAAAATGAGACGAAAAGATGGAGTGGTCATCTATTATTATCCTTAAAGAACTACTAATTTCGTATAAAATGCATATAATTGGTGAAAATATTTGAGGATATTATAGGGAAAAAAAAAAAAGAGGATTGAAATTTGATTTTTAATTTATTAGTTATGCATGACATATCTCACTGTAATCTTAGCTTAAACCGTTGACCCATCTCTCCCCCCTAGCACAATAATTATAGTGGGCCCATATCCTCTTTTAATTGAGCTCTCCCCTCGTGGCATTGATTTTCATTCTCATTTCTCATTTGTACTTTTGCATTTGATACAAAGAAAGACCCAAGAGGAAGAGGAGCCCACAACCATAGCATGGGACCCACAACTCTATTAATCATTGTAAGCTTCATTTCATTAGCACCCAATTAATTACACCATTGAAATAAAGGAATAAGCTAAAATAGTGCACGATTTTTTACATTATTTATAGGGATGCTTCTCCCATGGGAAACATTCAGGTGGGAAACAAAATATATGGCTCAGAATCAGCCAGAAAAAATTGAATTTTAATTTGCAGTTTTTTTCAAAACAGTTTGTTGGATTTTTTTTACCGTTTTGGTGAAAAAAACGCATTTATTTTATGGGCAAAAATGTAAATATTTTTAAAAAACTGAGCCTAAATTATAATACAGTAAAAATAAGGGACTAAAAAATAAATAAATAAAGTTTTCTGGATGATTCTGGCCACATATTTTGTTTCCCACCTGAATCCCACCTGAATGGTTCCCATGTGAGAATCATCCTATTTATAGTATATGGCTCATAATAGCTTAAAAAATATATAAAATTAAATTTATTTTTTTTTTTAAACATAAGTACATTACAACGTCTATTTACAAATTATCAATTCATAAATCAAATTTGAAACTAAAATTATGTCAATCGGAGATTAAATGAAGAAATAACAAATAAAAAATTAAAAGGACAAACTTCTTTTTTCATCTCTTATTAAACATAATTCTTTAGTTAAATTTGATAAATAAATAGATAATATGTTAGTAGACATTGTAATGTACTTATGTGTAAAAAAAAATTAATTTTATGTATTTTTTAAGCTATTATAAATCGTGCATTATTAATAATGTAAAAAATCGCGCACTATTCTAGACTCTTCCCTGAATAAATAAATGGCTCTTGATTTTTTATTTCTTTCTTCTCTTGTATCGAACTCACCCCAAAAACTACTTGAAATTTTAAAGTCCATGCATTAATTTGTTTAAGGGAAGATGGTCCCCACCCCCAATTAAGTGGGACCCACACAAAACCCACAAATAATTACTTGATAGTTTGTGCACGTGTGGTGTTTCTTTCTCTCTTTCCTTCAACTTTTAAATCCTTTTCCAAACTTCCCAACTTTCAACCCCTTTTCTGTTGCTAAATAGTTCGCATTTCAATCAAAACGCTTTTGTTTTGCCCAAAAGCAATGAGAGAGCTCTTTTGGGGACAAATTTAGTTGGTGATAGTTAGGCAGAGAAAATAGTGAAAATTTGGCTGCAGAACAATAAAAATAGTTTTAACCTCTCTTAATCATCAAAAGAAAAATTGAAAATGGAAAGAGAGATTAGTCTTATAAACTCTTAATTAACCATGACAGGCTGGAAAACCTGTCGGTGACCAAGAGGTCAAACCCCAGTTGTGCCAACAACCAAAACGTGTCTTATTGGGCCACGTCATCAATCTGGACAGTACCACGTGTTGATAGCAGCTTGTGGGTCCCAATTCCATTCCCCTATATTTCCACATCAACACCATTCATCCATACCATACCTGTTATCAAAGAGGAAAATATATATATATATATATATATATTTATAGAAATTTTAAGAAAATAATTATTTTTTAAATAATAATTTTAAAAAATAGTTATAATTTTAAAATTTTAAGAATATAGTCATTTTAAAAATTTATTGTTTTAGTAAGAAATTTTTACACTAAATTTTATCTGTAATTTTGTTATGAAATTTTTTTTTTATCTTTGTGAAAAAAAATTACAACTATTTTTTGAATTTTTTGAAACAATAATTAACTTTTAAAACAAACCATTTAAAATTATTATTTACTTATATATATATATATATGACCTTTTAGCAAAGAGAGAAATATAAATACGAAAAAAATGAAAATATCTCTAATAATTTTTTTTTCGGCATGTTACAATTCTAGATGTTATATTTATATTTTTAAAATATAGTCTATTAAGAAATAAAAAAGGTGATTCGGAATAATTTTCATTGAAAAAATATTCTTTTTATCCAATGAGAGAAAAAAAAAATCATCGTACCACTTTTTTTACTGTGGCGGTGCCAAGAATTATTTTTAACGGAAGCCCAATAGTTAAAAGCTTTATATTTTTAACAAAAACATATAATTAACTTTTTAATAACTTTGTGTGATGTATTATCTTTTGAAAGAAAAAAATAACATTATATTGTAAAAGTATAGTAGTTTTTTCTTCTTTTAAATAATTTTGTTTTATGTCTTGTTAAATTGTAACAAGAAAACTTACTTTGGACTCGGTGTACTAAGTAAAACTTGCATATTTAATGAAGAGATAATAATATCTTTTAGTCTAGATATTATCACTTCTCCTTGTTTGGGATTTTCATTTAAATATATATATATATATATGTTGTCAGTGATTTTTCGTCACCCAGTGAGTCCGAGGGTAGTATCCAAATCATTTTCAAGAAGTCCAGAAACCCCGACTCTACCAAACCAAGCGATAGCCACCCCTCCGCGGGAGCGCCCTTCTGGGAAAGGACAGAAGAGGATTATCGGAGATGATCCCCGATCCTACGCCCCCGGAGGAAAAAGCACTACAAGGAAAGAACTTCCAGAAAAGCCTTCCTGGTGAAGGGCCAACATTTAAAGACAAAGTCCTCAAAGGCGATATACCCCCGAAGGAGTTTGCCACGAAGGAAGGACCATTCGACGGAGACTCGGCCCTCGGAGTCATCGATCCTCGGTCATAGAACGATTTGACCGTGGGATCACAGACCTCAATTATTCTCCCTCGGGCAGGGAATTCACTGTAGCGACAGACTTATCCTGCCGCAATCAGGTTAACTGCTCTCGGCAGGTGGGCAGCTTTATTAGGTGAATTAAACCCGTGACTTAGGGGATTTGACAGTTTGTCCTTTCTCAACTGTAGCTCTCTTCTTCGCTTATAAGAGGAGAAAGAAGGAGATGGGAAAGAGGAGGGACTTTCAGTCACAAATATATCAAAAACACAGTGGACGTAGGCTATTACTCTCTATGAGGGCCGAACCACTTTAAAACTTCTCCGTATAATTATTTACTTAAAATCTTTTATTACTTTTCATTGCCGCATCACACACTAGAGGTGCGGATCTCGTCGTTGGTTCAAATTCTACACCAACAGATTGGCGCTAGAAGGAGGGCCGCCCTGAACGACTTGAACTAAACGTCCGGGCAAGCCCTTCCATTCCAATTTTCTTTCAAGCTTTTTTCCGGGAGTCTTATCGTCACCTATGATCGGAGATCATGGCGCCGGCGACCAGACAAACGGGAAAGAAACCCCATACATCCCAAGTTGGGTGATAGTTAGCGTAAAAGAAAGAGCGTCCAAAACCCCAGGTCCTGGATGAAACAGCATGGTGAAGATCTTCGGCTCATCATCACCAACATCCGCAGTTCATCACCGGCAGGGGATGAACGGACGAGCTCCAGGCGTGGATCCGGGCAAAGGGGAGCGGGCCGCCGCTGTGGTGGTTGCCGAGGGCATCTCCGAAAGAGACCCGAAGCCAACCACCCGGCGGGGGACACGCTCAAGCCGGCCGCCATCACAAGTGGAGATCTAACAGTAAACCTCCCGGAGGACTGGCGATGGACCTTCCGGAAGCCCCGAAGTACAGAGGCACATCCATTAATGGCCCAAACCGGAAGATCACGACCAACAAAGGAGTTCTACTCTTTCCGCATAAGGCGAGCTGGGTCTTTACCTCCGAGAATCACTGAGGCATGCTCCGTCACAGACGGAACGCCGCCCCGAGTGATCACGACGCCAGACGGTGACCCAATTTCACGAACGGCTGCAGTCCGGAGGACTGCGAAAGTTAAGCCTCGCCTCTCCCACTTCTTCCTGGCCCCCGTTGATAATGCAACCCGAAGTGTGTCTTTTGGTCGTAGACCAATGGCGCAGAAGAGAGGGTTTGGGGGAAGACAAACCAGAGGTCTCTGAACACAGCCGATGTAGTCAGGGCATCTCAGATTCTCAAGGAGAGGAAGCCGCACCTTCCGGCCAGGCACGGGATGTCCTCGTACGCGTCGTGCATGGCTCAAAGCAAGCCGGCGGGAAACAGGCATAGCACTAGCCCCCAAAGGGGCTATCGGAGTCAAGTGAGAAGGTGCCTCTGCTACCAGGGCAGACCGCCAGACCCGCGAATCTCGCCTGAACAGGAGATTGGTGAGAAAAGCAGTCGCCACAACGACAACCCCCTCTTGCTCACTCACCAAACGCCGTCGTTTTCGCTCCTCGCCCAGTACATTACGGCCAATACTCTCTTGTTAACTCAGAGCACCCTCGGGCACTCCGGGCATAGCTTCAGGCGTGCCAAAACGAAGAGACGGCTCGATTGACCACCAAAGTACATCTGACGGCAACTGAGTCGCCCGCGATCAGAAGTTGTCCGCGGGGTAAGGTTCCGGAGGGATCCTGCCGCGTAGCCAGCTAGCCGGCCAAGACCGCAAACTCGATGTGTAAAGGATGGAACCGCGAAGCGGATGAATCCTATAAGCATCACTCAACGGCTCTTCTTGACTGCGGAGTGTTCAGATCACTTGGGGACCCCCGGGGCACTAGAAAGAAATAGATGCGCTCTATAGTTACCCCGAAGGCGAGCAAAACTGGAACGTGAGAATCCCGAAAGGTTCGCATAGATTTTACTCGCTGAGGCTTCCCACTGCCGAAAGATGAATCTTGTCAGGTCTCTCTCTCGATGAGAACTTCTTCAAAGATTAACTTGGGAAGTTGGGCCAAATGTCTCCTAGAACCATTCTATCCTTCGGAGAAGGAAGAAGATCTAGGTGCGCTCAAAGGAGGAACTCCGAGGCGGAAGGGACTAGAATCTCTCGAAAGAGGGTCTAAACCGCCGGTGTGATAAGACAAAAGGTCCTGCCCCATTCAAAAGCACCGGGAACCGCTGCAAGCAATGGGGTACTAGCAAATCTCGATGAATACAAGATCTAACCGAGTACGCCCCCGAAGAAGCCTGGTTCGGGATAATCCTTCGGAGAAGGAACAACCTGCGACTAGACAGTGCATTCAAGGAGGTATACTCCGGTTCCAATCTGATGTCTAATCGTGTAGTTTGCTAGGTATAACCCTCGGAGAGAGCATGACTCAGACGAGTTGTAGTCCTCGTAGAGGACACGACGAGCGACTATATGGATGGTCCCGGAGGGATTGGATCATATAGTCGGAGGTTACAGCGTGAAGAAGGTAGTATTTACACTTTAAACCTTATACTTCGAGTAACCAATGATCTCTTTTATAGGTAACCACGGCGTTCCACCATCACAAGAAGCACGGACGAGCTTCCCCGGCGGAGCGAAGATCGAGATGTTACCGGAGTCAACAAGATTCAGGGCCAGAAGGGCAATTGTTCCCGTAGGGATCAAGCACCGTTTCTCTATCAGAGAAATCAAGGTTAGAGGAACGTCTGGTTCCGGAGGAATTAGACCTCGTTTCTCCGTCAACGGGATTGCTTTCATACTAGGCCACGAAGATTCGATGCAGCTGAAGTTGCTTCCACGAGGCTTTCTTCGCGGCAGGAGATGCATTCCCAGCAAATTGGCCTCAATCAGGAGGAATCCCAAGCAGCGCTAATCACGACGCTGGGATTGGGGGGCAGATGTTGTCAGTGATTTTTCGTCACCCAGTGAGTCCGAGGGTAGTATCCAAATCATTTTCAAGAAGTCCAGAAACCCCGACTCTACCAAACCAAGCGATAGCCACCCCTCCGCGGGAGCGCCCTTCTGGGAAAGGACAGAAGAGGATTATCGGAGATGATCCCCGATCCTACGCCCCCGGAGGAAAAAGCACTACAAGGAAAGAACTTCCAGAAAAGCCTTCCTGGTGAAGGGCCAACATTTAAAGACAAAGTCCTCAAAGGCGATATACCCCCGAAGGAGTTTGCCACGAAGGAAGGACCATTCGACGGAGACTCGGCCCTCGGAGTCATCGATCCTCGGTCATAGAACGATTTGACCGTGGGATCACAGACCTCAATTATTCTCCCTCGGGCAGGGAATTCACTGTAGCGACAGACTTATCCTGCCGCAGTCAGGTTAACTGCTCTCGGCAGGTGGGCAGCTTTATTAGGTGAATTAAACCCGTGACTTAGGGGATTTGACAGTTTGTCCTTTCTCAACTGTAGCTCTCTTCTTCGCTTATAAGAGGAGAAAGAAGGAGATGGGAAAGAGGAGGGACTTTCAGTCACAAATATATCAAAAACACAGTGGACGTAGGCTATTACTCTCTATGAGGGCCGAACCACTTTAAAACTTCTCCGTATAATTATTTACTTAAAATCTTTTATTACTTTTCATTGCCGCATCACACACTAGAGGTGCGGATCTCGTCGTTGGTTCAAATTCTACACCAACAATATATATTTTAAAAAATCTCAATGTAACATGCCTATATATTAACTATTTAAATCACGTTGAATTTTGAATGGTTTGAATTGTTTTTCCAAACAAGAAGTTATCAATTAGAATATGACAAGGCCTTTGTTACGTTAAATAAAGGTTTAGTCAGAAATTTTTTAGGGGACACAATTCTGTTATCTTAGTGTGATATTAAACGTTGCAATGGTATTAGTATAACCTAATTTAAAATTTAAACTCTTCTGTTTCATCGGCATACTCTACAATTCCTAGGTGTAATTCGTAGGGAGTAAAAAAATAAAAAATAAAAAGCAAATTATTTTACGAAAAAAAAAAGAAGAAAAATATGTATTGTAATAAATAATTAAAATAAAATTGAAATCATAAGAACATCGCAACCTATCTATCAATATTTCAGTCCCATTTATTCAAAATTTGATGTAGCACTCTATTATAAGAATTAAGAAGCTCATCAACTTAGATGGAACAGACCCTCCACCCCTCCCCAACTTAGAAAACGGCACAAGTGGGCCCTCATATTGCATAGAGAGAGAAAGAGTGGTGGTGATAGACTCACAGTCGTATCATCGTATCCATGTCCAATTAAGAAAAGAAAATGAGGACTGATATGTACAGACGCGTCTATACCTAGTATATTTCAAAGAAGTATTCTCTTTTCTAAATCCACACATACACTACTTCCACTTGGAATTCAGTGACTACTAATTGAAAACTACGACTTCCTTACTTGTAACCGACGTGTTGTATGAGAATGATAAAGAAGAAGTTAAGTTATGTTAAATCTAAAGGAATAATACAAAGTTTTGAATAAACAACAAAGTTAACGGAATAGCGTAGTTTTAGTAAGGGGGTAAAAGAAAAAAGCAGGAGAAGTATCCTACATCCCGTTGGTTTTTTCTTTTTCGTTTTTTATTTTTTTAGAAAGTAGAGATTCCTTTATTAACCAATCAAATAAAGCGTTAAGAGCGATGCAATGATGAATACAAGAAAGACCCTAATTAGACTAATACGTATCGCTCTTGAAAGTTAAAGAATTTTGAGTTAGTGTGTGTGTGTGATGGGTCACCCCGTACGATCTCTACGTTTTTGTTAAATAAATATTTATTTTATTTATTTAACCCTCAACAACAAGTTAGAAAAAATTTTACCATTTTGTGTTTTGTTTTTGTTTTCCATATCCTGAAACAGTAAAGTTCATAACTTTACAATAAGGAAACAAAAAAAAAAAAACAAAAAAAAAAACAAAAAGAAGTTTGCTTGGTTCTTTCTCCGAAGACAAAAATTCGATTTTTTGCCACTTTCAAAACCGAAACCGATTTTTCGGTTATTCAATTTTTTTGGCTTTTATTTACCCCTAGTGCCTATTGTATTTTTTAGCCTATAAAAGAAATTTTTTAATTTTTATTTTGAATAGCTCCTTCTAAATGTTTTAATTTTCATTATAAAACCATTATTATTAAAAGGTATTACTACAAGCCTCTTAATTTTAACTTCTGGCTCCGTCTTATAGGCACCGAGCGAGGTCGTAGAACTTGTTAAAGAGAGGACGAGCTCTGCCACCACCGAGTTCTCGTCAGAATCGCAACTCTTTACCAGGACTGAGCTCAATAAGTCCTCATGCATGGTCCGAATCGATGCCATTTTACCGTGAAGTTTTTTTTATAAGAGTGTGAGAGAGAAATTCGATGGTCTTTCTGAGATCGTCTGAGTTATTGCTCTGTGTCTGCGTCTTCTCTTTTTCTCGCATTTATTGTCCCTCTTCGTCTCTCTTTAGAAAATAGAAACTCATTTGTTGTTGTCGAAGATTTTACCGGAGAATATTTCGGCGAGTTCTGGTTGGAGTTTTTGAAACAGAAGGAATGAACTTAGCTTTGAATTTTGACAATCTTATCAAGAAGAAAAAGGAAAAGATTTTATTTTTTTCTATTTTTTCAATTTATTCTATCTTTCTTTAAGGCTGAAGCCCAAGACTTTTGTTTTAAGTTTGTTCTTCTTTAAGAGTACTCTAAGTTCTGTTATTCCAACAATAACCCCAAAAGAAATTATAGGTTGGAAATCATTTTATCTTTTTTTTGCATTTTAGATTTGACTAGAATGTATATTACGTGTAGAACTTATAGGTTGGAACTTATAAGTTCTGTTACTCTAAGTTTGTTATCCTTTAAGAGTACTCTAAGTTCTTTAAATGTATATTACGTGTAGAAATTGAGTTACATTGTTCTGAAGTACTTAATTATTTTCTGAGTAGTCTTTGCTTTGGAACGATAGTGTCACGTGTTTTAAGTTTGATAATCTTGTTAGTCTTGCTTTGAAGATTCTTGGCCTTAATGTAGATATTTCACTAACTCACTATAATTTTAAGTATATATATATATATGAAAAATTCTAAAATAGTCCTAATGTCTTACTCAAAATCTAGTTTCGTTCTTCTGTTTTTGATAATGGCAAAACAATCCTTTAGTTTTTTAAATCGGTTTAAAATTATCCTTTTGAGTTGATTAATATTTAATTTTTTTAAAATGATGAAAGTACCATTTATAAGAATTATTAATCAAACCTCTAATATTTTAAAAAAGAGTTTTTTAGGCATTTAACTAAACTTTTGAGTAATTTTTTAGGATTTAGCAATAGTTTCACGAAATTAGGGATTTAGCCATAAAATATAACATTTTTTGTTACATAAAACATATATACGTGTAAAAGTGTAACATTTTATGTTATATGTTACAAAAAATATTACATGCTATGACTAAATTCCTAATTTCGTAAAACTATGACTAAATCCTTCAAACTTTATCTTTAAACTAGCTAATTTATTAACTGACTCTTTAAAAAAATTACACTTATACCTAATATTTTACTTTTATTTTGTAATATAATTCCTAAATCTCTCAATCTTGCGGGTCTCTCTCTCTCTCTCTCTCTCACTCTCTCTTCGGGCTCAGAGGGGTGGGTTGGCGGGGATGGGTTCGGTGGGGTGGGCTGCGGCACGTGGGTTCGCGGGGGTGGGTCGCAAGGGTGGGTTCGCGGGGGTGGGTCGCTGCATGTTGGGTATACAGCGGGATGGGTCGGAGGGGCGGGGTGGGTCTCGGCGTGGTGAGCTCGCGACGGGGTGGGTTCGGCGGGTTGGGTCACGGCGTGTTGAGTTCGCGGCGGGGATGGGTTCGGCGGAGGTGGGTTTCACGACAAACCTCTAAACCCTCGACCTACTCCCCGACCCCTCGACCTCGCGAACCCCTTACAACACCGGCGAAAACATCTCAAGAAACCCAGCTACGAATCTATCAGTAGAAACAAAACATAACAAACAGAGAAACCAAAATGGTACAAGTCATTAAAGGTCGAAATAAAGTGGCTCTTTCATATTGCATAAACAGTCAACACTAGCTTTGAGACCTGCGGGGGAGAGATGAATAAACAGTCAACACTAGCTTTGAGACCTGCGGGAGAGAGATGAAAGAGAGAGATTTAGGAATTATATTAAAATAATAAAAGTAAAATATTGGGTATAAGTGTAATTTTTTAAAACATTAAAGGTTTGATTAATAATTATTATAAAGGGTAGTTTCGTCATTTAAAAAAAATTTAAATTTTAGTCAACGTAAAAAGATAATTCTAGACCGATTTGGAAAACTGAAATATCGTTTTGTAATTACTAAAAATAGAAGGACAAAACTAGATTTTAGGTAAAACACATAGACTATTTTAGAATTTTCTACATATATATATATATATATATATGTATATATAACAAGGGTCTTTTTGATGATGTGTCAATATAACACTATAATTAATGGACTGTTGCAACGATATTAAAAGATTATGTGAGCACAATTTTATATTCGTTAAATTAGCTCTTTACATAATTAACTTTGACTTTTCTATATAATGTTACATAGAGTATTGATGAGTATGAAACATTACATAATTAACCGTTTGTTTGGTTTGGTCATTCCATCTCATTCGTTGGGATAGAAAAAATGATTTGGAATGATTTGAAAATGATTTGTAAAAGGAGTATTTTGCACCTGTGCCCCCTCAACTTTTCGAGTTGAGGCAACTTACACCCCAAACTTTTATTTTTGGCAATTTGAACCCTCAGCTCAAAATTATTAGCATCCCGTTACAAATTGGTAACGCCCGTTCTATATTTGATGGAAATCCCTGTCCATATGCCTCGCACGTGGATTTAGGAGGCCATTTAAGTCATTTAATGCGGTAGGTGAAATTATGTAGATAGATAGATTGATTTGGGGCTTTTTTTCTTGTTCTTCCCCAATCTTTTTTTTTTTTTTTTTTTTTTTCCGGCCAAAACCCTACCATGCTCCCCCTGCCATCACGCCGTTGAACAACGACCCAAACCCAAATCTTGACGCTACGTTGCCTCACCGTCGAACCCCGTCACAGTGCCGAGCTCGACCATGGAGCCGCGGCTGAGTGGGTAGAGCGGGACGCCGAATAGCGCCTTGAGCGCGTCCTTGACGGACCTTGGAGCCGACGATGGGGTGGTAGTCCTCGGCGGCGGAGAGGAGGCTGTGGAGGGCGGCGGCGAGGGAGGAGGAAGAACTTCCACCGTGCCTGAGTCACTGCAGATCTCCGACGGCCGCTGCCACGCCTCTGTTCCAGCAAGGCCCCACGGCGCACGACGCCGGCGAGCCGCGCCACCTCGCGGTGCTTCAAACCGCGAACGTCGCGTGCTCGCCACTGCCCCAAATAGCAAGAGTAGCGAACCGCGTCTTTGCGTCATCGCCGGAGGTTGGCGAGCCTCTTCTGCCCCTTCAAGCTCCGCCGTCGCTATTGTTCTGTTTGCGCCCGAGCCTCATCTTCCGCGTCGGAGTTGAAATCTCTGTCGCGGAAGGAGCGTTGCTGCTTGTTGGCGCCGCGGTGGCCGTAGAAGTCCTTGCCTTCGCCGGTGTTTACCTGGTACGCTGTCGGGGTTCCGATGCCTGGCTCTGCGACGACGCCGTGCTGGAGTGGGCTGCTGGTGCTTGGGGGGGCGGCGGCGGAGGCGTTGGAGGGGATGCGTGGCGGGAGGGGAGTGGCAGAGGAGGGATGGGGTTGGGGTTTGGGCTTGGGAGGACAGTGGGGGTGAGGCTGAGGCTGAGGAGGGGCTTGGGGTGGAGGAAGATGGGGGAGTCTGGTCAGAGACGGAGAGAGGCTCGGTGGCTGAAGTGGAATATGGAGGAAAAAAAAATTATCAAAGACAAAAAAAAAAAGAAAAATGAAGAAAAGACTCAAATGCCCTTCATTATGAGTCATGTGCCACTCACGTGTCAAATTCCGTCCAAATTTTAGACGGACGTCATTAATTTGTAGTGATTTGTCAAAATTTCCGAGTTTAAGGTGCAATTTACTAAAAATAAAAGATTAAGGGGCAAGTTGCCAAAAAATGTAAAGTTCAGGGGGCAACAGTGCAAATTACTCTTGTAAAAATGAAGTAAGAATGGTTTGACTTTGCTAATTTCGAGGTGATATGAATGGTTGAGATTTAAAAATATTGTATATGAATGGAATATAATTGATTGGTTTGGAGGATTATATAGGAAAGTTGAAAAAAATGAAAAAATTGAATGGATAAAATGGGTACCCCAAACAAGGGGTAAGAAAAAACAAAATTCCTTTTGAAGAAGAAGAAAGAGGAAGAAGAAGGAGAACTTGTAAAATAACCAAATAGCCCTAACAACTAGTTACGCGAGACTCACATGCCAAATTCTATCTAAAATTTTAACTGAAGTTATTATTTTGTAGCGATTTGTTAAGATTTTCGAATTGAGAATGTAATATGCCACAAATTAAAGGTTGGTGGTAACTTGCTGCTCCCTGTGTAATTCAAAGGGCACCGGTATAATAAAAAAAAAAAAAACTCTACTAAATATTAAAAGGGTGAAGTTGAGAAATACTCAAAATTTGCACAACAATAAAAATAAATACCCAAGTTTTTAAAATAATTGAAATTTTAAGAAAATAGCCATTTTTAAGAAAGTGATTTTAAAAAATAGCTAAGTTCAAAATTTAAGAAAGTAGTCATTCATAAATTTTATTACCTTTGTAAGATATTTGTTACAGTAAATTTTATATGTAATTTCGTTATGGTAAGAAATTTTCAAGATTGGGAATAAATTTTTGGGTCAGTTAGGTAACTAGCCATTTTTTACTGTATATTTTTAAAATATAGCCACAGTTTCAAAACATTTAAAAAACAGCCATTACACATGTCAAAAATTTCTGACAATAACAAAATTACAGATAAAAATTACTGTTAGAAAATTTCTGATACGTGTCAGAAATTTCTGTAAGGGCTAATTTTTAAATTTTTTGAAACTGTGACTATTTTTTAAAATTATTTTCTAAAAAGTGGCTATTTTCTTAAAATTCTCTAAATTTTTTATGGCTATTGTTAAAATTTTCTGAAATTATGACTTATTTTTAAAGGGTTTTTGTAAGGAATAACCATACATTTATGTTAGTTTTTAACAACTAGCATATGCTTGCTTTTATAAGTAAAATAGCCATTCCTTTTATATATTCTCATACCTGAAATTTCGTTACTTAAGTCACAAATTTAATGACTAACTTTTCAGCAGCAAGCTTATCATATTAAAGTTTTGAGACACTAGCCACAAATTTTCAGACTTGATCAAACACTAGTCACAAAATTTCAGATTTACTCTGAGACTCTCTATGTGATATTTTATCAGATATTTAAAGGGTATTTAACAAAAATCACACGAAAAATATGAATTTTGTGGTCTGGTGAAAGTGGTGAAGGCATTTTGTGGTCCGATGAAAGTGGTGAGGGAATTTTGGTCCGTTCATGTTAAAATTGTTAGGCCTATGGCTAATTTGGTAATATTTACAAACGTTCGCTATTTTGTTGAAATATAGGTATAAAATTGGCTAAAACTCAAACTCACTCTTGTTTAAGAATACATAATTTAACATAACTGTTTACCTAACTACTTGAGCGTTTTTTACCACTCAGTCAATTACCACCAATTACCAATATGTAAGTAATTGATTAACTTGGATTTTTTTTTATATATATTCAAATTATTAGATATTTATTTAAAGTACATGTTAAAAATTAGGTATTCATTATAATTTGGGCCGGTTAAGCATTTAACCTATTTTAATCTTACGTTTTAAACACCTGGCCCACGTTTTTATTTATTAGCAAAATAGCCATCACATTAAAAAAATCAATCAGGAGTCGCAAAATTTATGAAAACAAACATATGTTTTCATAAATTTTCAGGAAAAAAAAAAAAACCAAAACAACTAGACAACATATGCCAAATTTAAACATCAAATACGAATGTAAACACACAAGATTGCAATGAAATAATGAACCAACAACAAAGACAAGTACAATTTTAGTACAAATCTAATCTCGAAATCAAAATTTTCAAACGCAATAAATATCAACACAAAAATAATAGAAAAAGCAATGAAATCGCCTATTAGATATGCTAAAACAATAGCTAAATCGAAGCAAAAAACCTGAGCAACAATGAATGAAACACCAAACAATATAATCTTTAGGATTTGAACATAGCTCTAAAAAATATGAAAATGAAGACCAACGTCTGAGAATATATAAAACAAATGACTATTTTACTAATAAAAACAAACATGAGCTATTTCTTAAAAACTAACATAAATATATGACTATTCCATACAAAAATCCATAATTTCTCTAATTTAAGAGAACACACAACATATTTCTTAATAAGGATTATTTATGTAGCAATAAGGGCATTTAAGGTAGTTGAAGAAAATACTCTTCTTAGCCAACGAAGAATCAACTAAAGGCATGTTTTGGATTGAATTAAAAAAGTTGATGGGTGTTTTTTGCATTTTGACAATTTAAGGGGATATTTGTGAAATTTTACAAAAATTAAAGAGAGGTTTTTGGTCTTTTTCCATTAATATATTGATAAATTAATAAATTAAATATTGAGGTAATTTCTCTTACTTATCGAAATATGTTTTGTACTTAAATTATTTTACAAATTATTATTTAGTTGCATGTATTTGTTAGCTAAGAAAATTAATATCAATATCTACTTTGAGAAAGAACAAATAATATTATATATAGTTAGTGAATTCTTGGTTATAAAACTTTTCTACAGTAGGAAATTTTAATAAATATAATAAACTGGTCTCAAAAGATTTCTTTGGAATAAAATATTTTACAAATTTAGTAAATTATAAAATTAATACATTGAGTGAGTCTAAGAAGGACAAAATTATTATTTAATGGGTCAGTTAGGTAAATAGTCATTTTGAACTGTGTGTTTTCAAACAATAGCCACAGTTTCAAAAAATTTAAAAAATAGCCATTATACACTGTAAGAAATTTCTGACAATAACAAAATTACACATAAAATGTGCCGTAAGAAATTTCTGACACGTGTCAGAAATTTCTGAAGGTCTAGTTTTTAAATTTTTTAAAACTGTGGCTATTTTTTAAAATTATTTTGTAAACAGTGGCTATTTTCTTAAAATTTCCTTATTTAATGGCTATTTTAAGTTTTGAGGATTTTTAAAAGGATTAAGTAATAAAACATCTAAAATTTAAATTACAATAAAAATAAATACTCAAAATTTTATAGTAATTGAACAAATAGTGAATTTATTAATTATTTACACACAGTTCTAACAACTTAGTCAATTAGTACAAATGATCATCATGCAAGTAATTAGATTATTTGGATATTTTGTTTTAATTTTTTAATAAATTGTTTTTTTTAATTAGGTGTTAGACATTGCGTATTTATACTATTATTTCTCTTTTTAATTTATTTTTGGTTTTAAATTAGAATATTTTAGGTATATAATTTTTATTAAAACTTAATTAAATTGGAGTAGTTGCAAAACTTATAATGTTAGTGTCTTCGTGAAAAGGATACGTAACGTTGCCATTTTTATTTATTTTTTTAGATCGCAGGCAAAACGAGTATGAATATAAGACCGGAAGGCAATTTGATACAGTAGTACAAAATGGAAGTGCAAACAATGTAATTATCCATCGTGAAAAAGAACAAAAAGAACCAAAAATAAGAAACATAAAGTACACTATTCAACTAGTAAGCAACCAATTTTAAATTTGATACGTAAGTAATGGATTGTTAATATGTTAAAGGTATATTTTCACATCTTTATAGCTAAGCCCCACATTAATATTTCTAAATTGGAGATGAAATAATTGTACAATCAAATACATGAAACTTTAGGACCACTAAATCACTTGCAAACTAGTAATAAAAATAATAATAAAAAATTTATCTTTGAAACCAGCTGCTGTTCAGCGATGGTTCAAAAGGGGTAAAAAAAAAAAAGCAATAGAAATGGAGAAAATCAGAATAATAAAAATCTGGGTTTTAAGTTTTAACGTAGTATTTTAATAAGGGTAAGTTACAAAAATAGGTCAAAATTAAATATTTATTTTAAATAATAGTCTGTGTTTCAAACAATTAAAAAAAATAGCCATATTACGAATTATATAACAGAAAAAGTGTCATACAAAATATAATAGATCTATAAATATTTGTAAGATATTATTTAACACTTCAAAAAATAATAAGTAAAACTTGAAATGTTACAAAATATCTTACAAATATTTACAGATGTGTTATATTTTGTGATACTTTTCTATTATAAAATTCGTAATATGGCTTTTTTTTAATTTTTTAAAACATCGACTGAATTTTAAAAATATTTTTTTTATTATTTCCTACGATATCCCTTTTAATAACGAACAACATGTTTTTATTATGTCGTTAAATTTATAGTCGTGTCATCGGAGAGAGTACTACTATATATAATAATTAATTATATATATATTTTAAAGGCATTAATTAGATAGTTTTACTCGTAATAAATAATTTATTGAAACTCGGAGTCGGAAGCACATGTGCTACTAACAATTTCAAATAGTGAACACTTTTTTATTATCAGTACGCAATATCTATGAATAGAGGAAGTATTCCCGTAAATAAAAAGTGAATTGTACACTTAGAAGTTATAATTAAAATATGTAAATCAACAGATATTTTACTGTAGTTAATTAATTAATCAAATACAATTAATAAATTAGTATACATGATTCTTAAGTACTGTTTATCTTTTTAAATCCAGCAATACTTCTGTTTTATTCTCGGAGTAAATTTGATCTGATGATTGTTGTCAGTGATTTTTCGTCAGTCAGTGAGTCCAAGGGCGGTATCCTAGTCATTCCAAGAAGTCTAGAATCCCCGACGCCACATAACCAAGCGAAAGTCATCACAACTCCCTTCAAAAGACGGGCGAAGATTATCGAAGATGACTCCCGATCCTACACCCCCAAAGGTAGAAGACCACCAAGAGAGGGAGCTCTTGGAAAGCCCTTTTACGACAGGCCGGCGCATAAAGACTAAAGATCCCCGAAGCTAATTCATCCCCGAAGGAGGGTGCCACGGATGAAGGATCAGTCGACGTAAACCCGGCCCTCGGAGGCGTCGATCCTCGGTCATAGAGCATTTGACCGCGGGGTCGCAGACCTCAATTATTCTCCCCCGAGCAGGGAATTCACTGTAGCGAACAGCCTTATCCTGCCGAATTCAGGATAACTGCTCCCGGCAGGTGGGCAGCTTTATTAGGTGAACCAAACCCGTGACTCAGGGGATTTGACATTTTGTCTTTTCATGACTGTAGCTCTCTTCTTCGTTTATAAGAGAAGGAGGAGCGAAGGATGAGGGGGCAGGAGAAAAAAGAGAGAAAAATAATACTCTGTAAACTTTCTCATTCAAAAGATGAAATATCATAAACAGTGGATGTAGGCTATTACTCTTAAGGAGGGCCGAACCACTCTAAATTTCTCCGTATATTTATTTTCCGAAAAACTTTTGTTACTTTTCATTGCCGCATCACACACTAGAGGTGCGGATCTCGTCGTTGGTTCAAATTTTACACCAACAGATTGGCGCTAGAAGGAGGGCCGGCCCGAACCTCCGAGCATGCCCTTCCTTTCCAGTTTTCTTTCAAGCTTTTTTCCAGAAGTCTCGCCGTCACCTGTGATCGGAGATCATGGCGCCGGCGACCTGACGAACGGGAAAGAAACCCCATATATCCAAAGTTGGATCATAGTTAGCATAAAAGAAAGAGCGTCCAAAACCCCACGTCCCGGATGAACAGCGTGGTGAAGATCTTCGGTTCATGGCCACCAGCATCTGCAGTTCATCACCGGCAAGGGATGAACGGACGAGCTCCAGACGCGGCTTCGAGCAAGGGAGGAGCAAGCCGCAGCTGTGGTGGCTGCCGAGGACATCACCAAAACGGACTCGGAGCCAACCGACTGGCGGGTCACACGCTCAGGCCGGCCACCGTCGCAACCGGAGGTCTGGCGATGAACCATCCGGAGGTCTGGCGATGAACCATCCGGAGGCCCCGAACTGTAGGAGCAAAGCCGCTAGTGGCCCAAACCGGAAGATCACGACCAGCAAAAGAGATCGACTCTTTCCACATCAGGCGAGCTGGGTCTGTACTCCCAAGAACCACTGAGGCATGCTCCGTCACAGTCGGAGGACCGCCTCGGATGGTCTCGATACCCGGCGATGACCCAGTTCCGCGAGCGATCGCAGTCTGAAGGACTGCGGGAGTTAGCCTTGCTACTCCCACCTCTTCCCTGCCCTCGGTGTCAGTATGCCCCGAGGTTTTTGCTTGGTCGCAGACCAACGGCGCAGAAGAGGAGATTTGGGAGAGATAAACCTGGGGTCTCTGACCACAGCCGATGTAGTCAGAACGATTTTGATTCTCAAGGAGAGGTGGCCACATCCTCTTGCCAAGCACGGAATGTCCTCGTACGCGCTGTGCATGGCTCTGGACAAGCCAACGGAAAGTCGGCATAGGACTAGCCCCCGAAGGTGCTATCAAGGCCAACCAAGAAGATATCTCTCTTATCAGGGTAGACCACGAGACCCGCGAATCTCGCCGGGGCAGCTGCTAGCAAAAAGAGCAAGGTCGCCTCGACGACCAAACTCAAGGCCCACGCCCAAAGAGCGCAGCAGCCGGATAGCCGGGAGAAGAGACATCATCAGCATGACTGGCCCCGCGGCGCAAAAACAAAATGCTTAATCGAAGGGCCTCCCCGGAGATAGTCAACAGCCTCCTAGAGTCATGTCTTCGGCAACCCCTACTCTTGCCTGCACGGAGCGCCCTCGCGCACTCTAAGCGCGGCTCTGGGCGCGCCAAGAGGAAGAGACGGCTCGTTCGAGTACCAAAGCACAACCGGATCGCCCACGATCAAGAGGTATCCGTGGGGCAAGATCGCCAGGGATCTTGTCTCATAGCCAGTTAGCCGGTAAAGAACGTAAACTCGATGTATGAAGGATAGAACCGCGAAGCGGATGAATCCTATAAACATCACCCTCGACGCCCTTTTTGACCGCGGAGCGCTCAGGCCGCTGAGGGAAACCCGGGGTACCAGAAAGAAATAGATGCGCTCTATAGGTACCTCGAAGGCGAGTAAGACTAGAACGCGCGAGTCCCGAAGGGCTTACGTAGGCCTTACTCACTGAGGCTTCCTACCGCACAAAGGTTAATCTTGTCAGGTCTTTCCCCCGATGAAAACCTGTTCGGGGATTAACTTGGGAAGCTGGGCCAATTGTCTCCTAGAACCATTCTATTCTTCGGAGGAGGTAGAAGACCTAGGTGCGCTTAAAGGAGGAACTCCGAGGCGGAAGGGACTAGAATCCCTCATAGGATGGTCTAAACTGCCGGTGTATTAAGACAAAAGGCCCTGCCCTATTCAGAAGCACCGGGGACCGCTGCAAGCAATGGGGTACTAGCAAATTTCGACGAATGCAAGATCTGACCGAGTTCACCCCCGAAAAAGCCTGGTTCGGG
This sequence comes from Boehmeria nivea var. tenacissima, assembly GCA_018132145.1. Lineage (NCBI taxonomy): Eukaryota > Viridiplantae > Streptophyta > Magnoliopsida > Rosales > Urticaceae > Boehmeria > Boehmeria nivea. The sequence continues at coordinate 3,845,539 of CM030886.1, forward strand.
ATAATCCTTCGTAGGAGGAACAACCCCCAACTAAACAGTGTATTCACGGAGGTATGCTCAGGTCCCGATCTGATACCTAATCGTCTAAATTGCTCGTTATAGCCCTCGGAGAGGGTATGACTCAGACGAGTTGTAGTCCTCGTAGAGGACACGACGAGCGACTGTAGGAATAATCCCGAAGGGACTTGATCCTATAGTCGGGGGCCACAGCGTGAAGGAGGTAGTATTTAAACTTTAAACCTTATACTTCGCGTAACCAATTCTCTTTTTACAGGTAACCACTGTGACCCACCATCGAAAGAAGCGCGGACGGACTCTCCGTCGAAGCGAGGTTCGAGATGTTGCCGGAGCCAACGGATTCGGGGCCGGAGGGACAATTGGTTCCGTAGGGATCAGACACCGTTTCTGTACCAGAGAAATCAAGGTTAGAGAAACGTCTGGTTCCGGAGGGATCAGACCCCATTTCTCTACCAACGGGAGTGTCTTCCCTCGAGACAACAAGAAGATTCGGCGTAGCCGGAGCCGCTCCCGCGAATGGCTTCCTCCGCGACAGGCGGTACATCCCTAGCAGATCGGCTTCAACCAGGACAAATCCCAAGCAACGCGATTCGCGCCGCTGGGATTGGGGGGCAGATGTTGTCAGTGATTTTTCGTCAGTCAGTGAGTCCAAGGGCGGTATCCTAGCCATTCCAAGAAGTCTAGAATCCCCGACGCCACAGAACCAAGCGAAAGTCATCACAACTCCCTTCAAAAGACGGGCGAAGATTATCAAAGATGACCCCCGATCCTACACCCCCGAAGGTAGAAGACCACCAAGAGAGGGAGCTCTTGGAAAGCCCTTTTACGATAGGTCAGTGATTTTTCGTCAGTTATTGAGTCCGGGGGCGATCTCCCAGGCACTATCGAGGAAGTCCAGAACCCCCGACTCCACCGAACCAAGCGAAGTCATCACATCGTGAGAACTCCCCTCAGGATAAGGACGGATAAGGATTATCGAAGACGACCCCCGATCCTGTGCCCCCGAAGGTGATCTATCATCGAGGAAGTCGCAACGAACGAGAAATCACGCGGAATAGTCTCGGCCCTCGAAGCTAGCAACCTCCCTCGATGGTAGAACGTTCGCGGTAATTCAGATCTCAATTATTCTCCTGCCCTTTCTGACCGGAGTAGGAAATTCACTGTAGCAACAACTCTCTCCTGCCAAGTTCAGAGTAACTGCTCCCGGTAGGCGTGCAGCTTTATTAGGTGAACTAAACCCGTGAAGCAAGGGGTGTGACGTTTTTGTCTTATTGAACTGTAGCCTCCTTCTTCGCTATAAAAGAAGGGGGAACGGGCTGATAACGGTGGGCGGAGAAAAACATGAGAAAAGAAAGGGAAAATGCTCTAATATATTTTATAAGCAATCCCATTAACGGTGGATGTAGGATTACGCTGTAAAACCCTTCACAAATAATTCCATAAACAAGTGGACGTAGGCTATTACTCCTTAGGAGGGCCGAACCACTCTAAAAATTCCCAGTGTTTATTTTCCGTTCAAAATTTATTCGTGTTCATTGCCGCATCACACATTAGAGATGCAGATCTCGTCGTTGGTTTAAATCTTACACCAACAGAATGGCGCTAGAAGGAGGGCCGCCGGGGGGCCTCTCAAACCTCCGCGCCCTGAGGGGCACTCCGTTGCTCTGTCTGTCTAGTTTTTCATTTCAAGCTTTTCTTCCTGAAACTCTGTCGTCACCCGTGATCGGAGATCCTTGGCGCCGACGACCAGACGAACGGGAAAGAAGCCCCATGAATCCCAAGCTGGATCAGATCGAGCAGACAATAAAGAACGTCCAAGACTCCACGTCACGGATGAACAATATGGTGAAGATCTTCGGCTCAGAACCACAAACATCTGCAGTTCATCACCGACAAGGAGTAGACGGAAATACTTCGGACGCGGCTCTACACAGGGCCAGGGAAGCCGCAGCTGAGGTGGCTGCCGGAGGCACCACCGAGGCCAACCTGGAGCAGGCAGCAGCTGGCGGATTAGGCGCTCTGGCCCACCACCACGGCAGCCGAAGGACTATGGTGGGGTACAGCCTATAAACCCACACCGTAGGTGCACGGTCTCTAAGAGTCCAGGCCAGGAGCTTGTGACCAGTCATCAACATAGCCAACGGTTCAGCCCGCATCAGAGATGCGCGACCGCCAGTGGTCCATGCCGGAAGGTCACGACCAGCCGCTAACAAACAAAAGAGATCGGCTCTTTTCACACCAGACGAACTGGGTCTATATCCGCGAAAACCACTGAGACATGCTCCGTCGCAGTCCGAGGACCGCCTCGGAGGGGCTCGGTGTCCGGTGATGACTCTGTTCCGCGAGGGATCGTAGTCAGGAGGATTGCGGGAGTCAGCCTTGCCACTCCCACCTCTTCTCTTCCCCAGTCTTCTGTATTCCCCGAGGATTTCGTCCCTCGCTGATCGCGGATCGGATGCGCAGGAGACGCAACTCAGCGAAAATAAGCCTGTAGTCTCTAATCACATCCAACCTGGACCCAAAACGGTTTTAGTCCACAAGCGAAGGGGGTTACCACCTTTTGCCAGCACGGAGCGTCCTACCGGACTCCGGGCACGGTTCCAGTCAACACAAAAGAAAGTCGACGTAATAATAGCCCCCGAAGGTATTATCGAGGCCAACCAAGAGGATATCTCTATTACCATGGCAGACTACCAGACCCGCGAATCTCGCCTGGGTAGCTGTTGGCTGAAAGCGCAAGTTCGGAGCGGCCGCTGGTAGCCGAAGATTTGACCCAGCTGCAGGCGGACCAAGTTGGATCCACCTCGGAGGAACGCGGCAAAGCACGTCTCCGTGTAAGTCTGGACCCGCGGCGCAGTAGCGGGATCCTCGACCGAAGGATGGCCCCGGAAATAGTCAACTGCCTCTTGAAAAACTTCGGTAACCACGAAACTCTTGCCAAACTTTTTCGGGAAACGGCTCGCGTCCAGATGCCAAAGCTCGACTGGCAGTAACCGAATCACCCTTGATTAAGAGAGATCTGAGGGCAAGATCCCCCTGTTTCGATGGGACCTTCCCTCATAGCTAACTACTCTCCTTAGTCTGCGTAGTAGACTGTAAACTCGGTGTATAAAGGATGGAACCACGAAGCGGATGAATCCTATAAACATCGCCCTCGACGGCCTTTTGGACCGCGGAGCGCTCAGGCCGCTGGGGGGCATCCGGGGTACCAGAAAGAAATAGATGCGCTCTATAAGTACCTCGAAGGCGAACGAGGCTAGAACGCGTGAGTTCCGGAGGGATTACGTAGGCTTTACTCGCTGAGACTTCCTACCACACAAAGGTTTATCTTGTCGGGTCTTTACTTCGAAGAAGGATACCTGTTCGGGGATTAACTTGGGAAGTTGGGCCAATTCTCTCCTAGAACCATTCTATTCTTCGAAGAAGGTAGAAGACCTAGGTGCACTCAAAGGAGGAACTCTGAGGCGTAAAAGACGAAAAATTCTTCAAAGGATTGTCAAACCGCAGTGTATAAGTCAAAAGGCCCAACCCCATTCAGAAGCACCGGGGACAGCTGCAAGCAATGGGGTACTCGCAAATCTCGACGATGGTAGGATCTGACCAAGAACATACCCCCCGAGGAGCCTGGTTCGGGATAATCTTTCGTAGGAAGAACAACCCGCAACTAAGAGCGTCTCACGGAGAGAAGTTTGTTCAGGTCGCGATCCAAACTAAGTCGTCTATTTTGTTTTTGCTGAGACCCTCGGAGAGGGCATGGTGCAGAAGAGTTGTAGTCCTCGGAGAGGACACGACGAGCGACTGTAGAGATAATCCCGGAGGGACTTAATCCTATAGTCGGGGGGCCACAGCGTGAAGAAGGTAGTATTTAAACTCCAAACTTCGCGTAACTTATTTTTATTTTGTAGGTGACTACTATTTCCCACCATCAAAAGGGCGAAGACGAGCGCTCCGACCCAAGCAGAGTTTGGGTCGGTGCCGAAGCCAGCGGAGTCCGAACGGATGGGACATCTGGTTCCGGAGGAATCAGACCCCATTTCTCTACGGAGTCCCCGACCGGCGAGATGCTTTCCTTCGAGGCGTCGTAGAGATTCGGCGTAGGTGGAGTCGCCCCCACAAATGCATTCCTCAACAGCGGACGATACACAGGTTGATATTGCTCTGGAGAAATCCCGAACGGCACGATTCGTACCTTCGGGATTGGGGAGCAAATGTTGTCAGTGATTTTTCGTCAGTTATTGAGTCCGGGGGCGATCTCCCAGGCACTATCGAGGAAGTCCAGGACCTCCGACTCCACCGAACCAAGCGAAGTCATCACATCGTGAGAACTCCCCTCAGGATAAGGACGGACAAGGATTATCGAAGATGACCCCCGATCCTGTGCCCCCGAAGGTGATCTATCATCGAGGAAGTCGCAACGAACGAGAAATCACGCGGAATAGTCTCGGCCCTCGAAGCTAGCAACCTCCCTCGATGGTAGAACGTTCGCGGTAATTCAAATCTCAATTATTCTCCCGCCCTTTCTGACCGGAGCAGGAAATTCACTGTAGCAACAACTCTCTCCTGCCAAGTTCAGCGTAACTGCTCTCGGCAGGCGTGCAGCTTTATTAGGTGAACTAAACCCGTGAAGCAAGGGGTATGACGTTTTTGTCTTATTGAACTGTAGCCTCCTTCTTCGCTATAAAAGAAGGGGGAACGGGCTGATAACGGTGGGCGGAGAAAAACATGGATGTAGGATTACGCTGTAAAACCCTTCCCAAATAATTCCATAAACAAGTGGACGTAGGCTATTACTCCTTAGGAGGGCCGAACCACTCTAAAAATTCCCAGTGTTTATTTTCCGTTCAAAATTTATTCCTGTTCATTGCCGCATCACACACTAGAGATGCGGATCTCGTCGTTGGTTTAAATCTTACACCAACAGTAATTATTTTTAAAAAAATACACAGTCCAAAAGTACTATTTACTTAACTGACCTAGACAGTAATAAATCTTATGTACTTTGTAGTCATGCTTATTATATCCATTTTAATTATCAAATAATGTTACGATAGAACGTTTCTGGCCAATTTTGAAGTGTATAAAATATAAAAACTTATCAAAGAATAAATTTAAGAAAAAAAAGTAAAATAGCTCTTATGTTTTATCAGTTTTATTTTGGTTTTAAAATTTATTTTCTAATAGAATAAAAAAATTAATTGAATAACATATATTTCATATCTTATCACATTTTGTATGGGGAGGATTTTGAGGAATGCCCCTCTTTTATCACAATGATAATTTATGTCCCATGTGTGTTGCATTTTTAATTTATGTCTCAAAATTTACACTACAAACATAGAATGCAAGCAAAGAAAGCATATTACTTGGGGCATATATTATGAAGTGGCACTAAGAATGACCTTGTTTTGCAATTCTCCCTTATTTCTAGAATCATTGATTAACGTGGCCCGTTTCGCCAGTAAAACACCATCTATTTTTAAGTAGTGTACATCTTTTTTAATCAAGTAAATTTTTGTAGGAGGACTTTGAGAAATGCCTCATTCTTGGCACAATGATAATCTATGCCCCATGTGTATTGCATTTTTAATTTATACCTCAAAAACTTACATTACAAACATAAATTGAAAATAAAGGAAGCACATCACGTGGGGTATAGATTATTAAGTGGCATCAATAATGACTTTATTTTGAAATTCTCCCAAGTTTTTATTTTATACACATAATAAACTTTGTTGGATACTATCTACATTGAGTCGTTGATCCATTGCGAGCGCAAGGCACAAAGGCCTAAATGCAGGCAAACGAAAGGCCCACTTGGAGAGAAACCCAAAAAGCGATTCTGGAGAAATCGGACCTAGTGGGCGCTCATCAAATGACCCAAACCCAAGAAATTCCTTAGGCCTCCACCAAGTGGCACTAGGCCTGGTTGGACCTTGCTAGATGAGGGTGTTAGACCCAACTAGGCCTCCAGAGGGTGCTAAACCCGATAGGCCTACCCTGGGCCCCCACTCAATGCTCATGAACCCAATTGGTCTGGTCCGACGCAACTGGCATGGTCGAGCTCTCCCAGGTGCTTGCCAGAGGCTATTGAATCCGGCCGGTTCCAATGTTGTAGTCTCTAATCTTGCGACCACGCGATCAAGGTCCGTCAATCTTCCCTAAAAGATCAAACAAATGTTGCTTTCTACCATCAATATGACAGCCATTACTTAGAGCATTAATCCTATAACGGGAAGCTCTTCTCCAAGCAACGAAAAGTTATAATAAATTATAGTTACGCAAGTTGTTAACCAATGGATGTGGTAGGCATTTATCATTGTCTTAACGACGAATGAAACATTTAGACAACTAAATGAAGAAATGCTCATCATCTATAAATTGGCCCCTTTCAAGGAAAAATAACATTATCTACTTCAAAATTGCAGTTCAAATATCAAAAGAACCAGATGTTTGCCAAGCTGATATGCCACACAATGGAGATATATGTCAATGACATGCTCGTAAACCACTATGAGTGCCGATGACCACGCGGCTCACTTAGAGTACACCTTCTACGTTATCCGGCAATACAAGCTGAAGCTCAACTCCAAGAAGTGTGCATTCATGGTAGCTGCCTGTAAATTCTTAGTGTTCATGGTCAACCAGAAGGTCATGGATGCTAACCCCAGAAAGATTCAAACGATCATAGACATGCAGTCGCTTAAGCGAGAGAAGGACGCCAAAAAGATAACGGGACGAGTTGTTGCCCTTAACTTCTTCATCTCACGCTCAACATATCAGTGCCTTCCTTTCTGTAATGCCATTCAAGGAAGCAAGGCATTTAATTGGATAGAAGAGTGCCAGAAGGCCTCTCAAGACTTGGAGACATATTTGGGTTATGCCTTGCTCTTCTCCAATCCCATTATAGGTGAGAAGCTCTTTACTTACCTCTTAATGTTTGAGGCCACAATTAGCTCGGTGTTAATAAACGAATTGACCTGTATTCAAAGTCCAGTATACTGTATCTCAAAGAAGCTTAGTGATGTAGAGTTGCATTGTCCTAAGCTAGGAAGCTAGCTTTGGCTCGGGTCACTTCAACTAGGAAGTTAAGGCACTACTACTTGGCACATCTTGTCACTGTCTTGACGAATTACCCTCTCAAGCAGATTGTATAGAATTCCAAGGTGTCACAATGTCTATAGAAGTAGGCTATCGAGCCTACCCAGTTTGATATCACAAACTACTCTCGGACTGCGATTAAAAGCCATGTATTAGCAAAATTTTGCCGTAAAATTCACATTCACAACCAAGAACGATTTAGACTGAGAAGAAAAAATGCCACAGTGGAAACTCTATGTGGATGGATCATCAAATAAGAATCGATCTAGTATAGAGCTCATGTTTATTAGCCCCGAGAACCATCAGATCAACAGTGCATTAAGGTTCTCCTTCAAAGCCTCCAATAATGAGGATTAACATAAGGCTCTCATAGCAGAACTACGTATCACAAAAGAGTTACAAGAGGCACAATCAGTATCTTTAACAACTCAAAGCTAGTCGTGTGATATATCTCTTGAGAGTTCAAACCATGCGATTAATACAACCGCCTACCTCAAGAAGGTGAAACAAGAGCTCGAAAGGTTCTCACGGTATAAGGTAACTCATATCTCTCGTGCTAAAAATTCCAACGCAGATACTCAACCAAAGCTCGCTACAACCAAAGATTAAGATATTCTCAAGATGATCCTAGTCAAATTCATACCACAACTAAGCATTACTAAAAAAAATTTCGTCATTGCGGTGGATACTGAACCCTATTGGATGGAAGAGATCCTTGATTTACCCCAAAATGATAAATTGCCTTAGGAGAGGGACCACGCGAGACGAGTCAAGTATTATGCGAAGAAGATCATAATCTACAATGATAAGTTGTAAATGCAAGGTATTTCCAGTCCTCTCCCCCGTTGTCTTAATCAGTCTGAAGCTATTAAAATCCTTAGGGGAATCTATAAAGGTATTTGTGGCAACCATACTGGGTTGTAGTCGCGACAAAGATATCATTGTCTTACCATGACAACAGACACATGCGAGTATGCAAAGAAGTAAAAAAAGTGTTGCCAGAAACATGCCGCCTACATTAAGGCTCACCCCAAGCTCATTATGATCATCTTTTGCCTTTCGCCCTTGCCAAATGAGGGGTCAAGATCATCAGCTCGCTGTTGACTACTATAGGAGGATTCAAGTTTATCGTGGTTGCAATCAACTACTTCATTAAATAGGCTGAGACCCAACCCTTGAACTAGATAACCAAAGAGAACATGTCTAGCTTCATTGTGAAATTCATAATACACAAGTTAGGTGTTCCTTACTTTCTTGTTTTTAATAGTGCCTTATAGTTCTTCAATGCGAGGACAAAAGCTCTTTGCAAACAATGTCTTCAACAAGAACTTCTCGACACCTTTCCATCATTAGAGCATTGAACAAGTCGAAGCCGTCAATAAGATCACATAATTAACTCTAAAACGGCAACTTGAACAACTCAAGAGAATGTGGACATAGGAACTACCTCTTGTTTACTGGGTTAAAAGAAAACTGATCGCACTTCCATTGGCAAAACTCCATTTTATATGGCATATGGGATCGAGGCAATGATACTTGTGCCTTCATTCATGTACGAAAACTTGACGAGTAACAAAATAATGTAATACTTATAGTCGAGAAAGACATGACTGGGGGACAAAGAGAAGCTGCTCGCCTACGCATGACTGTCCAAAAGCGAAGGATGACGAGGTACTACAACTCTAAGCCTCGAGTTTGCAGGTTTGAGGTTTGAGGCGCAATTCTTTGCCAAGTGTTCCAACACAATCAGGAGTGAGTTGGAAGAAAACTAGGAGCTAAATAGGAAGGTCCCTTCCAAGTGGTCGAGGTCACAAGACTGGGGACTTATCACATTGCGGATTTCTCGGGCAATATAGAGAAGTACTCATGGAATGTTAAGCACCTCAAGCATTACTATAAGTAGTAAAATTAATCCTTATATATATATATATTCCTTTTGAATTACATTTTTTCTCTTTATTCCTTTTAAAGTTGGTCTAAGTTAGCATCCCGACCACTTAATAAGTTGTTATTAATTAGCCTTAGGCTTTTTTTTTTCTTTTTTTTTTTTTTGAATAAATACCGAAGTTTTTATTCATACTTTACTTTGTAGTATTGCATTTTGCGTTTAAGCCTTTTAGTAAATTCGAGATCTCATACCCTCTAAAAGACATCAAGGCACTGAAGACATTTGAAGACGCTGAAGCTACATAATGTACTTAAGAAACACAAAAGTTGTTATCATGAGAGGCATAATTCTTGTGACTTGGTCATGTGTTCTACTCTCAATCGATGTCCTAAAATCAACTAAGTTAATTACAGGACAGAGGGGCATGTGGTACCATGTAACTTAAAACTACAAAAGAAAACTATATATATTTAGAAAAAATTTCAATTTTAGGTAGTTAACTTAAGGAAACTGCTCGAGAATCAAACCCCTATTATATTCGTCGCGAGTACCTTTCATAGAATGCAAAGAAAATCCAAAGTTTTAATAATTAGACAATTCTGAGGAATAAAATTAGCACTGAAGTGAATAAGTACTCGGGCTAAAACGAATTAAATACAAATTAAGGGACTCCAATCTTGAGTGTCCTAAAATACGTCTCCTCCAGTGACTTAGTTAGAGACCAAATAAAAAAAATGAAAACACATAACAGAGCAAAAGCAGTAGATTTATTCTTCATCTCTTTCTTCTTCTTTACTTTGCAAGAGAATCAGCCTTGGGGTCGTCGGTTGGAAGCAGCGGTACAAACTTAGGGTGACAAGGAGGAGAAAGAGAACTCGAGGACTACTCGCAGACAAGAGAGTATGTGACGAAAATGACTGAGACATTACCTTCTTCATCTCTCGTGCATAGTCCACTCGGGATGTGTAGACTGAAACTTGGTGAGAGTGCGATTAAGCCCTTACTTCTTCCATGTTCCTTAGAAAGGACCTTGGTGAGACCACGTAGCATCTTCGTGAGCACTCTTGCGAGTGAAAACTCAAAATAATATTTGAATAGTATTACTCAAATATATAATATGATTTGTAGAATGATGAATATTTTAGTTCAAAAAATGCAGAAAAATTTGAACTTCTTACATTAATTTATTTAATCAAACTTTTACGGCAAAATATGAGAATTCACCGTGTCTTGACAATAACTGAAAGAATTAGTTTTAATCATAAATTTCAAAAGTGCGAAAATCAAGATTATTCTCTGTCAATGATTAGCCGGTAGTCCACGTAATCACTTTATAGGTCGGTTCTGTATACACTCGTTATTCCCGTCATTATTGCTAAGTATTTTAGTTTCCTTTTGACTTACCTGCGACATGAGCACACTAGTCAGCTAATAGCCCAGTAAGTAGATTAGATACATAGATTGTAAGTCTACTAGAAACATCACAACCAAAAGACATCATATCACCATAGTAAATGAAATGACGGACTCGCCTTTCAACTTATCGTAGTTTGAAGAGTCAAACTCACTCTTTAACAACCTTGCTATTTTCACAGACATCGGAGTGGATTTTAGAAATAGAATACTAAACTTACGTGGGGTACAATAATTGCAAAAGAGTTGTGACATGAAATGGGGTCAGACTTTAGACTAATTAATCTTGACTCCAGATCTTGTCTTTTTCTAATCTCACGTAATTCACAAATCTCTAACTTATCTTATAAAGGTACGTGTGCACATAGTTTACTATTTAAGGATCCTTGATTCTATCAGTGTTCAAAATTATTCGTCTGCCTTACCCCTTCTTTAGACCCCTCGCGGGTCTTTCTGGATCTTATACAAATCTAGACCCCTTATAGATTGCTCTGAAACTTATCCAACTCTAGACTGCATGCGGGTTGTTCCGGATACGAATATGGACTCCTTGCTGGTCATTCCATAAGTCATACAACTTTAGACCCCTTGTGGGTCGTTTTAAAACTTATACGAATCTGGACCCCTTGCATGTCATTCTAGAACTTATACAAATTTAGATCCCTTGCGAGTCGTTTCGGAACTTATACGACCACAAGCCTCTCAGGCTGTTCTGAAACCTCTCGCGGCTAATGACCTTGTCGAGTCGTTTAAGAATTCGTTGCTACAATCAACCTCGTCAGGCCAATCTAGATCGTCAAATCATAAATTGTAAGGAGAGCCATTTTTCGGCCTCTTCTAGGCCCCTTAGGCCGTTTTGAAACCTCTCACTGGTAGTAACCGAGTCACGCCATTTCAGAATCTTTCACAGCAACTAACCCGTCGGGCCGTTCCAGAACTCTTTTATGCCCCTGGTCAGACTGGGCCTAATTTAAGGTCGTTATGGAATTCTAGTATGCCTCCGGTCGGGCTGGGCCTCCTTTCAGGCCATTATAGAACTTAACTCTACCTACTGTTTAGCCAAAACAACAAACTTGGTAGTTTTATGTCCGTGGTCCCATACCCACAGACAACAAGCACACACACATGCATAAACAAGGCACTAATACCCGCAATCCCATAAAAGATTCAACAATATTTATTCAAAATCACATACTAAGAAAGAATTATGCATGTACCCAAAAGTAATCATATAAGAAAAAGTCTACTCATGTCATAGTGGATATCCACTTACCCAAGGTCCTAAGATTCCGCCTTAAACCTCATTATATTTTCCCTTACGGTGCCTTGCCTTATAACTTGATGTGTGACATTTCTATCAAACATATGAGTAGTTGGGTTAGACGTCAAACTCCGTTGGTCATTCAAACAAGGTATAGTTTTAAGGGTTGACGGGCTACTAATAGAGGGTCTTGACGAAAGGTAGACAAACAAAACATCAAGAAGCTACTCTAACAACATACTCGTCCCGTATGTCATCTACTTAGTGTCGCCCGCCAATCTCGTAACCCACGAGCGTATCATTTGGCTAGTTTAGGCAGAAAAAAAGTTATTTGGTCTAATTGACTTCCTAAACTAAACACTGCTCGGTCACAATATCTTCACAACCACCATTTCACAATATGTCACAATAAATCTCAAAACATCATAACTACTCAACGCCAAGCCTCAGTAAATTGAAAACTAAAAATCAACATCAACATCAAAATGCCATCTCATTTCAATACTAGAAATCGCCTCCGTTTAACCTCTTATACCTTCATTACACAAAGGGTGAGGTATCACTCGCCTAAGCTCGCTTCATTATTGTTCCTGCACAACTAGAAATAATTAGAATCTATAACGACGTAGATTGACTAGGAATAGTTTTTGAATCAAGAGGTTTAACAATTGCAGGCTCTAAACAAAAATGAAATATACAATACCAAAATTGGAAACCGGGGCTTGTCCTTGAGACGATAGCGTCTAATTAAACAAGATCGCCCTAGATTTTATAAAATTAATTTCAAATGGCAACTGGAAATAGTGGAATCGCCGCAACACTCAAAACGATAAATTATCGAGATCAACGGGTCTTAGCATTGATCTAACAAATAAGGTAACACACTAAGACCCACTCAAACACGCTTTGAAGCGCAACATGAATAAATTACCAAAAACGCATCATGCATACTGAAGAATACAATTTACACCAACACAATCACTAATACGCATATATAGTTTCTCAATGACAGTGGAATTGCTATACTATATCCAAAACTCACTACGCCGCACAATACTATCAATATAATTACGATATCAAGCATGGTTTGTTTTGTCACAAAAGCGCTAAACACTACGAGATTTAAAAAGCGACAAAACAAACACAAAAGTCTCAGTTCGAGCTCGAATCTCAACTAGCGTGCTTAACAGTGGCTCGTAATGGTTCAGGACAACAACGACGAAGTCAAAATGATCTTAACATTGCTTACTAGATTCCAGTTTGCGACTACGAGCTGAGTCGCGAGCTGTGGTATCACGGCGGCGCGCTTCAAATTGTCGGTGACAAGCTAGGCAAGGCTAGCTTATCATGATTCGTGAGAGATGGCGGTGGTTAAGAAACATCGACAAAAGGGAGCTCGACAACGTGCTATGAACGGGTCAACAAAATTTGGCGACGTAGGAGCTCGCCATTCTCAAGGCTCCGACAACAACATAGCTTGGCACAGGCTCACAGACGATGCAATGGCGTGTGCCACACAGAGCGACACATTGCTCAGGTTGGATAGCGATGGAGTAAAGGCGTATCTGGCTACGTTTGAATGATGATGACAATGGAGTGGGGCGTCGGGGAATTCAAAGCTCGCGAGAGCTCGGGTATGGCGTAAAGGCTCGATGGCATTCGCATAAGAAGAAGCAACTCACCGGGGTGAGGTATCGACGTCGCGTAGAAGGTCGAAGGTAGTTGGGTCGCCGACATTGCGCGGGAAGGCTCGCTACGCGGGGAGGAATAGCGTAGTATGGCACGACGCGACAAGGCGGAGTCATCAGAGCTCACGCATGAGATGCGTGTTATGGCGAGAATTAGAGCACCGGTGGGCGAGGGTGAGCTCAGTAGCAGTGCAGAGACCGAGCAGTACGATGCCGAGTGAGCGAGGCAAGGCAAGGCAGAGGCGCAGCGGCCTAGAAGCACGGATCGGGGTTCAGCAGAGGCGAGGCTGAGGCGTAGCGGGATGCGACGGTGTGGAAATGCGGGCTCGGAGCGAGGTCGTATGACTTGGGCAGCAAGGAAATTCAGTGGCTAGGCTTTGTTGCCAACGGAGGTAAGGAAAATAAGGAGAGTGAGAGCCTGGAAAGAGAGAAAGGAAGATAGAAAGGTTTGTGTAAGGCAAGGAGAGGGAGAGTGAGAAAGACATGTTAAGAAGGGGGCAGCCTAAATAAAGCTTTTATACTAGGGTCCATTTGTCCAATTTAATAAAAATAATGCATGTATTTTCAAAAAAAAAAAGTAAAAATACACTGATTGGCTTAAAATGAAAAGTTATGAATTTTAATATTAATTTTGAGTCAAAATTAAATTTCTAACATGCTTTAAATTCAAAAATGCAAAATAATATTATTTGCATTGATATTTTCACACAATTAAGTGTTAAACAGATTTAATGAAACTAAAGTAAATTTCCCTTCAAAAAAATTTTCATAACTAAGTTACTATTATAGTAATTTATCTCAAAATTAAAAATAAATATTCGTAACAATTGTCTTGGTTCAGGCTATTACAGTCATAGACCCACAAAAGCCACATCGGTTTGCTCTCATTCATCCTTGTCAACAATGTAGCGCTTCATATGCAAGTCATTGAAGTACTCACAACCTCTTTAGGAGCCTCAAACTCTTGCATTTCCTTTAGATTCCCTGGCTCGTGAACCTCCTCAAGAATCTCGTCATCTATAGTGCCATTCTCATCCTTAACGACTAGGGAATAGGGACCAAGACCATAGTAGGCGCGGCCGTGAAATCCTCTAAGTCAACAACTGGGATCCCCTCGATCTGGTGCGCCGAAGCGGAGTCATGGTTAAGATCCTCGTTTCCAAAGTCCTTCCTATATGAAAACTCAAGATTTGTCAACTCAGCTTATTCTACGCAAAGAAAAGCGAGCATTAGAAATGCTAAAAAGAAAAGAAAAAAAAAACTAAGTGTAAAAGAGGTTAAGGAAAAACCTTCTTCACTCCAATGCACTAGATCTTTGTTATGCTTCTGTCTCCCCTTCAAGCGAGTGTCCTCCTTAGAAGCTTTAATCGAGACAACCATAGTTATACATATTGTCCTTAGGACGGTGCCTGAAAGCTTGACAGAGCCTTTGCTTATCTTTTGTCGAGACTTTAGGTCACCTGGAACATTCTAAATCTGCAAGATAGAAAGCAAGCGAATGTTAGAAGAAGACATCATGAAAATTAAACCCTAAGTCCTAAAGAAAAAAGAATCATCCTAGACTTTGCAACCTTTGATTTCTCTGTATGCCCGAGAAAATGACTTATTTCTTGGGCGCGAGCTCTTCGGGTCGAAGTTTTCCTCGACTCAGAAGTTCTCATCCTTCTATCCATCATTCAAAGAAGGCAAATAGAGGATAAGACCGGGCATGACGTTGTGCCACTGGAGATTGTACAGTCCACATTCGTTTGGGTAATTCACTGGTATATATAAGCGCACGAACTCCTTCACTGAGATATCTGGCTAATCCTGCTAAGTGTTTGGGTTTAGCTGCATAGGCAAAAAGTTGTAGTATAGCAGCATATAGCAGACGAACAGGTGCAATGGTAGCCTTGCATCGTATTGGATGACCATCTGGTTAAATGTGATTGCAAACTTTGGTAGACGATTCAATCGCATGTTCTCGTGCATCCAGCACCGACTAATCATACCCCTAAGCTGGAGCCTCTTATTGACTGATAACAAGTCCGTAGGAGAAAGCATCAAAGTCAAAGTCTCTTAGTAAATAAATTGAACAGGTTTCATTATGAGAAGCAGTTCTATCGCGACGAGCGTTCGCCTCTTGCCTCTTTCCCATAATTACCTACTATTGGTCCTAGAGTCTTCCTCGATAACAGTGACTGTCTTAGAATTTTTGCGTGCTTGGTTTTCTTGAGCGACTTCTATATAAGTCGCTTGATGATCCTTACTCCTGAGAGTGACACCATTAGGATATCGTCCTTGGCTAGATTGTCAGACCTAACTCTCTTGTGGTCAGAAGACGTTGACATTTTCTTAGAATACAAATGAACGAAGTTAATGTAATTGCCCATTTAGTCTATTCTGACCCTATAAACCATGAGAGCACTCTAAGGAACAAGATATGAACGAGAATAAGATGAACCTTGGTCGGATCCTAAAAGTACTAATTGGGTGAGGAAACACCCTAGAAGTTGAAAAGTCATAAAACGTCGACTCAGCACCTCTGAAAGGGTCACAGTCTCATTTCAATGTAGAATCGAACAAGTAAAGGTAAAATCTAAAAATGGCAAAAGTTCAAGCCTAGAAATGCAGAAAAAAAAACCAGGGACTTCATGAAATAAAAATACCTTAGAAGGCAATTGACGATTGCTGGAAGTCTGTAAAAAGCTGTAAGAAACGTCGCGATGGAGATGAGTTAGTGGTGAAGGCTATTTTTCGGCGAAGATCAAGGTTGCCAAAGAAATTTTTGAGTTTTGGAGAAGGTGAACAGTGTGTGAAGAAATATTGGCTAAGTTTTCGGCTCATATTTTCAATTCTGATGATTTCTAATAAATGAAAGATCCCTTATTTACGGCTGAGGGTATGGACCATCAACCGTCAGATTGAATAATGCCTGATCTCAATCGGACAACTACTGACCTTATTGTCAAACGCACATGCGAGATCAATCCGTAGATCAAAAAGATTGTATTCTAACAATTGGGCAAAACATACCATCTCCAATATTCGAGTGACATGATTGACAGTTGGCACAGTGGCCAGACTACAATCATGATGTGCATTTAATGCCAATAAAATATATATTCCTGCACGAATTTGAAGACTTTGAGTTTAGCCCAAGCGAAGAGGCTCAAAGACCGATAATGACCAAGCCGCTTAAGACTGGGGGCCAGTTGTTATCGGGTGTTCCCTGTACTCACTCGGTCCCGAGACTCATAGTGAGCGTGACCTAGGAGCCCAAACCGTTATATTTGAAGAAGGTCACCGGACCTGAGTGATACCTATCCCGAGGATGATAGTTGCGCGTAGAGGTCATCTTGCTCAAGTAAGCGTACCTAAACGCTCCTCAATCCTTAAAATCAAGAGATAGAATCACAGATTGACTAACCTCAAAGAATTGAATCTCGATTCAAATAAATAAAGGATATTTTTTGATATCTTAAGAGATAATTACGGAATATATTAAATCTCATTAAATCAGGATGTTTCCTAATTTAATTTGATCCTTTAATGAAGTAAAAACATGATTGGTTGGGTATTATAAATAGGTGTCATTTGAGAAGTAATTCCTCTCTAATCACACTTTATCATATTTTATGTCTACAAGATTGTCGACGTAAGCATCGGAGAGCCAAAGTGAGCGAGAATCTGGGTTCCCTCCTTTGACCCTTGATCTCTATTATGTGTTTTATAGGATTGTAACTTGAATTGGTGGTTTCTCGGTGTAAATTTTTTTGATGACGAAATTCCAACATCATTAAGAGCCAGACCCAATAAGGAATGACTCAGATATGCTAACTTCGTGTCGCGTCTTATGTTTGGACCTAAATTGTCGACTTATTCATGACAAGAATTTTTCACCAAAAAAGAGTGGGTAAAATGATATGAGAATCGTTTATTTGATAAAATTAAATTTGTAATTAGTAAGTAAAGCCCAAATTATTTTGATTATTTTTCCTCATAAAATATTCTAGGTGTTTAAAATGACTCATTTTTAAAATTCCAAATGAAGTAGTTTTACTTTTAGATTAACCTAATCAATAATATTTTATGTCAACCAACTTTTTTAATGTTTTGAAGATATTTTGAAAGAAAAGAAGGCATTTAAAGTAGGGCTGAGCATGAAACCCGCAAAACCGAGCTTCTCGCCCGCACAAAACCGTCCTGCCCGAAAAAAAAAATTTGGTATACCAAACAAAAAATGGGTGGTTTTGGTATTTCCTGAAAACTTTTTGGGTGGTTTTCGGTTTGAAATTTTGGATTTTGGTTTTCCCGAAACTGCCCAAAATAGCTTTAAAATATTAAATATTCAATTTAATTTTTTATTCATTCTTTCTTTTCATTTTAGATCTAGGGTATACACTTTAGTCTTTACCATTTATTCACATTTCAGCCCCTCTTTCTCTGACCTCTGTGTTCATCGGTGACTTCACTTCATCGACGCGGTCACCTGAGGAGTAGGCTGCCAGTTGCCGTCGTCGCCACAGAGTAGGATCCTGCTGAGTCCGACGCTGTCAGAACCACTCACAGACGCCCAACGCTGATACTGCCACTCGCCGACGCCCGACGCCGTCATCAACATCGCACTCTCAACTTAGTCACCAGTGGATTGCTCGTCTTCAACACAGTGCACTCTCAACTTGGTCACCGGTGGATTGCTCGTCTTCAACATAGCGTACTCTCAAGTCTCAATCTCAGGCAAATATATATTCACAACTTTAGCTTTCTTTTTATTTGTTCTGTTTTTTGTCTTCAAAATTTCAAATAGATTTTAGATGGGTCCAATTATTTTGACGAGATTGCAGTGTCCACTAGTTCCAAGATGACAGTGAGATTTAAGATTGAGAGAGGTTTAAGATTTCATTGGTGATTTTTGTTTTATGTCTGAGAACGATACAAATGCTACTATCTATTGTTTTAGATATATTTCGTAGACCAGATTTTTGTTTATATATTATTTTGTTTATATGGGTTTAGTCATTTTCATGTTTACTTTAGAATTACTTTAGTGTTTATATGGTGTGAAATGTTTATTATTTACTGTTTATATAGGTTTACTCATTTTCATGTTTACTGTTTACATGGTGTGAAATGTTTATGGTTTAATGTTTACTGTTTGGTTTTTGTTAATTTGTGTTTAGTGTTTGGGTTTGATAATTGATAATTAGTTTTGGTTGTGAATAACTCTTTGAATTCTCAAGATTGTTTTGGTTTGGGTTGTTCTGTTTATTTCTTGGGATTATTGAATTCTCGTTTGCAGGTGAAATGGAAGAAATTGAAATTGAAGAAGTTGATGCTCAATGCGAGGAAGATATAAATGACAAAAATGTTGATAAACCGGAGAAGAAAAGGAGATTCCATTCTGGAGTACGGAAATTTTTTTCAATTATTGAGGGGACTAATCCTCCTCGGGCCCGACATCATCTTTGTGGAAAGGATCTTGCCGCAGATGTAAGGAGGAGTGGAACTAGCGGTCTATGGAACCACCACAAATTTTGTGAGACGAATCGGAAGAAAGTTGATCTTGAAGGACAACAAGTTTTGGCCTTTGAAGCAAAGAAAGAAGGAGATGACCAAGGTGGGAACCTAATTAGTGTGTATTTCGATAAAGAAGCTTGTCGGTCGGCTATTGCAAAGTACGTTGTGGTTGAAGAATTACCATTTCAGCATGTAGAAAGTGAGGGGTTCAAGGAGTTAGTTTTCGTGCTAGAGCCTTGGCTTTCCATACCGTCCCGTTTCACGATTAGATAAGATATTATTCAACTTTACTTAGAAGAGAAAGAGAAGTTGAAGAAAGTGCTAAAGAATGAGAGGATTTCATTCGCCACCGACACATGGACTTCAATTCAGAACATCAATTATATGTGTATCACTGCACATTGGATAGATAGAGAATGGAAGTTGCAAAAGAGAATCATTAATTTTTGTCAAATAAGTGACCACAAAGGAGAGACAATTGGGAAGGAGCTAGAAGCATGTATCAATGAGTAGGGTATTCAAAAGTTCTTTGTCATCACTATGGATAATGCCTCCTCGAATAACACCGCCATTGACTACATAAAAAGAAAATTCCGAATGAAGAAAGGTGCATTTGTTTTGGATGGTGAATTCCTGCATTTAAGATGTTGCGCACACATAGTGAATCTAATCGTGACGGAGGGCTTAAAGGAGAAACATTATTCAATCAATGCAATCCGTAATGCAGTGAGGTATGTTCGGTCATCTCCTTCTAGGTTGTTGATATTTAAAGAATGTGTACAAAGAGAAGGGATTGAGTGCATAAAGCTCTTAAGCTTGGATGTGCCTACTAGATGGAACTCTACATACTTAATGTTGGAAAGTGCCTTAAAGTTTCAGAAGGCGTTTGAGAGTATGAATGATGATTTAAATTTCATGAGTTACTTTATTGAAAAAGAGAAAGACGAGACCTCAAGATGTGGGCCGCCAAGAGAGAGCGATTGGGACAATGCAGCTTCTTTTGTGAAGTTTTTGAGAACTTTTTATGATGTGACATTGAAATTTAGTGGTTCTACTTATGTCACTTCTAATTTGTACTTCTTAGAAATTTGTGAAATTCAAGCTGAGTTAGAAGGAATGAGGAATGATGAAGTTAGAGATGAACTGTGCAAGAATATGACTGCTTTGATGAAAAGGAAGTATGAGAAATATTGGGGTAACATCAGTGCTACCAATAGTCAATTGATTATAGCCACTGTGCTTGATCCACGATACAAGCTTGAATATGTCAAGCATTCATTTAAGCTTTTTCATGATGAACCTGAATGTGCAAAGTTGGTGAAGATTGTTAAAGACACTTTTATCAGAATATTTGATCACTACAATGAGAGTTTATATGGTGTCAAGAAAACAACTCCTCCAAATAGTTGAACTCCTCCTATAATTTTGAGTTCCCAACCAGGAAAAGTGATGTCTAAATTTTTGAACAAAAGGATTCATGAAGATGACGACAAAGTAAAAAGTGAAATTGATAAGTATTTGATAGAGCCATGTGAGGATCTGATTCAAGGTCAACACTTTGATATTTTGGGATGGTGGAAGCTGAATTCTGAAAAGTATAAAGTTTTATCTACCATTGCTCGTGACGTATTGGCAGTCCCTGTGACAATTGTGCCATCGGAGTCTGCATTTCCTATAGGAGGCCGCGTACTTGATCCATTTAGGAGTTCACTAAGTCCTAAGACTGTAGAAGGCATCATTTGTCTTAAGAATTGGTGGAGTGGAAACAAACAACCAGTAATAATCAAAGAATACATGGATGAAGCAGAGATACTTGAGATATCTGAGCAGCTTGAACAAGGTAGATTTAGCAAAACTCCTATTTTTAGATTTGCTCAATTGCTCATTAAGTAAACTTATTTACAATTTTATTTATATAGTTTTTTGGGTTTCTATTTTTCAGAGATGATGATAAGCCCAACCCCTCCTTGACCACCTCATTTTAATGCCACAACCCACAAATGACAAAATTGTGGAACTTTAGAAGTTTAAAATGTTGTATATGATTAATTTAGTTTGGTTTATGGACTTTATTTTTTTTTTAATTTTTTTTATGGACTTCATGTTTTCTTTTAGTTTATGGACTTCATGGTTTATATTTTGGTAAATTTGCTATAATGTAATATGTATGGACTATGAGCACGTAATGTTTTAAATCATTTTTATTTGCTTAGTGTTTCAATTATAGTGAACTTAAGTATTAATTGATATGGTTATGATAATTCATGTAATAGGAAAGTTCATGCAATATTTCTCTTTGGCAAAAAAAGTTCAAAATCAATAACAGATTTTTTTTTTGGTAAATCGCCCAAACCGACATACCAAAACCAAAACTGCCCAAAATTTTTTTGGGCGGTTTTATATTTGAGTATTCAAAATTTTGACATTCTTCCTAAAATCGAAACCGCCCAAAATACCGAAAATCGCCCAATGCTGAGCCCTGATTTAAAGTGAAAAGTGCTAATCCTTCTTTAAATGTTGAAAATTCTTGAAATAGACTTAACAAATTCTCTCGTTCTCTAATTATGGACTGCCAATGTTTACACATGCATGCATGTACACTGACTGAATCCCATTATATTATTTTAGGAGAGGGTACAGACCACGAATAATAAATATTTAACTAAGATTGTCAAATCGATGCCCATCTAAGAAAATTGAAATGCTAGTGGTAAAACACATACATTATAATAACAATAATATTATAGTGATGTGCATTAAAACGAAATGGATTTGAATCCTCGTGAGTGAAAATGAGGGCCCAATCAATAAATTAAGAGGGGTATGGAATCTCCAATTAATTGAAAGTGATTGATCCACCTTTCTTTCTTTCTTTCTTTCTTTCATCAACACACGTACGCGAGAAAAGTAAATATATAATTGAAACAAAGAAAGAAAAGGCTATGACTACGAGAGACAAACAGTTAATATTATTTCATTTTCCTTTTCAATTCCAGAGAGAGAAAAAAAAAGGGGTTAAAAAGAAAAGAGAGAGAAAGCAAAAATAATAATTAGGGTAGTGATTAAGGAAGCAAATCTAAGTCCCTAATGAATCTAATAGCTATCTATCCATCACAAAACCCTCTCCACCTTTGGGACTTGTACAATGGAAACACTCTTTTTCTTTCTTTCTTTCTTAGAGAGACAAAGAAATGATTTTGAGAGAGCAAAAGCATGGTTAAGTTAAAGTCCAAAGCCTATTAGGGAAAGAAAAAGAGAGCTTTAAAAAATAAATAAGAGAAAAAAAAAGAGGAAAGTTTAAAGAATGATTGTTTGTGAAAGAAAAGAAGATTAAAAAAAGTTGGTTTTACTTGTATATGTGTGTATCTATAGAGAGAGAAAGGAGAGAGAGAGAGAGAGAGAGGTCACATGGCATGTGAGCACAGCTGTGTGTGTGTGTGTGTGCATTTGCCCAAACAAACCCCCATTTTTAGATAAATAGCCTTCTCTCCTGCCTTACTCAGACTTTTGACTCTCTCTCTCTCCTCTCTCTCTCTCTCTCTCTCTAAAACAGCCAAACCCACCGAAGAAAGCTTCAGAGCTCTCTCTAATGGCAGCTCCTTAGTCCCAACTCAGACCCAAAACTGAAGAGAAAATCTTTGCCACAAAACCCTTTGACTCTCTCTCTCTCCCCACCACTGAACAATGAAGAAACCCTCACTCTCTCTCTTCTCCACCTCCTTCCTCTTCGCCGCCGCCGCCGTCGTCTTTCTCTCTCTCCAACCCTCAATCGCCGGCGCTTCCTCCGGCGCCGGCGAGCTCCTCCTGAGTTTCCGAGCCGCTCTGCCGAACCCCAACGCCCTCGGCAACTGGCTCCCCGGCGGGAACCCATGCTCCTTCTCCGGCGTCTCCTGCGGCGGCGACGGAGCTAGGGTCTCGGCCGTGGACCTCAGCAACGTCCCGCTCGGCACGAACCTCTCCGTCGTCTACGCCTTCCTCGCCGCCATCGACGGCCTCGAGACCCTCATCCTCCAATCGGCGAACCTCACCGGACCCATCTCGTCCTTCGCGTCGCCGGTGGGGTCCAAGTGCGCTTCCACTCTCTCCGCCGTGGATCTCTCGAGGAACTCCCTCTCCGGCCCGCTCTCCGACGCCGCCGCCAGCTTCGGCGCGTGCTCGGGCCTCGCGTCGCTCAACCTCTCTGCCAACGCCCTGGACTTCTCCCTCAAAGAGAGGGATTTGGCCGCCGGGCTTAGGCTCAGCCTCCGAGCTCTCGACCTCTCCTTCAACAAGATCTCAGCCTCCAACGTGATTCCATGGATCTCGTCGCGCAGTGGCTGCTACGAGCTCACCCACTTGTCCCTCCGAGGGAACAAGATCAGAGGCGACGTGAGCTTCATGAACTGCAAGAGACTCGAGTTCGTCGACATTTCAAGAAACAACTTGTCCACAGCGCTCGCGGCGCCGATCTTCGGCGACTGTTCGGCGCTGGCCCACCTCGACATCTCCGGCAACAAGCTCGCCGGCGACGCGGCGGGGGCGATCTCCGGGTGCTCTCAGCTGGCTTTCTTGAACATCTCCAGCAACCGTTTCGAAGGGCCTCTGCCGGGGTCCTTCCCGTCGGAGAATCTGCAGTTCGCTTCCCTCGCCGGCAATGGCTTCCGCGGCGGGGTCCCACCGGGCCTGCTGAGCTCCTGCTCGTCCCTCGTGGAGCTCGACCTCTCCTCCAACGAGCTCTCCGGCGCCGTACCCGCGGCGCTCGGCGGGTGCTCGGCGCTGGAGTCGCTCGACCTCTCGAAGAACAACTTCTCCGGGGAACTTCCCGTCGGGACTCTGGTGAAGCTCGAGAGCTTGAAGTCCCTCGGGCTCTCACACAACTGGTTCACGGGGACTCTGCCGGAGTCCTTCGCCGGGTTTCCGAGCTTGGAGTCTTTGGATCTGAGCTCCAACAACCTCAGCGGACACATCCCCGCATCGCTCTGCGACGGAGACCTCGTGAGAAGCCTCAACGAGCTCTATCTTCAGAACAACTTGTTCACCGGAACCGTGCCGGAGTCTCTCAGCAACTGCTCAAACCTCGTCTCGCTCGACCTGAGCTTCAACTACCTCTCCGGCTCGATCCCCCCGAGCCTCGGGTCGCTGAAGAAGCTCAAGGACTTGATCATCTGGCTCAACGACCTCGGCGGGGAAATCCCGCCGGAGCTCTCGATGATGAGCTCTCTGGAGAATCTGATACTCGACTTCAACGCGCTCACGGGCTCCATCCCCGCCGGGCTGAGCAACTGCACCAATCTGAACTGGATCTCTCTGTCGAACAACAAGCTCACCGGACCGATCCCGGGGGAGCTCGGCCGGCTTCCGGACCTCGCGATCCTCAAGCTCAGCAACAACTCGCTCACCGGAGCGATCCCGGCGGAGCTCGGCGACTGCAAGAGCTTGATCTGGCTTGATCTGAACACGAACTCTCTGAGCGGACCGATCCCGGAGCAGCTGTTCAAGCAGTCCGGCAACATCGCGGTGAACTTCATCGTCTCGAAGACGTACGTTTACATCAAGAACGACGGAAGCAAGGAGTGCCACGGCGCAGGGAATCTGCTCGAGTTCGCCGGCATTCGACCGGAGGAGCTGAAGAGGGTTTCGACGATGAACCCTTGCAACTTCACCAGGGTCTATAGTGGTAACATTCAGCCGACTTTCAACCACGACGGGTCGATGATTTTCTTCGACCTTTCGCACAACTTGCTGTCTGGGAACATTCCCAAGGAGATTGGGAAGATGAAGTACTTGATGATCATGAATTTGGGGCATAATAACCTGTCCGGGGCGATCCCGGAGGAGCTCGGCGGGTCGACGAATCTGAACATACTCGATCTGTCGAGCAACAGGCTTTCCGGGACGATACCGCAGGCCTTGACGCGTCTTTCCATGCTTGTGGAGATTGATCTGTCGAACAACCTACTGACGGGGATGATCCCGGAGTCGTCGCAGTTCGAGAGCTTCCCGCCGTACAGGTTTCATAACAACACGGGGCTCTGCGGCTACCCGCTGCCCCCGTGCGGGGCGGACTCGGGCAAGGGCGGGAGCTCGCAGAGGCAGAAGTCCCACAGGCAGGCGTCGCTGTTCGGGAGCGTGGCGATGGGGCTGCTCTTCTCGCTGTTCTGCATCTTCGGGTTCGTCATTGTGGCTATCGAGACGAAGAAGAGGAGGAGGAAGAAGAAGGAGTCGAGCCTCGAGGCTTACATCGACAGCCGCTCGCACTCGGGTGGCACTGCCAACGTGACGTGGAACTTGACGGGCGCGCGGGAGGCCCTGAGCATCAACCTCGCAACGTTTGAGAAGCCGCTACGCAAGCTCACGTTCGCAGACTTGCTCGAGGCCACCAATGGGTTCCACAACGACAGCCTTATCGGGAAAGGCGGATTTGGGGATGTCTACAAGGCGCAGCTCAAGGAAGGGAGCACCGTCGCGATCAAGAAGCTGATCCACATTAGCGGGCAAGGCGACCGGGAGTTCACCGCTGAAATGGAAACCATAGGGAAGATCAAGCACCGGAACCTTGTTCCGCTACTCGGGTACTGCAAAGTCGGAGAGGAGAGGCTTTTGGTGTACGAGTATATGAAGTACGGAAGCTTAGACGATGTATTGCACGACCCGAAGAAGGCCGGGATCAAGCTGAACTGGGCAGCGAGGCGGAAAATCGCCATCGGTGCAGCGAGGGGGCTGGCATTCCTCCACCACAACTGCATCCCCCACATCATCCACCGCGACATGAAGTCGAGCAACGTGCTCCTCGACGAGAACCTGGAGGCGAGGGTGTCGGACTTCGGGATGGCGAGGCTGATGAGTGCAATGGACACGCACCTCAGCGTCAGCACGCTGGCGGGGACGCCGGGTTATGTGCCCCCAGAGTACTACCAGAGCTTCCGGTGCTCGACGAAGGGCGACGTTTACAGCTACGGCGTGGTGCTGCTCGAGCTCCTCACAGGGAGGCAGCCCACGAATTCGATCGATTTCGGGGACAACAACCTTGTGGGATGGGTGAAACAGCATGCCAAGTTGAAGATCAGCGACGTCTTCGATCCCGAGCTGATGAAGGAAGACCCGAGCCTCGAAATCGAGCTCCTCCAGCACTTGAAGGTGGCGTGCGCGTGCTTGGATGACCGGCACTGGCGGCGGCCGACGATGATTCAGGTCATGGCAATGTTCAAGGAGATCCAAGCAGGCTCTGGGATTGATTCCCACTCCACAATTGCCTCTGATGATGTTGGAGGTTTTGGTTCAGTTGAAATGGTAGAGATGAGCATACAAGAAGTCCCAGAATTAAGCAAGCAGTGAAAGAAATAAGAGAACAAAAAAGACAGAGAAGTTTGAAGCCTAAAATTTTCCATAGATTCATTGGTGAAGAAGAAAGAAAAGGTTCATTCTCTTACAATTCTCACCCAAATGAAAATGGGATAGGAATTTGCTCTTCTTCATTGTGTATCTCTACCATTTAATGTATGTAAAACTTGTTATTTATACATAGGTCTTTTATTTTTTATTTTTCTTTTTCCTTTCTTCCCTTTGAACTTTGTTATGAAATGTGTATATATACAACAGTTGTTTAGTTGTCTTGCTCTTTTGCTTAGTTTGGTATTTTGTAGTTCCTTTTTTATTTTTTTCCTTAATGAGAGTGTAAAAGAAGAGCTTTGGGATTCAGATAAGGGTGGAAAAAAACTCATGCAGAAGCTTTAAAGCTTTGCCTGAATTTGTGACCTCAAAAGTGATGGTGACTAAGTGAAGGGTTCTTTGGCCCTTTTCTTCAGCAGCTTGACTTACAATCTCGCTCTCCCTCTGTTCTTTCTCACTCCTAATTTTTTTTTAACTCATTTTGTAACAATTATTTTATCTCAAAAAGGCACAATCTTTAGTCAAAAAAAAAAAAGGCACAATCTCAATCTTGTTCCTACAAGAGAATAATGATAATAATGTTGTGACTTTTCTCTTTTGAAGTTTTGTGAATTGAGTGAAGGGTGGTGGGAATGGAATAGCAAAATTTCTTGTCGTTTGATGAATTTGGGACCCACATTAGACTTTGATAGGAAATTCAAAACAGTCACGATATGTGCCATTGTCCTTGGTATCACTTGGACGTATTTTGTTTTGAATGGAAACATTTCTACCATGACAAAGCCATTTGGCGTTTTCTAAATTTTAAAAGGAATGCTATTCAATATTCAATAATGTTTAAGATATATTGCCGCACATTAGTTTGACAGGGAATTTCTCCTGTGTTTTTTTTTTTTTGGTTCTTAGAAATAATTATTAATATCATATTTATCTTTTTAAAATGTGAGGTCTATTTGAAATTAAAAAACAAAAAATTGTTTCCTTTCCGATTACAAAGAAAGACCTACCAGAGATTTTGACCATTTATAATCATTTTCCACTACATAAAAATACCCACGAGAGAATTTCTGGTTAGGAAAATATATATTATCATACAACGTGTTTTCGTTTGAGAACAAAGTAAAAATAGACTATTGGGAATGACAATAAGAGTTTTTATCGGACAATAAACAAAGATGCCTGAAAATAGAAATGATCATTGTCACAAATAAATTTTTTTCTATGAGTGTGATGATTATCTCCCAACTAAGATGATAATCATGTTTGCCCTAATATATATATATATAAAATACCCCCACCCAAAAAAGAAAAAACAAACCAAAAACGAAGGTTGAAGCAAGCGCCAAAGATTGGTCGTGAACGGACAATGCCTGTTCGGCTTTGCCACAGTGCCTCGTGGAATACTTTCCAGTTGCTGCCCACTCCATCGTTTTAGTCTTCACCTACGCACGCTTCCTCTCCGCCTTTGACTCCTTCTCCTTTCGCACGGCTCCTAGCTTCACTTTTCTTTATTGAAAATTCCATTTTTTTAAAGAGAGAAATAAACATAAATTGAACAAAATATTGGCTTTTATGGTGAACATTTTAATTTCCATGCACCATTTTTGTAGTCCAATAAAAACTATTAAATATGTTCGTTTTGATTCACTAATTATAAGATATAAAGAGTTTTTTCTAAGTTCCGAAACAGAGACCCGTTGATTAATATAAGATAGAAATAAAAGCTTATTTTGATTCACTTATTTTCGTTTAATTTTTAAATTTTATTATTTATTCTCATCAATGATGATATTACAACATGATATACAATTTTGTGCACCATCCATGTTGAACGATCTATAACAACTTAGAAAATACATATATATATCGGCATATTATTTATGTTATAGATTTATTTCCTAAATTTAAAATCAAAATTATGTTTAAAAAGAGACTAAATTGAAGAAATAAGCAAAAACAAATATACGATTTTTTTCTTTTTCATCTTCAACTAAACATATAGATTTAGTATGAATATAGAGGATATTGTGTGCTAATATTTAAAAATTTTAATTTTTATGAATTTTTTAAACTATTATAAATCGCGCACAAATTATTAACCATGCTAGAGTATTCCCGTTATAATATGAAACGATATGCTAGAAGGGAATACATGTATACAACCCCATTAGACCCATGTCCTACCTCACTCTACTATCTGAATTTGACTCTATCCAATAGGGACAACAATATTTTTATGATATAAAAAAGGTTGAGTTGGAAAAATAGTCTAAAATCAAGTGGCTCTTATAAAATATAATACATATATTGAAATATTAAAAATATATTCTTCATAAAAAATTATAATAAAAAATAGCCAATATTTGTCATAAATTTTTAAACTATTTTATGTTATACTAGCTATTTTTTAATTATAAAAAAAATATATTTTCAATATTTTGAACTATGTGTTATTGTTTTTAAAACACTTGAGAAACTATGCTACTAATAAAAAATGCATTCTATCCTCTGATATCTGAAATTATCTTTGACGACTATTGATAATATATCAACACATTATGATAGTATGATGTGTTTCAACGTACTAAAATTTTCTAGTTCAGGTTTTTAAAATTTCAGTGTCATAGTCTTCTTGTAACAACTTTATTTTGCTGCCTAATGTAAAATATTTGTGGTGATGCACAGACTTATGGAAATGCTCATTTTCATTTCCTACTCAAGCATTTGAATTAGAAAAAAGTAGAAAGAAGTAATTAAAAAAGAATTGTGTTTAGTTCTGTTACAACAGTTGGGGTTTTCATTGAAAGTTCGCACGTCAGCCTCTAACAATTTTAAGTTACAAAATTTTGTTCCTATTGTAAAAGATAAATACACTTATGCAACCTTTTAAGTCGTTAAAATATATCCATAGCTTCACTATAGTACCCTCGCTCACATGACCACAATCTTTCTATATATCTACATATACATCGTGACATCATCGCCTTATAAAAATTACATTAAAAAAATATATACTTTTTTTTAACATACGTAAGAAACAAGTCATCATTAAAGTACCAATGAAGGCAAATCTACTAACTTGCACTGCTGTCACATTAACTATCTCCTACTATCTCCCATAAAAGTTTGCACATTAAGTAAAAGTTGCTCTAAATAAGTAAAAGTAATTATTCTATAATTTTAATTTTTTTTAAAGGTTTATGATCCATTTTCTATCAGTAGAATATTTATATAGTTAGTAAAATCTATACAGCTCTAAAAGTAAAAAATGAACCATCATTTAATAAAGAAAAATTATGGACATCTTGTTAAATATAACCTAAAAATCAGATTCTTAGCCAAATTTTCACTAAGTAAAATAGTAATTTACTCGTATCATGTAATTCTTTAATTGACGAAATATTTGAGAAATAATTTTTCAGGATAAGATATCCATCACATACAATAATGACGACATGATATACATATAAAGAGGGAGAAAACCCTAAAAAATATTAATTTATAAAAAAAATCTCAGTTTGGTCATTACGTTTTTAAGAATCATTAATTTATCGCTTAATTCTTAAAGCCCACCCCAAATGGTCTTCTAACTAAAATTTACGCTGACTCAAACTTAATTTTTTTTTTTCCTAAAATTATAAAACTACCCTCAAGTTAAAAGAAAAAATACAACAAAATATTAAAAAACAATTCATATTCCAAGCCAATAAAATAGAGTTTTTTAGGCATTTAACCAAACTTTTGGGTAATTTTTTAGGATTTAGCCTTAAAATATCGATATGTTGTAAGTGATTTTTCGTCAGCCATTGTAGCTTCGGTGGCGGAGTACCCGAAGAGCAATTAATGCCAATATAATCACTCGTTTCCAACAGCACAACAATGTCACGTCATCACAGGAGTTTCCCTCGAATGAAGAGTGTACCAGGATCATCGAAGATGATCCTCGATCTTACACCCACGAAGATCAGCAGGAAAAGCTTCACCGAAGATGGTGCTGAGTTTATGACAAGACCCTCGGAGAGGAATTGATGGACAAGAAGGCCGAGGATCCTTGAAGATGATCCACTCTCGCGAAGCTAGCCTCGGAGAGGAAACAAGGATTTCACTCAAGACGGAAGGCTCGACCCGCGAAGGTGGTGACCCCCATCGAAGATGAAGTCCGCGCGTGGTAGTTTAGGTTTTTCTTTTGTTCCGCTTTTTCTAACCCCGATCGTGGGATATTTTGATAATTGAACCTGCAAAACCCGAGATTATTACTGTAGATGTTTGATTTCCGGTAGATATCTGCAAAGATGTTTGGTAACCTAATCCCGGAATTTAAGGGATTGCATGGTAGGTTACCTTTCTCAAGAAACCGTCTTTCCTGGTCTATAAAAAGAAAGAGGAGAGACCAGAGAGGGGGGCTTTTTGGTCGAAATTCTCTCTATAATCATATACCGAAAATACACTCAAAAAGTGGATGTAAGATATTACTCCGGAGGAGGGCTGAACCAATTAAAAATTTCTGTGTTCTTTGATTTTCCGACCAAGATCTTGCTTTTTATTGCCGCACCATATCCTACTGGTACCGATCACAACGTTTGTTTAAATTTTACACAAACATCATGAAACTATGGCTAAATCCTTCAAACTTTACCTTTAAAATAACTAATTGTTTAACTGGCCCAATAAAATAACCAATTTCAACTAAAATTACAATACATATTGATACTGAAAAAGCAACTAATCTGTTCTGGTGTTCCTAATGAGCAGTCTACGAGATAGTCTACGTCAAGTAGAAACACCAGTAATACTGAATTGATAAATTAAATAATGAACGAACTGAAAGTAAGTTGCAGAAAGTTAAAGACACTGGAATTGTTAACGCGGTTCGGGAATGTGCCTACATCCGCGGGACCTCGCCCAGATCGTGGAAAGATATTCACTATTGAAATGTGTACACACGGTCTTACACTACAAGGATTCCCTCCTCACTCCGTCGCCCTTATCCCCCGTCTCATCTGCTGTGAACGTCCACACAAGCCCCCCTTGTGTCCGAGCTCCCCTCGTTCCCACAGGAACCTCTCCTGAGGCCCCTTTACACCAATTCACTCAAATTCTCACAAAATACAAAAATAATAAACTCTCTGCAAATAACTCTCAAGCTCACAAGCCTATACAGCGATGAAACCCTTGTAGATAAAAAGAAACTCACCCTCAATCGTGAAAAATTTATCGTTTTAGTGCATAAAAAGAAAAAGCTATATCCTTAGGTTTATATACTTTTACTTTTAGGGTTTTCTTCCTTGACACTTGGCACTTCTAGGGTTTAAATATTGATGCACGTGGTCCTCTTGATTCAAATATATCTCCATATCTGTAATTATCCAATTAAATTCGAATCTAGCAGATTTGCAACGGCTTCCACAAAATTCGGAGTTGGAACACTTTCTGGAACATCTTCAAGACCATCGCGCTAGAAGTCAAACTTGATAACAGCTAGCTCCGAGATTCGTGCCACAATATCAAATAGCATATATCACAATCGATATTAGCTTTACATCAAAATATATGTTTTGCCAAATACCATGCCAACAACACATACACTAACAATCTCCCTATTTGGTATTTTGTTAGCAAAACCCCCAAAAGCTAATTCAAAAGCCTAATATGCGATCAATATATTCAATAGATACATATACTCCCCCTATATCTACTCCCCCTTTTTGTTAATAAAATGACAAAGATATACTACATGCATAGAAAAATTGGATCTCCAATCTTCAAGCCTCTATCTTTATCTTTATCTTCATCTTTATCTCATAAGGTTAGGGAGGAGGAACATCAACCTGAACGTGGGCTGGAACATCAATATGTGCAACGGAAACTTTATGAACATCTTTAAGCACATGAGCAGGAACATCAACAGCTCCACAAACTAGCATGTGCTCTTTCTTTTTGTCAAGTAAAGGAAAATGAACACTAAGAACTGAGGAATTCTCCTCTTTTTCACATCCTTACTCGATTCTTCAGCTCCCCTTGCATGGAACTAGGTAGTTGAGAAATCAAGCTGACAACATCTTGAAGTATCAATAGCTGAGGCTAGAACATCTTGAGGATTTCTAGGAACACCTTCAAGAGCATCCGAAACAACTTCACCAGAGAGATCACGCCAGCTTCATGCTTTCTACAAAAAGTTTTCTTGTTGATTTGGATCTTTGCAACATCTTTTGAAGAAGTGTGTGCCATATTACTGTGTAAATCCGACTTCTTCACCCATACTTGTTTGGTTGACTTCCAACATTGTGGCTTCTTATACCTCATTCTCCTCCAATCTGCTAAATGCTGAAAACAATGATGTCTGATATGCTCGATACATTCGCAATAGTGACACGTCGGAATCCACTTCTTCGATGGTCTTCTAGTACGTGATCCAGACTTTATCTGGATCACCTCGGGTTTCTTCACTTGAGATGCTTTAACAAATACGGTCTTCATACAAGAACTCTCTGCTTTATAGCTAAGACCAACATGAGCACTAGCAGCCTTTCCAACAGTAAGAATTTTATCTAATCTTGAGGTCGAGTTAAGCATCCAAATGGATTTCTTCATATGTTCCAGCTCTCCATTGGGATCGCCTTGAATCTTTCTACTTTCAATAAGGTTACCTTCAAGTAACATAATATTTTTCAACGGATCATTCTTCTCAATGTTGAGTTGAGCAATCTGCTTTGTCAGCTTCTCATTCACTTTGACTATTTGCAAGAACTTCTGATGCATGGTTCTATAAGACCGAATTAGTTCTTCCATCGTAAGTTCTTCACCATCGTTGTTGTCACTGTCATGATCTGGAACATCTGTTGGAATACCGGTAGGAAAATTTCGTGAAACAATGCTTCCTGTGATCTTTTCCATGGTTGATCGGGTGGAAAAAGAAACATTAATATTATTGACATGTTCATTATCTTCTCTGCTTCCCTCAGAATTACCATCATTCCACGATGTGTTGTTGAACTTGTTGCTTTTCTTTTATGTGTTGGCATACTCAGATTGAATGTGGCCAAAACCATTACATCTCTTCATTGAATCCAAGATCCTTTGTTCCTTGAGTATGAACTTGCTTCTGCACCCTTGTTTTTCCTTGGAGAATTATAGTTTCTAGTGTTCAGCAAATTATCAGGAACATGTTGTGGTACATCACCATTAGAACTTCTGTTGAACATCTCCATCACTTGTTCAAGATTTTTGTATCAATTGTGCAATGGACTGTAACGACCCAAAACTCAAAACAGTGTTTTAGTTCCGAAAAATACGGATAAATTTGAAAATTTTAAATTAAGTTACATAAGTAAGCTTTTAATACTAAGCATGAGGTTCACCAATCCTCACCATAACCAAAATAGATTTAATTTTAACCTTTACAAAATATTACAGAATTTAAAGATTTTTCTTTGCCAACGATTAGTCGGTAGTCCATGTATGGTCTTACAGGTCGGCCCCAGATATACTCGTTATTCCCGTCATTGTCGCCTCGCTCTTTTTGCTTCGTGACAAGATACCTGCGACACAAGCACACTAGTGAGCCAATAGGCCAATAAGTAGATTGAATACATATATTGTTAAGTCTATACACAAGCAACATAATCACCAAAATATGGCGCCATATCACAATAGTCTAACATAAAGATGGACTAGACGATCAAGTCACCGCAGTCCGAAATATTAGAGTCGTTCTATAGTAAACTCGTCTACGGAGTAGACTTAGTAATTTGGCGTTATAACTCCGAAAGGCACATTACTTGCAAATGAGCTGTGACACAATACTAGATCGGGCTTGACGACCAATTACTCTCTACTTAAGAGTATAATTCGCCCTTATCAAACAACGCTAACATACACAATTTGTAATCCCTCATATACAGTATTTGTGAGCACGATTTACCATCTTAAGGATTCCCTAATCCTATTAAGCACAATTTGAAGTCTCCCGACAAATCTAACCCCTGGCAGGTTATTTTGAAACTCCAACAACTTTAGATAAGTCTAACCCGTTACGGGTCGTTATAGAACTTACATGCCTCTAAACCCTTTCGTGGGTCGTGATAAAACTCACATAGTTACAGACCCTCTACGGGTTGTCCTATATTTCATACGACTCTGAGCTCTCTACAGGCCGTTCTAGGACCAATATAACTCTAGACCCTCTACGGGTCGTTCTAGAACTAATACAACTCTAGACCCTCTACGGGTCGTTCTAGAGCTACTATCATTCTAAACCCTCTGCTGGTCCTTTTAGAATTTAATACACATCTTGACTCCTTTGCGGGTCGTTTCGAAACCTTTTGCGACTAATGGTCCCGTCGGACCGTTTCGGAACTGATTGTGCAATCACCCCGTCGGGATAATTCGAAACATGCTATGGATCTTTGCCCCTCGGACCATCCCGGTATTCTTTATAATTGTGAGGACTCATCCTCTTTGGGCCTCTTTGCCCTTTCTGAGACCTTTTACGACCAATGACCTCCGTCGGATCGTTTCGGAATTCGTTGTTGCACTTTACCCCGTCGGGCCGATCCAGATCATCAAATCATAAACTGTGAGGAGCGCCGTCAACTAGCCTCATTTAGGCCCCTTGGGCCATTCCGAAAACTTTTGCGGCCAATGGCCCTTCGGGCCGTTTCAGAACCCATCGCAGTAACTGCCCCGTCGGGCGATCTCGAAGCAGATCATGATCGCGGCATACAACCTATGGAGAGGAAGCTCGTCCGCCGACCTCCTCGAGACCCTCGGGTCATTTCAAAACCTCACACAGACAATGGCTCCGTCGGGCGATCTCAGAACCAATCATGATCGTGACACACAACATATAGAGAGGAATGTCATCCGCCAATCTCCTCGAGACCCCTCGGGTCGTTTTGAAACCTCACACAAACAACGGACGGGTTATTTCAGAACTGATCATGATCGTGGCCTCTATTCGGGCCCTTCAGAAACATACGGTGCTACCGAAACCCTTGTCTCTATATCAGACCATTCCAGAACTTATGAATGCCTTTGCTCGGGTTTGGCCTTATCTCAAGCCATTCCTTGAGTCTGTCTAGGACGCTCACAGTGACGAGGAGGAATCGTTCGATTCGACTTTTCGGACTTCTTGAGCCTATCTAGAATGTTCATAGCAACATGAAGGACTCATTCGACTCGACTCCTCGGACTCTTTGAGCCTATCTGGAACATCCCCAGCAATGAGGAGGGATCATTTGACTCGACTTCTCAGACCATTTTCACCTCTCTGAAATTTAGCTCATCCTGCAATAAGATCTCAACAACAAAAGTTACGTAGTTTTATGTCTATGGTCCCATACCCACTAATAGATAAGTCATACCAACATATACACACGTAAGCGGACACAGGCTCTACACTAGAACTTGAAACACGAAAGTTGTACAATTTTATGTCTGTGGTCCCATACCCACCGACAGATAAACGTATAAATAAATACCCACACCAATACACATCTAGAAAACATAACTTATCACAAACAAACCTACAGTACCATACCTGCAGGCTCGTTGCACAAATAAGACAAACATGATCAAGAGCACGTATTCACGGCCCTGGCGATAATAAAGTTCCACATAGTTTAACAGTGATAACTTTAGAAGCATCGAATGCTTAACATAATCTTAACACATGCACAATTAATTTGAGCATGGTAAAGTCTACTCGTGTTACAGTGGAGATCATATCTGAGGTCCTAAGCTTCCCGACTTGGTCCTAGCTGTTTTCCTTTCCCGACGTCCCTCTTTGGAATATGTTGTATGACACTTCTGTCCAACATGAGAATTAGAGGGTCAACATCGAGGTCTACTAAGTATTCGGGAGGAAAGAAACTTTACGGGTTGATGGACTCTAGACGGTGGGATGACCAATGGTTCGTCGAGAAACCCCTCTAAGGGTGTTCTCGTTCCGAGTATCGTCACTTCATCACTAACCGTCAATCCCGACTATGGTAACGTCACTTGATTAGTTTAGGTGAGAAAGAAATTCTTGGACCTAAATGGTCTTTGACTTAGCCATAAAGAGTATCTAAACTTCGAGCCGAAAATCCAGCAGAGTTTTCCCTATTTTTCAGATATTCCAATCGAAGCCTTCACCTAATTTCAACCCAGCAATGAACTAATTTCGATCACCATCCATCACAACAACCACGCAAACAAATTTTCTCATTTTATTGAAATCGAATTTAAAACATAAGAAATATTTCAACACCAAGCCTCAGTGACTCAGATTCCACACAAGAGATATTGATATAAGTCGAGAACTAAGACAAAAGTCACATAATATATCATCAAGTCTTAATGCTTAGATATTGTTTCCAACCGCTCGCTTATACCTTTAGAAAAAGGACAGTGAAGGGTTGAGCGTTTGAACTTGCGTTGTTGACGTTCCTGCACAATGCACGAGAATAAAAGAAATCGAATCAAGTTTCGAACTTAAACAAAAGCAAGACACGAAACGCTCGGACCCGCGACTCAATACTCGTTTTAAGCTCCAACGGGCACGTTTACAAAAAAATAAAATCCAATACAACCAAGGCTTGTGCAAAATCAAATCCTCAAGATCACACAATTTTCTTTTTATTAATTTTCTTGATTTGAGAAAATTCTCAATCTCTTGCCAATTAAGATAATGATTCAAATGCACTCGAATTTTTACAAAACATTCACAAAATGTAAAATTGTATTACTTCGCTACATGCTCGGGTCATCTTTTATTAAAAGTCACACTTGTTGGTGCATTTTAGATTTCCA
The DNA here is from genome assembly GCA_018132145.1 of Boehmeria nivea var. tenacissima. Classification (NCBI taxonomy): domain Eukaryota; kingdom Viridiplantae; phylum Streptophyta; class Magnoliopsida; order Rosales; family Urticaceae; genus Boehmeria; species Boehmeria nivea. Next base: position 3,882,563 of record CM030886.1, read on the forward strand.
AAATGACGTAAATTCACAAAGTTTTGTAATGCCAAAAAACTCGAATTACCAAGTCCAACACGCCCACAAAACGTAATAAACACCAAGCCCATATAAACTTGTTAACTCAAATTAGTATATTTGCCGCAATACATTAAGCCACAAATCGAGTGCAAATTTAAATTCTTGTACGACAAAACTACTAGACAATTTACTAGAAAACCTTCGCAATTACAATCCCACATAAATAAAGTTTTTCCAATGATAATCTTTTCAAGCATAAATTTCGTGAGTAAAAGAATAAGACCAACCAATTAGTTTATCAAGACCTGAATAACCCCAACACAAATCCCACAGGAACCTCTCCCGAGGCCTCTTTACACCAATTCACTTAAATTCTCAAAAAATACAAAAAGAATAAACTCTATGCAAATAACTCTCAAGCTCACAAGCCCATACAGCAATGAAACCCTTGAAAAGAGAAAAAACTCACCCCCAATCATGAAAAATTTATAGTTTTAGTGCATAAAAAGAAAAACCTATATCCTTAGGTTTATATACTTTTCCTTTTAGGGTTTTCTTCCTTGACACGTGGCACTTCTAGGGTTTAAATCTTGCTGGAAGTGATCCCCTTGATTCAAATATATCTGCATATCTGTAATTATCCAATTAAATTCAAATCTATTAGATTTGCAACTGCCTCCACAAAATTCGGAGCTAGAACACTTTCTGGAACATCTTCAAGACCATCGCGCCAGAAGTCAAACTTGATAACAGTTAGTTCTGAGATTCATGCCACAATATCAAATCGCATATATTATAATCGATATTAGCTTTACATCACAATATATATTTTGCCAAATATCATGCTAACAACACATACACTAACAGATACGAGTCAGAGTGCCATACGATGAAAATCACACAAATAAGGAAATTCATTGATGAAAATAATCAAAAAGGAAAATCAAGCAACAAGGACGATCAAATCACTTTAAATGTGATAAAGGATATTTACTGAAAAGATTCAAGCGTATCGAGGCAATTAATGAGTAGTAAATGACTCCAAATTCATTGCTATATTAGCCCCTAAATCTAGTCGTACTCTAGAAGTTTATAACTCTCTAATTGGTTCATCAAAGATTAAGAATCTTATCGAATCTTGAGCAATCAATTTGATGATCTTAAATCATGATATTCCTTTTTTTAGATTGAATTATGGACGTGGAAATATGCCTTATTAGTTTATTTTCATATTAGTATCTTAGCAAATTAAAATTTGTTAGTTTCTTGTTTTATTTTCAATAAGACAATTTCTAGTTTCCTGTTTTTAGCCAAGGTTTATTTTTCAGCATGTGTTTTTATTTGTCTATGTAAGTGAGCGCCCATAAGACATATTTAATCATGTTTTATTCATTTTTATAATCAGATTTGAATCATTAATAAAAATTCTTGATAGTTCAGTCTTGTCATTTGTTTATTGAGAGAGCTCACAATACAATAAAATGCACTCATAAAGCTCTCATGAGTAGTGGTCACGTTTTCTCTTTAGCAATGAGCAATATATAGTGCACAATGGGGAATGGGAAACTTCATTTGAGAGAAAATAAAGGTTTTCCTTTTTTCAAACTCAAAATAACCTTCATATTGGTCGAATTTAAGGCAGACAATAGTAACAATCAATACAGATATGGTCAAAATACGCTTTTCAAGTTTCTCAAAATTAGGTTGCTAAATATAGACCGTGTTGCAGCACCCGATGTAACACATGTCTAGATTTTCCTCAGCCAAGTTTCTAAATCTATACAGTTTTCGAGCCTATCAAGGTCAAAATCTTGTAGAGATAAAAATTGATTGGTCGCTCACAGTCACATCTATTTCTTGAGCGTTTTGTCATAATTTTATGGTTAGTACACTTACGGCTCTCAATTCTCAATAATAAAGGGGACGGGGTTGCGCGGCTTATAATTTTTATAGCTCTTGGGTTGATATAATCAAGGAAACAGACACGTAACCTTTCTTGACTTACAGCTCTTGGTTCAACATAATCAATGGGACTATGTCACAAATCAAATCTTAATTGAAGATCCTAAGCATTATTTCTCAACTTCGATGTATCATGGAGCGATTTGCCTACGGTTCGCGTTAGGTTTTTTATATTGGCATTTTGTTTAGCAAATTCATTATAATATATTGATCATATCTTTCTAGATTGTCCAATTATTTTTTGAGAGAGTTTATCATTGTTTATTGAGAGTTAAACATGGGATGTGTGAATTGTAAAATGAGGGATCTCGTCGGGGTTAGATCATTAGGTGTACGGGTAGGCAGCAACTCGATGTAGGAGGGAGTCCTAACCTGTATAAGTCCGATTGTACTCGTTCTATATTTTACTAGTGGATCATTTTCATCTGGGCGTGGCCCTATAGACGTAGGCAAAGCCGAACTTTGTTACCAATTCCCGCGTCTCAATTTCTTTACATTCGACACTGTTTTTATTACTGTTCTTCGTCTTTCTATTATCCGTCTCTAGTGTTCCGACGAGTGTTATAACACCCAGAAGAACACCCGCAAACAAAACGGTTCTTACAATTGGTATCATAGCAGAGTCATTTGATCTTTAGTGAGATCCAGAGAATTACATATTCATTTTACAGAGATGAACTTTATGAAGAAATAAGGTTCAGTTCCACGTTCACGCTTGCTTGATGGGATGAATTATTCTTACTGGAAAGCCCATATGAAGGCCTTTATCAAGTTAATGGACAAGAAAACATGGAGAGCTATACTGACTGGATGGGATCATCATATGAAGAAGAGCGAAAGTCGAGAATCGGTGTCAAAAATCTGAGATAGAACTATCAACAAACGAGGATAAGCTTGCAAATGACACTTCAAAAGCCTTGAATGCCATATTTAATTCCGTTTATGCAAACCAATTCAAATTGATCTCAACTTGTAAGTCGGTAAAAGAATCATGGATGATTCTCGAAACCGCAATTAAAAGAACGGATTCAGCAAAATTTTCTAAGCTTGAAATTCTAACTACTTGCTTTGAAATCACAAAATGAAGGAAGAAGTATCCATTAGCTAGTTCAATGCAAGATTGTGCGACATAACAAATGAGACTTTTGCATTGGGAGAGAAGTTTACTAAAGAAAAACTTGTTGGGAAGGCTAAGGGGATTGCGTTTCAAGCAAAAGGTCACACAGAGGAGATGAAGTTAGCCTATGATCATGATGATGATCCCACTGAAGTAGTTGTTAAGATCATTAAGAGATTGAATAAAAGCTGTCCAAGTAGCAGAAATTCGTATAGTATTTCAGCAGGTGTTTCAACACCCAGAAGGAACACACCCTCTAGTGTTAGAAATTTTTATGAAGGTTGTCGAAAAAGATTCAATGCAGGGAATAATTCGGAGTCCATTATAAAGAACAAGGGAATTCAATGTAGTGAATGTGAAGGCTTCATGCATATACAAGCAGAGTGTGCCAATACACTTAAAAAGAAGAAAAAGACCTCAATGCTACGTAAAGTGATGGAGATTTTGATTGCAGTAATGATGATGAATTTAATTTTCTTGCTTTTGCATCCAAATTTGATAATACAGGTGTTGCAGAAGCTGGAAGTTCATTTGGTATCCTTTCTGGTGTCACAAGTGGTGTTTTCAACAATCATCTCTGAAAGCAGCGATGATGAAGATATGATTGAAGAAGCAATGGCTGAGCCTATAAGTTGTTATATAAGAAGTGGTCAAAATTAGCAAAGCTCAATGAGAAGGTAACCGGCCAAGTGGTCCAGTTTGATGTTGATAGAAACAACCGTCAGAAGACTATGACTGATATGGAGAAGAAGCTAAAGCAAAATCAAGACAAGGAAGCAGAGCTCAACGCAGAACTGTAAAACATGAAGAAATCACTAAAGATGCTAAACTCTAGTTTTTCTAAGTTAGATTAAATTTTGGCCGTAGAAAGAACATATGAATAACATCATGGCCTCAGATACACGGGTTTTGGAAAGGCAGCTGATGCATAAATTGTATTTGTTAAGACGAGCACGTCTAGTGTGAAGAAGGATGAAGGTATGAAGTTGAAGGCAATTTTTATGAAACCTACTAGAACACTTGTTGCGACATGAGGTAGAACACTCACTATGAGACCGAGAAGAATGAGAGAAAAGAGATGGGTTCTAATCTGTCACTACTATAACAAAAGAGGTCATATTAGGCCATGGCGTTATCAATACTTTGTAGCTTTATGAGTGCATTTTATTATATTGTGAGCTTTGAGAGAGTTTATCATTGTTTATTTAGAGTTAAACATGGGATGTGTGAATTGTAAGACGAGGGGATCTCGTCGGGGTTAGGTCACTAGGTGTAAGGGTAGGTGGCGACTCGATGTAAGAGGGAGTCCTAACGTGTATATGTCCGATTGTACTCGTTCGACATTTGACTAGTGGATTTTTTTTTTCGGGCATGACCTCGCAAACATAGGTGAAGTCGAATTGCGTTACCAATTTTCATATCTCAATTTCTTTGTATTCGACACTATTTTTATTGTTGTTCCTCATCTTTTTATTATCCGTATCGGTGTCCTTACGGGTGTTATAACACCCGCTAACAAAATGGTTCTTATAGTTCGCATCACATATAAAATAAAAAATTTTGTTCTTGTCTCTAGAAAACTCCTTTGTCTTGACCACAATCATTTTGAAAGGTTGTTATCGGCAATTACAAATTGGTCAGCCCATCTTGGGTTTCACATACGAATCTGAGTGTCTTGAAATATTTCCTCTACCAATATCAGCAACCTGTTTGAATTCATACACACAAACAAGAATTCATCCTCTTTCTCATGCTCTTCTTTGAAATTGCCTTTGTCCACTTTCTTTTTTAAACCCACTGGTCCCGATTCAATCTTTCTCTCCTTCACCAGTTCACTCTTGAAGCTCCCACTTTGAGATTGGGTTTTTTACATTATATTATCAATCTTGGTCAGTATTTTCCAGAGCTATTCTTATGTATTTGTGTTTTTCAGGTTATGGGTTTTTGTTGAAAAAGAAAAAAAAAGAGACAATAGAGTGCCAAGGCCTTAGCTTGACAGACAAGAAGCTCAAGACTTAGAGCAAGACCGACTTGGTCATGGTGAGGATTGTAAAATATTTTCTGAGTTTAATAAAAGAAGTCCACATTTGTGATTTTTTTTTTATATTTTATATATAAGTGAATGTTTATTAAAAATTTAAAATATATTAATGTGACTATCAATTTAGTATGTAAAGAGTTTATGAAAAAGATGATTAAAATTATAGTTTAATATATATAAATTTGTTCGTGATTAATGAGAGAGAATGTGGTGTTTCTCATTAAGATCAGTTAGGTAAATAACCATTTTAGATGGAGTGTTCTAAAAAAAAGCCACGGTTTCAAAAAAATTTAAAAATAGATACAGGTAAGAAATTTCATACCATAACAAAATTAGACATAAAATTTACTGTAAAAACTATGGTTATATTTTTAAAATTTCATACCATAACAAAATTACACATAAAATTTATTGTAAAAAATTTCTTTCTAAGGTAATAAAATTTAAAACTGTGGCTATTTTTTAAAATTATTTTTTTAAAAGTGGCTATTTTCTTGAAATTCCATTCTCATAATCTCAAATTTTAGTGTATTTTTGATAAACTTAAAAAATTAGAAAAATAGGGATTTATTTATTAGAAATATTTTCCCCTATTTTTCCAACACATGGTCAGCCATCCCTAGTCAAAATTAGGTTAGGAATTATTTCCTTAATTCTTAATTTGAATACAATAACAATCATATGATAATTATTAATTTTTTTTAAAAATAGTTTATGAATATTTCTAACTTTTGAAAATGAAAAACCCAAAGGGATAAATCCTATTGTCGTCGAAAATTCCCTTTCCCTTAACCCTATAAATATATGCTCTAGTTGCATGCAAATTAACCTAAGCAATTCCAAGTTGTGGTCTGCAAAAACTCAACTATTTTTTTTCTAGAATTTTAGGAAATGAAAATTTTATTCCCCTAAAAAACACTAAAATTTCCGGCCCCCTAAATAAGAAAAGATAATTTTTTTTTCCTTCTCTTGTATTGTGTGAGAATAATTGAGAGAGCCCACACTGAAGTTCTTGACATGATCTGAGAGTTGAAGTGGAGGACTTTGATATCGAAAGCTTGATCGGTAAACTTGTTGTGAGCATTGGACAACACTAGCCCAACTTTGGCGGTCTCATAACATACGGTGGCTGAATCAAACTGTTCAAGAATTCAAGGGATTCTATGATATAATTTTTTGTTCTTATTCTATTTAATTATGTGATAACTATTGTTAGAAAATTTATAATACACTATGTTAATGAGATCTATTGTTTGTTTCAGTTCAATTGTTTAATTGATTACCATATTATTTCTTATGTTGCGCATACTCTATTTGATCAAAATTACAAAAATATTTAGTTTATGAAATTATATTGCTTATATAGTAGTAAGTCAAAAGTAGGCCCACTTGTCAAGCATTTTTTGTCCTTTAAGTTTTTATTATTCATACGTAGGTCTAATTTTTAAAAGGAAAAAATTCATTCTTGCCCCCAAAAAATACGTTTCTTCCCAAAAAAACGCAAAAAAGGCCCCTCAAAAAATGCACGAAACAGGAACCAAACTTCCATTGAGAAACGCTCTTGCCCCTATATAATATACTAATTGAGGAAGCGCGTGTGAAACACATTTTAATTTTATGTGATTTATAATTTAACATTTCAAGTGATCATAATAAAATAATATTTTTTTGCTAAAAAAATATTGTAAAAAAATTCATTTTTTTTTACAATTAAAACAGTCAATTTAAATAATATGAAATGAAAAAAATATCAAATTTTAAGAATTTAAAAGAGATAAAATAAAAAGACTAAAATAAATTTTTTTTGAGTGAAAAATATAAAACTAATCAAAACACAAAAGGAGACAAAAATATATTAAAATAAAGAAAAAAATAAAAAAAAATTCGGATTAAAATAAACACAACACAATAATTTTCAAAAGAACTATAAATATATATATATATATATATATATATATATATAAAACTCACAGTGGTAAGAATTTTTTTCCACTATGAAAAGAAAAATAAAAAAAGAGGGGGGGGGGGGGGGGGGGGGGGGCTTGGCGGGGTTGGGGTTGTTGGGGAGTGAAATGAAAGAAAAAAAAAGGAGGGGGGGGGGGGAGGGGTTGCTGAGGCAGTGGGGCCCGCGCATTAGGCATTTTTTGTTAATTTCAAACGGGCCCGTGTTTTATACTATTGTATCTTTTTTATTTATCTTTTAGTCCTTTAAGTTTTTATTATTTATATTTGGGCCCAATTTTTGGAAAACAAAAAACAAAAAATCATTCTCGCCCCCAAAAAATGCGTTTTTTTCTTTTTTTTTTTTCCCAAAAAAACGCTGAAAAAAGCCTCACCGGAAACGCCTGAAACGGGAACGAATCGGCCTTTAAAAATGCCCTTGCGTTTTCTATTTTGTTAAGATATAAAGACTATCAAGTTTCAGTCAACAACAACAAAAAAAAAAAGAAACAAAATAAAATAAAATGAAATAAAAACTATTCAAGCATTAGGCATTTTTTGTTAATTTCAAACGGGCCCGTGTTTTATACTATTGTATCTTTTTTATTTATCTTTTAGTCCTTTAAGTTTTTATTATTTATATTTGGGCCCAATTTTTGGAAAACAAAAAACAAAAAATCATTCTCGCCCCCAAAAAATGCGTTTTTTTCTTCTTTTTTTTTTTCCCGAAAAAACGCTGAAAAAAGCCTCACCGGAAACGCCTGAAACGGGAACGAATCGGCCTTTAAAAATGCCCTTGCGTTTTCTATTTTGTTAAGATATAAAGACTATCAAGTTTCAGTCAACAACAAAAAAAAAAGAAACAAAATAAAATAAAATGAAATAAAAACTATTCAAGTATCAATCTACTAACCTTTTTCGTTAATTTTTTTAGGGGACTTCTATTGCCACCCCCATTTTTGCTCTCCACACCCCCTAAATAAAAATTAGTTTTTTTTAATATTTTTAATCATTTATTTGTATTTGTGTTGTTTCAAAAATACCTTTAAAAGTATAAAAATTTGATTTATGCTAACCATTCCTTATTATGATCCTATTTTTTTAGGATGTATTTTTTTTTCTATTATCATTTGAGTATGAACCTCGTTGTAGTGCACACCCTCTTTTCCCAAAACCAAACTTACAGAGCCGCACACACCATTTTTTATACACACCAACAAAAATTGAAAATTATTTTTGAAAAAATAGTGTGTGCGGCTCTGCAAGTTTGGTTTTAGAAAAAGAGGGTGTGCACTACAACGATGTTCATACTCAAATAATAATAGGAAAAAAAATTGCATCCTAAAAAAATAGGAACAAAATAAAGAATGGTTAAAGTAAATTAATTTTTTATACTCTTAAAGGCATTTTTGAAACAACACAAATACAAATAAATAATTAAAAATATAAAAAAGCTAATTTTTATTTGGGGGTGTAGAGAGCAGAAATGGGGGTGGCAATAGAAGCCTTTTTTTTAATGCAACTATACAATTGTTTTTTGTTTTGCTACTCAACTTGGTTACATGGCTCACAGCTTAACACGTTTATGTGTACATCACTAGTTGCCTGATCTGTCCAATAACTTAATGCTATGTACAGTAGCTGTCGTGAGGTACATGCAGTACAATTGGATTTCATGCCATTCATTTGTTAAAAAAAAATTAAAGAAAAGAAAGCTTTGCCTAAGGAAACCTTAGTAATTACTAACTAGTACATAGCTAGCAATTATTCAGCAATGAATGAAATAAGTTAATAAAACTAGCTAGTAAGGTGTTAAATATCAAGGGCAGGGCCAGTTGTACTATTCCACAAAAGCACATAGGGGAAAAGAAATTAAAAAAAAAAAAAGGAAAGAAATAAAGAAAAACTATTTGTTAATATGCTAGTCCAATCAACGGGTCCCATGCAAGATTTAACATGCGAGACAACGGTGAGAACGAGATTGAGGATAGGAAAAGTAAATGAAAAAGAACACGAATTTTCAGTAGTTTGGCACATGAATTTACCTGCTTTCACTAATTAATTCACATTAAATAGAGATATTTTGAAATTTCTTCATGTAATTTTTCATCACCAACTTCACGTATAAAGAATCAAGAATAAAGAAAGAGGCTTCGATTTTATTCAAACAATTTGTTACAAGTAATCAACCTCTCTTAGCGCAAGAGTGACACGAGCGGCACGCGTTTGTACTCCGTAATCGCAATTCTCCAGACGTTTGGGTGCCTATCTTGGTATGAATTTTTTTGTTTTTTTGCTCCTCATATTGGTCAGACATTTTTTTAGGTACCTATTTTGTTTTTTGTTTTTTGTTTTTTTGCTTTTTTTTACGCACTGCGCTCGTAGGCGCCCGCACGCAAGGGTGCGCACGTACGCTCGACCAGGCGTCTAACCAAGCGCGCACAGTGGTGCGTAGGCGCGCAAAGCCATCCGCATGTAGGGGGCGCATGGGCGTGCAAACGCCTGGCCAAGCACACGTAAGCGCTTAGTAAAACGCGTGTTGGCATCCGCCCAAGCACTTGTGCAGGGGCACATGGATGCGCAGCCACCAATCTAAGTGCCTATGTGGGGGCACATAGGTGTTATACCGTCCAATTTCCAGGCGCCCAAGTTATCTACCGACGGGGTGGACAGGAGGGAATTCGGCTACCTTTTTTTTTTTTTCTTCTTGCAATATCCTTCCCGAAAGCAAGTGCCTTGACAAGCTATGCAAGATTTGTATCAGTTTTCTTTTTTTTTTTCTTTTTTTTTGGTCTCGCTTCTCCGCTTCCTGTCACCTTTATGTTATTGGCGGGTTTGGAGATATTCATCTACCTTCATGAAATCTTGGTCACGTGTTAGAAAGTATGCAGACGTCTTAGGTTCTTTGCGAATCAATGATCTAAAAAATTCTCCCTCTTGCAGGCCCTCGCGTAGAGCATCTATGGCGTTCAGGTCTGTGAATCCTTCAATGTTGTTCTGTCGCCCGTGACACTCGGCTTCCTTCGAGATTGATATCGGTTATACTTCATGCTGACTGATGGCTTTGTGCGGGGTTTGGACCAGCTAGGCGAGAGACCTTCCTTGTCATCTATTTATGCGGCCGCAAAGGTCCTTTATATTCCCTATTGCATTCGGAGTCCAAGTGTTGTCTGCATCATCATTGGATTCGGTTCCCACTCGAACAAAAATTGAGGTGTGGGTACGTTGCGAGTCTGCTCTCATACCACTCTAAGTCCCTTTCAGGTTCCTCTGGCGACGAGCAGCTCGGTAACCATGGGCTTCTTATATTGGGTCTTTTGTTATCACATCCGTCAAGGGGTCTCGCTGAAGCATTTTGTATGTTAGTCACCGTTGTACTTAACTTGGTTAGGATGTCCGTCAGGTTCTAAGCCGTATTCTCGAGCTGATCGATACGTACTGGATGGTTCGCTGTTGCCAAAGGGCAGCGAGGCCGACCCGTGAGTTGTTGTGCGCCTTGTGCTTCGGTCTTAATTGCTTCGACCTCTTCCTCCAGGTGAGTTGAATGGGTTTCGTCTGTTATTGTTCTCGAAATAGTTGGAAACTTGCGTTGAGAGTGTTAAATGTTCCTAGTTGGACCTTGTTATGTTGTTCGCACAAGACCCTCATTTTAGTGCCAAAATGTTGACGCAATTTTTCGTCACTAACTTTACATATAAAAAATCAAGAATAAAGAAAGAGAGTTCGATTTTATTTCAGACAATTAGTTAAACGAAGTTAAGCTATCTCAGCCACTAAGGAAGATGCGCATTAATAGTGGTAACCAGAGAATGGTTATAAACGTGTTTTTTGCTCTGGAAATTACCTTAATTAGACGTGAAAGTCACTAGCTCGAATCTCATCGATAATTCAGCTCGATTCTGGAAAAAATTATTGGCATATTGCGACTGCGGAGTACAAACGCATATCGTTTGTTTGCGGGCAGTTGCCGACCGTTACGCGCTTCTAGTGGCTACAGACTGCCCAAACTTGCATCACGGGCGATTGCTAGCTGCCCATACCGAGCGCCAGTCGCTTTGGGTGGCTGTCAGCCTCCCATGTCAGGTGTCGGTCGCTTCGGGCAACTGTCGGTCACCCATGTCGGGCATCAAGCGGCTCAGGCGGCCAGTGGCCTCTCACTCGGCCCAAGGAGGTCTCAGGTGGTTGCTGGCCGCCCGTGTCGCATTCAGGCGCCTTAGGCGGCTACTGGTTTCCAAAATTGATTATCATTTGTCACGAGCGGTTGCCATCTTGCGTTGAGCTCTTCGTTAGGTCTATCTTGCGCCGATTGGATTGGGCCATCGTTGACCTGTTTGACAAAGATTTGGGATTTAGACCTTGAGTTAAATTTGGGCCTAACAAAATTAAATGGGAAAAACTCTAAAAAATCTCTAGTGATAGAGAAATTTTAATTTTATCTTTCTATTTTACATAATTTTAAAAATATTCATAAGTTATTAAAATCAACTCAAAAGTATTTTGCATTTAGAATTTGATCAACATTATACATAAAAAAAACAAAAAAAAAACATTATTACCTATTACTTTAAACATTTTTTTTATTTTCTTATTTTTATTTTTAGAAAAAATACAAATTATTTTTTTAAAACATTAATCTGAAAATCATATATTATGACCAAGCACTCCCTACCCTTTCTCACTTTATGGTCTCTAGATCAAAGGATAAGCAACTTAGTAGAAGGAGCTCTAGCATAAGACGAAGCTTCTTCACTGCCTGAAGAGAACATCCATATTGATATCATTAGAGTGGTCAACTCTCCAGTGAAGAATGCCATTTAGGGGATGTACGTAAAAATAATCGAGACTACGAGGCATACATCGAATCTCTAAACACTAATACCAATAATAACATTAATGTTAATAAAGTCATTTTTGCCCATGCCTATTCTCTCACGGGAGTTAGTTAATTTCCTAAACCCAAATCTGAATCTTGCTTTCCTACCATGGATGAGTAAAGGTTAGCAAATATAGAATGGTCTATGATGATGTCATAAGGTGCAATGTTGTAACGACCTAAAACTTAAAACAAGCATGATAGCAAATATGTCAAAATGTATGATATGATTTGTAAAATATGATAATATCTTAGTTCTAAAAATACTGATAAATTTTAACTTTCTACATCAAATTACATAACTAACCTTTTACTACTAAAGTACGTGGTTTAACCGTATTCGCACAACATCCAAAATTAGTTTAAATGTGGGGTTGCAAATATGCGGAATTTTAAGAGGTCCTTTTCCAATGATTAGCCGGCGGTCGAACTGATACCCCCATGGTCGATTCTGTGTGCACTTGCCGTAATCAATTGTTATCGCCAAACCTTTTAGCTTCACCTTGAACTTAACTTTGACACGAGCACACGAGAGAGCTAATAGCCCAGTAAGTATATTTGAGACATAGATTGCTAAGTCTACAAGCAATAGAATAATTTTGAGAAATTATAACATAACGCCCGATAAGATGTCATACTTGACGTCCGAGTAGTCGCAGTTCGAAGAGTCAATCTTTCTCTTTCTTGATCTCAATCTTTACATAACCCAATAAGTAGATTTTAGAAAGGGATTACTAAATCTACACACAATATAATAATCTAAAATAGCCATAGCATGACGTTTGATACGAGGTCAAACTCAACGACCAAATAATCGTGACTCAAGAATCTATCTCATCCTTTACTCATCTCACCTTAAGATCACCAATTCCAAATTTATCTCACAAGGGTATGTGTGCACACAATTTACTAATCAAGCATCCTTACATGACTTTCTCCATTCCTATTGAACCGTTCTGAAACCTCTCACAGTCTTTGGCCCCGTCGGGCCATTTCGTAATTGATTGTGCAATCGCCACGTCGATACAATCTAAGACCTATTATGATCCATGCCCCATTGGGCCGTCCCACTATCTATTTTTTCGCTTAATATGGATTAGTCGTCATTTGTGCGTCTCTACTCTTTCCAAAACCTCTCGCAATCAATGGACCTACCAAGCAGTTTTGGAATTCACTAGATTCACCCTGTCGAGCCAATTCAGATTATTTTGTCACATTCAAAGAAGACGAATGTATGTCGGCTCTCTCTAGGACCCTTGGGCCTTTCTAATACCTATTGTAGCCAATGGCCTTGTCAGGCTATTGTAGAACCAATTGTAGTAACTGCTATGTTGAGCCGTTTCGGGACTTATGGCGATCATTCGCCCGTTTGGCTGTCTCGAAACTTCTCTTCAGCTATAACATAATAACAACAACAAGGCGCAGGTAGCTTTATGTGTGTGGTCTCATACTGACTAACAAGATTTACACACACATGTACAGACAAGACACGTTAACCCACAATCCCATACTTGTGAGTTAAAGAACATCCAAGAAGCACGTGAGCCCATACTCATGTACCCAAAGGGAAACAACAACATTAAATAAATTCAACAATACTGAACTAAAACATCACATGGCAAAGTCTACTCGTGTTACAGTGAAAATCCACTTACCTGATGTCCTAGGTTTTCTGCCTTGGCCCTCATTATATCTTGTTTACGGCGTCCCTCCTTGTACCCTGATAGGTGACACTTCTGCTAGACATGTGAATAAAAGAGTAAAACATCTAATTTCCCTATTAACTATAATAGATATTTATACGATTAAGAGAGTCCAACAACAAATTTGACTGATAGGATGCTTAAAGAATACTCTAGAGGAATCCTCGACTCGTGGGTCATTGACTTAACTTTAACCGTTAACCCGTAAACAATGGGTAAGTGGTTCAACTAGGTTAGGTGAGAAAAGATTCACTCTCATTGGTTTTCCAAATTAATTTTTAATAAGTGTCTAAACTTGGAGTTGGAAATTCGGTAGACTTTCCCCCATTTTTTGAACATCTCGACCGAGGCCTTCACTAAAAACAACCGAGGTTCGAACGCTGTTCAGTCACAAGACTTTCAACAACAATTACAGCAAGTATTTTTTTCACAACAAAAAGATAATTAATTCAAAGCACATTAATAAGTAATTAACACCGAGCCTCAGTAGCTAGATCTCAATCATGAGAAACTGTCAAGCAAATTAAATACTAACATTAAACATTCGAACGTCTTGTATTGCTGAAGCTAGAAGTTATTTTCAATTACCTGCTTAAACCTTTGGTGAACAACTTCAATAGGTCGTATTCACGAAGTTGCTTGTAAAAGATCAACTCGAGATAATTAAAACCTACAATGACATATATTAACTAGAAACGATTTTTTACTCCTAAGGTTTAACAATTTTGAGCTCTTAGTAAATCTAAACAAGCAACATAAATGTTAGAAACTGTGATTTACTTCCAACAACATGATTAACCTTTAAACCAACACAATTACGCTAAAATTTATAAAATTAGCTAAAAAATGTCAACTGACACTTAAATTGTGGTATCGCGCAACATTAAAAAATGATTCTCTATCGAGATTCTCGAGCCTTTGCATTAATTTAACCAACAAAATCACAAACTAAGACCACAGAAATAAGTTTTCAGCTCAACACGATTACATTATCAAAAATGTGTCGTGTGTAATAGGAAACATAAATTAAGCAAACATAACCCTTTTATAATTTCTCAATGACGGTGTAAATTTCTATATCCTTTACAAATCTTACGAAAGCTGTGTAAAACCATCAACATAGACAAAATATCAAGCATGGTTAGAGTTGTCACAAAATTGATAAACACTTCGAGGCTTAAAACGCGATAACACGAACATCAAAGTCTCAGTTCGATTCGAAGCTCACCTAGTGTGAATAACAGTGGCTCGCGATGACTCGAGGAAGTAACAGCGAGGTTCTGTCTTCAAGGGCCACAGTGTGGTGGTAGCATAGATGGTGTGTCTAGCCGTATAGTTCGTGGCAATGGCATGTGGTCGATGGATCAATTTGGAGGCTCCGGGAGTGGCGAGGATGCGTTGGTGAGCGACGGGACCTAGTTGGCAGTGGAGCAGGGTCGCGTGAGGAGCGTAGATCACCAGAGTCATGTGTGGAGTGGAGTAGATATACAAATGGACGCGGGCCAACATGGTAAGTAGGGAGTGTCGAGCAGCAATGTGGCAGCCTCAATCTTGCATAGTGGCTAGGATCTATTAGGCCTTATGCACGAAAACGGGTAGATCCGAGCGATGAACGTGATGTGGGTCGCGTAATTACGACAAAAGCCGCCTGGTGGCGCTCATGCTGATGTCTTGCCAGAGACGTACATGATTGAGTATGGTGCGACTAGCATAGGGCTTCTCAAAGCAAAAGAGGCTCAGTGGGAAGAGGCAGGTCGTGTACGGGCATTAAAAGATCCGTGGCTCAGACTTTGAGTAAGGGGAAAGGGCAGCATTAGAGCTGGACTCATTGGAGCTCAAACAAAAGCGTGACGAAGGACGAGCGATAAGGGACCTCAAGTGAAGAGAAAGAGAATTGAGGGAGAGATGGGAGAGAGATTGAGTGTGAAAAAGAGATAGATGGAAGAGGGTGGCGACAATAAGGAAGAAAATTATGATTGATTAAAATGATTAAAAGCATGTAATTTTTAATAACTGCAAAAATTTGCCCGAAGCTCAGCTCGACAAGTTAGTAATTTTAATATCCGTTTTGAGTAAATATTTCATTCCCAACATTGTCAAATAATAAAAAAGATAATTAATAAAAATACCACAAATATTCCACGCAAACAATTACGGGCCCAATTCGATGGGTTTGACATGTTGTTATCCGTGAAAAGAATATTTACATTCAAAATGTCATTTTAAGTATATATTTAGCCATAAAAATAAAACAAAAGAAAAATACTTACAGAAAAGGAGTACCGGTATGGCCTATAATCCTACCAACTTAAAAAAATGTTGTGTTTATGTCGGCGATTGAGTGGGGGGGCGCAGCTTGTCAAAGACACACGTGGAGAGGATAGAGAAAAAAACAAACAAACAAACCTAATTGGTTTTAAGTGGGATTTTATACTAGAGTTATTCTCGATACTAAAATGAGTAAATAATGTGTAATTTTCATAAATTATATAAATTTTCCAGAAGGCTTGGCTCGACAAGTTAAGAATTTTAATATAAGTTTTAAAGCTAAAATTCAATTTCTAACATTGTCAAATATTTCAAAAGGACAATTAATAAAAATTTTAGTGATATTCCACACAAATAAGTGCAGGCCCGATTTAATGGGTTCAAAATGTTCTTCTCTATGACAAGTAAAATTGAGTATAAACATTGATATATGCAAGAAGGCATATATTAAACATGGACTTACGGAAGATTTATTTAACAAATTATTGAATTTCTTACAAATCTTTCTTCTATATCAACTTTAATGTTGAAGACGATTCACTGCGATTTTCCTATTGTTCAGCCTAGTTTTTGTTTTAAACGTTACTCTGAGTCTTTGGTGTTATTTTTTGCTTCGACTTTACTTTGACTTCTTTGGGCTAAGGTTGCGAGTCTCTCTCCAAAATTTATGTATTCTAGCGTTCTTGGCTGGATATTCTCGAGAAAAAATTTGGTGTTGAATTTTCTTAGGAAACTTGATTTTGTAGTTTGTTTGAGAAGAAAATTTTTTAGGGGTATCTTGGTAAGTTCGGGTTCTAAGTATTAGGTCCAATGACTAGCTTCTTAATTTTAGAAACATGAGCCATTTTAATTAAACATATATTAATAAATGGCCATTGAGGCCCTTTCAATTACTATTGAAACTATAAATAGGAGATCTAACTTGATGTTGTTTGGTAAGCCATTTACATCACAAATTTTAACTAGAGTATTCTTGCTACAGTGCCAAAAGTTATTTGGCAAAATATGGTTAAGAAAACTTAACCGTTCTTTCTTCGTTGTTTAAAATACTAATATTGGTACAAGAAAAAGCATTTTATAAAATTTTGAGCTCAAATTTTCTCTTTGAAATTTTAGTTCAATTAGTGCAAACCAAACTCCTATCTAACCATTGATTTAAACTATAATTTAAATATAAGATTTTAATTTTTTTTAACTCAAATAAAAAATTATTTAAATTTTTAAGTTTAAATCGCTTATGAAATGATCCTAAGGGAAAGTACAAAATATACCTCTTTTTATCTGCATTAAAATTTTAATTTAAATAAGAGTCAAACATATTGAACTTTGAATTCATAGTACAAATAATTGAGTAAATAGTCATTTTCTAAATTATGTTTTAAGAAAATAGTCAACATTTTGATTTATTAGAAATTTGTTATTTTATTAACTACATGATGATGTGTATCTTTTATGCTAATAATTCTCTTATGTATTAGTGGCTAATAACTTAATTTTGAAAACGTTGGTAATTTTCTTAAAACATAGACCAAGAAATGACTAAATACCAAATAAACCATTGATAGTATTACTTGCACTTTACACTCATAAATTTAAAAATGAAGTGAGGAAATACACAAAATTTACACAACCAGAAAAACAAATAGCCAAGTTTTTAAAAGTAACTAAGTCAATAGTCAACAATTAATTGCACATGTTTTTTGACGATTTAATTTTGAATCACTTATTGTCATGTAAATAACTGAATCACTAGTATAATTTCTTTAAAGTTTATTAGTTGTTTACATTAATTATATATTTTATCTCTTATAAGAAATATTTTAGATATCCGGGCTCCAGATTATATGCTACTTTCATTAACGGACCTAAACAACTTAAATGAACACAGTTAATTGATATTAAAATTATTAAACAATGGGAACAAATGGCATTATTGTACTTTAGATAAATAACCTAATACGTGTTGAAGTTCTCTCTCCCATTCCATGTGGAAAAGAAACCCTTGGGCCTTGGGTTTGAAGAACTTGGCAGTGCACACGCGTGAAGAAGCAACATCTCATTCAGGCACACGTGGGAACCTGACCGGATAAGGTTCGGGCAGCAGACAGGCCACGGGCAGTGTATGGGGGCAAGTAGGGCAGTGGAAATAATTGAACAGCTTACGGGCAGCTTAGCTGTTTGGATCTGCCCACGTGCGTCGACCCAGGATGTGGGCCCACCCTGCCCCTCCATACAAGACGACGAAACGACAAAGTTACAAAAGCGACGCCTGGGATTTCAGCACTTTTTTTTTTTTTTCGTGAACATTAAAAGAATAATATTGCGGAGTTAGTCCTTCAATTTCTCTCATTGTGACGATTCGGCCATATTGAATTTTCATTTTTGTTATTTTAACCGTGAATTTGAGTTCGTTAGTAGTTAAGTAAATTAAAACTCTTAAAATTTAATAAATTTAGTCGTCATATAAAGTAGATTTTTTTTTTATATAAAGAAGGGAATACTTTTGAAATTTTAGCACTCTTTATAATTTTCTTCTATAAGTAACAATGTGCGATTTGTTCTTTCTTTTATGGTAATGACTATTCATTTAGAAATTAAAAACGTAGTTTTACTATTATTTTTATTTTTCTTGTTGATTTAACGCTGCTAATTTTATCAGTTAATTTAGTGCTCAAGTAGGTTTAACACGGTTAATTTAATCAAATAATTTACTTTTGTCGATTAATTTCATTAATGTACCATTTAATAAAGTTAAATTTAAGGATCAAAAAATTATAAATTTAGAAACCAAATCATCACAATTGTAAAAATGCAGGGACTAAATGCGTCAACTTTTCCTTCTTTTTTTTTTTAATTTAAATTTTGCGCTTTCTTGTTATTCTGTTTAGACTCTTTTTCCCACTACCACGTTGCACACTTCCCATGTTGTTATTTTTATTAATTCATGAACTCGTTGTACGTGCCGTTTTTTATTATGGGAATTTTTTTTTATTATTTATTTGTTGATTGTTATCCTTTTGGGGTTTCTTAGTTTAATTAATTCTTTCTAGAATTAATTTTATTAATTTGACCATCGCAGATTCCAAACCTGGTCGTGCTCCGTATTTTACGAATTCCAAATTGTCACGCGCTATCATTTCTTTTTTTCTTATTTTTTTTCATTTTGTTTTTGTTGTTACCAAACCTATGAATGAGCTGCTACTTTATGGAATTCCGTGGACACAACAATATTTAATCATATATATAAACAATGTGGTCTCTCTCAAATAATCAAATATGACATTATAATCCAGTGTAATATAACAAGAATTTATATGTGTACATATATAAATGTATATATTTATGCATCTGCTAGGTTAAAAAAAATTTAACTGCTTCACTATATCATAATTCACAACGTCTTTTTTTTATTATTATTATTCCATCAATGATTTTGTTCTGATTGAGATGGTACGTAGAATATTTGAAATATACTTACGATTTGACATGTCATATCACGTTTAGCACTTCACGTGAAATATCATTAATCAAGAAGTTGTTAGGATACAAGTTAAATAAAAAAAAAATAACACTTATTAAGAATTTTAAGACAAAAAAATCTTAACATTGTAAGAAATTATTCAACATTTAAATTTTAAGAGTAAAATTGGAGACAATTTATTACAAATACTTTTTTGTCACAAAATTCTTAACACGTGCTATTTTTAAATATTTTGAAATATGTACTATTTTCTAAAAACGTAAATTTTTTTTTTTTTTTTGAAAAAGAGAGTGACATTCATTCAATTAATTCATCGAAAGACCCAGTACAACAAAACGATCAATACACTAAGGACTCTCATGGGGCCAACAAGTTTGGGCTTGAAAAGCAATAGACTCACGCGCTAGCGTATGGGCCACCATGTTCTCCTAACAAGGAAGATAGCGGCAAGAGCCATCGCTAAGCTCAGACAACAAACCTTTGATATCAAGAATAATAGAATCTATTACTAATGGTGGCGAATCTTGTTGGATGACGAGAATAGCTGGGGCGCAATCGCTTTCCATTACTTGAAGATCAAATCCAAATGTCTTCGCAAATCGGATACCCTTCCGAATGGCAAAGCATTCTGCTACGAAGGGCTCATAGCTTGTTGGAAGAAAGCTGGAAAGGGCACCCTCGAAAGCGCTATGCGAGTTCCCAAAACAACCCCTCTCCCCCCCCCCGCCAAGTGCCTCTGTCTCCCGAAAAGCAAGTTGAGTTTCAGTTTACCGTGTTCCGACGTTGCCCACCTTATATGCCATTTTGTTTTCTCCGGTCGAGGGTGACTCATAGGGGATAAGGCGTGTTGAAATTCATAGAGCCGGCAAGATGCAACTTTTAAAATTCGCTCCAAAGGCCGCCCAGATCTGCCATAGACCTGTTCATTCTGTTTCCCTATAGAACCCAGCAAACGGTACAAAAAAGTGCCCGAGAGTCTCCATGAATCTTATCCCAGATAGTTGACATAGCATTGCTAAAAGTGTCCAAGTCTCTGAAGATAGAGTTTTGTCGTACCGTATAGATCTGTTTGCAACCAATGAGAGAAAGAAGAGTTATTTCAGAAGCTCCAAAGCTTAAACATGTCCTAATATATGAGATTCCCCTATTGTTCAAGTTGAAATAGGTCGTAATGAAATCGTGGATGGCTCTCCACATGAAGTTCTTGACTTTGCTCGGCATATGCAGATTCCATAGCCCATTCCATAATGAACGCCCAGCCTCATTTGAGGAAGTCGATCGGCTAAAGCAGAGGTCCATAGCCACCCAATTGCCCATTTTAACAAAAGAGATGCCCGTGAGAGAGTAGTGCCAAATCAACCTATTAGATGAGGCATAGGTGCTAAGGGGTATTTTCAGAATGTCTTAGATGTCGACCGCCCAAAAGTTCTCCTGAATAGTTGTTATGTTCCACCATCCCATCTCACCATCAATTAAGTCTCCGACTCACAGACCTCGGTTCACCGCAGTAGACCTGGTAATAGGCATAAACGTTGATGGACAAGGTAACCAAGCATCTTCAAAAACTTTGATATTCTGTCTGTCACCAACTCGTCATCGGTAGCATGCTCGAAGCACCTCTCTACCCTAAATAATGCTACTCTAAATGTGGAATGGTTGCGCCCCTACCCTCACTGTCTAGAACGTCCCTTTATGAAAATATTTGGCCTTTAACACCCTTGCCATTAAAGACTCGGGTCAATGTACCACCCGCCATCCCTACTTAGCAATCACGGCCCTATTAAAGAGCGTTAAAAATTTAAAGCCCATTCCCCCTTCTGCTTTCAGTAGGCACAAATGTTTCCAAACCTTCCAAGGTAGTTTTCTGGTATTAGCATCCCCACCTCACTAAAATCTCGCAATGATAGATTCCGATTCCGAGCATAAAACAATAGGTAATTGAAAAACGCTCATCGTATAGGCAGTCAATGCTAGTGTAACTGCTTTAATAAGGATTTCTCTTTCCGGCCTGTGAGAAAAGATTGCCTTTCCATCGTTGTAATCGGTTCCAGACCTGTTCTTTAACAATCCTAAAAGCGTGTTTCTTATTTCTCCCAATAACAAAGGGCAGCCTAAAGTACTTTCCACTCCTATCCGTACTACCCACTCCAAGTATTGACTGAATCTCCCCCCGTTAGGTTGCCATCACATTAGGAGAATATACTATGGAAGTCTTGCTGAAATTGACCACTTGCTCGGATGCTTCGACGTACACACCAATGCCCTTCTTCATTACCTTTGCCTCTGCCCTAGTCGCCCTACCAAAGAGGAGAGAATCATTTACGAAGAAAAAGTGGCTGATGCACGGCCCCCGTCTCTTACAAGCATAGCCCATTAATCTGCTGTCATATTCTGCTTGAGAAATGGGAGATGAAAGACCTTCAGCACAAAGAACAAAAAGGTAGGGAGATAGAGGGCATCCTTGACGGAGTCCTCATTGGGGAGTGACCCTATCTTTTGGAGTGTCGTTGATGATAAAAGAGAATTGAGGAGTAGAGATGTAGTCCATGACTACCTTTCTCCATCGATTCCCAAACCTGATGCACTTCATCATCTAATCTAGGAACATCCATTCTACACGATCATAAGCTTTACTCATGTCTAGCTTGAGGCTCATCCACCCTTTCTCGCCATTATTTTTCCTGTCCATCGAATGCATAAGCTCGAAAGCAACAATCACATTATCTGAAATTAACCAACCTAGAACAAAAGCGTTTTGAGACTCCGATACCACCTCTATTAGCCACCGTTGTAGTCTATTGGTAAGCGTTTTCGTAATAAACTTGTAGATGACATTGCAGAGACTAATGGCGTGATAGTAAGCTAATTTTCGAGGCGACTTAACTTTCAGAATCAGAACAACATGAGTATTATTGAGTAGGGCTGCAAAATAATTACTATTTAGGACATATAAGCAAGTCTTCGTTACATGAAGGCCCATAAACTGACCATATTTTTTGTTAGAAAATTCAATGGAACCCATCTGGGCCAGGTATCTTTGTCGCGCTAGAATCAAATACTGGTTGTTTAACTTCTTCTACCGTAAAATGTGCATCAAGGGCTATACGTGCCTCTGTTGATAAACATCGACGGATAGATCCTAGCACGCGATCAATGGCTAACCAGTTAAAGAGGAAAGAGAAGTACCGTTCTAGTTGTCGTGATCTCGCCTTGTCTCTTCACTGGTCATCCTCGTCTTCTATGCCTCTGATCCCATTTTTCCTTCTTTTGTTTGAAGCTTTGACGTGGAATAATTTAGTGTTTCTGTCTCCTTCACAAAGCCATTCTACTTGTGACCTTTGTCTCTAGTAATTCTCTTTCACTGTGAGTAAGCGCTCGAGCTTCTTTTCTAGCTCTCGAATATTTTGAACAGTTGCCTCTAGCCTGTTTCCCTCCTTCAGAGCTGTTAAACGTGCTGGGTATCTCTGACTTGTCTAGGAATGAACCTGAATTTTGCCACACCCCATTTTGCTAGATTATTTTCCATAACTTCAGAGGCATTCTATAAAATCCGTTGTAGAATCGTCTAAGCCCACATTTTTCCACGTCTTAGAGATCACCTTGCTACAATCATCTTCACGTAGCCGCTAAGGCTCAAAACAGAAAGGGCGTCAAACACTTTCACGTGTTACTGTACGTGAATCCAACAAAACCTAGAGTACCCTATGGATCGACCCCCAATGGTCGAGGTGTTTGACTTCGAAGTCCGGCAAAG
Source organism: Boehmeria nivea var. tenacissima (assembly GCA_018132145.1). Taxonomy (NCBI): domain Eukaryota; kingdom Viridiplantae; phylum Streptophyta; class Magnoliopsida; order Rosales; family Urticaceae; genus Boehmeria; species Boehmeria nivea. The sequence continues at coordinate 3,905,706 of CM030886.1, forward strand.
GACTTACGCAATCCAGATTCTCAATTACTCGGTCAAGTCTCTCTCGACCATTAGTCGTCCCTGAACGATTATTATCATACGTTAGCGGGTCTCCAGTAAAAAGAAGGTCACGCAATTCACAGTCTTCTAAACAGGCCCGAGCATTCCAACTAAGGCAACTTATTGGTCCCGACGGGGCTAAAATTCAACCGCCGTAACTAAGGCAACTTATTGGTCCCGACGGGGCTAAAATTCAACCGCCGTCGATCCCGATTTAACATTAGAGATGTCTCCCAATGTGCGCCTCAGCTTGCCTTCAACCGTCATATTATCTGCATCGTTTTTTCTTTTGGGCATAGTTGCTTTCTGTTGCCCGCTAGCTGAGCTCTCCCCTACCTTACTTCTAGCTATACGTTTCCATCATTTCTTTCCCGAACCATATTCACCCTCATCAGAACGAAAATAGTGCTCTCTGGGGCAGCTTTGTAGTAGACTTTAGCAAGGAAGAAGAAGTGTGGGCTGCGACTTTGTTGTTGAAATGGGCTCCTGCAAAATGAAAGTCAGGTTCATTAATGGCTGAGGGTAGGGCTTGCTCAAATCCTAGTGGTGGGCCTTTGGTTCCAGGCCTACGAATTAACCTAGTAGGTGCTTCATTGGGCCTCCAGCTTGAAAGTCCAAGTCCATACAAATTGAAATTATCATGTTTGTCAACGTCTTCTTTTGTGATCCTCACCAAAGATTTTGGCAAAGCCTTGGAATTGTCATTTTTGAATTCATGCTGCCATAGAATAATATGTGTTGCTGTATGCGCCGGTCGCCGAAGCGTTTGGTGGCCCGCCGGAGTGCCGTCACTCCGAAACGCGACTTTTAGACATTCCGGGACACCGTTTCTAGGTGTCTAGAGAGAAAGGTCCAATCATCGAGGAACCATTCAAGAATGTGCCATAGGGGAATTCATTTTTTGCTTTTATCTCTGCTACCTTTGCTGTGGGACAATCTTTAATTCCCTGCCCAATCAATCCACATGCAAATCATAATTCTAGGAGCCTCTCATAACGAAATCCACCCAATGAATTTTTCGACCATTCCCAGTCAAACTTTTGTCCCTTTCTTGAGTGGATAGCAGATATTGAATAAAACACAGACCCATAAGTACCTGCCAAGACATAGCCCATTCGAATCTAATTCAAACTCTATCACCTTTCCAACTTGGTTACCGATAAAAAGGCCAATAGATTTGGTTATGAAAAAGACTAGTAAAAAGTAGATATGTAGCCAGATGTAAATAAAATTGAAGCCATCACAATACGGATCGTCCCGTCCATCCATCACCTGAAGGACGAAGAAAGATCTGTCAGAGTGCCATGGCTCATTCGCAATCACCCAATCCCTGTCTTCTTTCGACAAAAAATTGAATAGAAAGGTATCAGAGGACAGTTGATTGATCGTCATCGGGTTCGTTGTGTGCCACAAATTGGTGAATAACTCCTTGAAAACAGCATCCCTGTTTGACCTCCGAGGCAACAGTTTCTCAATTAGTCCATATCGCATCTCCTCTTTACCCTCATCAATGAGCTCATCTGCAAGCCCCACCACTTCATCCTCTCCTAAAATCGAATACACTTGGGAACTGGGACATAGATTATTATTGTGTCAAAAATGGGACATTCCTCAAAATTCTCCAAAAAAAAAAGGGGCTTTTGGTTAGGGGTCAAAGTTGTGAGGTTGTGGTGTTAGGGGTGTTATCTCCGGCTCCGACGATCAACTCTGGCAAGATGGCGTTGTTTTTTATTTTTTTTTTCCTTGAATCTGTTTATTTTCATTTTTTCTTTTTTAATGTTGTGGATTATGTTGTATTAGTGTTTGGATGCCAGAGTAAATGACAAATTTATTGGGATTATTGATGATAAGACCAAAAACAAATGTGGTTTTGTATAAGGGTATTATTGTTATTTTACATAGTTTTTCAACGCTTAGTCAACAAAAGGATTAAAATTGGACCATATTTAAAAATTTAAGGGTAAACATGTTATTATAGTAAACTGGAGGAACGGTCATGGTATTTCGCATAAATCCAGAAGTGGTTTATGATATTTTTCCTTTCTAATATTTTATCCATGTTATTTTATGCTAAAGTCAACATAGTATTTAGAATAAAAACTAACTAATGGGTTGTTTGAGGTAAATATCCCAACCATTTTATTTTGGAATGATTTGACTTTGTGAATTTCGATGTGATATAAATTGTTAAAATTTAAAAATATTGCATTGGGATTAGAAAAGTTGAAAAAAATAAAATGAAATGTGGGGATATTTACCCCAAGAGGTAACAGTATCACTTTATTAAAACGTTTAAAAGTCGTCTTTGTGTATGAATTAGAGATCAAGAGAAATAATTCCTTACCTTTTAACATATTGAGACAACAAAACTAGAATTGCTCGTATTTATTTTAATGTTCATGCTGAGTTACAAGACAACTAAAGCTTAAGATACAATGAAAAATAACAAACTAGACTTACTCGTGTTTATTTTACTGTTCACGCTGAGGTACAAGACAACTAAAGCTTAAGAATTAAGATACAATGAAAAATAACTTTTATTTTGCATAATGAAAAAAATGTTTTGTTCGCCTGTTAATGGAAAATTCTACAATAGATGATGATTTTGTACACTAATAATAATATACAGCCTATAATAACTTTAAAATTACATAAAAATAATTTTTTTTTGCACATTAATAATGGATACTTCTGTCATGGGAAACAAAATAAAAACCCAACGGTGGGAAACGATTGTCATTGATTGTCATAATGAGTATGAATATTATTGTGTTTCAAACCGCACCCAATTATTATTAGAAATCTCAGCTTTTGTCTCTCTGCTTGACGATTCTCTCTTAAACCACATGCATTTCTCTCTCAGGCATTCATTCAAACAGCTTGTGCCCACTGTTCAAATCACACCCACCATTAATGAAGCAGAGTAACTCTCAGCAAAAATCATAATTCAATCCAAAACAAAATTGAACAAACAATAAACAACATAGACTATAGTCCCTATTTATTTATTTTTATATAATACAATCAATGACAATATAAACCAAACCCATACTTAAATCAAGTCAAAGAAGAAAAAAGAAGATTGAAGGATTCATATTTTAATAGATGGTTTGAGGAGATGATGTTGATCGACATTTTGCGGAAGTGATGCGAGTCGCGAGAAACGACGCCGTTGTGGTCAATCTCAGCCCTCTGCTCGTCGAAAAAATCAGATTTCACAAAAAATGTCACCGTCGAAAGACTTGCCAGTATGATCAGAGTCACTAAAGACTCTTCAGTGAAGAACCCCTTGAGGTATACGGCGAAGGAGCGGCGGTGAAAGTCCACGCCGTTGCCTTGAGCTCTCCAAATCCTTCTTCTTAAAAAAACCTCGACAACACTACGATGCAAGAGCGGATTTGGAGCACCAATGAGGCAGTGGTGCTGACGGAGATGGCAAGCAGAACGGCAAAAGGAAAAAAAATGTTCAAGGAAAAAAAATGTTCTGAAAAAGAAATAGAAAAACGAAGAAAAAATGGAAAATTTAGTGTGTTAAGGTATATGTTAAAGAAACAGAGAGATTGAATGATAGCCTTGGGATTGTTTCTCATTCGTGGGTTTTCAAACTCTCTCTCACGGCAGAAGTTGCGTTAATATATTACATCTTCTAGTTTTATAATATTGATTTATTTCTTAAATTTAAAACTAAAATTATTTTCTATGGGATTCTCAAATAAAAGTTTGTCTTAATTAATTTTGGCAAACTGGTATTCCTCCATTTCGTGCATGGGTTTTTAAGGAGAAAAACACTGTTGGGCCCTATGCAGCCCAACAACATTGCTTATTTCTTTAGAAAAAATAACAAAAGTAACCTTTAAATTTTCAATCAAGCAAAATATTCCTTTTATTTCGTTTAGTTCGTATACTTAAATTGAAAATTAATATCATTTTTATTTGAATTGAAAGAGTCAAAATTTTGTATTTAGATTTTCGGCGCAGGTGATCATCTTTGCTTTTAGTACTTAAAACTTTTGTTTCGGCGCATGTGATCATCTTTGCTTTTAGTACTTAAAACTTTTGTTTGATTGACTTTTATAACATATGATTTAATAATCTATATTTTGAAGAGAAAATTTATATTAAGAAAGGTTAGATAAAAAACTATTTTAGATTGTGTGTTCTTAAAAAATAGTCACGGTTTAAAAAAATTTAAAAGCTAGTCATAATACATGTAAGAAATTTCTGACAATAACAAAATTACACATAAAAATTGATGTAAGAAATTTTTTTAACACGTGTAAGAAATTTTTAAAATGACTAGTTTATAAATTTTTTGAAACTGCGACTATTTTTAAAATTATTTTTTTAAATGGTTATTTTCTTAAAATTCTCTATTAATAAGATTTAGAAAAAAAATATTTTTATTGCAGAAAGACTATCTAAGTGTGAATTTAAATTAGAAAAAATTATTGTCAAATAATAATTTTAACTTAAAATAAATTTAAATGAAAAATTTTCAGTTAAATTACAAACCAAACCAATGGATAGCTTCACCTTTCTCTCTCTATTCATGTTTCGACCCATGCCTTGTCAACTAGTAGCAAATCCTACCAGCTTTATGCATTCTACGTTCTATATGACAATAACAACGATGTAATCTCTCCAGCAAAAAGATCATAAAATCAAAACAAAAACAAAAAAACAAAAAAAAAAGAACAATGTAATCTCTTTTCTTTTCTTTTAAAAAAAAAAATCAAAGATTTTACGATATTTTCGTATAAAATACATGTTTTGACTCTCATGTGTGGGAAAGAAAAACTAAAATTGCAAGATAAATTAGACCTGTCTGTGTCTGGTGGCTACACGCTGTTATATCTTTGGTTAAGCTCTCTGCATGTTAGCTACTAGCTAGGTTCATTAATTTGTCTTTATTTATAAATAGTACCCACACTATTATTATGGTAATATAAAGTAAAGTTGAAATGGGCCAAACCGGAGGAGTCTGTACAAAAAGGTTCATGGATTGACCTTTCAAGATAAAAAATTGTCATCGTTTGTCATGGAAAAAATGTAATCATGTTTCACTTATTACTCCAAAAAGGAGATCATAAAAATAAGTTAAGAAAAAAAAAAGAGAGAAAAAAAAAACAATCAACTTTGATTCTCATGCAAACTAGCATGATATCAGTAACTGATCCAGAACTTTATGTTAATTATGGCTAATTTAAATTGATAAAAATTTTAAGATTATTGATAACAATAAACGTCTAACCTCTAGTATGTCTTTTGCATGATAAATTCATTGTAACCAAATATTTTTTTAAAGTACATAATTAAACTGTCTTTCATCCCTAAACTTTGCACATGATCTTTAATATTGATTTCCACATCATGATCTTTGAACATTATCGTTATTTAACTATAAACCGTTTGATTTTGTATCACCATCATGATCATTATTTTTCTACTCATGCAAAAAAGACTCCAAATTACTTTGATCTTCATAAGACGATCGAATTTTATCGCACAATTTTTAGTTTGTATCAACATATCCTAACTAACAATAAAAGAGTGAATGGGTTTCTTCAAGGAGTTTCGGTATTTTTTTTTCAAGCGGTTTTGTGGCATTTTTTTTTTTGCAATTTTCGTAAAAAAAAAAAAAAAAAACGCGTTTTCTTAGGGGTTAAGGTGAATTTTTTTTTAAAAAAAATTGGGCTATTTAATAATTTTAGAAAAATTTAGGGACTCAAATGTAAATAAAAAGGATGAAAATGTTAAGCATAGGGACTTTCAAGCAAATAAATTTGCGCTTGACACGGGCCCGCGTGTCAGGGGCTGCCCCCCACCTTCCCAAATGGCGCGTGCTTGCATGCGCGCGTTTTTTTTCCCCTTTTTTTCTTTCTTTTTTTTTTTCTTTTTTTTCTTTTTTTTATTGCTTTTTCTCTTGTTTTTTTTTTTTGTGATTTTTCCTTCTTCATTCTACACAATATATAAAAGTATTTTTTTCTTTTCCTATTTTTTTCTTTTGATTTTTCTTTTTCTAATATGTTTGAAAAAAAAACCTTTTATGCCAAATATTTTTTAAACTTTTTATGGTGTCGTATTTTTATAATTTTTATTTAAAAATTAATTTCAATTAGAAATTTAATTTTTTTTGTAAAAATATTCTTTTCATATTTAATTCAATATTATTAAATTTTAAATAACTTTTTTCTTTATTATTTTTTTTCTTTTTTTATTATAAATAAATTTAAATTAACATAAATTACTTCGCATTGAGATGTCTGTTTATAAATTGAACAAAAAAATAAATTTAACGAGCGCGGAGCGCGTGCCTTTACTAGTATAATAAAAATACCAAAACTTAAAAATAAAATAGAATACATGATCTTAAAAACATAAATGTTTCTTTAAAAAAATAATAAAAAAACAAAAAGAATGTGAAAGATATAATGATAATAATAATTGTGGAGATTAATGAAATCTCCTATTGTCGCTAACCACACACTCTAAATCAACGAAGCACACGCGAACGTGAAAGCCAACAAACAAGCGATACGAAAACGATAGAAACAACAAGAACACAAGCGATTTTATACTTGGTTTGGCGTTTGAATCCTCCTACATCTAAGTCGGGATTGTTCCTAGTTGAAATCCACCAACATGAGATATATTACACCCTCAATAACTTCCTTACACATGTACAATCTTTTCCAAAGTTCTCTCACATACAAGTTTCTCTCTAATCACTCAAGAAACTCTCCCAAGAACCTAAAGATCTATACAAGAGATGACCGAAACACCTATCTCTCTCTAGAATGTGATCCACATAAGTTTCTCTCTCTGTCTCTCATAATGGACAACAAAATCGCAGCCTCAATCTGTTCTAATTCACGAACAAGGGGGCTTTTAAAATGCGACAAACCAGTCGATCGAATTCCCAATCGGTCGAACACCCAACACATGGGCACCACCATAACACGAACCAGATGACCGGCCCTCTGTCTGATCGACCGCTCGAGGCTATGCAGATTTTGTCCCATGAACCGGTTGACCGCTTCCTAGAATCGGTCAACCGCTTCGTCTGATGTCTATATCAAAGTTGAACCATACTTCACAATAATAAAGAAAAAAAAATCTTACTATTTTACTCTTGAATCACGTTGTGCATTAACCACCATTTTTTTTTAACAATCTTGTTGGGCCCAAATTTAACTCAAGGCCCAAGGCCAAAAACTCATGTTTTACAAGTCGACGACAACCCAATGGACGCAAGATCAGACTGATGATGAACTAAGGATGAGGCAGTGGTCGGCAACCACTCGAGGCCCCCGGGACCAACTTGAGCAACAAGCTGTCGCCCGAGGCCCCCGCGGATCGCATTGGGCGCCTGCCCGGGAGAGTGCGCGGTCAGCTGCTTGGGCGTTTTCCCAACTGCCCGGGCGGTTGCTTGGGTGCCTGCCCGATTGGTCGAGCGGCTACTCTGGTGACTAGCAACCGCCCGAATGCATTTTGTGATCCAACCCAATGAGAAAGTGAGATTAACGGAGCTGATTATGCGCGATTCTCGTTCATTTTCAATTATAAATAGGACAAAAATATCAACAAAAGAGAGAGCTGATTCTCTGTAACAAAGATTATCATGAATATAGCAAGAGTTATTTTCCTCTTATTTTTTTAGCCTTTACACGTGGTTTTGTATCAAAGTGTTCTCTATTCTCTATTATTCTTTTATACTTTTAGTTGGTGACGAAAAATTGCATCAACAAATTTAAATAGTAGAAAAATAGAATAATCAAGATTTGAGAGAGCGAAATTTTATCGTGATAACGAACGGAAACAATTTATAGTGATAAAAGAATAGAAATTGTGTAAATAATCTCATAAAGGCTATGAGATAGATTAACTTAGTTTGAATTTTAATATCTGAAAAAAAAATATGTTGTAGGTGATTTTTTGTCAAGGAATATAGCCTCGCGAAAAAAGTCCTCGAGGTGCATTAAAGAAGTGCACAAGCCCTCAGCCGCGAAGGAACTGGGCGCCGCGTCATCAAAGGAGCTGTCCCCGGAAGAGAAGACCCTCGAAGAGGGATTGATGGACAAGAAGACCGCGGATCCTCGAAGATGATCCACACCCGCGAAGCTGGCGATCCCTGGTCGGAGATGAGAGTTAGGAATTATCACTGTAGATGTCTTTTCCAATGTATGACTGCAGAGATAGTTGGTCACCTAATCCCGGATTTTGAGGGATAGGGTGTCAGACCACTTACTCACGCAACCTCTCTCCCTTGGCTATAAAACGAGAGGATAACTCCAAAGAAGAGAGGGCTTCTCTTTTGGGTTGGAAGAAAAATACGGAAAAAGCTCTGTAAATCACTTTATAAGAAATTTCACAAACGGTGGATGTAGACTATTACTCCAGAGGAGGGTCGAACTACTTTAAAACTCTCATGCCTTTTTAATTTTCTATTAAACTTTTCATGTTCATTGCCGCATCACATCCTAGAGGTGCGGATCTCGTCGTTGGTTCAAATTCCACACCAACAGATTGGCGCTAGAAGGAGGGCGCCTGTAAGCCTTTCTTTCCAGTTTTTCTTTCCAAATTTTCAGAAGTTTTCTGTCGTCACTCGTAATCGGAGATCTATGGCGCCGACGACCAGATGGGCAGGAAAGAGCCTCATGACCTCCGAGCAGGAGCAGCTCGAGCAGAGGCTGGCGACCATGGAGGAGTTCATGGTGAAGATGAGCGGCGCGGTGGAGATTCTGGCTCAAAACCAGAGTCGACTGCCGCTCCTTGCCGGCGAGGAGTAGACAGACGTGCTCCGGGCACGACTCCAAGCGGAGCGGAGAGAACCTGAGGCCGACCCAGAGGCGGAGGCTGGCGGGTTAGGCAATCCGGCCCATAACCTCAGCAGCCGAAAGACTACAACGGTGCGCGATCCCGCGGCCCACACCGAAGGTGTGCGATCGCTGGTGGTTCGAGCCGAAGGTTCACGACCTGCCGCCGACGTATCCGAAGGTTTGGCCCGCACCGAAGGTGCGCGGCCGCTGGCGGCCCGGGCCGAAAAACCACGATCAGCCGCCGACGTTCGAAGCGAACCGGGCCGTTCCAGATCTGTCTCTAACAGACTGGGCCCGCTTCCGCGAGAACCAGCAAGGCGTGCCCCTGCACAACCCACGGTCCGCACCGAAAATGCGCGACTCCCGATGGTAGATCGACTCCCCGATAGATCGGCTACCACCGCCACCAGCAGGCGGACATTGGCATCCCAAAACTTCTCGCCCGCGGAGATCGAGCGTCTTTGAGGGCTCCTTGGTGGGACTGCCCGAGAAGGAATTTTGGACGGGGATTTCACCCCCCTGACTGAAGAGCTTCTCAACGCCCCCGTCCCCGATCAGCTCAGGCTACCGAAGGTAAACCTCTTCGATGGGACCGTGGATCCTACAGAGCACTTGGGGATCTACTCCTCTTGGTCCCGCGTTTATGGCTTTTCTGATGCCATCAAGTGTCGACTATTCGATACCACCCTCGCGGTCGAAGCACGCAGATGGTGGTATCGACTCTCTATCAACTCAATTGAGAGCTGGCAGGACCTGAGGGCGAGGTTCACCACCCAATTCCTAGGGGGCAGGAAGCACCTCAAGAACCCTACTTATCTCTTCCGGGTAAAGCAGCGGGACGACGAAACCCTCCAGGCCTGGCTGAAGAGATTCACCGAGGCGACAGTCGTGGTAGGGCCTCTGGCTGACGACGCCCTACTACTTGCCGCAAACTCCGCAGTCCGCGAAGATACTCCGTTCGCGTTTTCTGTCAATAAGAAGCCACCGCGGACGTATCCTGATTTCCTGAGACGGGCGTGGAGTTACATCAATGATGAAGCTTCGACTTCAAAGAAGTCCGAGGCCATGGAGACTTCCCAAGGAGACCCCGAAGGGGATCGACGGAAGAAGAAACCTGCAGAGACGCCTGCAGGGACGCTCCATCAGGACTGGGGGGACCATCATCAACTCGCGAAGCGAGGATAGCCTCCCGCCCAGCATAAAGGCAACGAAGAGTCTGCGAAGTAGACTATAAACTCAGAAGAGTCTGCGGAGTAGACTATAAACTCAAAAGAGTCTGCGGAGTAGACTGTAAACTCGAAGAGTCTGCGAAGCGGACTATAAACTCGGTGTATGAAGGAGTGAACCGCGAAGCAAACGACTCCTAGAAGTACCACCCTCGACTGCCTTTTTGACCGCGAAGCGCTCAGGCAGCCTGGGGGGCATCCGGGGTACCGTAAAGAAATAAGTGCGCCCTGTAGGTACTTCGAAGACGTGCGAGGCTAGACCGCGTGGGTCCGAAGGGCTTACGTAGGCTTCAACTGTTGAAGCCTCCTACCATAGAAAGGTTTTTTTTTTTTTGTCAGGCCATCCCTTCAGAGAAGGGACCCTGTTCGGAGATTAACTTGGGGGGCATTTGGCTAATTTTCTCCTAGAATCATTCTGCTCTTCGAAGAAGGTAGAAGACCTAGGTATGCTTAAAGGAGAAACTCTGAGGTATGGAAGCTTGCCAAAACATAAAAGTAAAGAGGCCACACCCCATTTAGAAGCGCCGGGGACCGGTACGAGTAATGGGGTGCTTACAAATTTCGTCGATGGTTAGATTTGACTGAGGGCAGTCCTTCGAAGAAGAGGCCTGGTACGGGATAATCCTTCGAAGAAGGAAGAACCCTAAGCGACTCAGAGCAGTTTTTTCGAAGAAGAGCTCGTTCTAGTTACGGTCTGATCAAACGCTTAATTTGTTATGATCATGACCGTCGAAGAGGGCATGATTCAGACGAGTTATAGTCCTCGAAGAGGACACGACGTGCGACTGCATGAATAATCCCGAAGGGTCTTGATCATGTAGTTGGTGGTAACAGCGCGAAGCAGGTAGTATTTAAACTCGTAATATGCTTCGCGTAATGTGTGTTCATTTTGTAGGTAACAGCCATTTTCCACCATCGAAGATGGTCGAAGACGAGCACCCCGACCCAGGCGAAGTTTGGGTTGGTGCCAGAGCCGGCGGAGTTAGTGCCGGTGGGGCGTCTGGCTCCGAAGGGGTCAGACCCCATTTTTCTACGGAGTCCTCGATCGGAGAGATGTCTTCCTTCGAGGCAGCAAGAAGATTCGGCGTAGCCGGAGTCGCTTCCGCAAATGGCTTCCTCAGCGGCAGACGATGCATCCCCAGCAGATTGGCATCAAACGGAAGAAGTCCCCAATAGAATGTCAACGTCACGGAAGAAATCCCGAGTGGCACGATTCGTACCCTCGGAATTGGGGGGCAGATGTTGTAGGTAATTTTTCGTCAAGGAATATAGCCTCGGGGGCGAAGTCCTCGAGGTGCATTAAAGAAGTGCACAAGCCCTCAGCCGCGAAGGAAGTGGGCGCCGCGTCATCAAAGGAGCTGCCCCCGGACGAGAAGACCCTCGAAGAGGGATTGATGGACAAGAAGACCGCGGATCCTCAAAAATGATCCACACCCGCGAAGCTGGCGATCCCTGGTCAGAGATGAGAGTAAGGAATTATCACTGTAGATGTCTTTCCCAACATATGACAGCAGAGATAGTTGGTCACCTAATCCCAAATTTTGAGGGATAGGGTGTCAGACCACTTACTCACGCAACCTCTCTCCCTTGGCTATAAAACGAGAGGATAACTCCAAAGAAGAGGGGGCTTCTCTTTTGGGTTGGAAGAAAAATACGAAAAAAGCTCTGTAAAACACTTTATAAGAAATTTCACAAACAGTGTATGTAGACTATTACTCCGAAGGAGGGTCGAACCACTTTAAAACTCTCATGCCTTTTTAATTTTCTATTAAACTTTTCTTGTTAATTGCCGCATCACATCCTAGAGGTGCGGATCTCGTCGTTAGTTCAAATTCCACACCAACAATATATATGCTTATGAACGGTAAGAAAAAAATAAAGATAATTTCGATATATATGTTTTACTTTCAAAGAGGAAAAAAATGAGAAAACCACTTATCAAAAAGAAGGCAACAAACATGGAGTAAAAATAGGAGAAGAAGGCATTTGCACTTAATAGTGCACCAAATCAGCAGGGACTAGGGAGGGGTAAGTTGTTGTTCAGAGGAATAAGTAGGTGAATTTATCAAAAGTACTTAAATATGATTCAATATATAAAATATTATTAAAATAAATATTTTTTTAATTTTTCAGTGGGGCTTTAAGCCTCCTCGCTCCATAAAATAGCCGTCGCCGCATTGTATGTTTGGATATAATTTGTTTTAACATGTGATTCTAAAAAAGAAAATGTTGTGTAATAAGAAGCTCCTTTTTCATGATTTTTCGCTTCAAATTCTTTATATTGGGAGACACTTATATGTTTTGCTTTTGCTTTTGCTTTTTGTTCTTTTATTCTAGGCATAAAATATAACTGAATATTCATAGACATAAAATATAAGCTATTTAGTCGCACTTATTGTTAGCAGTTAGCACTTTATCATTGCTATCGGATTCCTGCTTATAAAAAGGCTTATAAATATACATATTAATTCTCGTATACATTTGTTATTTTCATTTAGAAATGATATATATTAAATTTTTTGCGAGTGTCAAACTAAGGGTAATTATTCTCGAGAGATCTAGATAAATATTCTATTATGAGAATTAATAAAGATTTTATTTTATTATGTGTTGTAATTGGATTTCTTCTCTACTAATTAAAATTTAAACATGTGGTAAAAAAACTAAGGGAATTTTAATAATATAGTCACTTTTTACAAAATGATTTAAAAAAATAATCACAGTTTCAAAATTTTAAGAAATAATAATTTCATAAATTTATTACCTTGGGAAGATTTTTCTTACAACAAATTTTGTGTAATTTTGTTACACAAGTAAGAAATTTTTTATGACTAATTTTTAAATTTTTTGAAGCTGTGATTATCTTTAAAAAATACACATTCTAAAATCACTATTTATCTAACTGACTTGAAAACTAAATAACATCACACAAGTTCTTAATTTACATAATATTCTAAATTGATCATTGAGTAATTTGCACTAACGACCCTATAGTTTTTCCAGTTTTGACAAGTTGCACCCCAAACTTTTCTTTAGAGCAATCAACTCCATAAACTAATTAATCTTGACAAATCAATCCAAATTGATTATATCAAATTTTTGACAAAAGAGTTATCACCTGGCATTCATGTGACTTTACTATGGGCATTTATTTTGAGGAATACTCCATTCTTAGCACAATAATACTCTATGCCCCATATGTGTTGTACTTTTAATTTATGCCCCAAAATTTACACTACAAACATAGAGTGAAAATAAAGGAAGCACACTACTTGGGACACTCAGAAAATAAAAAATTCAGGTAACCATCAATACTATTGTCTCTTCTTCTACACCCATAATGCTCATCAGACCTAAAATTAGAACCTCGACAACATTACATTGAATGAGAAAAGCGAAACAAAAAAACCTAAAAAATCAATGACCAAAAATAACAAAAAAATAGAAAATCACAAATTAACTTAGGGTATGTTTGGTCTAGTGGATAGAAAATAAGACGGATGTAGAGAAGTAGAAGGATAGAGAATGTAAAGAATGAAAAAGATCTTAATAATCCTTCAAATTATTTAGTAGGAAGGATGATGAGAAATAAACATGTAAAAATTATATATATTTAAATAGTTTAAATTTTTTATACGGAGATTTTAAGGACTTAACCAAACTTTTGACTAATTTTTTAGAAATTAGCCATAGTTTCATGAAATTAAGGATTTAGCCGTAACATAAGTATAATATAATATGTTACATGCAACGTACGTGTAACATAACGTGTAACATAATATGCTACATGTGTAACATATTATGTTACACATATGTTAGGGCTAAATCCTTAATTTTGACATTTTAGGACTAAATCCTTCAAATTTTACCTTTAAAATAACTAATTTCTTAATTCACCTTTTTAATATGTCTTGTCATTTATTTTTAAACTTTTAAAAACACTATCATAGTTCAATTTAATACCACAACAAACACGTTATTGTCTTAGATACATTCCAATCCAATCGAACAAATCCTATACAATTCATTTTAATCCAATCCAATCCAGAAAATCAAACGCATCGCAAGTTATTATCATGGCCGCTTTGTGTTTGGAGATCCTCTTGGCAAAGATGACGAGTCGTGTTCAAGAGTGGTGACATGGCGACGAAGGTCGAAGAAATGCTTGGTTCACCATTGAAGGACGAAGAAAGGCGCGCAGAAACAGCTCGGCCAAGTGCACCACTTAGTCATTTCTCGTGTCTCTCTTGCTCGTTTTGGTTGGACGATCTTTGTGATGGTAGAGGCTCGAAAGAGCGACATTGGTCTTGAATATTTTGTGGTCGATTGAGCCATGACCATTGTACTATAGGAACTAAATGATTGCGGTCTTGAATATTGGTGACTTCTGAGCATATTTTGAAGTCTTTTTTTTTTGGCTAGTGCTCCAAAGGGTGTATTTTGTGAACCTATGCATAAGACAAAATAGAATATAAAAAGGCAGCACTTATTGTTTTGGGATTTTACTTCACAATTTTTTCACCGTGCGTTTGGTATTTCATATTGAATATTAGTTATGTGATTGAATTGGATTGGATATGATTTGAAGTAAATTTCTGTTTTTATACACTTTTATTTTATTCTATTGTATATTGTATTTTTTTAATGGATAAACTTTAGACATTCCCCTATACTTAGGCGTCGATTGCACTTTGATCCATGTACTTGAAAACGTTTCATTCACAATCAATAAACTTTGAGATAGGGTCACTCTGCCTCCTCTATTTAAATTCCATCTAAATTTTAACGGAAAGACAATTCTTGAAAAAAAGAAACTATTGTGTGTACATTGTATATGCAATTACATTAATATCCTTAAACATCTATTAAAATGAAACATATTTAGAAAAAAAGAAAACTAACAAAATTGAACAAAACAATTTGAACAATAAGATGCAAATAAATCAATTAAGACACCAACACGGCCTTAAAAAGAACTTTACGGGACTGTAAGGCCTCCGATCGCCGTAAAACAACGCCGAGAATATGTCATCCACGTCGTAGAGCAAGCAATTGCCAATCAATTCAAGGTCATAGCACTAGATCTAGGGCTTAGAGTCTCACCATGCTTCCCCAGCGGTCGCGAGGGTCGAGTCAGTGCGGCGATCGAGGAGGAGGAGGACGACGCTGGCAAGCGGCAACGTGGAGAGTTGTCTGGTTATCGAGGTCAACGCCGGAGTCCAAGAGCTCCGCGGTCGCCTCAATGTCGCCCTTGTTCGTCTTGTACATTAGTCGAACCCTCGGGTCAACCGCCGCCTCTTCCGCCAGTGTCGCTGCTGCTAAGGCGCTGAAGTCTTGCTGGTCCGGCTTCAGTGAGGACTGCTTGCTGTGGGCGAAGCGAGCTCATGACCTCCATTAATGGCATATTTTTCTAAGCACCTAACAAAAGAGCTCATGACCTCCATTAATGGCTGATTTTGGTGAATGAGAGTGATGAGGGGCATAAACGAGATTTTAAGGTGGTGTGAATGGACTTTGTGGCTAATAATTTAAGAGGGAATTACAAAACAAGGTCATTTTTAGTATCATTTAATAACCTATGCTACAAGTGGTGTGCACCTTTATTCACTCTATGTTTATAGTATAAATTTTAAGGTATAAATTAAAAGTGCAACACACATAGGGCATAGATTATCATTAGAGTTTTTAGCACTGGTGTCCCCTGACCTTTGCGGGGTATGGCAAGTTGCCCCCTAACTTTTTATTTGTGGCCTTTAACCCCTCCTGTTCGAAATCATTGGCATCTCGTTACAAATTGATAACGTCCGTTCTATTTTGGACGGAATTTCAAGTCCATGTGCTCCACACATGATATTCGAAGGGCATTTAAGTCATTTGATCACTAAAAATAAAAAACTCAAGTTACTTCTCTTTTATTGCACTAACCAGACCTTTTTTTTTTCTAGTTTCTTTGTTCGATCTTCTTCTCAGATCTGCTTCTTCTCAAGAGAATATAGATGCATATTAAAAAAAAAATCTCTCTTTATCCCTTTACACAAACTAAAATGCAAATCTACACACACACACAAAAAAAAAAGCAAATTTACAAAAACTAAAAATGCAAAAAAAAAAAAAAAATCCTTCGCCTCTGCTCCACCAACGCCATTGCCGGCATCCATCTCCGCCGGACTCGCCGTCGTGGATATCTACCCCCTCTCTCAGTCCGAGCTCTTGGCTTTTCCTGTATGGCTCTCTCAAACTCTTGGACATGGTACTTTAGGTATCGATCTATTGTGGTTATGCGCATGAGCCTACTTGGATGAGCTTTTCCTAACCTCTCAATGTATACGGGCCTGCCTACTTTATCAACCCCATGATACCCTTGAGGGTAGTACTACAAGACCTCTTCCACGTCAAATTCGAAATCTTTTATACAAATTCAAAAGTGTGTGAGAAAAAGAGGCTGGAATCTAGTTCTCACATGGACTATAGTTTGATTACCAATGGAGCAAAATTCAAAAGCTTCTCGAAGTTGCAATCAGTGATATTATAAGGCCTATATGAAAACATGACCGCAAACGCCTCGCCGACTGAGGCATCGGCTTCGGCCGTGACGCCCTCGGCGGGAAGGGCGGCAAGATCTACGTTGTCATCGAGTCCTCCGACTGCGACGCGGCGCGCCCCATCCCGGGTACCCCTGGCGGACGGTGGATCGGGACGGCACTGAAAGAGGCCGAGCTTGGAATCCCGGGCAAGGAGCCGACGCCGGAGATCTGGGCGGATAAAAATGTCGGGCTCGCCGTGGTGGTGGCGTGCGGGCTGGGCTACCGGAAGAAGGATGGCCGACGACGTTGGTGAGCGAAGGAGAGAGAGATTGGGAAAGTGAGTGAGAGGCCGAGAGAGAACAAGGAAGAGTCGGGGAAGGAAAAACCGTCGTCGTGTGAGGCCGAGTTCGCGCAAGGACGTTGGCGGCGGAGTTCGCGCAAGGAAGGCATAGCGGTGTAGCGGGCTCTTAGGGGGTGAGGGCAGCGGAGTTCGCGTGAGGATGGCGTCGTGTGGTCGTGGGGTCTCGGCGCGTCATGGCGGCGGAGTTCACAAGAGGACGGCATCGCGGGGTCACGGCGGCAGAGTTCGCGCAAGGACGGCGTCGTGGGGCCGCGGGGTCTCAGGGGATCACGGGGTCGCCGAGGTTATGGGTCTTGCCAAGGGTTGCTGGGTTGCAAATGACATCAGAGAAAAAAAAAAAAAAAAGAAGAAAAGATCGGGGAAGAGGAAGAAGAAGGGAAGAAGAAGTAAAAGTAAAGGAAGGAAGAAGATGATTAATAAAATGACTAAAATACCCTTAATATTGAGTCACGTGACCAGCACATCGCAAATTCCGTCCAATTTTTTAACAGAAGTTATCAATTTGTAGTAATTTGTCAAGACTTTCGAAGTCAGGGTGTAAAATGCCACATATTAAAGATTAAAAGGCAAGTTGCCATACCTTGTAAAGTTCAGGGGGCACGAATGCTAAAAACTCTTATCATTATACCAAAAGAGATGTATTTCTCAAAATTCCTCATAAATTAATATTTGGCTTCTCAGGTCATTTGCTAAAATATAAGCTTCTAAATTGTCATTTAACAAATAAGTCCCCTTTTTTTTTTACCTGATTGATGTAGCATTATATCTGTTAGGCTTTTTTTGCAGCTGTGGCCCCCGTCCTTTATCCACTTTAGCAATCAAGCATCTGACCTTTTTTTTTTGGCAATTAGCTCCCTATGCTTCTATTTCTTTGCAATTTTATACAATTTCGTGAGGCTCCGTTAGTTTTGGACGAAAAGTCACATGCGAGGCTCACGTGAGGCATTTTTCAGGGGCATTCATGGTCATTAAAATAAAATACGTAGATGTTTCATAGTTGGAAATTTTAAGAAAATAGCCACTGTTTACAAAATGATTTTAAAAAATAGCCACAGTTTCAAAAAATTTAAAAACTAGCTCTTTCAGAAATTTTTGACACGTGTCAGAAATTTCTTACAACACGTTTTATGTGTAATTTTGTTATTGTCAGAAATTTCTTACAATATGTTATGGCTAGTTTTTAAATTTTTTGAAACTGTGGCTATTTTTTAAAAACACATAATCTGAAATGGCTATTTACCTAATTGACCATTCATAGTTTTAACCGAATTTTGTGTAGTTTGCTAGAATGTTTTTATTTTTATTTTTATTTTTATTTTTATTTTTATTGCTCATGAATTGTTTGAATGTTTGTTTGTTGTTCTTGTTTAATTTTGATCTTTAAATTGTTCAACCTGCTTTAAAACTGTGCAAAATCTAATTTCGTAATCCTAAACCTCAGTTTGCATTGTTGCTGGAAATTTCTTCACCTTTCAAGCAATTTTTTTTTTTAAAACAAAAGAAAAAAAAACTACGTTCTTCGAAGTTTCAATCCAAATATGAATTATTTGATAAAAAATCAAATCAATTATAGAAAAATTCAAATCCAAACCACACTAATAAACACAAAAAATCCATAGTACTCAAATCCAAACCAAATCTGTAGTTACACTGAATAATCCACAGCACTCAAATAAAAAAAAAAAAAAAAATCCACACCCGTGAACACAAAGAAAGTCCATATCAGTAGTGTTGTCAATTCGGGCTTGGGCCCGTGGGCCGGCCCGAGCCCGACCCGAGCCCGACCCAAAATATATGTAAAATGGGCTGGCCCGGCCCGTTACTATAGCAAACGGGCCGGGCCGGGCCGGCCCATAGAATATTGTGGACTCAAGTCGGGCTCAATGATGTAGGCCCGCGGGCCGGTCCGGCCCGAGCCGAACATAATATATGGGCCAGGCCGGGCCCGAAGTACATATTTTGGCTTGAATGGGCTCGATCCGGTCCGTTTTTTTTTTTTTTACATGAAAAACTATTGCACTTTTGTGTAAATATCATTTTGTGTAATATAAACAAATAATATTTTTCAATATTTATTTTATCTTTCCACATACAAACAAATGTTAATAAAAGATTACTCAATTTTTTTTTCTTCAACATTATCAATTGATCATTTATAATATACAACCAAATTATACACTATTCCGGAATATATTCTTTCACACATCCGACCAAATTACATACTAACTGATTAAAGAAAAGACTACTCAATTTTTTTTTATCTTCAACATTATCAATTGATCATTTATAATATACAACCAAATGATATACTATTCCAAAATATATTATTCCACACATCCAACCAGGATATATTATTCCTTAACAAAGTTTTATCCCATTGGGTTTTCCTTGTAAGGATTTTAATGACGCAGTCATAATCTATAAATAAAAATTTTCTTTTCATTCTCCAATAAAAATTCTCCTTAATATTTATTTTTTTTTCAATTTTTTAGAATTGGCCCAAATGGGCCTGGCCCGTTAGGCCCATTTTAGGCCCGGCCCGCAAAGCCCGTGGGCCGGCCCGAACTTCCTTTATTTGGGCTTTGGATCAGGCCGGGCTTGGGGTTTTCATTGTTCGGGCCGGCCCGGCCCGGCCCGAGAAAAAAAGAAATGGGCTGGGCAGGCCCAAGGCCCGAACGGGCCAACGTTAAGTGGACCGGGCCGGCCCGTTTGACACCTCTGCAATCAGATTTTGCAAGTGACAGAGGCAGAGGTTTTCACGGATGGCGGAGGCGTGGCTTGGCGGCTTGGGGCCGGGAAGGTGGAGGCCACGCAAGGTGTGAGGTTTTGCGAGTGGTAGAGATGCGGCTTGGTCTCGAGATCGATTTCGCGCTCGCCGTAGAAGAAATTTCGACCACGTGCGAGGAACCCCCAACCTACAACGACCCAAACCCAAAAGAACGGGAACCTTAACCGCGCCGCCGCCCTCGACCTTCAAGCTCAAACCCCGAACCCCTTACCACGCGCCGCCGCCCAACACCGAGACTCAAACCACCGCGCCGCCCAACACCGAACCTCAAACCCCCGGCGCCGCCGCCCAACAGCAAACCCCAAACCCTCCTCGGCGCCGCCCAACTCCGAACCCAAACCCCCGCGGCGCCGTCCAACACCGAAACCCAAACCCTTCGCCCTTCCAAGTTCCAATCGAGATCGAGAGAGAGCGAGAGAGAAATACAGAGAAAGAGATATTTTTTTGCTGAATTAGAGAAAAGAGAGATTTTTTTTTTTTTTTGCTGAATAGCTTTTTTTTTCTTTTATTTTTTGTTGAAATTTTATTTTTTTAATCAACTGACATAAAATACCTTTAGATAAAGCCCATGTGACTCTCACATCGATATTCCATTCAAAATTGAGCAGACTTAACGAAATTGCATAAAATTGCAAAGAAATCGAAGCATGGGGAGCCAATTGTCAAAAAAAAAAATGATGCCTGATTGCGAAAGTGGGTAAAGGACGAGGGCTACCACTGCAAAAAAAAGTCTATCTGTTAATAACATTGCTTGCAAAAAAATGATACGGCCTAGCCGAAATATGTTTTTTATATTTTGAAAACCGACATTCCGCCAAAATCACTCCATACTATTTCACACAATTCGCTCCCGCCAAACTTTTCTCTCTTCTTTTTCGTCTGAAATCTCAATCCTCACCCTTTCTCTGCTCTCAACTTCATACATTCGCTTCAGGTACGTAGTTCTAATCTTGATTTTGGATCTGTAATTCCTCTATTTCTCTCAATCGGGGATTTTCACTTGATTTTGGTACAATCCAATCGGTTCAAATGGTGAGATCGCTTTCAGAGTGTTTTCTTTTTTTGTTTGTGGGTTTATTATTATTATTATTATTATTATTATTATTATTTATTTTTTTTTAAGAACAATTCGTTTTCCTTTTTCTTTTCTCCTTTTGAAATCGAACAATTTTCGTTTTCAATTCTCCGAGTAATTGAATTTTTTTTTTTGGTGTGTGTGTTTCGGACGCCACAATGAACCATTGATCTTGGATTTTCTCTGATCTAAAGGATTTGTTCTGAAGGCGACGAGGTTAAGCGATTCAATATTAGGATTTCAATTTTAGGGATAGGAAAGAAAAAGAGGATGAGAAGAGAAGGAAACGATGTCGTTTAATTTCCTATTTGTTTTCTATCTTGTATTTCTTTAGAAATTCGGAAGAAGTCAAAGAAAACTCTATTTTGAATTCTGCTAGTAGATTTGATGGGCATTAATTTTTTTTTTTTCAATTATAATCATTTTTGAAGACTGAAGATGATGGTGATATCTTTGGCTTGAGTTGCAGGAAAATTGTACCACCATGAAAGCTGCTAGAGAGCAGAGCAAAAACACAACAACGGTCCTTTGTGGTTTCAGTTCAAGGTTATCTACTATTGGGGATACCAAATTCGGAAGAGCCGGCGGGCAAAGTCTCGAAACAACTGGTGCGGAATTTGAGCTACAGCCATTTATTTTTTCGCCCTTAAAAGCTATCTTATGTTTGTTTTAACTTAAAATTTTGACTGTGTTTAGTCGCTTTGCATTGATTCTCTGGTCATTCCTGTGATGGATTGGATACGCGAGCGTTGAATTTTCATTTTTTGTTGCAATCTCATTCTGCGTGGATAATTCTAAGTTGTTTTGGGCAATGTGAATGTGTTGTGGGAAAGAAGGATGATCATATCTCACCTTGTTCTGCAGATGATGGAATGCAGAACGGCTCGTCTGCGCTTCTTCCTCATTTGAAGATTAAGGTGCAGCTTTATCCAGTTGACGAACGAACTCGTATTGGATTAGAAAAGGTACTTGGATCTTGAACGAAGAAAGAATGAAACTTATACAAGATCTTTATAGGTTTATGTGTATGTGGAAAGCTCTCAAGATCTTTCTTTTTTTGTTTTTGTCTGTCCATATGTAGGATGGACTACATCCATATTTGGAGCTCACCCTGAAACCTCGGAAGAGAATTTCTTCTGTGCTCAAGCACCTCAATAATAAATGGGGCCATTCAAAAGTTGCTATTGGTGATCCGCTACTATTTCCGTACTATACACACGGTGATGTTTCTTGTTTTAGAACATGGACAATGAAAGATAGTGATATCTGCGCTGGAGATGTATATGTGTCAGTTGGAAGACCTGCAACTTTTCGCTTGAGGTATATAACCTCTAATAATTTTCGTTCACTTGGGCTGAGTTTTTATTTTTCTTCTGAAACTTCCAGTATCTTGTTTATTTTTTCTGTTGTTTTCTATCAATCTTTTTTTATCGGTTTCCAATCAGTCTACATGTTACTTTAAGGTATGGCTGGGTTTCACCTCCTGAACTTAAGTCCTCCGAAGAGCCTTCTACGTCGTCATTTCCTTGTCATGCGTGGTTACAATCTGAAGATGCAATAGAAGATTTCAGTTCCGACGTGAAAAATCCAGACAAAGATGGGGTGCAAATTGTGGAAACAAGTGACAAATTAATCAATGTAAGTGAAACAAAATGTGGTTCTCGCAGACGTGAATTTGAATGTATCAATGCCAGTTGTATTGTGCAAATATTCTCTCACTATTAGGTCATGGTGTGAATATTTAATTTCGTTTTCTATTACTTACTGAGATACTGCTCCAAAAATTGAATCTGTTGATGCATTCTCTTGTCTATGAATACAGTGACTCATATACTTGTGTTGTATGTTTGGCTTCCAAGTTGATCTTCATCTAGTCATTTTTACCGAATATGTCTAGAGGATGAAATGTCAAACTGATTATTAGTTTTTTATTTTTTTGGATTTGGAGCATATATGATTATGATAAATGTGTAGTTGAACTTAACTGGCACAAATGGCTGTCTTTGCTAATATTATTTCCCAACAATCTACCGTTTTTTCTAAAAGGTTGTCTTTATGTTGTATGTAGGATGATGGACAAAGGACAAATACTCAACCCGGGCAATCATCATCAATGTGTGTTAATGATCTATCGTATACAAGTATTGGAGCTCTCCTATCTGAAGCATCGTTACATGCTAACTTTAAACCAAGATCAACAGAGAATGATGCAGATTTGCAGCCTGCTCAAAATACCCATTTAAAAACAGTGGTGCCCTGGGATGATAGCCTAACCAATATAAGCATTGGAGGCCTCTTATCTGAAGTATCATTACAAGGCAAGTTCAACAATGGGAATAATGGGAAATCTATCTCCGGCAATGCAGACTTGCAGTCAACTCAAATAATTTCTGATTCGCTTGATGCTTTTATTTTCGCCCAAACTAGTTGTCCTCAAGGTCCGAGGCCACCTGCTCATGACTCGCACTCATCCATTTTGGACAGTGAAGAGACATGTCATGCTTTCTCTGTCCAAAAGTTCTCTTCCTCAAGGAAAAGGGTTTCGGCTCTTGGTGGAAGTTCTGGTGGCTGCAGTCAAGATGCTGGGTCCAAGTCATTGAAATTCCCTAAACTTGAGGTTTGCTTACTTTCACTCATCGACACTGCTGTTTTATTGTCATAGTATTAATCTTGAGATTGAAAGACATTTGGACTCTTAAAAAAATGGCATTAAATTTTGCTTTGAAGTCAACCACAGATGTCTTCAAATTTATATCTCAAATTGTTTCGAACGACTTGAAATCGTATGGAAAGTGATTGTTACAAAACTTCTCAGTTTGTCTTCAAGCCTAAACAATGTGAACAATCTTGATACTGGGCTGGCTGGTTAAGGGTGCCGATTTCCGCGAAGAATAACAAATCTTTTGATCTTATAATCACGAGTTAGAGAAAGATACATTCTCAAAAGAGTAGAAAGATGCGGACCTTATTATCATCTTATAAGAAGTGTTGCAAGAAGCTTAGAAAAATGTTGTTTATATCTATTTATTTATTCATTTTCCTTGCGTCATCTCATCTAATGTTCATTACAGATTGATGCTCAAGCTGCGGTTCCCCAAGATCAGGCTTGTCAAGAGGCTCCGATAGATCTTTTCCTTTCTTCGCCGACTTTCAACGATGAAAGAAGCCTTGGGCTTGCAAGCATCAAATGGGTATATCACTATTTCACTTGCAAATTGATTTTTATTACTGATATATATATATATATATATATATATATATATAACTAATTTAATAAATTCACTGTTTTCCCAACAGGGTGACTCTTTGGGACCCTTTGATCTTGGCCTATCTGCTTCCAGAAAACTTGCCAAATAAGAGTATCAGAAAGCAAAAGCACATCAGTATATTTACTGCGTTACACTTGGAATGTAAATTCATGAAAAATAATTTTTGTACCAAGAGTAACCACCGAAAGAATCTATTTGGTTCTGGAAACTGTCATTTCATAGAGTGAGTTAGCAAGGCTGATACATTTAGACGTTAAGACATAGGTTTGATCATTGATGTAATGAAATATTCAAGTGTGTTTGGGAAGGAATGGAGTAGGGATGACAATTCATGTCTAATGTAATCTTATAATCTTGTTCAAAGTCTTCATATGTGACTCATTTAGACATAATTAGGTTAGTAATCGTGCTTAAATATGTAAGCATCTTTTGTATAAAATAATTAGGGGGAAACAATTTCTTAAATGACGTTCTTAAACTAATCCCACGAAAGAGGGGTTTGTTATGGGGAAAGTACATATTAGCCTTTTTGTACAATATTTAATAAAAATAAACGTGGGCATCATGTTATTGATTAAATTCTTAATTTCTTGAAACTATAACTAAATTTTTCAAACTTTACCTTTAAAATGATTAATTGCTTAATTGACCTTTTACATTACTATCTTAATTATACTAGAGAAAAAAATTCTTAGCTCTATCTACTAGGGGTGGCAATTCGTGTCACGTATCGTGTTCGTATCGTGTCCTAACCGTGTCCAAGGAATTTTGACTGGACTCAGATACGACTCATTTATTAATCATGTTTGAAAAGAAGACCCAGACACAACCCATTTAAATATTGTGTTAATCGTGTCACCCAATTACGATCTATTTATAAATCGTGTCTAATTGGGTCTAAATGGGTCGTGTCACTCTCGTGTCTATTGACCCAATTAGCTATATTTGAGTTTAAATCAACAAATTTTTAATTATTTTTTAGTAAATCTAAAATAGTTTTTGTTGAATAAAGGCCTAATCTTGATAATATATTTAATTATGATAGCAATTCTTATATTATACGGGTAAAATTTATTAAATAATAAATAAATAAAATTTAAGTACATATAAATAGGTGTTAAAAATATTTATTTATTTATAATTAATTTAACAATCGTTCCTTAACGGGTCTTATCGTGTTCGTGTCGTGTTTACTCATTATTTAATCGTGTTCGACCCATTAAGACTCAGACCCATTAAAGGAGGATCAAGACACTCGCTAACTTCGTGTCGTGTCTCGTGTCTGAACCCAAATTACCGGCCCTACTATCTACTACATTCAAGTACATAACAAAACCACGACCACTATTCTGACCATTTAGTGATACATTTTTCGATCGATAAAAATTTTTCGTCTTTAAAGTGAGAAGTACATCATCATGATCATCATCTACTAGTTAGTGATGTCATAGTCATCGCTGAAGACTCGCAACATAGCTAGCCGCAGTATATTTTTTATTCTTTATATGCAAGGATTAGTTAAGTAAGGGTAATCTATACAAATGTCTTTATGTGCTATCTTCTCAAGTTATATCTTAATGTTTCAAAACTGATATTTGTACCTTTTGATATTTAAAAACATTATAAGTTCTCCCTTTTTACTTAGAAAATTTGAAGACAAGAATGAAGATGGTAAAAAAATGGTGTTTTAAAATTTAGAGATAAAAAGTGGAGAAAGCATTTAAAAAGGAAAAAAAAAACTTTGGAGAAAGAAAGAGGAGAGAGAAGCGGAGAGAGAACCAAGAAAGAAAGAAAGAAAAAAAAAAAAACATCCAACCCCATTGTGGGACCCACTAAAGCTTATAAACAAATTTAGTAATGATTGCATTGCTATTGTGAAAGATATGTAATGCACCACACACTCAGTTATAGCCGTTCGATTTTATTTCAACGATCAAGATTGATGAGAGACCGGTCTCCCCCTAAATGCAGGGGATTTTGCAGCAGCTCCCTTATAAGTTTTTAAAACTTTAAAGGTAAGAATGATAGTTTTGAAATATTAGAGTAAAACTTGCAACAATAGCACAACATAATAAAGGGCATTTGTAATATTCACGACATAGCTAGCAGCAGTATATTTTTTATTCTTTTATATGAAAGGATTAAGTCAATTTATATGTGAAAAAAAAAAAAAGAAAATGTACTTTTATTTATTTCGTATACCCTAATTATTATAAGATTTGAAATCATCAAATCCCAAAATCACATAATTACAGCAAGAAATATGATGAATACTTTCAAGGGCAATATATATATATATATATATATATATTTATACACATTAATCCAAACAAACAAGATGTGTTATGATGATCATCCCAAGAACTGGAAGGAAAGGGTTTTTCAAACTCGTATTTAATTTAGAACAACTAATTCAAAAAACGGAAAACTGTACAACAACCTTTCTTCACAAATCAAAACCCGTCTCTAACAAGTGTACTTTTTATTTGACATCACACACATATATATCACTCATGACCAAGAGAGAATAAGTAAAGGAGAGAATTTTCCTGCTTGTAGTTGAATTATATGTATAATTATTATTAGTCCTAGCTAGTCATCGTAGTAGGTGTCCACAAACTTGCTCTTGATCCATTTGAAGCTGTTCCGCAAAGAAGACTTAAGCTTACCTTCCACGGCATACATGTTGTAGCTCGCAACCCTCTTCCTCCTCTGGGCCTCCGGGTTCGCGCCCGCGGGGCCCAGCTCATCTTCAACTTGCCCGCCGCTCGGGCCGTTGAAGCTGTACGATTTGGATTTGTCCTCGAACCCGAACCGAGCGTCTCGATAGAGGCTGGAGTAGTTGCCAGGCAAGGATTTGCTCCTGTCCATAATGCTCATAGAACTCACAATTAGGGCAAAAAGGAGAGAGAGAGGGGGAGAGAGGGAGAGAGACCCTTCACTAATAAAAAGAAGGAAAGCTAGTGTGTATAAATGGACACCATGCAAAACCTAATTAATATTATGTGTAGCACATATGTGTGTGTGTGATTGATTATTAGTGGAGTGTGGATGGGCCACTAGGGTTTGGTTTGATGAGTAAAGAATTGAATAATCATCATTGTTTTGTGCGACTTGATTGGACAGAAATACGCTTGAGGTTTGGGGAGGTTTTTTTTGTGGCAGACATGAATCCTGAGGTCAATTGCTTGAGTAATGTAGTTTGGCAAATGGCTTTGTCATAGACCATATATAAGAGTGCAGATACATATATACATTCATTATACTGAGCCAGTTTAGACTTAGAGAGGTGGGATACGGCCTTCTTATCCCAAGCTGACCTATTGTAATTTGTAACTTATGATAAATAAAAAAATATTTATTTGTTTATTTTTATTTTAAATAAACTTTTTTTTTAATTTTTTTTTAATTTTTATCTTATTATCACTTTTGTTAAAATTTATTACCTAAATCTCTCTTAGTCTTAACTCTGGGCTCTTCTAGGGGTGTACGTGGGTTGGGTTGGGCTGGGTTTAAGATAATTATAACCCAACCCAAAGACTTCGGGTTGAAGATTTTACGACCCATGGTAAAGAAATAATAATGACAACCCGTCCGAATAAAAACTACAATGGGTTGGGTTGGGTTGGGTTGTCGGGTTAGTACTAATAATTTTAATTCATATTTCATATGTTTGAACAATGCTTAGCTTATATTAGATTCTCGAAAAAATTCTCATAAATTGATGAAATGTATAGTCTAACAATAATTGATTAGAAAATTATATAATCATCTTTATAATCAAATAGAGAATATAAAAATTGATGAAAAGATAACTTATTGACATATATAGGAAATACAAAATGAGATGATGCGCGATTTTAGTAAAAAGAATGAAAGAAAATGGTTTAAAAAATGAAGAGTGAGTCGATAGACAAGTAGTTATATCAATCAAACAAATATGTTTTTTAAGCAAAACTTTTAAGAAAATATTAATGTCTTCATATTTTTCATATTGTATTAACATATATAAATTTTAGATAAATATTTTAAAAGTTTGGGTTGGGTTGGATTGCTCGGGTCCTAAAGTTTAGAATTTCAAACCAACCCGTCATTCATGGGTTCAAACTAAATGAACCCACAATGAAAATTTTTCACTTTTGAACCCATATTTTCGGGTTGGATTGGGTTGGGTTGGGTTGGGTTGGGTCTTCGGGTTGGTCGGGTTGATGTACACCCCTAGGCTCTTCCCGTGTATATTCACATTGTATCTCAAGTATGCGGAGGAAATATAGCAAAACGTAGTTAAGTCTTACCCCTTGTTTGACATACACATTTCACCCATTCTATTCTATTCTATTTTTTTTCATTTTTTTTCAACTTTCTTAATTCTTCAAACCAAACCATTCAATTTCATTTTTTTAATCATTTTTTTTCAATTTTTCAAATTTTTATATAATATCTTTAAATCTCAACTATTCATATAATCTCAAAATTCGTAAAATCAAACAATTCTTATATTATTTTTTCAAATTATTTTTAAACTATTCCAAATTATTTTCAAACCAATTTTTTGATAAAATGACCAAAATAACTACCCAAACAAAAGGCTAGTTCAGTAGTTTTGATAAAATCTACACAAATTAATGTTATTACCTTTGCAAATTGTGGATGAATTAATGCGATATGATATACTTGATTTATTTCTGAAATTATAATGCAATACGTAGTCTGAGTTGTCAGCATTATCAGGATCTGTAAGCATTTATGAGCTTATGCTGTCAAGTTGTGGGCCCTACTACCATTAAATAGTAGATAATGAAGTTTAAACTTTGAATCTAATGATGTCAAATCATTATGGTGCTAAATATTTTATTATTAAAACAAATGCTCATTAGGAGTGCGAGAGTATTAAAGAAAAGATTTCTTAGAGCATCTCCAACCCATAAGTTATAATTCTAAATTGAAATTTTGCATCATCAATTCACTCTAATCAAGAGTTATTTCTTGAGCTAAAATACTATTTTGTTTCAAAAATGAATAGTGATGATGATGTATTTTTTTGAATTTATTTTTAATCCTTTTACTTTTCAATATTTTTAAATAGAACCCTATCTTTAAATTATTATTTATATTTTAAACAATATTTATTGTCTAAATATTATTTTAAAATTATCAATATAATTAGAAAATAGTAAAATACTTGAACATGAAATATAACAATAACTTAAAAACTTTTAAATAAATATATACATTGAATAGAATTCTATCTAATATAAAAATACAATTAAAAACTAAAAATTACAAAGACATAAAAAAGAGGATAAAAATTACATATAAATACGATAATTGGGAATAGAAAAGCCTAGAATACGATTAAAAACTAAAAATTACAAAGCATAAAAAAAAGGATAAAAATTACATATAAATACAACAACTGAAAATTTATGTGGGAGAAGTATTCAAACTTAGAAATTTAAATCTGTTTATTTTAACCAGTGAAATATGTGGTGGCTTGTTTTCTTTCTTTAATTATGAGGTGTAATATTTAGATTTATGTAATTTATTTACGTATTAATTTTTTTGTAATATTTTATGATAAATAAATCAACATATTTCATGCAATAGAGAAAATATGCATTTAGTTTGTCATACGTATGTTTTTTTTTAATTTATATTATTGGATTAGTAATATACTAATTAACTTTTATTGTGGGCAATTGGTAAAATATTAAAATTATAAGGATTTAAAAATAAATTATTATAAAAAGTTGGTATGAAAGATTATACTAAGAATATTCTTTTTGATATAAAAAATAGAGCTGGATTGGAGATAACAGTTACTGTTCACTGATGTATGATGCTATTTTGGCATAAAAAAAATAGCATTATAGCTCTCCTGGTTGGAGATGGTCTTAGGCTCTTAGCAGTAGATTAGCCGTATTGATAATTAGTCAAAGTTTGAAAAGATTCAATAATAAAAATATAAGTCATTATAACAAGATAATTGAGTCTAGATCTATTTAATTTCTATGTTTTTTTTTTACAAAGTTATTCAAACTTTATATTTTATTATAATTATATATATTTTTTAAATTCGTTACAATCCCTTTTAATCGTGTTATTTTTTGCTTAAGGAACAAAATATATTTAAATTTAAAAAATATAAGGCAATTACTATTTAATGATAGGAAAGTAAAGATAAGTGAAGCGTGGCAATTTTTTTATTATTTTATTTTTGAAGAACAAAAGAGCGAAGACATTTTTGTTGACAACATGTGAATTGTAATAAATAACAATTGTCCATCAAGAATAGAAATTTTCATAGCTCTCTTTGAAGATTTTGTCGTTATTGCTTGATGCTCTTTTCCCTTGTCAGAATATAGTTTTATAACGCCTTTTGAGTTCTACTGATAAGGTTTATTTTATACCCAGACTTTCTGTTTGATGAATTGATCTACACTACACATGAAAGTCTTGTATAGTCAACATTGAATTAGGATGACGAATTAAATTCAGATTACAGTTACGGTGTGACAATTAGATTATAAATCGTACGAATTAGTATAATTCCATTTCTTTATATATAGAAATACATTGAATAAATCCCCGTAAAATGACAAATATTAATATGTAAGTTTATTATAAAGTGGCACATAACTTATATTTCTTGATTCGAACAACAGTTATGGTGTAAAAAGTACATGATGAATCGTATTGACTAGTATAATTTAGATGTTTTTTTAATAAAAGTACATTGAAAAAAATCCCCATAAAATAATTGTAGTATATTTTCTACAAGTATATATTAAAAAAAATTATTGTGATTAAATTTCGTTAATAAAAGCGAAATAAATTTTAAAAGAAGTTAAATTAATTATCATAAATATAGTTGTCATTTTACAATAAATGATATAAAGTTTTCATTAATACTAGTTATTTTCGGAGTAATAAGCAAAAAATATATAAAGTAAATTGAGGTTATGGTAAGTGTTATTTGGCTAGAAAACTTGTATTTGGGCATAGCATCTGTTTTCTCGAAAAGTATGTGTACTTTGAATGAAAGGGTCATTTGGCAAATTAGGGCTAGTTAAGGATTTAGCTATATTGCAATTTATATTTTAAAGATATAGCTAACATTTTGAAATATTAGCAATATAGTCATCAGGTCAACATCTAAAAATCTATGACTAAAAAAATAAAATTTGTGACTAAATAATAAAATACACAGTCATAAATTTTGTGACTATAGTCACAAAATTTCAGAAAATTTAAAATAAACACAATAAAAAAATTAAACATCCATTAACAAAATAACAAACTCATAAATAAATGATTGCCTATACAACCAATTTCACAAAATTTATTACTAAATAAAAAATATCTTATAAATAACAAAAAAACAAGCAGCCAAAGAAGTCATAAATTTCATGATTAGAGATACAAAATTTTAGACAATATTGTCTGCAATAAACAATAAAAACAAAATTCAAAAAACTAATGATTGCAGTTTAAAAAATCTAGACACGAATGTATGACTATTTAAAAATAAACATAGGCTAATTATTAAAAACTAACATAAGTATATAGCTATTTATTATAAGAAAATTTTAATAAAATAGCCACTGTTTACAAAATGATTTTAAAAAATAGCCAAAGTTTCAAAAAATTTAAAAACTAGCCCTTTCAGAAATTTCTGACACGCATTTTATGTGTAATTTTGTTATTGTCAGAAATTTCTTACATTGTGTTATGGCTAGTTTGTAAATTTTTTGAAACTGTGACTATTTTTTGAAAACACACAATTTGAAATGACTATTTACCTAGCTGACCTTTATTATAAAAACCGGGCAAATTATTTAGATAAAAAAAATATAACTTAAGTGTTCTCACCATAGTACCGAATATTGTTTGACAAAATCTGGTTGAAAAACTTAAAGCATTCTTCTTATAGTGTTTTGAAATACTCTTGCTAGCAATAAAAAATAAATAAATAAATAAATTTTAAAAATTTTCAATTTAAATTTCTCTCTTAAATCTTAAATTAAATTAATCAGGTAAATTTAAACACCTATCCAAATAATGATTTAAACTACAATCTAAATACAAGATATTGATTTTTTTTTTTAAACTCAAATTAAAGTGATCAAAAGTTTTTAGTTTAAACCACTTAGTGAATGACCTCTAAGTTTTTTAAAAAGTAAGAACTTCAGCACTTCAATTGAAAAATATGTATGTATGTGTATAATATGTGTATCATACATGAAATTTCTAACTAGGGTCTGTAATTTGGGTATGTGCACTGCTCTATCCCAATGTTCCCATCCCAAGTTTATGATAATTAAACTGACTAATCACTCTCATTACTTACAAGATATTTGGCCTAGTCCATAACATAACATACATATTAGACTTTCAATTATCGAGCCTTCAAGATGTATGTATTGAGCCTATACACAAATGGCGGGCTTAAATGAACAAATCACGAAACT
Organism: Boehmeria nivea var. tenacissima; assembly: GCA_018132145.1. NCBI lineage: Eukaryota > Viridiplantae > Streptophyta > Magnoliopsida > Rosales > Urticaceae > Boehmeria > Boehmeria nivea. The sequence goes on from CM030886.1 coordinate 3,938,278, forward strand.
CATCCAACCATGAGAAGAGTCTATGATTACTCAAAATTGAGATTGATCGTCATATGATCATTTTTTTGACACTGATTTAAATTTATTGATAATTATAACTAAATAAGGACTCTAAAATCAAGTCGGTCCTCATATGAGATAATCGTAATTATATAATTTAATCTTAATCATATAAAATATCTCAATTTAAGACTATCATATTTATAAAGCAAATGGACTATATTAATGATTTACAAATCAAAGATGTATACTTTGATTAATCATGGACAAATTTAAATATCTTAAACTATTATTTTAAACATCTTATATATAACTTCTTTATATACTAAAACTACACTTACATTAATATATTTTGAATATTTTATAGTCCACGTTTATATTAAATTATAAAACAAATTTAAAACAAATAAATTCACAAAAAGTCTACTTTTTTATTATATTAAGAAAATATATCACATAAGATATAATTTAAGAAAACAAATTATAACTATATTACCAATTAAACTTTGACATTTAAAAATCATATCGCATTATATTTTTTTTTTCAAAGTAAGTGATTATCTCTATCTGTCTGCATATTGACCGAAAAATGTCATTTTCAAATATTTGGCAGTGATTTGTGCAAGAAGATGACTAGAACTTAAAAAAATGTTACTTTTTGAGCTATGTATAACTTTGAGAAATTATAATAGATATTAATTGTAACATTTAATTCAAACCAATACTCAATATATTAGAAATTATAACAAAATATCTTATATAATTGAATTTTTTATTTGGTGATATTTCAATATTTTTTCTCACTCCCAAAAGGAATAAGATCATAATGCAAATATACTCTAGCTTGGTAATGACATAATAAGTTGCAATTGGTTTGGTACTAGTCTTTGCTCCAAAGTAGAAATCATGATCACAAAGATGGTGGCATTAGCTATTCAATAAATGAAAATATTCCACCACCGGCACTGATGTGCATTTTAGATTCCTCTATAGTGGGTGGGGCCCAATTAATTAATTAAGGTCTTGGGTAAACAGTGAATCCGCCCCAATTATACTACAAGACTGTATGGCCTACCTAGCACTATAAAGGCAAGTTTCGTCGAAGTGGAAAGAAGGCCACAAAGCCCATTAGCAACTTAAGAATTAAGATTTGTCTGCGGTCCGACAAGCAACGATGAAAAGAAAAAAAAAATGTAGATGGGAAAGTTGTAAGGTCACGAAGTATTTAAGAAAACAAGGAAAATTGTGAAAAATGTCACTTCTCGATAACTTATTAATACCACTTATAAAGAAGGTTTTTAATTCATATCATTTTTTAGTTGTGAATTTGACCGAATTGCCATGCTTTATTTACAAATGAAAATGACAAAAGGGGAACATAGGGCAACATAGTAATTTACTAATTAAATAGAGTGATATGACATATAATAGTGACATAAGTTGTAAATTTCAATGTAAATTGTGGCATGATATCAAATTTTCTCAGAAAACACATGCCTTTTTTAGCTTATCTCATTACAGTAAACACTTTTTAATTATAAATTATTAACCAATTGAAATACTTTTTCCTTATTGATCCAAATATACATGGTAACTAAACTGTTTTACAAATTACTATTAAATTTTACGTATTCTTTCAAAAAATAGTCAAAGTTTTAAAAAAATTAAAATACTAGCAAAAAATTATGAATATTAAAATTTTTTTATCATAACAAATTACACATAAAAGTACTGTGATAAATTTACTACAAGGATAATAAAATTTATAAATGACTATTTTCTTAAAATTTCAACACATTAGCAATATTTTAAAATCACACTTTAAAATATGCTATTTCTTTAAAAATCTTTTTTTTTTAAAACTAAGTAGTCTATGCCAATGTCAATTTTCATAAATGACAAGTGATATTATATACATATTTTGTGAATTCTTCTTCTTAGTTATGTTATAAATTTGTATTTTACGAAATTATTAATTTATATATCACATAAATCGTATAGAATTTCTATGTGATGTATCATCTTATAAATTTAGAAAATTATTAATCTGGCACGTTGGACCCAGATTGAGGCCAATAAAAAATATTATTTACTCAAGGATATTACTTTATCTAGATTTTAATGTATTAAATATATACTCTTTACACTACATTTTTAACATGTATTAGAAATCTAAGTGAAAAAGTACAAAAGGAAAGAGATAACAAGAGATTTTCTTAGCTGTTTGATCTTAACATAGTATTCTTATCTTTAAGTATTCTCACTTACACCATCACATAAGCAAACATCACCTAAGCCTTGACCACCACTTGCATGGCTCCTCACTTGAACAAATATGAGAGAGAAGGATGGCGGAAAGAGAGAATAATGAAAGCACGAAAAAGATTAGAAGGAGAAGAGAAGGAGACGAATTGTGAGCATAGGACAACGCGAGCCCAACCTTAGTAGTCTCACAACGTACGGTGACCTTTTACAGTTTTCGAGAATCAAAGAGTTCTTATGGTATAATTCCTAATTCTCTTACTATTAAATTATGTGATAATTATTAATAGAAGATTTTCGTAGTGTAATGTATTCATGAGATCCACTTTGTAGGTTTCAATTAAATTGTTTACCATGTTATTTCTAGAGGCGTAGGCTATCAATTTCCCATGCTGCATAAGCACATAGCCTAATCCATTTTGGGATGCATCGATAAATACCGTAAAGACCTCATTGGGATTAGGCACCACAAGGGCGGGTGCTCATGCCAATTGTCTTATTAGCTCCATGAACGCCTCTTCACATCTCTCATTACACATGAACTTGTCATAATTCATGGTTAGTCTCGTCAGTTGAGTGGCGATCTTAGATTAGTTTTTCACAAATTTTTTGTAATAACCAGCTAACCTCAAGAAACTTCGGTTCTCAATCATGTTCCTAGGTTGTTCCTAGTTCAATACCGTCTCCACAATGGAAGAGTCCACGAAGATGACTCCTTGAGAGTAATTGTGCCTTAGAAACTTGACTTATGTCATCCAGAAATCACACTTCTCCCTTTTTGCATAAAGGCGATGGTCTCATAGGGTCTGCAGAATGATCCTTAGGTACCCTGGCGTGCTCCTCTTCGATCCTCGAATAAATAAGTATGTCGACAATAAAGACGATTATAATCGGTCCATGTGAGATTTGTTTTGTCAAATCTATAAGTGTTGATTAAATGTCTTTTTAGTCCGAATGGTATGACCAAGAACTCAAAGTGTGAACCGAGTACAAAAGGCAATCACTAGAATATATTCTTGTCGAATCCTCTATTGGTAGTAACCGAACCACAAATTGATTTTCGAGAAGTAACAGGATCTACCTAGTTGGTTGAACAAATCCTTTATACGAGATGAGAAATACTTATTCTTAATGGTTACTTTATTAAGTTTTATGTAATCTACTCTAAAGCCGCAAAGTCTCGTCATGCTTTCTAGAATACATTAACCGATGCTCCCCACAACGAGGTACTTTATCATATAAATCCATTGCTCGAAAGATCATATCATCTAATTATGTCCTCAACACATTAGATTCCATCTGGCAGGGGTGATTGAAACAGGTAAGGCACCCGGGACTAAATCAATGTTGAACTCGATTTGATGCTCATGAGCGAGTCAAGAGAGTACCAACAAAAATTCATAAAAAATATCACCCTCTACTAGAATGTAGGTTTTGATGTTGTTGTATCCAGGTTCTACATCGAGAGTATAAAAGATCCCTAATCCTTCTAAGTTTTGATGTCCTCTTATGAGCGACTTTAAGAAGGTACCCATACTTCGGTCTTAGACTGATAGTCCATGACCTGCTCGTTCTTCTTCTAAAGGGTGGCCATTTTATAGTAGCGATCTATTATAGCTTGGTACTTAGTTAGTCATACAGAGTACCAATCCATTCTTAAAATCACATCAAAGTCAGTTATACAGAATACAAATAGGTTAGTTAAAAATTGTTCTCACCTATGACCACACCACACAAGTAGTAGATTATTGACACCTGTGATACACCTCCCATAGAAGTAGTCAAAGTCAAATGGGTATTTCATGTGTCAACGTTCTATTGTAAAGTTGTTTCTAGTGATACACATATAAAGGAATGGGTTGGGTCGCTTCCATATCAAGCAAAACACGAGCCCTTAGAATAGGAAATGAGAGTCATACCATCAAAATCATTGTTGCTCTAAGCTTCTGACCCTATTATAGCGAAGGCCTGCCCCTTTTTGTAACTACTATGTTGTTTTCTGCCTTGCTGGTTCTAGATACTATTGGAACTAACACGCTCTCTAGATGAGAGTTTACCATGGCTAATAAAAGGTTGTGAAGCAACCTGTATAGGTTGAATTGTCTAAAATTCTGATCCCTATGGTCTTTGCTGGAAGTAATAGTGCAGTTTGAGGCCTCTAGTCTGGGAGGCTATTGGAAAAGAGGACGGGGGAGCCTGATAGAACGTTCAATGGTTTTAATTGACACTCTTTTATAAGTTAAAACTCTGATTCATCTGCAGTTGCATAAGCTGGGTGAATGGTTGGGACTTTTGTTGCTGAAGGAAATGACAATTGTGTCTCAGAAAACCAATCTAACCACAGCTCTAGCAGCTACTATATGGTGAGTATCTCCCATCTCCTGACGAATCGGTGCTGCCACTAGTCCTACTACTTTGAGAGCCATAACCTGGGTTCTTGTTTTCTTTTGTCATTTATCCTTTCCTACACGTTCCTTTTGTTTTCCCTGATATTATGCAAGCTTCATCTTTGTCATCCTGAAAGCTATCACCACGTCATTGAAGCTAGGCAACCGCATCGGAGCTAAAGCTTCTTAAATCTGCTGTCTGAGCCACTGGCTAATTTTCACGGTGCAAGTTGCAGTGTTTGTGATAGCTTCAGGGTTGTTTTGTGATAACTCCATAAATTTTGCTTGATAATATAATACAATCATGCTCCCCTACACAAGTATGAAAAATCATTCATTTGCTCGAGTTGATACTGATCTTGCACAAAGTACTTAATAAATACACCCTTGTAGCCCTCGAGCAGGTTGGGGGAAAATTCCACACGGAACTCAATAGGGATTTCAAGCATGTTGAGTTCCTTGACCACTAGCTCCAACAACTGCTTAGTTGCTATAGGATCCAATAAGCCCTCGAATTTTGATGGTGAATACTTCAAGAACTTCTTCAGTAGCTTCATTCGATCGGGCCTTGGATTCTTGGCCTGATTAGCTTATTAGAAAGCTTGCAACATGGTCTCCATATAATTAAGGTTGAAAACAAGCGGTTGATCTGGAGCAGTTGAACAATAGCGAGAGTCATGATGACAAACTGTTAGATTTAGACCATGTGTTAGATTATTCGAAATAGATTGCTTTAATTAAAATAAAAGATGAAATAAAAGTAATAAAACAAAATCATGCCCATGGGTCATTGATACCAAAACATAAATAAATTCTATTATTAATACAACACCATAATAGTTTAGATAACGAATAAAGTTCAACAACTTAAAACTGTCGTCGGTCTCATCATGGCCAGTCCTTAACAATATAGTTATCATGAAACCTTGAAATTTTCAAAGAGATAGGAAAACCTAAAACCTACTACTCCTAAGGAAAGAGAGGCGTCCTCGAGGGACTCTGACAGCGAAAATGCCATTCATATCTAATCCTCTTTAGACAAGTCACACTGAAAGCCACTTGAAAATGAAGGAGAAAAAACGGGTGAGCACAGAGTACACAATAGAGGATCTATTACATATGTAGCGACACGATTTTTCGAACCTTTGCTTTTCATGAACTTCTCCTTAAAACTTAGTTCTCAAAATTTTAGATAGTTTTTTCTTTTGAAAACTTGCTCCTCAAAATGATATACAAATGTGATTGCTAATAATAATACTTAATTTAAAACTATATATTTTTTTCTTTTGCAAGACTGTAATTTGGTATTAGTTATTTATAGTACCAAATAATAGTAAAACTTTTGAATATAATACTTTTAGTAAAATAGCTTGTATATGAAGGTTCCGAAATGACGAAAAATCATATATGTAGTATTTATTTAGTACGCACCAACATATATAATTAATTCTAATTACTTAATCTGAGGGCAAATATCTAGCTTCAAAGAGTTTTAACGACTATTAATATAATACTTGATACTTCTTCAAAGATCTTAGAAAATTAATTTTCAAGGATCATAGTAAATTATCTTTCAAACATTAGCGGAAGACTTTTTGTACGGTACGCCTAAACTACATGTTGAAGCAGATTATTGCTTCTTAATATAAAAATTGAAGTACAAAGGAAAGTTACAAGTATAATGCTATTATTATATATTTCTATAAGTATATCGCTGTGTTGCTTCGATTGTTCGCCCCCTTCTTTGGCTAGCGAAGCGGTCTATTTATAGGCAAAAAAGATTCTCTTGGCGGTTATATCTTCCAATGAAAGTATTCATCTGACAACTTATTCGCTTGTCATTGGCCTTTACTAACGGCAGCTACTGATTGGTTCTACCAACGGTTGCCGTGTGCCGCGTGCCTCTATTCTACTGGTTATGTTATTCGGCCATTGCCCAACAAAGGCATATACTTGTCAAGCGAACATTCGGCTTACGCATCAAACGTTAAACTTTAGAAATGTAAGTGAAATGACACCAACATTTCCCTCCGCTTTGTCTTTTCTCGATAAGCATTTTTAGAGATAAGATGAAGTGTAAAATTCTATTCATTTATCAACCTCCACTTGTTGGTTCGAACAGCCCTTACCCTCAACCGTCTTAGGCGCTTAGATGCCAATCGTTGGTTTAGCCATACCCACTCGGTGCTCACTCGACTTATGCGAGGTCCATTCCTCTGTCATAGGCAAAGTCTGCTCCAAGTCAGACAAAAAAAAAAGGTGAAAATATATACATACATCTATATATATGTATGTACACAAATAAGGGAGAAAAAAGTGGACTTACTGCGACTACTTGTAGGCTACCAATTTTTCCAGTTAAGGAGATATGTCCAATCATTCTTACTAAATTGACGGGCAGTAGTGATAGCATCTAATTTGACGAGGTCAGGATTCGGCCAAAGAGATTCAAGATGTTCTAAAATATATGGGAAAATATACGAGTATAAGAAAATCATGCAGAGCACTATTTTAAATAAAATAAAAAAAGTGTGAGGGAAGATACTAACCAGTTAGAGAAAAGCCCCAGCTCTGCATGTCGATGTTGCCTCCGTCCCAATTCCCTGATAGCCATAGCCAATCTTTGGAACAGTTTTCGGTGTGTTGGAAGCCTATTTTCAGAGTATCTATGGAGAACTAGTTAGTTTATCCCGCACTTCACAGTATAGTAGTGAAAAAACTCGTTCACCCCCAATCCTAGGGCACTCGCCTCACTAAAAGCCACAAAGCCTAAAATTACACGCCAAAAATTAGCACCAAGCGCTCCGGAAGGTACGCCAAGCCTCTATAAGATTGCACGAGCCAACGGATGTAGAGGAAAACTCAATCCCAAAGTAATCACAAGCGGGTAAATGAGAGTAGACCGTGAAGACCTATTCGTTGGAGGCGAAGGACTATCGAGTAAACCTTCTTTAGTGGCCAAATCTACTTGCACGTTCGGACCAAAAGCTCGCGGATATTTTACAAGAAATTCCTATAAATCTGCCTGAGATTTGATTCTTGGGACATGGACGGTAAAGGGTTCCCATTTAAATGGATTAGTGTGGGTGGCAAAATGGGATTTGCCCATAGAAAATTTCGTTCTCATTTTGAAAGGAAGAAGATGAATTTGAAGGAAGAATTAGGAAAATTTTTAGGAGAAGTGTGAGAGAATAATAGGGGGAATTACATATTTATAGAGGAGGAAAAACTAGTCGTTGAAAACTAGCTGTTGAAAAACTAGCCGTTGAAAACTAGCCGGTTGAAAAACTAGCCGTTAGAAAACTGGCCGTTAGAAGTTTAGCGGTTCGCTTTTAGATTAGCGGTTAGTTTGAGAGCAGTTGAAGTTTAGCAGTTCGCATGAGATCATCGGTTGGTTTGAGAGCCGTTGAAGTGATCATCGGTTGGTTTAAGAGCCGTTGAAGTTTAGTAGTTCGCTTGAGATTAGTGGTTGGTTAGCGCTTGGCTTGAGTTCAGCGGTTGCCGTCTTTATTCCAGTAGTTGACATCTAGAGCAAGCGGTTGAGGTCAAGCCCAGCCGTTGACACATAAGCGCCAAGTGGGTGTGGCTAAACTAACGGTTAGCATCTAATTAGCATCTAAGCACCTGGACTTGCCAAATTAGATGCTATCACTGCCGCCCATCAATGTAGTAAGAGTGATTGGACTTATCTTCTTAACTGGAAAAATTGGCAGCCTACAAGCAGTCGCAGTAAGTCCGTTCACTTTTTTCTCCCTTATTTGTGTACATACATATATATAGATATATGTATATATTTTCACCTTTTTTTTGTCAGACTTGGAGCAGACTTCGCCTATGACAGAGGAGCGGACCTCGCATAAGTTGAGTGAGTGCCAAATGGGTATGGCTAAACCAACGGTTGGCATCTAAGCGCCTAAGGCGGTTGAGGGTAAGGGCCGTTGACACATAAGCGCCAAGTGGGTGTGGCTAAACTAACGGTTAGCATCTAATTAGCATCTAAGCACCTGGACTTGCCAAATTAGATGCTATTACTGCCGTCCATCAATGTAGTAAGAGTGATTGGACTTATCTTCTTAACTGGAAAAATTGGCAGCCTACAAGCAGTCGCAGTAAGTCCGTTCACTTTTTTCTCCCTTATTTGTGTACATACATATATATAGATGTATGTATATATTTTCACCTTTTTTTTGTCAGACTTGGAGCAGACTTCGCCTATGACAGAGGAGCGGACCTCGCATAAGTTGAGTGAGTGCCAAATGGGTATGGCTAAACCAACGGTTGGCATCTAAGCGCCTAAGGCGGTTGAGGGTAAGGGCTGTTTGGGCTAACAGGTGGAGGTTAATAAATGAATAGAATTTTACATTTCGTCTTATCTCTAAAAATGCTTAGCAAGAAAAGCCGAAGTGGAGGGAAGTGTTGGTGTCATTTCACTTGCATTTCTAAAGTTTAACGTTTGACGCGTAAGCCAAATGTTCGCTTGACACGTATATTCCTCTGTTGGGCGGTGGCCAAATGACATAACCAGTGGAATAAAGGCACGCGGCACGCGGCAACTGTTGGTAGAACCAATCAACAGCTACCATTAGTAAAGGCCAATGACAAGTGAATAAGTTGTCTGACCAATACTCTCATTGGAGGATATAACCGCCACGATAATCTTTTTTGCGTATAAATAAACCGCCTCGCTAGCAAAAAAAGGGGCCGAACAATCAAAGCAACACAGTGATATACTTATAGAAATATATAACAATAGCATTATAATTGTAACTTTCCTCTGTAATTTAATTTTTATATTAAGAAGCAATAATTTGCTTCAATACTACCCTCGCATGTGCACTCATCACTGCTGTCCATCTAATCCAATCATGAAATCATGGTGTAAGTTTCGTACCAACAATACAAACAACTTGAATGAGCTTGACGCTCAGTGAGTACAAACATAATTCTCACAAAATATATGTCATGAATGAATGTCCAATTATGCTTCATTATGAATACTTTCATTAAAAAAATTTCTTCGTTGTAGGATCCCCTTTTGTGTACGTACCGAGTGTGCGTGGCTAGTGAAAAGCTGAGGTTTATGAGATCCTCAACTACCACGGTCTTAAAAGTTTCATTATTTAAACCTTACCTCAGTGAAGGGTGGTACGACATCTTAACTTTTAAAAACTTATTAGCCTCATATTTACATTAGGCGAGCATAGTAAAATATAATGCTCATGAAAATGGCTTTTTGGATTTGATTCGGTCGCACGGAGGTTAAAGGGGGTGCACAGAGGTTACGGGGTTCAATGCAGGCTAGGGGGTTCGCTGGGAGGTTAGGGGTGGCGGTGGAGGTTTCACGCAGAGGTTAAGGGGTGGCGGTAAAGGTTTCATGTGAGGAAGTTTGGCTGGGACTTTGGGGGTAGCGGCGGAGGTTTCGCACAGAGGTTAGGGGGTGGCGGCGGAGGTTTCACATATGGACGTTAGGGGGTGGCAGCGGAGGTTTCACACATGGAGGTTAGGGGTTTTGCGCAGAGGTTAGGGAGCTCGCTGCTTCTCCTCTCCGCTGTCGCACACTCCCGAGCGCCTCATCCACACCATCCATGATTTGCAGAGCTCCGAAAGAGCGATGTTCTGGTGTCTTTACCGGGGGTTGGTGGGCTTTGGGATGTGGGTTTGTCAGCAAGGGTGGTCGGCGGGCTCGAGGTAGAGGCGACTTTGGGCTCTGGATAATTGTATAGGGTCGGCGGGCTCTAGGATCGTCGTCGAGGGTAGGCCAGCTCGGGCTCTAGCTGATTTTTTGGGTTTATTTTTTCTGGAGTAATGGATGGATGATTTTTGGGTTTAGTTATGGGGTATAATTGCACTTTTTAAAAATATTTGAGGTTGAATAAATAAGTTTTGTAAGGGGTAGTTTGGTTATTTAGAAAAAATTCAGATATTGTCAATGCAAAAGGATATTTTTAAATCGATTTGACAAATTGAAAGACCATTTTATAATTACTAAAAACAAAGAGATGAAACTAGATTTTCGTTAAATTTCAGACACTATTTTAGAATTTTTCCCTTACAAAAAAAAATAGTAACACAAAACTAGCCAACATACCTTTTATATATACTCTATTTAGGACATAGCCATTGGGAGGGAGGAAACATATGTGATGAGGGTTTTTTTTTTTTTGGGCTAGAGACCGTCTATGTTGATAAATGAAGAGAATGTATAAAACAAAGTGTTTATAAGTAGAATATCTTCTATTGATAGACTAAAGATATTTAGTATGTGGAAAATTATTTTTAAAATAGAACACTTCTCATTATTTTGTAATGCTCGATTGAAGTTTGTAATGCTCGATTGAAGTGCGGAGTGGATGGAGAAATATTTTGCTTTACAAAAGTCAAACATTAATACACTTTCAATTCATTGAGTATTTTTTTTATTATTTACTTTTTATAATCTACATCTGCTTTAGAGCATCTCCAACCTTAAACTCTAAAATAGAGTACACAATACTCTAATAGAGTAAATGTCACAATCAAAATAGTATTTTATGTCTAACCTAATACTCTATTTTTTACTCTAAAAAAGAATATTCTCTTCATATTCTTATACTTTAAAAAATATATATGTTTTTTCATTTATTTTAAAAGTAAAAAGGATTAATATGCAAATATTAAAAGTATTAAAAAATCTTAAAATAATAAATAGAGTATAAATAGTGATCCTCTATATTCTCAACTCTAAAATAGAGTATGAAAATAGAGTTGGGTTGAAGTAGTCCAACTCTATTTTTTGCTCCATTTACTATATTTTAGAGTTAGGTTGGAGATGGCCTTAAGACAAAACAAGTATTGTCTTGTTAATTTATTTTTCTCTTTCCACACACTAATATTAACCATGTATGGCTTACTCATCTCAACTATCAATTTATTTTCTACACAAGATTCAGTCGGTTTTGGTGTAGAGTTGAGATAAAATTTTGTTTTTCATACATATTGTTTAGTGTCTAGAGGTTGAGAATAGTAAATTGAGTTGATAATTCACTCACACATTGTCATATTTCTCATCATTTAGTGTCCTTTATTCAATAAAAAAAAAAATAACAATTGCTTGTTGTAGTCACGTATATATATATATATATATATATATAATTGAAATAAATGAGTGTGGCATCACCTATTGAAATCAGTTACCTTTAGAATATAGTTAATTAAATAATTATGTACCTAAATTTTACATGAAATTTTAGTTTTTATGATAATACAATATTATCAATAATTATAGTATTATACCCTATATATGACTTTGCTATTTAATCTTTACTTAATGAATTTGATAAACTAATCTAATTATTAAGTCCATAGGATTAAACTAGATAAAAATTGAGTCGTTACAATCTTCACTTCTTATAAAATTTTTGACCTGAAAATTAGAATAATCACGAGTACTAATGTAATGACATGAATTTAATATCACTGTGCTAATTAATTAATTTGTATTTCTACCTCAGTTGTGACCAATTTGTAAAATTGGTCAGTTTCGTCAAATCTGATAAATTGGAACTATGAGAGAAATTATGAAATTAGCATGGTTATCTTACATTTTTAAAAGTCAGACGTGTTAGGAATTTATGGTTGATTCGAAAACGATATTTAAATTCCTAAGTTTACGTTTTCAAATAACGTGTGCAATTTTAAAAATTTCTCGGAAACATTTGTTGTATTTTCGTGGTCAATTTTCGGCCATTTTGGCCCAATTAAGCCCAAGCCCATTAGGGCAATTTTCTTTTCCCCCTTTCTCCACCCACAGCCGACCAAAACCCCTTCCACACACAAAATTTCTTTTTTCTTCTTCTTCTTTCCTTTCCTCTCTCTCTCTCTCTCTCTCTCTCTCTCTCTCTCTCTCTCTCTCTCTCTCTCTCTCTCCGCCGGCAACCAGCCCTCCACCGCCGGTGCTGCAGCTCCTCCGCCCAGCTCGCGTGCACAACGCCGGTGCCGTCCGGCTGCCAGCTCCGCTCGACCCCCGAGCCTTCCCAACCCGCGCGCGCAGCTCCGCCAGCGCGAGCCCCCGCGCCTCTCCCTCCCTCTCGCGCCCCGCGTGCTTCCCCCGCACGCCGAGCAGCAGCGCGCCTCTCCGTCGAGCTCGCCCAGCCTCTGCGCGCGCTGCCGGCGCCGACCAAGCCGCGCCCGACCTCGCCAAGTGCGAGAGCAACTCGCCCAAGCCTCCCCTGTCTCGCGCGCGCAGCCCAACCGGAGAGCTCGCTGTCGCCGCGCCGAGCTCCGCCGTTCCGACCTCCTCCGCGCCGAGCTCCGCCGCGCCGACCCAGCCTCCGCACACCGCAGCCGAGCTCCTCCGCGCGAGCTCCGCCCGCTGCCGGCCACCTCAGCTCCGGCCAGCCCCTCTCGCGCAGCCGCACAACCCCGCAGCTCCTCATCGCGCCGCGGTCCCCTCCGGGCAGCAACCGTGCCCCTCCTCGCGTTAAACCCCTTTTCGTACGTTGTCGTTGATGCCGACACCGAGGTAAGCTTCGTGTCTGCCGCGTTGGCGTTGAATGTTCAGCTTGGATCTTTAAATTTTAGCGGGTTAATTCCTTGTTTCCGTTGTAGTTTAGAGTTCGTCGTCGCTTCGCGCCGTTGCCGGGTTATTTTGTTAGCCGCTGCGTGCTTCCTCGAGCCGTAATTACTCAAGTTGGTGAGCCTCGTTTCCTTTTTGTGGTTGTTGTTAGAAACTCGATTTTCGTTGATTGTGTTGTTAACGAAATTCTATCTTATTCGAGGCTTGTTTTTGTAAAGCATCGTATTGAGAATTATGTTATGTCGTAGTGGGTGATTGAAATTAGTTTGCGTTCAAGAATCGTGTTATTATGGGCTTGAACTTGTTGGACGCCTAGAGGTCGTTTTTAATTCGGTTTACCTTGAGCTCTTCGACACCTTAAAGTGTGCTAATTTAGTAACGAACAAGTTGGGAATTCGTTTTTGTGCGGCAAACTTCACGCGTTTTAATGTGTATTTTTCGCACTATATTTGTAATCGTTGAGTCTCCCGATTTATCCGTGCTTAGACGAGCGGGAACTTAATTTTCTCTTTTAGACGTGGTTTAGGAAAAAATAAAAATAAAAATAAAATTGTCAAATGACATTGTTTTGAAAGTTTGATTTGGAGATTTAGTTGTCAAAAATCAAATAGTTGAATGAGCCTTTTTGAAAAGAATATTATGCACGTTATTGGTTATTCAACCGTGTGAAGTTGTATTTTGGCAAGTAGACCATTCAAATGTGAATGAGTTATAAATTGGGGTCACAATTCCGAGTGTTTCCCATCGTGTTGCATTTAGTTCGAAAATTGATTCGATCATTTTATTATGCCAAATTGTGCAGGATCACCACCGAAGTGCTTAAGGACGCACGATCCTTCACCGTCGTACACTAAAGGTATAACCAAGCGGCCAAAAGAAAATCGAGTTCTTGTTGTAAAATGATACGACGTTGGAATTGTGACTCGAGTTAGGATATTGTTGGAATCCTTGAGAAAAACATATGAGATAAGCCTTTGAGGCTCGAGAATTTTTGTTATTATGAAATTTTGGGAATGTCTAAATATTGTGTTAAATGACTCTAGTTGTTGTTATGATGGATTGTGACCGAAATTAGTTCGGTGCTGGGTTGATATTAGGTGAAGGCTTCGGCCGGGATATCCGAAAAACAGGGAAAACTCTGCCGGATTTCCGGCTCGAAGCCTAGGCACTTTTATTGATTTAATCATGGTACGTGTAAGGCTAAGAACCTTTTTCCTCACATAAACTAATCCAATGACAACACTTAAGACAGAAACAACCTTAGATGGGCTTTCATAATGAATTATTAACCGTTCCACTAACTAGAGTCACATTCTTCGAGTCCACCAATTCCAAGTTCTTCCTCTCCTGTATTTAGTGGTAAACCTTGGCGTTGATCATTAATTGCACGTGTGGAACAGAAGCATCTCACACAAAGCACGAGAAGAGACGCCCCTAGGGAAAGGATTTCGAGGACCGAAGCGAGGAGCTTAGGACCTCAAGTAAGTGGATCTCCTCTGTAACACGAGTAGGCTTTACCTTGTGTGATTGTTTCTCCTTCTTGTGATATCGTGAAATGTCAATTATGATGTTTAGTTTCCTATGTGCGTGAGTATGGGCTCACGTGCTTATACCCTGTCTTCAGACTCGCAATTATGGGGTTGCGAGTCTGCATATATTTTAAGTACATGTGTGATTGCGTGCATGAGTCTCCTGTCTGTGGGTATGGGACCACAGACATAAAACTATTTCTGTTGTTGTTGAGAACTTATTGCAGGTAAGAGAGAAACTCTAAGACAAGCCAAGAGGGTTGAAAACACTGTATGTGTACGGGTAGGGCCTGACGAGGCCGCAAGTCATGATCGGTTCCGAAATAGCCCGACGGGGCCACTTATCATGTTTTGGGACGGCCTGAGAGCCTAGGGGAGGTCGGTGGACGACCTTCCTCTGTGTGAGTACCTTGCTCATTTGGGTAGGGCCCGACGGGGCCGCGATCATGATTTGGTTCCGAAATAGCCCGACGGGGCCAGCAGCCATGATAGATTTCGGAACGACCCGAAGGACCTCGTGGAGGTCAGCGAGCTATTTTTCGGCATAATTCAGCGGGCCCAGTAAGAGTTAATAAGGATCCTTTAAACATGAAAGTAGTGTGCACACGTAACTCAATCAGGGAGATTGAATTCTAGAGTCTTGTGTTGAATCCAACATTGGATGGTCTTGAGGTATAATCATGATCGAGCCGCCGGAGGCTCGATTTTAGAGGGGGGTAGACTTATTCTGACTCAATTATAAATTCTATGCGCATATGTTTAAATAAGTCTCGATGTAAAGTATTATACCTCTTTAATCCACTTATTGGGCTATTAGCTCACTAGTGTGCTCGTGTTGCAGGTAAGTTGAAGGGGAAGCTGGAAAACTAGGCGACATGGAAGGATAACGGCGAGTGCATACGGGACCGACCTTGGGAGCGTCGGGTATACCGCCGGCTAGCCGTTGGCAACTATTTTAAGAGTTGATGTTTTTGTTTTGAAAATCCCACGCGGAAACTCTTTTGATGGTCGTGTGGTCACGGTTACATCCCGTGTTAGGCATTTAAAAGTATTTTCTTATCGTTATGTAAAAAGTTCAAATTCTACCGCATTTTTGGGACTTGAAAAATGCTAAAATTCTTATGTTTATTACGAATTTATATTTCTTTTTACGTGTTGGTTTTTGGGTCGTTACAACTAAATTCTAGTAACATCTTTGCATTTACAAGTGACTTTCTTGTTCTTGTAATTTTTTTTTTTTGAAAAGCTTGACAGGTATTTGACTTACTTCTTAGATTTTTTTTTTATGAGGATTTAAAAAGATAAACTTCTTCTTTTGGGAGAGAATACTCTTGTACTTTATCAACTAATCATTCAATGTATGTGATTGGTTACATTCAAACCCCCCTTTTGTGTTGAATAATAAGTAATCTCATGAATACAATGATCATTTTTGTCATATATAGGCAATATTGTTATCTATAAATAAGCTTATCCCTTGACTTTTGCTTTAAAATACATCATCCTCTTTATTAGCAAAATAAATATTCATTAAATGAAAATTTACATGAATATACTTATGCTACTAAGTTGTCGTCTCTGAGCAATTTCTATTCTCTCGCGAACATTTTAGCCTATTCTATAGAGTCAAGGAAATATTTTTCTTTCCTTGGGTGTGTCTCTCGTTCCATATTAATAGATGAGTGACTGGAGTTTCGAAAATATAGTATTTCATAAGGTGCTATGAAAATAGATACTTGGTAGCTATTATTGTTAGATAATTATATCAACAATAACTTCTTACTCTAAGCTCCTTGAATACAAAAAGAACGCTCGAAGCATATCTTTCAAGATTTAGATAGTCTATTTTCATTAATCACCATCTATTTAAGAGTGAAAAGTAGTACAAAATATAAATTTTATACCCAACACTTGGTGAACATTTCTCTAAAACATGAACTAAGCTGATCATTACAATTAGAAGTGACCGAGATTAGGAGCCTTAACTAGTCTTTGGCAATCATGTTACAAAATTTATAATGATTTGGACTCATTTCCACCATGGAATCTCGATGGGCTATAACTTAGCAGTTGGGTGCTTGTGCTCTACCTTGATTCTGACCAACTAGAACTGCTGCTCGAAGTTTCTATATATCTTTGTCGTTTCTAGAATGATGGGTTTAACGGGCTTCAGAAATAATTTATTCTAAAAGCCAAGTTAAATACAATGTTCTTTTATTCCTAAGCTTCTTCTTATATCCTTATCAGAAATGGATCAACTTAAAGAGCTTCTTTCATTACATTAAAGATAGTTGCAATGTCAAGTAGACGATTGTCCAACTATTAATTTAGTATCCAATTCATTCATCTTCTCTTGCTTCTGTGGTGACAGCATGTAAATCTACATGAGAATGATATTCTACGCTTTATTTAGTTTATCTCACCTTACTGGCTTTATATCGATTGTAGAGAATTTCACTTTTCAATCTTAATCGGTCAATTCACTCATTTAATTAGCTTCTTTTGAGTGAAAATATACTTCAAACTCTAACAACGAGAGAAGTTTTTACATGGCAATCTATAATAGTGTGGCCAAATCATGAGAGCAAAGACTGGCACCCCAACTTCAAATTATGAGCTGAATAGATCTTCTTGTGCCTTCTAATTGACTGAAAGCTTGAGTTGTAACATTCCTATCTTACTTCAGAACTACTACTAGCCCTAACTTCGATTTGTCATATTGATATTGAAATCGCATTCTTTTGTTGGGCTAGTGATTACTTGATGCAGCTACTTATTTTTTTTTAATTCCTTGAAACATTATTCACACATCTTGATCCACTCAAATTCATATTATTTGATTTAGAGTGGTAAAATATGTGACAAGATTCGTTGAATTATTTATAAATATTCTTCTCACATTTTCTAATCCAGCTAAGGCGTATCGATGCTATTTCAGCAAAGAATACATGTTCAAATTAGTAAATTCTATATGACTACTTGTAATAACTTGAGATTTGACATAAAGTTAATATTACTGAAGAGCCTCATGCATATTCCTTTCGAGTCTTCGAGTAACTTAAGAAATCATCGTCAAGGACGATATCAAATTTCTCTAAGTACTAAATGAAAACTCAATTAATTAGGTCACTAAAGCTACGAGAGCGTTGGATAATTCAAAAAACACCACTAATTAGTAGTGCATGTTAGAGAAATTATCTTTGAGATTTGACTCAATGACCATCATATTGAGATTACGCTTGTCAAATACTTTCATAACGACAAGGGTTCCTTTATTTTGTTCTTAACAATGGCCTTTTTTTTTTTTTTTCGAGCTTGCAAAGGTGGACTACATCCTAAATTCCTAATTGTACAATTTTTGTTTCTTGGAAATACTATCGGTGAGTCGATGATTTTCATGGTCCTATAATTCTTGCAAGTGAGTTTGCAATTCCTTAAGCTAAAGGGAGGTTTTTTGGTGTTTATAAGTTCAAAGCTATTTATAGTTCCATCTTAGTGGGATTTCTCATTCTTGGGATTTCTTGAATATTCCGTTCAGGAAAACCTCCATGAGATTATTTATAATTCAGACACATTTTTTCTTCAGTTACCTCTTTCTTAATCTCATCCATCATGCTCACTCATCAAAACCATGTGTTTATCATCTTCATTAACACCTCTATAGGCACTATTTATTTGCCATATAATTAGTTTCTTTGTGAGGGTGAGTTTACATCTTAGATGGTCGAAATAAGATTGATGATCTCCGATATTCAAGCTATATCCATTTGAAACCTATTTCTCGAATAATATGGTAGTCATTTGTGTTTGAGAGCATCATTCCCTAACAAAAATGGATTTTTTTTTACTAGCTTTCCTAGAAAATTTAAGCGCTTTATTATAATACATGGCGTTAGAAGCTATTAAATTATGTGTATTTAGTTTAACTATTGGAAGCTAACGTTTGAATAAGTTGGGATTTCTAATCTTGACATTACCCATATCATGGTCTTAGTTGTGAGAGAAGGAATTGGTGCTTCTAACATTTCTTGGTTAACCTATGGCCTTTTGGATTCTAATTTTGACATCATATGACTAAGGTCATTGTGTCCTCTAAAGGTGCTTGTCATATCTTGAAAATGCTAAATATGACATGGTAACTTTGCTTGTCATAGGTGTAATAAGAGTAGGTACTTGTCATGTATTCTCTTGCGTGCATCTATCTATATCTGGATTGTTGATGATTAATTATTTAATTGATTATCATGGAACTACCACCCTTATCCCTATTGTGGGCTCCATAATTCTACTCGTATAGTTTATAGCAAACAATTATTACTTATTATAGACGCGATAAATTCTTATTATTATATCACCCTGTTTGGACAACTTCGCCTTTAGTTGGCATTAAACATACAAGTAGGGATGTGTCAAGTTGTCATACTCCTCGTTAATATGTTGACAGTTGTCCAAGTCCCCTTCGTACACTTAGGACATAGTTGATGAACTTTCATAGCTATTTAATTCTAAGATTTTGCAGGTACTTGATTGCTTTAGTAGCATTATAATAGTAGAAAATGAAAGGTATTACTGAGATTTGAGATGCTAATGGTCAAAGTATGAGACTTCTCTACCTCTCGAGTCTATCTCCAGTCAAGTAAGCTATACGTTTCATCTTATTTTGCACTAATGCACTGTCTCCCGTGACTTCTTTATCTTTTCTTCTAAATTAAAGAGATATTTCTTATTTTCTTGTTCAATGAACTCATATCTAAGATAATAGCTAAATAGAAGCTATCTATTCACTCGATACTAAGAGACTTGAAGGACCCTCGAAATTTAGCACCTTTATCACTCCAAGTCGTTTGTTCAGCTCATCTTAGAGTGTATTTTAGCATATTAGGACTAGAAGATCTATTGGTGATAGTACCTAGTGTTGGGTTGTTTACTTTCTTGCTACGATATAGGTTCTTGAGATTTCTTTTGTTTTTCTTTATTCATACAGTCAACATAGCCTACCACGGATATACAATGGGGCAAGTGCCCCCCTTGAAAATTGAAAAAAAATATACTATATATAGGTAATATTAGTTTTATATATTATTAATAGTCATAGGCTCGCTAAGGGTAATTATAACATTATTTTATGGCTTTTTTTGAGATTTTTAATGATTTACTCAAATTTTTTGTTATTTTTTTAAGGATTAGTTATAGCTTCACGAAATTAAAGAATTAGTCATTTTCATATTTATTGCATGTGTATCAAAATTTGTTATGCGCATAGCACAGTTTGTTACGCGTGTAATAAATTTTGATACAAAAATAAAAATTGTTAATTCCTTAATTTCGTGAAACTATGACTAAATTCTTAAAACATGAGCACAAAAATGGATAAAAGCCTTATCTAATTTTTTTTGTGTTTGTTTTGAAAGTAGTTGTCATACCATTTTACTTTTCAGAATATAAATGCCCATTTTTTAGCAGTTCACATCTCAAATTTATTTCTTTTATTTTGTGAAATAGCTATTTATAAGTACTTTAAAAAGATTTTAGAGTCACCAACACCAATAAGTTGTTACTTATTCGATGAACCTCAATTATAAATATATATATTTTTATTTTGTCAATTGAAAATATTGAGTCTTTAATTTGTGCCTATCTTGAATTTAATTTCTAGATCCGTCACCGAATATAACTATAATGTTTCTCATCATTATTAACTTTAGGGATTTAGTGTAACTTGTACACAATTCTGTGCTGCTATTGTTTGTGCTTTAATATATCATTTAGACATATAGTCATATAAAATGATAAGTATTAATATATAAGCTTAGCACATCATTACTGCTTATGGTATACTAACTACAAGTACCCTTAAGATATGACTCAAGGTCCACTGAAATATTCATCACATTTTAGACAATAATTAACATAAGTCATTCTCTCAGCATGAGTATTGTTATTAAGATACATAATATTTGATCACTGAATATCTCATTGTCTCATAGGAGCTTTTAAGGAGCGTTGTAATGACCTAAAATCGAGGCTACTTACACGAGTATTTGTTTTGAATTTGAGACAAATGCGTTTTTAATATTATCATGGTTATTTTAACTTTGAGGGAAGTTGGTCAGTTTCGTCAAATCGGGCCAACTCATGGCCGTGTAAAAATATTGGTTAATTGTGTATTTTCGAATAATTGAGCATGTTAGGAATCAAATTTCAACTGGAATGTGATATTAAAACTCCTAACTTGTCGTGTTCAATTTATTAGCGTAATTTTAAAATTTGATTCGGAAGATTATACCATTTTATTTTATTTTATCTTAGTCTATTTGTAAATTTGCTAGCCATTTTGGCCCAATTATTGGCCCAAGCCCATTAGGGCTTTTTCTTTTTCTCTTTTCCCCTCCCCTCGTCATCTCCCTCACTCTCTCTCTCTCACTCTGCCTCACCACCCCACCTAACGCCGGTGACCAGGCCCAGCTCCGCCGATCACCTCCGCGCGACGTCGAGCCCAGCCCCTCGCTCAGTCCCTGCCTCGTCGCGACGCCAGCAGCGTGAGCACCATTCGCGCGTCGCCTCCAGCAGCCGCGCCGCTCAGCTCGCGAACGCCGCCCGAGCTCGCCCAGCTCCGTCCGAGGCTCTGGCGACGCGCCTCCGCGCTTCTCAGCCTCCGCGTGAGCCGCCGCACCTCGCCCAGGCCCTCGCGCGCCTTGCCCAGCCCCTGCGCGCTACTCCGCCTACCTCCGGCGACCACGCGAGCAGCCGGCCTTGTCGCGCGTCCTCCTCGCGCGAACCCGAGCTCCTCCACGCCGTGCCGCCGCATTGCCCAGCCTGAGCCCCCGCGCGAGCGCGACTCCTCCGCGCTCTTCGCCTCCTCTGCGCCGCGTGACGCCGGCGACCCAGCAGCAGCCCGAGCTCCGCCTCGCCTCGCCGTGGCCGCCTCCGGGCAGTAGCCGCGCCGCCTCGCTCCGCCTCGCCTCGCCTCGCCGTGGCCGCCTCCGAGCAGCAGCCGCGACGCCGAGCTCCGCCTCGCCTCGCCTCGCCGTGGCCGCCTCCGAGCAGCAGCCGCAATGCCGAGCTCCGCCTCGCCTCGCCGTGGCCGTCTCCGGGCAACAGCCGCGACGCCGAGCTCCGCCTCGCCTCGCCGTGGCCGCCTCCGGGCAGCAGCCGCGCCGCCGAGCTCCGACTCCACGCCGCGACCAACGAGGCAGCAGCCGTGCCTCCTCCGCGAGGCTCCGCGACGGCCACTCCGAGCACGCCGCCGCCAGCCGCCACTCGCCGACCTTGCATTTAAGCTCCGCCGACAAACCTCTGTGTCGCTTCTCCCGCGACGTCCGACGAGCCCAATGGTTAGCAACCTCGACCTTGCTGCCCGTTGTGGTTTCAGTTCCGTCGAGTGAGCTCGTCGATGCCGTCGCTATCGCTAGCGAGTCGTCACCGCTCGCGCTAGGTGAGCTTACTGAGGCTGAGCGGGTTTACTCGTCTTGATAGATTAATATTGTTGTGTTGAATTTCGATGTTGTTTATGGTTGGATTAATTATATCGCGGCGAACATATTAGTTTGTTTGGATGTGCTTGTGCGAGATTAGTGCCTATTGTGTTTCTTAGTCTTGCGAGTTTGTGGGCGTGCTTGGCTTAGTAGACTTTTGTCTTTTTGATGCTATCAAGTTTGGTGGATTCATGTCATTTTGAAATCTGACGAGTTGTCGTTTTGGTGGACTTTTGTGAAAACCTCGTTTGGGCCATGACAAGCTTTTGAGTGGATTGTGGAACCATAATTGGAAGGATTAATGTTGAAAAGCCATACTTTGTGGGATTGTGATTGCGATGGCTTTATTAATTCGTTTAGCTTAAATACTTTTTGGTGAATGTACTAGTTTGATTCAAGGTGTTTATTAGAACTTTCTAAAAAGAAAATTGTGTGATCTTGAGGATTTGGTTTTGTTGCACGAGCTTTGGTTGTATTGGGTTGTATTTTTGTTAACGTGACCATTTGAGCTTAAAGCGAGTATCGGGTCGCGGGTCTGAGCGTTTCGCGCCATGTTTTTGTTTTAAGTTCGAAACTTGATTCGATTTATTTTATTCTTGCAAATTGTGCAGGATTGTCAACAATGCAAGTTCGAACGCTCAACCCTTCACTACCTTTTATTAAAGGTATAAACGGCGATTGGAAACAAAGTATTAGCGCTAAGCCACGACAACATTCTCTGTGACTTTCTTTTGTGGTTTAAATGTCCATTGGTCTATTGTGAATCCGAGCCGCTGAGGCTCGGTGTTGAATTATGATTATATTGAAATTTATTATGATAAATGATAAAAATTGCCTGTGTGGTTGTTGTGACAGATTGTGACCGAAATTAGTTCGGTGCTGGGTTGAAATTAGGTAAAAGCTTCGGCCGGGATATCCGAAAAACAGGGGAAACTCTGCCGGATTTTCGGCTCGAAATTTAGATGCTTAGTAAAGCTAAGTTGGAAGCTAATTAGATTAAAGAATCCATTTCTCGTCAAATTAAATTAAACAATATACTCGTTGGCTACGGGTTAACGTATAAAACTAAGTCACTGGCGAACGGGACGAGAATACTTCAAATTACAATTTGATATCCGTTTGTCCGCTCTTGGTTAAAGACCAGCTTGAGTAGTCCGTCAATCCTTTGAGCAATTCTTTGATTTATGTCTAGTGGAAAGTGGCTTTTGACCCTATTACTCGCGTGTTGGACAGATTTGTCGCACGACGAGTTTCAAGGGAGGACGCCACTAGGAGAGAGTTGCAAGGACCGAGGCTTAGGACCTCAGGTAAGTGGATCTCCACTGTGGCACGAGTAGACTATACTATGCTTGAATTGTGCATGTGTTGAGATTGTGTTAAGCATACGGTGCTTCCAAATTTATGGCTGTCTCAAGGAGGTCGGTAGACGACCTTCCTCTTTATATGTTGTGTGCTGCGATCATGATCGATGCCGAGATCGCCCGACGGGGCCATTGTCTGTGTGAGGTTTCGGAATGACCCACAAAGGGTCCAGAATCGTATTAGTTCTAGAACAACCCGTAATGGGTCTAAATGTGTATTAAATGATAAGATGACTCGCGAGTGGATCTAGATGTGTATAAAGTTCTAGAAAGACCCGCGAGTGGATCTAGATGTGTATAAAGTTCTAGAATGACCCGCGAACGGGTATAAATGTGTTTTAAATTCTATAATGACCCGTAAGAGGTCCAGATTGTGAATAAGTTCTAGAACAACCCGTAATGGATCTAAATGTGTTTTGAATTCTAGAACGACCCATGAGAGGTCTAGATCGTGTATAAGTTCTAGAACGACCCGTAAGGGTCTGGATGTGAATCGTGTGCACACGTATTTTTATAAGCTAAGTCAGAGAGTTGTGAACTTGAGTGAGATTAGAACAAATTATGAGATTGACTTTGAGTCGAGATTAATGGGTCGTCAAGCCCGACCTCGTTCCAAGTCACAATTCTTTTGCAGGTATTGTATCCCGCGTAGGTTCAGCACCTTATCTTTGAAATCTACTTCGCGGGCAAGGTTGCTTAAGAGTGACGTTTACTCTTCGGACTATGACGACTCGATCGTCGAGTCCGTCCTTTTGTTAGATTATTGTGATGTGATATCTATTAGTTGTATGTTACCTGCAGACTTAGCAACTTATTTATTTAATCTACTTACTGGGCTATTGGCTCACTAGTGTGCTCGTGTCGCAGGTAAGATGAAAGAAACGAAAGGGCGAGGCGACAACGACGGGAATAACGAGTGTATACGGGACCGACCTGTAAGATCTTACGTGGACTACCGGCTAATCGTTGGCAAAGAAAATATTTTAAATTGCGCAATATTTGTAAAGTATAAAATTAAACCCACTTTAGTTATAGTGAGGATTGATAAACCTCATGCTCAATATTAGAAATTTGATTATGTAATTCAAATTAAAAAGTTCAAATTTATCCGTATTTTTCGGAACTAAAACTCCGTTTTTGGTTTTGGGTCGTTACAAAGTTGGTATCAGAGCCACGGTTTAGCCGGTCCTGTAGACAACCCCGTATGCACTAGCGTGATTCCTTCGTTGTCGTCAATGTGAGTAACCCGTACTTATGTTTCTCGAGCTTCGAGATATTAAATATATATATATATATATAAATAAATAAATAAATTGCAAGTAAAAACCTTCGCAGTTTACATAAGTTGATCTTTTAGCGGTTCTTTGTGTTCCAATAACAACTAAGGTTGTGAATGCCAAAGTAGAGGCCAAATCTTTGATTTACTAAAGAATGAGTAAATCATTAAGAAAAAATACTTCTTGAAGAATTGTGAAAAGAATTAAATATCGATCCTAGAGATCGGTAAATCACAATATTAATGGCACAGCTGGGTCTTTACCCGTGCGCTCTGCCTCACGGACTGTGGTCCGTCAGAATAATCGTGTAGGAAAACCTACCTAGCCTATTGTATGTTTGTCGTAGACCCTTCGAACGAATAAATCTAGGGTCTCGTACCCAAATACAAGAGGTCAAAGTGTGAGACTCATGAGTGGTCCATCAATTGATATCTGCAAAGATAAATAAGACTAAATGAAATCCATGACCTTTTGCAAAATCTCGGTTTCCTTAACCAGTTAACGAGAGGATAAATATCGAGGGAACCCCAGTCAGCTGTGTGATCTGACAAGAGGGTTCAAACATACTAAATTCCAGTCTGCTGTGTGATCTGACAAAGGGACATAAATCTGAAATAAGCCTCAATCCTCCGATAGGAGTCGATAGGAGGTAAACGAATTCAATCTAAATATTGAAATAAAGGTCGATGGTACCGCTCGGCTCCAAGAGAAGAGAGCCCTGGCTCCGAGAGAGAGAGCCCTGCTCCCTGAGGGTGAGCTTATTCCTCACACAAGCCGGCCAGTTGAGTGTGAGACGAAGTCTGTGTGACTGCCAGGAGATTGATCCTCGCCCCGCCTGCGCGCTAGAAAAATTGCGGTGACCATCAGTGGATCCTAGACTTGATAAAAATGTCGAGCTTGATAAATTAAGTAATGAAGTGATTTCTGTGTGAAACCAGTAAGTCCGGAGATAGTCTAACGGGACATTCCTCCAGAAGGACTATAAATAAGCGTGGTGGGTACATAACCGATCACGAGATATTAATTTTAATAAAGTTACTTACAGGTGTACTCAAGTAGTACGAGCATGATGGGACACTCTCGTTCGGGGTGGTAGCTCTTCACCATCCGTGCTGTCTCGAGTAGATGTAGGATGGTCTGCTGCTATTCACTCTTAGTCTTAAATTCCAAATGAAGGTCCCCTTGAGTTTCTAGCCGTCAATATCGCTTGAAGAAGCGCGAATGCTTACCTTACACGAAGCATAGTGAATAAAGACAAATTGGCGACAGACAATCTAAGGGCCAGAATCCTAATAGGGAGGCTGATCGGACTACACGCGAAGTCGGTGCATTTATTTTTTCTGGTCCGACCGAAGGCAGAGACGAGGAGTTGATATAGCCCTGTAGGAGGTGTTAGAGTCATTAATGATTTTGAAAGCGTTGTACTATGGGGTTTTATGTGGTTTGATCTCTACCTTTGGATGGCCTTCAAATTCTGTTGTACCTGGGAAGATAAGCACTAAACTTTATGTTTTTCACAAGATGCACAAGTTTTGGCCACGAGAGAATGTCGTGCACAATTGTGATGATTATCAGAGTGGCGCAGCAGAAGTGTGGGAAACAATGCTTTAAGGAGAGGTCAAAAAGCTCATTCAGCACACTCAAGCGGGACCTACATCGAGCCTGCACCACTACGTTGGTGCTAGTAGACTCTAAGGTGTTTCACTTCAATTACGAAGGGTGATTGATGAGGACTGTCAGGGATTCATCGCTCGCATTAGGACCTGTCCCAAGAGGATACGCATCAAGCTCTGGATATTTCGATCGTAAGGAACTCTGTTCATGTCCTTTCGGAGGATCTTCTAAGATTACTTCTCGACCTTGAGACTGAGTCCGTTATCGAACTATTACCGAGTACCGCCCAGTGTGAGATCCCGAAGGGATTAAATGGGTTGAATTCAGCTGAAGGGCCAATTTAACAAGGGTTTTATAAGACCCAGTCGCTCAACGTTGGGAGCATCAGTGCTTTATGTTAGAAAATGAAGGTGATTGCGGCGGTCACAACCCCTTAAGCCAAGATAAGGGCAAGACAGGGTAAGCTGCGCAATCCCTCACAACGTGGATTAGTATCGATTCTCGAGGTAAAGACTTGCGATCAGGCTATCTCTAGCTAAAGGCACGAGGAATATATGCTCACGTCCGCCTTCCAAACCAGTTGTGGACACTGTGAGCCCTTGGTGATGTCCTTCGGACTCACTAGTACCTTAGCTGTATTGCAGTCTTAACGAATTGTGTCCTTAGAGACTATGTCGACGGGCTCATTATAGTCTAAAACGATGATATTCTCGTCTACTCGAAAGCAAAGGAGGAGCAGGGAGAGCATTTGCGAGCTATTGTGGAAGGATTAGCCAAAGAGAAGTTCTACGCAAAGTTCAAGAAGTGCGAGTTTTGGTCGGAAATATCCCATTTCTCGGTCACGTAGTGTCCAAGGAAGAAATTTTAGTGAATCTGTCGAGGACCAAAGCCGTGAGTCCAGAGAAACAGCCCTCGACCGTCACAAAAGCCCCTGGTTTCCTAATTTTAGCCGAGTAGTACAGGCAGTTTGTAGAGGAAGTCTCCAAACTTGCTCTACCTTTGACCCTCGACACTAGAAAGAATATCAAGTTTTCTTGGACTTCGGTGTGCGAAGAGAGTTTTCAAGAGCTCAAAGACCGTCTCACAATGTCTTCAGAGTTGACAATCCCCACGAGGACCATTAGATTTGCGTTTCATTGTAACGCTTATTGGGTGATTGTGAATGGGCGCAGAAAGTTAGCATACCTTATGCTTATTTGAATGTCGTCCTCCATAGACAGGTTGGCGAAAATTTACGTCGAAGGGACAGCAAAGCTCTTTATGATTGGAAGTTTCGCTCATCTCTATTGGTAGGAAGCTAGAGAAGATTCAAAGAGTCATGTGATAACCACTCGGAGTAAGTAGAAAAGCTATGTGGAAGTCGGCACTGACCCTGGAAGTTTGAAAAAGTGATCATGTGTTCTTGAAAGCAATGCCCATGTTATAAATCATGTACCTTGGGAAGGAATGGAAGGTTACCCCTAGGTATATGGAACCCTTTGAAATTCTTGATAAGTGAGCAAGGGTCCTTATCGTTTGGTTTGCCGCCGGACATGACCCCTGGTCATAATCTCTACCACATCTCTATGCTTAGGAAGTATGTAGCCGACCCTAGTCATACTCTACGCCTTGAGGTCGTGAATATCGAACCTAAAGCTACGCATGAGAAGAAGTCTTTGTGAATTCTAAACTAGAAGGTCAAAGTTCTGTGAGGACACTACACTGAAGAAGGGGCAACTTGTGAGCTAAAGGCCTCAACAGGAGAGAAATACCCACCCTTGTTCTAAGTTTCGAGGACGAAACTTCTGTAAGGGGGTAGGATTGTAATGACCTAAAATCGAGACTACTTACACGAGTATTTGTTTTGAATTTGAGACAAATGCGTTTTTAATATTATCATGGTTATTTTAACTTTGAGGGAAGTTGGTCAGTTTCGTCAAATCGGGCCAACTCATGGCCGTGTAAAAATATTGGTTAATTGTGTATTTTCGAATAATTGAGCATGTTAGGAATCAAATTTCAACTGGAATGTGATATTAAAACTCCTAACTTGTCGTGTTCAATTTATTAGCGCAATTTTAAAATTTGATTCGGAAGATTATACCATTTTATTTTATTTTATCTTAGTCTATTTGTAAATTTGCTAGCCATTCTGGCCCAATTATTGGCCCAAGCCCATTAGGGCTTTTTCTTTTTCTCTTTTCCCCTCCCCTCGTCATCTCCCTCACTCTCTCTCTCTCACTCTGCCTCACCAC
This sequence comes from Boehmeria nivea var. tenacissima, assembly GCA_018132145.1. Classification (NCBI taxonomy): domain Eukaryota; kingdom Viridiplantae; phylum Streptophyta; class Magnoliopsida; order Rosales; family Urticaceae; genus Boehmeria; species Boehmeria nivea. The sequence continues at coordinate 3,966,971 of CM030886.1, forward strand.
CCCACCCAACGCCGGTGACCAGGCCCAGCTCCGCCGATCACCTCCGCGCGACGTCGAGCCCAGCCCCTCGCTCAGCCCCTGCCTCGTCGCGACGCCAGCAGCGTGAGCACCATTCGCGCGTCGCCTCCAGCAGCCGCGCCGCTCAGCTCGCGAACGCCGCCCGAGCTCGCCCAGCTCCGTCCGAGGCTCTGGCGATGCGCCTCCGCGCTTCTCAGCCTCCGCGTGAGCCGCCGCACCTCGCCCAGGCCCTCGCGCGCCTTGCCCAGCCCCTGCGCGCTACTCCGCCTACCTCCGGCGACCACGCGAGCAGCCGGCCTTGTCGCGCGTCCTCCTCGCGCGAACCCAAGCTCCTCCACGCCGTGCCGCCGCATCGCCCAGCCTGAGCCCCCGCGCGAGCGCGACTCCTCCGCGCTCTTCGCCTCCTCTGCGCCGCGTGACGCCGGCGACCCAGCAGCAGCCCGAGCTCCGCCTCGCCTCGCCGTGGCCGCCTCCGGGCAGTAGCCGCGCCGCCTCGCTCCGCCTCGCCTCGCCTCGCCGTGGCCGCCTCCGAGCAGCAGCCGCGACGCCGAGCTCCGCCTCGCCTCGCCTCGCCGTGGCCGCCTCCGAGCAGCAGCCGCAACGCCGAGCTCCGCCTCGCCTCGCCGTGGCCGTCTCCGGGCAACAGCCGCGACGCCGAGCTCCGCCTCGCCTCGCCGTGGCCGCCTCCGGGCAGCAGCCGCGCCGCCGAGCTTCGACTCCACGCCGCGACCAACGAGGCAGCAGCCGTGCCTCCTCCGCGAGGCTCCGCGACGGCCACTCCGAGCACGCCGCCGCCAGCCGCCACTCGCCGACCTTGCGTTTAAGCTCCGCCGACAAACCTCTGTGTCGCTTCTCCCGCGACGTCCGACGAGCCCAATGGTTAGCAACCTCGACCTTGCTGCCCGTTGTGGTTTCAGTTCCGTCGAGTGAGCTCGTCGATGCCGTCGCTATCGCTAGCGAGTCGTCACCGCTCGCGCTAGGTGAGCTTACTGAGGCTGAGCGGGTTTACTCGTCTTGATAGATTAATATTGTTGTGTTGAATTTCGATGTTGTTTATGGTTGGATTAATTATATCGCGGCGAACATATTAGTTTGTTTGGATGTGCTTGTGCGAGATTAGTGCCTATTGTGTTTCTTAGTCTTGCGAGTTTGTGGGCGTGCTTGGCTTAGTATACTTTTGTCTTTTTGATGCTATCAAGTTTGGTGGATTCATGTCATTTTGAAATCTGACGAGTTGTCGTTTTGGTGGACTTTTGTGAAAACCTCGTTTGGGCCATGACAAGCTTTTGAGTGGATTGTGGAACCATAATTGGAAGGATTAATGTTGAAAAGCCATACTTTGTGGGATTGTGATTGCGATGGCTTTATTAATTCGTTTAGCTTAAATACTTTTTGGTGAATGTACTAGTTTGATTCAAGGTGTTTATTAGAACTTTCTAAAAAGAAAATTGTGTGATCTTGAAGATTTGGTTTTGTTGCACGAGCTTTGGTTGTATTGGGTTGTATTTTTGTTAACGTGACCATTTGAGCTTAAAGCGAGTATCGGGTCGCGGGTCTGAGCGTTTCGCGCCATGTTTTTGTTTTAAGTTCGAAACTTGATTCGATTTATTTTATTCTTGCAAATTGTGCAGGATTGTCAACAATGCAAGTTCGAACGCTCAACCCTTCACTACCTTTTATTAAAGGTATAAACGGCGATTGGAAACAAAGTATTAGCGCTAAGCCACGACAACATTCTCTGTGACTTTCTTTTGTGGTTTAAATGTCCATTGGTCTATTGTGAATCCGAGCCGCTGAGGCTCGGTGTTGAATTATGATTATATTGAAATTTATTATGATAAATGATAAAAATTGCCTGTGTGGTTGTTGTGACAGATTGTGACCGAAATTAGTTCGGTGCTGGGTTGAAATTAGGTAAAGGCTTCGGCCGGGATATCCGAAAAACAGGGGAAACTCTGCCGGATTTTCGGCTCGAAATTTAGATGCTTAGTAAAGCTAAGTTGGAAGCTAATTAGATTAAAGAATCCATTTCTCGTCAAATTAAATTAAACAATATACTCGTTGGCTACGGGTTAACGTATAAAACTAAGTCACTGGCGAACGGGACGAGAATACTTCAAATTACAATTTGATATCCGTTTGTCCGCTCTTGGTTAAAGACCAGCTTGAGTAGTCCGTCAATCCTTTGAGCAATTCTTTGATTTATGTCTAGTGGAAAGTGGCTTTTGACCCTATTACTCGCGTGTTGGACAGATTTGTCGCACGACGAGTTTCAAGGGAGGACGCCACTAGGAGAGAGTTGCAAGGACCGAGGCTTAGGACCTCAGGTAAGTGGATCTCCACTGTGGCACGAGTAGACTATACTATGCTTGAATTGTGCATGTGTTGAGATTGTGTTAAGCATACGGTGCTTCCAAATTTGTGGCTGTCAAACAATGTGAATCTCCATTCTAGCTAGGGCCGTGAATATGGGCTCTTGATTATGTTCGTCTTGTTTTGTGCAACGAGCCTGCAGGTATGGGACTGTAGGTTCGTTTATGATAGGTTGTGTTTTTCTAGGTGTGTATTGGTGCGAGTATTTATTTAAATGCTGATTTGTCGGTGGGTATGGGACCACAGACATAAAACTGTTTATGTTGTTGTTGAGATCTTATTGCAGGATGAGCTAGATTCCAGAGAGACGCAAGGGGATTGAGGATTTGATTCGAACGATTCCTCTTCGTCGCTGTGAACGTTCCAGATAGGCTCAAAGAGTCCGAGGAGTCGAATCGAATGATTCCTCCTTGTCACTGCGAACGTTCTAGCTAGGCTCTAGGAGTCCGAAGAGTCGAGTCAAACGATTCCTCTGCGTCGCTGTGAACGTTCCAGATAGGCTCAAAGAGTCCGAGGAGTCGAATCGAATGATTCCTCCTTGTTACTGCGAACGTTCTAGCTAGGCTCTAGGAGTCTGAAGAGTCGAGTCAAACGATTCCTCATCGTCACTGTGAGCGTCCTAGATAGACTCAAGAAACGGCTTGAAATAAGGCCCAGCCTGAGCGGAAACACTATTAAGTTTTGGAACGATCGTATGTAAAGTAAAGCCAAGAAATTGCAGGGACATCGTACGTTTCTGAAGGGCCCGAAAGGAGGCTGCGATCATGATCGACTCCGAAATCGCCCGACGGGGCCATTGTCTGTGTGAGGTTTCGGAACGACCCGAGGGGTCTCAAGGAGGTCGGTAGACGACCTTCCTCTTTATATGCTGTGTGCTGCGATCATGATCGACTCCGAAATCGCCCGACGGGGCCATTGTCTGTGTGAGGTTTCGGAACGACCCGAGGGGTCTCAAGGAGGTCGGTAGACGACCTTCCTCTTTATATGCTGTGTGCTGCGATCATGATCGATGCCGAGATCGCCCGACGGGGCCATTGTCTGTGTGAGGTTTCGGAATGACCCACAAAGGGTCCAGAATCGTATTAGTTCTAGAACAACCCGTAATGGGTCTAAATGTGTATTAAATGATAAGATGACTCGCGAGTAGATCTAGATGTGTATAAAGTTCTAGAAAGACCCGCGAGTGGATCTAGATGTGTATAAAGTTCTAGAATGACCCGCGAACGGGTATAAATGTGTTTTAAATTCTATAATGACCCGTAAGAGGTCCAGATTGTGAATAAGTTCTAGAACAACCCGTAATGGATCTAAATGTGTTTTGAATTCTAGAACGACCCATGAGAGGTCTAGATCGTGTATAAGTTCTAGAACGACCCGTAAGGGTCTGGATGTGAATCGTGTGCACACGTATTTTTATAAGCTAAGTCAGAGAGTTGTGAACTTGAGTGAGATTAGAACAAATTATGAGATTGACTTTGAGTCGAGATTAATGGGTCGTCAAGCCCGACCTCGTTCCAAGTCACAATTCTTTTGCAGGTATTGTATCCCGCGTAGGTTCAGCACCTTATCTTTGAAATCTACTTCGCGGGCAAGGTTGCTTAAGAGTGACGTTTACTCTTCGGACTATGACGACTCGATCGTCGAGTCCGTCCTTTTGTTAGATTATTGTGATGTGATATCTATTAGTTGTATGTTACCTGCAGACTTAGCAACTTATTTATTTAATCTACTTACTGGGCTATTGGCTCACTAGTGTGCTCGTGTCGCAGGTAAGATGAAAGAATCGAAAGGGCGAGGCGACAACGACGGGAATAACGAGTGTATACGGGACCGACCTGTAAGATCTTACGTGGACTACCGGCTAATCGTTGGCAAAGAAAATATTTTAAATTGCGCCATATTTGTAAAGTATAAAATTAAACCCACTTTAGTTATAGTGAGGATTGATAAACCTCATGCTCAATATTAGAAATTTGATTATGTAATTCAAATTAAAAAGTTCAAATTTATCCGTATTTTTCGGAACTAAAACTCCGTTTTTGGTTTTGGGTCGTTACAAGCGTAATTTCTAAAAATAAACAAAATTATTTGTTCCTAATAACTTCAAAAGATAGTAATATTATTCTTTGGATTTATAAAATAACGAATAACTAATCAAGCGATGTTTGCATTTATGTGTTTCGATAGTTGTACAAGCTAGCATCGTGCAACTGATATTCCTATCGTCATAGTCATCATAATTATTTGATGTACATTTATGTTGTCTTGTGCCACTTAAATCAAGTCTTATGAGATTCAATCCCATGTTACTATTAATCTAATTTATATTTAAATAATCCTTATGTACATATGTTAATTACCATATGTACATTATCTAATTAAACTTCAAGTACACAATTTGTTAATTATGTACCTTAAATTTGCATGAATTTTAATTTTCATGATGATGCAATATTATTGAATATTATCAATAATTATAGTATTACACCCTGTATATGACTTTGCAATTTAATCTTTACTTAATGAATTGGATAAAATCATCCAATTATTAAGTCCATAGAATACTAGATAAAAATTGAGTCGTTACAACGTAAACCCTATTATAAAGACATTTATTAATCCTTTTTATATACAATTAGGTCGATTACTAAGATTTAATATAAGCAATTCTTGAATTGAATTATATCAATGAATAAATTCTACTGGTACCACAAAGCATAATGATAGCATAAACGGATCGTATCACACGTGTATCAGAAGAACGAAATGAAAATTCCAAAGTTGAAGGACCTAGACACTCAGCTCGTAACACAATACCAGAGCCCAACAACCCACTAAAATCCCATCAAGCAGCTAATAGAAAACAACTACAGGTGGGTCAAAATCCCTATCCATAACCTGGCCGAAGTCGGGGCTCATACATCACTTCCTAGCATCCAATATGTTATGGACCAAAGTGTCAGTCTAAAATCCGATAATCATACTCTACTGCATAGGTAGCAAGCCACTCGTGAGTGGCATCGAATGTCATAATTGCAGATGTAATCGAAATTGGATGCAAAACGTAATGTATCATGCGCCATAGGATGCACTCTAAAATCATGTCGTAATTGTAACGTGGCATCAAGAGTTGAAATGTAACACATTTATCTTACTAATTATTTCAAATTATTATTATCGTTTTGTCTGAAAACTAGTCAAATTATTCACATTTTAATTCACAATTATCAAAGTGATTATTCTCAACTAAGTTATAAACATGTTGCTAGCCTAAACAGGCCTAATCAAACATCATTAATTTATTTAGTTATAGAATCAATATTAGAATCCCTATCTCGACATGTATGAGTCAGGTCAAGCCATTGAATTGTTTGTCAATGGGAAATCTAGTCGTACAGAGAGTGCCTCGAATTTGTCTCGTCGAAACGAGTCTGTTGATGGTCTTTTCTCGGTAATCTGAGACTAGGGCTCTTGGATTACTCGATAGGCTTAAGTGTCAGTGTCAGCATACAAAATGAGAGCAACATCTATAGTAATTAGGGCATAATATGCATGAACAAAGACCAACATTACAATTAGTGAGTTGAAACCAGTCAAATGAAAATTTTGGATCGTTAATCATTGGTATGGTTGCACAAAACCCAAAACGGGAATAATTTAGTTTGGCATGCTAAATGAGGCGGCCAACCGTGCACTACTTGGATTTGCGAATACCTCTCCTAAGCACTCAAAAAAAAAAAACTACCAAGATAGGCAACAAAAGACCTACATGAAGATAGGCAAGTAAAAGACCTACAATGAGACGGGCACTAAATAGAAGACCTACATAAGAGTAAACATATATAAGCAAGCAAAAGGGAATTACTAGAGGAACAATTGGTGCAACAAGGCCCCTAACATTTCCAAGGACGAGATAGGCAAAGCCTTTCCAAAACGCCAAGTAAAATAGACATCAAAGTGACACACGTCACACACAAGAAGCAACATGGTTAACAAAACAGTGAACAAGGCCTCTGGTGGTCTTCGCCAAGCATTATTAAAGCCCACAAAGACTTAATGCTAGCTAAAGGCCCAACTAAGTACATCAAGAGACCATCGACATGCCAAGTGGCTGACAAGGTTAAGTTCACCTAGAAACGGCCCTGCCACATCCCGACAACAAGGCCAAATCATAAAATAAAATTAGAAAAAAAAAGAAATAAAGAAGAACAACTCATCCGTAAATATGCAAAACAAGCATAAACGATATCTATGCCGAAACAAGCATCAAAAACTTTAAGCAAATGAATGAATCACTGAGATTAGAAGCAAAACTTTCGACGAAAAATGATACCTTCCATAGTGCAACAAGCGCAACACTGAAAATCTAGAGCTAATAATGGTTTAAATTTTCACAAGACCCTTGACCATAACAAGCCATAAAACACCAAGGCATGAGAATGAAGAAAAGAGAAGCCTATTTCGAGGAAATGACAAAAGCCCGGTAGACCCAGTGGGAACCAACTAAGTTTTCCCAAGCCCATAGCCCGTTGGAGCCAGTTTTAGAGCCAACTATATCTACTGAAGCCATCCGAAGCTCGCCTGAGCCATCCTGAGTTAATAGGATCCGTTAGTGCTTACCAAAGCCATCCTGACATTGGAGCTCGCCAGAGCCACCTCCACACATGCTAAATCCTTAGAAACTCATAACCACGTCATTAATATACACAGTTACCACTTCCTTACCAGAACGATAAACAATAAAAGATAGTTTAATCCTATAATGGGAAACGGAGCACTGAACGACGAAAGGTTGTCATAAACTTAATCAATGCTTACAAACGAACATCGGGCTTTCTTTAGCGTTATGACACCGAATGGAAACATCTAAGGCGAGCCAATCAGAGGGGAGAGCCCTCTATCTATAAATTGGCTCTACCTAAGCGAAAATGACATACTGAACCCGGTTAATAAACACACTAAAAATTCCAAAGAAAAGCACTCACAACCGAAACAAAATGTCCAAGAACTCTGCTTCTGATTTGCAGACCAAGTTTTGAACTCCTTCGAGTTAACACGTGGCTCAAGGTCATATATATCATAGATTCTTAGTACGAAATTTTGTAGCAGCATATGTAATATTTTGTAAACCCTCTTTAAATCAATAATATTCTTTAAAATTCACTTAAATTTATAATTTTCTCAACTAAGAGTTGCTTAGCCCAAAAGCAAATGAGAGGTTTCAGATTGCAAGAGAGAGAGAGAGAGAGAGTGAAGGCCTCTTTCTTGGTGGGTTTGCTATTTGAGCTCTAGGACACAAAATAAACGAGGGAAAACTAGAAAACAATATGTTGTTTCTTTATAAAAAAAAAAAAAAATTAACAACCAAATTATAAAAATAACGCATAAGAAAATGGTCGTTACAGCTCTGCTTCTAAAAAAATAAACTACAAAATATTTGAACAAATTATAAATATAGCAAGCACGAAAGAACCTAGTAGTCGGGTTCCAGTTCTTAAGAACTAATTTTAAGCAACAAATTTAGGAATAATTATGTTAAAATCAATTTTAACAAAGCATACGAGATTTAACAATATATAATTTGTAGAATCAGAAAGCAACATACATAAACATTAGGAAACTAATCCTGAGTCAGTCGTGTCTCTTTAAGCACTTCATGTTTGGTGGATGGGATTAAACATGAGATTGGATTGGATTGGACTATATAGTCCTTATACTATATTTGATGCAAAAATGGATGAGGCTCAAAATTTTTCCCAAAAAAAAAAAAATCTTATGTAAATGAGATAATTTATCCCACTCAAATTGATGGGATAACATGGGATTGAACCAAAAAAATATGAGCCTCGCTTCTTTTATTAATTATTTTAGATTCTTTTATTATTGATAGAATGAAAGTTAAAATATTTATATTTTATAATTGATTAATTAAATATTTTTTATCTTATAAATAAATATTACATCTAATCTTATTCAATCTAATATTTTTCCAAATACATAATACTATTAATCCATAATTTATCCAATCTAATAAAATCTAATCTTAAATAATAATTTTATCTTATCTTATATCATATCCGGTGCACCAAAACGCACCGCTAATACTCAACTCAAGACTAGGTTGTTCTCTGTTGTGCACATGACGGACATATGCAAGTGATGAATTGTACCATAATTTAGGCGTTGAGCTGATATGTTTGAAAGATTTTCAATTATGCCCAAAAATATAATTTATGACTAATATAAATAAGAAAATTTTAAAAAAATAACCACTATTTACAAATGATTTTAAAAAATAGTCACAGTTTCAAAAAATTTAAAACTAGCATTTTCAAAAATTTCGGACAAAATTTTAACACGTGTCAGAAATTTCTGACAGTAATTTTATGTGTAATTTTGTTATCGCTAGTTTTTAAATTTTTTAAAACTGTGACTATTTTTTAAAAACACACAATTTAGAATGACTATTTACTTAACTGATCCTATAAATAATAATACATGTATATACAATTTGTTTGAACTAGTTAGTAAATAATTCATTTTCAATGAAGATCTCTAAGACTATAAGGGCAAAAGCTGTGGCAGCAGCTTTTCCATTTATATAATCATAAAGAAACCATTCGACTATACAATTTATTTTATTTTATTTTATGGTAATTTGGGAGTCTACATAATAAGTACATCAAAACAAAAATGCACCTGGCTAGCGTATAGTATTATTTAATTTTAGAAGTTTAGATCAGATTAAGAAGTTTATTTACACATGTATTTCTAGTTTGTATACACATTATCAGGTTCAGGAAAAAAAAAAGGAGAAAAAAAAAACATAATATTTTTAAAACTCAAAAGGTGCTATAGCATTAATTCCACTTTGTCACCACCGGTCCACCACCATGGGCAGAAGCCATGCTTTGGGGGGGCGAGTCACGTGATGGGCCACAGGCTGCCTCGCCTTCCTCACGTGATCCAACCAAAACAATGAAATTATAACACTTTATGTCTAGTTTATGTTTGGTTGGAGTTAGGGCTTTCATATTCAAAATTTTTAAGGGACGTGATAAGCACTTCCCTTTCACATAGAGGTGTCGATCCCCATCGATAATGTGGCCCGGTTCGGCGTCTGTCGTTCTCCAACCGGAGGCCGGTCGGGCGTGGCCGATACTCACGGCCAATTATTGAGACGACGAAGAAGGAAAAAAAAAAAATAGCTTGTCACTTTGTGGCAAAATTGGAGATGTTCATCAACTTATTACCTAACCATATTCCTATTGTGATATTTCCTCTTGTCAGTTGTCATTTGTGTTCGTTTCTTTCCCCTTGACGTTGCTAAGTTACCATACTTTTTAATTGGAAACAGAAGCTAATTATTTGGAGAAAATCTTGAACTAAGGATATCTTTTCTTGGATTCTTATGCATGGCCTTTTTGGGTTGTGCCAAATAGAAATGTTTAATATATGTTTATATTTGTTTCTTTATAGTTATAAACATTATTTTTATAAAAAAAATTTGTATTGTAATTTTTATTGCCAATTCTGTAGTCTAAATTTTTTAATGGTCTAATGGGTTTAAAAGATTAATAAAAAATAAAGAAAATTTTAAGAAAATGGTCACTATTTACAAAATAATTTTAAAAAATAGTCATAGTTTCAAAAAAAAATTTAAAAACTAACTATTTTAAAATTTTTTGACATGTGTCAGAAATTTCTGATAGCAATTTTATGTGTAATTTTTTTGTTGTCAGAAATTTCTTACATGTGTTATGACTAGTTTTTAAATTTTTTGAAACTGTGACCATTTTTTAAAAATATACAGTCCAAAATAGCTATTTACCTAACTCGCCCTAAAAAAAATGATAAAAACAATAGAATGTAAGTTATGGTACGTATAAATATTATGGAATTTCAAGAAAACAGTCACTTCTCAAAAAATAAGTTTAAATAATAATTACAGTTTCAAAATTTTAAGAAAATAACAATTTTAGAAATATATTACCTTTACAACAAATTTTATGTGTAATTCTATTATGATAAGAAATTTCTTACCTTTGATTTTTACGGATTCCTTTTAGATCTTTTAAAACTATGGCTATGTATTTAAACACATCATTCAAATTGGCTATTTACCTAACTGGCCCAAGTATTATGAGAAATAGCAAAATAGATTGTGTTTATTTAAATTTTAAACTTTTTTTATGAATTGTTACTACTTATTAAAAAATTATTTCAAATTTAAATAAACACAATTCATTTCGCTATTTTCTCATAATATTTAGGGTCAGTTAGATAAATAGTCATTTTCAATGGTGTGTTTAAAAAAAAAGTTATAGTTTCAAAAAATTTAAACGGAAGCCGTAAAAATCAAAGATAAAAAATTTCTTACCATAACAAAATTATACATAAAATTTACAGTAAGAAATTTCTTACAATGGTAATAAATTTATAAAATGACTTTTATTTTATTTTATTTTGAAACTGTGGTTATTTTTAAAATCATTTTCTGAAAAGTGGCTATTTTCTTTATAAAAAAAATGACAAAATACTCAAGTAGTTCAATTACTTACTTAGTGATAATATTGTCTGTAGTTGACTGAATCGTCATAAACACATGTAAGTAATTGATGAATTGACTATTTATTTAATTATTTAAAAAAACTTAAGTATTTATTTTATTGTAGTGTAAATTTTAAGTGTTTTATACTTAATAATAAATGTGATTAGATGAGGGGTACTTGGAGTATTCAACATTTAGCATGAAAGGAAAAAAATATTAAATACATACCTTCGGCTCAATTTTTATGACAAAATTAGTACAAAAATTTTGAAATAATGCCAAAACTATCCCTTTTGTCATCACGTTTGTAATGCCTCAGTGTTTTAGTTTTACCAAAGAATTTATAAAAGAGTTCTAAAATTTGAAGCAAATATTATTAGAGTTTATGTCATACTTTTTTGAAAAGAGAAAAAAACCAAAACTACCAGAAATTATAATCTGGCAAAATGGGGTAGTCTCGACATTTTTAAATTTTTAATACTGATTTTTGCACTAAAAACTAAAGAGAAGGTATGTTTTTAGATTTTTTAATAAACACGGGGACTGTTTTAAAACTTTTAAAATATGAAATTTTTCTGAAATTTAGCTAAAACTTTTATTTTTATTTTTCAGAAATTTATCCCATTTATATTTTCATTTATAGCACGGATTTCACCGAAGACCGAAGAGAGATAAGAACACCATCAGCAGATGGAAACGAAAAAGAAGAAAAACGGTACGATTTCTCCTTTTACTATATATTGAAAAGCATTTATAAGAAGGTTCCAAAAGGTCCATCATAATCAGAAATCAGTTGTTGATTTATTGTCTAGTTAATTGTATCTTTCTTTCATTCATTTCCTTATCTTATTCATGGTATTAGAATTCTGAGCTCTTTATTTTGGAAGCTTTTACATTCCCTATTGAGTGATAAAACTGAATGTTTTGGCGACACTAGTTTTAAGCACGTGGTTTGCACTTTTTTTTTTTATTTTTATCTTTTCTTATATATAAATTTGTAAGAATATAATGGTTAATTTTACTCTGTTATTGATCCATTCTAAGTGGTTTAATTACTGATATTTATTAAAAAGATTTATGACATATATTTTTTTTATTAAAATAAAGTAAGAAAATACTCAGAATTTTACAACAATAAAAATAAATACATAAACTTTTAAAGTAATTGAGTAACTAGGCAATTCGTTAATTACTAGTACATATTTTTAGTAATAAGTTAATTACCACCAGCTACCACTAGAGATGTCAAAACGAGCCGGGCTTAGTGGGCCGGCACGAAGCACAATACGATTTTTAGTGGCACGGCACGACACGATAATTAACGGGCTTAAGCACGGCACGATAAGTTGGTGGGCCGGGCTTGGACAATGTTTTAAGGCACGAAGCATGATAAGGCACGAGCACGATTAGAGACGGTACAAGCACGGCACAGGCACAATTGATAGTACGGCACGAGCACGGTACAGCACGACATAAATTTGCTTAAAATTTATATTTTATCTTACATATTATGAATATATAGTTCAATTTTAAACCAAAAAAATATTATATATTGTCTTTATTTCTATAACATGTTATATTTCCTCAATGAAAATATTATCGAACAAAATTTTAATTAAATATTAATATTATTCTTTTACTATTAATCACTAAATTTCTCTTTAATTTTATGTTAGTATTAAATAATGTATTTTGTTTGCATCAAAATAAATGTAAAAACTATAATTAAATAATTTTTACTTAAATAGACATAGAAGAAGTACAAAATTAGTATAATAATACATACACTCGTAAAAGCACGATGGGGGCACGGCCCAGGCACGACACGGCACGACAAAAGTACGACACGTTTATAAACAGCCCGCGGGCCGGGTTTGACGCTCATTTTGAACCGTGGGCCGGCACGACATGAGCACAATTAATAAATGAGCCAGCACGAGCACGGCACGAAGCACGATAGGCACGAATATAAACGGGTCGGGCCGGCACGATACGACACGATTTACATCTCTAGCTACCACTATGTAAGTAATTGAATCATTTTGGTATTTTGTTATATTTTTTATAAGATTTGATTTTAATTTAAATTAGGTGTTAAAAATTGAATATTCACTATAATTTCTCAAATTATAACTATTAATATGAACAGTAATCATAATATTTTTAGAATTCATAAAAGGATTATTACTAAATAACAAAGGAATTTAGTTAAATAAACTGCTATATATTAAATTATCCTTTCACCTTTTAGTTTATTTTCTAATATTTGTGATAAAATAATCCTCAATTGTTCAAATGACTGTTGCTGGTTTTGTTGATAAATTAAATAATCAAAATAGAGGAGTAAATATATGTTTTCAATTTCTTTTGCACGATTTGGTCGAACTGGAAGTTATAAATAAAAAGTCTGTATTAAAATTTAAAAATTGTGGCAATCACATTAGGAAATTTTAAGAAAATAGCCACTATTTACAAAATAATTTTAAAAAATAGCTACAGTTTCAAAAAATTTAAAAACTAGCCCGGTCAGAAATTTCTGACAATAATTTTATGTGTAATTTTGTTATTGTCTGAAATTTCTTACATGTATTATGGCTAGATTTAAATTTTTTAAAACTGTGACTATTTTTTAAAAACACATAATCCAAAATGGCTATTTACATAACTGACCCATCACATTAACACAATAAATGATAAAAATATATGATAGTCCTAGAAAGCAGATAAAAAATCAGTACTAATAAATAAGTGAGAAAAAAAATTATAATAAAACCATGAAAAAATTCAACATAACTTAAATTAAATAACATAAAATTAATTGAACTCGGAAAAAAAAATTTAGCGATTCGTCTGTACAAATTAACACTTGAAAATTGATAAAGGATATTAATAAAAGCGATAAAGTCGGTAATGAAATTTTAGAAAATGACCGGCAACAAAAAAAAAAGTAATTTAACCAAATACAGCTAAAAAACGTGATCATAAAATTATGAATGATTACATGTAAGAAATGGTAAAAGTAATGTATAAGAAAAATTCTCCAAAAAATCAAGAGCAAGAGGTCAAGAATGCCAACTCAATGAATTTAAAAGGAGTGGAATGAAATATAAAATGAGTGAGATTATTTGTGTGTATGTAAAATAAAATAGAAGGTCATTTAGGTAAATAGTTATTTTGGACTGTGTGTTTTTAAAAAATAGTCACAGTTTTAAAAAAATTTAAAAAATAGCAATAAAATATGAAAGAAATTTATGAAAAGAACAAATTTACACATAAAATTACTATCAAAATTTTTTGAATAAACTAATTTTTAAATTTTAACACTGTGATTATTTTTTAAAATTATTTTGTAAAAATAGTGGTTATTTTTATAAAATTTCTTAAAATTAAAATAAATAAAAAAAAGAATGAGACTATTTGTGTCGGGTTGTGAAAGACGGAAACAAAAAATAGTAATATAGGGCTGAAGGCGAGGCAAAGGTTGAGGTTGTTTGGGGAGGATGTGAGACTATGACAACACGAGAGAGAAAAATAAAATATGGTAAGTGAAAAGATAGATAAAAGCATGTGCTATGGGCGGTGGGTCGAAAAAGAACTGAAAAGAAATTAAAAAAGAAAAAAAGAAAAAAAAAAAAAAGAAGAAGACAAAATAATTTAGCCAAAGTACGAATAGTGAAAATGTGAGTGAAGTTACAATAAACAAATCTCACTTATATTTTTGTTTTTGTTTTTGTTTTTGGCCACGCACTTATATTATTGTTAGATGATGAGATTTCAACTATTAGTATTTTCCCAAAAACAATTTTAAAAATTCCCCGAAACTTGGCCTTAAACAATGTATTATTTAACATTGAAAAATACCAATTTATGTCTACACCTATGGAAATAAACTGCAAAAATGTCTCACATTTTAAAGAGCGTCAACTTTTTGACATAATGGAAGAAACTAGACTATTATTTAAGTTAGTAACTAAATCTTCAATACTTAAAACATTGGTTTTAAAATTTAATTAAGCGCGTAGATGCTTGATTTGTCTAGAGGAATATTACGATACAAAATGTACTCATACAGATCAACTGCTATTTCTATGCAGATTAACAACAATTGTGAGATCACATTAAACTTAGTATCAGATCTAGAAACTAACCATGTAGTTGTCTCATAGTCAGTGATTCTCTGCACCGGTATCAAAGAAAGGACTAGCATAATAATTTGAAAGTCTTTGGACTAAGAGTGGATTGACTCTTGGTTCGTTAATCTAACGTAAGCCTTATATATGAAATAATTATGTGTTGAGTTGATGCGATTTTTCGTCACTAACTTTTCGTGGGGGTCACGTGACCGCGTACTTCTATGAACGAGCGTTGAGCCACGTGCCGGATTACTTGAAAGTTTTGCATCAAAATGATCGTTTCATACTCGATGCATCTTCCAGGGAGAGGTTGTGGTTCAACTTCGTGCCTAGATTGTGAAAGAGGGAGATCGGCTTTGTGTCAAGCTGGCGGTAGTCACACCATGCCAAAAGGCAACACATCAGACATTGCAAGAGTCCCTATAAATAATTAGCAACATGATTGAGTGGTATGATTGAGTGGTTGAGGAGCACCTTCCCTAATTCCAAAGAGAACTAGCTTCAACGTCCAAAGGCCACTACGAATGGTGATGTCGAGACCATCAGAGAAGAGGATTGCTAGAAGTCGGATTACATTAAGCCGACAATTTTAAAAATTATGATCAAATCAGAGCATGAGCAGCGGAATAAATTAAATGCGGTAATTCAATTAACAATTAATTGAAACTAATAAAGTAGAACACATGAACATACCGTATTACATAAATTTCTAAAATAAATTATCACATAATTAAATAGAAGGAGATCAAGAAATTATATCATAAGCTTTTTCTTGATTTTCTAGAATGAGTTGATCGGGCACCATGTATTGTGAGGCCGTTAAGGTTGGACTAGCTTTGTCCTACACTCACAACAAGTTTACCAGTCAGATTCGACACCACAGTCTTCTACTCTAATTTTTCAAATCTGGTAAGGACTTGAGTGTGGGCTCTCTCAATTATTTTTCTCACACAACAAGAGAAAAAAAATCATGTTCTCTTGCTAGGATGGTCAGCGATTTTAGGGCTTAGGAAGGGAGGAGAAAATTTATTTCTTCTTCTTAGAAGCTAGAGAGAATTGGACAGAGCCTTGGAAAACCAAAATTGGAATGACTTAGGGTTATTTCCATGCTATAAAAGAATATATTTATAAGCACAATGTAGGGCCAAATTCGGCAACCACACTAGGATTAGGTAATTTTCCGATTTCAAAATTAGAAAATACCTCTATAAATTATTTTTAAAAAATAATATTTAATTAGAAATTAAGGAAATAATTTATTTTCCAATTTCTTCCTAGGGTGGTCGGCAACTTTAAGGAAATTAGGGAAAATTATTTTTCCAAAAAAAAATTTCTTAATTTTCTATTTTATTAAATATATCAAAATACACTTAAATTGAGATAATGGGAACTATCTCATTATCTCTCATAGCTTGAAAAATGTGCCTATGCCATGTAGCAAGTTTTGAAAAAAAAAAAAGTCAAATCCTAATTTAGTTAGGATTTAAATTAAAATATAATATCTCACATCTTATTTGAATTGATAATTATCTACTATTTAGATGATTTTCATAAAACTTTTTATATATTTAACTTTTAAATATATCTTGTAAATAAATAATCAAATTACAAAGTAATAAAACCTCTCTAAAATGGCTTAAAATTGGCGCAATCACAAGAAGTGATTCCTTGTGATATATTTCCTATTTGTGGTTCAAAACACAAATATAAATAATTATGAGAAAATAAAATAATTAACTATTAATTATTTCATGAGAATCTTAGTTCGATTTATTGAGACGGAACGGGGACCATGGACTCGTGAATTTGAACTCTAATAAACTTAAAAAATTGAATTAAAACTCTTTAATTTAATTGTCTGTTTATTAATCCGAAGATTACTCCACTGAAAATTTGGGACTAAACTCTCGAATTATACATATATTATTTATTCGAGTAGCCTACTGAATTGTCCATTGATATAATTATTACATAATTGTCGATCCTTCACAAATGGTTCATAATCGAAGTCGGAGGAAGTTACCATTTTATCCCTTTATTATTTTTTTGTCCTTAAGTACTATTTAGTTAACTAGTAAACGGTTAATCCGTAACTACTTACGAATTAAAGTGTTTAACCGTTTAGTTTTAAAAGTCAACACTTATGGGAACCACTTTTAACTTTTTAGCTAAGAATTCCATATCTATAATTCACATTCCCAACCCAGCTGAATTGCGGGCTCCCAAAATGCAAGTATCGAGTACAATTGCTTTTGGACCATAACAAGCAAATCAAAGAACCCGTCAATCCAAAAGAGGAGTCTATGAGTTACTCAGGATTAAAATCAACCATCATATGATCATCAACCTTGATAATAATCTTCATAACAGTTCTTAAATAAGGATTATATAATCAGGATGGTCTAAGTCCCATATAATCAATATTATATAAAATACCTCCATTCTAGCATCGCACACATTGACCACCCGGATCAGACGATCACGTTCAAAACGTCATAGACAGCATTAGTGAATGCCGATCAAGGAGATTCTTACTCTTTGATCTATCACGAACTAATTTAAATATATTAATATATAATTTTAATCCTCTCGTACGTAAAAATGCTTTACATAGTAAAATTCTAATTATACTAACATATTCCAAATTTTAACAAACATTTAATTTTATAATAAAATGAAACAAACAAAATTCAAAAATAACTACTCTTTTATTTAATATTAAAAAATATATTTATTACATCTAACTTTTTATCAAACTTTGTGAAGCTTTGGCATTAGGGTATGCCTTACATAAATATGTATGCATTTAAAAAATAGGCATTAAGTTGTTTGAGCCTCTCAAGCAAAATAAATAATACCAAAAAAAAAAGAGTCAGGAGTTCAGAAGAATCCAAATGAGAATAATTCCAATCCATCAGCTTCACATAACTTGAAAATGTTCTTGGGATGACTTTCGATACCGGCTATAATCTTGTAATAAAAAGGCAAACACAAACTTAAAAAAATAATAATAATAAAATAAAAATAAATAAATAAATAAAAGGATTATCAAGCTTTTATTTCAGTAAGTAAATAATTTACATGTGGTTCACTTTGAAAAGGGTGTTCCCACCTCGAATCCCAATAATGCAAAATCTTCCTTCCTTCCTTCTACTTGATCTGTTTCAGTGTGTGCATCAATATCTGTCTCAAGCATGTTTATTTTATGTGCAGTGCTTAGGGGAGACCAAAGCTGGCCCACCTTCAATATCATCATCGCCAGTTCAGGCCCATGTGATTTCAGCACCACAGCAAATTGCCCATCATCTCTTTCTCCTAAAGGAAGAATTACAAAATAAAGTTATTTTTAATACTACTAAATAATCTATGCCCAAAATAATATTTTTTTTTATTTTTACTCTATATTTATAATGTAAATTATTGGGGTATAAATTAAAAATACAACACATATTATCAATATGGTAAGAACGAAGTATTCTTCAAAATCCCCCTTCTCTGAAAGTGATTGAAGGCCCACTATTGTGTTTTTCTTTGCACAAAGTTTGAGCAAATCCATGATTAATTACTCAAAAATAATTTATTTAGTAGCGAGCTCAATCACAATCGTTTTCTTCTTTCAATAAAAAGACAAAAATTGATTGTGATTGCAGGACATCATATTTTATTCATGGGTTTGCTTGCTTTTTATATGTTTTATTTGTCTTTTTTTCCTTTCACTATTGTTTAAATATGTAAAAACTGAATTGTAAAAGGAGTATTTAGATAAATGCAAAATTCACTCTTTTTCACTCTCTTGTGCATTTTCTACTCACACTAAACATTTGTGTGGTACTCGCTGAAAAACTTTCAGTAATTACAAAGATCATATAATAACTTTAAAATAGAGAAAAGTGTAAAAGAAAGAGGAATACCATGTAGTGTATTTAGCATTCCTCCAATAAGTGGAGAAATTAATACCATATTAAATTTTCAATAGCAATGATCTCTTAAGTTTCTAGTTCATTAACAACGAATATGTATACAAGTTTAAAATACATATTTAAGTTTCATGATCTACCATTCTACCTAAACTCCTATAAATATGAGAAATTAACAATAAAATAATTACAATTTCAAATTTCAGATCTCCTGAAATTCTAAGACCTTCTAGGTATTTACTCTAGCGCAAGATCGGCAATCGTCATTCAAAGCCCTTGTTACAGATAGGTTTGTTTTTTTTTTTTTTTTTTTTTTTCAAGTGTTGTAAGTGAAAACTTCATGATTATTTTCATGTGAAATTCCTTGCTGGTTTTTTTTTTTCAACAATTCGACGTCAGATTTATTTTTTTCAATGGACCTTGCACATAAA
Organism: Boehmeria nivea var. tenacissima; assembly: GCA_018132145.1. Lineage (NCBI taxonomy): Eukaryota > Viridiplantae > Streptophyta > Magnoliopsida > Rosales > Urticaceae > Boehmeria > Boehmeria nivea. Next base: position 3,986,394 of record CM030886.1, read on the forward strand.
AAAAGTAGATTTGACCATTTAAAATCATTTTTCATCGAAAGAAAAAAAACCACCAAATTAAGCATTTCCCTATTTTCACACCTAAAAAGAGAATTAAATCATTTGTAGCAATTTGTCTCTTGAGTAGTTCAAAGTTCAAAGTCCTAGTTGGATGGTCTCAAGGGGTGGAAGATATATTGTGTCACACCATTCATTAAATAATATTTAAAGGCCATCTCATCTAGACTATATATAAGAGCCGATGCATTTAATTATAACTACCAATAACAATTCTTTCGTCATTCATTTTGTTAATATTTTTCTTAATCAAGTCTCTTAACTTAAACCTGAGGAGTTTGGCACTAAAATGAGCTTATTGCCACCTTCATGTTTAAGCTTTGGGTTTAAGCATCTAAGGACTTATAATCCTTAAAGGTTTTTTGTTTTGTTTTGTTTTTTTTTTGTTTTTTTGTTTTTTTTTTAAAATAGATTAGACAGAAAATCTTCAATTTTTCCATATAGGGACAAAAGTGAGACACACCCATATGGCAGATCACATTGAAAGGGGGCTGAATAAGGCTTTAAAAATCGATATCGAAGCGAAGCGATTCTCCGAGAAGCATGCTATCCGCTTCTTGCAAGACATCGGGGGGACATCGATGGTGACCGCGGAGATCAAAAGAAGTCAGTCAGGTAAAACAACCAGCATTTCAGTCATGACATGTTTCTGCAGGCTCTACATCACAGCAAACAGTGCTGCCCTTATATATCTATATAATTGAGTAGTTGTAACAAAAAGTTGATAATTAAGCAGAAAAAAATAATTAGGAGACTGATTCACTCAAACAATAAGTAGAAAATATCAATCCAGATGGCTATGCTTCCATGCAAACACGTTATAATCGCGACTCTTCTGCTGTTTTTCTTCTTCTCTAGCGCAGCAAGCGGTAAGATTTTCTTCTGCGTAAACTTCGACGATAACGCGTAATAATTAGGCACAAAAATTTGAGTTTTGGACCGCTGAATTAATTTTTCTTTCTCTTTTAGCAGCAAGGGTTTTACAAGAAGCGAGCGATGTGGCGAAAACGAGCAATGATGATCATAAGCTCGTGCCGAAGCAGGATACAGATGAACTCAGCAGCGATGAATTGGCGGCGATGGACTACACTCCGGCGGGAAAGACTCCTCCAATACATAATTAAAGATCTCAAAGTTTTGTCAAGAAATCATAAAAAGTATCATACTCTAATGATTTTTTTTTTCTTTTTCAATTACGTCTAGCCGGATTGTGTATACGTAGTTTCATCGTAGGATAAACATAAGGCAATTTTTTTTTAGAGAAGGATATATAAAGCTCTAAAGCAAAGAAAATTATGGACCGAACTAAGGTCGATCGAGTCATGGATATTTTGTATATTAAATTAGTAGTATGGTGAGGCTTTTCCAACGAAACTATTTACTTGTTAATATCAAGTATACAAGTGTTTGGTTTAAGTAAATGTTTGGTTTCGAAGGTATTGAGAGATTTTTAATCCATGTGATATTAGTCATAAGAGAAATCTATATATACAAGTGTTGAAATGGTTAGGTTATCTAAATATAGCCATATTCTATATCTCCTTCAGTTTATATACGGGAAAATCAAAATCGTAACTATAACTTTAGTTTGTGAGAGACTATAGTTAGTTCACAACAGTTATCTATGAGACCATGGAATTTAGATTCTCTATTCCCTTTTTATATCATCTTCTCTATCTTTATAATAAATTGCTTTAAATTATACATGTGTAATTAACACTTTTATATATTTTTTAAAAATATTTTGATGAATTGTTATGATATCATTGGAAGGGACAGAGAATGAGATAGACAATTTGGCTCTGGAGTTCGTATAAATTTTTTGAATTCTGCTTTCGGATTATATTCATTCGAAAGAATAATGACCGCAGAAAAAGGCATATATACAATTAAAACGTACATGAACTAGTTAAAAGTTTAATCACTTATCAGTTCATTTGTTTGTAATTCGTTCTTCATTTTTATTTGCGTGTATATATATATATATATATATATTCTCTAAAGTTGGGCCGTGCCGCCTGAAACATAAAATTTTTATTTGCAAACTGAGGCCTAAAAACGGAAACTGGTAACTGTTTAGCAAAAATTCTGGAAAAATACTAGCTATCAACATAGTTTTATCATATTCTAGATTATTCAAAGTATGAATTGTCTTCAAATCAAAATTTTGCAATGCCTTTATTGAACTTTTATCTTTTAGTTATTATTTTTTGCGAGAAATAATTGTCTAACATTTTATCTAAGAGAAACTATAATTAATACCCAATATCCAACATTTAATTTAAATAAACACTGAATGTTTTAAAAATTATAACAAATTATCCAACAAACTTAATTACTTGTAAAGTAGTGATTTACTGGACTATCATTCTAATGAGAGAGTAATTGATGAGCTGAATATATATATATATATATATATATATATATATATTCTTCGATTACTAGAAACACTGAGCATATAATATTTAATTGTACTGTCTAACTTCTGTATTTTCTCACTTCTCTAAAAAAGAGAAATGCCTGATCTTTTAGTATGCTTTTTGAGTTCAAAGAATTGAAAAAGAGGTAGAATTATTTAAGGTTAAATCACATCAGGGCCCATAATTATTAGTCAAAATTCCTCTTAAAGTGCAAATTTTATGTTTGAATTAATCTCGAATCTGGAAAAGCTATCGGATATGCTGTCTGAGTTCAAAGAATGGAAAAAGAGGTGGAATTATTTAAGATTAAATCACATCAGGGCCCCTAATTATTAGTCAAAATTACTCTTAAATTTCAAATTAATTTATCTTTTGAATTAATCTCGAATCTGGAAAAGCTATCCGATTTAGACCATCAATAATATTATACTATGATTCAGTAAGATAAATAGCTATTTTGAATGATGTGTTTTCAAAACATAATCACAGTTTCATAAAATTTAAAAAATAGTAATAAAAAATTTATTAACAATATAAAAAATTTCTTAACATAATAAAATTACGCATAAAATTTATTGTTATGAAATTTATGAATGGCTACTTTCTTAAAATTTTAAAATATTCGCTATTTTTTAAAACCGCCCTCTCAAATATGGCCTGTTTGCTTCAAATTCCCTTGCTAAAATTTAGATAGTAAACTAACAATAGTACTATGACTTTTTTTATTTATTAATTATATCATATATAAGCTAATATTACGCTTGATTTTATAATTAATAACTACTCATCTACTTGAGCTATTGATCATAAACGGCTGTAATAACTGTTATATATCCTAGTATGGGAATGACAATATGCACAGAAAATAATTTAAACAAAACTGAAATAAAATTGCTAAGATATAAACGAAATTGAAACAATTATAAAAGACCTCAACCGGACGGTGAAAGAGGAAGAACGTCGAGGCCCGTTAGACGGTTTCCTTAAAGCGTTATTGCTCTCCCACGGGTGCGGACACGAACGAGCAACCACTTCCCAGGATACAACGACAAGCTAGCGTTAGCACCGAGCACCGATCGATCAAGCTAGCCGAACGGAACTTGCGAGAAACTATCACCGAAAACAGAAAAGAAAAAATGAAAGAAAAGACTAAGAGCTGTGGAGGATTTCGGATTGTTTGGAATCATTTTCTGATGCCTCAAAGGCTGTCTTTTATAGGCTCAACAAAACGTTTTAGAAACTGTTGTGATTAATTGGAAATTAATCAAAACGTTTTGAACACAAAACGTCTGCCAATTAAAAGAATTAAAACGTTGCTACAACGTTTTACTTATCCGAATTAATGCAATTAATTCGAATTTTTTTTTTCAGAGACAAAAATTGCAAAAGGTGGCTTGGCCCGGAAAGCCCATTCCGGTCCAGCATTTCGCGTCGCCCACGACGTGCGGGTGCACACGAGCCCAAGCCCACGAAGCTCAGTTTTGGTCCGAGGATTTGCACCCCCCCCCCTGCGCGCGCGAGAGAGAGCCTCTTGACCACAACACTTATCCATATACAAATGAAGGCTTGGTATATAAACCCTTCCACATGAAGTTACACTTCCAATGTGGGACTTTTTCTTTGCAATTTTTCCTTATCATTGATCATTTCAATGACTCAACTTTGAGCATCAATTTCTCATTCATCTCAACACCATTTTGGACAAATAAATAGCCGATCTTATACTACTCCGAACGGAGAACAAGAATCCGGCAAGACCCGACTTATCCGTTAAGTGGGTCCCACTTAAATATATGCTCCAAAATGGACTTTCACATGGTTTTAACAAACTATTTTTCCAACAATCCCCCACATGAATGAAAATTCAGAGACGTCAAAAATTAGACTTGACTCAATACGACATGGTGATAGTATTCATGCGGTTAATAACTGCATAGGATAGGTAGGCAAGCCTTTGAACCTTCCCTTGTGAAAATATGCTAGTCTTACTGGCTCTTAGTAGACTCGATGTCCTTGAACTAGTCTGCCATTTGTATAAGCATTCACATATCTCACACAGATATTACCCTGACACAGGTTCAGTTCTCACGGTTGTGTTCTGTTAAGCCATGAACACTCGCCTGGTTCAATGAGAATTTCTAAAGAATTTGCCCTTTAATTCTCCTTTGAAGCGGCCCCACTTCTTTCTCACATAGGTGATTTCTTTCTTAAGAGTAATCCCGTATTACTCCGCTCGGAATATCATTATTCTCGACGCAAAAGAATCATTAAAAGCTATTGCTTAACCTTCCCTTCGGGTATCACTGTTTTTATCAAGGAATAGGATGGAGGAGAATCCCCCACAGTGATCTCATCCGGTCTTGACAGTTAGGTTGTCCCTTTGAACCTAGATCTTGGGATCTCCAGTCAACTAGGTTGGGTTTTCCATTGTCTCGACTTAATTCTCTAAGGGCTTAAGTCCCATTCCTCTTGATGACTTCTCAACTAAATCTCTACTTAACCCTTTGGTTAGCGGATCCGCAATGTTCTCCTTTGAGGGAACATAGTCTATGCTTATGATTCCAGTTGAGACTAGATGTCTAATGGTATTATGTCGTCGACGTATATGTCTAGACTTACCATTATACAAAACACTCAGTGCCCTGCCAATTGCTGATTGATTATCACAATGTATGCATATTGCAGGCACAGGTTTTGACCACTTAGGAATATCCTCCAAAAAATTTCGTAACCATTCAGCCTCTTCACCACATTTGTCTAAGGCTACAAACTCAGATTCCATTGTGGATCTAGTTATAACGGTTTGTTTTGAGGATTTCCAAGATACAACAGCACCTCCCAAAGTAAATACATAGCCACTCGTGGCTTTCGAGTCATTTATATCGGATATCCAACTTGCATCACTATACCCTTCAAGTACTTCTGGATATCTCGTATAATGCAATCCATAGTTACGAGTAAATCGTAAGTACCGTAGTACTCTCACTATTGCTTTCCAATGGTCAGCTCCCGGATTACTCGTGTATCTACTAAGTCTGCTAACAGTGAAAGCGATATCAGGTCTTGTGCAACTCATCAAGTACATAAGACTCCCAATCACTCTAGCATATTCAACTTGAGAGATTATTTCTTCTTTATTCTTAGACAAGTGATGATTTGCGTCTATTGGCGTTCTGACAATAGAATTATCATCTTTACTGAATTTTTCTAGTAACTTGTCTACATAGTGTGATTGATCTAATATGAGTCCATTGGCAGTTCTTGTAATTTTAATTCCCAAAATTACCTCTGCTAGTCCCATATCTTTCATGTCAAACCTTGAGTTCAACATATCCTTTGTGGATTTGACCATTCGATCGTTGCTACCCACAATGAGCATGTCATCTACGTATAAACATAGAATCACATATCCATTTTCTGTGTTTTTTATATAAACACATTTGTCACACTCGTTGATTTTAAATCCATTGCTTATCATGACACTATCAAATTTCTCGTGCCATTGCTTTGGTGCTTGTTTAAGTCCATACAAGGACTTAACCAATTTACAGACTTTCCTCTCTTGTCCTGGGACAACACAACCCTCAGGTTGTTCCATATAGATTTCTTCTTCAAGATCTCCATTTAGGAAAGCTGTTTTCACATCCATTTGATGAACTTCAAGATTCCGCAAGGCGGCAATCGCTAAAATCAATCTAATGGAATTTATTCTTGACACAGGGGAATATGTGTCAAAATAATCTTCGCCTTCTTTTTGCCTATAGCCTTTAATGACAAGTCTCGCTTTATACTTGTCAATTGTTCCATCAGGTTTCATTTTCCGCTTGAAAACCCATTTGGAACCAAGTGGTTTATTTCCCGGAGGAAGATCAACCAACTCCCACGTGTGATTCTGTAATATAGAATCAATTTCATTTTTTATGGCTTCTTTCCATAAAGAACTTTCAGCAGATTTTACAGCCTCTTTATACGTTTGAGGCTCCGCTTCTAGCATGTAGGTAAGAAAATCAGGACCAAATGATTTTTCTACCCTTGCTCTTTTGCTTCGTCTAGGTTCTTCCAGCTCATCGTCATCGACTAACTCTTCATCTTGTTCTTGAGATTCTATATCCTCATGAACTTGTCTAGATGAGCTTGGTTCATGTTCCTTATTGATATAAGGAAACACATGTTCGAAAAACGAAGCATTTCTTGATTCCATAATTGTATTCTTGTGAATATCGGGATTTTTCGATTCATACACAAGAAACCGATAGGCACTACTATTTTGTGCATATCCAATGAAGATACAATCAACAGTTTTTGGTCCTATCTTCATTCTCTTTGGTGTTGGTGCCATCACTTTAGCTAGGCACCCCCACACTTTCAAGTATTTGTAGGAAGGCTTTCTTCCAAACCATAACTCATATGGAGTTTTAGTTTCAGTTTTTCGGGGTACCTTGTTCAAAAGGTAGTTTGCCGATAAAATGGCTTCCCCCCACATGCCTTGTGGTAACCCGGAACTTATCAACATGGCGTTCATCATTTCTTTAAGTGTCCGATTTTTCCTTTCGGCCACACCATTTGATTGAGGAGAATAAGGCGGTGTTGTTTCGTGAATTATTCCGTATTGAGCACAAAGTGCACCAAACAATTCAATATATTCACCACCGCGATCGCTTCTAACTCGTTTGATCTTTTTATTAAGTTGATTCTCAACTTCATTTTTATACATGGCAAATTTCTCAATAGCTTCATCTTTGCTTTTGAGTAAATATACATAACAAAATTTTGTACTATCGTCAATGAAAGTCACAAAGTATTTGTTTCCACCTCTAGTTTGAGCAAATTTTAAATCACATAGATCACTATGGATTAATTCAAGGGGTTCACTGCTTCTTTCAACACTTTTGAAAGAAGTTCGCGTTTGTTTTGCCTCTACACAAGTTTCACATTTGTGTTTAGAATTAATATTAAATGTGGGTATGTGGTCTAAATGAATTAATCTACGCAAAGATTCAAAATTCACATGACCTAGTCTACCATGCCATAAATTAGAAGATTCAAGCATATAAGCGGAAGACTTCTCTTTATTTATATCATTATTCTTGATAGCAATTACATTCATTTTAAACATGCTATCTTTTACATAGCCTTTTCCCACAAATATTCCATTCTTAGACAAAATAATTTTCTGAGACTCTATGACCATTTTGAATCCATGAGTACATAGCAGTGACCCAGAAATCAGATTCTTCCTTATGTCGGGCACAAATAGCACATTGGTGAGCTTCAATTCCTTGCCCGAAGTCATCTTCAGTAAAATCGTTCCCTTCCCCTTCACTTCTGAGGTAGCGGAGTTGCCCATGTATAGCTTCTCCCCTTGTTCATGCAGTTCCAACTTGGAAAATGCATTCTTATCAGAGCACACGTGGCGGGTAGCGCCGGTATCAAGCCACCACTCCTTGGGGTTCGAGTCCACCAAGTTTACTTCAGAAACTACCGCAACGAACTCATCGTCATCGACATCGACATCCATAGCATGAGCTTCGTTCTTTTTCTTTCTCTTCGGTAGCTTACAATCCGCCGACTTGTGACCCGGCTTGTCACAATTGTAGCAGATTCCAAGAAACTTCGACGGTTTATTAGTTTTCTTGGATACCCCTCCTTTAGGCCCAAGCTTGTTCTTTGACTTGCTCGGTTTCTTGCTTTTGGAGCTTTCACCATGCTCCACAACATTCGCCTTTGGCGCAACAGTGTTGACCCTCTTATCGGATCCCCTATTATCCTCCTCAATTCGAAGACGGACAATCAAGTCTTCAAGACTCATCTCCTTGCGCTTATGCTTGAGATAGTTCTTGAAGTCTTTCCAACCCGATGGCAACTTCTCAATGACCGAGGCAACTTGGAATGACTCACTAATGACCATTCCCTCGGCATGAATCTCGTGGAAAATAAGTTGCAATTCTTGCACTTGACTAACCACAGTTTTAGAATCCACCATCTTAAAATCAAGGTAGCGGCCCACGATATACTTCTTGGCGCCCGCGTCCTCGGTTTTGTATTTCTTATCTAACGATTCCCATAACTCTTTAGCCGTATTCTTAGAGCTATAGACGTTGTAGAGGGAATCCGTTAAACAATTCATTACAAAATTCCGACAGAAGTAATCAGAATCTTTCCAAGCGTTGTAAGCTATACGCGCTTGGATGTCAGTATCATCCTCACTGACTTTTGGTGGATCCTCGGTTAAAAACCGCACGAGACCAATCGTGGTCAAGTAAAACATCATCTTTTGTTGCCAACGTTTGAAATTCAAACCGTTGAACTTCTCCGGTTTCTCCGCATGAGTTATCGGTGCGGGAAACGGTATCGCAGCGGTGGGCACTCGTGCCCCAGAACCGCTTGGAATTTGACTCGCAGTCGCATTCCCGGCCGTAGCCGTCACACTGTTCGGACCCAACGGCACATTAAACTGCCCGATGGTCACAGTCGGAGGAGCAATCGGGATGGTCTCGTTGGAGACATTGTTCTCATTGTTGTTTTCCATTTTTTCTTCAAAAAATCACAATAGAAAACTATTAGATTTTTCACCAATAATAATAAACTGTTTTTATTATAATAAAACTGTTTTTAATATAAACATAAACTGTTTATAAAACGTAAAAAGAAACTGAAATGGAAAAAACAGTTTTATAATAAACTGGAAAAAAAAAATTCCAGAAACTGGTTTTATAAAAAAAAACGTTTAATAGAAAAAACAGTTTTTATAAGAAACTGGTTTATATTTAAACAATACAGAAACTGTTTTTAATCAACTAATAAACACAGAAACTGTTTTTAATCAACTAATAAACACTTTCAATATCAAAAACTGTTTTCAATATAAAAAACTGTTTTCAATATAAACATAACCTGTAAATTATAAAAACTGTTTTATAATAATTTCAGAAACTGTTTTTAATCAATTGCAAAAAACTGTTTTTAAACAATTACAGAAACTGTTTAATATTAATTTCAGAAACTGTTTTTACTCAATTACAAAAACTGTTTTATAATAAACTGGTTTTTAAAAAAAAAACTGTTATAGAAAAACAGTTTTATAATAATTTCAGAAACTGTTTAATTAACTAATAAAAACAGAAACTGTTTTATAATAATTTCAGAAACAGTTTTTATTAATTTGAGAAAAAACTGTTTTTATAAATTTCAGAAACTGTATTTATTCAATTTCTGTAAAAACTGTTTTTCCAAGTAATAAAAAAAAACTGCAATTAACAAAAACAGAAACTGTAATTTAAAGTAAACAGAAACTCAACAAACAAATGGCAAAAACAGTATATTACGAATTGCAAAGCACCAAAAAAATAAAACAACTTCTATATTGTGAAAGCAATTAAAAGTGTAATGTGATAATGTAGAACAATGCACAAACAATAACAATTTAAAAAAAAAAAATTCGTGCACCTTGTCTAGAGCAATAACGCTTTAAGATTGTTATATATCCTAGTATGGGAATGACAATATGCACAGAAAATAATTTAAACAAAACTGAAATAAAATTGCTAAGATATAAACGAAATTGAAACAATTATAAAAGACCTCAACCGGACGGTGAAAGAGGAAGAACGTCGAGGCCCGTTAGACGGTTTCCTTAAAGCGTTATTGCTCTCCCACGGGTGCGGACACGAACGAGCAACCACTTCCCAGGATACAACGACAAGCTAGCGTTAGCACCGAGCACCGATCGATCAAGCTAGCCGAACGGAACTTGCGAGAAACTATCACCGAAAATAGAAAAGAAAAAATGAAAGAAAAGACTAAGAGCTGTGGAGGATTTCGGATTGTTTGGAATCATTTTCTGATGCCTCAAAGGCTGTCTTTTATAGGCTCAACAAAACGTTTTAGAAACTGTTGTGATTAATTGGAAATTAATCAAAACGTTTTGAACACAAAACGTCTGCCAATTAAAAGAATTAAAACGTTGCTACAACGTTTTACTTATCCGAATTAATGCAATTAATTCGAATTTTTTTTTCAGAGACAAAAATTGCAAAAGGTGGCTTGGCCCGGAAAGCCCATTCCGGTCCAGCATTTCGCGTCGCCCACGACGTGCGGGTGCACACGAGCCCAAGCCCACGAAGCTCAGTTTTGGTCCGAGGATTTGCACCCCCCCCCCCTGCGCGCGCGAGAGAGAGCCTCTTGACCACAACACTTATCCATATACAAATGAAGGCTTGGTATATAAACCCTTCCAAATGAAGTTACACTTCCAATGTGGGACTTTTTCTTTGCAATTTTTCCTTATCATTGATCATTTCAATGACTCAACTTTGAGCATCAATTTCTCATTCATCTCAACACCATTTTGGACAAATAAATAGCCGATCTTATACTACTCCGAACGGAGAACAAGAATCCGGCAAGACCCGACTTATCCGTTAAGTGGGTCCCACTTAAATATATGCTCCAAAATGGACTTTCACATGGTTTTAACAAACCATTTTTCCAACAATAACTAACCGAGACGCAAAAACTACTGGAATAATTAATTCAAGTCATCCATCTGATGGAAAAAATAATCAGGGGAAATGGCCTGGACTAATCTTAATTAGTAATGCCATAGGAACGTTTTCCCTTAAAAGATCATTCAGCGCCCCAACCAAAAAAAAAAAAAAAAAACCAACAACAACCTGAAAAGTTTACAGCCTAATTTAGCTGGACCTATTTGGTGGTAGTATTTGTGTGGGCATATATAGACATGATAACTAAAGCATTCCATAGAATTGGGGTAATCGGTGATTCAAAATAGGGAGAATCGTTAAATAAAGTCATTTTAAGTACCATTTCATAACATATGTCTCAAATGGTGTATTTTTTATTTATTTTTACCTTATGTTTAAAATTTAAGGTATAAATTAAAAGTGCAACATAAAAAGGGCATAAATTATTAATTTTGTCAAAAGAGAAACATTCCTCAAAATCCTACATTAAGACCAGAAAGTTATTAATTAAGTGAACCGTTCTCGAATTGGAAACGAATTGACATTTCTTGTTTTGCTTTGAGGATCAACACAGCAATACGCCGTAGGATACGAGAAGTCTTGTTTGACTTTGCACCAAAGCAATAATGAAAACTCAATTGTAGACAAAGATTTGTTAATGGAAGTGTTTCACAAGATTGTTGGATGTTTTCTTATATCTCTCAAATATTAAAAACGTCCAAAATATGTTTTATGTAGAGAAAATAATGTTTTTCAGTCAAAGACTGGCATCTCTTCGCTGAAAAACTGTCAGAAAAAACCGGGCGCCATGGCGCTGTTCAAATTCGCCTACTGGCGCCGCAGCGCTTTCGCGCCCCAGCCAATTTTCACAGTTCCTGTGCGCTGCGGCTCTCTCAGCCGCGCTGCCGCTCCAAGTGGGATCGCTGCGAGGAGTCCGTGACTCTGCGGACGTGGTATTCTTGCTCGAGCCACATGCCCCAAGTGCAACAAGTACGCCTAAAGGCACCAATAGCGCCTTTACAGCCTTACTGCCAACAACCACGCCCCGTCCCGCCACACCGTGAGCGCGCGCGTCGCGACGGACGAACGCTCGCCACGTGGGCAAGTGTGTGAGTGTGCCAAGTGACACACTCTTAGCTTGCACTTAGTTTAAACACCCATTAAAGAGTCATTTCCTTATAAAGAGCACATTCTCTTTATAAGTTTTCCATGTGGGACTCTTCTCCCACACTATATTTCCTCTACACACACTTACACACTTAGCTCTCTTATGAACAAAACCCAACGATCCTTCACTTGTTCAAAAATGAGCTAATTACACTTCCAAATAAATAAATAAAAATATTTATGCAATTAGGTATCTTTCGATTTGAACCTAACCTTAGTAAATACATTACAAAACCTTAACGAAATATATGGTAGCATAAAAGCTTTGAACCATCTATTCCTTGTGTTAAGATCGATGATATACTTACACACACTCTTTTATGTTCTTTGCCAATACCACGTACTTAGCACTATTAATGGCTATGTACTCATCCTTTTCATGAGAGAAACTCCAACTCTCACTTGAGACGGTACCATCTCAAAGTTCACATAGGTGAAGTTCTTACAGTATTCCTGTTACGTAACGAATACTTGTTCTCGCAACTGAACTTCATTAAGAGTATAAAACTCAACCCTGCAAAACTGTAACAGTTCGCACTTCACTAAGTGTTACCCCAATCTACTTATCAATGACTTGTTTTTACCCATTGAACCTAATGCTATCCATTTCCTAGTATTAGGTTGGGTTGCTATCATTGGTGGACCTCTACTCAAGGAGTTTCAACCCCATACCTCTCCAGGTTGTTTTTACCAAACTCTTGTAAGAGGTTTCGTAAATGGATCAGCAAAGTTATAGCTTGATCTAATAAACGTGAGTGAAATTATTCGATCTTTGATTAATTTTCTCACATACTCATGTCTCAGACTTATTTCTCTAAATTTCCCATTGTACACTTTGTTGTACGCTCTTGCTAAAGTGGCTTGACTAACACAATGTATCGATATTTTATTTGAATTCTCACAAGCTAATGAGGTTTTTAAAAGAAGATCCCTTAACCACTCAGCTTCTTGTCCCGCAGAAGCCAAAGCCACAACTCTGACTCCATGGTTGGATTGCTAGTAAACCTACCAAGTTTACTAATCTAGCCTAGTAAGTATTTAAATTACCATCACTAGGATACTTCATCTTAAACACCTACTTATACCCAATGGGTTTAGACCCTTTTGGTAAATCGATAAGCTCCCAAGTGTGGCTTAGCATAATCGAATCAAACTCATCTTGTATAGCTTCCTTGCAAAAAGCAGAATCCCTTGAAGCCAGAGCTTCCTTAAAATTTTTAGAATACTCTTCCACTTGAAGTACAATAGGTACCTTTTGAATCACATTCTCTCTACTTCTTTCTACTAGGTAGAAAGAAAGGAGTTGAGAATTTATTTCATCGGGTCCTAACTTCTTAACTTTTGGATTCGTTTGATTTTACGAAGCTCGGGTCGTTTTTCAACAACTTTAGAAGAGTTCTCCTCACGAGAATCTTCCATTGTGGATGTTTGAGGATCTTTCTCCAAAGTAGACAAATTCTCAAAGAACTCCACATCTCTTGATTTTATTATCTCATTAGATTCCAAACTCAAGAGTCTATAGGTTATGCTTTTTGTGGCATAACTAACAAAAGCACACCTTATCCCTCTAGGACCCAACTTGGTCCTTTTAAGATCTAGGTTTTTACAATAAGCAAGATACCCCCACACTTTAAAATACCCGATATTGTGTTTTCAACCTTTTCATATCGCATATGGCGAGGTTTTAAATTTCTTTGAAGAAATCCTATTAAGAATATGACATGTAGAAAATAAAGCTTAACCCCACAAACTAAATGGTAATTTGGCATGCAACAATATAGCATTAACCATCTCTAGAAATGTTCTAATTTTATGCTCGACTAATCCATTTTATTGTATTGTACAAGGTGCGAAAAATTCAAGTATGATTCCATTCTATTAACTAAATTCATTGAAATCATTAGAAAAATATTCACCACCCTTATCACTTCTTTGGATTTTAATATTTTAACCTATTTGATTTTCAACTTCCTCTTTATAAACTTTAAAAGCATGGAAAGACTCATATTTGTGCTTAAGTAAGTACATGTATGTATATCTAGAGCAATCATCAATAAAAGTAATAAAATCTCTATTACCACCTCTATTTAACATACCGTTTAGCTCACAAATTTCACTATGCACAAGATTTAACAAATTGGTATTTCTCTCTACACTATGAAATGATTGTCTAGTCCTTTTAGATTTAATGAAAATTTCATATTTATTGAGTTCATCAATATTGTAATTAATCATTCCACATATAACTAGTTTTTTCATAATGTTAATACCAATATGAGCTAATCTACCATGCCATAAAGAAACGAAATCAAACATATAAGCGGAAACAACATTTTTATTATTAATAGCATTGTCAACAATACAAAGCGCTTGACCATCACTAGAATAGTTCTTTCCAACAAAAACACCATTGCGGGATAAAACAAGCTTTCCCGACTCAAAAACACATTTTACACTCGCTTTGCCTAATATATTCCCACTAATAAGGTTCCTTGTCTTTAATTGTGACTTCGCTCACATCGGCGATAATTTAATCGTCACCGACATTAGTTGCATCAGCTTCGTTCTTTTGGCCCTTGCGGTGCCTGTAATCACGAGCATAGTGGCCACTCTTGCCACACACATAACAACTCACATTGAGCTTTGTTTTGTTGGAGTTCTTAAACTTCTTTTTTAGGACCAAGAACGTTCTCATGCGCTTTCTTGGACTTCTAGAGCTCATCCACAGCATGAGCCCTTGATGAAGAACCAATACTCATTTTCTCAAGCTTTTCACGTACCTTGATTCATCCTCGATTCGAAGGTGTTTCATAAGTTGCTCCAAAGCATAATCTTTGGAATTATGAAAAAGTTTCTTCCTATATCATTATAAGATGATGGCAATTTCGCAACAATCGCGCCGACTTAGAAAGACTCGGGAAGATCAATCTCCACCACACAACTTATTGACAATCACTTGCAACTCATGCACTTGTGCTAGAATTGCTTTCTCATCATTAATTTTGAAATCAAATTACATTGAAATCATGAACTTTTTAATACCTTCCTCCTCAGCCTTATATTTGTACTCAAGAGCAATCCATATCTTCTTCGCCAATTAAGTGGAAGTGTAGAGATCGTAAAGACGATCTGATAGGGCGTTGACGATGTGTCCATAACAAATAAGCTCGCCCTCTTGCTGCTTCTTGCGTTCCTCCCTTCACTCATCGGTGTTTTTCTCGGTGGGCTCGGGAATTGGCACCAAGTCCAGATCGAGCATATAGAAGACCTTCAAGGCCGTCAAGAGGAACTTCAACTTGTCTTGTCACCACGTAAAATTCGTCCCATCTAAACGACCCAACTTCACAAGTTCTTGGTTCATCAATTTTATGGTTGCAACGGAAGTCTCGGTCTCCATCTCGAATAAACGCTTAAGATTCTTAGAAATATTTTGAGGAGACAATGAAAACCGATGCTTGAATCACTTACGAAACGCTTTCCTTAAGCGTTTATTCGCGTCCTATTTTGCTTTGAGAATCAACACACGGATACACCGCAGGATACGACAAGCCTTGTTTGAGTTTGCACCAAAGCAATAATGAAAACTCAATTGTAAGCAAAGATTTGTTAATGAAAGTGTTTCACAAGATTGTTGGATGTTTTCTTATATCTCTCATATATTAAAAACGTCCAAAATATGTTTTATGTAAAGAAAATAATGTTTTTCAGTCAAAGAGTCGCATCTCTTCGCTGAAAAATGGTCATGAAAAACTATCATAACCGTTGTGCGTCGTGGCGCTATCGCACCCCAGCCAATTTTCCCAGTTCCTGTGCACCGCGGCTCTCTCAACTGTGCCGCAGCTCCAAGTTGGCACACGAGCGCCGCGGCGCTGCTCGTAGGCACCGCGAAAGAGTTCGTGACTCCACAGATGGCGAGAGAGTTCGCGACTCTGCAGATGCGGCGCTCTCGATCGAGCTACGTGTCCCAAGTGCGCCTAAAGGACCCAATGTCGCCTGTTGGGTAAGATTTTAACAAGGCCCAATAAGAGCCCAAGAATACCAAGGCCCAAAAATAAAGCCCCGTTCAAACGAGGTGGTACAGCCGAAGCCATCAGGTGCCCGCCGAAACCACTAGAGCCGCTGAAGCAATCGGGTGCTCGCTAGAGGACGCCGGAGGGCGCCGAAGCAACGATCACGCTGGAGGACGCCAGACCCCCCTGGAAGCCGCCAGACCCGCCAGACTCTACAGGATCCCACCGGAAGCAAGGATCCCGCGCGGATCCCGCCGGACCCCGCCGAACCCTGCCGGGACTTTTTCGGATCCCGCCGGACCCCTCCGGATCCTGCCGGACCCCTCCGAATCCCGCCGGACCCTTCGGATCCCGCCGGACCCCTCCGAATCCCGTCGGACCCCACCGGATCCCGTCGTAGGCCGCCAAAGCTGGCAGGTGTTCACACGCATCAATTACCATCCATTTCCCGCCATAGAAGTTCGAAGGTCGCTTATGCGCACGTGGACCCACACATACTGGATTAACTAATCATGTAACCTCTCAGTGGGCGTCGAAAAGTCCCCTTTAAACCAAGTCCGAGCGGTAGCATTAAAGGGCCTTTAACCTCGCATTCATGGTACCATCATGAATGCTCAAGGAGCCGTCCGAAAGGACGACAAGCCACCTATAAATCGGGCTTCCCCACAAGCTGCAGAAGGAGACAGAATACCGGAAAACCTTTGTACTTTATTTGCTTTTTACTTTTATTCTCCAACTTAGTAAAGTTAACGCGTGGCACAACGGACGTCCCGAGCTGGGATACTCGGTCACGTGCCTCACGTATAGTTGTGACGAAATTTTGTCCCAATATTTTGGCGCTAGAAGGAGGGCCCCGCAAGTAACAGCCACACGCCCTCAACTCCAGTTAAACTCTTAGAAAATTCAACGAACCTTTGAATTTTAAGGACTGAAGAAACATGGCGGACAAAGATAATTATGACAGTGAACGCATCGTTAGTAGACAAAACAACCGTCGAGAAGACCGCGTTGACAAACTCGAAGACACAGTCCACAACTTGGTTGATGTTATGACTCGATCTGTAACTGCCGTCAATACCACGCACAATCTGCAATACGTGCACCAAGCGGCAGAGAACGAAAACCGCGTGGCAGGAAACCAAGCAATAGCCAACGATGAAGGAGACGAGGTAGCAAGACCCCGGAATAGACAGAGGCAGGAAAACCCGGACAGGCCGAGGCGCCGCCTACTTCGTACTGGAGAATCAAGGGACAACGTCCATAGAAGAACAGAACGTGTCTCCGTATTTAGCCGCCTGGTCAGTAACACAGACGACGACGCTGACAGCACATGGGCCCCAAGCCGAGCCAACATTCAAAACATCACCGACCTGAGAAACCACCTTAACCGAAGGAGAGGAGGCGTTCACGCCCGTCTAGGCCCGAACCCCGCAAGAAGTCAGATGTCGGGTACCAACGGACAAGGAAGCCAAGCTTCATGCGGGACTCTTCTTAGCCGCCGAGACAACCAAGCCGTCCACGGAGGACAAGCATCCACTGCTAATTCGGGAAACGACCTTGACAAAGTAGTTCGACAAGCCGTCAACCGAATTAACGACTTATGCGACGAACGGGGACTGCCACGTCAAGGGTTAAGCGTCACTAACGACGCTGACCCTCCCTTCACCCGAGAAATATTAGTTGAAGAATTCCCGGAGGATTTCAAGATGCCCCAAATCAAGGCGTACGATGGGAAGACCGACCCACTCGACCATATTGAGACCTATCGGACATGGATGAACATCCGTCGAGCTAGCGCTAGTCTAAAGTGCCAAGCCTTTCGCCTCACTTTGACCGGTGCCGCCCGTCAATGGTTTAGGAGCTTGAAGCCGGGAACAATCAGTTCTTTCGGCCAAATGAAGAGAGAATTCCTTGGCCACTTCATTGGCTCCAAGACACGCAAGAAAGACAAAACCCACCTTTGGTCTTTAAAACAAGGAAAAGACGAGACTCTAAAGAAGTACATTGACCGCTTCAGTGAAGGAATGAATCTTGTTGAAGATTTCACGGATAACGACATATTATCCGCCCTTCGAGAAGGACTACAAGAAGGCGAGTTATTGACCTCCATCATAAGAAGGGCACCTAAAACTTTTGGAGAATTCTTAGCAAGGGCGCAAGAATTTGTCAACATAGAAGATTACTTGCAGAGTCGGAAAACTCAAAAGGGCGAAGGAAAACGTAAGAGTGAAACCGACGCAAAAGAAAGTGACTCAAAGAAAGCCATGACTCTAAGCGTTCACCTCGCTCAACACGAAGCGTAAGAAAGAGAAACCTCGCAACACGAGTAACTCCAACATAGTAGGCTTTCCGAGATAGCCAGCTAATGCGGTATTCATTAAGAAAACGAATGATAATTAGCAAGTGTACATGGACCATGACGGAAAGGCCGTCACTTAATAGTAGAAGAATCTTATATTTTGCTTATTAGTCTAATGCATAAGTTTTTTCTATTTACTACCATAATTCTTATGTATTCAATGAAATTAAAAGTTTTTCCATATTTGAAATATATTTTAAATAAAAAAAAGGATGATGGGGAGCAAAGTCGACAGGATCCCGCCACTCACAAAAAAGGTAGCGAGCTATAAAATAAAATAAAATAATTATGAAATACGACAAGCTTTGACTCATAAACCAATAGCGCACGGCTTTAAGGGTAGAATCCGTCGGACCCCGCCAATCGGCATTAGACACCGCCGAATTTGGTCGCCCCCTACTAGCCCTCGATGGCATTCCGTCAAGCGTAAACACTAGAAGGCAACAGTCTCAACGAGTCGGTGGCAGACCGCGTCGAACACAAGCGAAGGCTACCAGACCCACAAGGCGTCAAAAGCCCACAGGGCACCAAAAGACCCACAGGGCATCAAAAAGACCCAAAGGGCACCAAAAGACCCAACGGGCACAAAGTTACCCACAGGGCATCAAAAGACCCAATGGGCACTAAAAAGACCCAAAGGGCACCAAAAGACCCAACGGGCACAAAAATACCTACAGGGCATCATAAGACCCAATGGGCCCCCAAAGACCTAACGGGCACAAAAATACCCACAGGGCATCAAAAAGACCCAAAGGGCACCAAAAGATCCAACGGGCACAAAGATACTCACAGGGCATAAAAAGACCCAATGGGCTCCAAAAAGACCTAAAAGGCACCAAAAGACCCAACGGGCACAAAAATACCCACAGGGCATCAAAATACCCAATGGGCACAAAAAGATCCAATGGGCACCAAAAGACCCAACAGGCACAAACATACCTACAGGGCATCAAAAGACCCAATGGGCCTCCAAAGACCCACATGGCATAAAAAATAAAAAATAAAATAAAAATGTCGGGAGAAGCACCGGCTTAATCCCGCCACCTCCCAAAGGAGGTAGCGCGGTAAAAAAAATAAAAAAAAAAGAGTCGGGAGAAGCACCGGCTCGATCCCACCACCTCTCAAAAGGAGGTAGCGTGGTAAAAAAAAAAATGTCGGGAGAAGCACCGGCTCGATCCCGCCACCTCCCAAAGGGAGGTAGCGCGGTAAAAAAAAAAAAAAAAAAAGTCGGGAGAAGCACCGGCTCGATCCCACCACCTCCCAAAGGGAGGTAGCGCGGTAAAAAAAAAAAAAAAAAGTCGGGAGTAGCACCGGCTCGATCCCGCCACCGCCACCTCCCTTTGGGAGGTAGCGCGGTAAAAAAAAAAAAAGAAGAAAGAGTCGGGAGAAGCACCGGCTCGATCCCGCCACCTCCCAAAGGGAGGTAGCACGGTAAAAAAAAAAATAAAAAAATAAAATAAAAGAAAAAGTCGGGAGAAGCACTGGCTCGATCCCGCCACCTCCCAAAAAAAAGTAGCGCGGTAAAATAAATAAAAAATAAAAAAAATAAAAAAAAAAGGTCGGGAGAAGCACCGGCTCGATCCCGCCACCTCCCAAAAAGAGGTAGCACGACAAAAAAAATAAAAAAAAATAAAAATAAAAATAAAAGATGTCAAGAATAACACTGGCTCGATCCCGCCACCTCCCAAAGAAAGGTAGTGCGATGAAAAAGAAAAGTCGGATACTGCACCACCTCCCAAAAGAAGGTTTTATATATATATATATATATATATATATATATATATATATATATATATATCGGGAATAGGACCAGCTCGATTCTACCACCTCCCAACGAGGCGAGTTAAAAAAAAACGATGCTTATGGTTGTCTACGCGATGTAGAGAACGATACTTTGCTCAAACAGGTGACGACGTTGAAGGCGCAATTTCCCACGAAGAAAATATTTTCCTTAGCGCAATAATTGCAACATGGAAAATCGGGGGCTAATGTTGGGTAAGATTTTAACAAGGCCCAATAAGAGCCCAAGAATACCAAGGCCCAAAAATAAAGCCCCGTCCAAACGAGGTGGTACAGCCGAAGCCATCAGGTGCCCGCCGAAACCACTAGAGCCGCTGAAGCAATCGGGTGCTCGCTAGAGGACGCCGGAGGGCGCTGAAGCAACGATCACGCTGGAGGGCGCCAGACCCCCCTGGAAGCCGCCAGACCCGCCAGACTCTACAGGATCCCACCGGAAGCAAGGATCCCGCCGGACCCCGCTGGACTCCTTCGGATCCCGTCGGACCCCGCCGGACCCTGCCGGGACTTCTCCGGATCCCGCCGGACCCCTCCGGATCCCGCCGGACCCCTCCGGATCCCGCCGGACCCCGCCAGACTCCTTCGGATCCCGCCGGACACCTCCGGATCCCATCGGACCCCACCGGATCCCGTCGTAGGCCGCCAAAGCTGGCGGGTGTTCGTACGCATCAATTACCATCCATTTCCCGCCATAGAAGTTCGAAGCTGGCGGGTGTTCGCACTTGGACCCACACACACTGGATTAACTGATCATGTAACCCCTTAGTGGGCGTCGAAAAGTCCCCTTTAAACCAAGTCCGAGCGGTAGCATTAAAGGGCCTTTAACCTCGCATTCATGGTACCATCATGAATGCTCAAGGAGCCGTCCGAAAAGACGACAAGCCACCTATAAATCGGGCTTCCCCACAAGCTGCAGAAGGAGACAGAATACCGGAAAACCTTTGTACTTTATTTGCTTTTTACTTGTATTCTCCAACTTAGTAAAGTTAGCGCGTGGCACAACGGACGTCCCGAGCTGGGATACCCGGTCACGTGCCTCACGTATAGTTGTGACAAAATTTTGTCCCAGCATCGCCTTTACAGCCTCACTGCCCATGTCCCGCCCCGTTGCGCCCGCGCTGCGACGGGCTCGGGCTCGGGCTCATGGTTGATTTAGCAAACACTCGCCACATTGGCAAGTGTGTGAGTATGCCAAGTGGCATACACTTATCTTGCAGTTAGCTCAAACCCATTAAAGAGTCATTTCCTTATAAAGAGCACATTCTCTATATAAATTTTACATGTGAGACTCTTCTCCCACACTAATATTTCCTCTACACACACTTACGCACACTTAGTTCACTTATGAACAAAACCCGAACATTTCTCATAAGGTAAAAATAATTACTTTGCAAATTCTTATAGTAAATTTTGACGTGCCTAAAATTCGAAGTAAAGAGCTCGATTCCTCTGTCAGAATAAATAAAAAAAAAAAAATTGGCTATTTTAATCTCTATGATCTTGAGCTTGACTCAGTGTCCTATTTTATTCTTCTATGTAGTCATTGTGTTCCCTTAGTTTTGTCAACAATAGGAATTTGCGACCTATTATTTTTGTAACCATATTTCAAAAAAAAAAAAATTACATTCCTCTTTCAAAATAAAATTGTGAAAAATCATTTTGTGAGCACATTAATGAAGAAGCCATTTTGAGAACATCAGATTTGGTTTCCATTAAACTTCGCATCTACTATTGCTATAAGTCTTTCAACGCGATTAAATTGCAATCAACAAATCAAAATGTGTCCTATAAATAATAAGGCTTAGAGGTTCAAAATTCTGGAGAATTCAGTTATCAAACTTTAGCAAATTCTTTCAAACAGTAAAGAGTACTCTATAATATTAAGCAACAAACACATCCTATAATCGGTATCATCATTGACCAGTTAATATTTTCCTTTCATTTAAAAAAATAAAAGTAAAAGACAAAAAATAATGTGTCGGTTAAATACTTGACATTTGTACGAGCGTATAATTAGTTTGAGGTAAAATTAAGATCTCAAGCTCACTTATTGATCCATTTTAAGTACTCTTGAATCATGGCGATACCTTTCCCAATTAGACAAGTCAAATGTGAATTTTCAGTCAGAATAACATGCAACAAAAACATTTTTAGCCTAAAAAATATATGAGTATAGTGCTAGACATACTAATTATTTTACCAATTTTTCTATTACAAACTTAAGTGTCATATTTTAATTAGTGAGTATTTATCACTTAAGTAGAATGATTTAATATTCAGCTAATCAAATCATGACAGGTCAACTGTCACATATGTTGGTATTAAAAAGTTTGTAAAAGAGTTGGTTATTCAAAAAAGTGTTCCAACAGTGATTTTATTATTCATAACATCATTCAATACTTTGACTCGAAAATGTGACCCATCAAATGTACCTATGCAATCTCTTAAAATCTAATTAGTTCATACGTAAATTTATTAGTAATTTTTATTGGCTAAACAATATAATTATATAATAATACCTTAGATAATGGAAAGAATCTGGGATTGTTAGTGGTTTCAAAAGGGCACTGCAATCTATGGAGTTGCAATAAGCATATGGCATATATTTGAGAGCTAGGCCACCATCAAAACCCCTATGGGCGTGGTAGGTAAATGTAATGTCTCAAAATCTTTATTATTCTAACTTTGATTAAAAGTCTCCTTAATGATTGAAACCCTAGAGCGTTGAAAAACGTAGTTAAGGCCAAATATAGTGGTTTAATTTATAATTACTATATTCATGTGGGCTCATTGGTACCAGCTGAACTAGTACATAGATGGGACACCTTGTCTCTTGCTTTCTCAAAGAAGCCTCATCAAACATTATTAGGGATAGAGATCACACATGGTTTCCCAAATCTCTTGCCTACCTTATACTCAATTCATCAGGGACCAATTGCCTCAACTAGATACATATATGTGCTATAGAGTCTGCCTTTTGGATTGCCAGAAAAATCTAGCTAGGGCAAGAAGAGATCATGAGACTACCTTTTGTGTGTGTTAAATGTGTACACATTGAAAAAATTCAGCTAGAGGTTGATAGAACTCTATTAATTGGTCGATAATGTAATGTAGAGTAAATAGAACAACTTGCAACATTCATGAGCTGTGCTATGACTCCGAATGTTGTACTTCTTTGGTCATTTATGGGTGTGGTTCCTATAATGGGACCTATGACGGCTCAGCAATGAAGAATGGTCAGTGACGATCATCCTAAACATTTCTTCTTATATTAATGAGAAATTAGATATAAAATTTGTAAAATATTTGTTGGGAAATATGATGGCACACTCATCTTTAAGAGCAAGTAAATAACAAGAAATTAAAGAAAATAAGAATACCACAAGCCACAACAAAGAAATTGACTATGTGGATTTTCTTTTTTTACAATAACACAGTAATCTCTCTCTCCGGTGCCACCAAAATCTTACAAAGCTCTCCTTAACTCAAATCTCTTCCTACCAACACTCACCTCTCATGTGAGAATCCAAGAAAGGTATTCAACTTAGTCAAGTACACCAAGCTTAAAATAATTCTAATTGTGGTAAATTAAAACAAAAGCCATAGAGTTCTTATATAGCTCAAAGAGCACAACCCCTTTTGCTTCTTAACCAATGTAGAACTTATTCTTTTTCTTTTATTTTGCAAAAAGCCCAATAATTTCCACCTTATCAAGATAAAAATAACTCCATAGAAGACGCTAAAACCATTGTCTACACCGACAATCACAATTCTCAAGTTAGAGATTTATATGATCTCTTCTCCACCATATGAGTAGGCATACTTAGAATCCATATTCTAAGAATTTTTCTCTTAGGCAACATGTCAAAAATCCTTGTTGAAATTCTATGATGCAACTTCCATCGTTTGGCTTCCCTGGAAGTCCATCAACTTTCGCCATAACTTCCACCATACACCTTGCACCATGTCAAACCAATGCTCGTGTGCAAACTTGTAGATCCACTAGCAGTAACACATCCTCTTCCATGGTAAAGCGGACATACTATGAGGATGACCACACTCACTCTTCAAGTGACATCACTGTCTCCCATTAAGAGATAGGCATTGTTAGCATTTAACTTGGAGCATTTTGCCAAACCCACTCCGTTTTTGCAGTTCTTTCATGTGCTCAGTTTGTCCACACCCCTAGCAAACCACATATTTAATGGAGTTCTTCTTCTACTTGTTAGCTACCAACACTGAACTCTCTGTTTAAGCAAACCTTTTGACTCTTTAACCTTCTCTCCTCATATAGAAGTTTGCCAATAACTTTTGCAAAATTTAAGATCCTATTCCCATACATCAAGATGGGCTTCATGTGCTCGCAGGATACGCCTTAACTTCATATTCAATTTCAACTTCAATAGCCTTCAGTTAAGAGATGGTGTCAATGAGAATACTCAAGTAATCTGAGATTTCTACAAATTCATTCATTCGCAGTATATGAAATCTTCTCCTTTAGGTACAACCGATTTGAGATGTCTATTGCTTGATACAACGCTTCAAGTTTTTTTCGAAAGTTCACTAGTCATCAAAATCCAATGCACATTCGCAAGAATATTCTTAGTTAAACACAACTATATTGCACTTGCGGTCCTCAAATTCATATCCTCTCAATATTCATCACTCATACCAGCTTTGTCAGAGTCTTTGCTAGAACTCTTGGCACCTTCTGAACTACCAGACCCTAGTTTCTCCTTCAAAGCCTTGTATAACTGATATTATACAAAATATCCTTGACTTGAACTTGCCATTATACAGGACTTGCAAACTTTTACGTATCTTATTCGCACTCTTAGCATAGTGAATAACACAGTGCAGTTTTGTGAACAATGCCCACAATGCGAACTTCCACCTAACCGCACCACAAACTACTCAACAATATTTAACCCTTGAGAGCAAGCCAAAAAATGAGAAATTTTAAAAAAAAATTAAGAAACAATCATCACAACACAAGAATTTAGGTTGAAAACTCTCAAATTGATAAAAACCACAGTTCACAATAAAAAAATCCATTATGCAAAAGTTTTACAATCACACAATAATAATCTCTCACTGGTTCTGCCAATACTCTTGCAAAACTCTCCCTATAACTCACACCCATTACTATCATGAACCCTCGCCTCACGTGAGAATACAAGAAAAAAAAAATGTCAAATACACCAAATATAATAATATTTTTGGCTAAGAAAAATTAAAACAAAAGCCTCATAGTCCTTATATAGACTAAAGACCTCGTCTTTTTGTTACTTATAACTTATAGAACACATAGACATGCTTGCATTTCTTTGTCCCAACTAGTGTTCGTATAACTAGCGAAAAGAAAATATACGATTAGGATGATTTGTCCTCTAATGAAAGAAAAATTTTGCCGAATATGCAAGAGTTGTATACAGTAATATCATATATAGAACAGCTAATAATGATGTATGTTATATACATATAGTTTATTGATCTATAATTTCTCAAGACCATTATGCTCTTTCCTGTACTTCAACTATTTAGTGCCACTGTACAAACTTTTAAAAAAATGAATAAAAGTCATGGCGTATATATCATGATCTCTCAAGAGCGGAAATATTATATAGTAAAGCCAAAAATGAAGCGATTGATAGTTATTTGACAATCATGGAGGTTCATACAATAATATACATAATATAATGTGTTTGAATAATTATTTTTATATGCTCTGGAAATTGGAAAAATAAAAAGTAAACAAAGAATAGAAAGAGTGGAAGAGACATGAATATTGAAGCAACATGCTAATTAGGGTCCTCTTTTGGTTCTCTGCATTAATCATATGTCTCCAATCTTGAGCTCTGATAGGCAAACATAGATAATGTTTATTGTAATGTTCATATACATTTGGGGCAAAATCAGGCCCACCAAATAGACCTACAACAACATTGATTTTTGTTTTCTTGACATTTTTTACTACCACTGTTTTTTTTTTTTTAATCTTGTTTTTATAATGAATCTCCTCGTTTCTTATCTGAAAGTGATTGATGTTTTCGCTATTGTTGGGGGTTTTCCCTCCATTTATTAATGCTTGGTTTCTCATAATTCCATGATTAACTAATAATGATATAATCCCGAACAAAAAGAGCTTAAGTAAGGTCATGCTCAGTAACTTCTTTTTTTTTTCCCTCCATGATTTGGCAATTTAACAGAAATGCTATTTGACTTTTAGCTTGATGGTGGTTTTGTTACCACCCCATTATAAATAACAAAATTATTTTAAAAACTAATTAACATGCAATGTTTTGTTCTATACTAGGTCGGCTACGTACAAAATAATAACAATAAATTGGAATATGAGACTTAAAATAGGCTTTTTGTCACAACATATTTAGTAATAAGAATAGAATTTTTTTTAAAAGATGGAGCAAAAGTATTTTTAATCATCAAATTCAAATAAAATAAAATAAAATAAAAAATAAAGAAAATTCAAAATCGCTTTCACATATGGCTTGTTGTTAGATGCATGAACTTTTGCCCCACTTGGGGTTTGGAAGGAAGCTACCATGTTTAGCGCAATGCAGACATACCCATGCTTATGTGTTGTATGAGTCTTTGGAATGTGTAGGTTTCAAATAAGACCTTTAAGTTGATCTTGTTTCCTCTTCGTATTTTTTTTGTCATCTCAGTCAATTTTTGGTCTCTATTCTCGTTACAATTTAAATCAACTCATGAAGTTACGTATAAGAATGATGAGTGAATTAGTGGTACTTGGACGGAAGATATGAATCTTCACATATAAGATAAATGTAGTCCGTGGTCCCTGTAATTTTAAACTTTATATACTTTTGTGTTCGTACCATTGTTATAAGTAAAAACTACTCTGAACTTTTCATTTTCAGCAATGTTAGTCCATATTCACATGTTTTAGTTAAACTATTAATAAATCACACACATATATATCACTAACATCACATTCTAATTATGTTTTAAAAAAAAAAGTCTTTTTCACCTGTTGTCCATGAATTATAAGTTGTGGCAAATTGCACCCTAAACTTTTTTTTTTCTTTTCGAAATATGCGAATCCTTAACTTTTGTGTCCTTTTGATGTCTTTTTGAGTATTGTGTAGCTCGGCATGCAGATACTCAAGCGAAAAAGTTAGACTACGCATCATACTTGGCTAAACGCCATAGCAGAATTGTTGAATGCATCAGTAAGACAATGTGTCCCTGACGAATGCGTTGGCAATGAGTTGTGATGCCATGCTCGCCATCTACGGGAACTGGAAGCATTGCATCTTGGAGCTTCTGAATCCGAGTTTCACATGCCAGTCATGAGATTTTGGGCTAAGCATTGCCGTTGGATGCTTTTTGGACAGCTAAGATTGACCCTGAAAGAACTGTTTTGTTAGTCGGTGTACATTCTTGCTGATGTTGCAATACTGACAAGAACACAAGAGAGGGATGTGAAATGAATATGACGAACAGTAACATAAAAATGCAGGAAACAGAAAGTAAATGAAACACGAAAATTGGTAATACAGTTCGGCTACACCTATGTCTATGGGGCCATGCCCAGATAAAATAATCAACTAGTAAACTTCAAACAAGGACATCCGAACTTATACAAGAATTAACTCTCTCCTATTCTCTTTTACCGCCAGCCTCGTTATCCTAGTTATCTATCCTGACGAGATCCATTTGTCTTACAGTTCATACACCTGTGAATATCACTCACCAAATTCAAAATAATACTAATAAGAACAACATGAAGAACATTTTTCTTTTCTCTCTCAAGAATTAAAAAAAAATATTTTTCAATTACAACCCTCAAAGTACATACAAAGCACTGTATGAAAATATAGTTCAGTCTCTGAATATGCAATAAGCTCTTTCCAATTCGTTTTGTAGCTCTACAGAGCAATATAAGTAGGCATTAAAAGAAAATGGGAAAGTTCTATATATAAGAGAACTTAGTTTCCCATAAATTACTTTCCCTAAAACTTACCAATATGAACGAGTAATCAAGTGCATAAATAACAGGAAACATCTTTTAATTTATATAAGACAAACCACGTCCAAATCGGAAGTCAACACTTTCCTTGAATCAAAATTGCTACATATAGACGGTGTTGCAATACCGATAGTAACACCGATGAAACATGTGTCCAGATTTCTTCAGTTAAGTTCCAAAACTGTACAGAAATCATTCAACCAACCAGTAAGTCATGATCAATATAACATAGTAATTTTGCTTGATAAAATACCAATACAAAAATATTAACGGACACAAGAGCTAGGGTTTCATTGTAAGAAGCTGAGAATACCTATTTTTGTAGGAGAAATCTTAGGAAGAGAACCATTCTAGGAAAGAGGAGCTTTTGAAGAAACCAAAGCGATGGACACTATTTGGAAGCATTTTTATTAAGTTGCAACCAGTTGTGTTTGAAAAACTCTCATTCTTAATTTTTCGTTTTAAGTTGTATTTGTGGTATTTGGATTTTCATTAGTAATACGTCTCTTAGTGGCTAGGCTCTTAGTGGTTCAATAATGTAGAAAACTAGTTCTCCCTTGAGCATATTATTAACTATATTGGTTAATCTTAATTAATCATATTCGTCTAATTAATTATATTTTCCTTGTGTTTAATGCTATTAATCTCTTGTAATTTTATTTAAATACCATAGACCAACTAGTGTTGACATTGGGTTGGATCACGACTCAGTTGATTGATTTAGTTTCTTAATTAGACACGAGAAAGCTATGAAAAAATGGGCACATAGTTAACTCAATTTGATTACCATGATATAAACAGGAGATCAAGAATCTGATGGCAAAGATGACAGTTCTTAATGCATGTAATTTTAATTAGTTAGATAGACATATCGACTATATTTGATTGCATATGCTTTGTTTGACAGCCGAGAGGTGTACGAGATAGTTTAGAGCTCCAAGTCAATAAGAGGAGAGGAAATTGGTAAATTGATCAATGTAGAGAGAATATGTCATGGGACGTGAGCTTAGACTCTTGCACCCACGATCTTATCATTGAATTCAGTTTCATTAATATTACATAGTGTTCGTGCCAAAATTTGGTTGAATAGTTAAATGTACTCCACTTGATTCGCTTCTAATTGAGATGAATGAATCCTGGATTAGATCTAAAAAGATAAATCTATTCCAAAATTCTTTTCAAAATGTCTCTCTAGATCTTCACTTTGGATTTCTCAAATGGGTGAAAAGTTACAATCCTCTACAAATGGCCTCTATTTATAGAGTTTCAATTACATTGGGGTCTTGAATTCTCGCATTTTCCTCACTCACGTGCATGGAACGCTTATTCCCTTACTCTCTCATGTGTGGAGCGAGTATTTACATGCCCTCACGTGCAAAACGGTTATTCTCGGTTCGCACGCTCGTGTCAACTAATAATCGAATAATTACAACTTTTGCCCTTACTTTAATTGAAACGGCGGCGTTTTTCCTTCTGGACACACCTAATCCATACGCATAGTTTACTTTACTTTTAATTAATTGTCATTTTATTTTCTTTAATTTAGTTTATTTCTCATTTTATTTCAAAATCAACTTTCGACTTTCAATTCCAGATAGTAACATCAAATCAACAAGGCTAATTAAACTCAATATGAATTTAATCAATCTTAGTGGGAAGATATTCGGACTCAAAATCCACTTTACTACTTGTACGGTCCTTATTCTTGCGGAAAGTTTATCAGACGGCGGCGAACGAATTAGGCTTGGACTAGACCAGCTTCATCCTTGGACTCTCATGCGCTCACGGCCAGACTTGTCCATGGTTTTGGGCTTGTTACGTTTGGGATTGGTGAGCGAAGAAGAGAGGAGAGACATGAACAAGCTTTAGTTGAGTTTTGAAATAACATTTGCCTTTTTTATATTCTTAATCTTCTTGGTTTTAAGTATTTTCGTTTGTGATAATCTTGATTTGCATTTTTTGTGTTCGCTTTAATGGCATATATTTGTCTCTGGGCAGAGGACTGAAAAGAAGAAAAGAAAGAAGAATGTTGGTTTTGATTTTTTCGAAGTAACTCTCGAATTTTGATTTTCATTTCTTTTTGTTATATGAGTTTATTGTTATATGTTTTATGAGTATAAAAAGAAGAACAACGAAAAAAAAAAAAAAAGGAAGAACAAGTAAAATGATTTGAATGCCCCTAATAATAAGTCATGTATGTTGCTTGTCAAATTCCGAATAAATTTTTTATGAAAAGTTAATAATTTGTAGCATTTTGGCGATTTGCCAATGTTTTTCAAATTATTTAATGGTGGCTATTGCCAAAACAAAACAAAAAACATAAATGAAAAAAAATTAGGGTGCAACTTGCCATGCCATTCTGTTCATTTTCCAGACCAAAATTTTTAGTTATGTAGCATTATTATATATCCTTATTATATATATACACCAAAACAGAATTGGATATAAGAGAATTTAAAGGACTAGGTAAAATTAGAAGTAAATTAGTGGATGGCCGGTGGCGTAATTCAGACGACGGCCAATGTTTATATTTAAAAATGTACACATTATATTGTGATTACAGACACACTAAACGAATATTTTGGGTCAGTAAATACAAAAGTTTTTATATTTATGACTCACGAAAAGATACAAATACAATAAGCGGACCCTCCTTCTAATATTTAAGCATTTATTTTGTATTTGCAGTTTGGGAATTCATTATATTACTGCTATATGTATTTCATTAGTTAATTTTCCAAAGAAGTAATTTTCTGATTCAAATAGGGTAATAGTTGTACAAGTCCAAAGCACATTGACATCATTTTCAGGGTCAGACAAAAGGAAGACATTGATGTTGATTGTGTTTAGATCATAGCTCACGTAAAATTACTACATTGTCTGTCCCTATTGCACCATATATTGTCTCAACTAGTCATGTCTAACTACTTAGCAACAAGCTATAGAAGCTCTACTACTAATATTCCATCTTCTATAAATAGAATTGCCTTTTGTTAATAGCCCATACAGATTATCAAATACACATACAAAAGAAATACAGCTTTAAGCTTTTTGTGTACAACAACAAAAAAAAAAAAGGAAAAAATTTGAGAGAGAGAGAGACTATTTTTTTTTTTTTTATCATTATAAGATGGCTGTTTTTTTCTGCAACAATCGCCTTCTTCTTGTTACTTTCGTCTTGCTTAGCTTCTTGTCAGTCACGGCTAAATCAGGTAAAAAGTCCGATTCGTTTTTTATTTATGACATACCCTTTAGATCATTTAACTTTTTTTAATCTTTTGAATATTCCGGATTTCGTTGAGGCTTATGAGGTATTTGTGATTTGATGCAGCTCGAAATTTGGGAGTTTTTAGCAAGGAATTAGTAGCTCATGATCATGAGCAGAATAAGTTTGTTCATGATGATCAAGATCTAAACAAAGCAGTGCCAAAAGTAGAAGATAATAATCATCAAGAGGTGACAGAAAGTACAACAGCTAGTGATTTGCTGACCATGGACTACACTCCAGCAAGAAAGAAGCCTCCAATTCACAACTGATTAAATGGGCAAAAAAAAAGAAAAGAAAGTTTTTGCCCTAAGAAAATAGAGCAAAGTGATTACAAAAGTTCTATGAATATTAATTGGTACTAGTCCTAGATAGATAGTTAAATTTGTGGGGAAGATTGTATAGGGATAATAGGAGCTAGCCTAGATCAGAGAGAGAAATACATGTCATAGTGAAAAATGATCAGAAGGTGATTATGATGATGATGATCATGAAGATGATGATGATAATGATGATGAATATGATGATGATGTGATCATCAATAATACAACACTTTCAATTCAAGATATATTTTTCAAAAAATATTGCTTCCGACAACAATGTCCTGTGACTGACTTCATACTTGGATATACCTAAAAAGGTGTGTTGTGGTCCACATTACTAACAACAAACCACAATCCATGGCTAAAAAACACAATGCTTATAAACTAACAAATAATACAGTACTCCATATGTAGGGTTCATAGAAAATTAGGGTTTTTTTTTTTTTCGGCCAGCGATCACGTGTATATCTTCTTCTTCTTCTTCTTTGCAATAATTAAGCTCAATTTAATCCTTAGTTGGGTCTTTAATCTAGTTTAAAGTCCTCATATAACAAGTGTCAAGCCATGAAAATTTTATTAGGATGATCACTTTTCATTTCAAAAACAATATTAAGAATTGGAAACTAGGCTTGATGAATTTTCTTCCTCGTATATTTAATATATAGCTCTTTGAAATCATAATAAGGTTGATGAAAAGATTAAACCAAATTAAGCAGATCACTCGTACGTTTACATACAGCAACTACAACCCATGTATTATATGACATCTTTTTGCTGTAATATGATTAATAAAGGTCATATACGTACTATCGTGTGCATCTAATAAGTTTCTTTAATGTTTTAGAATAGGTCATTTAGAATAATTGTTGATTTTTCAAATTCTTGAGTAGATTAAATGATTGAGATTTAAGCATACTACATTTGGATTAGGAAAGTAAAAAAAAAAAAAAAAAAAGGAAACATTTAAATGTTTAAGACAAACAAGGGGTTAATAACATTTGATAATGATCACAAAACCTAAAGAAACACTACATTCAAAAATATGTATATGTGTGCATATGTGTGTTAATCATAGACCATATTGGTTATCCTAGATTGCGAGAACTAATTTATGCAACAATACAAATATATATATATATATATATATATATATATTTTTTTTTTTTGAATTAGAAAATTTGGCTAAACAATTAAGTGTATTCGACTTATTATTCATAGATATAACAAAATTTTATAGCTTTCTTGATCGAAACATGAAAATTTTCTCGATTTGTGCTCTTTTAATTTTTTTATCTAGATTCTTTCTCGGTGAAAAGTTCCTTTCTATATCAAATTACTTCTATTTATAGTCTTTATGTTCCTCGTTTTAATGCAAAAAATTTTGAATTACTCATGGGATCCAGACTTTTTCATGTGTCATATGTGACTCGAGTTCTTATCCTAAATTCGACAGAAGACATTTATGAAAGCCAAGTCCAAATACCAAAATACCTTTAGTGAAAATCAAAATTATATTGTTTCGATCTCCAAATTCCTCATCGATCATACATATAAATAAATAAATATAAACATATATATATATATATATATATATATTATACGTTTATGCGCAATAAAGAACATCTATACGAAAACGTTTAAGTGTCTAGAGATTAACCAGACATGATCATTTTCTGCACAATACACATATTTCATGACACTGATTGCAATTAACAGAGACAATAATCCTCAAATATTTTATGCAAGAAATGTAGTAACGTTACCAACCAAGAAGACCCTTTGTCTGTAGGTTTTTAGAGAATGTATATTTGTATGGTCCAACCAATTATTGATGTACAAAAAAAAAATCCCATGTGATAACGTGGCAAGAAATTATCCATTTATTTTAAGTACGTACTTTCATGAGGAGATTATTGTTTATTGGTGGTGTTAGTTTGGATGTAACCTTGGCTACAATTGACAAAATATAATGAATTAGCTAAAAGAATTATATATATATATATATATATATAATTTAACAACTTTTTTTTTTCAATTGGTACTCCATGGTTCAGATGTAGATCAATACATTGTTTGTATGGATTCCTATTTAAAACAAAAGAATAACTACAAAAAAGTGAGCTTGCACAGAATATATCTGATTCTTACTACCTTGGTACAATTCTTCACTCAAATACTATAATATATTAGGCTTATTTAATATTTGGCTTTTTTTTTGGTCAATATTTAAAGGAAATGATCAACATTTCAAAAATTAAAAAATTAATAATTAGTCCATTAATAATTAACCTCTTGGTTTTTTTTTTCATCCAAATGTTGTCATTCTATTTTTTTTCAATGCAATATCCTTAAATCTCAACCATTTATATCACCTCGAAATTCATAAAGTCAATAATCATTCCAAATCACTCATTTGGATAGTTTTCTCAAACAAGTCATAAGAGTATAAAGATAAAATTACAGTGTCATCCAGTAGTTAACAATATATTTATTTCTCTTCAAAAAAATAATTTAAAAAATGATTATTATATAAATATATATATATATATATGGTGAGTAAGCTTATATATTTATATGATTTTGCTAATATTAGACGCATCTGATCGATTATAGCCGGACAATCTGCGTGGGCCCCACGTGGGACCCACGTAGATGGACGACCAGGATCGATCAGACGCGACACGCACATGTGTCGCGACTGACCATAGCATTGCCCATATTAAGCTACTGTTAGGTTTTTAAAAAAATGAGAAAGATGATTATTTTTTTCCTAATTAGCAATGAGATTTAGGCGAGATTATGAGGAGTGAATAGAGAATGTGAAAAATGATGTGATGTGCTATTAACTATCATGAATAATAGGACAACAATGATTAGTTTCTAAATGTTAAACATGAAAACAAGGGCTGTTTGCACTATATATAATATCGGATTATTGGAGAGACATTAATCTAAGACGGCCCATTTGTATCCAATGACATCATGACATGATTATACACTTAGCAATCAAAAACTAATTATCTTCTATATTAAATTAACTCACTGAAAAAACAACAACAATAACTTCAGGCTTGTATATATCATGTCTATCATACTTGGTTTGTTGATGAAAAAAAATAATATGTAAAGTGGAATTATAAGGTGTAGTTTGTTTTACTATGATGTTGAGCTGTTTAAGAATTCATAAAGTTGACTAAATAATAAAAGAAACGTAACTAATGTTGACTTCATAATAAATTAATTACAATTACAAAAGCTAAATCCCACAAACCAAAAAGTTGGCCTAAGGATTGTGATTGGATTGGACAATCTCAGTTTCATAAGAATCACTTGGAATATGATTAACATATTACAGGTCCATAATTTGATCCTAGTTATCCCATTTAAAAATATGTACAATTAATCATAAATCCCGCCTGAAAATAATTTACATGAATTTTTATTAATTTGGATGTTTTGATTGTAAAAAGTCACTTGTTTTCAAGTCATTGTACTCGAATCTGATCAAAACTCTATCCTGAGAAATAATAGTATCCAATGACCAATGTATTGTAGGTAGCCACCAACGTACGATTATTTTATTTTATTTTATTTTTAATTTCCCTTTTTCAGGAAGGAAATATTGTAATTCCCTGGCCAGTGGCCACATTACTGACACGATAGCAACCTTGTCTTTGTTGAGCCCTTATGTCTGAAATGACATTTCCCTGTTTGTCAACAGCAAAGTTAGCAACAACTAACAGCTTCAATTTCCTCATGACAAAAAAAACAAAAAACCAAAATAAAACAAAAAAAGGCATTTAACCAAATTTTTTGATAATTTTTTAGGATTTAATCCTAAAATATCAAAATTAAAGATCTAGTCATAACATGTAATATATGATACATTACATAATAATGTAATGTTACATGTAACGTTACATTTAATGTTACATTTTTTTACATGTATGTATATTACATGTAACATAAAATGTTACTTGTTATAACTAAATCTTTAATTTCGTGAACTATAGCTAAATCCTTCAAATTTTACCTTTAAAATAACTAATTGCTTAACTGGCAAAAACAAAAAAACAAAACAAAAATTATATGATAGGCAACGATTTTATGCACTAATAACTTTAAAAATACATTAAAAAAATTCCTTACATATTAGAAAATTACATTATTTTTATATTATCGAATCATTTTTTAAATTTAAAATTAAAATCATGTTCAATCGTATGAAGATGAAAAATATTAAAAAACAAACTATGTACTATCGCTAGTGCACAAAATTATCACTTATTGTATAATCTTCCAAAAAAATAATCCACTCCTTAAAGAGTAGTGCTAGACATATCAACTTTTTTAATACTAATTTATGCATTATATTATTATTGCTAAGTATTTACCACCTAGGTATAAAGATTTGATATTCAACCAATTAAAACATGACACATTATTTGCCACATAAATTAGTATTAAAAAATTAGTAAAAGAGTTAGTATTTCTAACATTATTCCTCAAAATATGTTTTGAAGAGTATTTTACACTCCTTGGAGCATTCAAGTAACTGCAACAAATTGCATACACAAAGTTGATGGTATAAAAAAATGAAACCCCACGAAGTTTTATTCAATTTTGCCAAACAAGGTAATAAATTTTTTGGGCACATTATAGGTAGCCTAAAATGTAGATGTAGTTTATATAACTCTATCCTCACTTCAGTTTTGTTTCCCCCTTTATCACAATCTAGTTTGTCTCTCAAAGTCGTGAAATACGCATCGGCATCTAGGGACGGGTTTTCTAGATTATTTGAACTTGAAATAACAAACAAAGACGGCGCATATAATTCATGGTTCCAATATTTGCTCGTAGAAGAGCAAGCTAGCTTCCGCAGCAAGAACTTCATTCTTGGAGACCCTACGTACTTCAGAATCCGAAATGCAGAACCAGTTAGCAGAGTCGACGAGCTCGTTTTCATGCGAATCAGCTCTTGCGCTTCTGTAAACAGTGTAATGTCCGCCACCAGCCCTTCCAAAGTGCTCCACGACCGAAACTAACTGATATAAACAACTCGATGAGACCGATTGAGAACTCGTAGCGACCTGCGTAAGTAAGTAAAGACACAATTGAGCTTCCAAACACTTCAATTAGCACTATACAGCTTGCAAGGACAGTCAGTTTTCTTGATTTTTGAGGGTCTATCTCAATCAAAAAACATAAATTGATAAACATATAGTCTTAAGTTTGACCTGCTCAGCAGATTGCATTTCCATTTCTGGACACGTTGTTTCCGAATAGGTGCCTCTTGTTTCGTTCAAATTTGTTTTTACAAGTAAATCTTGTATATCTCTCGAGTGGAAGCCTTCCCTTGATGCATTGAAAAAGCTATACAACTTTCTTCTCTCATAAACCGTTCTAAGATCCTCTGTGAGAAAACTTGGTGTTTGATGGTGTTGCTGTACCTGCCCTCTCAGAAGAATTTGTTCCTGAGTCCTTAATGCCACCCCGCTCGTCATGAATGGGAAGAGGTCCAATATTATTGGGAATGAAATATGACCCTGCAGTTGCTAACGTAGAATCCCATTACACAACAAAGTTGGAAACTAAATCTAAGCAACGACCGTATACAACATAACTAAAATTTACTGTCAGTAGTAAGCTAAAAATCATGAGAAATAACAGACAGCAATGTAATTTAGGAAGGAAGAAAGTTATTAGAAATTTTGGAGAAGCAAATTGAAAATCGCGTTTCGAAACTTCTTTTTTATCGGAGGGAAAAGAAAAAGTGATAAAAACAAACACGGAACCAACCAGAATGAATAATGAAAAGTTGAGGTATAGAATAAGGAACCTGATGTTTGACTAGTTCACCGAACATATTTACCAGAACCCGTTTTAGATGAATGCATAGAATCTGCACATAGGGATCAATAAATGATTGTGTATATTAAAGAACCTAAAACCTTATTACAGATTTAACAGGCATGAAAAATGTATAACATCTAGCTTCACAGAAGAAAAAATAAAACACTCAATTTTGAAAGAAATACGAGGAAAAATATATCTCAACTTTTGCAAGAGAAAAAACCATAAGTATACCCGTACTCACCGAAATTCCATGTTTTTCCCCTAAGTTTTTGGTATTGCAAAATTTACCCTTGAAGTTTTTCTAACTGAACAAAAAATATATTTTTGTTATGACTTTTCGCAGATCAAAAAGTATATTTTCCTCTGAAACTTATAAATAATTTAAGTGCCCTATAAACGATTCGAACGAAGAAACATGAAAATGCAATCGCAGTTTGTCAGAAATTAAAATAAGGTATATTTTGTTTTATTCAATTTAACAAACGGAAGGATAAATTTAAATTATCACAGACTCATGGTATAAACATGGAATTATGATGAGACAGGGGATACTTATAGTAATTTCTCTTTCTACAAGAAGGTATTTGAACCTAGTTACATGGCCTAGCTTGTTCACCTTTGCTAACATTTAATGATATAAAGATGATTAACTCGATAACCGAACTGCCATTCTCAGCTAATATATCAAGCTTTATGAAGATATCAGAGCCCATACCTTCGGAGAACGAGCAACACTTATTTGCTTCAGTGTATGTGAAAACTTATTTGACCATGGGAATATATCCTGATGATAAGTTCTTTGGCAGTCACAGAAATCTTGTTTGGTGCATGTCCTGAGTTTCTCAATCTCTGTCTGAATATAAAAAGCAAAAGCATTTTAGTATAGACCCACAAATACCAATCAATTGCTTCTAAAAAAAAGTAGAAAAAAACTTGAAAGTAAATTTAGGCCACAAAAATAGTGAGTCAGAGGCTGCCAATAGAATTATAGTTTTATAAAAGATTAACAGGATAAACATCACTAAATATTATCAATAAGAAATTAAAACATTATCACTGAGTTTAAGTATGGTTTTGAAACCGTCTTGCGATTTTTCAGGGTCTAATTGGAAGAACTTCTAAAGAAACCACATAAGGTGACTTTGTCTAGAAGTTCTTCTGGAATCTCATTCAAATACTATCAGAAGCAGCTTTTGTCCCACGCAAAGATTACATGTAAATGGTAACAGTCTACAAAACAAGATTATATATACTTTTTTCTTTCACGAACAGGAACGAAAATGTCGCTCGGACAAACATTATACCTCATTTGCTCCCATGGAGGACAAGTACTTAATTCCAGCAATGTGCCAACAATTGGTGCAGCGATAATTCTCCACTTGTTCAGCAACCGTGAATTGCTTTAGGCAATCTTCCAAGCTACATCCAGGTATCTACTAACACCACATGGAAGGAAAAAGAAGTGCCAAAAAAAAAAAATTAATAAAGAGCCTTAAAAATGGACACCTCGATTCTGTACTAAGCGACTACAACAATAGAAGTCTCAAGTAACAGGCATAAATGTACGCACTATCATAGAGTGAAACCTTCAATAACATACTATGGTGGAACCTAGATCAGTCACCGGAGAAAGTGGCAAGCTGTGAAAAGCTTCAAAATTCAACGAGATCTACACAAGAACAAAAGTCAGTAAATGCAAGAAACATCTAAATTATATGAAAATTATGTCACTCTAGTAAATTGATTTACTGAAACCTTGCTCCTACTGGACTCGGGACTTCACGAATCACTTCACAGACCTTGATATGACACATTTGAAAAATAATTTGATGGCAACGAAACATACAAAATTAGAATTTCTAATTGAGAAATTCCATTCCATAGAGTTAATGGCGAAACAAACTTTCCCAGATAACAATATTGAAGATGTGGACACTCGTAATACATAAAATTTACTCATGTAAAGACAAAGACAAACTAAAGTGCTATAGGAAATTCATAGTGATAAATAGTCATATGAAGCAACATGACCTGAGATGAACAACTTTGACAAGTCAAGATGCTACCAAGAATCCCATCAAATGGTCCAACGAAACTCTGCTGCCACCTTTCTGGCTCACTGAGGTTCCCGTCTCTCTTCGGACTAATTATCCTACAACTTGGGGAGCATAATTCTAACAAGGAACTGGGACTTGGGTCATAACAGCCTGCAAATTCTTCTCTTAACGAGGATAAAAGATGAAGGAATGCTTCTGCTGCATCCTACAAACGACAAATCAAAAATCAAATAAAAACCATAATGCGCATAAGTCATTGTAAACCGAAAGGAAAAGTTGGACTTGGACCTGCTGGGCAGTGAGATTGAAACTTGGAATATAGTTAACCATCGAAAGCATTACTCTCCGTGGACTTAGTACCACTCGTCCTTCACCAACCACACATAATTCTATATAGAAAGTTCGTTAGATCACAACAACTAAAGCTATTCTCAAATGTAATGTCTCAACGAATATTCACAAACACATTAGAAAACCTAGACCCTTTTACGAGATCTAGAATTTGGGTAATATATCTTTGGAAACCGACATAGGAATTCAGTATGCCTTGCAAATATGCTTCCGGGCAGCAGTCAATGAAAGCTTCTATTTATTCCATGGCCCAAGGATTGACTAAGGAGAAAAAACTAAACTAAAATTATAAGTCAGATTATCTTCTGGACCGACTTATGATATGGGAAAGTTGGGTATAGTTCCAAAAATTCCAGATATTTGTATCTCCACTCTAGGAATATTTATCATGCTGACAACAATATTGATTAATTTTTAAATTATGCTATTATTAATAAATTGAAAAATGATATTGGCCTAAACTTGAACCTGGCTCAGCTAGACACAGAACCGGACCCTACCTATAGGTCCTACAAATATTAGATCCACCACCATGTGAGTGTTGGGACGAGATCAACTTGAACTAAATAGCATTGCACTAATGAAATAGATGGCATGACAATAACAAAAGAGTAGTGCTAGACATACCAACTTTTTTTATAAACTTTTTAATACCAACCTATGTGTCATATTATCATTGGTGGGTGTTTATCATCTAATTAGAAGGATGTCAATCAAAACATGACACTTCAATTGCCACATAGGTTGGTATTAAAAAGTTAGTAAAAGAGTTTGTATGTCCAGCATTATTCATAACAGAATATCCAGAAAATTGTTTCCAAAATTTTTTCGCACTAGAGGAAGTGAAGTTTCGGGTAACTGTGAGGTGACATAAAAAATTCTTCTTCGGGGATTTTCAATCCTTGGAATTTACAGAAGTGGCTATTACTACTTTTGTTGGTTTTATTCAAAGTTTTGCTAGTTTTATTTGTAGCACATCACTATTGTCGCTGCATATCGTTCACAAGCTAATGTAATTTAGAATCTTCATTCCAACTGAAGTTACGTTTCTTTCGAAATTAAAAAATATGTCATCTCTAATGTATCAAACACAATTCAAAGTGCACACAATTCAGTAATCTACCTTCTAATAAAGTAGACAAAGCAACAGCTAAAGGCAAACTATCAAGCAAGTTATCATCAGCTGAAGAACTTTCACACTCATCTACCACCCTTTGAACAAAAGATTGGAAGAATGAACAGCTTGCTAGAGCCTGGTAAAATTTTACACAGTTTCACATATCAGTAAATAGAAGACACAATTAACATTCAGATAACAAAGCCGGTGTTTAAAAAACAATAATTGGAAGCATGAACAACTGCTAGAGCCTAATTAAATTTTAAACGATTCACTTGGGGTATGCTTATGACAGGTTTGGTGCACCGTATAAATTTATCGTATTGTACTAAAGAATATAATACGGTATTTGGCATGTTCAAGCTACAGTTCTGTATAATACGAAAATTACACTGAATACAATATAAATTATGTTATCTGGGAGAAAAGAAATCCTGAATTAGACCATTTTATCTACTCTATTGTCTACAACCATTTTTCATTGTTTTCTACAATAAATATAGACACACAAATTGTGTAATCTTATAAGCTAAAAGCTAATCCTTTACATTACATTACAATATAATACAATACCCTAAACCAGACATGCCCTTAGTCGTATGTTGTATCCAAATATTAAAGTAAAATTACTAAAAAAAAAAAAATTGCACTACATAATACAATTTCTGGTGCCAAAAAGTTTGCCCTTTTACATAAATACGATATGCAAATCATTTCAAATGCTGTATTGAATCGTCTTATACAACACAAAGGTCTTGTCGTGCCATGAATCAGTAAATAAAAGGCAAAATTAACATTCAGTTAACAAAACCCAGTCTAGAAAAAAATAATAATAATAATTACAATTGAATTTTGATAACATGGTTCACAAAACCCAGGTTCACTAAACAAGGTTTCACTTAACCAGTGAATAAAAATGCACGATTAACATCAAGAAAACAAGACCCAAGTTCGAAAAACAATGATAATAAGCCTTGCACAATGAGCAAAAAATAAATAAATAAATTCTTTGTACCTGTAAAATCACATTGAGGAAACAATTGTTTCCAAGGTTTTGCAATCCAGGTACCAAAAGCAAGCTCTGGGGAGATTTTTGAGTCCTGAGTGACCAATTAAAAGTGCTTAGTTTGCCCAAATCTCTATCTCTAAAAGCGAAGACCAAACCAGCAATGCCCAAAAGGCTAGCAACAGAGATGCGAAACCCAGAAGAAGAAGAAGCTGAAACTGAAGACCAGTTCGAGCGAAACCCACGCTTCAATAGGTGAATCAGATCGCTGAGGTTTATCTCTCCTTGCATTTTCATCACCAAACTATAAGGGAGTTTTCTTTTGTTTTTTTTTTTTTTTTGTTTTTTTTTTTTTCTTGGTGTTGGTTAAGTTTCAAATGTTGCAGAGAGTTTTAGCGCTAAAGAGTCTTAGAGGCAATAGAAGAGAATACATACGAAGAAGAATCATTGCAAAGGTTTTAAGTGTGGGATTTGGTCCTTCTTATGTGGGAATGACAAAGGAAAAATAACAAGAGAGAGGGAGAATTCCAACTCAATTGATAGAGTTCTTAAGGAGTGTAAATTCAGGATCTAGATCCTCAGTGTCTCACTGTCTCTTGTTTTAGTCCTCTTTTTTTTAAGAGAGATTTTGAACCTTATTATTTTTGACGCAATAATAATCTATATTTTATTAGTGTATTTTATTGGTATATTTTATTGATGTATTTGGTATTTTAGATTACATATGATTGAATTTGATAAATTTTATGGGACTGAATTATATTAG
Organism: Boehmeria nivea var. tenacissima; assembly: GCA_018132145.1. Taxonomy (NCBI): domain Eukaryota; kingdom Viridiplantae; phylum Streptophyta; class Magnoliopsida; order Rosales; family Urticaceae; genus Boehmeria; species Boehmeria nivea. The sequence continues at coordinate 4,029,439 of CM030886.1, forward strand.
ATTGGGTTATAATTAATACTAAGGTATGTTTGTTGTGGTATTAGATAAAATTAATGTAATATTTTTAAATTTATAAAAGTAAATGACAAGACATATAAAACTATTAAAATAATTATACATATCTAATTTACATTTGAATTTAATTAAAAAGTAAATAAAAAAAATTTTTTGTGAGACCCACATTTGTTTACATGAGATTAATAATCCCACTATTTTTCATGGGATTATTTATTCCATATTGAAGGGATTATTTTTGTGTGTCCCACTTTCAATTTTCCAATCCTGCCATACATCAAATATGGGATTGAGACTAATATTAGTCTAATCCAAACCAATTTCCCCTAATCCAATGCACCAAACATACATGCACTTTTAATTTATACTACAAACATAGTGTAGAAACAAAGTAAGCATACCACTTAAGGTATAGATTATTAGGTGGCACTAAAAATGACTTTGTTTCATAATTTTCCCTTTTTTATCTCATTATTTATCTCTCTAATAAATTATTTTAAATTATACATATGTTATTAATATTTTTATATTTTTTTAAAAAGATTTTGATGAGTTGTTGTGATAGTATTCAGAAGGATAGAGAATGAAATAGACTATCTAAGCTCGTAAATTCAGGCTGACATAGCCTGATTCGGGTTCGAGCGGGTTTGGACTCGGGTTTTTGGACTTTTATAAAAGAGGAATTGCAACAAAAATTAATAAATTATTGTAAGTTAAATAAAATAATTTGGGTTTGTTTGGCAAAAGGGTTCATATTGTGTCAATTGAACTTTTTTTATTTGATTTAGAAATTTTGAACTGGGCAATTTGAATAATTTGGGTTCGTTTGGCAACCGGGTTCAAATTATGCCCCAAGTAAAGAATTTTAAGAAAATAGCCACTGTTTACAGAATAATTTTAAAAAATAGCTACAGTTTCAAAAAATTCAAAATCTAGCCCTTTCAGAAATTAAAATTTCTGACACGTGTCAGAAATTTTTTACAGTAATTTTATGTGTACTTTTGTTATTGTCAGAAATTTCTTACATGTATTATGCCTAATTTTTAAATTTTTTAAAACTGTTGCTATTTTTTAAAAACACACAATCTAAAATGGCTATTTACCTAACTAACCCCCCAAGTAATATGCACTCTTGATTTTCCATTATACGTTCAGAGCGTAAAAATATGAGTATAATACAAACAGATAATAGATTAACTCAGCCAAGGCTGCCGACCAAAGAAAGAGAGAGAGAGGACGAGAGAGAAAAGGAGAAAGAAAAAGAAAGAAAGGAAAAGAGAGAAAAAGAAAGGAAGAAAGAAAAAAGAGAGAAGTAAGGGAGAGAAAGAAAGTAGAAGAATTATTATTGAAGTTCATAGAGAAGAAGCTTGAAGATCAAGCCCATTATTGATAATAAAATGTTCTTTCCTCCCTTTTATTTATCTACTTAGCTCAATGCTAGGAGATTTTGAGATGTTGTTATAGGATAGAGTTTCTTGTTTAGGGTACATATTTATAATTGTTTGATCAAGAACTTAGTTTAGCTTCATGTGTAATATTTTAGCTTGTGTTTATGGTTGATATAGAATGAAAAAGATGACAAGTTTTTTAGACTTTTGTTGTGTGGTTGCATGCATGAGAGTTTTAAAGAAAGTTGAGAAAGAATGGTATTTAAACAATTCTTAGAGTGAAAAAATAAAAACTCAACCAGTTTCTGAACATGTTAAATTCTGACTAGGTAATGACATGCATTGTTATATCTTCTATTTTTACCTAAAACTAGACTCTTGTAGCTTTCTATACAAAAAAGAATCACATCAAAAAGATTTTTCTAGAATTATTTAGAATTTCTCAAAGTTAGACTTAGAATCTGTTTTAGAAACTGAAAATAATTTATTTAATCGTATTTTCGAATATGTTACGGCAGGATAATGATTTAAACTATATTTTGTCCTTAAATTAGATTCTTGTACCGTTTTACAGAAAAAAAAAAAAAAAAAAAAAAAAAAAAAAAAAAAAGAAGCACACAAAAAGGATGTTTCTAGAATTAATTAGAATTTTTCAAAGTTAGGTCAAGAATCTGTCTTGTTTAGGGAAAATAATACGGAGACTCTATATTTCGGGCTCTTTTTGGAAATACATAAGAGTAAAAACCATGCAAGAAACCACTATGTTAAAAGATCCTTTAATTTACTTTCAAATACAACCAGTTTTGTAATTTTTGAATGCTTGATGAATATTTTACGAATATTCTCGTGACGGTCGACGAAACTGGAAAATACAGAGTTTCATAGTCAAAATTAGGAAAGATAAAATATTGTTTAGTTAGAGATGTTGTAATCAAGCAAGTTCCTAAGTCCTAAGGATCTAGTGTAAAAGTTTTTAAAGGAAAATCTTGCTTAAACACAAAGTTATTATCTAACTAAATAGGTTTATTTTCAAGGAAAAGTAACCGTTACGAAGCTTCACGGCAAGATCAAGACAACTGAACCTCGCTCGAGCACTCAGTAAGTTGGAACGGCACCTACAACACCGGAGCGATGATGATTGATTTATTTGTATTTATTCAAAATGGTCTGTAATAATTTTATTTCTGCTTTTCTTGCTTTGAAGTTGTATCAATCGCTCCCGATGGGCTAATAGACGTATGCCGTAACCCGAAATAATTTGAAAGACTAGAAATAGAAGATAATGAGGGTCCAACGCCCTTATGACTAAAAGGCTAGGGAAAACTTTAGTTTGGATATAATGAAATCGTTAAAAATTTTCCAAGCCATGTTTTATGCTTGTAATCCCGTTCTTGATCTTAGGAACGAATCTTTTAGTCTTTCAAGTAAATGAAGAAAAGAATGACAAATCTTAAATAGCAAATACATTTCAGAGTTCCAGAATACAGTTATTGGGCCTCTTGGTCATATAGTGGAGTGGAGTTTTGAACTCCCGACGAAAACTAAGCATAATGTAACTCGAACATAAAGCAAAATTCATAAAACAGTATAAAACTCTTATACACGTCGATGGTATCGCCACATACTCCCATAAGCCGACGGTGGTACGTCCCGGGCAAAATCCTTATGATTTGGAGTTAAATCGTCGGGAGATGCTCTTTAAGAGCTGGCCCACTTCCGACTCGGCGCCGGAGTTAAAGAAATATTGCGATAACCATTAGTGGATCCCAGACGATACGATAGAGTTGCTTAGAAATATATGTGTAGTAGAATTATGAAATAGATATGCGGTAGTTGTTGTATAATTCTACCGCTAAAGAGATAAATAAAAATACAATGATTATTTTATTTATATATTGGATAAAGTTAAAGATTTATCTCTTTGGTAATGAGGCTCTTTTATGATATCTTACATACTGCATTTTGTTGTACACTACATCACGTCTATTATTTCTAGCCTTTCACTTACTGAGTAAATCTCACTAGGAGTTTCTGGTGTTGTAGATAAAGGTAAGATGAAGATCGAATAGAGGATGGAGATTGGACTGACAGGCCAGAAGGACGTACATATGGGCCCGACCTGTGAAGGCTAACCGGCACTTTTAAGAATGCATTTTCTATAGTAGTAAAAAGTTTAAATTTTACCGTACTTTTGGTAGAAATATTACGTATATTTCTTTTGAAGTACTGTGGTCACGCTGTTAATTTGGTTTAATTATATTTTGAGACTTAATGTTTTAACTATAAATATATATGTAAGTAAATGCTTAGGTCGCGGCCCGCACAGGCGAGTCGTGACAGATTATTAATGTTTTAAAAAATGGTGTTCTTCAATACTTTCATTTTATAAATTATTAGGCGGTCATGGTTAGACTAATACAATCAGAGAAGTTTGAGAAACGCCTTTTCTAGACCACTTGTTTTTTAAAAATATCTTTAAAATAAAAGCTGCAACCCATACCACATTTTAGCAGTTAATTTGACTGAATTGTCTTTCTTCTTCTTCTTCTTCTTCTTCTTCTTCTTTTTTTTTTTTGGCAAATAGGGAAGATAAGAAGAGAAAAAGGGGACAAATAGTATTTACTGATGGAAAAATTAGTATTGCATGCAATAATGTCATAAATTATAAAATTAGATGACAAACGAGCTAAAATTCCCGCGCGTTGCAGCGGGTTTTTTTTTAAACAAAATAGTTAAAAGTATTAATTTATAGGAAGATTTAAAATCTGTTGGGAGTAAAATTTGTGGAGTGTACAACAAAGAAGAATAGTGACCCAAGTCCACAGTCAAAGGCTTTCCCAGTAGAGTCGCCTTTAATGTGGAGGATTATTTAGGCCCGGCTCGTTAAGTTGGGCTTCGATGGAGTACTGATCTTGGATAAGGCACTGGATTTGGATAAGGCACTGGTCTTGGATAAGGCACTGGATTTGGATAAGGCACTGAATTTGAGGATCGTCAACCCGATTCGGCGAGCCAGCAATAGTGTCCCCACAGTGAGATGCCAGGTGGTGAGCTGGAGTGGCAACCACGAAGGGAAGCACCCCTACCTTACGTTATGTGAACCAGTATCTGCAAGAAGTGAAAGGATGGATGGGTTGTAGAAAACCCGATGATGGCCATAGCACAAGCTTTCCAAGTTAAGAGGTTAAGGCATGGTATCCATGATTTGTAATGAAATAAGCCAAACTTATGCTCGGTATACAGAATAGCGGTGACATTATATAATATGTAATAATTTAGCCGAAATGCATATTTTGGTGGTCAACTTCAATGCACGAAACATATAATCAACGCATGGACATGCATTGACAAATAGCCTACTAGCATGTCGAGAAGGTAATCAAATTACGTATTGACGATAATAATGTGTATATTCACGTAATCAATCAATCAGTCAAACATGTATAATCAATCCATATTATAAAGAAGTAATTCATTATCAGCCAATATGGTGATTGGGCAGTATGTTGGTAGTAGTGGCCATGATCGGCAATGGGCGTAGCAGCCATGATATGATAGATTGAAGGCATATAGCCAGGGCCTGAGGCCGTAATGTAATGAGATAATGGCGTATAGCCGGGATCGAAGCCATAATTGTGGTATATAATTGTATGAATTCATTAAATCATTGTTAAAGGATTTATCCTTCATATATATGTCAAAGCAGGCTTGTCGAGGATTTTTATATCAAAATGCCCTTGTGATAATCATAGAAAGCCACACAGGAATTGGTCTCTGGGACATCATATGTGTGGGGACGCAATAATCCACTCACAGCTAGCGGTCCATTTCGGACGATAAGATAGATGGTCCCTGAGGGACAGTAATGATAAGCGTGGTCCCGGAGGACGATAATATAATGGCTTGTGAGTGGACGAACAAGATGAGAAGAAAGAAAACCAGCGGAGGATTATTCAAAAGGGCACCATTGATAGTAAGTTCCTCGGTTTACGTGATAAGACATATATATTTGGGACGGCTTCTAAGTCTACGTTTATGCACGTAATCAAATGATGTCACATAAGCATGTGAGGTGGGTCCTATCATAGTTATACTATATGACATGTAAAGGAAATGTTCGTATGACATTTTTGACATGTGAGTATGAGATATCATGAACTAAGAAAGTAAATAATTTTGTAATAATCTTATTTCAAGTAAAGTAAATAAGTAAGTATATGATTGACATGAATAAAGACCTAATCAAGCAAAACACAGTTTTTAATACAATCAGGACTATATCAAATAGAACATGTGATCATGTATGATAAGCAAAGTACGTGAACATATATATGAACAAGTGTATGATCATGATATGTGAATAATTTGTATGCCATGACATTTATGAATATCAATGATAAAATAATATATGTAAAATATGACATAGTGCGAAATAACCAAAGGATATGAACCCGTCGACTTTGAATGAAGTGTATAGGGACACTTCATCGAACGGTTGGATTATTTACGTCATGTCATGGCGAAGTAAGCATGTCATGAAACGCCCTATTCCCGTTGGCTTTATGGAGACGCATAGGAACGTTCCACCAATCGGTTGTTCGCATCATGATGTAACAGGCCGAAACCATGTTACGATGCCCTATGTTAATGTGGATGTCACACTGAAATGTGGGGCCGAATAACGGTAACCACCACAATCTTAGGTGACGGACGAAAAAATGGCACGGTGTCGGGACAACATGTGAGTCAAATCCTCAGACACTGACCGAAGTCACGTCAACGGGACAACACAAGGTCAAATCCTCAGATGACGGTTTTAGGAAATAGTTTATAACAAGAATGTAAATAACAGTAATGTAACTTGCAGAAATATAAATTACAGAAATATAAATGACAGAAAGGTAAATGACAGTAATGTAAATTGCGGGAATATAAATTGCAGAAATATAAGAAAATGGTACAGTGTCGGGACAACACATGGGTCAAATCCACAGATACTGACCGAGATCACATCACCGGGACAACACGAGGTCAAATCCTCAGATGACGGTTTTAGAAAATAATTAGTAACATAAATGTAAATGACAGTAATGTAAATTGCGGAAATATAAATGACGATAATGTAAATTGCAGGAATGTAAATTGCATGAATATAAATTGCAGAAATGTAAATTGCGAGAACATAAATAGCGAGAATATAAATTGCAAAAAATATAAAGAAATGGTACAGTGTCGGGACAACACATGGGTCAAGTCCACATACACCGACCGTGATCACATCACCGGGACGACATGAGGTCAAATCCTCAGATGACGGTTTTAAGTTTTAAATGAATAAGCATAAGACAATGTGATAATGGTAGTATAATATGATAATAATATGCAACAGGATATGGATTAAAGCATGACATAATAATATAGGCTAAAATAAAGTGTATTAAATGATAAGATAATAAACTAATATGTAATATAGATTATATCATGAATGGGTAAAAAATATTGAATAATAGAGTGGAAGTAAATAAAAGGTAAGGTAAAGAGAATAAATAAACCTCTTTCAGTTGTTTTGTGAAGCTTTTGACACCATGATTGCAAAATATTGACATATGACACTTATGGGTATTTGGACAACTTTTATTAATGAGCAATCATGAGGTTATGGTAATGATTGAATGGTGGTTTTTTATGAGATCAAAGTTTTAGAAGCTTTTGGAAGAATGTTTGGAAGAATAAGGATGACTTTTGGTTGGTGATGGTAAAATGATGGTAATGAAAAAATATTATTTTGATGGTGGTGGTAAAAGTGAACTCTTGATAGTGATGGTAAAAGGAATGTTGTTTTTTGATGGTGATGGTTTTTCCTCTCCTTTTTCCCTCCTTTTTCTCTCCTATTTATAGGGAAATAAAAGAGGTAGCTATGGTAAGTTTTTTAACTCATTTGGTTAAGGGTAATTAACTTTAGTTAAAATAACTATGGTTTATGATAAAAAGATGGGTTTATGGTAAGGTTGTTAACTCATTTGGTTAAGGGGAATTAACTTTGATTAAAGTAACTAGGGTTTATTATAAGAAGATAAGGTTTATGGTAACCTATATAGTTAAGGAAAATCACATCCCTTGGTTAAAGTAACTATGGTTTATTATAAGAAGATAAGGTTTATGGTAACCTATATAGTTAAGGAAAATCACCTCCCTTGGTTAAAGTAACTAAGGTTTATTACAAGAAGGTATGGTTTATATTTATTGGTCACCAAGTAAAAAAAAAAGACATCAAAATTTTCCTTAGGAGGTTGTTTAGGAGATGTGGATAAGCATGAGGATTTCAACCAATAGAGATTTAAGTTGCCAATAAATTACCATTTTATTTTGAAATACTAATTCCCTACCCTTCTTTCCTATTGGTGGAGAAGGGTTTATTTTAAATGTTTTAGATGGAATGCCACCATGGGTTAGCTTACATGATTGTCATGGACTCATGTGGGCTTAATAAATTTTGTGGTCCAAAATGTGTAAAGTCACAAGTGTCACATGATTTTGTAAAGTTGATATAAATTAAATGGTGTCTAAATAGTGTTAAAAAATGAGGTCATTTATTTTCTTAATCTAACAAACAAATATCATACTTAAAAATGTGCTTATGAAATTTCCCAAGTAAAATTCATAAGCTTCTAAATATGATTTTATTTGTTAGCCTTACTTAATATTTTGGGCCTTCCACTCCATAACCCAATAAATCACCCCTTGTGGGCTTGGGTCCCTGGATTAAATAATTATGTGCTTTTTTTGGTAAAATGTATATTTATTATTTTCAAAGTAAGTCATTTTGTATGGTTTTTCCTAAAAATTCAAAGATTAGCACATAATTATTTAACCCATGAGTTGAGAATTCTTACCTTAGTTTGTTGGATTTTGATGGGCTTCCATGGGCTTTTTTAATGTGATTTGGGCCTTGGTAGGTTTAATGGGCCTTGATGAACCTTCGGATGGGCCTTGATGGGCTTTTGGGCTTTGACGGGCTTCGCGGGTTTCAATGGGCTAAACGGGCTTCAATGGGCTAAATGGGTTTTGTTACTTTTTCGGGTTTTTAGTGGGCTTCGTCGGCTTATTTGGGCCTTAGTTGATCTTGATGGGCTTTTGGTGTACTCTCGGGGGTCGTATGACTCGATCTTGGGTTCGGGCTTGACTTTATATTTTTGTTAAATTTTGACCATCAACAAAATCTATATAAAGTAAAATCAGTTGTAGACAATAATATTTATGTACAAATGCTTAGATAGTTATATTTTATAATAATATATGTTATGTACATATGTCAAAAGTTTATTGTAATTATTATAACATGTGGTTTTTTTTTTAGCTTCGCTAATATTTACATATATTTATATATTTTGTACACTTAGCTAATATTTACATATATTTATATATTTTGTACATTAATTACAAAAGATGAAAGCTTTCAAATTTGATGTTTCTTCTTGCTATCCTCTCCTTGTTCTTCGCTATAATATCATGAAGAGTAGCAAAAGTTAATAAACACAATTTATTTACAAAATAGAGAGTCCAAGTCCTTACTTGTTATTTGTACCTGCAAAGAAAAAAATAGAGGAACAAAATATTTAAGTAAGATATAGAAACTGTTTTTTTTTTTAAGAAACGAATATAGAAAATGATTTACAAAAATGAAATAGTTTCATAATTAATTTAATTATTATAAATCATAAATTACAACAAAGAGAATAATTTTTTGGCTCAGACTCAGTTTTCATTCTCTTATCAATATGTAATAGCAAGGTATTTGTTAATCGATCTAAGGCAACATGCATAAACTTTAGGCCTAAAAAATATTTGTGCTAACTAAAAGAATAGATAAGAAAATCTATTCTTAAGTTGCCTAACATATATCTTTAGATCTTAAGCTTTATGCAATCACTCAATGATCAATCAAAACAAACTCCATTTAAAAAGTCATTACATACATTATAGTCGACTCAGAGCAATGGACAACCATTCTTTCTAAAGCAACCACCTGATACACATATTATTTTAACAAAAATAAAAATATAATTTAACAGTTTAAAAAAATTAAAATATTTTATTATTACTAAAATATAATAATATATAGAAGTATATGTACAAAGGTATATATATTATAATAATGATATAAGAATAATATTAAGTGTATCTATGACAACATTTAAAAAGCAGTATAATACTCAGTAAGTCAACAACACAAATCATCATAGTCATCATAACCAGTGAAAGCAAATAGAAAACAAATAGATATAAAGAAAATGACTCAAGCTTTTTGAATAAAAAAATAAGCACATCAGCATAGAAAACTTGAATAGAATATCATTATTCGAAAATGAACATTATATCCAACGTTGATTCCTGATAAAGCATTTCATTTGCTTCTGTTCTCTTTATTTATTTATTTATTTTTTTAGCATCAAAGTCAAGCAACTTAGCAATAAATGTTAAAATAGTAAAAAAGACAACCAACAAAGAAAAATAATTAATAAGAAAGCAGAGAGCATCACAACAAATGTGTATAATAGAGAATTTATTATCATCATAAACACAAATAGACAACAAATATACATGACAAAAACAAATTCTGATATAACAGCACTATTAGATAAAAGAGAAAGACACACCTCAGCCAGCCAGTAGCAATTACAGATGCAATAAATAAGAGTGTGAAGGTTAGGAAACAGACAATAATAGAAAGTGTACGAAAGAGGTGGTTGTAAGAGTTGAAGGTGTAAGAAATATAAAAATAAAGGACAACAAATTGGGTTAAACTGTATGAAAGGGGTTGTACAGCAAGTAAATTGCAGAAAATGCGATTTTGGGTAAAAACACAGAAATTGCATCAATATTTATAATAGTTACGAATAAGAAATAAATAATTTTAAAACATCCTAATGTTTAAGTCGATTAGTAATATAAAGAGGTTTCAAGATTATTCTAGATTCTCATTAAACAAAGATAAAAAATACATTATGTTTTCAGAATTGCATAGAGTCATAAAAATCCGGATGAAAGATAAACTCTTTATGATATTTCAGACTAATTAATAAACTGCAGACTATGATCAGTACACTAATAAATAAGAAAAGACATAAAAAATAGTTGCTAATTAAGAGTTGCAGAATTTGCTATTCATCAACAGTAAAAAAATCATTTATGGTGGATAAAATATCTGTAACAATGCAATAAAAAATCTAATTAAAGATTGGTTTAATAAACACGTGTTCCAACCAATACTACAATACGGCAATTTGTCAATACGGCAATGTTAATATCAATACGCAACTTATCAAGCACGAAATTATAACAGAAGAAAAATACAACCAATACTACACATAAACCAGATTCGAAAAGTAAAAAACAAAAACAAAAAAAAAAACAAAACAAACAAAACTTATCTTGATAGAACAGCAGCGTATGTCGCCAGATTCCATTTCAACTGCACTAAAGAGAGCACTAAAGCCATTAACAGGATTTGTTATCAACAACCATCGAAACCAAAAACTAAAGATTTCATTACAACCAGACGACCTAAAATACAATAGTATGAATTGATCCAAGACAAATCTAAAAAGAAAAAGAACATGCAAATCAAAAGTCAGATTTTTACTGAGATTTAAACAATTTCATACACATCCATAAGAAGATAGAACATGATGAACTAAATCAAAGGTTCAAATAGACAAAATTAGACTGTTTATGAAAATCCACCAATTGAAATTTAAACCAGGACCCGTAACTAAAATCTTAGACATAGCCACAAAATAAAGTAGGAAAAAAAAATATACAACAATCAAAACCAAAGTTAAACTTATGAAAATAATTGTCATACCATAACAACAACTACTAAAGAATATTTAGATGCTGGAAGATGTCGTTTTTATATTAAGCAAAGAAGAAAAGAATAATCTTCTGAAAATACAAATCACCAAGAAGCCAAACCACGGAAAAAGCACAAAACCTAACAGAAAACCAAGATCTAAAATAAAAAAGCAAAGCATCAACTTTTTCCAACGCACAAAATTACACTAAACCAAGAAAAGGGAAAAAGAAATTTTCGAACATCATAGATCGAAACATATTATTCAAAAAATAAATTGATCCGACCAAAAATCGAACAAAAATTCAACGCAAAAATTTTACAACTCATTAAAAAGGGGAAATTTTGATAACAAATTTAAAACTTTGAAACCTAGCAAATCCAAAAATTTAACTTACAATTTTAGGGGCCTCAACCCAAAAAATAATTAACAAACATATGGGGAAATCCCATTCAAAACGCAAAAAAATGATTAAAAAAATCTCAACCGAAAAAAAATTTACACAGAACTATACAAAAACCAACAAAAACAATAAGCAAACATATAGATATACGAGGTAGCACCGGGATTGGGTGACGCTAGGTTCAGATCGCTTGGGTTTCAGAGATTTAGCTCGGTGGCATCGTCGCCATCGCAGTTTGCGTGGCGCCCAATTTGGGTGGCTGTCGCTTGCGTGATATAGGTAACTGTCGCTTGCGAGATTTGGGTGGAGCCAAGTTTGGGTGGCAGGGGGATTGGGCAGTGCGGGGGTTAAAAGTTTTAAGGCGGTAAGATTTCGGTGGCTAGAAATTGTGAGATTTAGGTGGCTAGCAGTAATAAGAATTTTGTGCAAAGAAATTGAAAGAGAAGTAGACAACGGCGCAAAACATGAGAGAATGAATAAAAAAAACCCTTGAATGGGTATACGATTAAAATAATGGGACTGCTGCAGCAAAGTGAATTGCAATATATATATATATATATATATATATATTTTAATAAATTTAATCCCTAGTAGTAAATGGACTGGAATAACCCTCAATTTTTACCAGTTAAATAAGCCCACTTTAGGGCAATTAAGTCATTAGATTTGATCACTGTAGCGGCTACAGTAAATTACCCTTTAATCCCTAGTAGTAAATGGACTGGAATAACCCTCAATTTTTACCAGTTAAATAAGTCAACTTCAGGACAATTAAGTCATTAGATTTTGGTCATTGTAGTGGCTACAGTAAATTACCCCATCCTTTTAGTATATTAGGATAATGTGACATTACATTAAATTTTCTCAATAAAATCTATTCCCAACCCCGACTTTTAAAACTTTGGGCTTAACTTAGGGTCGAGTTTTGAAATTTATCTTCGAACCAAGTTTGGACTTTACGCTTTTCAAGCCCAAAATAAATAAATAAATAACAAATAATATTACAAAAAAAAACCGTAAAATAATGTTCTCAAATAGATTTTCAATAAAATAAAAATTAAATTACACATTGAAATGTCAAGAAAATTACTTACAAATCATGAAAGACAACTTAATAACTGATGTACTTGTAAAAATAAAATATGATAAGAAATTAAATCTAATGACTTCCTCTATTGATTAGTTCTAACGAGCCAGAAAACCTGCGTGTTGCAGCGGGTATTTTTTTGTAAACGAAGTAATAAAAATTAATAATGTATAATAAATTCTAAAATTTATGTAAAAAATTTATGTAAAAACAAATATGAACAATAAGATTTAAGTAAAAATACTAAGATAATTATATTTTACAATAATGTTTGTTAAGTATATAACGAAAGGTTGAGCATAATTGTTGTAACATTGGATTTTTTAAATAAACATCAATTCTTAAAGTCATATCAACAATATAACAGCCTAAGTATATTCTTCGTTCCACCATTTTATAAATTATATGTATTTTATCAAATTTTGAAAAGAAATAATTTTTTCTATAATATTTTTATTATTTGATATTATCCCTCTTTTTTTCATTATCTTGAAAATCCAATTCATCAGACTGAAAATAATTTTTTTAAATCATTACTGATACATTTGATAAAATTATTATAAAAATTCTAAATGATACTAAAGTAAACATACAACTAACTAACACAGAATATCAATTAGCTCTTAATCTCATTTTGCAAATTTTCATAAGGTATTTGGCTATTATTTTTAAATCTGTTGATATAATTTTTTCATTCATTATAACTACTATTGCTGAAGGAATGAACAGTTATCCAGTTTGAATTAATTCGAAAAATAAAAACTAAAAAAGAAAAAAAATTATAGTTTGGTCCAGCAAGCTTACTTTGTGAATGTACCTACAATAAAAGAACTGAGTACAAGTAACATACTAATTAAGAAGGAATAAATAGAATTCAAAGACTAAAAAACTTAACATTTAGCTTTCATATATTAGCGGAGGTGAAAGAGAAAAAATTGACTCAGATATTTTTTTTGTTGCATATTTTTAGCAATATGTAAAAGCATGGCATATTTGAGAATTGAGATCAATCTCTCAAGCAATATATACATAAAGTTTTGACATAAATTTTTATGTGTGAGTGACTGCTCATTAATACACGTGTGAGCCTGAATAGTAGTTTAATTATTCACATCTGAGCATGAATAGTGACAGAGTAAATATGAAATGATGTTTACAGTTGTATGTAATTAAATATTATCAATAAACATTATTTTCAAATAGTAAAGAGTAATCGAGTACACTTGGAAAATATCTTTAAAAAACTACATTTTTTCATTTTGTAACCTTTTAAAAAACTATTAATTTCTTTTGATGGTTAGGGTTAAAAAACAAAATCTACTCCAAAGTATATCAATCAATCAGGAAACGTAAGAGATTGATAACAAAAATCTTGTTTCAAACTGATGCAAAACTGACAAAACAACCCCAAAACACTTATTGATTGAGTTAGATACGCAGGTACATGAATGTAATATTGTAACTACACAATCTCTAAAACAAAAAGCTCCTGCAGCATTATGGGCCGACCAACAGAGGCAGATTTGTAATTTCTTATGTGATAAACACATAAAAATGCAGAACATAAGAAATGAACCACCCAAATCAAAAACAAATTATAGCTGTAAAAAAAAATCATACATGAATATTGGAAACCATATATACAAACACATATACACACAGATTTACACACACACACAAACATATGCAACATCATAAATGAAACCATAGATACCATATGGAACAGCAATTAGATAGATCAATCCTATTGCATAAAAACTTCATGCATAAATATTAACAATGCAAACACAACCAAAATCTCAATCAATGTTATAAGGATAATTTTAAATTAGAACATAGAGAGGACTTTGTCGTAGTGCAGCATTCCAAGTTTTAAAACTCCAAGAGCCATAACCACTTCTACGTAACACAAAAAATACACATGAATCTCTGATGTACCAGACAACATAATCGGACAGTAAATCAGTAAAAAATAGTAGAAAAATGAACCAATATCATAATCAGAATAAAAAAAATATGATGCATAATTTTTTTAAAAAGTACTCATATGTTGACACGAATCATAGAACGAAGTAGTGGTAAGATTACCACACATAGTTTCTTAAGACCACTTGAAACAATATCCTAAGCAATAGATGAACTAAAAAATAAAAAACATTTCAGATCTCGTTAAGGGTCCAAAGAAAAAAATGAAATGAAAAAGCATAACACTAAATACAGATTTAATCATGTAAACAAATCAGCACAAAGAGAAAACCAAAAATACATACTAAAATTTTAAAAAATACATACCCAAAATATGCCAAAAATGAAGCTATTGAAAGAGGAAAAATGTAGAAATTACATCGGCAATAGAAAAAATCTAAGATTGCTTAACTATTAAAAAATGGCTAGAAGAAAATTGAAGAACCCCGAGAACAAATCACACAAAAAAAAAAGCCAGAAAGTAAATCGGCTGAAAAGAAAAACTCCTAGAAATCAATAATAAAAAAAATCAAAGACCCTGATATATCATCAGAACTAATATAAGGAAAGAGGGTGATCCAATACTTCTCATCCAAATTTGCTAGTAAGCAAATGATGGCGAATTACAAAAAAAAAAAAAGCCAACTAGAACTTCTCATAAGCATCCTTCATGCACCTTCATCCCATCCTCCCTATCCTCACTGTCTATCAAGCTTCTCGTGAACCTCCTCACATCCTCCACCGCCGCGCTCCGGAACAACCCTACGTCAAAAAACCCACACCAAAAAAAAAGAGAGATTCAATGTCAGATAATGAAGCAGGCGTAGAGAAACAACCATAGACAAAAAGTGGAAGAAAATCATCGATTAAGAAAAAGATAGAGCCAATATTTTTGAATACCAAAAGAAAAAAAAATGAAAGAAAATTGCAGAGTAAGAAAAATATGGAGCTAATTTTTTTGAACGCCAAAAACAAAAAGGTAAGGAGCTCATTAAAAAAAAAAAACCTATAACATAAAAAAGAAAAATAAATACTAGATAGTGAAGAGCCTCGAGAAATAATGGTATACAAAAAAAAAGAATTGAAAATTACATATAAGAGAATAACATAGACCAAATTTTTTTGAACACCAAAAGAAAAATAATAAAAACAAAAAAGAAAAGAAAGGGGAGGAGGAAGGAGTTAAGCGGGTGGAGAAAGGCACAGTAGCTAAAAATGCACAAATCCTATAACCATAAGGGCACAAAAATGACCAAAAAAAGCCCTTAAGTACTTGAAGGATGAAGTATCTCAGTAGAAACTATATTAAATTAACGAAAAGGCTCTCTAAAAGTAAAGACCTGATCGTATTAAATAAGAGCAGTCTGGTAAATACACTAAGCACTATAGAAACTACAGTATTTTTTCCTTTCTTTTAGTTATATAGTATAATATAATATAATTAGTAGAAGCTAGTCTCACATCCATATTTATAAAAAAAAAATCTTTGGAGATGCAAGAAAAATAATAATTTATGATGCAATACGTGTATAAATTTATACAAAACAAATCTGCATAATTCTAGATTAGCCTATGATTTTACTAATATTAAAAAATATTTAATTTATTCAATAAAAAAGATCCGTGAAAAGACTTATATTTTAAAATTTCAAGATTCATTTATGAGATCCTGATATGTCGAGCAATAAATAAAGTCTTATCCTTGAAACAACGTGGCATCAATTTTGGGAGCAATAAATAAGACCTTATCTTTGAAACAACGTGGCATCAATTTTGTTTAGCAAACACAGTTTCAAAACATTGAAATAATTTTAAACATTAAAAAATAAACTATAAAAACTAAAAAAGAAAAACATGGCACACATATATAGACATGTACATAGTATTACAATACCATCCAAAAAATAACAGATTACAAAAGATCCAAGCAGAAATTAGAAACATAATTGGAATCATAATAAAAAATCACAAAGCCAAAAATAAATAAATACATATAAATATTGCAAAACTATACATGCATACATATACAATACGCATAGACAGATGCAAAGTATATAAAAATAATCCTCAAATTGCATATTACAAATGGACTGACAAACGCACATAAATCATCCATGTAAAAAAAAAAAAAACACTAATGCATAAATGTTCGTGAGTTATTTAAATGAAGATGAAAAACATAATATAAGTTATAACTCAAAAACTTAAATTAAAAAAGGGACAGAGAACTTAGAATAACAATCAACATTTGAAGCTTGCAAAATCCATTGCAAAATTCAATAGCCACATTGCATACTAGATTGAGCTCACCTTCAAAATATAAGTTACTGAACAGTGAGATGGGTGAAAAATAGTTGCAATAAAATGATAACAATACAATTAGAACAAATAACAAACCAAGCAGTGTATCTAAAAAAGCTATAAAATAGACTTATCTGTAAACTCCCACGGCCAATCTTTTTGACAAAATGCGGCTTAAAATATCTTTAGACAGGACCAAACCACACCGAAAAAGCCATTCTGCCCGTTAAAAAATCACCAAAAACCAAAGAGATTATTCTAGTTGTACTACAAAAACCCACTGAGAAAACCACCACTTAATGCTATGGAAAAAAAAAAGGGAAAAATCCGAGAAACAACCCAGATAACCAGAACATTTATATATTAACAGCTAAAAAGAGAAAAGAACCCAAGTTTTTTCAAACCCTAAAAACAAAAAATACAGACACGAATACTCACAGAAAACCAAGACAAACATCATAGCAGGAACCAACTAAAATAAAGAGGGAAAAAAAAAAAGCACACTTTTTGTCAAACTCCAAAAAAACCCATACAAAACTTCTATTGAAATTTTTGACCAACACAAAAAAAGCCTTATGAGATATGTCTAACAAATATAGAAAAGAAAACAACCAACAAAACTATAAAACCAAAAGACAAAAAAAAGAAGAGAAGAAGAAGATAAACATCAGAGCCTAACCCATCCAAAGAAAAATCCAAACCAAACCAGCAAAATTTTTCTCCACAAATCATAAAAACCATGATGAGTTACTAAGAGATCGACAAAAAAAGAAAAAAATCGGAGAAGAAAAATATAAGAAATAAGAGCAACCGAATGAAGAAGAAGATAAAAGTTAATTTTTTCATATAAAATTATAAAAGAAAAATAAAAACAGCGGCAAATAAAATTAAAAAAAAAAACAGAAAATCATTTGAACAAAGAGCAAACAAAAAAAGAATAAAGAGAGAAGCATTTTTTTTTTTGGATCAACTCCTAACAAAAAAAAAAAAACAAGCAACAAATAAAATATGAGAATCTAAAAACCTTAGAACAAAAGCCAAATGAAAGAAGAAGAAAGCAAATTGGAATTTTTTAGTTGAAACCCCAAAAAGAAAAAAAAAAGTTACCGACAAAGTGAGGGAATGAAGAGAGCCCCAACTTGTGAACAAACCATATAAAATGGTTAGGAAGGTAAATGCAGAAATATCCATTTTTGATGGGTTTGAATAAGGGTAATGAAGCAAATTCTTGAAAAAGTTTTGAAAGAACAAAAAACCATTGATTAAATTATTAAAACAATTAACTGAATAAGGGTAAATAAGTAATTATGTAGGGTCAATGTAGAGTCTACAGTGATATCCCCTTCATTTTAGTAATATAGGATAGTTGAAACCCAAAAAAAAAAAAAAAAAAAAAAAAGCTACCGACAAAGTGAGGGATTGAAGAGAGCCCCAAATTGTGAACAAACACTATAAAAGGGTTAGGAAGCTAAATGACAGAAATACCCATTTCTGATGGGTTTGAATGAGGGTAATGAAGCAAATTCTTGAAAAAGTTTTCAAATGACCAAAAATCATTGATTAAATTATTAAACCAATTAACTGAATAAGGGCAACTAAGTAACTATGTAGAGTCACTATAGAGTCTACAGTGATATCTCCTTCATTTTAGTAATATAGGATAATGTATAGTAATTAGCTGTTTATATATATATATATATATATATATATATATTAGCAATATCTAATAAACTAAAAATTGATTGCTTATGTCAAATCTTTTAATTTTTTCATAAACAAACTCCTCAACATTAACTTTCTAGCATATTTTAATATGTAAAAATATCTTTGACCATTATAAAAATAATATGTAGATATTGAAAAACTGGATTATCTATATGATAATAGCGATCTTTCCTTATAAAAATATTATATTGGACAATTTTATATAGTAATTATGTCCAATTAAAAATAGACATATTTTTATATAACATAAACTTGATTTCAATTTGGACATATATCATAATTTTTGTACTTAAATTAGCATTTTTGAGCTTTTAAATAGAGCTTTGAGCCAGGAACGTAGGAAAAATCTTAAGCCCATGCCCGATATAGTAAGAGCATTTAGGCTCGAGCAGGGCTCAGGCCGTTTTAGGCTTAGGCTTCTTGAGTCGGGCTTTTTTTTAGTCTAGCCAATTGGAATTCGAGCTTCTGGGCTTCTTTTGAACCCCTTGTAATACCCCGATTTTTATATAATACTCCTTCCTCCTCCCCTTTCTTCTGGGATAGGCCGATTTTTTTCCGGGCTTTTTCATCAAAAGAATTTTGAAATTAAGGTAAGATAAAGTCACTTTACAATTTATAATGACAGTTTTTAGATTTATGCTAATTTGGAGATATTTCGTGTATGAAATGTGCTTCGAAAGAGTAAATTCAAAGAGATCTAAAGCTACAACGGTAATCTCCATATCTAAACCCTAGAAACTTGTAATAAGATGATATAATAATATTTTGGCTCTGATTTGATTAATTAGTGTGCTTGTATCGATGCTAGAACATCCGTTCTACACACCCGATTCGGGTTTTTAAGATCTACAATCAAGACATAATTTCTCATATTATTTTATGTAACAAACGATTTTATTTGTATTTACTAATTTTTTAATATATTCATATATAAGTCTAAAATACGTGTGAAAAATTTTAAAATTATTGGATGTGTAAATTATTTTTAAAAAATCCGAAACCGAGTCGTGTCTGAATGGTTTCTGAACTATTCTAGACAAATCAGAGCTTTTGTAGTTTTTGAATACTTTAAAAGCTGAATTAGATTTTTACCATTAAAAAGAAAATATAGGAAATTGAATTTTAAATAATTTTACAGTTTTGCAATTTCACAAATTCGATTGTTAAGAGGATCAAATATGTAGTTTAACAACAAGTTTAAATTTTTTCTTGCAAAGAAACCCTATCATATGAAAATTTTCTGTAAAATTTTAAAAGAGGAAAGTTGTAGGTTTCTAAAATATATTATAAGTCTTTTCATAGAATTTTTTTAAAATCTATTGCGTTTAATAAACAAAATAAATTACAAATTTTTCCCTAATTTTGAGTACTGTTTATGAGATACATAGAAACTGATTTTTTATATGATCTAGAGGACCAGAAGCAAAAGTTGTTTATTTTTATATTTATTAGTAACTTGTAAAATTTAGTGTGAATTTGTTAACTGGCAATTTCGTCGTAAATTTTAATTCCTGGGTAAAAACTATAATTTTGGAAAATTATAGTGTCAAACTTTAAATTTTTAGAATTTCAATTGTTTAGAAGAAGTCGGGCCTTAATAATATTTTATGAGTTAGTTTGGTTTAGATTCTTATGGCAAGTATAATTTCAGGTTCTGACGGCGCAGAGAATGAGAGTAGATTTTAAGCCGTTTCTAAAGTTAAGAAAAAGCAAGGTGAGCACAACCTCATTACAATGCGAAGATGGTGAGTAGGGGCAACACCGAAGGTGGACCCCAACTTGAAGCAAGGTCCTCGGGGGAAGACAATTGCGATGAAGACCCCGTAAGCCCGAGGACGAATTAAACTTGCGATAACCATTAAGAAGATAGAAGATCGGAAGAATCGGGGGTCTCCTCGCGGAGCAGGAGATCCCCGGTCGAGGGATGAAGCACGGGTGGTTGTAGTAGATCAATCCCGATGATAGGGATATCTGACAATTACTGTAGACGCCTCATTTCTGATGGACGTGAGTTGATTAGTTGGTAACCCACTCCCTTATTTTAGGGAAGGGTATGGTCGATTGTGATAAGGTCACCTAATCCCACAATTTAAGGGATAATTTGTCAGGTGCCATTAATGCACTTTCACCTCTCTCTTCCGAAAAACCTATAAGAGGAAGAGAAGGAGAAGGGGAAAGGGGTTGGAAAAACATAACGGAAAACACTCTGTAAAAAGCACTTTACAAGTAAATTCCATAAACAGTGGATGTAGGCTATTATTCCGTAGGGGGGTCGAACCACTTCAAAAATTAACCGGTGTTTTACTATTCTTCACCGTCTCTTCATATTCATTGCCGTATTTCAATCTAGAGATACGGATCGCGGCGTTGGTTCAAATTCCACACCAACACCTATACCATTCACAAATCAAAAACCATGAGAGAGTTAAATGAACTTGCATCATTTGAGCTAAATCTATCAAGATTCATGTTTTCTAATACAAAAATCAGCATGTAATCTTGCAATTGATGGCCAAACAACAACAAAAAATTAACATAAAGCACACGTTAATGAACATGGACTAATTTTACTAAGTGAATAAGCAAACCAACAAGTTACAAACAAGGGTGCATCATGAATCCTAACTAAGGGAAACTTAGCTCACAGTTCGGGTTACAAAAATCCAATTAAACAAATCAACCATTGTTACCAAATACAAGTTCAAGGAAGAAATTATAGAGGAAAGGAGGAGATAAGAACTGAAAATGGAGCAAAATGAAGCCTTTCGGCCCTGTTTTGTTGTAGCAAAACTCTTCTTCTAGCAGCCATTTTCTTCCAACTAGCAGCCACCACCTAATCTCTTTTTTTGTGTCCCCTTCTTTTCCTTCTTAGTTGCCCATTTTTCTTTCCTCTGCTACTAGGGTACAATCTGATTGCCCACAGTACACATTGCATTCTCTCATTAAATCTGGCCAAGATGACTTAATCCTCACCTTCAAAGCACAATTGGTCACATGGGCTGCAATATTACAGATTATTTACAGCTGGCATTTTGTCTTTGCCTTTAATTTCGCTGGTTCCAGTTGTTGTAGCATTCCTGATCAGTGCTATAACATTTTGTTTAGCAGCTTCAATTTTCTAAGTTCTTCCAATACTTTTAAGTCTTCCTCCTTATTTTTTTCTTCTAAAATCATCATAAAACAATGGATAAGTTGTGTTCTAATAAAACATGAAAGTGACCCAAAAAATAAAATAATTCAAAACGCTATTTTTTTGTCAAATATTTTATTAGGAGCAATGAAAATAACTATATTTCATAGAGTTATCACAAGGCCTATGTTTGACCAAGATATTGAAGAAAAAATTTATTATTATTTTAGAAGTTGTTAGTTTTAATACTTTTAATTTGTCATTATATTTATGCAAAAAAATATATAGTTTTTTAAAAAAATATTACAAGAGTTTTAAAGAATGCTTAAAGAGTTAGTAAGTAACGACTCTGATGAATACTGCATCTGTATGTAAAATTTCGTGAGAGATTCAAAGCAAATACTTTCCGAAAGACGCTAAACATTATACTCTTTTCATCCCGGAGCAACAAAGATGTACTAAGGGCTGAAAAAACACCTATAGTAGAATAAAATGAAGAATGATAAAGCATATAGATTTCAGCAATATATTTTATAAGCTAAGACATGACCACCAAAATTCAATGTCACATCAACAAAATAAAAAATTCGATATAGTAACCAAACCGATTTAAAGAAAGCAGTGCTGTTGGTGTAGGATTTAAACCAACGCCGTGATCCGTACCTCTAGTGTGTGATACGGCAATTAACAGTGAAAGTTTGAACGGAAAATAAATACTCTGGGATTTTTTAAGTGGTTCGACCCTCCGCTGGAGTAATAGTCTACGTCCACTGTGTTTATGGAATTTCCAAATGGGGAATTTACAGAGTAATTTTTTCCAACCCCTTTCCCCTTCTCCTTCTCTTCCTTTTATAGAATTTCGGAAGGAGAGAGAGGAAAATGCATTAAATGCGCCCTACCAAATCTCCCTTAAATCAGGGGATTAGGTGGCCTTATCTCAATCAACCATACCCTGCCCCAAATTCCGGGGGTGGTTACTAACTAATCAACTCACGTCTATCACAAGTGAGGCGTCTACAGTATATGTCAGAGGTAAATATCATCGGGAGTGATCTTACTACAACTACCTGCGCTTCATCCCTCGACCGGGGACCTCCCGCTCCGCGAGGAGTCCCCCAACTCGCCTGATCCTCCGCCTTCTCGATAGTCATCGCGGGCTCAACTCGTCCTCGGACTTATGGGATCCTTCCTTCGTGTTTTCCCCTGAGGAACTTGCGTCAAGCCGGGACCCATCTTCGGTGTTGCCCCTACCTATCATCTTCGCGGATACAGGCGCTAGGCCGAGGCTGTTGAAATCGGCGCTCTTGCTGATGTGGCAATGCCACAGTGTCATTTAGGCACTTCCTCCTGAGGCCGCCTTTGAAGAGAGAGGCATCCCCGATGATAGATCCTCGGACGAAAATCAGCTTACAACAAGTGCAATTTTCAATTTTAGGAAAACAGAATTCAATTTAAACCGCACCGCATATCATCGAATTTATAATACCAATTAATAATTATTTTGGTTCGATTTCACAAGTACTCAACCAAAACGACAGAGTTTGCGTACGTATCAACAACGCTTTCTAGAACATCATCCCGGGTAGGGCTGTTCATAAATAACCGGAACCTGAAATATCCCCGCTTGCCCGAAACCAAAACCGCCTAAAAAAAAATTTGGGCAGTTTTGGTAATTACCGAAAGTTTTTTGGGCGGATTTCGGTATTGATAATTAAGTTTTCGTAATACCGAAACCGCCCAAAATCTTGGGCTCTTTTTACATTTTAGCCCTAGGCTTTTTTCATTTTTGGTTTGCCCTAGGCTTCAGCCTTGAAGCCCAGCCCCCTCCAAGGCCCAACCCCAGCCTCGCCGACCTCCATCCCCGCCGACCCCAGCCTCGAGCCCCCGACGACCTCGTCCTCGTCGATCTCCCCGTTGCCAAGGGCTTCGGCGCCGCCATCGCCGCCTCACGCCGCCAGCTCTACGGCCGCCTGGTATTACCGCCGCTTATACAATGAGACTGCTACATTCTTGTTTTTATTTTTTAACGGATGTATGTTATTCCCAACGAACGACAATATTCTTTATGAAATAATGCCTTTCTTCGTGGAGATGCAAATAAAGAATAAAAATACACACCGCTGTAATTTTTCGCACCCCCAACACTCCAAAATTCACAGCCCTAGTCACTTCCCAAAATCATAATCCCCATCTCGGACGGTATTTTTGGATCTCAGATAATTTGCCTGATCGTCACAGGAGGAGTAGTGGAGCAGATTCACACCTTTTTTTTTTCTTCTGCTAACGATTATTTATTTATTTTTTATTTTTTATTTTTACCATTAATTTGCCTTAGAGCTTCTCCAACGCAGACGCATAATAGCGCAAATGCCCACTTTTTGTCCTCCAACGCTGCGCTATAAGTTAGCGCCATTTTGAAGATGGTGAATAGTGGTACGCTATATATAGCGTACCACTGTACAACGGCAAATTTTTTTTTTTTCATTTTTTAATAAGTTTTGTTATTTACACTATAACCCTAAATTTAGTATTATTTATATTTTAAGTCTATTGTTAATTGTATTTTTAATATGATATATCAAAATTTAATAATAATTTTTACAAATATTTGTACATATTTAAAAAATAACAAGAAATTATATTTTTTTACATATATTTATTTACAATTATTATAAACATGTTAATAATAATAAATATTGCAATGAATTGATTCTACAACAAAAGGGTTATCACTTAATTTTTCATTCAAAATATAAATAACATAAAGTAAACACACAATACATAGAGAATTAAAGTACGACGCATAGAGAAAAATAAAAACTTAAATGAAATACAACATAAAATTAGTAAAACACACATAAAAAAGACACATTAAGACTTAGGAAAAAAAGAAGTGCATAAAATACTCAAACACTTAGTAATCCGGTAAACCGCTTCCAGAGCCTCCAATATTTTGAAAATATTGGTCAAAGTTATTTGAGTCCAAAGACGTCCCCTGGCGTTGTTGTTCTTCTTGTCGATGTCTTTCTTTAATTTTGTTTCTCAAACCTCTAAAATATTCACGTGCATAAGGATCTTCAAGAGCATCCACATTCATTGACAGAATTTTCTGCTCCTCTTTGTTGTCTTTGTGTTCCACAACACGCTGCAACAAACTCTCCACCCGTTGACGATGTTGGCCGGCAGCCTCTAACCTTTGTTCAAGCCGTTCATTAGACTCTCTCAATTTTCTAATATCTTCTGCCATTTCGTCATTAATTTTTTTTTTCAATTTTGATTTCTTCACCCCAGCAGGTCGTTGGGATGAAGAACCATTAGAGTCGTCGTCATCCAAATTTATAGAAAATGGTGACAACCCAGGAGATGCTACCGTCGGCGAAGCAGCATTTTGATCATCCGATGAGTAGTAGCTACCACTTTCTTTTCTTCGCCTATTTTGTTTCTCAGAGTTTCCATTGTCCTTAAACTTTTCCAGATCTTTCAGCATAGCCCATAGATGATCAAATTTGAATCCTTTGCTGAACTTTGAGTCTGCCTTGAATAAACGCTTCGCGTCATTCATCTGCAAAATTATTAACAATGTAAGATTACGACTAACAATATTTAATATACTATATAAATATTAATAAATACTTACAATATCCTCATTCGACTTCCCACTTGGTTTAGTATATTCTATTTGTCTAAGGCATGCATTCAACCTTTTCATCTCAACGGTTATAGTACTGATGCGAGATTGTAGCGACCGAACTGTGCGCTGCTCGTAGTCGTTGCTAACTCGTTCATTATACGTCTCTCCTACACGTTTCCAAAAACGGTCGGAGGATTGGTATCTCCCGATGATTGGATCTTGAGTAATCTCAAGAAAACTTTCACCTAATATAATATCTTCAGTGTTTGAGTATCCAACACCTCGGCACGCCATAACTTATCTTAGACAAATATATTTATAAGAAATCTAATAATCTTAAGACTGCAATAGTGATATGTTGAGTGTGAATGAACAATATCGTGTTACGTGTTGGACATGTGATAACATCGAATGACGTGGCAAAAAGATAAGATTCCTGATGATATCGGGTAACGTGTTTGATTGGTGATAACATTGAATGACGTGTCCACCAGATAAGATTCCTGATCAAATCGGGCAACGTGTTTGCCAGATAAGATTCCTGATCAAATTGGGTAATGTGTTTGCCATGTGATAACATTGAATGACGTGTCCACCAGATAAGATTCCTGATCAAATCGGGTAACGTGTTTGCCAGATAAGATTCATGATCAAATTGGGTAACGTGTTTGCCATGTGATAACATTGAATGCCGTGTCCACCAGATAAGATTTGGATAATAAATATAAAACAAACCGTAGGATGGATTCCAATTGATTTGTAGTCGTTAGATTGGATTTCCAAGTTTCACACATCCACATACTGGATGTTTATAAATAGGGAGCTCCCATATTATCAGATAAGAAAATCTAAATAATGCAATCTAAACCGTTACATTGGATTTCCTATCTTGAATGTTTACCGTCAGATTGAATCTCATCCTGAGCTAAAAATTTCCTCATGACTCCTATAAGTAGTTTACTAATAATTCATATGCCATACTACCTCAAGCCTTCGTTTTAAAAAAAAAAAAAACAAACAAATAAACCACACACACAAACCCATTTTTATTACCTCTTACAATGAATCCAAATATTGGAGGTCCATTTCATCCAGCTTACGATAGTTCAACTTCATCAGACGATGAAAATGTTTTTGTCAACGCTCTTTCAATTGCTCAAGAGCAAGAAGAAATGATAATTCAACAGATTGCTCACAACAACATGATGATTGCTCGCTATTTGGCTAGCCAGGATCAACAAGTGGCACATGTTGGGTCTATTCCAGGTCATATAGTGATCAATCGTGATCGGGAAGCCGCAGATCGCAATTTGTTCGAGGACTACTTTGCCGAAAACCCACGATACAACGGTACCATGTTCCGTCGTCGTTTTCGAATGTCCCGGAGTTTGTTCCTTCGAATTGTGGATGCTGTCAAAGCTCATGACAACTACTTCGAGCAACGCTACGACGCACTTGGAAGACCGGGCTTATCAACATTACAGAAAGCAACATCAGTTTTTCGGATGCTCGCATATGGTATGCCAGCGGATGCAACTGATGAATACGTCAAAATAGGCGAGTCAACCACAATTGAATGCCTGAAGCGATTTTGTCGTGCGGTCGTAGAGATATTTTCAGAAGAATATCTTCGAGCACCTAACGCTAATGACGTAGCTAGGTTGCTCGAGATTGGAGAAAAACGTGGATTTCCTGGAATGTTGGGCAGTTTAGATTGCATGGATTGGAAGTGGAAAAACTGTCCAACGGCATGGGCGGGTCAATTTGCAGGTCGTAGTGGATCACCCACCATCATCTTGGAAGCTGTGGCGGATTTTGATCTATGGATTTGGCACGCGTATTTTGGCTTACCAGGCACAAATAATGACATCAATGTGTTGGAGTCTTCTCATCTTTTCTCTAATCTAGCACAAGGTATTGCTCCACCGGCTAAATATTTTATTCAAGGAAAAGAGTATGATACTGGTTATTATTTAGCTGATGGTATATATCCTAAATGGTCAACAATTGTTCAAACTATTCACCGACCGCAAGGTCGAAAGAAAAAATATTTTGCTATGAGACAGGAAGCGTGCAGGAAGGATGTTGAACGTGCTTTCGGTGTTCTCCAATCGCGATTTGCAATTGTTGCAGGACCGGCACGTTTTTGGAACAAAAGTGTATTGCACGACATAATGACAACATGTATTATTATGCACAACATGATAGTAGAGGATGAACGCGATCTACAAGCGCCTATTGTAGATGCAACTGAAGCTCCAACTCCAGACGTTGAGAGGGTAATGGATGAGAATACAAGATTTGAAGAATTTCTTGCTCGATATAAAAAAATTAAGGACAAAGAAGCTCATATTGCACTTCGTAATGCATTAATTGATCATTTGTGGGAGGAGTATAGTAATTCGAATGCTTAAATAATTAATAATATGTACGTTTTTTTTTCTTTTATGTTGAATTAAATAAAAGTGTTGTATGATGTTAAATTTGATAAGTGTAACATTATCGTTATTAATATTATTAATAATTTCTTAATTGTTAATTAGTTTGTTTATGGTTTTCACTTTTATAAACTTTCAAATGGATTAATGTGTTAAAAAAATATATTGTGGGGTGAAATTATAAATAGTACAAAATTAGTAAAAATTATTTTAAAAATGAAGGTATAAAGAATATAAAGAGAATATTCTTTTTTGGAGTAAGAAATAGAGTATTGGGTTGGAGATAAAATACTATTTGATTGTGACATTTACTCTATTTTAGAGTACTGTATACCCTATTTTAGAGTATTGGGTTGGAGATGGCCTTACAAGTTAAAAATATCTTTTACCAAATAATGCCTTACAACGATAATGTCAACTTTGGCATCACGACAAAATTCACAGCCGCCTTACCTAACAACTCACCAACAAATCTCTCTCTCTCTCTCTCTCTCCCCATTTCACTCTGACGGGCTCGTTTTGTTCATTGCCAATCCTTTTGACAGACAGACAGACTAGACTCTTTCTTGCTCGGCTTTTTACGTTCGACCATCCATCTACCACCCTCGAAGGAACCAGAGTGAAAAAATGGTGACACATATTCTATTTTTTATTTTTTATTTTCGTTTAGTCAATGATATTAAGTGTGTTGTTGAATTCCACTGCGCATAATTTGGGTTAATTATTGGTGGGACTGTCGTCTCAGGCTGGAGGAGGAAACTTGGAGGCTTCGATAGAGCAATTGCTGAGTTTGGACAATCAAATGAGGCTCGCCGGCGATGTGGCCATCGCCAATGACCAGATTGGTCAACTCAACCAGGTCCTAATATTTTTCCAGTTTTTTTTTTTTTTTTAATGGGTTAGTTTGTGAGCTGATTTGTTTATTGAAATATTGATAAGTATTTTTTTTCTTGTAAACTTTTTTTTTTTTTAAATTGAAAAATCTCAGATTGCTTCGACGAGTGTAGTTGAATTGGGGAGTAAGAGGATGCTGAAGAACTCGACTCTGGTTTGTACTCCGATAATGGCGGATTCGGTGGATAAGATGATAGTCAACATAGCAAAGGCAAAAGCAAGTGGTGCTGATCTTGTGGAGATCAGATTGGACAGTTTGAAGGTTTTCGATCCTCATGATGACCTCAAGGTCTTGATTAATGGCTGCCCTTTGCCAGCTCTTTTCACTTACAGGTTGGGCCAACTTGGTTTTGCTCTATGTAGTCTCTTATCTGGTGTTTTTATCTTGCTCAATATAACCCACAATTAGCAATCTTTGGGAAACTTGCAATTGGGTCTCATTTAGACTCGTACCATGATTTCCTTTCTATTACCTGTGGCTCTGAGAATGTCTTGAAAAGGTTCAATTTATTCGTTTTTGTGTCACTAGGCCGGTATGGGAGGGCGGTCAGTACGATGGTGATGAAAAAGCACGGCTCGATGTGCTTCGACTAGCTATGGAGTTTGGCGCTGATTACATTGATGTTGAGCTCAAGGTACTTATGAAATCCTAAAGTTTTAAAGAAATTGATGTTGCCATGATTTTAGTACAACTTTCCATCCTAGACTTGCCATGATTTGTTTTGTTTTGTTTTGTTTTTCCTTCAACTGATGGCATAAGGAAAAAACCGATCCTAAAAAAACAAGGCAGTGAGACCGAACTTCTCTATCGTTTAAATTTCTTTTGGAGATAAAGTTCTTTTTTTGGCTGATAACAAACGATTTTGTCGATGCTAAAGAACGGAAAGAATAAAATATTCTCCGAAGTAGAAAGTCAGAAATACATAAGAAAATAAATAACTCAATTGCCACAGTTCCTTAACATCTTGTTAGCTCAAAATACCTAGAAGCCTGTAAATGGCTTGTGAGCAGAATCCAACAAAGAAGCCAATTATTATATATATATTTTTTAAGACAAATGCAATTTATATCGTTATCAGTTATTGAACTCTTATGAGCAGAGGATTACCTATATAATTTAGGAAATTGAGTTCTCAAAGAGTTTGCACCACTCCACACTATCTCCAAAAACTTGACATTAGTCCCTTCCTATCTTCCACATGATCACTCAAAGTAAATGAATTAATCTTGACGTATAAACTTTTACTTGGTTGTATCATTCGCACAAAATAGGAAGTTCATACATAAATAAATTTTACCATTTCTTTTCGTGGATTTAATGTGAGGCTATTAGACAAGATGAAGTTCAGCTAATCAAATCCCCTTTTTGTGAAGGTTGCTTGCGAATTCTATGAGTCCTTATGTGGAAAGAAGCATGAAAAGACAAAGATCATTATTTCTTCTCATAATTATCAATGTACACCATCTGTTGAGGATCTTGGAAACCTTGTGGCACGAATACAAGCAACTGGAGCTGACATAGTGAAGATCGCAACAACTGCCTTGGATATCACTGATGTGGCGCGGGTTTTTCAAATAACTGTTCATTCTCAAGTAAGCTAATTTATTGTATTGTATAGGAAATTTGTTAAGAGAAAGTGAAAGTGTTTTTTTTCCAGAGAGAGCAGGAAAAAAAAAAAAGGGAAGACGGCGGGATTAAATCAAAATTCTTGGGGTGGAAATTAGGAAATGTCTACTAGATTCTATCCATATAATTTGATGAATAATGAATAGGGGAAGGGATTTTCTTTTAAGAAAAGATATCTATAATGGGACCCATTTGGCATTGTTGTTCGACCATGCTTTTAGATAAAAGAAGTTAGAAGTTGAATGGGCGTTTGGTAAACGTATTTCTTAGAGTAGATAACATGGTAATTTGAGAAGCAAGGTGTGGGTTGCTTTTTAATAACTAATTCTGCATCTAGTTTTACAATTACTAAGATACCCGAACTTTATTGCAAAAAACTAGTCTCTTTCTCTTTCCCACGTATGCTCAAATCTCCATGGTGGTTAGTTTATTTTCTTTAGATTCTCTTAGAAAGAGACTTGGCATCAATCAAAATATCGTAGGTTAGCAAATTTGTTTTTGAATAACTTGTAAGTATGTAACTATTATAAATATTGTCAACGTAAAGATAATTATATATGTTTATATAAATGAATAAAAAATATGAATTTTAGAAATCAATGCTGAATTGTGTCTGTTTTGGTAATTATACATATCCACAGTTTCAAAAATACAATTTACCAAAGCCATACCTTCTTATTACACGTCAACTTCTTTTTCTAGTGCAATTTGCAGCACTTCGTTTATAAGCACCACAATCCCAATCTGGCCCAATATCTGGCTTTAAAAAATCTTGGACTTCTAGTCAACATATTATGTCTTAATTAGATTGTGCCGCGTTATAGGAACTAAAGACTCAGATTCTTAATAGAGGGTACTCCATGAATTGCTTATATATGGTTATGTATGTATAACTGTTGTGGGATTCATTTGCTAGTTTTCATATCCTTTTGTTATAGGAATAGATGATTTATTGGTTACTAAAAGTTTCAGGTTCCAACAATAGGACTTGTCATGGGTGAGAGGGGTTTGATATCACGGATACTTTGTGCAAAATTTGGTGGTTATCTCACTTTTGGCACTCTCGAGTCCAGAATTGTTTCAGCTCCCGGTCAACCTACAATGAATGACCTCTTAGATTTATACAATTTCAGACAGATAGGTCCGGACACAAAAGTATATGGGGTTATCGGGAAGCCAATTGGCCACAGCAAGTCACCTATTTTGTATAATGAAGCATTCAAGTTGGTTGGTTTCAATGGAGTATATCTACATTTGTTGGTAGATGACATTGCAAGCTTTCTCCAAACTTATTCATCTACTGATTTTGCTGGATTCAGGTTCTTTTTTTCTTTTTTCAATTGGGAAAGAATGCCACAAAAATTAGTTCTCACCCTGGTTAATACTATAATAGTCATAAAGACATCTCACGTGCTCTTATAACAACCGAGTGAATCTATCGACGGACTCTAATAAGAGTTATGGTGCAACATATGATTCTGGTTATGTGGGTCTTCTAAGCAATTTTTTTATACTGATTATGGCACATGAGATATATCTAGTTCACATACTTTTTAAATATTGTTTTTAGTGCATTTCTTTTCATGCACTTGCTTTATAAGGAAAATTGTTTTGTTTTAGTGTAACAATTCCGCACAAGGAAGCTGCAGTTAAGTGCTGTGATGAGGTTGATCCTGTTGCAAAGGTAATTGGAAATCTGTTCTTATCATACTTCTCTCGATTGTAATGATTTCAGTATGACTGGCGCGTTAAGCTCTGAGTTCCGAATGTTCCTTGTGCTGGATTTCTCTCTTCTAGCATTATTATATTTTATTGATTTATATCTTGATCCAATTCAAGTCAATAGGAGCTGTCAATTGCATTATAAGAAGGGAAAGTGATGGCAAATTGTTCGGGTACAATACAGACTACATAGGCGCTATTTCCGCCATTGAAGATGGATTACGAGGTTTCTTTTTGAGTGTTTTACTTTCAGTTTTCTCAATACCTTTTGTTGGTGAATATGTGTCTCTCATGTGTCCTCTTACGTGCACAGGCTCTGGAAATGGTGGCACAATTTCACCATTAGCTGGTAAGCTGTTTATTGTCATCGGCGCTGGTGGTGCTGGCAAGGCTCTTGCTTATGGTGCAAAAGAGAAAGGAGCGAGGGTTGTGATTGCCAATCGCACCTATGGTTCGGTTCTAGCTTTGCTCAACAAATTCTTCGCAGTGTCATGAACAATGAGATTCTTCAGTTTTTTTTTTTTGTTCATCTCTCGCTCTCTCTTTCTCTGTCTCTCTCAAACATTTCTATTTGTTCTTCTGTTTGTCTGTGTGGTCATCATATCATGTTTTTCTGTGCTCACTCTCTATATTTCTGTTCAAACTTTTCACCATTGTTAGTTGCAATGTGAAAATCTATTATCTGATTTTCATTTTTTTTTCATCCTACAAGATCGAGCTCGGGAAATTGCAGACACCATAGGAGGAGATGCTTTATCACTGGCCGACTTGGATAATTTCCATCCAGAGGACGGAATGATCCTTGCAAACACAACATCTATTGGAATGCATCCAAAAGTTGACGAAACACCTGTTTCTAAGGTTTTCCATATACATGCTGTTTTTTTTTTTAAATACTTTCTTAAATAAAATCCTCCTTGAATCTCTAGTTTCACAAATTATCGACTTCATTTAATGTTGTACAGTCATAATGTGTATGTACATAAATCAAGGTATATTTCTCTAAAGAAGAATAATTTTTAAAATGTTAAACAAATAGGTGAATAAATATTTTGATTGATGTATGTTTTAAAGCAAGAGCATTAATCATGAGACCCTCTTTTTCTTATCTATTTTTGCAGCACGCTTTGAGACATTACTCACTGGTTTTTGATGCCGTTTATACTCCGAAAATAACGAGACTCCTAAGGGAAGCAGAGGAGTCCGGAGCCAAAATCGTTACAGGATTGGAGATGTTCATAGGGCAAGCATACGAACAGTTCGAGAGATTTACCGGGTTGCCTGGTAAGACATTGTGAACAAATTTCATTACTATTTATCGACTGCTCTTTTCGTGTAGCTCTTCCGTCGGTTCTTTTTTTTTTTTTGCCCATTTTTCTGTTGTTGCTTGCAGCACCAAAGGAACATTTTCGGAAAGTTATGGCGGGTTACTGAGTTCTATTTGGCTATTCATTTGTACGACGGCAATCTCATTTTTTCTCCCTTCTCGAGTAATCTTTTTACTCGGAGTACTATCACAAATCAATTCTATTTTACAATTCAAATCTCACTTTTGCTTGATCTATAATGGCTTGATTTCATCCATTGATTCACCTGAAGAAATGTATTAAAATATTTTTATGGTCCTAATTGCTTGAGTTCATTTGTTGTATGAAGCACAGATATGTATCCTTATACTGTTGTATTCCAATTTCAATTTCGCTGAACTTATGTTTGTGTCATAAATTATCGTAGGAGCGAAATTAAAGACTGATTTCAAGTAAAAAGAGATCAAATGTTGAAACATTCACATAAAATATCTGAAATGTGACAAAATGAATCATGTTTCCCAAATGGTAGATATGCTTGGCTGATAGGGGTGAAAATTAAAACCGAAAAAACCAAAAAAGAGAAAAAAAATTAACCGAATTTTTTAAAAACAATAACCGAAAGCCGAATTTTTTAAAAAACCGAAAATTTGGTGGTTAAAAATCGAATTAATTGAAAATTCGGTGCGGTTAATTGGTCTTTTTCACTGATTAACCGAATTAATCGAATAATCGATTTTTTAACCGAATAATCAGTTTTTAATCGAATAACCGGTTTTTTAACCAAAAATTTGATTTTTTTAACCGAATAATCGGTTTTTTAATTGAAAAATCGAATTAAAATTCAAATTATATTGAATTCGGTTATTAACCGAAAAATCAAATTAAAAAACCAAAAATTCGATTTCGGTTAAATTTGGTTTTCGACAAAAAAAATTGGTTTTCGGTTCTCATTTTTTAATAATCGATTATTCGGCTTCGGTTAGAAAAATTACAAAAAAAATCGATAACCGAAACCGGTTTCATCCCTATTGGCGGAGGTGCTTGTTACCTAGTTCGAAATTTGCTTGTACCAGGTTTATTCAATTGTCCAAGCAAGCTATTAAGTTTTGAGAAATTATAGTGAGTACCTAATTTTTAACACCTAATTTAAAAAAAATTAAGAGAAATTACATTGAATACCCAATTTAAACTATTACCCAATCTTTAAAAAATATAACAAAATACCCAAGTGATTTAATTACTTACATTGTGATAGATGGCGGTAATTAATTTAGTTACCAAAAACATGTACAAGTAATTAACGAATTGGCTAGTTACTCAACTACTTCAAAAGTTTGGGTCTTTATTTTTATTATTTTGTAAATTTTGGATATTTCTCTACTTAGTCCTTTGAATATTTACCCAATCTTTTGAAAAATATAATAAAGTACCCAAGTGATTCATTACTTGCATTGTAGTAGCATGTGGTAAATAACTTAGTGACTAGTTACACTTTAGTAGTTTGTGGTAATTGATTTAATGATAAAAAATATGCGCAAGTAATTAATGAATTAGTTATTACTTCAAAAACTTGGGTACATAATTTTATGAATAATGCTAGACATATCAACTCTTTTACCAACTTTTTAATACCAACTTATGTGGCAGTTAATGTCTCATGTTTTGATTAGCTGAATATCAAATCATTTTACTAAAGTGATTAACACTCACCAATAAATAATATGACACATGAGCATATATATATATATATATATATATATATATATATATAGTTGGTATGTGTAGCATTGTTTTAATTTTTTATTGTGTAAATTTTGAGTATTCTTCTACTTTACAACGTGGAGGTAGTTTATACAAGTTTATCCTCTCACTTTTTTTTCTTTTACCATTTAGTTACTCCAGCAAAAAACCTTGAGTCTTACCAAAATTTTAATTTCATTCTTACATTTATATAATTATTAAATAATTTTTCAATTGTTTAAATCATACTAAAATTTCATAGATTTAAAATTAAGTCAACATGTAATGGCCTGAAACTAAGACCACTGTTGCGAGTAATTTATTTATATTATTGAGACATATTAGCTCGTAGTATTATATTGATTGTGTTTGATTTTGAGAGAAATAACAATTATTTCGTCAAATCTGGCAAGCTCTTGATTATTTAAAAATGACAGTGCAGATATTGTTATTTTTGCATTGTTGGATTTTAAATCATGCTAGGGATTCAATTTCAAGTTGAAATTGATATTAAAATTCACAACTTTACAATTGGAGCCTACTAGTATATTTTCATAATTTTAAAAATTATGCCATTTATTTATTATAATTTGGCCAAATAAAACTCTAACTTAAAATGTTTATTTTTGCCCATTAGGGTTTATTTTTTTCCCCCTTTCTTTCCCTCTCAGCCGCCCCTCTCTCTCTCTCTCTCTCCCTCCCTTTTTCTTCCTCGCGTCTGGCCGGCCACCTTCTTAGTCGGGCTGCCGCTCGCCGCCGCGCCCAACCCCTTTCGCGTGCAGCCCCGACTTGGCGAGCCCAGCGCTCCCTGCGAAGCCCAGCGCCGGCGAAGCTCCGCGCCGCCTCCTCGCACAGCCCCGACGCCCCTAGCTCGCGTCGACCCTCCGCGCCTTTCCGCGTCGGAGCCCGCCTCGCCCAGCTCTCTCTCGCGCGCTCAGCCGAGCCTTCCCAACCCACACGCGCAGCTCCGCAGCGCGAGCCCCCGCGCGCCTCTCCCTTCCTTTTTGCCCCCCGCCCCGCGTGCTTCCTCCGGACGCCGAGCAGCAGCGCGCCCCTCCTTTCGAGCTCGCCCAGCATCCGCGTGCTTCCTCCGGACGCCGAGCAGCAGCGCGCCCCTCCTTCCGAGCTCGCCCAGTATCCGCGTGCTTCCTCCGGCGCCGATCCAGCCGCGCCCGACCTCTGCCAGCGCGCGAAGCCCAGCTCCCCCACCGTCGCGCCTCCAGCAGCGGTCCCGCGCCACTCGACCGCCTGAGCTCCGTCCGAACAGCGCGAACCCGAGCTCCTCCGCGCCGCGCCGCCGCGCCACCCGACCAGGGCCTCCGCGCGAGCGCGACCCCTCCGCCTCGTCGCGTCTCCTAGCACCGGCAATCAGCTGTGCGCGCGAGCTCCGGCGGTCCCGAGCTCAGCTTGTCGCCGTTCGGCCTTCCCCAGCCTCTCGCGTAGCCACGCTCCCTCTCCGCGCCCAGCGCGTGCCTCCGAGCAGCCCAACCCCGAGCTCTGCTCGTTGCCGACCACCACAGCTCCGGGCTCCGTGGCATAACGCCGGCCAGCCCCTCTCGCGCTTTGTCGAGCTTGTCTCCGTGCCGCTACGCGCCTACTTGAGCCGGTCTTGCTCGCGTCGGTGAGCCTCGCATTCTTTTTTTGGTGGTTGTGCGTTACTTGTTATTCGTTGATAAGTTTTGAGCAAAAAAAATCTAGTTTGTCTGCGGCTTGATTTTGGTGAATCGTTATGTCGAAATCGGTGTTGTATTGTGGTGTGTGAATAAAATTAGTTTGAGTATGTTGGTCGTATGATTGTGGGTAAAATTGATTAGTGTTTCGTAATCGAGTCTAGCTCGACCTATTTTCGAGTATCTTGGCGTTGTGAAAGTTGTTAATTTGTGCCGCTTAGTGCGTTATTTTGGTCAGTCGCGATGGAATTGATTTGAGATGGTGTGAGTTTTATCTTAACGGTTAATTATCGTGTGGTTATTGAAATTAAGAAATAAACATCGGTTGATTTTATTTCTTTAATGGTGAAATCTATACTCGCAAAGATTAGTGTTTTGGGTGATATTATTGTTTTGAAAATTCGATTTTTGTGGAAATCGTGAATGTACAAACTTGAGTAAATTGCTTAAGGAAGCGATTGTATGTGAGTTGGAACTTTCAAATTTAGAAACTTACAAAAAGAATTTCTAAAGGAAGATTTTGCAATCTTGAGGATCGTGTCTTGCTCAAACTTTATAATCTACTTTTTATTGGATTTGTATTTTGTGAACTTGTTCGTTTGAGCCTAAAACGAGTATCGGGTCGCGAGTTCGAGCGTTTCGCGTTATACTTTCGTTTGAGTTCGAAGCTTGATTCGATTTCTTCTTCTATTCTCTCAAATTTTGCAGGATCGCCACCGAAGCACTTACAGATACCCGACCCCTCACTATCGAATACTAAAGGTATAACCGAACGGCCGGAATTGAGTTTTAGTCGCAAACTAAAACGACATTAGAGTGGTGACTGTAATTTTTAAATTTGTTAAAATCCTTAAGAAAAGTGTTTTGTGATAAGCCGTTGAGACTCAAGAACTTTGCGATTATGAAATCTTGAAATGTCTTGATATTATGTTAAATTATTCTGTGTGGTTGTTGTGATGGACTGTGACCGAAATTAGTTCGGTGCTGGGTTGAAATTAGGTGAAGGCTTCGGCCGGGATATCCAAAAAAACAGGGGAAACTCTGCCGGATTTCCGGCTCGAAGTTCAGACACTTTTTATAGCTAAGTCAAAGACCATTTAGGTTCAAAGAATTCTTTCTCACCTAAACTAATCGAGCAACGTAACCATTAGTTGGGATTGACGGTTAGGGATAAAGTGACGACACTCGGGACGAGAACACCCCTAGAGGGGTTTCTCGACGAACCATTGGTCGACCCACCGTCTAGTGTCCCATTCTTTGAGTCTATTAATTCTTAAAGTTTCCTCCCTCTCGAATATTTTGTGGACTTCGACGTTGACCCTCTAATTCTCGTGTTCGGCAGAAGTGTCGCACCACATACTCCAAATAGGGACGTCGGAAGAGGAAAATCGCGAGGACCTAGTCGGGGAGGCTTAGGACCTCAGGTAAGTGGATCTCCACTGTGACACGAATATACTAAGTGGATCTCCACTGTGACACGAATATACGATACCATGCTTGAATATATTATGCATGTATTGAGATTATATAAAGCGTGCGATGCTTCCAAAATTGTGGCTGTTAAACTATGTGAATCTCCATTCTAGCCAGGGCCATGTATATGGGCTCTTGATTATATTAGTCTTGTTTTGTATAACGGGCCTGCAGGTATGGGACTGTAGGTTCGTTTGTGACAGGTTGTGTTTGTCTAGGTGTATATTGGTGCGTGCATTCATTTATATGTTTATCTGTCTGTGGGTATGGGACCACAGATATAAAAATTACTCAACTTCGTGGTTTAGGTTCTAGTGTAGGGTGTGTATCTGTTTGTGTGTTTATATGTTAGGATGACCTATACGTCGGTGGGTATGGGACCACAGACATAAAACTGTTTATATTATTGTTGACACTTTGTTGCAAGTCATGATCGGTTCCGAAATAGCCCGACGGGGCCGCTGATTTCGTTTCGGGACGGCCCGAGAGGCCTTGGGGAGGTCGGCGGACGACCTTCCTCGGTGGCAATATTTTGACCATTTGGGTAGGGCCCGACGGGGCCGCGATCATGATTTGGTTCCGAAATAGCCCGACGGGGCCATTATGTATGACAGATTTCGGAACGACCCGAGGGATCTCGCGGAGGTCAACGAACCATCTTTCAGAACGGCCCGAGGGGCCTTGGGGAGGAGAGCCACGACCCTCCCCACAGTTTATGATGTGACGATCCGGATCGGCCCGACAGGGTAAAGTGCAATAATGAATTCCGAAACGACCCGACGGGGTCACTGGCCGTAAAAGGTTTCGAAAAGGGCAGAGAGGCCCGAGGAGGATGAGTCCTCACAATCTTAAGGAATATCGGGATGGTCCGAGGGGCCAAGATCCATAGCATGTCCCGAATTAACCCGATGGGGTGATTGCGCAATCAATCCGAAACAGTCCGACAGAACCACCGGTCGTGAGAAGTTTCGGGACGACCCGATGGGTCTCAAGGAGGTCGGTAGACGACCTTCCTCTTTATATGCTGTGTGCTGCGATCATGATCGATTCCGAGATCGCCCGACGGGGCCATTGTCTGTGTGAGGTTTCGGAACGACCCGATGGGTCTCAAGGAGGTCGGTAGACGACCTTCCTCTTTATATGCTGTGTGCTGCGATCATGATCGATTCCGAGATCGCCCGACGGGGCCATTGTCTGTGTGAGGTTTCGGAACGACCCGATGGGTCTCGAGGAGATCGGTAGACGACCTTCCTCTTCATATGTTGTGTGTCGCGATTGTGATCGATTCCGAGATCGCCCGACGGGGCCATTGTCTGTGTGAGGTTTCGGAACGAGTCATAGATTGTCCAGAATTGTATTAGCTCTAGAATAACTTCTAGAGAGATCAGAGACACATGAAATTTCGAACGACCCGTAGAGGGTGTGGAACTGTGTGAGTTTTATCACGATCTACAATAGGATTTAGAGGTATTCACGTTCTATAACGACCCGAGAATGGGTCTAGATGTGTATATAGTTCTAGAACGACCCGAGAATGTGTCTAGATGTGTATATAGTTCTAGAACGACCCGCGAACGGGTATAAATGTGTATTGAATTCTAGAATGACCCAGGAGAGGTCCAGATTGTGTATAAGTTCTAGAACGACCCGCAAGGGGTCGGGATGTGAAACGTGTGCACATGTATTTTTATAAGCTGAGTCAGAGTTGTGAACTTGAGTGAGATTAGAACAAATTATGAAATTGACTTTTGAGTCAAGATTAATGGGTCGTTGAATTCGACCTCGTTACATGTCACAACTCCTTTGCAGGTATTGTATTCCGCGTAAGTTCAGCAATTATATTTGAATTCTACTCCGCGGGCAAGATTATTTAAGAGTGTCGTTTACTCTTCGAACTACGACGACTCGATCGTCGAATCTATCTATTTGTTGAATTAAAATATTGTGATACCTCTTGATTGTATGTTACCTGCAGACTTAGCAATTTATCTATCTAATCCACTTATTGGGCTATTAGCTCACTAGTGTGCTCGTGTCGCAGGTATCTTGTCACGAAAGCAAAAAGAGTGAGGGGCGACAATGACGGGAATAGTGAGTGTATACGGGACCGACCTGTAAAACTTTACGTGGACTACCGGCTAATCGTTGGCAAAGAAAAGTTTTAAATTCCGCATATTTTGTAAATGTTAAAATTAAATTTATTTTGGTTATGGTGAGGATTGGTGAACCTCATGTTTAATATTAAAAGTTTGGTTTTGTAACTTAATTTAAAAAGTTCAAATTTGACCGTATTTTT
Organism: Boehmeria nivea var. tenacissima; assembly: GCA_018132145.1. Classification (NCBI taxonomy): domain Eukaryota; kingdom Viridiplantae; phylum Streptophyta; class Magnoliopsida; order Rosales; family Urticaceae; genus Boehmeria; species Boehmeria nivea. Next base: position 4,070,108 of record CM030886.1, read on the forward strand.
AGGAACCAAAATACCGTTTTGAGTTTTGGGTCGTTACAAAGTTGGTATCAGAGCCACGGTTTAGCCGGTCCTGTAGACAACCCCGTATACACGAGCGTGATTCCTTCGTTGTCGCCAATGTGAGTAACCATTATTTCTCCTTCATGTGCAATGAGATATTAAATTTAGTAAAGTTGATGGTAGTTGTACTCAAGTACGAGCATGATGGGACTTGAGGATGATGCCGAGAATTAAGACTCAGAGTGACGGTCCAAAGGACACTCTCGTTCAAAGTGGTAGCTCTCTACTACCTGCGCTGCCTCGAGTAGGCCAACGTCAGTCTGTCGTTATTCGCAACTAGCGTCAATTCCTAAGGGTTGCAATTCTCGCATTATTGGCCGTCGAGGTCACGTGAAGGAACGCGATTGCCATTTTCGAAAGGAACGAAAGTCATTAAAGTCACACCAATCACAGATTTTCCCCAAGTGAGAGTTCCCTTTGAGGCGCTGATTAGGCTCTACTAGGCACAAAAAAAAAAAAAAGCAGCCTACCTTTTTATAGAGCCAAGTATAATAGGCCCTATTCAAAATAACGAGCTAACGATAGAAGCAACCAATCGTCATGCTGCCACATTTTTCCTAGTATCCATCATAAGGCTATTTCCATCAATAACAGTAGTTTGCTTCAGTCCGACCGAAGACGAGCAATAGGGAGCTGATGTGACCTAGTAGTTGGCGTCTCAAATTTCGTCTTACCCAAGAAGATAACTGCTAAACTATATGCTTTTTCACAGATCGCACAAGTATTGGCCATAAGAGTGTCGTGCTCAATTGTGATGATTATCAGAGTGACGCAGCGGAAGCGTGGAAAACAATGCTTAAAAAGAGGTTAAAGGCCATTCAGCACACCCAGGCGGGACCCACATCGAGCCTACACCACTACATTGGCGCTAGTAGGCTCTAAGGCGTTTCACTTCAATTGCGAAGGGCGTTGTCAAGAGATTAGCGTAGACAGTTGACGTGATAGCTTAATCGTTCGAGGCTCCCACCCCGACGGATGAGACCTTAGAGTTGCGGCTTTGATTTTAAGGGTGTATTAGGCCACCGGTTCACTCCACGTATACAAGGCGTAAGAATAGAGGGAATATAAGTGCTAACGTGTAGTAGAACTCCTATTAATAAGTCTAGTGATGTGTGATGTGAGTGGTTGGCGTGTGGATTACGTGTTAAGTAATGTGATTTTTTAAATTAGATCACGAGGTTACGCTGTAAGCGTATTGGTAATCTAGAAATTTTGTTATTGCAGAACTCAGATTTTGTGGGAGAGATCCAAGCCTCTCGAAAGCTTGGTTAGCTTGTTCCATTTGGATTTTCAAATCTCGATTAATACAAATTGCTCTTTCTTAATGTTATGTGTTATTCAATCTATTTGACCTTTTTAGATTACCTCTCGACCTTGAGACTATGTTAAGCACAGAATGATAACCCGAATACCATGCGGCGATTGACTGAGTGGAGAACTTCGATCTTAAAGGGTTATTAATGGGGTTAGCCATACCCGTCATCTCAATTCGACGGTTACGAAGGGTGATTGATGAGGACCTGTCCCAAGAGGACACGCGTCAAGCTTCGGATATCCCGAACATAGAGAATTTAGTCCACGTCCTTTCCAAGGACCTTTTGGATTACCTCACAACCTCGAGATTGAGCTCATTATTGAGTTATTATCGAATACTACCCTACTGTCGACGACGTCGTATTGTGTGATCCCTACGGGATTAAATTGGGTTGAAATTCAACTGAAGGAGTTGTTCAATAAGGGTCTTATAAGATCCAGACGCTCGCTGTTGGGAGTTTCGGCACTCTATGTTTAATATTAAAAGTTTGGTTTTGTAACTTAATTTAAAAAGTTCAAATTTGACCGCATTTTTAGGAACCAAAATACCGTTTTGAGTTTTGGGTCGTTACACAACATCTAAACATAGAAAGATATTATTACCTTCATCACCAAACATTATTTTCTTACTTTTTATTGGAAAAAAAAAAAACACAAATCAAATTTATTTTTTTTTTAATTCCAAACATACTAACTCACTCTCTCCCTTAAAATCGCACCATATTGAAATTAGAAGCCACATCAACAAAATGGAAAATTCGGTGCGGTAACTGAACCAATTTAAAGAAGGGGGATTTTGAGAAATACCCCATTATTGACACAATGATAATCTATACCCCATGCGTGCTGTACTTTTAATTTATACCCCAAAATTTACACTACAAACATAGAGTGAAATTGAAGGGAGCACACCACATGGGGTATAGATTATTAAGTGGCATCAAGAATGGCTTTATTTTGAAATTCTCCCTTTAATAAAAAAGCAATGCGATTTTCGTTTTTAGAAAAAGGAAATTCAATTTAAAGTTTAAACTGCACCGCACTAATTAGTAATTATTTTGGTTCTATTTCACACTCAACCAAAACGACAGCGTTTGCGTAAATACCAAACGACGCTTTCTAGAGCATCGTGTCTTGGGTGCAAACTCTTCGTCGTTGTTCCCAGCAAACGACAATATTCTTTATGAAATAATGCCTTTCTTGTTGGAGAGGCAAATAAAAATAAAAAATAAAAATAAAAATCAAATAAATTTCGAATCGCAAAACTCCAAAATTCACAGCCCTAGATTTCCCAAATTCTCTCTCTTGACGACCCAAATCCGAAGAACCGCCATTGACGACCTTGGACAATCCCGATCTCAGACGGTATTTTTGGATCTCGATCTCAGCTGATTTTCCTGAGCTTTTGCCTCTCTCTCTCTCTCTCTCTCTCTCTCGCTCTCTCTCTCTCACTCTCTCCCCTAGGGTTTTCCATTCGGTTCTTACGTGCTCGTTCGTTCTCTGCCAATCCTTTTTGACTGAGAAACTTTTCTTGCTAGGGTTTACGTTCGACCGTCGATCTGCTACCAGCTCAGATCTCCTGACTGAAGTGAAAAATGGTGAGGCAATTTTCTTTAAGAATCCCTTCGTTTATTTAGGGTTTTGGTGAATTCGAAAGCGCTTAATTTGGTTGAAATGGTGGGAGTTTTAGGCTGGCGGAGGAGACTTGGAGGCATCGATAGAGCAATTGCTGAATGTGGAGAAGCAAATGAGGCTCGCCGGAGAGGTGACCGGTACCAAGAAGGCCGTCGCCGATATTCTTAAGCTGTGCTACGAAGCGCGGGCTTGGAAGACTCTCAATGAGCAGATTATTGTCTTGTCGAAACGCCGAGGTCAACTTAAGCAGGTACTTCATTGAAATTGAAGTTCTTTTTTCTTTTTTTTTCTTTTTTTGTTCTTATGGGTTAGACTCGCTTAGTGAGTGAACTGAATTATTTCGTATTTCAATCGATGAAGAGAGTTCCATTTGGGATAGATGTTATGGTATTAGAATTCATGTTTAGTTTAGCTTTTGAATTCTGAAAGATCTTTTGAGTTTTGTGTTAGTTAGTTGCACATCATGGTTCGGGTTTTATGTTCATATGAGCTTAGTTAGTGAGCTGAATTGTTTCATATTTCAATCAATGTAGAGAGTTTCATTAGGGATAGTTGTTATGGTAGGATGAGAATTCACATATATTTAGCTTTTAAAATCTTAGAGATCTTTTGAGTTTTGTGTTGGTTAGTTTCACATCATGGTTCGGTTTTATACAGGCGATTTGCAATATTGTTTAGAAATTTTGATATTGACTATGTTAAGAAGTTGAGATTTGTTATTTGATTTCTTTGTTGGATGGGTGCTTAAACATTCAAAGAGTAGTGGATTTATCGATGATGCGTGATGCTTGCTGTTTGCTTGTATTGGAGGACGTCTTTTTTGCCGTCATCATCCTGATTATCAATTTAATGGAATTTAGAAAAACAAAGACAAAAACAGAACAAAAAGACATAGCAAAATAATTGATGTATGCTTATGTACAGTTAATTGTAACACTTGTTTGATGACTGTGCTTCTTCTGATGGGAAGTAGGCAGATTTATTTGTTTGATTTCTTCACTTCATTCAGAGATTGGGAAAGCGGATGTTATTTGCGGTTAAGTGTTATCTAAAAAGTTTTCCAAGTTGTGAATGTTGTGTCTTTTCCAAAGTTGAAAAGGAAGTATGTGGCTTCATCACTATTATAGGAAAAAGGATATTGAAATATTGTGTGTATGGTTTGAAGAGCCAAATTTTTAATCTGTTTCGTAGTTGTCAATTTAATATTTGTCTAGGTTCTAGTCAAGCACACGGTTTTACACATATAAATAAAGTCATATCATTCTCTGCCAATTGCCTAGATCTGGGTCTTTCCTGTTTTTTCTTTTTTCTCTTCATCATTCTCTTTCTTTTTGTTTTTTCCCCTTTTGAAAATGCCAACCTTGTTATTTTCTTTTTTGCTTGGCTTTAATTATTTTCAACCGTTTTATTAATTGTAAGGATCTTCCTTTTCTGGGGCAAGTGGGTTTTTCTTAATCATAAATTGTTTACTGTGTTAAGGATCATGGTAAACATCCTCTTATACTTATTTAAATTCTCTTGTATACAAGAAACGCCTATGCTTAATTGCTGATGGGTTTTTTTTTTTTTTTTGGGTACAGGCTGTTACTGAAATGGTCCAACAAGCAATGCAGTATATAGATGAGACACCTGATCTTGAAACTCGTATAGAGCTTATCAAAACACTAAATAGTGTTTCTGCTGGCAAGGTAATTATTAACTTATTTGTTGCGGCTTTCAAGCTTGTTCTGAGTTCATATGATGTTATATGTTCTAATTGTGGCTATTGTTGTGCAGATATATGTTGAGATTGAGAGAGCCAGATTGATTAAGAAGCTTGCAAAAATCAAGGAAGAACAAGGGCTTATAGCAGAGGCCGCTGATTTGATGCAAGAAATAGCGGTTAGTGCAGGATTTCTCATTTCCTGCTGGCCTCCAATTTATAATTTATTCCTTTTCCAGCTTCTCTGTTGATGGCTTCAGCTTCTCTGTTGATGGTTTAACTTTACAGGTTGAAACTTTTGGTGCTATGGCTAAAACCGAGAAAATTGCTTTCATTCTTGAACAAGTATGAGACCAATCTTTTCCTGATTAATTATTTATGTTTCTGTTTATTAATTGTGATGTTAATATCAATGGCCATAATCTGAGGATAATGTTTCTTGAATCTTTTTCTATAAAAAAAATTGTAGGTTCGTCTGTGCTTAGATCGTCAAGATTACGTCCGTGCACAGATCCTATCAAGGAAGATTAGTCCAAGAGTTTTCGACATTGATCCCTCTAAAGAGAAGAAAAAGCCTAAAGAAGGTGATTCTGTGGTTGAGGAGGCTCCTGCTGACATTCCATCACTCTTGGAGTTGAAGCGTATCTATTATGAGTTGATGATAAGGTACGTAGGTGCATTTTCCCAGTTTATGATTCTGTTCTTGCATTTTTTTTGGCGTTGATGCTTGCTTGGAACCCTGATTATTTTTTATATTTATATTTTTCTTTTTGGAGTCTCCTGATGTTCCATTAGCTGGTCAGTTTTAGTGTACACTGGTTTAGGGTTCTTGCCAATGTTTCACATATGTAAAGACCAAAATGTTTGTACTTTATAACCTTTGGACGTCGATAGGAATTAGGAAGGTTTGCTTCCTTATTTCATCTATGGATTTACCTTTAGTATTGTCATTTTCCTTCTCAAACTTCTGATTTTACATATATTAGTATGAACGCTCAATATGTTAAGTTCATGCTTGTTCAATTGTGTCCCTCTCTAGGCTTTTAAAATTTCCAAGTACGCAGGCTTTGCCCGAATATCAAACTACAAATTCATAATTTGAAGTTCTGCACACCTGAAGTTTCCAAACCTGTTGTGTTCTTATTTCCATCAGAGACCTTGCTAAAATATTAGTGTTTGTATCGATTTATGATGTTTCATGCTGACACTTTGGTTTTTGGCAATTTGTATTGGAAATGAATTTTCATCTGAAACTCTTTTCATTAAGAATCTGGCCATGAACTGGTCCTTCTATTTTGGAAGATTCTAAGGTGAAACATGCTTTATTGAGATGCAGAGGGTGCTTGCAGAATAACCTTATAGCTTACGTTTTCAATTTTTTTTTTTTTAGGAAATTACTCTGTAGAAGCGGTACTGGCTTATTGATTATACCTATATTTTACTATCCATCAACCAAAATTGATTTTTGTTTATCCTATCAGGTATTATTCGCATAATAACGATTACCTTGAAATTTGCCGATGCTACAAGGCAATCTATGAGATTTCTTCTGTCAAAGAGAATCCATCAAAATGGATACCGGTAACACCTTATCAGGCCTTCTGTGATTTTATATATGAACATTCTCTTTCAAGTTTTCTGAGAATTTTCTGCATGCAGGTGTTAAGGAAAATATGCTGGTACTTGGTTCTCTCGCCGCATGATCCAATGCAATCAAGCCTTCTGAACTCCACCTTGGAGGACAAGAATCTCTCTGAGCTTCCGAATTTCAAGTATGATTGTTGATTGCACGTGCTTCTCAAAGTTTAATTGTCTATAAATACTATACTATATTATGTTACCACTAAACATTAAGCGTTCCATTGTTGCAAAATTTTGAGTCCTGCTTTTGTTTTCCTCTAGATTGCTGTTGAAACAACTGGTCACGATGGAGGTTATCCAATGGACAGCTCTTTGGAACACATACAAGGATGAGTTTGAGAATGAGAAGAACATCCTTGGAGGTTCTTTAGGAGACAAAGCAGCTGAAGATCTAAAACAGAGGATTATCGAACATGTGTGTTGTGTTTTCACTTATACTGGGCTGAGAATAATGTTGTCTATTTATTTCTTCTTACATATTTTTTTATTTATTCTTTTTTTTTTTCAGAATATTATTGTAGTTTCAAAGTATTACTCCAGGATTACTCTGAAAAGAATTGCAGAGCTTCTGTGTCTAAGCATCCAGGTTAGCTGATGTTTATTTAAATTTATCATTAAATGGTGTTTATGCACCTAGCTGCGTACAATGACAACCTTTTAAGTTTCTTGACAAAACCCGAAAAATAACTCTCCAAGGACACTCCATGAATCTACTTTCGCTCTTCTTATCAACTTGGACTCATTTGTTTCTGTTTGAATGTAGGAGGCTGAAAAACATCTTTCCGATATGGTCGTTTCCAAGGCACTAATCGCAAAGATTGACAGGCCTTCAGGTGTTGTTAGTTTCCAAACAGCAAAGGACAGCAACGACATTCTGAACTCATGGGCTGCGAACTTGGAGAAATTGCTTGACCTCGTCGAGAAGAGTTGCCACCAGATACACAAGGAAACTATGGTCCACAAAGCTGCTCTGAGAGCTTGAGGAACTTTCAGGTGAAATCGCTTGGTCATGTCATTTGCAGGTTATGCGTAATTACTCGCCTTGTTTTCTTAGGCTCTCTCTTTCGTTTTGGCCTGAAAGCTATCCAATCGGAACTTCAACTAGAACCCTGACTGGGGTGGTCAGACAGGCATTTGTTTGGGATTTCTTTGTTTGACCATCAGGGATAACAGATCGTAGAAGTGAAAGATTGTAGGATATTACCGGCGCAAAAGAAAAACATTGTTGCTCGCTATTTGGCAAAATTCTTTCTTCAGAGAAATTATTATTATTATTATTTTTTGCCAAGGAATTTTTTTCATCATCAGCTTTATTTAGGGTATATCATCAGATCTTCCACACGAGCTTTCTCTATTCGGTTGTTTCTTGTGTGTGTGTGTGTGTGTGTGTATATATTTCCTTGATTCAGTTTGACTACTAACCTTAAATAAAGCTGGTACAAATTAAGCGATAGGGGAGGCAATATTTCCCATTGTAATGGCCCTGGTAATAAACTTTGCTAGATTGTTAGGAAAAAAATTCTTAAAAAACAAATTTTAAGATTTTGTTTTGTGTTACCATCCACAATTCCACATCGATAAAACGTAACAGATGCTTTTGTGGCGGTGATATATTATTTGTGGGGACAGACGAGTGTTTATTTGAAAATAACGAGAGACAATATTATAATTATCTTCTATGCTTTATTGAAAAACCCTAGTAGCAAAAGAAAAAATGCTTTAGAGAAACCCGTATCCGCGTTATTATATAGTATCACAAGTATAACTAATTTGGGGAATTGCGAAAAAAAGATATTTTAGGTGTCATTTAGTAATTTATCTCTTGACATTTATTTTGTTTATGGTGTAAAAATAAAATAAAAATTAGAGTAAATACCATAATTATCTTTGTGTTTAATCAAAATTTCACGTTTATCACTGAGTTTTTTATAATACAAAATTTACCCTTTAGTTTCTTTAATTGAACAAAATTTATACGTTGTCATGGCTTTCTATTGATAAAAAAGTATATTTTTCTCTGAATTGTAAAAATATTTTATTGTCTCGTAAACTATTCAAACAAAAGAATAAGAAAATATAGTTGTAATATGAAAAATTTATACGCATTTTTTGATTAAAAGTTAAAATGAGGTAACTTTTTGTTTAATTAAAAATACTGAAAGATAACATTTGTATTATTATAAACTCAGGGTATAAACATGAAATTTCAATAGAACGCAGGGAATATTTCTAGTATTTACTCTCAAAATTATAAGTGTAACGTAAGCAATGACTAATTATTAATGTGTGCGAAAAGGACATTCTTCGAAATCTCTATAAATAACTTTAGTAAGTGAACCAGGCGAGGGATGGAACAGAGTTATAAGGCTGTTTTACAATAATTTATCTTTCTGAGCAGTGTATTTTATGCCGACAAGGAAGTGGAAAGAAGTCTAGTAATTTATGTGAATGAAAAAAAAAAAGTTGTCTTCGGTGCGTTCTTCTCAATTAAGTATTGTTAACTCATCTATTTTGTAAATAATTTTATTTAATATTTTGTTCATTTTATCGATAATTATTATTTAGGGTAATCTATATAAATACCCCCGATGTTGTGCTATCTTTGCAAGTTGCACCCTGATGTTTCAAAACTGGCACTTGTGCCCCTGATGTTTGAAAACGTTATAAGTTTACCCCTTCTACTTCAATTTTTTTTAAAAATAGATGAAATTAGGGGGTATGAATACAAAGTTTTAAAATATCGGGGTGTATTTTGAGGAAAAAAAAAAGACAAGATAAGGGGGTGTTTGTGAAAATAATTATAGAACTAATTACTATAATATTCTTAATTTTAAGACGTTTGATCTTTAAAAAGTTATATATATGCTAACAGATTATTGTTACATTATTAATTTAATCAATTTTTTTACGAATTGTGACAGAGGGGGCATACCTATAATTTTTAAAACTTTAGGGGGCAAGAATGACTGTTTTGAAACATTGGAGTGCAATCTACAATAATAGCACGATATCATTTATTTGATGAATTGTTGAATAACATATTTAAGTGCAGCCATTTGAATACAGTAGATTTTCATTTGTCTATCAACTTAAATTCACTTGGTATATAAATTAATTAGATTTAATTTGTCACTTGCAACTTCTTTTGTATTTTACAATAATATATATGATTAACTCACATGGCAGTTTTTTAAATTTTTTATGTGTGTTTATAAGTTGTATAAAAACCAATTAAATTATGGGTGAAGTAGAAAAATATCATAATTGAACACTACAATGAAAATATATACCTAAAATTTTCAGTATTTGAATAAAATAACAAATTTATCAGTTATTTTAGAATGATGATTTGATCTATTATCTATTACCATTTACCACGGTAAGTAATTGAGTTGCTTGAATTTTTGTTTAATTTTTAAAATATAGTAGTTATTTAAATTAAGTAGTTAAAGATTGAGTATTTAATATATTTTCCTTAGATTAATCCAAATAATTCATGAATGAGTTGTTAACAAAGAGTTTGGGCTCCCTTAAACTACTCATGATATAAAAAATTAATTTTTCAATCTTTTTTTTTAACAATTTAGTAATTTACCATGGACAAAATGGAATACCTTAACATTATTTATCATAAAAATTTTTTTAAAAAATTTATTTTTTCTCTCATACTTTTAAAGAAATGTTTTTCATTATCCAGTGATACATCATTATATGATGTGCCAATGTCTTAAAATTATCTCTATATTTGTAATCCTATTATATCAAGCGTCTATTTGGAATTTAGTTATTATTTTTTATTAATATTTTTAGAAAATGATCAATGCTTTTCAAAATAAAGTTATTAGCCATTATTACATAAGAGAACTAAGGGGATAAATGTAAATACACGTCATCATGTAGTTAAGAAAATCACTAATTTTTTATTTAATAACGTTGACTATTTTCTTGAATATTTTGTTTTAAAAAAAAAACATTAATACTATAGGAATGATACTTCATTAATTTTTTTTTGTTAAAAATAAGTAAGTCCCTATGATGTGAAGCGTGGGTCCCTTACCATTTTAAGTTATATCCATCGTGGAACATATACATGATTCCATAAAACATTTGAGGCCTTTAGGTTTTTAGATCAACAGCTAGCAATAAGGTGATACCGATCTCCCAAGAATAATTATGGTATTTTCTCCAACGACAAAATTAGAGCATTTGTGATTCATATATGGAAAATTTTGGAAGGTAGTCCATTTTTGAGATCATATTAAAAAAATATCCAAAATTTTTTAAAATTAAGTGAATGACACATTCTTACTAAATAGACAAAATACTATAGTAAACAGATGAAATACCAAGTGATTTTTAGCTTGAATTTTGTCTATTTACCATGGTAAATAATCGATATACTCAAAAATCTTTTTGGATAAACAGATAAATTAATATAGTAAGTAGACAAAATTCAAACTAAAAATGACTGATATTTCATTGCTTACCATAATATTTTGTCTATTTATCAATAATAAACAATTCACCTAATTTTAAAAAATTGTGAATATTTTTTTTAAATAAATTTTAAAATGAGGCCATTTAGCTACAAACCCCATTACATAAATGTAAGCTCAATTTTTGGAAATTGTGATTAGAAAATTTGTCAATTCAAATTTTGTTGCACAATCATAGACATGAGGATTAAATCTTAAGGTTGGAAAAAAGAGTGTCATTATTAGCTTTTAGATTCATTTAAGATTTTCGGATATTTATTTACATTAATCTTTAGATTTGAGACTTAAAGGTAGGAAAAAGAGTGCCATTATTACGACTTTAAAATGCTTTACGTTTGAAAACTAGCTATTGCTCAATATGAATATGAACTAAATTTTCCAAAAACCTTTTTAAAGAAGTCGTTTTGGTACGTAGTCATTTTTTAGTATATGTTTTAAAAAAAATAGTTAAAATATCAAAAAATTAAAATATTAGTTATTAGTCATCACAAAATTAAGATTATAAAGGTAAAATCAATGCATTATATAATGATTATTTTTTTAATTGTTTCAAAAAATCCCCTCAAAAATAATTATATACTTAATAATTTCTAGGGAAAAAAAAAACGTGCTCTATTTCATACCAATGTCGGCTCAAGAGGTTCCATTAATTATTTAAAAGTGAAGACCCATATTGATGTCTTTTCTTGTTCATACTTCATGGTCGGTGTTACTTTTAGTAGATAGTGAGAGAGGACTGTTAGCGACATGTTCACATCACTAACTGTGCACTCTTCTATTTGCAAAAAAAAAAAAAAAATGCACTCTTCTATTGACTTGTTCACACTAAAATCATTATTTTATTGTCACTAATGCATTAGAATGCTACATAGCACTCATCCACAATTCTGTTGGTGTTATTCAGACTTGGGTTTATCATCTATTTTTACAAACAAATAAAAATATTTCTGCACTATTAATTTTGAGTGATGCAACGCAATCACAAATTTTGACCACAAAAAATAATTATAGTGATGTCATGATTGTAAAATACAATTCTCAATAAACACCTTTTTGTTTCGTTATGATTTTTGATAATTTTTTTTCCTGGTATAATCTATTATTTTTCATTAGTTTTTGAAAACAAATTGTTAAAGAATGTTTAATTTGAAATAAAAATGTGCACATGCTTGTCAGTTGTCACATGATCCTTTTTTTTTTTCTTTTAAGAGATTATTGAGCACATTGTCATTTTCTAAATGATGGAAATCATTGAGCATATTATCATTTTCTGAATAATATTTTAAGAACATAGTTAATATTTTCATTAAGTAAGGAAATAATTATTTTCTTAATTACATAATGCTATGATTTTATTTTTATGCCCTTAATTTTTTAAGGGACTAATGAATAATTTCTTAATTTATATAAATGTTGGTAATTTTCTTGAAACATGAACCTGCAAATAGCCAAATACAAATAGACTCACTTTAAATAGTTTCCCAAAATATAATAAAATCTCCATGAATATATAACGTTTAGACAAAAAAAAACTTATTAGTTTAGCATTTATCGATAAATTAATAATTTATTGAAATAGTTTTTCTTATTTTTTTCAAATATGCATCTTATCTAAATGTTTTACAAATTATCGTTATTATAATTTAACGTATTTTTAAATTAAGTAAGTCTATCGATATCAATTTTGAGAAAGAGCAAGTAATATTATATGCATATATTATGAATTCTTCTTAATAAGGTTAAAAAACTTTCTATTTAGGAAATTCTTAATTTATAAATCAAATGAGTCTTAAGGAATTTTTGTGTGATATCTTGTAAATTTAACGAAATAAGGTTAAAAAACTTTCTATTTAGGAAATTCTTAATTTATAAATCAAATGAGTCTTAAGGAATTTCTGTGTGATATCTTATAAATTTAACGAATTATTAATTTGGCACGTTGAGTCCGAGTTAAAATTGACAAAAAATTATTTAATCGAGTATTAGTATATCAAGATTTTATTGTAGTTCAACATTTTATAAGAGGAAATATAGCCGATTAATTGTCACATAATTATTTTATTATAAAAAAAATAGGCAATGTAGAAATTATTCCTTCCCATTTTCGCTCTAGGTTGGTCAACCACGGGAAGCAATTTTTATGGGATTTTCATAAATTTTGTTACATAATTATCTTATAGTTAAAATACAATATTAAGGAATTTAAGGGAAAGAAAAATCCTTGCTCTTTCCTTCAAGGGGCAGTTAAGGATTTACCCATTTTACAATCTATGTTTTAAATATATGGCTCACGTTTTGAAATATTAGCGTTTTGAAATATTAGCAAAATAGCCATCATGTAAACATCTAAAAATCTATTTCTAAAGAAATAAAATTTGTGACTAAATAAATAAAATACACAGTCATAAAATTTGTGACTATAGTCACAAAATTTCAAAAAATTTGAAATAAACACAATAAAAAAATTTAAACATCCATTAACAAAATAACCAACTCACAAATAAATGATTACCTATACAACCAATTTCATAAAACTTATTACTAAATAAAAAATCTCTTATAAATAGCAAAAATATATGCAGCCAAAGAAGTCACAAATTTCATGACTAAAGACACAAAATTTTAGACAATATTGTCTGTAACAAACAATAAAAACATAATTCAAAAAACTAATGACTGCAGTCTCAAAAATCAAGACGCAAATATTTGGCTATTTTGCTAATAAAAGCAAACATAGGCTAATTGTTAAAAATATATATAAAAATATAGCTATTTATTTAAAAAACCGTTCCTTTTTTAATCCCTTCTTTAGCGAATTTAATTTTGAGTCAATTAGGTAAATATTCATTGTGAATGGTGTTTTAAAAAAATAGTCATAATTTAAAAAAGGAAATTTTAAGAAAATAGCCACTTTTAAGAAAATTATTTTAAAAAATAATCATAATTTCAAAAAGTTTAAAAACTAGCCATTTCAGAAATTTCTTACATGTGTCAGAAATTTTCTTACACAAATTTTTATATGTAATTTTGTTATTGTCAGAAATTTCTTACATGTGTAAGAAATTTTTTATGACTACTTTTTACATTTTTTGAAACTGTGGCCATTTTTTTTTTTGGATTTTTAAGAAAATAGCTATTGTTTACAAAATAATTTTAAAAAATAGCCACAGTTTCAAAAAATTTAAAATCTAGCCATAAAACGGTAAGAAATTTCTGACAAAAATTTTGCCTACTGTCAAAAAATTCTTACAGTTTTTTTATGTGTATTTTTGCTATTTTCAGAAATTTCTTACTGTTTTTTGGCTAGTTTAAATTTTTTGAAACTATAGCTATTTTCTTAAAACACACAGTCCAAAATAACTATTTACCTAACTGGCTTTTTTTAACACACAATCCAAAATGACTATTTACCTAGCTGACTCTTAAAAAAAGTTTAAAAAGTATACGTAAATTTTTTTTTAAAAAAAATGTAAGAAATTTCTTACCATAACAAAACTACATGTGAAATTTGATGCAATAAACTTCTTACTAAGATAATAAATTTTTTAAATGACTACTTTCTTAAAATTTTGAAACCGTTGCTATTTTTTAAAATCATTCTCTAAAAAGTGACTATTTTCTTAAAATTTCCTTTAATTTTTTAAATCCTAACCTAATTAGGATTGTGATTTAAATTAAATATTAAATATTTGATAAATTTTAATAAGTATCTGTCAAAAGTCTTTAATAAAATTTTCGTAATTACATAAAATACCTCCACTTAGTGTCATTACCCTAATAATTCGAATAATATCATCACACCCAATGTCAGCAGACCGTATTAATGATTATTAATCAAAGAACCGTACTTTTTATTAATCATTGACTAATTTAAATATACTAAATTATATTTTTATTCCTCTTGTAAACAAACTCTTTATGCACTAAAACTATAGTTATAATTATATACTTCGGTTTTTTAACAAACATTCGTCTTTATATTAAATAAAAACAACTAAAATTAAAAATTAAAAAAAAAGTTTACTTTTTTTATTAGATTCAGAAAAATAATTTACCATACATCTGATCTGATTTAAGGGACTAATCTTAACTAGAAATATATTTTATGCCATCATCTCATGGTGAAGTTGGAGTTGAAATGGAGTTGAAATCATCGTGAGTCAAAGCCACTGTGGAAAAAATGATGTTTGCACCAATGGCCACTGAGTTTGTCATGGCTTGGCAAATTACCCCTAAATTTTATTTCTTGGCAATGCACCATGACCGTATAAGTCTTGCTCAAGTAGTGTAAATTGATAAAAAAATATTGATACGATTTTTCCTCATCAGCTTCACGTGTAAAGAATGAAAATGTAAAGAAAAAGGCTTTGATTTTACTTCAGATAATTTGTTACAAAGAGTGAATTTAAACCCCATGTTGACAATCTTGCTCTACTTATACTAGTGACCAAGTAGTGAAAATAAAACGAGTTTTGCTTAAAAAAAAAAAGGCTTTGATTTTACTTCAATTAATTTGTTACAAAGAGTGAATTTATCCCCCTTTTGACAATCTTGCTCTCCTCATACTAGTGACCAAGGGGTGAAAATAAAACGAGTTTTGTATCGTAAGATATTCCATATCAGGATTGGGGGTAGTCAACCCCAATCTCTCCGACAATTGAACTTGATTTTTTTTTTCACATATATATGTATATATATATATAGTGACGAGATTGGGGCAAAATAACAATCGCGAAAAACTCAGCACGAATGCGTTGACAGCTACTGGGTGCCCAGGCAGGCTTCTAGAGGCCTCGGGCAGCCATTGGTAGCTCATGCCGATCCCGGAGGCCTCAGATGACTGCTGGCCGCCCACACTAGTCCGGGGGCCTCCATCTCGCCTGAGTTCTTCATTGGACCAATCTTCCGTCCATCGGGCTGAGCCATCGCCGACCTGTTCTATAAAGTTTTGGTCCATTGACTTTCGAGTTAAATTTGTGCCCAAAACTAGCCCCACAGTTTCTGTATCGCACTTGTCGCACTAAAGCAACTAAACATGTTTTTTTTTTTTTTAGGTCTTTTTGGGTGCTTATCGTTGAGGGCTTTTTGAGTACCTATCTTGGTAGGTCTTTTTTGGTGCCTATCTTGTTAGGACTTTTTGTATAGCCAATCTTGGTAGGACCTTTTTTATTTTGCCTACCTTGGTAGGGCTTTTTTGAGTGCCTTTGTTGGTATGACTTTTTGAGTGCCTATCTTGGTAGGTCATTTTTTGTGCCTATCTTAGTAGGGTTTGTTTTTGTTTTTTTTTTTGTTTTGTTTTGTTTTGTTTTTTTTTTTTTTGCATATCTTGAGTCTTTTTTAAGAGCCTATCATTGTATGGCTTTTTGGGTGCCTATCTTGGTAAGTCTGTTTTGGCTGCCTATCTTGGTAGGGCTTTTTAGGCGCTTATCTTAGTAGGTCTTTTTTTGTGCCTATCTTGTTAGAATTTTTTAAGTGTCTATCTTGGTATGACTTTTTTTTTTTTGCCAATCTTGGTAGGGATTTTTGGTTTTCGACCTCCCAGCTTGGATCGATCGAGGTGAACTGGGAACGACCTTTTTTTTTCCGACCTTGTTGAGGAAAGGTGACAGACAAGAAAAATCAAGATGTCATCCTTCAGTTCTTCTGGTATTTGGGCTGGACAAACTCATAGCTAACAAAATTTGCCGAGCAATTTTGATTAGTAAGGGGTGTTGGTTGATCTCGTCGAGTACTTTTAAATAACTGCTACGTCACTCAGTCTAAAAGTTTCAGCAGACTGTCCGGTACTCAATGGTGGCTCAACCATTCATACTAACACGAAGGGTGGCACGGCTAGATTTAAAGTGGTGCGGCCTGACACATATTTGAGCTAGTGCTACTTAGCATCTGTAAAACGACTATGTTCTTGACTTATCATATTTTAGAATCATGTTATTGATTTGGGTTCAAATTTGATTCTAGCTAATGAGTTTTGAAGGTGTTCTTATAGCTTGGGGCTAGCTCAAATGCTTTACACATATCTTGGACTAACTTGGCCCAGCTAGGAGCTAGTATAGCACGACTTGAAGATACTTAGGAGACTCTAGGGTACTTGGAGCTACTCGAAGGTGCTTAATATCAGTTAGTACCCACCTAGAGTTTATGGTTGGCTGCTCGCGCGGTTGATGTGCTAGCTGGCAGCCATTTTCGGGCGTGGCCACATAAGCACGCGCACAAATTTTTGGATGCACATATCTTCTTCATTATTCATTGGAATTATGCATATTATATACCAATAGAAATAATTTTGAAAGATATTTCACTTGGTATATAATAAGCTATGAAAATATCTCATGGACAACTGGGTGGGCAACTTGAAAATTGACTAGCAGCCAATTCTGAGCATGAGAGCATGAGGCTTTGAGCACCAATTTTCGGAACTGCATATCTCCATCATTATTTATTAAAATTACACGTACGATATGTTGTTGGAAATAGTTTTCAAAGAAATTTCATTTGGTATATAATAAACTATATATATATATCTAATGGTCGGTTAGATGGGTAGATAGAAATCTGGCTGTCCAACCAGCCGATCATGAGATATTTTTGTTTGGCCAGTCGGTTGATGGGTCTGCTATTTGTCAAGTGGGCTGTCTGGCCACCCTTTTTTTGGTGGTTGTATTTTTGGTTGTTTGTTTTCTCCCTACACTCCCCGGTATATGATGCTTAACCAATTTGTTTGGTGTGGCCTTATTCGTTGACTTTTGTGAGGGCATGTGTCTTTCGGGTTGCATGTCTTCGCTTGACATTCCGGAGGGATTGGTTTTCATTAAGCGCTCTATCTTCTATGTAGCCTCATTTTTCATCTTTGAATCACAAAGCTTACTTGTGATGGGATGTCATTATGCTATTCAGTTTATCTATGACGCAAAGTCATTTAAAACTCCTATGCGCTGTTGATTGAGGTGGTTGTGTGTATCTTTGGTCTTTGTTACAATTTTGGTAAAGGTTTGGGACTTGGGCCTTGAGTTAAATTTGAGCCCAACGACAAATGTTAATTTTGTGTTGAAATCATTTGCATCAATTGTAACGACCCAAAACTCCAAACGATGTTTTAGTCTCAAAAATACGGACAAATTTGAACTTTTTAAATAAGTTACATAATTGAGCTTTTAGTAACAAACATGAGGATTATCAATCCTCATCATAACCAAAATGAATTTAATTTGAACATTTTATAAATATGCGGAATTTAAAACATTCTTTGCCAACGATTAGCCGGCAGCCCACGTAAGATTTTACAGGTCGTTCCCGTATACACTCGCTGCTCCTGTCATTGTCGCCTCGCCCTTTTTGCATCGTGACAAGATACTTGCGACACGAGCACACTTGTGAGCTATTAGCCCAGTAAGTAGATTAGATAAATAAACTGCTAAGTCTGCAGGTCATAAACCAAAATATCACGACACAATAATCTAATAAAAAGGGACGGACTCGCCGATCGAGTCATCGTAGTTCGAAGAGTAAATGTCACTCTTGAACAACCTTGCCCGCGAAATAGATTTCAGGAATAGGTTGCTAAACCTGCGCGGGATATAATACCTACAAAAGAGTTGTGCGTGGGATGGGGTCGGACTTAGCGACCCATAAATCTCGACTCAAAAGTCAATTTCATAATTAGTTATAATCTCACTCAAGTTCACAACTCTCTGACTTAGCTTATAAAAATATGCGTGCACACGATTTACTATTTAAGAATTCTTGATTCTATAATATTGGTGAGGTCACGTCAGCCTCACCCCTTCTTTAGACTTCTCGCGGGTCGTACAAGAACTTATGCATATATATATATATATAAACCCCTTCGTGGGTTGTTCTTTAATTTAATACACATTTAAACCCATTCGCGAGTTGTTCTAGAACTTATATGACTCTGGACCCTCTGTATGTCGTTTTGAAACCTCACATAGACAATAGTCCCGTCGGGCGATCTCGGAACCGATCAAGATCACGGCACACAGCATATGGAGATGGTCATCTACCGACCTCCTCGAGACCTCTCGGGTCGTTCCGAAACCTCACACAGACAATGGCCCCGTCGGGCGATCTCGAAACCGATCAAGATCACGGTACACAGCATATGGAGATGGTCGTCTACCGACCTCCTCGAGACCCCTCGGGTCGTTCCGAAACCTCACACAGACAATGGCCCCGTCGGGCGATCTCGGAACCGATCAAGATCACGGTACACAGCATATGGAGATGGTCGTCTACCGACCTCCTCGAGACCCCTCGGGTCGTTCTGAAACCTCACACAGACAATGGCCCCGTCGGGCGATCTCGGAACCGATCATGATCGCAGCACACAACATATAGAGAGGAAGGCCATCTACCGACCTCTTCGAGACCCCTCGGGTCGTTCTAGAATTTAATACACATCTAAACCCGTTCGCGGGTTGTTCTAGAACTTATAAAGCATTATAGACCTCTTACGGGTCGCTCTAGAACTTATAAGCATTCTAGACCTCATACGGGTCGTTCTAAAACTTAATACACCCTGGATCATCTGCGGGTCGTTCTAGAACTTATACAACTCTGGACCCTCTACGGGTCGTTCTAGAACTATACAACTCTGGACCCTCTGCGGGTCGTTCTAGAACTATACAACTCTGGACCCCCTGCGGGTCGTTCTAGAACTTATACAACTCTGGACCCTCTACGGGTCGTTCTAGAACTATACAACTCTGGACCCTCTGCGGGTCGTTCTAAAACTATACAACTCTGGACCCTCTGCGGGTCATTCTAGAACTTATACAACTCTGGACCCTGTAAGGGTCGATCCGAAACTTCTCACGACTGGGGTTTCGTCGGACTGTTTCGGATTGATTGCGCAATCACCCCATTGGACCAATACGGATCGTTAAGTCACAACTATGGGGAGGGCCATGGCTCTCCTCCCCAAGGCCCCTCGGGCCGTATTGAAAAGTCGTCCACCGACCTCCTTAAGATCTCTTGGGTCGTTTCGAAACCTTTCATGGCCAGTAGCCCCGTCGAGCTGTTTCGAAACCGAATCATGACCGCGGCCCCGTCGGGCCCCTCTCGAATTATCAAACTACACATACAAAGGAAGGTCGTCCGCCGACCTCCTCGAGTAGTTCCGAAACCTCGTACGATGGCCCCGTCGGGCGGTATCGAAACCGATCATGATTCGCGGCCCCGTCGGGCCCTACCCGAATACATTCGAAGCTTTCACTCCCCTTGGCTTGTCTTAGAGTTTCTCTTTAGCCTGCAATAAAGTCCCAACAATAACAGAAACAGTTTTATGCCTATGGTCTCATACCCACCGACATATAAGTCATACTAACACGTAAACACATACGAACAGACACACACACCCTGCATAATAACCTGAACCACGAAGTTGAGTAGTTTTATGTCTGTGGTCCCATACCCACAGACAGATAAGTATATAACTGAACACACGCACCAACACACACCTAGACAAACATAACATTTTATAAACGAACCTACAGTCCCATACCTATAGGCTCGTTGCACAAACAAGACAAACATGATCGAGGGCCCGTATTCGCGACCCTAGCGAGAATGAGGATATATAAAGTTTAATAGCCACAACTTTAGATACATCGCATGCTTTAAACAAACTCAACACATGCGCAATTAATTCTAGCATGATAAAGTCTACTCGTGTCACAGTGGGGGTCCACTTACCTGAGGTCCTAAGCTCTCCGACTTGGTCCTCGCAGTTTTCCTCTCCCGACGTCCCTCTTTGGAGCATGTTGTGCGACACATCTGTCCAACACAAGAATTAGAGGATCAACGTCTAAGTCCACGAATTATTTGAGTTGAATGAAACTTCAAGTTCCTATGGACTAAAAGAATAGGACTCTAGAAGATGGGACGACCAATGGTTTATCGAGAAACCCCTCTAGGGGTATTTCCGTCCCGAGTGTCGTCACTTAATCACTAGCCGTCAATCCCGACTACTGTTTACGTCGCTTGATTAGTTTAGCTGAGAAAGAAATTCTTGGACCTAAATAGTCCTTGACTTAGCCATAAGAAGTGTCTAAACTTCGAGCCGAAAATCCGGCAGAGTTTCCCCTGTTTTTCAGATATCCCGGCCTAAGCCTTCACCTAATTTCAACCCAGCACCGAACTAATTTCGGTCACAATCCATCACAACAACCACGCTGAATAATTTTCAATAATAATTTAACATTTTATCATTATCGATTTCAAAATATATTCGTATCGCAACACCGAGCCTCAGTGGCTCGGATCTCGCGCAAAATAATAATAAGCATATGAACTAAAATAAAGATTCACATAAGATGTCATCGAGTCATAATGCTTGGATCTTGTTTCCAACCGCCCGCTTTTACCTTCGGCGAAGGACGGCGAAGTGGTCGTGAGTCCAAACTTATTTTGTCGACGTTCCTGTACAATTAGAAAGAACACTAAAAAAATGAGTCACATCGATGATTCTCGGTTTAAAAGCTTTAACCGCTATAAGTTCCAAGTTTAAAGAAAAACAAGGAAGTGAACACTAGGACCCGCGACCCGATTTCAACAACTCTTGCCGAATTGATAAATTCTCGAGTGATAATTTGAGAACGACACCACTTGAAGAAGTTTTGGTTTCTAAAACGTCATAAATCCACAAAGTTTTATAATGCCAAAACACTCGATAATATAAGTCCAACACGGCCACGAAATGAAATATAAACAAAATACCGAACCACAAAAATACATTAACACAAACTAGTGTATTCGCCGCCAAATACATAATCACGAACCAATTGGAAATCGAAATTCCCACACAACTAAACCACAAGCAATTTCTTAAAATTCTTGCAATCAAAATCTCATGTGAAAGAAGATTTTTAACGCTATTCTTCTTAAATTATAAACCTTACAATTGATGGTTAAGGAATAGCTAAAACGAGGCACTATCCCAAACACGACCAACAAAATCGAGGAACTAGCAACATACTCAAAATAAAATCTTGCAAATTAAAACACCCAACGGTGTCGCAGTGAGCACGAGTCTTACCTCGATATCGGGTCGAATCTCATCTTGGTGGCAGAACTGAGACAACGTCGCACGTGGCGACGCGTGTCGACAAGGCGCGGAGTCCACGCGCGAGGAGCAAGGCGTGAGGCGGTACGACTGCTGCCCGAGAACGATCACACCGCGCTCGACCTCGCAGTGGTGGTGAGGAGGCAAGACCAACGGGTCGAAACAGCGGCGGCGCGGGTAAGTAGCGGGTGGCGCGAGGGAGCTCGCGACGCGCCGACCGGAGCTGGGCAGAGGAGGAGCGCGGGGTTGGCGCGGAGCGCGCGCTCGAGGCGGCACGGGGTCTCGCCGGGGCTGCTCATGGACAAAGGCGCGCGCGAAAGAGAGAAGGACAGCGGCTCGTCAAGGGCAGCGCGCGGAAGGGCTAAGTCGGCACAGCGCGCTGGTTCGGGGGATGCGCGGAGGAGCGTGGGGAGGCAACTCGCGACGAAGGGATGCGCCGGACGCAACGCGAGAGGCGAGCAGATCGGGGCCGGAACGCCGGGCAAGGGGAGGCGGAGCTGGGTCTCACCGGATCTGTTGGGGTCGCAGCCGGAGCTTTGGGCTGGACTCGCTCGGGCCGCTACCAGAGGGGCAACAGGGAGGCCCCGCAGCTGGAGGCGACGTCGTGTGTGGGAAGCGGACTGGGCCGGCGCGCGGAGGAGGGCGCGAGGGCTGGGCGCGCAAAGGAGCGGAGTAAGGCACGGAGCTCGGGGTTCCACGGGGTGGCGAGAGGGGGTTCGCCGAGGTTCCGCAAGGAGGCGCGGCAACGATTTAGCGAGGGATCGCCACTGCTGGACTGCGCCGGAGCAGAGGTGACGCGCGGTAGCGGCTTAGGGCCTCGCGAGGAGGCGCGGAGCTTCGCCGGCGCTAGGCTGCGCGGGGAAGTGCTGGGCTCGCCAGGTCAGGACCGCACGCGAATGGGGCTGAGCGTCGCGCGGCTGGGGACTAGCGGAGAGGCCACGATGGGACGCGGGGTTGGGCTCGCGCGAGGAGGCCTCGCGCTGGCGCGGAAAGAGGGGCGCGCAGACGGTGCGCGGCTGGCTAGGGCGGAGGAGGCTGGCCGGAGCTGGGGAGGGCTGGGCACCGGAGGGCAGCGGCGGCTGCGTGAGTGAGGGGCGGAGGGGGAGTGGGTGACGGCGTTGAAGAGAGGAAGAAGAAAGAGATATGGGATAATAAAACCCTACTCAATATAATATTAGTTTATTTATTATTTATTAGCATAAATTCATTAAATAAAAGACATATTTCCAAAAATTATGAAAATACACAACTTGGCTCAACTAGTGAAATTAGGAATTTTAAAATCAATTTCAGATTGAAATTGAATTCTTAGCAAGCTTTAAAATTCTAACACATCAAATTAACATTATTTGTACTGTCATTTTTATATCGTCCAAGTTGGCCAGATTTGACGAAATTAGTTACTTCTCTCAATATAATTGAAATCAAGATAATATCTCAAGAAATTTCTGTCTCAAAAATAGAAATTAAATACTTTTTAATGTGGTCTAGTTTCAGGCCATTACAATCCTACCCCCTTACAAAAGTTTCGTCCTCGAAACTTAGAACAAGTGTGGATATTTCTTTCTAACACATGACTCCCTTGAACACGTGGTCACCCTCCTTGAACTCCAAGGGTCGGGGGCAAACATCCGCGTAGCTCTGTCTAGTCTAAGCACGAAGATGAGCAATCTTCATGCGGCTTTGAAACTCTTCGATGACCGTAAACGAAAGCTGTGGCTCAAAGTGTCTGTTACCTAATTAGATTCTTCTTAGGCAATGATGAACACCACCGCTATAGTGTTTAACCAGCTTATCATGCAGGCTCTACGTTGCGGCTAGCAGTCACCATAAATCACGTAAAGGCGGTGATTCGAATTCTTTAAGAAAAACAAGACTGTGGCAAGCTCGAGTTTGTGAATAGGGTAACAGGTCTCATAATAATTGAGGTACCTCGATGTATAAGCTACTACTTTCTCGTGTTACAATAATATTGCACTCAATCCTCGCTTCGAAGCATCACAATAAAGCTTAAATTTAGTGGTTCCCGTTGGAATTGTCAACACTGGTGCAGTTGTAAGACACTCCTTGAGCTCTTGAAAGCTCTCAATACACTCCGAAGTCTAGGAAAACTTAATATTCTTTCGAGTGAGGCGAGTCAAGGGTAGAGCAAGTTTGGAGAAACCCTCTTCAAATCGCCTAAAATACTCGGTTAAGCCCAAGAAACTACGAAGCATGGTGGGCAATTTCTATGAACTCACTGCTTCTATCTCTGATAGATCCACCAAAATTCCTTCCGTAGACACCATGTGATCGAGAAATGAGACGTTTCTAGTCAAAACTCACACCTTTGAGCTTCGCACAAGGCTTCCTCTCGATTACTCTCTGCACAAAGGCTTGTTCATGCTTCTCATGCTCCTCCATTATTTTCAAGTAGACAAGAATATCATTACTGAAGACTATAACGAATCTGTCGATATAGTATTCGAGGACACATTACGTTAAGGCCGTAATACGGCTGGGGGTATTGGTGAGTCCAAAGAACATTACCAAGGGTTCACAGTGTCCGCAATCGGTACGGAAGGTGGACTTGGGCAAATACTCATCGTTCCTTTAGCTAGAGATGGCCCAACCGCAAGTCTTTACCTCAAGAATCGGTACGTTAGACCTCTACTATCCCACGTTGTGAGGGATTGCGCAGCTTACCCTGTCTTGCCCTACTCTTGGCTCAAGGGGTTGTGACTGCCGCAATCACCCTTCTTTTCTAATACAGAGTACCGAGGCTCCCAACGGCAAGTGATTGAGTCTTATAAGACCCTTGCTAAACAGCCATCTTTCGACTGAGTTCAGCCCGCTTAATCCCGTCGGGATCACACAATACGACACCATCGACACTGAGGCGGTACTCAATAATGGTTCGATAACGAACTCAATCTCAGGGTCGAGATGTAATCTTGGAAGGTCCTTAGAAATGACATGAACAAAATTTCTTACGATCGAAATATCCAGAGCTTGATGCGTATCCTCAAAGGGCAGGCGCACTACAAGTGAGAACGCCCTGACAGTCTTCATCACCCTTTGCACTTTTTATGAGCAAAGATAACAGGTGTGGCTAACCCCACGGATGACCCTTTAAGCTCGAAGCTCGAAGCTCATAATGTCATCAAAATTTCGCATCCCAGAGTGAAAATGAATCTATAGATGATTCACAACCATTAGGTACACCCCCAAACTAAAAGTGACATCGAAACAATAGATACAATCATCCAAAGATAATTATCGCAGAGCACAGTAAAGTTTGTATAGTTGAATCAACACAAAGTATTATGAAAAGGCGATTTCAATAGATCAAAATCTGGAAAATAACAAGAAACAAGCAAACCAAACTTTCGAGAGGCTTGGATCTCTCCCACAAAAGCTGAGTTCTGCAATAACAAAATTTTTAGATGACAAATACGCTTACAGCGTAACCCCTATGTTCCAAACATCCTCGTAATCTAATATAACTAATCACATTGCTTGACACGTAAATCATACGCCAACACTCATCACATAAGACCAGACTTGTTAATATAAGTTCTACAATGCGTTAGCACTTCTACTCCCTCTATACTCACGTCTAGTATATGTGAAGTGAACCGGTAGCCTTCGCGATTATATAGTCTCATCCGTCTGGGTGGAAGCCTAGAACGATTAAGTTATCACGTCAACTGTCTACGCTAATCTCTTAACAACGCCCTTCGCAATTGGAGTGAAACGCCTTAGAGCCTACTAGTGCCAACGTAGTGGTGTAGGCTCGATGTGGGTCCCGCCTGGGTGTGCTAAATGGGCCTTTAACCTCTTTTTAAGCATTGTTTTCCACGCTTCCGCTGCGTCACTCTGATAATCATCACAATTGTGCACGACACTCCCTTATGGCCAAAACTTGTGCGTTCTGTGAAAAAAAAAAAGCAGATAGTTTAGCAGTTATCTTCTTGGGTAAGACGAAATTTGGGACGCCATCCACTAGGTCACATCAGCTCCCTGCTGCTCGTCTTCGGTTGTACTGAACTAAACTACTGTTATTGATGGGAATAGCCTTATGATGGATACTAGAAAAACAAAATGTGGCAGCATGACGATTGGTTGCTTCTATCGTTAGCTCGCTATTTTGAGTAGGGCCTATTATACTCGGCTCTATTAAAAGGTAAGCTGCATTTTTTTTTTTTGTGCCTAGAAGAGCCTAATCAGCGCCTCAAAGGGAACTCTCACCTGGGGAATATCTATGATTGGTGTGACTTTAATGACTTTCGTTCCTTCCGAAAATGACAATCACGTTCCTTCGCGTGACGTCGACGGCCAACAATGCGAGAATTGCAACCCTTAGAAATTGACGCTAGTAGCGAATAACGACAGACCGACGTTGGCCTACTCAAGGCAGCGCAGGTAGTAGAGAGCTACCACTTTGAACGAGAGTGTCCTTTGGACTATCACTCTAAGTCCTAATTCTCGGCATCATCCTCAAGTCCCATCATGCTCATACATGAGTACACCTGCAATCAACTTTACTAAATTCAATATCTCATTGCACGTGAAGCAGAAGTAAGGGTTACTCACTTTAGCGACAACGAAGGAATCACGCTTGTGTATACGGGGTTGTCTATAGGACCGGCTAAACCGTGGCTCTGATACCAACTTTGTAACGACCCAAAACTCCAAACGATGTTTTAGTCTAAAAAATATGGACAAATTTGAACTTTTTAAATAAGTTACATAATTGAGCTTTTAGTAACAAACATGAGAATTATCAATCCTCATCATAACCAAAATGAATTTAATTTGAACATTTATAAATATGCGGAATTTAAAACATTCTTTGCCAACGATTAGCCGGCAGCCCACGTAAGATTTTACAGGTCGTTCCCGTATACACTCGCTGCTCCTGTCATTGTCGCCTCGCCCTTTTTGCATCGTGACAAGATACCTGCGACACGAGCACACTTGTGAGCTATTAGCCCAGTAAGTAGATTAGATAAATAAACTGCTAAGTCTGCAGGTCATAAACCAAAATATCACGACACAATAATCTAATAAAAAGGGACGGACTCGCCGATCGAGTCATCGTAGTTCGAAGAGTAAATGTCACTCTTGAACAACTTTGCCCGCGAAATAGATTTCAGGAATAGGTTGCTAAACCTGCGCGGGATATAATACTTACAAAAGAGTTGTGCGTGGGATGGGGTCGGACTTAGCGACCCATAAATCTCGACTCAAAAGTCAATTTCATAATTAGTTATAATCTCACTCAAGTTCACAACTCTCTGAATTAGCTTATAAAAATATGCGTGCACACGATTTACTATTTAAGAATTCTTGATTCTATAATATTGGTGAGGTCACGTCAGCCTCACCCCTTCTTTAGACTTCTCGCGGGTCGTACAAGAACTTATGCATATATATATATATATAAACCCCTTCGTGGGTTGTTCTTTAATTTAATACACATTTAAACCCATTCGCGAGTTGTTCTAGAACTTATATGACTCTGGACCCTCTGTATGTCGTTTTGAAACCTCACATAGACAATAGTCCCGTCGGGCGATCTCGGAACCGATCAAGATCACGGCACACAGCATATGGAGATGGTCATCTACCGACCTCCTCGAGACCTCTCGGGTCGTTCCGAAACCTCACACAGACAATGGCCCCGTCGGGCGATCTCGGAACCGATCAAGATCACGGTACACAGCATATGGAGATGGTCGTCTACCGACCTCCTCGAGACCCCTCGGGTCGTTCCGAAACCTCACACAGACAATGGCCCCGTCGGGCGATCTCGGAACCGATCATGATCGCAGCACACAGCATATAGAGAGGAAGGCCGTCTACCGACCTCTTCGAGACCCCTCGGGTCGTTCTAGAATTTAATACACATCTAAACCCGTTCGCGGGTTGTTCTAGAACTTATAAAGCATTATAGACCTCTTACGGGTCGCTCTAGAACTTATAAGCATTCTAGACTTCATACGGCTCGTTCTAAAACTTAATACACCCTGGATCATCTGCGGGTCGTTCTAGAACTTATACAACTCTGGACCCTCTACGGGTCGTTCTAGAACTATACAACTCTGGACCCTCTGCGGGTCGTTCTAGAACTATACAACTCTGGACCCCCTGCGGGTCGTTCTAGAACTTATACAACTCTGGACCCTCTGCGGGTCGTTCTAGAACTATACAACTCTGGACCCTCTGCGGGTCGTTCTAAAACTATACAACTCTGGACCCTCTGCGGGTCATTCTAGAACTTATACAACTCTGGACCCTCTACGGGTCGATCCGAAACTTCTCACGACTGGGGTTTCGTCGGACTGTTTCGGATTGATTGCGCAATCACCCCATTGGACCAATACGGATCGTTAAGTCACAACTATGGGGAGGGCCATGGCTCTCCTCCCCAAGGCCCCTCGGGCCGTATTGAAAAGTCGTCCACCGACCTCCTTAAGATCTCTTGGGTCGTTTCGAAACCTTTCATGGCCAGTAGCCCCGTCGAGCTGTTTCGAAACCGAATCATGACCGCGGCCCCGTCGGGCCCCTCTCGAATTATCAAACTACACATACAAAGGAAGGTCGTCTGCCGACCTCCTCGAGTAGTTCCGAAACCTCCTACGATGGCCCCGTCGGGCGGTCTCGAAACCGATCATGATTCGCGGCCCCGTCGGGCCGTACCCGAATACATTCGAAGCTTTCACTCCCCTTGGCTTGTCTTAGAGTTTCTCTTTAGCCTGCAATAAAGTCCCAACAATAACAGAAACAGTTTTATGCCTGTGGTCTCGTACCCACCGACATATAAGTCATACTAACACGTAAACACATACGAACAGACACACACACCCTGCATAATAACCTGAACCACGAAGTTGAGTAGTTTTATGTCTGTGGTCCCATACCCACAGACAGATAAGTATATAACTGAACACACGCACCAACACACACCTAGACAAACATAACATTTTATAAACGAACCTACAGTCCCATACCAATGGGCTCGTTGCACAAACAAGACAAACATGATCGAGGGCCCGTATTCGCGACCCTAGCGAGAATGAGGATATATAAAGTTTAATAGCCACAACTTTAGATACATCGCATGCTTTAAACAAACTCAACACATGCGCAATTAATTCTAGCATGATAAAGTCTACTCGTGTCACAGTGGGGGTCCACTTACCTGAGGTCCTAAGCTCTCCGACTTGGTCCTCGCAGTTTTCCTCTCCCGACGTCCCTCTTTGGAGCATGTTGTGTGACACATCTGTCCAACACAAGAATTAGAGGATCAACGTCTAAGTCCACGAATTATTTGAGTTGAATGAAACTTCAAGTGCCTATGGACTAAAAGAATAGGACTCTAGAAGATGGGACGACCAATGGTTTATCGAGAAACCCCTCTAGGGGTATTTCCGTCCCGAGTGTCGTCACTTAATCACTAACCGTCAATCCCGACTACTGTTTACGTCGCTTGATTAGTTTAGCTGGGAAAGAAATTCTTAGACCTAAATAGTCCTTGACTTAGCCATAAGAAGTGTCTAAACTTCGAGCCGAAAATCCGGCAGAGTTTCCCCTGTTTTTCGGATATCCCGGCCTAAGCCTTCACCTAATTTCAACCCAGCACCGAACTAATTTCGGTCACAATCCATCACAACAACCACGCTGAATAATTTTCAATAATAATTTAACATTTTATCATTATCGGTTTCAAAATATATTTGTATCGCAACACCGAGCCTCAGTGGCTCGGATCTCGCGCAAAATAATAATAAGCATATGAACTAAAATAAAGATTCACATAAGATATCATCGAGTCATAATGCTTGGATCTTGTTTCCAACTGCCCGCTTTTACCTTCGGCGAAGGACGGCGAAGTGGTCGTGAGTCCAAACTTATTTTGTTGACGTTCATGTACAATTAGAAAGAACACTAAAGAAATGAGTCACATCGATGATTCTCGGTTTAAAAGCTTTAACCGCTATAAGTTCCAAGTTTAAAGAAAAACAAGGAAGTGAACACTAGGACCCGCGACCCGATTTCAACAACTCTTGCCGAATTGATAAATTCTCGAGTGATAATTTGAGAACGACACCACTTGAAGAAGTTTTGGTTTCTAAAACGTCATAAATCCACAAAGTTTTATAATGCCAAAACACTCGATAATATAAGTCCAACACGGCCACGAAATGAAATATAAACAAAATACCGAACCACAAAAATACATTAACACTAGTGTATTCGCCGCCAAATACATAATCACGAACCAATTGGAAATCGAAATTCCCACACAACTAAACCACAAGCAATTTCTTAAAATTCTTGCAATCAAAATCTCATGTGAAAGAAGATTTTTAACGCTATTCTTCTTAAATTATAAACCTTACAATTGATGGTTAAAGAATAGCTAAAACGAGGCACTATCCCAAACACGACCAACAAAATCGAGGAACTAGCAACATACTCAAAATAACATCTTGCGAATTAAAACACCCAACGGTGTCGCAGTGAGCACGAGTCTTACCTCGATATCGGGTCGAATCTCATCTTGGTGGGAGAACCGAGACAACTTCGCACGTGGCGACGCGTGTCGACAAGGCGCGGAGTCCGCGCGCGAGGAGCAAGGCGTGAGGCGGTACGACTGCTGCCCGAGAACGATCACACCGCGCTCGACCTCGCAGTGGTGGTGAGGAGGCAAGACCAACGGGTCGAAACAGCGGCGGCGCGGGTAAGTAGCGGGTGGCGCGAGGGAGCTCGCGACGCACCGACCGGAGCTGGGCAGAGGAAGAGCGCGGGGTTGGCGCGGAGCGCGCGCTCGAGGCGGCACGGGGTCTCGCCGGGGCTGCTCATGGACAAAGGCGCGCGCGAAAGAGAGAAGGACAGCGGCTCGTCAAGGGCAGCACGCGGAAGGGCTAGGTCAGCACCGCACGCTGGTTCGGGGGATGCGCGGAGGAGCGCGGCGAGGCAACTCGCGACGAAGGGATGCGCCGGAGGCAACGCGAGAGGCGAGCAGATCTGGGCCGGAACGCCGGGCAAGGGGAGGCGGAGCTGGGTCTCACCGGATCTGTTGGGGTCGCAGCCGGAGCTTTGGGCTGGACTCGCTCGGGCCGCTACCAGAGGGGCAACAGGGAGGCCCCGCAGCTGGAGGCTGCGCTCAGAGGCGGTGACGTCGTGCGTGGGAGGCGGACTGGGCCGGCGCGCGGAGGAGGACGCGAGGGCTGGGCGCGCAAAGGAGCGGAGAAAGGCGCGGAGCTCGGGGTTCTACGGGTTGGCGAGACGGGGTTCGCCGAGGTTCTGCGAGGAGGCGCGGCAACGATTTAGCGAGGGATCGCCACTGCTGGACTGCGCCGGAGCAGAGGTGACGCGAAGTAGCGGCTTAGGGCCTCGCGAGGAGGCGCGGAGCTTCGCCGGCGCTAGGCTGCGCGGGGAAGCGCTGGGCTCGCCAGGTCAGGGCCGCACGCGAATGGGGCTGAGCGTCGCGCGGCTGGGGACTAGCGGAGAGGCCGCGTTGGGACGCGGGGTTGGGCTCGCGCGAGGAGGCCGCGCGCTGGCGCGGAAAGAGGGGCGCGCAGACGGTGCGCGGCTGGCTGGGGCGGAGGAGGCTGGCCGGAGCTGGGGAGGGCTGGGCGCCGGAGGGCAGCGGCGGCTGCGTGAGTGAGGGGCGGAGGGGGAGTGGGTGACGGCGTGGAAGAGAGGAAGAAGAAAGAGAAATGGGATAATAAAACCCTACTCAATATAATATTGGTTTATTTATTATTTATTAGCATAAATTCATTAAATAAAAGACATATTTCCAAAAATTATGAAAATACACAACTTGGCTCAACTAGTGAAATTAGGAATTTTAAAATCAATTTCAGATTGAAATTGAATTCTTAGCAAGCTTTAAAATTCCAACACATCAAATTAACATTATTTGCACTGTCATTTTTATATCGTCCAAGTTGGCCAGATTTGACGAAACTAGTTACTTCTCTCAAAATAATTGAAATCAAGATAATATCTCAAGAAATTTCTGTCTCAAAAATAGAAATTAAATACTTTTTAATGTGGTCTAGTTTCAGGCCATTACATCAATAGTCCCTGAACGTGTCGGAGTTTGGCAAATTATACCTAACTTAGGGGCAACTTGCACCTTCAATTCTATTGATTTTTTTTTTTCACATTATTTAACAATTTAGACCAATTGACCAAATTTTCAAACTCAAAAGATAAAAATTTAAAAAAGGAGACAATTTGTCAATCCTAGACAAATTTTAAAACCATAGGTGCAAATTATTAAACGAATCTAGACCTCGGTCAGATGTGGGTAACAAAAATAGTTTGTTCAATCAAAGAAACAAAAATTACAATAAGTTTGCTTTTTTGGCTGTCCGATTCAAAATACACGAGGTTTAAAATAAAATATATACGGTCAACTTCTGGCCCTCTTTTATCACCGCCAAACATACCTACATATTAAATGAATTTAGTTAAAATTTAACAAATTCAAAATACTGTTTCAATCTCCTAAAAAAAATTGCTTTGTCATTTGTCTAGGACAGGCAATTTGGATGGAGACACGTGACTCGACACGAACAAGACACATGATTATAAATTAATTATAAATAAATATAAAATTTTAACATCATTTATATGTATTTAAAATTTATTTATTTATTTATTATCTATTAATATTTGTCCACGTTATATAAGAATTAGGGTTATTTATATAAATACCCCCCAATGTTGTGCTATTGTTGCAGTTTGCACCCTAATGTTTAAAAACTGTCATTCTTGCCCCCTAAAGTATTAAAAACTTATAGATATGCCCCCTCTGTCACAATCTGTAATAAAAATAGGTTAAATTAATAACGTAACATTAATCTGTTGGCGCCTGTACAATTTTTTAAGGGTATGAATACAAAATTTTAAAAGATCGAGGTGCATTTTGAGAAGAAAAGACGACATAAGGGGGTGTTTGTGAAAATAAATATAGAATTAATTGCCATAATTTTCTTAATTTGAAGGCAGATGATCTTTAAAAATTTATACAGGTGTCAACAGATTAATGTTACATTATTAATTTAATCTATTTTTTTTACAGATTGTGACAGAGGGGGCATATCTATAAGTTTTTAATACTTTAGGGGGTAAGAATGATAGTTTTTAAACATTAGGGTGCAAACTGCAACAATAGCACAACATTGGGGGGCATTTGTGTAGATAACCCTAAGAATTATCGTTCTCATTATATACATTATTATGACTAGACTTTTATTTTATTTTTTTAATTTTAGATTTATAAAGTATAATTAAAAATTTATTGATTTCAACTCAAATGGAGCTAATTGGATCAATAAACACGAGAGTAATACAACCTTTTTTTTTTTTTTTTGTGCTGAAAGTTGTAATACAATCTCATAAATAAAAGGCCAAAAGGCAAAACTAATTGTTAAGGGGAGCTGAACAGAGAAGAAAGCTCAACTTACAAAAGTACATCAAACAACCAAAGAAACAGATAAACTGAAAGCAAAATAACGCAGCAACTAAACTATTAAACTAGCAAAGGCGAAGGCATGATCCACTCAGTTGAATCCGAGAGCACCGATTTTGGAATACTTGTGACATTGATCGATCCTTCTACTTGGTTCACCATTGCCCATCTTGCAATATTATGGGCAAAGTAATTGATTGATCAAGGAATATAAACACAGAAGGTGTCAGAGGAAGACATAATCAAGGCCTTGCATTCCTCAATAATAGTAGAAATCTGCCACGTACATAGTTCGAGCCTTTCATTGGCTGCCTTCATTTTGAATCACTCTCAGCTATAAAGTTCTATAATCCCTGACTAAAAGCTGTGGAGAGAGCTAATTTAACTGCCTAAGCTTCCACCACTTGGGGATCAGTTGAAAGAACATAGTTAATCTCCCCACACTTGACAGCTACCATTGAATCTCTCCAAACCACTGCAGCCATAGAAGAGGAGTTTCCCACAGCCACATCGCAATTACATTTGAGTCTTCTCGGGAGAGGAGCCAACCAAACATTAGGTTTATCCCAGTCGTCATTACGAGCAGAGAGGCTGGTTGCAGCATGCTGAAATTGCGCCTTGATAGAGATGATGGTATGAGTGAGCTCAGGTGTGGTGCCATTAAAGAGTTTAGCATTCTTGATCCTTCATATGTTGTCCAAGCCAACGGAGACAAACAAGAGGGCATATGAGTGAGTCCTATTATTCCCGTGATCTCCAAGCAGAAAATCTATAAACTCAGAGAAGGAGGACCACTTTTGGTACAACCCAAGATTACGAGGAGACGTATCCCAGATCTCCTTAGCCAAGGGGCAGTTTAAGAAAAGGTGATCTTTGTTTTCATGATGATAACTACACAACAGGCAGCTAGTATCTTCTATCACCATATGACTTGCAAGTTCCATCCTCAACGAAATAGTGTTAGAAAGGAGTTGTCACTAAAGTATTTTGTGCCATTGTTGCAGGCCAGACTGCCAAATCTTCTGCTAGCAGAAGTCAATTAGTGAAATCACGTCCAAATCACACCTAATCAGAAGTCAATAGTTTCCTAAAAATTTCTTGCCAAATGTAGATGATGTTAAAACACCAATAAAGAACACATATCCAGGTTTTCAGAAAATGAGTTGAGTGTGTAGAGGAGATACGATGTGGGAAAAGAGTCCCACATGAGAAACTTATAAAGAGAAAGTGTTATTTATAAGGAAAGAGCTATCTAGTTAGTTTGAATTAAGTGCAAGCTAAGAGTGTACCACATAGCACACTCACACACTTGACATTTTTCTTGAACATTCGTCATCAAAATTCCATGATGCTCAACGCTAGTTTTGAAGAAAATGAATGCCACATTTCATTATAGGTTAGATTTTCCCACCCACATTTTCCTGACTTATCTACGGGGTAGAAGCATATCTTGATCTGCTCTTCTAAGATCTGCAAGATATTGATAACATCGTGGCCTGATGTGTTCTGTTACAGTGAAAGATCAAAACCCATTTCACTTCTTTCATTCTTTACGGTATCACAACATGTGTTCTAGCTAATGTTCCAACATGTGGCTTTGTCTTCACTTCATCAATATTCATAAATCTAGAAGTTCTCCAATTGACAAATATAATTTTACCACCGGTTGTCTTCTCGGTATAACCAAGACCAAAATGTTCTTTATCCGATCTCTCTTTAGCCAAAATTTCATCCTGTTTTGAAGAATCAAAATTTAGCTTTTTTAACGATTTCTTCATATTCTCCAGTTCTGAATTAAGATCTGCATCCTCATAATGGCTCTGTTTAAGTATTGACTCCAAATTGACAATGATCTTCTGCAAATCAGCGATAGTCTTCACCATATTGTTCTTCTCCATATTCGACTGAATAACTTGGCTATACATCTTCTCATTAAGTTTGGTCAGTTCAATCCACTTGTAATGAAGCATATGTACCCCTGAATTAAGGCTTTTTTTGTAAGATTCTAATCGTCATTGGTTTAATAAGTTAGTGTTTGATCTCCACTTAGAACACCGCTTTAAACATCAAAAGGAACATTTGACGAAATTCTGGGTCCTTCAACACCTATATCTTCAGATTTTGAAGCAAAAGCAACAAAATCAATTTCTTCTTCTTTACTGCAATCAAAATCTTCATCGCTCCATGTTGCAGGGGGACTTATTCTTCTTCTTAAGCGTGTTAGCTCACTCATCCCGTTTATGTCTAAAACCTTCACACATTTTGCACTGTATTCATTTGTTCTTTATATTTGAATTACAGTTATACATTAGATATATTTCTACAACCTGCACTAAAACTTCCAGTGCTAGATGAAGTGTTCCTTCTGACTATTAGAACATCGGTTGCACCGCTCGAATCTCTGTGCCTTAGACCACTTCTGTTGCTCCTATACAGTCTCTTAATGATCCTAGCAATTGATTC
Organism: Boehmeria nivea var. tenacissima; assembly: GCA_018132145.1. Taxonomy (NCBI): domain Eukaryota; kingdom Viridiplantae; phylum Streptophyta; class Magnoliopsida; order Rosales; family Urticaceae; genus Boehmeria; species Boehmeria nivea. Next base: position 4,105,978 of record CM030886.1, read on the forward strand.
AACGAGATCGTCGTTATCATCACAGATTGACTATGTCTCCTCCGCATGGCTTTCGACTTGAAACGTGATCCCTTTAGCCTTGTTGTCTTTCTTCTTCTCTTTAAGACTCATCTCAAAAGTTTGTAGAGATCCCATTAATTCAATGGGCATCATCTTTCAGGCATATTTTGCTTCTTCGATAACGATGATTTTGTAGGCAAATCCATTAGGAAGAGATCTAAGAGTCTTCCGAATATGCTTTTGTTTAGTAAACTTTACTCTCAATGCAAAGGCCTCGTTCGCTATATCGCACAATCTTGCATTGGACACACTAGTGGATTCTTCTTCCTTCATCCTGAGATTTTCAAAGTGAGTTGTCAAATCTAAAGTTTAGAAAGTCTTACCGTATTAGTACCCGCATGTGTTGTCTAGAGAATCTATCATGATTCTTTTTTCGTCTCATAAGTCAAAATCAGTTTGAACTGGTTTGAATCAACATTGCTGAAAGTGGCATCAAAGGTTTTTGAATTACTATTTGTCAACCTATTTTCGTCTGTTGTCTATTCTATTTCTTGAATTTTCATCGATTCTCCACTGTCGTGTTTCTTCATAGGGTGATTGCAGTCAATAAGAATAGCTCTCCATATTTTCTTATCTATGGACTCGATGAATGCCTTCATGTGAGCCTTTCAATAGGAGTATTTGGTTCCATCAAGCTAAAGTGAACGTTGCAATGAACTCCATTCTTTAAAAAATTCATCTCAACAAAATGAATATGTAACACTATGGATCTCACTAAAGAAAAGTGACCTGCTCTGATACCAACTGAAAGAATTATTTTATTAGTCAGTATCCTGTACAAGTGTTATTGGTTAGTCGGAACACTCACAGAGAACACCACAAGGGATGAAAAATTATGAAGAATAGTAAAAGTATGAGTGTAGAAAATAAAGTACATAACTAAAAAAAATCGGTAACGTAGTTTGGCTATGCCTACATTTGTGGGGCCCAAAAAGGAAACGATCCACTAGAACTTCAAAATATCGGACACCCGATCACATACAAGAATGTACTCCCTTTTATTCTATGTCTCCGCCACTCTTGTTAACCTAGTGATCTACCCGGACGAGATCCACTTGTCTTATAGCTCACACACCCATAAAATCACTCACCAATTTTCTTTATTACAAAAAAAAACACTCTCTTAATTGTTTCTCTAAAACAACATAAACTCATCAGTATTTTTCTTTCTAAAGCATTCATAAAACACACAATATACTCTATCAAAATATGTTATAAACTCTCTAATACGTTCTGCCAAGTCTTCAAAATAAATAGGCGGAACCGAATTGAGGAACAAACCAAGTAGAGGAAGGTTAAAGAAAATAGAAAACTTCTCATATGAAGAACACCCAACTCTCCATAATAAAATTGGTCAAGTTCTCCAATTCAAGCGAATAACCTTGACCAAGAATAAGAGGAAACCTTCCTTAATTCGTACAGTAGAAATCACGTCCAAATCTCCAATCGGAAGTTAATAGTTTCCCAAAAATATCTTGCCAAACACAGATGATGTTAAAACACTGATAAAGAACACATGTCCAGTCAATAAAGTATCAAAACTGTCTATATTTATTTGTTGGTCGCAGAATAATCTAGATCCACCTTCCTTTCATAGAGAATATGACAACCCACAATCAAATCAACCTGCTCTCTCCAAATCAATAGAAGATCAATAGAAATGAAGAAACTATTATGAATAATCTATACTAAATATTCTAATATTCTTAGCCTTCTTAAACTTAAGCTAAGAGGGCAACACATGTCCCTATTTAATGTTCTCAAGTATTTTTTTTTTCTTCTTTTCGTTCATCCCCCGCTCTGTCTTCCCCACTCTTTTTTTTTTCCATCCTTCTCAGTCCGTCTAATCCCCCGCTCTCTGTCTCCCCCACTCTTTTTTTTATCAATTAATTTTTGGGTTAATTTCACTATTTCCCCCTCTACTTTAACCCAAATCTCAAATTGCCCCATGTACTTCAATTTGTTACATCCGTTCCCCATATACTCTTAAAACGTTTCAAATTTGTCATTTCGTTAACTTTTCCATCCAAAGTTGCTATTTTCTATCCAAAATTGACATGTGTCACATAAGTATAGAGGTTTTTGTGCATTTATAGGTGAAATTATATTTCTGCTCCTGTTTGATACTTTTTTTTCTCAAGTTTTTTTTTGGTGCTACAAACACTGGATTAAAAACAATTAGTTTTTTCTTTAGTTAAAAATTTGATAATTTTTAGTTTTATTTTTTGTGCTAGAAATACTTGATCGAAGAAAAAAGTTTTTTTTTTTCAACCAAGTGTTTTTAGCACAAAAAAAAATCTTAAAAGAAAAAACATATCAAATAGGGACAAAAACATAATTTCAACTACAAATGCACAAAAATCTATCTAATTATGTGACACATGGCAACTTTGGATGGAAAATGGCAACTTTAGATGGAAAAGTTAACGGAAGGACAAATTTAAGACGTTTTAAAAGTATAAAGGGAACGGATATAACAAATTAAAGTATAAGGGACAATTTGAGATTCAGGTTAAAGTAAATGGGGAAATGATGAAATTAATCCTTAATTTTTTTATCTTAGCAAAAATATACCCTTTTTTTTCTCTATTTCAAACGTAGATGGATGAAAAAATAATATGGGCTCTAGCGCGTGTAATAAAACTAGTGATTTTACTAAACAACATGCTAACACATAAAAAAATTAACATATTCTTAAAAAAAAATTACAATACATGTTATTTAAGGGCACTAACTCTGACAAGAAACATATTTGCTGTCATGATTTCACAGTGAAGTTGTAGTTGAAATCATCTTGGGTCAAAGCTGCTATGGAAAAGATGATGATGGCGAAGATCAAGGTCTAGCCGATGCACTATAAGGTGTATGGAAGACTGAGGATGGCGGCGCCAACGATGGCGAAGCTTTGACTACGACAACATTAGCAAAATTTGGTATTTTCAAAAGGAAAAATACTTAAATAATCCTCGGATTTTACCAAACTTCTTTGTGTTTTTATAATTCCTAAATAGTCCTTTAATTGTTAAAATCAGTATAAAAGTGTCCCTTTCGTTGACTAGTGCTTTTTTTTTTAGTGAGTTGCAAAAATATACCAAAATTAAATGTTTATTTTAAATGATAGTCTGTGTTTCAAAAAATTAAAAAAATAGTCATGTTACGAATTGTATAACAGAAAAGTGTCACACAAAATATAACAGATCTATAAATATTTATTAGATATTATTTAACACTTCAAAAAGTAATGAGTAAAACTTAAAGTGTTACAAAATATCTAACAAATATTTACCGATGTGTTATATTTTGTGTGACACTTTTCTGTTACGTAACATGGCTATTTTTTTAATTTTTTAAAACATAGGCTGGACTTTAAAAACAAAAAAAAAAAATTTGGTTATTTCCTACGATTTCCCTTTTTTTTTTTCCGAATTTGACAAAACTACTCTCTAAACAAAACAAAAAATACACAACAAAATAATGAAAAAATAATCCAAATTTTAAACCAGATTCGTACACGATCATAAACCAAACCACTCAGATGCATACTCAGATTCCAAACACAATCAGAAACAAAAAAAAAAATCATCAATATATTGTAATGAAACAAAAATTTAAGGGTGAGTTGTAAAAATAGGCCAAAATTAAATGTTTGTTTTAAATGATAGTATGTGTTTCAAAAAATTAAAACAATAGCCATGTTACGAATTATATAACAGAAAAGTGTCATACAAAATATAACAGATCTATAAATATTTGTAAGATATTATTTAACACTTCAAAAAATAATGAGTAAAATTTAAAGTGTTACAAAATATCTTACAAATATTTACAGATGTGTTATATTTTGTGTGACACTTTTCTGTTATATAATTCGTAACATGGCTATTTTTTTAATTTTTTGAAACATGGACTGGACTTTAAAAACGATTTTTTTTTTTTTTTTTGCTATTTCCTACGATTTCCCAAAATTTAATCCAAAATCGCTCAACCTCCACCGCGCCGCCACACCAAATCCAAAGCGGTGTCATTTTGAGGAATTTTTTTCATAAAAGAGACAAGTAGGGATTTGTCATTTTTTGGTTCTTATTGATAAGTTGTTTGTACCATTTGGTGAGGGAAGAGAAAAGGCTGTTCGGCTGGGTTGAGGTTGAAGGAAGATAGTGGGAGTATAAAGTGAAGTGGAAAATTGCAGAGAGAGAGGGGAACGAAAGAGTAAAATTGCAAACAATGGACTTCTAGTTTTTTTTTTTCCATGAGGAATCTTTTTTCAACATATGTTTTCAGAAAATAAATTGCAAATAAAAACAAATCAGTGTTTTTTTTTTTTTTTGTCTTTATCATGGGTATTATCGTTTTTTTACACGTAAATCTTGACTAAATTTGAGATAAATGATAATTTTAGACTAATTTTGATAATTGAAGGACTGTTTAAGAATTATGAAAAACGTAAAGACGAAACGAGAATTTTGATCAAATTCAGAAATTATTTAGGGATTTTCTTTTTTTAAAAGGATAAATTAACACCAAGGGCCACCTAGTTTGTCATAGTTTGGCAAATTGCCCTAAAATTTTCTTGTCATTGGCAATGCACCATGAACGTATAAGTCTTACCCAAGTAGTGTATATTGATAACAAAATATTAATTTTGTTGGAATAATTTGCCCCAATGATCCATGAACAAGTTGAAATTTGCACCATTAATTCTATTTAATTTTTTTATTCACATCGAATAATAACTTAAACCAATTTACGAAGACTTATAATTTCAAGTTGCAAATTCTAAAGGAAAAAAAAATAGAAGACAATTTGTCAATCCTTGACAAATTTGAAGTCCATGGGTGCAAATTGCTAAATAGAATCTAGAATTCGGTCAGCTATCAAAAATATCAAATGGTCAAAAAGCATGTGGATTGCTTTTGACATTTTGATTTTGTAAAACATAAGACCCATCACCCACGACGATTTTAAGCCACTTATGGTATTGGTGGGTTTACGTTTTACTTATCTAACAATTACAATTATTTTGGCTTCTTCTTATTAATAGGGTTAGAGTATGAAAAATATGTAGTCAACGGCTGAATGAATAGCACAGAGCCAACTCGTATACGATCTCTACTAGTAGCGTAGGTAACAAAAATAGTTAAAACTATTTAATAAGTTTGTCCCATTCAAAATACATGAGGCTTAGAATAAAAGATGTACGGTCAACTTCTGGCCCTTTTTGTATACCGCCTAACATGCCTACGTATTAAATGAATCTAGTCAAACTTTAACAAATTCAAAATATGCTTCAATCTCCCTAAAAAGACAAAAATAATAATAATAATAATAATAAACACTGCTATTTTAGTTTGCCTTGTACTAGGGGAACTTCTTCGGTAGGTTTTTTTTTTTTTGGGAAATAATTTTAGACCGTCAGATTTATTTTTTTGATGGGTCTTGCATCTTAAAAAGATAAATTTTACGGCCCAGAATTATTTCCCACCACAAAAAAAAAAACCCACCAAAGAATTCCCCCCGTACCACATAATCTATTATGAGTTTTTTAGGCATTTAACCAAATTTTTGGGTAATTTTTTAAGATTTAGTCATAGTTTCACGAATGGATCAGTTAGGTAAATAGTCATTTTGGACTGTGTGTTTTCAAAAAATAGCCACAGTTTCAAAAAATTTAAAAATTACACATAAAATATGATGTAAGAAATTTCTGACACGTGTCAGAAATTTCTAAACGGGCTAGTTTTTAAATTTTTTGAAATTGTAGCTATTTTTTAAAATCATTTTGTAAACAGTTGCTATTTTTTTAAAATTCCCAATAAATTAAAGATCTAGCCATGAAATGTAATATTTTTTGTTAAATAAAACATATATACGTATAAAAGTGTAACATTTTATGTTACATGTTACCTTTAATGTTATATTTTTTACACACACACATATATATATATATATATATATATATTACATGTTACAAAAAATATTACATACTATGGTTAAATCTCTAATTTCGTAAACCTATAGCTAAATCCTTTAAATTTTACTTTTAAAATGATTAATTACTTAACTGACCCTTATATTATTTACAATAGTTCAATATCCGCTATAGAACAAAAGAATGTCAAAAATTGGCCCCCACATTAGTCTTTGCTAGGATTGTTCGTTTTCAAAATGAGAAAATGCTAAAAAAACAAAAAAAACAAACAAACAAACCACAAACAACAACAACAACATTTTAAATATTACTTAATAATTTATATTATGCTCCATTAATTTATACTCTATATAAAGTATCAAGTCAAAAAAAATATTTATCAAAATTTCCCTCTTCAATTCCTCTATTTCAGGTTTAATAGAAAAATCGAGCATGTCAATATATGATTTTATCCATTCTAAGCTACTACTAAGATGATGATTAATTCCTTTTTTTTTTTTTATTGCACTCTTCGTCGCATTTCTTTTGAAAATATGATAATATTTGGGATGTTTTAAGTTACGGGCATGACACCCAGCAAAAAAAAAAGTTACGGGAATGACATAATTTGTGCTAACATGTTTCAAACAACGTCCGCTCATCAATTTTTGTAAATAACAACACTAACATGTGCAACAAAAACAAAACAAAATTTATACGTCTAATTTATTAAAATCGTGACAAAAAATTATCTCTATGCTCTCGTATTCAATTTTAATGACCAAAAAACTCCACATTATTATGCAAGTCGAATGAATATCTTTTAGATAACATGATAAATCAGGGTACACTAAAAAAAACAAAAACAAAAAACAAAAAAGCTAACATGTCATTTATCTAAAAATACCCACACAAAAAAAAAAAAAATTCAAAATCACTAATAACAAGAAAATCACATTCTTCTCTTCTTATCCCCATCATTTGACCAAGTTGATGAAGTGGTACCACTATAATGACTAGAACAAGTCCATTCCTCCGCCGGCAAATTTAAACCATCCGTACCACTGCCCTCTGTCCCCGCCGGCCCGAGCCCGACGGTCGGTCCTCGGGCCGGCCAAAACAGGCCATCCGAGAACGAACGAGCCATTGTTGAATTAGGAGAAGAAGAAGAAGAAGCAGCCATTGAAGAAGACATGACCATCTGATCGTACAAGCTCATGCTCGTCGTCCTAGCGGGCTCGGAAAAGTGGCCAGAATGAACGATGGGGTCGGCGGGAGTGGATATGGACAAGAGGGTGTTCGGAGCACCGGAGACGGCCAACTGGGTCGCCGGCGAAATGGACTCCGGCGGCCGGAGGCGCACGTTCTCCGGGAAGTTGAGCTTGGCCTTGTTGCCGCGGAAACGGAGCGCGGCTTGGTCGTAGGCCTGCGCGGCGGCCTCGGCGGTGTCGAAGGTGCCGAGCCACACCCGCGCCGCCTTGAAAGGGTCTCTGATCTCCGCCGCCCATTTCCCCCATGGCCTTTGCCTCACTCCTCTGTATTTTCTCCTTGTTTGCTGTTGTTGTTGATGTTGTTGTTGTTGTTCTTGTCGTTGTTGTGGTAATGACACTTCTTGGTACTCGTATGTTTGAGCGAATGGTGTGTTTGTTGTTAGGATTGTTGTGTTGCTTGTTGTCCATGTGTTGTTTGGGATTTGATCATCTACAAGAGGGGGTGATGAGCAAATGTGAGAAATTTTATAATCCTCAAATTAGGCAAAAATAAATAAATAAAGTTAAAGAGAGTGTTTCTTTGGTTGGAGTTGTTTATGGGGGCTCTCTTTTTAAAGCTTGCAAATTAGTGAATGTTTCGAAATGCTAAGTAACTAGAACTTTTTTGTCACAAAAAAAATTGACCACAATGATGTGTTAATTAATTTTAAATGTATTATCATGTGTGTTTAATAATAAAATAAATTAATGTTACACATTATTCTGAATAATTTTCGGTCAAATTTTCTGATTGCATTACTCTTTCCTTTTTGGGTAAAGAAACATGCCCTTGATATGTTAATTATGAGGGTCCTTGGGAAAAATAAATAAATAACTAAAGGTTGTTATTTTAATAAAGAAACATGCCTTTTATATGTTAATTATGCGGGTCCTTTATTAATGGTATTCAATAAAAAAGAAAAAAAAAACTATGGATGTTAAAAGCTTAGTTTGTTTTGTATGGCTATAAAAGAGCAATGATTTAATTAATCAATATTTGTCTCTGTTCCACGGAAGAAAGTGAACAAAAAAGGGCTCAATAGAAACAGAACGTCAATATTCTGCTATCACAATAACAAAACGACAGGGGAAATAAAAATTATTGAAAAAAAAAAGCCACTAAACGTTTGAACCCACAAAATTGGAGAATTTTTACGTTATTTTTTATATTAATTTTATTAAAAAATTGTATATTTTAAGTATTTTATATGTTTAAGTAAATATGACGGTCTAGAATTATTTTTTAAATTAAAAAAATATATATATTTTATGGGACTTTTCAAATATTTACCTGTCATACCAAATGAAGCTTGCTGCTGTGAGAAGTATTGATCATGATGATCTTGTTCCTCTCCTCTTCCTCTCTTGTTTCCCAGAGATCCCGATTCCGACCCCGAAACGGAGCCGAAATCGGAATCCGAAAGCTGAACCTGAAGCTGATGCTGATGATGAGAAGGAAAATCCCCAGACACCACTCGAGTCAGAGCAGAAACCATTGCACTCATCTCTCTCTCTCTCAACCCAACGTACCCAAAACCCGCCATCGATGCTTCTCCTTCTTCTCCATTAATAAGCCAATCGTAATTATCATTTTCATGATTAACATTATCATCATTATTATGATAATTACGCTTATTGTTGTCTCTTGAGTTCGCCACCTTTAGCATACACATATATATGCAATAAAAACCTCACAATAGCCTCTTTTTTTTTCTTGTGTGCGCTAGCTTTTTTTTTTCTTTCTTTTTTTAGAAACTCAGAAGCATTGATAACCCACTAAGCCTTCTGACGAAAGTAAGGTGTTTGTATATATAGGTGTGTAGATATATATATATATTCAAACACACCGCCGCCATTAACGAATTGTTAAGAGGCGGTGTCACGGTATGACTTGAAGCCAAAGCAATATCTATTATCTATATATAATACATTAGTAATAAATACTTCGGTTAAGAGGAAAAAGAAAAATAGGACAATTGGTTGAAAAAACTAGCTAGTGGACTTAATTTATGTCATGTCGACTAAGAAGGTCAGCTAATACTATATTAGATATTTTAAGTACCAAGGCTATATATATATATATATATATATATATATATGATAAGACTTTTGGGAGGGTCAAACAAAGATGTGTGAACCTAATTTTTATTTTTTTGTTAAAGAGAATCGAACCAACTAAGAGAGGTTTTTGTGGAGTTTAATTTAATGGGTTAAGTCGGTGATGGACTTGGAATTGGGAAATCAATCTACGGCGGGCCGACATGAGAAGTGATTAGAACAGGACACTGATTTGGCGGATTTTGATTGGTTCTAAGATACTAGAATGAAAGTACTACAATATGAAAGGTCATTTATTTATGGATTTATTTATTTTTATATGTGTGGATAAATAGAAACAAAACTGCATGGGTTCACTTATTTATTATCATAGTCGGAGATGAAAAAACGTGTTGGCATGGACAGACAAATTAATTGCGAGAAAATGCCAAAAATTTCTGTTTTTATATGTTTAAAACATGGGAATTTTAAGAAAATAGCCACTGTTTATAAAATGATTTTAAAAAATAGTCACAGTTTCAAAAAATTCAAAAACTAGCTTTTTCAGAAATTTTTGACACATGTCAGAAATTTCTTACAGTACATTTTATGTGTAATTTTGTTATTGTCAGAAATTTTTTACAGTGTGTTATGGCTAGTTTTTAAATTTTTTGAAACTGTGGCTATTTTTTGAAAACACACAGTCCAAAATGGCTATTTACCTAACTGACCCATTTTAAACATTATACTTTTTTGGGTTTTTTGCATCTATGGCCCCTGAACTTATCGGGTTTCGACACTTTGGCACCCCTTCTTTTTTTCTTGGCATTAATCCCCCTGAATTTAAAAAGTTTTGCACTTACCCCGAAATTGAAAACGTCCGTTCAATTAGAGACGGAAAATTACTTGTGTCTTGCACGTGACCGTTTATTTAGTTCAGGGGCCATAGATGCAAAAAACCCAATATTTTATAAAATACTAGTTTAAAGGCACGCGCGCTGCGCGTGTTCATGTATTTTTTTTTAACAAATGATATTTTTGTTAAACTTTTAATAAATAAGTGCACTTTTATAATTTAAAAAAGTTGTGAGAATAAAATTTATAAAAAAAGTCCAAAAAATTTGCTAAAAAGCCCAAAAAAGAGCCCTTCTTTTGCAAAAAAAAAAAAAAAAAAAACACTTTGGGAACTGAAAACAAAAAAAACAAAAACAAAAAAGTTCGGCGACGCGCGCGTGGGAGGCACACGCTCGCCCGCGTGGCGCGTGAATAACACGCGCACGAACTCAAAAAAAAAAAAATTGAACAGTGTTTTCGACAAAAACGCGCGTTTTGGTCGACGAGCACTGTTCAAGAAGCACCTATTTGCACTTTATATTATAAAGGACAAAGAGTAAGTCTTGATGGTTTTAAAATTTACTAAAAATATATCTTTTTGTTGCATAAGGGTACAAATTTTTCATAAATAAGTTAAAGGGTGAGTTGTAAAAATATACTAAAATAAGTCTTTTAAAAAAATAATATATGTTTCAAAATATTAAAGGAATAGTTATGTTAAGAATTTTATGACAGAAAATAATAAAATAATATTTTTACTTTTGTACAAAAAAATTTAACACTTCATATTTTAACAAATAAAGGTTGAAATATTAAAAAAAATTTACACATTGTGTAAATATTTTTTTATTGTTTTTTATAATAAAATTATGGGCAGTGACTATGCTTTTAAATATTTTAAAACGTATGCTATTTTATAAAAACGTAAAAAAAAAATTAACTATTTACTACAATTATGTCTTTATTGTCATACAGATTATTGCTATTATAGTTGGCACTTAAATGTTTATTGATGTGAATAAAAACAAATATGTTATAAAAAATTTATTGTTTCATCAATAGAAGGTATATGTTTCATAGGTTTTAAAAAATTGAAAGATATTTTGTATTTTAAAAAGGACGAAGTAAGAAAATACCCAAAATTTATATAATAATAAAAATGAATACCTAATATTTCAAAGTAATTGAATAATTAGTCAATTTATTAATTACTTGCATATGTTTACGGTAATTCAATCAATTACCACCAATCATCACCGCTTAATTAATTGAATTACTTGAGTATTTTATTATATTTTTTTAATGATTGGGTATTTATTTAAAGAGATTTTTAAGAATTTAACCAAATTTTTAGCTATTTTTTAGGAATTAGCCCTAATTTCATGAAATTAAAGATTTAGCGTACACGTATGTTACGGCTAAATCCTTAATTTTGACATTCTATGGCTAAATACTTTAAACTTTACCTTTAAAATGACTAATTTTTTAACTGGCCCTTTGTTTAAATTAGGTGTGAAAATTAGATATTCACTATAATATCTCTTAAAAAAAAAATACAAGAGATGATAAAAGTATTTCTAAGGAGATTTTTTTATATTTTCTCGTTAATTGCTCTGTGGTTTGCTCTTTTGGAAAATTGACGTTTCTTATTTATATTTTGTAAATTGGAAGAAAATAGTCACTTTTTAGAAAATGATTGTATAAAATAGTAATAATTTCAAAATTTTAAGAAAATAGTCATTTCAAAAATTTATTACCTTAATAAAAAAAATTATACCAAATTTTATGTGTAATTTTTAAATTTTTTAAAATTATTATTTTTAAAATATACCATTTAAAATAATTATTTACCTAATTGATATTATTTTTCTATATGAAAAACATATATTCTAACTCTATTAGCTTTTTTTAGTAAGTTTAAGATTTAAAATAGAATTATATTGTGCCTGCAATCGCTATTAATACTTTAATTTATAAATAAATATTTTGGAAGATTTTATTATAAAATCAGCCACACATGACATTCTCAGATTGGTCGGTGAAGCGGTGCAATCATATTAAATCAAATGCAAAGCAAAATGCGTAAAAGTTGACTTATGAGTCAAAGCATGTATGTATACTATCTTATCTATCTACCTACAGTTCTACATCTACATCTACATCTAAATCTATATATATATATATATATATATATATATATATATATAAGCATAAATATACTAGAGTAGTGCTAGACATACTAATTTTTTTTACCAACTTTTTAATACAAACTCATGTGTCATACTATCATTGGTGAGTGTTTATCATCTAATTACAATGATGCCAATCAAAACATCACACTTAAATTGCAACATAGGTGGGTATTAAAAAGTTGGTAAAAGAATTGATATGTCTAGCATTATTTAATATACTAAAGCGTGGAAGATTTCTTTCACACCTTTAAAGAAAATGCCTCAAGGTGGCGTCCTCTATTTTTTTTTTTAAGTTTTTCTTTTTAAAAAAATTATATTTAAGGGCTTATTTTGAGGGTTTTTGAGAAAATTTATAGGGTTTTTTTTTTCAAATTTTAGAGAATTTTTTGCAAATTCTCTCTTCTCTCTCTTTCTTTTTATTTTTGATTTTAATCATTTCAACAGCTATTTCTTTTTTACGTAATAATCTCGGAAAAAAAACTCTTGCATAGTTTGATTCTGAATATTTTTCTCAATCTTTTGACATCCATTATCATATACTTTTTTTTACTATAACTATTTTTTATTTATTTTAAGCTTTTAGTTTTATTTTTTAAGTTTGAAAAATTTTAAAAGAACCCATGTGCTTATATTAAATTATAAATTTAATGCCTTAATCATTCAAAATAACAAAAATATCCATTTTTTTATAAAAAAATATATTAATAAAAATATACTTTATTATTTTTTCTTCATATTTGATGGATCATAATTTTACTTATTTTCAAGCATGCATTTACTCCTAATTTATGTCAAAATAATATAATTTTTGTCTTTATTGGTGATATATTTAATATATAGGTGAATTGGGAGCAATTGGAGCAATACAACAAATACAAGGAAATTTGGAGCCATTATAGTTAAGGCAAAAAGAAGAACTATTTTTTTTTTCTTTTTATGGTTCGTACAATTGCAAAAACACCCGAAAAAGCCCAAATTATCATAATTTGACCTAAAACTATAAATAAGAGACGTAGGACTCGAAAAAGATACTTTCATTCAGTTTTAGAGCTTATTAGAGGCGAGACGAGGTGCGTTCCCGCAACGGAGTCGTTCTGAGCCGTCAAGACTTCTTTTCTTTTCCTTTGCTCTTATTTTTCTTGAATTTGTTTTCTAGGCCTATGATGTAGCCGGTCCTATTACTATGTAGAAGTTATTTTCAATTCAATTGATCTTTCTTATTCCATTGTATGATGATTAGTTTGATTTGCTTTTAATGCTTGTATAATTTTGATCAAATTGTACATGATTAATTGGTTCTTAATTAGAAGTCGAAAGATAATAATTGGAACGTTCTCTAATCAAATTAACACAAGAAGGATACTAAGCTAGAGATAGCTAATATGCTTGTGTGGCGCTTTGATTCCCGTTATGCAATCTAGTATTAGTTTGAGATCGAGAGATGAAAACTTGATATTAGTATTAGGCTAATCGATGCTCGAGAGAGATTGATTAATACATTAGCGAATTCGCCATTATCATAGGAATAGGAAATCAATGAATTGAATGAACAGATACGAGTAATTTGCTAGGTGAAATCGAAAGCCCTAGGTTCTTTTGCATTGCTTTACATCTCTACTTTTATCGCATTTTTTTATTCGTATATTCTTGTTTTAGCTAAATTTCATTTTTCTTCATTTTATTGTTCAACTAGAGTTAAGATTAGAGTAGTTTGGTACTTAGTGCACAATTCCTTGTGGGAGCGATACTTTATTTATCACTTTATCACTTGAAATGATATCGTGCACTTGTGATTTCACAAAATAATATTTTTTATAAGTTATATTATTTTACACGTGCTCTGCGCGTGTATAAAAACTTGTACATACTAAGGCCATTTCTTGTGCTTTCGATAAACGTTTGAAGAGGAGGCGACACGTGGCAGCCTCTATGAGCGACACATGGCGCTGCTTTGATTTTTTTTTTTAATGATATATGTCGTTTCTTGTGTTTTGGAGAAACATTTGAGGAAGGGCGATCTATGAGCTACACGTGGTGCTATTTTGATTTTTTTTTTAATAACATATACTAAGGCCTCATGCGTTTCTTGTGTTTTGGAGAAACATTTAAGGAGTGGGCGACATATGGCGGCCTTTGTGAGCGACACACAGTGCCTTATTTTGATTTTGAAGAGGACTTATTTTGGGAGTTTAATTGAAAATATTTAGAGGAGGTTTTTAGCCAATTTTGAGGGCTTTTTTGTAATTTTTCTCTCTTCTCTGCTACTTTTATCATTATTTTTTTAAATTGTTTCAACTATCGTTTTTTTATCGTAATGATCTCGATTTTTTTTTTCTTGTCACGGTTGCACTCAAAATATTTTTCTCATTCTCTTTTGACACCCATTGCCATCTACTTTTTTTGTTATAACTATTTTTTATTTGCTTTATTTGTTTTAAGCTTTTATTTTTATTTTTTAAGTTTAATTTTTTTTTAAAGAGTCCTTGTGTTTACATTAAATGATAAATTTAACCCTTAGTTATTCAAAATGACAAAAATATCAATTTTTAAAACAAAATTATCAAAAATATACTTTATTTTACAGGTATATGTCAACACTTTATTTTTATCGATATATTATTTTACGCGTGCTCTGCACGCGGTAGGCATGCAGAAATGGTCCGGTTACCGCCGGACATTTCCGGTGAAATTTCGGTTAATAACCAGATTTTAACCGACGGTTAAAATCCGGTTATTACCCGGAATTTCACCGGTTTTATTCGAAAAAAATTTCTATCATCGTTTAACCAAATTTTAACCGACCGAATGCAACCTTTCTTAGTCACGGCAGGGGGCCTTTAGTCACGGACGTGAGTGTGTGTACAGTGGTGGTCACGGGCGCTGTTTTTGTACGCAGTGGTGCAGTAGAGTGGTGCGCAGTAGTGTGCGCAGTGGTGCAGTGGAGTGGCTTTGTGCCCGTGAAGATGCAGTGTAGGAATAACAAAATCATAGTTTTTTGCTATAAAACTTCGGCATTTGAAGTTCACAACAACTCAACAAGTTTTTTGCTAAAAAATCATAGTTCGGCAGCGGAAGTTCACAACCTTATATATATATATATTTTTTTGTAACCAGTTGTTGGAGCAATCTTCAACTTCTTCATCCTTCAATCTTCAGCTTCCTGTTCACTCATCGGCGTGTTTTTTGCATCTCGCTGGCTTCCTATTCTGCCGTATGTAAGTTTTGTTATATTTTTAAATTTTAACTATTAATATTTATTAATAACCAATAACTAAATTAGTTTTATAATTAGTTATATATTTTGCCGTATGTAAGTTTTATTAGTGCAGTAGCATTTTTTTTATTAAAAAGATAATATTTAGTTATTGGTTAGTTACATAATTACTTAAATTTTTAGTTATATGATTAGTTACATAATTAGTTAAATTTTTTGTATTTTAAATTTACTACTTGTTAGTTGTTACTTATTTATTTGTTTAGTTAAATTATTAGTTGTTATTTTATTAGTTGTTACTTGATTCATTTATTAAGTTAAATTATTAGTAGTTATTTTATTAGTTGTTACTTGATTTATTTATTAAGTTAAATTAGTAGTTATTAATTTAGTACTTATTATTTTATTTATCTCATTATACTTAAATTAGTAGTTTTTATTTAAGTAGTTGTTAACTTGTTATTTTATTCATCTCATTATACTTAACTTAGTCGTTGTTATTTAACTTGTTAATTGATTTATTTCATTCTAGTTAAATTAGTAGTTATTATTTAAGTACTTGTTAACTTGTTATTTTATTTCTTTCATTATAGTTAATTTAGTAGTTATTATTTTATTTATCTCATTATACTTAAATTAGTAATTATTAGTTTATTATTTGTTATTTTATTTATCTCATTATACTTAAATTTCTAGTTATTAATTTATTATTTGTTACTTTATTTATCTCATTATACTTAAATTTGTAGTTATTAATTTATTATTTGTTACTTTATTTATCTCATTATACTTAAATTCGCAGTTGTTATTTAAGTACTTGTTATTTTATTTATTTCATTCTAGTTAAATTTTTAGTTGTTAATTTAGTAATAGTTCAGGTAATTACCATTATAATTTATTATATTAGTTATATTGTTAGTTATGATAATTATTTAAAATATTAGTCAAACCCTTCATTAAATTTAATATTAGTTATAGAACTTATAATAGTGTTCGTTATATTGTTACTTAAATTGTTAGTTGTATTTGTTATTAATTCGGTTATTATTAGAACTTCAATTTGAAGTACATAAATTAAATGAAATCAGTAATTGTTAAATATTATTTTAATTAAATAGTAACACACTTTCGTCTTTTCTTTGTTAGAAATTTAGCGACATGACGTATCCGTACGAAGACTCGCAGGCCGCCTACAGCGACGACGAGACTCAGGGCACACACATCAGCCAAACACAAGAGCATGATCCATGGATTGACGCGATGCAATAGCAGAGCACTTATTTATTTGGTGGCCTACCAAGGCCGTTGCCCCCCCTACACGGATAGCGCCATGGGCCGTGCGGAGATCAGATTGTATGCTCCATCTACTAATCTGCAGCTAGGCCGACCAGCGGGGCAGCCAAGTAGCTCGTCACATCATCCTCCTTCCGCCAATTACTATCAGATGCCTTTCTTTGAGTAATTTGCGGGCGGGAGACCGCAATTTAGGCCGGCGACAATGCCTTTCAGTTTTCAGGTTCCGGCCCCCACCGGCCCGCCGCCTGTCCCGACCGTTCAGCTATGTCCACCGCCAGCTCCGCAATCGCCAGCTCCACCATCGGCCGCACCTGCCGCTGGACATGACGGGGGCAATGACGACGTCAACGACGAAGTCGACGTCAAACCTACGCAACAAAAGAGACGAAAGTCTGAGGTGTGGCGCAGTATAATGCGAACAGAAGAACGGAAATCAGACGGCACCATCAAGGTGTGGGCCATCTGTAAGGGTTGTGGGAAAAAATTTGGGGGCGAATCATATGGAGGGACGAGCCACCTCCATTATCACATTAACAGATGTGATAAATTGGAAAACGGGGTTCCTCTGACAGCCGAGGGGGCGGCTGGCCAAGCCGGGCCATCGTCAGGGGTGTTATACGACGAACAAGTGCACAGAGAAGCACTCGCTCGGTTCATCGCAGTGCAGGGGTTGGAGCTTAACTTCGCTGACAATCCAAATTGGGAGGAGCTCATACGAACATCGTTCTACGCCGACTATCAGCGTCCGAGTCGAACGACTACTCGAGCTGACTTGGTCAAGTGGTATGAGTGGAAAAGGACGGAGTTGATTGGGGGCTTTGTGGAGGCAAGCCAACGGGTGGCATTGACCAGCGACGTATGGTCGAGTGGGGCGTCGCACGACTATATCGGCGTTTGTTGTCAGTATATTGATAGGGATTGGAACGTCGAGAAGAGAATCATTGGGTTTAGAGTCATGGAAGAAGGCCACATCGGAGAAATGATAGCTCAGCAGATATTACAAGTTGTTAATGATTACGGCGTCACAGGACGAGTTATTTCTATCACTATGGATAACGCTTCCAACGACCGAGCAATCAATATTCTCCGAGAGGCTTTGAACCCGATTTCCTACCCATATTTTTTCCACAGCCGTTGCGTCGCACACATCTTGAATCTTGTAGTTCAAGATGGTATGAAGGAAATGGACTCCACGCTTAAAGATATCAGGGATGCCGTAACTTATTTAAACGGGTCCCACCAACGTGAGGCCCCGATGGAAGAGAGCGTGCGAATTAAATCAGTTGAGACCGAAGATGATTGCCAACGACATGCCGATTCGATAGAATGCAACTTACCTGATACTGCAAAGTATCATTCCGTATGCAGAGAGCTTCACCGTTTGGTACAACAATGAGCGGAGAGGCTCTCTGCTCAACGAACGGCATTGGCAAGACGCTACGCTGCTCTGCGGTTTCCTTCAGGTGTTCTACGAAGTGACCAATCTTTTTTCGTCCTCTTCGCGAGTTACTACTCCTATTGTCGTGCACCAACTGGTCATCATCGGCAACGTCTTCAAGAAATACAAGAACCACCGACGTCTGGCAGAGGCCGTCAATAAGATGCTGGAGAAGTTCCTGAAATATTTTCATCCTTTACCGCATCTGTACGTTTTTGCCTTCCTACTAGACCCGCGTAATAGATATAAGGGCCTCAAGTCATTTTTAAAAGTGTTAACAAGACAACTCGGCCCAGACTACGCGAGCCTAGTGGATGACCAAACTGCAGCCTTGCAAGAGGCCTACAGTGTATATGAGTTGCGGTTCGGGGTAACTTCAGATCAGGCCCCTACTGAGAAGACGTCGCCGACTTCAGCTAGTTGGAGGTTGGTCCGGGAAGACTTACAGGATGAAGAGGAGTCGCCGTCAAGCGTCAGCCCCACAGGAGGAACCGAGCACAACGAACTAAACGTCTTCTTGAATACAAAATTCACGGACGCAGGTTCAGAAAACCTGGATTTGGTTAGGTGATGGCGTAATCATTCAGGCCAATTTTCAGTGTTATCCACGTTGGCTCGTGACATCTTCTCCATACCCGTCTCTACAGTGTCTTCAGAATCTGCATTTAGCATGGCCAATAATATTTTAGAACCTCATTGAAGCCGACTAACGCCAAAGATGGTAGAGATTCTGACATTGGTAAGAGACTGGGAACTAGCTCGGATGCGCATGCAAAACACGGTCGAACAAGCAAATGTCGACCTAGCTGAACAGCTTGAAGAGTGGACGCTCCAGTGATGTCGCACGACCCCCGCCCACCCAAACGTCCCCCTCCGATTGTCGACATTGGTTTCGGTCTTTTTATTTTTATTTTCTTATCATATGTAAACAATTTTTATTTTATCATATTCTTTCATTCATTATTTATTAAGAAAATTTAGTATTAATTTTTTTTGTAATTAATACTTATTTCTTAACAAAAGAATGTAAATAAATTTATTTACTTATTCTTTATCAATATAATTTTGTTATCAATTACCATTATAATTTATAACACTTCATGATAAACCTTAAAAATTAGAACTTAAATTTAAACAAAATAAATTTAAACATTATAACTTAAAACTCCTAATTAAATTATTAAAACATATCAAACTTATAAAACAAAATTAAAACTTATAAAATAAAACTAAAATAAATAAAACTTATAAAGTTTTTGTTTTATAAAAGTAAAACTAAAAACAAACAAAAAATTACAAACGGTGAAAAACCGGTTAATTAACCGGTGTAAACTTCCGGTGAATATTAACCGGTTTTTCACCGGCAAAAAATCATTCGGTCGGTATACACCGCCGTATTTACATGTTGAGCACGCGGTGTGCGCATGTGTAAAAACTAGTCTTCTTAAATATACTAAGTGAGAGTCCTTTTCTTCCTAACATTGCCTAGAAAAAGCTAATAAGGAGGCGACACATGGTTCACGCTTGTGTCGCAGCACTTTTATTCTCTTTTTATTTTTAATGAAAAATTACAAAAGATGACTTATTTTGAGGGTTTGTCGAAAATATTGAGGAGGATTTTTAACAAGTTTTCAAATTTTTTTTTTTTGCAATTTCTCTCTCATATCTTTTTTTTTTTTTAATTGTTTCAACTATTATTTTACTGTAATAATCTTGAATTTTTTTTTCTTAACACAGTTGCACTAAAAAAAATTCTCATTCTTTTGACACTTATTCTCTTTTTTTTTTTTTTTTTGCTATAACTATCCTTTTTTTTTCTTCTTTATTTTAGGATTTTGTTTTGTATATTTTTAAAAAATTTATAAAAGAGCCCATGTTTTTTGATTAAATAATAAATTTGACCCCTCATTTGCTCAAAATGATAAAAATATTAATTAATTTTTTTAAATGGTAACAAAAATATAACTTTTTTTTTATAATTTTTATCTATTACATTATTTTACACGTGCTATGCACGCGCATAGCGCATGCGCGTGTCTAAAAATTATTGTGTTTATGCATATGGATATTGCTGTTAGTTATTTATCATATTTTTCTTTCATTTCATTTCTTTATTGTATGGAGCAGCGTTGTAAAGTAGACCAGTACCTCGACCTTAGACCATCTCCAACCCAACTCTAAAATAGAGTAAATGGAGCAAAATAAAGTTGGGCTACTCCAACCCAACTCTATTCATATTCTATTTTAGAGTTATAAATAGTGATACTCTAAATATAAAGTATCAATATACGTACTCTATTTCTTTTTCTAATTAAGCTTTTCTAATACTTTTAATATTTGCATATTAGCCTTTTTGGCTTTTGAAATGAATAAAGTAATTTTTTAAAAAAAAAATATAAGAATATGAAGAGGACATTCTTTTTTAAAGTGAAAAATAGAGCATTCAATTGGAGATAAATATTATTTGATTGTGATATTTACTCTATTTTAGAGTTTTAGTTTGGAGATGCTCATAAAATTGAAGCGAAGGTTTAAGGCAAAAAGGAGAGGGTATTCTTTTTTAGAGTGAAAAATAGAGTATTGAATTAGAGATAAAATATTATTTGATTGTGACATTTACTCTATTTTAGAGTATTGTGTACTCTATTTTAAAGTTTTAGTTTGGAGATGCTCATAAAATACAAGCCTCGTTGTCATACCCTTTCGTGCCTTGGCGCTTGATCGGACAGTTGCTAGCCATTCGTCGCGCTTTGAATTTCCCGCACCATGTAGACTATGCGTGCATATAATTGGCCCAATCAGTTTGATCGCCGAGCTGCAATCACGAGTGATTTCAGGAGGTCATTCTTCGGTCCAAATAAGGAAACCACTAGGACGTGAAACTCGTCCCTGTTCACGATCATATTATCTGTATTTATAGCTTCTCCCACGAGGCTTAGGTATGAAATACTATTCATACACAATTACTCTACACACTCGTTCCCTCTACTGACTTAAACGTCAAAGAGTCTTTGCCAGAAAAATCCTTGAAGCTCCCTTTTTCAATCATGCTATTTCATTTTGTAAATTCGAGTAAAGTCAAAGTCGATGCAAAGAAGTCACCATCAAATCAGTTCGGCAAGTAAAAATTTATGACGGGTAGTAGGGGGGTTAAAAAAGTAATAAATAAACATTAAACATCACACACAAAAAACCTATAGAATATGATAGCAAGGCAAAAATTTCGCACGTAAAATTTTAAAAATCTTCAAACTGGGTACAATTTTTTTCTTAGAGAAAAAAAAATAAAAAAGGTACAACTTTTCTTCGACTTTATAAAAACTAGTTGTGTATAAAAGTATGGCATTAATAAGACATCGCAGAGTATGGCAAAGACACTTCACCAAACTAGTTGTGTAGTTGAGACATGAGCACAAGGAGTGAGTTGAGTGCATTGCTTGCTTGCTAATAATAATAATAATGTGTCTTTCTATAATAATAATAATAATAATATAACACTAAATAAATATATAATAATACTATTAAAATATATAGTAATAATTATTTATATCTCTTCTATATTTTTTGGACACCGATGATATAGAGCAATAAAAATAAGCCAATTTCCAATAAAAATAGTCATGCCATATGTTTTGTAGATCAGTTTTCTTTTTTGCTTAACACTCAAGACTCACTTCCATTCCATTTCAACTAACACTTATTATAATCTCAATCTCTCTCTCTCTCTCTCTCTGAAATCTCAGTCTCAAGTCTTCTTGGCGGGTCTATTGCCTTGTTCTCCGAGTTGGACAAAAATGGCGGAGGAGAAAGAATCGACTTCGATTCCGCTGAGTCAGGCCGAAAATGGAGCTCAAGATCCCGAGGATCCAGCCAAGTCTCCCCCAACTCCGCCCAATTCCTCCACGCGTAAGGTCTTGTTCGATCTCCACCGCCATTTTCACTCTTCTCTCTCTCTTTTTTTTTTTTTTTTGTTTTAGTTTTTTCCTTTTGGTGATTAATTTCCTTCTTGATCTTTCGATTCGACATGTACGGATCCGAAATGTGTTGTGTTGGAACGAAAACAATGGGCTTTGGATATGGTGATTAAGATAGGAAAATGGAATTTGGTTCTTTTAGGTTTTGATATTCGATAGGAGTTCCAAAATTTAGTTCAGAAAATATGTTTTGAAGAGTGAATGTTTGAGAAGTTCAAGATTAGTTTCCACTGTAGTTTAGAGCTTTAGATTGTTCGACGAGCTGAATTGAGTTCAAATGACCCATCAACTGTGGTGACCTAGCGGTGAAACTACATGGGTCTATGGTCAAAGGCTTGTTGTTGGGTCTTGACTCTTGTGTGTGGAGGGCACAAACCTGCTAGCCCAGTTGTTTGTAGTCAATATAGAGTTCTGTTCGGTGGGACTTGAGCGGCGTGCTCGTTAGGACCTTTACAATGTGTTTGGTCAGAGGGAGAAGTGGAAGGAGAGAGAAGGATGAGTGGATTTTGGGATGGATTTTGATTTATTAGTTTGTTTGGTAGGATGGGTTTTGGGAGTGAGTGGATTTGTGAGAGTATTCAAAATTCTTAGGTTTAACAAACTTTGGATCACTCCAATTTTGGAGTGATTTTGGGAAAGAATGGACAAATCCACTAAAATGTCATATAAATTTACTATGTTGCCATTGAAGTAGTTAGTTTATTAGCGTAATTTGTCTCTTTCCTCTCATTTTCATCTCCATACCAAACAAGATGATGGATTTATACATTCTTTTTCCTTTATACCAAACAACATGAAAGAAAAAACCCCTTTATTCTCTCTATTTTCCTCCACTTTGGTGATATATGTCCCCCTCCTTCTATTTTTCTCTCTCTCCTACCAAACACACTCTTAGCGAACCTTTCTGTCGGCATCTGGGATGGCTCCTTTGGTAATGTCCAAGGGGTGTTGTGTCGGTTGCCCATGTCGTGGACTTTTTTGAAAAGGGTTGAGAGCACTCATGGAAGGTATAATGTGTGGAAGGTCTTTTAGAAGAACGAGGTAGTGTTGTTATTCACATATTGCTAATTGAGATTCTAACACGAAAAATAAAATCTGACCAATGTATGCAAGAAAAGAAAACGAGATAAAGGCCTATTTAAATTGATGTCAACATCTGTATTTGATCCTAGCATAATGTGTCGTTTGCCCATGTCGTGGACTTTTTTCAAGAAAAAGGGTTGAGAGCACTCATGGAAGGTATAATGTGTGGAAGGTCTTTTAGAAGAACGAGGTAGTGTTGTTATTCACATATTGCTAATTGAGATTCTAACACGAAAAATAAAATCTGACCAATGGATGCAAGAAAAGAAAACGAGATAAAGGCCAATTTAAATTGATCTCAACATCTGTATTTGATCCTAGCATAACCCTTTGGTTAGATAAATCATAAATATGTGCCTTCTTTTGGTTACAGAACTGAACTTCTCAATCTTTACAATATTCCAAACTACCTACTTAGTGTGACTTGAAGAGGTTCACATAAGGAGCTCCTGCTATTTTGAATGAAAATTTATGTACTATTAGAAGTGATTGCAGATTGGTGATTCGTTCATTTGAGATTTTTTATTTTCCATTTAAAGTTATGAAACTACCGCTTTCAACTTTCAGTATAACAGCATACTTTAAGAAGACTTGCATTGCCTGCTTTTCCATTGTCTAACACGCAAAAGCCTGGTGATAATGTAGCCGTTTGTACTTTAGGATATTTAGTCCAAAGCTTCTAGAATTCTTTCTGGTCAAGCATATAATATAGTGCAGGAAAATTACCAAGTTTATTTGAACCTATTAGCATGAACATTATCGGTTTATGCCTTTTCATTTCATATTATGATCTTCTCGATCTATGTCTGGGCAGGCTTGCTGTTTTGTTCTTCAGAGCTGGGTCTCAAAGAAGTTTATGACTGGATGGTAACAATCCTACTTCTTGCTTGAGAATTTGTATATATATTTCTTTTACTGATAACTTCCTTGGTTAATTTTGCTTTTGAAATCGTGATGTTGCAGCGTGGTTCTTTTCCCTGTTGCCGTTACGTTTTTCATTACATGGTGGTTTATTGAATTTGTTGATGGATTCTTCAGTCCGCTGTATGAGCAGCTGGGCATTGATATATTTGGTAAGCCTTAATGCACAACACAGTTGGATCTCTGAGCAAGCTCTTATCAGCTATTTAAGACAGTTCTGCTGGTTGTTTTCCGACAAGCTATATAGTTTAGAATTGATTAAATATCCTTTTAAGTACGAAAGAAAGTTTCTAAAATTTTAAAAGATACTTATTTCATTACTTTATAACTTACTGTTGTTGTAACAAGTAATTCTCCTGCAACCCTTAATTTTAATCACCCTAGTAGTAGTTTGTGTTTCCTGAATATGGACACTGTTATAAGGAGGAGAGTATTTGTTGAAGCTAGAACTGAAGTTTTAATACAAGGTACATATTTGGTTAGAGTACTGTTCTTATTAAGTTTTGCCCGTTGATACACTTCCATAACAAATCTGAGCTTGCAACGATTAAGTTTAAAATTTAAAGGGATTTGGATTTTCAGTGAACCAACTGCCTAATAGGCTGAAGTACCTCTTGACAAAATGGTTAAAGTGATTCAAAGTTCTTATAGAAGGAAATTTGAGAGTAACTACTGAAATTGAAAACATAGACTGGTGTATAAAGGATTGATGTTGGAGATTGAAGCCTATACACCTAAGGAAAAATAAAGAGGAAGAAGCCAAGAAATGTGTTTATTATTGGGTCTTTTTTTCTTTTTCTTTTTTTTTTTCTGAAGGGACACGGGTTTATTTTAATGCCAATTTGTAGTCTTGAAAAATTTAGGAAGAAACAAAATAATGTTGCAGCTCCATTGATTTTTCCTTTAGAAAAGTGTGGGGGAATTCCATTAGTTTCTCACATAAGTTAGCTGCTGTATCGGAGTGTATTTACTTGCGTGAACAACAGCAAAATCTTAAATACTTTGATTTCGTACGTTTGGTGTGTCAATGTGATACAGATATTTCTGGTATAAGAATCTTCGGAATCATAAAGAGTTAGTTGTTCTACTGTACATTCCTTCTGACTTGCTTCGCATTCATTTATTACAAGGTTTAAAAAAAGTATTGAAAGAGAATATTGGGCTATACAAATGATGACTTTTGTCTTTTGATTGTTTTCTGGCTCAGTAATATCTCTTAAGAAAAACTTGGTTTTTTGTTGCAGGACTTGGATTTATCACATCTTTACTTTTTGTGTTATTTGTTGGTATTTTTGTTTCATCATGGATGGGTGCTGCTGTCTTCTCACTCGGAGAATGGTTTATAAAGAAAATGCCATTTGTTAAGCATATATATTCAGCATCTAAACAAATAAGTTCTGCAATTTCTCCAGGTAACATCTTATTCCACATTTTCTTGGTGCAAAATACATGTAGGCGGGGATGAAGAAACTCAAAGAATATTCCTATGCATGGTTCCCTGCTTTGGGCACTTGCACACCACTAAATTTAGATACGAGTGTCGTAACAAGCCGCTGAATTTTATAACAAGTCAAAAGTGGTGCCGGAGTTTTCCTTAGGTACTTAAAGAGTTTTGTGGTAATTAATAGCACTTGAGTCTTAGCTTATAAACTTCATAAGAGAGAATAAGATAGGCTAGGGTGATACAAAGTTGAAATAGGCTACTTATTTTTTTCAAGTAGATCTAGTTATCGTAGAAAGTAACATAGTTTGAAGAAAGAACGTCTGCATTTTGTTAGGAACTAGGAAATAGAGGTTCAATGGTAACTAGTAGCTGGTTATGGGTAGAATTTACAAATATTAATAGTTAGTATTCTATAAATAAGGTGTTAGTGGTAAGGTAGGGGTATGGAAATTGTATGAGATTTTAGTGGAAAGGAAGAAATTCCTTTTGGGAGAGTTAGTAGACCTCTCGAATGTCTACGGATTTATCTTTGTATCGGTTTATCCTTTATCAATTAAATAGAAAACTTCAGTTCATATCAATTTCTATACCCCTACCTTACCACTAACACCTTATTTGTAGAATACTAACTACTAATATTTCTAAATTCTACCCATAACCAGCTACTAATTACAATTGAACCTCTATTTCCTAGTTCCTAACACATTTTGACAGAATCTGTCCAAAGTAGTCCCATATCTACCTACAGTAGGATGCCTCTAATATAAAAAGGCTGTTGTATTTGCTGAATGTAGAGTCTACTGTTGAATGTAAAGTCCGTATCAAAGGAAATCTCAGGAGAATAATGACTGGGCTAATATTTGAAGTGGATCCTCCTGCAAAGCATTCATGCATTATGATAGGCTCTTCCCCTTCTCTGAAAAATATGACTTTTGATCATTTATTTTTTTACATGTTCCTGGAGTATCATTCAGTCAGTCCTTTGATTTCACCAGTTTCAGCCTGCGTGTAAAACTTGTGCACAAATTAGATACAGTCTCATCTTTGCCGAAGTCCAGTACATCGCTCGAAGACATTTCATTTAAATTCTCTACGATAATTCTTAGGAAATTAGGATAACCTGAATTATACCCCTTTATATTTTTTCTCACTTTTGGGTTTTATTTTTCTTAGTTTTGATAGTATAGATGCCATTATGCCACTTCTGCTTTCCTCCTAAATGCAATCGTGATGATTGGTTTTACTTTCAAGAAAATGCAACTCTATATAAGTATGTTGCCAATTTGTGAACCTACAATTGGGCTTATTTTCTTTGCAGACCAAAATACCACTGCTTTTAAAGAAGTGGCAATTATTCGTCATCCGCGAGTTGGTGAATATGCATTTGGTTTTATAACATCCACCGTCACCCTGCAGGTATTCTGGCTCTACCCTCTGTCTGTTTCTTTTGCTCTATCTTTTACAGTCATACATGTTGTGCATTGCAGTCATTACACTTATTGTGGCTGGATAATTCCCACACATTCCCTTTTCCAACTTTGGTTGATATTTTGTTGCACTAGATCACTCATTGCTTTTACCTAACAAAAAATAAAAGAGCATTTGGTTTAGGCGTTCAGCTGTTTGGGAAAGTTATCTATTGTCTGAAATTGTACTTATACTGGAATGACCAGCCAAATAAGGGAAGACAGAGTTTTCCAAATAAAAGTAAAAGAAAACAACAAGGACAACTGAGCTTAACTCCACCCATCAATGGGCTATCAACCTATAACATTTTTCCAGCTTAGTTGTGTTAAGCAAAAGAGAATCCCTTAAAGCTTTATCTGCTATCAGGGATAAATATTTAGCTTTTTCGACCAATAACATAGCAGTTAACTTTCTTTCGTCAAACACTCTTCCATTTCTTTCCAACCAAATTGACCGTATAAAAGATAAAACCACTGTTCCACATACCCCTGGCCATTCTATTAGATCCAAGGATCTGGACAGCGGAAGAAGAACCCACTTAACCAGCTTCATTTAGTAGCGTTGACCAAAATTGTCTCGCAGCATTACAGTGCAATAACAGATCATTAATTGATTCATATCAATTTTTACACATGGTGCACCGAGATGGAGACAATGCCACTAAAGTTATCTTTCTTTGAATTACATCACAAGATTTCCAGATAAAGCCATGCCGTGGAAATTGCTTCTCATTTCTTTATTGGATTGGGTTTGACTGTTTTGAGTAATTCAGTCAATACCATTATTGCATATCGGAAGCAATTTGGTTAATGTAAAGGCAATTATGTTAGCATTCACCATTTATCATATGAATAACAGAAAAAGAAACTAATCAAAGTTTTTTGTAAAAAGGTTCACAACTACAATAGCGAAATAGAAAATGTACGGTAGGAGAAAAAACACGCAATTAGATAGGTTAATCACTTAAGTTGAATATATTAAGGATAGTCTAGATCAGTGGGATCCATGAAAGTTAGACATTAATAAATAAATATAGAAAGGTAAGTTTGGTCAATGGCTAGATAGGATGACGAGAAGCTAGTGGAAAGAATGATTCCTCACTTAAACTTTCCTTGGTTGCTTTCAGATTGTATAGTCTATTCTTGTTATGATGCTTCACATGATTAGGTCCTAGTTTCCAGCACAACCCCTTAAAATAGAGAATTCTATGATAAAAAAATAAGAAAAAAGTTTGTAAACAAAAATGTTTGCTTGATGTGTCAGTTATGTGTAATTACGTATTTCCTACTATATTGAGTTCAAGGAATAACCTGTTTCACACTGGAGGTTTCTACTTTCTTTTGGCAAGCATGTCTTTTCAGTTGTTGAGCTTTTTCTTTCTTTTTCTTTTGTTTTTTTTTTTTCTTTTATTCTTCGATTTCTTTTTCTGGTTTCAACGGTTGAGCTTGGCTATACTTCATATGTGATATTTTTCGTTTGATCGCTCTGCAGAGAGATAATGAAGATGAAGAATTGTGTAGTGTTTTTATCCCAACAAATCATCTCTACATTGGCGATATTATTCTGATCAACTCCAAAGAGATCATAAGACCAAATCTATCTATCCGAGAAGGCATAGGTATTTCTGCTGTAACTATTTCTTATCCTTATATTCATTTGTACCAATTACATTTCCAGTTTTAATGAATTTTTTCCTATTAAAAAAAAAGAAAAAAAAAAAGCTACAACAAGAGTCCGACGTTGATCTAATACGGCTTTGGCTTTACTTGCCTGCCTTAATGGATCATCAGCAGATTTTCCAGCGGTGTGTTTTAGGGGGAAAAAAATCTGTCATTTTCATATGCAGGTTTATTTTACTCTTCATGGTAAGAATGAGCACTCATATCTAGCCGTACTAAATGGTCATGAGCTTGAAACTATAAGAATTATATTTGAATTTCGTGTACTTAAAATTCCGGTTGTTGGGTCGAAAACTCTGAATTGCCAATCCAAACTAAATGCATAATGACCAAAGGAAATGAAGAGAAATCTTCAACCTACATTTACTTTCACAACAAAATCGGACCTTTATCGCACGTTCTTATAAATTCTTTTGTCTTGGATATAAAATGCAGAGATTATCGTTTCCGGGGGTATGACGATGCCTCAAGTAATTTCACCTGTGGAAAGGGTTTCTCGACAGAATCAAATAATTCCTTTAAGCAGAATGATGTAATGATGCAAATAATAGAAGGCATGCCTGTTGTTCTTAATACATAATTGCAGTTTATTAATGGGTGGCATTGGGATGTATCATTTAGATCAGGTTGATAGTTCATACACTAGCTTGAAGGATTGCATTCTCGTCAATTTTATGTTGTGTTATTGCAAGAGGTTTAACATGTATTTGTTGAGAGTTGAGCAATAGGTGAAACCTAAGTTTCTATATTCGTGTATTTATATATTTTGATCACTACTTCACTAATCGCTAGTTTGCCTTATGTGCTTTATTTGCAGAAGTTATCCTAGTGACTGAGCAATACTCCTAGCAATACGGGAGGCGGAAACGGGTACCCCGCCTCCTGTATTCACGGAAACGCGGTCCCGTGACCTTTTTTTTTTTTTTTTTAACTTGTGACTGTAATCCAACAGTCAAAATTGCATTTTATAAATTTTAGAATAATTATAAAATTAAATTTAAAAAAACAGGCGAGTGGCAGAAAAATTGTT
Organism: Boehmeria nivea var. tenacissima; assembly: GCA_018132145.1. Lineage (NCBI taxonomy): Eukaryota > Viridiplantae > Streptophyta > Magnoliopsida > Rosales > Urticaceae > Boehmeria > Boehmeria nivea. Next base: position 4,135,805 of record CM030886.1, read on the forward strand.
ACCTGCCTCATTTGCTAGGCGGAAATGGGTCTTCCGATTTATATAACCCAGCAAAAACATGTATGGATGACCCGCATCCGTTTGCGATTATTGAGCAACATTTAAATGAGGGATTTTGAGGAATACTTTATTCTTGACACAATAATAATCTATACACCATGTGTGTTGTATTTTTAAATTATACTTCAAAATTTGCACTATAAACGCAAGTGGAAATAAAGTGATACTACTTAAGGTATAGATTATCAAGTGACATCAAGAATGATTTTATTTTGAAATTCTGAATATTGCATATTTATAGGGGAATTTATAAAACGTTACATATATTATAAAATATTATATATATATATATATATTTCTAAACACTAAAATACCTTTGAATTTATTGAAACAAAATTTAGTCATTTGCAATTTTTTTAAAAAAATTATTTTTTAAGTACAAGCTGATATAAATTAGACATGCAATACCGGGTAACCTGGATATTGCCCAAAAAAATTTCGGGTAAACTCCTGGCAATTACCCAAAATCTAATTGCCCGATTTTCTGGGGTAATTATCCGGTAACCCAGAGTTTGTTTTTTTTTTTTCGGTTTAAGGTTTTTGTTTTATAAATTTTTGTTTCAAGGTTTTTGTTAATTTGTAATAAATTTATTTTTTAATTTGTAATAAATTTGTTTGAAGGTTTTACTAATCTTTTTTTTATATTAATAATGAAATTTTATATTTAAGGTTTAGTTAAAAATTATAAAATTTTAGAATGGATTGAATAATTATTGATAATTGTAATTTATGATAAATATGTTATTTATAAAGAATAAGTACAGAAAATAACTAAATAATGAATGAAAGAATAGGAAAAAATAATGAATGAAATAATAGGAAAAATAAATAATAAATGAAAGAATAAGTACAGATAAATAATGAATGAAAAAAAAAAAAAAGGTGCGGACCCATGACCAAAGACAGCGCAGCCCACATTCTTTTTTTTTTTTGGTAATACCCAATTTTTACCCGGTGGGTATTCCGACCTAGATAGCTTGGCAGAGTTGTTGGACGATAGTGTTCAGCTCGCAAACTTGATTCTCGAGGGCCGTCGTTCGCAACGGAGCATGTGGCGCTCACTCACGATAGCTTCTTTTCTAGCCATGTTGGCTAGAGCTTCCACCATAACGTGCCATCATATATTGCTAGCAAGGGTTGAAAAACACAAATGTTCACGAGGGCCCTCCTTCCAGTGCCAAATATTTATGCTAGAAACTTTATATATGTTCGCACAAGTAATGAACATGTTAACACAAATTGATCTATCATATTTATAATAGCTTTTGTGGGTCAAATTTGCCTACTAGGCCTGGTACTCAACTCGCCTTTACCCAACATATGGCGCCTTTGGAGTCATTGTACCGAGTCTTGCCTCGATGTCCTTCTTGTCGGTACTCAGTTAGAGCTGGAGTTGCCTCCTACAAGCAACGATGTGGGTCATCTATTACGCATAGTGCAAGCTTGACAGTATATGGTCTTATTCGATACGTGTGGTGGGGCCCACTACTGCCTTCTTATATTACCAAGTACAAGATTGTTCGAGGTTTCTTGACGCCATTAGGATATCCTCATTGCCAAAGAATGTCCAACTTGATCTGCCTGATTAGGATTCTGGCTGAACATTATGCTCGGCACGCGCTTACTTAAGTAGATGCGGCACATTCTTGCTCGGATCTACTCAGCATGTGCTTGCTCTAAGCGACACTACACATTGCTTGGTGTGGCCGTGCTAGGTACAACTCTTCTCGAGCATGCATGCACTTCTGTTTTTCTAGTCTTCTGCTCTTCTTAAGCATGCTTTCATTACTCTTGTCTTTAATACTTCTTGATCGTGTTTGTACTATTCTTATTCTCTTATGCTTTTCTAGTCTTCTCTTGTCATATGTCAAGTATATACAATCTCAATAATAAATAAGTGATTCAATTATGGATCAGTTAGGTAAATAGCCATTTTGAATTGTGTATATTTAAAAAATAGTCACAGTTTTAAAAAATTTAAAAATTAGCCATAACACATGTAAGAAATTTTTGACAATAACAAAATTACACATAAAAATTACTGTCAGAAAATTTTTGACACGTATCAGAAATTTTTAAAATTTTAAAATTGTGACTATTTTTTAAAATCATTTTGTAAATAATGACTATTTTCTTAAAATTCGCTTCAATTATTTAGATATTTTATTATAATTTTAAAAATCAAATAACTTTAAAATTAAGGTTAAAAATAATGAAAATATTATTTAACTGTTAAAAGTTAGATGTCAAATTCGATTAGATTCCATTCAAATGTAAATCTAGTAGTAGTAAGAATATAGATACTTATTTTAATTTCTCTTAAAATATTACTAATGAAAGCTTTTTTTATTTTTTTGGCAAATTTCCTAATGAAAGTTTGAAACCGTAAAATCTTTTACAATGGAAGGGATTGACGGTGGTGGTATAGCTGAGCTGGCGCTAGGCTGTACGTCTACTTCCCTTCCACCAATCAAAAATTTTTGAGGCAGGTCATAGATAAAAATTATTCACAAAGGAAAAAAAAGAAAAGAAAAGACAGAACTGTTCAATGCATTTTTTTTTTTTTAATCAAAGTATTCAATGCATTTTAACTTACTACATTCTGACTTTTCATCTTCCAGAAAAACAAATATTACGACGTTCAGTATGTTAAAATCGTGACAAAATGTAAAATTAACTCAAATTTTGTTATCCAAAATAAGGCCTGTTCTACAATGCACTCAAGGCAGTTAGAGAGCAGTCATGCTCTCGGTACCCTCCCCTTTAGTAATACACGTGTAGGAAAAAAAATATAGTCTTTGCCAGTAAAAGAATAGGGCCTATTTAGGTCTATAATACTTAAGTAATGTTAAGAAGGGTAGTATAGTGAATTGAAAGCAAAAAATAATACTTAAATATTAAGAACTTGTGATATATATGGACAAAATAGGCATTTACAGTTTAATAATAATAAAATAAATTGTTGAGAATTGTAATGGTATAGGTTTCTTTTGTAATATATGAGTAGCATGTTGTAACGAAGCAGTAGGAAAACACACTTATATTTGCCTAAGAATTGTTTTGTCTTTTGTGAAATTGTTAACTAACTTATTTGTGAAAGACCTCGTTTGTTCTTGCGTTCAAGGTAGAAATACGTTGCTTTTTAAAGTCTAATACCTGATTATATTTTTACGTGTTTATTCATGCATTCATCCACAATTAGTGTGGCCTAGTTGGTGTTACTTAAAATAAATATACAATTAGTATATTAAGTCGTATAATGTTAATTGTAAACACAATTAGTGTACCTTAATTGGTGTAACTTACTTTGTAATATAATTAGATTATCTTAATTAGTGTAACTTAAATTACACATACAAAATTAGTGTGGCCTAATTTGTGTTACTTATAATAACTATACAATTAGTGTGCCTTACTTGGTGTGATATTAATTGTAAACACAAAACACAATTAGTGTACCTTAATTGATGTAACTTACTTTGTGATACAACTGAGCTTTCTTATTCAGTGTCACTTAAATTACTCATATACAAAATGGATGGCCTAGTTTGTGTTACTTAAATTAAAGGGTCGATTAAGTAAATAGATATTTTAAACTGTGTATTTTAAAAAAATAATCACAGTTTTAAAAAATTTAAAAACGAGTTATAACACATGTAAGAAATTTCTGACAATAACAAAACTACACATAAAAAATTACTGTAAGAAATTTTCTGACACGTGTAAATTTTTTTTGAAAATGCTAGTTTTTAAGTTTTCTTAAAAGGCCAATTAAGCAATTAACAATTTTAAAGGTAAAGTTTGAAGGATTTAGTCATAGTTTCACGAAATTACGGACTTAGCCATAACATGTAACATTAAATATGTGAGAAAAATTTTGGTAAGTAGTCCATTTTTTTAGATCATATTCAAAAAATGTCCACAACTTTTTAAAATTAGATGAAAGGCCCGTTCGTGGTAAGTTGACAAAATACTATAGTAAGCGGATGAAATACCAGCCATTTTTAGCTTGAGTTTTGTCTACTTACCATGGTAAATAATCGGTATATCCCCAAAAAAACTTTGAGTAAACAGATAAATTACCATGGTAAGCAGACAAAATTCAAGCTAAAAATAGCTGGTATTTGACCCGCTTACCATAGTATTTTGTCTACTTACCAACAACAGGCCATTTATCTAATTTTAAAAAGTTGTTGACATTTTTTTAAATAAGTTCTAAAATTAGGCCATATAGCTATAAACCCCAATATGTAAAATCAATTAGCCATTTTATGTTACATGTAACATATATACATGTAAAAAGTGTAACATTAAATGTAACGTTATATGTAACATAAAATGTAACACATGTAACATAAAATGTAATGTTATACTTTTACACGTATATATGTTACATGTAACATTTTATGTTACATGTTATGGCTAATCCTTAATTTCGACATTTTAAGGCTAAATCCTAAAAAATTACCCAAAAATTTGATTAAATGCCTAAAAAACTCTTTTTTAAAACTGTGGTTTTTTTTTTAATTTTCTAAAAAAATGACTATTTAGAAAAGAAACTTAAAATCAATCGAGCAACGAACCACAAGAGGTGCATGCGAGTAAATGATAAAATAAATTAATATTATTAGCAAAAATTAAAAAATAAAACAAATTAATATGTAGTGCAATTTTTATTTCAGGAATCATAGCTAAAGAAATATGTAAGATATATATGTTATTTTTAATGATATGCCGAAGTAAGGTATTTTATATAGTTAAATAAAATATGATGAACTTTTCTTATAAAATTTTGCAAATGAGATGAATAATGCATGCTTAACTATTGCCAAAGCTAAAATAACGCGCAAATAATATAGCAAAACAAATTATATTTTGACTAGTTGTAATCCACTAAATTGCGGACCGTGACTGTGAACAAGTTACAATAACATGGATGCCAATTTAATTTATTTTTTTCCTCTATGTTTGTGCTTTACTAACAGTAACACGTACCCCTATATACCCCTATAACATGATTTTTAATCCTGACCGTTGGTCAACTTCAAGACCAATATTTTAATCTCAATAGGCCCATCGCATGGTCAGCATTTTGTCAGGAGCACTAATGCTCCCGGATGGAACATGAGCACTTAAGAAAGACCCCCAAAATAATATAGATTTTATGTTTCCGAATCATAAATGTTTTTTTTTTTTTGTCATACGAGGTGACAATAATCGGAAAATTTAATATAGAAGATATTTTGTTATTTTTAAAAAAATTAAAAAAAATTATACAATAAGAGATGGAAAATTTAATTTTTTTATGGAAAATTTAATGTTTTTGGTCATTAGATTTTCTGTGGTGCACAGATCACTTTCCACAAAAGCAAAACAACTCAGAGCCAAACGGCCAGCTGTAGTCTCTCTTTCACAAATGTCACTGTCATCACTTCATCGCTCATGAGTTAGCTTCCAAACTGGGCCCCACAAAAGGGCGAAAAAGGGGAAAACTATTTCTCAAAAAATAATAATAAAAAATAAATAAAATAAAAAGCCCTGCACTCAAGTGGGGTGGTGGGTCCCAGTGGGACCCACACGGATTGGGACTGCTTTCAAAGTTTTACCATGGACCCCACCTCACCAGGTCCACCACGTGGCGTGTTTTCATTTGGTCCAAATTTGATCCCTTTTGGTTTGGGCAATAATGAGTATATATTTCAGTTTGGTGAAAAAAATTAAGTCCAGTTGTTTTTTTTTTGGAATATAAGGCCATCTCCAACCCCACTCTAAAATAAAGTAAATGGAGCAAAAAATAGAGTTGGACTTCTCCAACCCAACTCTATTTCCATACTCTATTTTAGAGTTATAAATAGTGATACTCTATATATAGAGTATCACTATTCATATTCTATTTCTTTTTTTAAGTTTTTTTAATATTTATAATATTTGCATATTAACCCTTTTGACCTTTAAAATGAATAAAATAATATATATTTTTTAAAAGTATAAGAATATAAAGAGAATATTCTTTTTTAGAGTAAAAAATAGAGTATTGGATTGGAGATAAAATACTGTTTGATTGTGACATTTACTCTATTTTAGAGTATTGTATACTCTATTATAAAGTTTTTGGTTGGAGATGTTGTAAGTCCAGTTGTTTTGCATGCTTTATACCAAACAAGCTTGTGTAATCAAAACTTATTAAAATAAAAATAAAAAATAAAAAATACTTATGTTATCAAAGTTTTATCACTCAAAAGCAATTTTTTTTTCTTTTCTAACCAGTTGGCTTTTAGGTTGGGACCTTTATCTCCTCTTTTTCGTTCTGTTCATTTTTATCAAATAAAAAATAAAAAAAATTCTTCATTACTGTTTAGAAGACAAGAAATAGGGTTTTCTTCGGCGCTAATTTACGTTCTGACCACTAATCAACTTATCGATTTTTTTAAAAAAAAAACTCCATAAATTGTCAACACGTGTGTAATTAATCATTATGGTCTAATTTGAGTATTTCTTAAATCTAATTCACACCCAATAAAATAATCCCAAGTGTCCAAACCGGACTTTTCAATTAACATAAACTATATTTTTTATTAATTTTATTTGCACGGAGATCATAATCATAAACAATAATATTTCAGGTAATGAGCATTGATGGTGATATAATCATGAAGAAATAGATACACAAATTTGGTAAAGCCTGAAAAAGAAAGATTTAACATTAAGGAAACAAGAGAGAGGCAAAAGGGGGTCCAAATGAGAGTAGTTTTGTTTATATTATTATGAAATTTGATTTCTTAAGGACAAAAAAAAAAAAAAAAGAAAAAAAAAAAAGAGTTTTAGGATGGTTTTTTGGTTGATTGATTATTGTAATTGTTCCACCGACAGCATATGGGAGGCATGTGGAATTTGGAGCCAAATGTCCGCAAGAGCTTTGTTTGGAGTAAAAAGAAGAAAGGTGACAAAAACATGTGAAGCTGGCAGCCCTTATTTAATTGTTGACCTCTGTATTTATTAATATACATATATACATACATATATATATATATATACGCATATAATATGTATATATATTGTGAATAATAAACTCTGTGTTAAATAACACGTTGGTTTTTGAATTCTTAGAATGACAAAATTATACTTCTAATTTTGTCATATCATGTTATACATGTATTCTTTAACCTAGAAAATATCTAAATTTCTTAGTCAATAAATTTTTAGTATTCAATATAATTTTTTTCATTATTTTTCTTTTTACAATTTGAAATTATAATTTTGTCATTTTTAACTAATTGAGAGCATATTTTTAGTGATTTTTGAATTTTAGTATGGATGTCTCATTAATTAGATAAGACATATAGAATACTTTTGCTACTTTTGATTGTTGAAATTATTTGTATCTCTTTTTCTTAAAACTATTATTATCAGGACATTTTTTGGTTCATGAATGGACCCCTAGTAAATGAGGGAAGGCAATATCAATATCACTTTTATTTTAAAAATGTCTTTGTTCTTAGGGAGGAAAAGGTTGGGCCAATTGGTCCCAATTCCCACTGGCACTTATCATATTCTTCTTTGTTTTTTCTTCCTATTTATTTATTGTTTTATTTAATTATTTTGAAATGTAATATGATCATATCACAATTGTGCAACCCTATTTGGGGTTAGGACTTAGGGCAATGTGTACATGGTAGAATTTGTATATTGGACAGGCTATTTTCTGATGGAAATAGATTCTATAATTTATACCAGATATAAGTGTAATTAATAGGGTTCCAAAGTTTCCAGCTATTTGTGGGGGAAATAAAATTAAAGCACTTAAATTTTGCATTTTTCTGTAACGGGATTTCCATTTATTTTAGAAGAAAGGAAAAATACGCTGCTAGATATTTACTTTGGGCCCACTTGACGGAATTTCAAAACTAAACTAATCTGAAAATATCAATATGAATTTTAAAAAATATATATTTGGTGATATTTTCTACATTATATGAAAATAAACTCAACTTGGTTTATTTTGTATTTGATCATTTTTTGGTCTATGTTTTAAAAAAATGGCCAACGTTCTAAAAAATTAAATTATTAGCTACTAATACATAAGAGAATTAATTGCATACAGATAAATATACACATCATCATATAGTTAAGAAAATGACTAATTTCTTAATTAATCGAAACATTAGCTATTTTCTTAACACATCATTAAAAAAATGACTATTTACTCAATTGTCTTCTTAAAAAATTAGGATTTTTATTTAGTACATCAGTTGTATTTGTAAGTCAAAACAATGAATTGAAAAAATAAAATAACAAAAATGTAAGTCATTGTAATAGGTATATTAAAATGAATTGAAAAGACTAAGTAACAAATTATTTAGCTTTATAATAACCGGTACACTGACTATAATACTTATAAACGTTAAAATAAAATTTAAAAAAAAAAAAAAACAAGCTTCACTCAATCACATTGAGAATTAGCCATTTAGTTTTATAAAGCAAGCTTCACTCGTACTTAGTTTCAGTTTTCAGTGAGTAAATTTTGGGTCAATTGGGTAAATAATTATTTTGAACTATGTGTATTAATAAAATAATCACAGTATTAAAAAATTTAAAAATTAGCCAATATACATGTAGAAAATTTCTGATAATAACAAAATTACACATAAAGATTACTATAAGAAATTTTTTAACGTATGTAACAAATTTCTGATAGGGTTAGTTTTTAAATTTTTTTAAACTGTGATTATTTTTTAAATCATTTGCTAAAAAATGGCTATTTTTAAAAAAATTTCGTAGATTTTTTAGTTTCTTTTTTTATTTTTTATTTAAAGAAACTTTATAAAAAAGTTTCCTCTTAATGAGGAGATTAACAACCGTTATGACCAAGTTTGAAGCGTTCTTGTAATATTTTAGTCTACTAGTTGAGTGGGCGTGTGAAACACATTTTAGTTTTATCTAACAAATTCAAAAATTACATTTTAAAATCTCAAGTAATTATAATAAAATAAAATAATATTTTTCGTTAAAAAATAAATATTGTAAGGAGACTCAAATTTTCTTATAATTAAATTAGTAAATTTTAATAATATATGAAATAAAAAAATATCAAATTTTAAGAATCTAAAAGAGGGAAAACGAAAACAATAAAATGAAAAAGAATTAAGAAAAAAATATATAACCGACTATGGTAAGAATTTTTTTCATTATAATTTTTTTTAGAAAAATATGAAACAAAATGAGTTTTAAAAATTTAAATGAGTTGTTAAAACAAAATGAATTTAGATAATTTAGAAATTAAAAAGTAAAAGAACTAAAAAAAGAAACAAAAAAAAAAAGAAAAAAGAAAAAAAAGGTGGGGGTTTGGGACGCGCCGCTAAAGGAGAGTCAAAATAAACCTGACGCAATGATGCCCACGTATTAGGCCTTTTTCATTAACTATAAACGAGATCAAGTTTATTTACTATCATATATATTTTTATTTAGTTTTTAGCCCATTAAGTTTTTATTATTCATACTTGAGCCTAATTTTTAATATTTTTTTTCTTTTTTGCCCTCCGAAAATGCGTTTTTTCTGAAAAAAAAAATTCAAAAAAAAAAATGCCACCCCAAAAACGCCCGAAACGGGAACAAAATGCTCATTGAGAAATGCTTTTGGGCTTTAATATGTTGTATAGATAAATATGTTTTCAAGTTAATGAAATGATAAGACAACATTTATTCCAGAAAAATTGAGAGCTTTCGCTAAGTGTTCTTATGAGAACTTTCGAGATTCTAAAGGTCAAAATCTTATATTGTTATAATAAAATAATCGCTCATAACCCAAATATGAAAATTATGGATCTGTCAATTTTTAGGGACCTCAGGCGGTTGCAGAACCTTGATTCTCTTTGTCCTCCAAGTGAAATCTTTGTCGGGCTTGCTCACAGTGGAGCTCAAGATACTTAAAAGCTTAAGGCCGATGAACTTGCCAACAACATACTACCCGAAGAGTTTGGACTCGTTTTGAAGCTTAAGAATATCACGTTGATCAATATGTTCAAGAACAAGCTCTACGGTACTATTAGAAGAGAGCGATGCAGAACTTGGGCTTATCAACAACAGTGGGGCTTGTCGAGAACGGTAGTGAATACGGAGTACACAAGGCTATACACAGGCCGCCACAGAGTAGTCTTCTGCTATATTTTCTTTGGGACTAGGGTTGTCAAGTGTAGAGTAGGGCTACATCGAATATTATACTCGACTGCCTAGCCGAAAACCCGATCATCCTTCGCCTAAACGGGCAGCTGAAATCTCTTCCCCACCTATCTTGGGCGGCACCAGGCTGATGGTTCTTTATTAACGGGCAAGTTGCGGGTAAAGGGTTTTCTTTTTGGGCAAATCTTGCATGCCCGATGATGCTCATATATATATTTCAAACTAATTTGGGTTGCAGATACCCTAGGTTTTCTTTTCATATATTTTCCCTCTATTTCTCTTTCTCATTGATACCTCTCGCCCCACCAGTCCAGCCTTCAGCCTCCCTTACGCCTCTCAATCATCATCGACGGTGAGTGTCGTCCTCGCACTGCAGTGCCTTCGCGGAATGGGGCAGCCATTTACTAGTCGTGAAGCTGCCCTCTCGTTCTTAGGTAATCTCTCGCTCTCTCTAATTCCGATCTACAATGCTCTCTTTGATGTCGTTTTTTTCTCTCTCTGATTGCGTAGAGACAACAACTAGCCACACTCGCCTCTCTCATGCTGCTTATTGAGTGACAATGTCTCATTTTCTTTTCCTTCATGTAAATCACTTGATTTCCCAATTTGTCCCAAAATAGTCGCCAATCACAAGGAGGGAGTGATATTTTTTATATTTGTGGTCAAAATACAAATATGTAATAATTATTTGCTATTTTTACAATTGTGAGAAATTAATAATAATTTCAGTTTTTATATGAAATAGCCATCCATTTATGTTAGTTTTAAAGATCTAGCCTATATTTGCTTTTATTAGTTGAATAGCCAAACATTCGTGTCTGAATTTTTGAGACTCCAGTCATTATTTTTTTAATTCAGTTTTTATTGTTTGTTGCAGACAATATTTAATCATAAATTTTATTTCTTTGCTAATAAATTTTTAGATGTTGAACTGATGGTTATTTTATTGATATTTCAAAATATGGGCTATATTTCTAAAATATAGATTGCAAAATGGCTAAATCATTAACATGCTATAATAATTTACTCTTTCATTTCTACATCATATTAATTCGAGTTCCACTAAACTTTAAAAAATTAATCAAAACTCTTTGATTAATTTTTTAGTTTATTAATCCCGTGATTACTCTACTAAAAACCTGGGACTGGGCTCTCAAATTTCATAGATATTATTTATTCAAAGTCGTGCGAATCGTTCATCGATATAATCATTTCATGATTATCAATCCTTCACTAATGGTTCGTATTCGAAATCAAGTGAAACTATCATTTTGCCCATCGATTATGTCTTATTCCTTGAGTACTATTGAGTTTACTAGTAAATGGTTAATTCATAAATGAATTATTAATTAGAGCGCTCAAGCTGTTTAGTTCTAAAAGTCAACAATTAAGGAAACCATTCTACCTTGTAGTTGTGAATTCTATAGCTATAAATCACGTTCCCAACACTAGTAAATTATAGACTTTCAAAATGCAGTATTCGACCTTGATGCTTTTTGGGTCGTAACAAGCAAATAAAAAAGCATGTTAATCCATTGGAGAAGTCTGTGAATTACTCAATATTTATATTAACCTTCATACGATCGTGCTCAAGAATAACGCTGATCCAAGTCCTACATAACCTTATTATATATATTACCTCTACCCCAATGTCACATGAATTGACAATCTGCATAAGATCATCGCGTTCAAAATGTCGTGAACCGTATTAATGAATATCGATTAAGGAGATCCGTTCTCCTTGATCATCACGAAGTTATTTGTTGACAGAAAATATTAATACTCTTGTATGTAAAGGTCTTTACATATTAAAATTATAGTTAAATTAATATATTTCGAGTTTTAAATTAACATTTATTTTTATAACAGAATAAAACAAATAAAATTCACAAATAACTATTTTATTTATTTATTTTCAAAAAATATTTATTACATCTGAACTTAAATAGCATTTTCTAAATTAAAGTCATTAGAAAAGAAACTTAAAATAGAGACATAGATGTATACAAGTTGGAACGCATAGACTTCTACTGACGTGAGTTAATGGTTTTAGTTGAGATCATAATCGTGGAATGCATCTTTTCATGTATTATAGGTGAGATCGCGACTATGCAATGTTGTTAGGAGAAAGAAAATCTAATTATGAGTTATGGTTACTTCTCAAAAAATACTTGTGATTAGACAATTATGAAAAGAAAACAAAATGAAAAGTGATTCTTTCGAACATCAATTTTCATTTTAACTTATTAAAAAATATTAAAGGAACATCTAATGGGATTACCAAAATAATCCTTACAGACCAGACCGTTTGATATAGAGGATAAGTAAGGAAGGAAAATCATGGTTGGATTTTAGGATAGAAAATATGAAATTGGGTTGTTTGATAAGAAAGAGAAGATGAGAGAAGATAAAATAAGGATCAAAATAAAAGGTGTTCCACAATTTTTTATTCTTCTAATATAAGAAGAAAAAGTGAATAGAATTTTTTTTAATACAATAAAGAGTACAATTACTCTTGTTAATTTTCTTAAAAATATAGAACAAATAGGTAAAATGATAATCATATTGATAATTTTTTTCCTCATAACATACAAAATAATAAATATTTGGATCCCTAGCATTATTCTTCTTTTAATTTGGTTTCTCTTTTAAATAGTTATAAGTGCATGAACTCAAAAAATATTATGAATATTATTTTTTTATAAATAGAAAGGGGCAATCTTAAATTTAAAAATCATACCTTAAGAGTGTGTTTGATAACACCTTTATTTTCGTTTTCTATTTTTTTTAATTGGAAACAAATTTTCAAAAGTAGAGTTTTTTTGTGTGTCTCAATTCTACACTCTTTCCACAATTCATCTTTACATTTTTTTTTTATTTATCTTTTCACTCCTTCTGTATCAGTTACAAACTATCGTTTTGTATTCTTTGTTTTTAAAAATAACTAACAAATAGTGATTATCAAATATGTTTTGTGTTTTTTTAAAAATTTGAAAACAAAATAACAAAAATACTTCCAAATTTTTGTTTATAAAAACAAAAAAATAGAAATGTTATCAAACATAGCCTTATCTTTTCATTCTTAGAAAGAATAGCTTTTATAGAGTTTTTTTTTAAAATAAATTTAACAATATATCAAAGAGATAAAAACATCAATATAGATGCGATCAATCTCAAATCTCACAATCGACAACTCAGCTCTGAATCAATACTAGTACCACTCATAAAATCAAAACAAAACGCTCATAGAGTAAAACACAAATCTAGTTCAAATAATAGAAGACCAAAGGGCAATGCTAAAAAATTTAAATATGTAAGCTATTTTTAATATACCTCTATAGTCAGTGAGGTAAAATTGATGGACTGAACTGAAAAGTCAAACATACTTAGACTAAATAAATACATAAAGAGCAGTAGCAGAAAATTAATTGAAGAACCACCTTCATCATAACTAAAGCATGCAACAAAAACAAAACTAAGAACATAAAGAAATAATGATGATGCACCTTTATTTAAGCATTCAAAATAACATTGAACAACATGACGGACGAAGCAAACCTCTCTGAGGCTCAGATAGACGCCATCAAAACTGATGAGCTGCTCCACCATCATTACCATCATACACTACCACAAGAAGCCCCAATAATCTCAACCCACGACAAAGAAAAATTCATCCACGAGTGTGCACTGCTTGGCCGAGAAAGAAACCAAAATCGAGAGTCACTAAGAAACACGTAACGACACTCTGAGATTTTGATCCTTTTTAGACCCACGAGAGCAGGGGCGGAGCCAGAATTTTTCATGAGGGGGGGCATAAGGTCTTTGAAAAATTATCAGTTAGCCCAAATAATTTATGTTTGTTGGGATTTTGGCAATATAAAAGAAAAAGAAAAAGTCCAACATCGGGTGTGAAGCAAAGGGGGTGGTGGTCTTTAGGCTATTTAAGGACTCTGAGGCTTTGTTTCAATTTGCCCCAGTCATAGACACTTTAAGCTTGGTGTACTTGACTCTATTTAAATTCCTTCTTGTATTCTCATTGAGGTGAGGTGAGGGTTGGTAAGAGGGTGTGAGTTAGGGAGAGCTTTGGAAAAGTGTGGGTGGAGACGGGGAGAGAGATTTTGTGTGATTGTAATAATTTTTCACATAGTGAATTTCTTTCTGGTGGGCCGTGGTTTTTTCTCCGATTTGGGAGTTTTTCACGTTAAATTCTTGTGTTGTGGTGATTGTTTTCTTATTTCTTTAATTTCTCGTATATTTGCTTGCTCTTGGGGTGAATGTGGGATCGAATTTCCCAACAAGTGGTATCAGAGCGCAAGGTTTAAGGTCATTGTTGCGTGGTTCGTGGTGCGGTTAGGTAGAAGTTTGCAGTGGGCATTATTCACAAAATTGCACGGTTATTCACCAAGCTAAGAGTGCGAAGCAGATATGTCAAAGTTTGCAAGTCTTGTGAGGTTTGACGTGGAGAAATTTGATGGAAGAATCAACTTTGGCTTGTGGCAGGTTCAAGTCAAGGATGTGTTGATACAATCTGGGTTACACAAGGCTTTGAAGGGAAAACCAGGGTCTGGTAGTTCCAACGGTGCCGAAGATTCCAGCAAAGCATCTGATAAGTCTAGTATGAGTGATGAAGATTGGGAGGATATGGATTTGAGGGGTGCAAGTGCGATACGCTTGTGTTTGGCGAAGAATGTTCTTGCTAATGTGCATGGGATTTCGACGGCCAAGGAGCTTTGGGAAAAGCTTGAAGCGTTGTATCAAGCAAAGGGCATCTCAAACCGGTTGTACCTGAAGGAGCAATTTCATACATTGCGGATGGATGAAGATGCAAAAATCTCAGATCACCTGAGTGTTCTCAATGGCATCATCTCTGAGCTTGAGGCTATTGGAGTTAAAATTGAAGATGAGGATAAGGCGTTAAGGCTCATCTTGTCTCTTCCACCTTCCTATGAGCACATGAAGCCGATCTTGATGTATGGGAAGGAGAGCTTGAACTTTGCAAAAGTTACCGGTAAACTCCTATCTGAGGAGAGAAGGCTGAAGAGTGAAGGGCGTGCTTCAACAGAGAATTCAGCATTGGTAGCGAGCAAGGGGAAGAAGAAGAACTTCATGAAAGATATAGTTTGCTGGGGGTGCGGACAAACTGGGCACATGAAAAGGAACTGTAAAGACGGAGCGGGTTCGGCAAAAGGCTCCGAGTCAGATGCTAACAGTGTCTCTCTCTTCATGGGAGACGGTGATGTCGCTTGAAGAGTTAGAGAGGTCATCCTCATGGTATGTCCGCTTTACCATGGAAGAGGATGTGTTGCTACTAGCGGATCCACAAGTGTACACGCGGGCATTGGTTTGGCATGATGCAAGGTGTGTGGTGGAAATTATGTCGATGGCTGATGGACTTCCAGGGAAGCCAAACGGTGGAAGTTGCACCATAAAATTTCAGTAAGGTGGTTTCGACATGTTGCCGAAGGAAAATTTCTTAGAATGCGTGGATTCTAAGTGTGTCTACTCATATGGTGGAGTAGGGATATAGTTCTCTGGCTTGAGAATTATGATTGTCGGTGTAGACAATGGTTATAGCGTTTGCTATGGAGTTTCTTTTATCTCGCCAAGGTGGAAATTGTTGGGATTTTGGCAATATAAAAGAAAAAGAAAAAGTCCCACATCGGGTGTGAAGCAAAGGGGGTGGTGGTCTTTAGGCTATTTAAGGACTCTGAGGCTTTGTTTCAATTTGCCCCAGTCATAGACACTTTAAGCTTGGTGTACTTGACTCTATTTAAATTCCTTCTTGTATTCTCATTGAGGTGAGGTGAGGGTTAGTAAGAGGGTGTGAGTTAGGGAGAGCTTTGGAAAAGTGTGGGTGGGGACGGGGAGAGAGATTTTGTGTGATTGTAATAATTTTTCACATAGTGAATTTCTTTCTGGTGGGCCGTGGTTTTTTCTCCGATTTGGGAGTTTTCCACGTTAAATTCTTGTGTTGTGGTGATTGTTTTCTTATTTCTTTAATTTCTCGTATATTTACTTGCTCTTGGGGTGAATGTGGGATCGAATTTCCCAACAATGTTGAAGGGGATATGTGAGGAAAAACTATATATAATTTTTTTTTCTAATAACAAAATTTACTTACAATATAATAAAAAGTAAAAAGTTTAGGAGGGCATGGCCTCATGTCCCTCCGCGCCCTTTCATGAGAAAGTATATTGGTTAACTATAAAATAAAATTAACATTGATACTATTTCTCTTTTATCTTCAATAGTTTTACATAAGAAAATACACAAGAGCACACAATTAGTTTGGAAATTTAGTCTATAAACTTAAGATCTCTTTTAGTTTTCGTTGGGATTTTTGCTTTTGAGTGGCAACAATAGAAAATGAAAGAATGTAAAGAAAAAAGAGAGATCGAGAGAAAATGATAAAAAAGGAAGGAAAAAACCAAGCAATTTGTGATTTTCGGTTTTCATTTTTTTTATACTAACAATTTGAGAGTCTTATCAAAGACTTTTTTAATTTTAAAAAATATGCTACTAAGCACATTTTTTTTAATGTTAACACTAACTAATTTTTAGTATTTTAGAGATCATCTGATTACGGAATTAAATTTAAAATTTAGATAATTTTGAGTTGAGTTTAAATTATAAACTTAAATTGTTATATAAATTGTTGTTTAGCTGCGTTTTTGAAATGAGATTTAAGAAAGAAAAATATTTTTTGGTGTAGCAAGAGTACTCACATGTGAGTTTCAATGAACCATACCAAACATGTACTTTTGCTGTAGAAAATGACTTGAGTTAAAAATATACGAACCAAGCTATGTTTGGCAAATGGGTTTGAACCCATCTTGGGCAATTCAAACGACTTTGTCAATCTGAATCGTCGTTTGGTAACTTTTTTTTGGATAAAATCCAAATGAGAAAAAGTCATTCAAACCCTTCAAAATCAAATTCTTCCCCCCTTCAAATTTCAACAGTTTGAATCCATTTTGAATAGTATTTTTTGATTTGACATTTCAACTACTCTTTTTATCACTCAACATCACACATTTCACATCTACCCAAACAACAATCCAAATAATATTTTCAAATAAGATTATTTGACCCAAACAACAATTCAAATTTTTCGTTCAAATTACCCAATTCAAATTTTCCAATTCAAATGAAAAAATTCAAATGGCCACAGTTTGAACCCGTTTGCCAAACGAGCCGCAAGTGAACCTTCTCATCATGTTATACTGTTAAGGGTGACAATTCTTGTCGTGTGTCGTATCTTAATCATGTCCAAAGAAATTTGGCTAGAATTAGGTGCGACTCATTTATTAATCATGTCTGAAAGAAAGACTCAGACACACTTCAATTAAAAATTGTGTTAATCGTGTTACCCAATTATGATACATTTATAAATTGTGTCTAATTTGGTTTATATGAGTCGTGTTACACCCGTAATATAATTTTTTTAAATTATTTTTATAAATTTAAAATTAAAAAATTCTAAAAAAAGACTAATTTTAATAATGCATATAATTATGATGGTAATTCTTATGTCACGTAGATGAAAATTATTATGTAATAAATAAATACATTTTAAGTACATGTAATTGGGTTAAACGTGTATATTTATTTATAACTAATTTAATAATCGTGTCTTAGCGGGTCTTATCATATTATCGTATTCGTATCATATTTACCAATTATTTATTCGTGTTAATCGTATCTAGGGACGGAGCCAGACTTAGATGATAGGGGGGTGCCAACTACAAGAGATTAAAGTATTTAACAAATTTATTTACGTCAAATTTCATATAAATATTCATAATTATAATCTATATATTCTAAAGTATTAATTATATTAGCAATCTATTAAAATACATAACATCTCTCTTGCATGTCACGAAAATCATATATAATTAAATCTATACTAAACTTTTCAATAATTTTCTTTCCAATATACGCTTGCAAACAATCAGTCAAAAATTCATCTTCCATCTTGTTGCGAAATATAGTCTTGACTATATCTATTTTATATAAATTTAGGAATTTTTAATCTTAATAGGTGGGTTTAGCTTAAAAAAAATTAAATTATATATAGACTAGAAATAATTATTGAGTTTGATCCATTTATTACATAAATAAAAGGGAGAATTCTAAAATAAAACCATTCTTGATACCTCTTAATAATCAATACTCCAAGTGGTATGCTCTTTTTATTTCCACTCTATGTTTGTAGTGTAAATTTTAAGGTATAAATTAAAAGTGCAACACACGTTGGATATAGATTATCAATGTGCCAAGAATGATGTATTCCTCAATTAGGCCATAAATAGATAATAATTATTGAATTTGACCCATATTTTACATCAATAATCAATAATTCTAGTAGTATAAAGATCTCTTAAAAAAAATCACAAGGAGAGTGGGGCGGGCGGGGAAGGGGGAGAGGGGGGGGGGGGGGGGGGGGGGGGGGGTGTAGGGTAAGGGGTGGGGTGGGGAAGGTGTGGGGTTATGACCCCCTTTAATTACTACCTAAGTCCGTCTTTGATCGTATCTAACACGATAAGACCCACACCATTAAGAGAGGATCCAAATCTACTGACTCCATTTCGTTTTAGTATCATATCTCATGCTGGACTGAAACTGTCAGCCTTATGTAATATAAAACCTCGACGAATTAATATTAATTAAATTAGTAGTCCATATTAAAAAAATTTTTTGGCTTGTTTTAACTCATGCCAAACATGCTAAATTAATAGTTCATAAATTAGTAGTCTTGATTAAAAAATATTTTGACTTGTCTTAACTCATGCCAAACATTCTAAATTAATAGTTCAATAAATTTATAAGATAATAAATTGAAGAAAAAAAAAACCATAGGATCCACTCGTATTTATATGAATTAGTTATTTTCTAATATAGAAATAATCACAGAATTGATAAGATTTCACAAATCAACATACGTATAATTACTGCTCGTTTTTATTTCTCAAAAATTTATTTATTCAATTAATACATTGAAATTTTACTAATTTGCAAATATCTTAATTTACTATACTATAACGATATTTCGATCATTAACATTTAGCAATTTTAACTAAATGAAAACGCGTAGTAGTCTGAACTCTGAAGGACGCAAAGAGAATGAAATGACTGAAAAGGACATGATTTAGGGCTTGGGAGGGACTGAGCAGATCCTACTTCCTAGTTCTATTTTCTAATTAATTTTAATAAATTAATCCATTCCTTAATGAAGAACGAATTTGATTAAATTTCTCTCTCTAAAATAGCAAAAGAGTGTCACATACACACACAATCTCTCTCTGTCTCTCTCTCTCTCCAACTGTATCGCATTCAATATATATATCTATATATATACACACACACGATTCCACTTCTCAACAAAAAACCATGAGCTGAGTTAGATTTCCAGAAAGTGCCAAAACCCAATACAATAATTAATAAATAAAGAAAAGAAACAAAAAAGAACCCAACTAGTAGTACTTATTGTAACAAAAAAAAAAGAATAAAAACATTCCCAAAAAAAAAAAAAAAGAAAAATAGGCAAAAATAAAATACCGACATGAGAAGAAATAAAATTAAAATTAGATACCTTACATTTTTTTTTTTGTGTGCAAGACATCAGATACATTACATAGAAAATAGTTTTTTGTCCTCCCTTTTTTTTTTCTATAATTTATTGTCCGTCTCTCTCTCTCTTTTTTTATTTATTTATTTAAAGAGTAACTTTATTTTCTCTATAGACTTTTGTTTTTGGGTGCTTCTGCAATGCGAAATAAGAAAAATATAGACTGATGGGAAATGATTATTATTGGATCTTAAAAGTAGTGCACGACAATAAACATGCTCTTTAGTGCATCTAGTTTTTTGTCCATCTTTCTTTCTTCTTTTCAAGTTTTCCCTATTAAAGTTTTTTTTTTTTTCTTTTTATTCGAATAAAATCATGGACCTTACTTCAACAGCCACCGCCGGCATCGACATGGACCTCAGTATATTAATGCATCATCATTTTCCTTAATATTAATGCAATAGTATATTATTGACCCATGGCACCATTGACCCATGCTCACATGGACAATCCCACACCATGGAATCCGCCTTTCATCTTCCTCAACTACTAAGTCGGAATCCATACCGGATTTGTTGCCAATTCAGTGGTGATTTCGACTCACCATTCCAACTTTATCGTGATTACAGCCACCCAAGCGAATACCACGCCATCTCTGTGGCCGATTTGCAAAATCCAAATTGGTGGCGGTGGCTCAGTGGCAACCGAGGTACGACGATCCATACAATTTTCTCATCATCCTCTCCAATTGGTGACGGCGGCAGCCATATCCATATCAATGGCAACACCTTTGGGTGCACCGTGCACCATAGACAACCGTAGCCATGAATATTTTTGTCTGCTAGTTCAAACTAAAAAAAAAAGGAAGATGGAGGATGAAAGAAGAAAATGTTGTATGAGGCGTAGACCACTTTAGTTACCATGTTCTTCACTTTAACATCCAATAAAAATTCTTAAATCTTTTCCCATTAGTCTGTTTTTCTCCCCCTTCCCATGGCAGAAGTTGCGTTGTTTTTAATTATAGAAAGTAATAAAATGAAACGAACAAAAAAGGGAATTTGTAAAATTTTGTTAGAAGATTATTATTATTATTATTAGTTATTACCAACTCCGGTGGGGGCACAGCCCATCGCCACCACCACACTCTGGTGGGTCCCACCCACCACCTCTTTCTTCACTGTCTTTTCTTTCCCTTTCTTTTTTTGTTTCTTTTTTTTTTTTTTTGCCTCAATAATAACATGATGAAATATGAATTCATAAAAAAAAAAAAATTCACATTAATAAAAGGCTTAATAAAACTATTATATTTTTTTCTTCCTTCTTTCTTTGTTCTATACTTCTTTAGCTCTCTCTCCATTATTATCACTCTCCTTCTCTCTTACGCGTCCTCTTTCTCGGCACACATTAAGAAGACCCAGAAGAGTTACTGATTTTTTACTTTATCACAAATAAATAAATTAAAAAAAAAAAAGAAATAGAGCATTGTGGCTTTTGAAGGACTCAAGACCAACGCCCCTTTTTTTTTTTTGGGTCCATTATTTATTTTTCAAGAAGCACATTTTCATTCGTTCTTGTGGGGTTTGGAATTTGGATTTTCGCCCTTTGATGGGCAAATAAGAGAAAGATTAGATCTTTTTGGAGAAGTGAATGTGAAAGATCAAATTTTTTTTTTTGGGTCTTCTCTGGATTTGAAGAAGCGCTTTTGTTGCTGTTTTGAGAGAGAAGAGAAGGGGTTTTTTTGTTTTATTTTGGTGGGCTTTGGGACTGAGTCATGGCTACGGGTCGACTCGTTGCTGGGTCTCACAACAGGAACGAGTTCGTCTTGATCAATGCTGATGAAAATGCACGAGTAAGTCTGCTTCAAATTCCTCTCTTTAAAAAAATAGAAAAAAATTTATTCATATAAATTTTCCATTTTTTTAAAATAATTTTTGGGATACCCATATCCTCTGCTCAGAAAATAAGGGTTCTGAGTTTAGTTCTTGGTACAAATTTTCGTGGGTTTTCAGTGATTATTGGAGTGTTAAATTTGTTTTTAGATTTTTGGGGTTTGGTTATGGCGATACTTATTTTCATTTATTTTTAAACAAAGGGATTTTGTCTGTGTTGTATTTCTCTTTTGTTTTGTCCTAATGTGGTCTTAAATAGCTGATTCGAGGCAGGGATTTTGGATTCTGATACTTCTACGAGTCACTTAAAAAAAATTATTTATATATTTATAAGTTTTGTTAACAAAACAATCTCCGCACTTGCTGGAGAAACTGTCAATTAAGCAGTCTGTGCTTCTTGTGATAAGGCTTGGAAAATCTGCCTGAAGTTTATTTTGCTTTTAGTTACAATGTTTATGGAAATGTAGAAATAGTTCAGTTAAATTAAGTTTTATGTTATTTTTTTTTACTCTGAGATCTGCTCGGATCTAAGTCAACGAAGCCAGAAATGAACATGAAAGTGCTCAATTAGAGCAAAAGAATCCATGGAATTCTAGTGTCGGCAGGTAGTAAAAGGACTTGTAATATAGAGATATTACTGTACTATGTGGATTGTTTTGAGTTTAAAGTCTCAGATTTTGTATTTTCTTTTCTCTTTGTGAGTTTTTAGTTTGGAATGTGATATAATGTGTATATCCTTGTCTGACTTGCATTGCGGTGCGAGGGTGAAAAAGGAAAAAAAAATTGAGTTCCGGCTTTTGTCGATTTCTTTGGGGACATGGTGTTTGTGTATCTTATCTGATTCTCAAGCTGGGATTTGGTGTTTACTTAATTCTGTTATGAAACTGTCGGTTTTCGTGATTTGGCTAAGTTGTTTTTTGATCTCCGCAGATAAAGTCTGTGCAAGAGTTGAGTGGGCAAGTATGTCAGATTTGTGGCGACGAGGTTGAGATCACGGTGGAAGGCGAGCTCTTTGTTGCTTGTAATGAATGTGCCTTTCCAGTATGTCGGCCTTGCTATGAGTACGAAAGAAGAGAGGGAAACCAAGCCTGCCCTCAGTGTAAAACACGATACAAGCGTCTCAAGGGTGAGTATATCTTTTCCGAACTGTTGTCGTAGTTGCATTGTGTCTTTTCATTGAATTCTTGTTTAATCTCAATAAATTCTCTGACCCGTAACGTCATTCTTCAGGTAGTCCTAGGGTTGAAGGGGACGAAGAAGAAGATGACATTGACGACATTGACAACGAGTTTGAATATGGAAACCTGGACGCTTTGGGTCCATATCAAGGCACAGAAGGAATGCCGTTTCCACGCCATAGTTCCCACTCTTCTGGAATTCCAGAACGTGAACCCTCTCCCCTTGGTTCGGAAATCCCTCTCTTGACGTATGGCGAGGAGGTAATAAACTCTAAACAGACTACTGTTTCTTTGAGTATGCGACTCCTTGAATTTAACCTTCCTTTTCGTTTCAGGATTCTGAGATTTCGTCTGATCGACATGCGCTTATTGTACCACCATTTATGGGCAATGGAAACCGAGTCCATCCAATGCCATATACTGATTCATCTACACCTTGTAAGTTACATATTCTTGTACTTTCAATGATGTTCTGAACTATTTTATTTATGTCGTTTATATTAATTTTTCTTTAGGGGAGCCGTTTATCTTAATTTATTAATTTATTGCGTGCATTATTGCAGCGCAACCCAGACCAATGGTTCCCAAGAAAGATATTGCAGTATACGGGTATGGAAGTGTAGCTTGGAAGGATCGGATGGAAGAGTGGAAGAAGAAACAGAATGACAAACTTCAGGTTATTAAACACCAGGGAGGCGATGATGGCGGAAGCTTTGCCGGAGATGATCTGGATGATGCTGACTTGCCTATGTGAGTCTCTTCCAAAGTTCCCTTCTTTTTTCCGCTTCATTTGCGTCATCCTCTTCTTTAACTGAGCACAAAATTTTGGATCTTATCAAGCAAATAAAGGGCTTCCCAAAATATGTTGTAGCTGTTTATGTATGTTGAAGCTGTTTCCAAATAAAGGGCTTTCCAAAATGTCCTCCAAGATACTTATTTAAGTGTTCCCTTGCATTTATTGCCATGGGAAGATGTCTATGCTAATTTCTCTACACGACACTTGATTTAATAACTCTAAGCTTGTAACTGCGTAGCATTTGCTAAACAATCCAAAGCCATCAATATCTTATATCACTTATTTTCTTTTTAATTAATATTGTCTACTGAACACTATTTTACAGCCTTTCTGGTGTTCTGAGTTAATTTATGGTCTATTTACAAGGCTTTCTTTGATGCACTCAGGATGGACGAAGCCAGGCAGCCACTTTCAAGGAAGATGCCAATCTCGTCAAGCAAAATAAGCCCGTACAGATTGATTATCGTACTCCGGATGGTGATCCTAGGCTTATTCTTCCATTACAGACTTCTACATCCCGTTAACGATGCATATGGATTGTGGTTGACATCAGTCATATGTGAAATATGGTTCGCTGTGTCGTGGATTCTGGATCAGTTCCCCAAATGGTGTCCTATACAGCGAGAAACATACCTTGATCGGCTCTCACTGAGGTAAGAATGGTCAGCTCGTCTGTTGTTCCGTATTTTGTACATACTTGGATGGCTAGATCTATGTCTTTTGATGCTTGAAAATCAGGGATTTCCGCCCAATTATGTTAACTATGTTGTTACATCATTTTTTTTTTTTGATACTCGCAGATACGAGAAAGAAGGAAAGCCATCCGAATTAGCCAGTATAGATGTCTTTGTTAGTACCGTGGACCCTTTGAAAGAACCTCCTCTTATCACAGCAAACACGGTTCTCTCAATCCTTGCCGTTGACTATCCAATTGATAAAGTTGCATGCTACGTCTCTGATGATGGTGCTGCCATGCTTACGTTTGAAGCCCTTTCTGAGACATCGGAATTCGCTAGAAAATGGGTCCCTTTTGCAAAGAAATTTAGCATAGAACCCCGAGCCCCTGAGTGGTACTTCTCTCAGAAAATAGACTACTTGAAAAATAAAGTCCATCCGGCATTTGTTAGGGAGAGGCGTGCAATGAAGGTTTGTGACTTATCCACATCATGTTTCTTTTATATGAAAATTTATTTGGATTTTGCTTTAACAGTCAAATGACGAGAAACTGATCAACAATGTTTTCATTATTTGTTTGTTAATGCAGAGAGAATATGAGGAATTTAAGGTAAGGATAAATGCATTGGTAGCCACAGCACAAAAGGTTCCTGAGGATGGGTGGACAATGCAGGACGGGACTCCGTGGCCGGGGAACAATGTCCGAGACCATCCTGGCATGATTCAGGTTGGTTGGATTCTGTTTATTTAGGGGGTTCATTGCTTTCTTCTGGTCATCACATCATGAACCCAAAATGCTGCAAAATCGATTAATAAGATAGTTTGTTGGATTCTATTGAGTTACGTCTCATCTGGTGTATAATGTTTCCCTCTCTCTTGAATTAACTTTATTTCTAGTGAAAAATGAGGCTAAACTGCTATTACGTTTGTGCAATATATGTGCTTAATTTCGTGCATATTATTCAAAATGTTTATTGTTCTCCTCATTTTAATCTTGAACCTGGTTTGATGCTCAAATGAAATGGTAAAAAATCTTAGCTACATAATGATGGTTTTAAAGTTACCTAATAAGTAAGTTGTCAATGTGCAGGTTTTCCTCGGCAATAATGGAGTCCGTGATGTTGAAGGAAATGAGTTGCCTCGACTAGTATATGTTTCTCGTGAAAAGAGACCCGGGTTTGACCACCACAAAAAGGCTGGTGCCATGAATGCTTTGGTAAGCTTTTATAATATCCATTTGTTTATAAGTCATTGTTCATTACAGTATTATTCTATAGATCCCCATTGTGAAATGACCTAATTTTTATTTTATTTTGAAGATACGAGTTTCGGCAGTCATCTCAAACGCACCATATCTTCTGAATGTTGATTGTGATCACTATATCAACAATAGTAAGGCACTCAGAGAAGCCATGTGTTTCATGATGGATCCTACATCTGGGAAGAAAGTATGCTATGTACAGTTCCCTCAAAGATTTGACGGGATTGATCGTCATGATAGATACTCTAACCGAAACGTCGTCTTCTTCGATGTATGTATTCGACTACTTTCACATTTGGAGATGGAATTTTTATCACTCTAAAGTTTTGTAACCTCTTGACTGATGATGACTGAAACAGATCAACATGAAAGGATTGGATGGTATACAAGGACCGATATATGTCGGAACCGGGTGTGTTTTCAGAAGGGTAGCACTTTATGGATATGATGCGCCTGTCAAAAAGAAGCCCCCCAGCAGGACGTGCAATTGTTGGCCAAAATGGTGCTGCCTGTGTTTCGGGTCTAGAAAGAACAAGAATGCCAAGGCAAAGAAAGAGAAAAAGAAGAAAACGAAGCATAGGGAAGCCTCGAAGCAGATACATGCTCTAGAAAATATTGAAGAGGGAGTTGAAGGTATGATATCAAGTTCTTATCGTTTGCTTTTATCCTTTTCTTCTCTACTATCGGAAAAAAAATCCTAAATGTTTTGTTTTTGCAGAATCTAATGCCGATAAGACATCCAACCTGTCCCAAGTGAAATTGGAGAAGAAGTTTGGGCAGTCCCCAGTCTTTGTGGCGTCCACCCTTCTCGAGAACGGTGGAGTTCCTCACGATGTCAGTCCTGCATCTCTGTTGAAAGAAGCCATTCAAGTCATAAGCTGTGGGTACGAGGATAAAACAGAATGGGGAAAAGAAGTGAGTGAAAGTGACCGTTTCCGTTTGTTGATATTTTTTGAAGCTTGTTTATCGTCATGTCTGGCTCGATCACCTTTTTGACCGCTTTAACTTTTGAATCACTCTAGGTTGGCTGGATATACGGTTCCGTCACCGAGGATATTCTGACTGGATTCAAGATGCACTGTCATGGTTGGCGGTCTGTCTACTGCATGCCTAAAAGGGCTGCATTCAAGGGGTCAGCTCCTATTAACCTGTCAGATCGTCTGCACCAGGTTCTCCGATGGGCTTTAGGATCGGTTGAGATCTTCTTGAGTAGACATTGCCCGATTTGGTACGGGTACGGGGGTGGATTGAAATGGTTGGAACGCTTCTCTTACATTAACTCTGTTGTGTACCCCTGGACCTCCCTTCCCTTGCTCGTCTACTGTTCTTTGCCTGCCATATGCCTTCTTACCGGGAAATTCATTGTCCCCGAGGTACATCCCTTTTCACTTCTTTTTTTTTTTTTCCAATAGTTGATTCTGAAATTGCTTGTTAATTTGATGCCAATTTTTTTTAAATGTACTATGCTTTTAAAAAATCTAGTTGATGTCAACACACGTCTCGGTTATACCATGGTCTAAATCTTTTATTTTATTTTATTTTATAATATATTTTTAACGTGATAATTCTATGCAGATAAGCAACTATGCAAGCCTCATCTTCATGGCTCTCTTCATATCAATCGCCGCAACCGGCGTCCTCGAGATGCAATGGGGCGGAGTGGGGATCGACGACTGGTGGAGGAACGAGCAGTTCTGGGTGATCGGAGGCGTGTCGTCCCACCTCTTTGCTCTCTTCCAGGGCCTGCTCAAGGTCCTGGCCGGTGTGAACACAAACTTCACGGTCACCTCGAAGGCCGCAGACGACGGCGAGTTCTCGGAGCTCTACATCTTCAAGTGGACATCTCTCCTGGTCCCACCCACAACCCTGCTGATAATCAACATTGTTGGTGTTGTGGTTGGGGTATCCGATGCCATCAACAATGGGTATGAAACATGGGGTCCACTCTTTGGTAGGCTCTTCTTTGCCCTCTGGGTGATCATCCACTTGTACCCATTCCTCAAGGGGTTGCTTGGGAAGCAAGACAGAATGCCAACCATTATTCTGGTCTGGTCAATTCTCTTGGCCTCAATCTTGACTCTTCTGTGGGTCAGAATAAACCCATTTGTCTCAAGAGATGGACCAATCTTGGAAGTTTGTGGCCTCAACTGTGATTAAGCTTGGGATATATATATTCATCTTCACAGAAAAAAAACAACAAACCAATAAAAAAAGAAAAAGGAAAAAAAAAAAAGCTCAAGTTTTTTGGGTTTTTTTTCTTTTTCTTTGGGGTTTTCTGTTCAGCAGTTTGTGAGATTATCAGAAAAAATAGATTCGTTCCTCGGAACTTTGAATGTGTTTCATCACTGAAGGAGGTGTTTAGAGGAATTTTTGTGGGGTTTATATATATAATATGGGGTGTAGATACAGAGGAGGGGGTTGCAGTGTCTGATACATTGTTATTTGTTCTTTTTTATTCTTTTAATTTTTGTTTCCTCTGGGTCCCTAGTAGGGTTTTGTTTTGTATTTTTATTTTTTATTTTTAGAATATTCTGTAATCTAGGGCAGCATTGAATTATTATTTATTGTTCCCTTGCCTTGGAAATTAGGGGCTAAAATACGAGTGTCCTCTAGAAATCTTTGCTAATCATTACGTTAGTTATCTGGAAATGTTTGCAACCATGTGTTTATTTTTTAGTATTAAGAAAAATTCTGCATACATCTTCCATTTTTGTTCGTTTTTTTAGTAACTAAATATTGCAGATTATTGGTAAAATGTTTACCATAATAGTAAGCCATAAAAGTAAAAATTAAGCCATTACCAAACACTGTATAAACTGATATTTTTATTTTTTATTGAATAAAAACACCATCAATGTTATGTTACACAATCGAATTTTATGTCCTATGCAAATTGTTTTCATTAATAATAATACAAAAATTCATGTTATGCTGTTAAGTATTCAAATACATGAGTATATCGAGACAATTTGATTTCATGTCACATTTGACAGTTAAATTTGCAATTTATGCTTGTAATGTTTTTTTTTTTTTTAAAGTGACATGTTTTAAAACAAGTGGTCTAGAAGTAGCTTATTTCAAAATTTTCCTGAGTATATTTTATTTTCTTTTACTACAATATCTTGACGGTATATAACTAAACAAAAATTAAAATTTTGTTATGAAAATATATACTTACATAGATAGTGTTAGAACAAGAGCATAAAATATTAAGACAATTAATATATCAAATAGAGAATAATTTTTATTGCTTACTCAATTAATTCTATTTTTTTTTCCCTATTCTCTTTTCTTTTCTCTCTCTCTCTCTTTTCTTACTTTCCCTACAATTCTTCTCTCCGATGGTGTTGTTGGTGATGGAGAAATGAGAAGAAGGTATGGTTATTTATAGCCAGCTCTAGTAATTTCCCAAGTAATTTCTTAATGTAGCTTTCACATAGATTGCATCACAATGGTAGTTCTTTTCTTGCCATTCCAAAACACCACCTAGGTCACTAAATTAGTTTTTAGGACAAGAAATATGGAGTTTTGTCAATACTTTTATCCTTGATCAAGAAATAATCTAGGCACTTTCTTATGCAAAAACTATGCATTATTTCGAAACCAAGAAACGTTGTCAAGTCTTAGGTGACGAAATAACAGTTGACATGGTTGACTTTATGATGACCAAGCAATTATGCACTTAGCACTTTGTGTCTAAAGATTCTTAGTATATTGGTGGCATCCAATATTCATAACACTCCTTTGAAGATGTCCATTATTATTATTTTGTTTTTCGTGAATGAAGAGTGACCGAAATAGGAATGCATCCAAACAAAGTTAGCACACACTTATACGACCAAAGGTTTGACAATAAGGTTGGTCCTCCCTTGATCGCTTTGCCATAACGGCATCCTAAATTTTATTTGAAAAAAAAATGCATAGTATCCATAACAAAACCAATTCCAAAAAGGAAAACAAAAATAATAAAACCAATTCTAAGAAATGAAGAGATCACTTCAAGTGCCTTCCAAAGAATAGAGCCTAGTGTCACGTCCTCACCGATCCAGCACGCAGCAAGGACCGTAAGGCACCAAGCACCAACGAATGGCACTGAATTAGCCTTCTCCGACGGGGCAACTATCAACTGGTTTTGCCCTGCCTTGGGCTCATCAGGGGAACGACTTCAGTTCCCGACCAGTTTGTGTAGGGATGGCCTTGTCCCTTCTTTAGCGTCAAGTCCACGACTAGCGACAAGCTCCCCGCATTTAACCGGGTCGGCATGCCTCAAATCCGAATCTTTCCAACTTGGGTCCTACACGCATCACTGAAGCGCGAACCCCAACCAGTCTAAGCAACTCCACGGTGGCCCCGTGACAGGTCACGGCCGTCAAGGGAACGGTCCGTGACACTAGTCTCACATATTGCAAGGATGCCAAGCAGCTGGGTTGTCAGTAAAAATCTCTTTTAGTAAACCGAAAACCTGAAAGAGGAAAAATAGAGCCCTGGTCTTGAAAGTGATGGCTAAATCCATTACTTCGAGAAGCGGTAGTATGGCAAGATAGACACGTCTCTAGCAATATACCCATGAATTAAAGGGAGAACTAAGGGCCACCACTCATTTATGTCATTTATAGAGGCTAAGGATGCAAGTTTGTATACAAGTTAATTTCCTTCACGATAAATGTGAGATATAACCATCAAAAGCTTCTTAGCTTGAACAAGGATGTTTTTGACCACTTGTTATGTGATTTCCTTGGAATGACAACCGACCTCTCTCAGAATGCGCAAAGGACATATAAAGAATCAATTTCAATATGGAGTTTACTCCAATTGATAGCCAAAAGTTCTGCTTCAAAAGACTTAGTTAACTCCCCCTTATACAAATATGATTGGTGTTATTCGGTTATCAATAAATGATCTTTAAGATGACGCATTTCGATCTTCTGCATTAATTTCTCAAATATTAAAGTAGGTAGTGCTTTAGTGAATGCCAAGTTGTCACTTTATTGAATCTGTTGAACATTTATTTCACCATTCTTTTGTAGTTCATGAGTGAAAAAGTAACTTGAAGAAGGCGTGCTTTGTTTGATCGCCTTTAATGTATCCTCCCTTGACTTGAGCAGTACAAACAATGTAATCTTCATATAACATTATTGGGTTACTTGATCAAAGAATAACTTGCATGTCTCTTGGATGTGTTGAATCGTGGATCTTAACAATACATATTCCTTATTTGCTTTATACAATGCAACTATTTTAGCATAGTTCGAAGAGGTGGCGACACTAATTTGCTTTTGGAAACAACATGATATTGCAGTATATCATTTGTGAATAGATAATCCGTCTGTGATCGGACTTTGTGTGAATCACATAGATATCCTGTAAAAGCATATAAAAGGAGAGAACTTGAAGCACTTATTTTATTCATCAGAAAAATATCAAGAAAAACTACAAGATCATGATAGGCATATTTTGACTTTTATTCTCATATTCTAAAGTAACTTCTAACTCCTAAAGATAGTGATAGGAATGGATAAAGGTGGATCAGAGGAAGAAGTAGGCAAGGTTTTAGAGGTAGGTTAAGAAGTAGCCGAGACTACTTCCGAACCATCGCCTTTACTCGCGCCCAGCCGCCCACCATGGTCGTCTTAACCATTGTTTTCTTGACTCAGATAACTTTTTTTTTTTTATGACTCTAATACCATAAGAGGAGAGAACCTCAAGCACTTCTTTTTATTCCTCATCTTTTGAAAAATATAATAAAATACTCAAGTGATTAAATTACTTATATAGTGGTTTAGTGGTAATTAGCTTAGTTACCAAAAACATGTGCAAGTAATTAGTGAATTGGCTAGTTACTCAATTACTTTAAAAGTAGGTATTTATTTTTATTGTTATGTAAATTCTGGGTATTTTCCTACTTTACCCAAAGAAAAATTATAAGATGATAGGTGTATTATGCCTTTATTCTAACCTTCTAAAGTACCTTCTAACTCCTAAAACAACCCCTATAAACGGGGAACAATAAAATAAAATGACAACATAAAATAAATAAAATAATTCATAACAGATAAGTGTTTCTAACCAACTAATGTTTGTTAACACTTCCCATCAAGCTAGAATGTATACATTAAACATTCCTAGCTTATTTACTAATTTTCAAACATTGGCTTGCAAAGATC
Source organism: Boehmeria nivea var. tenacissima (assembly GCA_018132145.1). Classification (NCBI taxonomy): domain Eukaryota; kingdom Viridiplantae; phylum Streptophyta; class Magnoliopsida; order Rosales; family Urticaceae; genus Boehmeria; species Boehmeria nivea. The sequence continues at coordinate 4,167,572 of CM030886.1, forward strand.
TCTAGTGAGCAAGTTAGTTGTCAACTAATTCATAGTACATTTGTTCTTATAGTAAGAAAGAAAAAAGAAATACTAGATATATTCACCGTGTTTATTTGCAATACCATATTACACCCTGAATTTTTTGATATACAAAAAAGCATTCTTTGAGTTCTAAAATTTAACAAAATTTATATGTTGTGTCATATTTTAGTCAATAAGGGGTCTTTAGATGTGATTAAAACATTTTCCTTCCAAAAACAAATCCCACACACGGGGGGGTAAGAAAGGGGTCTTTTACATATATAGTCATAATATGACTCAATATTACATATTAATTCACTCTTTACAATATATATTAAATCTATTCACATGCCCTACTAATAAGACTATTGTACCCTTTCTAATAAACATCCGGAATGGGTATCCGGATTCACGGGTGGAAAATGGACCCGAATATCATAGCTCCTTTCTCTTATTAATGCGGCATTGATAACAATACCAAACAAAAAAATTCAAATTTTAGGGGTTTTTTTCCTCTCATCCGTAATATTCTATCCCAAACTTCACCAAAAAATACGCTGGTAATTCAAACCTCTGTTCTTCTTCCTATTTTCGTCTCTCCCCTCTCATCATAAGAAAAACTATAAAATCGCTGACCCTCGAAATTCACCCCAAAAAGCCCTAAAATCGCTGAAGAAATAACCCACCGAAATCTTAAAAAATAAGCCCCAAATCTGAGCACCTTGATTCAACGGCGATGGCGATGGCCACACAATGAAGACGTAGACGCACAAAATCGAGTACGGCTATTACCAAGGATGTAAGTTGGGTTTTTTCTTTTGTTCTTGTACCACGCTTGAATTTTTTGAATATGATATTATCAATCTGGATTTGATGAATTGAACCAGCAATCACAAAGTTGGAGTATGCTTGAACTACTCTGCTTACGCAGTTTTTGGAGGTTGACGAATTAATGAATAAATTTTTTGTTTTTGAAATTTTTCAATATGATATTATGAATTTGATATCTGGGTTTGTTAATCATCTCTAATTACTTTTGGATGTGATTTTATCCATTTTGCCAAAAAAAGATAACTTATTATTGTTGTGCTTCAAACTCTGGTTTTTTTTTTTTAAATCAAGTTGTTACCTTTATCATCACTCATGAGAGTTTTCCGTCTGTTTCTGGTGCTATTTTCTTAACAAATTAGGAGAAATTGATTGTTACGTGATTACGTATAGAGTAAAACTTATGAATATATGGAAATTATTAACCAAGAGAACTTATAAGCGAATTATTAATTTATGAGGTAGTTTTTCTTACCAATCCAAAAATACTGTGACAATGTAATTTGTGAAAATTTCTTCATAATTGATATTAAATTAAATCTTGGAACAGCTTGTTATCCTTCTTAACAGCTTTTTAATTAGTTTGGTGGGAATTGGTAGCGTTTGAAGAGACTAACGTGGTTCAGATACGAAAATCTTAATTACATCCTCTTTCCAATCTCATATCTATTTGTTTTACATGTTCATGAGACATTTGGTTCTTGTATTGCACTTTGACTATAAAAATTGACAATCACAGACATGTCTTTCGTAAAAGTTATTGTATTTTTGTGTGGTTAATTGAATATAATATTCAGATTTGAGTACCATATGATTTAATTTTGACATCTAAATGATTCCCAACAATTATATTAGTAATATGATTTAGAATTTTCTTGAAGTCTAATGGTAGCCTCTACTTATTTGTGTTTGGTTATTGCAATATATTATTCGTATTTGAGTGTGATATTGCGAGATTTAGGGATTAAAGTATAAATTTTTTGTTTTTTAAATTTTTGAATATGATATTAGGAATATCTCCGTTTGAGATTCTGAAGAACTATGCTTATTTTTTGAATATGATATTATGAATTTGAGTGAGGCAGCCTCTGCTTATTTATGTTTAGTAATTTCAATATGATATTCGGATTTAAGTGTGATATTATGAGATTTATAGATTAATGTATAAATTGTTTGTTTTCAAAAATTTTCAATAAGATATTAAGAATATCTACGTTTGAGATTTTGAACAACTATGCTTATTTTTTGAATATGATATTATGAATTTGATATCTGGGTTTGAGTGTTTGAAATCCTATGCTTATTTTTGTGTGATTATTAGAATATGATATTCAGATTTGAGTACCATATTTGATATATTTTTGTTTCTAATGACAGGATGCACGGGTAAATATAATGGAAGATGCGGGTTGCACCGCTCCTCCAGCACAAGTTATTTACTAATTTCTTGCTCCATTCTATTGTAAATGTTAGCTAGCATGTACATGTTAGCTAGTATGTACTTCTACCAAATTCTAATTATATTTTTTAATATGATATTTAATTTTAAATATAAAAAAATTGAACATTGCAAAAATAGCACATTTTGTCCTAATTATGTCCCCATTTTGTACATGATCTTACTGATAAGGTCTCTTGCATCTAGAAAAATGTTATTACGATTCACTCACCGTCTTATAAGTCTTTTTGGTCTCAAATTTGTCCTTTAATTGTTATATGCCATTCGTTTGGTAATTTGATATTCAAATTCTAATATTATATTTTTAAAAAATATATAAGTCAAGGACGGATTCACCACATATATGCAATTTTGTAATTGATATTCATATCCACTTGCATATAATTTGTAATATGGTACTCATGTTCATCAATTGACTTACATATGGTCCCATTTAGGGGTGTGCACGGGTTAGGTTGGACGGGTTAGCCCCTTCAACCCAACCCAACCCGATCATGTCGGGTTGACAAAATTCTAACCCAACCCAACCCTACGAAAATATCAACCCAACCCAACCCAACCCTACGAAAATATCAACCCAACCCAACCCAACCCGTTAAGTGGTCAGGTTGGGTCGGGTTGGGTTGATCGGGTTGACCTTTTTTTTTGTTTCGTTTTTTTGGAAAAAAAATCCATAAAAATTAATGTAGTGTGCATAATAAAATGATAAAATGAAAGTAAAATTAAACTTTATCAATAAAAAAAACTAATAGTGAGCATCTTCATGAAAAAAACTAAAATTCATTACACAAAGTAAAAAATAACTAATAGTAAATAAGATAAATAAATAGATTACATATATATTTTATACATTTTTTTTATATTTTTAATAATAGTCGGGTTGGGTTGGGTTAACCCGAAACCCGAAAGGTTGAGTCCTAACCCAACCCTACAAATATCGGGTTGGGTTGGGTTGGGTTGAACCCGAATTGTGTTCGGGTTAGTTCGGGTCGGGTTAGTTCGGGTCGGGTTGTCGGGTTGGGTCACGGGTTGATCGGGTTGTCGGGTTCCATGAACACCCCTAGTCCCATTCACTAGAGGATTTAAATAGTAGAAAATATCATATGGTTCCTTTACTTCAAATTTTGTATTATGATATTCAAATTCAAATATGATATATATCTCTATTGTTGTAATCAAATTTACAAATTCGCAAAATTGTCAAAATTTATACTTTTTCAATCAGTTTGAATAACACTAAACCAAAATTGGCAATGACAAAATTGGAAACTAGAAAATACACTTAAAAAACACATGTAAATAAATTCTAAAATATAATTAGACAAGCAGGGGGAAGAAAAACGGAAAATAATTAGTCAAACACAGAAAACAAACTCCACTTATTTAGCTGTGGAGATACATGCAAATAATGATCATTAAAAAATATGATAACAAAAGTCATTAATTACAGGAGCAAACAAAACGTAAATATTTAAATATTTGATTTATTGTGATGCTTAAAAGATTGACAAAGTGCAATATAAATGTCAAGAATCTTAATTGTTTTTACGCACATAATCCCCAAAAATATGTGTTTTAATTAAAATTTTGATATTCTAATTATTAATATATTATGATATTTTAAAATCTAATAATTTATTAAGTATATCTTGAAGTAATCAAATATTTTTATGAAAAAATTATTCTATTTATAAAATAAAAATAAAAAATCTGGATATTAAAAAAATTATGCTATGTATAATCGCAAAACAAAATACATGCGTTATATAATCTTAAAACATTATATACGGATAAGCAAGTTTAAATATATATATATATATATATATATATATATATATAACAGTATATATCTATATATGTATCTTCTGCATACATATAGTTTTGTGTTAAAACTATATTTTGAATGTTTCCATGTGACATCTATATATGTATCTCCTGCACACGTATATTATTGTGCTAAAACTATATTTTGAATGTTTTCATGTGGCATTTACAATAGACCCGGGTAAAACCGGGTTTAAGCCTTAAAGGGGTAAAAATGTCACTCAAAATTAGCCATGTAAGCAAAGTGAATAGATCTAATAATACTTGCAAAAACTAAACATTTGTGTAATATAAGGTCATAAATTGACTCATCGTGTAAAAACTTCGGTAAGAAAATCCTCCCAAATCCCACATGAGATTGGATAGAAATTGTGAGGCCCACTCATTTTAATGAGTTATTTATATCTTTATTATTTTATAGATGTAAAAAGTAATAAGTCTATTTGGTATTCAGTCATTTTTTGCTTCATGTTTTAAGAAAATGACCAAAGTTTTTAAAAATTAAATTACTAGCCACTAATACATAAGATAACTAATTGTTAGAGTTCGGTGACCCGAATTCGTTTAGCTCGATCCGAAAGTCTCGCGGTGCGACCCGAAGAGCGATTTTTTGGGGACTTAGTTGCTTGGGTTGAGGGTTGCTTTGAGACTACCACCGTTTTGTACCAATCTTTTTGACATAGTGATTTCTTCTCTCTTCCCCGTGGTTTTTTCCCATCAAGGGTTTTCCACGTTAAATCTGTGTGTTCTTATTCGTGCTTTATTTCGTTTTCTGTCATTGATTTTATAACAAGTGGTATCAGAGCCTCGTTGGTTCGTTTTTGTGTACGTCAATGGCATCGATGAAGTACGATATTCCGCTTTTGGATCGCAACACCAGATTTTCGTTGTGGCAGGTCAAGATGCGGGCAGTGCTCGCGCAGATGGATCTCGATGATGCCCTATTAGGGCTTGATAAGATGCCCGCCTCGTGGACGTTGGATGAGAAGAAGCGTAGGGATCGAAAAGCCCTATCACAGATTCATCTTCACCTGTCGAATCAAATTCTCCAAGATTGTTTGAAGGAGACTTCCGCTGCTGCGTTGTGGTTGAGATTGGAACAGTTGTGCATGACGAAGAGTCTGACCAGCAAGTTGCATTTGAAACAACGTCTCTATTCTCATCGTATGTCTGAAGGTACGTCTTTAGAGAATCATCTGACTGTGTTTAAGGAAATCGTCTCTGATTTGGAATCTATGGAAGTTAAGTACGACGAAGAGGATTTAGGATTGATATTGCTGTGTTCGCTGCCCACTTCGTTTGCTACTTTTAGAGATACTATTCTGTATAGTCGTGATTCCTTGACTCTAGATGAGGTGTATGACGCATTATTCTCTAAAGAAAAGATGGATAAGCTTGTGGTCGGATCTGAGACTAAGGCAGAAGGACTTGTTGCACGAGGCAGATCGCAAGAGAGAAATTCTGGTGGTGATGGCAGAGGCAGGTCTAAGTCCAGAAACAATAAAGACAAGACATGTCGATACTGCAAGAAAAAGGGACACATTTTACCAGAGTGTTACAAACTGCAGAATAAGAATAAGAGGGCTAGCGAAAATCAGAAGGGAAAACAGCCAGAGAAATCTGGTGAAGCTGAATTTGCTGAAGATCACAGTGACGGAGAACTCCTAGTTGCTGCTGATGGCGACTCTAAGCATAGCGAGGAGTGGATCCTTGATTCTGGCTGTACGTTTCATATGTGTCCCAATCGGGACTGGTTTTCAACATATGAAACGGTTTCTAGAGGTGCTGTTTTGATGGGTGATAATGCATCTTGTAGAATCGCTGGTGTTGGAACAGTCAGGATTAAGATGTTTGATGGAGTTGTTCGGATGCTCGGTGATGTGAGACATGTCCCTGATATGAAGAGAAATCTGATCTCTCTAAGTACTCTTGATTCTAAAGGGTACAAGTACACTGGTGAAGGTGGAGTTGTGAAGGTCAGTAAAGGTGCTTTGGTAGTAATGAAGAGACAGAGAAAAACTGCCAGTTTATATATTCTGCAGGGCTCTACGGTTACAGGTGATGTTGCTGTTGCTAGTTCTTCATTATCTGATGGTGACATTACGAGACTCTGGCACATGCGTTTGGGGCACATGAGTGAGAATGGCATGATTGAATTGAGCAGAAGAGGGCTTCTTGATGGACAGAGTGTTACGAAACTGAAGTTTTGCGAGCATTGTGTCTTTGGGAAGCAGAAGAGAGTCAAATTCTCAGCAGGCATTCACAACACAAAGGGGGCACTTGATTACATCCACTCTGATCTTTGGGGGCCATCCATAGTGCCTTCCAAGGGAGGCGCTTATTATATGCTGACGATTATTGATGACTTTACCAGGAAAGTTTGGGCGTTCTTCTTGAAGCATAAAAGTGATGTGCTGTCTACTTTCAAAGTGTGGAAGATTATGATTGAGAAGCAGACTGGAAGGCCAGTAAAGCGTCTTCGCACAGATAATGGGTTGGAATTTTGTTCTGATGAGTTCGATGCCTTATGCAGATCTGAAGGAATTGTGAGGCACAAAACAGTTCGACGAAATCCTCAGCAGAATGGTGTAGCTGAAAGGATGAATAGGACTTTGATGGAGAAGGTGCGTTGTATGCGCCTCAATGCTGGGTTACCGAAGTCTTTTTGGGCCGAAACTGCTGCTTACGCCTGTTATCTGGTTAATCGCTCTCCGTCAACAGCTATTGGCAAAAGAACTCCACAAGAGGTATGGTCTGGTACTCCTGCTAGTTATTCTGACTTGAGGATTTTTGGATGTCCAGCGTATGCTCATGTTGATAATGGAAAGTTAGAGCCTCGATCCTTGAAGTGTGTCTTTATAGGCTTTAAGTCTAGTGTGAAGGGGTATAAGCTTTGGTGTCCAGAGACCAGAAAAGTCGTCATCAGTAGAGATGTTGTTTTCGATGAGACTAGCATGCTTCGTGATTCCCCTTCCAAACATGCTTCTGAAGAAGACAAGCAAAAGTTGGGCACACATGTGGAGTTCGAGATTGGGTCAAGATCTACACCGGAGCCTGCTACTGAGTCAAACCCAGATTCGATGGATGTTGCTAGTTCCTCACAAGCACCTCCACAATACTCTATTGCGAAAGATAGGCCTCGTAGAGATATTAGACCTCCTCAGAGATATGGAGAGGCTGATTTAGTTGCCTATGCGTTAAATGTGGCTGAAGAGATTGATTCGAATGAAGAACCCACTTCATATTCAGAGGCAGTTAGCTGTGACCGCTCCGGTAGATGGATGATTGCTATGCAGGAGGAGATGGAATCGCTTCACAAGAATGGTACTTGGGACCTAGTGAAGCTACCAAAGGGTAAGAAGGCCGTTCGCTGTAAATGGGTGTATAAGAGAAAAGAAGGTACACCGGGAGTTGAAGAAGCGAGGTATAAAGCAAGATTAGTTGCGAAGGGCTACAGTCAGACACCAGGTGTCGACTTTACAGATGTTTTCTCTCCGGTTGTGAAGCACAGTTCAATCAGGGCTTTACTTGGTATAGTGGCAATGCACGATCTTGAGCTTGAGCAGCTAGATGTGAAGACTGCATTCTTGCACGGAGAAATTGAGGAAGACATCTACATGCAGCAGCCAGAGGGTTTCGTAGTCTTAGGAAAAGAGGACTACGTTTGTTATCTGAGAAAATCCCTTTATGGCCTGAAACAGTCACCGAGGCAGTGGTATAAGAGATTTGACTCATTTATGATCACACATGATTTCAAAAGGAGTAGTTATGACAGTTGTGTCTACTTCAAGGTGATTGGTGATGGGTCTTTTGTGTATTTGCTCTTGTACGTTGATGATATGCTGATAGCAGCCAAGAATCAGGGAGATTAGAAAGGTCAAAGCGCAACTTAGCAAAGAATTTGAGAGGAAAGACTTGGGCGCAGCAAAGAAGATACTCGGAATGAAGATTCTCAGGGACAGACCAGCAGGGAAATTGTACCTAAGTCAGAAAGGGTACATTGAGAAAGTCCTTAGCAGGTTCAATATGCAGAGTGCCAAGCCTGTAAATACTCCATTAGCAGCTCATTTCAGACTTTCATCTGCTTTATCGCCACAGTCAGATGCTGATGTTGATTACATGTCTCGAGTCCTATATTCCAACGCAGTTGGTTCTCTCATGTATGCCATGGTTTGTTCACGTCCCGATTTAGCATATGCAGTGAGTGTTGTTAGCAGATATATGGCAAATCCTGGTAAGGAACATTGGAAAGCAGTTCAATGGATCTTCAGATACTTGCGTGGTTCTACTGATGTTTGCTTACAGTTTGGGAGAACCAGAGATGAAGTTGTGGGGTTTGTTGATTCTGACTACGCTGGAGATCTTGATAAAAGAAGATCGCTTACTGGGTACATCTTCAGTGTTGGTGGTTGTGCTATTAGCTGGAAAGCTACATTACAGGCGACAGTTGCGATGTCTACTACAGAGGCTGAGTACATGGCCATTACAGAGGCTTGTAAAGAAGCAATTTGGTTGAAGGGTCTATTCAGTGAACTTAGTGAAGACTTGCAGATTACTACAGTCTTTTGTGATAGTCAGAGTGCCATCTTTCTCACGAAGGATCAGATGTTTCACGAGAAGACCAAACACATAGACGTGCGGTATCATTTTGTGCGTGAAATTATTGCTCGTGTACGGACCTTTCGACCCGTTTTATTTTCGCACATATTTTGTATTTTAGGGTTCGGCTTGATGTAGAAGTTGCCGATTTTCTTTTTCCCTAATTTTCTTTGAGACTACCACCGTTTTGTACCAATCTTTTTGACATAGTGATTTCTTCTCTCTTCCCTGTGGTTTTTTCCCATCAAGGGTTTTCCACGTTAAATCTGTGTGTTCTTATTCGTGCTTTATTTCGTTTTCTGTCATTGATTTTATAACACTAATGGTATAAAAATAAATGCGCATCATCATATAGTTAAGAAAATAACTAGTTTCTTATTAATAAAAAAAAATTGACTACTTGCTTAAAATATAATTTAAAAAAAGATTATTTACTCAATTATCTCAAAAAGTAATAGTTAATGTTTTATAATTGACTAATTAGTTTCATTATTTATTGTGAGCCTTACTCACTTTATTGAGTTATTTCACTATTTTATTATTTTATAGATGTAAAAAGTAAAAGTTACTATTTTTTAATTGATTAATTTATTATTTTTAAATTATTTAAAATCAGACACTATAATTCAATTCAATTTTATGCCAAACATATGAAGGTACAAAATATAACAGCCCAATTCTGTCCATCAATACAGACCCTAAAGTTATAAATATTTTTAAATGAACAAAATATCTTTGATGATGGGGGCAAAATTAAGTTTGGAATACCAAAAATTATCTCCAAACACCCCAACTCTTTAGAAAGAAAAAGAGTAAAAAAAATAAATCTAAAGAAAAAAGATCATGAATTACATATCTACAAAATAGAAAACAATAGAAAAGAGAAATTCCAATACAAACCAAACTTAGTTTGGAATTTTTCCAAATCTAAATCTTTTCCAATCCTACAAATCAAAACACCAACTATATATTTCTTTTGTCTAACCTCTACAAGTAGAAACTCAAAAAATTATTCAATTCAACATTCTGTCTTGGATGGGCAGAATGGGCAGCGTAGCATAGAGATCTCTTGGATGGTGCTGAGTGGTTTCCACTATCTAAAATTTTCATATGTTTTTCTGTTAGTTGAACTTTTCTTTTGTGTTGCCTAAGGGCTTCTACTTGTACATACGTTTTGGCTAGTTTGCAGTCTTGCCTGGCCTTGCTATTTCAATGAAGTAGTTTCTTTTTGTTTTATATGTAAAAAAAAAAAAAAAACCCCATAAATTGACATTACAAGCTACAAAATGTAATCACCATTATCATCATTTTAATCACAAAACACTAGTTTTGCATAGAAAAAAATTCATTTAGGAATTTTTTTATTATTTATCGTATGATTTGTGTTGTCTAATATATTATATAAAACAATAAAAAAATATCTTAGACATTAGAGTATATAAAATGGTCTTATACAAAGGAAATTTGTTGTACTAGATAACTCAATTTAAATTGTGTTAAGTGGGCTAGCCATATTATACAATATGATCGTTCGGCAATTTCAAATATTATATTGTATTGTATTGTTTCTCTCATACAATACGATGAGCGAAATGAGCGGGAATGAACCATTGGCGAGCAAAGGCACGTGCGCTTCCTGTGGGTATGATCGTGGTAGATTAGGAGGAGATGAAGCTGGAGTTGCGATGGGATGATTGCTATTTTAGTTAGGCTTTTTTGCACCAATGCCCTTAACTTATTGGGTTGTCATAGTTTGGCACCTTATCAATATTTTTTCACAATTGACTCCTTGAATTTAAAAATCTATTGCAATATTGTTCAAATTTGAACCGTAAGTCCAAAAGTGGATAGAAACTTGCACATGGGGTCTCACATGAATAATTTTATATGGCATTTGTGGTCAATAAGATAAAAATAAAAATAAAATTAAACTAAAAAATTAAAGCAAAAACTCATCCAAAAATACAATACCCTCTAGAACTTGGTAAGGCTTCTAGTGTGTTTTTATTTTTATGTTTTCTTTGTCAAATTATAGATGCCATGGCTAAGAGCTTTGGGCCTTGGAGCGAGCTTTCTCGTTTGGCAATGACATTTTCATTACGGTTGGGGTTTTGGCGATTGGTCCGATTTAGGGGAAACGAGTTTTGAGCTCGACACGATTATTGGGGAAGGTCGGAGGCTTTGTGCGTTGGTTGGTTGTAGATTCGTCTCAATGGGGGAGGATGATCAGAGTATGCAACCACGATTGGCACTCCTTTCAAAGCGCAACTTCTTGGCGCTGACTTATCATAAGAGTCACCTAAATGGTTAATTGGAGTCTTCGATGCGTGGAAAGGGGTACTTATTCTTAAGGATAACCTTGTTGAGTTGTCTGAAATCTACACGGCGTTGTGAAGTCCCATCATCCTTCTTGGCAAGAAATATGAGCCCTTCTCGTAGCGACATACTCCATTGTATAAATCCTGCACCCTCTGTCCGAATCACTCTACAATAAAGAAGATTTTAAAATAAACAAAATTTTTTTTTTGAATCAAATCAATATCAACAATTACATACAACATCAATATTATTTATACAACGTCAATCTCAGATTACTAACCATTACAAAGTAATTACTTACAACATTAAAAGCAAAAAACCTCAGAGTACTAACCATTGCATACAACATCAAAATTGTTTATAGAAATAAAAAAAAAAACTCTGATTACTAACCATTACAATGTAAATTAATTTCCTCTATACAAAATCAATTACTAATAACCTTGTAATTAGTACAACCCTAGAAAGCTCTTCCATAGTTCTTTGAAGTCTTCACCAACCTTTCAATCGTAGCTAACCCACACTCACACAAAAGTCTTCCATCTGAATCTACCTTATATTTTCTTCGTCAAACTCCGCTAGCAAGAAGAAATTAGGCTTGATTGAGATGAAGAAGAAGCGATTTGGTCTGAAACAATTTTTCCCCAAATTTTAGGGTTTTTTGGGATCGAAATAGGAGGAAGCTACTCAAGGGCATTTAAGTATACACGGAAAAAAAACCCTCACAGACCTGCCACGTCAACATTCCGTCTGTGTTTTGTAATGGAGGGGCTTATTTAATTGACAGAACAAACTACAGGGGCTTATTAGACACGTTTTATACATAAGAGTGTAACTTGTTAGAGCTGTCAAACTATAGGGGCTATTTATGAAATTTTTCCTAAAAGAAAAAAGTAGTTACTAGGCTGCGGGCACAAGTTATTAAAAAAATGGTTAGTAGGCCTGTGGGCCCAGGTGTTTATGAAGTTGCTCTAAAGAGAAGTCCTCAAAGTTGTGAAGAATTTTCTTTCTATAACACTCAAAAGATGGTAGAAATTTCTTAATAATTTCTCTAGCTTTAGAAGATTCAAGCGCATTAATCTTCACTGCCCTTGATTTATACTCAAGGGTGTACCTGGGAATCAAAAGAATTATAAGATTAAAAATTTCATTGTACATTCCTCCTTTGCCTTGTAATTGAACTTGAGGGCGTTCCAAATTCTTTAGTTAATTGAGTGTTTGTGTAGAGATTATTGGTGTTGAAAGATGTGTCCACAACATATAAGTTCGCCCTCCATCTCCTCATTGCGCTTTATCTTAAGCTCATTAGAGTCTTCATGGTTGGCTCCAAACCAGATGAAAGACATGGGAGATCTTCAAGGCTTTTAATAGGAACTTAAACTTGTCTTTCTAGCGAAAAAAAATTGGTTCGATGAAGCGATCAAGCTTCACTAAGTCTTTCATCATCATTTTGATGGTTGGAACAAAGGTTTAGGTCTTGACAACGCTTCAAGATTATTGGAAAAAATGGTTGCAATCATGTTGAGTGGAATAACTTAAAGATACACTTTTCTTAAGCATTATTTGCACCGTCACAAAATGCTTTGCAGATCGTAAACAAATACGCTTGCACGATACGACAAACCATGATCATAATTGCAATAAAGTAAGAGTTAAATGTTGATAGTAAACAAGAAAGATTATTTCAAAAAAGTATTTTATTTTATTTTCTATTATGTCTGGTTTAAAAATGATATTCGGTTAACTAATTAAAAAAAAATTTAAGAAGTATGAGAGAAAATAAGAATTTGTAGAAAAGTCCCTCGGAATTTGCTAAAAATGCCCTAAAAATTTGCCCAAAACCCCTCAAAAAGAGCATCTTTTGCAGCAATAAAAAAAAATAAAAAAATTCAAAAAAGAAAAAAGAAAACATTTGCGTCCATTGGTAGCGTGTATTACACTCGCTCGAGTCGAAAAGAAAAAAAAGTGGGAATAGTATTTTCGTCCAAAACGCACATTTTGGTCAAAAGTATTGTTTTCAAACCTTTCCTTTCTCACTTTATATATTAAGGATAAAGTTTTCATATGGACTTTTATTTTACCTTTTACTGACAATAATCACGCACTTAGTTTTTGTTTGAACAAAAACCCAACAATATCTATGCATGTTTGTGTGTTTTGTCCATTAATCTCAACGAGTTTTTTCCATTGATCATGAAAGTTATGGTTGTGCTCGACATTATCCCCTTGTTTGGAGTACCCATTTTTCTCATTCCATTCCATTCCATTTTTTCATTTTTTTCAACTTTCCAAATCTCCAAATCATTCCATTTCATTCTATTTTTTTTCAACAATTTTTTTCAACTTTCCAAATCCCTATACAATATTTTTAAATCTCAACAATTTGGGGATTTTGAAAAATACCCCATTCATGACACAATGATAATCTATACCCCATTGTGTGTTGCACTTTTAATTTATACCCCAAAATTTACACTACAAATATAAAGTAAAAATGAAGGGAGCACACTATATGGGGTATAGATTATTAAGTGGCATCCAAAATGGCTTTATTTTGAAATTCTCCCTTTTTTTTTTTTTTTTAAATGACAAGTTAACAAACTTTTTCTTCAAAAAGAAATCCTTACGATTCATCCGAAGACCAAACCAAAAGTCGTTTTAAAAATTAAATAAAAAATCAAACAAACAAAATTCCGTCGTCACATAAACGGAAGAGAGAGAAACCCCACAAAACCCTAGAATTTCCAAATCCCCAATTCTGTTCTTCGCTTCTCTCTCTCTGCTCTGGAAAACCTAGGGTTCCGATAAACCCTAGCTCAGAGGAGAAGAGTTCGGAGAGGCAGGGAAAGTTCTCGCATCAATGGCGTTCGACGAGTACGATTACTTGGAGCAGACTGTGAAGGAGAGCGACGACCGAGACTCGAAGCGGGGGAAGGAGAGGAAGGAAGGGAGCGAGAAGAGCTACAGGAAGAGAGACCTCGACGGCGACGGAGACGGCGACGCCGGCGGCGGAGAGGACGATTACGGCAATGACGAGAGGAGGAGCAAGAGGTCGAAGGCCGCCGGCGAGGACGAGAATGGCCGCCACAAGGATCGGCACCATCGCAGCGGTGGAAGAGAGAAGGAGAGAGAGAAGGAGAGGGATAGGGACAGAGATAGGAGAGAGAAGGACAAGGACAAGGAGAGGAGGAGAGAGAAGGAGAGGGATCGAGATAGGGATAAGGACAGGGAGAGAGAGAGGGAGAGACCGAGGAGGAGCCAGAGCCGGAGTCGGAGTCGGTCCGATCGCGAGGAGAGGTCGCGCCGGAGTCGGAGCCGGTCGGATAGGGAGAGGGAGAAGGAGAGGGAGCGAGAGATTGAGATGAGAGAAAGCAGGTAATGCTAATGTTCTTGATTTCTGATTGTCTTTGAAGGTCATTAGGCGTTTTTCATTAGTTCCAACTTATTAGTTTAAGCTGTAGGTTGAATGGGATTGTTAATAATGTAGGATTGGATTCATTTCATTGGTTGAGCCTTACATTAAGATATATTTATAGAAAGTGTATTTTTTAGATATTTGGTTCATAGATAATGAGGATATGTAATTATTTCTGAATTATGGGTTGGTCACGATTCAGGTGATGCTTTTCCTAGATTGGCGTTGTTTAGTTGTTTAAGTGAAATGAAATACAGATCTTTCGCCGTTTATATATTGATATTTGCTGCCGAAGATTATTGGTGACCTTGTTCTATATGATTAAAACATGTTTAATTGTCTCTCTGAAACCATGTTAAGATGATAAAACTTGGGTTGTAATATATATTCTTTCAATGAATGTTCATTGGTTGGAGCTTTTAACAGTTTTTAAATTAGTTCTGCTTGAGAGTTTTCGGTTGGGGGATTTTGATGAATGCCCCTTTTTTGACACATTAATAATCTATGCCTCGATTATGTTGCACTCTTAATTTGCACCTCAATTTTTACACTATAATAGACTAGAATTCAAGAGAGCACTCCGCTTGAGGCATATAAATAAATTAGTGACAATTAGAATAGCCATTTTTTTTTCCTTTTGCAATTCCCCTTTTCAGTTTCTCGGCTGTATAATCCAAGAATATTATCTGGAAAAAGGAACATATTGCTAGTACATGGTTTTGCGTTAAAATTGGTATTGTCATTCTAACTGTTGCCTAATACTGTTACAGTTTTACAATCACATAATGCTTTTTTGGTTGATGAATCCACCCTCTGTTAGATTGTTGCACTTAAAAACAAGCAATTATTGTGGCTGTGGCTTTTCATTTTGGGAAAATACCAAAAACCTCCCTTGGGTCATTGTGAAATTCCACAAATATTCCCTCATTTTACCAGAGTACCAAAAAATATCTTTAGTTTTTTATTTCAGTCCAAAATTATACGGTTGCTTGACTGAAAAGTGCATTTCATTCATAACTAGAATAAATGACGTGGCTATCCTAAACAAGTATAGTCTACTGGCAGTCGGGGCATTTAAATTGTTTAAGAAAAAAATGCACTTCTTACTCAACCGAAGGGATAATTTGGATTGAATTAAAAGACTGAGGGGTATTGTGCTATTATGGTAAACTGAGGGGATATTTGTGGAATTTCTCAAATACTCTGGAGGTTTTTGGTATTTTCCCTTTCATTTTTATTTTGTCATAATTATTAGAGTGTGCCATTGGTCTATTCTCGGGTGAATGTTTGTGTTATACCCTTTAGTTTGAAGGGTTTTCTTTATTTGGAACCTTTTGATGATGTGAAGTCAAATTTGTTTAAAAATTAAATTATTAAACTTCTCTCTTCTTGTTGTGTTGAATAAAATAGGGATAACAGAAGGTTCAAGGATAAGAAAGAAGCAGGAGAGCCTGAAGCTGATCCAGAAAGGGATCAGAGAACTGTTTTTGCTTACCAGGTTGGTAACTTGCTTCTATCTATTTACTGACCATGTCCAAGATAATGGGCATAATAGTTTTTTTTTTTATTATTATTTTTATTTACCCTCTGTTTTTTCTCTGAATCTGGTCACAACAGATGCCCCTGAAGGCAACTGAGAGGGATGTTTACGAATTTTTCTCAAAAGCAGGCAAGGTTGGTATCCTATTTCTTTCCTTTTTCACCCTCTTTTCTTGTATAAGCATTTTATGGCCTGTGCATTTACTGTGTTTTTCACTATATTACAGACACGCACCTTTTCCTATCGATTCTAATTGTGGCATCTTATATGCCATTTTCTCTGGCATTCATTTTGGAGTGTCATGTCCTAAATGTTTAAGAATTCTCATCATTTTGTTTGTATCAGATACTGCCTGCTTATACATGCTACTTACTGCTGTAAATGTTACACTGATTTCCATCACAATAGTTTAGTGAGCTTTCTTTTGGTGTCATTTTCTGTATGTGGAGCTGTGAAATATCATGAGTTTTGTCGTTGTCTATGTGGTGTGAAATATTTGTATCACCCTGTATAAGTTATTTCTTATGCTTGATTTATACTTAATTGACTTGCAATTTATTTTTTCAGGTCAGAGATGTACGGCTGATCATGGATAGGAATTCAAGGCGGTCAAAAGGAGTTGGGTATGTGCATTATTTTAAACTGTCATTTTATGGGCATGAAATTTGTAAAATAGTTATTAATATGTCAGCTTTCTAGAATCAAGTTTAACTGTATTCTTAAATGAACTAGCAATGCGATAATGATGAGGGATGATGGGAATACCTTGCACTCATGTTTAATCAATTCATGCTGCGCACTCAAGGTAGACAACATGAACCTAAATTTTCCTCTTTCCAGCTTTCTTCCTCTTCGTGTTTAGGGCACCATTTTGTATCCATGTGCGCCAGTCAGTATCATCATTTGACGGTCATCCTTCTCTCGATTGGAAAGCAGTGAATCACCTTGGTCAAGTTTGAATTATTTTGAAGCATTTCTGAAAGAGATGAAAAAAAACCACTACTGGATGGCAGTTTTTCTTTTTCATATTTGGTCTTTTTGTTGTTGGGTTAGAAAGGACACTGGCTAAATTTTCTATACGTTATACAGTCAACACTGAACTTAAATTAAAGGAATCCTTATATCCGTATCTGCATTATGTTTCTGGATTGCTGACGAAAACATGTGGGATCATGTTAGAGTAAATACTGATGTTCACCTTCCTGTCCCCAAAAGCAAACTATTTAGAACTTTTCATCACCGTTTTGTCAATTTTGTTTGTTTTGCTTATGCATTGTATACTATGATCAGATGGTGGGCTAACTTTTTCTTTTACATGAGTCATCAGATTCATCAAAAGTAACTCAGCTTGAGCTCTCTGCACTAGAGTTTTTGTTTCCTAAATCTCTGTGCTATATGCATTGTAAGTTTTGATTGCAATTATCTAGTCTTCAAATGTTTTGGAGAACTTAATTGGGGTCGCGATAAATCTGCAGGTATATCGAATTTTATGATGCAATGTCTGTACCAATGGCAATAGCTCTCTCTGGTCAACTACTTTTCGGACAACCTGTCATGGTGAAACCCTCTGAGGCTGAAAAGAACCTTGCTCAATCGAACAGTACTACTGGAGGCTCGGCTGGCACGGGGCCTTATGGTGCAGTTGATAGAAAACTATATGTTGGGAATTTGCATTTTAACATGACGGAGGCTAACCTTAGAGAGGTACTGCAGCTGCGACTGTGTTTAGTTTTCTTGTAAATTGAATAGAACTATTATGATTCATTGTAAGATTATTATGACTTTTCATGATCATTTATCCAGTTTTTATTCTGCCTTTCATGATCATTTACGCAGTTTCTATTTTGGTGTCATATAAACTAATTTTTGTCCCCTTTTCTTATTGTGATTCCTCAGATTTTTGAACCATTTGGTCCTGTAGAACTTGTGCAACTACCCCTTGATCTTGAAACAGGGCAGTGCAAAGGTTTTGGTTTTGTTCAAGTAAGTTATGTATTCTATTTTATAAGATCTTTGTTAAAAGTTTTTTAATGATTTATATTGACTTTCTGTAATATTTTTATCAGTTTGCTCAACTAGAACACGCAAAGGCGGCTCAGAGTTTGAACGGAAAATTGGAAATCGCCGGTCGAACTCTTAAGGTAGTCTCTCCTTTCTTTTTTCTAGCTTAAGTTTTACAATTCATTTTCTGTGAGAGAAAAATGTTGCTTTCATGTTGTTTGTGATTTTTCGGTGATTTGTAACTATTTTCTCCTGACTAATCTTACCATTCACAATTCATGTGTAGGTTTCATCTGTTACTGATCATGTTGGAGCACAAGATACTGGAGCAAAATCTGCAGATTTTGATGATGATGAAGGCGGTGGCTTGGTACAGTACTAGAGTTATTATTTTTTTAGCATATTAGATGCCATAGTTGGGCACATAAGTGAGATCATTCTTTTTCTGGGTTGAATATTTTCCCTTAGTATTGTTAAGCCAGAAGTAATGATCTCTTATACTTAAAGTTTATTATTTTAGAGAAAACGTGGGGCAACAAACTATTTATGCTCTAAACCGAGTTGACTGTAGAAATCTGATTTGACTCTACAAATCCAATCCCTAACCAGATAATCACGATCTCAGTTTCTCTAATTTTTCCGCACTTATGAATCCCCAAAACATCATTAACTTTTTTAAAGTGGCTCTATCATAAGTTGAAAATCGATCATTACAAACAATACCTTTTCTGTATGGCTCTATATACAATGTAATAGGTCAATGATCAGAACTTTCAAAGAAAGCTGAAATTTGTGTTAAACTAGGCTTCTTTTTAATGTATCACGTTTTCCTTGCAGGCTTTAAATGCTCAATCAAGAGCTTTACTTATGCAGAAGCTGGACCGCACTGGCATCGCGACAAGGTTTATATTGACTTCTATCATTTTTCCACTTCTATACTCTTTTCCTGGTGTCCTTTCTGCTATCTTGGTTTAATATATTCCTCGTCGTTATCTTGTTTTGACTTTTGTAGTATTGTGGGCTCTATTGTACCTGCGCTGAATGGATCAGCTCCAAGTCAAAGTGCCATTAACTTGCCAGTTAATGGCCAAGCTGCACTTTCTGCACCGGTCATCCCTGTTGGAACTCCTAGTGAATGTCTACTGTTGAATAATATGTTTGATCCTGCTACAGAGGTTTGTTATTTCTTTTTGTCCCAGTCTAAGGGGCCGCTAGAATAATAGAAAGGGGACTTCTATTGGCACCCCTTAGTTTACTCTTTACACCCCTCAATTAAAATTATTTTTGAAAATTTTATATTATATATTTAATTTTGTCAATATTCCAAAAATATCCTTAAAAGTTTAAAACTTATTCTTCCTTCTCTCCTTTAATTACGGTATCTAAAGTTCAAAACCCTAACAAATCCATCCACACCCCTCATTTTTTTTGGAATGAATTAATGCTTTTCTTTTTCTTTTTTCTTTTTTCTTTTTTTTTTAGTTTGTTTTTCTGGATATAACACCTTGAACTCCCACAGCCGAAGCTGATACTTGCAATATCCACAGTTCCACACAGCTTTTTTTTTTTTTGGTTTTCGTGACCAAATAACAATGCACACACATCCCAAATGTGTATATACACATCAATTGTATACAATTAAGTTTCATTACCTTTTTTTTTTTTAAGTTTTTGATATTTACCATGGTAATCGAACACAAAAAAAAAAAAAAAAAATCAATTGACAAAATTATACGATATATATATTGCATCTATAACTTTAATTTCTGAATGTGAGTAATTTTTATTGGGGTGTGTGCACATGATGTTGGTTATAACTTAGAAGAAATAAAAATATGAAAGCAATTACATAAAAGAAATCTGAAAAAAAAAAAAGAAAGATAATTAAAATGACTTGTGCAAGCTGCAAAGTGTATGCATAGAAACGTGGTGTGTGGTTGTGCAAACTGCGAATTAGGTTTTGAGAGGAAGGGTGTGTGCATAATACGTGGGTCATATCTAGGAAAAAAATTAATAACTTAATTGCAAGGGTATTTTTGGAACAATAAAAATTAAAAAGATAATTTAAATTAGATAGAAATATAATTATTATATGAGGGGTGCATAGAGCAAACTGAGGGGTGCAAATAGAAGCACCCTAATAGAAAATAACCCCAGAAAAAGGAAACTGTTGCTTATCATATTAAGATCAAATTTTTGTTGCAGACTGATCCAGATTTCGATGAAGATATTAGAGATGATGTAGAAGAAGAATGCTCGAAATGTGGCAGGGTGATTCATATTTACGTGGACAAGTAAGGAATAGCAAAACTAGCATGCCAATTGTTATAAACACCTGTCTCATTTGCAGAAGTATTGCCTGAATTGATATACCACACGTTGAAATGATTTATATTTGATATGCAGCCATGCTTGACTACTCTATGCCTATGTGCATTTTCTTTTGTTCAAATCTTGTAATATTTTTATTGAATTGTCTTTTGATACAGAAATAGTGCCGGGTGCGTTTATTTGCGGTTTGAATCTGTTGAAGCAGCAGCTGCTGCTCAGCGTGCAATGCATCTGAGATGGTTTGCTGGCAGACAGATTTCGGCCTTGTTCATGGTAATAAATGTCTTCAGTCATATTCCTTCATACTAGACATCAACTTTTGACTTTTTTTTTTCTTTTTTGGAATGAGTTGTTTAATGTTGAGTCAAAAGACATTGAAACTTGAAATTATGTTTGATATTTACTTCAACTTAGACTTTCTCTACAGTTTGTAGCCTAAAATTCTAGGTACACATGGACGAATTCTTATCTCTTGAACTTGCTAGTGTCCTATGTGCTTGTGATGAAATCCATGTCTTAACATGAAAACTGTAGACCTCTTCCTTTTACTTCTCTGGCTGGTTAGTGAATGCACTTTTACAGAGCAAGGGTTGGCACAATTTTGTTTGCTTTTGACAAGGTAATATAGAAGGAAAAGAAAGGAAAGGAAGTGTGTCAAGTTGTGTTTTTCTCTTGTTCAGTGCGTGTAAGACTTTGGTATCTTTCTTTTATGAAGGTGCAATTACATGAGTTGACTGTCTGTCTACCATACTCGAAAGTTTGAACCGTCTTAATCATGTTTACTTTTGATTTTGATGCAACAATTTCATTTGAATTACTTCACCCGGGGCTCCAATCGTCACTAGTTGTCTTTCATTATGCCAATCAGTTTAGAACTTAATTACCTTTTGGCTATCTTGCAGCAACCGCAAGTATACGAGGCGAAGTTTAGAGGTCCTTAAAATGCTCCGGCAGCCTGCAGATCTGCTTTTGTATGTCTCAAGTGGGGTTTGTCTCAATTCTTTTTGTGCCTCAGATTTAGGACACTCTAATATGTTTGGTTCGTTTGCCTGTATGTTAAACGACTCGATCTTGTGTCTTTCTAGAGAAGGATGTACCTGTGCAAGTAATTTGTATTCCAACCATGTAGTAAATTTTAATATAGATTTTTGAAATTCATATATTATGCCTAGTTCAACTATCAAAAAATTATGTTTCAGGCACTCTAAAAAGTCTTCCATCTTAAAAAAGGGGTTTCAGGCACTCTATTTTTTGTTTTGCAAACCATTCAGGCACTCTATATTTAAGAAAATGCTCATATATATATATATATTATTTAGTGAATGATTTATTTTTGGTTAGTAGTTAATATACTAGGGTTAAAAGACAATATTTATCAGTTATTTTTGGTTGGTAAGTATCTACTAGTCATGACAAATTGTCTACTAACTAAAATTAGTCTACTAACCAAAAATATAGTGGATAATTTCTTAAACAAGTTTTAAAATTAAGTCATTTAGCTATAAATCGTTTTAGTTTTAGTTTAATTATATTGTTATCTTTGACTCTCTTTATTCTAGTCTGTATGTATGTGAGTTTTAAGGAAGGAAAATTAGGAAGAATAAAAATTTGCGGAAGTAGTGATTTTGTAAATGTTCAGAGAATTAAGAAGAATAAGAATAAGTGAAAAGTATTGAGAGAAAAGCAGAAAAGAGGAAGAAAAGAAAACTTTATGGACTACATCTTTGTAGAATTTAAACCTAATGTAAAAAATCCTATTAGGATAGCTAATGATTGAAATTTAAATAAAACAAATTCAAAATAACTCTTTAATTTTGATGAATGTACAACTTATTTCATATTTAAATGGATAAGCTCTACATTTAAAATAAGAGAAATTATAATTAATACTTAATTTTTAACTCTTAATTTAAATTAATACCCATTCTTTTGAAAAATATAACAAAATATTTAAGTGATTCAATTAATTACATAGTGGTAGCTGGTGGTAATTAGCTTAGTAACTAAAAACATGTGCAAGTAATTAACGAATTGGCTAGTTACTCAAATTACTTCCAAAATTTGGGTATTTATTTTTATTATTGTGTAAATTCTAGGTATTTCTCCACTTCACCCTTTAATAAGATTTATTAAATAATTGAAAAATCGTATACATGTTTTTCCACCCTATTCATGATATTTTAGAATAAATACATAGATAAGCATTTGTTGAATGTTCAAGGATGAGTATATTTATGTAAAAACTACTCCTAAGAGTGACCGGAGGCGACAATTTTTTCTTAATGTGCCATAAATTAATAAAAATAAAAATAACGGTTGTCACAAGTGACGTTTTTTCTCAATTTTCCATTGAAAGTTTGACTTTGCATTTGAAAGTTTGACTTTGCATGTGTAAATTACTTATAATTATTTGATTGTTAATATTTTCATTTATTGTTTAGAAAACTTGCTTATGTATGTATGTGTATTCCTGGTGTATATATGTATCCTGGATAAATGACACAATGATAAAAGAGATTTTGAGGAATGCCCCTCTTAACACAGTAATAGTCTATGTTTCATGTGTGTTGCATTTTTAATTTGTACTCTAAGATTTACACTAGAAACATAGAGTAGAAATAAAGAAAGCACACCACTTGGCGTATAGATTATTAAGTGACATCAAGATTGGCTTTATTTTAAAATTCTCCCAATGATAAACTACCAATTAAGAAATTAGTCATTTTAAAAGTAAAGTTTGAATGATTTAGTACCCTAAAATGTCAAAATTAAGGATTTAGCCGTAACATATGTGTAACATAACATGATACATATGTAACATAATATGAAACATGTATGATTACGTTACGCATGTTACGACTAAATCTTTAATTTCATAAAACTAGGGCTAATTCCTAAAAAATTAACTAAAAATTTTGTTAAATCCTTAAAAATCTCTAATATTTATTCTATAAAAATGCAGGTCCTTTAAGAAGAAAAATAATGGGAGAATTTCAAAATAAAGTCATTCTTGATGCCACTTAATAATCTATACCCCATGTGGTGCGCTCTTTTCATTTCCACTCTATGTTTGTAATATAAATTTTTTTGGTATAAATTAAAATTGCAACACACATAAGGTATAGATTATCATTATGGCAAGAATGTAGTATTCCTCAAAATCCCCCAAAAATAATAGTTGTACATTGAGAAAATCATGTGTTTATACAAATACCATATGCCTCTTCTGAAATTTTTATAATTCTAAATTTATATTGGGAATTTTAAGAAAATAGCCACTGTTTACAAAATAATTTTAAAAAATAGCTACAGTTTCAAAAAAAATAAAAACTAGCCCTTTACACCAATTTTTATGTGTAATTTTTTTATTGTCAAAAATTTCTTACATTGTGTTATGGCTAGTTTTTAAATTTTTTGAAACTGTGACTATTTTTTGAAAACACACAGTCAAAAATGGCTATTTACCTAACTGACCAATTTATATTAAAATTTTCTGAAACTAAGCTAGAACATATATTTTTTTCTTTCTAATTTTTTATTAACCAAACAATATATTTTTTAGAAAATATCCAAATACTATTAAAATAGAGTAATAAGAGATACGCAGGCGTAGTACGCGTTTTTTTTTTTTTTTTTTTTAAATCAAAAGTCGAAATAAGGTATAGTTTTGTTTTGTTTTAAAAATCAAGAGAGAAATTTTATATTACTAAAACTCAAAAGAATAACGTGGTATTTTTACAAAAAATATATGAAATAGTTATAGATTTTCCTTATTTATAATAATATTAATAATGTTCTAATTAGCTCATATATATATATATATATATAGAGATAGAAAATTACACATCAATACTCTTTAGACATGATATTTACAAAAATATTTGACAAAATAAAAAATTTACATAAATATTCTAACATTCTTTAATTAGATTTTAGATTTTTTTTAATTATAATTATACCCTTAAAATGAATGCCCATTACCCGGTTGGCTTTAACTATTTATATATATCAACTTAACACATATAATTTTTAACTACATAACAAATTAACAATTACTATGAAACGTTTAATATTTTCAAGCATTTATCCTCTTCGAAATTAAATATGGATCATTTGTATTGTCTAGGTAATAAGATATTTTCAAGCATCAAAACTATAAAAAATTTTGTATTGCCACAGTAATAAAATATTCCTAAGCGCTTAAAGAAAAAATATAATAATATTTTATTCAACTGCGGAGAAATATAAATTTTAATGGAAAATATGATATTATAAATACATCACTTGAAACCGTCACACCCATGCCCCTAAATAAAAACTAACAGAGAACTATTACACATATAGCCACGGTAATACACCAGCTCATCAAGAATATTCTATTGCGTTGGGTAATAAATCATTGGAGGATTTTGAAGAATGCCCCATTCTTAACACAATCATGCACTTTTAATTTATACCACAAAATTTACACTACAAACATATAGAGGAAATAAAGGGAGCACACCACTTAGGGTATAGATTATTAAGTGCGGTCAAGAATGACTTTATTTTGAAATTCTCCTTAAATCATTCACACATATGATTTAAATTTGAATATGATTTGAAATATATATATATATATATTTTAAATTTGTTCCTTCTGATGTTATACCCACCTAGTTAGTAGGAACTATTTTTGTATAAAATATATTTAAATAAATTGTATTTCAAAATGTAAATGGGCCGGTTAGTACTAACCCAGATATTATTTGAGCCTTTGGGTATTCATATCTATTTAAGTAATTTTATCTTTTAAAATATATTTATGGAAAAACCCTAGAGTCAAAATTAGATTTGTAAATATCTTCTTATTTAGAACTAGATATAATATTATCCCTATGTATGCAGGAAACTACCTAAAAAAATAGAGAAATGCCTAAATTTAAATAACAATAAAAATAAATATCCAAGCTTTTAAAGTAATTGAGTAACTAGTCAATTCATTAATTACTTACACATAGTTTTAGTCACTAAGTCAATTACCAACAACTACCACTATGTAAGTAATTAAATCACTTAGCTATTTTATTATATTTTTCAAAAAAATCGCGTATTTATTTAAGGAGGTTTTTAAGAATTTAACCAGTACTTTTGACTAAATTTTTAGAATTTTGTCATAGTTTCATGAAATTAAAGATTTAGCCGTAACAAATGTGTAATATAATATATTACATGTAACATTTTATATTAACGTGTAATATACATGTATCATATTCATGTTATATGTGTAACATAAAATGTTACAACATATTATGTTACGGCTAAATCCTTAATTTCATGAAACTATGGTTAAATCCTTCAAACTTTACCTTTAAAATGACTAATTTCCCTTCAAACTTTACCTTTAAAATGACTAATTTCTTAACCGACCTTTATTTAAATTAGGTGTTTTAATTGAGTATTCACTATTTTTTTTTCTTATATATATAGTAAAATTTTGGTAAATTAATACTTGATAAATTAATACTCGATAAATTAATAAACATTATTAAAAATATTTTTTGTGGTATAGATTCTTGTCAACGTGCTAAATTAATAATTGTTAAATTTATAATAATACATTATAAAGAAATTATACAATTAATGATTTCAAAATATTAAAAAATTTATAACGTTATTAAGAAAAATTTGCAAGATATGTATATAATATTACTGATTTTTTTTAATCAAAATTGATCTCAAATATTCATTTACTTAGTTAACATATATGTGAAATTATTATAATAATTTGTAAAATAATTTAGCTACAAACATATTTGAATTAATGAGAAAAAAAACCTCAATAAATTAATAAGTTATTAATTTATTGATATATTAATACTTCATTAATTTATTCATAAATTAATAATTTGCTTATAATTTAATAAATTTTCTTAGTCCCATTACTTTTAATTTATAGAGATTTTACCATACATGTTTTTTTTTTTCCACTCATTTTACGATACATGTTTATGTGTTTGTATGTTTATAAAATCTGACCAATATATTGTCAGAGATGCCAAGACAATAGTACTTCTCTCTGTCGAAAAAAAATAATAATAAATAGGTTCGATGTTGTTCTACTTGTACTTCTACTATATATACTATAAGTCCATTCACTCACAATTCCTTTCATCTACTCATTGTATGAAAAAATTGAAAGATCTGTAAATCTATATGGGGTTGTTCAAATGCAATATACATATGTAACTGTATCTAATTAGCTATCGTTGAGTTATCTATGATAAAAAGAAAACCCATAATACATATACAATATATATACACACAATTACACAAACATATATACACGCATAATATATATGTACGATATATATATATATATATATATATACATTGACACATAATTATTGTGATATTATTACGATATCAGATTCACTGAGGTTCTAATCTCAAGCAAATATAGAGAAAATAGAGTATCGAGCAATATCAAACATCACTAACATTGTAAGAAACTTCACAACTATCTCATAAGTACTTATAAATAACTAAGATAATAAACATGAACAATAATTCATGTATAATTTGACTAATTTTGGCAAAACTTCCGGCCTAATCTTGTTACATATATCGTTTCGTTAAATGGCGCAATTAACGTGAGTGACAAAGAATCAAAACAAGGTTTTGGAGCGGCATAAAAAAGAAAGAAAAAAAAAAGCAGGATAAAACAAAAACAAAAAATAGATTTCGAAGCTTTATTTTTTATTTTTTTCACATGCCCGTGCGATGAGAACCCACTCAATAATCACACTTAAAAGCCAACATAGTGATAGAGAGACAAACCCCTTCATAATCAAAGTTGGGAAAGAAATCTAGAACGGATCCAGAAATTATAATAAAATTTAGTTTAAAAATGGTATAAAAACATGAAGCAATGTAATTAACTAAAATATGAGTCCCCTTGAAATATATATTATCAAATAAAGGTAAAATCAAAATTTTTAGGAGAAATTATTTATTATATTAAAAATTAGAAAAAAAATATTGAGAGCAAAAATAAATATTTTTAAGAAAATTATAGATAAAGTTATGAATATTCAAAATTTAATGAGAGCAAATAAAGGATATAATTAAAAAAATTCTCAAACTAAAAAAAAAGAAAAAAAAGAGAGAAATTTCTAAGAAGTCAGGAGGACAATTGAATTGTCCCCCCTTTCCCAACGAGCATCCGTGCCTGAGCAAATCAACAAGATTATTATATTATCTTCGGTTTATTCAGAATATATATATATATATATATATATATAATCAATATATATATCATATATTTTCTTGTATTTGTATAATCTGATAGAAGAAACATTATCTACTCCTCTTTCACCAAAAAGAAAAGCAAAAAGAAGAAGAAGAAAAAAATCGTTGAAAATCAGTCAATATATGGATCAGTCTAGAGAACTCCTTACCTCAAAAATAAATAAAAAGAAATTTTAAAAAAAATTAAAAAAAAAAATTTCATGAAGATCTCGCCTTCTTTTTGGATATATCTATTGGTTTCGTCTCTGTATAGATTCTGGCAAGTGAACGGTACTTGTTCTTCCTCCGTCGCCGACCGCGAAAAACTTCTTCTTCTTCTTCGGTTGAAATCGTTGGGCCATTATTGCTATTCGTAGTCTTCGTGATGATGATGAGTCTCTGATGGCATTGATCTAAGTGTTGAATAACCTCATCATCATGATCATCATCATCTTTTGTGATGATCATCATGTAGTTTTCGGTGGTGTTATTACTGGTTGCATTGCTAAGTTGCATAAGCTGCTTCGCCGCCGCCATTATTTCCAACTCCCTTAATAACGAATCCTCCAAATATTCCATTAATAATGGATTCAAGAGAATAAGAAGAGAGTTTTTTTTTTTTTTTGGAGAGAGAGAAGGGACGGAAAAGAAACCCTTTGATTAAAATGCATATATATGTGTATGTATATATATATATATACATGTGTGTGTATGTATATATGTATGACTCTTTAAGAACGCTATCCTCTAATTCCATTAATGGGTTATTCTAGAGAGAGATTTAATATTATTATTTTTTTGGGAGAGAAGACTAAAACAAACCATTTGTTGTTACGTTATGGAAAATGTTGAGAGAGAGATACAGAAACTGCTTTGTTGGTGCCATGAACATGGGTGGAAGATGCGTATAACTTAAAGGGTAATTTTGACTTTTGGCATTGATTTAGAGTAATTTGCAATGGTGGCCCCTGAATTATACGGGTTTGGCAACTTGCACCTTAAACTTTTATTTTGGCAAATTGTACCTTAAATTCGTAAAACTTGGCAAATTGCTACAAATTGGTAACAAATTTTTTTATTTTGGACGGAAATAGCATCTCACGTGCATTCACGTCATTCTATATTTCTTTGGGTGAAGTAGGCAAATACCCAGAATTTATATAGCAATAAAAATAAATACCCAAACTTTTGAAGTAATTGAGTTTCTAGTCAATTTGTGAATTACTTGCACATACTTTTGGTAACTAAGTGAATTACCACCACTTACTACAGTGTAAGTAATTGAATTATTTTGGTAATTGGTTACATTTTTCAAAAAATTGAGTAATAACTTACATTAAATTTTAAAAATTGGATATTCACTATAATTTCTCTATTTCTTATTATTCTTCTTCTTCAACTTCCATGGAAAAAAAAAAGTCTCATTGGCCGATGACTAACATATCTTTCCTCTTGTAGTCTTGTGCTCTCTTTCTCTCTCCCTCTCCAAAATCCATCAGGCTATAATTCTCAATCCCAGATCCCCAATACCCCTGCATCTCCGTCGCCAACGGACTCCAGCTCTCCGCGCCGGCAACGATGGGGAGCTTGGGAGTTTGTCAGTGGCGGCGTTGGTTAGGAAGAGGAATGAGGGCGGCGTCGGGGGCTGGGGCCGCGGCTTCCGCCAAGGAAGAGGAAGTGAAGGATGAGCATCGGGCTTTGGCCTTTGTTAGCTCTGTTTTTGTGGTGAATTTGGAGGGCTTTGTTTTAGTTCCAAGTGTGGAATTGGGTGGAGGAAATAGTGAAAATGACATAATCAGATATCAAAATTCACAAAATGACTTTTTCTTTTATAATTTTTTTTTCTGTCTAACAAATCTGATGTGGCAGATTAACTTAATTAACTCTCTCATAATCTTTTCCTTTCTTTCCCTCTCTTCCGAGTTCTCCCTCTCTTTCTCAAATCAAAACCCTCCTCTTGACTCTCCTCCTCCTCCTCCTCCTCCACTTCGAATCTTCGATGACCAGCCCCATCCTCCCTTATCTCATCCCTCTTCCTCTCTCTCAGCCTACTCATTCCCTCACATTACATTTTCCCTCTTTCCCTCCCTTTTCCACTCGAGCTCTCTTCCCTCTCTTTCTCAAATCAAAACCCTTGCCTCCTCCTCCTCCACTTCCACAACCAGCCCCATCCTTCCTTCTCTCAGCCCTCCCCCGCGCGAACTAGCCCCTCTCCTCCCTTATCCCTTTCTCCTCTTTCCCTCTCTTCTTTCAAGCACCGTCGAGCGCCGCCGTAGGTCGAAGCCCACCGCCGTGGGTCGAGGAACCACCGTAGAGCGCCGCTGTCCAACACATCCTAGAAAAATAAAGGTTCTTCCTTTTACACGGTAATATCAGAACTTCTTTTGTCGCATTTTCCAATCAACTTTTTCATAGGTCCTTGCTTGGAAAGACGTATGGAAAGACATTGGCCCTTGTTTGCATTGAACATTTTATTCTTCAGAAATAAATTCACTGATCAGCAGGCTTGGTTTGCTGGGGAAGGTGAAGGAACTGGTAGAACAAGAAGGAAAGCTCAACTCCAGGCTGCAGAATTGTCTCTTAAGAACTTGGCTGGTAAATATATATATATATATATATATATATTGTTACCAAAATTATTATTATCTGATTCTGTATAACCATAGTTAGAAGTGATTGATATAATGTGATTTACTGACTCGCATAATCTTAAACGTACTGTTATGGGTATGTGCTAGGATACAAAAGTAATAATTCCTTTTTCATCAACAATAGCAGGAAGTTGTATGGTGATTATAAAATTGCAATAAAGGGGTTTATATCGAATTGATCTAATTGTAGAACTTAGTTAACAGAAAATCCTGGGCTTTTGTTTTTGTTAGTTAAAAGGCTTATTTTTAGTATATTGTTTATATACCATGAGATGGAAAATCCAGGGAACTTCTTTCTGTCGTATTTGCCAATCAACTTTTTCATAGGCCCTTACTTGGAAAGACGTATGGAAAGACATAGGCCCTTGGTTGAGTTTCTAGCTGATAAAACTAATGCAAACCTTTTCATCTGTGTTTCAAGAATTGGTGACCCTAAACTTCTTGCAAGAGAAAAAAGAAGCAGATTTTTGCTATGGTCTTGTGCTTGTTCGAGAAAATGTTGAATTGATTGCTTTTTATGGAGGTGAAAATAATGAAATGCAACTTCTGCTGCAACGTTTCAAAAGTGCTTTTGAAAATCTAACAGTATGATTACTTTTATTCTTGTTTTATTTTCAAGGATGGATACAGAAGAAAATAGTAATGTACAAGAAGACCCAATATGTTCTCCATCACTCCATTCACCGTCACATAGACGAGAAGAACCGGTACAAGATAAATTGTCTAATTATTTATCATGATCATACGTTGATATATGCTTATCTTCTAAGCTTAGTCATTTCATATTTTGATGCTATATATAGTTCTATTTGAATTTTATTTTATCTATTATCATAACAGGTGACTATTTATACACCCGAGCTTCCAGAAATAGCTCAAACTTTTGTAAATGTAACTTTTCCAGGAAAAGTTACTATAAGAAGCACTCTATCGATAATTGACAAAATTAAAAGTGTTTTGTCCGAAGAGTTTCAGAATGAGTTTCGTCGATGGCCACAATTGGGACGTTTGTTAGATTTGCCAACTACTGGAAAGTTTTGTGGCACATTAGCTCATCAGTTATTACTAAGAAGGATCAAGTGCAAAAAATATAAAGAGATTTGGTTTCTTCTAAATGGAAAACCATTAAGATTCTCACTGAATGAGTTTGTCTTAATAACGGGACTGTATACAAAAGGAACTCCTTCTGAAAAGAAAATTGCGGCCCAAAAGAAAAACAATAGATTGATCAATAAATATTGGTCTAACAGAAGAGGAGTGACTGTGGATGATGTGTATACTACATTACATGAATTGCAAAATGCGAATACCGATGATCGTGTGAAGCTGGCTTTTGTTTACTTGCTTACGGGATTCCTCTTGGCTCGGGATTCAAAAACAACAATTCCTACATGGATATTTAGTTTTGCAGATGATCTAAAATTCTTTGATAAGTATCCATGGGGAAAGATATGTTATAATCATTTGATTGCGATATTAAATGGACTTGATATGGAGGGAAAATTCAAAGATCGGGCCGGAAGAAAAGATGACAATAGCCCATCTCAGTATAACATTTTAGGTTGTCCATGGATACTTCAGGTAAGTTTTGATAAATTTGCTTGATTTATTTTCTTTGAATGGTATCTCGCACTTATCTTATTTAAATTTTCATGCAGATTTGGGCTTACGAGGCTATGCCTAAGTTAAGTGAGATGTTGGCCATTAGAGAGCAACATATTATTCTGCCACGTTGGTTTTGTTGGCATACAAAAGACCTTTCAAAAGGCCACTCATTCAAATCTTATCTAGAATTGCTTGAGTCTACTGAGGTATCAACGAATTATGAATTTGTGTATGCTAGTGGTTTGCAAATTCTTTTTTGGTTATTAACTCATGTAAGTCTTCATCGCATCTTTTCAGTTTCCAGTCAAACCTACTCTACACTTCATTGGAGGAGAAGAAAAAAGAATATTATGAGCGACTTGCTATTTTGAAGGATGAGGATGATGATGTCATTGATCGGTTGACAGAGTTTTTATCACGTAACATAATTTTGATCAACAGCTCCGAGTCATTTGAAAGAGAAGATAATATCATACCAGAAGTAAATAATGATGCAACAAGAGACTCGGCAGAGGGCTTAAATATCCAGTCATTCACACCAAATGCAAATGATGAATTCTCTACTCGAGTAGACCCCTCCAAGCGCGTGTCGCCAACAAGAGACTCGGCAGAAGGCCAAAATGTTCAATATAAAGACTTGTTCCAATCATTGAAAGAATACATTGACCAGAGTCTTGCTAAGCAAAATGAGTTGAACGAGTCTAGGATGCAGACTCTACTGCTCAACTTTTCAGAGTTAAAAGAAACTCAAAAGGTGGTGATCAATAAGCTTGATACACTTATTGACATACTTGATCCTCGTCGAAGTCACACTGATGAGCAAGAGCAAACTTTTGACACCGATAATGCAAACCATTATGTCAGCCCTCATCATGGTCTCATCACAGAGGTACAAGAAACTTCAAATCTAGAGCAGAGTATAGATGAAGCTATCTTGATGTCTATTTGTGATCCCGGTAGAGAAACATATATAACTCCTGGTACGATTGTTTATGACGGTCAAGAAGACATTGAGAGAGGGGATGAGGTGACCTCAGTTATGGTTCGAGGTCGAGAATTACGAGTAAGGAAACGTGCTCCAGCCTTGGAATCACCTTATACACAGTTTGTCAAGAAAATCCGACATGCGAAATCAGAAGTGCCGAAATTTGATCCGTTTAAGAAAGTGGAAGTAGATCAACTACAGGCATTTCAAAGATGGTTTGAAAGTTATGCAAATGGCAATACAACCATCCGGTGTGGCCTTGCTTTTCAAAGAAAACAATTTTTTGACATCATGTACTCACCGCAACATTACATTAATAGCGAGGTAAGTGTCATTTTTAGAATTTATCTAATTAGGTACAGTGAATTATTGTTTGTTTTGGTCACTTAAATTAATATATAATATGTTCTATGTTTTGTCTTTTGTAGCATGTAGATGAGATGCTCTATTTGTTCAGAAAGCGGATTCAAACATTTAGAGATAGTTTTCCAAGAGATATTTGTATTTTGAGTGATGATTTTGGACAACGTCTTGTAGCATTATATGAGAATTATAAGAGGTCAAAGAAAACACGTTTCCAAAGATCTGAATATCCAGTTACAGATGAGTTGCTACAATATACCATGGGGCAGAGACCGCGTAGAGGGAGAGCATGGTCGTCAAATGTCGATACGTTTTACGTGCCGTGGAATCATAATAACCAACATTGGATATTATTGGTTGTGGTGGTTTCGGAATGGACGATATGGGTATATGACTCTGTGCCAAGCCATTGGAACTCAATAGAAAGAATGAAAAATGATTTGAGACCATTCAGTGAGTATTTTCCATTCCTTCTTCAGAAATGCAAAAAGTTCAAAAAACAACACAAGAATTTTGGGACTCCAATGCTCATTCGAATTCCTCCGAGCGAGAGTGTTCCTCAAAATAGTAGAACGTAAGATAATTTTTCTTTACTAACACATTTTATTATTTATGTTCTCTTAATGTAACGTAACTTTAAACTAACACATTCTATTATTTATGTTCTCTTAAGAGGTGATTGCGGTGTGTAGATGCTCAAGACAATAGAGATGCACATAGCACATATGTGCGATGATAGAGCAACGACATTACTTAACGACAGCAACATACAAGATGTTCTAGAGTGTTACACTGTACAACTATACTTTCGTAGTGCAACTATGTAGTCCAAAATCGTACAACTCTAATATGTTTTATCATTTGTTCAAGTTAGTGACTAAAATCTATACTACTATTATTTTGCCAAATGTTTTGGATGCAAAGAATATTAGGTTCGTGACAAATTATGCCATGGCGCCACGCAACTATCAGCGTACTTTAAAAAAAAAAAAAAAAGAAAGAAAAAGAAAATTTCAAAGTGATCCACGAGCGACCATAATGGTGTTGCGCGACTATTAGTAATGACGAGCGACCATAGCTCTTGCGCCGAGCGACTATCATCTGGTTGGTCGCTGGCAGAAATTTTGAAGTCGCTCAAGCACATCTTGGGTCGCTCAACAGAGGCCGAGGTCGCTCTTATTTGGTGATGATTAAGATTACAATTATTTTTACAATAAATTATTTTGTGTCAAATTATATATGATCAATATCCTTGATTAGAGATATTATTAATAACCACCAAAAATATTGTTGGTAGATTGCCTATAACATTATTACACAATGAGCATGCATCATAATTAGAAACAAATGAGACATAAGTTATTGTGTCATAATAAATTTTATTATCAAACAACAAAAGACTTCTAAGTTTTCTAAATTAACCAATATTTAAAAAAAATAAAAAAGAAACAAAAAAATATATATTTCAAAGTGATCCACGAGCGACCTTAATGCTGTTGCGCGACTATAAGTATCGACGAGCGACCATAGCTCATGCGCAGAGCGACTATCAGCTCGTCGGTCGCTGGGCACATATTTTGTAGTCGCTCAAGCACATATGGGGTGATTCAACAGAGCTCGACGTTGCTCTTATTTTGTGATAATTAAGATTTCAAAATAGGACATACATTCAATCATTAAAAATATTAAACAGTCATTCAAATATAACAACTATGAGCCAAAACTCCAAAATTAATTGTCAAACAACCAAATTATAGATAGTTGAAAGATTACACATAACATTTCATGGATTAAATAAATCAAACATTTGATGAACTTTGACTACTCGGGCATCTTTTGACATTGTGTCCAAGTCCATTACATAAACTACATTTGTAGTTTTTCTTTGAAATCTCTCCTTGAGAAGGAAACCGAGATACTCTCGGTCCCTCTTGTCGTCTCTAAATCTGGCTCTAATACTTTCACTGCTCGAATTTCTTCTGGGATGTTATTCCACTCTTTTTCAGAGGGAACAAGGTATATGGTTTCCGCATATGC
Source organism: Boehmeria nivea var. tenacissima (assembly GCA_018132145.1). Taxonomy (NCBI): domain Eukaryota; kingdom Viridiplantae; phylum Streptophyta; class Magnoliopsida; order Rosales; family Urticaceae; genus Boehmeria; species Boehmeria nivea. Next base: position 4,202,801 of record CM030886.1, read on the forward strand.
CAACATAAAATAATCAACACTATAATATTTAGAACATAGAGAATATACAATCTCACCAGTGTTGAGGGGTTGAAATTGTCCTGCTGCTGCTATGACATGGATGCATGGAATCTTTTCAATGTCAAAAACCCTACATTTGCAGCTCTTTGACCTCAAATTCACAATTGTGTCGAGGTCTCCGCAAACCACATGATATTCATTCTCATTCAATTGGCGTGGCTTTAATGAACCTGCATCATCCCATCTACTTCTTATTAATGCTTCTCTTTTCGGTGTAATTTTTCCTGACATCATATTCAAAGAATCTCGACGACGCTCAAAGAACCACTGTCCCATTGTATACAAGACAAAATCAATCAATGCTGTTAGTGGATACTCTCTTGCCACCTTCATCATATTATTCACTGTCTCAACTATATTAGTGGTCATAACTTCATATCTGTTGCCTTGGAAGTAAGCTCTTGACCATTTTTCAAACCTCACCTCCTCTTCTAAATACTTAGCTACCCTTGGAAATCCTTGTCGTAGCTCATCAAAGTGTTTATTAAATTCTTCAACGCGGTATGCTTCTGCAGCTCTTTTATATATTCCAATTGAAGCACAACTTTTAAAGCGATACTTAATATTCATTGACACGTGCCAAAAACATGCTCCGTGCTTTGACAAAGGATAAACACTCCTCACTGCATAGTGGATGCTTTGATTTCTATCAGAAATAAAACACAACTCTGGTTCATCAGGGATTAACTCCTTCATCTTCTCCAAAAACCAACTCCACGATGCATTGTTCTCACTATCAACCACCCCCCAAGCAATTGGGTAAGAGTGATACTCACTATCTTGTGTGGCTGCAACAAGTAGTATTCCTTTATGTTGGGTTTTGATCCACGCTCCATCAACACCGATAACTTTTCTCATGTATCTAAACCCTCTGATTGCCGCTCCCAAAGCCATAAAGAAGTACTTGAACTTATTATCAGAATCAACTTCAATATGAGTAACCGTGCCTGGATTGACTTCTTTTAAAACATGACAATACGAGGGGAGCATAGCAAAACTGTGTTTAGGTGTCCCCCTGATGAGATGTTGTGCAAATTTTCTTGCTTTCCAAGCTTTCCAATAACTGCATTGAACTTTAAGCTCTTCACGCACATATCCCATGAGAACTTTTGCTTTCGGTGTTTCCTTGATGTCCTTGAAGTGACCCTGCATTCGAGCTCCAATGACACGACTGGATGCTTGTCTGTGGTGGATTGATCGGTTCATCAATGTACAAGAGTGTAACCCATTGTACTGACGAATAACAAAAAAATTTGAGTTGGGCATTTTTCTAGCACGTAATCGCCATAAGCATTTATCATCAACACATCTAACTTCTTTCAATGTTTTTGTTGATTTATGCGTCTTCATTTCAAACTTTCCATTAATGGCGACAAGACTTAGCTTTAAATTCAATGCTTCCTTGCTCTCGAAGTGTTGGCCCAAAGCAAAATCAAATCCATCATGCCTACCATCACCCAGTGAATAGGGTCGAATAACATTTTCTTCTGGCAAATCAAATTGTTCAGATGTGATATTCCGATCTTCTACGAACTCACAATCAACTTGCAGAGACATGCTATCATTTACTTCCGCAGGAACCCCATCATTGTTTGCACCACATATACTTTCGTTACTTGCATTGTTAGCACCACATATCTGTACCAAATCCTGAGAACAATTGAAAGCCTCATTTTGAACATATACATCATTGTCTAAGATATGAAGCCCAAAATAATCATCGCTAAAATATCTACCACCATCATCAAAATTGCCAACATCATCGTTGTTATCAACACATATTGCTTTACCTTTATCTTTCATTGGTTCAAGCATAACATGTATAATAATTTCATTTTGATCTTCATAGAGACTTAAAAGATCAGAGATATCCGCATCATCAGAAATAAGGATTGGAGTAGTATTCTTACACCGCTCACTTGTAGCCTTATGCATAATCTTAAGTGTATACTCACTTTGCTTGATACCCGTTCTTTTATAAATTGTCTCCACAAAATCTAAAAACTTGATGCTTCTATCGACCATGAAACCCTTTGCCGAACCACTTCCAATCCATTCCCAACTATTGTTCAAGTTTTTCCACTCTCTATTGTATTCCAAATACACATATATACGGCCCATACCTGTAAATATGAAATTGAATTAGTTAAAAATTTCAAAAGTATAAGAATTGTGGACACGCGACTAAACCTATGTAAGTACTCAAAATCCATCAAGTCCACTGGCCACCTAAGACTCACTGACTAAAAATTGACAAAAAGATCACGTGTAAAAAATTGTATTTTAGGAAGAAGGGTCAGATTTATGCGCGCGAGACCATCTTTCAAATTAGGGTCGCGCGCCACGTAATTACAGTCGCGCGCCTACAGATTAAGGTCGTGCGTCAGCGCGCGACTCTAATTTGATCAATGGTCGCGCGTCTAATAATTTAGTCGCGCGCCCATCTTTATGGTCGTTCACGACCCAGATCTATAAATTAGTCGCGCATGAATAAATGGTCGCGCAAAAATGTGCAGGTCTAGCAACTTTAAACTCACAACCGAATTTAATATTTCTTTCACTCTCAAACTATTATTTCTCACAAAAACTATATTGTAAGTGGATGCTATCATTAATAAACACTTTGAAACAACACATAAAGAGAAGATTTGATTTTACCTTTAAATTATTAAAATACTCTTCTTTGTAGGTTTGTAGGTCTTCACTCCGGCAATCAAATGTGGAGAAGTGTTCCTCCGGCAATCAAATGTGGAGAAGTAATATATGTTTGAGTGTGAAAAGAGGAGAAAGTTGGAGGCTTTGGGTGGGTGGGAGGCTCGGCTGCATACTACGACGAATAGAGAGAGGAGGAGGAGGAGTTTTGTTTTAGTTTTTGCTTTTTTTTTTTTCAATTCTAAATAAGAGAGGTAGTTGATCGTAATTAATGTTAATAAGTATTTTATGTTTATTAAACTAATTTTTAATAACTTAATTTAAAAAAGAGGTTAGTTTGCAAATAAAAATAAGTGAAAATCTATTTTAATAATTTAAATATTTTTTTTAAGTCATTTTGCAAATGGACTCAATTGGGTGTGGTGTGACAGATGTTGGGTTTAATTTGAGTTTGTCTTGGTTCTTTGTTGGATAAGCAAAGGTTGGATTTTGATGGCATTTTAAAATTTTATGCGCGCGCGTTTGTTCGCAACATGTGATTGGAAGTTTGGTTTAGAAATCTTTATTTTTTTTTTTTTTGGAGATTATGGATCTTTGAGATGAATGATTGTTGGTAAAATGTGTGTTATACTTTAACGTGAGAAAACAAATGATCTTTATGGAATTTGGTTGAGAAAACTGATATGAGCTTTTTGTGTCACCGAGTGTTGAAAATTTGTATTCAAAGATTGGCATGAGTGGTGTTGATCTAAAATTGGCCTAGGACTTTTTTTGCTGTTGTTTTGCTTTTTAAGTTTTGGATTAATGGGTTAGCTTTGATGTCATGTTTTATGTCTTTTTAACTGAATTGTTCCATGATAGAAAGTTTTGAGATGGATGGTTTCTGCTCTTAAATTTGTATTCTTGTTGCTAAAGCTCTATCATTATATATATATATTTTGGTTTAAAGCAGAAGAGAATATGAGTTGGGTGCTTTAGCATCTATTGTTGTTTCGGAAACCACAGAAACAAAAAGCGAATTGGTCATGCTGTCCTTGTCATCAAACCAGCACCTCCTGACACCATTGCTATAAGAATAAAAATTCATGCCCAACCACCAAAAGAGAAACATTCCTTGAAGAAGAAAGAGGAAGAAGATGGAGAATTAGTAAAATGACTTGACGTGCACATGTAAATTCCATCCAAATTCTTTGACGGACGTTATTAATTTGTAGTAATTTACCAAGATTTTAAAAATAAGGGTAAAATGTCATAAATTAAAGCTTAGGGGACTACTTACCATACCCCGTGTAATTTAAGGGGTACCAGTGCAAAATACTCTTGATATTTTATCTTCTAATGATAAATTGAGATTGAGGGGATTTGGACTCTATCTTAGTAGTATAATTATGCCTGCAACCACTAAGATACTTTTTTAAATTACTATTTAGCAAAAAAAGACAGTTCTTTAATATTTCTTTCCTTTTTGATATAAATGAACAGGAAAAGAATAGGATTTAACTTCAGTAATTAACAGCGGTTAAACAATTTGGGGAAAACAATTGGGCTAGTAGTGTCCAAAATATACCAAAATTGAATTAGTCTTTTAAAAATTAAAAAATGTTTCAAAATATTAAAAAAAAATTACTTGCAAAAAATTTTACAATAAAAAATATTTACACATTTGTGATAAATTTTTGACATGTCAACTTTTACTTTGTTATAAATTGTTGACATGTCAACTTTTACTTTGATATTCGCTCTTCATACCTGACAGGCAACAAATATATTACTCCATAGGAAACGTTGGGTCAAATCTCGGCTTGGGCCAAAGAATTAAGTTGGGCCAAGTGTAAAGGTTGCCCAAAGTAACAAGCCACTTTAATCTAGTCGGGGGCCCGCAAGAAAGAGATACGAACCAATGGCGCAGCCCAGTTCGACCCAAAAAGGTACGATCCCGTCGAAACCGGCGGAGGCTGCTGACGCCAGCAAGACCCCGCCGGACCACGCCAGACCCCACCGGACTACGCCGGACCCCGCCGGATCCCGCCACGCCCCGCCGTACCCCATCGGATCCCGCCACGCCCCGCCGTGTCCCGCCGTACCCTGCCGGATCCCGCCTGAGAGCACCGTGATTAACGGACGTTCACACATATTAATTATCGTCTGTTTCTTGCTGCAGAAGCCCGAAGGTCACCCATGCACACGTGAACCCGCACACACTGGATCACCTGATTATTTAACTCCTTAGAGGGGGTTGAAAAGCCCCTCTCGAACAAAGCCCAATCGACATCGTTAATGAGTTGTTAACTCCGTATTCATGAGATCATTATGAAGACTTCAGGAACCATTCGGAAGGACAATGAGCGGCCTATAAATCGGACCTTTCCGCAAACTGCAAAGGACAACGAAAAACTAAGATAGAATTGAGAGAGAAAGAGAGAGAGAGTTGTAGAAAATCTTTGTATTTTATTCTTAGTTTCCAGTTTAAGAAATCAGTACGTGGCACAACGGACGTCCCAAGCTGGGATACCTGGTCACGTGCCTCACGTGTGGTTGGGACGAAATTTTGTCCCAACAGGAAAAATGAAATAGACCATATATTACTCATAGGTTTTGGAGAGAACGGTAGAATTGGGATATAAATTTTGGGGTTTTTTGTTGTATGCGTTTCTTTTTAGAAGATTCTAATGTGATTTAGTGCCAGTTTGGTATTGTTGTGCTTATAAAATAAGTGTGTAAACTATACTGAAGAAAGAAGTTACTGTAGTTATAAGCAGGTAGAGTGTTTGGTAAACTGCATTTTTAAAACTGCTGTTAATTATGTGTGAAAATATGAAACGGTTAACCGATCGGGGGATTTCACCGTCGAACTTTTCCGGTGAAAATCTGGTTAATACCCGGATTTTCACCGTGAAATTCGATCAGTGCGAATCGCCGAATAATCCCCAAACTTTCACCGAGCGGAGGTCGGGGAACGCAGCGGTGAGGTGGGTGAAGGCGACGAGGGTGGGTTTGCGACGGTGGTCTGGGCGGAGGTTTGCGCGGTGGCGGGGGAGGTCGGGGGTGGGCCTGCGCAGTGGCGGGGGAGATCGGGAAGGTGGCGGGGGGAGGTCGGGGAGGTTATGGGTGGGTTACGCGGTGGCGGGGGAGGTCGGAGGGAGGTCGAGGAAGCTGGGGAACGACGAAGAAGAAGAAGCAAAAAAAAAAAAAAAAACCTCAACGACGAAAAATCCGGGTAATGACCGGTTAATTCACCGGCATTACCCGGTGCTAATTTTCTGTGAATAACTGGGGTTTCACCGATAATTGGCACCGGGTAATTCCAGGGAATTAGCCAGTTATTACCCGATGAATTATTTTCGGTCGGTTATTAATCGCCGGATTTTCATGCCGACTGTTAATAGCAGAAGTAATACTTAAATGTTTGGTAAACTAAATATCAAACTGCTGTGAACATACATAATTACCAAAATAGTCATATCATTGAGATTATTTAAAAAATAATAATATTTATTATTGGATTTGTGGAGAATACAATAATTTTATTGATTGTCTAAGTAAAATGCATTTATAATTTTAATAACTATATTCTGAACAAAAAAATATGTAAATAAATATTATTATATATATATTAATGGACTAATTACATTATTATTGCTTTTTTACGTTTACACATGTTGGTTTTTATTGTTTTTTTTTTATGTTTACACATATTTTTAGGGTATTTTAGTAATTATATAACCTAGAAGCAGAATTAGTTGTTTAAAATAACTCATTCTTGCTTTTCAGATTCTATACAAATTGCACTACGTAGAAGCAAAAACGGTTACATGCTAAGAAATACGTTTACCAAACACCTCTATCTGCTTAAGATTCTTCCATAATTCAAAAGCAGCCTCTAAAAGCAATGCCCACCTGGCCCTTAGTAAACTTTTTAAATCTGGTTTTAAAATTAATATCAATCATATTTGGCAATCATTTAGCCTAAACCCAATTTGATATTTGCATATATTTTCTCAAATGAATATATAAGTCACTTTTCAGTAAATTTTTTTTTTCTAATATATAGACTTGGAAAAAAAAATCCTAAATCCTAAAGTAGATTTGTAATATAGTAAATTCCATATATATCCCCTGTGTTTAGGCGAAATTCCACGACCTTCCCTTGAGTTTATCAAAATTCCAAAACCTCCCTTTAATTTTTTAATTAGAACCATAATTATACATTGTCTTGACTTTTAGTCAAACAATGAATACAAAATGTCTAAATTATCCCTACTAAAATAAAACCAAACACACTCCAACAGTAATAGGAATAACCAAACACATCCACCAGTAAAATATATATATATATATATATATTTATTTATTTAATTCACCTTCTAATCTTAATCAAAAAAAAAAAAAAAACCCCTTAGCGGTTGGGGTTTAAAGTCGGGGTCGGAGGCGGAGGTAAATAGTCGTAGAGTCGGGGGTTGTCGCAGAGGTGGGGTTCGAAGGTTGGGCGTGGGGCTCGGAGGTGGGGTTCGAAGGTCGGGGTTCGGAGGTCGAGGTTCAAAGGTGGGGCTCAGAGGTGGGGTTCGAAGGTCTGGGTTCAGAGGTCGGGGCTCAGAGTTGGGGCTCGGAGGTCGGGGTTCGGAGGTGGGGTTAGGAGGTCGGGGCTCGGAGGTCAGGTTCGGAGGTCGGGGCTCGGAGGTCGGGTTCGGAGGTCGGGTGTAACGACCCAAAACTTCAAACAATGTTTTAGTTCCGAAAAATACGGACAAATTTGAACTTTTTAAATTAAGTTACATACTTGAGCTTTTAATAACAAACATAAGGAATATTAATTCTCATCATAACTAAAATGGATTTAATTTAAACATTTACAAAATATCGCAAGATTTAAAACTTTCTTTGCCAACGATTTGCCGGTAGTCCACGTAAGGTTATACAGGTCGGTCCCGTATACACTCGCTATTCCCGTCGTTGTCGCCTCTCACTATTTACTTTTGTGACAAGATACCTGCGACACGAGCACACTAGTGAGCTAATAGCCCAGTAAGTAGATTAGGTAAGTAGGTTGCTAAGTTTGCAGGTAACAAACAATCAATGGATATTACAATACAATAATCTAATGAAAGGACGGATTCGATAATCGAGTCGTCATAGTCCGAAGAGTAAACGTCACTCTTATGCAACCTTGCCCGCGAAGTAGATTTCAGAGATAAGGCGTCGAACCTACGCGGGATACAATATCTGCAAAAGAGTTGTGACTTGGAACGAGGTCGGGCTTAACGACCCATTAATCTCGACTCAAAAGTCAATCTCATAATTTATTCTAATCTCATTTAAGTTCACAACTCTCTGACTTAGCTCATAAAACTACGTGTGCACACGATTCACATCCAGACCCCTTACGGGTCGTTCTAGAACTTATACACAATCTAGACCTCTTATGGGTCGTTATAGAATTCAATACTCATTTAGACCCATTACGGGTAGTTCTAGAACTTATTTACAATCTAGACCTCTTACGGGTCGTTCTAGAATTCAATACACATTTAGACCTATTACGGGTCGTTCTAGAACTTATTCACACAATCTAGACCTCTTACGGGTCGTTCTAGAATTCAATACATATTTAGACCCATTACGGGTTGTTCTAGAACTATTCACACAATCTAGACCTCTTACGGGTCGTTCTAGAATTCAATACACATTTAGACCCATTACGGGTTGTTCTAGAACTAATATGACTCTGGACCCTCTGTGGGTCGTTCCGAAACCTCACACAGACAATGGCCCCGTCAGGCGATCTCGGAATCGATCATGATCGCAGCACACAGCATATAAAGAGGAAGGTCGTCTACCGACCTCCTTAAGACTTCTCGGGTCGTTCCGAAACCTCACACAGACAATGGCCCCGTCGGGCAATCTCGGAATCGATCATGATCGCAGCACACCGCATATAAAGAGGAAGGTCGTCTACCGACCTCCTTGAGACTTCTCGGGTCGTTCCGAAACTTCTCACGACCGGTGGTTCCGTCGGACTGTTTCGGATTGATTGCGCAATCACCCCATCGGGTTAATTCGGGACATGCTATGGATCTTGGCCCCTCGGACCGTCCCGATATTCTTTATGATTGTGAGGACTCATCCTCCTTGGGCCTCTCTGCCCATTCCGAAACCTTTTACGGCCAGTGACCCCGTCGGGTCGTTTCGGAATTCATTATTGCACTTTACCCCGTCGGGCCGATCCGGATCGTCACATCATAAACTGTGGGGAGGGCCGTGGCTCTCCTCCCCAAGACCCCTCGGGCCGTTCTGAAAGGTGGTTCGTTGACCTCCGCGAGGTCCCTCGGGTCGCTCCGAAATCTGTCATACAAGATGGCCCCGTCGGGCTATTTCGGAACCAAATCATGATCGCGGCCCCGTCGGGCCATACCCAAATGATCAAAGTAATGCGACAGAGGAAGGTCGTCCGCCGACCTCCCCAGGGCCCCTCGGGCCGTCCCGAAACGAAATCAGTGGCCCCGTCGGGCTGTTTCGGAACCGATCATGACTTGCGGCCCCGTCGGGCCCTACCCGTATACATACAATGCTTTCGCTCCCTTTTTCTTGTCTTAGAGTTTTCTCTTTGACCTGCAATAAAGTCTCAACAACAACAGAAACAGTTTTATGCCTGTGGTCCCATACCCACCGACATATAAGTCATACTAATACATATCCACACACAAACAGACACACACACCCTGCACAATAACCTGAACCACGAAGTTGAGTAGTTTTATGTCTGTGGTCCCATACCCACAGACAGATAAACATATATGTGAACACACAAGCCAATAAACATCTAGAAGGACACCACATATTATAACGAATCTACAGTCCCATACCTGCAGGCTCGTTGCACAAAACGAGACAAACATAGTCAAGAGCCCATACTCACGGCCCTAACTAAAATGGAGATTCACATAGTTTGACAGCCACAATTTTGGAAGCATCGAATGCTTAACATAATCTCAACATATGCACGATTAATTCAAGCAGGGTAAAGTATACTCGGGCCACAGTGGAGATCCACTTACCTGAGGTCCTAAGCCTCGGTCCTTGCGACTCTCTCCTAGTGGCATCCTTTCTTGAAACTCGTCGTGCGACAAATCTGTCCAACACGTGAGTAATAGGGTCAAAAGCCACTTTGCACTAGACATAAATCAAAGAATTGCTCAAAGGATTGACGGACTACTCAAGCTGGTCTTTAACCAAGAGCGGACAAACGGATATCAAATTGTAATTTGAAGTATCCTCGTCTCGTTCGCCAGTGACTTAGTTTTATACGTTAACCCATAGCCAACAACTTTGTTGTTCGATTTAATTAGGCGGGAAAGAAATTCTTTAATCTAATTAGTTTCCGGCTTAGTTTTACTAAGCACCTAAACTTCGAGCCGAAAATCCGGCAGAGTTTTCCCTGTTTTTCGGATATCCCGGCCGAAGCCTTCACCTAATTTCAACCCAGCACCGAACTAATTTCAGTCACAATCTTTCACAATAACTACGCAGACGATGTCATAATTGTAACAATTAATTTCAAAACATAATCCTAATTCAACACCGAGCCTCAGTGGCTCGGATTCCACATAAGGAGAGCGACCATAAAAGCAATACATTTGAAATTAAATCAACTTCCATGTCGTCATTAGTTCTCTAAACTGAAAATCGCCTTTGGCTGCTTGCTTATACCTTTGGAATAGGACGGCGAACATTTGTGCGCCCGAACTTGCTTTGTTGACATTCCGAGCACGAAAAGTAGCCGGCTCGACGAGGAGCGGTGCGACTGCGAGATGAGGACTGCAGTACGAGCTTCGCCACAAGTCCGATGATGGCGAGACGGCGGCAAGGATTTCGAGTTAGGCTCACGGCAACTGCAACCGCAAAGACGAGACGTGCTCGAGGCTGCTCAATTAATTCGGGCTCACAGAAGGTGGGATCGTGAGCTCGAAACTTGGCGGCGGCCAGATCGAGGCAACCGTGAGCAGGCGAAGCTCTGGTGAGTTCGGCGAGGTAGCAGCTGGTCGGCGCGAGGAGGCGTATCGCCAGAGGCTCAAGTAGAGCTCGTGCAGGGAGGCTCGGATCGGAGATGGACTTGCACGACGACGCGTGAAGGCTGGGCTGACGAAGGCGGAGCTGTGCGAGCAGGGTCGCTGCGAGAAGCGCGCGGAAAGCTCGCGCTCGTGCTCACGACGGTGCGGCTGTGGCTGAGCGGCGCGGGAGGGGCTGGGCCGCGCGAGGAGCGGCAGTGCCGTGGAGGCGCGGGAGCTCTGGCGTAGCTCATCGCCGGCGGGAGGGATGGACGAGCTCAGGGAGGGAGCTCGTAAGGCGGGTGGCTGAGGCCAGCGCGGGATGGGCTGGGCGAGGCAAGGTGAGACGCGAGCTCGCCGGGGTCGTGCGCGCTGGGTCGTGCACGGAGGAGCGCAGGCCGTGGCCTTGTCGGAGCCCGGCTGCTCGAGCGGCGATGAGACGCGAAGAGGGCTCGCGTGACAGGGCGAGCGGTGGTGCTGATGAGGGCCTCGCACGGCTGGGCGAGCGGCGGTGCTGATGAGGGCCTCGCACAGCTGGGCGAGCGGCGGCGGTCGCCGGCGAGAATGGGAGAAGAAAGTGAGGGTTAGGCTCAGCAAAGAGAGAGAAGAAGAGAGAGCTGGGAGTGTTTTTTTTTTTTTTTTAAAGTGTGTGACGGCGTGGGTGGGAAAAGGGGGAAGAAAAGAAAACCCTAATGGTTTAAATAATATTTTAAATAAAAGCTTATTTGGCCAACAAATAATAAATTAATTGGTATATTTTTAAATCTATGAAAATACATCAATAGGCTCAATCTGAAAAGGTTGGAATTTTAATATCAATTTCAAGTTGATATTAAAATTCCTATCATATCTTAACATTCAAAAACAATTCAAAAATAACATTATTTGCACTACTAGTTTTATACAATCGAGTGTCGGTCATATTTGCCGAAACGAAAGTAATTGTCCCCAAAAGGTTCACAACCAAGTTACTAATACAACAAATTTGCCTCCAAAATATAAAATAAGTTCTTGTAAAAGCAACATTGGTTCAGGCCATTACATCGGGGCTCGGAGGTGGGGTTCGGAGGTCGGGGCTTGGAAGGTTGGGGCTCAGAGGTCGGGCTCAGAGATGGGGTTCGGAGGTAGGGGTTCGGAAGTCGCGGCTCGGAGGTCGGGGTTCGGAGGTTGGGGCTCGGAGGTTGGGGCTCGGAGGTCAGGCTCGGAGGTAGGGTTCGCAGGTCGGGGGTCGGGATATGCTCGGAGTCGGAGGTTGGGGTTTGGGCTGGGTCAGGGGTCGCGGTACGTGCAGAGGTGGAGGTGGAGGCGGAGGCGGAGGTCGGAGGGGCCGGAGGTCGGGGTTTGGGCTGCGTCGAGGGTCGGGGGGCCGGAGATTCCAATTTTTTTTTTCAGAGTTTGCGGTTGTATGTGTATGTGATTGTGTGATGTTGATTTGTTTATTTTGATTGGATCTTGTTGAGATCATAAGCTGTTGGAGAATGATTGGAGATTAGTGGTTTTTTTTTTTTGGGCTACAAATTGGTGATTAGTGGCTTGATTTTGGAACTAAACTATTCTTTAGAGCTTAATTTTTATTATATATATATATATATTATCTTATTAATTTTATTATGTTTGGGTACTATATTTTACAATTTCAGAATTGGGATAGTCTACGTGTCAATCCTTCGTAAGGATAACATACGTGGCAATGAGGGTATTATAGGTATTTTAGAAAAAATTCAATTAATTGGTCAACGGAAGGTATAATTGTGGTATGAATTTAATAACTAATAGGAGGTTTTGGAATTTTGACAAACGCAAGGGAAGGTCGTAGAATTTCGCCTAAACACAGGGGATATATATGGAATTTACTCTTTGTAAATATCTATTTTTATATGGTATTTGTATAACAATCGCTCTAAATTATTCAAATAAATTGCTTCGTGATACATAAATTGGGATTCAAATAACCAAGAGAGGGGGAGGAGATTAAAACGAAACAGTCTGGGTTAAAACTATAAATTACTTTGGAAATTTTGATAAATGCCACTTTTGAAAAGCGGTTTGAAAAATACCACTTAAAAGTTAAAAACAAAATATCTTATTACTTTTACTAAGAATGGATCCGTTTTTTCCATTCTCCAAAAGAAACGTCTCTTAAGGGGACGACACATGGTGTCTCCAATGTTTTTTTAAAATTTTTTTTTTATAAAAAAATTGCATTCAAGGGCCTATTTTGGGGGTTTTTGAAAAAAATTAGAGGGTTTTTTCGCAAATATAAAGGGACTTTATTGCAAATTCGTAAATTTTAGAGGACTTTTTATTACAAATTCTCTTTTTTTCTTTTTACTTTTTTATTTTAATCGTTTCAACAGCTTTTTTTTTTTTACGTAATAAACTCAAAAAAAAAAAAAATTCTTAGCACGGTTGGATTCATAATAATTTTTTTCAATCTTTTGACACCCATTATCATATACTTTTTTTTTTACCTTAACTATTTTTTATTTGTTTTATTTGTTCTAAGCTTTTATTTTTATTTTTTAAGTTTGAAAAATTTTAAAAAGCCCTTGTATTTATATTAAATGATAAATTTAATCATTTAATTATTCAAAATAACAAAAATATCACATTTTTTAAAAAATTTAACAAAAATATACTCTCTCTTTTTCGTCGTGTCATATTTTTTATTGGTTATATTATTTAACATATACTTTACACACGCGGAACGCGTGTATAAAAATTAGTTCTTTTCTATATCACTTCTTATAATTAAATTTTACCAAAATACCCTTTTATATGCTCCAAATCTCAATTTTCAACCAGCCATTGCAATATCATATCTATAATAACTATTATATAAAGATGAGTAGCTTTACTGTAGCTTTAGACATATATTTACTATTCATTCAGAGGTAAACTTATTTTGTCTTTTTGTGCTAACTCTTTTTTTTCCCTTCTACCTCACGCGCTCCTCATCACAAATGCCAACCCAATAAAGAAATCAACTCATCGTACTCTCTCTCCTCCTCTTCCTTTATTTTATTTTATTTTTTATTTTATTTTTTCTTTTCTTCTCTCGTGGGCTGCTATAGCCCATAGCCCACATCTCTTATCTTTTTCTCTCTTTTTTTTTTTCTTTTTTTTTTACTCTATTTTTGTTTTCAACCCTTAAATGCACTCAAGTTATATTTTTTTTATTAATATTTTTATTTTAAATTTTGGCTTTAACATAACCTTTTCTACAAATTTTTTTACTTTTTTTTTAATTCCAATACTTTTTTTACACGTTATTCTAATACAAACTCTAACTTATGAAATTTTTTTACACATTTTTAAACCATTTTTTTCTTATTTGTTTACTTTTTTCTCTTTTTTATTTTAGTTTGCATTCATTTCTATAATAATATGTGTAGACATCATTTAAAAATACTCACTTTATAAGGACATTATTCAATTATTATGAATTTCATAAAACAAATATTAATTACTATTCTTTTTTTTTTTTAACTGTGTTACATCAATGATGGATTTTATCCAATACTGCCTTTTTCCATTACTCACGAAGGACCATTTTCTTTTAATCCATTACTGCTTTTTTTCAAGGCTTAATGTCAGATTTTATCAATTTTATTATTTCGTGTTGTTTGTAATAACTATTTGACTATATTCTCAATCATACCAATGTTACGAAAGAAAATTTATTTGTTCCTCACAAAATTATTGAAGTATGAAACGCTCATTTTCTCATATTTTTATTTATCTTGATATTTTTCTTAACAACTGGTTTTAATCCACGTCATGTGTGCTTTTTTTTTTTTCTGGTCAAAATCTTTAACACCTATTTTATCACTTTTAATGCCTACATCCTTTTATAACTTAGTTTGACACTAATAAGAGGCAAAATGTGTACATTGTTCCTTAATATTTCAACTAATATTCTTTTAAGGCATGTCCGCAATTGATATTTTGATGGCGTGTAAATAAAGTAAGAATTTTTTTGTTCTTTTGACATAATTTAGTACTTAATTTTTATAAAACATGTTTGTGGTTCTTTTATCAGCGAAAATCACAAATCAAACAAAATAGTATTTGAATAGTATTTTGTTTTCTTAGTTTAATCAATATTTTGACATTTACAAAAATTCGAACTTAATGAAACTTCTTTTAATTAATTTTTCCTATAATTTAGCAATAATCTTAACAAGAATTATAAAAGTATTATGAGTATTGTTATCAATGGTACAAATATGATAAAAGTAATATATATTAATTTAATGTACTCAATTTTTGAAAAGGTTTTTTTTTAATTTAATTAAGAAGTCTTTTTAGTCTGTAAGTAGAAATCAACAAATGTAGGGGCGACACATGTTGCCCTTTAATTATCGTCATTCGTTATTTTTCTTTTTTATCTTTAAAAAGTTAACGTTAATGTGCATGCGAACCACACGTGCGCTTTAGCCCTTGAGCTATTTAAAAGGCGCTATTTTCACTTTTTAATATTCTCTTTATCTCTCCTAACTCTTTTTTTTTTTTTCCCAAAATGTTGCCAAAACGGTAATAATTAAAAAATTGCTTCAGTTGGATTTCTTCTTATTTTTAATTAATCTTTTGATACCAATTATGTTATTTTTTTTATGATAACTATTTTTTTTCATTTCTTTATCTTTTTGTTTGCTGTTTTTTTTATTTTCTTATATTTTTGTAATTTAAAGAATTGCAAAATGGTCTATTTTTCTATCTTATTTTATTCCATATTCTATGCTATTTATAAACAATTTTAAGCTCTTTTTTTCCTATATCGTCTCGATTTTTTTTTGTTAGATTGTTGGTTGTATTTCTTCTCTCTATCTTTTAGCATGTATTTTGTTGTATTTTATTTTTCATTCCAAGTTTTTAAGTTTCATTTATTTCTTTAATAGCATATTTTATTTTATAAACAAAACAGGTGTTAAATTTTGATTAAACAATAATCTAAAAATATTTCACACTTTCTTCAAACGCGCAGAGCGCGTTAATAAAAACTAGTAGTGACTAAATGAATTAGTCGATCTCTCTATCACGAATTATCTCTTGGTTTGTCCTTTCTCTCTCTCTCTATCCATAACTATTATATAAAGCCCACTGCATTTATTGTAGACTAAGGTGTCGTTTGACAAATGGATTTGAACTCATTTTGGGCTATTCAAACGAATTTGTCAATCTAAATCGTCGTTTGTTGTTAACTTTTTTTTGGATAAAATACAAATGAAAAAAAGTCAGTCAAACCCTTCAAAATCAAATTCTTCCCCCCCTCAAATTTCAACAGTTTAAATCCATTTTAAATAGTATTTTTTGATTTGACATTTCAACTACTCTTTTTATAACTCAGCATCACACATTTCACATCTACCCAAACAACAATCCAAATAATATTTTCAAATAAGATTATTTGACCCAAACAACAATTTAAATTTTTCGTTCAAATTACCCAATTCAAAATTTTCAATTCAAATGAAAAAATTCAAGTTGCCACAGTTTGAACCCGTTTGCCAAACGACCCCTAAGACACAATTTACTATTCATTTAGATGTTAACTTATTTTGTCTTTTTATGCTTTTTTTTTCCCTTCTTGCAACTATTATATAAAGCCCAGTGCGTTTATTGTAGACTAAGACACAATTTACTATTTATTTAAAGTTAACTTATTTTGTCTTTTTCTATTTTTTTTCCCCTTCTTGCTCCACTATACGCCACCCTCATATTTCTCCCCCACAAGCCAAAAAAAGCCTCACTAGAAGACGACACGTGGTGTTTCCTGTGGACGACACGTGACGTCCTCCTATTTAAAAAAAAAAATGGGAAAATTACATATATAAGGTTGTTTCAACACATAATTACATATATAATTTAGTAGCCATAGAATATTACATATATAAGTTTTCTGATGAGGTGTAATTTTTTAAATACTAAAATAATCCTATAATAATATATCAGAAATAAAAAATTATAAATGGCAACTCTAATTTTAACTAACAAGGCGTTTTTTTTATAAAGAAAAAGTCAAATTTCAGGTTTATTAAAACCTGGTTTTATGGAAGTGAATTTATGAAAAATAACCAAATTTACGTATATAAATCGTGAAGTATATAATTTATATACCAGATTGAACTACGTATATAATTTAAATTCTGTCAAATAATGCAGCAAAAGTTACTTTCTCATCAGCTACTGTTTTCTCAAATTATATTCCAGTATATACCAAACACTTTGACGGGAAAGAAAAAAATGTAAATGATATTGCGAATATAAAATATATTACATAATATATAACAGAAATAGCAATAGAAGAATAAAGTGAGATTCATTGAGAATGTAAATTATATTCCAGTATATACCAAACGATTTGAAATGAAAGAAAAAAAAGTAAATGACATTGTGAATATAAAATATATTACAGAATATATAACAGAAATTGCAATAGAAGAACAAAGTAAGATTCATTGAGAATGTAAATTATATTCCAGTATGTAAAACAAATTCTACGAATACAAAGGAGAAAAAACGTAAAAATAAATGACTATGTTAAGCTAATAAAAACAAAACACGTCTTCAAACGTTAGGATTACTGAAGATTTTAGGGACAGAATGAATTCGGACTTCGTACATTGAGAATTAAAAAAAAATTCGGGTATTTTATTTTACCTATGATTTCTCGGTGACAACTTTGTTTCATAATCAAGGGGTTTCTCTGCAATGACAGAAAAAACACATATACCGGTTGAAGATGTTGAAGAAATCCGATAGAGATGAAACCCAATCATGTAGAATCCGGTGGAGATGAAATTGCCCTTTGTTTTTTTTTGTCGTTGGAGATGCTGGTGGAGATTTCATGAAGAAACAGACGATTGTTGTTGTTGTTGTTTTTTTTTTTTTTTTTTTTAGTTTGAATGCTTGCTGAGATGAGAAACATACGATTTTTTTTTTAGAGGAGATATTGCCCTTTTTTTATTTTTGAATATGGATAACCCAAAATTTCGGGGGAATTAATTTTGGTAATTTTTTTTTTCAATTTTTCAGAGAATATTTGTTTGGACATATAGGGATATATTAGTACATTCAACTCACATAACTTATATACGTAATAATCTCAATTCTCTTACTTATATATGTAATATTCTCTCTAAACAGCCTTATATCTGTAATTTTCCCAAAAAAAATTCTTTTAAAAAATTGCATTTTAAGGCCAATTTTGGGGGGTTTTAAAAAAATTTAGAGGGCTTTTTCGTAATTTTAAGGAGATTTTTTTGTAAATTTATAAATTTTAGAGGACTTTTTTTTTTCAAATTCTCTCTTTCTTTTTTACTTTTTTTGTTTCAATCGTTACAAGAGCTTTTTTTTTTTTTAAGTAATGATCTCGAAAAAAAAATTTTCTTGGCACGGTTGGATTCAGAATATTTTTTCTCAATCTTTTGACACCAATTGTCATATATTTTTTTTTACTGTAACTATTATTTATTTATTTTATTTGTTCTAAGCTTTTATTATTTTTTTTAAGTTTGAAATTTTTTTTAAAAAACCTTGTATTTATATTAAATGATAAATTTAATCTCTTAATATTATTCAAAATAATAAAAATATCAAAATTTTAAAAAAATCTAACAAAAATATACTTTATTATTTTTTTCATCGGTTATGTTATTTTACACGTGCTTTAGACGCGGAGTGCTAGTATAAAAACTAGTGTATATATATATATATATAACTTGCAGCTTGGTCTTGTGACGTTAAATGTAAATTTTTATATTCTCAATTATATATATGACTACGACCAGATCTCGTTCTTCTTCTTCTTATAAAGATTCAGCCACTTCACATCACACACACACACACACATATATATATATATATATATATATATATATATATATATAACTCGAAGTCTCACAACGTGCAATATGTTTAGTTGCTTTGCTTTTCAGTTGGTGCTTTAAAGGTTTTGGTTACAAAGAAAGAGAAGTTGATGTGTTAATGCTTTTTTTCATTGATTTTGGGTATCCAAAAGTATCACTAACATATATATATATATATATATATATATATATATGGAATTATATATAAATACATATTGAACCGCACATAGACCTTAATATCTATTTAGGAACATTAGATGGACCACTATGTACCTTAGACTCAACTATATTATAAATATACACATTCATATAAGAGGAAACGCATTTATTAGGATTTGAACATGTGACCTCAACCTCTATATTAGAGAATTTTGCCACCCGAGCTAACTTTCGGGGCTGTATCACTAACATATTAACGACAATCTTCGAATCAGTGAAGATTGTCATTTTGAAAAAAAAAAAAGAAAAAAAAGGAACAATTAAAATAAATACTTCATCTCAAGACAATAAAATTTTTATATCCATTATGTCTAATAGCACTAATTAGATTTCTTAGCTAGGTTAAATTCATTGGAAACCCATGAACTTTCTTTAATTTTATACGTGGCACATGACTTTGATTTGAACTAAGAGATTCTTAAAATTTTCATTCAAGTGCGCTAGTTTAAAACCGCCGATGAATTGGTGTAGCAGCAAGGATGCCATTTTTTTTTTTCATCTGTGATGCACCCAAGTTTGAGTCTTTGGAACCCCACTTTAATGTGTGACACTGGACTTGTAATGGTGAGAATGAAATTGACCCATCATGTAGTATTAAGTTTGGGATCTCTAGCATTTCTCTTTTGAGTAAAATTATGTAATTAAGCTATGTTTGCTCAATTGGTGGTCCTTAGAATTCATAAAATAATGACATGATGCACCCAAACCCCACTTTAATGTGCAATATTGGACTTGCGGCAGTGGGAGTGAAACTAAGCCTATCAATTGAGAAAAATTGAGTTAACCCATTTTGGTTCTACTGTTGGTTCTCGAAAGTTCTAAAGATGTAATGATGCCAGTGATTCCCTTTTTTACATTAGCAAAAATAAAATAATAGTAAAAGAAGTGTACGCTATTTCAAATGCTCTACTATATTAAATAAGTGTATACAAATTTGAGGACTTTTTGTCTAGGTGTCTTTGGAGGTGAGCTAACAATTATTTTCCATTTGGAAGTTGGCCAATTCTATAGCTTGCGAGATCATTTGAATTTGAGAAATAGATGAGGCTTTGACATGATTTCTACTTCATGTATCTTGAATACAACTTTACTGTGGGATACTGTTAAGGTCAAGGGACGTATTAAGATTACGAATATTCTAATTCGACATATTGGAACTAAAAGGTAAATTCCCAAGCAGAATTGTTTTAGATGCATTAATTCGGCTTAAGTGCATATTGATGACTCTGCTATTGGGGCATCGAGCTAGCAGGATATGTGGCTAATTTGAAAACTTGTTCAGATTCACCAAGTATTGTTTTTCTTGGCTTTGGGAAATTGTTTTGCCATTGATGCATGTCACGACTCGCCGTGACTCATTTTCTATTATCTTTACACTTTCTTACTTAAAGACTATAAAGCACAAATTAATTTACTAAAGATAACACATGCGGTGTGGGTTGCTTACCACCGCAGTGTGGAGGTGCGTGGAACAGGCGGCTTCATCAGTATCAAATAGTGACGTAACGCATGAGATTGCGTTTGCGCAGTTGGTTAATGTGGATGGTGTGAGCGGGGGCTCGTGCGTACTGGTGTGGTCCGGGCAGCGCAAACCAACGGTGGTACGAGGTAAGGAGGGAAACAACAGTGTGGTGGCGGAATCATTACTTAGGGAAGCATGCAAACATAAGGAGGTGAAGGGCTGAGCTAGAGCGAGAGGGGCTTGGGTCTGCGATCAGGTGACAAGGCACGATGGTCATTGGCATAGATTGGTAGAGGTGTGAGCTTGAGAATTCCTTAACTGCACAGTCTCATACTTGCACAATTTCGAAATCCATTACACTTGAACTTGACCTTATTAAGATTATTTAGGACTGCACAACTTACCCTTTCTTACTCTTCTTAACTCAAGAAAATTGTGATTGTCACACCCCATTCCTAAAAAGCTAATTATGTAATATTGTACTCATGCCAAAGTAATAAAAGAGCACTTTCCTTTATCAAATCTAGCAATACATTTTCTTTTAATGACACGGCTCTTTAGGAACGCATCCTAACAAGGTTAGCACATGCCTGATTTATCGGAAGCTTCTCAACAACGTTGATCCTCCTTTAAAAAATCGACTAAAGAGACCGTAAATTTATAAATATAAAATTAAAAAGTTACAAAAGTTCAAAAAACAACCTTAGAAGAGGAAGAAGAATCCAAAATCAAGAAAAACAAAAAATGAACGAAATAAATAATCCTATAGGGTCTACCCAAATGAATGGGGCCTCATTAAAACCCTTTTCCAGAAAAACCCCAGAAGGAAAAAATCTAAAAAAAGGAAAAAGAGTGCATGACCCAGGACTAAGAAAAACGGAAATAAGGAAGATCAGTGTGGTCCCTATAGGCTAGAGTAGCCAAATTGTCTGAAATTCCCATCCACCAGTTCTGATTCTGAGAAGAGGAAGCCATGGAAGCCAGCTTGTCAGCAACACAATTCCCTTCTCTATAAATGTGTGAGACTTTAACATTCATGTTTGTAGCCATTTTAACAGCTCTCAACCAACGGTTCCTTAAACGCCAAGGAATTCTGCCATCTCCCGAGTTGAAAAGATGAACCAGATACATAGAATCCGTTTCCACCCATAAATTCGACCAGTTCCACTCCGAAGCTTTTTCGAGCTATAACAAAACCCATCAGTTCAGCTTCAAAGGCAAAGTAGATGTCAAGGCCCTAGGAAAAAAATAGCTTAGGTAAAACCCCGAGATGTTCTGAAGATCCCGCCACAACCACCCGGACCAGGAGAGCCAAGGGTAGAGCCATCAATGTTGAGCTTGATCCAACCTCTAGGGGGAAAGCGCCATCGAACTTCAGTTATAACCGGTGATTTCTCGTAGCAACCCTTCACACCAAGATTACGAATAATGGTGAAGTCCTCCACCGTGTTTTGGATAACGCCAATCTTAAAGTTTCCTGCCTCTTTTACAGACGCCCAGATCGAAGCTTTTGCAGAAAGAAAGGAAGTGAAGACTCCTTCAAATACATATTTGTTCCTAGAGAACCAAATAACGTCACAAACTGCCGCTAAAGCTACTTTCCATAAGGAACCAATTTGTGAACTTGGTTTGAGTGACATTGCCCAAGCGAAGATCAAGAAGCTGTCTCCATTGAAAGCAGAGAAGCCGAATTTGCCCATAACATTAGACCATAAAAATTTTGCAAAAGGGCAATTCCAAAATAAATGGTCCAGAGACTCACTATTGGCAAAACAAAATTTGCAGCAGCTCACTAATTGAACCCCTTCGCGCTTAACTTCTTCTTGAGTAGCAATCCGTTTATGCAAAATTTTCCAAAGAAGGACAGAGCGTCTGGGAGGAATGTAACTATCCCAAATAAATTTTCCCCAACTGACATTGCCAGCAGAGGGTAACTCATTGTTGTATAATCTCTGGCAGGATACCATACCATCAGTAGATTTTTCCTAGATAAGAGTATCCGAAAGGTCTTCTGCCAAAACGTAATCTCGAATATCAGCGCAAATGTCTGGGTAAGCCCTATTTAAAATCGTTGGAATAAACCAGGAATCATCAATCCTGAAATCAGATATTGTCGCCCGGAGTCTGATCTTAATCGAATTGTCGATAATGATCTTGTCAAGAATAGCATAGCCTAGCTAGTTATCTTTCTAGAAGTGGAGCTTTGAATTGTCAATACATACATACATACATATATACATATAATATATATAATGTTTTCGTAGCATATTCATTACTCTAATAAAAGGAACGACAAACGGTCGTATTGTTGAAGTGAAAGGTCGTGTGTGAAGCCAAGTGACAAACATAGTGAGCATAATTAAGATTATTTATTGATGACTAGAACAAGCTATGACTAGAACAAGCTATTGATTAATAAAAAGAAAAATATTGCAAAAGGGTCTGAACTTTTGGCCCAAAATTCTAAGTTATGTAATTTAGTCATCAAGAAGGTTTTTAGTCTGGGAATTTTGAAGAATGCCCCGTTCTTGGCACAATAATAATCTATGCCTATGTGTGTTGTATTTTTAATTTTTACTCCAAAGTTTACATTACAAACATAAAGTATAAATAATAAGAGTACATCACTTGGGGGTATAAATTATTAAATAGCATCAAGAATAGTTTTATTTTGAAATTATCTCTTTTTAGTTCCTACTTAATGTATTTTTATTGTTTCTAAGCTCACTTAGAAGTTTCAAAGTCATTCCGAAAAGTCATTTTGGTAAAATTGTATTCTTGTATCAAAATTGGAAAATCTTAAAAAAGAGCAAATGAGTTTAAAAAATAATAAAAATTTTCAAAACTACCAATTATTGGATAAATAAGTAAAATCCATTCAGAAATCCTATTAGAAAGACAATGAAATAATTTTGGAATTTGGCAAAGTACTAACGTGCAAAGAAAGTTATTTCAATGGGTTAATTTACAAATAGGCAAAATTGGACTGTAAGGAATCACTTCAGCTCACTATGAACACGTGTATAAGCTGGCTTGAAGGGAGATTAAATCCTCTAATTCTAAGCATTAGGTGGCAAGGCATGAATATATGTGATTATGCATTCAGTTAAGTGAAATTTTGCTTGATATTCAAAATGGACAAGTGTACTACCTATCAAGCCATGGGCTTGTCTAATAAATGGCCACCATTTCTCTCATTTTTACCTCATGAGGGAGATAGAGAGAGAGAGAGATAGAGAAAAAAAGAAAAGAAAAGAAAGAGAAGAGAAAGGAAGAGAAGAGGAAAAGTAATCTTGTATTTGGTTTGTTCCATGCAAACAAGGTTATAGGCTAAGGATTTTAAGGAAGAACAACTTTTAGATGGTGAAGAGTTTTTGAACTTAAGAAGCACAAGATCAAGAGTCAACTCAGCTAATTTTTTATAGTTTAAAGCTTTTCGATGGTATTTAGAATACAGGCTGAGGATTTTTGGTCTTCATGGAAAATTTTTGTGAAATTGAATGTGTCATTAAGCCTGCATGTCATCCTTGTTGTTCATGGAATAGAAATGATGAGGCTTAACATTGAACTTTTGGTCATATTAGCGTACTTAGAATATTTGGTTTGGAATACTCAAAAACCTTGAAATCAGTGTTTGTGTTGATCTTGATGTTGGCTCGAAAATCAGTCAAATGATATGCTTGATGGAATTAAAATTTTTGTGATAAAAGTTGTTAAAGGAAATTGAAAAATTTACATGGAAAATGATTGTTTTTGGTTATGTTGAAATGTGAATGAAAATTGGCCTTCTAATAATATTAGAAAAGTTAGTTGAAGAATTGATTTTTTTTCTTCTCTTGTGTTTCAAAGCTTTATCAACTTTTTTAGAACAATATTGTCAACCTTTATCATAAATGTTATTAAAACAATTATTTGATGCATGTTTTTGTTATTTTAAATATTTATGTGAATCTAATAAAGATATCATTATCAAATTCATATATATCGGTTAAAAGTAAATCTGGATTACTTTTGTATGTCCTGCTTTTTTTGTACTTTTAGAATGTCGCAGACCCACAATTTATAGGAACAACTTAACAATGCTACATAGTTTTCTCAGAGGCTAGCTGACCAATTAGACGTGTGGAAAATTGTGCATAAATATGATTTACCAGCGCTCCGAACTTTTGTCGGAGGCCAGCTAATCAATTGAACGCATGGCAACTCAGATGTAGAAATGACTTCGCAAAGCTCCGTGAATTTCTTGGGAATGAATGAGCTGTTAGACATGTACTTGAAAAGTCGTCAATGTCAATTGTAATAGATTTAGGTTAAGTTTGTCTTCCCGCCACAACTCAAGTAGAGAGGGGTTTTTTTTTTTCCATTTAGATTGTAATATAGAGTCTATATATATCCTCTATATATTTGACCACCTGAGATTTAGAGAGATTTGAGTAAAGCAAAAAAGTAAAATGAGAGTCATTTGAGCATTCTAGGCTTAGTATGTACATCGCTCAAGTATTAAAATCTAACAAAAGAATGACATTATGCTCAAAGCTGGATTGAGAACATGAACACCTGCATACTAGAGTAGGACAAGTGGTTTGAATGAACATAGCTTGAAACAAGGAGTTCGAGGTTGAGCGGCTAAATATATGGTTTGTGCTTTGATAAAGAACATCGTGAATTCGGACTTGGTGGAGATCAAAGCATTGCCATAATTCTATGGTCTTGTAATTGAAATTTGAATATCAATAAAATTCACATTTATACCTAATGTGATTAGTACCCACGATTTTTTCTCGGTTTGGGTGTTTAGCCCTATATAATAAGCATATCAGCTGTCTTGATTTTGTTCATTTATTTTAATTGAGTTCTTAGGGCCACAGGCGTCCAAACAAACTATTTATTAGATTGACGCTAATATATTCCATCTGTTAGATCATTAAATATCATTTGATTTTTTTAGAATTTTAGACAACCCAATTGTGTTCCAAATGATTATAAAATCACCTCAAAACTTGGTCTTGTCAACTACATGAATAAATATGATTCTTTTCTAAAATTCTAAGGAACTCGGACAAAGTTAGACTTGGAGATTTCAGAATTACGACTCGGAACAATAAAATTAACATCCGTTCAACCCACGTAAGTTGACGATGTTCCTAAAACTCAAGACACGCTCTATACGCCTATGAGTCAGGACTTATGTGCATACGATTATGTTAGTTGTTTATATTTTGATCCCAATAGCTAAGAAAGACTATAAAACAAAGACATAAAGGGTTTTATTCACTTTTCTTAATAAAATATAGTACGGGACATGGCTCGATAAGTAATTTAAATAAACCAAAGATATCACCAAGCCTTATGTTATACTATGAGCAACCCCATATGATGAATGCCTAAGATCTTCAGACCTAGGGAAGACAAGAATACAAAAATGGAAATCAATTACTGTTGGATTATAGACCAGATTAGATGTTTTAGTAGCTTGAGATTCACATCCCGAGTACTGAGTCAATGGCCTATTATTAGGTGTTAAGTCAAAGACAAGAAAAGACATGATTTTAGCCCGAACCTACAATCCCTCTTAGGATATGAGTTACGTGGATCAATTTCCCCGAAATGGTAAGGCACCAGACTTGCTCACAAAGTGAGCAATAATAGAAGTTAGGAATCAAAATAATAAATGATAATGATGGTAGTGCCAATCCTACAGGATCTCAATCATTTCAAACGAATGATCTCTGCTAATTTGTCATTACTTTTCTTAATAAAATGTAATGGCTCTAGTTGTTTAATTGTATTATTGCATTTCCTATCGTATAATATAGATAACTTGCAACATACTGAGTTTAATAACTCATTAGGTTCTTAATGTTATAGAGAATGGTAAGGTGAAACTGGATTAACGCGAGAGACTAAGCAGCTAGAAAGTGTACGTGGGAATTGAATTGTGATAATAAAGCTTTACTTTGCCTTATATACATTTTGTTTTTGGTTTCTATAACTATGTATGAAGTATCAATATCAATATAAAATGTAAAGACTATGGTGTACCTATACAAAAATAACTTGTGTTATAGCTATGTATGAAGTATCAATATCATGGTCGTGACTAGTCGCAATGTTGAAATTTGAGCAATACTCCACACGCGTCCAAGATTCATTACCACGCAATCAAATATTGGCATATGGTCGCGTTGTTGGTAACAGTGGTAGCGCGACCATAATTCATAGATACGAGACTAATATTTGAAAGATAGTCGTATGGTTATAACATTGGTCACACGCCTATGAATCTTAGTCGCGTAATTTAAATTTGAGCACTAGCCTAAGGGTGACCAAATTCATGGGCGAACGACTAAGTTTTCAAAGATGGACACAAAGTTAATAACAATTGTCATGCACCCATGAATCTTGGTCACGCATAATGATGTGACGTGCGAACAATATTTGAAAGATGGTCTCTTGATTAATAATACTGCCAGTTCTTTTTAAAGTCTTGAGTTGTTATGGTGAAAGATGGAGAATGATGCCGAATAACGGACCAAAACATTACAAACTCGCCCCAAATGGAATATGTGCATCATCCTTTCAACGATATCGAGCATTCGTTTAACAGTTTACTACAACTGATAAATTTTGACGACTATGTGGCCGTTTGACCTATTATCAAATTTGTTCCTATTATTAGTGCAGTCATTCGGTCTAATGTCTACTAGTTTGTATTTCTTTTCTCCAAATCTCACATTTTTTTTGTTCTTATTTGTTGCAAAGTTTGTAATACAATATACACATCACAATTGTCAAATTTTCACTTTTCGAGGGAAGGTTACAATACATTCTCGAGTGGACGTTTTGAAGATAATTACAAACAATCTCAATGAGAATGAATTGATGGTATTTCGGAAGTACCAACAACTTGGTTATTTCATGATTTTGTGAAAAAATTGGATTTTCAATACAAATAGTCCATTATTTAATACTAAGAAAGTTTAAAAAAAAAAAAAAAGAACGAGAGTTTACGGTGGAAGGAAAACCATTGAGATTCTCAGTAAAAGAATTTGCCTTGGTGTCGAGGTTAAAGATAAAGAGTGTCATTTCCGATAAAGAATTAAGAAATGTTACCAAAAATTACGAATTGAGCAATGAAGGTTTTGGCGAAGGAGCACAAGTAACACTTCAAAAACTTAAGAATAAGGTATTTGCAAACCGAGTAAATCTTGATAAGATTCCTTATTGTTTGCGCTGAGAGTCAAAAAATCTTGTGTCTTCCAAATCAGTATGACTTAAGGATATCTTAAAAGATCCAGAGGTAATTTTTAACATTCTTTATAGTGTTTAACTTTCAGTGGTGCGCACACGAACGACCAAGAATTATGGGTACACGACCCTATTTGAATCTTGATCGTGCGCCCAGAAATATCAAATATCAGTTGCGCGTTGATGTGCGACTCGAATTTGAGCTTTTGGATGGCGGTATATGAATTTTTTTTTTTAATTGTAGTCTTTTGTGATTACATAATATTTGTTTGATTATTATGAAGTTGATTGTGTTTCTTATTTTGGAATCATCTGACACGGAAAGACAACAACGATATTATGTTGACATAGTGATATATCAAGACGTTGTTGATGACATTATCGACTAACTTACAGAGTTATTATGTGGTAGTGTCACTTTATGCAACGATCTCATTAGGGCCTCCCAAACAAATTAGGAAACAAATACTTTAAATGTGGGGAGTTCTTAACAATATAAAGAAATTAGTCCTTTTGGTAGATATCTTATCTATTCTACATCTTCACCTCACATGGAGCATCGTGAGAGAGAAGCTACTTATGATGAATGAGATTAGATTGGTTAGACAAACATCAATGAATTAAGGAGGTATATTGACTCTTGGTTAGATAGAGCAAAAAAGTTGGCTAATGAAAAGCAGCAAGAGCTAATGAGCATGAAGGAAAGACATAGCAAAGAGCTAATGACCATGATGGAAAGGTAAAGCCAAGTTCAAAATAATATCTTAAGCAAGATTGAGTTTCTTATCAAATATGTATTGTCTACCGATCAACCGAAAACTCAACAAGCTCGAGATGATCATTCATCTAATAGATGTTTTGCAGATAGAGATGCGGTAAACTCCTTCAGAGTTAGAGGTAAGGTTAATTCCTTTAGAAATAGAAATGAAAT
The DNA here is from genome assembly GCA_018132145.1 of Boehmeria nivea var. tenacissima. Taxonomy (NCBI): domain Eukaryota; kingdom Viridiplantae; phylum Streptophyta; class Magnoliopsida; order Rosales; family Urticaceae; genus Boehmeria; species Boehmeria nivea. Next base: position 4,231,286 of record CM030886.1, read on the forward strand.
TAGCATAGTTAATATGGTTGAAGCTCACAATAATCACCATAGAGAAATAGAGACTACTAATCACGTTGATACAGTTGGTACACCATTAAGTGAAGTTCACATTGGTGTGACAACAACAAAGAGTGAGGATGAGTTAGTTGTTGAGCCTGGACGTCCTCGAGCTAGAAAAAGAGGTCAATATTATCAATCTTTTTACATTCATTATCTTGCTACGAAGATGAAAAGACAAAGCTCATTTGATTCATTCGAGTTCACTAACCCATATATTTTGAATGTTTTATGACATGGTATAACTTGATACAAGGCGACACTGATACTATACGGTGTATGCTCACTAGACAGTGTCACTTTTTCTTTGAAGAATTTATCATTCCATAAACATACAAAAATAATGAGGTAATTTTTTATCCATTAATTTTCATGACCTTACACTTCATTTTTAGTTTATTAGATTTTGTAGATTAGAATTACTTCATATTGATCCATATTGATTAAGTTTTTTTTTTTTTTGGCCACATCGATAAAGATCTTGTGTGTGTCTTCAGACGTCAGATAGCCAAATTTCTTAAACTTTTTTTGTAGAGGACATGTGCATTCTATCATAGGATTTTGCTCAGAGATTGCATGAGATAGGGAAAGAGATTTGTGAAGTTTTGCTCGATTATAATTTTTTCTGAAGAGGTTATAGAATATACAATAGGGATCGGACCACACCGGAGAAAATATTAGAATAATGTCAAAATATTTTCTATACTAGTTAACAATCGAGGAAAGAACCATTGGATATTAGTAGTGGTTAAGCTTAGTTCTTGGAGTATTATTGTCTTTAACTCAATTCCGAGTTTCACTGGCTCTAACAGAATCTACATCTGTATATGCTACCATACTATAAATTTTTTTCTCCTTTTGTTTAAAAAGTGAGAAGTTTAATAAGTACAAATCTAAATTTTGTACCGATTTGAAGGTAGTAAATGTAGTGTGATTCACTTCTCTTTTTATGTTTAACGAAGTAATACTCTCTTTTTTATATAACTTACTGTCTTTCTTGATTGCAATGGAGATTGCGGCATTTATATATTTAAGATGACAGAATTGCAGAGTACAAGCCTGATTACTAGTCATTGAAAGTTTTTGACTAATAAGATCATCAAGGATCTACGCTTGAAGCATGCAACATTACCTTATAGATAAATATTACTCGACGTAATTAAGTATCATATTACGTATTAAATGACACTTTTAGTTTAGTCTTAAGAATTGCGGTGATGCCAGCTAGTAGACCAGCCTACCTTTGGCTGGTGCAAAAGAAGGTGACTTTGAAGTTGAAGCTTCAGTTAGATATTTGTATGATAGGTAATTAGTATTCCTCATTTGGATTTTGTTAACGTTCAAGTATTTTCATTGGATTTTGTGAATGTTCAAGTTTATATATTGCAGATGTGCGTGGGTGTGACCAAGTTTCATGGTCGCGCGACTATTGTTTCTAACTGCACGACCATCTTCCAAGTATTAGTCGCGCACCGGGCGCGACTAAATTCTATGAGTGTGCAGCCATTGTTATCAACCATGCAACCATCTTTCAAATGTTAATCCCGTGCCAACGAATCTTGGTCTTGCATGGGTACACGAGTACTACTCAAATTTAAGTCGCACCACGAAGATTAGTAGGCGCGCGACCATTGTTCAATCGTGTGACCAAAGTTTTGAAAACGAGTTGTTTGGTCTTCTGTCTTGTGGTCGTTCAGTTTTATCGTACGGTTGTTCAGTTTCGTAGATGGGTCGTTCTTCACATGGACGAGTCGTTCTCTTCGATGGGACCCTATCTTTAGTTTGTTGTTCCAGATTATATATTTTGGTTTCTTGTGACGGGGTCGGTATTGACCTGTGGTCGTTCTATTTATGTATATGATATATTATTTTAACATGTAGCATGATAATTAATTAAAAGTCGTATTTGTTGATGTCATTTTTTTGGCAAATAACATGACAAAAAATAACAGACAATTCACTACCAATTTAGTGAGTAATTTAATTTTGATAATGTAATGACTGAGTTAAAATAGATTTAGCTAACTATGACTTATTATCAATGATTTTTTAATGGAAAGGAATAAAAAATCAATGACTTACTTTAAAAATCAAATGTGTGCTTATTCTATACATGTGCTTTCACCAAGAAAAACTATTTTTTAAAATAAAAAGTTAACTTGTTAATTTAATTTCAAGGAAAATTTGATAATGGTCATTACGTCTTCCGTCGTGTGGTCATTCGTTTTCATAGACGGGCCGCTCTTCACATGGACGGGTCGTTCTCTGTAGTGGAGCCCATCTTTAGAAGGTCGTTCTATATTATATTTTTCGCTCATTCTTTCTTGTAACGGGTTGTTCGGTTTTGACCTGTGGTCGTTTCGTTATTTCTAGGATATATTCTTTTAACACGTAGCATGATAATTAATTAAAAGTCGTACTTGTCAATATCATTTTTTTTTTTGGCAAATAGCATGAGAACAAATAACTGACAGTACACCATCGTTTGAGTGAGTAATTTAATTTTGCTAACTTAATAACCGAGTTTAAATCGACTTAACTCAAACTAATTACTAATGATTTTTCAATCCAAAGGAAAATAAATCAGTGACTTACTCTAAAAATCAATGCATGTCTTTTTTCAATGAGAAGAGTGGATGTTTAATCTTTTAGTTCTTTTTGAAGAAATGGTAGGTATTGGTTCAGATGATATAGAGTTTTATTTTCTTATATCGTATTAGTATAACAAAGAAAAATCATAATAATGAAAAATTGTTTAGACTGAGTATTTTTTTTTACTCGAGCTTTTATTGAAAGTTTGTGTTTGATTTCATGTTTATTTATTTTGAATAGTTAACATAACGATAAGAGTAATTTTGAAAATTCAAAAATTCTAAAAATTCTCAGTATACTAGCTAGTAAAAAGTTGAAGAACATATTTGGTATTATATTTTTAAAAAAAATTACAAGAGAGAAACGCAGTATTTTGTATAAATAAAGGGGTGGATTTTGATATTTTCTATGCTCACTTTCCAAAGTTACCGGTTACCCATTAAAAAAAAAAAAAAAAAAACTAATCACAAAATCAAAACCATTGGCAATATCGAACTCGTGAGAAAAATGTTGGCTAGGGTTGTTGACAACAACTAATAGTCATATCATAAAGTGACCTCATGAATTGCGCATATTGCAGCAAGCCAAGTGCCTTAGCTGGAAATAAGCACAACAAAGTACAAAAACACTATTCTTGCAAAAAAAAAAGTACAAAAACACTACCCATTCCCATATTCCTTTCGCACGCCCAAAATTAAAAATAAATATAACAATAATAATAGGGATAATAAAATATTTCCACCACTAATTATGCAAAAAAAAAAAAAAAAATTCAAATATCCAAAGCAATCCCATTATTTTAATCAAATCCGCTTTCTTTCTCTCTCTGCCTCTCTGTCCTTTTTTTTAAAATTATTATTATTATTTTGCTATGAAATGAAATCTCTCTCTCTCTCTCTCTCTAAAATCACAACCAAAACAAACCAACCAAAACCACAGTGCTTTTCCTCACAGAGCACCAAAAGCCAAATTGCCAAAAAGCCAAAAGCCATAGTGGTGGCTCTCTCTCTCTCTCTCTCTCTCTCTCTAACCTCAGCATTATGAAACCAAAAAAACAAAATAGACAATAAACCCCAAAAAAAAAAAACACCAAAAAAAAAAAAGAGAGAAAAGAAAATCAAGGTGTTTGTTTTTATCTTTATTCCTTTGTTTGTCCTCAAAATTTTCGATTAAGTCAGGTCAAACCAGGAAAACTTTCTCTCAGCTTTTCCTTTTGATTTTCCGGGAAAATTTTCCGCCATAGCCGAGAGCTTACTTAGATCTGGCGTTTCTTTTTCATGATTGGCTATGCCTATGTCAGATTTGGCTCCACGTTTCGGCTGGTAGATCTGCTTTGAAAATATGATCTCAGAATCTGAAGAATTCGGATCCGATTTCGGATTTCGAGCTTAGTCACGCCATTGTTGATCGATCAGAGAGCTTCAGTTTTTTTTTTTTTTTTCCTTTTTTTGATGGAGTACGACGAGTTTCGAACGGTATTGCGAAGCTCGGGTGTGGATATATGGACGTTGATCGACACTGCGATCGCCGTCGCCGCCATGGATTTCGGCGACGACCTCAGGCAGCGGAGAGACGGGATCGTTGAGCGGCTCTACGCGCCGCCGGCGAGTCGCCGCTCCTCCTCGTCGGCGCGCGATCGCCGGGAGGAAGCGACGGCGGCCTCCGGCGAGAACGAGAAGGCGAGAGTCTCGCCGGCGACGCCTCCTTCCGTCGGTGGAGAGGACAGCGACGACGACGACGACGAAGGCGAGGGTTTGGATCCGTACGCTGGCTTGTTCGACGACGAGCAGAAGAAGATTCTTGAAATCAAGGAGCAGATTGAAGACACTGACCAGGTTTCACTTCTTTTCATCATATTTTTCTACGTTTCGGTTTTTTTTTTTTGGGTGTATTAATTTTTTCTGTTTGATATGCATTGAAGTCCGAGAAGCATTGGTTGAATCACTTCAGAGTCTTGCGGACATGGATATAACCTTTCAAGCTCTAAAGGTACTTTTATCATTAGCTAATCAGATTGTTGATGATTAGATTTCTGCTGATTCTGTAATTTGTTTCTGTTTTGTTTGTTTTTTGATTTGGAGGTTAATTAATTGGGATTTTGCTTCGTAGGAGACGGATATCGGGCGGCATGTGAATAGGTTGAGGAAGCATTCATCGTCGGAAGTGAAGCGATTGGTGAAGCAACTTGTGAGGTATTCGATGAGCTTTCGGATAGATGGGAAAATGATTGTCTTTGAATGTGTTTTCTTTGTGGATGTTAAGGTGGTTGTGTTGTGTTGTTTGCCAGGAAATGGAAGGATACTGTGGATGAATGGGTGAAACTGAATCAACCCGGAGAACGTGCTTCGGCTTCACTCATGGGTACACATTTAAGATGAACTTTGCAATTATGAGTGTTTCTTTTTGGTAAAAAAAGGACTGAGTTTAGACCGTGAAGTGGAAGTAAGGTTAAGTTCGGAGTTTTCTTTGAATTAGTTGCAGATGGGCGAGACTTTGAATTAGTTGCAGATGGAGACTCGCCGCAGAGGAAAGTTTCCCAAAATGGTCATCACCAGGTTGAGGGAGAATCACCTTTTTTTTTTATTTTTTGGTACTATTGAGTAAATCTGTCTTTCTAATATTCTGTTGTGCGTCTTGTATTTTGTTCTTAGGTTCCTGATTTTGCATACTCGCCGAATCCGCACAGTGAGTTGAATCAGATTCCAATGTTCCCAACTTTCATTTACTTCTTTTACAAGATAACTTTCTGTTGGAATTTAATCCAATTGGGTTGTTGTCTTTTAATTCTTATTGGCAATGTAGATGGAAGTTCTGGGTCAGACAAGAACAATTCAGAGCCAGAGCGGAAGTTGAAACCTGTCCCTCCTCGGAGAGATGCTGTACCAAAGCCAGCAACTCCATCGGTTCCACAATCCTCTACGCAGTCCGTGCCTCACAATGTATGGATCCCGAATTAGAGTCTCTAACTCTATGTTTGGATGCTGAAAATTGGAGGAAGAAAAACTATAAAAATTGAAGAATGTTATGCTCCCAAAAACACTAGAAACACTACTCAACTCTCCCCAAATACTTGAAAACCTTAGGCTAGTTGAGTAGAGAGCTTTTAGAGGTGTAAGTTCTCAGGTGCTTGAGCTATGTGAAGTCACTATGAATGATCCATCATCAACTTCTTTACTGGGGTAATAACTCATTTGGCAATTTGCAGAGACAGAAGGAGCAAAAGGAGAGCAACTTCGACTTGGAAAAGCTGGCCACCGCGAGAAAACGGCTTCAAGCAAATTACAAGGAAGCCGAAAATGGTTTGCACTTTGCATATTCATTTTGCTTAGTGTTTGTCCACTTCTCTTTCCTGTTAGTTACCTCACATTGGACCTGTACTTATTATTTGGTATTTTCCTTGGTGCTTTAATGATGAAGCTAAAAGGCAAAGAACTATACAAGTGATGGACATCCATGAGATCCCAAAACCAAAGAATGCCTTCTTTGCTAAGAACAAAGGTGGAGGAGGTGGTTCTCTGGGCAGACACTGGTGACTTCAATGTTTTGGGGTCAACCCTCAATTAATTATTCACACCTTTTTCTAGTGCATTTCTCATTGAGCCCACCCAAAAAAAAAAAAAAAAAAAAGACCCAAAAACCTAAAAATCAACTTTGTTTCTTAACCCTATAATGTCTTTTGTGCTTAATAAGAAAAACACACAAATTTGCTCCGAGTGGGACAAAGGATTGGAAATGGTGATAATGGAGCCAACATGTACATAATATAAAATGGCTTGGAAATTGTAGCGGTTAAGGTGTCTCTTCACGTCAATTTTTTTGGGTGACTTTGGGAGAAAATTCTCCTTGTGGATTCGGATAAGAGTTAGAGAGTTTTTTTTTTTTTTTTTTTTTTGGGCTAAAGGGATAAGAGAGTGGTGTTTGAGCAATACTTGATAATTGCATTTTGTTCCCTCAAAACCGCAATTTACGGGTCAAGGGATTGGACAGGGCCCATAGGGCTGGTGGGTGTGGCTGTGGGCCATCATAGGCTTTATTTGAAGCTGTGGTTGGTCCAAATCGGTAGTGGGGTTTTGCTGGATTTCGTGTCGTTGCAATCTCCATTATTTAAATGAGAAAATTAGCTGTTTACAAATTTTATATTATTTTTCACTTTTTCTTTTTGAATAATAGTATTTCTTTTTTAAACTTTGATGAGCCTTTGGGAACACCAAAGTCAACATCTTCGTGTACTGATGATCTCTGTAGAAGAAAACCAATGGATTTAGCGGGATACTTGGAACATGTGTAGATGCAATTGAATTCTTTCTTCCTTCAATTTAGGTTTGTCTACCAAAATGTCGGAACTTTAAACCATGTTTTGAAAGGTGTCAAATTTTAATATTCAAAACGGGTTTATAGCTAAATTGCCCAATTTTAGAATTTTTATTAGAAAATGTTAATAATTTTTGTTTTTTAAGTGAATGGCTTGCTTTTGGTTAGTAAAACGGCCATTAGCCTAATTGAAAAAGTTATAGGCGTTTTTTAAAGGGTTTTTTTGCACCTATGGCCCCTCAACTTAGCGTGTTTGATAATTTTGCACCCCTTCTTTTTTTTTTTGGCATTAACCCCCCTGAATTTAAAAATCGTTGCATTTAGCCTCAAATTGAAAACGTCCGTCCAAAATTTAACGAAATTTGGCACATGCTTCGCACGTGATAGCTTATTTGGGGGCATATTCCGTCCAATTTTGGACGGAAGTTTCCAATTTGGGGGTAAATGCAACGATTTTTAAATTCAAGGGGTTTAATGCCAAAAAAAAAAGAAGGGGTGCCAAATTGTCAAACACGCCAAGTTGAGGGGCCATAGCTGCAAAAAACCCTTTTTTAAAATAAAGTCTAACCAATAAAATTTTCATTTTAAAAAACAAACAAGTAAATAATACTTTAATTTTCTCCATGGTAAATGCAATATTTATTTTATTAGTATTTTGCGAGTATAGAAAATAATAACAAACTAAATACTTTAAAAATAGAAATAATATTTTTTTGAACAATTACACGTACACTTTATTATAAGCTAAATCATTGATCTTAATCTTTGCGAGAAGAATCAGTTTTGATTATTTAGGAAGTAGCATGCAACATTAAGTATCCTCGACTCCAACCACATTATATATAACTCAATATAGAAGAAAATGTACACATTATATATAACTCAATATAGAAGAAAATATACACGTTATATATACTTCTATATAGGAGAAAATGTAAACTACAAGATTCGAGCCTGAGAAAATTTCAACTTTTCTATCGGAGTTGTGCGAATGAGCTAACTATCAAAGTAAAATAAATATTATTTAGTTATAGTGATATAGTATATATATTATTATTTTATTATTTGTTATATATAAATATTTATGAAGTAAATGGAGTAAAATTATTCATTTTTTTTAAAAAAAAAAATTTGGGCCTATTAGTAAAATAGCTTGTTAAAATGACATTTTTTAAGAAAATGACCTAATTATCCAAAAAATAAATTATTATCCACTATACCATTCACATACATCCGGACAGTCCAAAATACTCCGTTTGCCCAAATTTTGTTACAATATATAACAATCCGTAACAATATTTGTTACGACATGTAACAAATGTTGATACAAATCGTAACAGACAAATGTGTAATAAAAATTAGATATTTTGGTACATATGTGTATCAAATTTTGTCTGTGACAGTCTGTATCAAAAGTTGTTACATAATGTAACAAAAATTTTTACAGTTTGTAATATTTGTTACCTTCCGTAAAAAAGACAAAACAGTCAATGTATAATGTCTAAAAAAATAGCAAAAAAGAAAAATAGCTAATAACTTGATCATGACAAACTCAGGTCAATTCCTTAAAACTCAGGCTAAAAACAGGCCATTTAGCCAAAAATCTCTAGTTTTTTTTTTCTTTTTTTTAGTTTGAACATTAAGAAAGTGTTTTTCTTTAATTTTAAGCAAGATCACCGCTTTTTTTTCAGTCTCATCTTCTTGAGACATCCCTCAACTCTCCACTTTGTGTCTCCTTAATCGTGGGAGTAAATTTTTACCAAAATATGTCCCCTCTCATTTTTAAAATTTTCTTTGCTTCAGTTGGAGTTTCTACCTTATCTAATTTTGCAAATCCATTAAGTTTAAACTATGATTTTATGCATGGTCTTGTGCAAAACCACTTAGAAGGTGGTAAAAGTATATCAAGGACCTTCCACTAAGCATAGTGGTCAGCATTGGAGGGAGAGAAAGAGAGAGGAGCTAGTTTTTGCGCGAAGTGACCTTATAACGCTTGTTGGAGCTCCAAATGAGTCTCTAAGACTTATTATAATGTATTATATGTTCAAATACTAATTTAGGATCAAAATAAGTTTGCTAGAGTCACTTCAGATCCAAAAATCCGTTTAAAAGCTCGATTTAAGCAAAACTAGTTATAAGGACTTAGTTTTAGCGCGAAGTGAGTTTTTACGTGTTGTTGGAGCTCAAAATGAGTCCCTACGAATTATATTATTGTATTATACGTTCAAATTCTGATTTGGGATTAATACAACTTTGCTAGAGTCACTTCGGAGCCAAAATACTCATTTTAGGGCTCGATTTGGGCAAACTAGTTATAAGGACTTAGTTTTTGCACGAGGTGAGTTTTTAAGTGTTGTTGGAGCTCAAAATGAGTCCCTAAGACTTATTATAATATACTATATTAAAATACACATTTAGGACCTAAACAACTTCGCTAGATTCACTTCGGAGCCAAAAACCCATCTAAAGGCTCGATTTAGGGAAAACTAGTTACAAAGACTTAGTTTTTGCGCGAAGTGACCTTATAATGCTTGTTGGAGCTCCAAATGAGTCTCTAAGACTTATTATAATGTATTATATGTTCAAATACTAATTTTGGATCAAAACAAGTTTGCTAGAGTCACTTCAGATCCAAAAACCCGTTTAAAAGCTCGATTTAAGCAAAACTACTTATAACGACTTAGTTTTAGCGCGAAGTGAGTTTTTACGTGTTGTTGGAGTTCAAAATGAGTCCCTACGAATTATATTATTGTATTATACAGTCAAATTCTGATTTGGGATCACAACAACTTCAAAGGAAAGTCCTTAAGGAAGTTACAAGAGGTAGGACCCTAGGCCTCACCTCTTGAAAAGATATGCTTGCATGGATTAACTAGTCAAATGAAGAACATGATTAATAAAGTAGAGATGTGGTTTGGTGATGTATTGATCTCAAAAAGAATATTAGAAGTAACATCTTTATCTTCCTTAAGAGCTATCTCCAATCTAAAATTCTAAAATAGAATACACAATACTCTAAAATATAGTAAATGTCACAATCAAACAGTATTTTATCTCTAATTTAATACTCTATTTTTTACTTTAAAAAAGAATATTCTTTTCATATTCTTATACTTAAAAACATATTATTTTATTCATTTTAAAAGTAAAAAAGGTTAAGGGTCAGGTAAGGATTTAGCCATTTTATAACCTATGTTTTAAAGATATAGCCCACGTTTTGAAATACTAGCAAAATAGCCATCAGGTCAACATCTAAAAATCTATGACTAAAGAAATAAAATTTGTGACTAAATAAATAAAATACACAGTCATAAAATTTGTGACTATAGTCACAAAATTTCAAAAAAATTGAAATAAACACAATAAAAAATTTAAACATCCATTAACAAAATAACCAACTCACAAATAAATGATTGCATATACAACCAATTTCATAAAACTTATTACTAAATAAAAAATATCTTATAAATAGCAAAAAAAGATGCAGCCAAAGAAGTCACAAATTTCATGACCAGAGACACAAAATTTTAGACAATATTGTCTGTAACAAACAATAAAAACAGAATTAAAAAAACTAATGACTGCAGTCTCAAATATCTAGACGCAAATGTATGGCTATTTTGCTAATAAAAGCAAACATATGCTAATTGTTAAAAACATATATAAAAATATGGCTATTTATTTAAAAAACCGAAAGGTTAATATGCAAATATTAAAAGTATTAAAAAAGCTTAAAAAAAGAAATTGAGTATGAATAGTGATACCCTATATATAGAGTATAGTATAGAGTATCCCTATTTACAACTATAAAATAGAGTTGGGTTGGAGTAGTCCAACTTTATTTTTTGCTCCGTTTACTCTATTTCAGAGTTGGGTTGGAGATGACCTAAGTTTGTAGTACTAGTGAGTTATTAAGTATTGAAATAAAGAAGAAATTAGTTGGAATAATGAGAATTTTGGTTCATTAAGTGAAAGGATTTATGATTATGACATGAAAACTAAAGTGTGTCGATCTGGTGAAACCTTGAGTCTCTATTGGCCTGTTCTAACAAGATTTTGTAATCCAATGAGTTTGAGCATAAAAAGTGATGTTTTGAAAAATTAATAATCAAGCTTTCATGCCAAAATTGCCTTTAGAACACTAAGTTCAAATTGGGGCAGAACCGGGTAATATAGTAGAAAAATTCTGATGTTTTGGCGATTAACCGGCCGGCCTGGTGCTAGAAACAGCAATTGAAAACCCCACGTTTACCATTTTTTAAATCTTGTCAAATTATTATTCTAAGCTTTGTGATTCATTAATATGCAGCAACTTGGAATTAATTTTCTAGTTAGGTTTCCTTGGAAATATGAAATATTATCTATTTTTACAGTAAGCTAAACTCTATGATCTTTCCGTAGTATCAAAAAGCATATCACAATGTTTTAAATTGAAAAAGATATCAAAGTCGGCATAAAAACTGCCCAATTCTTGATGTTAATTTTAGATATGTTCTGGGATGATTTTTGACAGAATTAAAGCTTCAAATTTCTACATACTGCAACTTGTTGGAAAGCTCCATGAATTTAGTTTCTAATGCTTTGGGTCTTACGTCGATCCTGGTTTTATTGAAAAAGTTGTGCTTATTTTTGTACATGCCCGTGAAACTTAGAATTATGCAGTTTGAGAATTTTAGACCAAGTGAAAATGTAAATCACTAAGTAATGCTTAAACTCCAAAGAATTCTTGAATGGTTTTATGGTGTGGAGGATTATTGAAATAGAATCAAAGGATTGGTAGAAGTTGGTGGAATTGTGAAGTTGAGGAATTAATGATGAACTTCCACTAAAGTATGGATTTAAAAGCTTGAGGAGATTCAAGGAATTTCTAAATGGACTAATTACAAGGAAAAAGCTAAGTTAAGTAGTGGCATTAGTTTCATTGTACCGAAAATACTAAGTCTGACTGTTTTTCACTATATAGGGAAAATACGATGCTCAGGAAATTTCGTAAGAATTGAGATTCCGAACTCACAGCAAAATGAAAGGGTGCCAAAAAGAGTTCATTGCTTTTGACAAAATGAGTACGTCACGAGATTCAGAATTCGCAACAAGATGTCTAAAGAGGTTTCCAATGGCATATCACGTGTGCATTTACGACTAGTAACGAAGGAGATATGCCTTTTTGAAAATAAGTGTGCGTAAATTCGAAAAGCTACTTCGAGAAGATGGCCCTTACAATCTTGAAAGAGCCCGAAAAAGCTCAAAATTACCCTACATTGACCTAAAACTATAAATAGGACACTTTAGACTCGAAAAAGGCATCTTTCATTGAACTTAGAGCATCTAGGAGGAGAATTAGAAGAAGAAGGGGGAGAGAAACGCCAAATTCATCAATAGAGAAGAGAGAATTGTGCTTGAACATCAAAGATTTTTAGAGATTTGCTACGGGATTGACGGAAACGCAAAAGTTCAAAACTTGATCGGTTCCCGAAGATCAATCTTGATGACCTCGCCGTTGAGTTCTTCGAGTTTGAAGATCACTGAGGCAACAAAGGCTGCGTGGGAGTTGGAGAAGATGATGAGGTGAGCGGAGATAAGGCAACGAGGAGCCTGACGGTGCGAGTTTGTATATGATTGCGCTGGGTTCACCGTGACAAGTGAGCGCGACAGGGTAGTGCGGCAATGGATGAGGACTGCGATTACGAGGAGCATTTCTCGTTCTCGGTAGCAGCCTTTGACAAAGCAGTGGCATATTTCAACAAACAACGACGAACCTTCGACCCCAACAACAGTGGTGGACTTCAATGGCCAACAGCAGTGGACCTCCGACCTCAACGCTTTTCCTTGGTTAAATATGGAAAACTTTTTCTTTTTTTTTTTTTTTTTCATCCCGTCCCCTTGGTCTAGGGGTTCAAATCAAATAGATACTTCGATACCCAACTTTTTCTTTTTAGAAGTGGGACTTTCTATAACTCAAGTATAATAAATGTTAAGTGGTTAATGATATATCAAGGTTGCATAATGTTGACCCTTATTTTGTGAAGGTTTCATCTTTCCAGAAGACTGAAGGAGCTCGTAAAGATATAAAAAATTGGTAGGAAGACCCCTGCAGCCGAGCATTTAGTAGCTCAATGCCTTATGATTTATGATTTGTTTTGAAAAATGAAAGTTAAAAAAAATGAATTGCGGTCTATATCACCTTTTAGTGGTGAATTTAACCGAACTATTATTAAAAAAAAAAAAAGGCCAACATAATAATTTAGTGATGACAAAAAGTACATTGTAGTATATGTTATAAACTTGAATATGAAATGTGGTATGGGATCAAAGGTGATGATGGTGTTTTGTGAGATCTAAAATTGCATTTTTATGAAGAAAATTTGATCCCATGCCATGTTTAAGATTCATATTTGCATCTTACGTCATTATTGCATGTCATGTCACTTTTTTTTATAAGTAAATTACTGTGTTACCTTCATTCTCCCATCTTATCTTCCTCACTTGTAAGAAAAAAAAAAAAAGGGCTATTCGGTTAAATTTGCTACTAACAAGTGGCATGGATTTCAATTTTTTTTTTAAGTGGTATATTTGAAAACAATTTATCTAAAAGTGGCATTTTTCAAAATTTCCTCATTCTGTTGATGGTGAGCCCAAAAGCCAAGATTTGTGAAGAATGCAACACCCAACTCTTGGTCCCAATGTATAGGGTCTAACCCACTAAAAAAAAAATTAATTACTTTTTGTATTTAACTAATGCTCGAAAACAAATCAAATTTCACTTTTTTATTTATCCGTGTTGCCTTTTCATTACGACATGAACTCAATTTTTTTTAATCTTCATACAAAAATTATTTGTGTTATTTTCGTGATAATTCATCGATCCAGAGGGTAAATAATACGAAAATTATTAGGATTTGCATTCTAACAGCCTAGCTATATATACACCATAGTTGGTGAAATACATTAGGTGAATTATACGGTGAATCTTACGAATGGGTATGATTCGAATTTTACAGTGAAAAATACGTTAAAAAAAATCAGCATAAAAATAATTGTTGTAAATTTTTATGAATACACATTTTACAAAAATATGTGACGCAATTTCGTTAATAGGGATTAAAGTAAATTCTAAAAGAAGTTAAAATGATCAATGTAATTGTTGTTTTGTAACAAAATTATGATAGTTTTTCATGAGATAGCAAAATATTCTCTAAAAAATCAGTGAAACATACGAAGAAAACTGGTTTCAGGAGGAGTATTATTCGGCTATAAAATACATATTCATGCACTAATCGTGTATAATACTTTTTTCTTAAAAAAAGTGTTTTCATTAGGTTTTTCAAAAGTACACAATTCGAGAGTTTAAAAATAAAATAGATTTTTAATTTGTGGCTTTCAAATGTGAATGTGATGTTGGCTTCTAGGCTTAATAAGGATAAAAGGATAATTTTTGCTCTTTATCAAACACATAATTTATTATAGGAAAATTTTGGTAGGTAGTCTTTTTTTTAGATCATATTTAAAAAATATCTACAATTTTTTAAAATTAGGTGAATACCCCGTTTTTAATAAGTAGACAAAATATTATTGTATGCAGACGAAATATCAACTATTTTTAACTTGAATTATGTCTACTCACCATGGTAAATAATCGATATACAAAAAAAAAAAAAAAAAACTTTAGGTAAACAGATAAATTACCATAATAAATAGACAAAATTCAAACTAAAAACTGGTATTTCGTCCACTTACCATAGTATTATGTCAACTTATCAAAAACGGGTTATTCATCTAATTTTAAAAGTTGTAGATATTTTTTTATACAAGTTCTAAAATTAGGCCATTTAGCTACAAACCCCGTTATTATATAGATACCCAGAAGGCGAAAATTAATACAAACATAACGTTTAGAGCACATATTGGACGTTTTAAAAGAGAGAGGACAGAATACAACGAGTGTCAAAAATCATGAATGATTGGTATAATTTTTTCGAGAATTTCTTTTTAGGGAACTTTGGAAAGTTTTATAGTTTTTATAATCTATATTTTATCATCTATTTAAATTTTTATTCTCTTTCCTACACGAGTGTAATACTGTGGTAAAAATCAACAATATAATACAAATAAGATAGAAATCAACAATGCTACAAAAAAGAGGGTCTGAAAATCTCCCCATTTTATTTTGGCCACTGCTCAAGTCACCAACGAATCAATTCGTAAAAGTCCACAGCTTTTCATAATCTCTTAGGATTATAGGGTTACACTCAGATATTTTATTTTCCAATTCACAAACAAAACTGTTTATTCTTAAATTTTGAAACCCACTTTCCAAATCGGTTTTTGCATACGGATGATATTGCATTTTTTTTTTCCAACATAAACACACACTACACCTGTTGAACCATAAATTTGCCATAAATTACTAGAATATTTTACTAAACCTATTTTCAGTTCAATGAACATTAAAGATAAATTCCTAAACGCAGATATCTAATTCCTTTTTCCTATCTGACTTGCCTAGTCTCCCGATTCGTCGTTCCTTCTTTCATAATATACTTAAAAAGACAAAATGCGTCGATATAAACCTAGATCTGAATAATAATCAAAACAATTATAACCACCATGAAAAAGAAAGAAAAAAAAAAATCCCCGGTAACAAATAACCACCCGGATTTCGGGTAGGCAATAGAAAGTTTCAAGTGATCTCACCTGGTTCTCACTCGCACAAAACCTTGTCTTTCGCTTTCTTGGACGACTCATTTGGTGGGTTTCTCAAGTTTCCTAAACTGGCATTGTTGTCATCACTACCCGAGTCCGAAACAAAAAGGTAAGTCTTCTGAAACCTTTGGTTCCTCCCATGCATCCTTGAAGGCATTTCACGCATTGTTTCCGCTAGAGATAAACCAGTGGATAACTTTGCAGTGTCGGGCACCAAATCTGCATTCGCCAACGGAGCCTTGCAACTGTCACTTTCCTTTCTGGTGTGCCAAGAATCGAGGATCTGAAGCAGAGAGCCACGCTTTTCCTCCATTTGAGCCTTTGAGTGCCCTCCTCTGCCGGTAGGAGATGTTTCTACAGAATCAGAAAAATCATCATCCGACATGGCAGGTTCAAACTCGTTATCTGTCTCTTTTTCCACAGATTTTTGGGGTGCAACAGGCCCAAGTTCATCCCATAGCGAGTCTAGACTATCATCATTCTTCGGCACATCAGACAATTGAATATCTGAGGCTGCTGTATGACTCTCATTTTCTTGCTCGTAAAGGGAAATATCTTCCACCCTTGCAGTTTTTGGAGGGTTATTATCTGGAGGGTTATTATCACATGGAATGATATAACCAGACTCTATTTTCAGACAAGACATAGTCCTTAACAAGGCGGCCAACTTTGGGAAACCGAGTTGGTGCAAATCAAGATGATAGCCATATCTTTCAAGGAAATGTTTCCTGAATAAGCCCACAAAAAACCCTTCTGGGTGTTCTTTCAATATCTCGTTTACAAGATTTTCACAGTCAGCTAATACCTCATCCCTGGACCTCACAGGAAGCTTTACTTCAACGTCATGGGAAACATTCCCAGACTTTCCTTTTATGTTGTGATTCGCTAATATCCTTGCACAAGGTTGTGACGTTGAGCTCAAAAAGATGGAACTTAACCCATTCGAACCATGATGGCTCTCTGAAGAGAGACTCTTTTCAACCCAAGTGAGCTTGAAAGGGAAAACTTCCGATGGGGATTCTTCCACCCATTTCTTCTCTGATATCAATAAATCAACCAAGCGAAGGAGATCGTTTTCCCCAAGAGACTGAAGACATGCAGGTCCTTTGCTTTGAAAGTCACATGCCATCGTTTCCCTGAGACAAATTATATACAGCAGGATCTATCAAATTTTCACAATTTATTCACAGTACCTTGTCTACTACTCCAACAATATAGAAATCATGCTCAAAATAATACGTTAAGGTTTTGAATATTTGGCTTTTGTTCTAACCAGGAAAACTAAAAGGTAAAAAAGTACGAACTTTAAGGATGTTACAATTGTGTTTGCTTTATAATGTACATGTTCATATCCTAAAAAATTATCTTTTATCTTTTTTTTTTTTTTAAATACTGCTTGACGAGGTTAATCATGTGCTAAGGCCAAATGAGTTTGTACACCAAGTATAAAATTCAATTCATATCCACGCACTAAACTTATTACTCTACATTGTAAAGGAAC
This sequence comes from Boehmeria nivea var. tenacissima, assembly GCA_018132145.1. Lineage (NCBI taxonomy): Eukaryota > Viridiplantae > Streptophyta > Magnoliopsida > Rosales > Urticaceae > Boehmeria > Boehmeria nivea. The sequence continues at coordinate 4,248,438 of CM030886.1, forward strand.
CAAAAATATTTTGTCTCTGCTCTTCTTTTTAAGTATTTCAAATAAATTTTAACAAAACAATTTCTCCAATGCGTTAACATTTTACAAAAAATTTATAAAGATAACAGAAATTTTTCTTGAAATGTTTCTCTAAAAAAATATCATACTCTAACAAAACCTGTCATGGACATACAAAATCAAGCACTTTAAAGTGTTAAAATAAAATGAAAAGATAATAATTGTCGAATAACCTGGTTGTTGATTTCGTGACAAGAAGTGATCCTTGGGATGTGTTTAAAAAGGATTCTATACTGCTCCAAAATGAATCCTTCAAGAAAAGTTCGTGCCCCGCATCTTTAATTATTTGGTTTGCCCGGTCTGAGGAAACATCACTTAGTTCGTCAGAACCTGAGGTAGCATTAGATAATTTACACAAGTTTTGGTTTCGATGAATAAAACCTGGATTCACAGGTTTATCCGCAGAGACTGCAGAACTTGTAGAGGTTTTATTTTCTTGTGCCGATTCACTATTAGATGAAGACTGAGATGATGAAAGTACTGAATCAACATTACCAACTCTTGATTTTGAATCCATCTCCAAATCTTTTCCCTGACATTTTTCTTCATCTTCAGAACTCTTATTATCCGAACCTGAAATTTTACTTCCAAACCATTTTCTCCAAAATTTTCTGAAAAATCCATCCTTAAGTGAAGAGTCTTGTTTCACTAGAACAGCATCGGGACTGTCAGATTCTGGCACACTTACTGATTCAACAATATTCTCATCCCCACGAGGTGATTGATTATCCGATTCTGGCACACTTACTGATTCATCAACAATATTCTCATGCCCACGAGGTGATTGATTATCCGATTCTGGTGCATCAACTGTTTTCGCAATCTTCTCATCTACAATAACCGTTTCGAATATCTTCACGTCACGAGAAGGAAAATGACAATCAGATGCCTTAGGTGTTTTGATCATACTCTTCTCAAGAGCAGAAGTCTTCTCTGTGTTTCCCAACCTATCATTCGCATTTAGGTTGGAAGGACTTGATGTGAGCTTCCCAAAAAGCTTTGACATCCCGCTATCTGCAGAGTCTTGAACAGATTCGTTGTCAAAGTTAAATTCTGAAGCTGCATTTACATCCCCATCTTCGCATTCATCAGAAAGTCCTTTCGCCGTAGCCATACCTGAGTTGTTCTCAGAAACTACATGATAATATTGGGAGATGCGAGGTAGAACGTAATGGATACCATTACCTAGCCTGATTTTCAAAATGTTTTCTAGTGATAACAGCAAGGGGAGAAACTTTTTGTATCCATAATACTCTCTGTCTAAAGTCAAAGTTTTGACTAACTCAAGGCGGAGATCATTTATGGAGATTCCTTTCGGATTTTCTTCCAGTATCTTACGAATCTGCTTTACAACTGCCTTTGGAACATTACCCGGCTTGGCAGAAGATTTGGGCACAGAAGATTCCTCAGACTGTAAGCATGCTTGTTGATCAACATATGAGGAAGGGTCTGTCTTATGAATCTGTTTTACAACTTCCCTTGGAACTGGATGAGGCTTAAGTACCTCGGATTGTAGACAGGCTTGTTGATAAACATTGGAAAAAGGGTCTTCAAGAGGCACTTTGTAATGCCCATACCACGAACCATAGGGACCATCGGGTGGTTGGTTGAAGTACTTTCCCATAAGATTCTCTCCTCGGAGCAAATCGTGCCAATTCCACATAATACTTGCAGCACTACACAGGACACCGGGGGCGGTTTCTGGAGTTGCAAGCAATATATTGTAGTTGCTCATCCTTAATCTGTGCAAAGTGCTAGCAAAATCCCTGTCACCAGAAATTAACAGAAGATGCGCCGGTGGAGGATTTTGAGAGACCCAAAACATAAGACTCAAAAGAAGAGATCTATCAGCGCTATTCTTTCCACCTGCATTAGGCATAAACAAGGTGTATCCAAAATTGTTCAGTTACCATACCCAACACGAAAAAAAATAATAATAATAACAACAAACAAACAAACAAAGTGCCCAAAAAAATAAGAAACAAACTTATAAATATAAGAGCATGTTCGGTGCACAATGTAAACTATAATAATGGTTGCCTTATTTAAACTATTACATTGTATTATCTAGTAAGAAAAAAAAAAAGTATAGAAAGTCTATATTCCTTCTCTTTTAACATAAAATAGGGCCTTTTATGTAATGCTCTACTTACTAGTGAGGCCTTTTATGTAATGCTCTACTTACTAGTGTGTCAGTGTAACATAAAAACATATAGTAACGAGTCTATTAAACTCCTTAAATCAGCTGTTTGAAAAAAAAAAAAAAAAAAAAAAAAACAACCCTCCTTAAATCAGCTCCTCATATTGTTACACCTTCCCTGCACAACGGGTACGGAGCATTACAGAATTAGCCTATAAAATATCTTACAACCAACCAAACATTCCCTTTTCATGTTCCTAGCTATTTTCTTCTCCTTTCCTTTTTTTTTTCCCTCATAAAAATCACATTTTGCAAAACACATTGGTGAAGAGAGAGAGAGAGTGAAATCAGACCGTTGGGGATGTGAGTGAGGTTGACTCCGGTGGCGGAGAGGCCCTCCTGCCGGCCCCGGGAGAGCTGCAGCATGTCGCCGAAGGCGGTGATCTCGATGGGGCCTTTGATGCCGCTGTTTCTGATCGCCGCCGTGATGGTGTGGACGACGCTGAACACGTTGATCCCCTGCGGAACATTGCAGTTCTCGAAGTCCCACCACACCGAAACCCTCACGCCGCGAGACTCCTCCTCGTGCCGCCGCGACAGGGTGTGGGACCCCCGGGAGAGGGAGAGGAGGAGGAGGGGGCGATGGGACCCACACCCAGTGGGAGGTGAGAGCCGGTGGATATTTTTTGCGAGGCAGAGGCTTCTCATGGCGTGGGAGAGAAGAGAAATGAGGTTTTGAGGAATGGGAAATGGTGGGAGTTTCTGACGGTTAAGCCATGGATTGTGTTTAAGTGTTGGGGGGGCTCTGTCTCTGTCGCTGTGTCTACGCAGAGAGAAACCCTCCTCTCCTCTGGGGTTTTGGAGGAAAGGGATGAAGTTCGGCTAAAACCCTAGGGCTTTTCATTTTAGGGGTTTATAGCTGGGCCAGTTAAGGATTTAGCTATTTTGCGGTCCATATTTTAAAAATATAACTCATGTTTTGAAAAATTAGCAAAATAATTATCATGTCAATATCTAAAAATTTATAACTAAAGAAATAAAATTTGTGACTAATCCTTTGTTTGGGTAGCCCACTTAAACTATTTGATCCTATTTTTTGGGATGAAAAAATTAGTTTGAAAATGGTTTAGAATGGTTTGTAAAAATAATGTAAGAATGGTTTGACTTTGTTGATTTGGAGGTAATATGAATGGTTGAGATTTAAAGAAATTGTATAGGGATTTGAAAAGTTGAAAAAAATTGTTGAAAAAAAATGAAATGGAATGGAATAGTTTGAAGGATTTGAAAAGTTGAAAAAAAAAATAGAATGGAAGAAATGAGTTATACAAACAAATGGTAAATAAATAACATAAACAGTCATAAAATTTGTGACAAATTTTCAGAAAATTTGAAATAAACACAATAAAAAAATTAAACATTATTTACAAAATAACAAACTCACAAATAAATGATTGCCTAAACAACCAATTTCACAAAACTTATTACTAAATAAAAAATATCTTATAAATAGCAAAAAAAACATGCAGCCAAAGAAGTCACAAATTTTATGACTAGAGACACAAAATTTTAGACAATATTGTATATAACAAACAATAAAAACATAAATAAAAAAACTAATGACTGTAGTCTCAAAAATCTAGACACAAATGTATGGCTATTTTGTTAATAAAAGCAAACATAGGCTAATTGTTAAAAACAAACATAAATATATGGCTATTTATTATAAAAACCGTTTATAGCTCAGTGACAGTAATTTTAGAATTTATTTTGTTTAAGAAAAATGTCTCTTGTGAATAATCGGGTTATTTATTTTTTTTTATGTGTATAAAATACTAGTTTTTTTTTTTTTGCTAATATACTATTTATTAATCTTGGTAAATTGTTTATTGAACAAAAAATCGGCTTATACACTAACACTAATAACATAATAAGAATATATTATTGAGTAAATAATTATTTTTTAGATGATGTGTTAAGAAAATAACTAACGTTTCATTAATTAAGAAAATAGTCATTTTCTTAACTACATGATGTTGTAATGTTATCTTTATGTCCTTAGTTTTTTTAAAGGGCTAATGACTAGTTTCTTAATATTTAGAAACGTTGGTCATTTTCTTAAAACATGGACTAAAAATGACTAAATACTAGACTCATAAATAAAACACGTATAATAATTACGGTATTTTTCTTTAAAAACTAAATTCTTTTTTAATTCGAATCCGAAGAAAAGGAAAACGTTCTAGTAAATTATTTTGGGCATTTGATTTTGTCTCAATCTAGTCTAGGTCACTGTAGAGACATCATTTTCTTTGTTCAAGAACGATCAGGCCGTGATTTAGTCCCTTGATTATAGGGATAACTATCAATCTCGAGAAAAGTTAGATGTCGCTTCCCCTGAGGACATTGCTCGGGGTCGGTAATAATTACGTCCCTTTCTTTTCGAGAAGGCGCTCCTCGGGGGAGATCATCATCGGGACGTTTATCCCAATCACTTTCTCTTAATCTGGCAAGTAGAATTGCTACTATCAATCTCGAGAAAAGTTAGATGTCGCTTCCCCCGAGGACATTTCTCGGGGTCGGTAATAATTACGTCCCTTTCTTTCGAGAAGGCGCTCCTTGGGGGAGATCATCATCGGAACATTTGTCCCAATCACTTTCTTTTAATCTGGCAAGTAGAATTGCCCTACGTTATCCTCCGGGGAAATTACACTCACTAGGAGTGCCTTATAACATGTCTGACTCGGAGGCGTCCTTATCATAGTTTCACATGTTCTTTAGCTTTGAAGCTTTGATTTTTTTTTATTGCTTATCCACCACAGTAAAACCTCTAATAATAATAATAGGACTAAGAAAAATTAATAATTTAATGAAGTATTAATTTATCAATAAATTAATAAAATATTAATTTTTTTAAATATTTTATCAAATATTTTTTGTATCTAAATTGTTTTACCAAGTATCATTATAATTTGGGCTCATTTGCTAAATGATCATTTGAAAGCCCATGTTTTTAGCAAATAGCCCACAATAGCCATCAACCCATTCTTCTATTTATTGAAAAGACCTAAATACCCCTCCTCCTTGCTCCTTAGACTAAAAAACCCCTTCCTCCTCAAACCACAACCACTAATCTCTCTTCCTTCTCTCTTGGACATAGCCATTTCTTCTTCGTCAAGCACACTCTCTCGCTTCTTTGCTTCATTCATGGCGTCCACGCCCAAAACCAAGTCATTCCACGCCAATCTACTCCTCGACGACTCCAAATTCCCTCCCTCCGACGCCATTGACACCTTGCACGTCCGCCCAGGGATTCACGCTCTGCTCAATAGCCTTGTAAGGCCATGGAATTTCTCAATTTTTAGAGTTTTGTGGTTCTGATTAGTTCATTACTCAATCTTTTTTTTTTTTTTCCTCATGAGGAGGATTTAGAGGAACTGGAGAGGAATGTGAGCCTAATTAACCAAAGTTATCAACCTATTAGAGAAGATCATTGATCGCTTGAGCGTGGTTTGGGCAATAGTCAACTATCTCAAGTCCGTCAAGGACTCTTCTGAGCTCTGATCTGCCATTGAAGAAGTCCAGGTACGTTTGTGAGTGAGTTTGTCTGTTTAGATTGAAGAGTTTAGAGAGAGTGATTCAATTTGTTACGATGTTATTATAACATATTGTAACAAATGTTGTTACAGGTTTGTTACGATCTACAACGAAAATTGTTATGAGTTGGATTGATACGGTATATTATAACAACTCTGTCTGTATCGTAACAAATTTTGTTATAATGTGTTGTAACAAATTTTGTTACGATTTGTAACATTTGTTAGAGATTGTAACATCATTTGTTACTATCTGTAAGACGTGTTATACAAACACAAAAAAGTCAATACATAATGTCTAAAAATAAAAAATAAAAAAAAGTGGCTAATAACTTAATTTTTTGATTCGATGGCTAATAACTTAAATATGTATTTTTAAAATTGCCATTTTGTCAATTTGCCCTTACAAATTTCATGCATTTGTTAACTAAATAAATCAATATCAATATTAATTTTTCAGAAGTACAAATAATATTATTTGCATATTTTATGAATTCTTCTTAATGTATTATGCATTCTATAATTTTTCTATTATAGAAAATCATTAATTTTTATATCAAATATGTCCTAAAGAAATTCTTTATAATCTATTATCTTATAAATTTTTACAACTTTATCAGGTATTAATTTATTGACGTTTTACTATAGCACATGAAAAAAAACAAATCCATCCAATAGCAAAACTGGAAATGGTTGCCTCTCAGATGCGATTAAGAACACTGTTTTTTTTTTTGGCTAAAGAAACTAAAATTTCGGTACCCGTTTAAGCCAAGGCATCACACAAAAATGGAACCGTGAAAAAAAAAAAAAAAACGTAACTAAAAATAAAATATTACAATTTAAAAAGAAAAGAAAGAAAGTTGTCTCAGAAGTTGAAAAAAAAAAAAAAAAACACAAACAATAAACATTTGTTGGTACAAGTCTACAAGATTTACTGCGACAACTCATCAAGCGACGCTTCATATGTAGAATATTGGCTGCAAAAGTGCATATCTTTCTCCCTTTTATTTATCATTTTTTTAATATCTTTTAAAAATAGTACTTTTATGAGTAACAGCTAGTTGAGCATCACATTAGCCAATTTCCTCAAGTACTACTTTCCTTCACGTCTGTTACCTTTTTTTCCTCAGAAGTTTCCTTTTCATTTTTCTCCTCAGATGTTATTACTTTAGCACTTTCCTCCTCTTGCTCATTTGTAGCCTTTTCTTTCTCAGGAATTTCCTTTTCATTTTGCTCCCCAAATGTTTTTACTTTAGCACTTTCGCCCACTGCGGTTTTTTCTCCCTCAGGAACCTCCTTCTCATTTTTCTCCTCAGATGATATTACTTTAGCACTTTCGTCCTCCACTTTTTGTGAGCTCTTTTCCTCTGCTAAATTTGCTTTTGTAACTCTTTCTTGAGGAGCATCAATAACTTGTGGAACAAGAATTTGCTCATGCTTCGTAGTCTCCGAATTCTCGGCTTCTTTCGCGGTGTCCATTTTCTTTTCGAGTTCTTCTTTAGCCTTTTTATTCTCCAAAGGTTCTGCCTTCACTACCACCATTTCTGATGAAGTCTTCTCATTTTCTGTTGAATCGTTTCCTTCTTCATTCTGCGAAAGGTATTCTCAATCGAGTTATTGGAAAGAGACATGATATATAGCCAGAATGATGTGACAATTATGTATTAGTTGAAACAAAAATTTCTACGTCAATAATTGTGTTTTGTAACTAATAAGTTCAAATCACATTATCAAGACAAATTCTATCGACAAAAATTTCTGATTTTGTATCATTGCTCTACTGCCAATAGCGGGGAAAGTGAAAATAAACTAAAAAATAAAATTATTAGGAAATGAAACACAAAATGGTATTCTATACCGAGTCTTATCATAAGGTTTATCTTCAAAAAATAAATCCAAATGTCAAAACATTTTATGTGAAATCAAATTGAGTATCTCCTTATGTTTGCTGAATACTTCTCCTAACAATAATGTGAAAATGGTAGAGACAGAGTGGAATCTGTTGCATCATCAAGATACATTAATTAATTATTGATACATAACAAAAAGGAAAAGAAAAAAAAAGAGCTTCCAATGGAGGAAAATTGAGGTTGTTGGTCTAAAACTGGACAGTCATAAAAACATCTTGAAGGTTCTTATTTAGATGAGGACCCATTGAAAAACAAAGAAGTAGTTGCATATAACATAAGAAAATGCTTCCATTAAAACAGCACAGAGATAAGTTATCTATCTATCTATCACAATTCACACCTAATATTGTTCATTCATCTATAAACTATCAATTCCAGCATTACATATGTTGCCCACCAACTCAGCAAGTCCTATATAATGTCAATCAGAAGTCATTTTCAGTGCCACATTTAAGATTGATGATAACTCACAACTCTAAATTTCAATGTGAAAGTAGATGGGGAAATAAAAATTAAAAAATTAAAAAAAAAAACCTACCAATTTAAAGCCAGAGCATAGAACTAGAAAATAAAAATAAAAAAATCAACACCCAATATATTTCCACATTGCACTTATAACGTGGTTACTTTTTTTTTTTTTAATGGAATTGAGGCGGACTAGGAACAGAATCCAACAAGGTTAGCTTCTGCCTGACGTTGATGAGGTTTACTAACTATATTGATCATCCCCATCAACCTCCTCTAATACAACTCAAAAATTTTACTAAAAATAAAAAATAAATACAAAAGGTTCTGAAAATGAAGGAGAATAAAACAGCCTAAAAAGGGAAACAAAGAAACGCCAAAATCAAAGAAAAACAGTTCCTTAAGAATCTACCCGAAGTGTAATGAGGTCTCATTAAAATATTTAGAAGAAAAATAAGGAAAATTCTTCTAAAAGGAAAAAGAGTGCCCGATTTATGGATTACTTGATTGACTTTGATATATAGGGATTAGGATAACAATTTCAGATTATATACGTGTTTAATGTAGTGTTGGATTAGGTTATGAATGTCTTTGTTGTAAACTGCTTTTAAATACTCTAAATTCAAAGTGTTTCTTAGCAAATTCCGAACTTAAATTGGATTTTTTTTAAACCATGCCCCTTAGTCCTTACCTCTTGGCGTTTGGATTGAATTGTCTTCAATGAAATGTTTTACTCTATGTATTTCAAAATTACTTATCCAACTCAAAATAATGTAAGAAACATTGAATTGAGATAGGGTAATCTTATATCATGCATAATATATATATATATATATATATATATATATATATAGATTTCACTCTACTTTATAACTTCATGTAAACAGAGATATCAGTTCATTGTTGGAACATAGCATTATAACTAATTTCTTTTAGATAATTTCTGATGATGTACCCATTTTCATTATAGCAAATTCATTAAAGAAAAATAAATAGATATCCATATCAAATGTTTCTTATAAGCAGGTTTCTTTAGATTCTGTAGCTACAACATTTTGCTATGACTTGAATTTATTTTCTTTTCTCTTCAAAAAATGCATTAAGTTTATGTAAATTTATCCCTAAAAACGGATAGGTAAGAAGAGGAATCTAATATTTGGCCATTGAGAAAAAGCACAAAAACGACACAGAAACAAAGAGGAACCAAACAGCCAGTGGGGATAAAAACTAGGGACATGTTTTTTTGTCGTCTAGTGAAGGTATGTCATGGAATGTCCAAAATAGTGCATACAGATTCTCTCTAACCACAATCTTGCTAATCATATCAATCAAATTGTTACGAATGTTTATCCCTTATCAAAAACCAAAAGCAAAAAAAAAAAAAAAAAAATAAAAAAATAAAAGCAACAAACATTTTCCTCATTCAATTAACTCTCAATAATATTGACAAGACCTCATATAAAGAGCAGCAATGAACACAACTAGTGGGACACTTTTTATTTTTATTTTTTAAGTTCGTGGTTTAAATGAACAATGGGGTTTTTTTTTTTTTTTTGAATTTTCATTTAAGAGAGAAAGTGTAACGAGAGATGAGAGAAATAGTGTAGAATAGTGTAGAGAGTGAAAAGAGCAGAGACGAGAGAGTGTGTATATAGAAAACGAATAGAAAGAATGTTAAAGCAAAAAGAGTTTAGTTCTCAATTTTTATTATTTTATTTTTTCTTGCTAATAGCGATTCTTCTTTTTCCCCTTAAACAAGAGCGTCCCTAGTGTAGAATGGGAATCTGCTACCTCTAAAATTGTCCTCACCAATTGAATATTGACAACTCATTCAATGGATTAAGAAGAAAAATATCAAAATTCAACAATACAATTAAAATATAGTTCTTTATTCAATACAATCGGTGTATTGATACGCCGTAACTCATTATTAAAAGATAATTAATGTCAATAATTCAAAAGAGTACACGTAGTAATAATGATTTTTTCTTCATGCATAAGAGTATATATATTTTAGAATATAAACTTGTAATCATTATGATTTTCTAATTAGATATTAAAAAAATAATCAATCAATTACAACCTTCAAATGTCAAAAAATTTACCGCACTTGGTGCTAAATGTAGTTCAAAGTATAGTATGGTTGAATTTAGCACTCAATTTTAGAATTGTTTTAAAGAGCAAAATTTTCATCAAATTAAATGCTAAAATTTAGCATTAGCATCACATTTTGGCATTGCATTAGAGAATCCAAATCCTCTAAAATAAGGTGTCAATTCCAAATTTGACATTTTATTAGAAAATAGTGTTCTTCAATAGAATGTCATGTTAATTGTTAGATCAACAAATACTCTGTTTGATGACAATTAGCACCAACTATAGTAAAATACTAAAACTTAAAATAATCATTTGATTGGTCAACTTTTAAATATTTTATTAGAAAGTCGTAATTGCTGATTCATAGTTGGTATTCTAAAATGTTCCCTCTTATTATTTTTTGTTGTTGCTGTAATCTTACCAAAATTCATTATAACTAGTTGTCATCCTTTTTATTATTAGTTAACAAGAATTAATTTTCATAAAGTTTAATATTAAAAATAATAAAATAGCATCTAGAAGAGTATTAGAAAAAAATATAGTGAATACTAAATAAATACTCGTAAAAGAAGTACCCAAATAATTCAAGAGAAAGAAATTCTTAAGAAATCCTGTGTTAGCATAAACAAATAAAAAATTACATCCTTTGTTTTATTGAATACCCAAATAAATTCTATATTTATCAAAATAGATTATTAATATACTTTGTCTTTCATAGTACCTTAAAAGACCTAATATTTTTTAGAACTTGCCACAAAAATATACATTATGTAGAATTTTTTATGGGACAAAATGTGTAATTCTCTATAAAATGATACTATTTTTTGAAATGAACTGCACATAAATTAATTTATATTATTTTTATTTAAGAATGTAGTCAAAATAAAATAGTTAAATTTAAAATATTTTTATGTTTTACAAATTATTTTGACCAAATATTCCCATATTATTATAAGATATATTCTTGATCTATTTTGATTAGCAGAGGATTTAATTTGGTATTATGCAAAATACATGGTTTTATTCGGTATTTTCAAAAAAAAAAAAACGTAGGTTTTTTATAATAATATTTTCTCATTATTCATTTTATAATGAAAGTAAACAATAATTGATTTTTTTTTGCTGAATAAATAATAATGGATTATTTTCAATAACTAAAACATTGATCATATAATTTATGTTTTAATTTTTTGCTCTGAATATTTTTTTAATTGTAGTGTTCAATACTTCAATTTTTATGTCTCTCACTTCGCCTTATATTAATATATAGATTCAGAACTCGATGTCAAATAATAATATTCTTATCTTTTAGCATCAACGTAGGAATGGTTTTAGCATTTACATAAGAATATATATATATATATATATATATGCGGACGGTTTAGGTTTTTAGCTTCTTTTACGTCCATGTTTTAAGAATTTAACCTTAGTTTCATGAAATTATAGAATTAGCTAGCCATTTTCATATTTGATACATGTGTATCAAATATAAAAATAATATATGTGTATCATATTATAATACACGTGTATACAAAATATGATACACGTGTATTAAATATGAAAATGTTGATTCTTTAATTTCATCAAACTAGGCTAATCCCAAAAAAAAAAGCCAAAAGTTTAATTAAATCCTTAAATCTCTCTCTCTCTCTCTCTCTCTATATATATATATATATATATATATATATATATATATATATATATATATCCTTACCAAACTAGTCGTTTTAGCATAAAACTTTAGGACCCCTAATGACATTAGACAACTTCGAAGACATGGGCCAGAGTAACTTAAAGGCAGAATAATGTTTTTCTTTTTCCCCCTAATAAGAGAATCTTTATAATTTTGTGGGGTTTGATTAATTGATTTAACTAAGATCACAATCGTTCTACCAACTAAGATTAGTTTAATAACTACTTTAGGGGAAGAATATTTAATTTCGACAAATGCAAGCACCAACTATATTTCATAATCAATTTACTATAATGTCTAGCAAGTGAAACTTTTGCAGAATTTGTCAACATTATAATTGATTCACCAAAGTCGTCAATGCATATTTATTTTCATAATTTGTTACAGATTATTTTTAAAATTTTTCACAGATAGGATATTTACTGAAATAACTAGTTAGTTAGAGATCCTCTACAATAGTTTGCTTTCTATAAAAGAGCTTTTAGAAATAAAGGTATGTGGAGAAGAAAATAATTTTAATTGTTAATCTTTTTTCTTTTCAAGGTAAATAATCCACGATGTATCATATTAAGGATAGTTTTCTAAAGTTCTGTTTAACAGAATTATGATTTAACAAAATTAAATTATGTTTGGTGAAAAATTATGCTAATGATATGAACACCAACAATGATTTAATTTTTTTTTCTTCCTTATATTAAAAATCCAAGTAAGCCCCTCCAACACATAAGCATAACATAGTACTCATGAAATTATTAATTTTAGAAAACCAATGAACAATAATACGAAAACTTATATCTTCCCCTTAATACTTTACTCTTTCTTGTATGGAACCTTAATTTTAACAACTCACTGAAAAAGAAAAAAAAAATTACTATAACACCGATTTCAACAATCACATATTAAAAAAGAAAATCAGTTTTTCTACTCTTGAACACTTATAATTTGGCCTTTTATTTTTTCTAGTCTATTTGGTATATGATTGTTTTCTAAATCACATTTCAAGAAAATAACCAATGTTTTCACAAATTAAAAAATTAACCATAAAACCCTTTAAACAACTAAAGTTAAAAAAAAAAAAACAACATCGTGTAATTAAAAAAATGATTATTTCCGTAATTAATTAAAACGTTGTCTATTTTTCTTAAAAAAAATAACTATTTACTTAATAATCTCTTTTTTTCCCCTTCATAATAAATGCAAACAAACCAAGAAAAAATAAAAATAAAAATTGAGAACTCATTAACCAGCAAAAAAAAACTAGAAAAATGGCAAGAATTTATATATTTTTACCTCCTTGAACAAGTGACTGAGTGATCGACGCTTGAGATTCCCATGCTGATCTTGTTCTTCCTCTCCGGCAGCCTTGTCATCATCATCAACATCAACAATCTCCTTCACTACTGTATCAGCCTCCCTTTGCACATTCAGACCGACCTTCTGGCCTAATATTTCTCCTGCTTCTTCTTTGACGCCCTTACTCTCTCCCAACCCTTCGATCTCCTCCGCAGCAGCGGGTTCAGCCGCTGCGGGGAGATCGCTCGGCGCTTCTCTCGTTGTCGTTTCCGGGTTCAAAACCTTAGGTTTCGTCGCACAACCTCCCATATTGTTGACACTGAATCTGTCTCTCTCTTCACTATGTGTGTGTCTATATATTCCCTTTTAATTATAAGAGTGAATAGCAGAGAGTTAAAGAGAATCTACAAGAAAAAATGAGAGAGAGAGAGAGAGAGAGAGATTTTAGGAAGTGGTTTATAAGGAGATGAGAGGAATGATAAGAGCAAGGCTTAGCTTTTGTTGTTCCTGATATATGTTTCAAGGCAAAGAGGTACAGGTTATTATATAAACAGACAAGTACCTAATTATATATAATTGTATTACATATATGTGTTCCCTTTTTATATTGTTAAGTTATTTTATATGGAAAGGTATGAAGGTCGTCTATTTTTAAGAAAAAAATTAATGTCATTACTGTGAATCTTTATTGTACTAGTAATAACTGTATTAGCTACTATCATTTATATGAAATAGTTAATATTAGTTTGAGAGTAAAAATATCGATAAATAATTATATTTATTTACATACATGAAAGAGGGAAAAAAAAAAAGAAAAAGAAAAAAAAAAGAGTGTGGGGGAGAGGGGAGGACGAAATGAGTTCAAATTTCATAATGAGCTTTGGTGCTTCAAAATTCACATTTTTTTTTTCTTTTCAAAAGAAGATACCCTTTATCATCTTCACTGACACTAGACATTTTACATAAATATTATTTATATGTTTAATATCGATAATAACATTAAGATTTTAAAACATGACACGAAGAATGCTATTTTACGATTTTCATACATGTAAATTAATATTATGTTAGACTATTAGGTACCGCAATTTAATTATGAAAGCTGCACCTTCCAAAATTGCATTTAGATCCTTGAGTCCCTAAAACAACAAATCCTTTTCCTTCCTCTTTTCTTTCCCTTTCTTTACGACCAACAAAGTCATGAGTGTGAATGAAGAGGAGAGTGTACAATTATTCAATTATCTTCCTCAAGCTTTGCCACCAACCAAAACCCTTCTCACTTTGTTGCTCGTCTATGTTATCTAGCTTTTTCCGCCTCTCTCCGCTATAAGAAGCAACATTATCCGTCTACAAAAATAGTAAATGACAGTTGTGAAGTGGTCACCGATAGTCATCAATGACAAAAATATAGTGGTCACAGATATTTTGTTCGGAACAACAAAATTTTTATCACTAGCTTAATTATCAGCGACCACAAAATGAATTTGTGGCAACCTATACACATTAAATTATTTTTAATAAATTTGTTTGTGCATATTTTTTATTTTAAAACTAAAATTAATAATCAAAATAAAATATAAGAAAAATAGACAAATATAACTATCATGAGGGTAAATAACATATGTAGCCTATGTGTTTCGTCGAAATTTCACATTTGTCACCTGAATTTTTGATAATACAAAATTTACCTCTTAGGTTCTTTAATTGAATAAAATATATAATTTTAATGACTTTCTGTTGATAAAAAAAAGGGTAATTTTTTTTCTCTAAATTGTTTAAATATTTTAATGCCTCATAAACTATTCAAACAAAAGAATAGAAAAATATAATTATAGTATGAAAATGTTAAATGCATTGTTTGACTAAAAGTTAAAATAGGGTATATTTTTTTTAATGTTAAAAAACTAAACGATAGATTTGTATTATCATAAACTGAGGGTATAAACATAGAAATTCAATAAAATACAGGAGATAATTATGGTATTTTCTCATATCATAAATATAAACTAGTAAAAACATGTTCATATAGGTAATTAAAGAGTTTATAAACATAGAGTATGAACATATATTTCTTAGTAAATATATATATATATATATATATATATATTTATGTATAAGACCTAATAATCTAAACTAAGTATGGCATATGTTGTATCTAATCTTCTTGGTCAGTCACACCCTCATCCTTGGCAGCGAAAAGTGTAGGCTAGTGTTCAGCCAATTACGTAAAAAACTGCTCTAGACGAGGCTCACGACCCTAAATTCTAGATGGTTACAACTCATGTACAGATAGATGTGAATATAGTCTTGCTACATCTTCGCCAATTATGCTTGCATGGTCGGTGAACTCCTCGACGGATACTTTGGGTGGAGGCATAGGTTGGAAAACGTTGGGCCTAGTTGTGAAGAGATGGCATGTGCTTGTTCACACACAGTGATCCGATCAGTGGCCTGATGCCGATGATGTGACCACGACTTCATATGACAATCTCGACCATGATGTCTTTGCTATAGTTGTGTTGACTCGATCTTGCATCAGCTATGTTTGGCGGGTCTATGACATCTTCCAATGCAAGAATGTTGAAAACGCCAATGGTACGAGTAATTCATAATAAGAATAAAGTTATGTTGCCTACATACTACCAACTAAATGAAGATTATAACACTTACTGAATGTGACTTTGCAACTTCGGTAGTCTATCTTGTCTTCTGGTGCCTCTGTTCGTAATTGTCTATCAGGCTCTGAAGTTGGTCCTTCGTATCCATTTGCAACGCAATTCCAATGTGGTTAATTTAATATATTTGATTAGAAATAATCATTAAAGTTTAGGCACGAGCTTTCTCAAAACCGTACGCTGCAAAAGACTTGGCATTGTGCTTCAACTTTGTCTCCATTTTGTCGAAGTTATCTTGTTCATCTTTAGTGGTGGCAAAGCAGGCTGGGCCCGACCCAACCCGGTGTAATACTGGACCTAATCGGCTCGTAGGATGGGCTGGCCCGGCTCGCTATGTTCATGATTTTTTTTTAAATTTTTTAAATTTTCCCTTTTTTTAGTGTTTTTTTTTATGGTTAAAAAAAATCATAACTTCCAACTACTAACATAAAAAACAAACCTCGCAATCCAATTAAGTTTTGATTTGACAACTCTCAACCACAAAAAACAAAACCGACACTCTTCTCCAAAATTGATTTAGCAAGTTAATGATACAAAAAATAAATTTATTACACTCTTCTCCAACATGGATCAACAACTCAATGTTATAAAAAAACAAACCTTACACTCTTTTCCGACATTGAATAGACAATTCAATGCCACAAAAACAAATCTAACACGCTTCTAATATTTTAATTTGACCAATTAGCCACAATAAATAAACCTCACACTCTTCTCCAATATTGATTAGATGAGTCAATGCCACAAAATACAGATCTCACTCTGTTCAAATTCTTATTTGACAAACCAGTGCCGCTAAAAAATAAACTCACACTCTTATCCAACATTGATTAGACAAGTCAATGTCACAAAATACAAACATCACAATCTTCTAAAATTTTGATTTGACAAATCAATGCCACATAAAATAAACACTCGACTAAAGCGTTCATGCTTCCTAATAAATACATGCAACTTCTTCATGTTATCTCGTACTCACTCAAAGCGCTCTCTAAGAAATCCTTCTTCACTCACTCTCTAAAAAATCTCTCTTCTCACACTCTCGAAGCACTCTACCTTTTTTCTCCAAACTTCACTCTACAGTATTTAATCTTTTTAACATAAACTATTTTTTTAAGGTTATTAAGTGTTTATGTTGATAGTAAGACAACATCCATTTTTATGTAGATTACCAATTACATTATCAAGAGGAGCACCTTCAAATCTCCACGTCATTCCTAACGATGATGACAACCAAGAAGTTGAAAGCCCGAATTGACAAAAAGTGGAAAGCGGATCCGGGGTTTAGAGTCCTGGAAAAAGGAAGAGGAAGGCCAACATGATGGTAATTTAATTTAATAAATCAAACAAATTTACTATTTTGATCAAACAAGTATGCACAGCAGAAGGAATGTAATTCAATTAAATAGTTAAACTGAAAATAACAAAGTGGATCTCATGTACATATTGCACTAAAAAATTTTCTTACATAATTATCACATAACTAGTTTTCAAACACTCGCAAAGCGCGTATAATTTTGTGTAATTTATTTGTCCGACCCATGTAAAATCTCATGACATTAAAATATAACAAATAAGATAAAAGTATTTTTAACAAATGATGTTTTCGTTAAGATTTCAATAAATAAGTGCACTTTTATTATTTTAGAAAAAAGAATATTTAGAATTTAATAATTTTTTTAAACACCACAAAAAAGGCAAACAAAAGCAAAAATAAAACGACATTTGCACTAAAAAAAAATACAATAATGGATGTGAAAAGATCAAGAAAAAAAAAAATCCAACTATGGCAAGATTTTTTTTTTGTTTGAAATTACGACGGTAAAAAATAAAGATTTAAGCGATTGGAACAAAAAAATTTAAAAAGAAGGAGAGAGAATAAGAATTTACAAAAAAACTCTGAGAATTTACGAAAGGGCCCTAAAAATTTGCTCAAATGCCCCCAAAAGAAGCCACTTTTATGGAAAAAAAAATGAAAAAAAAATATTTGGGACATGCGCGTAGGGGTGCACATGTGTATATTGGGTGCGTGTAAGTCACGCGCCCATGCCGAAAAAATTTAAAAAAAAAAGAAAAAATAGAAAAAAATTTCTTCTAGGGGAACACGTGTTTCGACCAAAACGCATGTTTTGGTCGAAAACACTATTCACAGCCCCCTATTTCAATTTATTTGTTAAAGATTAAATAAAATAAGATCAAGAAATTATACCATATAATGAATTGATTGATCTTTTGAATTCTTGTTGAACACTATATGTTGTAAGATCGGCAAGGTTATGCTAGCTTTGTCCTACGCTTACAATGAATTTACCAGTCAGGGTTTCGACACCAAAGTATCTCACTTCAGTTCTCATGTCAAGTCCTAGAGTGTGAGCTCTCTCAATTATTCTCACATAAATAAGAAAGAAAAATTTCTCTTAAAATTTATCTTCTTTTGTTATACGGGGGCCGACGGTTTTAGCGTATATAGGAGATGAGACTTTTTTCTTTTCTTTTCTCAAAAGAAACTAGAGAGAATAATATAGTATTTTGTTAAGCCTAAAACTGGATTAGATTCATTTCTGTGTAGAGCACATATTTATAGTGCTAGGGCTAGGTTAATTTTCGACCATGATAGGAATTTTTCCCTTAGAAAATTTTCCAATTTCAAAAATAGAAAATATCCAATAAATTATTTTCAAAAAATAAATTATTATCAAATAATTATTACTGTATTAAATTAAGAATTAAGGAAAAAATTTATAACCTAATTTGGACAAATAGTGGATGGTCATACAGAGGATAAATAGGAGAAAATATTTTCAATAAATAAATCTCAATGTTCTTAATTTATTAAGTGTATCAGAAATATACTCAAATCGAGATAATGAGAAAGTTCCTTATTCTCTCTAATAAACCTTAATATGTGTGCCCATCACCTTGTAGTAAGAAGTTTAGGATTTAAAGAAAAATAAAATATTTTATATTTAATTTAAATGGGAAATTATATACTAATTCGATAATTATAAAAAAAATTCTTAAATATCGCTTGTAAATATCTCATATTTAAGTTATTTATTAATTTATAATTTCAATAATCAAACTACAAATTAATAAAATTTACTCAAAAACACCCTAAATTGGCGCCTTCACAGGAAGGATTTTCTTGTGATATTTTTCATATTCGTAGTCCAAAACACAAACATAAGTAATAGTGAGAAATTAAATAATTAACTCTTAATTATTCTATGAGAATCTTAGCTCGATTTGTTGAGACGGTGCGAGAACCATGGACCTGTAAATCCGAGTTCCAATGAACTTAAAAATTAAGTTAAAGATCATGAATTCAATTTTTCACTTCTTAATCCTGAGAGTACTCCACTTGAAATCCAGGATTAAACTCTCAAATTACATATATTATTTATTCGAAAATTTACATACTGTCCATTTAACATAATCATTACATGATTGTCGATCATTCACTAAATGGTTCATACTCAGAGCTAGGTGAAATTCTTGTTTTTCCCCTTTAATTATTTCTTGGTCCTTAAGTACCACTAAGTTCACTAGTTACGATTAATTCGTAATTACTTATGAATTGAAGTGCTCAAACTGTTTAGTACCATATTTATGAATACTATATTTGTAATTCACATTCCCGGCTAGCGCTAATGAATTGCGGACTCACAAAATGCAAGTATTGGACCGAGTTATTTTTTGGCCTAAACAAGCAAATCAAAGAACCCATTCATCCAAAAAAGAAGTCTATGAATTACTTAGGATTTAGATTAATGATCATACGATCATCTAGTGATCTTGACTCGAATCTTTATAATGGTATTTAAATAAAGATTCTAGAGTAAGGTCGGTCCAAGTTTTATATAATCCTTATTATATAAAATACCTACATTCTAGTAGCACATATACTGACCATCCAGATCAAACGGTTACGCTCATAACGTCACATACACTATTAATGAATACCGATAAAAGAGATCCTTACTCTTTGATCTATCACGGACCAGTTTTAAATACGTTACCTATAATTTTAATTCTCTTGTACGTAAAACTCTTTACATACTAAAATTATAGTTTAGTTAAAATATTTTAGATTTTAATAAACATCTAACTTAGTAATAAAATAAAACAAATAAAATTTACAAATGACTACTTCTTTTATTTATTTTTAAAAAATGTTTAATATATTTAATTTAGGGGCACATTCATAAGACAGACTACTTCATTTTAATCCCTTCTATCAACATGAATCCCTTAAATTGAAAAAAATGCTAACTGTCTTAAATTTAAGTGCATATTGTCCGCTCATCATATGATCAGCTGATCAGCTTTCTTTCAAAATTTGAACATATTGTTAGAATAAGGACTAAAATACACAATTACTTTTAAAAAAATCAATTTAAGAAAATCTTGAAGGTAAAGACTGACTTGAAATTTGATATCATGGGAAAAAAAAAGGGATTAATTCAACAATGATCTAAGCAAAGCTGTCTAGCTTAAGAGCGCCGACCAAATTTTGTAATATATCAATTGTTTCATTTGATAAAAAACTAAGATGGCCAGCACGTATATATGTCTGTGTCATATTTGGTATCCTTATAATTACATCGTGTTACCCATAAAATCACATATATAACTTAATATTTAGATACGTGCTATCCAACCTGTACGACCATAGTTTTGTAGTAAATTAGAATATCTCTGTCTCTCTCATATTTGAAGCTTCTATTACACTCCACGGAACCAATCCGACTTTATTCATCTTTTTGCTCTAATCATCATTGGCTTTCTAATTAATGTTAGGTGTAATGATCGCTTATGAATTTGATTGATTTTACGTTTCATTTCTTGTCTTTCCATACGGCTAATGGAGCATAGCTATGTATTTCTTTTGACTATGCTTGTGTTTCTAGTCATTTTTTACCATGTCAAATGGTTTGAAAATGATTTGAAAAATGATTTGATTTTGTAAATTTTGAGGTGGTATAAATGGTTAAAATTTAAAGATATTATATAAGGATTTAGAAAGTTGAAAAAAATAATTGAAAAAATTAAAATGAAATGGAATAATATGGAGGATTGAAAAAATATAATAGAATGAAATATTTAGAATGAGTGGGACAAATGGAGGGTATATATGTTTTGTTAAATACAAAGAAAGTCAGATGTTAGATGAATAGCACTCATGGAAATGCTATCCTTGGATAAAATGATAAGTAGTTTGGTGCAAAGTCTCCTATATTGTTTCAAAAAAGTCCCAACTTAGATAAATAGTCATTTTATAATATATATATATATATTTATTATTTTCTTATATGATAAATCAATATTTATAATTTACAACTTAAGTAAGTAAGATAAAATGACCTGGCCTCCCAATTTCAGTCACGATCCTCCTATTCTCGAAATTTACTTAGGACACATTGGATGTACGAAATTATCTTGTATCATGAGCGCATTTGGTTTATCGTGTACTATGTTGTTTTATATTATGATAAGCTTACACAATTTTTATATGTCTAATGATATTATATAAATCAATGAAAAAAATGATTTTAGACATTTGAGTAGATCATATAGTTGAATACGAATTATTTCTTTTGCACTAAATAACATAATTTATATTGTATTAAGTGTGTTTTTCGTAGCTTACAATATGGTTATTTGAACAAGTCAAATATTTTATTACTATAATCACGTACAGTGCACCAAACATATTACACAATACAAAAATTTGAACATGTCAAACACTATATTGTATTCTCTTATAGAACATAATAAACTTATAAAGTACATCAAATGTGCTTTAATTGTACTGTAAAGTCATACAATATTAGCTCATGCAATTTTTCTGTTGTGAAAAGTTATTATATAAATCGAAACTGTCAGACCTTGAACATCATCTCACCACCGTATTTCGCAATTGGTTTGTTGGCACCTGCTCGGGCGACAACGACGCCGAAAACAATGCTAGAATTACTGTAATTACTTTATGTATTTTTATCAATTTTAGAACTATGATTGATGTTTATGTCTTTATATTTATATTTCATCTATCTTACTGTTAGAACACTTTAGACTTATTGTTCACTTATGGCACTTTTATGTGAACATATGAGCTTTTTCTATTTCCTCCATTATTATTATTATTATTATTATTATTATTATTATTAATTGCATAATAATTATAAATATTACATTAAAAAAAACTAAAATTTAAATAATTTATTTTTCTGCAATTAATAATTAAAAAAATTAGCATCGACGACGGTTTTTATTTTGTGTGTGGAAAATGTCAATGTCATTGCTGTAGTCAACCGTCTTCGTCGACGACGCATCATACACGTAGGTGTTAGGTGTAGGGTAATGTCAGGCCACTGAGCTTGACAATGCGCAGCGTGGGGCGGGTCTTGCCCACGAGCGGCGCAGACGGCACGCACACAAGACCCACAGGGGCGCCTAGGCGGAGGGCTAGGCGGGCAGCGCGCACAACCGCGCGCGCGCCCATGGGCGGCAGGCAGCGCCCATGCCGAGATGGCGCGCAGGCGAGGCACTGCGTGCCAGGAACGAAGGCCGTAGCAACTCGTTGCGCGCAAACGCGCGCAAGCCGAGCCTCATGGGGCGGCGAGGCACTGTTGGACGCGGGCAAACATCCAAGACACGATGCCCGCATATCTCGGACACAGCTGGCACGAGCAGCGCGCGAAGACTTCGGCTCGTGCACGCACACGTGGCGCGCACGACCATTCTGTCGGAGCGCGCACGCATTTCTCGGCTCGTGGGCGCACTTGTGACGCACACGACCAAACGGTTACCGAGCAGTTCCGAAATATGCGGACAGCGTGCCACCAAGGCTGAGGTGGTGCGCGGAGTGGCAGCAACGCGTGGCGGACAGGTGTCGGGCGGCAACGCACGACCAAGATGGCGGGAAGCAAAGGAAAACGGCACACGTTCTAAACACATGACCACGGACTTGGTCAATATAGCCGTTATATGCACGAACCACTTAGTGGACAACTTAGTGGGCATGTAATAGGCCAAGTGGGGGGACACTTGGCAGGGAATGAGCTGGGGCAGCAATCCCACGTGGTTAGGGATGTTAACCACCTAGATTGGCTATATATAGAGTACTTGGACAAACTGTTGAGACCACGAGAATTGTGTGAGTCCTTCAGCCTTAGTCTAAGCCAACTATTGTGTAATTCCTTTTGTTGGTTTAATCAAAGGGTTGAGAGTTGTTCTCGTAAGCTGGTTGTGTGATTGTTACTGTTACCTTTACTTGTGTGCAGCATTGTGTCTTTGTGATATAGTGTTGCTTTGGGAAATACTTTGCCAAGGGTGGGGAAATTCGGGACCTAAAGTGTGCATTGTGAGTGAGTGGCGGACTAAGTGCAACTTAGTGCCATCACATGGTCTGATTTCAAAAATAAAAATTAGACCCCGTGACAATTGGTATCAGAGCCCGATTGATACGTTGGGCGTGCTGTTGCTAGCGCAATGAATGACCTGAGGGATCGGGTTGCTCGTTTGGAGGATTTCGTAGGTCCTCCTCAGACCGATGGGGCGGTCAGCTTGTCTGTGCAGACCGAGCGGCAAGCGGAGCAGATAGGCACACTGAATGCTTCCCACGAAGCTTTGAAGCAAGAGATGGAGACTCGTTTCGTCGATCTAATGGCGGAACTGGTGACCTTTGTTGATTCAGCAAAGGCAAAGCACGATGACCTGGAGAAACTCGTGCTGGACATGGTAGGAGATGTCCAAACTGTGAAGGATGAGACCACTTTGATCAAGCGCGCTATGAACAGTCCCTCGGAAGCGGGATCGAGTTCAAAGATCAAAGTGCCGGAGCCCAAGTCTTTCAACGGAAGCCGGAATGCAAAGGAATTGGAGAATTTCCTTTGGGACATGGAGCAGTACTTCAAGGCTGCTCGCATTCCGGAGAGGGAAAAGGTAACTATGACCAGCATGTACTTGGCTGGCAACGCCAAGTTGTGGTGGCGAACTCGTTTGGCCGATGATAAGGAAGCCGGCAGGCCAACGATCGATTCATGGCCGACGCTCGTGAAGGAGCTGAAGGATCAATTCCTTCCCCTCAACACCGCCTGGGTTGCGAGGGAGTCCCTTAAGAAGCTGCGGCACACGGGATCACTGAGGGACTACGTGAAGGAATTTAGCTCTCTGATGCCGGATATCAGGGACATGTCAGAGTCAGATAAGTTGTTCAACTTCCTATCGGGCTTGCATAATTGGGCACATGCGGAACTACGGAGGCAAGGCGTGAAGGATCTTCCTTCAGCCATGGCCGCCGCTGACGGATTGGTGGATTTTAACCGACAATCTTCGGTGTCGTCCAACACCGGAGATAAGAAGAAAGGAAAAGACGGGAAACGGTTCGATGGCAAGAATCGGAAACCGACGGAGTCCAACAAGACGAACGGGCCCAATGCTCAGAACAAAAATCGGGGATGCTTTATATGTGATGGTCCCCATCAGGCCAAGGAATGTCCGAAGAGGGAGCGCCTCTATGCACTGATGATTGAAGACAATGCTGCTGCGGCAGAAACGGCGGAGACTTCGAGAGTCAACCCGCTACAATTGCTGAACACGCTCTCTACCGAGCAGCATAGTGCACAGAAAGGGCTCATGCATCTGATGGTGAAGCTGAATGGGAAAGAAGTACGAGCCATGCTGGACACTGGAGCAACCAGCAACTTCTTATCCCGAGATGTTGTGGAAAGACTGGATATCGCGATCAACAATAGCTCTTGCAAGATGAAAGCGGTAAATTCGGGAGCAATGCCAGTCTATGGTGCAGCCACAACTAAACTTCAAGTGGGATCTTGGACAGGTGAGATCAACTTGACTGTTGTTTCGCTCGATGACTTTGATTTGATACTGGGAATAGAGTTCTTTGTGAAGGCCAAATCAACTCTAATGCCGCACTTGTGTGGCATGATGATCAACGATGAGGATGCACCGTGCTTTGTCCAAGCGGTGTATATGGGGCAATTCGAGAAAGGAAAAGGCCAACTGACGGCAAAGCAGTTGAAGTCGGGCCTTAAGAAGGGGGATCAGACCTACGTGGCTGCACTGATCGAGATAAAATCCGATCAGGCTGTGGAAGTACCTGATGAAGTCGCCAAGGTACTCGGGGAGTTCAATGATGTGATGCCTTCGGAACTTCCCCAACACCTCCCATCTCGACGTGCTGTTGATCACAGAATTGAGCTGGAACCCGGCACTAAGCCTCCAGCCAAGGCCCCTTATCGACTAGCACCTATTGAGCTAGTTGAACTACGCAAGCAGTTAGATGAGTTGCTTGCTGCGGGATTGATTCAGCCATCCAAAGCGCTTTACGGGCCCCCGGTGCTGTTCCAGAAAAAGAAAGATGGGACGCTGCGGATGTGCGTGGACTATCGAGCCCTAAACAAGGTGACGGTGAAGAACAAGTATCCGGTCCCAAATGCTGCAGACCTCTTCGACCGACTCTCGAAGGCCTGCTACTTCACCAAATTGGACTTACGCTCGGGATATTGGCAAGTCCAGATTGCAGAAGACGACAAAGCCAAAACGGCTTGTGTCACTCGGTATGGTTTCTTCGAGTTTTTAGTTATGCCTTTCGGTTTGACTAATGCTCCTGCAACCTTTTGCAATCTTATGAATGATGTGCTCTATGAGTTCCTTGACCGCTTTGTTGTGGTCTATCTCGACGATATCGTGGTGTATTCGGAGTCCTTATCGGACCATGTGAGCCATTTGCATCAAGTATTCTCGCGGCTAAGAGAATACGAGCTTTATGTGAAGAAGGAGAAGTGCGAGTTTTGCAGACAGGAAATTATGTTCCTAGGTCATTGGGTTGGCCAAGGGAAAATTCGGATGGATGAACGCAAAGTTCAAGCTATCATCGAGTGGACCGCTCCCACTAAGGTAACTGAACTTCGATCTTTCTTGGGTTTAGCCAACTATTATCGCAGATTTATAAAGGGATACTCGAAGAAAGCTACCCCTTTGACGGATCTGCTCAAGAAGGATCAGAAGTGGGAGTGGACGGGGGCATGCCAGGCAGCATTCGACAAACTCAAAGCTGCCGTCTCAACGGAACCTGTGTTGAGACTTCCCGACTTCGAAAAGCCCTTCGAAGTCCACACAGATGCTTTAGATCGTGCTATTGGCGGGGTATTGGTGTAAGAGGGGCACCCCATTGCCTTCGAAAGTTGGAAACTGAAAGATGCGGAACAAAGGTACTCGGCTCACGAGAAAGAGATGGCCGCAGTGGTGCATTGTCTCGACACTTGGAGGCACTACTTGCTGGGAACCAAGTTCAAAGTGTTGACGGACAATGTCGCCAATACCTATTTCAAGACCTAAAAGAAGCTCTCTCCGAAGCAAGCTCGGTGGCAAGAATTTCTTGCCGAGTTTGACTTTGTGTGGGAACAGAAGCCAGGCAAGCAGAATCAAGTCGCCGACGCATTGAGTAGGAAGGAAGTGCAGCAGTACGTGGCTGCCCTGACCCTAGTGCAATCTACCTTCCTCGACCGAGTCAAAGAAGTGGCGAGCTGCGATACAAAGTACTGCCAGCTGCGGCTGGAAGTGAAGGATGGCTTGATAAAGAGGTATTGGCTCGATAACAACCTTTTATATGCTAAAGGTAGCAGGTTGTTTGTGCCTAATGCAGGAGGATTGAGACAGCAACTATTGAAGGAGACACACGATCCATAATGGTCAGGTCATCCCGGGGTGGAAAGGATGATGGCGTTGCTGTCCAAGTCATATTACTCGCCAAAAATGGTGGAAGATGTGGAGATGCATGTGAAGACATGCAAGGTGTGTCAATTGGATAAGACGGAGAAACAAAAGCGGCAGGATTGCTCCAACCCCTGCCGATTCCCGAGCGGCCTTGGCAGTCCATCTCCATGGACTTTATCTCCGGCTTTCCTCTTGTTGAAGGGATGCGCTCAATCTTTGTGGTGGTTGATCGGTTTTCAAACTGCAGCCAATCTGCTGTTTAAACATGTGGTAAGATACTTTGGCTTACCCGAGGATATCATCAGCGATAGGGATTCTCGTTTTACAGGCAGATTTTGGACGGCGCTCTTCAATCTGATGGGGACAGAATTGAAGTTTTCAACCGCAAACCATCCACAAACAGCCGGTCAAACGGAGCGTGTCAATTCATTGTTGGAGGAGTATTTGAGACATTATGTGACAGCAAGTCAAAGAAATTGGGTGGATTTACTTGATGCTGCCCAATTTTGCTATAATGTTCACCGCTCATCATCAACCGAGATGAGCCCTGCGGAGCTTGTGTTGGGCCAACAGCCCCTCACCCCTCTCGAGCTGACTTATTCTAAGAGCCAAGGGAGTTGCCCCGCGGCTTATCGCTTTGCATGGGATAAACAGGAGCTAATTCTCCAAGCACGGGATAGCTTGGTGAAGGCAGCAAGGCGCATGAAGAAGTATGCGGATAAGAAGAGAAGGGCACTCGAGTTCAATCTGGGAGACATGGTGATGCTCAAACTCACTCCTTAAATTTGGAAGAAGATTACGAGCAAAAGATACCACAAAGGGTTGGTGCAAAAATACGACGGACCCTTCGAGGTAGTCAAGAAAATTGGCAGCGTTGCATATCGGTTGCAACTTCCTGATCGGTTGAAGGTACATCCAACTTTCCATGTTAGTTTTCTGAAACCATTTCATGAAGACTTAACAAACAGGGAACAAGCCAAGCGAGCACCACCAACTATTCGGAAATAATTTGACAAGGAAGCGGAGTACATCCTTGATCATCGCACGATGGGGGCGAGTAAGAAGAATAGAAGGACGGATTACTTGGTGCAATGGAAAGGCAGTGGTCCAGCCGATGCAACTTGGGAACGTGACACAACCTTGTGGCAGTTCGAAGCATTGGTGCAGCAATACTTATCATCCCTGCCGACGAGGGCGTCGGCTTCATCCGGTGGGGGTGGTTTGTCAGGCCACTGAGCTTGACAATGCGCGGCGTGGGGTGGGTCTTGCCCATGAGCGGCGCAGACGGCACGCACACAAGACCCACAGGGGCGCCTAGGTGGAGGGCTAGGCGGGCAGCGCGCATAACCGCGCGCGCGCCCATGGGCGGCAGGCAGTGCCCATGCCGAGATGGCGCGCAGGCGAGGCACTGCGTGCCAGGAACGAAGGCCGTAGCAACCCGTTGCGCGCAAACGCGCGCAAGCCGAGCCTCATGGGGCGGCGAGGCACTGTTGGACGCGGGCAAACATCCAAGACACGATGCCCGCATATCTCGGACACAGCTGGCACGAGCAGCGCGCGAAGACTTCGGCTCGTGCACGCACACGTGGCGCGCACGACCATTCTGTCGGAGCGCACACGCATTTCTCGGCTCGTGGGCGCACTTGTGACGCACACGACCAAACGGTTACCGAGCAGTTCTGAAATATGCGGACAGCGTGCCACCAAGGCTGAGGTGGTGCGCGGAGTGGCAGCAACGCGTGGCGGACAGGTGTCGGGCGGCAACGCACGACCAAGATGGCGGGAAGCAAAGGAAAACGGCACACGTTCTAAACACATGACCACGGACTTGGTCAATATAGCCGTTATATGCACGAACCACTTAGTGGACAACTTAGTGGTCATGTAATAGGCCAAGTGGGGGGACACTTGGCAGGGAATGAGCTGGGGCAGCAATCCCACGTGGTTAGGGACGTTAACCACCTAGATTGGCTATATATAGAGCACTTGGACAAACTGTTGAGACCACGAGAATTGTGTGAGTCCTTCAGCCTTAGTCTAAGCCAACTATTGTGTAATTCCTTTTGTTGGGTTAATCAAAGGGTTGAGAGTTGTTCTCGTAAGCTGGTTGTGTGATTCTTACTGTTACCTTTACTTGTGTGCAGCATTGTGTCTTTGTGATATAGTGTTGCTTTGGGTGTCACTCAGGCCAGAAGACCACCCGCAGATCTGAATCACATGAGAAACAGAAGAAGGATTCCTATATGTCAATACTGTAATAAAAGAAGACATATTCGGCCCCGTTGCTATCAATATTTTGCAAATTTAAGGAGAGCTGACCAGGAGAGAGCTCTAGCACCAAGACATGGCAAGCAAGTATGGGTTAGAAAACAAGAAGCTATATTCAATATTGTGTTTACGTCCCTCAAGGCTTCAGCAGAGCATGCTTAGTACTTTGATAGCGGGTGTTTCACGCATATGACTAGTGGGAAGGCGTTTCCGGAAGATGTTTAACCCTGTGTTCAAAGATACTGTGTTCGGCGATGGTGTCTCAGCTAATGTGGTCGGTAAGGGCACTCTCAATGTTCCTGGTTTACCAAGATTAACTGATGTTTTGCTTGTTGAAGGATTGAAATCAAATCTTATCAATATCAGCCAGTTATGTGATCAGGAGCTATTTGTGTGGTTCAACAAAAACAAGTGTTTGGTTGTTGATAAATCAAAAACCTGTGTCATGGAAGGTGTTAGATCAACCGACAATTGTTACCTTCTTATTCCACCAGGAACTTGCCTGAAGACTGAAGCAGATGAAGCAAAATTAGGCATCAAAGGCTTCGCCATATGAACTATAGAGGAATAAAGAAAGCTATCTAAACTGGTGCTATCCGTGGCATTCCCAACCTGAAATCAGAATCCTCAAAATTTTGTGGACCATGTCTTGCAGGAAAGCAAGTCAAGGTGTCTCACAAGATGTTGCAATATGTGGTTACAACACGTGTGCTTGAACTCCTACACATGGATCTTATGGGTCCTATGCCAGTTGAGAGCATTGGGGAAAAGAGGTATGCCTTTGTCTGTGTAGATGATTTTTCTCGTTACTCATGAGTGCATTTTATACGTGCAAAATCAGAGACCTTCGAAGTATTCAAGGAGCTATGTTCCAGACTCAAAACTAAGAAGGGATGCAACATTGGCAAGATCGTGCGAATTCGAAGTGATCATGGAAGAGAATTTGAGAATGTTATTTTTGCAGAGTACTGTGAAAAGCATGGAATAGCACATGAGTTTTCTGCTCCAAAAACTCTATAGCAGAATGGTGTTGTAGAACGGAAGAATCGAACAAAAGAAATGGCTCGTGTTATGATAAATGCCAAGGGTGTTTCACACAGATTCTGGGGAGAAGTCATGGACACCGCGTGTTACATCATCAACCGCGTGTACCTGAGGCCAGGAACAAGGATGACACCTTATGAAATTTGGAAAAGGGGGGAAATCCACTGTCCAATATTTTCATGTCTTTAGAAGCACTTGCTACATTCTAAATGACAGAGAACACAAGGGCAAGCTTGACTCGAAAAGTGACGAAGGGGTGTTTCTCGAATATTCCATAAATAGTCGTGCTTATCAGGTCTCCAAGAAACTTAATGATAACGAAGACAGTTATAGACTCTGCTAACGTGGTTGTTAATGATACAGGTGAAGATGTCATGAAGGTCTTTGATGGTGGAGAAAACAATGATTTCAAAAGTGAAGAAGTATCAGAAGGTGTTGCTACCGGTGTTCCTAACATTGCTTCAGCTACAAAAGGTGTTTCAGATGGTATAGCTGACACTGAGAATGAAGAACACCAAGGTGATGAAGTCGATCGACAGTCAAAAAGACCGTCGAGAAGAATCCAAAAGAATCGCTCGCCTGAAGATGCTATTGGAAGTTTAGATGATAAAGTTCAAACTAGAGGAAAGCCTAGAGTGAATGATCATGAGATGATTGGAAATGTGTGCTTCACCTCTACCATTGAACCGAAGAATGTGAAAGAAGCATTGGAGGACGAGCAATAGATCATGGCCATGCAAGAAGAGCTCGCCCAGTTCGAACGAAGTCAAGTTTGGGACTTGGTTCCAAGACCAAGCGACACCAATGTTATCGGTACTAAGTGGATTTTTAAGAACAAGAGTGACGAGAAAGGTAACATTACACGTAACAAGACGAGGTTGGTAGCACAAGGGAATACTCAAATAGAGGGCATTGATTTTGATGAAACATTTGCACCTGTTGTTAGACTTGAATCAATTAGATTATTACTTGCTATCTCATGTGCTCGCAGATTCAAGTTGTTTCATATGGACGTAAAGAGTGCTTTCCTAAATGGCATTCTTAAAGAAGAGGTGTACGTTGCTCAACCAAAAGGTTTTGAAGATCCACAACACCTCGACCATGTGTATCGATTGAAGAAGGCCCTTTATGGATTGAAGTAAGCCCCGCGTGCATAGTATGAAAGATTGGCGGAATTCCTTCTGAACCATTGCTATAGTCAAGGGGGAGAAAATAAAACTCTATTCATCAAGAAGGTAAAATCCGATATCATTATTGCTCAAATATATGTTGATGATATTGTGTTCGGATCAGTGTCGCAACACCTGGTGGACGAGTTTGTTGAACGGATAAAGATAGAATTTGAAATGAGTATAGTGGGTGAGCTTACCTACTTTCTTAGATTACAATTCAAGTAGTCTAGTGATGGAATTTTTTTCTCCCCAAGCAAGTATGCTAATAATTTGGTAAAGAAATTTGGGTTACAAGGTGCTCAACACAAACGAAACCTATTGGCATTTGGTATTTCTTTGACACTAACCCAAGTCTTGTTGGTTTTTATGATGCGGACTGGGCTGGTAATGCTGAGGATCGGAAGAGCACATCTGGTGCGTGTTTCTTACTAGTAAAAAATCTTGTATCCTGGTTCAGTAAGAAACAAAACTCTATTTCTCTCTCTACCACCGAGGTGGAATATATTGCTGCAGGAAGCTCACGTAGTTAATTGTTATAGTTGAAGCACATGTTAGAAGACTATGGTGTCATACATGGTATTTTAACACTGTACTGTGACAACACAAGTTCCATAAATGTCTCAAAGAACCCCGTGCAACATTCCTATACCAAACACATAGACATTCGGCATCATTTCTTTAGAGAGCTCATTGAACAAAAGATTATCAGCTTGGAGTACGTTGTTACAGAAAAGCAGCTTGCTGATATCTTCACCAAAGGTCTTGATCACAAGAGGTTTTCCATGAGTAATGAAGATTATTATACACATTTTATAGGATAATTAATGTGTGCTTTTCATGGAAAGTCTTCACCTTGCTTGGCTCTTTTATTCTACGTTGAAGACATTTTTCATTCATCTATTTCATTTGTATTCTTGAGAGTTTTTACTTTTCTAGGTTTGAGATAAAAGTGAGAGACAGAGAGCGTGTGTATGTATCCCTTCTTGAGAGAGAAGAGTGTATTCGGTGAGAGTGTTTTTAGGGTGTTTCAAGACTATAGACTGATTGTACCGGGTGTAAACGGGAGTGTGCTATGAAGGACGAGGAAATCTCGTCAAGGGTAGATCACTAGGTCAAAAAGGGTGACGGCAGAAAAGAGTGGAGGGACTCCAATCTTGTGTAAGTCCTTGAGTCCTTGTTTGGACATTTCTAGTGGATCTTTTGCATTTGAACGTGGCCCCGTAGATGTAGGCGATGTTGAACTTCGTAACCAATTCTCCCGTGTCATTTTTATTATTCTGCACCCAGTGTTGTTTATCTTGTTTTATTTTTACCCTGTGTTCTTTGTTGGTGTTTCTGACATTAACAAAGAATACCTTTCAATAAAACGGTTCTTACAAGAAAAAATTATAATTTTTCTTGAGCTTAGTGAACTCTATCAAAAATTAGTCTAGAACTTCTATGTAAATGTCATTTAAATAGATAAATTATTCATTTAGTCTAGAACTTCTACGTAAAAATTTGAAAATATTGTATCTTTTTATGTAGGAAGTTCGACATGTCAAGAGAAACAACATACATCAAATGACTTGCACAAAATTAAAAAAAAAATACAATGAGATTGAAATGCAAAAGTTTTTGAAGCTTTTGACTCTCAAGCTTCCCTTACTTTGACATGATCGCACACTAGTGAGTTCAGTAAGTATAGATTAAAACATATAGAGTAAGCATGCATTAAAACATACCATTAAATAAGTCCAAAATAACTAGTTTCCCTGTTCCCGAGGGACTCAAAAATATAATAAGATGTAATTGTCGGTTAGCTCAAGGACTTAATTAGTGTTTCCTCAAAGTTCATCTTAAACTTTATTGCTTACTAATTTATATAGTATCTATCTGTATGCATATAACTTCTTAAGGATCCTTAAATCATTTACTATTGAGAAACATTTGCTTGTTTGACCTTATATAGGCTCCTTGTGAGCCGTTCTAGGACCTTATGCGATAGTCAGAGAATGATTTGCTTGACTAACACTCTCTAGGCCCCTCACAGGCTGTTTTGAAACTTTATACGACAATTAGAGAAGGATTTGCTTGCATGACCTTTCCTAGACCTCTTGCGTATCATTTCGGAACCTTACATGACAATTAGAGAAGATTTGCATATCTGATTTTCTCTAGGCCCCTTGCGAGCTATTCTGGAACATTATGTGACAATCGGAGAAGAATATGCTTGCTTGACCTTTTCTAGGACCTCTGCATGCCATTTCGGAATCTTATGTCACAATATAAGGGGGGGTTTTTTTTTTTTAAGTCTAAGCCCCTCTAGGCCCTTCGTGGCAATTCCAAACGACATCATTTATGATACATTAAACACATCAAAGCATAATCAATTTAATGTCTATGGTGACATATCCACCAATAAGAAAACACATACATATGCATAGATGTTATACACTAAAATCCGCAATCTCATACTTATTGATATGGACACGAATAAGACAAAGAGAACCTATATGCTCGACAGCACGTAAACTAATATCATAAATGCAATTCACATAGGAAATCAGTCACAAACTTTTGTTTGTCCCAAAATTTATTACTCCTGTCAAAAAATTTGTGACGAGTGAAATAACCAATTCAATTTCCCCCAAAATCAAAACCCTTTCCCACAGGAAAAAACTAAAAAAATACAAAATGATTCCAATCACACACACGAAACTTTAGATACGAAAGAACTTAAGCATACCAATCTAAAGCAACGCTAATTTCACAACAAATTACACCATATAATAAGACTAAACAAATTTTAGTCCAAATTTTCAGACAGATTTCGAACAAAATCAAATAAAGGAGCAAACCTCAAATTCTCATATCTTTAAAATGTTCTCGCCATCTAAACAGAAAGTGAAAGTTAGAAGTAATACCTTGTCTAAGTTGTCTTCATCGTGCCAGTTCAACAAATCGATATATCATCATTGCTTCGAGATATCGATCGGCAAAGTTATTCCCAGTGGATTTTGCAGAGATTTAGAAAAAATATAGTTTTCGTAGATGAGAGAAAAAAACAAAACAAAAGAGAGATTAATTTATAAAGAAGCAAATATCAACAATTTTTAGATCCGTATCAAAGAGTATTTTGGTCATTTTAAGTTTCTTGATGGCCATCTTCCTAATTAGAAAAATTACCTTTTTACACCCTATATATTTCAGCTACTTTCCATAATGCACCAAATTTTTTGATCTGCTACATTTGTGCTTCCTGATTTATTAAAAATTAACCATTTTGCACCATCCGCCCAAGTTCATCACTTAAACGATGAGATGGCAAAAAGTATAATTTGACTATTGATTTATTTACAAATTCTACTAATACCCCAAATCTTTTTATTTTTAACAAAAAGGATTAAATGGTTTCCAACACATTCTTCCTAATCCAAAATATATAAATAAACAAAGAAAAATATGAATAAATATATAATAAAAGCAAAAAAAGTAAATAATAAATTCTTCAACCAATATACAATTCCATTTGTCCTATTCAAATAACTTCTCATGTTCCCCTGCAATTTCTCAACTATCAAACAAAAGCCACCCCTGACCCGAGCCTCTCCCTTTCGGAGAGCGTACACACAATCACAACATATAATAGTTGGTTTTTTTTTTATATAATAGTTGGTTGTTGTCTTGTTGATGAGTCAGTTAGTTGAGAAATGTGATGATTATAAACAATATTATTGGGTTGATTCCTTTGGTCTCTTAGGGTTTTTTTGGTCTACAGGCTAGGATTAGATTATATAAAACTTGTTTTGAGATATTATATAGGATATGTTTTAATTAGATTGTATTTAGTGTTATGATGTGTTTGGTAAAGTATTGGATTGGATTATAATTATATTTCAAAAAATTTCAAATAAAAAGTAAGTACATTTAAAAATATTAAACAATTAATATTTATTATTATTTTATTTAAATTTAATTTTAAATAAATAAATAATTTTTTTAATGTGAGTCCCACCATATTATATTATTGGATAAGTTATCCCAACCATTCTTTATGGGATTACTTATCCCATGAGGATGAGATAAAAGTGCGGGTCCGAGATTAATTAATCTTAAAAAAATACAACAAATATAGGATTGAACTAAATTTAGTCCAATCCAATCATCTCTTAATCCTTAAGAAGGAAGATTAGAGAAGGAACGAACTATCGGGTTTGTCAATTGGGCTATTGAACCCAAAACCCAAAGTAGTCATGTAGCTTCAAATATGGATTCTTAAGAAAATTTGATCTCACGTCATATTTGGCAATTAAGTTTGCAACGTGCACTATTATATGTCAGGTCATTTTTTTCGTTATTAAATTACCATGTTGCCAGCTTTTTTTCTCTTGTGTTTCTCATTTGTATTAAAAAAAAAGGGGGGGGGGGGGGGGGGGGGGGGGGGGGGGGGGGGGGGCGGGGGGGGGTGCACTTCGGTCAAATTCATTACCCAAAAAATGGCATGGGCTACAAATCATTTTTTAAAGTGACATGTTTCAAAACATATTATCCAGAAGTGATATTTTTCAAAATTTCACTGGGTTCTTCTCTACTCTATTTTTTTTTCTTTTTCTGGGATTCCTTTTGTTTTGTTCTTTTTTTTCCTACCGAGTGTTGTACATGATCATTGATCATATAAAATTTTGAGTAATTTGCACTGGTGGCCCATGAATTTCACGGGATTGGCAACTTGCCCCCTCAACTTTAATTTGGAGGAATCAGCCCCCTGTATTACCAAAATTTGACAAACCGTTACAAATTGATAACGGGCGTCTAATTTTGGACAAAAATCATTGATCATGTGGCGTGCACGGGATTTGAGGAGGGCATTTTTGGTACTTCAATAGAATTAGAGGCATGTGCAAGTCACATGGGCGAGTTGGAGGGAAAAGAAATATTAAACAATATATTTTGTTTATTTCTGAAACCCATATGACGAAGACGAAAATGAAACAGAGCGAGAGAAAGAGATGAAGCTCTGCATTTGGGTTAATGTGTGTTTGTGAGAATCTGCTATTTCAATTTGATCATAACACTAGAGAAAGTTTTGGTCTTGCAACTCGAAGGCTTGAAATGGATATTAAGCTTAGGGAACCTGGCGGTGTTCCACCCGACTACATTTTGGGGCTTTTTCGTGAAATGTAGTGTTCATATTATGGGTAGTCAAAATTTTGAAAAATACGTATGATTTCGTTGTGAAAAGTGCATATGATTGTTTTTAGAAATTCTGTCAGTGTTATTGTCAGTTTATTTTTGTTTTCCATAGATTTTTTTTTTATTTCCTTGGAGCACAAGCGAAATTTGTTAGATGAAAAGTTCTTGTTTTGATTTCAAAAATAGAGAATGAATATGTTTGTATTACAGATTCTAGGGTTTTCCTTGTGTTTGTCGATGTGTACGAAATTTGTTGTTTTGTTTTTTTGCTTATAAAACAGGGTGTTATATGAGTAATGTAAAGTGTTTATGTCATGTGAATGTTGAGTTATGTAGCTTTGTTTGTGTGATTTTGTGATTTTCTTTAGCATAACAAAATCAGTTTGATGAAATTCTTGTTGAGTTAGGGCCTGCTTCTGTTATATATTGGTCTAACATTTAATTTTTATTTGTGTTAATGACATACATTGGCAGATGGTATGGATCCTGATTTATTCACCATGAAAGTTAATCATGGAAGAGTAATTGCAGTTGTTGATGGGGTTGCAACATATAGGAATGGAGAAATTGAGTATCTTGATTTCTACAGAGGTGATTTCATGAGTATGCTTGAGTTGAATGATTTTGCAGAGAGGTTAGGGTATGATCAAAAAGTGGAATTCTTTTATAAGGTTCAAGGCAATGGAACAATTGAAAGTTTTGAAAAGTTGGACAATGATATGGATGTCTTTGGAATGGTATTAGATGGTTTAAGGTATAGGGAGATTGAAATGTTCATGGTTGTGCTGCCGAAACCACTAAAAATGGACTTCAAATATGCCGCTAACAAGCCGATTGAATTGTCTTCCGATGAAGATGATACGGAAGATGGCAATGAGGAGCAAGAATGTAATGATCACAATATGGGGGAGAATGACTCGTACACCGACTTTGAGTTTGTATTTGAGTCTACGGAGTCCGAAGTAGAGCAGGAAGTCGATGCCGAAGTCGAGGCTGACAATGAAGCCGAATTCGAGGAAGAAGTCAAATCCGAATCCGAATCCAAAGACGAAGCCGAAGCCGAAGCCGAGTTTGAGGCGGCGCAACCAACACAAGTGGATGACGAGGATTTACATGATGTCAGCTGCCACGTATTGCAATCACACGTCCTCGCACTCAGATCCACTCTAAACTGGTCAACACAGTATGCCCTAACTTTAAATTTATTATCCCCACAGTAGTTAGGAATTGAGTTGACTGATTCTAGCTTGTTCTTCTCAAGGATTTTGAAACCCTTGGCCCAACATCATGATGCCACTTCTCCACAGACTCTTTCCTAGACATAAGTCTCTTGCTTATGTAGCGTCTAATGATGTCAATGCAAGTGATAATGGGCTTATCTCTTGCCTCTAGTATAGCTGCAGTAAACACCTCACACAAGTTGTTCAACAAAATATCACACATTCAGAACATAGAAAAAAAGGCCCTGCTCCAATGCTTGGGGTCTCTTTCAGCAAGCCACTCATATGCTCGCGCATCGAGGGTCTTAAGCTTATCTATTTCTTGTTCAAACCTATAACAAATAAGCTATTAACACAAAGCAGCCCAAAACCAGAAGACAAGCAATAAAGAAGTAACAACTAGTAGACAAATAACAAGCAACAACCCAACAAATAACAACCAACCAATAAACAACTCTTTCCTAGGCCCAAAAGTAGCAAAAAAGCAGTAAATAAGTACCTATTTCGTATTGTGGCTCTTGCTGCATTCCACATGATTTGTTTGAGATGAAGGCCTTTGTGTTGAACTTTGAAATTGTTATACAAATGTCTTACGCAGAAGCGATGATCGGAATTTGGAAAACTAAATTTCACAGCATCAATTAACCTCTTTTGCTTGTCCATTATCCAAGTAATGGTATGGCTATTAGCGATTTCCAAGTCTTCGCCAAGAAACTCTAGGAACCATGACCAAGTGGCTGTAAATTCAGACTCAATAGCAGCGTATGCAACGGGAAACATCGAATTGTCAGCATCAATCTTAATTGCAGCCAATAATTGACCCTCATGTGGGCCTATCCGATGACACGCCGACATCCTGCTAACCATCTTTTCTTGCACGCTGCGAAACATATTTAAAGCCTCTGAAATTGAGGATTATCGGCCTCTTGTGACAATTTCATTTCTACCGTCGTGCCCGGGTTTGACTCTAAGGGCTTCGCAGTAGTCCCATAACATTGAATACTGCTCTTCGACACTGCCTTGTATTTTTTTTATCGCCTTCTTCCTTGATCTATAGAATTGCCACTTAGACACTTGCACCCCCGTCTTGTTCCTAACTTCTTTAAATAAGCTACTAATCTTCCAACTCAGATCATTTGACGACTTCTCACTGTACTTATCAGCCAACCAACCTGAACTAATCCATTTCTTTTGGAAAACCCGTCCACAAGTATGCTCATCATTGAAAGTCTTAACCACCAATGACTTATAGGCCTTGTTACCACTAATCGAGGAAGCAAACACAACCCACGGGCAATTTTCTTCACACACTGCCCCGATTCTTCTGTTTTCATTCCTCTTCAACTTAATACCCCTATTACGCATGATAGATTACTCGCGAACCGTATTCCTCAAGTCGTCGGCAATTGGAAAAACCATGCCGATTTTGAACTGAGGATGTACCTTGTCCTTCTCCGGATTAAAATGAGTGAACCTCTTAGTCATTGTCCTTCGATCAGTCACGTTGTAATCAGAGTCACAACTACTTCTCAAGTCATCATTCGACCACTCAAGTTCACTATCAAATAGTGCTCCTTCACCAGCTCTTGAAGATTTTGCCCCGTCTGCCGTATTCGGCTTGCCTATTTCTCAGGCATATAATCATTCTCCGATTGAGCATAATCAGAGTCCCACTAAATTCGCATCATCTTCTCTAATCTTTTTCTTTTTTCTTTCTTTTTCGACCCCTACTTCTTGTCCTCACACTTTGGCATGCATTCTCAACCGAGATCTCCAATCTATGGACTACGCCAACAAATGTTACAAGAAGGAGACATTTTTAAAGGCATATGAGACACCCATGCGGCCTATGACATGTCCAAAATTATGGAAGAAGACTTCTGCCATACCCCTAAATCCTCCTGCACCAAAGAAACTACCCAGCAGACCTAAAAAATGTAGGAGAAAGGAACCTGAAGAAGTCAGAGCTAGTACAGGAACGTCAAAACTCCAAAGGAATTATGTCTCCATGACATGTTGTGCTTGCGGAGCCAAAGGTCACAACAGAGTTGGCTGCCCTAACAAAGCCCGCAATGAACCCCAAGTCAACACTTTAATGGGTTCCACATCAACAAGCAGACCAATACCACCACCTACAGTAAGTGTTATTCAAATGTTACAACAGTTGATTACATTATTTATGTATTGGTTGTTATTGATTCTTTTTATAAAATGTAGGCAAGTGGAGATAAACAACAATCCAAACCAAAGTATGCTCGCCCACCTTGAGCCCCAACAGGATCAAGCGTTACAAATGCTCGACCAAAGAAATGCTCAATTGTTAGGAAGCCAACTTCCAACAGTGGGAACAACTCCAAGAGCAAGGATAAGGGCAAAAAAGTTGCAACAAATGGTTGAACAATGTCAATTTGAAGGGCAAGGCATATCTATTATTTTTAAGTAAAATATGACTTTTTTTTTTTTTGGTATTAGAGGTTATGGTATGCTTCATTTAGAAATGTATTGAATCAAGTTGTGCTACACAACTTTTTTGTTTGGCCATATAGGTTGTTGTGCAATTTGTGCACCTTTTTTTTGTAAAGCCCTGATTGTAAATTCCTAAATGACACATTTCTTATCTTACTTATGACTCAAACCAACTTAAGTTACTTATGAATGAAAGTAACTTATGTTACTTATCTTCGCATCTTCTTAGCTTTTTAATGTCTGCAAATATCATTGACATTAATTCCAAAATATCATTCCACAGCAACTTTACAAAATGACACTTCAATCATTCATTTCAAATTACGAGTACACTTCAAGTTAACAAAATACCACATCAACTCTACGATTACACATTAAGTTTACAAATAATAATAATACATAAACTTAATCCTCCACAGCTTTCTTGAATCATTCTTCAACAAAATAACTTGCATGTAACAACAATGACACACACAAAAACTACCACCAACAGCTTCCTCTTCCTTCTTTTTTGTGCTTCAACTTTCTCCTCCAATAAATTAACTCTCCGCAGTAAACCAGGAATAACTTGTCTTGCCCGATTATAAATTGGTGGATGATACCAACCAAAAAAATTACATCGCATCCCCTGTATTATATACACAATATTTGTTGTTAACAATGTCATAAAAATTAATTGTCTCAAGAGTTCACATTAAACAACAAAAACCATCAAACCATAAATCGCAGAAGCCATTAAACCATAAATCGCAGAAACCATTATACTTATTATCTCAACAGTTCACAAAACAACAGATAAATCACAACAAAAAAACTTACCCCAGCTGAAGCGCAGCCGTAGAATCTTTTACCGGGGTTGGTGTCTGTCCATGCCGTCATTATTCTGCTCGGCAAACCGTAATGACACACTACACTTGGCTGTTGAATGTTGATCCTCATTTTTTTCGTTCTTAGCTTCTTCTCGTTCTAAGCTTCTTCTTCGTTCTTAGCCTTCTTTCTCGTTCTCACCCTCCTTCTTCGTTCTCAGCCTCCTTCTTCGTTCTCACCTTCTCTTTTGCCTCTTTTTTTCCCCAAATTTGTAACTCTTGTTTTCCCTAAATTTGTAACCCTAATTTCAAAAAGCCCTAAAATCCTAATTTCAAAAAGCCCCAAATTACTTATTCAATACCTACCACACTAGAATGTCATAAATGCCTTCTTTAAATCACGTGCAGAAGGGGATTTCCGTTCAAATTTGTAACCCTGTTATCAATTTGTAACGGTTTGCCAAATTTTGGTAATACAAGGGGCTGATTGCTCCAAATTAAAGTTTAGGGGGCAAGTTGCCAAGCATGTGAAGATCAGGGGCTACCGGTGCAAATTACTCTAAAATTTTATTTTGGTGATGTACATAGTTATCTAATTCCATTTCTACAAAACTCATTTTGTTTGGAAACAATTTAATTCTTTTTTTTTTTTGGTTAAAAATAAAAAGATTTGGGCTATTAGTGAAATTTTTAAATAACTTTATATAGTGTAACTTTATTTGTGCACAACCTTAAATCCAAGAGAGACGAGAGACACCAACTGTTTTAAATATCTAAAAATAAACACACTGTATCCATCCCTTTCAAAATTTAAATCCCATCTCTTTCAGACTTTAATCACAACTTTTACTCTATTATTAACCTTGACTCCTACTACTATTAAACAGAATTTAAAGAAAACACAGTCCAACAAGAATTTTAGTTTTAAACACAGTGGTGGTTTTTCTCCTTGAAGACGGAAACAAGGGAATCAAAAAGCTCAATAACTTTTAGAAACAAAATTTCCATGGTCCATGGAATCACTTTTTCTTTTCTAACGAGAGATTCCACAATCAACATGATAAAATCAATACCAAATTACCTTTTTCTCTTTTCGCCAAAAGAGGCCAAAGCCGTTCAACCTCTAACCCATCAGCCTCCTTACATTTGTGATTGATCCAGATAGAAAAAATAATAATAATAATAATAATAATAATAATAAAATAGAAAAATACAATGGCAAACATCTTAAGATCATTACTAATTAATAATAACAAAAAAAAAATCATTACTAATTAACAATGAATATTTGCTCAGAAACACTTAAATATCAACTCAAATCCACTAATAAATTGGCAAAATCTAACTGAAAAAGATCTCTAACATTAATAATAATAATAAATAAAAAAACTAATAGTAACAATAATAATATTCCACAAACACTTCTCACTAAAACGGTTAAAAATTCGATCCCACATTCACCCCTAAGAACAAGCAAAACAACATAGGAAAAATCAATCTAATAGCAAAGAAGAACGACAGAGGAGGAAATCATGAAAGCGTAGGTGAAGATAAGGAAGCCGAAGTGGAGAGCCCAGTTCCGCTTGAACTTGCCGAAGTAGCTCTCGGGCGGTTCCTGGTAGTGAATCTCGAGATCGTCGTCGTCGTCGACAATGTCGATAGCGCCGGCGTTGTTGCCGGCCGATCTGAGCTTGATCTGCCGGAGCTTCTCGGTGGCCAAGCCCAGGGTGAGCTTGTGGCATCGGCGCTGGTACTTGAAGCCGTTGACGCATCGGAGGGTCTGCGCGACGGAGACGTAGAAGATGAGGTGGGCCAGGGAGAGGAGCACGATGGGGACCCAGGCGTGGCGGCACTGGAGCGAGTGGGCCTGGCCTTGGGCCTGCGCGTGGAAGATGAGGCCCAGGAAGATGAAGAAGAGGAGGAAGAGCTTGTGGAGCTCCTTCTTCTGGAGGTCGATGGACCTCTTCTTCTCTAGGGTCTTCTCGAAATGGAGCTGGATTATGGTGTTTAGTGCCTGAAGTGCTGTCTCTTTTGAGACCGTTGATTGCTGTTGCTGCTGATGATGATGGTGATGGTGATGGCTGTGATGGGTTTCCATTGATTCTCTTTCTAGTTTCTTTCTTGTATTCTCTTGTTTGTGTTTTTTAAGTGAGTGAGTGAGTGAGTGAATGAGAGTGTTTTTGAAATGGGGAGAGAGAGAGTGTGTGTTTTGGGCTTGGATCTCGATGGATTGGGGTTTGGGTTCAAAATGATCCGACGGTCACGAAGAAGAGAGAGTCAGAGGCGTACTCAGTGACACCGCTGGGTTTGCTTTTTAAGTGGACTTTCAAAAGATGGATAAAAGTAGCTCTCTTGTTCTTTAGCGCAGAAAAATAAATAGGAAAAGAAAGTAGGTCTCTTGTTAAGTTAGTTATGATGTATGAATTATGTGATCAATATAATATGGTGATGACTTTGTCAAAAAAAAAAAAA
Organism: Boehmeria nivea var. tenacissima; assembly: GCA_018132145.1. Classification (NCBI taxonomy): domain Eukaryota; kingdom Viridiplantae; phylum Streptophyta; class Magnoliopsida; order Rosales; family Urticaceae; genus Boehmeria; species Boehmeria nivea. Next base: position 4,291,727 of record CM030886.1, read on the forward strand.
ATATATATATATATATATATAATATGGTGATGAGGATTCTTACTCATGGTTGTAATAAATTATAATTTACGTTTCAGGAAAATAATAATGCTAATTAGACAATTAAGATGTAAGCATGCGACAATTTGTTTGTAGACATATATCTAACAATTAATTATGGACAACCATAAATAGATAAAATTTGATCTTATGCCGCATTTAACATTCATGTATACATCTTATGTTACTATTGTATTTTATGTCATTTTTTTCACAAATAAATTACTGTGTTACCCATATTCACCTCTCTTATCTTCTTTACTTGTAAGAAAAATAAGGATAATTTGGTCAAATTTATTATTAAAATGTGGCATGAATTCTAAGTTTTTTTTTTCCTTAAAGTTACATATTTTAAAACAAGTTATGCAAAAGTGACATTTTCAAAATTCTTCCATAAATCGTGGTCACTAGTTAGTCAAAATCTCCATAATTTACGCTTTGTTTGATAAAAAAAATAAAGATAGATGAAAAAAAATTATAAAAAATAATCATTTTACTTATGTGATTTAAAAAAATAGAGATAAATGTGTAAATAGTCGTTTTTAGATTGATGTTCGAAGAAAATAGCCAACGTTTGGATTAATTAAGAAATTAGTCATTTTTTAACTACATTATGATGTGTATTTACATTTATGCTCTTAGTTCTTTTATGTATAAGCGACTAATAACTTAATTTTTTAAAATTTTTGTCATTTTCTTAAAGCATGGACCTAGAAATGACCAAATACTAAATAGACTCTTAAAAATATGACTAATATTTTTATTTATTAAGAAAATATTCAACAAGCAGTTATGGATGAATCAATGCATCTTGTACTTGAACCATAGCTTTTTTTTTTTCATTTTTTGAAATATTGGCTAAAATTTAAAAATATTTTCCAGAATAGCCTATTTAGCTAATTCACTCAAAGAAAAATATAAGAGAAATAAATTATAAGGAAAAGAAAATATTTTCTTTATATTGTTCGTTATGAAAGAAAAGAAATAAATGCATTTTTTTCTTTTTTTGTTTGGCATAGAAAGTAAAATTAAAATGATAGAACTAGGCGTGAAATATTAGAATTCCATGTTGTTCCATGGATTAAGAACCGGGTAATTACCCGGAAATTACTCGGAATACTTCTCTGGGTATTTACCCGGAATAAACCTCTTGGAATGCCAGGTAATTCTCGGGTAAAACCGGGTAATTATTCGGAAATAGTTTTTTTTTTCCGGTAATTTTTTAAAATGTTTTTTTTAATAAAAAACTTTGTAAAAATAATTAATATTGATAATTACTTTTGTAACTTTAAATTAAGTTTGATAATTATGTTATAAGTTTTAACCTAAGTTTGATAATTTTTTTAAAATTATGTTTTAATAACACTTTGTAAGTTTTTTAAAATTAACTATTGTTTAGGTTTATTTATAAGTTTGGAAGTTGAAATTAGGAGTTATAAGTTAATTATCAAGTAATTTTTAATTTTATTAGTTGTAAATTTATTTTGATTGTGTGTTAGTTTTATTGATATAATTAGAAAATTTTGTCCTTAATTTGATTGTTTATAACTTGTAAGGTTTAATTAACTTGTTTATTTTTATAAAATTGATTTTACCTAAATTATGCATAACAATTGTCTTACCTAAATGACATAAATTATGAATAATAATTATCTTAATAATTAAAAAATAGTACAAAATTTAATATTTTTACGAGTAATAAAAAAATATTCCATAGCTTGGTACCACCGCCGACATTATGAGGTGTTTAGTTTCGAGGGAGGGGGCCGGCCGACGTCACTCCAGTGTCCACTCTTGAACCCGTTCAAAAAGCTCCGCATTGTGTTGTTCTACCGTATTCTGCATGCGTAGGTCCGCTAATTCCCAATCTTTGTCCATTGTGAGAATCTCAACCATCTTTGGTTTTAGTCGACTTCGATGAGGATCTATAATATTATCCGCCATGCTAAATGCAGATTCTGCAGACACTGTTGATACGGGAATGGATAAGATGTCACGCGCCAAGTGAGTAAGCACTGGAAACTGTCCTGAATAAATCCGCCACCAAGCTACGAGATCTAGGTTGTCGTGTGTCACGTCGTTGAATTGGACATTTAAAAAGACGTTTAACTCGTTGTGCTCGGGTCGTACTAGTGGGCTCATTCTTGACGGCGAGTCGTCCTCCGACTGACTCTGTTCACGGAGTAATCTCCAACTAGCTGATGCCGACGACGTCTGTGCAATCGGGGCCTGTCCTGTAGTTCCCCCATACCGCAACTCGTAAACCTTGTAGGCCTCTTGCAATGCATTCGTGTGGCCTTCCAGATCGCTCAAATAATCAGGACCTAGTTGTCTTTTCAACAACTTTAAAAATGTCTTCAAACCAGGAACTCTACTTCGAGGATCTAACAAAATACTGAAAGCGTAGAGATGCGGTAAGGGATAAAAATATTTAAGGAACTTCGATACCATAGCAGCGACGGCCGTCCCGAGTCGTTGGTGGCCCTTGTATGTCTTGAAGACGTCGCCAAGGAGGATCAGCTCGTGCATCACAATAGGAGATGTTGGGCGCAATGATGCAGATAGATTTGTTGTCACCGTGTGGAATACCTGAAGGAATGTGCATAGCACGGCAGCGTCGTCCCAATGCTCATCGTGGAGCACATTCTGTCGCCTCTCATTATTGTACCAAACAGTGAACACATCGCGGAACGGAATGAGACTCTGCAGCATCAAGTACGCGGAATTCCACTGACTCGGAATGTCCCAGGCTATCATCTTAGCCTCCAAACCGATGGCGCTGCACGCTCTCCTCCATCTTTCCTCGCGTTGGTGCGAACCGTTCAAATATATGACGGCCCTCTGAATTTCTTTAAGCGAGGACTGAAGCCCGTTCAGGCCATCTTGAACCGCTAGGTTCAAGAAGTGGGCGACGCATCGACTGTGGAAGAATAATGGGTCAGACATCGGGTTCAATTCCCGTCGGAGAATGTTAATAGCTCGGTCGTTAGCGGATGCGTTATCCATGGTGATGGATATAATCCGGCTTGTAATGCCAAAGTCGTTGATCGCTTTTAAGATTTTATCAGCGATTTGTTCTCCGCTATGACCTTCATCCATAACTTTGAACCTGATGAGTCTCTTCTGAACGGTCCAATCTTTGTCGATGAAATGACTACAAATGCATATGTAGTCGTGAGATGTCCCACTGGACCATACGTCACTCGTCAACGCCACTCGTTGAGATGACTCAACAAACTGCCCTATAATCTCCGTCCGTTTCCACTCATAATACTTGATCACGTCTGCCCGAGTAGTCTTCCGACTTGGGCGCTGATACTGGCTATGGAACGATCTTCGTACCAGCCGTTCCCAAGCTGCATTGTCGGCGAAGTTCAAACTCGCGTCTGTCGCCATGATATACTGAGCAAGGTCTCGTCGATGTTGGTCAGGGTCGAACGATGAGGACGACCCGGCTGCAGATGTCGCCGCCTCATCACCCACAGGTACACCGTCGACAAGTTGATCACACTTTCCGATGTGATAACGTAGGTGGTTGGTCCCTTGACTGGAATGACCACTCAATAACTTCCCGCACCTTTTACATTTCGCGTAAGTTTTAAAAGTGCCGTTCGCCTGTTGTATTTGTACTTCTGTCATAGAATTCCACACGGTTGACTTCTTTCGCTTCGATCGCCGAGCTCGGACTTCCGGTTCTTCATCGACGTCCTCTTCTTCCTCGTCCTCTTCATGCTGGGTTGGGGCTGATGAACCGGCAGCGTTCACTCCGTCTGATAACCCACCGACGTTCACTCTGTCTGATGACCTGCCGACGTTCACTCTGTCTGATGACCCGCCGATCTCAGGTCCAAATAAGGTCCGCGCTGTTGGTGGTGGACATTGGTGGATGCCCGGGACTGGTGTTGGACCGGTATACGGAGGTATAGGGAAAGTCGACGGCATCCCGCTCGGACCAAATCCTGGTTTCCCGCCCGAAAATTGAGCAAATGTCAGCATCCCCTGATAATAACCGCCCGTCGGTAGATATTCAGATGTCGTCTCGCCCCGTCCCGTCTGTGGGGCCAATCGTAGAGTCGTCGAAGGAGCACCCAATATATGACCGGCGCGATCGAGCGCACTATCTGTAAATGTGTTCGGAGGGATCTGTGGGGCACCAAAGAATGAATTCCTCTGCTGTTGCATCGCCTCAATCCACGGGTCATTTGGTTGCGTTTGGCTTATGTGGGTTGCATGGGTATCGTCGTCGCTGTATTGCGCCTGCGAGTCTTGGTATGGATACATTGTCGATATCTAGCATCAAATAAATACAAACAAGTAATTCAACTAAGCAATTAATAAAAATAAGTTAGAAAAATTATTAATTAAAAGAGTACTCAAATATGACTTCAAATATTAGTAAAAAAAAATGAACTAATTTTCTTTAAAATACCTAAAAATTTGACCCCTAATTTAAGATGTATTACGTGAAGTAAAATATATATATATATATATATATATATATATAACAACTACAAATTAAAAAAATATTTATTAAATTATTTAACTACAATAAAAATTACTAATAATTTAACAACTACTAATTGAACTTAAATTAAACTAAAATAACAACTATTAATTTAATATAATATAACTAAAATATTACTACTAATTTAACAAATAAAAAATTTAACTAAAATAAAATTGCCTAAATTTTACTAAACTACTAATTTAATTCAAATAACAAATAATAATTTAACTAACATTTAACAAAAAATATAATAACTAGTGATATATAATAAATAAAATAACCTAAATTTAACTACAATATTCTAAGTAAATATGAACTAAAATATTACAAAAAAAATCATTACTGATTTTACAACAATTAAGTTAACTAAAAATAAAGTAAAGTCAAATAACAACTACAAATTAAATTAATTTTAACTAAACTACTAATTTTTTTATTCAAAAATTTACCTAAAATAACAAATAATAATTTGACTTAACAAAAATTGAAGTACGATAACAATTAACAACTAGTACTTTAACTAAATTTTAACTAAACTACTAACTTAACTAAAATAACAAATAATAATTTAACAATAATAACAAATAATAATTTAACTAAAATAATAAATAAGCATTGAACTAAAATTTAAGAAAAGTTTAATAACTACTAATTTAATAAATTTAAACTAAATTTAAAGTACTAAATATTGATGTAATTTTTTAACTAATTATCAAACTAAATATTAGCTGCATTTTACTAAATATTATAACTAATACAATAACTAATCATAAAACTAACTAATCATAAAACTAAGTTTCTTATTAGTTATTATACTATATTAAACTTAAAAATAACCAAACTTACCTATAGCAGAATAGGAGGCCGGCAACCACACAATCAAAATGAAGAGCAGAAAACAAAATGAAGACCACAACAACAAGGAGCAAATTTTTTTTTTTTCAATTTTAAGAATGAATGAGTTTTGAAGGTCGAATAACTCAATTTATAGAACCAGTTTACAAGTTCTGTTGAATTTTAATTTTTTTTATGTGAGTTTACAGCTGCATTGCCTACACTGCGAACGCACGCCACACTGCAATACCTATTGACACCACACTGCCACACTACCTATTGACACCACACTGCCAACGCCACTGCCCACTACACGCCACTGCCACACTGCCCATTGCCCACTACACGCCACTGCCACACTGCCCACTGCCCACTACACGCCACACACAATGGCACAGCAATTAAAATTTGTCACATACATAAGCTTGCCGTGACTAAAAAAAGTCATCAAAAACCGGGTAAAAGCCGGGTAAGGGATGAAATAACCGGGCAAAGTAAATATTTTTTCACTTATTCCAATATTTTGCCAATTTGCCGGGTATATACCCGGATTGTTATAACCGGGTAAAATCCAGGTATTACCCGGATTTTACCCGGTAATTTTCCGGGGAAAAATTTACCCGGTTACTATTGGTTCCATTATTGCATGCCTAGATAGAACCTAGGGATCCCTATAAACTATTATAAATAAAAATTATTTTCCTATCCCATATACACTCTCTAAAAATGAAATATTTATTACAATTACTATTTAGGAATATTTTCTTGTCCTCCACTTTTCATCCCTACCAAACAACAAATTTCATATTTCTCTCCAACTTTCTCTCCCTCCACTTTCTAACACTACCAAACAAAAAGTTAATATTACCGCTGACTTTTTGTTGAACCAACCAGATTTGGATACCTATTTAATTATCGACAACCATAATAATTTGGATTCTGTAATCGCTGATGTATTTCAAAATAATTTTATAATATATATTCGAATAATTTTTAGGTTTGGTACACTTTGATCCTTGATTTATTTTATTAGGCAAAAATCTTCTTCAATTTAATTTTTTTTTTCAACATCAGTCTAATTAATATCGTAGTTTAAATTAATTAAACATTTGACGTTGACTAGTCTATTTTCTTAAAACCGTAACATTCATACCTTCTTCTTAAGAAGGGAAAAAAAGTAAAAGAGAAAAGAAAAAAAAAAAAGCTACACCCACAATTCCCCCCGCCCACTCCCCCCCCTCCCCCCTCCCCCCCCCCCCCCCCCCCCCCCCCCCCCCCCCCCCCCCCCCCCAAAATGATTTCAATCCGTTGAAATTTTGACCGCTTGTCTGTGTAGAGACATCAGTCCAATTTTTATTTGTTTTCTTTTTCTAATTATTTGAAGGTGTTAAATTTTGACACAAAATGATATTAAAATTCCTACTTTGTTAGTCGAGCATCGGGGCAAATTTCTTAATTTTTGAAAATTTGTTGATTATTAAATTATTTTAATTGCTTAAGAGTATTATAAGATAATTAAGCCAATCCAGGTTCTCTCTATGTAATGACCCAACATTTAAAACAAACATAATAACGGTAATATTCAATAATATTATATACTTTATAATATAGTATACTTTTTACCAGTAAAGCACGAGATTTAACTGTGTCCTCACATCATCCAAAAGTTAGTCTTAGTGTGGGGTTTCAAAAGTACAGAATTTAAAAAAAAAATGTCATTTGCCAACGGTTAGCCGACGATCCACATGACACTCCCAAGGTCGGTCATGTATGCCTCGCTGTCTTCCATCATTGTCACCTATCCTTGAAGCTTCCCTTTAACTTACCTGCAATACAAGTACACTAGTGAACTATAACCCAATAAGTGAATAATAGCACATGTCATTAGGTGAATCAACACTGCATGATTGGCCTAGAAGAAGTGCACGACATAAGTACTTAACACCAGATCTATCATTGGATCCCACGAACCCCACTGCAACTCTTCTCAAGGATTTTCTTATAGTTTAAAACGTTTTTGGATTTAATCATCACTACACGTGTACGTATAGCTCGGTAGAAATCTTCACTCACCCTCTATTAAGGGTCTTGCCTGCTCGATTTCTTCTAGACCCATATGGCATTTTGGAGTTTGTAGGGCTATCATGCGGGCCATTTCAAGTCTACTCACTTTAACCCTTTACGGGTTTCTTTGAAACTCACTTACACATCTGTGCGAGCTGGGTCTCTATTTTGGCCGATCTTGAATTTCAGTATGCCCCTCATTCAGGTCAAGACTCTGTTCAGGCCATCCTTGAATTCGAATGTGCCCCCGTTCAGACTAGGCTTATGTTCAAGCCGTTCTTGAATTTGAATGTGCCCCTATTCGGGCTGTGTAATGGTCTGAACTAAGATCACTTCTACATGTATCTAATTTTTATTTTTTGAGACAAATTGCATGTAATATTGTCTTAGTTACGAAAATTTTGAGGAAAATTGGTTAATTTCGTCAAATCTGGCCAACTTTTGACCGTGTAAAAATATTAGTGCAAATAATATTATTTTGGCATTTTTGAATTTTAAAACATGTTAGAAATTCAGTTTCAACTTGAAACTGGTATTAAAATTTCTAACTTTTAAAGCTTAATCTATTAGTGCATTTTATAAATTTTATTTTAAAAAAATGTGTACCAATTATTTAGTTTAATGGGCTAATTTGACTGTAATATATAAAGTCCAATTTAACTTCGTGTTTTATCTCATTCCTTCTCCCCCTTTAATTGTCGCTGCCCACCTCCTCCCTACCTTCTCTTAATCTCTCTAGTTCACTCTCTTCTTCCCCTCTCACTCCACAGCCCTCTATCTTTCTCTCCTTCTCTTCTTGCCCGACTCTTTCTCTTTGTCCCTCCTCCTTGGCTCCAACCAGCCTCCTCCACCCTGAGCCTTGTGATTGTTCTTTAACTCGCAAGTATGGGATATTATGGGTTAATGTATCTTAGTGGTTGTTGTTTGTGGGTATGAGACCATATATATTAAACTAATCAAAACTTATTGTTGTCATTATGTTGCAGGCGAAGAGAAGTTTTGGGACGGCCCAATAGGGCAATGGTATGATAAGTCTCGAAACTGTCCGATGAGGCAGTGATGTAATAGGTTCCAAATGGCCCGACAGGGCTACTGGCCGCAAGAGGTTTAAAAACAAACCAAGGGGCCTATAAAGGGTGGGCATGTGATACTTCTCATAGATTATGATATAGCGATCCAGATCGGGCCAACGGGGTGAATTGCAGCAACCAATTCTGACAGAGAGCCCCAAAGAATGACAGGTCTTCAAAAGCACAAAAGAGATACCGAGATGGCCCAAGGGGTCAAAGATGATAATAGGTCCTAGATGAGCTCGATGGGGAAACTGTCGGTTACAAAACACCCGATGAGGCCACTGACTGCTAGCGCTTTCGGAACGGCCCGAGAGATCTAGAGAAAGTCAAGTAAGGATCCTATATTAGTAAATCATATGCACACGTATATATGTGAGATAGGTTGAAGACTTGTGAAACCTAAGGTGAATTTAAAAAAGAGTTGATTTGATGCTCAAGTTGCAATTACTTGGTTATTAAGTGCAAGCACGCTAGGAATGTTATATTATGGTTCTTTGAACTTACGGTATTACTTAAAGATTCAATAATCCATTTCTCTACTCTACTTACTACACTATATTTGCTCACTCGCGTGCTCGTATTGCAGTTAAGTTGAATGGAAGGCTTAAAGGTTAGGTGACAACGGTGGAAAAAGGTGGTGCATACGGGACAGACCTTGGGAGTGTCACATGGACCTCCCCGATCATGATTGGCTCAACAATGTGAATTGCAGCAACGAATTCTGAAAACAGCTCGATGGGACCATTGATTGCGAAAGGTTTTGGAAAGAATAGAGAGGCCCAAAGGAAGACAATTTTACACAAGCACAAGAAGAGATACCAAGATAGCCCAAGGGGCCAAAGATCATAGTAGGTCCCAAATTGGTCCGATGGGGAAATTGCATAGTCAGTTCTAAAGCATCCTGATAAGGCCACTAACTGTAAGAGGTTTCGGAACGGCCCGAGACATTTACAGAAAGTCAAGTAAGAATCCTTTATTAGTAAATCGTATCCACGCTTATATATGTGAGATAAGTTAAAGACTTGTGAATCCTAAGGCGAGTTTAGAAAAGAGTTGATTCGATGCTCAACTTGCAATTACTTGGTTGTTAAGTGTGACCACATTATAAATGTTATGTTATGATTCTTTGAGCTTATTGTATTGCTTGGAGATTTAATAATCTATTTCTTTAATCTATATACTATACTATATTAGCTCACTACTGTGCTCGTGTTGCAGGTAAGTTAAAAGGAAAGCTTAAAGGTTAGGTGACAATGGTGGAAAAAGGTGGTGCATACTGGACCAACCTTGAGAGTGTCGCGTGTACCGCCAACTAACTATTGGCAAAGGTTTTTTTTTTTTTTTTTTCAAATTCTGCACATCGAAAACCCCATAATGAGACTAGCTTTTGAATGACGTGGGAATACAATTAAGTCATGTGCTTTAATAGTGAAAGATTAATTATATTATTTTGATGTAAAAAGTTCAAATTTGTCCGTATTTTTAGAACTAGAATACTATTCTATTTTACCATCATATAATATATTCCGATAATATTATTGAAGTATGTGTTCTAAGTATTGGTCGTTACAACACTAAGCACATATTTATAAGGTAAACCAACGGGAAAGAGCAGTAACTATCAGAGGAAACCCAAACGATTTTTTTCAAATGGAAAATTTCCAAACTATATTTTTTCAAAAAAAAAAACAAAATAATTAACGCCGTAATTTTTTTATTTCACTAAAAAAAACTTATTCCCAATTTCAAAACTCAATCTCTCTTTTTTATGCACTCGTTGGAGTTCTGGGGTGACATAATCGCGGTTGGGGTCGAGGCATTATCAGGTAGGGGTGGGTTGGAGTAGTTGGGGTAGGGGGTTCGCGATCGTGGAAGAAAGTCGGGCCGTGGGGTTCCTAGTGTCATGAATCTAGAGGCTGGTGGTTCTGTGGTCGGGGTTGACCATTAAAGTTACGGCTGGGCATGGAACCCGTCAACTCGAAAAATATGCAACCCAACCCATAAACCCGACACGAACAACGAGCAAAAAACCAACTCGCACGTCATTTGGGTTCAACCTAACCCGACCTGTACATTTATAGGATCAGGTTAAGGTTCTCTAAACATGTACTTAAGAAAAAAGAAATATTGAGAACAAACTGAAAGCCCACTCTTTTGTAAAAGAATTATTAATCTAGTAATTCTCACCACCAACACCATATGATACAAGCACCCACAATCTCACGTGATGTAAGACATCATAAGAACTATCTATAGACTTGGGTAAGTCTACTTCTATGAAAACGACGGATTATTTATGATGATCAGGCCTCCAATCAGCACGTACTCACCTTATCCGTTGGCAGGGACACCTGCCAAAAAGAATAGTTAAGTAGCTCTGCCTCGATCAGAGCAGGTGTTTCTATCTCCGAGTACGGTTTGGTCACACAAGTGGCAAAAATTATCGAACGAGAGATGCGTACCTCTATTAATAATCGGATTGGACGCCTCTGCATGAATTAGGGTTTTCATTCTTATCTCTTCATTTGAATTTCAATGGATAAGGATTAGGATAGTTTCTTGGTCGTGTACGACTTGATCTCGCTCCATCCATGATTATCGGGATAGCTCCGTGTGTGATGATGACTAATACTTATTTGAATTATCATAGATATCTGTATATTAATATCCTAAGCGTACATGGGCCGATCCATCCCACACAGCACATATGGGCCTATCTAACATGACCCAATAAATTGTCCTAATATTATAGCCACCAACTCGCCTTCATACGCGGCCTAAATTGGATGACGCGGCTTCGTCGAATCGCCATACAGCCTACCTTGATGCTTACTTGTGGTGAGTTGCGATTATGTAAAAAATCACCCCCTACTCCTAGATTGAGTTTGCTCAATTGAGAAGTACTAAACAAGCTGATTTGGTGCCCACACTATATGCATAAAAACGCTGCTTAGCATTCATGCTTCACGACATCTATACTAATGTCATTTTCTACGTTTCCACGTGTATATATATATATATATATATATATATATCATGATATATATAAATAACATATATATTTTTGTTTACTATCCTAAGTTTAAAAGCTAAAAAAGCATGTGTATGTGTATGCCTATCTCCACGTATATATGTACACACGTGTACATATATATATCACTATACTCAATCTACCAAATCTCTTCTCATGCCACTTTTCTTTATATTTTTATTAATAGGGTAATCTATACAAATGCCCTCCGATGTTGTGCTATCCTTGCAAATTGCACACTGATGTTTCAAAACTTGCACTCGTGCCCCCTGTTATTTGAAAACATTATAAGTTCACTCCTTCTACTTTAATTATTTAAAAAAAATTGATGAAATCAGGGGGTATAAATACAAAATTTTAAAAGATCGGAGTGTATTTTGAGAAAAGAAGACAACATAAGAGGGTGTTTGTGAAAATAACTATAGAATTAATTACTATAATATTTTAGTTTGAAGACGTTTGATCCTTAAAAAGTTATATAAGTATCAACATATTATTGTTACGTTATTAATCCGATTAATTTTTTTTACAAATTGTGACACAGGGGGCATACTTATAAGTTTTTAAAACTTTAAAAGGCAAGAATAACACTTTGAAACATTAGAGTGCAACTTGCAACAATAGCACAACTTCGGAGGGCAAATGTATAGATAACCCTTATTAATATTATTAGTGCCTTCTTTTTTTTTCCCCCCTTATACTCATGTACCCTTATTAGCCTGAACCAAAACTGATAGCTCATATAAATATAAATATAGCCATACATAAATAGTAGTCTTATAGGAACTTTTCCTCACTTCTTTATATAAAAATAGGGAAACTTTTTCTATCCATCAGGAAAGCAAAGAGTAGACTTACCAAAGTGCCTAATTTCTTCATAGGCCTGGTGTATCACGTGTCTATGCTCTACAACACTTTTCCTTTCCTTTTTTTTATATTTATTTTGACATCCAGTATTTCTATTCGCAACTCATAAGCTATATAAGGATTCTCCTTTCTCATTTTTCTTCGAGTAAGAATGCTGCTAGCTAGCACCTCTTAACTTTTGTACTATCCCAATCAATTTTCCCTTCATGTTGGCTCTAATTTTAAATTTTAAAACTTGAGGGTTTCAGAGGAGAGTTGCACGCAATTTCACCTCTTTCACTGAGCCCATTTCACGTTTACCCAGCCTTTCCTCTTCTCTTGCTTCTTTATATATATATATATATATATATATATATATATCTCCCATGGAAGTGGAAGCTACCTTCTTTTCCTGGTGAACAGACTTCTCCATTGGAGACTTCAAGAGTTCCAACAAGCACGGGCTACAAAGGCAAGTTTTCATTTTTTTTTTTGTTTTTTAACTTCTGCAAGCTTGAGATATATTTTATTTCCTTTAAAACGCATATATTTTCCATGGCATGACTATTATGAAAAAAATACATGATATTTATGAACCACATTAGCCTAATTATTTGAGTTTTAGGACCCTCTGAATCGTGCCTTCTCCAAAGCCGCTCCATCTTTGTAATATGAGTTTTAATGGAGAAATATTTAAGGTTAGGAGCATTTACCTTGTGTCTCTTGCACGTTGAGTATCACTTCTTGTTTGGTGGATTTGTGTAATCAAACTGTCCATTACTTTGGGATGTAGTATAGTGCAAAGCCGTCCATGGTAATTAGATGTTTGTAGAGAATTTGGTTGAGCCATCCGTGTCATGAAAGGTATTTCAAGTGAACCGTGTACTTGGTAAAAACTTGGGCGAGCCATCCGCGCTAGGCTTAATATTTGATTGGACCATCTGTATAATCGAGTTGTTCATATTTGTAAAGATCGCGATCAAGCCATCCCTATATAGCACCATAATGATCGAGCCGTCTATATTTAGTATCATCATGATCGAGCCATTCTTATTTAGCACCATCGTGATCGAGTCATCTATATTTGGCACCATCATGAACTAGCCGTCCACATTTGGCACCATTATTGACTCGATGAGCAATACGTACCTAGAAGAGAATATGGATGATGACTTAGAGCCGCTCTTTACCTACCAGGTGGACAGCGTACGACAAACAGAACCGCTAGTGTCGCTGATATCGGGTCATCCTCATCGGGTCGATAATGACACCATTAGTGAGCCGACTCTATCCAATGCACCAGAAGTGGCCGACTTCGATATTCAAAGTGCAAACAACAATGATGAACAATCCAGCAGGGAAATTTCACCTGAAGATCATAGTCGTCCGCTACACTTCCGATCATGCACTGGGCCTTCTGATCGTCTTTCCGAAATGAATAATCATTAGTCATTTATAACCGCAAGACGAGTTGAACAGATCCGCGTGATTATGATATCCCGATGAATATTGAGTTATACACACCTACGCTTGAAGAACGACCCGGCCGTCTACAAGAGGGATAGGTTGCTTTTTATGAGTTCCTTTCACATTTGGTTTTCGCTTCCCAATACTTGAGTTAGCGAAGGAGATACTACACCTTTCAATTTGGCCCCCGCTCAACTCATGCCGAATTCGTGGCGGTCTATCATTTGCATTTTGCTACTTGGAGAGATGGGTGGACGACAACTCACTCTGAAGGAGTTCTTGGCATGTTATATTGAAGTTCAATCCCAAAGATAGGGCTCGTCATTATTTCTCATATTGGATCGATAGACAATTGGTCAAGGAGTTGAAGAACGTGGATAGGGGTTGGCTACGTCGTTACTTTATGGTATCCTCGGCCTCACAGTGCGGGCGTACACCGTCATCGGATAGTATGCCGATCTGAACTACCTTTGGCGTTCTAAGTGAGCACTTACATTATCTGTTGTTATTTTCCCACACTTCTAACAAGTGTTAACTTCTTCTTCTCTTGTAGGTAACACTTCTCATGACGTCCCCGTACTTGGCAATAGTAGCCTAACTTTTATCGAGAGTCTTCAGAAGATAGAGGTGAACAACGCAAGGGTGTTGCGTACTGAAGAATATCTTAGGCTGTCGTCCTTATGGTCTCAAGTTACTCACTATCCTACAGGTATCCCTAAGTATCACTGTCCATCTTGGCTCCACTTTATTCACATTGCGCTTCACAGGTTGTACAGGCCGTCTCAATACATCAATCCTTTAACTTATGTGCAAGCCGCTGTCGCAGGACCTTTTATTGTGAAGATGCCGGTTACCTAACCATCCATTGAAGAAGCTCGAAAGAGGCTCCAAGACAAACAAGCCAAGAAGAAGAGGAAGACCACCTCGAAAGATCCTCCAACACGAACTACGCCCGTGCCAAGGATGATCCCAGTATTACCGCCGATACCATACTTGACTACTCCATTTGACATCCTCTGTCCTTCCTCTAGGCAGAGGCCAATCAACGTTGCGTAGGTTGCAGAGGTCAAGTTGTTACTTCCTTTTGAAGGGTCAATCCAGCGAGACGATTATTTAGCTATGCTCGTGGTTGCCTCCCTTGTGGTACCGGGGGATCACAGTGTCCTGCAATCTCATGTTGTATTGCTTCTATCAGGATGAGTTTCTTTCCACATCTGTACTTTTACTTTTGGGTTAATAGCTCATTTGGTCCATGAACTTTAACTCGGGTGACAGTTTGGTCCATATTCTTTTTTTATTAGCAATAGTAGTACCTGAACTTTTTATTTGTTACTACACCGTTAAAATTAGAATATTCTGTTACATTTTTAATAGGATGTGCACGTGAATTGCATGTGGAATTCCTCGCATACAAAAATGTCTTAAATACCTTGAACTAAAAATCATAATTTTCTTTAGTAAATTTTTTTTTTACTTGACCTAAAACATCAGGGCAGAATGGGTCGTAGGGTGTCGGGGAGCACCGGGGTGTCGCGTCAAGGTCAGTGGTCGGGAAGTGCTGGGATCACGTCGGGGGCGGAAGGGTCGAGGGTCGTCAAGGGTGCATCGGGTCGGGGGCTCGTCGGGGAGTCGTTAGGGGAGCGTCGCATCGGACGCCCAGGAAGGAGGGGATCGAGGGTCATCAGTGGGGTATCGTCTCGGGGGTTCGTCAGGGGGTATCACGCAGGATGCCGGGAGCGGACGGGGTCGGGGGGTGGGCGTCACGAGAGGGTGGTTGTATCGGATATTGTCACGTCAAGGGCATCGAGGGGTGTCGCGGAGGGAGTCGCCGTGTCGGGTGGCTTCGCGGAAGGGGTCATCTTATCGCGGATGGGGTCACGGCAGAGGGCGGAGGAGGTCGCGGAGGGCAATCGGGGAGGGTTGAGGGCGGAGAGGGCCGGAGAGCGGAGGGCTGGGGGGGGAGGGGGGGGGGGGGGGGAGGGGGGGGCGAATGGGGGCAGAGGACGAAGGGCAAACGGCAAAGGGGGGCGGATGAAGGCAAAAAGCAGAGGGCAGAGGGCGGAAGGGAGAGAGATAAGGGTTGAGTAGGGCGGGCTGAGGGCGGCAGAAGGTGAAGGGGGTCGCGGAGGAAGGTGGGCGGAGGGCAGAGGACGAAGGAACAATATCAATGGTGGATTAGGTGATTAAATAGTCAAGGGCATTTTAGGTATTTTAGTTTAAAATGCCAACCACGTGCAAGTCACGTGAAAAAATAAACATATTTTTCAAATTTTAACGGTGTAGCAACAAATAAAAAGTTAATGTACTAGTATTGCTAATAAAAAAAGAATAGGGACCAAACTATCACCCGAGTTAAAGTTCAGGGACCAAATGAGCCATTAGCCCTTTACTTTTTGCTTGATTACTCATCTAATCAAAATTCGTGCAGGCTGCCCATGACGTCGCTGCAACTTACATTTGTGTTAAGAATTTATGTAAAAGATGTGCGAACATCGTCAAGCAGCAAAGAAGGCCGATGAAGAGGCAATAAAGATCAAAGTCAATTATGAGGCATTACACGTGGAATAGATGGTCGTTGACAGGCGCGTCAGTGAACTCACCATCGATTTGGATTCCAAGTTACAAGAACTGGCGAAGAGTGAAGAGAATTTGCAATAGCTGTATTGGATTTGCAAGGAGAAACGACGTTGTGCGCTAGGCACGCACGCCGCACCAGGGGCTACCAACCCGGTGCGTCGTGCACGTGGGTTTGCAACAGCCGCACTCTCTTGGTAGAGGGAAACGACGAGATGCGCTAGGCATGCGCGTCGCATCAGGGGATGGGTTTGCAACAGCCGCACTGGCTTTGCAGGGAGAAACAACGCAGTGCGCTAGGAATGCGTGTCGCACCAGGGGCTGCCAACCCGATGCGTTGTGCGGGTGGGTTTGCAACAACCGTACTGGTTTTGTTATAAGATAAGGTCCCGTGTTGCGAACTTGTTCAAGGTATCCTTCCAATCGTGGCGTTCTTAATAACTTGTTTTTATGGCTTTTGACAAGGCCTGGCCGTCCATCTACCTTCGAAACAAACACAAATGAGGGTGAAAGATTTCGTAACTAAGATGGGCTGCACTCGTTTGTAGTTGCATGAGCTGCCTACGTACCCATGTTTAGGGATCAAGCCTGAAACGTAGTTCGATTATTACAGTCTAATCTATCTTAATTGAATCTTTTCTAACTTGAACATCAAATGAAAACCTAAAGACCTAGAACAAACGAAGACTAAAACATCAAAAGCAATCCTACTTGAGAAAAGAAAGTAACAAGAAAATAGGATGCACTAAGTCTATTAGTTGTGTAGATGAGGCACTGCTTTTAGATGTAGTATTTGCGCAAGTGATGAGCATTCCAACTTCGTGGCTCTATGATGCCGTCCGGCGACTCTATCTGATACACCCCAGGTTTGACTACTCGTTTTACTCGGTAGGATCTTTCCCAGTTTGCACCAAGCTTACCAGATTTCCATTCTTGCGTGATTTGGAAAACTTAACGCAGAACTAGGTCACCTTCGTTGAAATGGTGGTGCTTTACCTTCTTATTATAGTATCGTGCAATTGCTTGTTGGTAGCAAGCGAGTCGTAGCTACGCTCGGTCTCGACGTTCTTCTATCAAATCCAGGTCACCTCGTCGTTGTTCATCATTGGCCGCCTCATTATCCTATGCTATCTCCGTCCTCAAGGTTGGCATACCGACCTCCACGGGAATCACTGCCTCAACGCCGTAGGCTAGTGGAAATGGTGACTCACCTGTTGCGTTACGTGGCATCGTGCGATAAGCCCATAGTACAGTCGACAGTTCTTCAGCCCATCTCCCTTTGTGAGCCTCTTAACTTCTTTTTCAGGTTATTAGTGATGGTTTTATTAGTTGCTTTAGCATGTCCGTTGCCTTGTGGATAACATGGTGTCGAGAAACTTAAATGTATCTTCCACGTCGTGCAGAATTTCTTAAATTTCATCGCGATGAACATTGAGCCGTTATCTTTCCCTATCTCCTTTGGCACACCATATCGGCAAATAATGTTCTTCCAGACGAAGCTCTTTACATGCTCCTCCTTCACTTCTGCGCGCCCGCCGCGACCCATTTTGAGAAATAGTCTATTAAAGCGAGCATGTACTTCAGTTGGCCGGGTGCCAAGGGTAATGGACCTACTATGTCCATCGTATACTTCATAAATAGGTACGAACAGCTCACTGATGACGTATCCTCCGCTGGCTGATAGACCGTAGGTGAGAACCACTGACATTTGTCGCATTTTCTAACCAAGCCCTCAGTATCGGCTAGCAAAGTGGGCCAGTAGTATCCCATCCGTAGTGTTTTTTGGGCGAGGGACTTTCCTCCAGAGTGGTTCCCGCATACTTCTTCGTGCATTTCACGTAGTACGTATTCGCCCTCATCTAGGTCGAGGCAGCGCAGATAAGGTTCCATGGATGAACGCTTGTATAGTTTCCCGTATATAATGACACACTTAGCTGCTTTAAAGCGGGTCTTGCGTGCTTCTGATCGGTCCTCTAGTAGTATCCCGTTCTCCAAATACTTCAAGATTGGTGTGCGCCAATCATTTGAGCTAATGACCTCTAAACCTTCAACTTTTGGCTCTTCAATGCATGGCTTATCCAAGTATTCGATTGGGATTGTTCACCTGAATTCACTTTTTGTAGCTAACCCCAAAGTGGCAAGTGCGTCGACCTGCTTGTTTGATTCGCGTTCCACTTGTTTGAAGTTGCAGGAGTCGAATTGAGCTTACTAATTCCTAATTCCTAGTAAGCCGTCATCCTATCATCGCAGGCCATGTAATCACCCAAAACTTTGTTGACTATAAGTTGTGAGTCGCTTATAACCTTTACTTGTCCGACCCCTAGCGCTTTGGCAAAGCATAGACCTGTAATTGCGGCTTCATATTCGGCCTTGTTATTACTCGATTTGAAACCCAAGCCGAATGACTATTCGATCACTTCTTTTATTGGCGATTCTAAGCATATTCCTATCCCGTAGCAATGAATATTTGACGACCCATCCACTCGTAGTATCCATTCTCCAACTGCTTGCAATGTCTCATCATGTAGCTCAATCTGCTCTTCCGGTGCCATCTCTATAATAAAATCTGCCAAGGCTTGTGACTTTATTGTCGTGCGTATCTTGTCGAACTCTCCTTGTTCCATAGCCCACTGTGACAATCATCCAGACATGTCGGGTTCATGCAGCATCTTTTGGAGCGAGTATGTGGTCATTACGATTATTGGGTGGCATTGGAAATAAAGGCATAGCTTTCTCATTGCTATCACTAGGGCAAAAGCGAGCTTTTAAATCGTAGGGTACTTGGTTTCAGCATCTTCCAAGGCTTTGCTCATGAAGTAAACTGGTTGATAAAACTTTCCATATGTTCTTGCAAGCGCGACACTCAATGCTGTCTCTGACACAGCAAGGTAGAGAATGAGCGGTTCTTTATCTGCATGCTTGACAAGTAAGGGCGGGTTAGTTAGATAATCTTTTAGCTGCTCAAATGCCGTACGACACTCATCGTTCCATGCGAATGGTGTGGCTTGCATTTGTCGATTGAGCGTGGTACGAATTGGTTCAGTGCCTCAATGCGCCCAGTTAGTTGATGGATGTCCCTTTTTATTCGTGGTTTTGACATGTTGATAAACGACTTAAGTTGCTCTGGGCTCGCCTCGATGCCACGTGCGGTGACCACAACCCCCAAGAATTTGCCAGAGGTAACCACAAATAGACACTTTTTAGCATTCAAATGCATGTAATACTCAATGATCAGCTCAAAGCAATCGGTTAAGTGCTCGATATGGTCTTCTGCCTTTAGCGATTTTACTAACATATCAACAATGTACACCTCCATCTTCTTTACCAATTTTCAACAAACATCTGATTGTCGAGTCATTGAAATATGGCCCCCGCATTCTTCAATCCAAAAGGCATGACCTTGTAACAGTAGACTCCTTTTTCAGTTATGAATTTACGTCTTCTCCTGATCATCAGGATGCATTATGATTTGGTTATAGCCGAAAACTAATCTAAAAATGTGAGCAGTTCATGTCTTGCCATGGCGTCGACTAATCTGTCTATATGAGGTAGCGAAAAACTATCTTTCAGGCACGCCTTGTTCAAATTAGTGAAATATAATGCATACTCGCGGCTATCCATTTTTCTTTAGGACAACTACGACGTTGGCCAGCCAATCAGGGCATTTCACCTGTTTGATGAATTCTGCTTCGAGGAGCCTACGCACTTCTTCGTCTATTACCTCGCTTCTCTTAACTTCGAACTTTCTCCTCTTCTGGCGGACGGGCTTGTGATTTAGGTCTACATTGAGTTGGTGTGTGATTACCTCTGGTTTGATACCCGACATGTCGAGGTGTGACCAAGCAAATGCGTCCTTATTCTTCCTTAAAAATTCCAACAGCTTCTCACGGATGGAGAAGGTATTCATCTACTTGTTCAATGCTTGGCTCCATTACCTTCTTAACCCTGGCCTGGTCGATCGCCATCTGTAATTGATAATCGCGGGCCATACTCAATCGTAACGCGGTTGAGTAGCAACCTCGTGCAACGGCTTAGTCTCCTCGTATCTCTCGGATTCCCCATTTGGTTGGAAAGCAGATAATCTGGTGGTACGTCAAGGGGATCGCTCACATGTCATGAATCTATGGCCTACCAAGGATGACATTATAAGCGGATGGGCAATCCATTACTAAGAAATTGGTCATTCTATTTTCCCCAGTAGTGTATATCGGTAGTCGAATCATGCCCGCTGCTTGAGTTGATTCTCCGTTAAAAGCCCGTAAGGATCACGTCCGTCCTCCCTATTTGCAATTTGTCTACCTACATCTCCTTCAAAGCAGACAAAAATAGCACATTAGTGGAACTCCCATTGTCAATCATATTTCTCTTTACCTTACAATTGGCGATGGGCAGCGTGATGACCAATTCATCATCGTGTGGTCTCCGAATCATACGCGCCTCATCACTGGTAAATGCAATATTGTAGTCGTCCAATAGATCTCCGGGCACAATACGTAGAGCCGCTATTCTAGCTCATCTAGCGTGCTCTTTGTTTGATGAGTGAGTGTCCCCACTATATACTGATCCACCACTAATGACCATAACAAACTTTCGAATCGGGGGTGGTGATGGTGTTCTTTCTTCTTGAGCGCCTTTCTCATCTTCATCGTACCGAGCAACCATTTTGTTTTCCCTGTCGAGCCCATATGTCTTGCGCTCTTCTTCGCTTAGAAACTCTATCAGCGACCTTTTTGAGCAACTCTACTATCTCTTGCTTCAATGCTCTGCAATCCACTGTAGCGTGACCTTTACCACGATGGAATTCAAAGTATTTGTCTGCTCTACCCCCCAAGTCTTGTTGTCGCGGCCACTTTACGTATTCTTTATCTTTCAAATGCAAGCAAACCAGATCATCAGCCTCGATGTTTAAATTATAATATGGCGGGAGTGGCGCACGCTCTTCAATGGTCATTGGTTAGACCAACTCTCCTTCCGCTTTCAGGCTTCACTTGGTGGCTCTTGATCATGTGAGACGTAGTTGTCACGTCAATTAGGCTGGCTCACAGGAGCTTTGCTTGTCCCCCGTCTCTCGCGTGCTGCTATTTCAATCCTACGATCTTCGTCTTCACAATAGCAAAATCCCCTGGCTAAAATGAGCGTCGCTTGTACGTCAATTGGTGGAAACTTGCAAATATGGGCTTTGAATGGGGACTTATGGAGTAGTCCTTGCTTGAGAGCCTCTAACGCGACACCGTCCTCGTATTTAGGGAGTTGAGATAGCGTGCGAGTGAACCTCTTGATATATAAACGTAACAACTCAGTCAGGCTCTGGATTATCATTCATAAGTCTCCTATTGTCTGTCCTGATTGAATGTGGACGGAATAAATATCCATGAAGACCTTTGCGAGTTGCTCGAACCATTTTATGCTCCCTGTAGGCAAGTTACAGTACCAACGAAGCGCGTACCCTTTCAAGCTTTGAGAAAATAACTTACACATTATTCTGTCCATCATTGATGATGGAATGCTGCAACCGAGCAACACTTGTTTATATTGATAGATATGATCATGCGGGTCTCTGTTGCCATCGTACTTTGGCAGCATATGGATGCTAAACTTGTTGAGGGGAATTATCTCGAGGACGCACTGTTGCAGCGGCGTGTTTTGAGATGTCGCCATTAGTTCATCAGATCCCACTAGTCGTCATAGCGATTTTAGAATATCTCTCTGCATCCTAGCCATGGCCTCAGCTATGCGGCTCTTTAAGTGGTTTTCGGATGGAGGTTATTCACCGGACAGAGGTGGTGCAGCTGGTAGCGGCGAAAAATAATAATAGCCAGGGTTCTCTGTTCTAGCATGTTGTGCTTGTGGCGGCAGTGGCAGTCGAGGGGGGTATGGGCGCTCCAGACTGTCCTTGCGTCGCCGTTTTGTATGGGGAGAACGATGGCATCAGATGAATGAGGCTGTACAGGTTTTGGGGCAGCGTGTTCAGTCTCACATATGTAGTCGTGTGGGGTTGCCGATTGGTTTGGCTTGCCTGTGCTTGTTCATGGGGTGCGTAGTGCATCATGGAAAAGTGTGGGAGGCTAGAAGGAATTAGTCCATGTGACGTTTGTTGTTGTAGTTACTACAACGCTGTGAGTCTAGACCTCATTTCGGTATTTTTGGAATGCATCGATTCATTAGCTCAGGATAGCTCTTTCATCCGCTTCTCATTGTCTGCGGTTCGCTACTCGCTGTCCTCTATCCTCCTAATGCTTCTCATAGTAATGCTTAGTAGTTGGGCCTGGAGCCATCACCCATGATCCATGTTCTCTCCTCTTCGTCTTCGCCACGAGGACGATTAAGTGATCGTGATGGTGAGCGCGACATGGTGCTGGTTAACAGTACTTGGTGATCTTGGTGTATGTCGTTGAATGGAGGCCCCACGGTGGACGCCAACCTGTAGACGTTGGTAAATCTAATTCTGTGAAAACGACGGATCGTTTATGATGATCAGGCCTTCAATCAGCACGTGATCACCTTATCTGTTGATGGGGGCACTTGCAAAAAAGAATAGTTAGGTAGCTCTGCCTCAATCAGAGTAGGTGTTTCTCTCTCCGAGTCTGGTTTGGTCACATAAGTGGCAAAAGATATCAAACGAGAGATGCGTACCTCTATTTATAATGTAGTTGGACGTCTCTGCATGAATTAGTGTTCTCATCCTTATCTCTTCATTTGAATTTCAATGGATAAGGATTAGGATAGTTTCTCGGTCGTGTACGACTCGATCTCGCTCCATCCATGATTATCGGGATAGCTCCGTGTGTGATGATGACTAATGTTTATTTGAATTATATAGCTATCCGTATACTAATATCCTAAGTGTACATGGGTCGATCCATCCCACACAGCACACGTGGGCCTATCTAACGTGACCTAATAAGTTGTTCTAATATTGTAGCCACTAACTCACCTCCGTACGGAGCCTGAATTGGATGACGCGGCTTCGTCTAATCGCCATACAGCCTACCTTGATGCTTACTTGCGATTATGTACAAAATCGACCCCAACACCATCCATGATGCGCACAACCACTACAAACTTACAACCACTTATCTCCACCACATCGCTCAGCTACTTCTCATTCCTTTTCTTTTGTGCAACCTCCATTGTTGGTTATTTTTACTTTGGTTTTCACGCTGCGATAGATTTTTTCCCCTTTGGTACAAATTATAGAAGCTGTGGGAGGCCAAAGTGATGGCATTGACGAAGGAGTGAAGACACTGAAGCTCAACGATTGGGAGAGTGGGGAAGCAAATGTTGAGGACTGCCACTCTTGGGGAGTCCATGATTTGGCCTTAAATTTGAGGGAAAATTCTTATTTAGTCCCTGAGTTTTACCGAAAATCCAGTTTTGACCTTCTGTTTTTGATAATTACCAAACAGTCCCTCTGTTTGTTAAAACGTATCTGTTTTATACCTTCCGATCGATTTTGGACGAAATATATGTACGAAAATTTCAAATATTCCAAAAATACCCTCGATAAAAACGGGGATAATATGCTGAGTTTCTCATGTCTTTGCATCCAAACACCCACCTTATATGCTGATAGGGAATATATTTAGGGATTTAGGGATTTAAGCCCCCTATGTTTCTTCCCCTTTTGTTTCTTCCTAAACAAAATTGCAAGAGGAACGAAGATTGAAGAGTTCTCAGTAGGAGACGAAAAGAAGAGGGCAGAAGAGGGAGAAGTGGGTTTATTTTGGCGAAGAACCTGTGGCGGCTAGCGAAGAACCTGTGGCGGCTAGCGAAGAACATCAACGTTGGTCTTCCACGGTTTTTGTTTTTTTATTTTTTTTTCTGCGAATTTTTTGATTAAGATGGGTTCAATGCAATTAAACTGGGTAATGTAGATCCTGTTAAGATGGATAATATGCCGCTTCAAAGTAGTTAATGTAGATCCCCATTTATATTTTGTTGAAAAAACTCAAAATTTTTGCAGTAGATTAAATCAGCCAATGTATTTGTGGTTTGAAAGTATTTTGTTATTTGGTTAGTGATATGTGTTTCTTCCAAGCAGTTAATATTTTGTGGTTTAGTTGTGATTTTGTCATAATTTAACTAGTTGTAATTTTGTCATAATTGTGACTTAGTTGTGATTTGAAATTGTAGGCACAATGGCTTCTAACTCGAGCAATAAAGGCGAACATAGTGGGCTTAAGTTCAAGAATAAGTATTGTCACTGTGGGAAAAAAGCATCGTTCAAAATTAGTGAGACGGATAAGCATCCGAACCAATTGTTCTACAAATGTGACAATTGTAAATATTTTTGTTGGTGGGAAGATGATTCAAGAGGTAATGGTGGAACTTCAAGTAATACGGTGGTATCGACAAGTGGTGGAACGAATGACAACGAACGTGAATGGGGATATGATAATCAAGTATTAAATGACAGACTTACAAAGGTTGAAGCAAATTTGAATGCCATACTTTGTTTGCTGGCTATTGTATTTATTTGTGTATTGTTGAAGTTATAAATATAAGTACGGTGTAGTTCAGTCTGTATAAATTATGTATTAAGTATGTTATGACAATGTAACTCTATTATGTTTTGGTATGTAAGCCATAGTGCATCTTTGTTGGACCATTTTAAGCTATTATTTACCTAATTTTGCAAACAACACAACCCGTCCACTGGTCTTAGCAAACATTAAAAAAAGTATAAAATACACTGATTAGGTAGTGAAATATAACATACTTTGAAACTAATCATAACATTGATTAGGTAGTAAGTGTTAATATCATCAGCACTAAGTACATCAAAAAAATACATGTGCAGCACTTACTACAGCAAAAAAATATAAAAGTTTGTGCAAAAGATTGTTTATATAATCAGCACTAACTAGAAAAAAAAAATACATGTGGATGACTACAAAATATCCTTCATTTAGTTGCTCCTCAAAATAGAACCTGCAAAAAGTAAACATGGATGTAACAGTTATAGCACTGCATTCTGTGACTCCTGAGTAGCAAATAGATCCTGTTGAGATGTTGTCATTTCTTCTTGTGCCTGTAAATCATTACACACATTTATTTTTTGGCACACTTAATTTAAATAGTGGATTGAATTAACTTACTTACCACATTAACATTTGCATAGTCAACGCCTCGGTTAGCCCCTCTTCCACGACCACCCCCTCTTCCACGGCCACTCACTCTACCACGGCCAACCCCCACACCATGTCCACGAACAACATTAGTCATGCAACTCCTACGATTGTGACCGAACTGATTGCACTTCCCGCATCGCTTCGTGGTTGATTGTAAGCGTGTTCTTGGTTGTGGCTCCCCTTCTGCTCTGCGCCTACGCTTCTTTGGTCTTCCAGGTTGAGGTCGTGCAGTCGGGGGTTGGAGATCATTGTTTTCAAATGGTGGCCACAAGTTCATGCTCGGTATCGGATGAATGACACCTGTGTAACACTTCTTCCAGTAGTCGACGGAGAAAAAAAGGTCACAATAATCTTCAACTTGTGCTCTAACGGTGTTGATACAAGCCAAGGCATGTAGGCATGGAATGCCACTGACTTGCCACATTTGGCAGTCGCAAACTTTCTCATTTAACTTTACGCAACCCTTGTAATCTTCATACTCAACTTGGAACTCGTATTCTCCACATCTCCGTACAATACAGTTCCTGGACCTCTTGCTTGTGTCGTTAAGCATATTCTTTACCTTCGGTGGCAATTTTCCTTTATATCTTTGGGATATGACGTGTCTTGTGTACATAAGTTGAGTGTGTTGCTCACGCAAACTTTCAAGCAACTGAATTGGTGTGTTGCTCACGCAAACTTGCGCCATGGACACCCTTTCGCCTTACAAAGAGCCGTCACTCTTGCACGGTCAAACTTTTTCTTCTTGATCTCAAATCCTTCTTGGATACAAAAATCCAAAAGGACATCATCGAAATGTTTGTGATCGTCAAACACTTGCCATAGTTGTAGATCAATCTTCCCATCCAAACCAATATGTGAAGGAGCTTCCGGAATATTACTCATTGGATCAATTTCACCTTCGTCTCTAGCGGGTCTACGACGGACATTTTTCTCCGCTTCAACATCACTCCACACTTCATCGTCACTGCTAACGACAATGTCACCTATGGAATCGCTGCTTGCTTCCTCTTCACTATAGTCCCGCCCATACTTCCACTCCGGGTCACTTATATCCTCGTCGTCATCGCTCGAAATTTCTCTTCCAACGTCTTCATCGCCAACCTCTTCTCCATCAACCTCTTCAAACTCCTCATCACCAACCTCAACCTCTTCCTCCTCCTCATCGCCAAACTCAACCTCTTCAACCTCGTCATCACCATCAACCTCTTCAACCTCCTCATTATTAACACTCTCGTCACCACCTGGTTGTAATACTGCTAGAGGAGGGCATGATACTATTTTAACTTCCAACAAAATCACATCACTTGTGTTTGAATTAAGGTTAAACATTTGCATCATTGTCGCGTCGCTTGTTACCTTAATCACGTGTTCTCCTCCTCTTATGTGTGCTGTAACATCAAGCGTGGTTGGGGCCTCTTTGTCTAAATTTTTCAAATCTTCTTCAATCGCTTCGAACAACCCGAGGATATTAGTAGTGTCATCATCAATCTTCCATATATCATAAAGAATCTCATCACACTTAACTTGCATAGAATGAATTCCCATTTTCCTGCAAATAAATATTAATGAAAATACAATGTTTAATCCACAGTCAGATTTATTAATCAAAATACAATGTTTCTTTTTCACTAAAGGTCCAAAATCCTAAAGCAAATTTTACACTAAATCATTCACACATATACACAGACCCATAATCACGTCAACACACCAACCATTGAACCAAATCAAACCCAATTTGCACAAACCCTAAAAATTACAATGTACTGACATAATCAGCTTACATAACATATAAACAACCCAAAGATAGTCTAAAACAAGCAACAATTTCAACATAATCCGAATATTATGAAAAGCCCCAATTTTTATCACTTTTCAAAAACCTATCTTCAAACCCATGTATTTTCAGACCTTCTCAACACAGATTACCATAAAAAATTACCAAAATAAAGCCAACAAAGGACCAAGATCATACCTTTTCCACGAGTTATTCACGCCACCTCCAAACCCTAAGGCGTCGGCGATAGCTTTGCGCCAAACAGAAAACCCAACTCCTCTCTTCACGTATCCCTTTCACGGCTTTGGTCAGAATCGCGCAACTAAACAAATTTCGACACCTCCAAGCCCTTCTGATCGTCCTTCACCCTTCGTCTTCTCCTCCTCCTTCTTTCATGGTGTTTACGTGTATGTGTTGATATTTCTTCCTTCCTTTCTTCTGTCTTTCCCGCTTCTAAAAGCCTTAGGAATGCTTGTTTGGCTGCAAGTTAAACCCGTCCCTAACATTTTTTTCCAAACGAATAAATGAAACGGTGCCGCTTTTGACGAGGGTAAACTTGGTACTTCAGGTACTAATTCGACCCGGAGGTATAGAACGGTCACATTTTAACAAACATAGGGAATGTTTGATAATTATCAAAAACAGAAGGTCAAAACTGGATTTTCGGTAAAACTCAGGGACTAAATAAGAATTTTCCCTAAATTTGATTTTGTGTTTTTTATTAAGTTTTCTTTTAAGTTTGTTTTTCTATTACATTTTGATTTGGGTTGATATTTTGTTTTTCTTTATCTATATTGATTAGAGTCTGGATAAGAATAAGAATTGAGTTCTGATTAATTTAAATTATATTTGTTGAGAATTTTTAGATTGGGACATTATTGAAATTTTAAAAAGTTTGTGTTTTTTATTTTTATTGATGTATATATTTGATAAATTAAAAATTAGATGATAATAATGTCTTTTTAACCCTAAAAGTCAATGCCAATAGGACATCATTGTATATTTTGGAGGTGATTTTGACAACACAGAGATTATTTGGGAATTTAAAAAATAAGATGGATTTTTTTTAAAATTTACTAAAATAATGTGGGATTTTTCAAGTTTTTACTTAAAAAAAAAAGGAGATTTTTAAGGATTTAACCAAACTTTTGGCTAATGTTTTAAGAATTAACCATAATTTCATGAAATTAAGGATTTAATTGTAACACAAATATGTTGCATGTAACATATTATATTACACGTATGTTACAACTAAATCCTTAATTTTGACATTCTACGATTAAATCTTTCAAACTTAACCTTTAAAATGTCTAATTTCTTAACTGACCTTAAAAAAGGTTGTCGTCCATACCAATTTTTAACAATAATTTTTATGCATGAGAAAGACGAGCAAAAATCAACTAGTAATTTGCTAATAATAAAAAACTAAAAGCATTGTAATAAAAATAAAAATAAAAACGTTAAATGCATTGTAAATTTGAATTTCAAAAATGACATTGAATCAAATTTTTGCATGCTTGCTAAGTTGCTAATAGACCAATGCAGAATTATATCATCTTCTAAGAAATCTATATGATTCTCGCCGGGGAAAAATGAAAAAAAGAAAAAGAAAAGAATGAACTGACAAGGATGGAGGAGGCAAAACGTCAATGGCAATTCCATGAACAGTTTGATCAAGTACTACCACCTTATTTCTAATCCACGAGTGACATAATTACTACTTTAATCCCAAAACAAGGATACAACTTTCAATTGAAACATGACAATTTATAGTATTTTATTGATTACAAACAAAAATAGCAAACCACCAATTTCAAACTTTTATCACACACAGGACTTGGGAGTATCAAAAAGCTATTTTTAAGTACACAACACCAAGCCTCTCCTTATTCTCTCTCTCTCCCTCTCTCGCAGAGGTACTCAAGTTGAATAATGCAACAAATAATGAGCATATACAAATTATAGAAGAAGCACCATCCTAATCCCAAAAAAAATAAAAATAAAAAAGAATTTTCCAAAACCCAGAGAATCATGACTTACAACTATGGCTTATTCCTATATATTGACTGTGTCACAGCCCATAGTTTCCATGGAAGGGTCATTATCTGAAGCCATTTGAGAAGCCGTATTATCATGTTGAATCTGGTAAAATTCTTCATTTACGTTCTCAACTCCTTGGTCTTGATGTTCAACGTTCTCATTTTCGCCGTCGTCTTCGGTAACCGATTCGGGATGTCCTTCTTGACCTTCTTGCCCGCCCATCATGTGCATCAGAAGCTCCTCCGGCCTCAGATCATACCCGGAATCAACCGAATTACTTGCATTTTTAGTCCTCTTGTTGTTGTACAGCGCGTCGAGCTGGTGGAAGTAAGGACAAGTCTTCGAATCCTCGTGCCTTCGCTTGTCGCTGTCTTTCACCCTCTTGAAGTACTTGTTTATGTTCTCCCATTTCTCTTTGCACCTCTTTGCATTCCTGTTGTAACCGAGCTTCTTCATGTTCGCCGATATGTCCTCCCAGAGAGGCCCTTTGGGCCCGTTTTCTTGGTAATGCGTATCGAGATTAGTCCTCAACTTAATCAAAGCATCAACTTCGTCCTTCGGCCACCTTGACGAGCTCATCTGCGCGTTGCTCTTGCTGCTATACTTCTCTTGGTTGTCAAAGCGAACATTCTCGGGATTTTTTCCAGCATGTTTGCTACTCGTTTCCTGTTTACCGACATCGTTGTTCTCCGCTGCTGGGGACAGATTCTCGGGGAACTGAATCCCATCGGATTGATCCGAGAATTTTTTAAGGAAAGCGAGAACTGCAGCGTCCTTGGCAGCCGCTATGGACCGCTCCTGAACCAACAGCTCGCCTTCGCGCTTGATCCTCGCGAGCTCTTGCATCTTCCACGCCTCTTCCCTCGCCATCCGGTCCCGCTCGCACTTCTCCAGCGCCTCCACGAACTTATTTTGCAGACTCTCCTGCCTGTCCACCACTTCCTTCATCAGCCTCTCGAAGAACTGCGTCAGCTTCCTCTTCTTCCGGCGCGTCCCCTCGGACTCCTGGCTCGAAGAGGAGGCGCCGGAAGTGGAATTCTCAACCAAATCCGCGGCGGGCTTGTGGACAGAACACGGGATCGCGTTGATAACAACATTCCTCGGACTGGTTTCGGTTTGAATTTCTTTCTCCTCCAAAGAATGGCTATCGAATGAGTGGTGATCGAGAGCCTCTAATTGCTCGAAAAACCGATAAGCCTTGCCGTTGGCTCTCCGGCCGGACCGGCCATCTCTTGTTCGTTTGTGGTACTTGTAAATGTTCTCAAACTTCTCTTTGCATTTCTTGGCACTTCTGCTATATCCAAGCTCTCCCATTTTCCTATCAAAAAACACAAAATAAATATTCAAATTTTGCTTCTTCCACTTCAATAATGCTAACCAAACAATTATAACAAACCCACTTGGACTTGGACCCAACATAAAATTGTCAAGCAAATTAAAAAAAAATCAATAAATTAAGCATTTAGTTCTTGCAGTTGTTGTAAGTTATAAAGATAAAAAAAAGTAAAATATAAAAAGAATATGGTATTATCATAAGATTTTGAACCCACTTTGTATACGGTTTTTTCCCGGGAAAACATATAAAAACAAGAACAAAGAGACAATTCATTAATAATAATAATAATAATAATAATAAATAATCACCTAGAAACTTCTTCCCAAAGAGGGGCTTTGAAGCTGGAGTCTCGGAATTTGGAGTCCATATCAGACCTTATCTCTAGCAAAGCATAGGTCTCCTGGCGAGGCCACCGGTTACCGGACCAGCTTGGCTCAACGTCCTCGGCTCTAACTCTCTCTTCTTCTCCGAACCCAACCGGCAGTGACCGGTCACCAAGCTGCCCATTTTCCGGCTTTCCGGTGACTGGATTTTCCGGCAAAGTTGAACTTTCCAGCATAGGTAAAAAGCCCAGAAAATTTACTTTTAACTGTTGGAGTTTGAGATAAAATTTGAGAGTAAAAAGGTTTTAAAAAAAAAAAAGAAAGAAAAGAAAAACAAAACACCAAAGCCAAGAACTTTGTGAAGAGAAGAGAAAAAAATGGGTAAAGAGTGAAAATGAAAAGGAAAAAGAAAATCTGTGGGAATGAATGGGTGGCGTTTTTTTTTTTGTTTTAGACTATCTATCTAATGTTAAAGAAGCGGTGAATTAGGGTTTTATTTGTGGGGAAATAAAAATAAAAATATTTTTAAGGGGTGATTCAGGAAGTGATAAGTGGGGTCCACATCCAGCTAAGTTTTTATTAACACGGCGTGTTTTGATTGGACGTTGTTGGCTCATTTGCGTGCTTTGACTTTTTGGGGCTCCGAGAGTCCGAGTAAAGCTTTTTTATTTTTGTTTTATCTTTAAATATTGTGATTTTTTTTGGGCGAAAGTTAAATATATTGTGATTCACACACATCGTAAAAATTGTCTAAATCACCTAATAAGACTAAGGTCATAAACGTCGGTATTTATGTAATAATTTTTTTTTTTGGTATTAGATTGTAAAATCTCATATTTTTAAAAAAGTGAATATAACAATACAAAATTATTTTTCAAAAAAAAAAAAAGGGAGCCCACTTAAGAATTCTCTTATAAACGTGATATTTTTTCAACAAATTGTGTGTATGATATATTGATATATTTTAGAATGATAAACAATTTTAGATGGTAAAATTTATTTATTTATGTTTGTAGCACAGTAATATATATATATATATATATATGATAACGTAATGCGGTAAAGCTAATAAATATTAAATAGCAATTGTTCTTTGAATTTGAACTGCCAATTCATGTTTGACTTTTCGTCAAGATAAGTAGGCTTTTTGAAGGTTTGGATGGAAAACTGGATACGCAGAGCTAAATATCTGAAATCTTGTATTTGAAGGCTGAGAGGTAGATTTTTTATGTGAATGACAGGTCAACAAGAGGTTTGGATCTTTGGGAAATATATATATAAACCACTCTAACTTAGACTTTTCTAAGCTACAAGTTGTTGTGTGCTTGATTTTTTTCATAGTTCCCACCGGCTCTTTTGGGTGCATAAGTTTTGCATTTTTTTTTTTTTTTGCCTTGAATTCTTGATGTGTATTGATAGTCAAATGTATACGACTATTTCTTTTTCTTTTAATGTGTATTAATGCATTGATAGTCAAATGGCTTTTTTTTTTTTTGCCTTGAATTCTTGATGTGTATTAATGTGTTAATAATTTTTTTTTTATGGCGATGTATTAATGTATTAAAGTTTGGAGTTTTGTGAATTGTGGTTTTTATGGTTGGGAATTTTGAATTGGATTTTGTCAATTGGATTTTGCAAACAGGATTTATTTATTTTTATTTGTCAGCGTTTAGCAATATGGCTTCAATTTTGAGCTTGATGTTAGGGTTTGTGATTGGTGAGATTGAATCATTGAGATATATATATATATATATATATATATATTGTGTTATTAGAATATACATTTATTTGATTGAGATTTATTAAAATTAGGATATTAATGATTTTTTTAAAAAAAATCGTGGTTAAATTTTATTTATTTATTGTTGTGACACTTCATAGTTTAATTGATTGAGGGGGTAATTTGAGTACTATTTTAAAACATCGAATATTATAACTGTTGCGCTTTAAAGAATATGATGTATTTAAACACAAAAGTACAAAATTGGAGGATATATAGTGTTTTTTCCAAAAGAAAATGTTGAAACTTCTAGAGTGCTATGTTCTTTCTGAATTTATGAGCGAAAATGATTTATATATTAATTAACTAATAAAATATTAAAAACATTACTACTTATTTGTTTGGATACATTATTAGAGATGTCTATTTTTTTAGTAAAAAAGTAAGTATTTATAAAAATAGGATCAGTTAGGTAAATAGTCATTTTGGACTGTCTGTTTTTAAAAAATAGTCGCAGTTTCAAAAAATTTAAAAATTAGACATAAAACTGTAAGAAATTTCTTACAATAACAAAAATACACATAAAAAACTGTAAGAAATTTCTGACACTGCAAAAATTTTGTAAGAAATTTCTTACATTGCTAGTTTTTAAATTTTTTGAAACTGTGGCTATTTTTTAAAATCATTTTATAAACAGTGGCTATTTTCTTAAAATTCTCATAAAGATATTATGTAAATATTGTGGTGGTGAAAATTACTTATATAGATATGAATCTCTAATTGTGGAATTAATACCCAAATATCAAGTAGGGTTTGGTATTAGTTTAAATATGGAAAGACAAAAAATAAACTAATTTGTAGTTTATGAATAAAAGCTTTAAAATTAATTGAAAAATCGACAAACATATAATTCGACATCAATTAACGTTGGTGATGATCAAATCTTCTCAAACATAGAAATTAAATATTATTTTTTTAGTATATTACTTCTTTCTAAATACTCCGAATTGGTTAGAAGTAAAATATTTCCACAGTAACTAAATATTTTCATAGCTTGTGATAGAGATATTTTCATAGGAAATCCAAATTAGTTGGAAATGAAATATTTTTATATTTTTATCGCTTGATAGAAAATCAAAATTAGTTTAGATAAGAAACCTTTCCATAGAAAATATGTGCATGTAAATTGGTTATAAATAAAATATTTTCACATAAATATTTCGGGCTCATTTGCTAAATAGCCACTTGAAAGCCAATGTTTTAAGAAAATGGCCTAAGAATTCAAATATTAAGTTATTAGCCTCAAATCTCTATGAAATCTCATTTTTATCCCTCAGCACTCTTCTTCCAACCTCATGTATCAAAGGACAAAAAAGTCAATACATATTGTCTAAAGGCTAATAACTTAATTATAACAAACTCAGGTCAATTCCTTAAAACTAAAGTTAAAAACAGGCCATTTACTTAATAATCTCTAAATATTTCTATAGTTTGATTAAAAAAAATTGAATTAGTTAGACAATAAGTATTTTCATTAAAAAAAAAATTCACACGAAAACTAACAAAAAACACATAGCATCCGTAATAAAAAATTTGAAAGAAAAAACAATTCTAAGAATTATAATATTCAGTATTGGTATAAAACAAAATTTCTTACAACCACAAAAAATAAAACACACTACAAAGAAAATTGAGTAAAATAATTCTATGAGGGTTGAAGTTTATTAAAAGAATTGTGACTGAAAATTTATGAGAATATCTAATTTTAAAAAATATTTTTAGACAATATTTTCTAAATATATTTATAAATATATAATTAACCTCATCCAAATATAATATGCTCCTCTTTTGAAACCTTGATGCATATATTAGGAAAAAGATTTTTTTTTCCTAAATATCCAAAAAATATGAAAACCTTCAAGGATAATTATAAATATCAACAAACACTTCTTAATTGATTTTAGTCAGGGATAGCACAAAATCAATTATACACATCTGAAAAATCAATCGTGAGATAGCTATGGAAGAGAGGATTCGGGACTGATTAATCAGTCACAGACAACCTCGTATTATTCACGTCTGATATAATAGATGGCTACCATGTAGTTTCTCATAGTCGGCGTTGACAGCATCTATCCATACTGGTGTATCATCTCCTGTGCCGTCGGTAATAACAGTTGATCTAACTCCAAGGGATGAACGGGCGATTATACAAACAGCAGAAGCCATGAAGTCAAGCATAAAATTCCAAATACCGACCGACATAATACAATCATGAAATGCCAAGGGTGCAATGTAAACAATGTGTTACAATATTAATTGTGTATTTTCATTAAGTTTTACTCAGTATTATTTAATATTTTATTATTTCATAATATTTATTTTCAAGTTATATTACAAATTAATGAATTAAGTATTTTCTTATTAATTCATTTAATTAAGTTATTTACTTATTAAAAATAATTAAATTAAGCTATTTACTTATTTGTCTACTTTTATTTTATTGTTAACATTATTCAATGTTTTAAATAATTAAGAAAATAGCTATGAAGTAGTTCCAATGGATGAAGTTCATCCATTAATGTTGCTAATCAATCATCGTTATTTTCTTTATTCTATGAAACATGAGTTAAAATTAAAAAAATAAATCATTTAGAAAATTGCCTATTTAGCTAATTGATTAAAATATTCATGAAAAAACCTTCCAAAACACATCATATCCAATCCATCCCTATAGTTTTCTTTTAACCCTATTTCGATCTAACTCTAACTTGACACTTCTCCCTCAATTGTATCGCTCATAAACCAAAGAAAGTCTTATCTATAAATTAGAATAGCTAACATGCAACGTAATGAAAGATACACGAAAAGCTATTAGATGATGGTTAGTATATTTGAATATGATCAAAAGAAAAAGGTGAAAGTGATAGAGTTTGGCTGCTCAAAGTTATTGAAAGGTGAAATAAATAATTTGTGAGCAGATTAGAGTGAAGAACTGGTTTACGTAAGCCGAAATCTATGCATGCCTTTGTCCACAATTCAAAAGACCAATAGTAAAATAAAAAAAAGGAGTAAATAGTGCAAAACCCAAATTTTCAACCATGATAAAGAGAGGTTAAATTTGTGGTATCGCCTTATCCCACGGCAAATACGTGGAAATCACTCAAATTGATGATTGACAACCTTATTCTTTGACATTTTGTCCTCTACTTTGCTTCAAAATATCTCAGATTTACTAGGCAAATTACCCACTGAGTAATGAATCTTATGAGGCGTGTGTTTAGAAAATTTTATCCATTATTGTCATCTTTCCATGGATAAAATGATGACAGTTTTACATTTTATTCCTTAGCTAGACCCAAATATGCCAGTTAATTTTTTGGAACAAATTGCATAGTAATGTAACATTTATCTTACTAATCACTCAATTAATTTAAGATCAGTTAGATAAATAGTCATTTAGATGGTGTGTTTTTTTTTAAAAATAGTCATAGTTTTAAAAAACTTAAATATTAGTCATAAAATTTTTTTTACACAGGTAAAAAATTTCTTACTATAATAAAATTACACATAAAATTTACTATAAGAAATTTCTTACCAAGGTAATAAATTTGTGAAATGGCTATTTTTTTAAAATTTTAAAATTATAGCTTTTTATATATTATTTTCTAAAAAGGGTTTTTTAGGCATTTAACCAAATTTTTGGGTAATTTTTTAGGATTTAGCCCTAAAATATTGAAATTAAGAATTTAGCCATAGCATGTAACATTTTATGTTACATGTAACATATATACGTGTAAAAGTGTAACATTACATGTAATGTTACATGCGTTACATTTTATTTTACATGCAACATCACATTTAATGTTACACTTTTTACACGTATATATGGAAGGGGCTGTTTGTTACGCGGGTATCCTTAGTAAGGGAATGAGAATCTGAGGATTACCTTATTTGTTACGTGTTTATTTTAATTTAAGATACATGGGTATCTGATTCTCATGGGTATCAAATTACCTAAAAAATGAGTAATC
The DNA here is from genome assembly GCA_018132145.1 of Boehmeria nivea var. tenacissima. Classification (NCBI taxonomy): domain Eukaryota; kingdom Viridiplantae; phylum Streptophyta; class Magnoliopsida; order Rosales; family Urticaceae; genus Boehmeria; species Boehmeria nivea. The sequence continues at coordinate 4,328,523 of CM030886.1, forward strand.
TGAATACTGTGGAGAGATGTGGGTTTCAAATTACCTTCTTTCTAATAATCAGGGTAATCTTAACTAAATCAAAATTAAGACTTAATTATCTTTTTATCTTTCAACATAAAAACACACAAATCTCAACAAAACCAAGATCACGTCTCATTTGGCCGTGCGAAGTGGTGCTTCAACACACTAATTTGAGAATTCAGAATCAGCTACTATTGTTTTTAAAGCTCCCTGCTCTCTCTCTCACTCTCTCACACCCACTGCATCTAAAGAATTATATCATGAACAGGGCTTTCCATGTTACATCCATTTTAGGTAAAATAGTTGAAGTGCACACCAGGATTCTTTTAAGGTTGCTTTGCATGAACGGTCGAATTTAAGGCAAAACAAAAAACAAAAACAAAAACAAAACAAACAAAAAAAAAAACAACTTAAACTATATTTAGGATTTTTCTTAATTTGCCTCTACAATTTTTTATTAATTATTCTATCAACGCTTACTTCGATTCAACCTTAATTTTATCTATATTTCTCTCTTACCAAAGCGATTTCTATGGGTTTTTTTTCGTTGTCTCTGTATCAAAGTTTCATTTGGGACTACGGTGAGCAATTTTTATTTCAATTTAATAATTGTTGTTCTTTACTGAGGGTATATTTGTCCACATATTAAAATAACATTACATTCCTATGTTTAACCAATCAACGTAATTCAACATTCCTAGGAATCTTAATTAAAATTATAATTCACAACCAAACGCTATAATATGAGATTCCTAGATATGTGATTACTTTAAAAAGATTACTGGGTATCTTATTACTGAAGATTACAGTGTACCAAACGGCCCCTAACATGTAACATAAAATGTTAAATGTTATGGCTAAATCCTTAATTTCGCGAAACTATGGCTAAATCCTTCAAACTTTACCTTTAAAATGGTTAATTTCTTAACCGGCCCTTCTAAAATTGGCTATTTTCTTAAAATTCTCATTAATTTATTGTAACCTATAAGTTCACATAATTATTCATATGTCGCTTTTAGAGGGGTTTTTTTTTCCCTAACAAATTTTGATGGAAAATATTACAAATTTTGGTGACGTTACATAACGTGAGCAACTGTTTTCCGTTTAAAAAACAAACGTTTGTGGCTCATGTTCTCGTTTTTTTTTTTTTACATTTTATTATTACATTAATTATTCATTTAATACTTTATATATAGCGCATAACACACCATCATGTCATAAACATAACACTTCAAAGCATATAACAAATAAGTCACATTTCAAAATATAGCATATTAAAAAATATATCACATCATCATGGCATAAGTTAATTTTGAAAACTATTCGTTGTTATGCGTGAGATTTGTTCTTAATCCGTGTCCTTGCAATATATACATGTAATTTTCTTGTTTGATCCTGAGAACCATATACATCTCCCGCTTAGATTATGTGAATAAATGTATGTTAAAAACTATACTAATCACGTATCAGTTAACTAATTAGCTCTCTTTCCGATAGAGTCATTGCTAGTAATATAGCACTCAATAACCTACTTGAAATGGATTAATTATTTTTACATTAATCAACTAACATTGTCTCATATTTAAAAATAATTTAATAAATTAACCTCTAAGGCATTAGACTTTTTGAGTCTATATTAATTGATTATATATCAATAAATCAATTAATTTATCATAGAAATTATTAATTGAAATTAGTTATTAACCGATTAATTTCTTCAACTAAAATCGAAGAATTCAATAATAAAGGTGGCAAGAAAAGATTGTGTTTCACAGTATATGGCTTTGTGCATGTGATTCAGATTGATGTTTAAAATAGATTATTTATCACTATACTACATTACTACTTTGATTCTTAATTTTTAATTTCAATATAACGGTTCTTATTTTATGTTCTTTAGACGTGGGCCTACGAGCTGGTATCGACTATTGAAAGCAAGTTTGCGCAACAATGCAGTGATTCTTATCCATGAATACTTCATTGGGAAATGAACCAATATAAAGAAAAGTGTTCTCTCGAGTATAAGGAGATTGAATCTCTCTTTGAAGGATCGGAGGTACATTTATGTCTTGTTTCTTAAACTTATTTTATTTGAGACTTCATTTAAGGAAAGAAAAAGATTTCTTATAGGTGTTGTTTCTTAAAACTTATCTTTTTAATGAACAATAGTCACTCATTATTGTACTGTTGTGTGAAATTTACAGATACATAGTTTATTGATGCCGAAAGAAGAGGAGAGAATCTTCAAGTCCATATCTATCACGATTGTTTCGAATGACAAGGAGGATTCAACCACTGATGAATTGGTTAGGAAGTTATCAACATGAGCCAAGATACAACATGATTCAGTCGGGGCTTGATGATGATAATACGACACATTTTAGTGGGCACCGAGTTGTAACTCAAATTCCATCCCCTGAATCAAGAGGGGGTTCTAAAGTTCCAATAAGGAATAGGAACAGCCCTAGGATTCCTACTCATCAAGTGCTTGCAATGACATCTGAGACTACACAAAATTCTAATGGATTAGATCTCTGTTTGAAAGTTTATATTGAAGAGAAGTTTGTTCAAATGGCACCACATATTAGAGCTTTTATTACAACAAAGATCGGTGACTTACATGACAAGCTCGATATAATCATAGCGAGAAAAGATACAAAGTATCATTCTATTCCATCAAAGGTAGTAGGAGAGGACCATGTTGATAGCAATAATGTGAATGGTGATTTTGATGATCTTATTGCTGAGGCAGATGATAAAGAGTTTTATATAACACCACCACCATCAGATGATTCAGTATTTTTTTTCTAAAATTTAAATAAATTAACGTGTGAAAATCATTTGTATGTAAACAATAATTGTGATTATATGAATGAATATTTTATCACCTATCGGCTCAAATTACACGATATTATACATTCAGGCATTTGCACTTAGTGTGTCACGATTGTTAATGTTCAAACTCTAGTGATTTGGATGAATATAAATAATTATTTGGTTTAACTATATTTAAAAAAAATTAATTAAACAAATATGCCGTATTGCTTCGTCCTTTGTTTCATAATATTTTATTATCTAATGGCTCAAATTATGCGATACTATACACTCAGTGTGTTCGCACTTAGTTTGTCACGATTGTTAATGTTCAAACTCTAGTGATTTGAATGAAAATAGATAATTATTTGGTTTAACTATATTTAAAAAAATTAATTATTCACAAATACGTCGTATTGCTTCGTCTTTTGTTCAGCAATTTAATCGATTTCGATAAATATTTATGTGATAAGCACGATGATTACTTGTTCGATTGATGTATCAAACGTTCCACAACACCAGTAGAACGCAATAACTTGTGCTTCGCTGCCTAGTGGAGCACTCGATTGGTGTTGTAGTGCTCGTGCCGTGCGATCAATCATGTCCGTGATATGCTCGTGCCGTGCCTAATCGTGCTCATGTTTCATCGTGCTTCGTGCCTTAAAATCTTGTTGAAGCCCGGCCCGCTAACTTATCGTACCACGCTTAAGCCCATTAATTATCGCGTTGTGCCGTGTCGTTCCAAAAAAATAGTTTCGTGCTTCGTGTCGGCCCACTAGGCCTGGCCCGTTTTGACATCTCTATTTGCATCTATAATCAAATATATTTCACATGAGTTTCTAATTTACATGAAAATAAAGTTTATAAATCTAAATCACATTACATTTTACCATTAAAAGAACAATTTACAACCTCGTTGAAGTTTATTGCTTAATAATAAGAGTATTTATTTAATTTGAACTTGTATAATCTTAATCTTATGTAATAGGTACTTAATGCAAGGGATACGTATACTTTTGTAGTAAGTTAATCAAAATTAATGGATAAGAACTAACACTGCCAAAAGTTAAACTTCAACAAGATATTTGCCTATTCAAATGAAAAAATTCAAGATACGCTATAAAAGTTAAATATCCCTTAATTAGTTGTTTAATATTATAAAAAATTTACACCAAAATACTCAAATAATTGAATTGCTTTATGTTAATTAATTGAATTGTAAAATATATATAATTAGTGAATAATTTAAGCATTCCCTTCTCTACTTCACCTCTTTTAGATAAGGGTTAATAAGTGTTTATTCTTGTCATTGACCTTGCACAAGACAAAAACAAAAAAAACAATAAATTGAGGGGCCGAAAACCAAAAAGCACATTAAGTTTAGGGACAACATTGAAAAATGACTCTGTATAGTATAACACTACCGAATATTTGGGCTTAGTTCACCCACCCAAAGGCCGAAGGCGTGAATCTACTGTTCAATTTTGAGGCATTTGAGAGAGAGAGAGACAGAGACAGAGAGGGAGATGGGTGTGACAAAGGAGCAAGTTGAATCGTCGTTGACATCAAAACTGAATCCTACCCATCTCGTAAGTTCTGATTTTCTCTCGGCTCCTCTTTTTTTTTTTTTTTTAATTTTGATTTGTCTAATATCTTGTCTATTCCTTTGAAATCTAGCTAGGGTATTGAAATTCTGCGAATTTGTTATTATTAGCTAAAAACAATAAAAGAGACAGAAGAGCGACACAAAATCTTGTTCCCGAAATATATCTATATATTTTGAACCTCTTAAAGTATGCGGCTGGAATTGATAACTCTATGAAAAACTTGGTTTCTTCAAAAAAAAAAAAAAAAAAAAAAAAAGAAAGAGACAGAAGAGGGACACAAACTCTTGTTCCCGAAATATAACTAAATATTTTTAATCTCTTAAATTATGGGGCAGGAATTGATAACTCTATATAAACCTTGGTTTGTGCCAAAAAAAAAGTATAAAAAGAGAAAAAAAAAAAAAAAAAAAAAAAAAAAAAAGCGATGAAGGGCATTCCTCGAGTAAAATTCACTCCCCATCCGAGCTGTGTGTACCAATCCCAGCCTCATACCCGGTGACGGGTTTACCCGAAAATGTTGAAGTTGATACTAAATAGCATACTCATTTGGAATGAAATAATGAAAGTGCACCTAGACTAGACTTGTGTAACCAAAGAAGAGAGAGTTTATTCATCAAACTCTAGTTGTTTTAGAGAGCTATAGGTTTTTGTCATCAACTAATTTTAGCAATGATGCAAGAGGTCTGATCATCAATCCCTGTTAGACGATGATATGACCACGTTATCACAACGATACGTTTTTTTTTTTTTTCAATCGTAGATGGTGTGAAGCGTATGTGGTATGTGATACTTTGTTTAGCTCTGTAAAGATTGTACTTTCCTTTGATACCAATTTAACGTACCGGATTCAGCTAGATTATGTGTCCAAGCTCGAGCTATATCCATTACTTATTTTCCGCCGCGCAAGTTAGCCTTTTCACAGGAGGTCTAATAAAAATATATCCCCATTAGGGATGAATATACTCTTTTGCTAAGTCTGGTGACCAAGTGTGCAGTTACTTCTTTTTTATTTTTGTTATGCTGGTATTAGTGAGAGACAACTTTAAATTGACGAAGAGTAATAAAGATACTGTTTCGTTAACAATTCTCGGTAACTAGGTGATTTGGCAATCAAACTATATTCTAAGCTATAGCGTCACTTGGCGGCCTGAATTGGGTGTATAAGTTCATATCATAACATGTCCACTGGTACAACCATTTTGGTACTCTATTTTCAATTGGGTGTGAGTGGACTTCTTGTTTTACATAATTTTTTTTAGAGATGTAAATAGGCTGCAAATAGTACAACCTAAAACTCAGCCGTGTAATTAAGTATAGTATCTCATCACATACTTCATACTCATGTTCATATTCAACTTGGTTGATTTCTCTTGTCAAATGGTTGTCCTCTTATTTTAATAACTCAAACCTTATTCATAGAACTTCGCTCATAAATCTTTCTTTTTTCTTTTTGCCGTTGGTTTCAGGAAGTGATCGACACATCTGGAGGGTACGTTCCTTTCCCTAAAGAAATGTCGAAATTTGGAACTTCGCGAAGCCATCCGATGAAAATAATGCTCTCCTTTGCCCTCCATGTGATTCCTTTTTGAATTTACTTTGTTACAGGTGTGGTGCGAGCTTTGCCGTTGAAATCGTATCGGCGCAATTTGAAGGGAAGAGATTGTTGGAGCGACATAGGCTTGTGAATACGGCACTTGAAGAAGAGATGAAAGAGATCCATGCTCTCTCAATTAAGAAAGCTGTGACACCAGAGCAGTGGAAACAACAACAAGAGTCTCAGAATTCTAAAGCTACTGCTTAGATAAGCTTCCAATACATTTTCACAACTTCATATATTTAGTTGCTAAATGCATGACATGCATAAAGTATGGTGTTTTGTTGTCTATTCGCTCCCTAATTGACAGAGCTGGTTTACATTTTCTGGTGCTTTGAATCTATGAAAGTTCATAGTATGTGATGACTTTGGAAGCAAATCTTTTTAGCAGAAGATTTGCATAAACAAGGCTTACATGGTTTATTTGGTAATATTTGTTGTTTGAAGTTGTGATAATAATAAAATTTTAAGATAAAAATAGTCGCAAAATATATTTTTAATATATTAAGGTATTGATAACAATAGTAGAATCCAAAATTGGTTTGATATGCTGCTACAAAATTACTTATATGTAATAAATTATGAGAAGATCAAAAGGTGCTGGTGGTTGCATGCAAGTCGAGGCTTATTGCTAAATGGCTTAATTTTAAAATTTGTTTAAAAATAGGGCCAGTTAAGAAATTGGCCATTTCAAAGGTAAAGTTTGAAAGATTTAGCCATAGAATGTCAAAACTAAGGATTTATTGCCGTAACATACGTATAACCTAATATGTTACATGTAACATACGTGTAACATAATATGTGTATCATATTTAAGTTACATGTGTAACAAATAATCTCACACGTATGTTATATGTAACATACATGTATCATATGTTACACGTGTAACATATTATTTTACATGTATGATATATGTAACATATTATATTACACGTAAATATGTTACACGTATGTTATATGTAACATATTATATTATACGTATGTTATGGTTAAATATTTAATTTCATTAAGCTAGAGCTAATTCCTAAAAAATTAGCTAAAAATTTGGTTAAATCCTTAAAAATCTCTAAAAAAATATACATAACTTTAATTTTTTTAGGTGAATAATTCGATATTGATCTATAGATTGTTTATCACAGTCTTAATAGTATTCATTTTTAGTTGGCATTTTGTATACTAACTATAGTATTTAATTTATATACTAAAAACGAACCATTCACTTAAGAAAAAGAAAAAGTTGTGGACATTTTTTTTTAAATATGGTCTAAAAATATATTGATTACCAAAATGTGTTGGATGTTAATTTTTTCAATTAACTTATAAAAGAATGTTAAACAAGGCCAATGGCAAGTTTTTTGGGACGAAAATCAAATTTTGGGACTTAAGTTATATAACAATAATCAGTAAAAATCAAGTTAACACAATATTATCAAACAATAAGTTTGTTACATGGTATTACAAAATTTGGAGTTAGTTAATTTGGAGTTAGCTATTCGGAAATAATAAATAAATTGGCTTTGAAGTGGTTTAACAAAGCCATCTTTTGAGAGTTTCTACATTGGAACCTGAAAAAACAACTATTCTGTAAAGATGGTCATGCGGTTGTTGTAGACAATGATCAACGATAATAACGAACAACTACAGAATAATAAAGTAAAGCAAGCAAATTGTAAAGTAAAGCAGAAAGTAAAAAACACCAAAGATGGTAACGCAATTCGGCAATTTGCCAACGTCTACGGTGGCCTCGCCCAGTTAATGGAAAGAAGTTTACAATAAGACGCGTACACCTGGACTTAACCTAGTTGGAATCCCTCCTAACTACGACGCCGTTTTCCTCCGTCTTCTTCGTAAACATCAACACAAGCTCCCATTGTGTCTAAGATCCCCTGGTTTTCACAAGAACCTCTCCCAAGACTCCTCTACACAAATACGCTCAGATGGTCTACAAGATGATCTCGAAAAAAAAAATTCAAATCCCTTGATTTACGGCAAGTCTTGGGCGAAATCTGGCCAAATCCAATATTCTAAAATTCAAATATAATCACCAAAATTGAATATTGTAAGGATAAATCTGAATCTTGAAGACTGCAGACGAGGAACAACTTCTTAATCATCTTTGAGAAGAACTCGCCAAAATCTTCAAAACACCAAATCTGCTCGGGATTTGCACTAGAAAATCTAAGATAATACATATGTAATATACTATTTGAATATTAGAATTTAAAACAAATAAATAGATTGCCAAAAATATTATGTCAACACTAAATACTCTAACAATCTCCCCCTTTGGTATTTTTTGAGAAAACCCCCCATGAACCCCAAAAGGATAATATTCTAAACCAAATGTCCTATCCAAAAAAGCAAAGTCAGCAAATCAACAAAAACAACACAATAAGTTGTCTTGGGGTTTAATACATATACTCTCCCTTTTTGCAAACAAATGTCAAAGACTAAAAATAGTAATACTAAAAGGTTGAAAATAAAAATGCTTATGTTACATGTCAATTTCAACTAGGGCCAGTTAAGAAATGAACCATTTTAAAGTTAAAGTTTGAAGGATTTAGCCCTATAATGTCAAAATTAAGGATTTAGCTGTAACATACGTGTAATATAATATGTTACATGTGGGCTTGTAATCTTGGAATTTCACCTTCCACCTGGAATGCTTTATCGGGTAATTTCTGGAGATTTACTCGGTATTATTTTTTTTTTTTGTTATTACTCGGTAATTACCCAGAATTACCCGGTATCAACTTTTTTGGGTATTACCCGGTATATTTGGCATTAGAATTGGAATTCCATATTCCATGTAAACAAGTGACTTGTTATTTTTTCACACCAAGACCGAAGTTTATACCTGTGTAGGCATGTAAATATGGAAGACGGAATTCTAATTCCAATTCAAAATATACCGGGTAATTTCAATTCCAATTCCAACCTCGTCGGCTAAAAATAGAGTATTACCTGGAAATTACCCTATTAATTTGGAAGCGGAATATGGAATTTCATATTCCATATTTACACGCTTAATTACATGTAACATGCGTGTAACATAATACGTATGTTACGGTTAAATCCTTAATTTCATGAAACTAGGGCTAATTCTTAAAAACTTAACCAACAATTTTGTTAAATCCTTCAAAATCTTTTTAAGTTAAACTATTACTAAAATTAAACATATTTCACACTTATGTCATAATTACATTACAATAAGCTATATGAGTAAATTAAATTAATTATTATTATGAGATTTTTAAGAATTTAACCAAAATTTTGGCTAATTTTTTAGGAATTAGCTATTGTTGGTGTGGAATTTGAACCAACGACGAGATCCGCACCTCTAGGATGTGATGCGGCAATGAAAGTAAAAAGATTCCTAGGATAGTTTTAGAGGCATAAGAATTTTTAAAGTGGTTCGGTCCTCCAATGGAGTAATAGCCTACGTCCACTGTTAATGGGATTGCTTAAAATATATTACAGAGCATTTTTCCTTATCTCTCTCTTATTTTTCTACACCCCCCCCCCCCCCCCCCCCCCCCCCCCCCCCCCCCCCCCCCCCCTTTCCAGCCCGATAAACGAAGAAGGAGGCTATAGTTCAACGAGACAAAAAACATCCCATCCCTCGAGTCACGGATTTGGTTCACCTAATAAAGCTGCGCACCTGCCGGGAGCAGTTACTCTGAACTTGGCAGGAAAGAGTTGTTGCTACAGTGAATTCCCTGCTCGGATCAGAAAGGGCGGGAGAATAATTGAGATCTGCGATGTCGCGGATCAAAGTCCTATGACCGAGGGTCCATGACTTCGTGGGCCGAGTTTATTCCGGATGAACCCTCGTTCGTGGCAACCTGTTCGGGGATGGATCACCTTCGGGGATCCTCAACGATTATATGCCGGCCCGTTATAGAGGGGCTTTCCGGAAGCTTCTTCTCTTCGCGGCACTCTATCTTCGAGGATATAGCATCGGGGGTCATCCTCGATAATCCTTGTCCGTCTTTATCCCGAGGGGAGTTCTCATGATGTGGTGACTTCGCTTGGTTCAGTGGAGTCGGGGGTCTTGGGCTTCCTCGATAGTGCCTAGGAGATCGCCCCTGGACTCATTGGCTGACGAAAAATTACTGACAACATCTGCCCCCCAATCCCGAAGGTGCGGATCGTGCCGTTCGGGATTTCTCCGTCGCAATGCCAGTATGCTTATCGTCCGTTGCTGAGGAATTCATTTGCTGGGGCGACTCCAGCTATGCCAAATTTTTACGTCGCCTCGACGGAAGGTATCTTGCTGGTCGGGGACTCCGTAGAGAAATAGGGTCTGATTCCTCCGGAACCAGATGCCCCATCCGTTTTGACTCCGCTTGCTCCAGCATCGACCCAAACCTTGCTTGAGTCGGAGCGCTCGTCTTCGCCCCTTTCGATGGTGGAAAATAGTAGTCACCTACAAAATGAAAACTGGTTACGCGAAGTATAGAGTTTAAATACTACCTTCTTTACGCTGTGGCCCCTGACTATGGGAATAAGTCCCTTCGGAATTATCCCTACAGTCGCTCATTGTGTCCTCTCCGAGGACTACAACTCATCTGCACCATGCCCTCTTCGAGGGTCACAACAAAAGCAAATTAGACGACTTAGTTTAGATCGCGACCTGAGCAAACTTTTCTCCGTGAGATGCTCTATTTAGTTGCGGGTTGTTCCTCCTTCGAAGGATTATCCCGAACCTTGCGGGTTGTTCCTCCTTCGAAGGATTATCCCGAACCAGGCTCCTTCTCCGGGGGTATGCCCTTGGTCAGATCCTATCATCATCGAGATTCGCAAGTACCCCATTGCTTGCATCGGTCCCCGGTGCTTCTGAATGGGGTGGGGCCTCTTGACTTATACACTGGCGGTTAAGCAATCCTTTGAAGAATTTTTCGTCCCTCACGCCTCGGAGTTCCTCCTTTGAGTGCACCTAGGTCTTCTATCTTCTTCGAAGAATAGAATGGTTCTAGGAGAAAATTGGCCCAACTTCCCAAGTTAATCCCCGAACAGGTTTCCTTCTTCAAAGGAAAGACCCGACAAGATAAACCTTTGTGTGGTAGGAAGTCTCAGCAAGTAAAGCCTACGTAAGCCCTTCGGAACTCACGCGTTCTAGCCTCGCTCGCCTTCGAGGTACCTATAGAGCGCATCTATTTCTTTCTGGTACCCCGGATGCCCCCCAGCGGCCTGAGCGCTCCGCGGTCAAAAAGGCCGTCGAGGGTGATGTTTATAGGATTCATCCGCTTCGCGGTTCCACCCTTTATACACCAAGTTTACAGTCTTCTTCGTAGACTAAGGAGTGTAGCTAATTACGAGGGAGGGAAGGTCCCTTCGTGACAGGAGGATCTTGCCCTCAGATCTCTCTTGATCAAGGGCGACCAGGTTACTGTCGGTCGAGCTTTGGCATCTGAATACGAGCCGTTTCCTCCCTCGTGCAGTTTTATTGGGGGGTTTCCCGGAGAAGTTTGGCGAGTCTCGAGGTTACCGAAGTTTTTCAGGAGGCAGTTGACTATCCCTGGGGCCATCCTTCGATCGAGGACCTCGCATTTGCGCCGCGGGCCCGGACTTGTGCGGAGACGTGCTCTGCCGCGTTCTTCCGAGGTGGATCCAACTTGGTCAGAATGCGGCTGAGTCGAATCTTCGACTATCAGCGGCCGCTCCGACTCCGCGAATATCCCGCGGCTATGTGCCTCCGGTGCAGACCTTGAGGACGATGCCCGTTCCGGCCCGTTCGACTGCCGCGCTCCTTTGGTACCGACCTTGAGCCCGGCCGTCGTTCCGACCTTGCGCTTTTAGCCAGCAGTTGCCCGGACGAGATTCGCGGGTCTTGTCGTCTGCCATGGTAATAGAGATATCCTCTTGGTTGGCCTTGATAACACCTTCGGGGGCTACTACTATGTCGACTTTCTTTTGCCTTGCCTGAAACCGTGCTCGGAGGGCACGAGGACGTTCCGTGCTGGCAAGAGGAGGCGACCAACTCTGCTTGAGAATCAAAACCGCCTCAGGCCCATATCGATCGTGACTAGAGATCACAGGTTTATTTCCATCGAGTTGCCTCCTTTGCGCCTTCTGGTTTTCGACCCGTAAGAGGCGAGATTCTCGGGGTATCCGGACGCCGGGGGCAGGGAAGGAGAGAGAGCGACAAGGCTGACGCCTGCTGTCCCTCGAACAGCGATCCTTCACGGAGTCGACTTATCACCGGAGGACGCGCACCCAAGGGGCGGTCCTCGGTCTGCGACGGAGCATGCCTCGTAGGATTCTGCGGGCATGGGCCCAGGTTGCCTGCTGCAGGTCCACTTTGACGATGCCTTCGGCAGCCACCTCAGCTGCGGCTTCCCAGAGCCCCGTTTGAAGCCGCGTCCGGAGTATCTCCGTCTGCTCCTTGCCGGTGATGAACTGCGGATGTTTCTGGTTTTGAGCCGAAGATCTTCACCATGCTGTTCATCTGTGACATGGAGTTTTGGACGTTCTTTATTTTTCGCTCGATCTGATCTAGTTTTGGATTCATGGGGCTTCCTTCCCGTTCGTCTGGTCATCGGCGCCGTGGATCTCCGATCACGAGTGATGACAGAGCTTCCGGAAGAAACGCTTGAGAGGAAAAACTGGACAGAAAAGGCAGCGGAGTGCCCTTCAGAGGTTCAGACGGCGGCCCTCCTTCTAGCGCCAATTTGTTGGTGTGGAATTTGAACCAACGACGAGATCTGCACCTCTAGGATGTGATGCGGCAATGAAAGTAAAAAGATTCCTCGGATAGTTTTAGAGGCATAAGAATTTTTAAAGTGGTTCGGCCCTCCAATGGAGTAATAGCCTACGTCCACTGTTAATGGGATTGCTTAAAATATATTACAGAGCAATTTCCCTTATCTCTCTCTTATTTTTCTCTCCCCCCCCCCCCCCCCCCCCCCCCCCCCCCCCCCCCCCCCCCCCTTTCCAGCCCGTTCCCCCTTCTTTTATAAACGAAGAAGGATGCTACAGTTCAACGAGACAAAAACGTCCCATCCCTCGAGTCACGGGTTTGGTTCACCTAATAAAGCTGCACACCTGTCGGGAGCAGTTACTCTGAACTTGGCAGGAGATAGTTGTTGCTACAGTGAATTCCCTGCTCGGATCAGAAAGGGCGGGAGAATAATTGAGATCTTCGATGCCGCGGACCAACGTCCTATGACCGAGGGTCCATGACTTCATGGGCCGAGTTTATTCCGGATGAACCCTCGTTCGTGGCAACCTGTTCGGGGATGGATCACCTTCGGGGATCCTCAACGATTATATGCCGGCCCGTTATAGAGGGGCTTTCCGGGAGCTTCTTCTCTTCGCGGCACTCTATCTCCGGGGATATAGCATCGGGGGTCATCCTCGATAATCCTTGTCCGTCTTTATCCCGAGGGGAGTTCTCATGATGCGGTGACTTCGCTTGGTTCAGTGGAGTCAGGGGTCTTGGGCTTCCTCGATAGTACCTAGGAGATCGCCCCTAGACTCATTGGCTGACGAAAAATTACTGACAACAGCTATAATTTCATGAAATTAAGGATTTAGCCGTAACATACATGTAACATAATATGTTATACGTAACATACGTATAACATATTATGTTACACGTCTAATATTTTTATTTTATATGTGTAACTTTAAATATGTTATATGTATATTACAGCTAAATCTTTAATTTTGAGTCCTTCAACTTTAATTTTAAAATGCCAATTTTTTAACTAGCCCTATTATTATTTACTTGAATAATGCATTTTAAACATATTATAAAATTTTTATTTAATTATAAAATGTAATGTGATTCGACTTATTTAATTTTGATTTCATGTAATTAGAAGGTAATGTGAGTGATATATGCATACTTTTAATAGTAATTATTTAAAAATAATAAATAAGACTAAAATTATCAAAACTTAAAAATTAAGACCACGTTGTCTATAATGATAGTTTAATGAGCAAAAAGTATAAAGTCTAAACCTACAAGAACAATATGTGCTAATCACCTACAATCAAATATTGCACACGGTTGCACCATTACATCTGGCATAATAGTACTAAGCATGGCCCATTATAAAAAATGAGACGGACTGGCCCCTATCTTTCAAAAACTATTAATCCAATCGGTCTGTCCCGTTGTCTAAATGGTTCATCATAGATGTACAAATACGGTCCAGGCAACTCACCGGACATTTTTCCCAAACGAAAAAACCAGGGAACTTCTGGGTAACACCCGGTTTTACCTGGCTAGTTAAGGGAGAATATCCCCGCCCCTTACCTGGAAAAAAAAATATTGCTGGTCAGAGGTCTCGGCGGAGGCGGAGGCGGAGGCTAGGCAAAGGGGATTGGGGAGGTCAGGGTTGGGCGAAAGGGAGTGGGGAGGTCAGGGCTGGAGAGTGGGGAGGTCGGGGCTGGGGAATGAGGAGGTTAGAGTGGGGAGTGGGGAGGTCGGAGCTGGGGAATGGGGAGGTCAGGGCTGGACGAAGGTCGGGGACGGTCGGGCTGGGCGAAGGTCGGGGACGGTTAGGCTGGGCGAAGGTCGGGGAAAGTCTCGGAGGCGGAGGCGGAGACTTTCGACAGGAAGCGGAGACTTCGGCAGGTCGGCGAAGGTCTCGAAGGCGGAGGCAGAGACTCTCGGCGGGTCGGCGAAGGTCATAGAGGCGGAGGCGGAGACTCTCGGTAGATCAGCGAAGGTCTCGAAGGCGGAGGCAGAGACTCTCGGGGGAGGTCGAGGTCTGAACTCTAAACAAATTTCTGGATAATTACCTGGAATTACCCGGTCCTATTTTCCGGGGAAGTTAATTTTCCCCGAATTTTCACGCATAGTTCATCATGTCCCATCTTGAGGTCCTATTACGTGTAAAATTTGTTAGAAATCAACCTGCTCCTAGAAAAAAAAAACCTTTCATAAAAAACTTTTTGAATATGATAGTGCTTAAAGTAAATTGAATAGGAAAAAAATGTAATGATTATTTTAACTATTGATGAGGAATAATAAATTTTTGAATTAGGGTAAAAATAATAAATAACAATTTTAAATAGAAATGAGTAAAATATTAAATTTTATTTACTTAACAATAATTACCTCATGAAAAACAATACTAAGTAAAACTGATTAGATAAAAGTATATTGAGAAAAGTAGTTTACAAGAAAAAAAAAAGTTTACTCTTCAATAAAAAAATTACAATAAAACAGGTCTCATCTCATCGCACGGACTCAGACCTTAGGCCCAGCCTACCCGAGGCCTTAGGACAGGGTGTCACGATTCACGAGCCGCATAGATGGGCTATCCAAGGAGCCATAGTAGGGGCAATTATTAAAAAAAAAAAAGTTCATTTTAAAAGTCATTTAATAATTTATGTTTTAAGTGATGTACTCTTTTAATTATACTCTATGTTGAATAATTTGTATAAAAAGTAGGGATACAATACTCTATGTTGAATAATTTGTATAAAAAGTAGGGATACAAATTAAAAATGCAAAATAAACATGATAAAAATTATTAATGCGTAAAAAAAAGACATTCATGAATATCTCAAATAACACAAATAAGACATAAATTATTAACGTGTCCAAGGTCATTTTGACAAAACATTTTTATTTTCCTCTTCAAATTTTGGCAAAAGATGTTGCTTGGTTCATAACTCAGCAGTCAGCACCTTTAACTTAAAATGCTATCTCAACAGAAGAAAAAAAAAACAAAAAAAAAACCTTAAAATGTTGGAGAATTCTTTATTGGGTTTTTTTTCGTAGTGAGAAATAATTCTGGATAATCAAATTTACCTTTTTAAGATGCAAGACCCATAAAAAAGTGAATTTGACGATTAAGAATTGTTTCTCATCACAAAATGCTCACACATTAGAGCTGTGAAAACGGATATTGGGATCCGTATTAAAAAAAAAAACGGATACAAATTTTTAAAGAGCAAAAAAGTCAATACATATTGTCTAAAGACTAATAACTTAATTATAATAAATTTAAGTTAATTTTTTAAAATTAAAGTTAAAAATAAGTCATTTACTTAATAATCTCATTTTTAAAAATCTGTTTTTTAAAACGGATAGAGAGAAAATGAACTTCATTGGTTGCCAAAGAAAGACGATACAAGCCATTGACACACACACACACCCTCTCTACCAATCGGACAGAAATCGCAAAACCTTCGTCACTAAAAAAAAAAAAGAAAAAAAAAGGGCACAACTGCGATGAGCTTCACACTCATAAAGCCCTCGACTTGCTTTGTCCCCAAAACTTCTTCTTCTTCTTCTTCGAGCCCTCAGAGGCTTAGGGTTTTTACTCTCAGATGCTCCTCCCAAGTTGCCTCCTCAGGTATAACACAACCCACTTTATGTATTTACCAATGTATTTCTTTTTTTTTTTTTTTGTGGGTTCATTTCAAACTTTTGGTGTCCTGTGTTTCTGTGTCTGTATCTTTAGACAAACCCATATCTTGCTTTCCTTCAATTTCCGTGCAATTTCTCTCTCTCTCTCTCTATTTTGTAACATTTTCATGCGTTGTTTGTGATGTTACTTTTTCCTTTATTGTGCTTTTTCAGGGTTGGCAGAGAGGCCTTGGAAGGTGTCAGATGCTAGATTAGTGCTTGAAGATGGTTCAGTCTGGAAAGCCAAGTCCTTTGGCGCTTCAGGAACCCAAGTTGGTGAAGTTGTCTTCAACACTTCTTTGACTGGGTAAAGATTGATTTTTTTTTCTGTATTCTATATTTTGTCCTTTTTTTTTTTGGTTATTTTAAGTCTTAAAAAAAGGGATGTTGAGGCTTTAATGGAGCTAGTTATTACAAGTATTATATAGTTTTTATTTTTATGTACTGTTTTATTTGGTTGTTGTTATGTTATGGGGATGGAAGGAATCAATATCTGGAACCAATTGACTACTACTACAAAATCTGAACTTAAGAACTCACATATTAATCCCAACCAGACATTCAAGGACCAGAAAAGGAAGATTTGGAAATTGCCCTTTTTGGTCATTTCCTGTTTCCATGGCCAGAGCTTCAGAGCAGAGCCCAGGCCTAGTTGGGGAAGAGACACTTACCCAGATCAAGTCAGATCTTTACCAAGCACTAGAAGGTATTTATTCAACCAAGCCTCTCTTTTCAATAGTGTTAAAATTTTAATGAATCTTTGAAACCATTATTGAAATGGGTTTTTGGTTTTGCGTAATAATAATTTATGCAAGGAATTAATAGAGGGATTTTTGGAGTCCCTTCTGCTAAGAAATCAGAGATTGAAGGTCTAGTGAAGCAATTAGAGTCTCTGAATCCAACTTCAGATCCTACTCTTAATCTGGAAAAGGTTTATACCACTAAAACTCTTAAAAATTCTCTCTATGTTTGCCTAGTATAGGAAGCTAAAAAGTGAAAGTATTTCCTTTTGATAAAAGCTCCACTAATTTCTTGTGCTTGTAAGGTTGTTGGATGTTGGAAGCTTGTGTACAGTACAATCACAATATTAGGGTCAAAGAGGACAAAGCTAGGATTGAGAGACTTCATTTCTTTGGGAGATTTCGTCCAGACAATTGATGTTGCTAAGGTACATTTGCTTCATAAACATCTAAGAAATTTTGAACTTGTATGTGGCCCAGTTTGGTATTGCATTACTGCCACAAAACAATGACAATACATAATTTTACTAAATATTCAGTTCGCTGGGAATTAGCGCAGAATCTAAAAGCGACATGCATAAGCATTACCAAACTTGCCCTATGTGATGACATGTTATAAGATTTTGTGTGTGATAATTTCAGTTTTATTTTTTTTTATTTTTTGGTATATTTATCTTGCAATAATTGGTGATCATATTTCTCAAACTGGAGAGCAAAGCAGTTAATGTAATCAAGTTCAATGTGAGAGGATTCAAAATGTTAGATGGGAAGCTGACTATTGAGGCCTCTTTCAAGATTTCATCCACATCAGTTAGAGCACTCTTACTTTCCCTTTGTTTTTTGCTTTCCTCTGTGTTCTTGTTCTAATTTGCAAACCCTTTTGTGGATAGTGAGATATATCATCCTCAGTAACTTCTTTTTCCTTCGAGTTCCACAGAGAGTTGACATCAGTTACGACAGTTCGTCGATAACTCCTGAGCAGGTACTAATAATGTCAATACAATATCGTACGAGTTGAATGTGGTTTATGTTAATACATTTTTTTTTTCTTTTAAGTTATCTAACTTGAGCGTATTTTTTTTTTATCTTCTTGAGATGAAAATAGTTGATGAATGTGTTCCGGAAAAATTATGATCTTCTGCTTGGCATATTCAACCCAGAAGGTTGGCTCGAAATTACGTATCCTAATTTAGTAGTCTATTTTGATACTCGATTTTGTTAGCTTAATCATTTCAAATGAAGAAATATATGGTTTTGGTTTTTCCTTCTATATATTAATTTTTCTTGAATGCAAAGATTGTGCTTGTTTCCTTAATTTTCTGCTCTGTAGATTTGTCGATGATACAATGAGAATAGGGAGGGATGACAAAGGCAACATTTTCATTTTAGAAAGATCAGAAGATGATTGACAAGATTCTATTTGTTAATTACGTGACTCTTATTGTAACGCGCTAAAATTTTCTCTCAATTCAATTTGTCCGCCTTTTTCTATTTTCTATAACTATAGTTCATATATTCATTTCTGCAACTTTGTTTTTTCCAATGTTTGCAAAAAAAAAAAAAAAAAAAACTTTGTTTTTTCCAAAAAGAAATCAAGGTCCTATCTGCCTAATATGAGATTTTCCTATTTACTTAAGGAAAAACCAAAGTAGAGCTAACACAAGGACTGATTAGACTAAACAATTCACGGTGAAACCAATATGAATTAAGTCGATATTTCTTTATAAAAGCATCTGCTAAAATTTAGCAATTAAGAAAAAAAATATGTCCTCCGACCCAATTGTATTTCTAGTGCCAAATTCGGCAAATGTCAAATTTAGTGTCAAATTTGGCACCAAGTTTGGCATAATGTCAAATTTTAGAATATGCTTTTAATAATTAAATATTCAAAAAGCACACAACTCTCAACAAAGCAATAATTGCTTATTATCTCTCTTTCATATCATTTTTTTTTCTCGAAGGAAAGAGTGTGAAACGTTAATCCCGTGGGCAAAGCATTTATTACTATTAATTGACTTTTTTTGATTTCTGCATCTAAAAAATAAAAAAAATATTTAGCATTGATAATGCTAATTGAGTGTGTTTATGGATATATTAGAATGGAGATGGTTCATGGAACACCAGCGGGAATAATGTCATGGGGTTTAACCTGGAGAGATTGAGTACAATAATGCCGAATGAACCTACATCAATGTTGCTAAATTAATAATTCAAGATACTCTAAAATCATATCCTTAGTATACTAAATCTCATGATATATGAGTTTAAGATTAGACAAGAAAATACAATTATTAAGATCTAATACATAGAGAGAAACCAAGATATATATATATATATATATATATGTATATATATATATATATCTACTCTAGCAACACTACGAAATAGCAATTCTTGAACAAACAAAAAAAAAAACATTAAATGCATGTAAAAATAATGCATGAATACAATGATAGTTTTTTGTCTAAAGCATCAATAATGTTTTCTTGCCTTAAATGGCTAATAGTAGTCTTTACCAAACATCCAACCCTTTTGCCTATATAAAGGATGGCAGCTACGTAGAGTGTGGTGGTGAAAAAAAGGGAGAGAAAGAATAGGAAGGAAAGAAAGGAAAAGAAAAAGAAAAAAAAGAGAAGAAAAGATATTTGAGTACATGAAAAGATTCAGAAAAACCTGAATTTTAGTGTCATTGTCTGAGTAAAATAGAAACCTATTATCTATAAGATAACAATAGCCATCAATAAGAGAGAGTATCATCTCCAGATTATTGATTTAGACCCCTTGATTCGTGGGATTTGTACTCTTCTCATCAACTCCACGACATTATTCCTGCATACATCAAAAAAGTTATTCTACCAAATCAAGCAATCAGACAACAGGTATAATTCTCATATATATATTTATATAAATACATATATATATATCCATATATACGTTTGTCTACTTGTATATAAGAATTATTTGATATTAAATACACATCTATACTCTTAATTTAAATACTTTAATAGTCATTTTATTTAACTGTTCAAATTGACAATTATCGTAGTCATTTTATTTTACTGCTCAGACTGGCAACTTGCCTAGTCATTTTATTTTCACTTTATTTTACTGTTCTCAGACTAGCAACTTGCCTAGTCATTTTATTTTTACTTTATTTTACTGTTCAGACTGGCAACTTGCCTAGTCATTTTATTTTACTGCTCAGACTGGCAACTTGCCTAGTCATTTTATTTTCACTTTATTTTACTGCTCAGACTGGCAACTCGCCTAGTCATTTTATTTTACTGCTCAGACTGGCAACTTGCCTAGTCATTTTATTTTCACTTTATTTTACTGCTCAAACTAGCAACTCGCCTAGTCATTTTATTTTATTGCTCAGACAGGCAACTTGCCTAGTCATTTTATTTCACTGCTTGGACTGGCAACTTGCCTAGTCATTTTATTTTACTGTTCGGACTGGCAACTTGTCTAGTCATTTCATTTTACTGTTCAGACTGGCAAATTGCCTAGTCATTTTTTCTTGCTGTTCAGACTGGCAAATTGCCTAGTCATTTTATTTTACTGTTCAGACTGGCAATTCGCCTAGTCATTTTATTTTACTGTTCGAACTGGTAAATTGCCAAGTTATCTTAATTTACTGTTTAGACTGGCAACTTGTCTAGTCATTTTTTATTTTTATATTCAGACTGATAATTTTCCTAGTCATGTTTGTATTATTTTAGATTGACAATTCATCTAGTCAGTTTTACATTATTATTAGACTAATAATGCTCCTTCTTACATAACTACTTTATTACTTTACCCAGTGAAGCCATTTATATTGTTATTACAGCTAGTCCTTTCTCAAGGTATAATTTAAATTATATGATTCACTTTAATAAGCAATTTAGCGATTAGACACATTATATTATTTTAATATGATTATCATGTTATTATTTATCTCAATTAATTAAATTCACATCATCTTATGCATTGACATACCGTGATTAGTATCTATGCATTTTAATCCACGAGTAAATAATCAATTCTAGTAATATCTCTGGTGATTAGATCATTAATACGTATCGCTTAAATATTATTACATACCGCATTATATATTATTATTACAATTAATAAAAATGACACGTAGTGTTTCCCAACGAACCCGGGAACATTTGGCGACTCCGCTGGGGACTCTAAAAGTCTACATTATTTTAGATGTCCTACGTACTAATTTTATTACGGAATCAAAATGTGTATACTCACGATCTATTGGTGAAGGTATCCGGTATCGTTGTCCCCTATTAAAACAATTCAATTAATGTCACCCTCAGATGCGGTGCACATTATCAAAAGTCACGAGCCCACCTTACCATATTAGTGAAGTTTGTATACCATTTTGAGCTGCCATCTGATCAAGTCATACATGCACTTCTATATGCTTAATCAATATAAGTCATCTAATCTTATTAGATACTCATATAAAACATGTTGTTAGTGCCACTTAATACTCTGAACTACGGAATGATAAATAAATAAATAAATAAAAATCAAATATGCTACGACACATTTTGTATACATCGATGAAAGACATCACGATTTATACTGTGTTATAAACCTAATACAATGATTGTTGTGTAATTACACTCAAACAGGAATCAATATCTCCATAATATCAATGGAGGATAACGAAGAAGAACGGAATGCGGCACCCATAAATATAGACGAAACAAATCTCAGCACCATGTTGGAGAATATTCAAAAGAGTTAAGAAACCATCCTACGCACCCTGGCGAATAGAGTTGGCAACACGGAGACTCCCTCGCTAAACAAAGACACACAAGACAATTATGAAAGTACTGCTTCATTAGAAAGGAGAATGCAGAATCATGACGAGGTGGGAATCATTGTCAAAGCTCCATCTAGCGGCAATGAGAACTTCATCACCAAAGGGGAGCTAATAAGCCTCCTCAAGGCAGAAAAAGAACGGCTTCTAGCAACTTCCATAGACTTCCGTCCTCCATACCCTGTGGAGATCGCAATAAAGCCGTACCCACGGAAATATGTTAGTCCAGTGTTCCGTAAATATAACGGAAAAATTGGAAATGCCAAAGAACATATCGTGCAATTTATAGACGATCTTGGGATCCATGCTCATGATCCAGAGCTAAGGCTGCGAGAGTTCTCTAAGTCACTAACTGAACGCGCATACACTTGGTATGCCAATTTACCGAGTGAGAGCATTCGGACTTGGGATGAAATGGTGTCTCAATTTTGTGCGAAATTTTACATGGCTGAAGATCGATTGAGCATCGTCGACCTCACGAGTTAGCGACAGAGAAATGGCGAAGCCCTGACCACCTATGTACAAAGGTTCAGAGAAAGGGCTCTGGATTGCGAAGAAACAGTTCCTGAAAAGGAATTGGTCAAGCTATACATCAAGGGCATGTTTGCTGAATACAGAATCTACATCGAAAATCATGCTATATATGATTTCGCAGGACTATTAACAAAGGCAAGAAACACGGAGGCCACTACCTCAAGATTGACTCGGTTAAATCGAGGTCAAGGAGAAGCTTCACGATACAACAAACGAGAAGGAAAGCGAGGGCTCGACATAGCCTATGCACATGCCAACAAAGAGACGAAGTCCTTCAAGAAAGGAAGACGCGAAGACCCGCCAGAATTTCCATGTAGCATGGACAGAGTACACGCTCTGTTAGATGCATGGCTGAAAGAGAAAGAAATCAGACTCCCTTTTGTCGAGAAACTTCCTTCGGCCGAAGATAAACAAAACGCCTTGTATTGCCGCTTTCATAGGAGAATTAATCATTCGACCAAGGATTGCCGCACTCTTCGTCAAATATTTCAAGATCGACTAAAGAAGGGAGAGATCATCGTTGAGCCAAATACGGTGGAGCAGGCTCCTTTCCCACAACACCGAAACGACGGGGCTGTCATGGCATGCATTGAGGATTCAGAATTACCAATCTCTGAAAATGTTCCAAGTGGCCAACTAGAATCCAACAACGGCCTAATCGAGCCTCTTCTTCGAACCAAGCTCTTTCGAGAATTCTTCAATACTTTAGAATTCGAAGAAGAGCCACGAAAGGAAGCAATTACACACATGCTCCAAGTAGCTGAAAAGTATGGACCTACCTGTTGCATTGTAAGCCATCCTATCAGAAGACTCTCTCGAGCTTCTGATGAAACCTTTATGTTCACAGACAAAGATTACCTTATTCCATACTACAATCATAATCGGCCCCTATACGTGGAGGCTGTAATAAATGGAGTAAGCATCAGAAGGGCAATGATTGACAACGGAGCATCTGTGAATTTAATGACTTCTGCCACTTTGAAAAGATTGAGTAGAGGCCTAGAGCTCATGGTCCCTTAGCCAACAAATCTTACAGCTTTCAACGCGGGTGTTGTCTCAACTCTTGGGCATGTAACTGTAGAGCTACAAGTCGGACCAATAAAAGGATTGACTCGATTCCACATTATTGATGAAAATACCTCTTATCAATTGCTACTCGGGCGACCTTGGATTCATACACACAAATGTATCCCATCCACTCTCCACCAATGTATAAAAGCTTATTACAAGGGTAGAGAGGTCACCATCAAAGGGACGAAAGCTCCATTCAATAATGATGAGGCTCGTCATGCTAGTACATTGCTCTATGATGAAGCACATGATGAATTAGAATTTGCTACTACAAACGCAAAAGCCCTTATGTTGCCACGATGGGAAGAATACGAAGGAAGTGATGGCCCTGAACCGACTCAAAGGCCGCAAAAAATACAGAAAGTAGCCCTTCCCAATGGACGCACCGCGTATCGCTTATGATGGTGCGCGGGGCCAGCTGAAAAGTTGAGCCCCATAATTGCAACAACTGGCCTACAAGTGAATAATGATGTCCCAGCTCCAAAAGAAGAAGAAGAAGAACCAAAAGATGCCCCAAACCAACTTCAAGACGAGCCAAAACAGCAAGGAAGCCCGTTGGAAGAAGTAAATTTGTCAAACAGTGATGAAAAACGTCCTGTCTTTATTGCTAAGGACTTACCGGAAGACATGAAGATAGAATTGGTTAATCTTCTTAAAGAATATAAAGATGTATTTGCATGGACTTATGATGAGATGCCAGGACTAAGCGCTACACTGGTGACACACAAACTAGCTGTTTCTCCACAAGCAAAGCCCGTAAAGCAAGCGCCGAGAAATTCACGACCTGATGTACAATTACAAATTAAAGCCGAAATAGAAAAGTTAATCAATGCCGGATTCATCAAGTCATGTTCTCATCCCCAATGGTTGGCAAATATAGTACCTGTCAAAAAGAAAAACGGTCAAATTCGTTGTTGTGTCGATTATCGAGATCTTAATAAGGCTTGTCCCAAAGATGAATTTCCTTTGCCGAATCTTGATACACTAATCGATGCAACTGCTGGGCATGAAATGTTCTCCTTCATGGACGGCTTCAGCGGCTACAACCAGATTCGTATGGCGCCAGAAGATGCTGAAAAGACTACCTTTCGAACCCCTTTTGGGAACTTTTACTACGTTGTTATGCCATTTGGTCTCAAGAATGCTGGTGCTACCTACCAAAGGGCAATGACAGCAATATTCCATGACATGATACATGGTATTGTCGAAGATTATGTTGACGATATTGTTATCAAGTCCCGAAGGAAAGAGGATCATGTATTGCATTTAAAAAGGGTCTTTGAAAGATGTAGGAAGTACCAACTCAAAATGAACCCTTTTAAGTGTGCATTCGGTGTTAGCGCTGGAAAATTCCTAGGATTCGTTGTTCACAAAGATGGAATTAGCATTGACACCGAGAAAGCAAATGCAATATTAAAAATGGAGCCTCCAAAGAACCTAAAACAACTCAAGAGTTTTATTGGCAAAATTTCTTACCTGCGTAGATTCATCCCTGGCCTTGCCGAAATCGCCAGTCCATTACAAGTCTTACTTCGAAAGAAGGCCCCATTCATGTGGGATTCTCAACAACAAGCTTCGTTTGACCATATCAAACGAACCTTAGCGTCGCCTCAAGTCATGATCTCTCCATCACCTGATAAACCATTGATATTGTATCTTACAACTACAGAGAAATCTGTTGGTGCTCTTCTTGCACAAGAACATGATGGAATAGAAAGCCCAGTTTATTACTTAAGCAGATTGATGAAAGGGGCTGAATGTAATTACACTACATTCGAGAAACATTGTCTGAGCCTTGTGTACACAGCACAACGACTACGCCATTACATGCTCTCCCACAAAACAATCTTGATTACCAAAGATGATCCAATTAGATTCATGATGAGCAAACCAATGCCCAGTAGTCGGCTTACCAGGTGGATGTTGTTGCTCAGTGAATTCGACATTAGTATCGAAATGCCAAGAGCTATAAAAGGTCAAGCCCTCGCGGACTTATTGGCACAATTCCCACATGAGTCCACTTGTGTCCTCAGAGATGAATTACCCATGGAGCCACTAGAGATTGCAACATGTGAAATAATTGCTAAAGAAGATAATGAATGGGTTGTGACCTTTGATGGTTCATCTACTTCTCAAGGCGGAGGAGTCGGGGTGGTAATAACTGACCCTTA
Source organism: Boehmeria nivea var. tenacissima (assembly GCA_018132145.1). Taxonomy (NCBI): domain Eukaryota; kingdom Viridiplantae; phylum Streptophyta; class Magnoliopsida; order Rosales; family Urticaceae; genus Boehmeria; species Boehmeria nivea. The sequence continues at coordinate 4,354,263 of CM030886.1, forward strand.
CGGAGAAGACACGGCGATTGCATGCAGATTAGGATTTAATTGCTCAAACAACGAAGCTGAATATGAAGCATTAATCACAGGTCTCAAAGTAGTACAAAGTCGAGGAGCGAGCAAAATTCTAATACAGGGCGATTCTCGCCTTGTGGTCCAACAATTAATTGGGGAATTCGCAGTCAAGGAATCGGTACTCGCCAAGTACAGAACTATATTGCAAAACTTACTGGCAAATTTTAAAAGTTACAAACTCCAGCACATACCGCGCACACAGAATCGATACGCCGATGCACTTGCTACGATGGCCTCAAAGATGGAAATGAAGGGTGAAAGCATCAAGACTTTCACCATAACCAGCAAAAATGTTCCATATGCCAATGATGAAACAACTACGATGGAGCAATGGCAAAAGGATATCATTGAAAGGCTAAAAAATCCTAAATCCATAAATTACAAGCAAGTGCGCAATTTTGCATTAATCGATGGCGTTCTTTATTACTGCAGTCCTTGTGGCGCTTTATCTCGATGTATAACCAAAGAAGAGGCCGTCAAAAGATTAAAGGAAATACACCATCATGTTTGCGGAATAGAAGGGCCGCCAATGATAAAGCGTCTTCAACGTGCTGGTTATTATTGGCCTGGCATGGTGACGGACATTGCTGATGTTGTGCGCGCATGTAACAATTGTCAATACATTTTTGAAGCCAGAGAAGCCATTTTGCACGTAGAAGAAGGAGACTGGTGAACACCATATGTGGAATATTTAAGCTCTAGCACACTCCCAGTCGGAAAAGTTGAAGTCACAAAATTCAAGAGGCACGCCAGCAAGTATTGCATTGATGATGGAAAATTATATCGAAAGGCTTATGGAGGCGCCCTCTTAAGATGCTTGGGGACTACTGAAGAAAACGAAGTAATGGTGGAGATTCATAAAGGGGACTGTGGAGAACACCAAGGTGGTAGAAAGTTATTTGAAGAGCTATTGAGGATTGGGTACTATTGGCCAACAATGGAGAAAGATGCTATGGATTTTGTGAATAAATGTAACGATTGTCAAATCTTTGGAAATCGAATCCATGGTCCTACGGTTCCTTTACATTCAGTCTCATCTCCATACCCATTTCATACATGGGCATTGGACTTTATCGGTCCAATATCTCCACCTTCCAAGGGCAGGATTTGGATATTAACAGCAACTGAATGCTTCACCAAATGGGCCTAAGCAATACCTCTCAAGAAGGCAAGCTCAGAAAATGTCGCGATGTTTATCCTCGAACACATCATTTGTCGATTCGGTATCCCAAAAAGAATACTATCCGACAATGGTACCCCATTCATTGGCAAAAGCTTACAAAAATTACTAGAAGGTTATCAAATCTTTCACGGAAAATCTTCTAGGTATTACCCTCAAGGAAATGGGATTGCGGAAGCCTTCAACAAATTGCTCGTAAGAGTTCTTAGTCGAACTGTACATGAGAATCCCAAAATGTGGCATGAATTCGTCCCACTAGCCTTGTGGGCATACAGAACTTCGAGACGAGGTTCAACAAAGTTCACTCCATTCACACTAGTTTATGGGTCTGAAGCCGTACTTCCGGCCGAAGTAGCAATTCCCTCAGCACGCCTAGCAAAGGCCGCAGGCATAGATCATGAAGCCTCAAGACTGGCAGACCTTGAGGTTCTTGAGGAAAAACGAGAAAAAGCTCAAGAAAATGTTGAATCTCAACATGAGAGGATTGCACGAGCTTATGACAAACTCGTACGCCCGAGAATATTTCAAAAAGGAGACCTAGTTCTCCAGGCAGCTGATCATATAATGCGAGGAACCCACGCAACAAAATTCTCACCGAACTGGGAAGGACCCTATGTGGTCGAAGAAATCAAAGAAAGTGGGTATTGTCGTCTTAAAAAGGTCAATGGAGGTAAACTACTATCCCCGACTAATGTCAAATATATAAAGAAGTATTATGCTTAATGAAGCGGCAAATATGCCCAGCAGGTACGGCTACTACTCCCGTCTAATATCGAATGCATTTAAGACTATTATGCGGTAAATATGCCAAATATGCGTGCTTGTAAAAAAGAAAAAAATGTGTCGTTTGATAATGTCTTTTATGAGTGATATTGTGTCTTGTTATAGGCACATCATAAATAAAATGTGTGTTTGTTACTTCTAATATTAAAATTATATCCGTTAAGTCAAATATCTCGCTCAAAAGATTACATTAACATTAGCATTCATCTGAAAGATAAAGACAGCATGATACATAAGCAGTTCATTCTTGATGAGTATGAACTAGGCCATACCCTTAAAAAAAACAAACAAACAAACACACACAAAATAAAACAAAATAATACAAATCATACATAATTTCATACGAAAGTCAAAACCTACCTACACCTTTCAAACCCTCTAATTCACCCTCCATCTGATGAACGACCTTGTGCAAACTCTGAATGTGTTGTTTGGCAACTGTTATGTTTGACGACAATTTAGAGTACCTTTGTTCCACCCCAGATGGTCCTGAATACTCTAAACAGGACTCTACCACCTTTTCTAAAATTGGTAGGTTCAATCTCACATCTCCAAGACCAATCCAAGTTTCATACATCATTAATCTCATTGGAGATGTTAAGGCCTTGCCTGAAAAACTCGCAGCAAGGAATACAATAAAGTCGACTGCCTCTACAACATATCGACGTCGTATGGGATCAAGTTGGCTCAGCTGCATAAGGAATCCCGAGTCTTTCTTTTGATATTCCCAACTCTAAAAAGAATATCCTGATTTGGATGAACAATTGCGACCGAGACGATCTTCGATTGACGGACCGTAAAGTTGCGATAAGACGTTTGTCGAAGAAGCAGGAGTTTCTTTTAAGTTGCTGGACGGAACAAGACTTAACGCTAAAGACGAAACTTGGATTTCATCGGATTTTGGAAGGTCAAGGGAAAGAGCCAAGAAAGAAGACGGCCCCGCAGTACCCTGTAGCAAAAATAAGACATTAGTAGAGAGATTATTTTAAGAATAAGGAAAATAGTTGTACAGGGTAGATTAAGACCTCTGTCTCCTTAGGAAGCAATGACCAGTCATGTCGTTTTTCTCTATTAGGAGATGCTGCACAATAAACCCCATACGTCAAAAAAAAACTAAAAAATGACGACAATAATCAAAATACACTAGTATCTATTTTCTCTTACCCTCTGACGGAAATAAAGGAAGAGTTATAGGCTTCCCAGTGATGATTTCTTCTAGATAGTTCTGAGTTTCTGGTATATCTAAAAGAAAAAAAAATCGACACGTTAAGGAGCAAATATATATATATATGTATATATATATGTGTGTATATATATATATATATATATATGAAGGATATAATAATTGTAGAATAATAACCTGAAGAAGGGCGAGTTTTCTTTTCACGAGAGGATGTTTCGCCAAAATCACCGGATCTTTTGAAGGTTTGGTGATGAACAATCGTACTATCCATTAAGGTAGCATGAGTATTTGGAAGAATAGGATTCTTTAGGGAATTTGAATGACGATGCCAATTTGTGGCAAATGAGGGAGTAACATCTACTTCCTTAGAAATTTGAGGGACGTGTAGCTTTGAAGGGACCATCAACATATCGGACAGGGACATGAAAGGAAAATCTCTAGCCACAGTTACCAAGAATGACACATCAAAATGGTGAGGCCAGTGTTGAATATAACCAAACTGCCTTAACATCCGGTCGGGACGGTAAGCGACAGGGACTAAATTATGAGCATTTTTAGAATTCTCATCAAAGGCCCAAATCGCATGAGGAAAGCAATTTAGAACCCATTCCTTAGAAACATTACTATTATTTCCCAAATAATAAGAATTTAAATCAATGTCAATATCAAGATAAATGCTTAGATGAGCAAAACCTGAAATCTTATGAGTGTAAGGCCTCCTGGTGAAATTATCCGGGTAGTCTATTGTGGCGCCTAAGGGCTCGCTAGCTGGAATATCACACGCATGCCATATGAATGCACGTGGTAGTTCTTTACCGAGGATATCAAGATTCCAACTCCTCACCACGGGATTGTCATCTCTAGGAGGCACACGAGACGGAAAATGCTCAAAAAGAAAGAGCTGTAAAAACCAAGTATTTATAGCTGAGATCATCCCACCTCTCCCTTTGAGTGTATAGAAGCCATAAGTGATTTGGTCGAGATGCATGTAAATGGTGCCAAGAAACGCCGAGGCTAGGTCAACCTTCCTTCCACAAGCCAGAACAGACGCGATACGAAATATTGATGTAGGAATTAGTTGCTTATGCGAAGGGAATATGAAAGAATGTAGCCAAAAACTCAAAAGACCTGCTAATGCCAACTTGTCGCAAGCAGACAAGTAGTTTTGCAGGTATGACAACCAATCTGACAATGTTGGATTTGAGTTCATCTGACATATAAGATTGCGACATTTAACTAAATGGTCGCACAATGTCTGCTCTTCCAGTAATAAGGAAATTGCTGGAAGAGGCGTTGCTTCGGCGAGAGGGAGCTCGAGCAAGGCCACTACATCTTCTAGAGCAATGGAGAATTCTCCCCAATCACACCAAAAAGAATGAGTTTCGCGAGACCACCGAGAAATTAATTCTTTTATGATGATGCGATTCTTCTGGATGCTTAAAACGGATGACATCCACAAGGGACGAAGGATGCCAGCACTCGTTAAGCTTTCTTGATGAGGCAAAACTAGATTTTATAGGAATATACGAAATTGCATGTATAGGGGACGTGGCTCCGTTAAATCTAGTGCCCGTGAGAAGGATGAGAGAGAATATTTATAATAACATGGGACTCCAATAAAATTCTCACAGGGGTCGTCAACCAAGAGACTCGTGAGTGCATCTTTAAAAATTATTGAAGAGACTTTATTCTGAGAAGACACTTTCCCTGGAATAATTCGTTAGATGAATCGGGGGCGGTGTCTGGGAGAGACATTGCTCGAAAAGTAAAATATAGAACGGGAAAGGACAGAATTAGAATAGAAAAATAAAGTACACACGATTCAAGTGAAAATGATAGTCACGAAGAGTTTGTGATTTATCGAAGTGAGTTTGAGTCCATTTTATAGGCAACACATCATAAGGCAAAAATCTAGGCGCACAGGTCATGTGCACAAAATGCCACCTAGACATAAGACAGGATGTCTTAGTCAATGCACGAACATGTTAGAGATAGGGGAACACACGTTGCGTGCAAGGCAAGAAAATACTATTTAGGGTTAATAGTTAAACTGTTAAACTCATGTAGCCAAAAAGAGGAAGCGATTAGATTTTCCCAAAAGAATAGTGTTATTACTGTCCAAGATAAGGGAAGGCACCTCTTGGAGGGCAACGAGTGACATTTGATGTTATTATAAAATAAGAATACAAATTTAGAATGAATAATATCACCATAACTGTTAGTGGTTTACCAACACTAGAAAGATTTATATTATAAATTAAGTATGAAATTCATGAATACGTCACACGGTCCAAGCATGCACCAAAATTTTCTTTAAAAAATAAAAATAAAAATAAAATTCCACCATACGATATTATACTTTAGCATTTTATGCCTTAATCGGTTGAATTATTTATCATTTATAACTCGTAGAGCAATTTCAAACAAGACGTAAATAATATTTATTATAGAGAGGTAATAGGTGATAGTACACCCCCTCAAAGTACACGCTTTAAGTGTTAAAAAAAATATAAAAACAAAAACAAAAAAGGAAAGTCTTCAAGGCGTTCTCATAGAAGGCTTGATCGAAGAAGAAGTATGATCATTATCACGTAAAAAGAGCGTCATCTTCATATCAAGATATTCTCCTTCTAAAGCATACAACTTCTTCCGAAACTCTTCAATAGCAGACTTGGTATATTCTTGAAGTCGATGAAGTTCTATATCCTTTTGAGTTATGGAGTTCTTAGCATTGACCAAGTCTTCAATAAGACTGGTGTATTTTACCTCCCATCCCTCTATTTCTTCTTGAAGCTTGCGACATTTTTCTTCACAATGCGCTCTCTCAATTTTTTCTGTTTCATACTTACTTTCGATGTCTTCGATCAGACGATTTGCTGGCATGAGAGGGCCCGTAAAGGAGTTTTGTTCTTCACTATCAGACGAGGCCGAGGAAAGGAAAGAGTAGTATCCCATCTTACAGAGAATCGATGAGTTTAGAAGTTTTGGATAGTTTGCTCTAATTTATAATGATAAGTAGTAAGTCATATTTAATATGTATACGAAAAGTCCATATACATGCACCTTTCGTACAGGGGACTAACGTTTATGGATATATTAGAATGGAGATGGTTCATGGAACACCAGCGGGAATAATATCATGGGGTTTGGCCTGGAGAGATTGAGTACAATAATGCCGAATGGACCCACATCAATGTTGCTAAATTAATAATTCAAGATACTCTAAAATCATATCCTTAGTATACTAAATCTCATGATATATGAGTTTAAGATTAGACAAGAAAATACAATTATTAAGATCTAATACATAGAGAGAAACCAAGATATATATATATATATATATGTATATATGTATATATATATATATATATGTCTACTCTAGCAACACTACGAAATAGCAATTCTTGAACAAACAAAAAAAAACATTAAATGCATGTAAAAATAATGCATGAATACAATGATAGTTTTTTGTCCAAAGCATCAATAATGTTTTCTTGTCTTAAATGGCTAATAGTAGTCTTTACCAAACATCCAACCCTTTTGCCTATATAAAGGATGGCAGCTACGTAGAGTGTGGTGGTGAAAAAAAGGGAGAGAAAGAATAGGAAGGAAAGAAAGGAAAAGAAAAAGAAAAAAAAAAGAGAAGAAAAGATATTTGAGTACATGAAAAGATTCAGAAAAACCTGAATTTTAGTGTCATTATCTGAGTAAAATAGAAACCTATTATCTATAAGATAACAATAGCCATCAATAAGAGAGAGTACCATCTCCAGATTATTGATTTAGACCCCTTGATTCGTGGGATTTGTACTCTTCCCATCAACTCCACGACATTATTCCTGCATACATCAAAAAAGTTATTCTACCAAATCAAGCAATCAGACAACATGTATAATTCTCATATATATATTTATATAAATACATATATATATCCATATATACGTTTGTCTACTTGTATATAAGAATTATTTGATATTAAATACACATCTATACTCTTAATTTAAATACTTTAATAGTCATTTTCTTTAACTGTTCAAATTGACAATTATCGTAGTCATTTTATTTTACTGCTCAGACTGGCAACTTGCCTAGTCATTTTATTTTCACTTTATTTTACTGTTCTCAGACTGGCAACTTGCCTAGTCATTTTATTTTTACTTTATTTTACTGTTCAGACTGGCAACTTGCCTAGTCATTTTATTTTACTGCTCAGACTGGCAACTTGCCTAGTCATTTTATTTTCACTTTATTTTACTGCTCAGACTGGCAACTCGCCTAGTCATTTTATTTTACTGCTCAGACTGGCAACTTGCCTAGTCATTTTATTTTCACTTTATTTTACTACTCAAACTGGCAACTCGCCTAGTCATTTTATTTTATTGCTCAGACTGGCAACTTGCCTAGTCATTTTATTTCACTGCTTGGACTGGCAACTTGCCTAGTCATTTTATTTTACTGTTCGGACTGGCAACTTGTCTAGTCATTTCATTTTACTGTTCAGACTGGCAAATTGCCTAGTCATTTTATCTTGCTGTTCAGACTGGCAAATTGCCTAGTCATTTTATTTTACTGTTCAGACTGGCAATTCGCCTAGTCATTTTATTTTACTGTTCGAACTGGCAAATTGCCAAGTTATCTTAATTTACTGTTTAGACTGGCAACTTGTCTAGTCATTTCTTATTTTTACATTCAGACTGATAATTTTCCTAGTCATGTTTGTATTAGTTTAGATTGACAATTTATCTAGTCAGTTTTACATTATTATTAGACTAATAATGCTCCTTCTTACATAACTACTTTATTACTTTACCTAGTGAAGCCCTTTATATTGTTATTACAGCTAGTCCTTTCTCAAGGTATAATTTAAATTACATGATTACTTTAATAAGTAATTTAGCGATTAGACATATTATATTATTTTAATATGATTATCATGTTATTATTTATCTCAATTAATTAAATTCACATCATCTTATGCATTGACATACCGTGATTAGTATCTATGCATTTTAATCCACGAGTAAATAATCAATTCTAGTAATATCTCTGGTGATTAGATCATTAATACGTGTCGCTTAAATATTATTACATACCGCATTATACATTATTATTACAATTAATAAAAATGACACGTAGTGTTCCCCAACGAACCCGGGAACAGAGTGCATTGGAGTAAAAATTGAATGCCAATTCCATATTTAGCATTTTTTCACTTTTTGGTGTCAAATTTAGCATTGGCATTGACATTAGCATTGGAGATGATCTAACTTATTAAGTTGTTTGTCAAACTTCGATGCGACTCCATGCTCGGGTTGGGTTGTTACATCATATTGTATGATAGGATATCAATAGTTGGGTTGTTCAGCTATTTTACCTTCCAACTATTTTGTCTCAAGATCTCCATCCAGGTTGTTCAAACCATACAATCTTTGTTCATTGAAAAAGTGAGAGGGTTTGTCAATTACTCAACTTTGTGCGGCACTTTGAAAAGATAGTATTTACTCTTTTGAGCTATAGACATTTAAAAATAATAATGTTTAATCCTTCACATGAAAATGTCTCGAAGATAAGGGCTTAATTGATCGATTCTCTTGACCTCTTCTTCTAATCACGTGAACAGAACACGCAAATTAAGGAAAAAGGAAAAGAAAAAAAATGAAAGCTAACTTCATGACTCATCAAAAATACACAATAGACTTTTTCTTTTTCTAATCACGCTACAACTTCAAACTTTTCCTCTTTTTTCCTTGTCTGCAATTAAACCTTTGTATCTTTAGTTTTTTCTTTCTCTTTCTAGAAATAGTTAATTAGTCTTCTTGGAAGTTGGAATATGAGATAATAACATGAAGAGCGAGTAAATTCACAAGAATTGCAGCTTCAAAACACTAGGCCTCGCCTCTGAGAGTCCTCGAATTCGAATTGCGAACATCTCATCGATGACGATTGTGCGCTAGGAGTATTCATCATGGACGACGACATAGAGCGGTTGACGAGCCCCAAGTGGTCATCACCACAGCAGATGGTTGCTCGGTGCTTGGCGGCGCTGAGTTTGAGAAGGAGAGCTCTATTTGGAAGCGAGAAAATGGAAGACGACGTGGTTAGGGAATCTGTCAAAGTTTCCACTGTGTGCGCAACGTGTTTGATGAATGGTCCAAACGGCATTGAATTTCCAGTTTTGGCTTCGGTAAACGAGGTTTCAGGTGAAAGAATATGAAAGAGAACGCAGTGAGGGAATCTGCCGAAGTTTCATCGGTTTTGACTCACCGTGAGGCCAGATTATATTCAGCATTCCGTATTTTTTTTCTTATTTCCAAAGATCTGCTATGGAAAAGATTGAAGGAAAGCAATTGAATTCTGAACAATTAGTGTCGCATCGTATCTAAACCCCAACCGGATAAGACCAAGCCCTTAGTAAAAAGCAAGTACGAGGAGATTACGTTTATGCTCGGGAACAAATAGGTGTGAGTTAGACATGCTCCACCACTGTGTCCAATCGGCAATCAAAGTATGTGAGAAAGCTTATGGAAAAGATTGAAGGAAAGCAACTGAATTCTAATTCAATCTCTTTTCTTTACCGAAGACAAAGAACAATGTTTAACCAAAATAAATCTCTTTTCTTTATTAAGAGGTGGGCTCGCACACTTTTATTTATCTATTTAATCCTGTAAGGTCAAATGCACAAACTCGTCCATCAGCAAAACAATCGAATAAAAAACAAACGGTCTTAATGCTACAATTAGGAAGCAATCCAATAATAAAGATAAGATTATGACTAGTTATATAATGTTTTATACCTATCAATGCTGCACGTAATATTATATAAAAGAGTTGTCACGATGTAAAGAACTGATCTCACCATTTTAGATTTCATTACTTCGTTACAATTATACTACAAACTAATAAATAGAGCACCTAAAAAAATCGCAAAAATTATTGTTTAAAATGGGTATCTATTGCAATTTCCACAAAAATGAATTTGGCCCTCCCACACAGGATTACACTCTCCTAAAACCTCTCCTCTTCTCCATCATTGATCACAATCTAGAAGAACCCTAAAACCCCATTTCTTCCAAAACCGAATGAATTAACTAAACAAACCTTCAAAAAAAAAAAAAAAAATCCAACAATTGTGTTCGATTTTCATTCAGAATGCTCGGAAGAAGGCTCTGCTCAATCCTATCGAGCTCGCTCCGATCCTCACTCCGAACAACCGGACCAACCACAGCCCCGATCGTCCCAACCCAACAGCACTCCCTCCTCCGGTTCCTGCAATGCCCTAACCCTAACCCTAACCCTAATTTGGAGATTTGGGGTTCGCAGAGGAGCAACTATTGCAGTCTTCTGAGGCTGAACGACCTGAGAGGGAATGTGCCGAGGAAGCAGAAGACTCGGAAGGGAAGAGGGATTGGGTCAGGCAAAGGGAAGACCGCCGGGAGAGGCCACAAAGGCCAGAAGGCCAGAGGCTCCGGCAAGCTCGGCTTCGAGGGTGGCCAGACTCCGCTGCGACGTCGTTTGCCCAAGCGAGGCTTCAAAAACCCTTTTAGCCTCACTTTTCAGGTTAATTTATATGCCTATATCTCTCTGTGTGTGTGTGTGTGTGTGTCATCTTGGTCTTTAGAGAAGAAATTATGAAATGGTGTTTATGAATTTTTCTTTTGTGATGAATTGGTTGGTTTTATTTTTGAAACAGCTCTGTGATCGAACCCTTTTAGCGTCATTTTGAGATTTGGTGCTTTTTTGAGTTTTTTTTTAATCAATTTGATATTTCTGTTCTTGTGGTTTCATATATAGCGTAGTAGTAATTTCACACTTGATATTTCTCTGCTTGGTTATGCTTAGGCTTGAAAATGTGCAAATTTTTGTTGCTTGGGCTTTCAGGATTAAAAACCATGAGATGGGTGGTTTATGAATTTTTCTTTTAATTTTGTGATAATGGTTGGTTTTTTCTTTTGGTACTGCTTATGATTGAACCCTTTTAGCCTTACTTTTCTAGTAAGATTGAATATTGACTATAGAGACATATATTGCCTGGACTTTGGATTGGTTTTAATTTTTGAAACTGCTCTATGATCGAACCCTTTTAGCTTCAATTTTCAGGTAAGCTTGAAAATGTACCGTGTACACATCGTGCTTGGGCTTTGGATTAGAAATTATGAGATATGGTTTATGAATTTTTCCTTCAGATTGTGATAATGGGTTGTTTTTCTTTTTTGAAACTGCTTTATGATTGAACCCGTTAAGCCTCAATTTTCGGGTGTGCTTGAAAATGTACTGTATACACATAATGCTTGGGCTTTGGATTAGAAACTATGAGATGGGGTTTATGACATCATAAATTCCTTTGATATTCTAAGTCTTCAAGGACCTTTTAAGCTCCACCTTTCAGGTTTGTTGATTTTTATTTTTATTTTTATTTTTATTATTATATATATTTTGTCAGTTTCTATGTTTGGTTATGCTTAGGCCTTGAAAAAATGGACAAATTTTGTCGCTTGAACTTAAAGATTGAAAACTATGAGATGCATCTTCAGTTTGCGGCGATGAGTTTTCTTTTTTGGAAACTGCTTAATGATCTGTTGAGCCCAAGAAGTTTATCTTGATGTTTGGGAACAAAATTCCTTTGATTAACTCTGCTAGAAAAAAGGATCCTTTGATTCACATTCAGTTTTCTTATTAGAATAGATCTGTTAGAATTTGCTTTTTCTCTCTTCATATGACTGGAAGGTTATAATGAACTTTTGTTTCTGTGTTTTCTTTTCGAGTTTGGTTGTTTACTAATTTTATAGCTTATTCGAGAGGTTTAATGTGACAAATTTATATATATAAAAAAAAAGAGGTTTAATGACGCGGACTTTGAATGTTTATTCAAGAGGTTTAAAGAGACAGAATTTTGCTTTCCTTTTTTATTTATTTATTTTTAACTTTTTATGTTCTCGCTGTCTTTTGACAATCCAGAAGCAGGAAAAGTCACTTTTCTCAGATAATATTCTGACGAGCTTATCATTAATTTTTTCCTGGGCAGCCAGTAGGATTGGGAAAGATTGCGAAACTGATAAATGAAGGGAAAATTGATTCTCATGAGTTAATAACGATGAAAACACTCAAGGTATTAGTAGATTCCTTATTAAGCGTGTGAAATCAGATCAGTTCTTCATTCAGACTTTGCTTATTCTGATAATTATCATTGGAACAGGATACAGGGGCAATAGGGAAACAAATACAAGATGGCGTTAGATTAATGGGCCGTGGTGCTGATCAGATTAAGTGGCCTATTCATTTGGAGGTAAGTTTTCATTGAAAGTTTTGTTTCCCTGATTTAAGAACAAAAATTGCAAATGACAAATATTCTGCAATTTTGGCTATGTTATTTCTGGAGTGAACTCGGTACAATCCCTCTTTTTTGATCTTGTTGACTACATTAAGTTGAAACCTTGGTTCAAAGTCAGCAGTAATATTGTCAGACATAAAAATATATCTTCTTAAATGACGTATGAACGTTGTTTTGGACAGTAATCAATGTATTCAGATAGAAGTTGTAATTCCTGGTATCTATTTTCTGATTGTCAAGAGCTATGCGAGTTTGCTTTTTGGATTTTCTTTCATCTTCGGTATTCCTTTATTTGCTAGTTCCTTAAGACGTCTGAGAGGGACTTATTTATTTATTTTTTATTTGCTTTGAAGATATCCATATAATCATCTATGACTTCTAGGTTTTGAGGCCCTCTCATCAATATCTTGTTATGGTATGTTCAACCAATTAGATGTTGAAATGATTGTCTAGGTCAAGCTCATAAATTTCCTCGTTACTCTCTTTGCGAAGGCAAAGCTAGGCTCATATATAATGTTTACAGGTATCAAGGGTCACCGTCCGGGCAAAGGCAGCGGTGGAAGCTGCAGGAGGGTCTGTGAGAAGAGTGTACTACAACAAGTTGGGCTTCCGAGCATTGCTTAAACCTGAATGGTTTGAAAAGAAAGGCAGATTGTTGCCAAAAGCGGCTAGGCCTCCCCCGAAACAAATGGATAAAGTGGATAGCATAGGCCGCCTTCCTGCCCCAACCAAACCAATTCCGTTCCTCATTGAAGTAGACAAATCGGCCTCCACTTCACTGGCCTGATACCCTCAGCGAACCTCAGTTTTGTTCCTGAACCAGAAGAGACTTTGACATGACGTATATTCTTTGGGAAAAATCACTTGGTGAAAAGCGGGGATGCTTGCGCTTCGCTGTTGGCTCGACCGAATTTCTGCAGACTTGCATATTTTACTGGTTTCTTTATCTTTAAAGTTTTAAAAGGTAAGGGGATAGGTTATTGTTGTGTTAGTTACAACATAAAATTTACATTGTCAAAATTAAAAGGTTAGGTTCAAATTTTCATTCTCATCCTCTGATGGCGGTATCAATTTAGTTCTTAAATTTTTTTTTCAAATACTTTCAAGTATTTCTGGACCTTGAAAGTTTGCTAAGAGTGATAGATGAGCCACTCTGTCATTGTATGTTTTAATAAATTCAGGAAGTTTTAACCAAGGACAAAAATATGGTATCAATAGAATATGGGTCCGTATTGAAGGAAATATCTGAGATATTACGGTGTTATCGGATGCAAATATCAGTAAATAATAAAAGAGAAATTGTAGTGAATACCTAAATTTTAATACTCAATTTAAATTAATATCCAATCTTTCGAAAAATATATAAGTGATTGAATTACTTACATAGTGATAAGTGGTGGTAATTAATTTAGTTATCAAAAATATATGCAAGTAATTAACGAAATTACTAAAAACTCAGTTACTTCAAAAGTTTGGGTATTTATTTTTATTATTATGTAAATTTGGGTATTTATCTATTTTATGGAAACCATGAATTTTAATAGAAATTATATTTAATTTTTATGATAATTACAAAAAATCGTTAAAATTCATATCAATTAGATAATTCTACTAAAAAAAATGTAGCGGAATGATGATATTGCTAGTAATGTTGATTCGAGGAAATCCAAATCAGAATACTTGATTGCTTTCGCAAGGGACGTAGTTTCATGGAAATCTAAACAATATAAGTGTGTTTCTCTGTCAATTGCAAAGATCGAGAACATTACAATTACAGAAACTTACAAAGAAGTCTTGTAGATGAAGAAGTTCCTTCCACAGTTAAGCCAAGAGCAAAAAAAAAATTGCTTTATAATGTGAATGTTAGAGTGCAATTCATCTTAGCAAGGATTCCACATCCACTCACATTTGAAGCACATTAGTATTAGGTATCAAAGATGCTACAGTTTGAGAAGATTCATATCGATGAAAATAGTACGAGCATGTTCATGAAGGCATTGTCTAATGAAAAGCTTGTAACGAGCTAAGAGATCACATGTATCGGAGCCCTTCACCATGTGATCAGAAGGGGGAGATTGTTAGGCTAGTTCCTCTCATGTAAGAGAGAGAATCGATATAGCATTTTAGGGGAGAATTTCAAAATAAAGGCATTCTTGATACCACTTAATAATCTATGTCCCAAGTGGTGTGCTCTATTTATTTTTATTTTATATTTGTAGTGTAAATTTTAGGGTATAAATTTAAAGTGCATTTGTTGTGTACTATAATTTAGTTTATATTCTCAATTAGGCTTTCATTAGAAAAATTATTGTATTATTGTCATGAGCCGCGACAGCTTTACCATCTTATTTTCATACTTAAATTTGTAAATCACAACATAAAATAAGCAAAATAACACATTTTTTTTTTTTGCAACATAGTGTCATTACATCAAACATAAAAATTTAAGTCATAGATGTTTATATACAAAACATATATATGAGGTCCGGGTATAAACTCACTGGAGTCATAGGTCTTGTCCACATGCACGCTTTCTAGTGCTCGAAGATCCCACGTCATTTCGTTTGTGGCTTATTTTTATCTACAACATCAAAAAATATAGTAAGTTGTTAAACTCAGTAAGGGACGAACTAACTAACTTATGAGTCATGCCAATGCAACATTACAATAATGCAATTAACACTTATTGAAAGCACAATAAACAATTAGAAAGAAATCAACCGTCCCATACCGATTGATTCTTGCTTCTAGAACTATCCATAACAATTCATAGTTTCTTAGCGTTCACCTTAGCCATTCTAGTAGACGTCTCAACGATTGTGTTTTCATTTCAGTTATTGTCTGAAATCCACTAATGGTACCACATAACTTTACTTTAATGGCGCCAAGTAGGAAGTGGGCCAACTAACCTTGCGGAGCATCTCCCTGCTATAATTCCTCTTAGACAGAGCAAGCTCCGTCAATGCATTTCATCGTTACTTTCATTTTCATAAACATGTAAGAGGAATAGTGGTCTCAAAGGACATTGGTACAATTGACATCGTTTCATAATTCTATCTTATGTTATTGACTGACAATCAACAACCCCCGGTACCTTATCATTTCAGGTAACCGAGCCACAATGCATACTTTCTTGAGAGGTTACGGGTTCGGGGTTAAATCCTAACCCTTGTTATCGTCAATGTCGTTCAACATTTCAATTAGCGCTCCGGACGTAAATCCGGAGTCGCTAGGACATCATGCTCGGGCTTGAATCTGGCAATTAACGATGTCTGTCTCATAACCCTCTCTTACCTTTGGTCCGAGGACCTAAGGTTATTTCATCGCAAAATGGGGTTGTTTCATAGCAACAAACAAGGCTCGGTGTACTTTTATTCTATTCGATTAACCTATCCGAACACGTCCCGTATTACGTATTATTTAATGCGGGAGAAATCCCGATTTATCTTCATAATATTCATATTACCGAGGCTCGGGCCTATTCTTTCAAATTTCTATCAGTTTAAGCATAAATCACGGATCGCACATAAACCTAACATGTAGTAATGCAATACATAGAACACTTCTTGAGTTGTAGGTGCATCGTCCACTTACTTGGATCCGTTGTCTGTCAATCCGTGCCTTTTAGGCTTAGTTTCCAAGGTCTTCGGGTCCGGGACTTTTCCAAGTTCCTTGACCAATAAAATAAAACCTTATGTAGTCCAATGACTAATTTTACTTGCACTTAAAATTATTTCATATTTATTTAAATTAATTTTATTAGTACAAGTCATTGTTATCATAAATAGGTCATTTTGTAGCTAAAAATTACATTTGGTCGGAGTTTGGGGCATTGGGTGTGCTTCCGGTGCGAGCCGGTAACTCACGAGGCACACTGGGTGCGCACGGGCTGCACACGGGGCCGTACCAGGCTCCCACAGGCCGCAGGCAGCGTGCCTGGCACGCGCACGGGTGACTTGGGCGGGCACATGGTGCAGGCGGCGTGTCTGGCGCGCGTGCTGCGCGCCTGACGGACGCACTGGGCACCTGGCGCGCACGCTGGGCGCCTAGCGAGCGCGCTGTGCGCCCGCTGCGCATGCTGCGCGCCCAGGTAGTGCCCAGGCTGCCCGGGTGCTGTCCAAATTGCCCACAATTTTGTGCAATTTCACTACCTAACCTATTTTTAAGGAGTTTTCACTATTCAAACACCTCCAAACACACCAAACATGAATAAAACCTATCAAAATTAAATGTTTAATTTATTTTCAACATAAATCACAAAAATAATTTCATTTAAACTAAAATCAAGCATTACATGTTCAATACTAAAATCAACTTGCAAATTCCTTTGTCTAGCAAGGATATCCATTCCTTTTTGTCATTAACTCATCTAATATCAATCGCCACTTAGTTTATCATCATTAACATCGTATTTTATTTCTAAAACTCTTGAAACACACTTGTACAAATCAATGGTTCTAAGAAGAAGAGTTTTACCTTTAGTGATTCTTTTTTGCTTGAACTTGTCGAACTTTCTTCCAAACACTTCTCCAAGCTTTTCAATACTTTAAAACACAATAAAAATAGTTATTAAGTGCTGAAAGTTTGCTTGAGAGAAGTTGAGAGCAAGGGGATATTAAAAATCTTACCAAGCTTGCTTAAACTAAACTTTTTCTTCTTTAATTTCTTCTTCTTCTTCTCCTTTTTCTTCTCTCTCTTTTCTTTCTCTTGCCTTTTGCCTCACTTTCTATTCTGTATCTAAGTTATAAATTCGTGCTAACCTTAATATTTAAGTAAAAAGCTAAGCGAGTTGGTGTGTCACGACGACGTCACGGTGAGATAATCAACTTTCTACCTCAAACTTGCAATTGACACCTCTTACTTAAATTATGCCAACCAAGCCAACTTAAGATCAGATTTCATGAGTGAAAGACAGCTCACACTTATCCATCTAAAGGTGAAACCCGTCGTGCTTACTTCTTTTACGAAATTTGCACTTTAGTCTATCGAAATAAACCATTAATAATATAGTTATTTGTTACATTTCTAAACTTATATCTGAGCCCTTCTAGCACAATTTATTTCTTTAATAATATTGTTTATCCAATTATAAAGTATTAAGTACATTTTCAGAATTTATAGAGCTCATTTCCTATTTTTCCTAGGTTTTACGATTTCGGTCCCGAAATAGCGATTTTTATCGAAATTTCATCGTAACTTCTTAGTTTGACCTCGGATTGACCTCAAATTTCATACTTGAGCTTAATATAATGATATAAGCTCAAAAAAAAATTTATTTTCTTGATTGGTGACCATTTTCTCCATTTTTTCTATATTTGGGCCAAAAGTACAATTTTTATAAAGTTTTGGACTCATCGCGAAATTTTTGACCGTAACAAGAATTCTTTAACCAAAGTCCTTGTTATAGTCACTAAAATCTAATATTAAACTCATTCTTTGATATAACTAATAACTTACTAACACTTATTTCAGTTATTCAACTAATCGCGCCTTAATTAGTCGAATTACGGTTTATTCATCATAACATTTCTGGGACGCTAAGTTGTCGGGGTTCACAATTATTGTGTTACTATATATTCTAGATTGGTCATATATAGTAAATTTGATAAGTGCACCATAAGAATATATATATATACATATATATATATATATATTAGTGAAATTACAACTAATTGTTTGATTGTGTTATTGGTGTTCGAAATGTTAACAATTAACAAATACGCAGAAAAAAAAAAAAAAACAAACAAACAAACATTGTTATGGCATGACAATATTAAAGTAAACATATTCATTTTGATCGCGGTTTCTTTTATTTTTTTGATGATTCGCCGGCCTCGAAATTTATTAGATTTTTGCATGCAACTTTATTATTCCCGTTGATTTCACAACGACTACAACGATATTGGTTTTTTGATTTCTTCGAGAAGGATTTGAATATCTTTGTTTTAGGTATGTCGGGCGCTCTCCTATGATTTGCATGCCTTACATCCACCTGTTCAATGTCGCTAGGCTTCGCCTATTTATCTTTCGTCCCAACTGGAAAGGCAATACCTTCGTAAACTGAACGTAATTCTAACTTGGTATGAAACTTTGATGTATAATAGTATAAACTTAGATTCTTATGCTTACACACGTTGAGCAAACAATCAGAATATAATTTATATATAATGCAAGTATATAAATTTTATTTCAGTATATAATTTATGTTACGAAATATAAGTTATATATAATGCAATTTCGATAATCCTTTTGTTTACCTGATCACTACGCATGCATAATTACAAGGGATTTTATCATAAGACCAAACACCGCATTCACAAGTGCGTCTCTTCAAACAAATATTATAATGGTCCCTGCTAACTGAAACGACTACAAATAATTCATTGCTGACTTGGCATACCTATATAGACAATCAAACATTCATACTTGATAATCTTTTTTATTTATTTTTTATTTTTTATGCAGTAGCATAAAAGTGTAAATAGTTATGCACACATTACCGTAAAGTGCCACATTTTTTAGCACGTTCCCTCAGAAGATTTTCAGCTGAGGTTGACAATTGCATAAATGTTGCTACTTTAGCTTCTCGTCTTTCAACAAACCACTTCTACAATTTATTTCTGAATGATTGTGTAACCACGATGATCGGTTCACCCTTAACACCCTTGAAAATCTTATTTAAGGACTCTGAAATATTGGATGTCATCAAATTGTATCTGATGTATATCCCATAACATCATGCCTACTTTTCAACACCAATCTCTTCAAGATACAATCGCGCAGCAGGATTAATTTCTCCTAGGCTTTATATTAGACGTCTAAACTCTTCTTTCTGATAAGTCCTAGAGCACGCCTTGAAAAAACTAATGATATGACTGTCATGAAATCTTGTCATCAAGTTTTTCTTCAAATGGTATACACAAAAACCATGGAATGCATCGGGTATACTATCTCGACAGCTTTTTGAATGTTGGAATGGCGATCAGATACAAAAATAAATTCATCACGTAACCCTATTGACTTACGAAGGTTACGTAAAAACTATTTATATGAATGATCATTCTTCGAGTCTATAATCCTCATTGCTAAAGGGAATATGATGTGTGACACGTCTAATGTGCAAGCTATAATCATACACTCTCCAAAATCACCAGTTAGGAAAGTGCCATCAATGGACACCATTGGTTTGCAGTGACTCCAATCTTGAATTGATGTACTAATTGCCATATAAAAATGCTTTAAACATTCATTGTCATCCACCAAATAATCAGTGACAGACCCTACAAAAAAATACGCAAAATAAATATGATATATATTCAATTGATTATTAGAATAAAAATAGAAATTTAATTATATATACAAGATTATATATTAAATACTGATAGAATTTAAAATATATTCGAGTATATAATAAAAAGACGGTTATTTACCACGATGCGCATAACTAATTCGTGCGCGAATAGAGGTAACAAGGCATATGAATCAAAGGAGCTGCCGCAAATCTTGTCACGCATGTGCCCGAGATCGCCAAACTTTTAGGTAACTAATTTAGATCCCATATTGATTGTGGAACTCTTCTCTAACATCTTGGACAGTCCTAATTTTTTCTGTTCTTGAGATAACAAAATTTTTAACAGCTTCTCCAATCATAGTTGATGAAGCTTGACGATGGCCAGCTCACACAAAATCCAAAGAACAAGTGTGTTGACGACGATATTTTCTCATAATAAAAACTTTAGAGCCAGGGACACTACTCGACTTCATAACCTACCGGCAATTTGGGTCAACACATTGAACATTAAATTGCTTCATGGAAGAATCTAAAATCTTAAACTGAAAATTATTCTTGAATGCGACCAAAGTTATAGCCTTTTGAATGTCGAATTTCGTGCCAAACATCATATAATCTTGGACATCGTAATCCTTAAACAAATTGGAAAGGTTAACATAATTACATACTGAAATGTAGGGGATGCCATCTTCCAGAGCAGAATTGTCAGTTTGCTCATGTTTCATATCCGAATCAACTCCATCCGGTGCAGTGTCTGTAACTATAAGTGGGATACTGCAGTCTTTAACATTTCTGACCAAATTTAAATACCACAAAACATCATTGTCATTCTTCAATTCTATTATCGGATTTGACGTGGAGTCTGAATTCATCTTAACATACAATCTCCAATATAACATAAGGTCAAGACTAAGATCATCAACTAACGTATAAACAAAGTGTACGTAAGACGAGTTTTCATCCATAAGAACACCATACATACGGAAATCTTCATATGATTTTGCCTCAGTCCAACGCCCACTTATCATCACAAAAATTGAAATCTTCGACATGACATCAACTGCTGAAAATAAATCAAAAGGATGACCTTACATATACCATATGGTCAATAATATATATTAAATACTCGAGTTATACAGTAACTAGCACACACATACAGTGATTATAATACGGGTAAAACAAAACAAACAGAGAAATATCCAATGAAACCTAATTAAAGATTTCAGTAACATTAATCAATAGAATTTAAATAATATTTCAAAATCAATAAAGAATTTAAATTATATACCGTATGCACAGTTCGATTAAAACAAAAACCCGACGAAGAAATATCTGAGCATATACGTATTTATCATGCATAAATTGTTTACATAGAATATTACTAACATAAGAATTTATAAATAAGCAGAAAACATACATCAAAAACAAATTACCTTAAAAAAAAACTTTTTTCTTTGGGCAACCACAACCAACTTGGGAGTTAAGAAAGGGCGGGCTAATATTTTTGAAATTTGAACTTGAACAATCGTTAGTATATTCTAAACAAAAAAAAAAAAAAAAGTTCACTACTATCACCACAACTGTTTTGTAGGATATCTGTAGTCAACATTAAATTTGGTGATTTTTCATAAATCCACTTCCACAAAACCAGATATTATTATAACTAAAATTTGACTTTTCCTTATAAAAAACAAAAAGTCTTATGTTAACTAAAAGTGGACTTGCCATTTATAATTTATTATTTATGACATAATCTTGTAGGGTTATTTTAGTATTTAAAAAATTATACCTCATCAAGAAACTTATATAGGTAATATTCTATGACTATTAACTTATATATATATATATATATATATATATATATAATATTTTGTTGAAACAACCTTAAATATATAATTTTCGGATTATAATTAAGTGGCACAAAAAATGGTCTTATAATTTTAACAAATTAAAAATATAAAACAAACATACCGAAAATTATTAGGAAAGATTTGAGTTTTAGCCATTTTTAAGCTCATGTTTCAAGAATTTAGCCATAGTTTCATGAAATTAAGGAATTAGTCATTTTCATTGTTACACGTGTAACAAAATTTGTTACACAATGAAAATAACTAAGGAAATTTTAAGAAAATAGCCACAGTTTACAAAATGATTTTAAAAAATAGCCACAGTTTCAAAATATTTAAAATCTAGCCCTTTTAGAAATTTCTGACACGTGTCAGAAATTTCTTACAATTTTTATGTGTAATTTTGTTATTGTCAGAAATTTCTTGAATTGTGTTATGGCTAATTTTTAAATTTTTTGAAACTGTGGCTATTTTTTGAAAACACACAATTCAAAATGGTTATTTATCTGATTGACTCAATAACTAATTGTTTAATTTCGTAAAACTATGACTAATCCTTAAAAATATAACAAAAAATTTAACTAAATCCTTAAAAATCTCAAATTATTAATATGTAAAAAAACGTAAACAAGAAATAAATTATCAATGTCTCCAAGGCCATTTTAACAAAATATTTTTATTTTCCCCTTCAAATTTTGGCAAAAGATGTTGCTTGGTTCATAACTCAGCACCTTTAACTTAACGAGCTCATACGCGAAGTATAGCTTCATTGTTTGCCAAAGAAACCTAGACTATACAAGCCACTGACACACACACACACACACACTCTCTCTCTCTCTCTCTCTCAATCGGACAGAAATCACAAAACCTTCGTCACAACTGAAACAAGAAAAAAAAAAAGAGGAGGAGAATGGGCACAACTGCGATGAGCTTCACACTCATAAAGCCCTCGACTTGCTTTGTCCCCAAAACTTCTTCTTCTTCGAACCCTCAGAGGCTTAGGGTTTTCACTCTCAGATGCTCCTCCCAAGTTGCCTCCTCAGGTATAACACGACCCACTTTATGTATTTACCAATGTATTCCCTTTTTCTTTTCTTTTCTTTTCCTTTTTTTTTTCTCCCATTATCTGGAATTATTATTATCATTATTTTTATTTTTTTTGGGTTCATTTCAAACTTTTGGTGTGTCCTGTGTTTCTGTCTCTGTATTTTTAGACAAACCCATATCTTGCTTTCCTTTAATTCCGTGCAATTTCCGAGATTTCTCTCTCTCTATTTTGTAACATTTTCATGCGTTGTTTGTGATGTGTTTATTTCCTTTATTGTGCTTTTTCAGGGTTGGCAGAGAGGCCTTGGAAGGTGTCAGATGCTAGATTAGTGCTTGAAGATGGTTCAGTCTGGAAAGCCAAGTCCTTTGGCGCTTCAGGAACCCAACTTGGTGAAGTTGTCTTCAACACTTCTTTGACTGGGTAAAGGTCCTTTTTTTTTTTTTTGTTATTTTAAGTCTTAAAAAAAAAAAAAAAAAGGGGGTGTAGAGGCTTTAATGGAACTAGTTATTACAAGTATTATATAGTTTTTTTTTTACGTACTGTTTGATTTGGTTGTTCTTATGTTATGGGATGGAAGGAACGAGTATTTGGAACCAATTGACTACAACTACAAAATCTGAACTCAAATGCTTAATGAGAAGTGGCGTTTTACGAAACAACCTTTGTCAAACTTATTTAGTTATCATGGTTGAGAATGTGATGTGAGTTTAAGCTTTTAGAGATTTCATCTAGAGACCTATTAGAGTCGGTGTGCGTAAGTTAAGGTTGTGGTTGAACGAAACTGTAAGAGAGCTATTCACTTTGATGGGTGGAGTAGAAGTCTTGATCAATTGAAACGTGTAGAAAATAACACGAGTTGTAGATAGGATGGAACTTGAGGAACTCAAAATGCCTTCCAAGCTTATTATCGTTGAGAGCATCATGTGATTTTTTAGCTTTTAGACTCATGAGAGAGGTCATTTAAGACCGTTTAGAGTCGATGAACTTATGATTATGGTTATGCGAAATTGAACAAGAGCTAAATATTCACTATGATAGGGAGAGTAGAAAACTTGACCAATTGAGATATGTAGCACAATTACGCATGAGATGTAAATTGGAAGGAGCTTAATTAAAATTGAGAGAGAGAAATTGTGCTAGTTGATGTGTTTTTTAGGCCATGTTTAATGTCCACAGCTTTCGTCTTTTGGTTGAAAAGCCTATTTTTGTTTGTAGACATTTTATTTTCTTAAATAGGGTCTAAAACCCCAGCATTTGGTGCTTAACTGTTGTGTGCTTTTCTCCTAGTGTAATATGTGATGAGTCGATACATTTCCACCAAGGTACTCTATTAGTTGATCAACATTTGGTTTGACACGGGTACTTTGAATGAAATATAGAGAACATAAAGAATTTGTTATGCGTGTTCCTGAGGCTTGTTATTTGTTTAGGCTTTGTTAAGGTAGTTTCATTAGCTTGTTAGTTAGTTTAATAAATTAATGAAGCTTGTTTTGTCTTCTTGGAATCTGCTTCATGTTCTCATGGATTTATACTGCAGGTATCAAGAAATACTTACCGACCCTAGCTATGCTGGTCAGTTTGTCCTAATGACAAATCCCCATATCGGAAATACTGGTGTAAATTTCGGTACGTGAAAGTTTTCATCATTCCCCATTTGCAGGCTTCTAGGTTTTGAAGGCCATAACTTCTAATATGATTTTCTTTTCTTGTTAGATGACGAGGAATCAACACAATGCTTCCTTGGTGGCCTTGTTATCAGAAGTTTAAGCATCAGGTGTCTTTCATTTGTGGGTTTAAAAATTATTCATCTAAGTAAATTGATCATTTAGTCATGCGTGTTTAGTGATATATTTTATGTGCTTAATTTATTTCGGGAAATTATTTCAGTACTTCAAATTGGCGATGCAAGGAGACCCTAGGTGATTATTTAGCTAAAAGGAACATCATGGGAATATGTAAGTCAATTAGAGAAACTTTACGCGTATATCTTGTTTTGCAGAGACACTACTGTTAGATTTTTTTCTTGATATCTAACTTCTGATTTTGCTGGGTTTCTGCTAATAACAGATGATGTTGACACACGAGCAATTACCCGCAGACTGAGGGAAGACGGAAGCCTCATTGGTGTTTTGAGCACAGAAGAATCTAAAACAGATGAGGAACTATTGGAAATGTCGCGATCATGGGACATTGTTGGTAAGAATTTATGGGAGTTATCCAAGACGTTTCTAAATCTTCTGCAAAAAGGACGAAAGAAAACGACTTTTTCGCGTGGATTGTCTGTGCAGGCATTGATTTAATCAGCGGTGTGTCATGCAAGGCTCCTTATGAGTGGGTTGACAAAACAGATTCTGAGTGGGCTTTTAACTCCAGGGACAGAGAAACATTCCGCGTGAGTAACTCTAAAGAATTTTTGTTGGAATAATTATATATTTATTATCTGCATTAGTAATTCAGACTTGTTGATTTTATGTGGTTGAAGGTTGTTGCGTATGACTTCGGAATCAAGCATAACATACTTAGGCGGTTGGCATCGTACGGTTGTAAAATTACTGTTGTTCCATCAACATGGCCAGCATCTGAGACGCTAAAAATGAATCCCGACGGGGTTCTGTTCAGCAATGGTCCTGGAGATCCATCGGCAGTTCCTTATGCTGTTGAAACAGTCAAGGAAATTCTTGGAAAGGTTCCTGTTTTTGGCATTTGCATGGGTCATCAGTTACTCGGGCAGGCATTAGGTGGTAAAACCTTTAAAATGAAGTTTGGTCACCACGGAGGAAATCATCCAGTTCGTAACCTTAAGACCGGTCATGTTGAAATTAGCGCTCAGGTACATTATTATCAAAACATCATCTATATATTTATTGCGTTTATTAACAGCTTCGTAAAGCACCTTGATGAGAACAGTAGGTCCCTGTTTCGACCACTCGGATACTATCCCGGCATTGGGTCAGTGATGATGCGGATTTGATCCAAGCCCTCTTGAATCCACTTTCTCACTTTGATAAAATTCTGAAGTGTGATTTTTCAAGTTTTGGTTGATTTTAAAGTGCAGTCTGTAAATAAACAATCTGTCTACCTTTTAGGTTTATTTTTATCTTTATAATATTTTATTTTATTTTCTTTGCAGAATCACAATTATGCTGTTGATCCAACATCACTTCCTACGGGCGTCGAAGTAACTCATGTAAATCTTAACGATGGAAGCTGTGCTGGCCTTGCTTATCCTGCTAAAAACATTATGTCCCTTCAATATCACCCCGAAGCATCACCGGGACCTCATGACTCAGATTACGGTAACGGAGAATTCAATATTTTTCAAGTTTACACCACAATTGAAGCACCCATAATAATTGTGTGCAAGCAATTTGGATCAGATTGTTCTTATAGATCTGCATTAATCCATTACAGTTCGATGTATCCTATTTTCCGTGACATTGTTGCAAACCAAACGATTTTTTTACCTGCAGCTTTTAGGGAATTTGTGGAGCTCATGAAGAAAGTCAAACGAAACGTGTAAACCAAGCTTCGCGACCAGTTGAGCATTCATGTCTAGGGTAGCATCAGATTTCATTTCCCCGCTTCAAAATTTTGTTTGTGACCGTAAAATATAAGTAGAAACTAAAAACTTGAATTTTGGCATATTTTGTCCTTAATTTTGTTGAGAAGGCCAAGTTAGACACCTCATGTAGTTGGGTCAAGGGACACATTGATTTTCACATGGATTTCACATGATTACACTATGTGGTTTTGACACCAAAATTATCATAAGATCTCAATACATTATCATGTCACTCAATTCTCTGCTGCAACTAATCTGGTGTACTTTCTTTTTCTTTTTTTCTTTTTTGGTACCCTTAAAGAAGGGACAACTCTTTTTTTTTTTTTTTTTGCTGGAAAAGGAACAACTTATTTAGCATTTACTCTTTTATGTATCTGAAATTATGTGATCCATGTGAAAAAATAAAAATAAAAAACAAAAACAAATAATGGCATCGATTACTTATTACGTTTACCTAATTTTGTCTTTTGAGTGTAGGTGTGTGGTATGATCTCACTCAACTTAGATGTTGAAGCCTCTTGACAATCATTTTTGCTTTTCCCACCATGATAAATATTTATGAGAATTACAATACACAAATTGTATTTTCTCGTCGTTTTGATGAAGCTTGTTTTTTTTTTTTTTCTAACACTTTAATTACATTTTTGCTACCCGAACTAAAAGAATTATTTTAGTTTGTAACTTGTTAAACATCTATAATTTACAAAATTGCCCAATTATAGTATCGTCAATAATCTACTGAATCTTGGCAAGGTATAAACGAAACCAATATTACATTAAATGAAACTTCAACATAATAATTGGTGCAAAAATGCAAACTTATGGGTTGCACAAGTAATTAAGTGGTCTATGAGACCGGATATTGTGTGAACATGGATTAATTCAGTTAGAAATAGAATATGAGTATCACCTCAGTTGTCCTACTTGTTATTTAGACTCACAACTGGAAAACAAGCAATAATTAAACTAAAACTAACACTAACCAGGAGAGAAATTAAAACAAAGAAACAATGAAATAAACATGGGTTCAAGGGTCTCGATTTCGCCTTTCCCAGCCCATATCATTCACAATGTTGATCACCTAGCATTTCCTAATTTTGTTAACCCAGTGTCTAACGGTCTCCTATGACCTCTCTCGAGCTCGGATTGCTGACCTCACCACCTTTCCCGAGCGTCAAAATAGATTTTACGTGAGTACTTGCCTAGTTGTCATCCCTAACTAATGTTGAGTTGTGGAGCCTAATTTGTCGCCTACGAACTAATGACCTTACGCAGAGAATTCACGCGGATCGACCTAGCTCTCCTGATTCGTGCTTTATATTTCGTGTGGTTTTAGGAGCACCGCTTCAAGTGTGTGTGTGTCAGGATTTTAGAACACTGATTGTATTATCCCAAATTTGAATATAGTGAAATCTGCAGTGGCTGAAAGTGGACGTAGCTCTCACATTGAGAGTGAACCACTATAAATCTGTGTGTGCTATTCATTTATTTTTTGTTCTTAGTATTATTAATCGTTTCTAACAGGTCGGATTAAGGCGTATTAATCCTAACAACTAATTGGTTATTTAGCTCACTCTTCAAGTCCTTACAATTACCTATATCCTACTTCCTCCGGTCTTTAAGATTAATTAGATTACGAGTGCTCATACGAGATTGTTAAAATACTCTCCCGAGCTACATTAACTTTCCAACACAATTAACATCCCAACAATACCCAAAATCATTGCCGAACGAGGGAATTAAAAATTGCAAGAAATTAAAAGACAACGACACTACAAAAATGAAGGTTGGAGGCTTCAAGTCCTCCATGAGCCCTCGTCCTCCTCCAAGCTTCTCTTGAGTGTCTCCACCAAGAATCCCCCTTTGATTATTTTTTAAATGTGTTTTTATCCTTTTAACATGAAACTTGCTAGTATAAAAGGGGAAAATATAGGCCATTTAATCTCATTTGAGGGCCCAAAATGGCTCATTTGAGGTGTTAAAACACTATCGAGTTGTATAAGGTCAATCAAAATGTGGGCAAGTGCGCAATGCGCTACGGCTATGTGTATCCAATGCGTTAGTATTACTATATTGCGTCCGCGTCACGAAGCTTCTTTGTAGCAATTTCCAAAAGGTCGTAACCTCTTCTTTACTTATCAGAATTGTACAAATGATGTGGCATTGAAAAGATACTTCGAGGGTCTTTAATTTTTTTTAATCTTATCTCAAATTACTCCATATAAAAGTTTCAAAAATATTAATTTAATCCAGCCACAAATTAACAAATTACTTTTATCTTATCTCAAATTACTCCATATTTCTTTGTTTTTGCCCCGATTTGTCCTAAAACCTTTCAATACCTATACAGACTCAAAACAAGATTTAATAGATACAAAACTCAAGGATTTATAACGATACTAAGCTAGAACACAGGTCCGATGAGTGTGAAAATGAACGCTCATCAGCTATCAATTGGAAAACAAAGAAAAATAAGAGCACATACCAATGATTCATAATGTGTTATCTTGTGAGCATACTGTCACAAATATATATTATTTTCATGGGGAATAAAACTAAATGGTTATATAGGTCAGGAATCAATTATGGATGCTTTGGAAGTTTATGGTCGAAATGAGACTAAGAGGTAAAAATGTGATTGAATTTTTTTTTTAGGAGGTTCTAAAAAATAACAATAGATGTTCAAATTCTCTGCTAACAGGACATGTATAACTTTTACATTGGTTAATTGGATGGATAAAATTTGTATAAACTCAGTTGCTATTCACAATTTAATGATCATGTTATTTTTCAACGATAATAATAGCGCCTCACGTGATTATTTTACTTTTTTCAAATGTATTAAACAGATGATTCACATTGGTGAGGATGAGATCTACATCAACAATGGGCTGGTTGATTTATTTCTAATCAAAGCCATCTATTGGCGTAGGGCTCAAAAGAGATTTAGAAGTTGCTTGGTAAGTAACTCGAATTAAAAATATATATATATATATATTTATATATATTAGGACCAGTTAGGTAAATAGCTATTTTAGATGGCGTGTTTTTAAAAAATAATCACAGTTTCAATAAAAATTTAAAAATTAGTCATTAAATTTTTTTTTTACACAGGTAAGAAATTTCTTAGCATAACAAAATTACACATAAAATTTGTTGTAAGAAAAAAAGAAATTTTTGAAACTATTTTCTTAAAAGTTTCAAACTGTAATTATTTTTTTAAAATTATTTTCTAAAAGTGGCTATTTTCATAAAATTTTCTTTTTTATAGTACCAATGTTTTTTTACTCAAATACAAAAAAAAAAAAAATATGAATTTTAATATTCTTGCTATTGTAAAAAGTAATTTTTGTTAATTTTTAAATTATTCTTTTTTACAGTCTCAATTCAAATACTGAAACCAAACTCATATCTATACATCGACTTGATTTTAAAAGATTCAAACTAGAACTCAAATTAAAATGATTTAAATTGCGTATTTAAATTCATTACCAAACTACCGTCAAGTGCGACTCTTAGGCAAATATGTCTGAGAGAGCATTTATAAAAATAAAATCTCCAAGTTTTCGAAGAAAAAAGATCTTTTATAATTTTTATACGCTACGATCCAAACAAAAATTATAACAAAAATAAAATGAGTGATGAAAGCTTAAACTATATAACTAAACGCATATAATTATCCCCAGCCACACAACACCCCCCCCCCCCCCCCCCCCCCCCCCCCCCCCCCCCCCCTAATTACTATGCAGCTAAGTGGCATATCATATAGGTCTAGGAGTACTATACAAAACTCATTTGACTATTACTTTCTAAAAATCTAGTGTCAAAACTGAGTTTTGTGTGTATTCTGACAAAGATAGGAGTATTGTCATTTCAGCTTAAAATTTTCAATAAAAATTGGTAAAAAAAAGTGTATTAGTAACACAATTTTAAAAACTTATGAGTTAAACGTGACATTCCTGAAAGTTTAAGAGGGGTTTTATTTTTTGCTTTTTGTTTTGTTTTGTTTTTCTTTTTCTTTTTTTGCAATTAGAAACCACGTTTCTCTTAGATGAGTTGATTTATTAAAGTGTACAACTTCATTCAAGATATTCGTTAAAACACTATGTATTGTCTTTATATATATATATATATTATTTAAGTATGCAAGGCTTCGTACCTAATTTCGATTTGGGTATCAGTCTGTTGCATGGTATATGTAATTGAACATTTATAAGCATGACTATGTCTTAAGCAATTATAATGCTAATATAATAGTAGAGTTTGAAAATCACTTTTTGGCAGTTATTCTAACAAAAAGCAATCTGACTCAACAAGTTTTTAGTGTACCAACTACTTATTTGCTTGTATTTATTGTCGAAGTTATTGATAATTATTATACACGGCATGGCTTTGAATAAGTGTTTTTGGATGGTAGGACTATATAGTATTTGATTGATCTGTAATAAATAAGGTTCAATAAGGAATTGATTTTTTAGTGTGACAACAATGAGATTTCTTTTTGCCATATGTACATACTCAATTTAGAACATGTCCAATGTGATATCAAATAGCGTGTCAATGCAAAATTTAGCATTTGAGTAAAAAAATTGTTCTTCAATTTAATGTTATTTTTAATATTAAATTAGACAAATGATAAATTTAGTGTCAAATTTAGCACCAAATATAACATAATGTCAATTTGATATTTAAAAATGAACATTGATTGACCAATTTTTCATCATTAAATGTGAAAGTAATTATGATTATAATTTTATATTATAAAAAAAATTCTCTTATATCAAAAAGTCATTATGACTACATGTAATGTTGCTTATTATTAGCAAACAATTATTGTCTTTAATCAGTTTGGTAATGAAATAATAATATTATAATAAAAATAGCATTTGAAATTGTACTAGTGCATTATTTGACAATGCAAATGCCAACGTCAATGCTAAATTTGACATCCAAAAAATAAAATGTTATATTTGGCATTTGATACTCTAATATACAAATGTTATTTCAAATGATATTTTGTTAATATATTATTTTTCAGTCGCAAAAATCAATAAAAGTAGTTAATATTAACTAATAGTAAAGAAGACTACAAATAATCATAATGACTTCTTGATAATAGATTTTTGAATATAATACTAATATTTAATTAAATGCTTAAAAGTTGATCTATTAACGCTCTACTTCAAATGCAAAATTTTAGCATTATGCTTTACTTGTTGTCAAATTTAGCACCATGTATAGCATTTGTCAAATTTAAGCCAAATTTGACATTGTATTGGAGAATGATTTTTATGCTAAAATACTAAATTTTGACATTAACACACAAATTTAGCATTGCATTGGAGATGCTCTTAGAATATTTTATGTCAAATATAGTATTGTGATTTTTTTTTTGTTTTACTCGCCCCACCCATTTCAACCATTTCATTTTTTCATTTTTTTCAATTTTTCTAATCCTCTAAACCATTTCATTCCATTCCATTCCATTTTTTTTCAACTATTTTTTTTAACTTTTCAAATCCTTATACAATATCTTTAAATCTCAACCATTCATAACACCTCGAAATTAACAAAGTCAAACTATATATTCTTACATCATTTTTCCAAATCATTTTTAAATCATTTCAAATTATTTTTTTCATCCTAATAAATGGGATAGAATGGGCAAAATGCTCACCCCAAACAAGGAGTAAGTTTAGTATTGGCACTCAAAATTCAATTGGAATCCATTAATCAAGCTACTACTTTGCAATTAATGACATTTTGCACATTTTTGTATATAAATTTTTTTTTTCAATGTTTGTCAATTAATGACATTTTGCACATTTTTGTATGCAAATATTTTTCTATTTCTGACTGTTTGTCTTGATTTTGGTGGCATATCCCAAGAACTAGTCTAATAATCATTGTGGTGAAAATACCTGAGGTATAAGTCATGGTGGCAATTCCGTATAAGTTTTATTGTTATTGACGGAAACAGTTTACTGATACTGTAATTTTTTCAGTCGTTACCGTCACATTCGGTGATGGTCACTAACCATTATCATTTTAATTTTTCTTTTAATTAAAAAAATTTTAAAACTATATTAAAATTGCAAATTAAAAATATATATAAAATTTAGAAAATAATAATAAAAATTTTAAAAAACGATTAGATCCTACAGGTTGCCAATTTTCCACCATGAGATATAAGTTTAACTCAAATTTTGTCCCATCCTAAATACTAATAGTATCAATGTATTTTTCATTCTTGTCAGTACATTTTGGCCCTTTTCATAAGGTTCTACATTAACTTTGAAAAGATGCTCCATCCCATTAAAGTTTTGAAGTATTTTCACCACTTTATTCTAATCATTTAGCAAGAATGATAAAAATTATAAAAATTTAAAAAAAAAAAGCTGAAATAATTAGGAATGTGCTTATCATTACAGCTTTAATACCTAGCAAATAGTGAAAATCATCCAACAACCACCATCAATATAGTAGGACTAGGAGCTTCCTGCTCACAAATTTTTATTTGTCAGGAATGAAATATGAAAGTGGATAGTTAAAGTAAGAGGGAAATGAAAAGAAAAAAAAAATGTCCCTTATATTCAGCCTTGAGTTTTCAAAAAAGAAAAATAAATTAGGTACTCCACATTATACTTTAACATGTTACAAATTTGACAAAAGTATCTTTAAATTCAATTTTTATTCACTTAAAAATTTTAATATTTTGTTGTGAGTTATATGGGTTTTTTTTTTTTTGGCACCATAAAAAAATCGCAAATATAAATGCGTTATTTGGTAGAAATTTCAGGTTATTTGTGTCATTATGAGGACTTCGATTTTAGGATGTTACCTTGGAAGTGAAGCAACAATAACCTAAACTAGATTTTACTCAATGCCCGCAATTACACTGCAATTTCATGTGTCAGTGAAGAATGTTACTTAAATCATTGTGAGCTCTAAAACGAGTAAGTGCCAGTGAAAACTAAGTAAATTGTTAAATAAGGCTTTATATGAAAAAAAAAAAAAAAAAAAAAAACACTTTTTTGCCGTCAAAGCAAAGCATGTGGAGCCCATTCACACGTAAGTCTTACGAAGAGTGCATGTAAAAAGGTACTTGCGTAGTTAGAATCAACCACATTGTTATAAACTTATTAATCTAGAAGATTCCCAACCCAAAAAAAAAAAAAAAAAAAACCAACCCTTCAAGAAAATGAAACTAAACCTACTGGTACAACAAGGAAAGTTATGGCTGCTTAATATGTTGAAAATACAAGTTTTCAATTTAAGCCATCACAGCCAACAAAGACAATAGAATTGAATTCAACTTTCAAACAACAATATATGTTAGAAGAATGTCCCACATATTTTATTTATTCATTTTTTTTCTATAAAGTAATAAAATAAGGTCTAGTGGAGAATCAATACTAGACAAATCTTAAGCTAAACAACTCTTACCAGTTGGAAAATGGAATAGAATGGCCCCCATATAACCGTCCAAAAATCACCAACTTGTTGAGCCGAAAGAGTATTATAACTTATAAGCCGGTTATTTATTCAATTCCAACAGAAAAAATAAATAAATAATAATAAAAATCACCAATGAAAAAGGCCTAAAATTTTGAAATGACCTGTACTCTAAAAAGCTCTTGGGCGGCCAGGTCGGCACATATCAATCTTTGTGCTATGTCTTATTTTAGTGGCATAAATAGTGAATAGTGATGTATATATGCCAAGAATAATTCTAAAATTCAACATACCGTGATACATGAGTTTTGTTATTTAAGCAATTACATAATTTTTCTAAAAATAAATTAAAAAGTATTTCTTAATCAAATTGTCACAACCATGGAAGCATGAAATATGAAAGGATGGATAGTAATATTTATATAAATAGTAATTATTTATATAATTATTATAAAATTTTATTATTGTTATTTAATTATTATAAAGAACAAAATAGATTTTTTGTTAATTAAAATGGAAATAAAAGTTGCATCCTTTCACTTGCAATTTGGTTAGTCTCAGTGGATGAGCTAACCCTCTACTCTTCTCCATTTTCTTATTTTCTCCGACCAAACAAGTAAATTGGCATTTTTTTTTCTATCTATCAATCCTTACTAGTTATTAGTCCTCAATCCCCATTTATCCAACCAAACACTAGTGAAACTCTTATTGCTATGCCCATGATAAGAATACGTCACGCAATCTTTTTATAATCATATTTCAGATTTTAAAAATTTTCTCTCTTCGAAATTGAATTATGTGACGTAAAATTATTGTGGGCACAACAATGAATACACTAATTTGAGAACCGCAATACCAAGTTAACGTATTAACTGTCTTTCGTCGAATTATTAGGGTTCTTTAAATAATTGTGCAAATTATATCTTACTTTTATTTTATTATAGTAAGAATAGAATTCAAATATATGGTATGGCGATACACGATGTTTTATAGAGATAGAATCAAAACACAGTCTTTACTTCGGAATGAAAATATAGAATGATGAGTAGACTGAAAAATATTAAAATCCAAAGGTGTTATTTTCCAACTTCAATGTCCTTCATATTTGGCTGCTAATAATTGACTCATTCCTCTCGTTTTACTCGGTAATGCATTTATTAGTCGCGTGGTTTAAGTCTAATAAATCATCACCTACCTTTCGTTTGTCTCCCATAATATTTTCATTTCTTTATTAATTGTTAAAAATTATTATTTATTCTTTTTCAGACAAACACACACACGCAATGTTCAGGGCTAAGGCTTGCAGTTTAGCTAGTGTTTGTGTGAATTTATTTATTTATTTTCTTTCTCTTAAAAAATTAATAATTTTCTTCTCAGTCGTGCTATTAATGTTGATGTTGAAAAATTACAATTTCAAATAAAAAAATTTTTATTGGCGAGTTTTTATTGATTAGTCTACATGAATTGGATGCCCAAACACACTTGTTTTCGATATGAAAAAAAACTTTAATTGTATGAATTTATTTTGAATTGCTCAGAATAATTAGCTCTATTTAAGATTTTGCAACATCTACCCACTCTATACATAGGTCAAGCTAAAAGAATAGAGGGGAAAAAAAAATGAAAATCTGTTAGAATTTCAATTTAAATTTTACAAAAATTATTTAAAGAGACAATTTAAGTCCTAAAAAGGGGTCATGGGTACTTCTTTTTCCGCACCGAAGGATAAACGTCATTAATTAGATCGAAAGATAAAGAGAGTTAAATAGAAAGAAGGCCTCTTCATAAGGGAATTGTTTAAATGATGGACATAGTTTTTAATTCGTACTTAATGATGGTTTTTAATTCGTCGAAGTGAACTTCGTATGTTCATTGAAAGTAGCGACTTGGACCATCCAAATTCAATTGTCTTTTTTTTTTTAGGTAAATTTATTAATATATCAAAGAGATACAAACACCAATAAACGATCCGTTTCAATACAATTGACAATCTGATCTTAATTAAATATTAATATCACCCATAAAAATGAATGGTAACTCTCAAAAGGTAAAGAATAATGCTAGACATATCAACTCTTTTACCAACTTTTTAATAACAACCTATGTGGCAATTGAAGTGTCATATTTTGATTGGCATCATTCTAATTGCCTGATAAACACTCACCAATAATAATATGACACTTAAGTTTGTATTAAAAAATTGATAAAAAAAGTTGATATGTCTAGCAGTACTCAAAGGTAAAAAGAACGTCATATCTAATTCCAACAATAAAGACCAAAGGACTATGCCAAATATCAAGCACATAGGTTCTTTTAAATATACCTCCATAGTTGGTGAAGGAAATCAAACGACCAAGACAAATAAGCCATTTATAAAAAGTCTAAGCACAAATTCACATAAAGACAGATCTAGCGGAAACAAACTAAACCGAAGAGTAGCGAAACAACCTTTGTTATTATAATAAAAACACAACCAAAACTAAACTAAAAACATAAAGAAACAATGATAAGATGTCTTTATTTATACACTCCAAACATGAAGCAACACCACAGACGAAGCAAACCTCTACAAAGTCGAGATAGGAGTCATTGCCACCACTAAGCACCATAGTAAGAAGATCTGGCAACCCAAAGTGAAAAACTCACTCAACAAAGGAGATACGAGTAATGAGAAATGAACGGCTTTGCCCCAAAACTCACGCCTTTTCTTAGACTTACAAGAAGGTGACGGCTAAAAAGGAGAAAAAAAAAAAAAAAAACTGAAGAGAAAGGAGAGTGAAAGGAAGAGAAGAACCTCTTCACTATTAGGACTTTAAAGTATTAGCATTTTGGTAAACTTTTCAGTCTCTTACTTCTACATTCCAGAGTAATACAAACCTGATTTTATTTTTGGGTTTTTCATTCTGTTGCACAACACATGCGATTCATGCGAAATCCATCACAAGATTGATGCCAATTACAAATTTTAATGATGTTGCAAGGAAAAAACATTTCAAGGAGATTTCGTGCTGATAAAAAAGATATCTTGGACTAAATTGTCACTTAGACCAAAAATTTTGAGACTAATTGAGCCAAGAACCTTTATTTATTTGCTACATACTTGTTAATTGATGCCTTGATGTGCTAATTATTAAATACTTTAAGAGCATCTCCGATTCAATGTTAAACTTATGTATCAATACCAAAATTTGACATTTTAGCATAAAAAATATTATCTAATGCAGCGTTAAACTTGACAAATGTTATACATAGTGTTAAATTTAATACCAAGTATAACATAATGTCAAAAATTGAACATTTAAAGCAAAGTACTGATTGATATACTTTGAGACATTTAATTAAAAATTAATATTATTAAAAAAAAATTCTTACTCAACAACCATTATGATTATTTGTAATCTTTATTAGTGATTAGCATTAACTACTTTTATTAGATTTATAATTAAAACATAATAAAATAACACAATAACATTTTAAACAATATTTGTGAATTGAAATATCAAATGTCATATATAGTATTTTACTTTGATCTAGAGTTAAAATTAACATTAACATTTGCATTAGAAAGGGTAATAGTGCTAAATTTAACGTCAACGTTTGCATCAAAGATGGCATAACAAGCGAAAACTACTTAATGTTGACATCGACCAAAGAATAGTATTACATTTGACCATGTTTGCAATCAAGGACGGATTCTTTAAGGACCTTCACCCTCAATTTTCTAATATTATAAAATTTATCATATATATTAAATAATTTTTCACATTTCCTCTCTTTATATTTAAAATAATTTTTTAAAAATCTTTAAAAAATTATCATATACATTAAACATCCATGTAAAGGAAAAGAAAAACAAGGAATAATTCTTCTCAAGCTCTCAAGCCAGTAATCTTTAAATATAATTCCATAACAAGTTTATGACCCCAAACTGACACTAAACTGAAAAAATTCAAATACAATAACTATTAACATCAATGTTTTGCTCGGGAAAAAAACCGTCAAAATATTGGGCAAAAGAAAATAACAAGGAAAAAGAAAAGAAAAACAACACAATCACTCTCCAACTACAAGCATCCTACAGAAAGAGACGGTTGAACCATGAATGACGATAATGGCCGGCGATGGAGTCTACGGACCCAATTTTGATAACATCATAACAAAGGGCCGATCTGTAGGTAAACTCGATTCTCTCAACGCTTGAGAGACGCTATGCGAGAAACCCGACGACCCCAATCGTTCAAACCATGCTTCTCCACTTCAACCAAACTGAGTTCGCATGACACATGACACAAAAAGCCAACTAAATTGTAAACATAACTCACCATCAAAAGCAATTGCACTGCTGCACTTAAAAGCACTTCCTGTGGACAATAGATGGGCCCGACTCGTCGTACTC
The DNA here is from genome assembly GCA_018132145.1 of Boehmeria nivea var. tenacissima. Lineage (NCBI taxonomy): Eukaryota > Viridiplantae > Streptophyta > Magnoliopsida > Rosales > Urticaceae > Boehmeria > Boehmeria nivea. The sequence goes on from CM030886.1 coordinate 4,392,402, forward strand.
GCCCTTGGAAATCCACATCTGAAAGCATCATTCAAAACAAAGCATATGTTAGGCGTAAGAATCTTCAGATTGGAGCAAGTAATTTGAGAAAAGTTGGACCAATTTGAGGAAAAATATTCACCTGCTGGAAGGTGCTGAGGGAAGCAAGAATCGACCCTCCGATCCAGACACTGTACTTTCTCTCGGGCGGAGCCACAACCTTGATTTTCATGCTGCTGGGAGCGAGAGCAGTGATCTCCTTGCTCATCCTGTCAGCAATGCCAGGGAACATGGTCGAACCTCCACTGAGAACAATGTTGCCGTAGAGATCCTTCCTAATATCCACGTCACACTTCATGATCGAGTTGTAGGTTGTCTCGTGAATTCCTGCAGCTTCCATTCCGATGAGAGACGGTTGGAAGAGGACTTCAGGGCATCTGAACCTCTCAGCTCCGATTGTGATGATTTGGCCATCAGGCAGCTCGTAGTTCTTCTCAACTGAGGAACTGCTCTTGGCAGTCTCAAGTTCCTGCTCGTAGTCCAAGGCAACATATGCCAACTTCTCCTTCATGTCACGGACAATTTCCCGTTCGGCAGTGGTGGTGAACATGTACCCTCTCTCGGTGAGGATCTTCATCAAGGAATCTGTGAGGTCACGTCCTGCAAGATCGAGACGGAGGATGGCATGGGGAAGGGCGTAACCTTCGTAGATTGGTACAGTGTGACTCACACCATCACCAGAATCCAGCACGATACCTGCTCAAGGCCGACTTCACTTTAGAGAAATAATGAATGCAATAGCTACAAAATTTTAACTTCACAAGGAAATCGATACGAACCAGTTGTACGACCACTGGCGTAAAGGGAGAGAACGGCCTGAATGGCAACATACATGGCAGGCACATTGAATGTCTCAAACATGATCTGGGTCATCTTTTCTCTGTTAGCCTTAGGGTTCAACGGAGCCTCGGTGAGAAGCACTGGATGCTCTTCAGGAGCAACACGGAGCTCGTTGTAGAAAGTGTGATGCCAAATCTTTTCCATGTCGTCCCAGTTGCTGACAATACCGTGTTCAATGGGGTACTTCAAGGTAAGGATACCTCTCTTCGATTGGGCTTCATCACCGACGTAAGCGTCCTTCTGGCCCATCCCGACCATAACGCCAGTGTGACGCGGGCGGCCAACAATACTCGGGAAAACAGCCCTTGGTGCATCATCACCAGCGAAACCGGCCTGCATTGAGTTATGTTTTTTTCACATCAGAGGAACTTTTAAGCCTCAGATAACCAAAGAATCAAAGAAAAAAATAAATAACAAAGAAAAGAACTAACCTTCACCATTCCGGTACCATTGTCGCAGACGAGGGGCTGAATATCCTCGGCGTCGGCCATTGTTTACAAAACTGCATAAACAATCTCATTAGTTCAAACCCACAAGCGATTTTCAAATTAACCTCAGAATCAGATCTAAAAATTCGTATTTACATATAAAAACAGGGTCTTTATACACTGCTTTGACTGATTGATTATCAAAAAACAAAAATGACAAAACAGAAATGTATTAATAAAAAAATAAAATGAAATTTCAAGAAGCCAAAACAAAACCTTTTTTTTTTCAATCGGGTTTAAATCCTGTCATTATTTTATGCATGACTATCAACGCGTAAATCAAAATTCGGCAAATACGATTTAAAAAATCTGTCAGAAAAAAAAAGTATTGTACCAAACAAATACCAACAGCTTTACCCAAAACACTTGAAAATTTTGAAAATCCTACAAGATCGGGTATTAGAAATAAAAAATCAAAGCAAAAAAATAAAGACAGATCTAGAACAAACACCATAATCAGATTTCAGATAAACAAACAAAAACAGTCAAGATTTAAAAAAAAAAAACAAATCTTGATATTCGAAAAACAAACGCAATAGATTCACACCGATCATCAAGCCAATCAGATATTTAGCTCCAAAAGCAGATCAAATCTAACCCACAACAAAAACACACCGATCCACAAAAAACTAAAGCAAATTCACGAGATCTGGTTGAATCACCTCGGAAGCGAAGATCGATCGGAGACGAAGCGAAAAGATCGGACTTTGGCTCTCTCTCTCTCTCTCTCTCTCTCTGTGTGTCTCAGTCGGCGGAGAAGAGAAAGAAATGAGAGCAGAATAAGAAGAAGCTATGTTGTAAGAGATTTCGAGGCTTTATATATAGCTGGGGTTTTCAAAATGTACATGAAATTTACACCAAATTTACATATATATATATATATATTTTAAATATAATTATAATAATGGATTTTTTTTTATAATTTGAATTATTGGTAACGCAAAATTTCGAGCAGGAATTAGAGGAATCATTTCCACCACGAGAAAAGATAGGAGTGACCTGGCTGGCTGACAGCCTTTTTCATTTTCTCGTATCGTCTCGAGATTTTCATTTTCTCGTCTCTTGCTTTTTTTTTCTTTTTGGGTTTTGATTGGGTCTGGACCGTCCGATGCTGAACGAGCGGCTCAGATCTCTGTTCGGTTCTGGCTCAACTGGCGGCTCTGACAAAGTCACGTGATGGCTCACTGGCTGCTCGGCTCGGCTCAGCTCGGCTTTCGCTCCAAAAGTCATTCAAAATTCAAAATGGATCCACAGCACACCACGACAACACAACTATTGATGCTTTTTTTTTTTTTCCGATGGATTTTTTTTTTCTTGCAAACTACTCATATTTGCTTTCGTACCCTAATTTATGCTAATTTTGATGGCGTAAGATCACTTATAATAAAAAAGGATTATGCTAATACAGTGCTAAGATGTTAAAGTGAACATCTTTATTTATTTATTTTTTTTTTTGCTTTTTCTTACGGTTTTTTTTTTCTTTTTCAAAATACTCATATTTGCTTTCTTACCCTAGGGTAAAATCATCTCTAATAAGAGAGTATTATGTTAATGCTACATTATAGTGCTAAGACCATCTCCAAGGGAACGGCATATTAGCATTAAAACAGTAGAATATAGCGTGAAGAGGAGCTCCAATCATGTGTTATTTTCAGCGCTATTTTAGGGCGATTGAACAGTACCATGCAATATATAGTGTGGTACTGTTCCACGGTAATTTCTTTTATATAATTTCTAATATTTTTTATATTTGTTTATTAGTCCTTTTAGTAGTAAAAAGTTAGTAAAAAATAATTAAATAATGAAGATAAAAGGAATGTAGAAAGAATATTCATTTTTAGAGTGAAAAATAGAGTATTGGGTTGGAAATGAAATACTATTTGATAGTGATATTACTTTATTTTAGAGTATTGTGTATTGTATTTTAGAGTATTGGGTTGGAGATGGCCTAAGATGTCAAACTTAAAATATAAAAGGGTTAATGGCTCATTTGGTACCTGAACTTTGACTCGGGTGACAGTTTGGTACCTATTCTTTTTTTATTAGCAACGTTAGTACCTGAATTTTTTATAAGTTGCCACGTCGTTAAAATTCGAGTATTCCGTCTATTTTTTAACTGAATGTGCACGTGATTTGCACGTGCAATACTTCCAAAATGAAAATACCCAAAGTACCCATGATTAACAATTAATACCTAATTTTTTTATTTTTTAAACATAAAAATTACCCTAAAATTTTCTAAAAGTAATAAAACAGCCAAGCCAAATAATTTTCCAGACTCTCTCTCTGGTATTGGCAGCGGATAGGCATTCGGCGGCGGAAGAGCTCAGGTGTTCGGAGGACAGAGGGCGGAAGGGCGTCGCGGAGGGAGTTCGGGGGGCGATGGGCAAAGTGGATCGCGGAGGGCGGAGGGAGTTCGGGACGCTGTGGGCGAAGTTGATCACAGAGGGCGGAGGGAGTTCGGGGGCGGTGGGCAAAGTGGATCGCGGAGGGCGGAGGGCGGAGGGGGTTGCGGAGGGCTAAGGGCAGAGGGCGGTCGGGGGTCGAGGAGGGTAGAGGGCGGAGGACGGAGGGCGGTCGGGGGTCGAGGAGGGCTGAGGGCAGAGGGCGTCGCGGAGGGCGAAGGGCGGTCGGGGGTCACGCCGGGGGCGGATTGGAGGGGGTTGGGTCGGGGGCCTCGGGGGCGAATCGGAGGGGGTTGGGTTTGGGGCACTAGGGGCAGATTGAAGGAGGATTGGGTCGGGGGCAGCGGATCGGACGGGGTTGCATCGGCGGCTTCGGAGGTTGTGTCAGAAGTCGAAGCGGAGGCCGTCGGGGGCGGAGGAAGTCAGGCGACGGGGACGAAGAGAGTTAGAGGCAGAGGGAGTCGGGTGCGAAGGGAGTCGGGCAGTGGGGGGCGTCGGGGGCGGAGGTCGTTGGGGGGGCGTCGGGGCGGAGCCAGAGGGGGGTGGAAATTAGGGGTAATTTTGGAAATTTAATAAAAAATATTACACATGTGAGAGGCATGTGCAGAAATAACGTCCCTCAGTCAAATCTAACGGTATTGCAACTTAAAAAAAGTTTAGGGATATTTACTGCTAATAAAAAAAGATCGGGGATCAAACTGTCACCCGACCAAAAATTCAGGTACTAGTGGAACTAATAACCCAATATAAAAATTATATTTGCGCGCCGATTTTTTTTTTTCAAATAGTGCTCCAATGCATTTATGTGAAAATTCATATATCTTAATATTTTATTCAAACTTTATTCATACACTCATGCAAATACAAAATGTTTAAATGATATATTAGTTTAATGAACATTATAGTAATTTTTTTGTTCGATTATAGTACGAACTTATTAATTTAATCAATCTCTTGTAAGTCTATGTTTAAAATATGTCACACCTACATATACCAATGTCTCTATCCGGAGTAGCTCATTTGACAAACTAGCAGTATTATCAATGTAATATTTATCTAATTTTTATTTTTGAATTATTTGCCCGTGTTTGAAATTGAGTTTTGGCTCAAGACTGATGTTGGTGTAGAATTTGAACCAACGACGAGATCCGCACCTCTAGTGTGTAATGCGGCAATGAAAAATAACAAAAGTTTTGCGGAAAATAAATACGCGGAGAAATTTAGAGTGGTTCGACCCTCCTTAAGAGTAATAGCCTACGTCTACTGTTTTTATGATATTTCATCTTTTGAATGAGAAAGTTTACAGAGTATTATTTTTCTCTCTTTTTTCTCCTGCCTCCTCGTCCTTCGCTCCTCCTTTTCTTATAAACGAAGAAGAGAGCTACAGTCATGAAAAGACAAAATGTCAAATCCCCTGAGTCACGGGTTTAGTTCACCTAATAAAGCTGCCCACCTGCCGGGAGCAGTTATCCTGAATTCGGCAGGATAAGGCTGTTCGCTACAGTGAATTCCCTGCTCGGGGGAGAATAATTGAGGTATGCGACCCCGCGGTCAAATGCTCTATGACCGAGGATCGACGCCTTCGAGGGCCGGGTTTACGTCGACTGATCCTTCATCCGTGGCACCCTCCTTCGGGGGTGAATTAGCTTCGGGGATCTTTAGTCTTTATGTGCCGGGCCGTCGTAAAAGGGCTTTCCAAGAGCTCCCTCTCTTGGTGGTCTTCTACCTTCGGGGGTGTAGGATCGGGGGTCATCTTCGATAATCTTCGCCCGTCTTTTGAAGGGATTTGTGACGACTTTCGCTTGGTTCTGTGGAGTCGGGGATTCTAGACTTCTTGGAATGGCTAGGATACCGCCATTGGACTCACTGACTGACGAAAAATCACTGACAACATCTGCCCCCCAATCCCAGCGGCGCGAACCGCGTTGCTTGGGATTTGCCCTGGTTGAAGCCGATCTGCTAGGGATGTACCGTCTGTCGCGGAGGAAGCCATTCGCGGGAGCGGGAGCGGCTCCGGCTACGCTGAATCTTCTTGTCGCCTCGAGGGAAGACACTCCCGTTGGTAGAGAAATGGGGTCTGATCCCTCCGGAACCAGACGTTTCTCTAACCTTGATTTCTCTGGTACAGAAACGGTGTCTGATCCCTACGGAATCAATTGTCCCTCCGGCCCCGAATCCGTTGGCTCCGGCAACATCTCGAACCTCGCTTCGCCGGAGAGTCCGTCCGCGCTTCTTTCGATGGTGGAACACAGTGGTTACCTATAAAAAGAGAATTGGTTACGCGAAGTATAAAGGTTAAAGTTTAAATACTACCTTCTTCACGCTGTGGTCCCCGACTATAGGATCAAGTCCCTTCGGGATTATTCCTACAGTCGCTCGTCGTGTCCTCTACGAGGACTACAACTCTTCTGAATCATACCCTCTCCGAGGGTCTCAACGAGCAAATTAGACGACAGTTTTAGATTGGGACCTGAGCATACCTCCGTGAATGCACTGTTTTGGTTGCGGGTTGTTCCTCCTACGAAGGATTATCCCGAACCATGCTTTTTCGGGGGCGAACTCGGTCAGATCTTGTATTCGTCGAGATTTGCTAGTACCCCATTGCTTGCAGCGGTCCCCGGTGCTTCTGAATGGGGGAGGGCCTTTTGTCTTAATACACCAGCGGTTTAGACCATCCTATGAGGGATTCTAGTCCCTTCCGCCTCGGAGTTCCTCCTTTAAGCGCACCTAGGTCTTCTACCTCCTCCGAAGAATAGAATGGTTCTAGGAGACAATTGGCCCAGCTTCCCAAGTTAATCCCCGAACAGGTTTTCATCGGGGGAAAGACCTGACAAGATTAACCTTTGTGTGGTAGGAAGCCTCAGTGAGTAAGGCCTACGTAAGCCCTTTGGGACTCGCGCGTTCTAGTCTTACTCGCCTTCGAGGTACCTATAGAGCGCATCTATTTCTTTCTGGTACCTCGGGTTTCCCTCAGCGGCCTGAGCGCTCCGCGGTCAAAAAGGGCGTCGAGGGTGATGTTTATAGGATTCATCCGCTTCGCGGTTCTATCCTTCATACATCGGGTTTACGTTCTTTGCCGGCTAACTGGCTATGAGACAAGATCCCTGGCGATCTTGCCCCACGGATACCTCTTGATCGCGGAGGACCAGATTGTACTTGGTTATTCGAACGAGTCGTCTTCTCCTCTTAGCGCGCCTAGAGCCGTGTTCGGAACGCGCGAGGGCGCTCCGCGCAGGCGAGAGTAGGGGTTGCCGAAGGCGTGACTCCAGGAGGCTGTTGACTATCTTCGGGGAGGCCCTTCGATCAAGCACTTCGTTTTTTGCGCCGCGGGTCCAGTCATGCTGATGATGTCCTTTCTCCCGGCTACCCGGCTGCTGCGCTTCTTTGGCGTGGGCCCTGAGTTTGGTCGTCGAGGTGACCTTACTCTTTTCGCCGGCAGCTGCCCCGGCGAGATTCGCGGGTCTTGTGGTCTGCCCTGATAAGAGAGATATCTTCTAGGTTGGCCTCGATAGCTCCTTCGGGGGCTAGTACTATGCCGACTTCCCGTTGGCTTGTCTAGAGCCATGCACATCGCGTACGAGGACATTCCGTGCTTGGCAAGAGGATGCGGCCACCTCTCCTTGAGAATCAAAATTGCTCTGACTACATCGGCTGTGGTCAGAGATCTCAGATTTATCTCCCCCAAATCTCCTCTTCTGCGCCGTTGGTCTGCGACCAAGTAAAAACCTCGGGGCATACTGACACCGAGGGTAGGGAAGAGGTGGGAGTGGCAAGGCTAACTCCCGCAGTCCTTCAGACTGCGATCGCTCGCGGAACTGGGTCATCGCCGGGTATCGAGACCATCCGAGGCGGTCCTCCGACTGTGACGGAGCATGCCTCAGTGGTTCTTGGGGGTATAGACCCAGCTCGCCTGATGCGGAAAGAGTCGATCTCTTTTGCTGGTCGTGATCTTCCGGTTTGGGCCACTAGCGGCTGTGCTCCTACAGTTCAGGGCCTCCGGATGGTTCATTGCCAGACCTCCGGATGGTTCATCGCCGGACCTCCGGTTGCGACGGTGGCCGGCCTGAGCGTGTGACCCGCCAGTCGGTTAGCTCCGAGTCCGTTTTGGTGATGTCCTCGGCAGCCACCACAGCCGCGGCTTACTCCCCCCTTGCTCGAAGCCGCGTCTGGAGCTCGTCCGTTCATCCCTTGCCGGTGATGAACTGCAGATGCTGGTGGTCATGAACCGAAGATCTTCACCACGCTGTTCATCCGGGACATGGGGTTTTGGGCACTCTTTCTTTTATGCTAACTTTAACCCAACTTGGGATATATGGGGTTTCTTTCCCGTTCGTCAGGTCGCCGGCGCCATGATCTCCGATCATAGGTGACGACGAGACTTCTGGAAAAAAGCTTGGAAGAAAACTGGAAAGGAAGGGCATGCTCGGAGGTTCGGGCGCACCCTCCTTCTAGCGCCAATCTGTTGGTGTAGAATTTGAACCAACGACGAGATCCGCACCTCTAGTGTGTGATGCGGCAATGAAAAATAACAAAAGTTTTGCGGAAAATAGATACGCGGAGAAATTTAGAGTGGTTCGACCCTCCTTAAGAGTAATAGCCTACGTCCACTGTTTTTATGATATTTCATCTTTTGAATGAGAAAGTTTACAGAGTATTATTTTTCTCTCTTTTTTCTCCTGCCTCCTCGTCCTTCGCTCCTCCTTCTCTTATAAACGAAGAAGAGAGCTACAGTCATGAAAAGACAAAATGTCAAATCCCCTGAGTCACGGGTTTGGTTCACCTAATAAAGCTGCCCACCTGCCGGGAGCAGTTATCCTGAATTCGGCAGGATAAGGCTGTTCGCTACAGTGAATTCCCTGCTCGGGGGAGAATAATTGAGGTATGCGACCCCACGGTCAAATGCTCTATGACCGAGGATCGACGCCTCCGAGGGCCGGGTTTACGTCGACTGATCCTTCATCCGTGGCACCCTCCTTCGGGGGTGAATTAGCTTCGGGGATCTTTAGTCTTTATGCGCCGGCCCGTCGTAAAAGGGCTTTCCAAGAGCTCCCTCTCTTGGTGGTCTTCTACCTTCGGGGGTGTAGGATCGGGGGTCATCTTCGATAATCTTCGCCCGTCTTTTGAAGGGATTTGTGACGACTTTCGCTTGGTTCTGTGGAGTCGGGGATTCTAGACTTCTTGGAATGGCTAGGATACCGCCATTGGACTCACTGACTGACGAAAAATCACTGACAACAGTGATCATTTTCAAAATTTTCAAAATTTGGGCCAAAACTACAATTTTTGAACTGCCCGGAACCTTGGCACAAAGTTATAATTTCTTATAATCGTTTGGCCTAGAATTACTTCTTAGTTACCAAATATGATTACTACATGCTAATTCCGTGGATCGGCCTCTCGTCGCTTGGCTATACGACCGATCTCAAAAGTTGGTAAAACTGAACATTTTACCAAACATGGTACTAAAATAATTTATAATATTCATTAGAATAAGCATAAAAGGTAAGCTAGGGAAAAAAAGAAGAATGGAAAGTAAGGTTTCATTAACTTAATAAAGTTATCTTTCAGAATTACATTAATAGTTAATCCAGACAACGAAAGGTAGAATTTACAAACACATGTCGAGAATACCCTTAAAGTAACCTTTATGTATCCCATATGACCAATCCGTAGTAAAGGACCCACTATGATTAAACTGTCGGTCCTTAAAATAATTTCCGATTAGAGTAACTAGTTGAATTTGGTGTTTGATTCTCTTACTTGCGTGTTTGACAAAAATGTCACCTATCGGGCTCTAAAGAGGAATGCCACAAGAAAGAGACTGTGCGGAACAAGGCGGAAAGTCTAGGAACCTTACCCTATGTTTGGGCAAACCATCCCACTCATTCCATTATATTTCATACTATTCCAAACCATTCAACTTTCTAATCTTCCAAACCATTCCATTCCATTCTATTTTTTTTCAACAATTTTTTCAACTTTCCAAATCCCTATACAATATTTTTAAATCTCAACCATTTATATAACTTTGAAATTCGCAAAGTCAAACTATTTTATAATCATTTCAAACTATTTTACAAACCATTCTTCAACCCATTTTTTCCATTCCAAGAAATGAAATGGAATAACTCAAATGAGTCATCCAAATAAAAGCTTAGGTATATGGATTCCACCGTGATATGAGTAAACTTTACCATTTGTTTACTTTAGTGGGTGTGCAATGGTTTTTCTCTTAATATGTGATACTTTCAATTAAGTGCCGCTAAACTTTATAGATATTGTTGTTCGCTTTGGGTACGCGAGTATGGGCTTATGTTTACATGATTTGTTTTGGTTAACAAATTTGCAAGTATGTAATTATACGTTTGTTATGTTGTGTCAATGCTTGTGTGCGTTTGGTTTATCTGTCGATGGATTTGGGATCACATACATAAAACCTAGTGAATGGGTCGTATTATTTGTGTGGACTTTGGTGCATAATCCTAAAAAGGGTCCGCAAGGGGCTTAGGGAGGGCCATGCAAGAAAATCCTCTTCAAGATGCGATATAAGGTATCAAAACGTCCCGTGAGGGGCGAAAAAAGGTTAGAAAAGCCAATTCTTCTCTAATATTGCATAAGGTTCTAAAGCAACCAACAAGGGGCCAGAAAAGGTTAGGAAAGCAAATCTTTCTCCATCAAATGAGGTATCGGAATAGCCCGATAGTGCAGTTGCTGCAGTAGGTTCCGAAACGTTCTGGCGCGGGCCATTGAGCGCGAGAGGTTTCGTAATAGCCCAAGGTGCCTAGAGGAGGCCGCCGGCAAACAATCCTCCCCATTAAACATGATATAACAATCCGAATCGGTCCGACGGGGTAAACAATAATGAATTCTGAAACTGCCTAACTGGACCATTGGTCGCGAGAGGTTTCAGAAAGGGCATAGAGGCCCAAAGGATGACAAGTCCTCACAAGTACAAGAGGAAGTGCATGGATGGCCTAAGGGGCCAAGAATCACTATCACTATAGGTCCCGAATTAGCCCGACGAGGCCATTGGCTGCGAGAGGTTTCAAAACAGCCCAACAGGCCTAGAAAAAGTAAACTAATAAGGATCTTTAAATAGTAAATCGTGTAAGCATACTTTTTGTGAGATAAGATGGAAAATTTGTAAGGCCTAAGGTAAGACTAGAAAAGAGTTGGATCAATGCTCAAGTTGCGATCGGTCGTTAAATCCGACCCTAAGACGAATGTTATGTTATGATTCTATTAGCTTATTGCATTGCTTGTAGCCTCAATGATCTATCTCTAAAATCTAATTATTAGATTAATAGCTCACTATGTAGGTAAGGTAAAAGAAAGCTAAAAGGTTAGGTGGCAATGATAGAATACGACAGGTGCATACGGGACCGACCTTGAAAGTGTAGCAAGGACCATTTTAAATTCTACCCTTTTGAAACCCCACTTTGAAATTAGTTTTGGAATGTTATCGGAACATAGTTGAAACCCGTGCTTTGGCAGTAAAAGCGTATTTATAAACTTTGATGTAAAAAGTTTTAATTTGTTCATAGTTTTGGAAACGAAAACACTACTCTATTTTCCAAATAATATTATATATTCAAAAATTATAGTTAATATGATTGTTTTGAGTTTCGGGTCGTTACAATATTTGATTCCGCCTATGTTAGTGATACAAACTATCGATTCTAAAGCTCTGTCAACATTCGCTTTTGGATAGATTTTTTTATTGTTTCTTATTAAATTATATTGAAAATTTCGCGAACCACCCCTCACTTGTGACACTCATTCCATCTCTTCCTGTGACTTCCAAAACGTACAATATATGCCCCTTGACGTTATGTTTTTGCTCAATTTAATTCCCTCCGTTAATTTTTGAATGAAAATTGGCGATAAGAAATGCGAGGCTTTTTATGGTACTTTAGTAATTTAACATTTAAGTCTTTTGAAGTCAAAATATTTGGGTAAAAATAAAAAGAAACCCGTATAAATCCTCAAAATTTTCTATTTCAAACATGAAAAAAAAAACTAAATATCTCTTTTCTCTCTCTCCCACAAATTTACCATATCCAACACCATCGTTTAGACTCCCGCATCTCTCTCATTGGTCAAGCTAACTACCAAGTCGCTGTCGTATGTGATGGTCGACCTCTCCAATGCGCCCCACCTTGCCACGTCGCATGCAGCGCTGTCCAGTACCTCAATACCAAGTAGTACCTCGTTACCGTTCTTTGCGATCGCATCGCCTTTTAGCGCTAGTGATCGGAGTAGGTGTGTTTAAGTTGTTAGTGAAGAGTGGGCTGAGATACACATTGGAGCTGCTCTCCCTAGAAAGGTGACGCAGCCAAGCATAGCCCCACCACAGGAAACTGCTTCAACGTTGATTGGATTCACTCGCCACGAGGTTTGCCCATGGATTTGGAACTTTCACTTTACATCCTAATTTAGCTACTCAATTCGCCTTTTTCTTTTTTTTTTTTGGTTTTAAATATTTGATAGGATGTTTTCTTATAATTTTTCCTTTCTTAATCGTTTGTGTTGTTTTTCTTTCGCTCAAGATAAACTTTAAATCTGCATATATATATATATATATATTTTAATATAATCTAATCTCAAGATAACATAAAAAATTAAAAAAAAATATTTGAATAAAAATATAAAATAATAATGTTGACTTATGTGTAAAATGGTAATATAATCAATCCAAAATATTGGAAAAGGAAAGAAAAGGAAAAATATATAGGGTGGGGTAGGGTGAATTTTAGTCATCACATTCTTATTGGATATCAACAGGGTTATTCTAGTAAATTCACTTTTAATAATCTATCAAATACACTAATTTGCCTACAAACTATCCAATTTTTGTCTAAAATTTAATGGAGAGGCTTAAACTAAACAATAACGTAATGTTAGAGTTGCACGTTTTGAGTATCGTGGTGCGATATAAAAACATATCAAAAGAAGAAAATAGTTCATAAATTTTTTCCTTTTTCCATTGGTTCATTAAACTATGAATATGGTATAGAAATATAAATGGTAGTTTGCACCACAAATGTGGTAAACTAGATGGTCACTGACGTTCCTATTTAAACATTTTTTGTAGCAAAAATTTGATCTCATTGCCACATTTCATTTTTAAGTTTTCAATTTATGTCACTATTTTATGTTATGCCACTTTTTTATCAGTAAATTACTAGTTACCCCATTCTCTCCTCTTATCTTCCTTATTTTTAAAAGAAAGAAAGGTAATTTGATCAAATTCATCACTATGAAGTTGCATGAACTATAATTTTTTTTAAAGGGACATTTTTCAAAACATGTACTCCAGAAGTTACACTTTTCAAAATTTCCCATTTTTGTAAATCTATTGGAAATTCTTTCAAAACAAATGTAGCCTGTTAGACCGTAGTACTCATAACTTGGGCCCCTTCTTTGAGCATAGCCCAGTATGGATGAAATCCACTTCGCTTGGCCTGTTTTCCGGGAAATCGAAAAAAAAAAATAATAATCATTCTAAATCTCATTTATAAATTTATACCCTTTCTATGTAGACGATGCTTATGATGTAGAATTATTGGTATAAATTAAAAAAGGAGAATTGCAAAACAACATCATTCTTAATGGCATTTAATAATCTATACCACAAATGATGTGCTCTTTTTATTTTCATTTTATGTTTGTAGTGTGAAAATTGAAGTATAAATTAAAGATACAACATACCTAGAATATAGACATTGTACCAAAAAAGTGACATTTCTTAAAATCTCCCAATTAAAATGTTAATACAAACGAGCAATGAGCAATAAATTATTAATGTGTAAAAAAGATTATTCATCAAAATTCCACCTTTTCTTTTATAGAGAAGTTTATGCAAAATATTTTTTAAGATTTTTTATATTTACATATTTGAATAGAGAAAATTTGATGAAATACCGTATTTGGAGTTCTTATTTGGATTAATCCACTTCTGTTCACAACTAGTATTGCTTTTTATAAACGGTTTTTATAATAAATAGCCATATATTTATGTTTATTTTTAACAATTAGCCTATGTTTGTTTTTATTAGCAAAATAGCCATACATCCGTATCTAGATTTTTGAGACTATAGTCATTAGTTTTTTGAATTATATTTTTATAGCCATAACAATATTGTTTGTTGCAGACAATATTGTCTAAAATTTTGTGTCTCTAGTCATGAAATTTGTGAGTTCTTTGGCTGCATGTTTTTTTGCTATTTATAAGATATTTTTTATTTAGTAATAAGTTTTGTGAAATTGGTTGTGTAAGCAATCATTTATTTGTGAGTTTGTTATTATGTTCACGGATGTTTAATTTTTTCATTGTGTTTATTTTAAATTTTCTGAAATTTTGTTACTATTGTCACAAATTTTATGACTGTTTATTTTATTTATTTAGTCATAGATTTTTAGATGTTGACCTGATGGCTACTTTGCTAATTTTTCAAATCGTGGGCTATATCTTTAAAACATGGATTGCAAAATGGCTAAATCCTTAATTGGCCCTTTTATAAATGACTAGTTTAGTTAACGCGCTTTGCGAATTTTAATCACAATTTAATTTTATTTTATAAACTTGTTAATTTATAATTCAAATGCATGTATAAATATATTTTTAATTTATTATGATCCCATATTTTTTAGAATAAAAAAATGATTAAAAAACCTAATAAAGAGAGGAAAAAAGTATAAATATTAGACAAATATTCAAAACAAAATAAAATAACAATAAAATCATAAATACAAAGAAAAGATAATAAAGAAAAAAAAGCAAAAAAGGGTCAAAAGAAAAAAAAATTTATATACTTGTTAATTTATAATTCAAATGCATGTATAATTTTATTTTAAATTTATGATGATCCCATATTTTTTAGAATAAAAAAATCACTTAAAACCTAATAAAGAGAGGAAAAAGTATAAATATCAGACAAATAATAAAAACAAAATAAAGAACAATAAAATCATAATTAAAAAGAAAAGATAATAAGGAAAAAAGAAAGAGAGGAAAAAAAAGCAAAAAATGGTCAAAAGAAGAAAGAAATAAAAAAAAATTTGAGCAAACTAAAATCAAAACAAAAAGAGTTTTTTAGGCATTTGACCAAACTTTTGGGTAATTTTTTAAGATTTAGTCTTAAAATATAAAAAAAAGGATTTAGCCATAACTTGTAACATATATACATGTAAAAGTGTAACATTACATGTAATGTTACATGTGCTACATTTTATATTACATGTAACGTTACATTTAAAGTTACACTTTTTACACGTATATATATTACCTGTAACATAAAATGTTATATGTTATGGTTAAATCTTTAAATTCGTAAAACTATGGCTAAATCCTTCAAACTTTACCTTTAAAATGGCTAATTGCTTAACTGACCTAATAAAAAAAGAGAGGAAAAAAAAGGAGTAAAGAAAAAAAAGGGGAAAAATGAGTTAAATTTGATTTTTTGTTCAATTTGAAAAAAAAAGTCTCAATGTGAAGTAATTTATGTTATTTTAAATTTATTTATAATAAAAAAAAGTAAGAAAGAAAAAAAAAGTAATAAATAAAAAAAATTATTTGAAATTTAATAAAATTGAATTAAATATCAAAAGAATACATTTAAAAAAAATTCTAATTAAAATTAACTTTAAAACAAACATTATAAAAATATGACACTATAAAAAATTTAAAAATTATTTAGTATAAAGAGTTTTTTCCTATCTAACAAATTAGAAAAGATAGTAGAAAAAAAAAGGGTGGGGTGGGGGGGGGGGGGGGGGGGGGAGGTGTGGCGGGCGTGCTTTGCATGCGCCAATAAGGCGAGTGGGGGCAGCCCCTGAATACGGGCCCGTGTCAGGGGCAGTTATTTTTCTTCAAAGTCCCATTTTTAAACATTTTTGTCCTATTTTATTAGCGTTTTAGTCTTAAACTTTTTTAAAATTATATAATAGCCCAAAATTTTTGAATAAATTTCACACTAACAAAGGTTGCCCAGAAACGCAAAAATTATAAAAAACGCAAAAAAACGCGGACGAAACTGCTTGCCCAGAAACGGCCGAAACTCGGGCAAAAAACGCATCCTGCTTTTAACAAAGGTTAATGAAAAGTTAAGGATGACATAAGAAATAAGTTCAAAAAGTTTTGTTTTGTTTTGTTTTGTTTTTGTTTTTTTTTTAAGTAACATAAAGTTCAAAAATATGTTTAAGATGGTGTAAATTTAAATATGCATCTAAAGATGACATTTTTATAAAATTTCCATTATAATACATAGTTATTTCTAAAAGATATGCTTATAATTATTTTTTCTTTTTTGTTTGATTTATCATTCTTTGCACTCTATAATTTACTTCATAGCATGGCGGATGGGATGATATGAAATAAGTTTATGTATCAGATTATTTTTTCAAAAAAAAAAACATAAAAATTAGATAAATCGATAAAACTCTAAAAAATTTAATGGAATTAATGGATTCCCAAAGAACATAAAAATTTGAGTTATGGTAAACTTTTTAAATATTATTAGTTACCGTAGGGAATAACCATAGAGGCCTGAAAGGAGTTTAATTAAGCAATATTTAGGATAGAAATAATTTCTATGTTGCTCCATGGTAAGAAAGCGCTAGAAAATATTTAAAAAATCTGTAAATTACTGTAATTGATCTATCATCTATATATTTGTTGCTCATAATGCTGATGATTCTTTTATAAGGTTGAGTAAGCCAAAAGAAATATATATATATATTATTCATTTTTAGGAAGGTTAAGCCTCGGAGCCAAGGTGCTTATAAAGTAATCAAACTGCGAAACTTGGCCCATTAAAAGTATATGAAGCCAACCAATTTCATTTCTGGATTAGTAGTCAATTTGACGCTATGATATGTTTTTTTATATTATATTTATGGGAGAGGAGATTCGAACTCAACCTCTTGATGGTGTTGTGTGTAAAATTACCGTTAGGCTAAACCAACGACTATTAGTATTTTATTTTTATTTTTATTTTTTATGCTTAGTGGTGGTTTGATCTTTGAAGTTTTAGAACATAGCAGAAATGTTTTTAGACAATTCTTAAATTCAAGTATGCCTTCGTTTGGGTTGGCCTCCATTCGGTATTTTCTTGAATTCAAGTATGCTGCTGTTTAAGCTAGCATCCGTTCAGGCCTTAATTCACTCAATTTATCATTACACACAATAACTAAATAAACATACAAAATAATTTAATATCTATGGTCTCGTACCCATATACGTGAAAAAAAATACATACGCGTATAATACAATCCATAATCCCATACTATACTTGTGTACTTAAATACAAGAAAGATCCAGACATAAATAATCTATGCTTACGAACCAAACAACACGAACATACCAAGAAACTCAATTATCCAATTTTCACTCTTGTGACATCAACAAATATTCATCATTAAATAACTAGCCATCATTAACTTGATAAGACTAAGTCGAGTAGCTCACAAGCATCCCAATATATATATAATCATTAGCTAGCGATTATCAATCTACATAAATAATATCAACTTATAATTAATATCATCTCACTGCAGGCTAAGGTATTCTACACATGTTTACGTGCCTCTTTCTAATTACCAAACATAAAATGTTTAGCAAATACAAACAACAACATTTATCAATCTTAAACTATGCCCACGTCAAATATCAATTTACTAAGCAATTAAGCACATGATCCGCGATAATACAGACCGTAGTTACATGCTGTGATGACAAACAAAGTTAAGTCTACATGTTGCAGTAGAAATCTATATACTTGAGGTTATAGCTTTTCCGACTTAGTCTTCACTTTCTCTTTGTTGTGGCGAAAGTCGATGGGTGATACATTTGTCCAACATGCGAATAAAAGTGTTAAAAACCAACGTTATTTCACATACAAAACCTTACTAGATCACTTTATTTAATTGGGTTCAACTTAATATAACAGTCTACATACATATTTATTTCACATATAAAGCCAACGTTAGATTAATGATCCAAAAGAAGGCACAAGGACAAAGGCAAAACAAAAAAAAAAAAGGAAGACCACATAGCCCTAGACCTGGCAATATGGAATGACGGAAACGGGTATCTGTGTCCCGTTTCCATTTTTTCCATTCCGTGGAGTCCGTTTCCGCGACCCCTTTTTTTTTACTTTTATTTTTATAATTTTTTAAAAAAAGGGTCGAGAGTAAAGGAAGAAAAAAAAAATTTATATAAAAAAAAAGAGACGCTTGCAACCCAAGAAGATGAAAAAGAGTAAATTGCATCCAACCAAGCATGTAGCAGTGGAAATAGTGCATATTATCTGCATATTGTGGATATGGGATCAGAAGATCTTACCACTTATGAAACAAGAAGCAATTATTGTTGAAGTCCGTGAGCAAGTAGTTGACGTTCGAAAATGAATTCAAGCATTGAAGTTATCTTCTGATCTCTCAAAGGATATAATAAGCCAATTAGAGAAACTATCGTGAGACATTTTACTAAAATTGGCTAGCATTATATGTTTTTATTTTTATATTGTATTATGTCATTATCATCATTATTCTTAATAGAATTCTCATCTTCCTCGTCAATATTTTGTCTCATGTATTATATCTAATCATAAAAATACAGCTTGAAAGTGAATAAAATTGATTTTCTTTTCTGCAACTGAAGATAGTAGGGGAGCAAGTTGTTGTATCCATTAATCTATCATTTTTTTTTTTAGGTAAGTATCTTCAAATGCATTTGTGCATTGAAACTGTGGAGCTGCTTTAATTTGTCTGTCTTAAACCGTATCTTCATTGATTAAATTGATTTTTTATTCATTAGGTTGACAACTCTACAGTTACAAAGAAGCACAGTGATCGCCGATCGATCGGCGAAACGTGAAGAAGATTTACCGCAACAGTGCCGATCGATTGCAAGATTGAGCCAATCGATCGGCTCTCATTAAAGGGAAAAAAAAAAAACCGGGGCGGGTTGCGGAAAACCGGTTTCTACCCCGTTTAATTCCGTTTCCATTTTTTGGAGAAAACGGATTT
This sequence comes from Boehmeria nivea var. tenacissima, assembly GCA_018132145.1. NCBI lineage: Eukaryota > Viridiplantae > Streptophyta > Magnoliopsida > Rosales > Urticaceae > Boehmeria > Boehmeria nivea. Next base: position 4,411,204 of record CM030886.1, read on the forward strand.
TCCGTACCCGTTTTCGTTTTACCCGGCAAAAACGGAAACGTAAAATCCGTTTCCGCCGTATTGCCAGGACTACATAGCCCTACAACTTGCCCGTAGTAGAATGGGACAATTTGACCAGCTCATAAAAGTTCATGCATGAATATATTAATTTTTGTCTAAATCAAACCTAATTATGTGGCCCAAGAAACCTAAGAAATTTAAAATGATTTTAAATTAATAAACACGTGGATCAATTTAATTAAATTGTTTCATTGAACAAAATATACCACATAACTAATTGTCAAAGAGGGATAAATATTTATATAATAAGGAAGCGGCAAAACAACTTCACAAACAAGCACTATATGTTTCAAGACTGTCGAGATTGAGTCCAGATCTTTTGTCCCCTTTTTTTGTTTCCTTTTCTGTCATCCAAATTAGATTTGAAAAATTATAGTGAATACCCAATTTTCAAAACTTAATGTAAGTTATTACCCAATCTTTTGAAAAATATAACCAATTACCCAAAAGATACAATTACTTACAAAGTGGTAAGTGGTGGTAATTTACTTTGTTACCAAAAGCATGTGCAAGTAATTCACAAATTGACTAGAAACTCAATTACTTCAAAAGTTTGGGTATTTATTTTTATTATTATATAAATTCTGGGTATTTGCCTACTTCACCCATTAGATTTTGATACAAAAACAGAAATAGTTAAATTAGTAATTACTTTATATTTTATTATATTTTATAATAACTGTTTCTGCTTAAGTGTCAAAATATGATTTGAGGGACGTCGAGATTAGGCTAGAGAATATGCTTGAAACAAGTTTATTAGTCCTTTAAAACTGTGATCTTCCCCACCATTTTCTTGGACCAAAAACAAACATCAATTTTTAAGTTAAAGAAAACTATAATCAGGCTTATTATTTTCTATGATTTTAATGCCAAAACAAGGTTTAAAGTGAATTTTTATTAGGATATTGATGTTTTCCACGTCAAAATTTTAAGTAAGTTATTTGAGAAGATTATTTAACATGATTTTGAAAATCAAAAAATAAATTCAAAGTTTTTAAAATTGAAAGGTTTTCTGTTTGCATTTTTGGAAACAAAGGGAATTCTTTTCTCTATCACTTTCCTGGATATAAAGAACTTAAGTCTGAAAGAGATTCAACAAACATATTACCGTATATTCTACTCGTACTATTCAATGACATGCTGAACATATACCTCTATAATAAATTATACACATAGATAATTAAGAAAATAATTATTTTTTGAATGATATTTTAAGAAAATAATTAACGTTTTAATTAATTAAGAAATTAATCATTTTCTCAAGTACATGATGATGAGTATTTACTTTTATTCATTTAGTTCTCTTATATATTAATAGTTAATAACTTAATTTTTTTTATTTATAATAATAACTTAATTTTTTTTATTTATAATAATAGTCATTTTTTTTAAAAACACGGACAAAAAATGGCCATATATAAAATATACCTTTATATTATATATATTTTTCCTTTCTTTTGGTGGTGTTGTTGAGCATTAGTACTTAGGATTGACTGATTGTGTGGCAAAAAAAGACATGTTACAATTAATAAATACTATCCCTTATATTAAGATGACAATTCGTGTTTCGTGTCGTGTTTTATCTTATTGATATTTTTTAGACCCAAATCCGACCCAATCCATTTACTTCAATTTACTTATCATAACCTGTCGTGTTCGTGTCGTGTTGCCTCTTAACGACCCATTAAGACCCATTTAATAATCGTATCTTAATGGTAAATATATATTAATGGTATTACAACCCATATGCAACCCATTTGAATTTTAAACTCATTCATGATCCATGTAAATTTAAACTCATTTATGATCTATTTACGACCCAAATTAAAATAAAAAGATTATTCAACACATTCTAACAAGAGTGGCAGTCCAATAAAGAAAAAAATAACAAAACCAATCAACAAAATATATAACATGACTAAATCAAAAAAATATGTTGTTTTATTTTATAAGAATGAATATAAAATTAAAAAAGATATATATATTTTAAATAAAGTTTTATTAAAAATTTATTAAATATATAAAATTTAAAAATTATTTACTAATCGTGTCTTAACGTTCTTAATCGTGTCTTCGTGTTCGTGTCGTGTTCATTCATTTAATTATCTTGGTAATCGTGTCGACCCATTTAAGACCCAATCCCATTAAAGATGAAACCAAACCCGTTTATTTCATATCGTATTCGTGTCGTGTCTCGTGTCCGGACCCAAATTACCACCCCTACCTTATAAGCTTAAAGCTTGCATGTGCCTACATGTGCTGTACTACAGCAATATCTCTCCTTATCTCTCTCAAAATGCCTCAATGAAGTATTGGAAGACAGTTGTATTAGCTTGTCCCAGAAAAGTATTATTTTAATAATAATAATAATAATGATAATAATAATAAAGTTCAGGCTTGTCTGAAAAATATAACGAATAATTGTGAGAGATACAAAGTTGAGACAATTTCAACTTTAGACTATCTGGTTTAGAAGTGCATGTCAACTTTTGTCATGCCACATATAATTTATGTTTTTTTAGATATCGGAGACATATAGATCTTCTTGAAAACGAAGATTTTTTATGGGGCAGGATTTTTTTGCTGGTTAGATAATGGAGGGCTAAGTAGTCTTTAACATTTTCCACATAGAGATGTGGTTTCTCTTTAGAAGTATTGCTTTCATTTCATTACTAAATATTTCTGTAACATCTAATCTGTTTAAATGGAATCCTCAACCACAGTGAAAAGTTTTCATAAATGATAACAACAAATAGAAACTACAATTTAAGAAGAGACAGAGAGGTTGCGCGGTTGTAAATTGTAATTAGTGAATTGGGTGAGATTTACTTTTTTTAAACCATTTTTTTCTTTCTTTTGGTTGGGATTTAGTTTACAAAAAATCCCGCGGCCGAAAATTAATTATGTAAAACATTATTATGAGACGATAAAATTTTGATATCTCTCTTAATATTAAAAACATTTTGGTTTTTCTCTTTAAAAACCTCTTTATTTTTGTAAGCGTAATTTTTTCTCTACTAAAAAACTTGTATTTATGTGTATGTATAAATATGTGAAATATCATCAATTATAAAAGTACGTTAAGAGGTTTTTCCAGATCCTGGAAGAACTAAAAATCTGCCCCTTTCTTATTATTATGGGTGAATTTTCTCTCAAGAAATTGAGGGAAAAATCCTTAATTCCAAATTAACACCAGCTATATTCTTGTCCATATCCTATATTGATTTAAATTAACTTGTATTTCGCTTTGATGCAGACACCAATAAACTAAAATAAAAATTCGCTCCTAACTTATGGTCGAATATTTTTTCTCCATATAAAATGCAAAAAATTATCTCAATTAATCAAATACAATTAAAAAAATTCGTTTAAGATAGTTCTAATTCCTTCGAGTTAGTATAAACAATCATTATAGATGAAACAGTGAAATCAGCACCGGAATCTTCGCATAGTAGGCGAAAAGTTATCCAACTTGATATGTACTTATGTCTTGTTTGGCTAAACTATTCAAATGGTTTGACACTATTCAATACTATTTCAACTTCTAATGCATTTGAAATAATATTGAATAGTGCCAAACTATTTGAATGGTTTGGCCAAACAATGCATTATTCTTGGAGAAAGTTACAAAAATCTCTGATAAGCAAGTGGATGATCGCAAACATGTGCTAAGAAAAGTGTCTTGAAGCAAAATTGTAAGCTTTGTACTTTTTGAATTTTATCAATAAATTGTATTTTATCATCTCCAAGTGAATTAATAGGGAAAGTATAAAAAAAAAAAATAGTAATTTCGTTTAGATGATTTAAAAATGAGAAAATTTTTAAATAATTTGTGAGTTTTATCAAAATTTTAATTTAATCATTGTGTTTTTTAAAATTCTTAAATAATTTCTAACTTGTTAAATTCGGTTCAATATTCTCCTTTCGCTAATATTTGGTCAATATGTATATGTTTTTTAAATGATCAACCTACCCCAAACCATAGTAATTAAAAAACTTTTATATATATATTTTTTATTTCTTTTGCTTGGAACCTTATTTTCTCTTCTCCAAGTCTGAAGGAAAAGGGTAAAAAAATTCCAAGACTAGAAGGAGCTCCTGCTTGAGGCTGAGGAATTGGCCGCAGAACTCGCCGTGAGTGAGGTCGCAGAGCATAGAGATGTCGTGGACAATGTTGCGCGCGACGGAGGTTGGCCTTAGGAGCGTCGAAGCTGTAGTCATGCTCCTAGCAAAGCGGATCACCTTAAAGCTCGGCACCGTCGCTATCACTAGTTACACATAGCTTAATGGAGAGGCGCACGCCATTCGGGGAAGACGGCGCCTCTCCATCAAGCCGGTGGCAGCCCTGTCGAGAGAGGATGATATGGAGGTCGGCGAGAACGCCTCTAATCTATATTTAGCTATATATATATATATATATATTATAAATATAAATATATAGGCTAATTCTGTAGTGCTCCATACTCATCGGTGCTCCATACTATATATATATATATATTATAAATATAAATATATAGGCTAATTCTGCAGTTCTCTATACTCATCGGTGCTCCACCTAATATTGTATATGAGAGATATAAATAATCATTACTACATGCTTTAATATCATTACTACACAATTTTTTAGTGTTACATTGGCACACTACTAAAAAGAGCATTGATATGGGAAGTTCTATTGAGTGCGTTGGAAAAGCTACAAACGCAATAGAGTTCTTCCATCGTCTAATTACTAATTACTATTTGAAAACAAGTGAAGTGCTGAAAATGAGGAGTTAGTTTTCTCAAGCTGGTAAATATCAATACAAAGTTATATGGAAAATATGATGAAAGATTGACAGGCAAAAGCGCAATGTAAGTGCACGTGCCGTACAAGTAGTAAAAAAGATTATGAGTCCGAGTGTCGTACCCACGAGGACTTTAGTTATTTACCGAATTATTAAATCAGGATCACTAGTTGAAAGAGCGATAATTTGATATTTTGCAGAAAAATAAAAGAGAATGCAGAAAATAGATGATGGTAATACGATGATAAAATGATCTAAGGCACACGATTCAACTTGCCTAGCTATGAAATTTTGTTAAACCTATTCAATTAATGTGTTATTGCTTATGGTGATGACGATTAGCTAATATGAATGTCTATTTCTCTCGAATATAAACAATCCTAAGTCTAATAATCAACATCATCTTTCGAATTTTGGTTAGATTAATTAAACTAGAATTAAGCCTAGAAATCCAATATCACACAATTGTTATCGCTATCTCTAGTCAAATAACCAATCATGTTGTTCAAGTATTAAGCTATAGTTCTATTCTGAACTCTCGAATTTCGAATAATACTCATAAAATCCAATCATAAGGACGCGCACACTCATGAAGGCATTAAGCATGTAATCAAACAATCAAAAAATGGACAACTAACACACCAATCGAATGAATGAAATAACAAATGAATCATAGTTTCGGTTTGGCTACTTCGTAGCCTTAGACAATGAAATTTAGTTCATAATGGAAATATAGAAAAACAACCCAAACTAATCTATTCATATTGAATTTAAAAGCAAAGATTAAGAAAGAACGAATTTTGGCCCGTTGATCAGTTCCGTATCTGGCTTCCAATCTTCGTGCCTTGCTCCGCTTCTTCTCGTGCTTTCTAATTCTCTCAAATCTCTCCCAAAAAGATGTATGTTCGGGGGCTCCTATGATTTTAGGGCTGATTGGCTTTTACAGGGCACGTTTTAGGTCACAAATCACTAAAACGCGCGTATTGGGCAATGTGGTCTCGTCATAAGTGTCGCGGCACTGGCCTGTCCTGGGTAGGATTTTCATGCCCAGATTTCTGGTCAGGCAAAGAGAATTTTCTAGACGGATGGTACTGCAGCGATGCGGCATTCGTGCCGCGGCGCTATGTCTGGCGGTCGTTCGCCAGAAGTTCAAAGAACGACCGGCGTATGTTCTGTTTGCTGATTCACCCTTTTGCATGCCGGCTCGTGCCAAGTGCCCTCTTTGTGGCTCGAACTTGTGCCGAAACCTTATTTTTCACATGAAATGAATCAAATACCACTTATTTCATTATAGCTTGAAAACATCATGCGGAATTATTGAAATATCTTATTTCTAATTTAACTAAATTAAATCAAAATGAATAAATGAAACTATATACATTTACTAAATAATTTTAACCTAATGCTTGCAACATAAATAAACTTAAATATGTACGAATGGAACCTAAAAATGATGCAATCATGAGATAAATGCGAGACGCATCAAAGATCTAGAATGTATAGAGTTCGACTGGAGATCTAGCCAATATTGAAATGGGATTCATGTGGTCTAAGTCTGATATGTGGCTTTCTTAATTGGGTTTGAATTTTTAATGTTGCTTGATGTTGGTGGGGATATGACTTGAATTATCCTCTTATTCAATTTGTTGTATTTTTATGAATATTACAATTTGATGTTGGAGAGGAAAAATAAAATGGAAGGAAAAATAGTACATAGAAAAAAAAAGATTTCTCTTTTCGATGGGCATTATGTCTTTTCGTACATTAATTTTCACCAGAAGATAATTTTAGACCAAAGTTAACAATTAGGATAATTATTAAGGAATTATAAAAAATATGGGGACTAAACAAGAATTATGGTAAAATTCAGAGATTACTTAAAGATTTTCTTTTTATAATATGACCAATGTTTTTATTTATTAAGAAAATATTCATCAAGTAGTTATGGGGGATGAACTTCATCTATACATCTTGTACTTAAACCATGATTATTTTCTTAATTTTTTGAAATGTTGGCAAAAATTTAAAAAATCTTTTCCAACATGGCCTATTTTCTTAAGTGTCGGTTAGGTAAATAGTCATTTTAGAGAATATGTTTTCAAAAAAAAAAAAAGCTACAGTTTCAGAAGATTGAGAAAAAATATATATATATATCTCTATAAAAGTTAGAAATTTTTTATTATAACAAAATTATACATAAAAGTTGTTATAAGAAATTTCTTACTAAAATAATAAAATTTTGAAATAGCTATTTTTAAAATTTTTTAAAACTGTGGCTATTATTATTATTATTTTTTAAATACCCTTCAGCTATTACCTTACAATTCTCTTTACCTAATTCACCCGAATTAATATCTCCATTGCATTAGTATATTATCATTTTCTACGTAATAATTGACAATTCTCGAGAATAGTATGCAGTGTCCGGAGCTGAATAATCCAATGTGCATAACATCCTACAATTTAATAAAACTATGATCTTATTAGATTGGAATTTTAGTACATAATAAATTTAATTTATACACTACGTGTTTATTTATCTCATGAGTTAGTTTATTACATATTGTTATCTATGCCATTTCATTTAGATTTCATCGAAGTTCAATACAAGAAACTGGATTGTTGGGGTAGTTAGTTAGTTTCTTAGAAACTAAAGAATCTAATTAGTGGTAGTGGAAAAAGACATTCATGAAGTTTTAAGTAGCTTGCAAACCGTTATAGAGACATCCGTCACTTCATGCAATAAACAACCTACCATATTAGCGAAAAAAAAAAAAACACCCCTACCAAAATTAGCGAAAATGAAAAATAATTAACCAAAATTTGCATGAAAAAATTTAGTTATCAAGCTCCTACCCAAGTGATATATTAACTTCCTTACATAGCATGACCATTAATATATAGGATAAATTTTATGAATAGCCCCTATAATAAGCCACTGTCCATATTTGACCCTTATAATATAAAACTTCTCAAATAGCCCCTCAAAATATAGTCACCGAAGAAAAATGACCCCTCCGTTATATATTTTTGACGGAGATAACAGCTCTTGGGGCACAAAAGTAATTTGACCTAACTACGTACAAAGCCTTTGTGAGAGAAAACCCAAAAAAAAAAAAAATTTGTTTGACGGTGTCATTCAACATGTTTTACTCAATCAAGATTTCTAAGGGAAACATGAACGAAACAAAAACTATATATATATATATATATATATAGTGAGATTAGAAAACTGCATCTTCTTCTCAATCTGAACCTAAAAAAATCACAAGAGTTCAAATAAAAACACTGAAGGGAAAGATTGGTTAGCAAGTTTGTAGAGAATGAATGTGAAAAGATAGACCGCCTTATGGAACTCTATATGAGGTTGGCTACCTATGATTTCTCAAATTCTTTCAGCCATTACACAGACAATTTTTTTATTCTTACACGTGCTTTTGTTGTTTTTCACTGAAGATATTCAGATCGAGTTAAAGCAGAAAGTGAACGGCTAGATAACATTGAGTTTGATGATTTAGAGGTTACCCTTTCTTTTGTTGTTTGTCGATTAGTGGCTCCTGAAATATGCTTTGCTTCCAGCGGAAGTGTGATCTTCCATGCTTTTGTGCAGATGGATGAAGAGGAAAAGTACAACAGGAAGCTAGAATCTGGACTCTACACTCTTCAGGTTTGAGTTTGTTAGTGATTACTGTATTGTCACTATGGGCTTATGTTCTTTTCCCACTTAATTACGTAATATGATCATATGTCGGCTGTTTTAGATCATGAAAAATGGCGGGGAGAAAATAAAAAAGAAAAACACAAGACCCAGAAGAGGGATATATTGATTCCAGCAGCGAGGTCCGGTGACGTCGTTTTGGCCCTCGTAGGGTGGTCGATCCGCCCTCATGGTGTCGAAAATCGCCGCCGTCATGGCGTTTGTTCTCCATTCTCGGTAAAGTCACTCTTGCTACAGATCTGATCATTAGAGATTGTTCGAGTTGGTGTGATTGTAGAAGACTCGATCTTTGGTGATAATTGCTATTAACTGGGTTAACTTTTTATCACCACTGATTATAAATTTTTTGCGTCATTCTTATAGATTATATATTGCAAAGTAGTTGGTTTGGGGAGTTTGAAATTTGGTTATGGAAAAGAAACGAAGAAAGAAAAATTTGAGGAAAAAAACCCAAAAGAAAAGAGAAATCAAACGAGGAAGAAGAACTGAAAAAGATTACATAAGATAAGAAACACACAACTTATCATACACCCCCATTCACATCCAATAAGAATTATTAAATCGTTTCTCACTAATTTTAATAAATAAATTAAATAAATAAAAATCAATACGCTTGTCAGGTGACAGAGGTGGCACTTTCTGACGTTATCTCCGTCAAAAATATGTAACAGAGGGGTCATTTTTCTTTAGTGACTACATTTTGAGGGGCTATTTGAGAAGTTTTATATTATAAGGGCCAAATATGGACAGTGGCTTATTATAGGGGCTATTCATAAAATTTATCCTAATATATATATGTCCTTAAATTCAGACATATTAAACATTTTTTGAAAAATAAATAGTAGTAGTAATTATTTATAAATTTCGTTTGTTTTATTCTAAAGTTTGTGGGAAGTCTTTTTGTTGTTTGCTGCGAGACAAAGAGGAATGTGGCCCAAATCCACAATAAAAGATTTCTCAAGTTGAGTTGCCTTTTTTGTAGCACCCACCTAACCTAATTATACAACTAACTTATAATTAAGTTAAGTAGAATGATCTTTTCATAAACAAGATTCATTCCTTTTCAAAATAGTGAGCAAATTTGATTTTTTTTAAAATTTTCATGCGTTGTAGAAAAACATTCGGTTTATGATATAAGTAACCATAAGTCATAGATATATACATATACAGTACTATATGTAAAACCACTAGTCACTGCCATAATATACATATATAACATCATAAGAGTACGTTGTATCAAAATTTTTCCATCAGGTCAAAAGTTTCCATATATAAGAGCTAGGCGGTGTGAATAAGCGTCAGACAACGTCTAGTAGTCTAATCATACTGAGATGCATCCTCATCTGTACCACAAGAACTACGTGAGCTAAACCTCAGTAAACACGAACTATGCAATGAGATATATGCATCATCGTGAAAGTACTCATATATATAATTGTACCTAGCATAACATAAAAACATAACGCTCACATAGTCTTGTACAATACAAGTCACTCATCTAGGCCCCGGAGTAAGCATGCATGTGTACTATCGAACCTCAGCTATAATAAAAGTATCTCAATCATGCACATGAGACACAGTAGCTCTCCGATCCTAGGAACTATCAAAGGTTCGATAAGGTCTTATGAGACCGATCCTATCCCACAAGATATATTAGTCCCCCTGTTACGACCCGATTTTTCGGACCATTACTTTACTTTAAACTTTACTTTACTTATACAGAAAAATTGTAATAAACTTTTTCTTTATCGTATAATATAACTCATGAAAGAATATCATAATACTTTCAAATACATAAATTATTATTGAGAAACATATTATGACGTAATTGTCATAAATAATACTTGTCACTATAACATAAACTTTTTTCTGAAACTGAATGAATACTTAAATAAATTAAAAACACTTAGTTTTGCGGAAATTATTTTCGTGGCTTTCCATAACCCGCCTCGCTCGCCCTGCACTGCCGTTGCACAATCCACCATCACACTATAGGATTCTTACCTACAGTACGAAGGAAAAACATGTGAGCTAAAAGCCCAGTGAAACAACTATTTTCTCACAAAAATATAGTTTATGCAATGCATGACAAATTATTATTCAATATCATACATAGTTTCACTTTAACTTGCTTTAACTTCTTCTTAGAGGATCCTCATCATAGTGTACGTACCTCGTGGAGCGCGCTCAGCCAATAGTCAGCGAGGGTGTACAAGTCCTCGGTGACTAAGGCGAAACATACATAACATACATGAAAACTGTCTCCTTAATGCCCTTAGGTCGACACAAGGAGAACGGGCGGTACGACACAGCTTTTAACTTGGTTATCACTTGATTATTTAAGTGACATGCATCATGGTCATAAAGACATTAAACTTGAAAACATCATAATCATGTTTATAACTTATGAAAACATGATATCGTAAACTTTAAAAACTTTCATCATGAAAACATTTCATCATTCATAACTTGTTTCATACTTTAACAAAACATGCGTCATATAAAGCATTTTATCATAACATGTTTCATAAACAATCGTCACATAACATTGCATGTTTCATAAAACAATCGTCACATAACATTTCATAACATGATTTTTCTTTTGAACTACTTCGTACTGTAGTGAGGTTGTACTCACCTCGAGTGAAGAGTTCCTAGCGTAAACTTTCTGTATAGTGTCGGGAGCTAGCGGGCAAACCTAAACATAAACTTATTATAAGCATCTAAGCATGAATTAACCATCATCGTACTAACGTCTCATCCAAAAGGACGGAGAATCTTTAAAAACAAGCTTTATAAAATTATTTCCTTATATATAATAAGTCCATAACGGTACGTTAGTAATTACTGAAAAGTCCCCAGGATGATTGGGAAGAGTGCTATGGCCCCGCTTTAAGCCCAACTTACCTAGATTGAACTCCCCGAGGTTCCTAGGTAAATATGGAGTGGATCACAAAGCAGCTCTTATTTAAGAACCAATCTTCTAGAACAAGTCGTTTCAGTTTTCCATATCGTCCTGTTGTAGACTCGTTTAAATAAAAATAGATTTTTATTAGAAAATTAATAAAGTATATAATTTAATCAAATTTCGTAGTCAAGGGGCCTAGAGGCCGAATTTGATAAAATTTTCTGAAGATATTCCCCTTATTTTCTAAAAACAAGAAATTTTCCAGTTATAAACTTTTTCAGAAAACCTACCGATTATATACTTTCTTCATAAAGCCATTATAACGAATTTATAAAAGCGCATAATATCATATTAGGGAGACCGAATTTCGGAAAATGCTATTTCGCAAAACTTTCTTAAAATTAAATTTTCTACGTTTCGATCTCTAATAACAAAATCGAATTTCGGCTTTTGTGTCCATCAAAACAGCATAATACCGATTTTCAAGAAAATAAAAACGTAGAATTTAAATCGGATTTTAAATCTCGAAATTCTAACACGTTGGAAATCCTAACTTCGATATTCTAGAATTCAAAGTAACTAGAGTGCAAACCTTCGAATTCGTGTTTGAGTGTTCTTGGTTTATCTTCGAGTTTCCACGAACGCTCAAATCCTATAACGATAAATTCGAGTTAGCCTCGATCGAAATAAAATTAAACTTAAACGTACGAGACTTTCGATATACCTTAACCTCGGCGAAGTAAACCTTCAAATCTTTCTACTAAGCTACTCCTCTTCTTAAGAACATTCTTGAATTTCTTCAGAGTTTCTACTATTCTCTCTCTCTCTTTCTTTTTCTCTCTTTCTTTCTCTTTCTCTCTCTCTTTTTCTCTGAAGTTCTCAGATTTTGGTGTGAGGAATAAGTGAGGCCTAAGCCTCTATTTATAGGTGGAGGGTGGCGTCTATAAGGGGAAATGAAGAGGGAAGATATTCTGTCATAATTTCCCTGATCTTGGACTTATTCTCATAATCTTCTAATTTTCCTTTTTTTGGCTGATTCTAGTTGACTTTCTACTGCATTTATTGACTGAAAATCTCAGCCATTAGAGCCTAGAATATGCCCATAATCTTCTTGATTCTCTCTTGATTTGTCAAATATTTTGTTTCCTAAAGTGCACATTTGACCTATCTTGAATTTATACAGAAATCCTGTGTGATTTCTTCTGATATTCACTTGGACATATGAAGAAACAAAATCATCTCTATTCACACTATAGTTGGCGCCATTAAGCAGCCCTAGGGGATAAATTTCTAATTTATTTATTGCCCCGTAATTTTCTTACATTTGCTCGTTTGCCCTAAACTTCATGTACTATACCTTTATTTATCATTTTGTGTGACGAAATACATATATAAACTATCTGGACAAAAATCTCATGCATTAAGATTTTTTGTAAATGTTACACGCTATAAAAAGGCCGGATTTTACAATCTCACCACCTTAGAAATTCTCGTCCTCGAAAATTAACGTACATGTAATTTAAAATAGCTCGGGGTTTTGAGCTCTCATATCATCTTCTCTTTCCCATGTGGCTTTATCTGTCTTGTGGTTCTTACATTAGACCTTAACCAATGGTATAACCTTATTTCTCAGCCTCTTATCTTGTCTGTCTAGGATTTTCACTGGATTTTCTTCGCATATTATGTCTTCGTGGACTTCAATCGGCTCTTGAGTTAGTACATGGGACAGGTTGAAAACATACTTCTTCAACATTGAGATGTGAAACACATTGTACACCGAGAATAGCTCGGGACTACTTACATGCTACCTTCCGTGCTTACAGAATTTTGTACCAAAAATTAGTGTTGAGCTCTATGTCCTTCTTGCACACTCGAGTGGCTTGTTTTATCTTCTATTCTTTCATCAGACATTCATAAATAGAATGATCTTGAATCTTCATACCTTGTTTTCTGTGTCTAAGATCTTCACCTGTTTCTCTTTGTAGGCTAGAGCTTCTTGTACTTCTTTTGGTTCTTGACTCAGGATATAAAACGGGTAAAATGCTTTCTTCTTGAGCATAGGCATATAGAATACGCCGTGTACTAGTGGTGATACCTTCGAACTGCATCACATACTAGATTGGTGATACCTTCAGATGCTTAGCATCCCTAACTTGAAATTCCAGGGTCTCCTTCTTTTGTCCGCATGACTCATCTGCCAACTTTGTGCAGTCTCGAATCTCTGTCGGATCAACTTCACTGCTTCCGTCATTTCTCTCGTGAAATTCTCTTTTTTTTTTTGTCAAGGCTAGGTTGCCCGGTTTCATACCAATAATCTGGCAATCGCACTTTTTTCTATATAAAGCTTTGTACGGAGCTATGCTTGGAGAAGCTTAGTAGCTGCTGTTGCACGCGAACTCTATCAATGATGGCTTCTTATCTGATGATCGATCAATATCTATGAGGCAAGCTCGTAATATATCTTCTAATGTTTGAATGGTCCACTCAGGATGTCTACCGTTTGCAGGTGGAACATAGTACTAAATTTAAGTTGTGTCATTCACATTTTCCGTATGGCCGTCAGATTAGCGTTCTTCTAAACGTAGTTCACAAATTCTTAAAGAATTATTAGAACATGGAGCTAACTTTGTATAAAACATAAAACTTAATAAAATATTTTTCTCTGACATAAACATTGCATAGAAATACATTAACATGAAATCTTATTATAAAGACTTTTAAAGTCATCATAAAGAAACCGACATGAATACATTTGAGAAAAATATTTCTATTCTCAAAATATATCTTTCTAACATAAGCAAAATCGAAATTGTTTTCTCTAATGACATTAACATCTTATCACATAAAGATTTTCAAAATCATTAAAAGCATACAACATGAATTTACTTGGAAAACTCTTTTTTTTTTTTTAAATACAATTTTGATTCATAGAAATACTTTGGTTTAAAATCACTTAAAATCATACAGGACTTTCAATGTTTAGAAAATCATAAAGAACTTCATACTTTCTTAAAATCTTAAAATACATTAATGATCTAAAAGATCATTTAAACCATTTTCATAAAAGACATCTCAACTTATAAAATAGGTTTATTTTAAAACTATTTTAAAATCACATCATGGACACTTAAACTTCATAGAGTTAAGTAATCTCTTCTTGCTTGAAACCTCTTGAACAACTTAATTTTAATTCACGTTAAAATCATATTTGAGAAACCAAAACTTTGCAAATTAGCATCACCGATTAAAATCTATCCTTAAAGCGGATGCGTACACTTTATATATTTTATTGGAGTTCCTAACTCACAATACTTGGTGGCATGGTATATGTCAATCCTACTTTCTCACTCCACAAAGATAACTTCAAATTGATGGCGCAACACCTTATCAATCACAAGCTAAGAGTCGTTAACTGAGGTGTCTTGTTGATGCTCATACCATGTTAAGCGTGTCCTTTCAGCTGCATCAAAACGAGACTCATACAGGGGTGCTCATCCACGTGACAAGTATAGAATAGCGTGTTTATCAAGAGCTTCCATGCCAAAAGCTTGCTTGAGCCGTTCCCGTTAAAGATGGGAGGTCCGACAATTCTAAAGGCCTGAGTCGCCTTACGTCCTTAAGTCTTCCTTTACATACATGTCATTATTTTTGTCTACATTAATTCATAAGTACTTGAACAAAGAGTAAACACTTAAATTTGAAAACTTACTTGAATTGTGCTGAACGGCCTTGTGCGAGGTAGCGAGGTAGGATGGCAGGAAAACAGCTCTGATACCACCTGTTACGACCCGACTTTTCGGACCATTACTTTACTTTAAACTTTACTTTACTTATACAAAAAAATTGTAATAAACTTTTTCTTTATCGTATTATATAACTCATGAAAGAATATCATAATACTTTCAAATACATAAATTATTATTGAGAAACATATTATGACGTAATTGTCATAAATAATACTTGTCACTATAACATAAACTTTTTTCTGAAACTGAATGAATACTTAAATAAATTAAAAACACTTAGTTTTGCGGAAATTATTTTCGTGGCTTTCCATAACCCGCCTCGCTCGCCCTGCACTGCCGTTGCACAATCCAGCATCACACTATAGGATTCTTACCTACAGTACGAAGGAAAAACATGTGAGCTAAAAGCCCAGTGAAACAACTATTTTCTCACAAAAATATAGTTTATGCAATGCATGACAAATTATTATTCAATATCATACATAGTTTCACTTTAACTTGCTTTAACTTCTTCTTAGAGGATCCTCATCATAGTGTACGTACCTCGTGGAGCGCGCTCAGCCAATAGTCAGCGAGGGTGTACAAGTCCTCGGTGACTAAGGCGAAACATACATAACATACATGAAAACCGTCTCCTTAATGCCCTTAGGTCGACACAAGGAGAACGGGCGGTACGACACAGCTTTTAACTTGGTTATCACTTGATTATTTAAGTGACATGCATCATGGTCATAAAGACATTAAACTTGAAAACATCATAATCATGTTTATAACTTATGAAAACATGATATCGTAAACTTTAAAAACTTTCATCATGAAAATATTTCATCATTCATAACTTGTTTCATACTTTAACAAAATATGCGTCATATAAAGCATTTTATCATAACATGTTTCATAAACAATCGTCACATAACATTGCATGTTTCATAAAACAATCGTCACATAACATTTCATAACATGATTTTTCTTTTGAACTACTTCGCACTGTAGTGAGGTTGTACTCACCTCGAGTGAAGAGTTCCTAGCGTAAACTTTCTGTATAGTGTCGGGAGCTAGCGGGCAAACCTAAACATAAACTTATTATAAGCATCTAAGCATGAATTAACCATCATCGTACTAACGTCTCATCCAAAAGGACGGAGAATCTTTAAAAACAAGCTTTATAAAATTATTTCCTTATATATAACAAGTCCATAACGGTACGTTAGTAATTACTGAAAAGTCCCCAGGATGATTGGGAAGAGTGCTATGGCCCCGCTTTAAGCCCAATTTACCTAGATTGAACTCCCCGAGGTTCCTAGGTAAATATGGAGTGGATCACAAAGCAGCTCTTATTTAAGAACCAATCTTCTAGAACAAGTCGTTTCAGTTTTCCATATCGTCCTGTTGTAGACTCGTTTAAATAAAAATAGATTTTTATTAGAAAATTAATAAAGTATATAATTCAATAAAATTTCGTAGTCAAGGGGCCTAGAGGCCGAATTTGATAAAATTTTCTGAAGATATTCCCCTTATTTTCTAAAAACAAGAAATTTTCCAGTTATAAACTTTTTCAGAAAACCTACCGATTATATACTTTCTTCATAAAGCCATTATAACGAATTTATAAAATCGCATAATATCATATCAGGGAGACCGAATTTCGGAAAATGCTATTTCGTAAAACTTTCTTAAAATTAAATTTTCTACGTTTCGATCTCTAATAACAAAATCGAATTTCGGCTTTTGTGTCCATCAAAACAGCATAATACCGATTTTCAAGAAAATAAAAACGTAGAATTTAAATCGGATTTTAAATCTCGAAATTCTAACACGTTGGAAATCCTAACTTCGATATTCTAGAATTCAAAGTAACTAGAGTGCAAACCTTCGAATTCGTGTTTGAGTGTTCTTGGTTTATCTTCGAGTTTCCACGAACGCTCAAATCCTATAACGATAAATTCGAGTTAGCCTCGATCGAAATAAAATTAAACTTAAACGTGCGAGACTTTCGATATACCTTAACCTCGGCGAAGTAAACCTTCAAATCTTTCTACTAAGCTACTCCTCTTCTTAAGAACATTCTTGAATTTCTTCAGAGTTTCTACTATTCTCTCTCTCTCTTTCTTTTTCTCTCTTTCTTTCTCTTTCTCTCTCTCTTTTTCTCTGAAGTTCTCAGATTTTGGTGTGAGGAATAAGTGAGGCCTAAGCCTCTATTTATAGGTGGAGGGTGGCGTCTATAAGGGGAAATGAAGAGGGAAGATATTCTGTCATAATTTCCCTGATCTTGGACTTATTCTCATAATCTTCTAATTTTCCTTTTTTTGGCTGATTCTAGTTGACTTTCTATTGCATTTATTGACTGAAAATCTCAGCCATTAGAGCCTAGAATATGCCCATAATCTTCTTGATTCTCTCTTGATTTGTCAAATATTTTGTTTCCTAAAGTGCACATTTGACCTATCTTGAATTTATACAGAAATCCTGTGTGATTTCTTCTGATATTCACTTGGACATATGAGGAAACAAAATCATCTCTATTCACACTATAGTTGGCGCCATTAAGCAGCCCTAGGGGATAAATTTCTAATTTATTTATTGCCCCGTAATTTTCTTACATTTGCTCGTTTGCCATAAACTTCATGTAGTTTTCTCTAGTCAAGCTACATGTCATTTTGTTATTAACTTGCTCCGACACTATACCTTTATTTATCATTTTGTGTGACGAAATACATATATAAACTATCTGGACAAAAATCTCATGCATTAAGATTTTTTGTAAATGTTACACGCTATAAAAAGGCCGGATTTTACACCCTCGATCTTGGGAACTAATAAGGCCACTTATAAATCAACTCCACAATGTACAAACTAGTAAAATAGGGTACCTCATACTCTTTTTTTTTTTTTTAATGATGCAATGCTCAATCAATGCAAACAATTATGCCAAGTAGCAATATCATACTATGTTCTTGTGATACAGTTTAAATGAATTCAACCTGTTTACCTTAACCTGTCGGGTAGCTGTGTAAATGATCCGGTCCAGCCTCCTCAGCGAGCAAAGTGTGCTAAACACCTAATATATTAATGCACATACACTTATTATTCCAATGTTTACAGTCCACATATGCTATAACTTGCAAACCACAAATATCATGCCAAGTTAAAGTGAAAATGCACTTTGTGACAACTAGAAACCCAAAAATAGCATAATTTCGATTAAACAAGCTCGTTTTGATTGAAAAATGATTCTTTCATCTTTAAAATATTTTTGGCAGCATCTTCCATGTACTATGAACTTAACCAAATCCTGAAATCATGAAAAACATACCATTTTGTCCAAAAATCAACCGAAAACCACCGAAGCTCGAGAGGAGCACGAACGGTGCAAATTAGTCCCGCTCGCGTCTAACTCGGTTCAAACCAATAAACCAGTAGCAAATACACTCATTTAGGGTTTCAATTACACTTCAATTATCATTTTAAACCTCATATAATTTGCAAAAAAAATTTCAAGAAGTGCAGCAACATAGTTGATGCCAAAATCCCACATTCTTACAAAAACTAGCTTAACCTAGACTAGTTTCGGCTCTTTTCGATCTTTAGCCATGAAAACAATTAAGAAAGCCATCATACAACAATAAAATACATCAAATTATGTAATCAAATAAATATTAAACAATTTACCTTTGATCAAATACGTTGAGGACAGATTTGAAGCTCAAAATCCCTAAAATAAATCGAATTAATTCGTACGAAGCTTTTCGAATCTCTAAGGTTATTTTAGTTTCCTTAACAAAATCCCTAACTTTCCAATGTTTTAGCCATCTTCCTAACACATGAATAGCAGTAACCAAAGCCCTAAAACCATTAAAGAAATTGTAATTTTCAGATTGGAAAAAAAAGCTCAAATATAAAAAAAAACTAGTTAATCGTTCTCACCGTAACGTCTCTAACTTGTGATTTCTAGCTATGAATCGAGTTCTACCACTTGAAAATGGTTTTTTTTTTTTGGTAAAGAAAGAATTTTGTGTGGTTTTATCACAGATATGAAGCTCTGGTCGGAGTGGATGAAGGAATAAAGAAGCTGCTTGCTTATTAATCTAAAGAATACTTAAAGGACAAACTAGGATATGTTTTTTTTTTTAAATATTTAGATAGGTGGCTGAAGGGAAACAGCTAAGAGCTGAATAAATTATGTTATACTTACTAAAATAGACCTAAAACCATTCCAAGAGAGTGCAACCTAATTTCGTGTCCATAGGTTTCGCTTACTTTTTAAACTTCCGCTTCTACGCATCGGTTTCATGGTATTTCAATGAAACCTAGTTCCTTTGAAACTCAATGAATTGCTATCCTTTATTCTTCTTATAAAATAGAAATAAAAATCAATAAATAACATTGCAAAGCAAATATTCTAACAAAATTAATAAATAATTGATTCATCAAGGTAAAACAGAGCTAATTCAAGTTTACTGAGAAAATGCTAAAGAAACATCGTGCTTGCTTAGGGTTGACTTTGACTTTCTGTTTTCTTTTAAACTTTTGAAAAATGTTTTGAAATGAAAGTATGCAATGAACAAAAGCCTTTTGACATGCTTTACATGTTACTAATAATGCTTTGATTTTTATATTTTACATTTTACTAAACTACTAGCAATGAAGGTGAAAATGTACGAAAACTATGCATTTACCGCACAAATGCACATATAATAATTTCAAATACTTCTTTAGTACACTAAGCTTCTTCATAAAGGAAACTGAGCCTTCATGCTGCATATGCTTACTCACGAAAACGTTAATAGTAAATAAAGTTCAAATCAAAATGACTGAATATTTGCAAATAGGCATCGAAGTATGCATATGAATGTGAGATGATTTTTAATGCATGAAAAATGTGTTCTAGTTAGGTAAACTCGTACGTGAGAATCTCGAACATCATACTTTTAATGTGTAGGCCTTGATGGGTCTGACGATCGTCAAATTGGACTTCGATCGAATAAGAAACTTGTTTTGGAGAAGGCATTGGGCAAACCACTTCAACGAACAACTAGTGAATCGGTACTTGCGAGAAATAAAAAGATAGATGAGCTGTCAAGGGGTTAGAGCATAACATCCAGAGTGTAAAGTAAAAATGAGTTAAACTAGTAGTTAATATTCAGGATGATGATGATGTCATGAAATATCCACATAAACATATAACCGGCGGTTGAATATGTAATCGACAGTCAAACATAATGCATGTAAACACATAATATAGTCAATCAGTCAACCGCTTACAATGGGTATCAGAGCCTTCATCCAGCCAAAAATGTGTTGACGGAGACGTTAGCCTCCCACAAGGAGGGGTGATTGTGACAGTCACAATCCCTTGAGTTAGAAAGAGGGCAAGACAAGGTAAGCTGTGAAATCCCACACCGCCTGTGAAATCCCTCGGTCTAGTGTAATGGTTCCGAGACTATGTAGGTATGGGACTGCGTAGTTAAGGTATTCTGAGACTGTGCATGTATGAGACTGTACAGTTAAGGATAACTTAAAACATTTGATGGTACTAGCTATACTAACAAACAACATTTTTTTTGGTATCCCATGACTCAGGAACTCCATAGTTAAGCATGCCTAACCTAGAGTAATCAGGGGTTGGTGACCTCTTGGGAAAATTTCACGCGAATCGTGCGAGTGAGGACAAAGCACGCTGAAAGAATCGTGTTTTTCTGTGTGACCAGTCATTGATCCGAAATGCTACCCTTTTAATTGGTATCAAAGCCTTGACCCAGTCGGAAGTGTGGTCGATGGGACCATCGGGCCCCTAAAAGAAGGGGTAATTATGACAATCACAATTCCTTGAGCCAGAAAGAGGACAATACAAGGTAAGATGTGCAATTCTACACCGCCTAGGTAAGGTGATGGTCTAGTGTAATAATTTCGAGACTATGTAGGTATTAGACTGCATTGTTAAGGTAATATGAGACTATGCAAATATGAGACTGTACGGTTAAAGAGCACTATTTGATGATACAACCTGTAATAACAAGATATCTTTTTTTCTTTTTTTCTTTTTTTTGTAGCCCATGATTCGGGAACTCTATAGTTAAGCGTGCTTGACCTTGAGTAATCGGGGATGGGTGACCTCCTAGGAAGTTTTTACGGAAAGCGTGCGAGTACGGACAAAGCATGCTGAAAAGGCTTGTGTTAGTTTACAGGGCCAGTCGTAGATCCAGAAAGCAGTCCTTAGACTATTCCTTCAAGTCTTACAATGAGAAGGGTCGCAATACTCTAGCCATTATGCTTCTCATCCATCGCAGTTTCTGTATTTTAAAGCTCATTATTTTTCCCCGTGCTCGCTCTTTGTGTTAACCTCAAAATGGGCTCGCAGATTTCGCCTCGCACCTCATTAGTGCTGTCTTAAATTGATATAGCGCCTTCCGATCCTTGTATAAAAACCATAACTGATTTCAACCTTTATAGTGAATTTAAAGCATTATAAGTATGTTGAATCATTTGGCTAGTTTTCAAATATAATTTATTTTCACTTTTAGGTTAAATGAGTTTGAATGTCAACTTGGAGTCAATTGGAAGCATATCTATGTGAAAATATGCATATAATGCTCCCAATATTTTATACTTCTAATGCAATTATGGAGAATCTATCATTTTCCCATATTTATCATAACCACATTAGGTGGCCACCATATCAAACATGTTGTGATACATCCAAAGTTCAGCAGCCAGGCTGTAGTTATAATTAGTTAGTGACATATAGGATATGAAACACTTCACCATGATCAATACTATGATACAAAATCTCACTTTACTGTATTTGACTTGATTTGAAAACCTAGTGGATTCACCCTCAAACTCCATTTACGCCTCTCTTATGCGGAAAATTTTCACTCCATCTTTGTTGGTGTGGGATTATAGATTATTAAGTTGATATGTTCTTTCTTGATTATTAATAATAGCCATAATAATATCTAGTTGTTTCTCCTTTATTGTTAATGGGATACATAGAACCATAAAATAAATCAAAAGGCAAAAAGTATCAATTTGATTAATTGGCTAGTGTACTTGTGCCTGTTTTTATAGTGTTTTCTTTTCACATATAAATCTTATAGACAGCCACTTTGGCTGGTTTCTTAATTACCAAAACACATTATATTGCTTATCGACTCAGCAAGAATATCCTCCAAATGATTTACAATATATAAATGATATAAAATCTTTGAAAATTTGTTGACACCAATACAAATAATGCAGTTTTATAGTCTACCTTATAGCATAAAGTATTAATCAACAATTCATTAGATTTAAATTATAATTTAAGTTTTACAGCTTTCATGTTTTTATTTTTAATTAAAAAAAGCTTCAAAAATATGAATCAACTACTGAAAGATAAACATTTAACTAGATCAACATTTTCTTTATCTTTTTTTTTTTTTTTGGTGAATAATATAAAACTATATACAATTTTACAACTAAGCTACACAATTGTTTTCCTGCTAGAGCTAAGCTAAATCATGCCCCTTTTACACATATTACAAGCGATCAATAGCAACTATAATAATTAAAATATAAAAACCTATTATATATATCCTCTATAATTACGTATCGGGTCTTCATGCTGTAACGGCGAAATATTCACCACCGTCATAGGCTCTTGAACCGCCGAAAAGGGCTCGGACGAGCTCGTCGGCGCTTCCCCGCCGCCGACGATCTTGTGACAAGTCTCGAGCAGGTTGTGCCTGCACTTAGGGCAAGAGGAATGAGAATTGAGCCACTTGTCTATGCAACGGACGTGGAATCCATGGTGGCACTTGGGCAAGAGGCGGACTTGGTCCCGGGCCACGAACTCCGAGAGGCATATCGCGCACTCGGAGCCGAGCCCCGGGAGATTCGCGTGGTCGGAGGAGTAACTCACGGTCGGGAATGTCTTCAGGGCCTTCTTCTTTATCCCGCTGGTGGCGGCGGCCGAGCCGCCGGGACGGGCCGGGCCGCCGCCGCCGCCGGGGCCGGGCTCCGACGAGTCGGCGACGAAAGTCGAGCAGCGCAATGCGCAGCGGATGATGGAGTTGAGGCCGAGGGAGCAGATGAGGGCGCAGAGGAGGACGGAGAGGACCATCACCACGTTGGCGTCGAAGCTGTTGTCGCCCGCCGGGTACTGCGGTTCGGGCACCGAAGGCGGCGGCGACGCGGGCGGGTTTCGGAGGAGCAATGATCTCCTGGAGTAGAGGAAGGAAACGCCGCCGTTCATGGGGTGTGGTTGGAACGAAGGAGACATGTGATATATTTAGGGAGGGTTTTTGATAGAGAAGGAGAGAGTATGGAATTTGTTCAACATACAACGTGTATATATATAGTGAGAGTATATGTTACTTTATGGGTTTTTTTTTATATATTTTTTTATTTTATTGAAATGTTTGTCCTGTATCGAACCTCGTAACATTTGGGGTCAATAGTATATATATTTCAAATGGGGAATTGCAAAACATGACTATTTTAGTGTTATTTAATAATTTATGTCTTTAAGTATTGTGTTTTTTTTTTTGTTTACGCTGTATGTTTGTAGTGTAAAATTTAGAGTATAAATTAAAAGTGCAACACACATGTAATATAGATTATTAATGTAAAAAAAAGCTATTTTTCAAAATCCCACTCCCCTATTTGAAACATAGACAAATTTTATTTATGAATCCTAGTATTAATAAGAGATTATCAAATTTATGTGAATGGTTACTTTGGTTGGATTTGAGTTGAATATCATTACTTTATATTATGAATTTATGATATGTATTGTTCCAATATATAATTCTAAGTCCAGTTTAGTCTTTAACATAGTTTGCATTGTAAAATACCAAATCCATACATACAATATATAAATAAAAACAACTTTGTATATTTATAAAAGTGGGCCTTATTTATCATTTTAGAGTAATGTTACACAATTATAAATAATTTGACCAGAAAGATTATCAAGTTTTTTGACATAAAGTTATATTCATTTAGCATTTCTCATCTTGTTAATATTTTGTTAACATTTGGCCTGTTTGGAGTTACTTAAAAAAAAAGAAGCAATATATTTAAATTTAATGGATTTGACTGGTTGAATTAGAGTAATATTTTGAACAAATTTCAAACATTTTTGTCTATATTTTTGCCTCGAGTATTTGTGTTTTGAAACATATTATGAATTATACGTAAATAAATATAATAATGTAACTTTTTTTTTCATAATTATCCTTCCACTCAATGGCTCTGTAGTCTGTACAACAACATATGTGGAATATTTCCAGAGAATAATTTAATGTCGCAATTGTCTCCATAAATTATTTTCTTGATAATGATTTCAAAACTATATGGATACTCCACTGATCCATGTTTGTTGTCTTGTTTAATGGACTTTCTAATCGAAATGGGACCCTCCCACTCTTTGCGCAGAATAAAGTGCCACGTGGATGCTTGATTTCTTGTTGTTTATGACATACTGTGATTATATTACATTTATCGCCCATTGGCCAAAAGAAAGTAGCACTAAGTTTCCCTCATGTTTTTCTATATATAGTTTAGCTTCTTTGGCCATAAATGTGGCATAAAGTCCAAAATTTTGAGCTAGACTCAACTTCGGCGTAGAATGATTGATTAAACCTTAATCAGATCACTAATTTCTTTATTAAGTAAAATCTCTTTTTTCTACGTTCTGAATTCCGTACGTGTCTTGACCTTTTATATACTACTGGTAGTTTAGTTTGTCCAGGTAGAAGCCGAAGAGGTGGTTAAATTGGCGACCAATACCAATAGTGTCACATGTAAAAGAAGTAAGAAGTTTATATACTTTATGATTGTGTAGTCTCTTGTACATTGGATTATCTTAACAATACAAAATGTCCTTTGATAGCACTCAAGACTTGAGGAGGAATGTGACATATATGTGAGTGTGACACGTGAAGGTACTGTTGGAAAAATATACAAAAGTTTTGTGTAAGATAGAAGCATGAAATTTTAAAATTTTTAATCTAACCATCAAGGGCATAAAACAAATGATCTTTTCATAATTTTATTAGAAAATAAATAAGAATACAACTATGCGTAAAATTTATTTCATAAATAAATTATAAAGATAGAAAATCTTACTAAGAAAATTATAGTGTGATTGTGTCATTTGCTTTACGTCGTGCGTTTCGAGACCGTCAAAATTAGGCTAATAGATACGCTAGAAACGATCCTACTGGCCTTAGGATTAATTAAATTCTAGCATTGCCAACACTTCAATCTTCCAATCAGTGCCCCTGGATAGGGAAGAGACTTAAGTGTGGGTATTACACTAATTTTTCTCACCCTAAACCACATTATCAGCATTTTTCAGAATCTCATTGAAATATCTTATTACTACTTTATTGTCAAACGATGTGCTAAATGTGGATAACTTCTTCGGATGGAAAAGTAACCTCAACAACGTGCTAGTTAGTGAGAGCATAACATATGTTCTTATTGAACCACATCCACCTGTTCTAGTGCAAATACCGTACGGGTGCTCAAAGAAGACTTTGAGCGTTGGAACTCCTCCAACAACAATTCCAAGGCCTACATGCTTGTGGGTATGTCTGATGCTCTGCGAACTAAGTTGGAGAATAAGGAGACTGTAGTTGAAATCTCAGACACTCTTCAAGAGATGTTTCAGATGAAATATGAAAAAGCTCATATTGAAGCCACTCACAAGTACATGAATGCGAAGATGTCCTCTTGCACATATGTGAGAGACGACGTCATGATGATGACAAACTATTTCACAAAGACCGAGCTTCATGGCACCACTATCGATGAGGTTACCCAAGAGGGAATCATTCTGAACTCATTTCCGCCTATTTTTTTCTAATTTACGCCCAACTATATTATAAATAAGTTGAATTGTGGGCTTACTAAGCTCCTTAACGAGTCTGGACATTTGAGTTTATAAGTGGGATAGCTAAGAAGAATAGCGCGATAAATGTTGCCGAAATTGTCTCATCTTCTAAGGCCCAATCTAATAAGAGAAAGGCCTTTAGCTCAAGTGGCACCAAAAGGGGACAAGCAAGCAAGTCCAAAGGGAAATGTTCCAGTAAAGACATTAGCAAACCCAAGAGAAAGGATTCCAAAAAGGCCAAGAACAAAACGAGCAAAAGCAAGGCAGCAATGACAAGGGAAAGTATTTCCATTGTGACAGTAAGGGACACCGGAAGTGAAATTGTCCAACCTACCTCGCTAAATTAGCAGAGGAAAAAAAAAACTTTAGTATGATATTTACATATATTAGCAGTATTTTATGTTGAGGATACTTCCTCATCCTAGATAGTTTATTCAAGCTCAACTAATCATATTTGTTTTTCTTTGCAGCTACATAGCTCTTGGAGGGAGCTCGAAGATGTGAATCGTACGCTATGAGTTAGCAATAGAGAGTTTGTTACAACCAAAGCAATGAGTGAAGCTCGCCTCACATTCAAAAATAAATTTATTTTAGATTTAGTTTATTTCATTCCATGTTTTAGTAAAAATTTGGTTTTAGTTTTAAAACTTTATAAATACTCCTTATTCATTCAAATTCTGTGGACCTTTAAAGGAGAAAGATCCAAAGATATCTGAGGATACATCTGAATGAATAAGGAATGTTTACATAGTTCTAAAAGTGAAATCAAATTTCTCCTTAACATGGAATGAAATGAAATGAATCTAATACTAAGAATTAATTTTCGAAGGTGAGGCGAGCTTCTCCTACTGCTTTCGCTATAATGGAATCTTCATTGCCAACTCTCAGTAAGATCTCCATCTTCGAGCTCCCTCTAAGAGCTAAGCAGCTGTAAAGAAGAAAAAACATAATTATTTGCGCCTAAATCAACTATTTAGGTTGAGGAAGTATCCTCAGCATAGAATGCTTTTATTACATGTAAATCAATCATATCATTGTTCTTCTTTTTCTTGGCTAATTTAGCGAGGTAGGCTGGACAGTTTCACTTCCAGTGTCCCTCACCGTTGCCATAGAAACACTTTTCATTTCCATTGTTTCCTTGCTTTTGCTCGTTTAACTTCTTGGTCTTTTTTTAATCCTTTCCCTTGGGCTTGATTACGTCTTTCTTGGAACGATTTCTTTTCGCCTTATTTGCTTGTCAACTGTAGGTGCCACCTGAGTTAAAGGCCAGTCTCTTCTTAGATTGTGCCTTACAAGATGAGGCTTTTTTCGACAACATTTGTTGGCCTTTCTTCTTAGTTATCCTACTTATATAATCGAATATTTGGAGCTAGTTTAGGAGTTTATTAAGTCTATAGTTTAACTTACGCATAATATAGTTGGGATTAAACTAGATAAAATCAGGCGAAAGTGAGTTCATAATGATTCTCACTTAGGTCACATCATCAAGAGTGGCGCCGTGCCGCTCAGCATCAGTGAATAGTTTGTTGTCATCATGACGTGGTCTGCACATATGTGTTAGGAGACATCTTCACATACAAGTACTTACGAGTGACTTCTATATGAGCTTGCTCGTTTTGCATCACCAAACATCTCCTAAAAAGTGTATATGATCTCAACAATAGTCTCATTCTTCTCCAACTTAGTTCGTAGACCATCAAACATACACGCTAGCATGTCAGTCTTAGCCTTATTATAGAATTCCAACGCTCAAAGTCTTCTTTGAGCGCCAACATAGTATTTACGACTGCAACAGGTGGATATAGTTTAAGAAAAATATATATTATGCTCTTCCTAACCAGCACGATGTTGAAGTTATTTTTTCACTTGAAAAAGTTGTCCCTAGTTAGCACATCTTTGGACAACAAAATAATAATAGGATTTCCCAACAACATATCGGCAATGCTGATAGAAAATAAATGGAAATTAAACAATTTTAAAAGAAACATTTATCTTGATTTTTTGAACCATAAACATGTATGCATTAATGCAACGTGAAAAATACGAAACCATTTAAGTTATTATTCCTTCAAAAGTTGATTTATACAAAA
Organism: Boehmeria nivea var. tenacissima; assembly: GCA_018132145.1. Taxonomy (NCBI): domain Eukaryota; kingdom Viridiplantae; phylum Streptophyta; class Magnoliopsida; order Rosales; family Urticaceae; genus Boehmeria; species Boehmeria nivea. The sequence continues at coordinate 4,439,389 of CM030886.1, forward strand.
ATATTGTGCCGCCGTAGGACATTCCTCTCGATTAATAAGCACGACCAAAATAAATGTTCTTTTCATACCTATTAAATGCGGAAGTGGGAAAGTTTCGGCAGACAAATCAACATTTGATTCGTCTTGTGAATTGATCCATCGCTTTGACTTCGCAAACTTAACTCAAGATATACTGCCATAGGGTAGGTCACACTTAAAATAAATAAAAAAAATTTATCATAAGAGACCTAGCTTTGATATTGGGCCAAGCAGATACCACCTGTTGGGGGATGAAATCGAAGCTCCTCGAGGCCCTGCTTGTCTCTTATGATGCTAAAACAACGATGGAGACGAGAAACTTACTATTAATATAGTATTTAATTAAAACTAGGCTAACATTTAACTAGCTGATATTGATTTTAGGTTTATAATCTATATATAGAAGTAAAATATTGTGATCCTAAGCTACCCATTTAAACCCTTTATATTATTTTTATAATATATATTTTTATGACGTACTAATCTTTGATTTATAAAGCTTATCATGTTTAATTAAACTTTATTAGTACTAAGTAAAATTAAGATCAATAATCACACTTCGTAAAAGGAACTTCGAGGTAAAGAGGGGGTCACAAAGGTCAACTGAAGTCCCTTTTAACCTTAGGCCATTTATCAGTCCTTCTTAACTAAGTCTTTTCGCTTAATCATTAAAATCAGTCCTAACAACCTAGCTAATTTTGATTGAATAAGCCCTCAATTTGGTGGTCAAATTTTAAACACAACAATAATCAACCATCATTTTATCATATTACATATTAATCACGAACAAATTATGCATGCAGGATATAATATTGAATGACACTCTTATACTATATGACGTGTGATGTGCATGACATGTTATAAAAGCATATATATATATATATATAGTATAAAAATAAAGCATTGAAATTGATCGAGTTTCTTTATACATAAACAAATAAAATAAAATAAAATAAAAACACTAAGCTAACAAGTTTCCTATTCATGAGCTTCATCTCTAAGTCCATCTTTGGGTCTATCATGGGTCATGTCCATCATGATGGATATTTGAAATAAATTTAAAACACTTTTAATTTTGGGCTGGACCAACATAGATTTTACAAACCTATAGGCTATCAACAATAGACCGAGCTAATTAGGATTTCGTAAACCTAGATTAAGGGCATATCATAGCAAAGCCTAGGTTGAAAATCCTAGGGTGAAAGGTTTTGGCAATAGGAAGGCCAGCCACTCTAGGGGCTTACCCTTGGGTTTCGGCCTCCTATGGTAGCGGCCATCTAGGTTGAAACACTAGAATTTTAGCCACCAAAATCTATCACCTAGGGTTTCAATCCAACTATCAATGAAAAAAATCCTTGGATTTATTTCAATAGTCAACCACTTATCTCTTTATTCACAAAATCATTAAATATTATGCTCTATGCCATATACGCTCACAGGTTTGGGCTTCAACTTGGGGCTAAGATTATTTTTCAGCAACAAGGCCCACAATTTACTGTATAGGGACGGCATTGGGCTGATTGTAATTCCCGAGGCCCGTTCTTGCACATAATGACCTAAAATGCCCTTTCTTGGTCTACCGTTCACTGAATTTTACCTAGTTTCAATTATGTTGAACCTGAGACTTTACCAGACCTACCTAGGTTACAAATAACTTCTAAAATGCAGTTTAGAAGTTGACTTTTAAAGTATTAGTGGTCGTTTTGAGCTTGTTCTATTCTTTAACCGTGTTACACGGTTATTTCTGACTTTTCTTAGTTTGAGCCGTTCCGGCTTCGTTCTAGCTCGGAATGACTTCAAATTTGATACTAAGGTTCATTATACGATTATAAATCATATTGTGGCATTAAAAACATATTACAACACAAAAAGGATCATTTTTCTATATTTGAGCCAATTATGAAATCATTTAAACGTTCAGGGACTCACGATGCAACTTTGCACTTTAAGGAGTCAAATTCAAATCTAATGGCCACTAAAAATTCAAACACAAATATTCCAATAGTAAATTGGATAATTCAATGATGAGAATTTGATCTAATCACAAGACGACATATTAAATTAATTATCGAGGTGTCGATAATACATTGTCGTTTATCTAAACCTATCGAGGAAGTACAGTAAAAAGATAACCCCAGGGGGCCGGAGTTATACAAAACAATACATCCTATGTATCAACAATCATTATGCCATTCAATTATGTAATTAGAATCACATTCTAAATTGATTATCTGATAAAATTAAGACTGCTCTCGTACCTTTTATTTGATAAATATACAAAAGTTATATTTAAGGCAGAAGCATGATATTTTAAAATTTATAATTAAACATTTTAATCAAACTATCAATAACATAAAATAAGGATTATTTTCATAATTTTATTAGAAAGTAAACAAGCATACAATTATGTGCAATATTATTTCATAAATAAATTCTAAAGATCAAGAATCTTACCAAGAAAATTCTAGTGTGATTGTGTCATCTGCTTTACGCCGTGTATTTCGAGACCGCTAAGGTTGGGCTAATTGATACACTCAAAACGATCTTACTCGTCTTAGGAAATTCTATCGTTGTAGACACCACAATCTTTCAAATCGTGTCTTCAGATTAAAAAGAGACTTGAGTATGGGCATATTCTAATTTTTCTCACACAAATTTAATATATAATTAAGCTATATTAGTTGCTAAAGAGAGGTGGTAATTAGAGGGATTCCTCACTCTAAAAATTCTCTTAAGAGAGCTTATGAGCTTGTGTGCAAGGTATATTTTTTTGTAGAATTGAGTCCTATTTATAGAGAGAAAACAAATGTGTTTAATAAGGAAATCCAAATTGTAAAACTCTTTTAATATCATATTTTTATTTACTTTTTTGATATATTTAAAATATTAAATATTTTAATTATATTTATATATATATATTATATTTATAATCAGAAAGGATTTGCAAATGTTTTTCCAAATCCAATTTCTATTTGGATTTCGATATATATATGTATACAGTTGGCCGAATTTTTTTCCAAATCCAATTTCCATTCGGATATATAATATAAATGAGCGTAAACTCTTTATTTTAGTTAAATCCAATTCTAAAGGGATTCTAATTCTGTTTGAATGTCCAAAATAAATAAATAGATCATTATCTAACTCTTAAATAAATAACAAGGTTAGTTATTTCAAATCCTACTCCAAGTATGATAACTATCATAATTTATATGAATAATTCATAATTTCCTCCAAAAGTAGTTTAATTTAATTTTAACGTTTTTTTATTTAACAAATAAATAAATAATTCAAATCAATTTTTTTTTGCTATCAAATTAATCTATTAATTCAATGACTGTGAGAAAAATATAATTAATCATCATTAATTATTAGAGTATCTCTATCGATCTGATGTAGTAGGTCCGGGGACCCAATGATTCAGATTCTAATAAATATAGATAGTTAAATAAAGCTATTTAGTTAAACTCTAATTTATTAGTTCCGAGAACACTCTAGTAGAAACTAGAATTGCACTCGATGAGCTATGAGAATAATTTACTAGATGAGTTGTCGACTTATATAATCATTATATGAGATTCGACCCTCTAAATTAGGTTCATGATCTGAGTTGATGAATTTATCGTTTTACCCCTCGGATCATATCTTATACATTAAGCACCATCAATTTACTAGCGAACATTTCATTTATGATTTAGACCATAAATGTATGCGTAATTATTCGGTTCCAGAATCAACACATTGAGGGAACAAATTTTAACTTTCTTTTTTTATCGGAAGTTGGATTCCATATGAATGAAAGCGCATTCCCCAGTGATTATATTTCCAGACCTCCAAACCACAAGTATTTAGACCGGATTAATCATCGAGGCTCGTAAGTATAACCTGGGGGTTTGTAGCCACTCGTAATTAAGATGGATTCTCATATTATGATCTAATGACTTTGAGACGAGTATTATCACGATACTTCTAAATTGAGTCAGTCCATGTCCTATATAATCTAATTATATAAAATGCTTACGCTTAGTGTCACCACACAGCCAACCCGGATAAGATATCACGTCAAATATTTCAGTGGACTGCACATGTGATTTTCAATCAGGTCATCCACTTTTGATCAATCACAGATTTATTTCAACATATCAACCGAAATTCTAATCCTTGTATATAACAAACTTATATACTAGAATTTCAGTTACAAAATATGTAATGAATATTCATGAATAAAATAAAGTCTCAAACAATTCATGAAAATTTTTTTTTTCATTAATAAGAAATTCAAAATTAAAAGACTAATATTATTTTTGGGCTCTACTCTAATAGGTACTACTAAATGCCTTTTTAAATTTTTATTTAAATTAAAAAAATTTATATCAAATTTTATTCTACAAGTTGACACTACTTTATGTAGTAATTATTGTTAGAAAATTTAAAGGAGACAATGAAAATCGAGGCTTGAATCATGCACAAAATGCTTTTCTTAAGCGTTTATTTGCTTCCTATTTTTGCTTTGAGGACCAACATACAAATACGCCACAGGATACGACAAGCCCTTATTGAGTTTGCACCAAAACAATAATGAAAACTCAATTGAAGGCAAAGATTGAATTCTAGAATGCTTATGTATATGTTTTTTGTTTAAAGTAGTGAATATTAAATTATGTTTAGTTTATCTCGTACAAAAGGCTTTAAGTAAGTGAAAAATCGTTATTTTCAATGTAAATACACAACTTTTCACTAAATAACGGTCACTTTTGGGAATGACCTGGTACTGCGATGTCTAGAGAGTTATGTTTTCTGGAATGTTGTAGCGCCACAGTACTACAACACTAGAAATCCTTTGTATTAGAACGTATTATCAATTCTAATACGAAAAACACTCTTAATACTAAACAAATTGTGTTATATAGCACAAAAGAAATCCTTTGTATTAGAACATATTATCAATTCTAATGTATATGATCATTTATTTACTATTTTATGTAGTATTTCAATTAATATACAAATTGTATAGATTTATACGCATATGGCATAACATAATACAATTTAATACAAGGAAGCGGCTAGAATAGTGTACGATTTTTTACACTATCCATAGTGTACGGCTTATAATAGCTTAAAAAATATATAAAATTTTAATTTTTTTTTACACATAAGTACATTACAACGCCTATTTTCAAGTTATTAATTCATTTATCAAATTTGAAACTAAAATTATGTCAATTGGAGATGAAATGAAGAAATAACAAATAAAAAATTAAAAAGATAAACTTATTTTTCATCTCCGATTAAATATAATTCTTTGGTTAAATTTGATAAATGAATGGATAACATATTAATAGACGTTGTAATGTACTTATGTGTAAAAAAAATTAACTTTATGTATTTTTTAAGCTATTATAAGCCGTACACTATGGATAGTGTAAAAAATCGTACACTATTCTAGCCTCTTCCTTAATACAATATAATTTAGTACAATGTAATATGGTACGCCTAACGTGCCCGTAGTTAGTTGTAAAGCTCACTTTAATGTAATGAATTTATATGGTACGGTATAGTACCTATTAATATTTAGTAGCTATCTATTTGACCATGATGAGAGTCCAATTAGATGGTTCTTAATTTGAATGCATTTTTATATATTCTTTTCCATGAGGTAGATTGCAAATCTTAATAATCTAGTAGACAAAAATCAGTATTTGTGGCTCCTAATAACAAAAGTAAAGTTATCTACGAGATCTTTGGGAAAATCTTAACTAAATACTTAAAAGAAAAAATTGATCATTAAATATTTGCGACAACAAATTAATACGTTAAATGGCTGAGATTATGGGAATCGATCTGTACTTCCAAGTACTCTGTGATCTCAATCAAATAATAGTAACAATAATAGTAAAATGAAAAGCTTCAAATAAACTGTCAAAGTGCTTTGCCTTCGATATAAAGATATTTTAGATTTATTATGTGGAAAAGTTGCATGAACGGTGGAGAAGATACATAATATCCCATGTTGATATTTCTTGTTTATATATTTGTATTTCTTTTTACGTCTTCTTACTTTTTTTTAAGATAATTTGATAGGGTTAGACTAAACAGAGATATGCTTTTGGTCTTGTTTGTACAAGAAGTACCCACCACTTTCAACTTTCAAGCATATCTTGGTGGGTTGGATTTCACTAACAATTGCAAGTGTCACTGTGTGGGCCCACACAAAGAAGCGAATACGATAGGGACAGGGAAATCAGCACTTTGGTTTTGGACACTAAGAAATGCGATGAACCTGCTAATCAACTAATAAAGAGAATGACAACTTGTAACATTTTTCAGATTTCTGTCCGGAAACACATTCAGCTAATAATCTTTCTCATCACATTAAAGAAACAAAGAAGAAATGTTATATGCAAATAACCAATAAAAACTATTACCTTATTACATAAAATTATTAAATACTGTTGGACTTTTGGCAAAATAAAATAAAAGGAAGAGTCTAGCATTGCTTGAGAAACAAGTGAAATTTTGAAATATGCCACTTTTGGACAGTTTTTTTTTTTTTTGTTGAGAAATGCCACTTTAAAAGAAGGTTTACAGTTCATGTCACTTTTCAGCAGTGAATTTTACCGAATTACCCCGTCTGTTTTTACAAATGAGAAAGACAAGAGGAGGGAAGTGAGCAACATAGTAATTTGATAGTAAAGAAAGTGGCATGACATACAATAGTAACATAGGTTGCAAACTAAAATGTCAAATGTGGCAGGAGATTAAATTTTCTCGAGAAGCAATGGGGTGGGTTTGTGGGGATTTTCGGCTATATATGGAGTATAAAGATTTTGTTTCAATTTGCCACAGTTAAACACATAAGCTTAGTGTACTTGATTTTATTAAATTTCATCCTCGTGTAAGAGTTAGTTGTGAGTTAGGAAGAACTTTGTAAGAGTGTGGGCCAGTCGAGACGGGCCTAGGCTTTTATCAATTTCTTTTTTGTAAAAAATAATTTATTTTTTATAATAACTACAAGAATGAACAGTTGTGGTCGCCGAAAATTAAGAAGCGCACTACAAGAAACAGAGGAGCGACGATATTTGTCATCGCCAAAAGTGAAAAAGTCGTCGCGGAAGACTTGTCGCTGGCAGTATATGGCGACGACCACATGTCGCCGTGGGTATTTGTCGTCGCCAATACCCACGGCGACATGTGGTCACCCATATCCTTATGTTATCGCCGTAGGTTCATCGGAAAAATTTGTGCTGACGACAGTAACCGCGACGACATGTTCAAAAATATTGTCGCCAATACCTTATTTTTAATTATTTTTTATTTAATAATTTAAATTTATTTCACATAAATTTAATTTTAATATTTTTATTTATAAATAATGAAAATTAAATAATAAATACATCATTAATTAGATATATAATCAAAGCATTCAGACATGATGTCTAACACAAGTAAAATATAAAAAGTCAAAATACTAGATAATAAAGTTTCTAAACATAAAAACTAATAACTGATAAAGGTAACTAAAAAAGTTTCTACGACAACCCTAAGTTAGCATCATCGTCGTCGTCGTTGTCATCGGCGTCGTGCATCTGATGATCAACTGGCTGAGGCGGCTGTGTAGTGTTTGTTGTTGGAGGACCCATCGAGAAGAAAGACGGTACGTTGATGGTCAGAGCCTGAAAGTTCGGGTTGATCCTGCGAAGCTCGTCAACCATCAGTTGTTGCGACGCCATGATAGAGCCAAAAAAACTGTTGATGCTGGCCTGTATCTCTAGTGATAGCGAAGGAGCATGTGACGGTGCATGAGTCGATGTGGATGGAACATCAGACGAATCTGTAGAACGACTAGTCACTCTCTTCGGAAGCGTGGGGCCGATGCCAATAGTGTGGTCGCATTGTACCGACAAAGTCTGTATGATAATGTATTCATCAGTGATGTTGATGGTGGGATTTTGAGTCCGCTATGTTTGGGACTCGACCATCCTCTCCTACAAGTAAAAAAGTTATAAAAAATATATGTGAAGAAATTTTAAAAATATTGAAGTAATGCAATGTAAATATAATAAGTAGGCTAGCATACATGAAGTTACCTAACGCGGTCACTGTTCTAGCCTTTCGAGTCATTCGTGGATTGCGGAAACAATCAATCGGACTTTGCATACGTCCAGCTACGTCCCTCTGCATAAGACAAAGATAAATTACTAACAATAATAATTTATTTAACAATTTATGTAATAAAAAATTATATAACCAGATTTACTACAAACCTTCTCAAATCGAAGCCTGGGGATTGACTTCGATCCGTGCTGACTAACTGCCTACACCTTACTCTGATTGCGCGAATTTCTCTCAGACATTTTCTAAATCAAATATAATTGAGTTAGAGAATACTTAAAAATGTTAAGTTTAAATAATAATCATTACCTTATACTCATCTGACTGTATCCATTGCAACCACTACTCCCAAAGCTCTTGTGTCTTCACAATTGGATGCTTTATCTTCTCGCCCACTTCTTTGCTACCGGACTCGCTGATCATCGCCTTTCTCTACTAGGCCGGGTTGTTCTTCCAGTCTTGTAATGCCTTTTGTCCTTGTCGATCCACCGATGCCCGATGCTCGGCGTCGTCTACAATCTCAAAGGCATTCCGTGTCCTGAGCCATACCTAAGTCTTGGAGGTCTTTGTGCTGCAAATCCCATCGTGCGATGGATGGATCAAGAAGATCTCTCACGCACGAACAGATGTGGTTATTGAAATTAGAATAGGTATCGCTGATAGCTTTGTAGGTTTTGCCATCGTCAAACGTAACAGATAACTTCTTCCTGGGGTTCTCAATTAGGAAACGCTCGACATCTAGCTCTTATTGCATCAACGATGCCGCTGTTTCGCGTTATCGGCCAAGCCACCAACTACGAAAAAAGTCAATCCAATTAGTGTAAGTCCTTTTGATATACCTTTTGATATACACTTTACCTTCCTAGCACTGCGTTGTTCTTTCACGCAGTTGGCGAGGGTCTTCGGCACCTCAATCTCCGCCATGCGAACGAGATATAATAGCAGCCATAACAAAAGGACATGCACAAGATGAACGATATAAATTAGTTTTCTGCTTTCAAACAGTGAAAAACAACTAAATATTTTGTATTACATCAATAAGTAATTACATATCGTTTATTCATCGTCTGATGTATCATTAGTCAACAACACGTTAGCTTGTTCATCGTCTGAATCCTCAAAATCTTCATCATCAATGTACTCAGCGACTGTATCATCAACTTAGACATCCTCGTTTATATCTTCGTTATCAATTTCTACTATAGATATTATTTCATCATCTACTACAACTGAAGAGGTGGCATCTTCTCGTTGGTAAGGCAAAGACTCAGTATTTGGTAGATCGGCTACTAATTCAAAAGTAGAAGTGGTATCATTGTTTTCTTCTATATCGGGTAAATCCTAAACATGACGATGTGTAGACAAATGGACTACCTTCTAATTTGGACCATTTAGTAAATCATCTGTATAAAAAACTTGTTTTCATTCTTGTACCATTCTGCATTCATGTAAACACTTGTGATGTTTTGCTCAACCTTCAATCGCTTCTTTCTAGGGTCGGTATCAAACTATTTACAACGAAAAAGTACCGCCCGACACCTTTCCAAACACTGCATGATTTTGACTTCTTCGAGCTCACCGTAAAAACATTCTGAGCCAATCACGCAGACATACACTCTACTATTCCGAGTCTTACGATTTACATCACGGCTCTTGCACACATATTTAACTCCGTTTACAACACAAGTCGTATATGATAGAACCGTTGCTAGTGACCCAGATGCCAAGCTAAACAACTCTTTTGAAACCGTCCCTAGATTGTTGGTATTCAATGCAGAAATTCGTCTTGAGAACCAACTCAGAAAGAACCGTTCATGTGCCTTTCGAATGTCAAGGGTTCTAGCATCTTCTAATTTAAAGTGCTCTCTATACAATTATAAATTAAGTTAGTATCAATCAAAATTGCATCTTAATAAATAATTAAGGAAATAAACTTACTGTTTGAAAGTCGCCAATCTCTGAATAATTGTTTAAGATATACCATTCCGCCTTTCGGCGTTCCTCCCCTTCTGATCTTGCCTGGTTATGAGCATACTTCTTAAAAGCCCCAATGTACCTCTCAATTGGATACATGCAACGCGTTCTAGAGTCAATTCCTTACAATTTCAAGGTAAATAAATCCCTTTTTATGATTTAGTTTGATAAGTTTTGAATTCAAATTGATTTATGTCGTTTGCGTAGAAAATCGCGCTTCGAAAAGAGGATTTTGAGACAAACAAAGGCTTCGAGCGTAAATCTCTAACCTAGAACTCTTGAGATCTATTTATTAAGATTAATTAGCGTTGAGGTTTTAATTTTTATGAGTCGTGATCTCGGATCGATGTAGAATGACTGTTCTACGCACACGAATAGAGTTTTACAAGTCTTAAAAATTTATATGATTTTCTCGAATTATTCTATAGGACAAACAATTTTATTCTTTATTGAAAATTTTTTTGTAGGTTCATCTATGAGTTATGATTATGTAGATTAATTTTTGTAATTTTTAGTTAAGCGGATTTTTAATAAAAGTCTGAAACCAAGTGCTACCTGAATAGTTTCTCTACCTTTTTGTGGATCTCGGTTTTTGGCATTTTTGAATATATTAATTGCCGAATTAGATTTTGCAATAAAAGAAAATATTGAAAATTTAATTTTGAACAACTTTTCAGTTTTATGTTTCTGTAAATTCTAATATTAAGATAGTGAAATTTGTAGTTTAAGTTCTGAACTGAATTTAGATTTGTGAATAAACTACATGATGCAAACATTTTCTATCAAAAGTCAAAAACAGAAAGTTGTAAATTTACAAAATGAATATGAGTCGTTTAAGAAAAAATTTTTAGAAACGAAACCTATTTTGAAATATCTTAAAATTACTATTCTGCCCCCTAATTTTTATCGTCATTTTTGAACAAGTTAGAAGTTGATTTTTGACATAGCTAAGAAGCAAAAATTACTTGATTTTACATGTATTTCAAATCTGAAATTTTTTATTAAATCATCCGTTGATGGGTATTTTTGTCAAAAAATTATATTTTGGGGTCAAACTATAATTTTGTAAATATTGTGTGCTAAAAATGTTATTTTTCATATTATAGTAGACTATAGATTTCATGTCTAAGTTAGATTAAGTGTATTACGTACGTTAAAAGTTCTAATGATAGTTTTCATTTTTAGGTTTTGAGCATCGTTGAGATCGAACTGTACCGTTTGTGAATTTTTAAGTGTTTCTAGAAACAATGTGAGTACAACCTCACTACAGTACGAATTAGTTTGCAAAGAAAATGTTAAGTTATGTCATGCCATGAGTTACATGCCTGTGATGTTTGATTGATGTTTACAATTTATGATGTTGAATTTTTATAAAAGAATTTATATGTTTATTTTATTTTCAATCTAATTATGTTTGATATTTAAGAAAGTTTTTAGAAAGAAAAGAAGAAGAAAGAAAAAAGAAACATATTATACTGATGGTCTCTATGCATATGTTTAATTATTGCTTGTCACAATTGCATGTCACCTAAATAAACAAGTGAGACTTAAGTTAATAAGACGTGTTGTACCACCCTTCTATGTGAGGTTTACGTGATGTCGTTACTTTGAGTCGACCTAAGGGCAATATAGGTACGGTTACTAGCACTCATAAACTCTGGGCTATCGAGAGGAAACGACGGGAGTGAGACACAAAGCAAGAAAGAAAAAATGGACCATTGGTCGCAATGGACATATGCACCCCTCGTCGTCCATTGGTCAAGTACGCTTGGTACGTACACACAAAGGGGTCCCATAGAAAGAACAAGAATGAGAATAGGAAAAAGAATGCGAATTAGAAAGTTAAATGAAAGAAAAAATAATTGTGCTTAAATGGTCATGCATTGCATAACTTATTTTTATGAAAAAATAGTTGTAACTCACTGGGTTTTTATCTCACAAAATGTTTTCGTTCGTACTGTAGGTAAGAAACCTATGGCATGATCAGTCACGAGTCGTACGACGACGGTGCGTGGAAGTAGCGTGGCATATGGAATGGGAAACCACGTGTTTCATTCCGCATTCAAATAAGGATATATTTTTATTCTAAATATTTTAAGATTTACTGTTAAAGTTTATTTGTCTAGGTCGAGGTGTGGCCAATGTATTGGATCCATGATTTTATTAGTTATGTTATTGTTGAATTTTCCTTCGGGGTTGTTATTATATTGGTTTAAATAATTTGAAGTTTATGTTAAAAAAAAATTTAAGCGTTTTTCATGAGAGTATTTTAAGAAAGTTAAGAAAAGTAATGGCTCTAAAAGTCGGGTCATTAGACCATTGTTCTGCGTCTTTCTATTGGCATCACGTGTTGCACTTCTAACTTAACTCAATTAACAAAATAACAAGTGTATTAGATTAACGTTAACATACTTTTGGTAGCTAGAGCAAACAATTCCTCTGTCATCTCCGTTCCTCAAAGTGTGAATGCTTTTTTATCAAACCACAATAGAAACTGTACAACATGTTCTTTTTCAACATCGCGACTACAATTATTCTCAACTCCAATTTCTGTTCCTTGTAAAAAGAAACAACAAAATTCATTCCATGCTTGTCAACTGACAAGATGCCTCACCAGTCCATCTTCTGTCGACCTTTCAGTATGATGTTACGTCACTGTCGATACTATAGGCCTTGAACTATATAGACGTCAAAATCGTCCCTTTAAAGGAAAATATCGCAACACTTTGTGGGGTACCTCCTTACCATTTCCTAATTTTTCTATCCACCGACTATGTTTGCACACCGGACAAGCTTCATATGCTGCATTCTTCTTCTAAAACAACACACAATCGTACTTACACATATGGATTGATTCGTACCCAAGTCCTATTGCACGCAACTTCTTTTACGCATTGTAGTATGAGTGAGGAACTTTATCATAGTCAAGATGTGACATTTTCAACAAATCACACAACATGTCAAACAATCGATTTATCCATTTGTGCATTACCTTCAAATGCATCAAGCTTAACAAGAAAATTGATCAATAACATTTTGGTGCATTCGAGCCAAAGCTCTGACTGCAACTCCTCAAACATCGTGTCACACCACGATGCTTCTTCATCAATCGGTTCAGTATTGTTAGTATTTTCGTCATCAAGTGCGAAACTGATTTCATTGGCAAGATCAACAACTGCTTCAGCCATTTCATCTTTGCGTCAAACAATAACATTGCTTCCACAACCACAAGCTTAAAAACGAAGAAGCTCCGAATACACCTTCTTTCTCTCCGTGGTAAAACCATACTTTATAATTAGATTTAAAACCATGATCTATAATATAAGCATTGACCTTGCTCAGATTTTTGCATGAACGATTCAAATATTTTTTTACACGAACACGTTGTTAATCCGTCTAAATTTACGTTACGACTCGTGCCAATACACATCAAATAAGCGATTTTTCAACTTAGTCCAACTTTTGTCCATCGACATTGAGCTAGAGACTGAGGAAAACACTTATATTTTAGTTCACATTATTTTTTACCTTATAGTAACATGAATATTTGATGATTAGTTCATTATAATTTTTGTGTTAATTAATAATAAGAATTTACTTGAAAAATACTTCTTGTTATTATTACTTATAATGTTAAACCAAAATACAATTTCCAATTAATTGTATTACATCATTTTACAACAACTTAATTGTCATTTGTAAAAATAATTGTCATTTCTTACTATTTATCTATCATTTTGTATTTTAATGTCGTTTCTTATTTTTCTGTCGTTGTCAGTTTCTTATTTTTCTGTTGTTTTCAGTTTTAATGTCATTTTTCCATAATCATGTCGTTTTTTCAGACTATTGTCATTTTTCAACTTTATGTTGTTTTCATATTATTGTCGTTTTCACATATTACTGTCATTTTTTCATATTAATGACGTTTGATTAATTGTTGTCTTTTTCAAGTTTATTGTCGTTTTAAATAAGTTGTCGTTTTTCCTATTGATGTCGTTTTACATACCGTAAGCCAAAATATTTGTCATTTTTATGCTTTAAAGTCTAGGGCTGTGCAAGGGTTGGGTTGGGTTGGATGGGTTAGCCCATTCAACCCAACCCTATAAAAATATCAACCCAACCCAATTCAACTCATTAAAAAGTCGGGTTGGATCGGGTTTGGTTCATCGGGTTGTCTTTTTATCTTTTTAACCTATAAAAATTAATATAATGTACATAATAAAATGATACAATGAAAGTAAAATTTACCATTATCAACAGAAAAAACTAATAATGAGCATCTTCATGAAAAAAACTAAAATTCATAACACAAAGTAAATAATAGCTAATAATAAATAAGATAAATAAATAGACTACATATATATTTTATATATTTTTATTTTTTTTAATAATAGTCAGGTTGGGTTGAGTTAACCCGAAACCCAAAAAGTTGAGTCCTAACCCAACCCTGCAAATATTGGGTTGGGTTGGGTTGGGTTGAAACTGAATTGTGTTCGGGTTAGTTTGGGTCAGGGTAGTTCGGGTCAGGTTGTCGGGTTAGGTCGCGAGTTGATCGGGTTGTCCAGTTCCATGCACACCTCTACTTTGAACTCAAAAAAACAAAATAAACTACAATATTTTCAAACTAGAAAATTTTCAATAGATATACAACAACGTATTTCACATTCTTAATAGTTTCAAACAATTCACATTTACATTCAAAATCACAAATTTCACATTTTCTAAAACAATTCCTAAAAATACACATTTCTAACAATCTATAACAATATACATATACATTACAAATCACAAATTTCAAAGTATCACATACACAAATTATAACATTCAAAAAATATTATAAGTTTTACGAGAATAATACAAAATATTACAAGTAAAAAAATTTAACGAAAAAAAAAACATCTCTGAAAGACGGCGGGTGGCGGACGGCGTATGTTAGGTGGCGGACGACGGATGGTGGCCGATGGACGGTCACCAAACACCTAAACAAAAACAGAAGAAAAATATTAACTTAAAATAAATACAAAAAATTTCTCAAAACTAAATATAACCTAAATATATATAACATAAAGGGCAGCTTACCGACGTTAGAAGGCAGAGTGCGGCGACAACTGAAGGCTGCTGGCGACGAAGGAAGGTGGGCGGCGAATGGTTACGGGCAACTGGCGAGGTAGAGTGACGAAGGCGGGCTTCGAGCGATGACGAAGGAAGAGCGGCGACCGGCGGCGAAGACAAGCGGCGACAAAGGAGGGCGGGCGGCGACGAAGTATCGGCAACCATATTGTAGTCGTTGATATATTTTGAGTGCCCACAAAAAATATCAACGACCATATTGTGGTTGCTAATAGTTTTTCAAAAAAAAAACGCGGGAAAATTTTCGCATCTATTCTCAGCGACCATATTGTGGTTGCTGATATATTTTGCGATGGAGGAAAAACTTCGCGTCTAATCTGCGGTCACCGAAACTATTATCAACGATCACTTCTATGGTCGCTTATATTTTTGCGGCCAACTAAGCTTGTGGTTGCTATTTATTTTCAACGACGACTTTGTGGCAGCTGATATTGAATATCAGCGACACAAAAAACGTGGTCGCTTATAGTTTGGTCACTGAAAGGTTTGTTTCTTGTAGTGAATAATAAAAGTTTTGATATCGCTGGGCCTACTTATCAACTTTTGTTGGCTCGGGCCAACCAAGCCTATGGCTCGGCTCGATGCTAACATATACCTCAATTCTAGCCCAGGCCGACCTATCGGGTCTGACTTGATTTGCCACTGCTACGACGATGTTACGTATAGAGTGAGATAGGTCATCCTTATAGTATGTCCGCTTTACAATAAAAGATGATGTGTTGTTGTTAGCGAATTCAAAACTTTCACACAGACATTGGTGTTGCATGATGCTAGGTGTGCAATGAAAATTATGTCGATGACTGATAGACATCCATAGAAGCAAAACAATAAAAGTTGAACCATAAAATTTCAGCAAAGTTTTTTGACATATTGGCCAAGAGAAAATTTCTTGAAATGCATGGATTCTAAATGTGTCTACTCATGAGTTGGAGTACAAATATATATATCTTTAATTTGAGAATTATGATTGTCGGTGTAGACAATAGTTGTATGATGCTATATGTGGAGTTTCTCTCATCTCGCCAAGATGGAAATTGTTACACTTTTGACAAAATAAAAGAAAATAAAAAGTCTACATCGCTTGAGAGCAAATAGGAGTATGTATATTTAGGCTAGATGGTGACTTAAATGCTTTTGTTTCATTACCCCAGTCAAAAATACTTTAAATTCTGTATACTTGACTCTAGTTAAATTCAATTCTCGTGTGATAAGTGGGTGTGAGTTAGAAAGAGCTTCGAAAGAGTGTGGGCGGGTGTGAGTTAGTAACAAATTTATAAGACTATGGGTAGGATCAAGGAAAAAGATTATTGTCTGATTGTAAAAATTTTCACACAGTGAATTTCTTTTTTGTGGGGCGTGATTTTTTTTCTATTTAGGTGTTTTTGACGTAAATTCAATTTTTCGATTATTTAACTGCTCTTGTGATTTTAACTTCTTGGAATCTTGCCTATAAGTTTTTGTTTCCTCTGTGTCGTGTGTCATGGTACAAAAAATATTTAAAGCCGATTGATGTTATTTTTTATGCTCAAGAGCAATCACAAAGCTCTTGTAACCTCAGGCAAATGACGTTCTTGTCATCGTCATCAAGATGCTTTGAATAATGAAGTTTGTTACAATTTAGTAATGTTAAAGAGTCAATAAAAGGATTTTCGTTGGAGCCCCTTGGAGTCATTGTCGTTTTTCCTTAGTTTTAGACTATGTTGTTTTCCTTGCTTCTAAACTTAGTGTCAGTTTTTCATCAAAAAACAAAAAACCACTTAGTGTCATTTTGATATTTAGTGGACTTTGTTTATATTGTTGAATGAGAACAGAATAGAGGCATATAACCTTTATCAAAATTATACCTTTTTTGTTTTCCCTTCCATCCCACCTCCTCACCATTGTGCAAAGAAGTCGAGGCTGGGGCCGGGGAAACTCGGCTTGCCAGGATTCTCTTAACAATTTGGTATATGAACCGGACATGGCGGATCTAAAAATAATATGAGTCTCTTCAGAATTATTCTATAGAAATCATACTGTTTAGTAGATATACTAAATTCACTATTCTATCCCAGATTATTGAATGTCATATTCAAGAAAGTTAGAAATTAATTTTTGACATGGTTCTAAAACAAAAATTGCTTCTTTTTTTTCATGTATTTTAAATTTGAAAATTTTGAATTAATTCCGTTAATGGGTATTTTTGTCATAAATTTGTATTTTGCGGTTGAAACAATAATTTTATAAAATTTATGTATGAAGACTCTAATTTTTAGTTTAAGACAGATTCAAAGAGGTCGAGTTGGGTTTAGAATGAATGGGTTAAATAATTTAAGTTCTAACGCTAGATTATGTTCATATGTTACGTGCCCTATTGTGATAAGTCTTTCAAGATTCAAAACTAAGTATTTGAACAAATAAAGTAAGTACACGGACAGAAAGGAGAGAGAGAGAGAGCAACGGCCATAAAATAGAACATAGTTTGAAAATTGTTCTAAGAGATTTTGAATCTGGTAACTTGTCATGGCGGAGGCTCCACTGTTAGAGGCCCTGCTCCTCTTGTGAGCAATTATCCACACAACTTCATTTTCAATATCAATTTTTGGTTGAAAATCATTTTCTTTTGTATACTAATTAGTCATAATTAATTTTGTATCTCTAATATCAATGCTCTCCCTTGTTTTTTTCTTCCTGCCTTATCCATTTTGATGAAACATTTCCATTATGTTCTTTTTCTTCCTTTCCACTACATGGACGAAGTTTTTCAGTAGCCTGCGTTTGAAATGAATAAAGGAAAAGGTTAAATCTGAGGGACATTTCTCTGCAAGATTCCGGCCAAATGCCGGAGATAGAAAAGAATTAAAGAGGTTGCCATGTTGGATCATTAATCTAACATTGGGCTTATATGTGATACAATTATGTGTTGTAGACTGTCACATTAATTTGGCTCAATTAAAGTGATCAAATAAGGTTTTGTAATTTCGGCTTTAATGTATCTAATAGGGTATGTGCCTTTTATGTGTAGAGGCTTATGGGTAATTTTTATTTTTATGATGGGCTAAAATAGAAATACCAAAAGATAACGGGAAAGTTATCTCTATAAATTGTGGTCATGGTCTCCCAGGTCACACGTATCAGTTTTATTCCCTTCTACCCATCAAGAGAGAGTGTAGAGAGAAAATTAAAAGGATTCTCTCAAGAGAACGTGTTGATCTGGAAGGCCAACCGCAAGACTCTAAAAGGCTAATTGACTATCATAGATTCAGGTACGCTTCCGCAATTATGTATTAATTCTTAATGATTATGCATGAATGATTCTATGATTTATAGGTGATGATTTTCACCAAAAGTTAATTTTGTCCTAACATGCCAGAATTGTGGCCTTATTGTAGAAAAAGAGTGAAAAAAAAAAAAAAGATTATTAGATGTTATTAGAACTGCATTAGTTGTTGTGTAACTTTTTGAGAGCCAATAAAAATAACTTTTTAATCTCCACCAATCTATCTTTTTAACGTATTCCAATTGAGAATCTCCTATTTAAATTACTTAAATAACCAAGTGTTATTTATTATTATTTTGTGAGATTGTAATGAAGATGATAAAAACAATTCAAATTTATTAAAAAAATTTGAAAAGCTGTTAAAAATATTATTTGATTTGTATTTGTAGTAAATTTTGGAATCCACAAAGAGCGGAACCGACTCAACAAAGCTCCACATTTTTCTCAAAAGCTAACAGATCAATCAAACGTGTGGAAAATGCTTAATTGAGCTCCGTGATTTTCTTGAACACGGTTGAGCTATGAGACACGTCGTCAAAAAGTCGTACGCACCAATTGTGACATAATCAAGATTGACTTAGTTTTCCCGCCGAATCTTAGTTAGAGAGTATTGTTTCAATCTTTGTAACTAAATTGTATATGTATCCTCTAAGTTTTCATTTAATATTTAGGGACATTGAGTTGAGTGGATTTTATATTCAGAATATTGAAGCATTTAGGCTTAGGTTCGTATCTCTCAACAAGAAAAGTTTCATTTTGAAGAAGATGATCAAGCTCGTAGCGGACAGAGAACCCGAAGGCTTGCGGACTAGAGTAGGATAGTTTGTCTGAACGAACAGAGAGTGGATTAGGGTATAAATAGTCTGAGACTGAGCATGCGACCAAGTGGTTCAACCTGGGTGAAGATCATCATGGATTTTGACTTGGCAGAGATCAGAGAGTCATTATAATTCCATAATCTTGTAATCATAATTCAAAGATAAATAAAATTTGCCTTCATGCCAGGTATTAGGGATGTTCAAAAAATCGATGGAACCAAATCAAACTGGTCAAACAAATCTAAACCAAACCAAACTAATTATAATTGGTTTGGTTTAGTTTAAAATTTTTAAAATTTTAATTAGTTTGATTTGGTTCATGTTTGACCTTGTTAATAAACCAAACCAAACTAACTTATATATATATACATGTGTTTAAAATTATATTATATCTATGTATGTAACTAAATTGTATATGTATCCTCTAAGTTTTCATTTAATATTTAGGGACATTGAGTTGAGTGGATTTTATATTCAGAATATTGAAGCATTTAGGCTTAGGTTCGTATCTCTCAACAAGAAAAGTTTCATTTTGAAGAAGATGATCAAGCTCGTAGCGGACAGAGAACCCGAAGGCTTGCGGACTAGAGTAGGATAGTTTGTCTGAACGAACAGAGAGTGGATTAGGGTATAAATAGTCTGAGACTGAGCATGCGACCAAGTGGTTCAACCTGGGTGAAGATCATCATGGATTTTGACTTGGCAGAGATCAGAGAGTCATTATAATTCCATAATCTTGTAATCATAATTCAAAGATAAATAAAATTTGCCTTCATGCCAGGTATTAGGGATGTTCAAAAAATCGATGGAACCAAATCAAACTGGTCAAACAAATCTAAACCAAACCAAACTAATTATAATTGGTTTGGTTTAGTTTAAAATTTTTAAAATTTTAATTAGTTTGATTTGGTTCATGTTTGACCTTGTTAATAAACCAAACCAAACTAACTTATATATATATACATGTGTTTAAAATTATATTATATCTATGTATGTCCCCCCCCCCCCCCCCCCCCCCCCCCCCCCCCCCTTCCCCCTTTTTTTTTTTTTTTTGCTAAGAAGTTGTGGTATTAAACTTGAAGTAAACAACTTTGTTATGGATTAATCAAATGTTGGATATTTTGGGATGGTTTTGGTGGAACTTCTAGTGTGGATCAATTATGTTAGGAAGCCATTAGTTGATCAGGTATGAATACGCTTACCTCTTCTTAAAAACATTGAATATTTAATATAGTTTGTTTATGATATTTAAAATATTTTGAATTTAGTCCTTATCTAATTTGGTTAGATTATGATATTGACTTTGATTTTGATGAATGATATTATTTTATTAAGTCATCAACTTGTATGAGCCTATTTAAAAAAATGCTCAAACCGATTAAAAAAACTAAACCAAACCAATTTGATTTTGATTATTTAATTGATTTGGTTTGGTATGAAAAATCACCAAACTAATTAGAAATGGTTTGGTTTGATTTCAGTAAAAAATAGTAGTTTGGCTTGGTTGGAATATTCTTATGTTGCACATATGATACCATTCTCAAGGGTTTTTTTTGTCATTAACAAAATTCATCCCTTTATTCCCGTTCCGCATATTTTAAAATTCATTATTATTTTTTTACTCTTAGATTTATAGGTTATTTGGCTAAAATATTTAGATAATTTAACACTATTTAAATCAATTTGACCTCTAATAGCACTATCCAAATTATTTCTAAAATATTTTTAATAATGTTAAACCATCCAAATATATTATCCAAAAAAGAAAAAAAAATTCCCAGAATTGTTAAGGTCAAGAATTATGAATAGCAACCAATAACCACCTCTCATGCACTCTTTCATTTCTCAACACCATTCTTTTCTCCTAATATCTCTCTATCTCGTCTTTGTACCCTAAGAAGCTCACAAATTAGACACTACTTCCAATGGACAAAGAGCAAAAACAAAACAAAACAAAACTTAACAAATCACCAAATCTCAGGAATAAAACATTATTTAGTTTCCTAAGAGCAGAAATAATGGGTTTAGATCTCCAAATTGAAACCTACATTCTGCCACTAGATTTGTTCCACGAAGAGATGTGATCATTTTTAACCATTGTAGACGTCGACAAAAGTCAAGAACAACATAATATGTTGTTAGTTAATTAACAGAGAGTTTTTGGATTGCGATTATTTTCTTTCAATTAATGAGAATGATAGCCATTGTAAATATGTTTAGAGATAATATTGTTTCTTTAGCTTTCCATGTACATATGTGTATAATACACTCGTAATTAATGTTGTATTGTCCATGATTGAAATTTGTTTGTCTCCTTATTGTCTTACGGGTCTGATGACTGTTATAGCTTTGGATGTAGAAGAATAGAGAATAGTAGAAGAGACTAGAGAATAGTGTTGATGGTGTTGTGGATCATTGATTTTTGTAAATGTCTTCTTTTTTTTATTTTTTTTATTTTTAATATCACTAAATAATGCCCTTGATAGACTCACGTGAAAGCTACGTGATAAGCTAGTTCTGATTAAAAAATTGACGGAGTTTTTTTATTTTTTAAAATTTGTCAAAATTTACGGATTATAAGTTTTGATTGTTTCAAAATAAAATTTAGGGTGCAACTTATAAGACTACGATAAATTCAGGGGCCAATAGTGCCAATCACTTTTAAGAAAAAAATCAGTGTTAAAGAGAGACGCGTTTATACAATTTGGGCCGTTCGTGCACATAAATCCGACATAAACCCACCGTAAGACCTACATTCACGGATGGTCCAGATTGAACAGTAGTATTTCGTTACGCCACGTGAGGAAGAGACCCTTGCATCAGCCAATACGACGCCGAATCAAGACACGTCGCAAGTGGAGTTGCGTCGTTCAAAGAGAGAAACCAAGATTCCTATGTGTTCCAAGGATTAGGCGTCGTTTATCGATTAGAGATCTATAGACACTTATAATCTGTCGTTTGGCTAATTTCATTTATAGTTCTGCTTTTGTCGTTTAAGTACTTTACATCTTGTCGTTTAGTTCCATTTTGTAATACCTTGATATTACTATTCTGAGGCATATATAATGTGATGAATGCTCTAGCCAAAACCATGGATGAGTTATTTTGAAGAAATCTTTTCTCGTCTCATCTCCCTTTCTGGTTTTTTTTTTTTTTTTTGGTTCTTATCTCACTGGAATCTACACCAATCCTAACATATTTTTTAAGAAAACAGATTTTTTTTTCCGTACGAACAAAAACATTTATGTTTATATGCGTGGCCAATTTTTTGCTAAAATAGTAACTCATTTGTGGCCAGGGACGGATTTACATAGGGACCAGGGGGGGCACTTGCCCCCCCTGACTTTTTAAAAATTTATATTTTTGCCTCTAAATTTGAAATTTTTTTTAATTATATCCTTTGTTTGTCCTTATTAAATAAGAAATATTCATAACATTACCTATAATTTTCTTAAAAACTTTCATTTTGCCTTCTATATATTTTTTAATTTCAAATATTATACATAATTTATTACAAAAATTATGATTTTACCTTTACTTGATAATATAATTGAAGATGACTCATATTTTAGTTACATTTTCTAAAATAGAATTGCTTTATATTTTAATCCAAATTTTATTATAATTTTGCCCCCGCTGAACAAAATTTCTGGATCCGTCACTGTTTGTGGCCATTGTTTCTGTTTTGTTTTGTCTTCTTTTTTTTTTTGTTCTTCTTTCTTTTTTTCTTTTTTTCTTTTTTTTTTTTTTTTTGCTGAGATATTTGCGGCCATTTTTTGTCTAATTATGCAGGCTGACTCAACCAATTTTATGACCTAAGAGAAGTTTACGACAGAGATTTTTCTTTTTTTTTTTTTAATCTTTGTTTTGTATTTCTCTGCAAAATTTTCACCATGTCAATGTTAAAGTATTTCCTTTCTAAATTTATCTTTATCAACCCGCTATAATGATTTTTTTTTTTTGGTACTATAATGATCATTATGTTCTTTTCTTTCTTGCAACTATACCAATAATGGTTTCTCCAAATACCTTTTTTCACAAGGTTTTTTCAAATACTGACATATATAGTGGTAGTATTTTGATATTATGCAATTAAAGACGATAATTACAAACGATAATCCTTTTTTATTATTACGAAACTAGTTAAGGTAAAAGAAAAAGAAAAATAAAGAAAATAAAAAGTATGCTTCATTTTAGAAAGAAGAACTTGAGTAATATACATTGGAGTGAATGCTTGCTCCAACCCATGAAAAAAGAAAAAGAAAAGGAAAAAGAAAAAGAAAAGAAGTTACCAGCCTAACAAAGTAACAAGGTTTTGAGTTTGGAGATTAAATGTGTTTTATTATTACTTTATAAAATATAATCGTGACAGTTATTGCTTGGAGATAATTTCCTAAAAATTCTCATTTGTTAAATGCTTTTAAATCGAAGAATATTTATAATGAAAAAAAAAATCAAAATTTAATTATAATTCAAATGAAAAATAGTTAAACTATTTTTTAAGAGATATTGAGGCTATCCTAATTATAGGACCCTAAAGCCATTGCCTAACTTTCCTAAGGCTAAGCCAGTATTGGCCTCATGATTTTATCCATTTGTAATTGTTTTTACATTGATAGAAAATATACTTTTTTTTTTAAAGGAGGAGATACTAGTTGAATCGATAAATTGCAATCACTTGTATAATTATGAAAATACTACGACATAATAATCACACATCTATAATTTAAAATCATAACCCGGCTATGACATTTCACTAGAAATCAATCCTCATTTATACAAGCACGATTATAGTATAATTCCAAAATTTTAATTATTCGGAAGCAGAATCCAATGGAAGCCTCAAATGATAACAAAGTTTTGGTCCCATTAATGACAACCCATGGTTATATCGTACTACTAATTGATAGAAAATGCAAACTATGCAGTAAAAAAAAAAAAAATCTCAAGTGGAGAATACCCCACCATATAAAATGATTCTGAATTGTCAGATTAATTTTTTTAAATAATAAAATTTATTAAAAAAATAAAATAAACGATTTAGAATCGTTTTTTTTGTAATGAGACATTCTCTACCTAAGACTCTTCATAAAGAGTGGCTTATTAATTTTGTTCCTTTTTCTTCCTTGTTTACTTTTAGAATTTTTTTTTTTTTTTGGGCATCAATTGTTCACTTTATATTATGATATGATGAAAGATGGTAAACAACCGCTGTAACTTGGGATAATTGCACGAAAAAAGAGGGGTGAAAATTTTACAATTGATCTCTTGTGATTTACAAATGTTGGTTAGAATATAATATAATACTTCCAAAAGATAAAGTCTAGCTAGGTACTAGTCCCATCGTTATGTGAAAAGTGTAGTAGTTATGATTTGAAATTATTATTTGTCAGTTCTCTGTACAATTACTTGCGAGTGTGGGATACGGAATAGCGGTCCTATATTTTCACGAATAATATTTCGTAACCTCTATTCACCAAATAAATAAATAAATATTTCGTAACCTCTCTTTAAGGTTCCTCAATATTATTAGCTGAAGGAAAATAATATTTATTAGGACAGCCGAGTCACTAGTTACTATAGATGACTACTATTACACCCTTTTTTTTATTGATATGCGGAAGGGGCCCACAAGAGGCGGCCAAGATGGTCCCTTTCGCAGAAAAGCTTGCATTCTCGAAGAGATGACATGCACATCAGCAGTCGATGATCATATGTGCGGAGTACTAAGACGTGTGTAAGTGCACTACAATATTCATAGTTGACGGGAACCGGCTCGGCACGACGGTGCCAAGACAAGAAGGGCGTTTGTAGGTCGATGCTCAAGACAGAAATCGATGATAGGCGCGTTTGTGCACACAACATGGCACAATGGGAACGGTACTCGCATACTAGCACAACACTATGGCACAATAGCACGAGCAGTGCAAGCAGCACCGGCATCGGGACGAGCATTTAAGAAAAGCGAGGGGCGGCAACCGAGCCAAGGCATGTGATAGATCATAGTTTTGCCTTAATTTTTGCACACAATTACCCCTAAATTTATGTCAAAATAATTGAATTTTTTTATTTGTGTTTTTTTTATATATATAAGTTAAATGGGAGAAACAGAAGCAAATACAACATAATCAAGGAAATTCAGAGAAATTTAAGTTAAGGCAAAAGCTAGTGTTACTTTGTGGCAGATTTACATCAAGGATTGTGGAATATGGTATAATATTGCTTATCAAATCAATGATATTCGAAACATCTTTTTAGTTTTTTTTTTTCAATTTAAAAACACTTAAAAAACATAAATTTTATCTTAGTCTGATCAAAAATAAAATCCCCAAAATTTATGTAATAAACAACTAAATCCGACAATGATATTTCTTTATAATTTACTGGTTTTTAAGTTCGCATTAATCAAATAAAAAAATAATAATATGAAAAGCCAATTAAGTTCAAATTCATCATGTGAAAAGTTACTAAAAATGTCACTTAAACTGCTTATGTGGTGTTTTTTTTCCTCTTACAATTACGTTTATGCCCTCAAATAAATATTTTTCATCCACTAAAATATACGAAAGGACCATTATTGAAATTTTTTTATACATCATGTATCACCTGTGAGATATTTTATACATTATGGGCTAACTTGAAACATTGTCCAAACATTAGGGGTCATTTATAAAATTTTTCCTAAAAAAATACTTAAGTTTTTGAAATAATTGAGCAAAGTAGTAACTAAGTAATTAATTCATTAATTACTTGCACATGTTTTTGATCACGAAGTCAATTATCACCAACTACCACTATATAAGTAACTGAATCACTTAAATATTTTATCATATTTTTTATTAGATTGGGTATTTGTTTAAATTAAGTGTTAAAAATTATGTATTCACTATAAATTTTTTTTTATTGATTTATGATACAATATGTAAGCGTTCTATTACATTCTACTCTCAATATAATTTTTAAACGTGCATAAATTGATCTTAACCTACAAAATTGTTTAACTGTAGTCTTATTTATTTTTCAACAGCTCTTAAAATCATGAGATCTAACACGTACTGGGTGGTACATACTACATAGTATGAGTTTTTCTTTTTTAGTATTTTTCATTGATTATCATGTTAATTTCATGTAAGCATTCTGTTACATACAAAATTAAATGAGATTTATGTCAAAATTTTAAAAAGAAATTGTTAAAAATAGTTATTTAACGTAATAAAAAAAATTGAAGATTACAGATAAATTTAGAGACTTCTTTAATGTGATATAGTGATGAACCGAAAAAAGAATTGACCAATAATTTGGGAGTCAAAAAAATGTGATTATGCAATAATGTGTGTCTGATCTATATTTATTAATTTACATACGTACATTCATGTATATACGTGTGTAATAATTTTTTATCCCAGGTTATATATTCTGATGCGAAAGTACCAAGGCATTAATAAAAGTAACGTGTAAAGTATCATCAAGTAGTAAATTACTAGGAGTCAGAAGAATTATTTGTGATTTTAGCTTGCTTTATTTAACGAGGAATTGTCTATAATCTAATTTCTACAATCAGATCCAAATATCCGTAACATGTGGAGTGAATCCAGGAGAAGGGAAATGAAATTTAATTATCCAATTAATATTATGATATATTCTCGAAGACCAACATAATCATGACCTCATACTTGATGACAATTCCACTTAGATAAACTAATAATTATTTGATTTGCACAGTGGTTATTTTATAACATAATGACAAACAGAAAAAATATTGATTAATCTAACTGGGAAAATAAAACGAGATTCTTTTTAACATGACATTTTTCATGTGGATATCACTCAATACAGAAATAGAAAAATTAATTGGAACATAAATCTTTCTGTATATATTAGTAATTAGAGCTTTGTGTAAGCTGTTGGAACTGTCTACATTTGACCATGTTCATACACACCAGAATAAAGAACCAAAAAAAAAAAAAAAGAAAATGAAGAATAACCCAACACCTATTTCTCCATTAGAACAAAAGGAGAAATAAAAATAAGCATTCCCATTAAACCCTGCTAAGACTAATTAAAACCATATTCCTCCAAAAACAAAACAAAAAAAAAAAAAAGCCTTTGACAACCCCATGTACATACAATGACCACAAAAACCGGAAAAGCCAAGAGGGTAATATTAAAAAAAAAAAAAAAAAAAAAAAAAAAAAAAACCCAGATGATCACCTTTTATAATATACGATGAATATATATAATTTCATTATGGTGAAGATCTCCAACTTTGTAGCCCAATATCGTTATGTTTCCTTGAAGGACCAGAAGTTGGTATTGGTATCCTTTTGGGCAAGAAATCCAAAAAGTGACCTGAGAGTTGTTGAGATCTTGGCTTTAATTTGAAGACTTGATCATGATCAATGGTGATTCTTGAAGCATGAGAGTTGTGGTGGCTAAATATGAAGACTGAGACTACACTAAACATAAAGAGCCAACGAAGTTGAATTGCAATATGCCTTCTAAAAGAACCCATCTCTCTTCTAGAAAAAAAAATGAAAAATATGAGAGAATATATTTAAGTAAGATGAGAAGAAGATATATATTTCGTAGTAGTCAAGTTTTTTTGAAATATTGACATGCTAGTTTTGGAGGGGTTTGGTCATTTTGTAACGTATTTGGTTATGTAATGTGGTTTTTGACAGATAATGTTTTTGAGTGTAGAGAGAGAGAGAGAGAGAGAGAGAGAGAGAGAGGCTGACAGAAATCAGATGGTTCTACAACTAAAACTTGATGTTTGAAGAAGAGAAAAGTTAGAAAGCTTTGGAGATGAAAATTTAAAAAATAAATTTAAAAAAAAAGCTTCTTTTGAAATGGACTTGTACCACCGGGGCGGAGTGATAATTAAAAATACACTTAGAAAAAGCAGTGACAGAAGGTCATTAAACAAAAGCAGAAGACCAAGCAAGAAAACCCCAAAAAAAAAAAAAAGTATTACACTCATTCTGTGAGAGTCAAATGCAAGAGAGGAAAGGGAAAAAGGAAAAAAAGAAACGGTGATGGGAAAAATATTATGCCGATAAATAATAAGAGAGAAATAAAATAAAAACAAAGTAGTTACTGTTAAATATGTTATGTCATCCTTTTTTTTTTTGGGGGGGTTAGGTACGTTTTGGTCCCACTCCTCTATTAATGGCCGACTAATAAGGACATTGAAACTGTTGTTTTAGACCCCCTCTCTGCAGGAAACCATGTCCCTCCTCATCACTTTCACTCCTTTTGTAGCCAGCTTTCGATGATATATATGTGCATATAATATATATATATATATATATGTGTGTACATGTGTATCTGTAATATATTTTCACTACGTGAAAATACATACATATATGCGTTATTTGCTATTTGTTTATGCATGTACATAAATACAGCCACGTGTGTGAATTTGTTTTGTTGGGAGATCATAATACCAGATAATATCGGAAGATCATAATTTGAATATATATATATATATATATATATGCGTGTGTGTGTGTGTCCCCACGGTTCCGTGTAAGTGCATGTATGTTGCATGCCGTATATAATAATTGAATAAATTGTAATTCTTTTTCACTAGCTAATCGACACAAATAGGATTTTCCGGATTTATAATGAAACATTTATAAATATATATATATATATATATATTAGCTGTAAAAGTGTAAGGGCCTACCCTAGCTATATGCCTATATGCGTAACAAAGTACAGAACCCATTCCCCTAATTAAAGGGACGAAAGCCATACTGCAATATAGATATAAATATATACATAAATCGCACTGTTGTATTGTACCGTACTGACCTCACTCTGTACTATCTCTCTCACTGTTGCTAAATTTTGTTTCCATAACATCAAGAGAGGATGGATGTGTGGGATGGGATGATGAGCACGAGGGAAGAGTTCAGAGATTGTATTTTTAAAGTAGATTTGAAATATCTTTTGGGTTGTGATTTTGCTTTGCCTTGTGCATGGTCGTGTCTTTATTTATAAATAAATAAACATATATATATATAGAACCACGTAGAGTTTATCTTGGGATTTACGTGGAGCCTATTATGAGACTCACAGTTACGAGCGGTTGCTGTTCGTAGTAAAACTCATATATATATATATATATATATATATATTAGTTATTCCATGCGTTTCGTACGCGTAAAAAAGAGAAGAAAAAAGAAAATAAAAGAAAAAGGAAACTCAAAAAAAAAAAAAAAAGTGGGGTGGCGCGTGCTGTACACGCGCCAAAATAGAGAGTGAGTGTTTCAGGGGCAGCCCCTGACACGCGGGCCCCACGCACGCGGGTCTGTGTCAGTGGTAATTTTTTTTGCTCTAAAGTCCCTATATTTAACATTTTAGTCCTTTTTATTTATATTTAAGTCCTTAAATTTATCTAAAATTATGAAATAGCCCAATTTTTAAAAAAAATTTCACTCGGACCCTAAAAAAACGTGTTTTTTTTCGAGAAACCCAAAAAAAACGCCACGAAACCGCTTGAAAAAAAAACGGCCGAAACGCCCATTAAAAACTCATTGGGGCTTTTATTGTTTGTTAAGGATATATATATGTTGAGACACGTTTTGTCTCTCTTTATTATTATTATGTGGATAGACTTTAAATTATTTTTTTTCAACGAAGAGTAGTTGATTTAAGAACACATTTTAATAAAATTGACACATGTTTGAGTTTTAAAAGGCTTACTAACTAGACTGATCTTCTTCTTAAAGCCTCCACTAAAACGACTCTCAATATTATTAAAGAAACAATGGTAATACAAAGCGTTTAAAGGAATAAAAGCAAAGCCACTCTTAAACAAGGGTTATAAGACAAAGTAAATTTAGTCATCACATTTTATTGTTTTATTTGTTAGGCCATCTCTAATTATAAATTTGATTTTTCCTAATCGCTATATTCTATTTTTAGAATAAATGTCATTATCAAACACAATAAGAATCATCTTTTTCGGCGATCACTTTGTTATTAGCGACCACAAAAATGCTCGCCGATGACTATCAACGATCGTTAAAATGTTAAGCTTCACTTGCTCTGATACCACTTTGGTATGACACACACACACATATATATATATATATAGGCTAGAAAAAGATAATTTTATTTCGAAACTCAAATACTATTAGAGCCTGTTTGGAACCTGAATTTCAAAGGGGAAAGCAAAAAAAAAATTGGAAGAATTTGTTGTTTCTTGTGTTTGGAACTTAAAAAGTAAGAGAGGAAATTTTTAAAAGAAAATGTGGAAGAAAATTATTACATATTTGACCTATTCTATTTTCCATAAGATTATGAGCAGAAAATTATTTTCTTTGTTGAACAAATTACAATTGAATCTACTCCCGAGTTGCCATTGAAGCTCATGACTCAACCTCCAAGTTACCATTGAAGCTCGCGACTTTTTCTGCCATTGGAGCTCACGACTTAACCTCTATTTCGTCATTGGAGCTTAAGAATCGACTTCTGATCCGCCATTGGAACTCACGATTCGACTTCTGATCGGCATTGAAGCTCGGCGAACCCATCGCCATGGCTGCTAAATCATTGCAACTCGAGATGTCAATCTTGCATGTGTCCATCTCCGTCTTATCTTGGTGATGTTGTTTCATTGATTGTTAACAAACTTTAGATTTCTTCCAATTTCTCTCATTACCTTTTTCTCTCTCCATGGCCTTTGAGAGTTACGTACTAATTTTTTAGTTTTTGGCTTTCGTTTTTTCACGCAAACTGCTCGACGATATGCATAAATGAATGTTTATTCGAGCAAATTTTGAGCAACACAGAGTATATATATATATATATATATATATATATATAGATGTGTGTGTTATATATATATATATATATATCTAATATTAGTATTATATACAAGTGTATATTTGTCGTATTCTTTTATTAGCTCTATCGGTATTTACAGTAGCAAAACAAGTGGAAGAAAATTGTTTTCTCTTATAATTTTCGTAGTTCCAAACACAAGTAGAACTTTATGGTTTCTTTCCTTTTATCTTTTTTTCTTTCCATTTTCTTGCCTATTATTTTTTAGTTATAGAATTCAAGTTCCAAACATAGCTTTATAACGACTACAACACTCTTACAATATTGACTTCTCACACTACAACAAAAATCTCTTCCACTCTCAATAACTTCTCTCTCACAAAGCTTCTCTTCTTTCTTTTTCTTCTTTCTTACTCGTGTTCTTCTCTTCTCCAAATGAACATCACATAAGTTTTCGGAACATCTCTCAAGAGGCCCAAAAATATTAGGCAAGCAAAATCCTTTTCCAATATTATATGGGGAAATTTTGAAATATGTCACTTTTAGACAACTTGTTTTGAAAAATGCCACTTAAAAGAAAATTTGCAGTCCATGCCACTTTTTAGTAGTGAATTTGACCGAATTCCCTCCCCCTCCCCCCCTTTCTTTTTTACAAATGAGGAAGACAAGAGGGGAGAAGGGGGCAACATAGTAATTTGATAGCGAAAAAAGTAGCATGATTTGGAATAGTGGCATAGGTTGCAAACTTGAATATCAAATGTGGCATGAGATCAAATTTTATCTATTATATGAGTTTTCAGAATGGCCCACGAGGGGCTTAGGGAAGGTCAGACAAGAAAATCCTTCCAACAGTTATCAACATTACGATCATTAATAGGTCTTGTGCACACGTGTAACTAACTGATTCAAAATCTATAAGGGAATATTTAGGAGACTGAAAAAGTAACAAGTCAATCCCGAAATACCAACATAACCTTATTGGGTTTACATATTTAGCTATGTTATCCCTTTCACATAATTGTTAAGCTTTGATTCTTTTCAGTTGCTACATTAGTTATAGTGTTAGTAATCTAGTTTGTCTAATCTACTTGTTGGGTAATTAGTTCACTAGTGTGTTCGTGTTGCAGGTAAATTGAATAGAAAACTAGAGAGCTAGGTGGCAATAATAGACGATAGCAAGCGGGTGCATATGGGACCGACCTTGGGAATATGATGTGTATCACCAAGTAACTGTTGGCCAAGGACTTTTGAAGCTATTGTATTTTTTAAATATCTATAATAGAATTAACCTTTAAATATTGTAAGAACACGATTGCAATTTGTGGTTAAATAATAATAGTAATTAATCAACTACGTAAAAAATTTCATATTTCAACGTATTTCTTGATATACAATACTTTACTAAATTACATTGTTTATATGTATACGTATATTACATGTGGATTCTTGAATTATTTTACTTACGTTATGTATTGGGTCGTTACAAAGTTGGTACTAAAGTCAGCTTTAGTCGGTCATGCAGAGAATCCCGTATTAACACACACACGATTCCCTCGTTGTCGCCACTGTGAGTAACTTTTCCTTCAACTTCAGGAGCTATAAGATGTTAATCTAGTTGAGTTACTCACATGATGATTGGAGTACCATGGTGGAACAACGAGATCAAGCCGAGTCTCACGGTTTGAGTTAGGCGTTGAGAGCATAGTCGCTTGGGCTCTAGGTCCCCATTTCCTCCATCCTCCCTGAATGAGGGTCATAGCTATCGATTGCGGCCCACAATCAATGCCACTAATCTGTTAAAGGCGATGCCTACCAACACCTTTAGGATGAAAAGTTCCCGTTATTCTCTGGGATGACCTGAATAGTCGTTCGCTACTAGACTAACATCTTCAAGCTAAAGATGGTAGACCATGGAGTTCTCAATAACTTGTGGATCACTATCGCTTCAGAGTTCATGAGAAGATTCGCCACTCAAGTGGTGGACGGCAACGGCCACGGAACCAAGAGGAGACGTTGACTACACTTGAGAGTCATTTTGATTATCCAATTAGAGTTATCTTAACTATGGACTTCAGGTTTGATTAAGCTTTATATATATATATATATATATATATAATTAAGGGAATGGAGATTCGAACTTTATACTTATAAATGAAGTTGTGTATAGAATTATCGCTAAAGTAAGTTCACAAGCAGCAACCATAACTATATTAAGCATATCCAACTAGACAAGCTAGATCCTAATCAAGTACTTGATTAAATAACCTCTCATGGCAAAAAGATTCAGGCAAAAATACATTGTTTCTAATTTATAAAATGCTTTCATTAAAATGTTTTATTTTTTAATAAGTAAGTAAATAATTACCAATCATAATATGAAAGGATCTATTGTCACCCTCTCACAACCAATTATGTAAAGTTAAAATAACTTTCTATGAAATTATAATTATTTTGTATTAGAAATCCTTAAAAAGATGTACATCTTTAAATCTTTCTTTGCTTATGCTTTCCTTAAATTGTTTTTTATTAATTTTTTTAAATGTCAGTTAGGCAAATAGTCATTTTAAATGATGTGTTTCTAAAAAATAGCTAGCCACATTTTTAGAAAATTTAAAAATAGCAATAAAAAAATTTATTATCAAGGTTTTGCTTACCATAACAAAATTATACATAACATTTAGGACTAATTTTACGTTTGCACCCTGAACTTTGGGGTCAGTTTCATTATGCCCCTTAAATTTTAAAACGTTAGATCCGTTCTCCTTTATTTATGAAATTTTGTCAAATTGCCCCTTCTGTCAAATATTTGACGAAAAATGCCTAAAATATGCAGTTTTAAGTGCTTTGGGGTTGGTGAGCAGTTAAAATTACTGTTTTGTCCTTAGGTTAGTGTGGCTAATTTTTTTATAATGATTTTAACAATATTTATTTAAAAAAATTCCAAAATACAAAAAAAAAAAAGTTTAAGAGAAAAATAATATCTATATTCTTTAGCTCTTGATATTTACAAAATATTTTCCAAGATTAGATATTTACAGTAATATTTTAATATTTCTCAATTAAATTTTGAATATTCCTTAATTAAATTTTTTTATTCAAAATATTACATATTTACAAAAGACTATTCAAAATTTATTAAGAAATATTAGAATATTACTGTAAATATCTAATTTTGAAAAATATTTTTTTAAATACCAAGATCTAAAGAATATAGATATTTAATTTTCTCTTAATTTTTTTTTATATTTTGGAATTTTCTCATATAAATATTGTTACAATCATTAAAAAAAAAATACTCACACTAATCCAGCGACAAAACAATAATTTCAATTTCTCACCAACCCCAAAACACTTAAAAACATAAAATTTTGGCATTTTTCGTCAAATATTTGACGGAATGGGTAATTTGACAAAATTTTGTAAATAAAGGGGAACGGACCTAACGTTTTAAAATTTAAGGAGCATAGTGAAACTGACACCAAAGTTCAGAGGGCAAACGTAAAATTAGTCCTCAAATTTACCATAATGACATTCTTACCAAGGTAATAAAATTGATGAATGACTATTTTCTTAAAATTTTGAAACATTGGCTATTTTTTAGAGGTCCAGTTAGGTAAATGCTCATTTTAGATATAGTGTTTTTAAGAAATAGTTACAGCTTCCAAAAATTTAAAAACTAGCTGAATTTTATTTATTTATTTTTATATATGTGTAAGAAATTTCTAACCATTACAAAATTACACATAAATTTTACTGTAAAAATTTCTTACCTATGTAATAAATTATTGAAATTGCTATTTTCTTAACATTTTGAAACTGTAGCTATTTTTTAAAATTATTTTCTAAAAAGTGAAAATTTTCTTTAAATTCCTTTTTTTTTTGTTCGTAAATCACCCTTTAAAAAATAGTTACTTCCTTAACTTCCCTTTTTAAAATGATTTTTATCATCATTTTATGCGGGTTTTTTTTAGGCATTTAACTTTTTTTAATCTAACATAATTCTCATTATTATCTACATAATACATTCATTTACAAGAGTAAAACAAAAAACAACAACAAAAAATTGTATCACCATGGCTTGGCTGGTATTTGTTGTCTTTTTTTTCTTTAAAAGGTTTTTTATTTTATAAATATACCCGAAATGATAGTTTGCAGTTTTTGTAGTATTTTACCCCTTGTTTGTCTTACACATTCTAATACTCACATTCTTTTTTCTTTTCTTTTTTTTTTTTTACTTTTCTGATCCTAATGCAATATAATTAAATCTCAATCATTTAATCTACTTCAAAATTTGAAAAATCAACAGCCATTCTAAATAACTTATTTAAATATTTTCCGCAAACAAGAGGTTAATCTCTATTCTTCATCAATAGATTATTTAATTCTTAAACCAAGAAATATAAATTAAAAAAAAAAAAAAAAGACGTGTTCGCTTCTAGGCTCTAGCTAAGCCTCTACCATCTGATATGATGATTGTTGAAAAAAAATAAAATAAAATTTTGATGAAGTCGGAGTATTGAAGGATGTGTAAGAATGACAAATGGAGTGTTTATTATCAGTTGGGGTGTAAAAAAAGCCCAGAAGCCCGAAATCCAATAGGCTCGTCTCGAGACTGATTGGGGTGGTTATGGACCCAACTTAACATAAAACATTCACTTTCTTTTTTCTATGTTTATTAGGAAAGATCATTACTTTCAACACCATGTTTATAACTTTATATATATACTACATTTGCAAAAATAAAAAATAAAAATAGACTCTAAATGTACAAAAAAAAAATCTTATTATTCATTACACATTATACCTGTTGATATGCAAAATTGGAAAAAGTATCCTTAATTCCCGAATCTACACATCGTCAAAACTCAAAAATGATGTTTGGTAGATTCACTTTGGCTAAAGTTGAATGTATCTAGGTATTCATAATGGTACTCAATCAAATATTATTTAGTGGTGACTTCTAAGCTACAATTAAATCAAGGACTCCCTGGATTTCCAATTAAAAAAAACAAATTAAATCATGGACTCGCAATAATTGGGATGGTTTTAAAAGAGGAGTAATATCTCAAGTAATGTCATTTCAAACAGTTGAAATACAAAGCAATGAGTAATTATATATAAGCCACAAAAGAAATAGAAAAACAAAAACAAGAGCAACAACTATTATTATATTCATACCAAAAAAAAAAAAACATAAACAATGCCGTACATATATGTATTTATACATTGAACGTTGTCCCTGGCCACTGCTTATATCGGTCAAACTTCTAATAAAAATTAGGATGAGTTGTAAAAATAAGTCAAAATTAAATTACATATTTTAAAATATTAAAAGAATAATAATGTAAAAATTTTATGACAAAAAATAACAAAAAAAATACACTTTTGTAAGAAATTTATTAACACTTCAAATTTTAACAAGTAAAAGTTGAAATGTTAACAAATTTCTTACATACTGTGTAAATATTTTTTTTACTGTTTTTTGTTATAAAACTCTTGACATGATTTTTTTTTAATACTTGGAAACATGTGCTATTTTTTAAAAACGTAAAAAAATATATATATATATATTTGCAAGATTCCCAACCATGTGCTATTTCTTAATAATTTTGCTATTTACTGTCATTTCCCCTAAAAATTATTTGCAAGATTCCCAAACATTTAGCCTCGTACTGACACGCCCTAAAGCGTTGGCCGTACACATGTGAATTGTGAGGTGTATTTTCTTATATATATTGATGCACATATATATGATTTGGAAGAGCGACTTTGCAAAACAAAAATTGATAAGATGGTTTTATTGTTCCAGTAGTATGTTATTTAATGTATTGATTTCAAGGCCTCTCCATAAAAAAAAAATGGCTCTCTCGCCCGGATTCTTTCCCCTGAGATTACCAACGAAGCGGTTTTTAGTATGAATGCGTCCAGTGCTCCAGGCCCCGATGGTTTCAGTGGTGCTTTTTTTATTAGAATCGGCAAGGATTTTGTCGTGTCCGAATTCTTTAACTTTGGTAATATTCTTCGGAACATGAACACCAATTTTATAGTACAAAAAGTTGATCCGCTTATACTCTTGATGAACTTCGTCAAATTACTTTGGGCGATTTATTTCTAATATTATTACTTAAATTTTAGCCAATCAATTAAAAAATATTGCGGGAAGAATTGTTTTTCCTTAACGATTTGATTTCATTAGAGGAAGACGGATTCATAATGGAATCTTCGCCTCTCGTCTCACCTTCTTAATGTTGATCATATTTTGTTATTTTGCAAGGCTTCCAAACGTAATATGAACGCTATTAAAGCAATTATTTCTTTATACAGTAGAATTACGGATCAAGTATGGAAAAATCAAATATCTACTACTTTTGCAAAAATGTTACTCCTAGATTTGCTTCTCAAATTCAATCCTCGTGGGGTACTAAAAGAGGGATACTTCTTTATGCATTTAGGAGCACCGTTATTCAAAAGAAAACCTAAAAAG
Organism: Boehmeria nivea var. tenacissima; assembly: GCA_018132145.1. Taxonomy (NCBI): domain Eukaryota; kingdom Viridiplantae; phylum Streptophyta; class Magnoliopsida; order Rosales; family Urticaceae; genus Boehmeria; species Boehmeria nivea. The sequence goes on from CM030886.1 coordinate 4,476,977, forward strand.
GGTTTCATTTTGTTGCTTAGTGATCGTATGAAATCGAAGCTTCTTGGAAAAGAAAATCTATATCTATGGCAGGTCGTCTTACATTTGTTAAATCAGTGGATTTGGGAGCTTTCACACACGCTTTCTTTATCTATAAATGGCTGCGATCTATTCTAAAATATCTAAATTTGTGTATCAGGAATTTTCTTTGGACAAGGTCTAACTTTGAGCGCAAAAGGCTCATTATAGCTTGGCATGTGGTATGTGATAGTATTTTAGGAAGCAGATTGGGATTTAGAGACCTTGTGTTATCCAACAAACCGTTTTCAAAGAAGAGTTCGTGGGAGATTATCTCAAAGGACAATTGTATTACTCATTTTTTGACCAAAAAAAAAAGAAAGAAAAAGAAAAAAAAAATCTTCGTCAAGGACTAATAATGCCAAAGAAATATCCTTTTAGTTCAAATCAATTCTAGAGCAAATCTACAGATGGCGAAATATCCAGTAGAGCAATTTTGTGTACTATACATAGAGGAAATAGCTCTAAATGCTTTTGGAGTCGCTACCTTTAGAGAAATTATATTCAACCATGCCGATCAATTCACTCATGTAAAGTGCTTCATAAGTTGTAGCCTCGAATGATATTTTGAAGAAAAGAGGTATTTTAATAGTTAGTAAATGCCATCTTTGTGAGACTTTATAAGAAAATATGACGCATCTTTTTGTCAGTTTGTGATTATGCCAAAAATTTGTGGACAACTCTAGATGAATGGTCTAGCAAACGACTTGAAACGGTAGAGTTAGGATTAGACTAGTTTGGTACAAGTCCTCGTGTGATTGATACTCTACTCATTATTTTATTACTTGAAACGATATTGTGTACTTGCGATTTCGCACAATAGTTATAGATAAATTTCGATAATAACAACAAAGTTGAGCTCATAAGGTTATTTTGCAAAATATAATTATAAGGTTGCACATATTGTCCAAGTGAGAGATTGTTGGATATAATCCAACGTTGGCGTTATACGTGAAATAATTATTTAGGAAGACTGTTTTATTAGGTTAAACACAATTAAAAGTGATCTACTAGGATTTTGGTAATTTGAACTTTAATGTAACCGATAGAGTATGAGTCTTTAGTGTGTAAATGTTTATGGATAATTTCTATTTTTATGACAGACTAAACTGAAAATACCAAAAGATAACATAAAATTTTCTTTATAAGTAGTGATCATGGTCCACAACTCACATATACTATTTTCATTCTCTATTGACATCTCATCATCAAAGAGAGAGTAAAGGAAGAAAATTAATAAGTTTTCTCAAGAAAACTTGTTGATTAGAATGGCAAATCGCACCGTTATCTAAATAGGCTAATTGGTCATCAGAAATTTAAGTAAATTTTTGAATATTTATATATTAATTCTCTTGAACGATTCTTGGATCCAAAGGCTTTTTTTTTTTTTTCCCTAACATGTACGTGCGTGAGAGAGATTCATTATGAATTTATAATGAAATAATCAAAGGGATGAAGTCAGACTTATTTTCAGTTACGTGTTTGCCTTCTTTTGCTACAAATAACAAGTATATATAATAATGATCAGAATAGATATCAAAGTTCGATTAGAAGATGACCTCTCAGCTTAGTGGAGTTTTCCCTGATTTTAGTTTTGATGTCCTCATCTATTGGAAATATAAACATAATTTCCAAATGGAAGAACCAAATCTTGAGTCATTGACTGATGTGTGTACATATTATTGGAAAGTGCTTCACAATATTTTTATTAAAAATTGTTGATATATTATATGAACTGTGGTTTTGTCATAGTACACCACTAACACGATGTCATATGTGTAACGTTCTTATCACTTTACCAATATTGAAAATGATAAAACATTACTCATGTTTGTTCCATTTTTTTCCCCTAATATATTTTATTGATTGTTGTAAATGCTTTTTGAACTTTCTCATGTTTGTGGATTAGGACTATAAACACTCATTTGATCAAACAACAAATTCACCAAGTAGTAGGTATTATTCGACTTATAGCATAAAAAAAAAAGACTAAATAAATTACTATTATATGCCCACTTAAGAGTACGTAGCGTTTTTAATAATAAAGTAAGAAAAAGCTATTCAAAATTTTTTTTTCCCACCCAATATTAGGAGAGACATTTATTTCATTAAACAGAGTTTGAATATCTCCCAAATTTGACTTTGAAATGGTAAGCAATAAGCAATGCCTATGGTATACATTGGTACAATGGACACACACCAAATTTGACTTTTTTTTAACACCAAATTGGTCAAATTAGCAAAGCAAAAGACAAAAGGCCTAATTGGCTAACTAATGCTAAGTACTCAAGGTTAGGTGTGGTCAATTGCTTGCGGGTCTTAGTCATTGAAAAAATAGTTTCGTTGAATATCTGTCTAATTCTCAAAACACAGATTACGTAAGTCTAAAAACTCAAACTTTATGCACTAGTTTTGCCGTCTTTGTCATGCAAACTTTCTACGTACTTTGAAAATTTCGTCTTGCCATACACACGCTGAGCCAATTGGTATCTAAATTTGCCAATTTTTTTTTTCTCTTGTTTTCTTTTTCTTACTTTTCTTGTTTTAACAGTAAGAGATTTTAGCGAACAACCATTGACGGACCGTTGTTGGACCCAGAGGGGCTATAGGCCCCACTCATTTTGGGAGAATTGTAAAAGAAGAAAAACTATTTTCAGGGCTGCTAAATAATTTAGGGTAAGTTAAGTAAATAACTATTTTAGACTGTGTGTTTTTAAAAATAGGTATAATTTAAAAAAATTTAAAAACTAGTCATAACACATTTAAGAAATTTCTAACGATAACAAAGTTAAACAAAAAAACTGTTGTAAGAAAATTTCTAGCATGTGTAAGAAATTTCTGAAAAGACTAGTTTTTAAATTTTTTAAAGCTGTGGTTATTTTTTAAAATTATTTTCTAAAAAATGAGTATTTTCTTAAAATTCTCTTTTTTATGCATCGAGTGGTGTTCTGCACTGATTTCGACTCTGTGTATGTAATGTAAAAGTAGAGATACAAATTTAGAATGCAATACAAACGGAGCATAAATTATTAATATGTAAAAGAAAAAAGGGCATTCATCTAAATCTCCCACTCATTTTTTAGAAAAATTCAAACAACCTTGTAATTTAAGAATCTTTCATAATTGCCCCCATTAAATTTTATACATTATTTCAACTATCTATAACTACACATATTTTCTTCCTCAAATTTCAAAATTTTTTATTATGTTAATTATGTATCTAAATTTAATATTTGATTACTTATATATCTTTTTAATTTATAATATGAAACAGTTTTAAAAACAAGGTTCTATTTGGCATTTGCTCATTTCTTAATCTATATTTTAAAGAAATGACTAATGTTTTCAAAAATTAATTTATTAGCTAGCCATTAATATAAGAGAACTAAGAAAATGACTAATGTTTTAATTAATCGAAACGTTGACTATTTTCTTAAATCAAATGGCTAGTGACTCAATTATCTCTAAAAAATAGATTAGAGAGATAATAAAAAATAGTTGAAATATTCACTAAAAATTGCGATCTGTCTTTTTATGTTTAAGATTCATCAAAATGAGTACTTAAGAATTTTCAAAATAAGATATGTTTTATTTTAGTTTATGTAAATTTGTACCTTAGTTATTTTCGTTTTACAAGTTAAACTGAAATAAATATGACAGTTTTATTTTCAATCTATTTGATATTTAACCATTTTTCGATCCAAGTTCTAAGAAACCGGCTAACGTTTTTAAAAATTAAGAAACTAGTTATTATCCCCTTAAAGAATTAATGGTATAAAGGTAAAATCACAGCAGTATTACGTTAAGAAATGATTATTTCTTTAATTAATGAAACGTTGAATATTTTCTTAAAACATCATTGAAAAAATAATTATTTGCTTAATAATATTCGTATATTTAACAATCTAAGAAGTTCTTTTTATTTAAAAATAGTAATAATTAGTTGATTGAGCATAATTTTACAAATTTTGATAATTTTTTATTATATATATTTTTATTTATTAATAGTCTTCATTTCTTAGAACCGTCACTGAGTACAACTATAATTTCACGAAAGTCATAACTTGTAAATGATAAACTTCAATTTATACTTAGAAGTTATAATCCGCTCAAACTTACTTGTTAGTTAGTTTATTAATACTGCTTTTTTTTTTCTTCCTTTTCGGTTTTTATATTTTTTCTAATGATTATTAAGACTCAACAACTTATAATGGAATCAAATATAAAATTACTAGTAGCTAGCTAGTAAGTACGTAACTATTAGTTATCGTCCGATTAATCGATTGAAAAGCTGAATAAATAAATAAATTAACAAAGATAAATAAGAGCTTTAAAATCCTGTATTTATTTGGTATTTGACTTTTTTTTTTCCATGCTTCAATAAAATTGTTAGCGTTTTGTAAAAGAGCCAGTTAAGTAATTAGTCATTTTAAAAGTAAAGTTTGAAGGATTTAGTCATAATTTTACGAAATTAAAGATTTTAAAATATTACATGTTATGGCTAAATTCTTAATTTCGATATATTAGGGATAAATCCTAAAAAAATTACCCAAAAATTTGGTTAAATGCCCAAAAAACTTTTTCTAAAATTAGAAAATTATTAATCTATAAACAAATATTTTTTTAATTTTTAAAAATATTATCTATTTTCTCAAAATATCATTCAAAATATAGCTATTGGCACAATGATCCTAAGCCAATATGATTGAAAAAATGGTAAAATTAGGTGTGATGATAAAAGGTAATAAAGACCCGACCGCAAACAAGTAAAAGTGTCTTTTTTTTTTCTTTTTTTTTTTGGGGAAGTATAAAGGTGTCTTCTGAGAGATGAAATTATGCAACTATACACATCATACTTTCGGTGCCATCATAGTTGCATCGTTCTTCAAAATATAATGATTCCATACGCCAAGCAAATTAATTAGTAGCTCTATTCACACACACACACACACTATCGCAAATTATTTATGTTTCCTTCACAATATTAATTATCAAGGCAACAATAGTAATAATGACCATTCAATATAGGGTAGAGTCTTTGAGTTCAGCTTAATTAGTAATTTACACGAGTATATCTCCTCCAATATCAAGATTCACGGTTCGAATAAACTCCACTCTTTACGGAAAGTAAAAGGCTAATGTGTCATTATTATTTGTGATAATAATGGTGATGTAAATGTTCAAATGTGGAGCCACTTTTTATGGCTATATTAATTCAAGATAAATGTTAAAGCTAAATTTATCATAAAAAAAAAGAAGATAAAAATGTTATATTTCATATTTGATATCTTAATGTGTTAGTGCTATTCTAAATGTTATTTTTAATAGTAAAATCAAATAAATTAATTAATATTGAAAATAGCAAATGCAAATTTTTTGGCATTTTCCTATTGTTGGTGCCAAAATTGATGCAAAATATAATATTTGTCAGATTTGGCACTAAGTATAGTATTCCATTGGAGAGTTTTTTTTTTTTTTTAATACCAAAATGCTAATGTTAGTTGGCACAAATTTGGCATAGCATTGAAGATGCTTTTAGTCATTTATAGTACAAATGCTCATGACAATATCAAATTTGGTGTAAAAACAAATAAAAAATATATTTTATTTGATATAAAATACTCTAATGTACTAGTTTTATTTTAAATGTTATTTTTATTATTTTCTTATCATTATTTAGTTGAAACACACATTAAAAACAATTAATGCTAGTCAATAATAGTATGAAAAGATTAATGTATTAATAATAGTTTTTGATAAAATAATTTTTTTATAAAATTATAATTATATGACTTTCACACCTAATGGTGAAAAACCAAAGAATATTCAATTATCATTTTCTCAAATGTCAAAATAATTTGACATTATGTTCTACTTGGTATCAAATTTAGCATTAAGTTTAGCATTTGGCATTGCAAAATGGCCATTGTACTAGAAAATATGTCAAATTTTAGTATTAACACATTAATTTGATATTGCAATATTAGTGATGTAGTACTTTTTTTTTTTTTTTTGCTACAATAGTGATGTAGTACTTATAGTGTTATATGTACCAGTTTTTTATCACTTTTTCAGCATCACTACGCTTGACATATTTGAGTTTTATAATATTATAATTACTAAATACTAAACACTTAATTTGAAAAGTGATCAAATTTAACCAACTGAAAATATCACAACTCACCAACAGCTAGCATTATTCAATTCTTTGAAGTTCATATCTACTTTATTTGCACGTTTGCTTCCTTTAAATGATTTCAGAACCAAAATCTCCAATTAGGTATGCACTGAATGGTAATCAAAGCTTTTTATGTTGTATTATGGGTCAAGGCAAAATTTTATCTTTGAATCCCTCGTTTGAATAATATTTGCATAATAATATAAGGGGAAATCCAACAATGATAGTACTAAAAGAACTCAGCTCTCTTGTGTTTAGTTTAATTTGGACAAGATATATGATATTTTATCTTACTCTCAAAATAAATCTTTTTGAGAGTAAGATATTATAATTTTAAGGAATAGTGTGTTTGGTACGGAAGAAAAGTTGAAGGATAAAAAATGTAAGATAGATTTTAGGATATAAATTTAAAATTAAGTTGTTTGGCAAGAAAATGAATTAGAGAGAAAGGAAAATTGAGTGGATAAAAATGAAACTGGGGCCCATAATATTTTATCCTCTCAATATTAGAAGGGAAAGTGGAGGGAAACTTTTTATCAAAGCAGTCAAAAGTAAATTACTCGTTTGTCCATATATTAATTATAAAATAAAATAAAATAAATGGATAAAATGATAAATTTGTAGATAAATAATTTTCTTTCCCTTCTTCTATACTAAACAACAAAAGGAAAAATACATTTTCTTTCATTTCCTTCTTATTTTCTTTCACCTTCTATTTTTCTTTCCATTTAATGTTGTTTCCCTCTTACCAAATAGTAGTATTTTTGTTAATGCATTACTCTTTGTTGCTTACCGGCAATGCTCAATAACTTGTTTTCATTCTTTATTATCCTTAATGGCAAAAATATCAAAAGAAATGACGAAAATAAATATTAATTAAGTTTCTAATCCCTAGTTCAGAGAAAATTAAATAAATCAGGAACATTATAGTCCAAACTTATTTTAACACTTGACTAGGCGGCTTATAAAAATTTAGAAAAATAACTAATAGTTATTTACTTAGTTACTAATGTAGCTGTTGCAACTTTTTTTTTCAAATAAAATTTAACAAAATTATGGCATATGTACATAAGTGCTCAAATTTTAGATTTATTTAAAATAAATTAACAAATTTTGTCTTACATGAAATATTTTTTCTTTTTTTTTTTGTTTTGGATATACGGGGTGATATATCAGATAAATGGATATTTTACTAATTTACCGCGGTAGAAAAATTATATATAAATTTGAAATTTAATTAAAAACAAAATTTATGAGTGTTTTAAAATATTTTATGAAAAATAACAATGTAGCACAAATTTTCTTCCTTTCCCAATCAAATAAAACAATAACTCGCAATCCACAAAAGCTAAATGCTCTCTCTCTCTTATTCCTTCCTTTTCCTTCTTGAGAAAACTTAACCCAATATCACCTTTGAAATCTAAATTTTCAATACATGTTACAATGGTAGGATACGCCATTATTTTATCAACAAATTACATTTTTACCCTTATTCTTCTTCCTTCTTGTCATCTTTATTTATATATATATATATATATATATATATATAATAAGAGACAATTCGATCAAATTCACTTAGGGTGATGAGTTGTCCACAAGTGATATTTTTTAAAATTTTCCTGGACTTGGACTTCCAACTTACAAATGATGATGGAGAAAATTGGATCTCATATCACTTATGACATTCAAGTTTACAACTTATTCTACAATTGCATGTTATGCCACTTTTTTCATCAATCAATCACTACGGGAAATTTTAAAAAAATATCACTTATTGACAACTTATTTTGAAATATGCCACTTTAAAAGAAAATTTGTAATTCCATGCCACTTTTTAGTAGTCAATTTGACCAAATTACTTTTATATTTTTTACAAATGAGGAAGACAATTAAGGAGAAAGAGGGCAATATAGTAATTTGCTGATAAAAAAGTGGCATGATGTGCAGTAGTGGCATAATTTGTAAACTTAAATGTCAAATATGACATGAGATCAATTTTCTCCTTCTCCCCTCTTATCTACCTCATTTGTTATAAAAATAATAATAATTTCAGTTAAATTTATTACTAAAAAATAATATCGACCGGAAATTTTATTTAAAGTGATATATTTCCAAAAAAAAAATGGGAGAATTTCAAAATAAAGCCATTCATGATGCCACTTAATAATCTATACCACATGTGGTATACTTCATTCATTTCTACTCTATGTTTGTAGTGTAAATTTTAGGGTATAAATTAAAAGTGCAACACACATGGGGTATAGATTATCATTAATGGGGTATTCCTCAAAATCCCCCTTTCCAAATTAAGTTGTAAAAAAGTGGCATTTTCAAATTTTCCCCAAATTATGCAATGAGACCGACCAAGCGAACCCTCTGTGGGGACCCATTGGGCCTACATCAAGCCCATACACCACGAAAAAAAAAATATATATATATATATATTAAAAATTAAACTTTGTTTAAAAATTTCTCTTCGACTCATTTCTGAGTGGTCCCTACCATCCCCACGTTCTCCTCCCCATTACACGCCCTTTACCTTCAATCCCACGTGTATCCAAAAACAACTTACAACGCACGTGTAACCTTTCTCACAATCTAAGCCGTCCGTTTCCAGATCTAGCACAATCCAACGGCGTAGATCATATACAACATTATACGTAATAATACGCAGAAACAGCTCCGCAAACTTGCCCACCTTTGACCACTGACTTTAAAAAAAGGACACAGAATATTTACTATTCATTCAAATAATTAAAAAAATTGAAAGAAAAAAAAATACCAATCGACACTCACAATATAAAATATTAAAAACCACAAATAAATCAGAGAGAAAAGTAAATGCTGACGTCACTGTACCTTTGACTCTCTCTCTCTTTGTCCTCTTTAAACGCACCACTCTCTTGTCTTCTCCATCTCTCCTGTTCTTTTCACTTTTGTCTCTCTTTTTTTTTTTTTTGTCTTTTTTTTTTCTTTCCCAAATTATTCCATTCTCTCTGTGCGTGTGGATTTTCCCGGCACTTTCTCGGCATCCAAACGAGCTGCTGCTACGAAGCGACGATGAGGGACGACCTTTGCATAACGGTCCCGAGCTTCTTCCGTTGCCCGATCTCCCTCGAATTGATGAGATCCCCTGTGAGCCTCAGCACCGGAGTCACCTACGACCGCGAGAGCATCCAACGGTGGCTCGACGGCGGCAACGACACGTGTCCGGCTACGATGCAGGTCCTCAAGTCCAAGGACTTCGTCCCCAACCTCACTCTCCAACGCCTCATCCAGATCTGGTCCGACTCGGTCCGCCACCGCCGGGTCGACTCGCCGGACGACTCGCCGGACTCCTCTGTCCTGACTCGAGACCAAGTGGCTGACCTAATTCTGAGCTCCGGGAGCTCCGAGTCGGACGACTCGCTCGTCGTCGACTCTCTGTCGAAGATCGTCTCCTTCGCGAGGGAGTCCGGGGAGAATCGGAGATTCCTCGCCGGAGAAGCCTCCGGATTTTTGCCGGTGGTGGCCGGGATTCTCGGGGGGAGTAATGCCGGAGGTTCCAGAGCCATCGACGCGTTGGAAATGGCGGTCAGAGCTCTGGACATGATCCGAGGCGAGATTGTTGGGGATGCGAAGGAGAGGCTCGCCTCGTCGGTGGTCAAGAGCCGCGATCGCGATGGCCTGAGGTCTCTCGTGGTGGTTCTGCAGAAAGGAAGCGTGGAGGCTCGGATCGGATCGGCTAGGGTTTTGGAGGCGATCGCCGTCGACGACGACGTGGCGAAGGCGGCGATCGCGGAGAGCGACGAGGCGTTGTCGGAGCTTCTGAAGCTGATCAGTCCGGAGAAGGACGCGGCCGTGATCGAGGCCGGGCTGGGGTGCCTCGTCGCCGTGGCGGCGCTGCGGCGGGCGAAGGCGAGGATGGTGCGGCTCGGGGCGGTGGGGGCGGCGGCGAGGTGCCTGTCGAAGGTGGGGTTGAGCGCCGCGGCGGCGGAGAGGGCGCTGAGGCTGCTGGAGGCGGCGGCGTCGGTGCGGGAGGGGTGGCGGGAGATCGGCGCGGGCGAGGCGGAGTGCGTCGAGAGGGTGGTGGAGAGGGTGCTGAAGGTGTCGAGGGCGGCGACGGAGCACGCCGTGACGGTGCTGTGGAGCGTGTGCTGCGTGCACGGCTGCGGCGGAGCGGCGGCGGCGGCGGCGAGGGCCAACGGCGCCGCCAAGATGCTGCTGCTCATGCAGACGGACTGCGCGCCGGCGGTGCGGCAGATGGCGGCGGACCTGCTGAAGGTGTTTCGGCTCAGTAGCGGCGCCAAGAACTCGGCGGCTCTCGTTTCTAGCTATGATACCAACACCACTCATATTATGCCTTTCTGATATATTGTTATCATGATTGGTTTTTTTCTTTTTTCTTTTTTTTTTTTGTGATTTTTGTTACGGTTCAAAAAAAATTGGACAGAGAAGCTTGTAAATGAAAAGGAAATTTTGTTAGTGAAATATAACAGAGAATTCTTTTTAACTTGATTGTAGCCTTTTGTTCATCCTTTTTATTACTCCAGAACTGGAATTTGAGAAAAAATAATCTCTTTAATTGTTTTTTTGATTTATTATTATGATTTGGGTGTTGAAATTGTCTTTTTTTTTTTAAACGGAATGCAAAGTGGAAATAAGAGGAAGCTTGTGATTGCTTTGTATAGCTTAGTAATCAAATTGTAACTATTAGTACAATAAAAGCCATAGAAATTAGAATACCCAAGTTCAAAGAATTCAGTCAAAGTCCTGGATGTGAATTTATTTGTCTAATTTATTTATTTATTTATTTTTTTGGGTTTTTACTTTCTTCTGAATTTCCATGAGAGATATAGAAGGACCTCTGTAATCTATTTGCCATGTTCTGAAACCCATGACTGGGGATTAGCACAATGCATTAATTAATAAAGTAGTTGATAAATCTGTGGTTATCATTGTTTGCTAATCACAAGAATAGCAGCTACAAATCTGGAGCCAATTAAAAAGGGAACGTATAAATCTCCCCTTGACTTGAGACTTGAGAGTATCAAATAACTTAAAAGCAGAGCAATAGAGAATTACAAAACAACAACAACAACAACAACAATAATAATAATAATAATAATAATAATTAATAAAAATATATTAAGATAAACGAGAAAAGAGACAAAGTGCCGCAATTGCTGAAAGTGTTGCTTTGCTGACTGTGATTTTCAAAGAAAACTTTGTTTGATAGCAGAAAGGAAGCGAAAGGGATTGGAATCCAAAACGAAAAAGAAATATATGCTAAAGTAGGGAAAGATATACAAGTTTGACCAATCCAATCTCTATTAAATTAATATTGAGATTAATTAATTACTAACATTTCTTATAAGAATAAGCTAACTAGAACATAGGCCCTTGAGAATGCACACCCACAAGGCCACCACCCATATTAATACATTATTATCTAATGCCTCCTAATCTTTGATATTTTTTTAATTGAACCCCCAAAAGAATTCATTAAATTGGGTAAAGAGGTTCATAAAAAATTCATGAGAAACAAAAAAGGAGTCACACTAACTAAAACCATGAGCAAGATTTACATGTTAGATTAGAATCACAAACATGTCCAGAGGATGTTTTGTCTTGTATTGAAGTTTGAAATGGGATTAGAAATTTATAATAAAAAAAAAATTGGATTAGTTAATAATATTTCCCATTCTCCCAAGCACTTTGGAGACCTTGTTTTTTGTTTTTGTTTTTTTTTTCCTCAGCTTTTCTGAGACTTTCTCTATTATTTCTAAATTTTGAGTACGTTTAGTGCAGAAATATTTCTTGGCGATAAATTTATTAACTTATGTTAAAAAAAAAAATTGAACTATAGGCAAAACAACTTTACTTGTAGTCCGATCATTGTTTCTTTAAAAGACATAACTTAGACGATAAATAGTTAATATTTATAATTATATATTTTTTTAGTTCAATTTTTATAGAGTTGAAACGAAAAATAAAATTAATTTGAATCTTAATTCACCTTCTTCTTCTTATTATTATTATTATTTTTAAAGTCCAATCACTGCTACGAGAAGTTGCAACTTGCCACTATAAGGTGGAAAAGAGGAGAGAACAAAGGTTGTGAAGGGAAATTTTGATGAAAAATAGATAATGCACTTGTTTGATAAGAAGAATGAAAATAAGAAATGAAGAAAAAGAGATGAAGAAAAATTATTTTCTTCTATTTTTTACTTTTATTTTTTGTCGTCTTATATATATATATACATATTTTTTTTTTTTCCATCTATCAAACGGACTAAGAAGGTTAAATCTTCAGTTGGTACACTGTGCACGTGAAACACAAGCATGTGAAATCACCACTTCAACTGTCAAAAGTAATTTGACTAAGCTGGTGAATTACGGTCAAAGTTTGAATCTACAGCTCTTTATAATCATTATCTTAATCCAACTAACAAAACTTTTCTTATGGTTTAACTTTAACCCTCCATAGTAGTCCATAGATTCCGAAAACTATTGCTATTTAGTCACAAAATGGTGGTAGTAGTGACTTCTTTATTTTCATAACTATATGAATTTATATTTGTGAATAAAAATACGTCACCAACACAATGAGATCATTATATGAAATGATGGGGAATATTTTTGTATTCGTTGCAAATTCAAAATATGTTTCAGTTATTATCCAATTTTTCAATATATAATATATATTATATAATGCATATTGTTTGGTTGTGGGACGTGTTATTATTCCCATGTTGGGTCAAATGGGATTATCTGTGGGTAGAGCTATGAGCCCACAAAACCCATATATATATATATATATATATGCATATAAATAGCTTGTGGCAAAGGTTTAGTCTCGTCTGATACTCTGTCAGTGGGTGCACTAACTCTTTTTAAACAGTGTGGACCTTAATTGTACAGTTCGACAACTTATTTTAGAATTTATTCATCTGTCTCTTGCTTTATTATGTATCTCATTTCTCAAACTCTTGATGGATTTTCTCTGTCTTTTGGTCCAGATTTCGGCTGAATTTGAATAGCTATGCCCTCAAGAATTGTAAATAAGGGTAGTTTAGGAAATTACACGCATCTTGTTCTTTACTTTATGATACGTACGCAATAATTTCTCTAAATGACCTAATTTTAAAATTTATTTAAATAAAAGTTCAATTAGGTAAATGACTATTTTGAATTATGTATTTTTAAAAAATAGTCATAATTTCAGAAAATTTTAAAAATAACTTTAAAAAATTATTATCATTGTAAGAAATTTCTTATTATAACAAAAATACATATAAAATTTGTTGTAATAAATTTTTTACAAAGAAAATATGATTTATGAATGCTTACTTTCTTAAACTTTTTAAAAGATTTGCTATGTTTTTAAATCAACCTCTAAAAATGACCATTTTCTTAAAATTTTCTTTCAAAAATTATCAACAACTTTTATTTTTAGGTGAAGGGTCCATCTCGATATTTAGATTGTTTACTATGATTAGTAGACAAAATATCAACTAAAAATAACCGGTATTTCATCGACCTACCATGATTTTTTTTGTCTATTTACCAAAAATAAGTTATTCATCTAATTAAAATAAGCTGTGGTTATTTTTTGAATATGGTCTAATAAATAGACTAACTACCAATATTTTCTTTCTATTTTGATAGTTAATTATATCCAGTTATTTATCAGGAAAAAATGGCTAAATGTCTATTTTAATATTACATTTTTAACTTATTAGCCAACGAATCAAAAAATTAAGTTATTAGTCATTTTTCTTTTTAGTTTTTTTTTTTTACATTTATGTATTGACTTCTTTTTTTACCTTTGTTACTGATTATAACAAATATTACAAAAATGCTACAAATCGTAACAATTGTTGTTATAATCTCTAACAAATGTTATAGATTTTAACAAATGTTATTAAGATCTACAATAGATCGTAACAAATTTGTTACAATTTGTAACAAATTATGATACATTTTGTTACGATATGTAACAAATTTGCTACAATATAGCGTAACAAAAGTTGTTATGAATCTGGACCAATTTCTTACAATATATCGTAACAAATTTTGTTGTAGATTTTTTTTATGTGTAACAAAATTTGTTATAAACATCGTAACAAATCGAACCACTCTCTCTAATCTATTCAATCCAAATAGACTCACTCACTCACATACGTACCTAGACTTCTTCAATGGCGTATTAAAGCTCTTTCTTAGTTTTCAATCTTCTCCTCCAAATGGACCATTTGGCTTCCAGAATGAAGGCGTTCTTTTTCCGGTTTAAGTTGATCTCTCTCTAACTCTAATTAGGCGATCCATGATTCAAAAGACTTTGTCTCATTAGGAGGAAATAAAGTAGTACGCGATCGAGAAACCTTTAACTTATTTAATTCAACCTTAACTTTTTCTCCATCAATTTGTGAAAGACGAAAAGCTTCAAGCAAAGAAGCATGTTCGGTTGCTATATGCTTTTCTATTTCCAAACCACAGCGGACCGCGAATTTTAGTTCATCATGTAAGCCTTTGATAAACCTTATGGCAGATTCAAGTTGGAGCATGGCAGCACCACAATAATAATTATAATTCATTGCTGAAAGATTTACCTTAGAAAGAATTATGCTGATGGATAGTTCCAACTGCTTTTGGATGTCTACGGAAGTGTGAAGCGAGTTCATGATAGCGTTAGCATGATGTGAAGTGAGATCAGATCACAACACCCAACCACCATTCAATTTCTTGAAGTCAGGGCTCCACATCGCGCTCTGGACTTCGTCAAGGCTAGCAAAATTGAATTCCTATGGGAAGAAGTGTTCGATTCCAAATTTCTTTATCGATCTGGTTCTTTAGCAAGTGGTACTTTTAGCTAAACAGATATAAGCAAGAACCATCCGGATTCAGAAGACCATCCCCATCATTCAGTTTTCATTCTTTTACGACCTAGGAAGAGCTTCGATCTAAAGGAGGGTAGGAACTAGAAGGACATGTGCTCATCGCGAGACCAAAAAGAGCTAACCCATAGTGACTTTGGTTTCTGAAAAGTATACGAACCTGATCAGCTATAACAATAACAAATACATTAAAACTTTTCGCCCTTGTTAACTTCTAACTCGACAAGCTTGTGTTATCGGTCTTCACTCATAGAAGCTGATGGAAGTTCATGCTCTTTTAATTTTGTGAAATCACGAGGAACTTAGTGGTAAATCATGAATCCAATTACCCAATAATTTTACCATTCTCCGATACTAGAATCTAGATACATGGAAAGTAGTCGAATTAATGCAAGCAAAGTCCAAGTCGTTTTTTGCTCTGGATCGAATGAAGTAAGGATATCGTTTTGAAATGGGAACCATGATATAGAAATATAATATATCCTAGAGAGTGACGTTGATCATATTGAGTTGGCGCCCAGTAAAAGTCTTGTTGAGAAGAAGGCAAAATTCAGGAGACTACTAAGCGGAGCCAATCTAGTGAAATTTAAGAAGACAAAAAAAAAAAAAAAAGAAGGATGTGGGAATGTGAGGAATTGAAGAGCGTCAAGAGGGACGAAGATTGCCTTGAGAGATACAATTTGGATCTTTAACAACTTCAGCTTAACAATTTTTGTGCAAGGGTTGTTCCATAATATGATCATATTCAAATCCTTACGAAGTTGGTCAAATTCTGCAAGAGACAACGATTTGAGTTTCATATCAAGCCCTATAAGACCAATGGATTCGATGGCAGTTTGCCTTTAGATTCGGACGATTTTGATGCCATAGGAGCAAATTTCAGACTTAACAGGGAATATGAAGAAAAAGGATGAAGAAGAAAGTTCCTAGATTTGGAAAATATTGCAAATTTAAAAACTTTTCTCGTTTCCCGAAAAATTACTCCAAGACAAATTTATATCTCTTCGTAACTTTCTGAGAAAAAAATGGGGCTTATATGTGGGATAGGAATTTGAAGACCACATTGCAGTCGTTTTGATATACAAATTAAGGGTATTTTGGTAATTTCTAATATTTATGATGAGTTTGGCACGCATGACGTGAATCTAGATCCGGAAAGTGAGCAACACCTGATCTGGCAAACACTTAGAGGACCCAGACACGTGCGAAGCGCATTTACAAGCTGTTCTGGTGAAGTTTGACAACAAGAAGAACCTGTGCGCGAAGCATGTGAGCTTGAAGGCAGAAGAGAAGGAATTTAGACCCCAGTCAAATTCAAACTTTCCCACTCAAAGTCTTGAAAAATCTATAAATGAAGGAGATCAGAAGAGAAACGTAACTTTTTGTCTGAAAAGAAATTCTTAACATAGTTCAAGAGAGAATCTAGAGAGAAAAACCTCTGCGTCTTGTTCTAGGATTTGTTATAAACATCTTTGAGCACAATAAATTGTTTCAAATAGTTTATGATACAAACACACTTCCATGCATTGTTTAGTAGTTTTTTTTTTTTTTTTTTCAATTTCTGTATAAAAACAATGGCAATCAGAAAAGATTAAAATATTGGGATTTTTTGAAATTAGTTAGGAGAGCTCAAAATCATTATCATATGCCTGATCATGTTTAAGCTGAAAAACATGCTTACAATATTTCCCTTAAAAAACGCTTACGTTGACTTCACTTGTGCATTTTACTGTTCAAAATCAAAGGTCTATTTTCAGTTTCAGGTATTTATATCTTAGCATTTATTTCTGTCCAGTATAATTAATGAAATATGTCTAAGCAAGCCCATGGAAGCTTACTATTGGGGCGTACACTTTCACAGCCAATGCAAATGAAAATAAAGTCTCAATAAATTTTTGCTGCCAGTTATGTAGATTTGTAAAGTGCTTGACGAGCGGGAAGGCTAATTGACCCACAAAATTTATTTGCTTTCGAATTGAAAGAACTCAGAGCATTAACATTCATATTTAATGGCTTTAAATTTTCTGACTCGGCTCTAGTCGAATTATATGTCTGCCATGAAAAATTAATGGTGTTGTGACAAAATAATTTAATTGTCAGAATAAATAAATCTTCCTTTTTTCTACTTCCGTCTTCTCGTTAGAGCACCTCTAATCTAATATTTTAAAATAAAATACACAATATTTTAAAATATATTATCAAGAGTTTTTTAGTCATTCAACCAAATTTTTGGGTAATTTTTTAGGATTTAGCCATATTTTCACAAAATTAGGGATTTAGCCATAAAATGTATCATTTTTTGTTACATGAAACATATATACGTGTAAAAGTGTAACATTTTATGTTATATGTTACAAAAAATATTACATTTTTTATATGTATATATGTTACATGTTACAAAAAATATTACATGCTATGGCTAAATTCCTAATTTCGTGAAACTATGGCTAAATCCTTCAAACTTTATCTTTAAAATAGCTGTTGGTGTGGAATTTAAACCAACGCCGTGATCCGTACCTCTAGTGTGTGATACGGCAATGAATAGTGAAAGTTTTTGCGGAAAATAAATACTCAAGAGAATTTTTCAAGTGGTTCGACCCTCCGGCAGAGTAATAGTCTACGTCCACTGTGTTTTGGATATTTTCGAATAAGAGAGTTTACAGAGTAATTTTTTCCAACCATTTCCCCTTCGACTTTCCCGCCTTTTATATCCATCCGGCAAGAGAGAGAGGGGGAAGTGCCTTAAATGCGCCCCACCTAATCGCCCTTAAATCAAGGGATTAGGTGGCCTTATCTTAATCGACCATACCCTGCCCGAAAATCAGGTGGTTGGTTACCAACTAATCACTTCACGTCATTCACCGATGAGACATCTACAGTGCCTGTCAGAGGCAGCTACCATCGGGAGCATCCGACTGTTGTTGTCTATGCTTTACCCTTCGTCCGGGGTTCTCTCGCTTCGCGAAGAGTCCCCCGAACCTCTTGATCTATTGCGAGCATGACGCTGGCTGCGGGATCCATAGGTCCCCAAGCTTGGAGGATCTCCATCTCGCTGGTCTTCTCCCGAGGACCTAGCTGTGTGCCGAGTTATACCTTCGGGGTGGTGGTCGTCAACTTTCACGATGACGTGGCGGTTCACTCATCACGGGGAATTTCTCTCTGGAAGCTTCTCGCCTTCGGCGAAGGTTTCCTTGACGAGACATCCTCGGACGGAAATTAGCTAACAACAATAGCTAATTGCTTAACTGGCCCTATTATCAATTGGGATAAGAGAGAAAATCTGAATTGAGAAATTTAAAAAAAGTGCTTGTTATTGCAACAAAAATATTTCAATGTGAAGTTAAATATTGTTGAAAACGAGCAAACTAAACTGATAGCAAAAATCGCAAGCATACGAGCCATACATGATACAATTAATAAAGTGAACGCGAGTCTTGATATTATTTGCACTGAGAATTGGTTGGGTCAAAGATAATAATTGAATATCACCTCACTCGCTATACTTACTATCTAGACTAAAAAGTCAATGCAAGAAATTAAACCAAATTTAAGCTAAACTAACATTAACTAAAACAAAGAAAAACGATAAAAACACATGAGTTCAAGGAATTAAGCTCACTCTCCCGTCCCATATGATTCCTCACATTGACCAAATTAATAATTTCTCACAATCTTGCATCAAATGAAGCCTATGCAACCTAAATTAGTTGATATGTCTACCTAACTAATTGAAATTAACTAATTGAAATTGCATGTATTATGATCGCTTATCATTGGTTGTGAGACCTCCAATCTCCCGGGGGACTCATGATCGTCAAATAACACAAACCCCATTGCCATTTGATTCATATCTCTCTTGGAACTAATCCCCAAATAAAAATCAAACAACTAAGTCACAACCCAATCCAATATCAATCTAGTTGACCTATGGAGTATATAAAGTTGCAAGAGGTTTTTTTTTTTATAAAAGTTGCAAGAGGTTGAAAGCATTAAAAACTAGAGGAATGTGATTAAAAAGTAAATAATCAATATGTGTCATCATATAGTCAAGCGAGAGCTTACTTTCTCCCTTGAACTACAAATTTAAACCCTAATTTGACACTATAATAAACAAAAAAATCCAAATAAAAAATTGCATAATATTTAACACAAAATAAAACACAAATAAGCTCAAAAGCTCTTCAAGATCCCATGGAATTTCTTCTTCCTCAAATTCCTTTGTGTCCACAAAATCACAAATTCGAACTCCCATTGTTTGATGTGTTTTTGGACTTTTAAGATTAGAACCCCTAGCAATTGGGGTCATTTGGGCCGTCCATTTTGTATCTAAGGGCAAAAGATTGGCCCAAAATTTTTTTCCCAACAAGTTCTACATGGACCTAGAAGGTGTTGATCGCAATGCGTTCAATTACGTTCGATCGTGTTATAAGCCTCTGCGCAACAATTTTCAACAGACCGTAACTTCTTCATTACCAGTCGAAATTGCACAAATGATATGCTGTTAAAAAAACTTTTTGAAGATCTTTAATTTGATATGTTAATATGTCATGTAAGAATTTCATACATTTTCATGTAATCTTGCCACAAAGTAACTGTTACTTTTGCCTCATCTCAAATTGCTTTTTTTTTTTTTTTTTTTTCGATTTGTAACAAAATCGATACGATGAAGGTGCATGCACGCTCATCACAAACAGACTTTTACTATAACAAATGAATGAATTTATTATTAGGGTTATCTATACAAACGCCCCTCAATATTGTACTATTATTGTATGTTGCATCTTAAAAACTGTCATTCTTGCCCCCTAAAGTATTAAAAACGTATAGATATGCCCCCTCCGTCATTATCCGTAAAAAAAAATGATTGAATTAATAACGTAACATTAATCTGTTGGCGCTTGTATAAATTTTTAAATATCAAACACCTTCAAATTAAGAAAATTATAATAATTAATTCTATATTTATTTTCATAAACACCCCCCTTATGTTGTCTTTTTTTCTCAAAATGCACCCTGATTTTTTAAAATTTTGTATTCAGACCCCCCGATTTCATTTATTTTTTTAAAAAAATTAAAATAAAAGGGCTGAACTTATAATGTTTTCAAACATCAGGGGGCATAAGCGTCAGTTTTGAAACATCAAGGTGCAACTTGCAAGGATAGCACAACATCGGGGGGGCATTTGTATAGATTACCATTATTATTATTATTATTATTATTATTATTATTATTATTTTAAAAAATTTAAATTACTATCCAAATTCCAAACAACCTCTTTACTGACATGCCCAAAAGTTATGGGTGTTGGAATCCAATGGGAAGAGAAGACACCAATTTTACCATTTCTGATTTGCCAAAGAAGATCACCTCCCTTCCCTACATCTGATATTACTCGCTGAAGTCGAATTTTCTCTTTTGTTGGGTCAATTCTTGTTCTTAGTTCTATTTCGCACCATTGCAAACATAGACGTTAAGGAAAATTCTACTCTTAAGTCGAAAATATTTTCGTCCATTATTGGTAAAGTATTCCGTGAAGTTTCTTGCTAGTCCAACTCTCAAAGTACATGTGAATGATTAGTCAGTCATTTATAGGGGAAAAAAAACGAAGAAAATGATAAAGTAAATGCATTATTTTCCTCCTCGCTTACAAATATTTTTGGATGATCCAAATATTCTTTTATTTTGAATATGATATAACTTTGATATAGCAAAAATCAACCCATTCCACTGTTTTTAAAGTTTCAAACTACAAAATAATGTACATATATCATGTTACTCTTTTGAAATGATATCAAAAATTGAAATGCCTCTTTTGAGTTCCTGCCCAAACATTCACCAATCTCTGCTTCCTAAATATGCCACTGTTACCACCTCTCCCTCTAGCTAGACAACTACATTCGAGTTGTCTCGATGCAGTTGTGAAGGACCAAATTCGAGTTTTCTCGATGCAATTGTATGGGGCTCAAACACGTATGGTTATCACTTTGCGTTTCGGCACCGATACAGTATGGTCTTTGAGAATGTCTAGCGGGTTAAAATCCAAGAATAATTTTTCTTTTTGTTTTTTTTTTGTTTTTTTTTTTAATCTTCTTTTGTCATGGAAATCCATGGATCAACTATCCTCTGAATCTATGAGATGGAACTCGGTGATGCCGCATAACCTGGCCGTATCCTGTTTGGTAAAGGCCTTGCGATGAGCCCATCTACGACCCAACCTGCCAACTCCCCGTCTTTCTTTACGTGGTTAAACTCCCTTTCCACATAGCCCAGAGATATTTCTAACCTTCCCCCGGGTTTGCAGTCGAGATAGGGACTTCTTGGTTCGATTCCCGCATTTTTCTCTAACCAATAGAGATAATTGATTTGGAACACTGCCTTGAGCATGTCATATGGTGAGCAAGTTTCTTTGAGCACCACCTGTTTCATGCCAATATTCAAATGAAAATGAGAAAAATTATTCAGTTACATCTTGGAGAAAAAAAAAAAAAAAAGGGATAAAAAGCATGTATCTCCCCGCAAATGATGGAATAACAGATGGACAACGAAAATATGTATTAAGCGAGAGTTTCAGCTAAGCTAATAAGAGTTTGTTAAGAACATTTGTATACATATTGGAAATTCGTTATGTCAAGAATGAGTTCTAGAATCCTATAAACTTTTGCGAGTGTGTTTGGTAGGAGTAAGAAGCGGAAGGAATGAGAGGGACAAAGGGATTTTTTAATAGATTTTGACATGTTGGATTGGTTGGTAAGATGGACTTTGAGAGAGTGTGGACTTGAAAGGCGAATCAAAATCCTTAATTCTAAAAAACTTTGAATCTCCAAATTAAAGACATTGCTGAAAAAAGTAGACTAATCCATAATTTTATAATTAAAGTTTTTTCTTTTCCATTCCTCATATCTTTTAACCAAACAAGGACAAGAATTTTTTTACTCTCTTTCCTTTCCTTCATAGCAAACAACAGAAGGAAAAGATCCTTCTCTCTATTTTCTTCTACCCAAGTGATATTTCTCCCCTCCCTCCGATTTTCTCTCCCTCCTCCCAAACACGCTCAAAGTAAAAATGGCCTAAACCCTTGTAGTTCATATCGGTCTGAATTTTTTTTATGAACAGATGATAAAATTGTCATTTTTCGGAGATTTTCTTTCAAAAGGCCACAAATCGATACTTACACAGAATCTTCCTTTGTGTTCTGTCAAAATGTAGCCCTCATTCCTATAGAGACTGAAAAGTGCTAGCACATCCTCTTTGTTGTTGACAATATTGCTGAGCTTAGATCCCAGAAGCAAACGGTTCTCAATGTCAGCTGCTGCAATCTTCGCTTCTGAAGATAGTACATCTGAATTTTCCTAAAGATAGTGTTTCAAAATTAGGATTATCAGAACATAGATATGCAGCCTCTAAAACAACTAGAAAACATAACTAAAGATTTTGCATCTCCATTTAGTAGCACTCTAATTACTTGTAGCCTTCAAGCACAAATAATCCCAGCAATATAAAGCTTCTCATAATTGCTCATCACAGTGTAAATATATATCAGTAGTGCAAAGTTAACGGCATAGAATCACCTACTAAACTATTCAGAATATCTGTCATCCTTGTACAGAACTATTAATTTAAAAACTCCTCACCAAATCAGAAAGTGTAATTTGCACCATTGGCCCCAAAAATTATCACGTTTTAGCCCTTTTATCTTTAATTTTTGAAATAGGGACCCAGAACTTTAAAATATTAGCAATAAATTATAAATTTTAAGAAAGCCTAAATTTTAAAGAATTCTTGAACTGATTTAGGGATTCTATTCTCAAATTACTGAATTTTTAGGGACTAAAGTGCCAATGTAGGAGAAGTTCATGGGGCATAAGTGTAAAAAAATTCATACTATTCCGTCCAAATTTGAATTTCTGCTATCGATTTTAGGGAATTTGTCAATCTATATTGCTTAAGTCCAATCGCCAAATTGCCAAAGCATGAAAAATTGCAGGGCTAACAGTACTAGTTCTCTATCGGAAACTTGTACAATTTGAAATTTAAAGGCTGTCACTCATTCTCAAACGGATGAGACTAATTCGAAGAAGAAAAGTAACATACTGTCGTAAATGGCTTCACATTCAGAATCGGTACTGCTGGAAAGAGTGGTTCTTCATCATTGACCTCTTTAACAGGAGGTGCTTGTCCACTAATGAGATATTCACTAAATACCAGACCTGTTAAAATCAATCATGAGAGATTATCACGATCATGTCCACTAATGTAGATATGGGTCCCACGATCATGACGTAGAAAATTGTCATTAAAGACAATTTTCTTTCAAGCTACAAATATATAGATTATCAGTCTTGATTTAGATACTTGTACCTATTCTAGTGTTGGCTCATGCAGCTAATATGTTTTTTACTGAATTTCATTGACTCCACTAATGCAAATTAACTTATATGAACTTTTGAATCATATCCCTTCATTTTAAAGGAACATTTGTGCATGTAGAAACAAAATAAAACATATGATAGAGCTATAATATAGCATATACACCTCCACATGGAGAAAAATTAGAGAAAGGGAAGAGGAAATACTTGCTCGATAAGGATTTAATGTCCTTATGTGTATGGATTGATACGACTTCAGATTGCAATACATATGGATAACCGTCACCACGCTAAAAGAAGCAAGGGCAAGAGACGTAGAGGAGCCTATGCAGTAGCCCAACCCTATGCCAAGCACGATACCGATAGACTTGCTTACCATTCCTTGAGCTTCACCCTTAGCAATCACCTGCAGTTGGACCAATTCTATCAGTAAAGATAAACACAAACCAAGTTAAAAACACTCTAAGTAAATGTTTAAACCAGGAATAAGGCATAGAATTTACAGGTTGGAGAGCATACAATACGAATGGCCGTAAATATGATGTCTTGATTCTTCTCTAAAATGCATTACATTTATAACACACTTAAGCAGAAAGTACCACATGTTACCTCTGCAAAGTTCCTTTGAGCAGCAAAGCCAGCATAGAAGCAACTTCTAGTAGCGGCCTGCATATAGAAAGTTCAAATGCTTACGGAAACATCATAATAATTGGTAATAAGAACACTGTATTCATTGATAGACATGTAATACTTGCCGTAGCGATACAAGATCCAATACAAAAGTTATTCAAAAATTTGATAATAAATAATGAACTAAGGTTAATCTACTAAAGCAAGAATCCTGAAAAGAAAATAAGAGAAGATTTACCCTTCCATCGCCAAAGCTAAAAAATTCAAAGCGGGTGATTCAAATCTAGGAACAGTCAATTAAAAACCTTAATATGACAGACAAAATTGAATAGATCTATGAGCAAAAATCGCTCATACTCATATAAAGGCAAATACCAGATCATGAAACCTTGCAGCCTCTCAACTTTTTCAGTCTACTTCAATAAGAAACTATAAGACAAGATACCATACTAGCGATACCAACCTGTATTAATGAAGCAGCCGAGCGACCAGCCCCAGCAACAGCACCGATTGGAACAAAAAGCTGCGGAAACGCAGGAGTCAACATCTCCATTCCAAATGCAGCATTTTCCAATAGATCCGCGAACAACCTCCATCCCTTTGGATGAACGTCAAAATGGCGTCCGTATTTTGATAGCATGATTTTGCTGAGATACCCAATTCCATCCTTGAGCACCCAGTTGACTGCAGCAGCAACAGGAATGGCTCCTTTACCCAATCCGACAGCATAAAGTAAAGCCTAACCACAAATCAGAAATGGAAAACATATATGATCAAAGGACCTTCCCGATTGAAGAGTACAAGAACTAGCGATGGCTCCTCAAAGCTTCCCAAAGAACAAATTTAGCTGAATTTGGTAACAGAAGTTGCAAGTTTTCAAAATTTAGCTTCCAAGGGCACTCAGACACAAGTTACAAGTTTCGATTTTCTCTTCGGGTTTCTTTGGATTGTGTTGTGTTTAAGGAGTGAGAAAGGTTCTCCACAAATTCCTTCTTGATTCTCAGTGGTTTTTGCCCATTTGAATTTTTTTAGCTGTTTACAGTCATAACAACACTTTTCACAAAAAGGCTAATTTCTCTACTAAGAAAAATGAAACGAGCTAAAATTGATCAATCAAAAACCCCACCTTTTAAGAACATGGTTATAACCTCAAATCTAATACCCACAAAATTCAAACGGAGAATCCAAGCACTACATAACGCATCAATGTAACTTCTCAACAAACACATCCCAGAAGCCCAAAAAAAAAAAAAAAAAAAACCCCCACAAACACACACACCCAATGCAAAGAAAATCAGAAAGAGAAATCAACAATCACTTTTTTTTTTTTTTTTTTTTACCTGAGTGGCGAGAACACTACTGACTTGACTAGCGACGCCCTGAACAGCTCTCCAAAGAGAGTAATCCAAATAATCACTGGTCACACTCTCCGGAAACCCTTCTGGCAGCATCAACCGCGCGCAGATCTCCCTGCATTTCAGCCACACCTCGCCCGCCGACACAGCCGCCCCAAACGACGTCGCACGCGGCGGAACCACGAAAGCGTCCTGGGAGCGATCAGCAAGGAGCAGAGTCCACTTCCCCCTCTTCACTTCCCAGATTGAATCCTCGGACGCCGAAGCAGCCCTCGCCAGCGCCGCCGCCGCCAGGCGGAACTGGCAGAGCGAGCACGCGGCGGAGCAGAGGAACACAGACAAGAACAGGCCCGCCTTGTTGTTCTGCTCACCGTCGCAATCGCCATCGTCGTCACCGCCGCTGTTGTTGTTGCATCCATTGTTGTTGTTGTTATTGTTATTGTTGTTGTTGTTGTTGTTGTTGTTTCCTGGGCCCGAGAAGAAGAGGTGGTGGTGGCGGTGGCGGAGTGGTGTGGCTCTGAGGAGGGGTTTGAGAGGGAGCGGTAAGGATGTGGGTGAGTGGCGGAGCTTGGCGGCGGAGAAAGAAAGCGGCGGCGGCGGCGGCGGCGGCAGGGAGGAGAAGAGAAGAAGGGAAGCGCACCCCATGTTTTTTTGTTTGTCGTTCGGCGTCCCTCTGCGCGCGCGGGACCCACCTGGGAAGGACAATGCTTGTAGTATCTCTGCCTCCTTTTTTTGTGTCTCGGTGGTTTTGCACGTGCGAACCACGTGATTGCAATGCAAAAGTGTGAGTGCGGAGAGTTGATTTGGAGATTGACCCTCATCAATGCTTTCATAATCATTTGAACCAATTAAGAACTTAATTATAGTTTAAAGTTTGAATGATTTAGCTTAGAATATCAAAATTAAGAAAATAGTTATTAAGCTTGTGTTTGGGCAAATCATTTTGCCCATTCTTTTTCGTTTTTTAGAATGGTAAAAATGATTTGAAAATAGTTTGGAAAATGGTTAGAAAAATGAGTAGAATAATTTGACTTTGCAAATTTCGATGTGATATAAATGGTTGAGATTTAAATATATTGTATAGAGATTTGGAAAGTTGAAAAAAGGGTTGAAAAAAATGGAATGAAATGGAATGATTTGTTAGATTAGAAAGTTAAATGGTTTGGAATAGTATGAAATGGAATGGAATGAGTGGAATGGTTTGCCCAAACATGGGGTAAATATCTTAATAAACATATGTATTCATGATAATTACTTAAAAAAGCCGCCCAAATCAAATAAAAAATCTCCGAAAATTCAGCACATTCAACTTAAAAAAGCAAACCAAATCTACTATGATCAAAATTTTCATCGACTGTGATAAAATAAAAAATAAAAGAGATTTTTGGCTAAATGGCCTGTTTTTAGCCTTAGTTTTAAGGAATTGACATGAGTTTGTCATAATTAAGTTATTAGCTATTTTTCTTTTTCGCTATTTTTTTAGACATTATGCATTGAATGTTCCGTAACAAATGTTACAGACTGTAACAATTTTTGTTACAATAGGTCACAGTTTTTGTTACAATAGGTAACAACTTTTGGTACAGACCGTCATAGAAAAAATTTAATACACATATGTAACAAAATATTTAATTTTTATTACGCATTTGTCTGTTACGATTTGTATCAACATTTGTTACATGTCGTAACAAATATTATTACAATATATCGTAACATATTTTGTTACAAATTGTAATAGATTTGTTATAATTTGTAACAATTTTTTATATATAATATAGCTTAACAAAATTTTTTACGATATATTATAACAAAATCTGTTACAGAGCGTAACATTTTTTGTTATCAAGTATCAATATATATATCAAATATTGTTACTATCCAGAATTGGTTGGTACACTAACCTTTTCATTTTTGAAAAATTGATGAAATTCTTAAAAGTCTGCGACTTGAAACCAACTAGTGAAACATAAATCAATCCATGCATGATCAGTTACACAAACTTGCCCCAACTATCTCTCTCTCCATTTTTCCACCACCACCAAAGAAGCCTCTCTGTCGTCCTGGTGATCCATGACCTACATGATCAGTTACACAAACTTGGCCAAGCTGAAGAAGCTCGAGCTTCTGTCGTCGATTGCGCCAGAGATCGTCCCCGACGATTCCACGACCTACACAAACGCTAGAAGCTCGGAATCAGAACAGAGCTCTCGGAGCCATCTCGTTTGTTGTCCTAGTTATATAGCCCCTTGCCAAGCCAAAGACGCCGGAGCCTCCTCTGTCGATCGTGCCGGAGATCATCCCCAACAAGTCTACGACCTACATGAAAGCTAGATGGTCAGAATCGAAACAAAGCTCTCGGAGCCCTCTCGTCCTTCGTCCCGGTGATCAAGCCCCTCGCTAGGGGTGTAAACGAACTGAGCCATTCGTGAGTAGCTCGGTGTTCGGCTCGATAAAAGCTCGAGCCGAGCATGAGCATGATTTTAGGACTCAAATAATAAATGAACAGAGCTTGAACTAACTAAAACTGGGCTCGTTGAAGCTCGCGAACAAGCTCGATTATATGTTCGTGAACAGGCTCGTTTACGAGCTCGCGAGCTAGTGTTTATATTATATTATATATATATATATATATGTAATATTGAAGTTTATCAACCCTCTTAATTTTTATATATTTGTTGTTAAATTTATTTTTATAATTTTATATTTGAGATTTTTAGTCTTAATTTTGTAATTTTCTTTTATTTTTCAAACATAAACTAATTTACAATTTTATTTTATTTTAGATCAATTTTAATTTCTAAACTATAACACTAGTCATCACTTTTACTCCTCTCATTTCCTCATCCTGAACACTCTAAACCCAAGCAGCCACTCCTCTCTCCTGCTTCTCTCCCCTGCGCCACCCCTCTATAGCGCTACCCATCTCCCTTGCCCGATCAATAGCGCCGCCCCTCTTCCTAGCTCGACCAACAGTGCCGCACATCGCCCCTCTCTCTTACCCAACCAACAATGCCTTCCTTTCTCTCTCGTTTCTCTCGCTGTCTCCCCTGCCTGACCAACAACGCCGCCCCTCTCTCATGTTTCTCTTCGCTTGTCCCCGTTTTTGACTTCTCTCTCTCAGCATGCAACATCCCCCTATCTCTTGCTCCTCTCTGCGTCTTCGGCTTCTCTCTCTCAGCACGCAAGTACGCAACCTGCCTCTCCCTGTCTCCGGCTTCTCGAGCAATATATAACGAGCCGAGCCTGAGCATTTCAAAGCTTGGCTCGGCTCAGCTCGATTACACCCCTACGGCCCTCGTCGAGCCAAAGAAACCCGAGCCTCCGCCGCCGATCACACCAAAGATCGTCCCCGACAAATCCACGATATATATGAGCCCTAGAAGTTGTTACTAAAAGTTTGTGTGTATTTTGGCGTTTGTGAATTTTGCATGTGAGTCCTATAAACGATGTTTTTTTTAATCTTTTTTCTTGTATTAATACATTTGCAAATACAATGATGTTCTTACAATCAATTCAATTACCAAGATTTCAAATCCAAATAAAAATCTGAACTTTCATTCGAAAACACAAAACTAAAAAAGAAGAGGTTAGACAAACATGCATTGAATAGAATAGCCATTGACGGCTGAGAGTGAGGTTGGGGATGAATTGAATGGAAGGAGGAAATGTTTTAAGGGTATTTTGATCTGGTCAAGTGCATTTTTTAAGCCTAGTGGCTAATAACTAAATTATTGAATTCACGGGTCATTTTCTTAAAATATGAGTTTCCAAATGGCTATTTTGCTAATCTGCCCAAAATAAAAATGACTAATTTCTTAAATTTTTAAAACTATGGCTAATTCCTAAAAAATTAGTCTAAAGTTTGACTAAATCTTTAAAAATCTCCATTTAAGGAAATTTTGAGAAAATAGTAATATTTTAGAAAATAATTTTTAAAAAATAGTTATGTTATTAAAAAATTAAGAAAATAATTATTTTAGAATTTGTTTACAACAAATTTTATGTGTAATTTTGTTATTGTATGAAATTTTTTATACGTGTAAGAAATTTTTTATGGTTAGTTTTTAAATTTTTTGAAATTGTAGATATTTTTTAAAAATACACTATTCAAAAATCATTATTTACCTATTGACCCATAGTCTTCATGGCTAATTGCAAAAAAAAAAAAAAAAAAAATTGTAAATGTCATTTAATTATCTATACGTCGTGTACTATTTTAATGTGTGGATATGTCGAGCACTGTGGATATTTTTTTATTAATATGTCAAAAAATTAGCATTTCTCAAAATCCTCCTGGTTTCGCTCCTATGTTGAGATGACTCATTATCACATATGACTAAAAGGGTTTTTTGCATAACATGAAGAAAACTCATCAACCATTAGCAAGGCATGTGAACAAAATGATCTAGAGACACTATTGGTTATTTTAATGGCGTTGATCCTCAAATAATTAATACTATTGACCTTGACGCTGGAAGGCCTTCATTGAAAAATGTTGACATCATGGAAGATGAAATTGAATATGATGATTCCTTAGAGGAGTATAATGACGATGAACTACTAGAAGAAATAGAAAGTGAAGGTGGTGATGAACATGTTATATTGAGTGACACTGACAGTGACTACTAAGTTTGTAAGGTATTGGTTTCTTTTTGTTCGTGTTTTTTTCTTTCAATTTATTGTTTGATTTCTAATTTTTTTTTTTTTTACTAGTGCAACTAGTTTAGGTTCTTACTAGATGTTCTTTCACTATCCAAATATTTCAGGTGCACAATGGCTCCATGTTCATCTAAAAATTTGGACAAAGGTATAGATCCTACTCCTATGGGTTCTCACTTCTCAAGCTAGTACTTTGGATACTCAAGAAAAACTTATGTTATTTTGTTTAGTAAAAATGTAATTTTACGTTTGTTTTGCTAATTTTTAACTATTAATTGAAATTACAGAGGTAGTTACAAGGCGAGGCCGTGGTTTTACACGAGGTTTGGCCACCCAAGATTATTGCCAATTCAAAGAAGAAATTGGAAGTTGAATTTGATAGAGTTGTGCACTTATAAAGAGTGGGAGCAAGCTCGGCTTGGGAGAATGAGATTGGATGGATCACAAAGAATATGACACCAATGCAAATTAAGAAATAGAAGGAAGTTTCCACATGAAAGCTTAAGAACATGATCGATCGGTTTTCTTAAATAACTCAAATATTGAAATTTTTAAGTAATAGTTTTTGACTTTATAGTTCGCATTGCAGGTTAAATTTGTTTGGGATGAGACTATTATAGACAATAAGGGATCAATTGAATCGTTCCATGATATGCATTAGCACCAAGAAAAAGGTTGGACCTCAACAATTTCTAAGGCACAATATATAAGTATTTTAATTAGAAGCATTCGCACTACTAAAGCCAAATTAATCTTTATGGCTGTTGGTTTTCACATCAATAACTGGTCATAGTTAAGCTTAATTAACTTGTACTTTTCAATTGCAATTTCAATAAGAATTCCATTGAAGCTATTTTATAAATAAATGTACTACTAGTCAACAATGTTCCTGCAATTCAACTAACTACAACATATGTTGTCTTCTTAAATCCTTAGAATAAGATGATTAATTGAGAGACGCGAGAGGGAAATAAATCAAGATGTTACTGCATCAGATTTAGACCCTTCTAATCTTCCTTTCATGGCTAATGATGAGATTATGAAACTTGTGTTTGGTTATTGTTCGGGATATGTGAAGGGCTTAGGGGCATTGCCTAGAGGAGAAGTTGAAAATAGAACAGTAAAAGCTAGTAATTCAACTTCAATTTCGAATTCAGCAATGCAACAGCAATTGCAGCAGCAAGAGTTGGTTATCAACATACAACAACAAAAGATAGATAAGCTCATGTCATTCATTATGTCTAAGTTTGATGACTTCCAAATGGATCAAGAAGGTAAAGACATAGCCCTCAATGCTTAGTAACTATAATTAGTATGTCCCATGGTCATATTGAAAGTAAAAGCATTTGAGATGCGTTTTCAATATCTTTGACATGAATTCTTATTGTCTGCTTGGAATAATTTATTGGGTGAAATTAATAATAACTGCTTTATTTCTGCATGAGATTATTCTATGAATTTTATTGGCAGATGTTATATGGAATTGTCATAATTTTTTTTCCAAGTAAATTTATTAATTATTTGATAGGGTTTATTCAGCATTGTTCTTTTGATTTATAATACAAAGTACAAATTTTTTTTTTTTATTGTTGCTAAACACTGAATTTCATTGCAAAGGAAAGATATATTACACTTCCCCTTCTACTCTTCCCTCCCTTCCATCTCAGCCATACCAAAGTTGAGCGGTTTGGTATTGACTGTTGCAAGTTTTCAATGATTAAAGACGAAGTTGTTGGCGGCATATACACACCCTGCCTGAAAACCCATGAAGGGGAGAGTCTTATTGTAAATTTAGAGGAAGAAAAAGAAACATTTCTTTATTAGTTCTACAAAGTACAATTGATAAATAAAATAGGGGTTTTTTTGTACTTATGGCCCCTCAATTTATTGGGTTTTTATACTTTGGCATCTCTTTTTTTTTTTTTTTCTTTTTGGTATTAACCCCATTGAATTTAAAAATCATTGTATTTAGCCTCAAATTGAAAACTTCCGTCTGAAATTGGACGGAATGTGCCCCCAAATAAGCTATCACGTGTGAAGCATGTGCCAAATTTCGTTAAATTTTGGATGGACGTTTTCAATTTGAGACTAAATGCAACGATTTTTAAATTCAGGATGGTTAATGCCCAAAAAAAAAATGAAGCGGTGCTAAAGTGTAGAAATCTGATAAGTTGAGGGGCCATAGGTGCAAAAAACCCAATAAAATATCAATTGTAAAAATACTCTATAGTGATCAAAATATATTATAAAAATACATACAAATATATTAAAATATCGTCATAGAAACATGTACGAGGAATTTTTCCTCTTTAAAAGCTTTGGGCCATGTGACTTTAACGAGAAAATTCTCTCTTCAAATGTTTGGGCCCATATGACTTGACTTGGGCTTATGGCTTTTTAACGATGAGGTTTTTCTCGTCATTTCCATTGGGTTCGGTAAGCCTTTTTTTTTTAATCATCGTTAAAGCCTATTAGGTATGAAGATTTCGCGACCAAGCAGCGAGGAAAGTGGTTTTGTCCTCAAATATCTACAGCGATGAAGTTATGATTTTTAGCGAAGAAACATGTCCTCGTTGACTTTTTTTTTTCCCTGTAGTGTTTACACAAAAGAATAAGATAAAAAAAAAATAAAAAGTTATATATTTAGGGGTGTTCGTCTAAGCATGTGTAAAATAGAGGAATCAGATTGTGCCACGCCAACATGCATGAATTCTTTATTTGTCAAATTAAAGAGATTAATTTTGAAATTTTGTTGAAATAATTAAACCACATAAAAACACACACAGTACTGTATTTTATTTGTACAGTTCATCTACCTACCTTGCGCTTTCTGATTTTTTACATAATATTTTATTATAAATCACGTAACGGTCCATATATACGACAACTTTTGCTTTTTTTCCCCTACTAGGACTATGTTGATCTGGTTTGTTTGATTAAACAAACCAATAAATATCCAAGATTATCTTATAAGATATGATATACTAATTTATCAGCAAAATATTAATAGTTAATACAGGAGTCACCAAATAAACAAAACTTTGTTGGGAATATTTAACGTGATCAAATGAAATATCATGTTCAAGTAATGAACACAAAGAAAAAGGGCCTTTGTGGCCATCAAATTCTCATCCTAGCTAACAAATTGTGAGTTTTAATTGTCCTTCCTTTGTTATCATAAAGAAAATCGAAATCTCAAAACCCTATATCTGATAAAATAAATTAATTGGTGAAAATCTGATAATGAACAATTTCTATAATTAGTTTCATAAAAAAATTACGTAAATATAATTAAATGAACAACAAATTACATAACAAAGTTGGGTATTGCATGCACTTGGAATTTGAGCAATAAAGTCCTCAAACTTGTACATA
Source organism: Boehmeria nivea var. tenacissima (assembly GCA_018132145.1). Taxonomy (NCBI): domain Eukaryota; kingdom Viridiplantae; phylum Streptophyta; class Magnoliopsida; order Rosales; family Urticaceae; genus Boehmeria; species Boehmeria nivea. The sequence goes on from CM030886.1 coordinate 4,510,476, forward strand.
TCAAAGGAGTTGGTATGGCATTTAGTGGAAGCTCTATTCCACTATGAATATGATTTTGACATGGTTGAAAATAAGCAAATATAATTTGTTTATAAAATTTGTTGATCACTGTACCATAACTTTAACTTTTATGACCAATAAGGCAGTATCATTATAAGACCATGACAAAGGTCTCGAATCTCATTATATAGATATGCCACATAAATAATATGTATCTTCCTGAGATGTCTTAATCTCCAAAAAAGTTCAGATATAGACAAATTTTTTATTATTTGTCCCCTAGTAAACCCGAAATAATTGTGATTTCATTTTTGTCGCTTTTTTAACTATATGAGATAATTAAGGTTTAATACTTGCCGACGTACGTAGAAGGGTTGTATGTGTTAATAAGACCTTTTTGACAGTATATCTCTCTAATTAGCGTTGTTGTTATGAACATGCAGCTCCAGATATATATATATATATATATATATATATATAACCTCCTATTATAGGAAACATAACGCGAACGACAAACCTCTTCTTCTTCTTGTCAACTCAAATGAAATAACACATGATATGATTCCATAATTTGGCCTTTATATATACAATTCATAGATAACTACGATTAAGAATATATAACCAAACCCTGTTATTGAGCTTCGAGGAAGATAGAAGGCACACTTTGCAGTAGAACACTTGTACGGCCTGTATGGCCTCTCAGTAGCAAACAACACTTGCAGTATCATTTCGATCTAGCCAAAACTCAATTTTAAAGTTTGCTCCTATGATCTTTCGCTCTCATTTCTCTGTGTTAACTTTTTTCTTTTTGTTTTGTCCACTTTTTGCGTTCAGCATTTTTCTTATAAAAATGACCGAACGCATCTTGACAATGTTAGTACACGTCTGATTTTTTGGAAGCTTTCCAACTAGATTGATCATCCTTTAAAAAAACCTACTAAGATTGGTAGAAAATTTATTAAATAAAATATAAAAAAAGTACATAATAATCAAGAATTACAAACTCCACAAAAGAGGCAAAGAAAAAAATGTCTAAAGAAAAGCAAAAATTTTATAGGTCTACCCATGAGTATGGAGCCTTCTTAAAATCTTATTCTAGAAAAATCTAAAGAAAAAGATCTAAAAAAAAAAAAAAGCGCGCATGACGCATGACCCAGGACTAAGAATAGAATCACACTACAAGACTTAGTACTGTCGGTGACCACAAAAGCATTCGCCGATAAAAACGATCACATATTATGGTCGTCGATAATTTAAAGATGGTCACTGATTTCTGGTTGGAGCGACCATAATTTGGTTGCTTTCTTTTATTATGGGCGGCAATTTTTTGAAATTGTGGTCGCCGATACTTTTTTATATTTTTAAAATTTTTAAAATTAAAAAAATTAATTATTTTTCAAATTTATTGTTCCTTTTCTTATGAAAGAGAAAAAGAAATGTTATTTATAATTATGGTATCCTTACTTAATTAGCATAGCTATCATAATTAGTTACAAACTAAATATGTTAAGTGTCTAAAAATGAGAAAAATACACAATAATAATAAGCTAAATAGTAGTATAGAGCATAACTAATAAGATAGTTGTGTGTCAGCTAAATAGTACCATAGAGCATAACTAATAAGATAGTTGTGCGACTTAAAAGACACGTAAAAATTTCTAAGTAAAACATTTGGCCCATACATTAAAATTATTTCATAGATAAAACTAAGTCTCTCTTCTTCTTTTTTATCTTTTTTTTTTATTGCGGAAGAAATCTTGTGGTGTCCATCTCTCTTACCTTGCATCCCAAACACTGCCGTTGCATAACCCATAATTCATCATATTGTAGGTTTCTTACCTATAATACGAACGAAAAATATTGGTGAGCTAGAAGCCTAGTAAGATACACTTATATTCTCACAAAACAATGTTATGCAATGCATGATTAATTATGCTTGATTATTATTATTTTTTTAAAGTAGGAGGGTGGGCCGAAGCCCAAATTATTTTTTTTTCCTCTTACATCCCTAAGAATCAAACCCAGAAATGTGCAGCTTAAATCATGCTTGATTATTTAATTTTATAACTAATATTGCTTAGAGGATCCTCATAATATGTGCGTATATACCGGTTTGTACATAAGGATATAAATTCAAAATGAAATACATAGAGGAGTTAGCTGTAATAAGCAGCCTTTCAAGATTTAAGAAACCAACAAACATATCATTATAACAAGAAAATACATTAATCTGCAAAGAAAAAGTCGAACAACAAATCAATACAAAATTACAGAAAATTAATAAAGATAGTATAATGGGGACAAAAAGAATAAGAAGCTGAATGTTAAAAAAAAATAAAACAAAACTTATCTATGAGCTTCAATGGGAGAACTTGTCCAAAATCCAAAAATAAAAATTAAAAATTAAAACACGAAAGACCCATATCAGATTTTGCTCAGAGACCGAGAAACCAAAAGGGAAAAAGGAAATCTAGGAACTTTGATAGCCTATAAAAACCAAACCATGCAAGCAAATCGACACTCAAATGAAGAAAAAAGAGAGAGTTGTGTTTTTGAAAATCAAAATTTAAAAGTTAAAAACATCTCGCTAAAGAATGGATGACCTAAAACCAGAAGAGAAGGGAAAACGCCTTAAAGGATAATTAACCCATCTGTCCGATCATTAACCAACTACAAGATTGACAGAACATTGTGTTCCAAATAGTAATGGAATAAGGAAGCACCTCCGAAAATCTAAATTACGCATATTTATACTAATACCGATATTTTTGTCCTTGGTAACAGTTCTTCTATTTTTATTTTCTAATTAAAAAAATATGATTTTTGAGATTTTATTTAAATAATTGGACAATGAACACGCACACAATCTTTCAACATGAAAAACATCAATGGAAATTGAATCAAATTTAACAATTTTTTTATGCGGTTTTGTTTTTGTTTTTGTTTTTGTTTTTTGTTTTTTTTTTAAAGCACATGTTTTGACATATTAAGAAAAAATAGCACTTGTCTGAATTTTTACAACAAAATATATTGACACTTTTGTTAAAAAATTTTTTCAAAGTTTACTCTTAATTTTTTGAAATGTAAAAAATTTCTAACAAAAGTATTAATATTTTTTATTATAAAAATTCTAACAATTGCTATTTTTAATTTCAACTTTTTAAAACTTGTGCTATACTCATTTTTTTTTGGGTGAAGTAGGCAAATACCCAGAATTTATATAACAATAAAAATAAATATCCAAATTTTTGAAGTAATTGAGTTTATAGTCAATTTGTGAATTACTTGCACATGCTTTTGGTAACAAAGTGAATTACCACCACTTAACACTGTGTAAGTAATTGCATTTTTTGGGTAGTTGGTTACATTTTTCAAAAGATTGGGTAATAACTTACATTAAGTTTTAAAAATTTGGTATTCACTATAATTTCTTTTTTTTTTTAAAAGTCACTTAAATATATTGTTTCTGCAATTCTCTCACAACATTGTGCCATACGCAACACAACACGTCAAAACTCCAGATTAATTACGTAATTAATTAACATTTGTGCAGTTAGTACCTACTTTACTCTATCTGATTTCTTACATAATATTATACGATAAATCAGAAAGCGGTTCATATACGACATCTTTTGCTTTTTTTTGCCCTACTGGGAATCGTGAATCTTGACTTTCTTTGCTGGTTTGTTTGAATATAAACCAACAGTATTTAAGATTATATATGCAAAGAAACTATATCATATACTAATTGATCTGGAAAAAAAAAATGATTTGCAGAGGCAGTATTATAATAATTTATATAGGTAATGTGGGTCAACAAATAAAGAATCTGATGTCTCTGTGACTGTCTCTATCGTTATCTCTTCTAATTATAAATTGATAACTCATCTATTTTTTTATTTAATATATTTTTTAAAGACTAATATATTAATTAAACATGTGAGGAGACATCCAATGAGACAGCAATTGAAGACAACAGATTTTTTCTCCCAAATAAACAACACTTAGTAAGAAATAGTTTGACGTGAGAGGATTATAATAAAAATAAATAAACAGATTATTGAGCAAATAATTATTTTTAAACTTTTTGATTTTAAGAAATATTTTACATTTCGAAATATAAAAACAAAGTTGTTTGATTTTAAGAAATACTTTACATTTCGAAATGTTAAAAGAAAAGTAGTCATCGAATCAAATTTGATTTTAAAAAAATATTTATTGGTAAATAATTTATAGCATAGCAAAATTTAAAAACAGTGTTATAAAATTTATAACGATGATTATTTTTATTTATATTTTTAAATTATGCTATAATTCAAAATCTACTTACAAAATGGAATAATTGTGTAACTCGCTCTATTCAATGTAACAAGCCAAAAAAAAAAATAATAATAAATGTGGCTGTCATCGAATTTCCCATGTTAACAAATAACAAATTGCTGTCAAATTTAAAACTATGTATATGGTTCGTTCCTCTGTTTTCAAAGCCTACGATATAAATGAATTAATTGGTTAATAAGTTAAATAATAACAAGTTGGTATGGAACTTTGAATCAGAGCAATAGTTCTAAAAAAAAAGTGTATTATTGTTTTATTTTCTTAGAAAAGATGGTATATTGTACATGTATATATTTGGTGGAACTGGAAGCTCTATTCCATTATGATTGACAAGGTTGAAATTAAGAGCCAATATAATTTGGTTATAAAATTGCTTGACACTATTAACTTTTGTGACCAATATAATTCAGGATCATTGTTGGGCATCAAAAAGGTATCGAATCCAATTAAAATATATATGGCGCACAAATAAAATAAAATAATGTATCTGCTCGTGAAGTCCTAATCTCCCAAAGTTCAGCTTTAAACAATCCTAGCTATTCTTTATTTGTCCCCTGATATAGCTGCAATAATTGAGATTTCATTTGGTCACTTTATAACTAATTCATGAGATCTATAAGGTTAATTAATACTTGCCGACGTAGTTGGGTTGTAATATTAAACCATTTGACAATAACTAACTCTTCTCTTTCGGATTAAAAAAAAAAAAAAAGTTGGTCATAACAATATCTCTTATAGTAGTTACTAGGCATATGCAACTCCAGATTTCCATAGCTTGTAACAAATTTTTTATTTTTTATTTTCATTTTCAAAGAGTAAAGATAATGATCATGAAATCACCAATTCATACTCATATAGCCTCCTATTATATGTAGGAAACATAACGCTACATACTCAAACGAACTATAGGAAATAGGAAAACAACGTTCAAATGTTACAAAAAAAAGAAAAAAAGATTTCTAAAGCTATACATTGAATATCGAGCACACACATGATTCCATACCATGCCTTTACTATATTGATGAATCACTACGTTTAATATATGTACATTAGTATCACCTAATGGAAGAAAATTTAACCAAACCCTAATCATTGATCATCGAGGAGGCTGTAAGACGCAAAAGCAACGCATGTGCGGAAATTGTAGCCGGGTGACTGTGTTGGGCTACATTTTCCGCACATGTGTTGCATCTGCACATGCGTGCAGTTGCAAACAACACTATCACCCTACCATCTCGGCCTCAATTGTTGTCATGAATTTGTGAACGAAACTTGAAGACCGAGCGAGCCTAATGACGTGCTAGATTTCTGACCAAAACTTTATAAATTTTTCTTTCGTCATCTCTCGCGCGCTTTGATCATTTCTCTAGGGCCATCACTACTGTATGCTAACATTTTTTTGTTTGTACAGTTCTTTTTGTTTCGCAATATTAATGAATATAATTCATCAAACTATAGTATATGCGAAAAAGGAAAGTTTAGGGAACCACAACAAAAATGCCAGTCTTTTCTTGTCATCGATTTAAGTGGTAGTATGATCAAAGCAAAAATGGCATATATATATATATGCAAGAAAATATCACTTTAATATTGTTTCCATCTATTTCGTTTTCTGAATATGAATTGTAATACTGACGTTTCAAAAACAAAAAACAAAAACAAAATGAAGACAAGCAATAGTAATATAATAACAACAATAATAACAAACCACATGGTAGGAATAGTGGGAAGGGTTTTCAAACCGGCAAATTTATTTTATTTATATAAAAATATATATAATTTAGACAATTCAAAACCATTCTTCACTATAAATTTTTTTTTTCTCGTAAGCCTCTTCCTAACAACAATAAATATTATAATAGTAAAATTTTGAACTTGAAATTTTTTTTTCTTAACAATATAGGAGGAGGTCACGGCTAAGACATTTGTAATTGAATTAACTTCAAATTTCTTTTGTTGAAGTATAAAAGTGAGGTAATAATAGTTTTATATTCCAACACTTTCCGTCATGTATTAGGGAGACAAGGGTAAATTGTGAGTAAATAAGTAAGAAACTGAAGGCCTTACACGGTGACAATATTTAATGGGATTAAACAGTGCATTTGCAATAGTGAATTTAACCTCTTGCTTTGAAACCTATTAGATTACTAATTCTTCAAAAAACTCAAATTTATAGGAGGTGGAGCAACAATACTTTCTAAATACTTTCTATAGTACTCTAAACTCTTTTTTTTTTTTTTGTTCTTTTAAACAAATTGTTAAAGAAAACATACATTTTTCAATCCCATGATACATACTCTTCTCAATTTGAACCATTCATAAAGTGATCAGGAGTTTATAAGAACTTAAAACTTTGAACGCAGCATAGGGAATAAAACACATACACACGAACATTATATATATATATAGCCACACAGTTTCAAAAACTTTAAAAACTAGCCAAAATTATTGAAAAAATCTCTACCAATATCAAAATCATACATAAAATTGCTGTCAGAAATTTCTGACACGCGTTAGAAATTTTGTCAGAAATTTCTGACAGTGCTAGTTTTTAAATTTTTTGAAACTGTAGCTATTTTCTTAAAATTCCTATATATATAACATAGAGTTATTTTTTTATTAACTAGCTACCAGATTTGCATGATAATAAATAGGTAAATACCATAAGTAACCTCTGTATTTTATTAAAATTCAACATTTATACCTTTAATTTTTGGTAATACAAAACCTACCTCGTAATTTATTCAATTGAACAAATATATACCTTGTTACGACTTTTTATTTATTTATCAAAAAGTCTAATTTTTTTCTCACTGTTTAAATTTAATACCTCATAAATTATTCAAACAGCCGTAAACTATTCAAATTGATCAAGAATAGAAAAATATAGTTGTAATATGAAAATCCCATACGTACGTAGTTTTTGACTAAAAATTAAAATAAGATATTTTTTATTTAATTTAAAAAAATAAAAGAAAAAATTTGTATCATCACAAACTTGTGTTATAAATGTCGAATTTCAATAACCCAGGGAATTCTTCTAGTATTTTTCCTAATAAATAATTGAATATTCATTAAGCAATATTGTTGTCGTGCAGCAGTAATTAATATAATTAGTCAAATAATCATCTGCACAAATTTATTTTCATATATATATATATATATATATATATATATATATATTAGAAGCTGTTTGAATTTTTCTGAGGAAGGGTTTTAGTTAGGTCTATTTTGCAAGGATAGACCCTATAAGTAGGTTTTTTTGGTTTGTTTTTTTTTTTTGTTTTGCTTTACGCCTCACTTATGAGGTTGTAATCTCTTTAATTTATGTATTTTTTTTCATTTCCATTTAGTTATATTTCGGCCTTTTTTAGTGGATTTTTTGGAGTACAACCAACCTAGTTTGGAAGCTTTCGAAAAATCAAGCGTGTACTAGCTTTAGTAGGATGCATTCTTAAAAGTTGTTTTTTATTAAAAAAAAATCGAAATCTAAAATGTTAAATACTATAGACATGCAGTCATATGATTAAACATGCTGAGTTGATCTCTGAAACTAGAAATTTGAATTGATAATAGATGAGTACCTTTCCTCATATCTCGGCAATTTCTGGGTTAGCTATATGGTGAAAGAAGCTCCAAATTCCATCTCCAGACTTGCGTATCGTGACATGAGTCTTATGCCTTTTATAGGTTTAGGAACTAGAATCCTGGATCATACACTCTTTTTCCTTCTAGAGATTTTTCCTTTGGGTTTTTTCTCTAGGAGGTTTTAACAAGGCCCCATTTCACTCTCGGGTAGATCCTTAAGGATTTTTTTTTTCGTTTTTTCTTTGTTTGTTTTGTCTTTTTCCATTTCTCCCTGATGGGTTTTTTTCTTTTCCCTTGAACAACAATTTGTAATTTTCCTTCTATTTTAATGCATCTGCTGGTTTAGTGGAGTGGTCAGGGGAGGCCTAACTTTGTTGGTAAGCGTCTGTCTGCTCAGGCGTGTGCCAACCTCGATTGGGATACGTTCCTAATTCAGTATACTTATTAAAAAAAAAAATCTTCCTCTTATCTCAAAGAGAGCAGCTAGTAGTGTTGATTAAATGGAAACTAATAATCAAATAATAAATAAATAATAGGCTTGGTGATGTCTCCACTCCATACACTTAAGATCAGCTAAGGGAACCGTATAATAAAAGGATCAAGGATATATAAATATTATATATATGTTTATATGTATGTATATTGTTGTGTGACGTAGGAATTTGAAGACTAGAAAATAGTTGTTTTAATCTTCAAATTAAGGGAATCTCAGTAATTCTTACTCATCATAAAGGATTTGGCACATCGTGCAAATCCATAAATCGTATAAATGAATTTGGCAAAAAGAAGTTGTCCTGGCGAAGCTGGTTAGATCAATGAAACCCAAGTTGTTCTGGTGAAGTCGATTAGAACGAAAACCTATGCAATACAGATGAGAGGATCTAAGACATGTGCGATGCACGTGAGAGTTAAATAAAAACACAGGAATTTTAATCCCGATCAAATTCAAACTTTCCCACTCAAAATCTTAAGAAATCTATAAATAAAGGAGATTAGAAGGAAAATGTAACTTTTCGTTTTAAAAAAAAAAATCTTAAGTATAATTCAAAAGAAATAATCTAGAGAAAATCTCTTATCTTGTTCAAAGTCTAACCTTTTGTTGCCTTACCCATTTCAACAATTTCATTCCATTTCATTTTTTAAAAGCCTAAAATTTATTATAAAGATGGAGTAAATTTCAAGCCAATTTCTAACACAAAAAATTGTTATTTGTTTCAAGCCAATTTCTAACACAAACAATTGTTATTTGGTACATAGTAGATATGAATATGATAGCTGAAAAGGCATGAGATCAGCACTTAAATTATTAAGCAAATAATGGTTGAGACTTTGGAGTAAGTGCAACAAGATGGGTCAAAGTTTTTTGGAAGTCAGTTGAGTCAATTCTAAAATGAAAAATGACAAGGAGGCATGTGGGTGTGGGGTCTAGATATTTTAATCAGCAAATATTGATTTGCTTAACTGTTAATCAGAGCCACAATAAGACTATGCATAACTTTCCAGCACCCGGAAAAAAAAAAAAAAAAAAAAAGGAAAACTATAGTCTATACAACATAACTTTCATTTGCGTCCTCAAGATCTAATGTTTTGCTGATTTCATCTTTTTGTGTCCTGTATAATGTATTAGAATTATTCCACTACCAACTACCATTATAAAATTATGAGCAAACGAAATATTATTAGAAAATAAAGGGCATTGGTGTTCGTCTATAATTTGCTCTTGTCTGTCAAAATATGAGCATATGTTTCTCTGTTTTTTTTTTTTTTAAATTGTATATGAAAATTAAGAGAATTTTTCGATTAAAAAAAGTGAAAAGAGATCTGTTTTACACATTTAGGACTTGAGTACCTTGATCAATAACTTTAAAAGTTTTTTCAAAATTGTTGTTAGTGGTTCTAAGAAAATAAAAATAAAAATAAAAAACCCTTACTGTGACATAAAAAGTTGGCAACCGGGGTGTGATTTGTTTCTCAAAACCCACTTAAGGTATATATGAGAAATCAAAAGGAAATTTTACCTTAATTTTTCTGCAAGCTACTATCTAAACCAACAATGTAAAAACATTAGCGAATTGGCTCTCAATATATAGAGAAACTTGGTAATTTTTTCGGCTAAGTTCCAATTTGAAATCCATTTGAGTAATTTTTTATAACTTGTTTTGTATCACTACTTGTGATTATCGTAATTGTAAGAGTTGCTTTATGAATCGACGATTGGTCCCACAAACTAAATATTTGAAATCCATTCTGAGTTTAATTTTTATTGATAAGTCATTTTGTATCATTACTACTTGTGAGATCATATGCTAATTGTAAAGGTTGCTTTCTAGATCGACAACTAGTCTCATTAACTAACATGAGTCTAAACTTCTCAGGAGGTCACCCATCTCAAGTTGCTCAAGGTCAAACACGCTTAATTGTAGAGTTCCTAATTGGCGAGCTCCCGAAAAGAATGTGCATATTGTTAGTATAGGTAGTACCATTAAATCTTTTAAGCGCTCTTTAACCTATAGTCTCATACTTGCATAGTCCCTGAGTACCTTAACTGTACAGTCACATACATGCACAGTCTCAGAACCCTTACACTACATCTTCACCTTACCTATGCGGTGTGGGATTACACATCTTACCTTGCTATAGGCTTAAAAGTCGTAGCCGATACTCTACGGCGACAAAATTTGGCGACGCCAAGTATCGTCATCGATTATAATATCCAAAATATCCAAATTCAATGTAGAAATATCCATTATAATATAAACATTTTCCAAATATTACAACATATTCCAAATATTACAAAAAATTTCCAAATAATAATACTAAATATATACTTGTCGGGGGAGGCACGGCGGCGGAGGGTGGAGGCATGGCAACGTTGAGCAGCGAATGATGGAGGCTTGGTGGGGTCGGGCAGCGTCGAGTAGTGACGGTTGGAGGCGTGGTGGCGTTGGGCGCTGCGGCTGGTTAAGGCATGGTAGGGTCAGACAGCAAACGGTGGAGGCGCGATGATGTCATGTGTTTGCCGAGAGAGAGAGAGAGAGAGAGAGAGAGAGAGAGAGAGAGAGAGAGAGAGAGAGAGAGAGAGAGAGAGAGAGAGAGAGAGAGAGAGAGATGGTACCGCAATAGCTAAAGCTGACAGAGGGATAAGGTGGCCGACGATGGGATAGGGTGGCGGTCGACGATGAGGATGGATGGAAGAGTTCGTGGTTGGAGAGGGAAAGGGAGGAAGAAATTTTGCGAATGAAAAAAAAAAAAAGTCTAAGTGTCATATTTATATACAAACATCGACGAGGACATGTCTTTTTCCCGCCCCAAAATTTTCGAGCAATTTTTCTCAAAACAAAAAAGATTATCGGCGACGACAAGTCTTCGTCAATGCGTTTTTGCCCCCAAAAAATTTTACACCACAATTCGCCACCAAATTATTCTCCAAGCATTTTCCCTCCAAATTTTGCTGCCAAAAACAACGGCGACAATATGTCTTCGCCGTTGATCAAAGGCGACGATAAATTGTTGACGACGACGACATTTTTTCACTGTTGTATTTTTACCTTCAAAACATTTTACCTCTAGATTTTGCCGCCAAAGCAAACGACAATAACATGTCGTCGCAGTTGTGTTTTTGCATGCAAAAAACAAATAGTCTTCGGCATTGACTTTCGGCAACGACATATCGTCGCCATTGATTGATTAACGGCGACGACATAATGTTGTCGCTAAAAATGTCGTCGCCGAAAGTGATTTTTGTTGTAGTGAAAAGCTTGGCAAGAAAAAATATGGGAAATAGATAAATATCTAAATATCTGTACAACATTCACTAATGAATTTATGTACGTGAATAATGCAACAATTAATTACATCAGAAAACAGTGTTTATGTATAGTAGAAAGCAATCAACTAAATTGCGGTACAAAAATCTTTGAGCACTAAACTGTAACAAGCAACTTGAAATTTTTCTACTTTAAATGAGTAAATTTGAGATCGAAAATATGTGATCCAATCCTAACCATTCTAGTCCCACGGATAGTTGAAACAATAATCGCAATAGTGAAGCCACAACTAAAGCAAACGCAACAACATTTTTTGTAGTAAATGACATGTAGTTTGATTGAAAAATAAAAAGAAAGCAGTCTAATGATAGAAATAGGAAAATGACATGAGTATATACAGGTCTTGTTCGGATACAAATTCAAATCACATTTTATATTTGCAACATAATTTAAATATGACTTTTTGTTAGTACAAATACGGTAGCAACATGTGGTTTAACCTAAAATTTTTTTATTCGGATCGTAATCCAAACAATTTGGCATGTAGTTTCTAAAAAAAAATGATAAACAAAAAAATAATAATAACATGCTCATACGGAATATACACATAAATATAGCAAACCAAACTGCAAATTATCACATATATAATAGAAACCTTACATACATGCACGCATACACAAATATACATACACACAATGAAGAGTTGAACGGCAAAGGAGACCAAATGAGTGTATAGGGGTGAGAAAACCCTAAACACACTTTAAGGCGCCCCAATTATAAGAGCATCTCCAAGGTAAATGCTAATGTCGATGCTAAATTTGGCACTTAAAAAGGTAAAAATTCTATATTTGTCAATTGATATTACAATATACAAATGCTATTTCAAATATCATTTTGTTGTTTTATTTTATTTTAGTTGTAAGAATCAATAAAAGTAGTTAATGTTAACCAATAGCAAATGAGACTACAAATAGTGATAATGACATTTTGGTAATAGAAAATTTTTCAAAATATAATTCATTTCTTAATTAAAAGCTCAAAACTTAATCAATCAACACTCTACTTCAAATGCAAAATTTTTTGCACTATGTTATATTTTGTGCCAAATTTGACATCATTTGTAGCATTTGCTAAATTCAATGTCAAATTTGACATTATTGTATTGGAGAATTTTTTTTATGCTAAAATATCAAATTTTGGCATTGATACACAAATTTAACATTATATTGAAAATGCTCTAATAAGTAACTTAATAAGGGTAATTATGTAATTATGCAAGGACACTGTAGAGTCTATTGTAATTTACCCCTTCGTTTTAGTTATATAGGATAACGAGAGAAATCAACAAAAGATATTGCGGGATGCCCTTTATTCTTCCAATATAAATATATGTATTTTCCTCCTAATATGTTAAAGGAAACATATCAGTTACCATTGTCTTTATGATTAGTACATTCAAACCCCTTAAAACAATTTATATTTTAAAAGTGAATCACATTCCCATATGACTTTTTTTTTTCTTCTTATTAAACTCATATGACTATTCTTGTCGTAGACAAACAGGTCCTTTATCAAAACAAAGGGAACGCTAAGTTTAAGAAATAAGAATAAAAGAGAACTCCTTAGTCCTTACTAGTGCACTACTATATATTATAATCACTTTCTTTGCATTAAATTATGTTTTTCACCACAGCGGACAAATTAAGAAAGCGAAACGAAGCAAACCAAGTACATATACTTTAAATTAATCACAACAAAATATTTGTGACTAAAATATTTCAATTAATAGCATTTTTTTATTTGGGTCATTTAGGTTATTAACAATTTTAGACTGTATATGTTTTAAGAAAATAGTCACAGTTTTAAAAAATTTAAAAATTAACTATAATATATGTCAGAAACTTTTTATAATAACAAAATTACACATAAAAATCAATATCAGAAAATTTCTGACATATGTCAAAAATTTCTGAAAATGCTAATTTTTAAATTTTTTAAAACTGTTGCCTATTTTTAAAATTATTTTCTAAAAAGTGGCTATTTTCTTAAACTTTTCTTTTTATTTTGACTGAAAGCAAGTTTTTTTTTCTCAAGTGTTACTCGAAGTATATATTAAGATAAGTAATAATAAGAAAACAATTTTAAGATTTCAAATTGATAGGTGGAACTTGATTTTATCCTTCAATGGCCAGTTACAATTTTCTTATCTCCCCTCATACCTCATAATTACGAGTACATGATTACCTAAAATTGTTTATAAGTTTTTTTTTTTTTTTTTTGGCGTATTTTAGGATCGAGTGTAAAATATTAGCATCTTTGTTTTCAAATTTAACGCACGTTCTATCGTCCCAATTTGGACAACAAGGAATCAAATTACACCTTTTGGCATTAAATGATCAGAGAAATTAACAGAAGTTAATCAGATATGGCGGGGATACGCCTCTGACAAATGCTAAAAGCAAGACTTTACTTACAAATATATGTTAAGAAAACATATTAGCTACAATTGCATGATTAATTAGTACCTTTAAAACAAGGGGGTTTGTGATGAATGTCTATTTTTTGAGGCATTAATAATTTATATAACGTTTGTATTGCATATTATTTGATATATAAATTATTAAGTGATATTTAGAATAATATTTTTATTCAATTTTCTTAAGAAATTAATAATGCTTGAAAAGTTTTTTAGTGAATCAAATTCCTCTATGGCTATTCTCAACTTGGAACATTTCCTATATATATACATGCCTTTATCAGAACAAAGAATAGGCTAAGAAACATATTCTTAGCTACCTACTCTATTGATATGAGATTGAGGATGTGTTTTCACTAAGAAAATACAAAATAAATAAACAAATTTAAGAGTTAAAAAAAAAAAAGACTTTTAGTCTAACAAATATTTTTTTCTGGCGAAAAATTTCACTTATACAAAAAACTAAAGGCTTTTTTTTTTTTCCCTCCGGAAGTATGCTAAAAATTATAAGAATGTAATTTTAACGATTTTAATTCAGAGATGGGACTTTGATTTATCTATAATTATATATAGAGTTTACACCATTACTTTCAAATTGTTTCCAACATTTTGCAATATTAAAAACTATAGTGTTAGGGTTTATCTTGATTTTGATTTAGGACACAACACTGGTTTCAACAATATCATCACAATATTTGTATTTTAGCTAGGTTGTATTTCAATGTGAATTCATTTATTTATTTTTCTTGTATCCATGAATCATGATTATTTTTAAGGTGTTTTCTTTTGTTTATTTTTAAGATCTCTCATGGTTTTATCCTAAACCCTAAACTCGATAAGAATTTGGTATAAAATTTGTTTGACGTATATTAATTAACTTTTTTTTTCTTGCTTACATATGTTTAGTTTGGCCTATTGATATATCTAAAACCATCATTATCCATCTGAATCTGCGACATTTTATTTATTTATTCTTAAAACATTTTCCTTTGGTAGACAAGACATTTTTTTTTTTTTTTTTCTGATTGATTGCTAACGAATGCTATGATTGTTTTTATTATTATTATTATTATTATTATTATTTCTTTTAAGTGTATGTAATACAGATGATAAAGGCCAGATTATTTGCATGCAACATATATTGTTAAGAATTTCCCTGCCTTTTAATTCGTTAAGCTCAATATATTATTGTTTGGATTTTATAAAACTCTGCTGGAGACCACTTATATTATATTAGCTCATATCGTCAACCTTAGATTTATTTATATATATATTGAAGCCAACAACTTGATATCAAAAGTGATCCCAATAATTCACAAACTTTTTGATCATCAAGATCAAGAATATCCAACATCATACGTGGAGGAATATTGAAAGAGTAACATTTGATAACAGAATTCGTTCGATGCATATGCCTTGATCTTTTTTTCTCGCCCACTAAAAGTAATAATAAAAAATTGCTTGACAACCTGTGAGAAAAAAGTTTTGCAAATTAATTGCACTTCAGTCCCTTGCAACGTAATCTCAATATTTAATTATGTGATTGTTAGACTAAAAAAATAGGGTCAAATTGCTCTAACTTTACATATATTCCAATGCTCATATACAGTAAGCTCTAACATTATAAAGTTTTAAAAATTGAATCTAATCTACGGAATTTTCATTTTGTATTTGTTGTGTGAATCTATTAAAATTTTGACGAAAAACTCACAAAATTAATTTGTTACATGATGTTTTAATCTGACATAAACATTAAAAGACTCAAACTTCTAATCATATATGTTGATCATATATGTTTTTTCGTGTCAATATCTTAATAGATTATCAATATAATATTTAAGATTAGATAATATCCATCACCGAAAGATGATTTATTTCCGATAATGATTGGTTCTTAAAAAAAAAAAAACCTATTTTTGAAATATTAAGAAAATTTCTTTTGTAAAAAACTTTACAAAAAAAAACAGTCAAATTATTATATATACAATTCCTGGCAAAAGCTAATTTTTAAAATTTTGAAACATGTGATATTTCTTAAAGAACCTATAAAATTTTGCTAGTTGCCGCAATTTCTCTACACAAAAATAGTACACACTAAAATAAAAGCCATCTTATATTTGAGCACCGAAAATGAAATAAAACCGAAAAGTTAAAAAAAAAAAAAAAAAAAGAGAAAAGGAAAAAAGCCAAATTGCATACTATAGAAATGAGCTTGCACATCTTTTGCCTTTTGGCTTTAAATGAGAGCAAATCGAGAGAAGATAGAGCGGAGATATGCTGGTAAGAAGTAACAACGACTTGGGGACCATTTTAGTTGAGTAAGTTTTTTTCATTGGCTACCTAAATAAGGGGCTCAAAAAGTTCCATTTGTATAATATTCATACCAAAAAAATAAATCAATAAATATATATATATATATACACACACATTATTTATTACAACTTTACAAAACAATAATAAACAATTTGCTAGACCTTGATTGGCCAGTACAGAACATGCATACCTTTATAAGCCTTCTTTAATATTCTCTCTCCTTGCCCACATATAATATACACTAACACATGTATATATATATCCATACACACTTGTGTACATGTCTGGCATAACATTAATAGTGTAGATCTTTCTATATCTTATGCTCTCTCTTCCAAAAGTTCATCCATATTGATTGAGAAGATCTGGTCCTTTTCAAGGTTAGCTATATGCAACTTTATCATTAGTATTATTTTTTAGTTATTTGTGAGTGATGATGAATCTCTCTTACTTTCTTATCCTCTAATTATAGGATTAGGATATTATTGTGTTTGGTTGATATAGTTTGATGTATTAACTGAAAATGGTGAACTTAAGAGTGATCTTTAATGGTGAAACATGCATATAGCTAGCTTCATGATCATAGGCTGTTAGAGAAATTAAGATATATTAGCTTTTGGCCTTAGTCCATGATCTTTATAAAGAGAGTTATAGGTTTCTTCTCAAGTGCTATATATATATATATATGTGTGTGTGTGTGTGTGTCTTCTCGATCAATGAAGAGATTTGCAAGAGTCATTAAAGAAGGTTTTTCTTGCTAAAAAAAACACACTAAATCAAGTGTCCAAAATATAAATTTGTATGGCTTAAATCTCACCCCCTTTTCCTCTTTCTTCTAATCATTGATGAATAAAACCATACAAGTCTAATAAATCTTATTGCTCTCCTAGTTCTACATCATCAACGTGTTTGTTTATTTGCCAATTAAAAAAAAAGAAACAAAATACATCATATATGGTTAATTAACGAAAGCAAAGAAATTTGAGTCATTTTGTTCATTGGGTGGGAAACATTTTTTTAGGTACCGTCTTGTCCTTTTCCGCTTGCTTTTTTGTATCAAGTGGTTTTTTTATTATTATTAGAACCAAATAATTACGTATATATAATTATTGATCCTTTATAATATAAACACACACACATATAAATATAAATATAAATGAAATGAAAATAATCCTCAAAAACAAAATAATCTTGGCAAGCTATTTGCTAGCTGCTTGACAGTTCACTATTATGTCGGCTAATTTTAAACAACAATTGTTGACACCTATTTGCAGGATATATATGGAAATATAACACAATTGAAATTTTCTTAATTAATGATTTCAATATTTTATTTACTGCTATATATATATATATATATATGTATATAACAGTTCAAAGACTATTCTCCATATCTTGATCATGGATTCTGCAGTTAGATTAAAAATGTGATATTGGAATTAATTCAATTATTATTTCTGCTCAAAAGTTCTATGATTGGCACCAAGATTTGGATCATATGGCATGTGCACTGCACTGCAATAGATGCCAAGTAAAAATATAACAAAGAATAATTTTGGATAAAAAAAATTGAGTCACAAATATGCATGTATAGTAGCACTCTTTTACCTTAGTGATTTTTATGTTGGCTCAGTGTAAAAAGTTGACTTGAGCCACAATTAATCCAATCTAATTGTAATGGTTCCAGTATTATATTATTAATTTCTTCCTCCCTTTAGGATATTTATATTTTCAAATCTTTACATAAACATAGCACAATATCCTAATTTATTAGTCTTGTAGTAATGTGATTTGAAATCTCTCGTCTCTTGCTAAGTGGCGCAGGGTAAAACTTTTTTAGTTACTAAGAATTATCATATATAAATCGAAATATTATAATAAAAAAGTAATATGTGTTACTGACTAATTATAGTGTAGGCAGAACAAAGACAAACAAAATTCAGTACTTAATTACCCAGTGCTTGATTAGCCAAAATCCTCTAATTATAGCCTGTTATCATAAGAATTAAGACAAGGTCTCGTGTTGTTGTTATCATGAGGTCTTTAACCTAACCCTAAATGACTTTGTACAAATAGATAACAGTTCTTAAGATAAAGCTCTTTTACTTATTTCGTCATGATAATTTATCTACACTGTTATCAAATAATAATAAAGATAAGTGTCACTATACAACACGTTCATTCATAAATAAATATAAATTAAATATTAAGAGTTGGATTGTATTCTAATCCAGTCAATAATTTGAAGAAAACGATACACTAGTCTCTCTCAAACCGAATAAAACAAGTACAAAAAAAAATTTGTTTTTTTTTTTTAAAGATAAATTAGGGTTAATGCAACACAATTGCATATCGGATTTTGCTGTGACAATTTGTATAAAGCCAGAAAAGATCAAGGACTGACACATTTTAAAGGTTGCAGATCAATCTAATCTGACGGTCCACAATGAACCCTAAGATTAGTTGTTTGCATTTGCAATGAGCCTTTGGCGTTGCCATTGGCCAAGATTGCCCACTGACCACTCATACGGCCATTGAGAGCGACACTGCCGTTTTGGAAGCTCCTCAATATACATAATATATATATATATATATATATATATATATATATTATATGTATGTCTAATAGGGATCCAACAAGTAGGCCCAGCTGATAACCCTGATTGGCCCATCATACATCTCTCCCTTTCACTCATCGCCTCTCCTTTTCCTTTAGCTTTTTTTTGGCTTATTATTTGGAGAAATTTTGAAAAATACTATTTTTAAATAATTATTTTGAAATATGTCGCTTTACAAAAAGATTTATAGTCCACGTCACTTTTTAGTATTGAATTTGGTTAAATTATTATTTTTTTTATTTACAAATGAGGAAGACTGGAGATGAGAAGTGGGGCAATATAGTGACTTACTGATAAAAAAAGTGACATGACGTATAATATTGACATAGATTATAAATTTGAATATCAAATGTGACATAAGATCTAATTTTCTCTATTATTTGGCTCGTCTCAAATAATGCCTCCAAGCTTCTTAGCCACTTTGCTGCTTTGACCCTAAGCTGCAAATTATCCCAATTTGGTCCTTTAATAAAAACAAAACACTCTTCTCTTCTAAAAAAAAATTAAATAAATAAAAATAAAACAGCTTTTTATTAGCATATTTAGTACTAATTGGTATTTCAATTTAGCAAGGTTATTCTTCAAAGCTATATATCAATGAGATACACAGGAAATATGTGGAGATTTACAATTATTCATTACCACCATCAGTTATATTGTTGTGGAGATTTAGGGATGAAAAATTGGTCATCAATTTTAGTTCCTACGTATATATTATACATGTAGATGCATTTGTGTGTGTGTGTGTTTTTTTTTTTTTAGTCTATTAGAGAGATGAGAACGTGTGAGGATATACATGGCAGTAATTTTCTGAGATATAAGGTGAGATTATCTGACTATGAATAATTGTGATTACAAGCATTATTGTCCTAACACATAAGTAAATAGAAATTATGGAATTGGTTCAGTGATAATGGATTAGATATAATCATAAAAGTCATGTGATGGGTTATTTTCTAATGATTTGCTTCACGTGAGTTTCTGCTTTTGGTTCTTGATTTATACAATAAACTCCACCGTAAAAGATCTTTCTTTTTTAGCTCACTTTCAAAAAGACCAGAATGAAAAAAAAAAGAAAGTTAACTAAAAAATTAGAGGAATTAATAGTGGTAGTAGTAGTAGTAGTTGTTGTTTTTGTGATAAATTAATTTTGTTTTCGTCAGTAGCAAATTCATTTTAGTTATCACTATGAAAAACGATCCCTAATTTATTAAACAATCCAATTTAACCCCACTCATATTTAATGAATTTTGTACGGAAAATTAGACAAAAACGAAGCAGATTTCAAATCCAAATCTCGTCTGTTTTCAATCTAAATTTGACAAATTAACAGAGAGGAATCAAAATGAAAACATTAAAATATATATTATATATATATATTGCCTATCTTTGTTGCCTCTTATTTGGATTACACAAAACTAGAGCCCCCCAAAAAGCTGTAAAATTTATACACCTTTGTCTTAAAATCACTAAAAAGAACAAACACCATCAAAACCAGCAGTGAAAGCAGAGAACCAGCTAGCCAAAGCCAAAGCCAAAGCCAATTTCTTCATCACAAAACAAAACCAAACAAACACCAAAAGCTACAACACAGAACCCAAGAAACCGATCAGTCTCTACTTATTGTTTCGGCTCTGTGTTTTTTTATCGTTAAAGACATGAGGAATAAGAACGCCCAATGCAATTGCAATGTGGTGATGTGAAGTGGGTCTTGGTTAGTTAATGCCTGTCGGTTTTTTTTTCTTTTTTCTTTTTTTTAAATTTTTTTTAGGTATTTTTTATAGCACTTGTGAGTTGTGACTTGTGAGTGATCAATCACTTTTCTCTAGGCCATGCTATTGTATAGCTCTTTTTCTTTTTTTTCTTTCTCTCTCTCTATATATAGCTGTGTTGTTGTGGCTACTAATAGCACTGTACTAGCTAGGAGTGTCACAGTTCGTCTTCTTCATGCACAGCCTTATATATATATATATATGGTTCGTTTTCATACTTTGATTTTTCATGATTTTGTATTATTAAAAATCACTATTATGTTGTTGTTTTTGTTGTTGTTGTTTGTGACTAACCATTTAATACTCTTTTATTAAAAACACTCGAAACAATAAAAGAAAAAAAAAAAGAGAGAGAGAGAGAGCGAGAACACAACTGTAGTGATTAAATAAAACCCGTTGTATTAAATTCCCAGACCAGTTACGTACATATAATTTAATAACGTAGCCTTTTTTGAATTTGCATTTTTATGGGCAATCTCGGATTAATTCTCTCATCTGGGCTTTCACTTTCACAAGCATACATTTAATTTTTTTCTTTCTTTTTTTTTTAATTTCACGCAGAAGAAGAAGAAGAAGAGATCAGATCAGCAAGTGGTTTCATTTCGCTGTTGTGTCTTCGTTTCTCGTGTCTGTTGTCGCTCGTGCGCCTTTGCTTTGGACTCATTATTTCCCTTTCATTAAATAATAATAATAATAATAATAATAATTTCCAGATCTCGAGAGGCCAAAAACAGCTCTTCCCTCAAACGACACCTGTTTTTGCAGACTCCATTAGAGTATTGATAAGTCTTCTTTGTTCATTCATTCATCACTACCTTTCCTTCTTCCACAATTTTCTCTCTCAAACTACACACACACACACACATATATATATATATATATATATAAGCCAAGCCACGTCCTATACTAATAGTCAACTTTCAGTACAATACAAAGCATTTGAATTTTGAAGACCTCTTTGGTATTGTCTCGTTAAAATAATACATAAACAGTGTTCCAAAGCTGGTGTGAAAACTGGTCTTTTTTGAGAAGATGTTGCATTAGCCACAATCTTTGGGAGGGTCGGTGAAACCTGTTGAAAATTGTCTCTTGCTTTCAAATTTGCCATAAGGTAAGCTAAACTATACAATAGAATTTATTTTTTCCATTTTTTATAATTTATGTTTTACTTGCTGCTTCTTGTATTTCATTATTCTAACGTTATCCGATTCTTTTGGGGCGTGACTTTTTAACACATTTTTATTATTATTTTAAATTTTTTAGTTCCTTTTTTTTGTTTTTTTTTTTTTTTTTAAGCTTTGGGATCTATAATAGAGCTTTAGAACGTGGATGAATAGGTTGTGATTGGTTGTCTCTTGGGTTTGTTAGTTTGGTTCCTAGTACTTGCCCATTTCCGTATTTATTTATTTTTTTTTTATTTTACTATTATACTCATAATCAGTTGGCTTACTTGGCATTTTGGTTTTTTTTTTTTTTTCATAATTAGGGAGTGAAACTCGGTCCGTGAATAGTGCTTTCGAAGAGTACTTAAAAAGAGTTTGCGAGGGTGAATGTGAGATCGAATTTTCCAACACGGAGTTAGTATTTTCATGTAGAATATCGGCCTTAAGCCTCAACAGACATGCTGAGCTATGATGATAGAGAAGATGAAATGTTCTTCGACTCGTCGGATCGATTGTCGTCCGATGAGTCGATCATGGCCGAAGCTGAGCCGTGCACTAGCGGCCACGAGTTAAATTACGAAATCTGGGCTAACGAGCCGCGAAGCGTCGAAGAAAGAAGAAGAAATTTTCTAAGGCAAATGGGCTCGTTAGCTGAATTTGGCGCCGAGGAAATGGAATTGGACAGACTAGTGGATCGCAGTGAAGATGTTGAGGAAGCTTTGGACAGTTGTAGAGCAGAGGATTTGTTTGGCGAAGCGAATTCGACGAGTGATGAGTCAAACAAATTGCCAAATGACGACACCAATGTCGTCGCCTTTTCGCCTTCTGAAGAAGAGTCTCCGAAGATCGAAGAGTGTCGAAATGTTCACCATGACGCGAAGAGGAAGAAAATGGCGAATTGGTTGAAGCGATTCGTAAATAAGACCAAGGAGGAGCGAGTGGCGGCGATGACCCGAAGGAGATAGAAAGTCGAGGTGACACAGAAGAAGAAGAGGTGTTTAGAGTTCACAGCGCCGTATATTGGACAGGAATTTTCGGCGCATAGAGGCGTCGTTTGGACGATGAAGTTTAGCCCCGACGGTCAGTACCTCGCGAGCGGTGGCGAAGATGGCGTGGTGCGGGTTTGGCGCGTGACAGCAGTGGATGCTTCCTCGGATTACTTAACCGCCGAAGGAAGCTTCTGTCGCAAGCCGAAGGGAGGGAAATTCGGGTTTCAAAGAAAGCATCCGATCCACGCCTCTGTTATCTTCCCGAGAAGATTTTTCGCATAGACGAGTCCCCAATTCAGGAGTTTCATGGGCACTCCAGCGACGTCTTGGACCTCGCTTGGTCCAATTCAAATGTGAGTCTGCTTTTGTGAGAGTTTTCGACTCGAAACAGATTGAGTTTTCGAAACATTTTTGATTTCCTAATCCGAAATTTATGCTATTCTGCAGTGCATTCTTTCGTCCTCGAAGGATAAAACAGTTCGACTCTGGCGATTGGGTCGCGACGAATGTGTTGACATTTTCCGCCACAATAACTACGGTACATAAGCCTCTTAGCTCTCAATAACTACGATTTTTATGTTCCGAAACCTAATAGAAATTCTTTTTGTCTCTAATGTTACCAGTGACATGCATTCAGTTCAACCCCGTCGATGACAGTTACTTCATCAGTGGCTCGATCGATGGAAAAGTTCGAATTTGGGGTCTGTCGGAGAAGCGCGTAGTTGATTGGACTGATGTCCGAGATGTCATCACCGCTCTTTGCTACAAACCAGACGGAAATGTACGATAAAACGCTTAGTCATGCGCGAAATTATCGCGCTCTGATCAATTCGCGCAACTTCGTTTCGTGATACTAATTTGTGTCGCTATGATTCCTTTTTTTTTTTGCACAAGCAGGGCTTCATTGTTGGCTCCATTACAGGCGATTGCCGCTCCTACAGAACATCAGGTACTTTCCGATTTCAATTCTCTAACGAGCGACGATTCTTGGCCTCTTTCGTGTTCAAAATTTCCTAAATTTCGCGTCGCGAATGTGCAGATGAATGTATAGTGTTGGATACAGAGATCAATATTGGTGGTAGAAAGAAAACTTCAGGCAATAAAATCACTGGCATCAAGGTATTTTGTACTAGAGCTCGCTTGTTCTAGTTTCGATAACGTTTGATCACCAAGTCTTTTGTTGATTTTAACTCTTTATTTTTAACTCTATTTCAGTTCTCTAATGACAAGCCTCAAAGAGTAGTGATTTCGTCGGAAGACTCAAAGCTAAGAGTATTTGATGGGGTTGATCTTACTCACAAATTCAAAGGTATGAATCTTTGGAACTTCTTGTGATAATTAGCTTTTCATTTCAACCTTATTGGTTTTGTTTGTTATTTTTCTTCTTGTTATTATCTTTAGTTCCAATACAGTCTTTGTTACCGATGCTTAAATCTTCACCAGATAAGTTGCAGCCAATTTATATTAGGGAAATTGTAATAAATAACCTTCATTTTTTTTTTTTGGTTACGTTTTTAAATGATAGCACTTGTTTTAAAAAATTAAAAAAATAATAATAATCATGTTACGAATTATATAATAGAAAAAGTGTCGCACAAAATATTACACATTTGTGAACATTTGTCATATATTTTGTAACACTTCAACTTTTACTCATCATTGTTTAAAGTGTTAAACAATATCTTACAAACGTTTACAGCGGTGTAAATATTAGTTTGACATTTTTTTGTTACGAAATTATTTACAGTGGCAATTTTTTTAATTTTTTGAAACATAAGCTATCATTTAAAAGACGCATGTAATTTTGACCTATTTTTGCAACTCACCCTTTGTATTGTTACACAAAATATAAAATAACAGTCTTATACGAGCAAACACAGAGACTTGAGAAATATATTTACTGTTTCATTAGAGTACAAGTTGATTCTCCTTAAAAACTAAAATATTATGTTGCAGATACACATTTGAATATTTACTCCAAATTAACTATCTTAAAGTAGCAGCAATGAACCCTATGCATTGAATCTAATTTCCTCGAGTAGATCATGTGACTTCAAATTTGCACGTTTTTTCTTGGCTCGTAACCATAACATAAGACTTTAATTTTCTAACATATACATTGTATCTAAATCTATATTATTCCGACAAAAAATGTGATACAAGTAAAATCTAAATGACTTTGTGCAACAGGTCTTCCCAAGTCAGGAAGCCAGACGTCGGCTTCATTCACATCCGGCGAGAAGCACATCGTCTCCGTCGGGGACGACTCTCGTGTCTACATCTGGAACTACGAGCCCTCGCCCGTCCCCTCGCCAAAGCAGCAGACGAAATCCGTGCAGTCCTGCGAGCATTTCATCTACGAAGGAGTGTCCGTTGCCATACCGTGGTCGGGGACGGGGAGAGAACAGGACGGGAGGAGCCCACGCAACGCTGCTGCCCTACATTCAGCAGCAGCGCAGGCTCGAGACTCTGATCGCTTCTCTCTCGGTAGCTGGTTCTCCATGGACGGCACTTGCAAGGGCTCTGCGACATGGCCCGAGGAGAAGCTTCCTCTGTGGGAGCAATCAGGCACCCGAGATCGTCCCAACAACGCTTTGCCCGTAATGTCGGAAACGTGGGGGCTTGTGATCGTAGCGGCTGGATTGGACGGAACAATCAGGACATTCCACAACTACGGATTGCCCGTCAGGCTCTGAGGGCTTCGTCGCTTAGCGTCGTCGCGTTTTTTGTTTCGATGTCGTTGTTGTAGGCTTGGAGCTATCTTTGGCCGTCTAAGTTTTAGTAACAAAGCAGATTTAGCGAGCAGAGTTTGGAGGTTTTGAGGTTTAGGAAGTAAAAGTTTTAGGCTTTTCCACATGAAATATTTTGTAGCATAGCATAGAGACTTGTCCTTTGTGTTGTGTCATTAGGTGTTTGAGATTGTACATTGTCATAGTTTTCCATGTAATTTTAGGCTCTCTGGTCCTGCAAAGGAGATGGGACTGCAATTTTGTTTTTGTTCTTGTTCTTGTGAATATTACTTTTGATGTATATGAGAAAGAATATAGAAAATAAATACAACAAAAAAGAATTGTATTCTTCGATATGTTTTTATTTTGCTTCTAGTCAAAACTTCCTAGGAACTTATCCCAATGTTGAATTATGAGTGATGTGCTTTTTTATGAGTGTTAGAAATTTAGTTGATTCTGATACAAGTGATAAACCCTACTTTGCCAGAAAAGAAAACAAGCGGCCTCACTTATAGTCTTATACGATAAAACCATATAAGCAATGGCCTTCCTATCTCCAATGCACTATATAATTTACACTAAGTTATAGTCTTACATAAATTGTATATAGTGTGTGCATTCCATGTTGTGTTTTAGTTCTATTGTACCAAATGAGATTTTATATTTCAATTTATAATTTTTTAAAACTTATTTTTTCTCCCTCTCGATGAAATATCAAGTGTGAGTTGCAAAAATAGTTAAAAATGAATGGATCTTTCAATAAATAATTCATATTTAAAAAAAATAAGAAAATAGTCATTGTTCAATTGCAAGATGCATAGATGAACTTTATTCTTTATAACTCTTGATGGTTATGTTTTTATAACTAAAATCATTGACCATATTTTTAAATCACCTAAAATAGAATGGTCATTTCTTATAATTGTCGGCAAAAATATCCACTATTGATTTATCACTCACATTTTTAATTTTTTTTAATTTGATAATTGTTATTATTTAATTTCATTTGTATTTATTTATAAATGTTTTTACATATTAAATATTTATATTAGTAATATAATTTTAATAATGTAAATAATAAAGCCACTAATATATATATATATATAAGTACTGAAAATATATAAAATAAACACACTAATGTACTCCGAATATCATAAAAACATAAAAATGTTTGAACGAAAATATATTATTATGTCACGTAAGTTTGGGTATAAATTGCATACTAAATGACTAATTAGTCAAAGTTTGGGTAATTAAATTTATAAACTGCGTACTAAAGTTAATAAATGAATAATTAGTCACAAATTATTATTTTTAATTATCTTTGTACGTTGTTTACAGAGAAAATATATTACTCCATTTCCTTTTGAAGTTTTTTTTTTTCGATAGTTGAAAATTAACACGTGCTCCACACACAGACCATGTATGAAACTAATTTATGAGGTCTAAGAGCTAATGGGGTTGGATTTTAATTTAGGAGATTTTGATGAATGCTCTTTTTTGACACATTAATAATTTATACATTTTTTATATTATATTTGTAATTTGTTTCATACTTTAACACTTGAAATATGGACTAAAAATCAAATGAGCACATCACTTAGAGTATAAATTATTAACCTCTTGTTTGGCATACACAGTTTACATATTCTATTTTTTCATTTTTTCCAACTTTTCTAATCTCCAAACCATTCCATTCCATTCTATTTTTTTTTCAACCATTTTTTTTTCAACTTTTCAAATCTCTATACAATATCTTTAAATCTCAACCATTCGCAAAGTCAAACCATTCTTACATCATTTTTTCAAATTATTTTCAAACTATTTTTTCCATCCTAAAAAATAGAATGGAATGGCCAAAATGGCTACTCCAAATAAAGGATAAGTGACACTTAAAATGATTTGTTTTTTATTTACCTTTTTTATTTTGGCTAATGACTTGTGAGGTCAAGAGTTAACCTTTGACAAATAATTTCTAATCATATGTAACAAGGTTCTTAACCAAAAAAGGAAAAAAAAAAATCAAAAAGTGTGTTTCGGTTTGAAACACTTTAGAGTACTTTATGCGACATTATCGTGTTTTGGATATTTTAGACAAAATCGCACTCAATTATTAATAAAAATCATGTATAATTTTGATATGCTTTTAAAAACACAAATGATTTCTTTTGTATTTCAACAAATAAAAAGTATAAAGTGGTATTTAGTATAAATTAGAGGGTACGGTTTTGGTACTGTTTCTTATTACTCTTATTTTTTGGATTTTAAATTTCAATCAAATAATCCATACAAAAGTCTATCATAGCACTGTGGTCTGTTTCAATAAGAATTTTAGATATTTGAGTCTTGCCATTTCTTTCAAGATATTTACTTTGGATTGGAAATGCCACTTGTCTCTCAAAGAAAATGACATGCATGGCTGAAATAAGGAAAATCAATATAAACTCCAAAACTCAAAAATAAAAATAGAAATAAAAATAAAAAACTTGGACTTAAACAAGTGAATAATTGGCACTAAGGGGCCTTGAACGTGTACACGTAATCAATTGAATTTCTTTTATCGATTATTTGCGCTTTAAATTTATAAAATTTGATAAATTAGTCAATTTAATATGTGTTAATTTTTTAGAATAATTTGAACCAATAGCTCTTGAATTGTTGAGTTTTGCAGTTTCCCCTTAAATTTTATTTATTTTGGTAATTTGCACCATTTATTCCTGTAACAATGACTGGTAGCCAAATTTGAACCAATATGACAAATTTTTCGAGTAAAGATTATATGTTTCGAGTAAAGATTATAAAAAGAAAAAATCATGACAAATTCAGGATCTATTTGTGCCAATTACTTTAAATAGATAAATCAAAGAGTTTTTTGCACTAGTGCCCTTGAATTATACAGAGTTTGATAAGGTGATCCTTAACTTTTAATTTTTAGCATATTGCACCCCTTTTGAAAATTTTGATAAATAACTACAAATTGATAACAACAGTTAAAATTTAACAGAATATTCTTAATTTTATTCACATGATACTTTAGTTAATAGTATTCTTGTCACTTTCAAACTATTATTAGAAAAGAATTCTTTTATAACAGTAGACAAAATAAATAAAAAAAAATCCAAACTTTATACATAAGAAGAACTCTATTAAGCCAACCTACGACCTTCCAGCCAAAAAAAAAAAAAAAACAGCCAAACTACTACCAATACTATTTTAGAAAAAAAAAAAAGTCAAGCAAACAAACAAGAAAGAAAAAGGAACACAAGTTAACCAACGGAGTTAGAGAGAGATGTCACCATCGATGGAGTTGTGGATGAAGTAGCCCGGTGATGATGCGAGCGAGTTTTTTGAGTTTTGGATTAATTCGATTACATTAGCTATGATATCAATACAACATTTTTTGGATTTGTTCCCAATTTGGATGATCGCCAAATGCTTTGTAGTTTGACTCTTTATATATAAAGTTTGGCGATGTGAGTTGGAGGAGTTACTAGAGTTGGAGGTTTGGCCTTAGCTAATCGGGGTTTGTTGTTGCCATGACGTCGTTGATTGAAGGTGGGTCATAGCGGATCGGATTTCTAGAGGTCGAGATTGGTGACGATAGCCCAGTGACCCCAACGACCATGCGCCAACGTCCTCACGTCGAACTCCACACCGGCACCGGTCTTTCTCGTGCTCAACGGCGAATCTTCGCGCTCGGGCCTAGAAATCACAATCTAATGAAAACTTTTTCTTTTAAAGAATACCACTAATACCCTTACTAAGACCACGCAAAAACCATCAGACAAGCTAAATCCGTCAAAAAATAAACGAGAGTTATCAATATGCAGTTATTTGTCAAAATTTTCAAAGTCGGGTTGCAGTATGTCAAAAATTAAAACTAAATGCCAACTTGTTACACCTCGTATAATTCAAGGGCACCACTGCAAAAATACTCTCAATAAAATTAAATAAAATTAAATAAACAAACTTATCCTTGAAGAGCGTAGTAGAAGCAGCTTAAAATTGAAAAAGAAATTCTTTGGCGGCAGAGAGTTGATTTCACTTAGCATTTCAATGGCAATCTCAGCCTCCATTATTCCTGTTGTCTCTTTCACCTCCATATCTTCTTCTTCTTCTTCTTCTTCAAGCTCATCTTCATTTTCGAAACCTTTTGTGGGTTCTTTCAAACCCCATAGCCATATTCATTTTCGCAGGCCGTTTCTTGTTTGCTCTTCTTCTTCTTCTTCGTCCGAGATGGGACCCAATTTTGACGCCATGAATGTAAGGTATTACTTTTACTTGTCAACCACCAGGGTGTTGGGTTTATTTGTGGGTCGTCAATTATTTTGCTGTTTGTCAACTGTGAATAGAATTATGCGTATTAGATGTTTGTATAAATGTCTAACTAAAATGGGTGAGACTTACTTTACACCTTTTTTTTTTTTGGGATTTCTCTCTCTTAGTCATCATAATGTGTTACTGTGAATTTGGATATGGTATTGTGTTGAACAATTTCCTTTTTTTTTTTTTGGGTATATGTCTTAATTTTTTAGACAGTCTTGTAGCTCTGGAGCTTTTGAGTTGTAAAAGAATTCGTTATTTTTCCTGACTTATATTGAATTCTGCTACTGTAATAAACTTAGGTACCTGAAAAATAAGAACAAACTTGTGCATTATCGCTAAGAAATATTGCTTTTCTGAACTCTTGTGAAGCTTTATAAAGGGTTTTAAACATTTCTCAATTTGTTTCCTTAATTATTTTTGTGGTTGTTCTAGATCTTCAGTGTTAGGTTAGACTTTTTAACAAATAATTCGCGGTGCTGCACTTTGCTGACTATATAGTTTTATACAGGCGTAATCAGATGCCGTCTACGGTGCAGATTGGGGCGGCATTGAATGAAAATCGCTTGTCGAGACCGTCTCATAAATGGCAAAGGGTATTACTTAAAGTAAGCGGAGAAGCGCTTGCAGGGGATCAGACTCAGAATATTGATCCAAAGGTCAGGTTTCAATACTTTTATTAACCTGGAAAGTTTTTAATTTTTTGTTCTGAGATGATTTCTTAAGCCTTTGTTTCTCACCTTCGCAATATACAGATCACAATGGCAATTGCAAGAGAAGTTGCAGCAGTGACGCGCCTTGGCATTGAGGTAAAATTTTCGAAACTTTCTTTTACACAATCACTTTTATGTTTTAGCTGCAGTTAATTTTTTATAAGCCGTCTTTGATTAGAATGATGTTCCGTTGAGAAATGTTTCATACCTAGGAGAATTGTCTGTTTTTGTTACTAACCATACGAAATGGATATACAAATTCAATAAATAATTAGGACCTTTTGCGATGGTCCTAGATTTTTTTCACAGTGAACAAGACATGACATAGGTCATTAAATTATTGAAAAAAAATCTGATCGTCTAAAATTCAGTATTTTGGATTGTCTGGAAGTGTGAATTATCTCTTACAAGTTTTTCAGGTTGCAATTGTCGTTGGTGGGGGTAATATCTTCCGTGGATCCTCGGTGGCAGGAAGTAGCGGTCTAGACCGTTCATCGGCTGATTATATTGGGTATGTATTAATTCACTCTCACCTTATTTGGGAAATCATCTTGTACACAAGTACATTTTGTCACTGTTTTGAAGTTATCTACAACTACTATAGTTCAGTCTAATGTGCCATGAGCTTTTTTTCCTTCTATACAATGCTATGTTGTGAACAGATTAGTACAAGTTTCTCGGTATCAATAGCACTTGTTCTAGTGTTGCATATTCTGAAGATTCACTGATTTAAAAGTATTATTTAGAACATAGCTTTTACACTTCTCATCTCGTAGCTTCTATGCTTTTCTTGCTATTTAAATTGTCCCTATCTGCAGGATGTTGGCTACGGTCATGAATGCTATATTTCTTCAAGCGACAATGGAGAGTATAGGCATCCCAACACGAGTGCAAACTGCGTTCAGAATGTCCGAAGTTGCCGAGCCTTACATACGCCGAAGAGCTGTAAGGCATTTGGAGAAAGGGAGGGTCGTAATTTTTGCAGCCGGGACCGGAAATCCATTTTTCACCACTGATACCGCCGCAGCTCTTCGTTGTGCAGAAAGTAAGTCGAGTCTTCTTTTTATTATACTGCAATTGGCATGTCGTGACACATATACATGCAGAGGTTCATGAACCTGTACAAATATCATTCCGATACCCAATTTTCTGTTCTTAAAAACATTTTTTTTTTGTTTTTTCGTTTTGTAGTCGCAGATTATTTATGAATGTTAATACTTGTTTCTGCTGAGAATGTGTCGAATAGTCTCTTTGTTTGGGAACTAACTATCACGACTTAATTGCGGACCCAGTTAATGCAGAAGTTGTGCTGAAAGCTACAAACGTAGATGGGGTCTTTGACGATGATCCAAGGCGTAACCCAAACGCTCGTCTTCACGATACTTTGACATATCACGAGGTGACTTCCAAAGAACTTTCTGTCATGGACTTGACCGCGATCACTCTGTGCCAGGAAAATAACATTCCAGGTACGTTCCTCCTTTACTTCTCGATATGCAGATTTCATATTGCTACATTACTATTAACGGTTATCGGTTTTAACCACAAAAACCTGGAAAAAAAAAAATCACCATGCTTCCTTTTTTGCAGTTGTCGTCTTCAATCTAAACAAACCGGGTAACATCTCGAAAGCCATAATAGGAGAGAAGGTTGGCACTTTGATTGGAGGAACATGGAATTCTACAGTAGCAATGACATGAGACATGGATGAATTATCCTATATTGGTGTTGTATTTTAGTCTTAGATTTCAGACTTGGGAGTTGAGAAAAATATATTTTCATTGAATTTGCAGATTGAATTGCTGCTCTATTCTTGTAAATAATCCTATGCATTTTTTTTTTTTTTGGACCGGCTAATATGTATTGTCTCCTAAAAAATTTTGGTTTATATTAGGTTTTTATTTTATTTTTGCCTTTTCTTTTCTTGGATGTTGATTTTTTAGTTTGTAAAAAAAAAAAAAAAAAAAAAAAAAAGAGGGAGAGGGGGGCTGGCTGGATATTTTCTCCAACTTACCCACTAAAAAAGCACATGCTTTGACAGTTCATCACTACACAAGATGGTCATTGATATTTGATGTGTATAACTACTATATATACAGAAACATAAATAATTAAATAAGGATAAGGTATTGTACACAACTTGGGTGGACCCACTGGCACAAAAAAAAATGTGGCTATTAAATGGACCGATGCAGAATATTAGGCGTTTCTAATAATGTGGCCTACCACAATTTCGTCTTATCTTCGACTCCATTACGATTGCACTTTGCCTTAATGAATTTAAGGTCCGTCAAATAAATAGTTATTTTAAATTGTGCATTTTTAAAAAGATCAATTAAAAAATTAATTATTTTGAAAATAAAATTTGAAGAATTTAATCTTAAAATATCAAAATTAAGAAAATAGTCATTAAATATTTTAGTGGACATAAATAATTATGATAATTACTTAAAAAAATCGCCCAAATCAAATAAAAAATCTCTAAAAATTTAACTATTTTTAACTTAAAAAGCAAATCAAACCATTAATAAAATATAAAATAAAAATGGCTAATTTCTTAAATTTTTAAAACTAAGGTTAATCCCTAAAAAATTAGTTTAAAGTTTGGCTAAATTCTTAAAAATCTCTTTTAAGAAAAATAAAATTTTAAGAAAATAGTCACTTTTTAAAAAATGATTTTAAAAAATTGCCACCGTTTTAAAAAATTTAAAAATTAGTCCTTTCAGAAATTTCTTACACGTGTCAGAAATTTTCTTATAGTAATTATTATGTGTAATTTTGTTATTGTCAGAAATTTCTTACATGTGTTATGACTAGTTTTTAAATGGGTGAAGTTGGCAAATACCCAGAATTTATATAACAATAAAAATAAATACCCAAATTTTTATAGTAATTGAGTTTTTAGTCAATTTGTGAATTACTTGCACATGCTTTTAGTAACAAAGTGAATTACCACCACTTACCACTGTGTAAGTAATTGCATCTTTTGGGTAGTTGGTTACATTTTTTAAAAGATTGGGTAATAACTTACATTAAGTTTTAAAAATTGGGTATTCACTATAATTTCTCTTTTTAAATTTTCAAAACTGTGGTTATTTTTTTTAAAATACACTGTTCAAAATGGCTATTTACTTAGCCGGCCCTTTAAAAAATAGTTATTATTTCAAAAAATTCAAAAATTAATCATAAACTTTTTTATACACATGTAAGAAATTTCTCTATGACTATTTTTTAAAAATTATTTTCTAAAAAATGACTATTTTCTTAAAATTCCATCAATTTAATTTGAATTTAGGAAAAAAAAAAACTTTTTTTAACTTTTAAGAGTGACTCCAAAATTATGACGTCTCATTTCTGCCTCCAAAGCATACTCTCTCCATTGGACCGTTTAACTTGGTCTTTATCATAATTTTTCTCAATGGCTAAATTGTAAATGTGTGTTTAAAATGAAAACAACAGTGATTTTTCTTTTGCTATAAATTTGAGCAAGATTAGATTTTATTTTTTTGAACTTGAGAAGAGGTTGAAGTCTTCATTTCATGAGTATTTAATTACCGTCAAGTTAGCATGTAATTGTAATCACATCAATGGTAGTTTTTTGAGATCGTAATTATATAGTAAGAATTTTATGTGTAATGTCAATTATAACTAACTTATAAGTAGTGTTAAAGTGGTTTTCAATCAAATATTAATAACGAGGAATAACGTAAATTGAGTTGTGTTATTATCGATCTTGAGATTCAAATAATATTTTTATTTCACTTTCTAATAACGAAATGAAATGTTTTCTCAAAGTTCAAAGTTTAGTTGCTATAACGATCACAAAAGTGTGAAAAATGTGAGAAACTGGTGGACTAAATAAAGTTTCATTTTTACAGTATAATAAAGTATATTAAATGCTCTTCAACCACTTTTTGTTTGTTTTTTTTTTTAAAGGACGAATAAATGAAAAATAAAATACATTTAATTATCCGGTGTTTTTAATGAGTTTTTTTAGTGGAAAACAATTTTAAATGTCAAATTTGCTTTTTTATGACATAAAGCCCACTAAAAGAATAAATCTGACGATCTAAAATTATTCTTTGTTAAAAACAATCTACTTGTGAATTTTTGTTAATTATCTACATAAAACTATAATCTCTGTAACATACGAACTGATCCATTTTTTATCATTGATGAAATGGCAAACCAGGAGGACGCACGTGGCTAGGCGAGCAAATGTGGAATGCCGGGTGTTCCATGGAATACTTTACCGTTTCTGGGTAATTATCCAGAATTACCCGATAAGAATTTTTCGGGTATTTCCTGGAAAATTGTACCGGGTAATTCCGGGTATTTTTGGGTAATTACCCGCATTTTATATAAAAATTAAAAAAAAATTGCTCACAGAATAAGAGAGGGAAGTGAAGGAGAGAGAATGAAAGAGAAGGGGAGGTGGGGCCTGTAATGTGAAATAAAGTGTGAGAGATAGAGAGAGTAGGGGAGAAAGTGAAAAGAAAAAGAATAAAAAATGCACTGTGTACCTAGTCATGACTAAAAAATGTTGTATATGGAATAGAATTTCGGGTAAATTTCGGGCAAAAGTCGGAGAAATCCCGGGCAAAAATTTTTTGGAACAACACTTGGTAATTCTGGGTATATACCCGATTTTGCCATCCGGGTAATTTTCGGGTATTATCTGAATTTTAGTCGAAAATTCCACCGTGTAAAATATTACCCGGTAATGTTCATTCCAAAATTGCACGCCAACACGTGACTAACCAATGCGCATTTCCCAATTCTTTTTTACCAAAAAGACTAATTTTTGAACGTGCGTGTGTGCTACAAGGGTAAGTTTGGAGAAATATTATATTGGATTGAATTTGACAAAATTTAGCTTAATTTAATATTTCAGGGCAATATTGGATGTGATAAAACTTTTTTTGTCAAAAAATAATCCCACTAATACAGGATTAGATATCCCTTTCGAAAAGATGTGATAGTATAAGATGAGATAAAAATTACGAGTCCGCATATGATAAAAGGTTATTTTAAAGTTATATTAGTCGGGGCAAGTGGATTTTTTTTTTTGTATGAACGATTCTAAATCGTCAGATTTATTTTTCAGTGAGTCTCCTATAATTTAAAAAGGTAAATTTGACGATCCAGAATTATTCACCACAAAAAAAATATATCATTAGAGAAATACCATATATTATTTTATAAACTTAAAGTATATATTAATATTTTATAAAATCAGTTAGGTAAATGGTCATTTTATATGGTGTGCTTAAAAAAATAATCACAGTTTTAAAAAATTTAAAAAT
Source organism: Boehmeria nivea var. tenacissima (assembly GCA_018132145.1). Classification (NCBI taxonomy): domain Eukaryota; kingdom Viridiplantae; phylum Streptophyta; class Magnoliopsida; order Rosales; family Urticaceae; genus Boehmeria; species Boehmeria nivea. The sequence continues at coordinate 4,546,571 of CM030886.1, forward strand.
TAGCCATAAAATATTTTTACACAATCAATAAATTTCATACCATAATAAAATTACACAAAAAATTTATTGTAAGAAATTTAATACTAAAGTAATAAATTTCTAAAGTGACTATTTTCTTAAAATTTTGAAACTGTGACTATTTCTTAAAATTATTTTCTAAAAAATGATTGTTTTCTAAAATTTCCTATTTTATAATTGATTAATATATTATTTTTTATTAGTTAAAATAAATACCACAATCCAATCTAATATTATACCAAACACACAATACAAAATATAATCCAATCAAATCATATATACGGTGCACCAAACAGACCCTAAGTGCGACATCTAAGGTAGTAGGGCTGCACGTGTGTCAAAAAAAAATTACAAAATAGTATTTTTTAAAGATTTTGTATTCCTTTTGTTTTAAACATTAAAACTGTATTTTATCCTGTGTTGATTCTCAAAAAAATTTGCACCACTATAGTTGGTTGAAAAAAATTCTAAAATAGTCTCCGAGTCTTACCGAAAATCTAGTTTTATCCTCGTATTTTTTGTAATTTCAAAATGATCCTTAAGTTGTTCAAATCGATCTAAACGTATCCTCGAACTCTGTTTTTATCAACATTTATGAAAGAGCCGTTTAGTCAAGGTATTCATTCGGGTATTACAAGTTACAACACCCGTTGGGACACCAAAGAATGATAAAAATAAAAGCGAGGAACAATATATAAAAAATGCAAAATATAAAGAAATTGAGACACGAGAATTAGTAACGCATTTTGGCCTCGCCTATGTTTGGGGCTAGTAAAGTGTTGAAACGAGTACAATCGGTCTTCTACATGTTAGGACTCCCTCCTACAATGAGTCGCCGCTTACCCCGTACTCCTAGCGATCTAATCCCGATAAGATCCCCTTACCTTACAACTCGTACATCCCGTGTTCAACTCTCAATAATAAAAGAATAATTCTCTCAAGCTCACAATATAATAAAATACACTCATATGGCTCTCATAAGCAACATGTATGTTTTCTCTTCATCAATGAGCAGTATATAGTGCACCAAAGAGAATTGGTAACTTCCTTTGAGAGAAGAGGATGCTTTCCCATTTTCCAAACAAAAAAAATAGATTCATAATGGTCGAATTTGATGCAAGCAATAAAAGACAGTGGATGTCGGCGTCGAGGTGGGGGGGAAGGGTTGACGTCAACATCAGGGAGGCTTCGGCGTCGGTGTCACAGCATAGTGCACTTCGACGATGACGTTAGTGGGCTTCGGTGTTAGTGTCGGCATCATGGAGCAGCAAGCTCAAGGCTTCGGTGTCGGCATCAGTGTCACGGGGCAGTGGGCTCGGGGCTTCAGCGTCGGCGTCGGGGGGCAGTAGGCTTTGACTTCGACATTGCGGGTAGCGGGCTCGGGGCTTTGGCTTCGTCTTCGGCGTCACGGATCCATGTGTTCGCTTGTGGCCACGAAGTTCTCGACAAGGGTAGGCCTAAGCTATTGGCGGGTGGTTCACTGATTGGGTTGCTAGATTTGTGATTTTTTTCTTTGCATTTTTTTGCTGAATGGGTTTGATATTTGCTTGGTTTTTTGGTTGTTCAATAGATTTGTAAATTTGCTCAATGGGTCTGATTGTAATGTGCGTGTAAATCTATGAGATTGACGAGGGCATAGGAGGAGGCAGGGACAGTGGGCGTTGGCCATTTCTTTAAAACATGGACCAATAAATGACCAAATACCTAATAGACCCATTTTTATATTATCGATTCATTTTCTAAATTTAACATAAATTTTGTCTAGTCAAAGATGACGTAAAAGAAGAAAAACAAAAAAAAAATTCACTCTTTTTCATCTCCAATTGAACATACTTTTGGCGTTAAATTTGAAAAAGGAATAGATTATATAAGAGTATAGATGTAGTATGCTAATGTATATAAATTCGTGTACCTTAGAAGAATCTTCTATAAATTCATAAAATTTGAAAAAAGAATGTAATGGTTATTGACTTTTCAAATTTCGAAGTGATATATTGGTTGAGATTTAAGAATATTGCATTGGGATTAAGAAAGTTGAAGACAAAAAAAATGAAAATATTTAGATGAGGAAAATAAACAAGGGTTAAGAATATAAGAATAGATTAACTTTCACTCTTTTCATGTATTTTTTAAGCTGTTATAGATCGTGCTCTATCCATATTGCACACATTCGTGCACTTTAGAAGAATCTTCCTTTTTTTTTTTAATGGTTACAAGATACCCTTTATACAATTGAAATATTTTTCGTGGTTTAAAATATATAATTGTGATTAAGACAAAGTGATTATTGAGTAGGCCTGAACATCGGTCGGGCGAACGGGTTTCGAAGTCCAAAATTGTAAACCCGAGTTTCGATCTGGAATGTTGTGAGGAAATCCGAAGCTGACCGATGTAGCTTCGGGCGACTGACGGTCGGTCGGCGGTCGGATGGGCTTTTGGCCCAAAGTACAAACTCAATATTTTTTGCCGAAGTGCTGAGTGTCGCCGTTAACGTTGACTGCCGAGACCGGTGCCGGCGCGAGATTGAGTGAGGCGAGCTGAGATAAGAGCTTGAGAGACGGAGAGAGGAAGAGAGCTCAGGGCCGAGAGACGAGAAACCGAGAATGGCGGAGTCACAGAGAGTAAAGCCAAACAGAGAGGAGCAGAGCTCAGACAGACGTCGGTAGCGACTATCCATGTTCGGTCGGGTCAGGTATCGACCGGCCTTCTAAATGAATACCCAAACCCGACTGTAGAAGAGGGAACTTCGGACGGTTGTCGTCCACCACTCCATCGGGTGGTGATTGCGTCGGTCGGGAATAAGTCGGAGTCAGAAATCCGACCATTATGTGCTAGCCTATTATTGAGCAAATAATTATTTTTTGAATGATATTTTAAAAAAATAGTCAATAATTTTATAAATTAAGAAAATAAATAATATTTTTAATTGAATGATGCTAATATGATATTGTAATTTTACCTTTTATTGATTTTTTTATGTAGTAATGAATTTTTTAACTTTTAAAAACGTAATTTATTGTTTTCAAACATGGATAAGAAAAAACATAAATACCAAATAAGCTCTTAAGTGAATGTATATAAAAAAAAAAAAATCATACTTCCTCCAAATACGAGAAGAACATGTATAAAATCTAGCAGAAATAAGTCAATTAATGAAGCCAATATATATATATAAAAGACAAGCTAGCTAACTTTATGCTCTCAATTTTCTCGTTTATGCACAAAAATATCCTTTTAGAAGATTCGTAGTTCTTTTTATACCCTTTTTACCCAAGGTAACTATTGATTCTTGAAATTCGTAAAAAAATTAAGGAAATCCATTCATAACAATAACCTTTTCTATTTCCCCGGACCGCATTATTAAAAAAAAAAAAAAAAGAGAGAAACTAGAGTGAATATCTAATTTGACATTTAATTAACCCTTGTTTTATAAATTTAGTTATTTTCTTACTTCATCCTTAAAAAAATTAAAGAAATTTAGTCATAATAAAATGCTCAAAATTGATTAAATCCTAACAATTTGACATTTAATTAACCCTTGTTTGGGGTGATCATTTCACCAATTCAATTCCATTCTATTTTATTTTATTTTATTTTTTCAATTTTCTTAAATTCTTATACAATTTCTCCCATTTCATTTTATTTTTTTCAACTTTTCCTAATCCCTATACAATATCCTTGAATTTCAATCATTTATATCACCTCAAAATTTACAAAATCAAACAATTTCATAATCATTTCAAGGGAAAATCCCTAAAAAATCCCTTAGTTTTAGTGAAATTCCAGTTTAATCCTTAAATTTTTAGAAATTCCTAAATAATCCTTTAATTATTAAATTTAGTCCGCGCTCCGCCTGACCCTATGCCTCTTCGCGCATCTCCGATCCTGATTAGCCGCCGCGTGAAGGCCCAAGATCCTGCGTTGTTTGCCCTTTCCATCTCTCTCTCTTTATTTCCAATAATGGCTTTGACCTTTACAATTGAACCAAAATAATATGTTTCTTCAACACCCATTTGTAGCTCAACAACAACGAGCTACAATTCGAAATACAACACCCATTTGGAGCAATTTTGATCTTAAATGTCAGTGCTTTTGTACAATTTGAGCTTGTTGCACTAGTTTCTGAATATTTGTTTGATTTTTTTTTTGGTGAAGTTTATGTATAGTTTGATTGGATTTCACTATCTGGGCATTAGGAGAATTTGTCAATTATTGATTTTATGATGCTTGAGAGCACTTTGATTCATATAGAGCAGGTGTTTGAGTTAAGAAAACCAAGTCCTTCAAACCCCAAGTATCTGAGTTAGCAAAATTGAGTAATAGGCCAATCCGGGTCGGATTTCGTAATGGAATCCAAGAACCCACCTGAGAATTCCATGAATATTGAGTTTACTTTCAATTCTTCCTTGAGGAGGAGCATTTCCTCCTTTCAGTCCAAGAGCTCGGCCGCCAATTGCATCGGGAAGTCAGTTGCGAAGCCGGTGAGGTATGCGTGGAGAGCAGGCAATTCGAAGGCCCTTATTTTCTCTCTTAATTTTTTGTTTTATTTTTGTTTTAATTTTAAGGGCAGTTTGGCCATTTTCATAAAATATGTGTACTTGAGTCAACTTAAATCTGGCAAAAGGTATGTTTTTAGACCAAATTAAATAAGTGAAGGATTATTTTGAAATTTTAAAAAACAATTGGACAAAACTAGAATTTTGATAAAACTCAGAGATTTTTTAGGAATTTTCTCTCATTTCAAACTATTCTTCAATCTATTTTTTTTTATTTCAAAAAATAGAATGAAATGGGGTAAAATAATCACCCCAAACAAGAGGTGTTGCAGCACGATTAACGTCTCAGTTAAACCAGATAATAAAGTCTAAAGCAATAAATGACAAATTTAAAAACCTAAAAAAAAAATCGATAATTCTATAATTGCATAGATTAGTGCACTTTCCATCCCGTTATATTTTTATGGGACAAAATAAAACTTATTCCCATTCCCACCTTATTTTTCATTGAAGTCTTCCATTACTGCCCCATATAGAACACAGCTCCATTGAGTTCCATCCCATGAGAAATTGTCATCTCTACAATTTTATCCTAAAAGGTGAAAAGTGTTTTTTATTTTTATTTTTAAAATATCCTCATTAGTGAAAAATGTAGGTGCGTTTTCTGTCCCGCTTGAAGTAGCATGTTAATTTGGAATGCATCCGTCTTACAATTCAAAAAAAAAAAATGCGTGTGATTTATAGTACAATTAAGAGGGAAAATTCTCAGGTGGGGAATTCCCTACCACAGAGAACAGTTCTGGATCGTCAGATTTGTCTTTTTAAGCAGTGGGACCCACTGAAAAGACAGATCTGACGATCCAGAATCGTTCCCTATGGTGGGGAATTCTCCACCTGAGACTCTTCCCAATTAAGAGTATGGATGAACTTGGTAAGAGAAAAAAAAATGAAAAAGAAAAGATTTTAAATTTTCTCAAAATTATTTGGTAGAAGGGAAAAAAATGTGCAATGAATGATTTTTTTTTCTATTAAATTATCATTTGCCCATTGTAAAAAATATATTTTAATGTTTTTGTGGATAAAGTTGAGATTTGATGCAAGAGTCAAATTCAAAAAGTTAGTCGTGGAGGGCAGAGGGAGGATGGCAGAGGGGGCTGATGGGAAGGGGTCGGGGGTCTTCGTGGAGTGGGTCGGGGTCGGATGGGGCCGTAGCGGAAGGGGTCGGGGGTGGAGGGGCTCGTGGGCGGAGGGGGTCGTCGCTTGTGGAGGTCATCTGGGTTGCGGTGGGGGTCGTCGGTTGGGGGTTGTCGGGTTTCGTGGGAGGCAGAGGTGGAGGTTGGGGTTCGCGGGGAGGCGGAGACAGAGTCGGAGGCTGGGCAGGCGGAGGCGGAGGTTGGGGGTCGCGGGTTAGGGGTCGGGGGTCAGGGGTCGTGGAGGCGGAAGCAGAGGTTGGGGGTCGGTGGTCGCGAAGGTGGAGATTGGCTAACTATTCACTGGACTTCCCTCAAATATTATCAGAAGGGTTTTTTTTTTTTTTCACCAAAACTCAAAACCTATACACTAAATATTGAAGGATATTTTTGGCATTTAAATTTAGGAACCGAGTCACGTGCAAGTCACGTGCTAAACACGTTTGAATTTAAACGGAGTTTGTGAATCTTACCGACAAAGCAACAAATAAAAAATTCGAGGACTACTATTGCAAATAAATAAAAAAAAGGTACTATCGCTAATAAAAAAAGAATAAAGACAAAATTGTCACTCGAGTAAAAATTCAGGGACTAAATGAGCTATTAACCTTTACTTTAAACCATATCTTCCTTCTTATCAAACAAGCAACCTTGTATCCACCTTCATTTCCTTCTACACTCTAATCCTTCAACTTTATCAAACATAGCCTCAATTGAAACTAAAACAAATTCAGATTGTCAATGCACATGAATACGGAGAGGCTACAAAATAAAATAAAAACAAAAAACAAAACAAAACAAAAACAAAAGAAGATAGGGAGAGAAAAATCCAATCCAACTATGATATAAATTACAAAATGCGCGGCTATTAAATCCAATCAAGAATTACACGTACCTATTTTAATTTTGGCTTGAAAAAAAATTACACAATGCTTGAACTTTCCTAATAGTTAGCAATAATACAACAAGAAACATGTCATTTTGGATTTTGGCTAATATTTTTTCTTTTGTCCAAAAATTCTAGTCATTTCACAATTCTCGTACAACAATAACAAACTCGTATAACAAGTAGGTCAAATAAACCGGCTAAGGAAAATTTTACATAAAAAATAAGGCCAAAGAAAAAAAAAAACACCCTAATTCTAATTTCTAACCCCCAAAAAGAAAAAGTTCAGTCAAATTCAAAAGTCTTTACCAGCCAACTAATAGCAGGTTTCTTTGAGCTCTTGGTCTTCCCTAAAAGTCAAACAAATTGAAGATATCCATCGAAGAAGGGCTCGGAGACACCAACGGAGCTGAGAACAGAGCCGACGAAGAAGAAGGGCTCGCCATGAAGCTGTTGTGGGCCCAAAAGGGGCTCAAATCGTGCAAGAACGAAAGGGTCTGCGGATCCGACGCCGGAGAGAAAAACCCAGCCGGGATCGGCGCCAAGGTCGCCGGAGCCGGCGACAGTATCCCCGGAAACTGACCCACCTCGATCCCCTCTCCGACCAAGCCCTCGAGGTCGCTCGCGCCGAGCCTCTCCCTCTCCGTCGGCGGGCTCGTCTTCTCGATGGCCGCCAGCCGCGCGGCCGGCGAGAGCGCGCCGGAGGGCGACGCCGCCGCCGCCGCAGCAGCCGTGGAGGGTCCGGTGAGGCGCTGGACGATGGACATGAAGTCGCTGACGGAGGCCTGGATGACTTTGGGAGAGATGTCGTAGATGATCATCGGTTGTTGCCGGAGAATGTCGCCGCCGGCGCCGGCCGGGCCCGGCGGTTGGGCCCGGGGCGGGGGGTGGGGCGGCGGCTTTCTGATCTTGTGCGAGTCCTTGCTGACCTTGAGCGGCGCCGGTCGCGGCCCTTGGAGTTGGACTTCGCGCCTCTGCGGCGACGGCGGTGGCGGCGATTGGCGGTGGCCTCCGCCGGGGAATTCCGGTGGTGGCGGGTTCATAAGGTTGGATTGGAGGGTGGCTTTGTGTAGGGGAAATTGGAGGGTTGAGCTTAGAGGAATTTGGGGAGAGAGTGAAAAGGAGAGGAGCTATTTTTTTTTGGGTTGGGTTTTGGTTATGTGCCTATAGGTGGTGGTGGGGGTGTGTGTGAATGAACTTGTGATGTGGGAATGAGGTTTATTTATTGCTATTTGTTGACTTTGAGGGATTGACTAAGAAAATAAAGAGGGGAGAGGAGGATAAAACTCCAAAGTGCTTACTACAATAGTATGTTTGGACAAAAATCAATTAATACTAATGCATTTGTTTGTTGAGAAGAATTAAAAGAAGAAAGAAAAAAAAAACATGTGATTACCATTTTTATCTAATATTAAGTAAAAAATCTCTTTTTAACTCGTACAAGTATAAAAATATTATTTTATTTATATTCTAAATCATAATAGTAAAATAAATATATAAAACAATAGTTGTCTTATCATATATATATATATATATATATATATTATAAATATGCTAAATTCTGTGAGAAGAAATTATTCTTTCTTTGGTATTCTCTGTCACCTTCTCCTTACTAAACACAAACTAAGTTTGACATAAATAATGCCCACTACTAGATGTCTCACATTAAATATCTAAAGGCATTTAGTCATTTAATTATTTATTATCACATAATAAAAACTTAAGAAGAGCCCAGGGGCGTTTGATTATGCTAAATCTTGTATTATTGTGCTTGTTGCTAAAATTAAAAAGAGAGTTTTGGAAAATGACTATATTGATGGTTTTGATATATGCATGTCAGCATGTGTAAAGAAAAAAAAAATCGCCTTATCCTCCTTTTTAAAATCAAAATTATAAAGAAAATAAATTAATTTACCCACCTTTTAAACTTTTGAGATAATTAAGTAAATAATTATTTTTAATAATATTTTAAAAAAATAGTCAACGTCTCGATTGATTAAAAAATTAATCATTTTTCTTAATTATATAAAGATGTGCATTTACTTTTATGCTCTTAGTTCTCTTTTTGTATTAGTGTCTAATAATTTGATTTTTGAAAACATTGACAATTTCTTTAAGACATGAATAAAAAAAGACCAAATACCGAATAGACCCTGAACTTTTTCCTCAAATTAATTTCTATTTTTTAGCAAAAAAAGAAAAGTTGATTTCTATTTTTCTAAAACTTGTATATCTTTATTAAAAAAAATAAAAAGACTAATTGAGATCAAATAAAAACCGGCACAAACTTGTAAATAATCTATTTTTGCATGGCGTAAATCAAAATCTAGATATCGGAAGGGCATTAGATCAAATTTTTAGAAAAAAAATAAATTTGTATAAAGCTAAATGGTTTAATCTCAAAACTTATTTAAAAGAATATCTACAATATTGTTGTTTAACTAAAGACTGCTTTTTGTATTTAACAAATATATCACCGTACCTAGACAAGCAAGTGTGGAATGACGGGTATTTCATGGAATGTTTTATCGGGTAATTTTTGAGTAATTACTCGGAATTATTCGGTAATAATTTTTCGGGTCTTCTTCGAAAAAGTGTACCGGGTAACATCGGGTAATTACTCGGATTTTATATATAAAACAAAGAGAAATTATAGTGAATACTCATTTTTTGACACCAAATTTACATTATTACCCAATCTTTTGAAAAATATAACAAAGTAGGGTAATTAATTTAGTTACCAAAAACATATGCAAGCAATTAACGAATTGATTAGTTATTCAATTACTTCAAAAATTTAGATATTTATTTTTATTGTTTTGTAAATTTGGGTATTTTTCTACTTCACCCTAAAGAAAATAGCCATAGTTTCAAAAAATTTAAGGGAATTTTAAGAAAATAGCCACTATTTACAAAATAATTTTAAAAAATAGCTACAGTTTCAAAAAATTTAAAAACTAGCCATTTCAGAAATTTCTGACACGTGTCATAAATTTCTTACAGCACATTTTATGTATAATTTTGTTATTGTCAAAAATTTCTTACAGTGTGTAATGGCTAGTTTTTAAATTTTTTGAAACTGTGGCTATTTTTTGAAAACACACAGTTCAAAATTGCTATTTACCTAATTGACAAAAAATTTAAAAACTAGCCATAACACATATAAGAAATTTCTGACAACAACAAAATTACACATAAAAATTATTGTAAGAAAAATTATGATGCGTGTAAGAATTTTAAAAGGACTAATTTTTAAATTTTTTAAACTTGTGGCTATTTTTTAGAATCATTTTCTAAAAAGTGATTGTTTTCTTAAAATTCAATAAAAAAAGAAAAACCATAAATTTTTAATATATAAAAAAAAACATTCATCATAATCCCCACCCAAAAAAAAACAAAACAAAAAGCCCAAACCCAACAGGAGCAGCATCGCCAAAGCCCTTTGTTTCTAGGGCTTTTCGTTTCATTTCCAAACTCTCTCTCTCTCTCTCTCTCTCTCTCTCACACTCTCTGTTGCCGAGAATGACGAAGTTCAGGAAGCTTGGCCGGCCAACGGGTCACCGAATGTCCATGCTCAGGTCCTTTCGTTTTCTCATCTCTCCATTTTCACCTCACAGCTTTTAGGGTTTCTCGTTGATCTTTGGATTGTTCGTTTCTCAATCCCTTTGTCTTTGCTCAGAACGATGGTTTCGCAGCTGGTGAAGCACGAGCGCATTGAAACCACTGTTGCCAAGGTTTTTTCTAACCCTAATTTTCGGTCTTTCTTGAGCGCAGGGAGTTTAATTTTATTTTTTTGCTGGGTTTGTTTGGATTTTTTTGCAATTTTCTTATGTGCTCTTTTCATCTATGTAGTCATAAAAAAGAAGAAAAAAAAGTTATGTTTCATGGGATAGTCTTCAATTTTTCAAACTTCTGATTCGTGAATTTTCAATTGTAAATTTTTGTTTAAACTGATGTGAACTATTTCATATTTTTTAAAAAGCCAAATTTCACTTTTTTTTTTTTTTTTTTTTGGTTTCAATTTGCAGGCAAAAGAAGTTCGGCGTCTAGCTGATAATATGGTCCAACTTGGGAAAGAGGTACGGCGTAGCTTTTTTTTTTCCCAGCTAATAACGTGGTATTTCGTTATAATTATGTTTATATTTTGGCACTTATAATGAATCTTTTGTGCCCTTTATGAAGCAAATTTAGATGCATTATTCATTATTGACCCTTTTAAGTAGATATCATGATCATAGTTTAACCTGATATTGATATTGGTGAAAAGTGGACCATATGCTTCTTAGTGAAAGCGGTTCGATGGAAATCACGATATGGGATTGTGTAAGGTCCATTTTTGGTTAGAAGTAGTCGCTTAAAAAGATTGGCATCGGCTAATCCGACCTCAGTTGTGTTAATCCATCTGCATTGTCACCTTGTCTCTCTTAGTTTTTAGATGGAGTTGAATAATATTATGCAGAAGTTCTTAGATGACTAATGAAATCTGGGTGACTTGAATGACAAGTATCCATTGTATGATGAGTAAGTGGTAGATAGATCATAAGCTTGCTTGAAGGCAACTAAGTTTTGTTTGTAACTTCACAAAGAGGAGGAAATGGTTCCTAAAGTATCGTTGCGCTGTTTCACGTAGTGGATGTGGTGCAGTTGTGGAAACTAATTTAGCATCTAGTTTATGAGTGTGTATTTTAGCTGGAGTATATGTGGTGTTAGCAAATGACAAAAAAGAGAATTGGGAGATTTGTATTGTAAATGGAGTAAAAGAAGTAAAAGCAAGAGTATGGGCGAAGTAATAATAAGCTGAACATGAATGAATATTGGAGGTGGAAGCCGGTGCTTGTTAAAGTAAGAAAATGCTGTACATAAAGTGGAGAAGTTGGAACAAAAGGGATTTGTGGGCTAATCTTTCGACACTTTCAAGGACTGAAGTATTTTTGGGCAAAAGGGATTTGTGGAAAGTAATACTGACATGATAGCAATCAGGTGGAAAGATTTGTTTGGTCCAATGTATGTTTTGGAGATTATTCAGTATTCTAACATCACCCTTTTTTGTCACTTTAAATTGTACCAGGGCTCACTGTGTGCCGCTAGGCGTGCTGCGGCTTTTGTTCGAGGAGATGATGTCATTCACAAGTTATTTACAGAGCTGGCTTATCGATACAAGTGAGTGTCCATTGTTGAACCAGTTGTCTGTGCTCATATTATTATCCTTATACTAACTAATTTTCGTCCTACAGAGATAGAGCAGGAGGTTATACGAGATTGCTTCGGACTCGTATAAGAGTTGGTGACGCCGCACCTATGGCTTATATTGAGTAAGACCATATTTTCTCATTCGGTATTCTTGTCTGATTTACTATCTTGTTTTGCAACCTTCATTTTATATCTGCGTTATTTTTGTTGGATAAATTTATCGGTGACGATTTTAGGGGTCTTTTGGATTGTGATTCAAATAACAAATTTTGGATTCAATTCCCCATTTTACAGTACAAGTCCACGATTGGGAAGTTGTCTAAAATTGGACTCGTTCTTTTCTTATCTTCTACAATGAAACAAACACCTTTGTATAGTACCAAATATCTTTCTACAGTAACTAATTTGGCCCAGCCCAACCCTTTAAATTTTTGTTACTCAAACCTCATTTTCAAAATTCCCTATCCAAAAAATTGTTTGAATTTTGTTAGTCAGATCTCCTTTAAAATAGTCATACCCAAACATTGATTCAAATACTAATAGCAAATCTAATTTTCACTTTTTGAACTCAAAATCAATAACATCCAAATTTTGTTCTTTGAATCCCAGTCCATACGACTTAATCTCTTACCAGTCTGCACTGCCTTCATCCAACAGAAATTTCTAGCTTCACATTTGCCTTTCTGCTTTGCACAGTATAAGTGCTTTTTCTTAACAAAGATAAACTTCTTGGATTCAAAATCCTCTGGCATCCAAGGAGAGAAAAGGGAGAATAATATGGAATCTAGCTTGCTTGGATGCAAAGAAACAATAGGGTATTTGTTATAGCCAATAGGGTGTTTGAGAGCTATTTTGCTATAATATGACAAGAATTTCAACCAGTTCAAATTTTCTGATACTCTAGGAATGGTCTGACTCTTTGTCATTAGGTATTACTTTGAACATACTTTTAAGGAAGATATATCTTCCTTCATGTAATTATTCATAATGTATATTAATAAAATTATCTCCTTTTCATTAATAAAAAAAAAAACTCTGGTATTTAATCCATAATTCTCTAATGTAAGTTACTTCTTGTCAGATAATAGCGGACTTTACCGTGTGGATTAAGATATGATATGTCTGCAATCTTTGGTATTAATAGATATTTAATTTTTCGTTGATGTTTGTCTCTCTGGTCGGCCTGCATTTGAACCGTCAAATAATTGGTTGGTTGTACAGGTTTATTGACAGAGAAAACGAGCTAAGACAATCTAAGCCGCCGACACCCCAACCGCCACAGCGAGCTCCTCTGGATCCTTTTACAAGATCCAAACTTTGCAAGCAATACGCGCCTCCTAAAGAAGATAAAAAAAGCTCCGAGGACGAGAATTGACCCGAACATTTTTGTTACTCTCCGAATGCCTGAACTATATTTGCTTGAGGTCAATTGATTTACAATGTAATACAGCAAATTGGTAGCCATATTGTGATGTTGATCAATAAAACGTTGAAATCCCATTGTTTGGATGTCTCTTCATTAATCGCAGTGAATGGTAAAAGTCGTATCCTTTTTTGTTCCAATGAAATGCCATATATATGATTTTTTTAAAATAAATTTTCATGAAACCGATCAAATAACAAAAATTTTGTACTCCGACAATCTTCATTTTTTGTAGATGCACATCTTTTTTAATGCTATTACTGAAAGCGAGAGAGAGAGAGAGAGAGAGAGAGAGAGAGAGAGAGAGAGAGAGAGAGAGAGAGAGAGAGAGAGAGAGAGAGAGAGAGAGAGAGAGAGAGAGAGAGAGAGAGAGAGAGTGGGTATATTATATTTCGTTTAATACTCATTGGTCCTCACCAATAAAGCACGTTCACCTATTTTTGTCCACATAGCGAACCTAATTAGCACCTCTTTATATGATAGAATTTTGTTTGCAATTTGAATGACTAACTATTGGGAATTTTAATTTTATGGGAAATTTTGAAAAATGCGGATAACTTATTTTTAAAAAAATGCTAACTCTAAAAGAATGTTTGTAGTATATGTCAACTTTTAGTAGTTAATTTGACTGAATTGTTTTTTATTTATATTTTTATGTGAAAGTGAAGAGGGAAGAAATTGGAAAACATAGTAATTCACTGATGTAAAAAATGATATAATATGCAATAGTGATATAAATTGTAAATTTGAATATCAAACGTGGGTATGAGATCAAATTTTCTTGAATTTTTTTGAACGATATTAAAAATATAATTGGGCACTTCAAAACAACCCCACCATCTACAATCAAATATGGGAGCTATACAAAAATTACACAAGACCTCTCATTGACTACAAACTCTCTCTTCTTTTATCAAAAGTGGTCCTGAAGGACAAAACACAGCTAAAATCAAACCAGTTTTATGTTATTAAGAAAAACCCTAAAATCAAACCAATAAAGAAACCACCTTCACTTTTTGGGTCAATGTTGCTTCTTCATGAGAAATGACAGATAGAGGGTTTGGCCGAAACATAACCCAAAAAAGTGTATGCCCTTTCGGTTTCTTAGCGTCCAATACACATACGAGACTTTATCAATAATACCATATATTGTTTCCTCGTTCATTTTCTGTTTTTATTTATATTTTATCGTCTTGTTACTATCTCATAACAGCTCAACTACGATGTCTTTTGGATATTATAAACTAAAAAATATACATTTATACGATATGGACATATTTATTGACATATTAACACGTAGAGGATCCACATATAAGAATTTTGATTTTAATTTTAATTTTTAGCTATTAAAAAGTTGCATGAGATTGAGTAAGAAAGAGATACTTGCCGATGGGTGCACGGTTTCTATCAATACAATATATGCCTGCCCAATAATTCCAAGCCAAAAAAAAAAAAAAAAAAAGAAGCCATTTATGTAATGTTTTTCAATGTTGCTTTAAAATTCCAAGCCAAAAAAAAAAAAAAAGCCACTTATATAATATTAAAAAAAGGGATTTACATAACGTTGATAATGTTTTAATTTTTGTAATGTTTATGATTATTTTTCTTCTAAAATTTAATTTTTGTCACAAATTTTTCTTTTTTTGCTCAACGAAAAAGGTAACAACTTCTTACTTATCACCAATAGGTTAGTGTAGCGCTAAGAACGGTTTTCTTTCTCCTCTTCCCTCGATGCACCTAGATTCAAATCTCCAAAACCCTACTTTCAAAACCCTGTTCGGTCAATTGACTCTGTCGCATTAAAATCGTGGAGGTGTAGTGAAATTAGGCTCATTATTCAAATAGAATTGGTTTAAATCCTTTCAATTCGGCTGCTATGCCCCAAGATATTTAAAAATGGCTATGAAGATAGAGTGTAATTTTTATTTTTATTTTTACTTATGACAATAAAATAATAACAACTTATCATAGACAATAGACATCCTAAAGAACAATGAAGTTATTCAACTTCCACGTGCCCCGTCAATCTTATCTACCATTTGTTTTGGTGGTGATGCTTTGAAGTTAAAGCTTGGTAGCTTCATGATTATATCTGTGTTATGCTAACTAAACTTTCTAATTAGCCTCTTAGCCTTTCTAGTAAGATTGCGCTTTTTGTTTGATGTGTTGATTGTTCAACATCCTCCTCTTAAATTGGGTCCCTTTATCATTTTTACATTGGGAAGTTTTAAGGTTTTTTATTTTTATTTTTATTTTTATTTTTATTTTTATTTTTTAAGGGACTGTACCACTTATTTATTTATTTTTATTTTGAGGGTTAGAAAAGAATGAGAAGATTATGACTATTGCTTTTTGTTTTTGTTTTTGTTTTTTTGTTTTTTATTTTTTTGCTTTGGCCAGACTTAGACTGTGTTGTTTCTACTGCCCTGTTAGGTGAAATAGTCCTTGAAAAAGCCCTCAAACCAAAACACTTCCCACTAATTGATATCGCTCCCATTATTGGGAACGTAGTTTTGTGTTTTGATTGTTTTTGGGATTTGGCATTTTGTTCTTTTAAAACGTATATACAATATACGTTTCAAAAAAATTAAGAAAAAAAAACCCTAAAAAGGCCTTGTAGATTTGTATATTCTTTGAACGGATTAAAATACCTCTCAAGTACGTTCTTCGAGCCAAAAGAATTAAACTATCTGTTTGAATAGGAATTTAAACTATATTTTACTATAACAAGATGATTTAAATTTAAACTATATAGCAAAAAGATATAAACTCAATTTTTTTAAAATTGTTATCCAAATGAACCCTAAGAAAATTAATTTGAAGTACATTATCCACTCTTGCCAAATAATGGCTAGGTAGCGGTACTCTGAAATTTCAGTTAAAATTCTTTACAATGGTGATTTATGGCTTATGCTATAATATACTCTATATTTTTTCAACCCTAATAGCTCAGGAAAGAATTAAAGACAAATTTCAAATTTAGAGGAATTTTTTGAACTTCTTGAAACATCAATGGTTTCTTATATCTGTATATATGTTGAAGAAATTAGAGAGAAATTTCAAATTTAGAGAGAGTTATGTAATTATTTTTGTTTGTTTGTTTGTTTTTAACATGTAGTATATTTAATATTTATAGAGATATATCAAATTTGTAGAATCAAGTTTTGTAGTTTGCTCTAAGTAAATAACTAATAATTAAATGTTATTTAGAAAATAGCTTATTTATGAAATTATATTGATTACTATAATCGAATTTTGTAGTGGTTACATTTAATTGTCGAGTATTTACTCAACCATTGACTATTTTGCTAAGATTTCTATATGTTAGTTATTTCATCAAAATTAATTGTTGATAAAGGTTATGTTTTGCAATTTTGGTTTGATAATTTCTTTAAGAAGTGTCTCCTACTATAGGCATAAAGAAAACAAATAATCAAAAGAAACGATTAAGACATCCGATTCTTTATCTTCACCCTATAATTTCTGCAAATTAATGTTCATTAACATTTATCATAAAGATGGTTAGTCAAAATGGAAACAAAACCATACCAGCTAGTTAATTTTGCATCAAAACAAAACTAATAAGTACCAAAAATCTCCTCCCATTCTTGTCAATTTCTATGACTATCCCTTCAATTTATCATAATAAAAAAAACACCTTCGATTTATTAATTCAGTTCAAAATTATACTTTCCATTGATTCAGAAGTGCTTTTTACACTTAGACCAGAATAAACGTGACAATCATGAACAAAATAGCTTACTTGCAGTCGGAATTTCAGAAAAAAAAAAAAATCACTTCTTACTCAATAGAAAGAATAGTTTTTGACTGAATTGAAAGATCGAGAGGTGTTTTTTTATATTATGATAAACTGAATGGACATTCATAGAATATCGTAAAAATTAAGGAGAGTTTGTTTAGTATTTTCCACACACACATAAATATATATATATATATATATATATATATATATATAAAATATGGATTTACAGATTGGATCAGCAGTCAGTTTCAATTAAAAAAAATTAAAAAAAAAAACTCAAAATAATTATTGGGTTTTATTTTTTTTGGTACCGAGATGAAACTTGGAAATCCATGCACTTAACCTACACCAATATCATCCAATAAACCAGTATGAGTGGTGTTTTCAGTAACCTAATTTATGCAACTACCATGACACAATATTCTCTGTTTTATTTTATTTTCAACATTCCCCAAAAAAAAAAAAAAAAGCGCTAAAATCAACATGTTATTGTGGTAACCATAGTCTGCTTTCTAGGCCTTTGGCAAATAATAATAATAATAATGATATTAATTGGCATCCTCAGGTAATCATCAAATGGATTTTTTTTTAATTGTTTTCTCATTTTGAGAAATAATGAACTCACTTAGATGATCGATAAATTTGTCACGTTGTTGATTATATAACTTTTTTTATTATGCTGTTGATTATATATATTTAAAAGTAGTTATATACGTGTTTAGAAATTATAGCATGCCATATTTACATACTTGGTGTATGCTTAAGAGTCAAGATTACCCTAAAATGACTAAGAAATAAGTTACTTCCAAAACCCACAAAATCTAATTCAATATTTGATAATGATCACAATGTAATTTAGCAAGACCAAGTACCTTCTCAAAACACTTTTGAAGACTAATTAAGTTATTAATCACATCAATCCCACCAAAATAAATAAATAAATAAGAAGGAAAAAATTATTTATCTCAATATCAAGTACGGACCTCGTTATTTAAGTTTCTTCAACCACGATTTGCATATGATGTCTCAGCAAAATCTGAAAATGTCGCCATAATTGAGAGATAGAAAATTGAAAAAAAAAAATGAAGAAAGAGAGAAAACTATATTTAGATGTAACATTAAAGGAATGAAAGAAGAAAAAAGCAATTAAAACAAGAAACATGAACTAAAATGGAATGAAGTAAAAAATAAACAAAAAAAAAAAAAAAGGTTGGTGACGCAACAGACAGGAAATAAAATTGAGAAGTGACATTCTTTAGTGAGAAAAGGAAAAAAAAAAAAAAAGAAAAAAAAGAAAGAGAATTAAAATAGACGTTTCTCTGCCTATAGTGAAAGACTAGCTTTATTATACTATTAGCCTATCCATCTCTCTCACCATTCTCATTCTCATTCTCTTCGGCAAAGTTAGGCTCATTGAGATCACAGGTCTCTTCTCTTTCTCTCTCAATATTTTCTTGTTCCATAGTAGTGTTTTTATTTATTTTTCAATTATTTGTATTTTCTGCTTCGTTGTTAGAACTATTTTTCAAACTTTGTAACATTGCAAATTTTCTCTGTTATTCTTTTGCAGATCATATGTTACACTTCATATTGCTAAGTTGACACATATTTATTTATACATGAGAGCATCAATGGGGTCTTCTCCTCGCGCAAGCCATAGATTATCGGCGTCGATGTGAGCTCTTTTCCTTCTCCTTCTGTCTTTCGTACCCGAAAATACGCATATATTTTTCCATTAGAATTCATCTCAACTCGATCTATTCGAAGAGCCTTTTCGATAAACTATAGAGTATAAGTAGTTTGGGGAAGAAAAAAATGACCATTTTAACTAGTGATGATTGAATTTTGTCTCAAGAAATTACCAAAATTTGTTTTCTTCGAATGCGTCGTTTCAAAAACTATCTTGAACTCATTATTCGTAACTCCGATTCGAAAATTTTTATGGAATATCCGTATTGCTTGTGTGCTAACTTGTTCTTTAAGTTATCTACCTCAAGCAGTGAAGATGTGTATAGAAGACGATCGCAAAGAAGTAAAGCTAAGGATTCGGAGAAGCCATTTCTTCACCTATCCGTCCCCGAAAAGAGTTCGAAATGCAAATTTCCTTTGCTGAAACTCGCCCTACTAATAATAGTGACTGGCACTTTTGTGACTCTAATATACTCTCCGGATATTTACAATAACAACCATCCTTCGCGTTCTGCTTCTCGGTATGTTTTTTTTCTCTGTTCTTGTTAGTACCGATCATGAAAATTTTCAAGTTTTCGACTTCATTTTTCAAGTTTTTTGGGGGTAAATTTCAATTTACCTGCTGTGACATTTAGCCTTGTGGAAAAACTTTAGGAAGGCAATGCAATCTATATTTGATGAGGCTCAGAACTTTCTATGTTTATACCAAGTTGAACAATGAATTCAACGTACTTTCTTGAAACTTCAAACCAGAATTTGAAGACAAAATTTTCATTTCTCACATTTCGAATACCGACTCAGAAAAGATTTTACGAAGTATACCCTTATTTTATAATCACTTTTGAAATTTTCACCACTCCAAGGCATGATATATTTTTTTTCTTTTTAAGACTTCATATGAACTATTCCATGTATCAATATGTCCTTTGCAGGAACAACAAATAGGTGGATTTGGAGGAAATAATTGAATCCCTTATTTTAGTTTTTCGTTTAATACATATATATGGCCTTTCTTTCTTTTTTTTTTTTTTCATTGCTTGGACTTACATGAACCATAGATCCATATTTTTTGCCCAAATAAAAATGTGTCACAACAATCATAGTCTCACTAGCCATACTTGCTGTTTTACAACGCAGGCAGAGTTTTGTAAAGAGGTGGATATGGGGTGGTTCCGACCCGAGATATGTGTCGAATATAGACGTTAACTGGGACGACATATCTAAACTTATCAAGAATCTAGATCTCAAGAATGAGTACCAAGGAATCGGCCTTCTGAATTTCAACACCAGCGAAATCGACCATTGGAAAGAGCTCGCTCCCGATGCAACGCACATTGTTCTGCATCTTGACTACGCACCGAAAAATGTAACATGGGACTCGTTATACCCCGAATGGATCGACGAGGAGGAGGAGGAAGATGTCCCGATCTGTCCCTCTCTGCCTAAGCTGCAGGTGCCCGGGAAAAGGCTCGAACTCATAGCCGTGAAGCTCCCTTGTAGGAACGAGGGCAATTGGTCCAGAGACGTTGCGCGGTTGCACCTGCAGCTTGCAGCCGCGGGGCTTGCAGGGTCTTCCAAAGGGTACAACCCGGTGCATTTGCTCTTCGTCTCCGACTGCTTCCCGATACCGAATCTCTTCGCGTGCAAGGACCTCATTGCGCGCGAGGGACACGCTTGGTTGTACAAGCCAAACCTGAATGTTCTGAGGGAAAAATCCCAGTTTCCCATTGGTTCCTGTGAGCTTTCACTTCCTCTAATTGGTAAAGGTGAGTCAAGCATTTATACTTTTTTTTTTTTTTGTGTTTTTTGGGATTCATATTTAGTTTTGCTTTCTTTTACCAAGTAGTATTTTGAGAGGAATGATATCTTGAGATCAAAGCAACAAGCTTTTTTTGATTGCTAATCTTTTAAATACATACTTTTATGTTCATAATGTGGATCGTCTAACATGGCCTTGATACAAAGCGTGATAAAAGTTGCCTCAATGTCTTTTATCATTGGTGTATGTATTATGTTTGTGACTTATAATATAATCATGTTTTGTATGATGTTTTAGATAAATCACTCATACAAGGGTAACTTGAAAAATAGTTAATTTTAGTAATTACATTAGTCACTGTAAAACATTTTTCTTAATCTCTAGTAACCTTATTAATCATCTCAAGAATTCCATAATAATTCATTTAATCAAAAAGTTTAGTAACACACATCTGAATATTTTGCTAAAATCTCTATACAAAAAAGTGGTTACACTATTCTAAAATAAGTATTTAACTAAACATGTTCTCTTGGGAAACAGAGGTTATTTCTTCAGGAAACAGAAACCGTGAGGCTTACGCTACCATTCTCCACTCGGCCCACGTCTACGTCTGCGGGGCCATCGCGGCAGCGCAAAGCATCCGCATGTCCGGGTCCACCCGAGACCTCGTGATCCTCGTCGACGAAACGATCAGCGGCTACCACCGCAGCGGCCTGGAGGCTGCAGGCTGGAAGATCAAGACCATCCAAAGGATAAGAAACCCGAGGGCCGAGAAAGACGCCTACAACGAGTGGAACTACAGCAAGTTCCGCCTCTGGCAGCTCACGGAGTACGACAAGATCATCTTCATCGACGCCGACCTTCTCATCCTCCGCAACATCGATTTCCTCTTCGGGATGCCGGAGATTTCCGCCACGGGGAACAACGGCACGCTCTTCAACTCCGGCGTCATGGTCATCGAGCCTTCCAACTGCACGTTCCGCCTTTTGATGGACCACATCGACGAGATCGAGTCCTACAATGGCGGAGACCAAGGCTACTTGAATGAGATCTTCACGTGGTGGCACAGAATTCCCAAGCACATGAACTTCTTGAAGAACTTCTGGATCGGAGACGACGACGCGGTGAAGGAGAAGAAGACTAGGCTCTTCGCCGCCGATCCGCCGATCCTCTACGTCCTTCATTACTTGGGGCTGAAGCCATGGCTCTGTTTCAGGTATCAGAGTTTTTGAATAATAACGGTCTTCAGTTTTATTTGGAGATTTTGATGAGTGATCTCGTTTGTGTTGCATTTATAATTTCTACGGTTATTTTTAAGATTAAAAACAACAACGCAGTAAGTCATAAATGATTAAGTGACACATGTCTGTAAAAGATAATAGGTATATTAAAAATTAATTGATATTTTTTCTTTTAATTTTTTTTTAAAAACCCCTAAAAAAGGTTTTTAAATACAATTTTTAAAAATTTCTCAAAATCCCTAAAAAAAGCCCTTAAATGCAATTAAAAAAAAAAGACGTCACGTGTCCAAATATAGTGAATTAAGGTTTAAATTATTAAGTGACACATGTCTTTTTTTATAATTTTTTTAAATTCATTGATGGCAGAAACGGAGCTATTTTGGGCCGGTAGGTTGCGGTCTGTGGGGCTCAAACCGGCCCATTATAATTTTTTTTTAAAAGTCTCTAATTTTTTAAATTTTCTTTCTAATTTACCCTCCAAAACAGGGACTATGACTGCAACTGGAATGTTGACATACTGCAAGAGTTTGCGAGCGACGTCGCCCACGAGCGGTGGTGGAGGGTTCACGACGCGATGCCCGAGCTTCTCCAGCAGTTTTGCCTGTTGGGGTCGAAGCAAAAGGCGCAGCTTGAGTGGGACCGGAGGCAGGCGGAGATAGGGAACTACTCCGACGCGCATTGGAAATTGAGAGTGAAAGATCGGCGGCTGAAGAAGTGCGTCGATAACTTGTGCAATTGGAAGAACATGTTGAAGCATTGGGGAGAGACTAATTGGACAGACAGCGAGTTCTTCGCTCCGACGCCACCCGCGATCAGGGCCAGTGCAACATCTCTCTCTGGATTATGAGTTTCGGTTTCGAATTTTTTTCTTTTTTTTCATTCACTTTCTTTGTGCTTTTTGCTTCCAATATTGGACACCACACTTGCAGGTTTTCTCTGTATATCATCTTAGCATTGTGCTTAATAATACCAAACATTTTAGACCAGTTTTGAGAATAGATATATATTTGATCACCTTTAATGGCCATTAGCCAAAATCGTTTAGATTTCCATTTGAATATATAATTGAAAAAATTTCCTCCAATTTGTATATTGTTGCATAAAGTTTGTAACTAATTTTCAAACTGTTTGATCAACGTAATGATTGTTTGATTCAACTTGCCATTTTATTCTTCCTTTTCATGAAGGGGGGGGGAAAAAAAAAAGAGAGAGTCATTTAGGAATTTGGCTTAAGAGGTACTTAAGCAATTACTCGTAAACATCCACTTATATAAATCTCTCAAACCGTGGGCTTGTATTAATTGAGTCTATATTGATGGGATATATCTTTGAATATCATAAATGAATTTGCAAGAATGCGATCAAATAATTTCATATTTTGATGACATATTGGCATGAAGGATGAAATATTGAACATAGTGCTAAAATATCATTTTCAAAGATGTTGTTCCAATTATTGGTTAACTTATTTAATTCTAAGTAGTTAAAGATCATAAGAAACTATAATTGAATTATACAAATGTAAATGACAAAGATATTGATATAAAATAGTTGAAAGATAGAATGGAATATTATGTTAAAAATCAGCTATGGATTAATACATCTACACTAAAAGCCGTTGGAGTGGGCGTGATTAGTTGATGCACACTTTTGTAATGTATCTTATAATTCAAGAGTTCAACTTTGTATCTATAGTTGAGTCGAATCAAAGTTTCACATGTCGTACGGAAGTGATAAAAAATATATATATGGACTTACCTCAGATTTGTCGTAATATGAATTATCAAGTGTAATCGGTCCCTATTATAGCTTAAATATTTATTCTGAGGATATCTATATCCATTATAGCTCAAGTCAAAATCATTTTTCAATTTAGTGATCATTTCCTTAATTTCTCCATTTTTAGGGTCAAAATGCAATTTTCTTAAAGTTCGGAGGCCCTCGGTGCAATTTCTCATTTCTTAGGCATTTTCACGCCAGGAATTTTTTTTAATCACCATTAGACTTCATCAAGCTCATTTTCTCCTGATAAGATATCTCAAATTGATTCTCTTGCAAAACCGAAACCGTCGACTTATGCTTGAACTTTTGGGATTTTTACCGGATTAAGGCTCCATCTAACCTAATCCGAAATTCTATAGAGATTACTAATTATGATATCGAGAAAGCAATGAAATAATTTTAATTTTAGAAATCATTTTTAATTAATATTTATGGAATTTATATTACATAGGACCATATAAGAAATTAGCCATTTTAAAGCTAAAGTTTGAAGGATTTAGCCTTAAAATCTCAAAATTAAGAATGTAGTTATAACATACGTGTAACATAAATATGATACACATATAACATATTATGATACACGTATGTTATGGCTAAATCTTTAATTTCATGAAACTATAGTTAATTCCTAAAAAATTAGCCTAAAGTTTGATTAAATTTTTAAAAATCTCTATTACATATGCATGCCCCGGCCTTTGTCTACAAATAGACCGGTTTGAAAAACAGTGAAGTCACATATTTCTTTTAATCTACGAAGGAATGTAATCATCTATGTTGTATTTATTGTATGTATGAAACCCATAGAAAAAATGAATTTAAACTCAATTTATCTAATTCACATAAATAACTTGTATCGATATAACTTATGAATTCTTAATATCTATTGACCATTTCAAAAATTTGTCAATACAATGAAATACAATAAATTGGGGTCTCACAATCTTCTAATGCCGTGCTCTACCAACCTTTTCCCATACTGGCAATGTACAATTATTATTGGCCTTCCTCGCACAATTCAACGTACCAATTCAATCATGGTGATAATGATAATTTTAGTAAGATAATAGTATATTCAGGGACGGAGTCACCTTTGGGCCAGGGGGGCTGGGCTACGGCCTAAAGTGGCCCACTGTAATTTTTTTAGCCTGTAAATGAAATTTTTAATTTTTTTAAATTCTTATTTTGAATAGACTCTTTTAAATTTTTTAATTTTTATCATATTACCACTTTTATTAAAATATATTACCAAAAGTTTTTTTTTTTAATTTTAATTTTTGGCTCTGTCCCTAGGTCTATTTCATGACTTATAAGCGCACCAAATATGCTTATTCTATGCTTCCTTACATACAACCGCGATGTCCATTCCTATGAATGACTTTTGGAAGGAACTTTGAAAGCGTTTTTAATTTACACACTACGAAGTCTTGCTAGCGATAAACCGAAACAAAATGGGATCTCAGCCTTGCTCAAGATGAGTTTTGCATTTTTTTTAAAAAATTTAATCACATGACTAATCAAAAGCAAAAGTGTGGGTGATATGTTGAACCAGATTTTCGAGATAGCATTATCAATTAGTCATGAAGAAACAACTCCTTGAGTCTAACACTACATATGACCAGGCTGCTGATCATCAACATCGTCGTCATCAGGGACGGACGGAGCTAGAAATTAAAGTTAAGGAGGGTTTGTGGTAATAATTTTAAAAAAAGTGGTAGTTATATAAAAATTAAAAAAAAAATTAGAGGGGGCTATTCAAAATAAAAATTGAAAGAAAAAATTCATGATATGAGCAAAAAAATACAATAGACCACCTTGGGCCAGAGGTGGCTCCGTGCCTGGTGTCATCGTCACTGTCTTTTCGAGGCAGTGGGCGATCTTGTTATGGTCCATTTACGCAAGGTTCGATTCCCAGCTAGAACTTACTCCAAGCTGCGTGCAACCTAAGAAATTCAGACCTTTCGCGTACCGAAGAAAATCAATGACAATGCCTATGTGATTGTAGCTAATGAATTTTTGGACCGTCCACGATTTGGAGACGAATTCTGTTCTCAACCACGGGTGAATTTATGTTAGTCTCTTGTTTGGGATTGTCCTATTAGTATTAAATAAATTAAGCCATGGTCATTTTAATTTTGTTCCTTATTTGCTGCCGTTTTGTTGTCTTGTTGTCGTTTTAGAGAAGGGTTTTTTTTTTTACTTTGAAAATTTGAGAGTAGAAAAACTCATGTTTCAGTTAATTGCAATTTGATTTTGTTGGCTTTTTTCCTTCTATTTTCTTATCCTTCATTACAGTACAGGCCTTTACGTTAATAAATCTCTGCAAAGTAATTAATATTTCTTTTTTGCTGGAAAAAAGTAATTCATAAGATACTGTATATCATTAATAATCAAGAATACACAAATACGAACTACGCAATTATAAATAAATAAATTTACAGATGTGTTTTTATGCACAAATTTTAATTACCAAAATATATAGTGCTACACATTTCACTTTTTTTTTTTTCCTATTAACCTTTTTATTTCATTTTAACTATCTTTGATCAGTTAAGACGTAACAAATTACATGTCATATAACGCGGTATTAAAAATGGGAACTGTACTCAAATTAAAAATTCAAAAATATAAAAATTTCCCAAATTGCCTAAAAAATTCAGATTATTTTTTGGAAGCAATTCATAACTTTCTAAACAAGAGAAAAAAATGAAAAGAATAAAAAATAAAGGTATATATTAATAGTAGTAACATATAGAAGATATTTTTATTTTTAAACAATGTTGACCAGGATCACCAGATCATGATTTGGGAAGAGTGCCTTTTTTATGTACTCCCAAATCTCAAACCCAAGCCATAAAGATTAAAAGAATGTAAAGATCTTAACCTCAAGCGTAAGGAATTAATACATATATAGCCAGATTGAAAATAATAATAATAATAATAATAATAATATCATATATTAATTCATGAGACAACAACATAGAAATTAGGTTTGTTTAAAATTTAAATGTGGATTTCCAAAGTTTCGGTGAGATAGCGTGGTTTACGAAATTTTCACTGAATTTTGTACTTAAAAGTGATTGCATTAATATTTTTTGTGAGCAGAAATCATTTACAGAGAGTAGATTGATGAGTATAAATAGAAGAGTGAAAAATTGATATAGATTAGTATTTTATAATATGGGTGGCTTAAGTAAATATCCATTTGAAAGGGAGGACTTTAAAAAATTGGCCTTTGTTTCTAATAATTCAAAAACTAGCCATTCAGCCCATTAATCATTTTTAGTAGACCAAATTACCCTTTCCCCTTTCTAATATAATCTTCTTCTTAACACAACCCAAACAACCATCATTCACATTATCTCGACGACCCCCAAAATCTCGATGACCCGCAGTTCACGACCTCGCGAATCTTTGAGTTTTTCCATCAAAAAAGTGATCGCAGCGCATCTCCGATGACTAAACGATTGCAACAACCATGGTGATTGATGAGTTTTTGGGATTTTCATGCGCTAATTTGGAATTTCTTATTGCGAATATGAGTTTGATCTTTATTTGATTTTGTTGATTGAATCTAATGTTGTGGGATTATATATTGTTCATTGTTCGTATTCTTACTTCATATTTGGATTTAAGTGAGTTTCTGATTTCTAGTGTATTTGTTGTTTTGTATACGTAATAACATTGTACGAAATTTCTGACGTTTTTTAATTAGTAAATGTCAAAAAAATTTTTTACGTTACTAAGAGCAAGCCGAAAGCATAAAAATTTTGGACGATTACTAAGAATAATCAGAAATCTCTCTGTTTCTACGAAAACAAAACAACTAATACTAAAAAAAAAAAAAAGGCCAAAACCACTAACCACTTCAATCCAAAATAAAAAGAAAATAAACGCATAATAATCGATTACGAAGAAAACAAACAAAAAAAAAAGTAAAAAAACGCTAGCTTTAGATTGTGCAAAAAAACAAAAAAAAAAAAAAGAAAAAAATTAAGGTACAAAATCTGATTTGAAGACTAACAGAATGAGAGAAAATCTCTAGACGAATCACGATTGAAGTTCGATTATGTATCAACAACAGTGATCGCAACAAAAAATTAGAAAAACACACAAATTATAAGTTGTTTGGATATCAAGGGTAAAAGTAGTAAAACTAACTCAATTAGTTTAAACTAAATAATTAATTTCTTAATAAATAAAAATACGGACTAATTATCTTTTGAAACATGTGTCAAACAAGTTTAAACTACATAACTAGTTTAAACTAAAAAGCTAAATTACAAGTTGTTTGGATGTCAAGGATAAAAGTAGTAAAACTAACTCAATTAGTTTAAACTAAATAATTAATTTCTTAATAAATAAAAATACGGACTAATTATCTTTTGAAACATGTGTCAAACAAGTGCTATTTCATTAACAAAAACCCTTTCAATATTATATCAACAAAGAAAAATTAATGCTTAATGTTAGGCTTTTAAAACTCATTTTTTCCTTAAAATTTAATTGTTCGTCCATATATCTACGAGGCAATATTAATTTCCAAAAGATTAATTATTTTCAAAAGTGTTCTTCAATCAATGAAGGTACTGTTAAGGTTTTCTTTTAACATTTGGAGATATGATAAAAGATATATATATATATATATATATATATATATATATATATATAGAGAGACTCATTCTCTCTATGCTTGGCAGATATGCTCAAGTAGAGTACAACTTTCCATTATACCATAAGATCTACAAAATATATCAATGGATTTTCGTATGCTTATTCTTGACTGACGTGTGGCATATATAACAGTTCAATTGGTACATGTACCCATTAAACCGTAGGAACTAAGATTTTTTTTGTTTTTTGTTTTTGTTTTGGTGATCATCAAATTAAAAATGGGTTAAGTAGTAAAATACTCAAAATTTATGCTACAATAAAATAAATATTCAATTTTAAAATAATTGATATAATAATAAAGAGATAATTATGTAAGATGACTATTTTTTAAATAATGTTTTTAAAAAATAGCCAACGTTTCGATTAATAAAGAAATTAATCTTTTTCTTAACTACATGATGATGTGCATTCATATTTATGCTCTTAATTCTCTTATATATTTGTGGCTAATAGCTTAATTTTTGAAAACGTTGGTATGCTCTTAATTCTCTTATGTATTTGTGGCTAATAACTTTATTTTTGAAAACGTTGGTCATTCCTTTAAAATATTGACAAAAAAATGACGAAATACCAAATAGACTATTGAATAAATCAATCACGTGAGGATTTTTTTTTTATAACTTCTAAAACATAGAATATTCATTTAAATTAGGTGTCAGATTTCTCATAGTTAGTGGTTGTAAAAAAAGTGTGGTAAAATTATTAAGGAAAATTTTAGCAAGTAGTCCATTTTTTAAATCATATTCAAAAAATGACCAAACTTTTTTTAATTAGGTGAATGATTTATTTTTGATAAATAGACAAAATACCATAGCAAGTAAACAAAATACCGATCATTTTTAGCTAGTATCTTGCATATACTAATTGTGATAAATAATTTAAATACCAAAAATATATTTTTGGTAAACTTACAAAATATTAGGGTAAGTGGACGAAATATCGACAATTTTTAGTTAGTATTTTATCTATTAACCATGGTGAATAATCAAAATATCGAAACAAACATTCAAAAAAACAAAAATAAAAAAAAAATAAAAAACTATGGATAGTTTTTGAAATAAGTTATTATAAAATAAGGCTACTTACCTGCAAACCCCAATTATTAAACTAGAAAAGATATACGGTTCTCTTTATTATTATTTCTTGTCCCTAATACTAGCTGATCATGGGAAGGGATCTCCGTATAAATATTAGGGTTTCACATCACATATTACACACATAAAATGCGAATCTCACATATATGTGGTGCAGCACAAAATTAAATCATAAGTACGAAATTTCAGAATTTAACTAATTAATCTACGTACCGCATGATGAGAGAACGCGTAAGTCAACATTTACACATGCGCACACATGCGATTTTAAAATTTCACACACACATACCATATATAGATATTTCATATATATATATACACATATATATTAAGAAGAGAGACGAGAGAGCAAGAGAGAGAAGCAATAATGATATTTCCAACGTCATTGTTTTATAGAGAGGCTGCGAAACAAACTCTCTGGCCAGCTTACAAACTGCTTTATATATATATATATATATATATATATATATTCACTCTTAATATAATATTTAATTCACTTAATATATATATATATATATATATATATATATATATATTAGTAGTACGCAAGCAAACCCAACCGTTATGATTATTCCGGAGCCACTTTAGTCAACAATATCCTAACAGCTCTAATGCCATTTTTCCTATCATGACCAACAAATATCTAATCTTTTTTATATGTAATCTATAGAAACACAAAACCATTTTTATTGTTTTCATTATTATTTTCCTCTTATTAATATACCCTACTAAATCTCATATCATAAATTTACAGACACAAACAAGACAACTAATCAAACACATCTACTAGCATATCATAACTAATGTACTTCAATTAGTTAAAGATGTACCGATTAAACTTGTCAAACCTTTTTCCATACTCTTTTGCTTTTTTTCCTTTTTTTTCTTTGATAATACAACTAATGTGACAAGTAAATGATATTAATTTTGAAAAATAAAAATATTCACTTGCACATATATCACAGAGGGAAAAAAAACAATAATAATAACAATAATACTTCTGTATACTTGGATTAAGATGACGATCGATGACGTTGTAGCATAATTAGTACATATCATCAATATAATAGTAATTATCACGTACGGTACTACTTGTACAAATATATAATTAAGTAATCATCACTAATTACCTTGTCATATGCATGATCATTAAACCCCATATCAGGGTTTAATTTCCCCTAATTAATCAATACCGGCCTCCTCTTCCGGCCGCAAAGAACGCTCCGGCCGCCGCCGAGCCGCCGGAAGTAGTACTACTTTTGCCGTGGCTGTGAACATTATACTGATCAGCTAATAATAATTTGTAATTATCAAAAGCACCCCAATTAATGTTGTGGTCTAGAGAGGAAGATGAAGAAGCTAATAAGGAATAATTATTAGAAATATTATTATTATTGTGAATATTGGTGAAGTTTGAGGGCTTGTTGAGGAGGCGGATTTGCCTCTTGAGGAACTTGACATAGCGGATGGCCTCGTCGAGCATGGAGGCTGTGTCCATCTTGGTGCCGCCGGGGACGAGGCGCTGCAGGATGCGGATGCGCTCGCTGATCCGCTCCCTGCGGCGCCTCGCGGCCACGCTCTGGGGGTCGTCGCTGATGCGCACGTTGCGCCGCTTCGGCTTCCGGATCGTGGCCGGGTCGATGTCCACCGGCTGCATCGCCGCCATCTTGTACATCATCTCCTTCATCGCTCCCAGCTCCTCCGCCTCGTCTTCCTCCTCCTCCTCCGCCTCCTCGTCCTCCTCCTCCGCCGCCGCCGCCGCCGCCACCGGGGCTAGTACTGCTCGGAGATCGTACTGGAGAGAGTGGTTGATTGGGAACAAGAAAGGGTTTTGTGGATTGTCATTTTTAGTGGGAATAATGATATTTTGGTGTTGGTGTTGGTGTTGGTGTTGGTGTTGATCATGGAAATTGATAAGGTTGTGTTGTTGTTGTTGTTGTTGTTGTTGTGGTTCCATGGATATCATTGGGAGATCCCAAGAGGAGTTGTTTGTGATCAGTAATTTACAACTGTGGTTGATATTGTCCATGGCATGCCTTGGGGTTATGAACTTTTCTCTCTCTCTCTTTTTTTTTTTTTTTTTTTTTTTTTTTTTTTTTTTTTTTCTGTACTTGCACAGGAAATATAAGAGGAGAGAGAACTGTATATATATATATATATATATATATATGTATATAAAGGACTTTTGATATGTGGGGTGTGTATTTATACGAAATCATAAACTTTTCTCGGAATATGAATATTAAGGACCTAAGCTGGGTTTTGACGAAGATTTAGTACTAATATTAGTACGTGTTATACGTAGGTATGAATTGTTTATGGGCTTACTAGGGTTTAAATTTTTTATCTTCTGTTGTGGGCGCTAGCTTTTGATACAAGGGAATTCTAAAACAAGACTATTCTTAGTGTCACTTAATAGTTTATGCCACAGTTGATATGTTCTATTTGTTTTCACTCTATATTTGTAATGTAAATTTTAACATATAAATAAAAAGTGCAATAAATATGAGGTATAGATTATCATTGTGGTAAAAGAGGGGCATTCCTCAAAATCCCCTTGATATTTGACAAATTTCAATTTATTATTATTATTATTTTATTTGATAACGTAATTGGTTGATGTTGGTTACACATGTTGTTTGGTATTGCGAATTCAAATCCTATGTTCTTTTCGTATGTCTCTTTTTTTAAACAAAAGTCGTTATTATAAAATATAATTAAATACAAAGCGGTTAAGGATTTTAAGTATTTTTGTTTATGTGTCAAGATTTTATTAGAGAATAAAAAAAGAGATAGATAAAGAAGACAGAAGATTTAATTTCAGACATTATATATGGTTACACACAAAATTTAGTGATAATTTTACTAATGACTCCAACAAAATTTTTAAAGATTGAATCCCTAAACCCCCAATTATAAAAAATAAAAAAGAATTAAATATAAATAAAGGAAAAAAAAAGGCTTGACTTGCCTTGTCCACCTTAAAGAACTCTAGTTTCAAAGTCCAAATTTGTTATTTTGGGGAATGCAAGATAGTTCGATATATTTATAGCGTAATAGTATGGTAGAAATTAATACTACAACCCAAACAAAAAAAAAATTAGAAATTACTGTAAAAAAAAAAAAATCCTTTTTCTAACTCTCCTTTCCGTGTCTAGATTGGTTCATGGAGTTGTAAGGAACTCCATGATTTAAGAGCCTAAATGGAGAATGCCTGTGGTAGATTCAAGTATGATCTTGGATGATCTAGGGTAAGAAATTGTTTTTTTTTTTAATTAAGAGAAGCCGATTTAGGAACGCATTATAACAAAGTGGCACTCGCCTGAGCCTAGGGTAAGAAGTTTAATCTCTGATCAAATATTATTTTTGACTTGAAAAAAATGAAATATTATTTTTGACTTTGAGAATTGACATCAATTACTGCATAGTAGTTAGGTAAACCAAATATATAAAAAGCTTTTTTTTTCTTTTTTACACAGAAAAATTAATCAAATTTATACATAGAAAACATCTGGCTGAATAAAGATTTTAAAGACAACAAGACTTGTCGCTAAATCATCTAAAGTTTTGTTAAATACTCTTGTCAATGTTTAGCCAAATTGCCATACAGAATCAAAGAAATTAAGTTCTTTAGTGATGACAAAAAAAGTCGCCATTGAAGATTGCATTTAGCAACAATATTGATTGGTTCTTAAGCACAAAGGTTTGTCGCTATACCACAAAGATGATATGGTTCATGGCATAGCGAGGATATTAGCGATGAAATTTTCGGGTCCTCATATATAGGTTGCAATATTTAAGGATTACATTTTGTAGTTGCTTCGAGGTATATGGTTTTTCTTTTTTACATTTACAGTTCAACATTTTGTGCTTCACGATGTATATGGAGGCAGAAAATTTTTTTTAGGGGGCAGTGTGTAATAGAGAGGGCATAAACTTGTTTCTATTATAACTATTATAACAATGATTTTTTTTCCTAATAGAGAGGGCATAAACAAATCTTTATTATAATTGTTGATGTTGAAATTTCGTCAATAGGAAATATTCACCAAGAACTATGCAAGATCGATATGTCATTCACCAGAATTAGCTTAGTTGTTGCTCGATCGACTTGGTCATTCGTTAGAATGTGATCAGTTGTTTTCTAGATCGACATAGCCGTATGTCAAAACGGATTTAGTTGTTTGCTAGATCGATATGGTCGTTCGCCAAAACGAGCTCAATTATTCACTAGATCGACCTGGTCGTTCGCCAGATCGAAACTAGCCGCTCACCGGAATGAGCTTTGTTGTTTGCCAAACGAACTCAGTTGTTTGTCAAATCGATGTAATTGTTTACTGAACAAGCTCAGTTGTTCTTTAGAACAAGTTTAGTTGTTTGTCATAACCAAGATTAAAAATATTCCTTGTAATGCGACTTATTCAAAGGCTAGACATTCGGATCAGTTTCCACAAATGTAAAGGAACCGGGGGTTGTTGATTGCCCATCAATAACATAGACTCGGGATATCATATTTGAGAATAGAGTCACACTAAGAGTTAGAAAAGAACGAAGAAATAAGGAAAAGTGAAAGGTAATAATTTTGTATCGATAGTACTAATAGTTCCCCAGGACTGCGGCAATGTGAGTAATTCCTTAGAAACTCCTCGTAAGACTCCGACCACATAAGTGCTTAGTTGAGTCTATTGACTGGGAGATGCTCCAGCTAGAGGAGCTGGCCCACTCTCCGCCGACGTGCCATAAGAATAAGAAAAGATAGAAAGTACCATAAATGGATTCTAGACACAAATGCCGCAAAAGAGCAGTCAAAAACAAAATGTGAAGGTATTGAGAAATTCAAAAGTAGATAGAAAATAAAGAAACAATAGATAGACATATTTGAGTGAAGGGACTAGTTGGTATGGGACAGTTAGTCTCTATGATTGATTGACGTTGGATATACTATTTATACCTCACCCGATATAGGACGGGTGGGTATGTTTGATTTGGGCATTAGAACTCTATGTAGAAACATGCATGTTTGTTGTCATGGCATCTAGCATTAAGTTAGTTTCATGCTTATTGAGTCGCTAACTCATTGAGTTCTTCATGTTGTAGATAGAAGCAAGACCAAGGTAGAATAGAAGACCAAATGACGCCGAGTCAACAAAGAGCATGGGTGCGGACAAGAGAATAACTACCTGACTCATATTATATATTGTAAGATATATATATATATATATATATGTTATGTAAAAAAAAATGCATGTTTATATGTTGATAATGTGTTTTCTGTCTTATGTGTATAATTAGTATGGAACGATATCACGGTCTATAGTAATGGGCCATGACATGAGGGACTTACTTGCCGAGAGGCTTCGGTGCCTTGTAGCTTTGACATCTTCAAGTGGCTTTAGTGCCTTGTTGTAGTATTTTTTGTGAAAGGGTCTAAGATCCTAACTCATCTAGAAAGACAAAATAAAAAGCAAAATACTCCGACAACAACATTTGAAATATTTGGATATGTGTTCAAAAATAAATTGGGACCTAGGGTTGATAAATAAAAAATGATGATTGGGAATGCTAATTTATCATGACTCTAAGATGAATAAAGAGAAATCAACCAAAGAAAAATAAAAAATAAAAAACATTCTAACTTTTCTACTATTAATAACGCTTGAAATGCTTAGTGTCCCAAGGGTGCTTCTTTAAATTGCCCACAAGATATTCGAAGCAATAAGTCCCCAGTCCCATGACCTCGACTACATGGTAAGGTCCTTCGCTCCGAGTGTGCTTGTGCCTTGTTTCTAAGTGTGCTAGAACACTTGGCGAAGTATTATGTCTCTGACTTCAAATCTTCAAACTTTGGATTTGGTGTTATAGTATCTTGCCATCCCCAGTTTTGACCGATCATTCGGAGGCGAGCGGCTTCTCTTCGTTTCTCAGTCATATCCTTCTCGACCAACAGTATAATATCGTTTTGCTCCTTTTCAAAGTTTTTGTACCTAAAGAAAGGCACTTTGACTCTATAAGCCATGGAAATTGGGTTCTCCCGTGGAAGTCCGAGAGATGGTCCTATAACCCCTTAGAACATGGGTAGCACATTTGCTCAATTTTCCTTGAGTTGTTCAATCAAGCAGCCATTTAATAGTTGTTTGGATGATTTTATTGACGACTTCGACTTGTCCATTGCTTTAAGGTTGGAAAGATGTTGCGAAGTTCTTATTGATCCCCTACCGTTCGCGAAGAGCGTAAGTCCCTACGTTGACGACCTGTAAAAAACAATAGAATGAGGAACACCAAACCTATGTATGATAAACTTCTCGATGAAACTAGATGGGTTTGTCCTTGGTTATCCGCTTCAAAGATTAGGCCTTAACTCATTTCGTGAAGTACTCAACTACGACCACGACGAACTTGAATCCTCGTAGAGCTATCAGGAGTAGGCAGATGATGCCAATCCCCTATTTGGAAAAGGGCTAAGGGTAGAAAATGTTCATGAGGAGCTTGGGTTGAGCTTTATTGTAAGCGGCATATCTCTGACACTTGTCACATTTCTTTCCATACTCAAGTTTGTCTGCATTCATGGTGGACTAATAATAACCTTGCCGTAGTGCTTTATATGCGAGAGACTGCCCCCCAATATGGTTGTTCCCCCCAATATTGTTGTTGTAGACTCCTTTATGGATTTCCCTAAAGGACTTACATGGCTTTAGAGGGAGTAAAAAAACAAAGTAGAGGAGTACTAATACCTCGCTTGTATAATCTGCCGTTGTAGATGAGAAACTTCTCTGTGTGATATATGACTCGCTTCGCGTGGTCTCCCTCCTGGGGTAGTTTGTTGTCATGGAGGTAATCAAGGATTTCATCCATCTAATAGGGTTTAGGATCCAGCCTCATAACTGTGTCTTTTTTAGTGATGCTCGGCTGCGGGATAACTTTGATAGGGACAATCTTGAGAAGATTTAAGTGAAAAGTCGAGAAAAATAATCGAGTGTTGAAAGGTGTGAGTAGACCTATATGATAAGTAAAAGCTAGTAGCCGCACAAAGAGAGAGGTAGAGATGATTGAAATTGTATGTGAATGTGAGAGAGTTAAATAAAAAGGTGAAATTGAGTTTGTGTTAGTGAGATCGATTTGTGAGTGTTGAATCTATGATCGCTACCAAATTAATATTGAATTAAGGTTTATCTACAATGGATTTAGATAATTTGTCAAACCACTTAAATTATTGTGTTTTCTTTACATTTATTTATTTATTTATTGTTTTGTTTGTATGTTTGTGTGTGAAACAATTTTTTCCAACAATAATTTTCTGACCCTGAGTAGCATCTAGCTCTTTAAGTCCTAATAACCTTCTCAAAATTACCCGATAACAAGTACTTGTCACTTAATCATTATTAGTTGAGCAAATGAGGAGACATAAATATTATTTGATTCTAGCTAAGAGCGTCTTCTTGTATAGCTTCACAAGTCAATTGTATAAATTTCTGTGCTAAAGATAAATATATGCATTGAATGATTCCTGTGGGGACAGAACTTTACTGTAGTAATACAAGAGAGAGGCCAAAGAAAGTTATCAAGTCAAAATGAAAGTAAATAGCTTGACAAAAGGACCAACAAGCAAAGAGTATCAAGTGATAAAGGTTAATATATATATTATATATATAAATATATACATTATATATATATATACCCATTTCTTTTTTCTCTTGCTAAGTACATTAGGGTCAATGATTTCACCTAGTGACGCCTTGCAGGCTTTGCCACAAATGATTCTTATAAGACTCTTCCTATATCAATCGATCTCTCTCCATTTATTTTTTTTTTGCACATGCACTGAAATCCTAGCTAGGGTTTCTTTATACATGTGCTTTTTGCTTTTCTTTCGGTTAATATTGTTTCATCTCTTTTGCTTTTCGTGGGGTAACTGCAAAAGCATTAATTTGGTTGGCTTTCAAACACACAAAGTTTGGTCGGCCTTTCGATTCTTAACTTCACCACTCAGTCATTTGAGCTATATATAACTACTATAATTAAAACAATATTGGTTGGTTTAATCTTCTTCTTTAATTAGTACTAAATAATATGGAAGCCATCTGCTAATTGGTCTTTGGTCTATAACGAATATATATCTGACTTTTTTATAGGTCAATCTGATGATTAAAAGTATACAATTACTAACAGAGAATGTCACGTAATTATTCAAATAATATGGTTAATAAAAAAATGAAATGCAACTTACCAACTACATTATAAATAAGTAAATTAGTTTCAAATTTTAGTGTACAAGCTACTTTTGGTTCTATAATAAATTTGATACAAAATTTAACACTTCTTTAGGGAGAGATTTTTTAATCCAACTTTGAAATTTAATCCAAGGTTGTAGATGTTCTATGTTTTTATAAGATTGAAATTAGAAAACTTACATTGTATTAGAGAAATTCTGGGTTAAAACCTAAATTTTCAGTTTCCTTTTCCCCCTTGTTTACTTCATTACTTAGTTCTTGTACCTTTAATGTACTTGGCTCATATTAGGCTTGCCAAATTATTATTTGACCACATAATATATTCATTATTCACTCTTCCCGTGAATATAGAGTGTTCGAATATATATTTTAAAATAAAAAAGAAAAAGATTACAATATAGAATAGTAGAGTAGAATTGGGAATTAGAAGGGGAAAAAAAAAAACCCCCTTCTTATAAGATCGGCATCTAATAAGGGTGCTTCGTTGAAATCTTTCGATTAAAAAATAAATAAATAAGAAAATCCACTTAAAGGAAAAGGAGTGCAATAATCTAGAGAGAGTTGCAATATGATATCTAATTATTGCCACCTCGATATTTTTGGTTTAAGTTTTTAAGAGAATTAATTCGTGATACTATGTGATATATATATATATATATATATATGCACGTATATATTTCACTATTTTTCCTATATTATCACAATAAGTTTTGGGACAGCAAAAGTAACAACATTGATTTTTGAAAAGGATTATTGCCTGAAATCCGATCTTTGAATTTATTCTTCTACCGTATTTAAAAACTCTTATTACAAATTTTCAGTTCTTAAATGAAAAATTTTCTCTCTAATAATTTAAATTCATATATTACAACTCAACTCTTATCTACACATTGATTTGGATTACAAAATTTTGTTAAATAATAACTCAAATCAATATTATCTGAATTGCTTATATCAATGTTTGATTAGCTTTATAAAGTAAAAGAACTTTTAGGGTCGATCAAAACTTCTTTTAAATTATTAGTCGAATCTCTATTCTCTAAAACGACCAAAAATTAGTTCACTAATTAATTATTAGGATATTATCAGATTCTAATATATATATGATTTTTACACAATTTATAAATTGTCAAAAACAAGCCACGAAAGTTAAACTTAGATGGTAAAAGCAATGTTTACAGTTATATTTTTGCAGGATCAACCTTTAAAGAGATAAGAGATAAAAAGAAATTAATTTGAGCCTTGACCAACCCCTTATTTTTGTTGAACAAATACGAATAAAAGTTTGGTTATTGAGTCCGCTATGATCTTTAAAAATTTTGATACAAAACTCATAAGATATCAACGTGTGATGAATAGTTATAGGGTTGTATTTTGATGACAACTTTTTTATTGATTATATCATATATTGTCAGATCTTGTACTAATCATATTCACCACTATTTTTTTTATTCTAAAGTATTATTAATATAAACTTAAATTAGAAATTTTATAGATGAGAGATTAATTTTGTGACCTTTTGAAAAATAAGAAACTATATATATATATATATATATATATATATATTGGATTTCTATCATTTAGTGCCGGTAAATATAACTTATTATATACATGTATATATACATAATAAACGCACATAATTCTTGGTTGACATCATGGATAGTTCATAGTTATCGTATTGGCTTTTCACTTCTATGTTCCGTAGAATACATACATATATATATATATATATATATAAATGTATGTATACATATATATATATATATATGTATACATATATTCAATTTGGAAACAAGGAAAAACTGGAATTTCACGTCACGGATCTTTGGAAATTAAAAAGCGCAAGTGGTATAACCCTAGAGCTGAATGATTGCCTTTGTGCATGCGCAAGTGTAGAACAGCAGGCATATATATATATATATATATATATATATATATATCTTTATATATATATATATATATATATATTATAACATAACATATATAATATGGCACTTGTAAACAAAACGGATGACCTAATTCACTTGTCCCACACTCTTATCCTCTTTGCAGGCTGATGCAGTTCTGGTGCTTCAACTATGTATGTGTGTCTATATATATATATATAAATAATTCATTATTAGCGGTTTTTTTTTCTTTTTTTGCAAATGATAATTCATTATATAGACAGTGAAATCGCTTGTGCTCTAACAGTCTACAGGCTACAACAAAGGCAAAGTAATTATAATCAATGTATCACGAGACAAACAACAAAATTAATAATATTATATATATATATATGTATGTATAGGTGTGTGTGTGTGTTATATTCCTGATGAGAAAGAGAAACTGCGTATGACTTCCATTAATGTCTCCATATGGACGCTAGTTATTTAATTTGACAACCAAACGTTACTTTTAGCCACCAAAGCCATTGGTACTAGCTAGTATCCCTATATATATACATATATATATATATATATATATATATTGTTGAACTGCTTTATAGCCAAATAGTCCGTACACATATCTTTTAAAACATATACGCGTACATACGGATTTTAATATATAAATGATCAATCATCCATAACCTAATTTTAAATTTACGTATCATCCCTTTTTATATAAAATAAATGGGCAGTGCTGCCCATCTACTCTTTAAACCTTTTTGTCTTATAACTTTTGCTTGAATTAGAAAAATATAAATTCGAGATTTTCTATATATAAAATAACAATACGAAAAAAATATCCTTGAAGTACTGATAACATAAGTATATACTTACATTTTAGTATCATTTATATACTTTCGTTCAATGAGTACAATAACATGTAAATCATTTATATGGCCATAGTCTTATGAGTTATCTAAATTAGGTAGTTCTTAATTTTCTAGGAAATAAATAAAAGCAAACGGAAGGTTATTTTAGTTTTTTCAATGAAAAAAGACAGACTATATAAGGAACTTATCTCAACGAAATTGTCATATGCCTGCCTCATCTCAAAGATCGCTGATATTTTCTTATAAATAATAAAATTGATTTTAACATAAAAATACCATAATCATAAGTAAAGCTAATGCATAGCAATTTTAAAAACATTTTTTTATTAACTAAACAGTTGACAAAATCGTAATTATATAATGTGTTTTCTTGATTTTTACTCTTTATTTATAGTATAAAAATGGAGATACAAATTAAAAATACTATAATACAACACACAAATTATTAATTTGTTAAAAATAGGACATTTCTCGAAATCCCTTATCTATTAAAAATTCTTAGAATCAAAATTTTTGTTTTTAATCTAATTGACTTACCCAATGACCTTTAAGAATATGTGCATCATTGACAGGACCAAATCCCAAAAAGTCTGTGAACCGAGTAGTACAGTTGTTAAACTTAAAAGGACAAATTTATATGTCCCCTTTGCATGTGCATCTACAAAATGGATTGTGCAAGCTAGGAAGCTAGAGCTTATACGTTTAGACTTTAGACCAAGGACCATACACACACACATGTATATATATATATATATATATATATATATATATATTGCACCCAATCAGTGTTAAAAGTGGAATAAATTATAAAATGTGACTTTATAAACGACTACCCAAGAAATGATAATATTGAATGGAATCAGGCAAATATAAATAAGCTGTTATCAAATAAAAGGGAAAAAATAACTTGAATGAAACTATGTTTTCATTCTCGAATGTGATTTCTCAAAAGCTATTTGGCGTGATGTTTTTTTATCTTTTCGGGAAACACCCGCGTGCCTTTGACAATTTTACAGAGTTCTTTCTTTGGGCGATGAATCTGTAATTCAGCTCGCAAATTTTTTCCTTATGGAAAGCGGCTTTCTTTCTCTACTGTGAGATAATATGGTGTGCTAGAAACAAGTTTATCTTTGAAGGGAAGAAAACCTCTTTAACCTCTGCAAAAGCAGCTGTCAGGGTAGGTCTTAAGGACGTTAGCAGGCTTAAAATTGGAAACATGTCAAATTGTTTGGAGGATCTATAGATTACTCACAAGCTTGGGGTGATTCGTCTTCCTCTTAAAGCTTATGATATCATTGAGGTGCAATGGAACCACCCGCCCCCAGGTTGGATTAAATGTAACATTAATAGTTATGCATTAGGCGCGCCTGGTTTCTCAGGCTGTGGTGGTGTTTTCAGAACTTGTAGAGGCTTTGTCAAAGCGTGCTTCGCTTATGAGCATGGAATTGGCTTGGCTTTCGAAGCTGAAATCATTGGCTATATTTTGGCTGTAGAGAAAGCTAAAGAATTTGGTTGGGTCAATCGTTGGGTGGAATCTATGTGGTGAACTTATTCAGAGACAAATCTAACAAAATTCCATGGAAATTAAAAAATCAGCGGGTGAGGGCTTTGATTTTTGCTTATCAAATTAGAGTCGTGGTTTCACACATTCATCAGGAAGGAAATGCAGTTGCAAACAAACTCACCAATACTGCTGCTAACTCTCAAGCTTCTAATTAGTGGTTTCATATGTCGGAGGACCTTGGCCCCTTCGTATACAGAGATCTTGCTTGGCTCTCGCATTATCGCTTCAGCAACTAGTCCTGGGTCAGGCACTCTTTTATCCTTTCTTAAAATTTTTCCCTTTGGGTTTTTCTTTTAGGTAGAGCCTATAGGACTGTTCTTCTATTTGCTCTTTCTTTTTACTGGCCTGGAAAGTTATGACATGTCAACCAAGTTTTCTCTCT
This sequence comes from Boehmeria nivea var. tenacissima, assembly GCA_018132145.1. Classification (NCBI taxonomy): domain Eukaryota; kingdom Viridiplantae; phylum Streptophyta; class Magnoliopsida; order Rosales; family Urticaceae; genus Boehmeria; species Boehmeria nivea. Next base: position 4,588,705 of record CM030886.1, read on the forward strand.
AGGGATTTGCGATTTTGATCCCTAGCTGTCGTCTTTGCTCGTCGTCTACCCTCAGGCTCCCCTAATTGCAAGAATTATGGCTTCCTCATCTACACCCACTGACTTGCCCTTTTGCACAGCCCCCTAATGTTGCTCCGTTCCTTCAAACGTCGTCCAAACCATCGTTTGCCAGTGTGGTCTCTAACATCCACAATGATCCCTCCCGTAAGTCTGGTTCTCTTTACTTCCATGTAGATATTATATGCGTCAAGATAGACAAGAATGTTTATCAAAAAAGACTTTAACTTTGCCAATCTTCCTTAATCGGCAAACTTACTCTTCTGCGCGGTGATAAGCCGTGGAAATTCGATGACCTCTTCAACTGCTTGCAAGGAATCTGGAAACAGGTCGGTAAATGGTGGATGATATCCCTTGGAAAAGGCTTTTATAATTTTCACTTTGATTCTCCAGCCGATCAATAACATGTTTGGGCTATGGGTACTTGGACCATCAAACAGAGACATATTCGAGTGCAGCCATGGAGCCCCGACTTCAACCCAAATACCCAACGACCAACTAATGCTCAGGTGTGCATCAAAGTGCATGAATTACCATGGGAATATTGGGATGCGAGCATTCTATCCAACATGGCTCGTGGAATAGACGTTCTGCTAAAAATCGATCAAGCTACGCTCGAAGGAAAATTTGGAAACTTTTCCTGCATTCTCGTATACGTGGATCCATCAAAGGAATTGCCAGAATCTCTTATGATTGAAAAGTCAGGTCACAAATTCTTCATCACTGTTGAATATGAAAATCTCCCATTGTTTTGTATTAATTGCTCTGCTGTTAGACATTCTCTTGCTAATTGCAAGAAAAATCCAAACAACCGTAAACTGGATGGCAAGCTAGAAAAAAAACAAAGCGCATTGAAAAATTCAGCTCCCTCGCAGCAGTTTTTGTCCAAGCTCACCACAGAGACGAACGCTACTTCTTACTCGCTGCCTCTAGCGATTAACAGCACCTTTAGTGACACTTTAGCAGTCCAAGTCCTCCCTGACCTGATTGCTCATGATCTTGATATTTTATCAAACACAGGAGCCAACTCTAAAGCTAATATTTTGTCCACTCAAGCCAAAGCCCTCAATCAGGACAATCTCAACCTTGAGAACATCAGCCTACCTTTTAACTCTCCTCCTAGTAGTTTAAGAAAGAGCACAGACCAACCTCAAGTGTCCAAAGAACTCTGCATGATTGCCGAACCCGAACCTCAGAACATAGCCGAAGTTGCAATAATTAATGTGGCTTCATCAACTAGCCTCAATTTGAACGCGGTTTTGCCTTGCGCAAACATTGAAAGTGATTCGATTATCACTTCTGTGCAGCCGTCGACAGTGGCTATTCATGAGACCAGCATATTGACCTTGAATTCTTAGGCAGATTTGGCAAATTCATAAGGTGAAGGAACAAAAAAAAAAAACTGATAAGAACACGAAGAAATCTCACAAAGCCCCTCTTACCCGGGCAAGGAGAGGTCACGCTTCTAACCTCTCTTTACGAAGATTTTATTCTAGAATATTAAGTGTCGCTAACAATGAGTCGAGAAATACTTTATTTGACTTTTACAAACAAGTATATCCTGACATTATTTGATTAGTGAAGCCAATGATGAATGTTGTTGATTTTTCTAAATTATTTCTTTGCTAATTAAATATGCATATTTTGGTGGATAAATTTTACTTTTGCTCCTTGTACTTTAAGAGTCGTTTCACTTTGGTCCTCGTACTTAAAAACGTGCCATTCGCTGTCCCTAAACTACAAATATGGGTCAAAATAGTCCCTCTGTCAAACTTTTGTGTATTTTTAACGGCAAGGGATCAGGTGATAAGCACTTGGTTGAAAGAATGGGACAATTTAGTAATTTTGCAAACCTCTATCTCCTTAATTGATCTAAACAATACATTTTTATTTATTTTTTTCCTTTGGAGATGAAGACGCCGCCTAGCCTCCGACTCGCCCTTGGTCTTCCTTGGCCGCCCCTTCTAGTAGCAGAACGATTGCGCGCCGCCACCAAGATCGAGGCGAAGACGAAGATTGAAGGCTCCGCTTGCTGTTATTTTGCCTCTCAATTCTGTCTCCCTTGTTCTCTTTCTCCGCGCCCCAAAATCAAACATTATTACCAATGTCTCTACTTCGTCTGCGTTGCGCAAATGCCTCCAAATATCTTTCTATCACTTGGGTGTTGTGATGTGGTCTTGTATTGTCTAGGTCTTGGTGCAATTGCGCAATTTGTGTTGAATCAGTGGTACTCTTGCTTAGGTTACGCAGATTGGTAGCTCTTTGAGTTTTTTTTTTTTTTTTTATCTGAATACAATTTGCTTGGGATAGCCCTTTTAGTTTCTTTGACTTTTGTGCCTAGCCTTTTACCCGGATATGATAAAACTAATTTTTTTTTTTTTTTTTTTTGTGGAAAGTTGTTCTAAAACACACATGTGATCCCAAGCCTTTTAGTTTCTTTGACTTTTTTGGTTTACTTAAATTCGTTAGTGTTTTTGCTTATAATTAATATGATCAATATTTTCATTTGTTTCTTCTTTTTTTTTTTTTTGGCTATACGTTCCCCTATTTTATTTTATTTTTTCAGTAGAAAATGTTTAAAAAAAAAAACAAACAAACGAAACTCACAATTCTCCATCTAATCTAGATATAGTTTTAGGCTTTAAGCCAAAGAAAGAAGAAAAAAAAATTATGTAAGATTATTTAATTCAGGGTATATAAGTAATTTTACGTATCAATGCCTATATATTATCTTTAAAACGTGACAAGTGTCCTTTTGCCGCGTAAAAATACACGAAACTTGAATGGAAGGACTAATTTGAAACTCTTTTGTAGTTTAGGGACTACGAATGACACATTTTTAAGTATAAGGACAAAAGTGAAATGACCTCTAAAGTACAGGGAGAAAAAATAAAATTTATCCTATTTTGGTTTACAACTTGAGAGATGGTGTTTCCAAGCTTTGAATTTTAGTTAGCAATAATATTCCCAATCCGACTATTATCTCTAACTCGAATCTGGAAATTTCTCTTGATTTCGAATACTTTAGCTCTACTTTCTGAATCTCATTTATTTATGCTAATGTATTGGCTTCTGCTAGAAGTCGCCTTTGGGATGGCCTTTCTTCTATTGCCCCAGAGTTAAGCCCTTGGTTGTTAATTTGCAATTTTAATGCCATTATTAGAGCTCATGAACGATTGGAAGGCAGACTTCCTAATAACTCTTCTTGTTTGGAATTTGCTTCCTTGATTTCAAGTAATGATTTACAGGAGGTCAATACCAGAGGAGCTTTCTTCACTTGGTCCCGTCTTTCCTCGAGGGGATATATGGAATGCAGACTTGATTGAGCACTCTGTAACTCCAGCTTGCTTGGTTTTTGGGATGCCTTCAGCTGCTTCACCTTACCTCGGTATTGCTTTGATCACAATTATTTGGTTATGGATTTCTCCAAGAATAATTCCTCAGGCCCCACTCCTTTTCAATTCAGATCTATGTGAACTGACCATGAGAGCTTCCATGATTTTGTTAAAAATAAATGGCAATATTATGATGTATAGGGTTCAAAGATGTTGTGTCGCAAACATGACCTCAAAGCTTGGAATAAAATAGTTTTTGGCGATATTCATGCCTGCTCTGAACAAGCTATGAAGAAACTTGAGTCGATTCAAACCATGCTGAAGAAAGGTTTTCAAAGAAGAAGTAGAAGCACATCATGACCTTAACATTGCTCTTTCTGCTCAAGAAAAATTTGCCAGAGAAAAATCGAGACTTTCTTGGCTCGAAGAAGGCGATAGAAACTCTACTATTTTTCATAAATATGTTTGCAATAAGAAGAAAAACAATCGCATATCCATGCTTCAAATTAATGGCATGCCTTGTATAAATATGGACACCATCTTCTCCCATATTGTGGAATTCTATAGTAACCTTTTCAATGGTCAATCTGATACTCAACCCGCTGATTTAATCGATAATATTATCCCAGAATCGGTTTCAGTAGAGGAGAATGATTTAATTCCATCAGATGATGAAGTTAAAACAACTATCTTCAGTCTTAACGAGAACAGTACCCCTCGACCTGATGATTTCGGAGGATCTTTTTACCGGGCATGCTGGGACATTATTATTATGGATATTTCAAAGGCAGTCAAGGAATTCTTCCACTCTTGTAAACTTCTTCGTAACTTGAACCCTAACTTCATGGTGCTGTGATGCGATCCTCGTAGCGAGAACCGGTGTTGTCGATCGTTTTCTTGTTGGACGACGCGGACTGGATAGGAACTCCGTCAAAGACTCGGTTAGGATGCTTGTTGCTACGCCACAACGGATGCGGAATAGCCGTTGATAAGTCAATGGGTTGAGGAACGCCACAAACGGTTGCGGAAGGCCGTTTGATAAGTTCAAGGCGAATCGTCAAGCGTTGGACTTGAACGACTCAAGTTTCCGAGACGAACTCAGGAAGAAAACCTCACAAGGGTGTTTGCAAAATAACGTAGTCTGCTTGTTCCCATTGATACTTGCCTTTAAATAGGCTTCATAATTTTACAACCCTAATTAGAAATTAAAATAACTAAAATTCCGAAATATCCTGAAATAATTCAGAAAAATACCAAAATTAAAAACAAAACGCGTAAAATAAAGGTGGAGCGGAATTTCCTCGCGTGCGCGCGATTGATCGGCAGCTCTAGGCGATCGATCAGCTATAGGCGCGATCGATCGGCCCGAAGGGTGCGATCGATCGGCGTAGACTCGGCCCAAATCGCTCTCTCCCGCGCGATCGTTCGGCCAAGTGTGGCGAACGATCGGCGCTGCCTCTGCCCGAATTCTCTCTTCAGCGCGAACGTTCGGCTACATGGCGCGACCGATCGGCGCGTCCTCGGATTTCCTTCGGCCAAAACTTCCCAAAACAAACCTAAATGACCCTAAAAATGTTCCAAACAACTCTAACACTTATTTAAACAATATTTAATGAAAAAAAGTATATAGAAGAACTTAAATAATAAAATAAAACAAAAGGTCTTCCACGCTTGACTAATGGCTCTTCTTGGTGGTTTCAACCTTCTCCTGTGCCGTGCGACATGCTTGCTCGTTGGATTTGACACGCTTATCTTGAATCGTCGCCCTTAAGTCTCCGGGATCCAAGGTGATAGATGGCACGCTGACCAGGGTCGCGTCATTCTCCTCCTCTTCAAGGGGATTTGACCTCAAATCCAAATAGTGATGATCTCCCGGAATCCGAACCCAATCACCAGGTTCGAGCATGAACTTGCGATGTTCCTTATAACCCCACTTCGGAATGAATGGTTGCTTGATGTCTTGAAAGGATGGTAGTTCGGGTGGCTTCGCATTCACCAACTTCTCAACTTCCTGCAAAAGAGAAAACACAGTAATAGGAAAACTCTCACACTTTCTAAGGAGAAAACTTTTCTTTTGACTCTCTTTTCTTTCCCCTCGTTCGATTAGGTGTTTGCCCTCTCTTTGTTGTTTTTCCTCTCGAACTGTTTCTCTCTCACTCATTTGCCCACCCTCTTTTGATTGACTCATCACACTAGAAGCCTCTCTCTTCTCACGCTCTCTCCTCTCATGCTCACTTTGAAGAAATTTTTGATCTTCTAAGACTTGACTAGGGGTTAATGGTACGAGAACAATGGATTTGCCTCGGTATGGTATAGTGTACTTGTTGGTGTAGCAATCGTGTGTAACACGTCGATCAAACTGCCATAGCCGGCCAAGTAAGATGTGTGTCGCCTCCATAAGTACTACATCACATAGTACCTCGTCTTCATACTTGCCGATCTGAAACGACACCAACACTTGGTGTGTCACCATCATGCTTCCATTGTCACTGAACCACTGTAGTTGGTAGGGTTGGGGATGCTTTAACAAAGGTAGAGATAATTTCTCCACCAAGCTCTCACTCGCCGCATTGGTGCAACTCCCGCCATCTACAATCAAGCTGCAAATTTTATCCTTCACCTTGCATCGCGCATAGAAAATATTCTCCCGTTGCTCATCATCCTTCTTTGCTTGGATGCTCAAGGCTCTTCTTGTCACCGCCACTAACCCAAGTGTCTCTCAGACCTCCTCTACGTCCATCTCCTTCTCATGATCCTTCTCCTCCTCTTCATCCGTCTCATACTCGCCGTCGGGCCTCACCAACATCATTCGGGTGTTCGGACATTGACTTGCAATATGGCCACGCCCCTGACACTTGAAACACTTGATATCACGGGTTCGAGGAGTAGAGTTTTCAATTGTACCTCCTCGGTTGTTGGTTGTAGGAGTAGAACTAGATGGTTTGCTCTCCGGCTTGGTTGGAATCACCATGCTTTCTTCTTCCTTCGTGGGATTAGAAGTTTTCCACGCGGTTCGGTCACTAAACTTGCTCCTTCGTCCCCCCGACTTGAACTGTTTCTCTACTTGGACCGCCTTGTGGACTAGCTCCTCTATCTCCATATAGTGGTGCAGTTCGACCTCATTGGCGATCTCGGTGTTCAGTCCCGCTAGGAACCTCGCCATAGTCACCTCCACATCCTCTTCTAACCCGAGACGGATCATTAACAATTCCATCTCCTGGTGGTAGTCCTCCACACTCTTACCCCCTTGGGTCAATCGCAACAAACGCTTGTGTAATTCCCGGTAATAATGGGCCGGCACAAAACGCTTCTTCATGAGCGCCTTCATGTCATTCCACGTTTCAATCGGTGGCTCACGGTTCCGTCGCCTGCTCGTCACTACCTGATCCCACCATGTAAGAGCGTAATATGTAAACTCAGTGACCGCGAGTTTTACCTTTTTTCTGTCGGAATAGTGATGGATGTCGAAGACATTCTCGATCCTCTTCTCCCACTCTAAGTAAGCCTCGGGATCGTTTCGGCCTTTGAACTCGGGTATCTTGGACTTGATGCTTCCAAGATTGTCATCTTCTCTCCGATTACCCCAACGCCCTTGTTCATATCTCCGTCTATCGGCACCCCCTTCTTCATAATCAAAGTCCTCAAACTCTTCTTCGCCATAGTTCCGTCGAGGATAGGGTTGAGCTCTCGGTTGTCGCGGCGCTCCTTGGTCACCACGCCCTTCATTGGGTCGCCGATTTTGTTCAGCTTCTATGCGGCCCACAGTCTCTTGCATGTTGTCCATACGCCACATCAACTGCTGCAATTGGCCAGTTAACACCTTCAACAAAACACGGCTATCTGGCCGGGCTCGGTCGCCCTTTGCTCCGTCGACTTCGCTTCCTGACATGGTTAGTATAAAATTGAAAGTAAAAAGGACCTCACAGTACTCCCTCACGTGTTTCACTCGTAGGGATGAAACGCTCAAGATGTCGCTCGTGTTTATCGCTCAACAATTGGCTTTTACCCTCAATTAATCTCACCACTCGTGCCTTTTACCGCTCAATTTCTCACTAAGTTTCCCGAAAACTTGAAAGTGCTCAAGACACTAAGATAAAAACACTCGACGACTTTTGAAACTTTAAATGACCAAAGCACAAAAATGTTTACCGACGCTCAACAGCCCACAAACACTCAACGAAAACAACTGCAATTACCAGCACCAATAGAATTCAATAATTACTACTCAACGATCTTCTCTCCTTTTTTTATAATTGTGGACGGCAAATTCCTTTTTTTTTTTTTTTGCCGTACGTTCTTCTTCTTTTTTTTTTTTTTTGTATATGACACTCACAAACTCAAGAAGAAGAAAAAAAAAATAGAATTGACAAAGAAAAACTAGGACTCGAACGAAATGTTCAATAAGGAATAACGATTCAAGAATTCAAAGGAAAGAAATTCAAGAAACAAAACAATAACACAATAAACCCTAGACTAGACGACTCTAAACAACTAATTGAAATTGAAAATCCAAACAAGAAAAAGTCGAAGCTCTTATACCAATTGATGCGATCCTCGTAGCGAGAACCGGTGTTGTCGATCGTTTTCTTGTTGGACGACACGGACTGGATAGGAACCCCGTCAAAGACTCGGTTAGGATGCTTGTTGCGACGCCACAACGGATGCGGAATAGCCGTTGATAAGTCAATGGGTTGAGGAACGCCACAAACGGTTGCGGAAGGCCGTTTGATAAGTTCAAGGCGAATCGTCAAGCGTTGGACTTGAACGACTCAAGTTTCTGAGACGAACTCAGGAAGAAAACCTCACAAGGGTGTTTGCAAAATAACGTAGTCTGCTTGTTCCCATTGATACTTGCCTTTAAATAGGCTTCATAATTTTACAACCCTAATTAGAAATTAAAATAACTAAAATTCCGAAATATCCCGAAATAATTCAGAAAAATACCAAAATTAAAAACAAATCGCGTAAAATAAAGGTGGAGCGGAATTTCCTCGCGTGCGCACGATCGATCGGCAGCTCTAGGCGATCGATCGGCTATAGGCGCGATCGATCGGCCCGAAGGGTGCGATCGATCGGCGTAGACTCGGCCCAAATCGCTCTCTCCCGCGCGATCGTTCGGCCAAGTGTGGCGAACGATTGGCGCTGCCTTTGCCCGAATTCTCTCTTTAGTGCGAACGTTCGGCTACATGGCGCGACCGATCGGCGCGTCCTCGGATTTCCTTTGGCCAAAACTTCCCAAAACAAACCTAAATGACCCTAAAAATGTTCCAAACAACTCTAACACTTATTTAAACAATATTTAATGAAAAAAAGTACATAGAAGAACTTAAATAATAAAATAAAACAAAAGGTCTTCCACGCTTGACTAATGGCTCTTCTTGGTGGCTTCAACCTTCTCCTGTGCCGTATGACATGCTTGCTCGTTGGATTTGGCACGCTTATCTTGAACCGTCGCCCTTAAGTCTCCGGGATCCAAGGTGATAGATGGCACGCTGACCAGGGTCGTGTCATGCTGATTCCCAAACACGAATCTATTGCCTCTTTGGATCAATTCAGACCCATTATTCTCGGGAATTTTGTCTTTAAAGTTCATTACAAAAATAATTACGAATCGGATTATTCCTGTTATGACCCGTATTATTTCGCAACAATAATTTGGTTTTATAAGAGGACGCATTCACGATTGTATTTATATAGCCGGTCTTAATTCCTCTAAAAACATGGCGATTCAACACGACATTAAAAAAGCTTTTGACGTTCTGGATTAGAGGTTTCTCATCAAAGTCCTTCGTTGTTTTGGTTTTTCTGAAAAATTCTGTGGTTGGATTAACAACATTCTGGAATCGGCCAAAATTTTTATCCTCTTCAATGGAACTCTGGTTGGGTTTTATTATTATTCAAGGGGCATTCGATAGGAAGCCCTCTATCTCTACTTCTATTTGATTTAGCAGAAGATTTCTTGAGTCGGTACCTTACAGCTGTATCCTCCACAGTTGCTATAGAACTCATGTCAGTAGGAAGAGTGACTTCTGTTCCTTCACACCTTCTGTATGCCAACGATATCTTATTGTTTTGCAAGGCTTCAAGACACAATGCTGAAACATTAGAGTATGCTTTCGACATCTACAGGAAGATCTCTAGGCAATCGGTTAACTTAGAAAATTCAAAGTTTTATTTTGGTAAAGGAGTTTCTTCTAGACTTGAGGAACTTATCCGCTCGACCTGGCAACTGCGCAGAGGATTCCTCCTTTTTAACTACCTTGGCGTGCCTCTTTTCAAAGGGAAACCCAAAAAGGAATTCCTTCTTCCTAAGTGACCGCATTAAAGTAAAGTTGACTAATTGGAATAGAAAAACTTTATCTATGGCAGGCAAAATGACCTTGATCAAATCAGTGATTTCTTGAGCATTCACTCATTCACTCTTCATTTATAGATGGCCTAGGTCTATTATCAGAGATATGAACTGTTGTATCAGGAATTTTCTTTGGACAGGTTCTATTCATGAAAGAAAACTTGTCACGGTTGCCTGGAAAGAAGTTTGTAAAAACGTATGTGACGGTGGCTTGGGTCTGCATGATCTTCCTATAGCTAACAAGACTTTTTTGAAGAAGACTGCTTGGGATTTATTATCAAAGAATGATTAGGTCGCTAATTTTTTAAAAAATAGGAACTTAAAACCCAGTGGATTCCTTAAAAAAGCACTGTCCTAGCTCATCTTTATGGCCTGGCCTTAGATCCCTACACATTGTATATTGGCTGAAACTCGCTGGCTTCTAGGGGAAAACTCTTCTTTAGACTTCTATCATGACAACTGGCTTAGTTCACTGTTAATTAATCTAATGCAAATTCCATACAACATTGCTGCTCAACTTTCAGGTAAAATACCGAATTTTTGGAATAATGCTTGGATTTTACCGTCAGATTTTATTAGCAAGTTCCTTGAGATCTTAGACAAATTCGCAAAACTCGGGTAGGGCCACCTAATTCTGACAAATTTATTTGGGCACGCTCTACTAGTGGCGACATTTCCAGTAAGTTGATTTTTGAAAGTTTCATGGATGGTCAGAGAATATATCTTGGAGCTTATTTATCTGGAGAAAATACATACCACCTAGGCGATCTCTTCTAGTCTGGAAAATTCTTCATAAACGTTCGGCCACTGAGGATAATTTATTAAAGAGAGCCTTCTCCTTTAAGTATACTCAGAAAGCATCAATCATGTTTTTATCAGTTGTTCTTTCAATAGGGGTTTATGGAGTTTTTTTAGAGGAATCTTTGGTACCATACTTCCCCCCGTTTGGGAAAATCATTCTCCTCATTCCATTCCATTCCATTTTTTCACCTTTTTCAATCCTCCAAACCATTCCATTCCATTCCACTTTTTTCAACCATTTTTTTCAACTTTCCAAATCCCTATACAATATCTTTAAATCTCAACCATTTATACCACCTCGAAATTTGTAAAGTCAAACCATTTTCTAAACCATTTTTCAAACCATTTTCTAAACCATTTTCAAACCATTTAGAATGGTCAAAAATGACCAAAATGGTTTCCCCAAACGGGTATGACTACTTAGAAACTTTTGAGAATTTTTTCTTGAAAGCTATGAGGAAAAAATTTAGTCCACAAATCTTCTCTTTATGGCAGGTGGTAGGCTGGCTTCCTCTCAATTTGCTGGACTATTTAGGATGCCAGAAACAAGATGATTTTTGAAGATTTAATTCCGAACCCTTCTTCGGCAAAAGCTTGGGTCCTTGCTTCTCTGAAAGAAGTCGATAAACTAATCGCCGGCTCATCTCGTAATCAGATTGATGAATTTTTTATTCTTCACTCGTTGGGAGTTAAAAGTAATCCTCCAATAAGCCCATCCATTATCATGGTGCATTAGAATCTTCCTCCTCAATGCTGGATCAAAGTTAACATTGACGGCGCAGCCAGAGGGGCTCCTGGTCATGCAGGCTGTGGCGGGATTTTCAGAACTTGTAGGGGTTTCTCTAAAGGTTGCTTCTCAACTTATTTAGGCTGAAATCATGGGCTTTATTTTAGCAATTGAGGTCGCTTTCAAGTATCAGTGGAAGAATATTTAGGTTGAAACTGATTCGGCTTTGTAGTCTGGCTTTTTATAATAAAAAAAATCTGAGAATGTGCCCTGGAAGATCAGAAATCGATGCGCAATTGAACGTGATTGTTTCTCACATCTATCGGGAAGGAAATAGTATGGTGGATAAGCTTGCCTCTTTGTCCACAACTCCGGGGACCTTGAAGTGGTGGTTCTCTTCAGAGTTTTTACACCGCCTTATTTATGGAGACTTGGCTCCTTTACTTTTTTTATAGGTTTAGGAATATTTAATCTCTCCTGGATCATGTACTATTTTTCCTCGAGGAACTTTTCCACTTGGTTTTTTTCCTTCGAGGTTTTAACGAGGCTCCATTGCACTTTGGGTAGATCCGTTATAGAGTCATTTGTTTCCTTCTTTTGTTGCTTTTGCTTTTTGGTTTCTTCTGCTTCTGTTGCCTTTTTGGATTCTGTCTTTTTGACTCTTATGTAATTTTTGTTTTATTATTAATGTTATTTGAATTGTTTTAGAGGAGGATTTATAAGAGGATTAACTTAATTGGTGAGCCTGTATTCCGCCAAGCGTCGACCAACTTAGTTGGGATACGTTCCTATTACAATTCAATTTTATTGAAAAAAAAAATTTGCTCTGTCTTTTTAGACTTTTATTTCTTTTTTTTTTCTTTCTGCCCTCTGGGTTGTACTCTTTTTACTGGATACTCTTGTATTTTGTTTTTTTTTTGTATTAATGAATTTCGGAACCAATAATGGATTGTTTGGAGGAGGATCAACTTAGTTGGTAAGCTTCCAAATAATCAGGCGTGTGCCAACTTTGCTGGGAGACGTTCGTGTTTTGTTTTTACCTTAAAAAAATGTTTTCATTGTCGAATGAGAAGCTTCATAAGTAACAACTGTATCTAACTAGCTAGTATCTTAAAATATTTATCAATTTTTTCATAAAAAAAAACTGCATATATATATATATATACACACACATTTAAACTTTAAAGGACCCCATAATTGGTAGGTGACCGTTTTATAATTGGTAATAGTATACTAGTCGCTACACATTTTTTTAAATAAATGTGTTATCTAGGAGAATTATGTGATAGAGCATCGTTTAGATTTATCTTTTAAATGCACTATATTCTTTATAAATTTTAATTTGATGATTTATAATTATTCTTAATTGCTGTAGTGCATACTTTATCATGGAATGTTCTAAAACAATAGCAATTAATCAAATAATAATAATAAACATTATAATGGCAAACTTAACTCTCTAGTAGAGAGTGGATCCTGCTAATGCGTTCTACTCACATTAAACCCATATTTATTAGGGTCCGTTAAGCAATTAGTTATTTTAAAGGTAAAGTTCGAAGGATTTAACCATAGTTTCACGAAATTAAAGCTTATGTAACACATGTAATGTTACATTTTTGCACGTATATATGTTATATGTTACATGTAACATAAAATGTTACATGCTATGGCTAAATCCTTAATTTCGACATTTTATGGCTAAATCCTAAAAAATTACCCAAAAGTTTGGTTAAATGCATAAAAAAAACTCTATTTTTTATTAAAAGAGTTAATTTGAAAATCATCCTAACCCAAAGCAATATTTTAATAAAACAATTATCTAAGTAACTTTCTTTTCGGGTATCTTTTTTGTTTAATTATTAAGCAAATAACTAGTTTTTATATAACGTTTTAAGAAAATAGCCAACGTAATTAATTAAAAAAATAGTCATTTTTTTAACTACATGATGCATTGATTTTACCTCTACACTCTTAATTTCGTATTGGTTGTTGGCTAGTTTCTTAATTTTTTTGAAACTTTGTTTATTTTCTTGAAACATAGATTAGAAAATGACTAAATACCAAAAAGACCCATTTTTTCATACTTCTTTTGTATTTTTTTTTCTACCAAAATTTTGCCCATATTTCACTCAATATTTACCAAAAGTTTTCTCAAAAATTGTTATAATGTAGGCTTTTAGTAATTTTTAGGTCTATGTTTTAAGAATGGAAATTTTAAGAAAATAACCACTGTTAACAAAATGATTTTAAAAAATAGCCACAATTTCAAAAAATTTAAAAACTAGCCCTTTAAGAAATTTCTGACACGTGTTAGAAATTTCTTACAATAATTTTTATGTGTAATTTTGTTATTGTCAGAAATTTCTTACAATGTGTTATGGCTGGTTTTTAAATTTTTTGAAACTGTTGCTATTTTTTGAAAACATACAGTTCAAAATGGCTATTTACCTAACTGACCCTTTAAGAATTTAGTCATAGTTTTACGAAATTAAAGAATTAATCATTTTCATATTTAATACACATGTATTATATTTTTTATACACATGTATATTATTTTTTTTATACATATGTATCAAAAATGATACAACAGTACTAAATATTAAAATAAATAATTTTTTAATTTTATGAAACTAAGGCTAAATTATAAAAATTAACCAAATCCCAAATTTTTGTAGTGTCTCAAAATCCCAAATTTTTGTATATATTTGGACCGAAATTTTGCGTCCTTGGAAGTGGAAGCTAATTCAAGAAAACTTATCAATAAACCGCAATTACTTTATTTCCACAAATAAAATTGGAGCTTAGTCCAATATTGCGAAATGAAATTCAATGCCATGATTCTCCAAATTTGGCCCCACCTCAAAAGCCTAGATTTTTGCATAGAGATCAGAGAAAATGAGAGGGATTTCAAGTTTCCCAGTTTAGGGAAAAGTATAGAAAAAGTGATGTTTCCATTGTGGGCTCTTAATTATGTGGACCTCATAAAAGCTCATCGGTAACTGCATATATATATAAATTGTGAATAAATTACCTTATAGCTTCTTTTTTTTTTTGCAAACATACCTTATAGCTTATATATAGGCTTTTAAATACAGCCAAACGGTTTATGTTTTTGATTTGTTTTCTCTTTGCTTTTTTTCATCTATATTCACAATCCCTCTACTCTAGTATTATTAAATCTCACAAGTCATGTCTCATTCTTGTCCCTCCAATTCCATCTCAAGAACCCCAAAAAGGCTTTTGATCAGAATCGTTTAATTTTATATATATCACCGTTTAGTGGTCAGGGAAAGGAGTAATAATAATAATTCTTGGTTTTCTGAGTGAATTGCAGAGCCATGAAATGGACAAGTCAGGCGTACGTAACGAATGCATATTATTAACTTGTCATTTGATAGTACAACTGCTACGTCGACGTGGAAATAAAGACAATTTAGTTTGCAAATCCATGCACATATATAAATATATATATATATAGATGTTTATTAATAATAAAAAGGATACGATACAATTCTATAGCATAATAGTAGTAGTAGTAGTGTAGCTATAGCTCTTAGCCATAATGGACTACGTGGAATTATTTGAACGAGTCAAATACTTTAATTAAGTTTGAAAAATTATAAACAATTAAACATCCGACTAGGCCTGCGTTAATTTTGTTTGGATATGTTCTTTAAAACGGTCGAACAACTTAAAAAAAAAAAGGTGAAATAAGCAAATACTCAGAATTTATATAACAATAAAAATAAATACCTAAACTTTTGAAGTAATTGAGTTTCTAGTCAATTTGTGAATTATTTGCACATACTTTTGGTAACAAAGTGAATTACCACCACTTATCACTATTTAAGTAATTGTATTTTTTGGATAGTTGATTATATTTTTTAAAAGATTGGGTAATAACTTATATTAAGTTTTAAAAATTGGATATTCACTATAATTTTTCAAAAAAAAAAAGAAGTTTTAAAAATGATACTTAACGGGAATATTTGGTCAAAACCGTCGCACTAGTTATTTTGTTTTACTTAACAGGAATAATATTTTTTTTTTTTACAACTACTAGATAAATGCACATCATTTTGTTAATATATACATATATATAGGCCAGTTGCAAATATATGTAACAGTTTAAATGAGGCTTTCTAAATTATAGTCCGAATTTGTAAAAATTAAAAAGTGAGACTTAAAATATTATTGTTTTGGCACAATGTAATTTATACCATTTTATATTAAAAGTCCCTATTTTTAAATTGTAAAAAAAGAGTAGAATTAATGTAGCACATCATTTGAGATATAATGTGGCACATCATTTTTAAATTGTAAAACAATGATCACTCTATTTTGATAACTTATTTATTTTAAACTATTAAATTTCACTCATAATAATATCATACAAGAAAAAAGAAGTAAAAGTAATAATAAGCTGAATAATATTAAAGAAAAAAAGATTACGTAATATGTGAAGTACAACATTTTAAAATTTTGAAAGGGAAAATACAAAAATTTCTTTAAAATATTGGGTAAATTTAAAGATTTCGAAAAATTATTTTAAATGTGAAGCTGAAAAATTTTAAAAATTATATTTAATGTATGTGATAAATTTTATAATTTTAAAAATTAAGAGAAATCTGAAAAAGTATTTTATATATATAATATATATTATAATTTTTGAAAGTTCAGGGGCCAATAGCTCCTCTTGCCCCAACAATGATCCTTCCTTGTACACACCATACCTAAATTAAAGTCATTACCTTCATTACTTTCACATGTTATTATTATGGAGGTGCGAAAAGCAGCAAAGCGTAAAACACATCAACTATATCTTATATGGATAATTAAGTATATGGAATTTATTGCCAAAAAAATCACATATACATTGGCATCATATGTACTATAAACTTAAAGGAAAAATAAAATTATTTTTGCCAATATTTACACGCTCAAGTTTCACTTTGCCAAATACTTTTCAAAAGCGTAAGATTCGTTTTTTAGTGAGTTGCAAAAAATAGATTAAAATTAAATGAGTTTTTTAAAAAATTGCACGTGATTCAAAAAAATTATTTAAAAAAAAGCCACGTCAAGAATTGTATAGTAAAAAAGTGTCACACATAAAATAATACACATATATAAACATTTGGAAGATATTTTAGAGAAATTATAGTAAATACCCAATTTTTAAAATTTAATGTAAGTTATTACCCAATTTTTTGAAAAATATAACTAATTACCCAAAAGATGCAATTACTTACACAGTGGTAAGTGGAGGTAATTCACTTTGTTACCAAAAGCATATGCAAGTAATTCACAAATTGACTAGAAACTCAATTACTTCAAAAGTTTGGGTATTTATTTTTATTGTTATATAAATTCTGAGTATTTGCCTACTTCACCCGATATTTTATAACACTTCAATTTTTACTCAATAATTTTTAAATTGTTAAGCATTAATATCTTACAAATGTTTACAAATATGTAATATTTTGTGTGACACTTTCTGTTAAACAATTCTTGATATGAGCTATGTTTTCAATTTTTTGAAACACGTGCTATTTTTTAAAAAATATAAAAAATTAGCTAATTACTATAATTTCCCTTCGTTTCTTCGATTTTTCATGGGTGAATTAAAAAAAATAACTAAAATAATTAGATCTTTTAAAAAATAAAACATGGTTTACAATATTAAAAAAAATGAGATTTTTAAGGATTTAACCAAATTTTTGACTAATTTTTTAGGAATTAACCATAGTTTCATCAAATTAAGAATTTAGCTGTAACATACGTTTAACATAATATGTTATAACATACGTGTAACATATTATAACATAATATGTTACACGTGTAACATACGTATATCATATTTATGTTGCATACGTATGTTACAGTTAAATCCTTAATTTTGACATTCTATGGCTAAATCTTTCAAACTTTACCTTTAAATTGGCTAATTTCTTAACTGAAAGTTGTACTTGTACTTAGGAATTTTATGACAAAATTTTTTTAACACATTTGTAAGAAATTGTTTAACATTTCAAATTTTAAGAGTTAAATTTTGAAATGTAAACAATTTATAAGAAATATGTTAAGATTTTTTTGTCATTAAATGCCTGAATTATGCTATTTTTTTAATATTTTAAAACATGTGTTATTTTTTAACAATTAAAATTAAAAAAAAAAAAAAAAAAAAAAAAAAAAAAAGAAGCGCTAATATGAATTTTTTATTGTCAAGCCTAATATGAATTTTTTATCGTCAAGACTTTTAAAATGAATAACAATTCCATTTTACATGTGAATGTCCACTATTTCAAGCTTCTGAACAGTCAAATCGTTAGACTGGTAATGCCATTGAAATTATACCTTATTCGAGACGTACATCAATCAAATTTCATATACCTTTAATAGTAATCTCAATCAAAACCCAAATCTTAAAAGCGCTCACATGAAATGCTATGCCTTAGTGCTGCTAATTGATATATATATGTTATTGACAAAATTGGAAAATGATGGGACAATTACCAAACTTTCTGTAATGAATCAATTAACCTTGTGATAGGATACATCATGGAAGAGGACAGACACAAAATTTCCAAGATAAAGCCCGAAGGAAAAAATATATATATATAAAATTAAGTTCTGTACTTTTATTTTTTAGTGACCAATATCGTTATTTGCAAAATGACCAATTCTATTGCAATGATACTTATTATTAATTACAAAATAATTTTGGGTAATTATATTTAGTTACAATGCAGCATATATGCCCAACTGATCAGTGTTTGCCCTCATTTTTTGATATATAAAATTGTATCAAGTTTTGTGAAAGAGTTCCAGTTTTTCCTCTAAAAGTATAAGTTATGAGTGATTCCATAACAAAAAGTTTTATTTTTTTTTTTGTTGGGTTAATTTGGTTTAGTTTTGTGTAGTTATTCTAATTTCTATATTATATTTAAAAAATAAGAGATAATTGAGTAAATAGTCATTTTTAAATGATATTTTAAGAAAATAGCCAATGTTTCGATTAATTAAAAAATTAGTCGTTTTTTAAACTACATAATGATATGCATTTATTTTTATGCTCTTATTTTTTTTTAAATATTAATGGCTAATAACTTAATTTTAGAAATCTTGGTCATTTACTTAAAACATAAAAAGTGACTAAATACTAAATAGACCCAAAAAATAATTAATGCAACATTAGCTGACGTTCTTTGTTAAAAAAAGTAAAAGAAAATTGCAAATAAACAAAATTATTGACTACTTTATTAAAACTTTTAGTATTTGATTATTAACTAGAAATAAAAGTTAAAATTGGCTACTACTTATACAATATATTGGCCAACAAAAAATTAACTATTTATGTTGGTGTTAGATAGATATGGAGTGAAAGCAAAAGACTTTCTATTGTTCTTCTTATCATAATTTTATTTTCAGTAAAGTCATCTAATATACCTTGCACAAAACAACATGATATGGCCTTTCTAAAGCGACTTGTTTTATGACAAGAAGAGTTGCTATTTATCCCTTTTATAGATATATCCCAATATATGTTCTCATGTTGTAAGTTGATTTACTACAGGTTGAGACGGTGGTTAAAGTCAAAATGAATCATTGTGTTTGTGTATATGTTCACAATTGATCCTTTCTGAGAATACTTAGCTCATTAACGTGCTTTATTCATCGCAAGTGAAGAATTAATATATATATAATATATATATATATATATATTAAGATAAACATTAAAAAAAACCTGTGAAATTGTATAAAAAATGGTCCTTGAATTTTTTTCTGTAATATTTTCTCAACTAAAATGAAATATAGTAGGCATATAGCTAGTATTTGATGGAAATATTATACAATATCACACTAAATATTCGTTCAAAAGTCACTAATCCTTTTTAATCTAATGATATGCTTTTTGACTGATACGGTTATAATTTCACATATTTTGTTATTCAATATTCTCACAATCAAAATATTTTTATTATTTTCTTGTGGTTTATTTATTGGCTTTTGTGTTATATAGGTCTAATTTGATGTTGCACGCGAAACCGAGTCAAAACAGGACAAAAAGAAATAAGAATATGCAATCAAAAATCTATAGACAACTTACAAAAGAAATATCTAGATGATTCTGAAAGATTCATATAACATATTATATATCAAATTAAAGAGCTTTCCAACGGTAGGTCATATGCGTCAATCGGAGCTAAAACGAAGAAGCTATGATGAATTGAAAATTGATACGCAGATTAGCCGAAAGTGAGGTTCTAGGGCGCCGCGACGCTATGACGTCATTATGCCCCGAAAATTCTATTTTGACCTAATTTCGAAGCCATAAAGCATAGAATTATAAATATAAGTTTAGGAACCACAAAAAACATCTTTTAGTCACTTAAAACTCATTAGAGAGGCAAGGGAGGAGCAAGACAAAGTGGAGACAAACGAATTGCCGTGTGAAGTCCGACGACAAAACTAGTTTTTCTTTCCTCTCTTGATTCTCTATGTTCTTAATTATAAATTGAGTTGCTAATTGGTCGTTTGTAGTCAAGGGGGCCTTGAAGCCCTAATTAATGACTTGTGAACACTGTTAAATTTCTATTAATTTCAATTGAGGTTGTTTGCTCCTAATGCTTTATTATAAATTGTTTGTGATTGAGTTGATTAACTGGCCAATAGTTTACTTAATTGCATTCATGTTGCTAATTATGGTTTGAGATTTGTAATCACTAATTCTAATGTGTAGTAGTGAATTGTGAGGGGAGTACATATTCACTCACGATTTAGAACAAACCTAAGTTGAATTATACCGCGTGGATTATTTGATTTAGGCCTTTATATCTTGCATCATGTATCATTCAATCTGTTTGCCTCATGTTAGGGATTAATTAGGCGTGTGAATAATTAATCTATTTTAAAAAAGATTGGTAACATTAATAATTTAATTAACTCGATAGTGTGAGCAAGGATTCGTGGTTAGGGTGGATAAGACCTCTTGGATAAATTTCTAATTGATTGAATTCTCTTGTTTGACTTGTTTTTTTTTTTTTTAATATTGCAATAATCAACTTTCAAAACCTAATTTTAGTTGTTTGTTTAAATTTAATATCAGTGTGAGCAATTGTGTCCTTGTGAGATTGATCCTTACTTGTCGTTATAGTAGTTTTAGTATAGAGAACCGTGAAGTTAAATTTGGCGTATCTAATGACACCGTCATTAACTAAACATTATGATTGTGATATGGTGTCTTATTTAGAAAGCATTCACCATGGTCTCTTGCTTGAGTCTTTGGTTATTTAAGCATAGTTACAGACGTGAAGAAAGTGGGAGAGCTGATGTATTGGTCTTTCATGAGAGTTTGAATGCATAACATAAAGTTTGGGTTTTTGAGTTTTATTATTCATATACTAGGTTGTGAGTTTTATACACACTCTAGAGTGGTGTCTTCTCGTAGTGTCTCATCATTGTGAGTATGAATGTGTTTGAGTGAACTTTTGTATAACGGAAAATTGGTGAGTGATTATTCAGGTTTGTGATTTGTAAGACAAGGGGATCTCATCAAGGTAGATCACTGGGTTGACAGGCGGTTAAAGAGAATAACATGGAGTCCATTTTTGTATAAGTCCGAGTGTTATCGTTTGAAGTTCTAGTAGATCATTTTTATCTGGGCGTGGCTCCACAGACGTTGGCGAAGCCGAACTGCGTAATCAATTTTTGTGTCATAACATTATTCGCTGCATTTTTATTTACTGTACCCGTTCATTTTTACATCTCAGTTTTAATTATTCGTATTGTTCTTTGTAAGTTTCACTATACTGACAAAAGAACACTTGCTAACAGAACGATTTTTTCAGTAACTATCTATTTGGTAGCAACATTTAAATGTTATTATTTAATATGAATTCATTTTGAGCAAAATTCATTACTTGTTAATCACTTCACTTTCAGATGAAATTCTATTCAAACGTCATTTTGGACTTTTACCATTCAAATATAATTGTTGAGGACTTATAATTATGCACAATTAATTGTACTGTAGCACAATTGAATTCTAAAATTGTAACGAGTATAGTACAAATCTGAATACAACACGCAATGAAAGAAAACTCTTTATTGACTATCTAATGTTGTTTTTCTTATTTTTGAAAAAGATGACATGAACAAAAAAAAAATAGAGTTAAAAAAATAGTTTGAATATAAATAATAGGCTTAAATTAACCCTTTTGCCCATGCAGCCCACTCGAGTCAGCTATACTATACAACACAACATACATTGCTTGCAGATTCCATTAAGTTTGTGTGCATTGCATTTGCACTAATATACGCTTCTTTCGTTGACCAATCAACTTGGAAATTTATCAAAAATCTCTTCAAGCAAAAATAATTGTAATTATATAAAAATATAAATCTCTGGAATCTGAGTTTGTGTTATGTTTGAACGTGGGTCAAACTAAATAGAGATTAACATACGCAGTGGCTCTTATGCGAACGGTTCGTCCCCGTCCCCCTTTTTTTTGGGGCAAACGAGTAGCCCGTACCCATCTAACCGTCCCCCATTTAAATAGGGTTACGGGTAAGGTGCCCGTTTACCACCCGTTTTGGTGTTTTAAAAAAAAATTTAAGAAAAAAAATTATATAGCCAGTCTTCTTTCTATTTTTAAAGCCGTTGGATATTCATCTAACGGCTAGAAAGTTTTAATCATCCAACGGCTAGAAAATTTTAAAACAATAATAAAAAATACAACGGGAAAAACGGGCAAAGTGATATACCTGTTTCTCCTTTAAAACGAGTACGGGATACCAAAAAAAGGGAGGAGAAATGGATATACTTGTTTTGCTCCTCCCCTATATTCTAGATAGAATAGAAATCTGTTGTTCTTGTGGCTGTCTCCCTTCCAATTACAAACTGACAACTCACCCATTTTTTATTTAATATATTTTTTAAAGACTTATCTATTACTTAAACATGTGAGGGAAACAACCAAGGAGACAGCAGTTGGGGACAACATATTTTTTCTCATTCTAAATAATGCAAACTAAAAACAAACTGTCAATTTTACCATTACCCATATCACATGTACTTACAATTTGATTAATTTGTTTCCTCGTACTTTTTAAATGTTTGTTCCCTCGTGCTTTTAAAACGTTTCACTCTTTTTTTTCGTCAAGTTTCTCGTCCAAAATTGCCATGTGGTTGTCACATGAGCATATATTTGAAGGTATTTTCAATATATCACCCATTAAGACCCAATATTATTATTTTCTCATTGTTTTAAGGCCTAGGACATTATATGTTTCTAAATTCCAAAATTTGTATTATTTAAAACTATCTGCCTGAAATTAAAAAAAGAAATAACTTCTTAATTATATATCTATGATAAAATATTTCTTATCCCTGCGCAAAAGAACTTCCTAATATTTTTTATAAACTTTTATGTTTATTCTTAATAATAATAACTGTGGGGCTAAATTTTGACAAAGGTCCTGGAGATCCAAATTTTGACTGAAAAACTATGACCACTGCGTAGTTCCATTTCTAAACTTCTCTTGTGGCAACACTTCGGTAAATTAATCCTCTTTCTTTAAAATTCAGCTCTATTATAGCCCCTAAAGAGCTCTACCGTTCATTATTCATCAATGTTATGTAAAATGTGGTAAGATAATAAAATAGTCATTATCATTACTAGGTTATAAATAATAATGCTAGACCAAAACCTGACATCTCATTCCTGCAATCTAATTATTAATAAACATAGAATACACACATTGAATAATCAAAGATGATCCAAAGGCTAAAAGAATCCGAATAAACGAGCACTAAGATCTACCATCTAATAGTTGTGAGGTTAGGTGACCCTGTTGCATCCACTAAAATGCATCCAAAACATGAAAAGGGACTAATTATATTCCATGAGCAAGTCTATAGAAGCATAAATACACAAGGATTTTTATGCTAGCTTTTGCCATATGGCACAGTCACAAATAAATGGAAGCTCAAGTCCATGTCTTGTTCAGACCTTTTGATTTTTGTCCACATATGCCTGCAACAAGAAGAGGAACAAATAATAAGATCATGGCAATAAGAATTTAATAAAATAAAACAAAATAAAAATAAAAGAGTAATATTCAAACTAATCTAAAAACCACATTGCACTCATGAGTTACTAAGATTTCGTTAGGCTTTTGGTAATATGTAAGCTATACAATCCAAAGCATTTCGTCCAAAGGTCAAAACAACAGATGAAACACAAATTTATAATAGATCATTGGATCATAACTTGATAACATCAGCTGATAAATTATTAATTGTCCTATATAAAGTTGACAAACAACTAGATATTTTGTTTGTGGGTGTTTGTATAGAGAGAGACAGAGATCGGAATAAGAGTCTGAAAATTTGGCTACTTATAAAAGGGCAAGATAATTGCCGAAGTAAAAACAGAAGACATTATGTATAAGAGTACTGATATACTTGAGATATTCAACGGTAAGGTCAACTTTCAGTACATTATAATAGGCAGTTGTTGGAAATTTGTATGTCAATTCAAATTAACTCATAATTGCAATGTATGAAAAGAACTCACCTGTACAAGTTTCGTAAGCTTTTCCCTCGAAAATGACAGATAATGATCTATCTTCTCTTGAGTCTGAGGAATACTAGCTCCCTGCATTGTAGCTGTCACTTTGTCAACGACTTTCTTAACTATGGTTTTGTAAGCGTCTTTATTGATCTGACCCTCTTTCCAACTTGGTTTTAGAAGCTCTTTAACAAACTCCACGAGCGCAAATTTAAATGCGCGAAGACCCTTTAGATCCTTGTTTTTCTTGCCATTAGTAGCTTTTTCTTTCTCTACACCATCCACAATATCACTTTCCTCGACTTTCTTATTCTCTTCTTGTCCGTTCTTGCTTTCCCCAGAGCCCTTTTCTTTCTTTCCCTTACCAACCTCGGAACTTGCATTCGGCTCCAGTGAAATCAAAGATTTGTTCTTTTGGTTTGATTCTTCTACCAACCCATCAGCCTGACAATCAGTACCATCTGATAGAGTAGGAACTGATGACGGGTTTGTGTTTTTCGGTTTTCCATCTGGAACACTTGTCTTCACTGCGGCATTTGGTAAGAAGCCTGGTGGATTGTTACTGATTTGAGGTCGAGGCTCTGTGCTATCTTGCACTGGATCATAATGTTTATGTAGCCCAATGGCTGGATCGGGCTGAACAATAGATGCAGAAACTGGGAAAACGGACCCTTCGGCATTAGCAAAAGAAGGGGTAACTATAGAATTATTGGAATTAAGAGCTGCGTAAAGTTGTGGAAGTTGCTGTCCATTTCCCAGTAAATGCACCAAAGAAGCTGAGAGGTTCTTAAGCTGTTCGCCACTTACCAAGTTCTGAGATGGAGAGATTCCAGAATTAACTTGTGATGGTATTCTATCCTGAAATTCTGGTTGGATTATAGATTTTCCATCCGTAGATGGTATGCTGTTCTGGAGGTTACCCGCAATTGCTCCGCGAGGTTCATTTAGGATCGCTGTTTGACTTTGCTCGATTGTGCTCAAGCTTGAAAAAGGAAAACCACCCGCATTCTGGCCATTCTGGTCAAAACTTTGAGTTGAAACAATATTAACGGAGACATTAAGATCAGCATGTGAGTTAATAGGTTTTCTTACAACACTTTTATCATCATATGGCAATGCAGTAGCACTCCCATCCCTCAAATCACGCTTTGATTGGAAAAAAGGTTCTGCAGTCATCATTGGTTGTACAGTACCATTAAACCGACTTGAAACCATTTCAGTGACACCCTGTTTGCAAGTTTTCAAAGACATGTCATTGAAAGATTCTGAACGCCGAGGGATATGACTTGGATCTTCCTTCACAATATGACTGGAAGATCGAACTGAATAATTCCAATCGGGTGACATGTCCATATCCTCGAGCCATTTTTCATTATGCCTTGATCCAGACAAAGTTGCGCTAGCTCCTGCACCATCTGTCTTCAGCTGAAGGGCTTCGTTCTCATTGCTTTTAGCTGCTACTTTACTAACACCTGGATCAGCAATAGCAGTACTCTCATTGTTCACACTCTTCCTCAATCTATCATTCATAGACCAACCAGTAGAGCTTGGATCTAGACCTCCACTTTTTCTATCAACGTCCGCACTTAACTTTGCATCATCTGGCAAGATAACCTTATCGTTCCATTTTGGACCATCCCACACCTGGTTGCCGTCCTCTGTTTTGCGACCCAAGGCTAATTTATCTTGCGATTTCCTATCAGGACTTGAATATGCCTGAGTATGGTGAGAAAAACGGCAGTGCTTCCCATTACGACAGTTTCCAGCAGCAAAAAACTTGCAAGGAATATCACTACTTCTTCGAAATTCATGCTCAACTCCTCGCTCAGTAGAAGTATCTCTTTTCCTTCTATCATTCTCCTTTTCCCTACCACCGTCATTTGATTTGCTGAATTCATCAGAAACACCATGATGCTCGAACCTGCACAATGCCCCCCTTCGACACCTTCCCTTCACAAAATCATTACAAGGTATGGACGATCTTCCACTCCTTGATGCGTACTCTCTGGTGTCAAGATTGGAGTATTTTGAACTTCCACCTTTCTTATGTCTACTGTCCAAGTAATCGTCGTAATTTTCATCACTGTCATGAAGAAATTGACAATGATCGCCTCTTCTGCATCTCCCAGCAGTGAAGTCTTTACACACTTGACTGGATACTCCAGATCTGCTTCGGCTTCTATCAAGGAACCCCGATTCGCGCCTCAGCGAATGACCAGGGCTCCTGCTCCTGCTCCTGCCCCTGCTCCTGCTCCGGCTTCTACTCCTGTCCCTGCATGTAGTAGTTGTCAACAAATAGTATCAAACAAAACTGGTTCAGTCCTGCGTTTAGTAAAAGGGGATGCACCACAAACCCTTATAAGGTACCAAACAGAAAAACTCGGAGGAAATAAAATCAGGTCGATAAGAAAATAACTTGAGGGAGAGAGCTAACAGGACATGCTAAACCTTTGGGGGGAAAAAATTGGTCATTCAATCATACAAGTGGGAACAAGCTATTTTCGGGCATGAAAAGCACCTAAAGTTCATGTCACGGCTTTGAAAAGAACAAACAGTAAAGAAAAACTGAATCTGTCATGCATAAATCGAAACCAAGACCATATTGGAAGCAACTGAGGTTTTTTGTCACACTCAAAAAAACATTTAAAAATCAATCTATCACTACTGAAGAAGCAAGTAAAAGATCCAACCTCAGCAACCTGTTCCAACCGCTTTTAGGAGATTGACTAGGATTTTGCCTCCAGTCATCAAGACCAGGAGACATGCGGATACCATAGTCTCTATCTTCTTCCCATGCCATAGAGTCGTCTCCGTATCTGTTGTGCTCCTTGTCAAATTTCTCATTCTTATGGGAACCTCGGCTTCCAGAAAAAGGTTCCCTAGATGGAAATGCTGCATCATGCTTAGATCGTGGATTATTTGTCTCTAAAGTAGACCACTTTGAACCATTACTACTGGGAAGCTCTGGGGATTGCCATCCATGCCCTGATTCACGATGATAAAATGGTCTGCCCGATTTACTAGACCAACCATCTTCTTGGGGATGTTCCTCATCAAATGGAGACTGATCCCTCAAATCCCATTTAGAAGAGCGCTTCCTTCCACTTCCACTCATTTGTCTCAGACCAGAATTTGTTCTTCTGTCAGTCGATCATATGTGATACAATCTGGTGGCAGAAGAAGAATGGAAACTCACCAATCTTAGTGACGGGATAAGTACCATACTGAAAAACAGGACAGTGTCACCCTTTAGTTGAATCATTTAGCTAGTTTTGATCGTAAATTTGTAATCTGTATAACAGGCTCTGTGGCAATTCACATAATCTTAAGTAAAGCATTTTTCCCAGACAACAGTTCAAACAATTGTCAATTTTAACATATAGACTTTAGTTTGGAAAAAAAAAAAACAAAGGGAAAAAAAACAGAGAGAGAGAGAGAGAAGGCCTGTGAGAGCTTCTAGACTACAACTTACTTAAACAACAAAGTACAATAAATATTGTTTTAAGATCTAGAATCTCAAAGACATGCATCCTGGCTAATTCTTCTCTCACAAGTACACCATATGTAAAATAGTCATATTTTTTAAGTAAAGAGTGCCAGAAATTTAAACAACTGCCAAACACGCATGCCTAAAGTGATTGTTTAAAAACTTAAATGAATTTCGTGTGGGTAAGTCCAGTATCTAACCCCAAGGAAACTATCACTAGGTGAAACTTCAAGCATACACAGACCACACCCTTTGCATCACATCTAGCTCCGTGATATAAGTCTCGTTACGATTGAACTGTAGCAAATAGAGATTATGAGTTAGATAATCGTAAAAGTGGACCAAAATTAATGTGACTATGTATTGTTGAAGATTTACTTTAACAAAAGCCAAAATACAATCTAGACAGACTTCTATGTTCAGTAAGTTGTTAAATATATGCTAAAGTGGAAACAAGAGAGTATTTACTTCACTGAAAGCAATACAGTTTTCTAAATTGTGTTTGTGAGAAGAGAAGCAATACTGGTGCGTACATTAATGGAAATTGAGTATATATAGAGAGAATTGATTGGTTCAACTTCAACTCTACCCAGCCGCAAGAATTTCTTTGGTTATTAGTCTTCAAAAAAGATAATAAGAGCATACAAAAGCCAATATGACTGATACATTTTTCTTAAAAAGATTTAGTAAGATCCAGATGCAACAAGGAGTCTGCTCATATGCAATTGGACAGAAGTTTAACTACACAAATCTACACGTATTTTATAGTCTTAACTTGATGATCTTGCTACACCTACGAGCCCCAACTGCCACTTGGTCTAAAAAAAAATAATAATCAGCGGACCTAAACCAAATGAAATATACAGGGCATCAATTTATCTCTTTGATTTGGCATTGAATATGAACTAAGAATAGGACTATCAAAACTACATGTGCCCATACCCATACAGTCTATATAGCTTATACGTTTTAATATGATCCAACCCAACAGCTCAAGTTGACGTACAGCAGCGTACTAATATTCAGCAAATAAATGGAGAGCAGAACGACGTAAGCAGCAGAAAACAGAAAAAACTATTACTTCAGCGAACCGATAATGGTACAAAGCCTTGAGATTTAGAATGTTATTCCCTTTAAGTACTAAGTTTCTTGATAATAGTAAGAATTCATTCATAGTATCTACTATGCTTGTGTGCAATGTATTCATACGCCTCTTCACTCGTATAATTGGAAAACGTTTACAACCAGTGCAGATATAACACATATCTAATTATCTATCACATAAATAATAACAATTTCACACGTGATTGTATGTCAACTGTCCAGAAACATCTTATATTAGTAGCTTGGGTTACTTTCGCATCAAGGACAATAAATTTAAAGAAAACAAAACAAAAACAAAAACCAACACAAACCCAAACCCAAACAAGCAAACAAAATCAGGCACTACATTTAAATCCCAAATCTTCAATCACAAACAAAATCTTTATAAAAATAAATAAATAAAAACATGCTGAGAAATCCCACTTAAAGCCTTATATACAGACATTACTTAACACAAGTTTGGTTCAATGTTCAAAATTTATGTATTAGACGGTATAATCTTATATCTCACTTACTAAATACATTATCTTAAACAATAGACAACCAAACACAGATTGTACAAACCTATAAAATATAAACAAACCCAATGCAATACAACAAGCACGCCATTACACTCCAAAATTCCAATAACAATAGTTCAAGACAATAGAAATTACCAGATCAAATCCAAACAACAAAAAGTCCAACTGAATTACGTTTTTTTTTTTTTCCTTTAGCCATTTCTTTTGAGCCAAACAAAGACAGCAAGTCCACAAGTCCCAAATTCTAGGGCACAGAGTCACAGACAAAAAAAAAAAAAAAAAAAAAAACGAATTACTCAATCTTCAGTTAAAGACCCAATTTTTTTTTTTTCCCCTTCTCAACAGAAAGCAGCCATGGCCACATGAAATCAAATGTGAAGCGTAGTAACTAGGGCAAACGAAAGAGAAGGGAAAAGGGAAAATAATGAGGTCGAGAAAGATTATACATACACACATATATATACATATATATATATATAATAAGAGAGAGAATTACATCGAAACTGTTGTCGGCGGCGGAGAAAGGAAAGAGCGGCGGCGGAGGAGAGAGTGGGTTTTGTCGAGTGAAGGGAAGGGAGGGAAGTGGAACTCAGGAACAAGTGGGAAAGTGAACCAAATTTCTCTCTCTCTGGTTTTTTTTTTATTTTATTTTCTTTAAGCTTTTTTATTTTCACTTTCCCTAAGGATTTGGTTTTTAAATTTTATCCAAAGTTGTTTTTCAAACATAAAAAATAAAAATAAAAATTTACGAGAAGAGACAAATACATGGAGGATGTCAAACCTTAAAACATCCAAATCTATACTAATCTATACTTCTATACTAATCTATACTAAATAATCAAAGAATCTAAAGTTTTTTAAACTTTGATTCATTAAATTTCGACACGTAGCTTGTTCTTTTTTTTTCTTTTTTACCCCTTGTTTGGTTTGGCCATTTTGGCCATTCCATCCCATTTATTGGGATGGAAATGAGATGGAAAAAATGGTTTTAAAAATAATTTGGAATAGTTTGAAAATGGTTTGTAAAAATGATGTAAGAATGGTTTGACTTTGCTAATTTCGAGGTGATATGAATGGTTGAGATTTAAAGATATTGTATAGGGATTTGGAAAGTTGAAAAAAATGGTTGAAAAAAAATGGAATTGAATGGAATAGTTTGAATGATTTGAAAAGTTGAAAAAAATGAAAAATGGGAATGGAATGGGATGGGAGAAATGAGTTATACAAACATATGGTTAATCTATACTAAATAATCTAAGAATCTAAAGTTTTTTAAATTTTGATTCACCAAATTTCGACATGTGGCTTTTTCTTTTTTAAACTTTTGGGCTTTTTTAAGTATTTTTGAGAAATTTTTAAAAACTACGTTTAAAGACTTTTTTTAAAAATTTTTTAAACTTTGATTCATCACGTTTCGACACGTAATATGTTCATTTTTTTCTTTTTTTTTTTTAATATAGGGCTTTTTTTAAGGACTTTTGAGACATTTTTAAAAATTGCATGTAAAGACCTCTTTTAAGGATTTTTTAAAAAATTTAAATATAAAAATTTACACATACTCTACACGCGCAAAGCGCGTGCTATAAAACTAGTATCTAACTAGATATTATAAGATTCTATAGTTTTTTAAAATTTGATTTATCACGTTTTGACACGTGGCACTTTTTTCTTTTTTTTTTTTTAAATTGCATTTGAGGGTTTTTTTAAAGGGTTTTTGAAAAAATTTTAAAAATTGCATTTAAGAGCCTTTTTTAAGGGTTTTTTAAAAAAATTAAAGAAACTTGATTCACCACGTTTCAACACGTGGCGCTTTCTTTTTTTTTTTTTTTAATTGCATTTGAGGGTGTTTTTATTAAAGGGTTGAAGAAGTTTTAAAAATTGCGTTTAAGGGCCTCTTTTAAGGATTTTTAAAGAATTTTAAAGACAAAAATATTAATTAATTTTTTAACATACCTTATTATCTTTTTTTTAATAATTTTTTACTTGAAAATTTTATACGTGCTCTACATACGTAAAGTGCGTGTTGTAAAAACTAGTGTTACTTAAAAGATTTTATACCAATGCCAAGTGCCAACAATATGTTGGTTGTACCCGTACGGATTTTTTATCTTTTTCAATGCTAGACTTACCTAGGGTTGGCAATTTGTGTAGTGGATCGTATTCGTATCGTGTTTAAGAATTTTAATTAGATCGAGATACGATTCGTTTATTAATCGTGTTTGAATGAAAAATTTAGACACGTTCTAACTATATATTATGTTAATCGTGTCACCCAATTATGATTTATTTATAAGTCGTGTCTAATTGAGTTTAATTGGTTATATTATTCTTGTGTTTATTCGTCCAATTAGCTCTATTTGAGTTGAAATCAATAATTTAAAAAAATTCTAAATAAAGACCTAGTCTTAATAATATATATAATTATAACAATAATTCTTATGTCACGTGGATGAAAATTATTAAATAAACTTTAATTACATGTAAATGAATGTTAAACGTGTATATTTAGTTTTAACTAGTTTAATAATCGTGTCTTATCGTGTGTGTCGTGTTTACCCATTATTTAATCGTGTTTGACCTGTTAAGACACATATCTATTAAGAGAAGACTCACACCTGCTGACTTCATGTCGTGTCTCGTGTCCAAACCCAAATTATCGGCTCTAGACTTACCTCATATCTGGGGTGCATATTAGTGTAAAGCCCTCAAAATTGTAAAAATATTTCAAGAATTTTTGTGCAAATAAAATAATTTTTTTATGGTCTTTTGGACAGGTTTTGCTTCAATTTGGTCTATAAATTAAACACACTTCACCATTTGTTTTACCACACCACCTTTTTTTTCTTTTTCCTTTTCTTTCTCCTTTCTTGCAACTTCTCTCCCACTCATTTTTGTGCCTCTATCTCTCTCCTCCAAGAAAATTTCAAAATTTCTCCAGAACTTCAATCGCTCACAACTCTCTCATCCTGAGTCCAATCGATACACTTAAGGTGTCATTGGAAAGCTTGAGACAAGAGAAACATTTTGAGGGGCGAAGTATCACCAAAAATCAGAGTTGCCCAAAAAATTAGCCCAGACGGTTTGATTTTGTGGGTACCCTCATTATTTCATTTTCGAGCCCAATTTGGAGAAAATGACACTAACATCGAGCTCGGGAGAGGCTGATCTGCTGGATTGGAGAAGCTCGCACCACGTCGCTGTCGCACGTGCTGCCGTCCACCAGCACGTGAAGCACACGCGCCACCGCCGTCTGCCACGCGCCTGCCCTCCTCGTGGGCCAGCGATCCCAACGCCACCCCGAGCCGCCGGAATTCACGTTGTCGGCCGGTACTCCTCCTCCCGCCACCATCGCTCGTCATCGCCAGTCACCTCAGCTGAAAGCGGTGGATTTTGTAGAGGACGTCTTGGGCAACAAAACCACTTCAAGAATTTCTCTGATCCGACGTTTGTTGAGTTTTTAATTTTGATTTGAAGTTTATAAATTTTATTGACTATGAAGAGAAAAAAAAAATTATAGAATGGGACGCATATTCAAAAGGACAAAGAGTGCTTAAAACAAATTAAAAAGGAAAAGAAAAAACATAAATCTTGGGAAATTACATAAGCCAGTTCCAAAACTTGGGATTAATAACTAGCGAGATCGGTATTTTACTATTATACCCAAATTGAAAAATCTGTCATCTTTTAGGGTTTTTTTTTTAAAACTTTTTTATTACAAATCAAACTTATTCTAGAACAAATTGTCCTCGTAAATTAAGGTATAGTATATATTCACACGAAAGCTTTGAACCTTGAACTAAATGTAAATTAAAAAAAAAACCATAAATAGAAATTATTTTTACATTTAAAAACAATTATTTTGATAAAATATTTATAAGAATGCTAATTGGACTTACTAGATAATAACAAAAAATTGGATATTTTAATTTGAATAAACTACATTTAGTGAATTGAGCTTTATTGTTTAGTTTTTATCACAAAAAAAAATGTAATTTATACTTATAACAAAATTAATTCAAGTTATTACACCAAAAAAAATGACCTATGTGTATTATAATAATAATGTACATAATGGTGACTGAAATAAGTTAGCTAATTTTTCCTCATTTGAAAATTAAAAGCATTTGTTTAATTAAAAGTATTTGTCGAACAATCGTTGAAGATGCTTTCGTTGCCGCCTCCTACCACCAAAGCTTTGGATTCAAAAACTGCGGACATGAAACAAGTGACTTTAATGTAAAAATATTTATTGACTAATAATTTAATTTACAAAAAAATAAAAATACTTTAATAACATATATAATTAATAAAATTTTACTATTATAGTTCTTCAAAAGAAATTGCAACAACACCTATCAATGCAAAACTCCTCAGATAATTTTCTAATGCTCCTTAACTATAAATTATGACACTTATTTGATAAAATTAATTTTTTAGTTTTTGGTTTTTATATTAAATTGCACAGAGAAGAAGAAAAAGAGAACAAGAAGTAGAAATTTTCAAGAAATCTTTATTGTTTAAAAACAATATATATATATATATATATAAATGTTAACCAAATGTAATAAGAAATTGTCATAATTTATATTATCAAATTTTATTATGTATCTAACATAAAATATTATAAAATATGTGTTTAAATTTTTATTTATAAATTTTATTGACTATTATTGCTTTTACCTTACATAGATTTAATTCTTTTCAAATAGTATTAATATTTACTATATCATTTAGAAAGAAAAAAAAAAAAACCAACAACAACAACCTCGTTGCAACGCAGCTCGTTACATAATAGAAAATACAAAATACAATGTAAAAAATAATATCACTTACATAACACAAAATTTAAATAACTGATTAAAAGATGCACCTCAAACTCAAGATAGCTTGAATTCTACTAAAGTGTGATAACTCTCATCTCCAGTCTTTTTGTCTCTAATCATAATCGCCTTAGTAAATACCTTTTAAAGGAAGGATATGTGAATAATATAATTTGCCTTTATATTTTTATTAAGAGATCAAAATCTGAGTTTACTATTCATTGTAGTATATG
This sequence comes from Boehmeria nivea var. tenacissima, assembly GCA_018132145.1. Lineage (NCBI taxonomy): Eukaryota > Viridiplantae > Streptophyta > Magnoliopsida > Rosales > Urticaceae > Boehmeria > Boehmeria nivea. Next base: position 4,622,714 of record CM030886.1, read on the forward strand.
TTGATGATTAAAATATTATTATGACTCGTGAAGAACACTTAAAAATAGTTACATATTCAGAGAAAGAATTCAAGATGAAAGATCTTAGAAAAATAAAATATTTTCAGTACGCAGATTGAGCATTTATCATGGTATTTGTTAATTAGTCAACATACACATAAAAGGTCATTAACCGATTTTACATCAATGATTGTACGGTATTTGATGTTAAAAAATATCTTTTTTATCGTTGAACGCAATAAGTACTCTTATATATCTTGCTAATTGTACTCGTTTAGATATTTCACAAAAAGTTTTGAATTAATATAGAGACACTAAAGAGAGTTAAACATGAATTTTGTTATCTTCGTGGAACTATTGGTATGAGATTTTTTTTTAAGTTCGAATCACCGTTGATTGGTTTTGCAAACGTAGGATATCAATCTGATCCACATAAAAGCTTGACGATAAACGGATTATCTATTCACATGTAGTGATATAACGATAACATAACGCTCCTATATAGGCAAACAATTGTTGCCATCTCATGGAACTATGCTGATATACTTGCATTGCATAGAGCAAGTAGAGAATGTATATGGCTACAATCAGTAGTTCAACACATTTGAGATACATGCAAATTACCATTTAATCAAGGAAGTCCGATGATGTTATACAAATATAATGTTGCATGCATTGCTCAAGTCGAATGATGATACATTAAAGGCAACTGAACAAAACATATCTCACTCAAGTTCTTGTACACATACGAACTACAGAAGGAAAGTTACATAGACCGTCAACAAATTTATTCAAGTGAAACAGATTTATTCTCTAAAACACTTTATACTTCAACATTTGAGAAATTAGTGCATAATGTGATGCCTTAAAAACTTTTGATGGATTTGTACCATCATCAATAGTGTTTTCATGAAGAGAATTCAAATACATACAATACTCTTTTTTTCCTAGTCAAGGTTTTGTCCTAGTGAGTTTTTTTGACAAGGTTATTACCGAGGCAACAGTTTTTTAAAATGTGTAATAGGAATAAGAATGATGTACTTTTTTTGACAGATTAATTCATTAAACTATTTCAACATTTGAGAAATTAGTGCACAAAATTCAGATGTGATGCCTTAATGATTTTTGATGCTCTTCTATCATCACCAATTATGTTTCATAAGGGACATTTTAGATACATACACTCTTTTTTCCTTAGCTTAGGTTTTGTGTCGATGAGTTTTTTTTTAATTTTTATGGCAAGTTAGTTACCGAGACTTTTTTTTTAAAGCGTACTATGTATAAAAACGGTGTACTTTTTTTCTTCACTAAGATTTTTTCCATTGAATTTTCTTAGTAATGTTTTAAGAAGGCATATTCTTGAATAGCGAGCATCCAATGGGAAATGTTATGAAAGTGTAGCTGCTTGCTATTCATTAAAAATTTGGCAAAAGCCCGTAAGATTCATTAAAAATTTGGCAAAGGGTGTCATACAACTTGTATTTTTTAAGAAATAGGCTTATCATTTGAAGAAGAAAATATAAAATAAACAAAATTCTCTCAAGGTTAGAGAATAGCAAGAGAGAAAAATTAGCAAGAGAGAAAAATTGAGAGGGAGAAAGAAGTGAGAAAGTGATGTTTATGAAAAAAAAGAAAAAAAAAAAAAGAAAGGAAATGTTTGTAAAAGAAATAAGAATAAAAAAATTCAAGGGACAGTTAGAGTTTTCACTCCTTATAATCTATTTTATTATTAAAATAGTGCTATCAGACACGTCAGACAAATCTGGGACGTCCGTGAGCGTGGGGCCCACCGTGGGACTCACGCCCACGGTCAACCCATATTTGTTATTATTAAGGTCAATTATATAAATAGTCATTTTAGGGAGCGTGTTTTTTAAAAATCGCCACAATTTCAAAAATTTTAAAAAATAGGCATAATTTTTTTTTACCATAGTAAAAGATTTCTTATCATAACAAAATTACATATAAAATTTATTGTGATAAATTTCTTACCAAAGTAATAATCTATGAATGGTCAGTTAGGTAAATAGTCATTTTGGACCGTGTGTAATTAAAAAATAGCCACAGTTTAAAAAATTTTGAAAAATAGCTATAACACATGTAAGAAATTTCTGACAATAACAAAATTACACATAAAAATTATTTTCAGAAAACTTCTGATACGTGTCAGAAATTTCTGATAGTGCTAGTTTTTAAATTTTTTGAAACGATAGCGATTTTTTAAAATCATTTGTAAACAGTGGCTATTTTTTTAAAATTCCCATATATGAATTACTCTTTTTTTTTTAATTTTGAAAAATTGGTTGTTTTTTAAAGTCAGGGCTCTAAATCATAGTTATTTCTTTAAAATTCCCATTATTTATGGTGTGTTTGGCAAACGGACTCAAATTATGACAATGCATATATATTTTTTATTTGAATTAGAAAATTTGAATTGGCCAATTTGATTGAATAATTTAAAGTGTCATAATTTATACGAATACCTCTCGACATTGTGTTATTCTTGGAAGTTGCACCTTAATTTTTCAAAACTGACATCCTTACCCCCTGATATATTAAAAACTTGTAATTATACCTCATTGGTCACAATCCGTAAAAAAATTGACGGAATTAATAACGTAATAATAAACGTGTGACACTTGTACAACTTTTAAAAGATCAAATGTTTCAAAATTATGAAAATTATAAAAATTAGTTTTATAGTTATTTTTACAAATACTCCCCTTCCTCTTTATGTTGTATTTTTTTTTCTCAAGTTGCACTCCGATCTTTTAAAACTTTGTATTCATATCCTCTCATGTTTAAAAACACTATAAGTTCACCCTTATGCTTCAATGTGGGAAAACATAATCACGAGTAAATTGAAACAGAGGGGGTGAACTTGTAGCGTTTTCAAATATTAAGGGGCACGAGTGTCACTATGAAAAGATAAAGGTGCAACTTGCAAGGATACTCAAACAATATTCTTGCCCCTTAATTTAAATTATTTTTCGATTCAAATAATCTAAATTGAAAATATAATTTAAATTATTATTTGGATAGATACAGAAATATGAACTTTTAATTATGGAAAAAGTCGTTAAGATGTCAAATCACAACAAATTATTGAAAATAGATATAAAATAATAAAATTTGAAAGTGTGCAAAATTTGAATTTTAAGACTTTAAATAAGTTTTAGCCATTTGAATATTATATATATAAAAAAATAATTTTTAAACAACTATTTAAATTAACAATTAGATGATATGTTTTAAGATTCAAATCCGTTTATCAAATAAGTCCAATATTTCACTATTATTGCTCTTTTATTTCTTGCATTATATATATATATATATATTTATATAATTTACAAATTAGCCTGTTAAAATAATATCTTTTAAGAAAATGACTCAATTATTTAAAAATTAAGCTATTAGCCTGGTTACATCTGGATTACCCAAAATATCCGTGTTCGCCCAAATTTTTGTTACATATTGTAACAAATATTATTATAGATTGTAACAATATCTATTAAGACATGTTATAAATGTTGATACAAATCGTAACAGACAAATATGTAATAAAAATTAGATATTTTGTTGCATATGTTTATCAAATTTTACCTGTGATGGCCTGTATCAAAAGTTGTTACTTATTGTAACAAAAATTATTATAATCTGTAACATTTGTTACTTTACATAATAAATGACAAAATAGTCAATGCATAATATCTAAAAAAATAAAGAAAAAAAAAAACTAATAATTTAATTATAACAACTTCAGGTCAACCACTTAAAACTAAGGCTAAAAACAAATCATTAGGCTAAAAATCTCTATATTTTTTTTAGGGATATTCCACTAATATTTCAGAATACTTCTCTCAATTCTCAAATCTCCATGTTGTCTTTGCAGTTATTTCAAAAAAAAAAAAGAGCTATATCAGCTAAGTGGTTAATCAAAAGTCATTAGAAATTAATCCAAACAACAATTTAGAGTTTATTGCTAATTATAATCCCCCATTGTTGTTCTTCTTCTTCCTCCTCCAACACCATTACCCATCAGCACCAACAACAATCACTACATACACAGAAAACCCCAATCACTGCTCAAGCTTTTCACCAAAAAATTCTCTCTCTATAGATACACCCATACACACACACACACACACATACATATTTCTGTATCTACAGGCCACGCGGTTCTCCGTTTGACCTCCGGCCCGCAGCCGCCGCTGGCGCTCCCATCGCCGACAGAGAGAATTAGGGTTTCCGCCTAGGGTTAGGGTTCCCTCTTCTTTTCCTGCGTATGATGGTAGATCGGCAATGGTGCGGCTTCTGGGACTGAGTCGCGGCTTCGGCGAGGCGAGCGAGTCGTCGCCTCGCGAGATCACGCCGCGGAAAGCCTCGGCGGCGAGCCGCGGCGAGCCCTCCTCCGGCGCCGGAGGCTCCGGCGGAGGCGACAATGGGTGGCTCATCCGGTTCTTCGACTCGGCGTTCTTCTGCGAGTGGATCGCCGTCAGCTACCTCTACAAGCACGAGCACGCCGGCGTCCGCGACTACCTCTGCAACCGCATGTACACTCTCCCGCTGCCGGGGATCGAGAGCTACCTGTTCCAGATATGCTACATGATGGTGCACAAGCCCAGCCCCTCGCTCGACAAGTTCGTGATCGACATTTGCTCCAAGTCGATCAAGATTGCGCTCAAGGTGCACTGGTTCCTCCTGGCCGAGCTCGAGGACTCCGACGACAATGACGGGATCGGCAGGATTCAGGACAAGTGCCAGATTGCCGCCACTCTCATGGGCGAGTGGCCCCCGCTGATCCGCCCGCAGCCCGAGCCCGGGGCGGGGGCGGGCGGGGGGAAGAGCCAGGTTTTGAATAGGATACTGTCGTCGAAGCAGAGGCTGCTGTCGTTGACGTCGTCGCCGCCGCCGCAGAGTGGCGGGGCTGGGCTGCTGCAGGAGGAAGGGAGTGGGGGTGGGGGTGGGGGTGGTGGGCAGTCGCCGGAGGAGAATAAGATATTTAAGAAGTTCATCCCGGGGCCGAAGGTTCGGGACGCGCTGCTGTTTAGGAAGTCGGCGGAGAAGGTGGAGAAGGATGAGGATGAGGTAGAGAAGGAGGGCGGAGGGTTCTTCAAGAGGCTGCTGAGGGATAGTAAGGGTGGTGATGATGATGGGGGTTCGGTGTCGAGTTCAAAGATTAGGGAGCTCTTTAGGAAGTCGTCGGAGAGGGAGAGGGACGAGGATGACGCGGGGGAGAAGGAGGGGTTCTTCAAGAGGCTTTTGAGGGGCGATGAGGATGAGGAGCTGGGACCGGCGACGGCGAATGGGGAAGGCTTTTTCAAGAGGTTGTTTAGGGATAGCAAGAGTGATTGCGAGGAGAAGCTGGTGTCTAAGTCGGTAGAAGATGAGGAGAAGGAAGGGTTCTTTAAGAAGCTGTTTAAGGAGAAGTTTGATGACAAGAGGGATAGCAATGATAGAGGTTATGAGGATGAAGAAGAAGTGGTTCACTCTTCAGAAGAAAGGCGATTTTCAAAGTCTGCCGAAGATGATGAGAAAGAGGGCTTCTTCCGGAAATTATTTAAGGATAAGTTTGAGGACAAGAGGGATGGTGGTAATGATAGAGCTAATGGTAATGATGAAGGGAGTGCCAATGGGGAAGAAGAGGATCCTTCTGAGTTTTCGTTGTTTCGAAGATTGTTTAGAGTGCACCCAGATGATGCTAAAAACAATGCAGAAAATGAAAATGCCAATAGTGGCAGCTTCTTTGAAAGTAGTCCGGGAACAGAGAACTTTTTCCGAAAACTATTTAGGGATCGCGACCGATCAGTTGAAGATTCTGAGCTATTCGGTTCAAAGCATAAAGAGGTATTTAGTTATCGTTTTTGTTTACCGGATTTTGTAGAACTTGTTTTGGGAAGAAACTTGTGTGTTTTTAATTAGACTCTCGGCTCTCTATCTGACCATGCTAAACCTGCCTCTACCTATCTGATTTGAAGTGTGGTTGCAGTATGTATTACTCAGCATTGTTTCTATTTTGACAAGAATTGGTAGAAATTTTAGGTATCACTTCTGTTGAAATTCAAGAATTACAAGTGCAAAAAATAATAAATTGGTTATTTAGGTATTTTCGCCGAGTTCAAATTGACACAAGGTGTAGATGGAGTCCTATTGGCCCTAAACTAGAAGTTTCTAGTTTTAGGCTTTAGAAGTTTCTAGTCATGGTCATTGCTTTGTGGATGGATAAGGAAGTTAGTTTACTTTGGGATACTGGTTGCATCGTACATCATTTTTGGTCCGAGGAATCCGACAAGCCATGTCATCTTCAAATTGCTAGATACCTGTTTGGTCTTATGATGGATTTAGTAGATTTAACTTTGTTGAAGACCACAAAGAAGCTAAACCTTTAAGGATTATTCCTTTTCGTTGACTATCTTAGTTGGAGAGACGCTTTAGGTCTCTGATTGTAATAACTTTTCGACAAGATGGACTCCTTGTCCTCTGTCTTTTCCTTGTACTAATATTTGAATTACATGAAATTTTATCGTAAAAAAAAAAGGTAGATTTAACTGTGCTTTTAATCTGGCAGAAGTACCCTGGTTCACCTAGGCAAAGGGATGAGAAGTCGAATGCAAAACCCCCACTTCCAAATAACACCGCTTCCCAGTTCCGTAAAGGGGCTTATCACGAGTCCTTGGACTTTGTGCATTCATTATGTGAGACATCATATGGCTTGGTGGATATATTTCCTGTTGAAGATCGCAAAAGTTCTCTTCGTGAGGTGGTTTTCGCTTTCATACTTATTAGATGTAATGTTTGTGAAATGCATTTGTTCTGACTGTTTCTGTTGTATTTTCTGTGATCCTGTGATTCAGTCGCTTGTAGAGATCAATCAGCATGTAACTGACGCCCAAAAAAGTGGAGGTACTTTTTAACTCTTGCACAATTATGGCATGAGATATTTAGAGGCAGTATGCAATTAACTATCATTTATCTATATATGTTTGAAAACTCATATTCATAGTCCAAAATGGTGAAGAACTTAAACAAAGATAATGAGTAGGTTTAGAAGTCTTAAAGTTCTGGTGCTAGGGTTGGAAGAGATTTTTTTTGAAAAGCTGAAAATGCATTAATGCATATTCCTTTTATTTCACCCAAATAATTGACAATTAAAGTCTAAAACTGTGAGGTATTATTTTAGTTTTCTTAATTCTCTTTCAATGTTTGAAAACATGGTTACTTTAGCTAGCATATGCATACAGACTTTAGACATCAAGAACTTGTCAGTACTACTCACATATTGTCATGAAATTTATTTGCCTTTTAGTACTGTGGTTTGTGCCTTCATGTTGCATCACATGGATCATATAGTTCTATATATATTTCTATATATGTCTGTCTTTTCCCTGTGTTAAGCTTGAGTTTTTCACTCCCTTTATTTGGTTTGGAATAAATTTGCTAGGAGTTTGCTTTCCAATGGGAAAGGGAATGTACCGCGTTCTTCATATACCTGAAGATGAAGCTGTGCTTTTGAATTCTAGGGAGAAAGCGCCATACCTGATCTGCGTGGAGGTCTTGAAAAGTGAAACTCCTTGGTAATAGTCTCGTATACCTTATCCTACAAGTTGTAAATAGCTTTGTCTCGAATTCACACATGTCATAGAAACAAGTTTTCTTTGTGAAAGACATAAAGGAGTTCACTTCTCAAACTGATTTCTATATCTCTCACCCGAAACAAATAAATATCAATATTTCAGCAACCCCAAGGACTCATCCAATTCTCAAAAGCTTTCTAGAGGAGGAATTCCCTTAGCAAACGGAGATGCACTTCTGCCGAAGCCACCTCCATGGGCATATCCATTATGGAGTGTCCAAGAAGGATACCGCAATAGTAATGATAGGATGTCGAGTTCTACTGCTCAAGCAATTGATCAGGCTATGACTCATACGTCAGAAGCAAAAGTGAAATTTGTGAATGTAAAACTTCTCATGGAAAAGCAATTTCATGGCAATAGTACTCGGTCCATTCAAGTTTTATCTAAGAGCTCTCAAGGTGGAGACAATGATGACTTGGAATGGGTAAGGGTTGTTCTGACAGCAGATCCTAGCGTTAGGATGGAAGACATTGAAGATCAGAATCCACCACGTCGAAAGGAACACCGCCGTGTTCCAAGTACAGTGGCTATAGAGGAAGTAAAGGTGGGTCTTGTGGATTAGTATAATACTGTTTGATCTATAATTAATTAAATTGTCAAATAGAGTCTTTTATAATTTTCTATTTTCTTTTTAAGATTTTGGGAAATCATCTCAATAAGAGAATCAGAGTTCCTTCATATAACTTAATTCCCTTATTTCGTCACTATTGTTTATTAAAATTTAATGCTCTTTTGACATTCATTTTGTTTTAAATTCCATTTTTTTTCCTTATAACTTATTGTTGCTTGTCATTATTTACGACGTCTAATTTTTATTGACATAAATTATTATTTATCAAAAACTTCATTGATGCATCATGAGAAGCACATAAAACTTATTCACTTGTAATTAATATTCCTAATCTCTTTGGGTATTTGCTTTATGGATTTCTACATGCTTGATAACAGATTTATTTATGTTCTTTTTGAGCTCAATCTCTTTTCGTATTCTACGGTATATGATTTTCTTTTCACAAAAGCACGACTCTTTCTTATGTGCATATCAGTATCCACAGTGAGAATAATTCTTCAAATCTCTATATTCAGGCCGCGGCAGCGAAAGGAGAAGCGCCTCCTGGACTACCTTTGAAAGGGGCGGGTCAGGATTCGACAGATGCACAGCCTGGGGTGAAGACTTAATAAAGCTGAAAATTTTATTTTCCTAATGGAGAGGTTATTAGTTTCTTTCCTTTAACTCTAATAATTGCCAACAGGTTAATGGGGCTGCTTCCAATGCTAGTGATGCTTTGGCTGGTGAGCTTTGGGCGGCAAAAAAAGAGAGAATACGCAAAGCTTCAGAATACGGAAAATTACCCGGTTGGGACTTGCGCTCTGTAAGTGCCACATGTTCTGGAATTCTTTTGTTTCACTTCAAAGTTTCTGCTTGTTGTAAATTTAGATTTAGTCGATTTCAAATACTAAGTGTGGACCCTAAGCCACACAAACATGCATGATCAATTAAATAATCACAGTGGATTATTATTATTATTTTTTTGTTTTTTACTAATTGTTAATTTGCCAGTGGATCATACTCATTCTAGGTGCTGCCTAACTGTTTATCTAATTGATGGAATTCCAAACGATAGTTTCAGTTTGGTCAAAGAGTGTTAGAAACTCAACAACTATGTAAATCCCGTTAGTACATGGAGCATTCACCTGATATTCAGAAGAATTTTATCCCTTTCAATTTCTTGATTGCACGTGTATACATATTTTACCCATTACCGGTCACCTTTGATTATGGAAATGTCTCTTGCGACCGTATAGTTGTCTCATTTTGATTGTGTGATTGACATGTTTAATGCAACCTTTGTTGATTGAGAGGCTGGCACGACTTGTTTATGCTATATAGTTCAGGACAGGTCTTCTAGCATGTAAACTGTGTGTTCCATACAATAATGAAGTGTGTTTCTATTTCAAAATAACATTGTCTTACTTGCTTCATTTCATGTAGATGATTGTGAAGAGTGGTGATGATTGTAGGCAAGAGCACCTGGCTGTGCAACTTATTTCACATTTTTACGGTTGGTGCCTTTGACTAATAATTTTGATTTTGCTTCATGGCTTTGGTTTTTCTTGTCTTCCTCTCTGTTATGCAAAGTGATCGTCTCCTTTCTATTTTTCTTTCCATGTTGGTTACTACTCTTTTGAAGCACTGCCATTGAGCTTCCTTGAATGATTGTTCCTATTAAATACTAGAGAACCAAGGAAGAAAGAAAAAAAATTCAGGTCCAGTTTTCTAGGAATAGCATAAAGGTGGTTTCTTTTTTTTTTTTTTTAAGTGCCGATTTGAAATTATCAGCTTCAGTTGCATGAGAGTGATGTTTTATCCCCTCTTTGTATTCTAATATTCATAATTAGGTAGTCGTAACTCAAATGGCTCAGCTGAAGGAAAAGCCAAAACTAACTTGATGTATTGTTGATCATGGAACTCCGGTTTGATCCATATTAGAAACTATCTCTTGTTTTCTATTTCGCTACAATATGGCAATGTTGAAAGCATAAATTTTCTTGGTGCTAGATATATTTCAAGAAGCTGGTCTTCCACTGTGGTTGCGTCCTTATGAAGTCTTGGTTACTTCATCGTACACAGCTTTAATTGAAACTATTCCAGATACGGTAATTTTTTGAGTTGATTCTTCTCTTCAAATAATTGTCTATTTCAAATTTTATAGTTGCCAATTATACTGTTATGCTTTCAGGCTTCACTTCATTCAATCAAAAGTAGATGTCCCAACGTAGCAAGCCTACGTGATTTCTTCATTGCCAAATACCAAGAAAATTCTCCAAGTTTTAAGCTTGCGCAGGTACTTTTTCTGAATGTGTTACTTCAATTTTTTTTTTTTTAATAAATTGGTTGCATCAATACTGAAAAGTTTACAAGTGAAAAAGGAGGATAAGAAATCCTCCAAAAAAACAAAACAGCAACAGTTTAGCTCTAGTGTTACATTAGAAGCCCTGTAAATCTCGCTAACATAGAACCGATGAAGATTTAGAAAATCTCTAAAAGTGTTGTGAGTTGAAGCCCAAAGAGATGCTAATTTAACTTTATCGAACAACTCCGTACCTATAAGTTCTTTTTCCTAAAAAATTCTCCCATACCTTTATGTCCATAACACCAATGTTGTTGCCAAACTGCACCATTCCACATGACGGCTGCCAATTGTTTTTTGCCATACCAAATTGGTAATTCAGTAGCAGCTTCAAGGCATGACCCATTGTAACCCATATTCCTTCATTAAAGCTATCAAAATTCTTCTAGCAATATCACGACGAATAAGAAAATGATCTACGCTTTCCTTGTTTCCTTTGCACATAATAAATCAAGAGGGAAGCAACGCTATGAAGGATATTTCTTTTAGGGTGAAGTAGGCAAATACCCAGAATTTATATAACAATAAAAATAAATACCCAAACTTTTGAAGTAATTGGGTTTGTAGTCAATTTGTGAATTACTTGCACATGCTTTTAGTAACAAAGTGAATTACCACCACTTATCACTGTGTAAGTAATTGCTTCTTTTGGGTAATTGGTTATATTTTTCAAAAGATTGGGTAATAACTTACATTAAGTTTTGAAAATTGGGTATTCACTATAATTTCTCTTTCTTTTATACCACATCACAAGTGTTAATTTTCCCATACGAGACTAACCAAGAATAAACTTATATTGAATGAGGAACACAAGACTTCCAAATAAACTGACAGGGCTCAAAGTATGAGAAGTCGTTTGAATCGATAAGACTCTGGACAAAAGATTTACATGCTAACCCTTCCGACCCACCTAACTAAATTCTTTTGTCTAGACTCGAACTCATCGGCATCTAATGTGTTATGCCTAGATGATATGATAGAGTTTTTAGTCGTTCCATTGCTGACAAATATAGTACAGACTGGATACCACTATGGTTAATTTTCCTAACCAGAAAAGTTGGAAAACTTAAGTAATTGCTGCTCTGCCTCTGTCATAACAGTTTTGAAACACTTTACTCGTATATGCCTTTGGACCAATTATTATTTTCTTCATCTGTTTTTGTGCAGAGAAATTTTGTTGAAAGTATGGCTGGATATTCTCTAGTGTGTTACCTTCTACAGGTATGCTGCTTCTCTATCAATTGTTCTTTCTCCTTAAACAATGTTCTGTTTTAATTTAAGACCAACCTCAAAGACACACCATGTAATAGTAAAACAAAACAGAAAATTCAAGGTGCATGGTTGTTCCCTTTGTATTTGCATTTAGAAGAGTGTAGGTTGGAGTTCATTTCTTGTGTTTTTATTGATTCTTTTAACCATTAAATTTGCAATTAAACATTTTTATATTTATTAATGTACTCCAAAGGATATCGTCATGCTATCAAACATTATTGTTTGATGTGCACTCTTTTCTTTACCTGCTTGTTCAGTTCTTCAATATACAAGATGAAGATATAAAGCTGTATGTGTTTATTGTTATATGTTTTTCCCTACCTAGGTGAAGGATCGGCACAACGGCAACCTCTTAATGGATGAAGAAGGTCATATCATACATATTGATTTTGGGTTTATGCTCTCTAACTCGCCTGGCGGAGTAAATTTTGAGAGTGCACCATTCAAATTAACACGTGAACTTCTAGAGGTAAGGCATCACATTCTTTGAGTACTTCTATATATCGCTTACATAGATGGCCAATTATATTAGACTAGTTTATTGTAAGGCCTTTTTTTTTATTGTTAAAATGGCCTAGTTCTGGAAAAATGGCTTGTTTAGGGTAACAATCTTTCTTTTGGGCGGTTAATGTACAATTATAATTGATATGCCTATATATATTTTTTTTCTTTGACAAAATGACTTAAAAAAAAAGGAAGTGTAATCTTCAGAAAATATCTCCCCCCTAACTAACGGACTTCTGACCTCACTTTACAGTATGTAATTGACTGCTAGGTCTTTTCTGTATAGTTTAGGTTATTTCTCCGCTTGTCTTAGTGGAAAAAAGCCACAAAAAAAAAAAAAAAATTACAAACAAACAAAAAAACCTTTCTAGTACCTTTGAATTATTTAATCACATCTTTCAACTAGAGAACTAAGATCTAGTCCAGCTGTGGAGATTCTGATTCAAGGAACACTCTACTCTCACTTTTTACTTCTTAATTTCTCATCCGTCTTTTTTAAAAATAGTCAAAAGAAAGCCTTTACTTGTTTAAAATCTATTCTTTTTTTGTCTTTATATTTTAGCGGTGAAGATCTTTGGTGGTTGTAGTTTATGGTTAAGTGTCTATAGTCTATCAAGTTGTTTAGTTGAATTTTAAAATGATTCCAGGTTATGGATTCTGATGCGGAGGGAGTTCCAAGCGAGTTCTTTGATTATTTTAAGGTATGCCTAAAATTCCTGCCTGGATTAGAATTTATGAGCAAATGCATAGAGATGGTCTGTCCTCTAACCTTCCTTTTGGTTTTTAGGTTTTATGCATTCAAGGATTCCTTACATGCCGAAAGCATGCGGAACGAATTATCCTTCTTGTTGAAATGTTGCAGGTACCATCAACTTGAACTTCTCATTATTCCAACTGTATGCATTTTCTAGTTCATTATACCTGTAGAAATTAACTGATATCAATTTAGTGATATTTCTTGTCTGTAGAATGATAGAACAAGACAGGGTTTATTTTATTATAATTTTTGCTGCTATGTAAAGAGGTATAATTGAAATTGGAAAAATAGTAGTAAAAGTAGGACTCCGATATAAGGACTACAAGGTCAGAACTCAGAAGGATAGTGTGAGAAGATTATGTTGACTGTTGAATGACATAGAAGACCATGAATGTCATTTCCATGCATGCAAATAAGGTGAAGGATGTGTAATAAAGAAAATAATTCAATATCTATTCGCATTATCATCTTCGTCATCTAATACTTAGCGTGCACTGGCACGTAGTTGATAATGATGGCGCAATGATATATCAAGACAAACGAAGAGATCATTTGGATACCTCCCCAAACTGTGTTTATTGACTCAGCTAATGTTTTGAAATGTGTGCATCAGGATTCTGGTTTCCCATGCTTTAAAGGCGGTCCTCGTACAATACAAAACCTTAGGAAACGTTTCCATCTCGGTTTAACAGAAGAGGTCAGTGAACTATCCTTTTTCAAGTCAGTTGTCATTGCTATGATGATTGGTGTAACAAACTTGTCTGGTTCGTTCGTTTCCTTTCTTTTCGTATCAGCACTGTGTGTCCTTGGTACTTTCCCTAATTAGCAGCAGCTTGGATGCATGGCGAACACGTCAGTACGATTATTATCAAAGGGTTTTGAATGGAATATTGTGACCCCCGAGACAATATTTGTGATTGCATGATTCTCTTAACTGAATAAAATGGCTGGCTCGGCGACTACATGTATTGGTATTGCCTACACAAGTCATTGGCGTGCAAAGGACTCGGTCCATTGTGGATGGCTAATAGAGGTTAAGCAAAGCATCGCTGGTGGTTATTTATGGCCTGTTTTCTCGTCATGAGGAATTTGTAACTGTATCGGCCGAAACCTATTTAGAACTCAACAGCAGGCTAAATTTAAACTTCAGCGGAGTTTTTGTTACATTTTTTTGGTTTTCATTGTTTCGTGCAATATGGACTCTGCTGGCCGGTGGTGAGTTCAGTTGGACGAGAAACTGCCCTCGTACCGTTGTCGGACAACAAATACTGTACAGTTGATTTTGAAAGAGAGGATGGAGGGAATAAATGCAATGGTTAGAAAGCAATGTTGGCGTTGTAAAGCTTACCCAAAGGAGCTCAGTGTTACTGATTTTGTAACTCGTCGATTTGATCCAAGTAAATAGAATATTCAGTGCAAGGGTTGCCTCAGCCTTGGAGATCGGAAGTTTGCCGTTGTTTTCTCTCTGGCCTCAACCGTCGGAACCGATCATGGATAATTTCCGTCGTCCAGGGGTCTTGATTCTTCGATAATGCATTTTATCATAGACCTTAGCACATTCTTGAAGATCTATATGTGAATTTATCTTGTATTATTCGTCCTGATTTTTATGCGAAAATTTATCGCTTTAAAAGCCGTCGTGCTGGGAGATTTTGTGGAATTGGTCTGACTCCGGTTTGTGTAAACCCTACAATGGGGGTAAGTTTGTAAGTCGATTCACATTCACAAATGCTTTGTATATACTACTATCGAGTTTTTTTTTTTTTTTTCAATGATGTGTTATTTTTCCCATTTGAAATCCGAAGACCATTATCACAAGGACAGTTATTGTAAATACTCAGATGAGGTTTTTTTACAGTAATCTATTATTTAGCCCAAAGGCAGGAAATGATGAGTAGTGATGTTGACTCATTTTTAAGTTTCCTCAATAATTTCATAAATAAGAGGTCTTAAAAAAAAAAAAAAATTCTTAAAATAGACCAAGCTGAAGGCTTGATCTCTAAACGCCACTTTCTTGCTCCCAAATTAACCGCGTTTTATTTCTGTCCCTACCTAGGAAAACTAAAAAGTAGAGGTTTTTTTTTTGTTTTTTTTTTGTTTTTTTTTTTTTCAAGTTTTTATCAAGGGACTATAAACAATTTACATTTGGACCATTGCTTTGCCTACAGCCGAAACCATTCTGAGAGAAAACTCCACGTCTCTGTCTCTCTCTCTCCATACACATATATATAATGATGGCAATGGGGTGAGCTGGGGTCAGGTTGGAGATTTCGCCCTCCGTCCCTATTTTCGTCTCAAGAATTTTCCCCTTTCTCGCTCCATCTCTATCTAAAAAGAGCTGGAGATGGGAGTGGAGAATCTCCATGGGAGATTAGTTCCATCTCCATCTTAAAGAGGCTAGGGATAAAGAATCTCTATTGGGATACTTCCTCATCCCCGTCTTATGAGAAATAGAGCTACTATTTCTTATAGTCTAAAGAAAATTTGGTATATTTAGATTATGAGAATCATTTATAAATAATATATGATTTTATTAATAATATATGATTTTATTTCTTTACTAATATGATTTTTTTAAAATTTATTTAAAAAGGATATATTTTTTTAAACTCGGTATAATTAATGATGTTTTATTATGGCACAATTAAACTCGGTACAATTAAACTCGCTCCATAATTAAATCTTTTACTAAGAAAGAGAATTTTTTTTTTGGTAAAAGATTTAAAAAAGGGGATATTTTAAAGAATGTCTCATTTTTTGCACAATAATAATCTATATCCTATATGTGTGTTACACTTTTAGTTTATACTCTAAATATAAAATGAAAATAAAGAGAGTACACTACACTTGAGGCATAATTATGAAGTGGCATTCGAAAAAAAAATTCTAAGCCATGAAAAAAATAAACAGATATCCACACCTCACTCGGACTGCGAAGATTCTCTTCTAATTTTTTGACATAACAATCTCTCATGGATCTCTTTTGTCATTGAAATTTCTTTGATTGGTGTCTAATATTTGCCAAGAGAAATTATTTTCATCAAATAGCCCCGAATTTCTCAACCAATGCTTCTAAAATATTCTCAACTCCCTCTCGGATTCAAATGACGTGTTGTCCAAAGATTACATTTTTTTTAGTTATTAATCTAACTATATATTCTAAGAATCTAAAGTTTTTTAAATTTTGATTTATCACGTTTTGACACGTGGTATTTTTTTTTTAAATTGTATTTAAGGGCTTTTTTTAAGGACTTTTGAGAATTTTTTAAAAATTGCGTTTAAGGACCTCTTTTAAGGGTTTTTGAAAATTTTAAAGATAAAAAATTACATGTGCTCTACATGCGCAAAGCGCGTGTTATAAAAACTAGTTTAGAATTAAGAGAGAAAGAAGGTCTAACTATATATTCTAAGAATCTAAAGTTTTGTTAACTTTGATTCACCACGTTTCGACACGTGACATCTTTTTTTTTTTTGTATTTTTTTTAAAATTATATTTAAGAGCTTTTTTTAAGGACTTTTGAGAAATTTTTAAAAATTGTGTTTAAGGACCTCTTTTAAGGGTTTTTGAAAATTTTAAAGACAAAAATTTACACGTGCTCTACACGCGTAAAGTGCGTGTTATAAAAACTAGTTTAGAATTAAGAGAGAAAGAAGGTCTAACTATATATATCTATATCTATACTATACTACTAAGGGGGGATCCGTTTCTCCCCCCTTAGCTAAAAAAACGCCTCACAAGGGGATGCCACGTGGTGTCCCCTACGGACGACACGTGGCATCCCATGATTTTTCTTTTTTTTTAAAAAAATTTTTTCTTTAAAAAAATTGCATTTATGGGCCTATTTCAGGGGTTTTAAAGAAATTTTGGAGAACTTTTGTACAAATTTAGAGGGACTTTTGTGCAATTTCTCTCTCTTCTCTCATTTTTTTTTTCACTTTTTTTGTTCTAATTGTTTCAACGGCTATTTGTTGACGTAATGATCTCGAAATATTTTTTTTTTCTTAACGCGGTTTGATTCAGAATATTTTTCTCGATCTTTGAACACCCATTGTCATATACTTTTTTTTTACCGTATCTATTTTTTATTTATTTTCTTTGTTCTAAGCTTTTATTTTTATTTTTAAAGTTTGAAAAATTTTAAAAGAGTCATTGTATTTATATTAAATGTTAAATCTAACCCTTTAATTATTAAAAATTACAAAAATGTTAATTTTTTTTAAAACTTAACAAAAATATACTTTATTATTTTTTTGTCATATTTTTTAACTGTTATGTTATTTTACACGTGCCTCCACGTGTATAAAAAACTAGTATATTCTAAGAATCTAAAGTTTTGTTAACTTTTGATTCACCACGTTTCGACACGTGGCATCTTTTTTTTTTTTTTTTTTTGTATTTTTTTAAAAATTATATTTAAGGGCTTTTTTTAAGGACTTTTGAGAAATTTTTAAAAATTGTGTTTAAGGATTTAAGGGTTTTTAGAAATTTTAAAGACAAAAATTTACACGCGCTTTACACGCGCAAAGTGCGTGTTATAAAAATCTTTTCTTTGAATTAAGTGCACGTGAGAGGCACGTGCACTTTTGCTGTAAAAAACTTTGACTTACGTAGTCAATTGGACTGCTAATGCCAAATAATATAAAGGGGGATTTTGAGGAATACCCCATTCTTAACACAATGATAATCTATACCCCATGTGTATTGCACTTTTAATTTATACCCCAAAATTTACACTACAAAATATAGAGTGAAAATGAAAGGAGCACACCATATGGGGTATAGATTATTAAGTGGCATCAAGAATGGCTTTATTTTGAAATTCTCCCTAATATAAATTCAGGGAAATTTTTTACTATTAAAATAGATCGGAGACCTAAATGTTTAAAGCCTAAAAAATTTAGAACTACAAACGCTAATTATCCTTTTCTTTAATCTAATCATCCCTACAGGGTATTCATAAGTTAATTCATCAAAAGCACTATTGAGTAAGCATGGAATTTCGGGTAGTTACCAGAAACTTTGGTTTCGTTTTTTTTATTAGAAAAGAGAGAGAAAGAGAGAGAGGAGGGCGAGAGAGAGATTTCGGGTAAATTAATAGAGAGAGAGAGAGAGAGAGAGAGAGCAGGGGTAGAGGAACTTCCTCAGACCGGGCAAAAAAAAAAAAAGAAGAAAAAGAAAAAGAAAGAAGGAAAGGAGAGAGAGAGAAAGAGAGGGGGATGGAGGAGGTGGGGCCAGTGAAAGAGAGAGAGAGTAGGGGGAGAGGAAGTGTCATAAAAAAGAGAGAGAGAGAGAGAGGGGGGAGACGGAGGAGGGTGGGGCCGGGTGAGAGAGAGAGGAGGGGGAGAGAGAGAGAGAGAGAGATTTCGGGTAATAAATGCATGATGCATCTATTTTTTTTCAAGTAATTTAGGGTAATTGGAGATTACCCGAATTTTTCGAGTAAAATTCGGGTAATTCCCAACTTTTACCTATTCGGGTAATACCTGACTTTTACCCGCAAGTAAAAGTGGGGTATTACTCGAATTTTACCAAAAAATGGAGACGGGTAATTTTTTTATCCGATTTACCAATCCTCGAAATTACATGCTTACTATTGAGCTTCAATTAAAAAAAAAAGTGCTAGGAGTAGGAGCTTTGTTCTTGTTGATGTCATGGTGTTAAATGTCTAAACAATATTTCTAAAGCCAAGGCTATGATCGCTAACATTTTAGTTTTTTTGTTTTATTTTTATAAATAGAAATTTCACTTCATTTTTTTTTTCAAAATTTAAAAAACAAAAACATGTTTATTAATCACAATTTTATTTTTTATTTCAAAAACAAAAAACACGAATGATATTTTGTAACTAATAAAAAATGAGTGAAAAGAGAGACACTATAAAGAGGAAATATATAGAGAGTGTAAGGATAGAGAAACATACAAAAGAGTTGGTAAGGTTTGGAGTTTTGCCTTAAAAAAATAATTGAAAACAAGAATTTTTTTTTTATTTTTGAAATTTATTTTCAATAAATAGAAAATAAAAACCAATTTATCAAATACGTTTTTTAAAATTTTGATCAATTTTTGTTTAAAAAAACAAAAATAGAAATTAAAAATGTTGCCAAACAAAAACGTAAGTTGTTAGAATTTTTTCTCTTGTTGGGAGAGATGACATTTACCTTTAAACAATGCTTAGTAGGCCTTCACGTCGACTCATTATGCACAATAAGGCATTTTCTCAACAAAATTAAAAGGATCACTAGTCTTATCTCTCGCTTTAACCTTTTTTGTTATTTAACTTGTCAATTGAACTGAAAAAGTAACTAATCGACTCTAGTGTTCTTGATCAGTATTCTACGAGATAGTCTGCGTCAAGCGGGAACACTAGTAATGCAGTGAATAGATTATATAAACAATGAACGAACTGAAAGTAAATTGCAGTAAGTAAACGACACCGGAATTATTGACGCGGTTCGGCAACCTGCCTACGTTCGCGAGGCCTCGCCCAAATGGCGGAAAGATTTCACCATAAAAACGTGCAAACACGATCTTACAGTTCTAAGGACTCCCTCCTAATCAATCCATCACCGTTTAACCCCGTCTCCTACTGTCGTGAGATCCACACAAGCTCCTCTCATTCCCACCGGAACCTCTCCCGAGGCCCCTCTAATAACAATTCACTCTTTGTCTCACAAAATACAAAAGAATAAACTCTCTACTTTAATCACTCAAGCTCTCAAACCCATATAATGATAAACCCAAGCAGAGAGACCGTAAAGCACACACCTAAACAATCAGAATGATAATACAGTGTGTTAAAAGAAAAGGATAAATACTTTAGGTTGTTATATTTTCTTTATACTTTTCTTTCTTAAGTTTTTTTCTCTTGATATGCGGCACTTCTAGGTTTAAATATGGCTGGACGTGATCCCCTTGATTTAAATATACTTGGATATCTGTAGTTATCCAAATAAATTCGAATCCTGCTGATTTGCAACTGCCTCCTAAAATCTCGAGCTGGAACATCTTCTTCTGGAACTTCATCAAGACCACCTTGCCAGAATGTAAACTTGATAACCACGAGCACCGAGATTCGTGCCATAATATTAGAATAGCATATATCACAATTGATATTAGTTTTTACATCAAAATATGTTTTGCTAATTATCATGCCAATAACATATGCACTAACATGAACTAAGGCCCATGTTGCAGTCAGTCAGTCAGTAAGCAAAGGACTGATCAGTAAGTCCTTAAAATCTTAGCCATTTGATGTAATAACTCTATGGATGGAATTCAAAAATTTGAGATCAGATGTTTATGATTAGCCTACTTCCAAATAGGGTCAAATAGTGGAACATATAATTCGCCTAAGGCAACCGGGTAGAAAAGATTATTGTGATGAATTTTGGTGATGTGATTTCATTATTGGATTAAGTATTGGTTATTGGAACAGAGGCTCGTAATCACCAATGGAATTGTGGCGAGGGCAAAGTGTGGAACTATTATCTACAAGTTTGAGAGACACCGCGTACGCATTAATATAATTTTTTTTAAATGTTAATTTGTTTGTTTAATGAGATTTATAAAAGAGATTGTAGTAGAAATTGGTAGTGAGACTTTGATATACCTGATTAAAAATGACGCTAGAGTATATTGGAATGGGTTTTAATTAAGGGTAAAGTAGAGAAATGCTCATGTTTATACAATAATAAAAATAAATACCCAAATTTTTGAAGTAACTGAATATCTAGTAATTTCGTTAATTATTTGTACATATTTTTGGTAACTAAGTTAATTATTAACAGCTACCACTATGTAAGTAATTAAATCACTTGGGTATTTTGTTATATTTTTCAAAAGAATGGGTATTAATTTAAATTTGGTGTTAAAAATTGAGTATTCACTATAACTTCTCTTTAATTAATGAAATATGTTTTTATAATAGCTTTACATTGACTAGAGAACCCACCAATATAATATTGCACTAGTGTTGTTGATTCAATGTTGCATGTGAAAAATAAAAGATTCAACGCATGAACATAAATCAATTAGAAAATATGTGCGATGAAACATTACAACTGGAAATTAAATTGAAACAGATTGATGGATTGATCGATTCTAGATCCTCATAAGCTCTAATATATGGTTTTGAAACAACGCCTAGTGTTTGTTGTTCCAATTTAAACAATAAAACACTGAACATAAATTAATTAGAAAATGTGTTCCTCGTGTCAATGCTAATGAAGTACAAGCCTGGCCTGTCACAGATCATTATATGGACCGAGATACATTTTTAGGAGGACCCAACTTACGAGAAAAATAAGTTGTTATCCTAGACAGTGAAGTCAAAGTCCTGTGCCACCGATAGATATCCCTCGTGAAGGTACTTTGGCAACATCAAGGATCTGAATAAACAACTTGAGAACAATAGTTTGAGTTTGAGATGACAGAGAAATACCTCATTTTTTTTCTAACTTATTTATAATGAAATTTCGAGGAAAAAACTTCTTAAGAGGTAAAGGATTGCAAAGACCTCAAAATTTGTAATTAAATGTGGATTTTTTGTGCTAGTTTAAAACATTTTGAGGGCTTTATTAATTGTATAATTTAAAATTTCATTGGGTATTTGGTGCAATACTAATATTCTAATTTTGTCAATAAATGAGGTTAAACATCACAATTTCACCACACCCTATCTTTCCCCCTCATTTTTCACCATCACCAGCTCTCTCCCTCTCTTTCTCTCCTTGCCCATCTTTCTCGTTAAATTCTTCCATCTCCCCCTCTTGAAATTTCTCCAAAAACACCCAAAACTTCTCAACATCACATCACCTACATTCTGAGTCCAATCGACGAACTTGAGCTATCGTTTTAAAGCTTTTGACAAGAGGAACTCAATGAGGTGTGGAGTGTGGTTAGAAGCCGTTTGTTTTGCCAAAACATAGCTTGAAAAGTTTGGATTTTTTAGCTTCATAGTTCTAACATTTCTTGGTCAAATTTAGAAAACTGGCACTGTCATTGGACTCAAAAGTGTCTGATCTATTGAAGCGGAGGAGATCTCGTCGGATCTTCGCCATATGCCGCAGTCTACCTGCGTGAGCTCCATGCACCACCGTTGGCAATCGCCTCGTCGGCACACACATCGACCCATCCTCATCAGCTCATGTCGGTGACTCCAGCCTCGTTGTTCATGCATCCACATGTCGTCACTTCTCGCCAAAATCATGTTGTCTGTCACCATCATGCCTTCCACCACCGAGTACCTACAATCCAATTGACCAGTAGGTTTTGCAAATGAGCTATTAGGCAGCAAAATCCCTCAAGAATTTTCTCGATCCGACTTATGATGAGTCGTTAATTTTGGTTTAAAGTTTTCAAATATGTATTGGTCAAACTGGACGTGTATTTGGGCTTGATATGATGAAATTGACCTCAATATTGGATTTAGATAGGGGGTCCGAATGAGGTTACGCTGCCTCATTTTATATCCTAAAAATTGATTCAGTCTGGTACATACCTCATGCTTTGGACCTCTAATTGGCAAACTGAAACCACCATTTAGCTCGTTTCGACTCACTAGTCTTCATTTGTGCAAGAGTTTACTTTATCCATCACCTTGTTTACGTGATAACACCAATGTGGGAATCTATCGAACCGTTTGATAGCCCCGGTCTCCAACTGACAAGAAAAGACAGTCAACAGACTTGTTTCGACAAGATGAATCCAATAGTGACTTTCGTTTTGCCTAATATAGCTCTAGTAGAAAAGCTAACCGGTTGACCGATCTACACGCATGTTGAGGTAGGGGTTTTAATGCTCGTCCTCGCTCTTTTAATTGGGTAGGTTGTTATAAGTTGTTAGAAATATTAACATGATAATTTATTAACTGGATTTACTTAGATTTAGGTTTAAAACCTAGTATACTTATGTTTTTCGTGCTTCAAAAATTTTAGGAGAAAAATGGAGTAACAAATTCTGAATAATCGACTAACTGTAAAGATTATAAGAAGACATAAAAACCTAGGTGGCATTATAATATTATTTATGAATTTCGTCATTTTATCTTGATGTCCAACATAACGCGAGACACAATTTACGATGTGATTATTACTACTCATACGTGATACATTTTACGATGCGATGATGATAATTGGTATTGTCGCTGACGAGTGGCTGTCAACTATGCCATATGCTACGATTATGTGTTTAGTGAGGACGGTCAAGGGTCCACAGGTTATTGGCCACCCAAAGTCCCATTGCTGAGTGATTAGGTATATTTGGCCTACTTGTGGTAAGTTTTCTAATAGTTTTTGTTTTTTGTTGGCGGACTGAAGGTATTGCAGTCAAAACATGTGGATAGCTAACAACAGCCTATGGTCCCAATGTTTCCCTTCAATTCATTATTTTTGTGTCTGGAATTATTTCTACTATTAGCAAATAATAAGATATTAAATTAATACTAGGCAATTAATAAAAATTAGTTAATAACCTACTGAAACTAATAATGGTCTAATTAATAGTTTAAAAAACGAATTGTTAATGACATTCCTACTGGGCTCTTTGAGCTTACCCTCTTCGTTCCTCCACTTTCTTTTAGGAGGAGTCTAATGCAATCTCTCGGACCAAGAGTAGGAAGCTGCTGATGTGTCACGAAAGATTCTCTTACTTGTTACCTTTTATTCCTCTGAGGCGTAGGTTTATACCCTAGCAGACTTTTCATTGGATGATTGTATGTTAATTTGACAAGACTAGATATAGTCGATGTTGTCGGTTAGTACTTATATTATACTTAATTTATCATGGTGTTGTACTACTGTTAATTTTAAAGTGTGTATTTCATTTTTAAGGCTAAGATCCATGGGCAATATTGATATCAGAACTTTCTAATTATGACTATTTTCTTTTATTTCACTTATATTATAAAATAATAAGTAAATAATTGATTAAACAAATTAATCTCATTTAGGGGCATTACAGGTTGGGTCTCTTTGTAGGGTAAGCATTGTCATGCCTACCCTAAACTTAATCGTCAAAGTGTTCCAATTCATCTCCATGGCCCCCAAGGTATCCAACCATTGAATCTTGAGTATGACATCCGGGCTGCTAAGCTCCAACGACAAGAAATCATCAATGAACTCCATCTTGGGCAGTAACAACGAGATGCAAGTGCACACGCCTCGTTCTTATTGACCAATTCCCATCACCGTGGTAGTGATGAGGAGACCAAGTTTCTCCAACAAGGTTGAGATCTTAGTGGTCGTGGCCGTAGAAGTTTTTTTTTTATCTAGACAAAAGCATTGTTTGTGCTCCTTCTTCATACGATCCTCTTTCGCCGTACGAATCATTGGTTCCTAATCGCAAACTTACTAGGTAATCAATTTGAGGACATTGGTTTGAATGAAGCGATTGTTGGGGCTCTAACCATTTGCGAGCCTAGTGTTTCGGGCTAGGCTTCTGGTTGTCTTAAGTGAGATGTTTCTTTCTTCCACCTTCGGTGTCAATTCCATGATTGGGCTAAACCCTTGGGCTTCAACATGCGAATCTTAGATCGGATATTGGGCCGGAGTCCATTAGTGACCGCTCTCTTGAACACTAGTTTAAGTAGAGTCGGAAAGGGGTGGCTATTACTTTGTCCAATAGTCGTTGCCTCTACTTGCTTTGGCGAAGATATTTCTACCATGGATGACTTTTGTGACCTTCATTGAGCTTGCTCAGAACTATTGAGATCTCTTTGTGGAAATATCCTTGGAAATTTGAGATCTCTTGTCGGAGATCCCCCCGCATGTGTTTCACTACCGGTAGTTCCAATCATAACATGTTGACCATCGAGCTAAACTATTCCTTCATCGTTGCAGGGTGTTCATCAATTGTAGTTATGGTTTTCTTTGGCCTAATCATCGTTGTGCTCTGATACCAAATTATTATGCACTCATACAAGAAGTAGTGACCATTTGTGTATTGATAAGGGATTTTGATAAATTGAAGCACTAATACAAGATAAAGATGAAGGGTTCGAGAGACCTCTCTTCTTCCTCTCTCTTACTACAACAATCTATCGATACTCCCTGGTTCACTCATACCTTTTTAATCCCTTAGCTCACCCTATTAGTATAACTAACTACTGATTATGCTAACAAAATTCCCTCTCCTTGATCCCTACATCAAATTTAGTCTAAATAAGTACAAGCAATAAACCAAGTAGCCAAATATTAATTAATTAAGTACAAGGGCAGACTGAGTAGTAGGTTTTGGCATACGGGCATAGATAAACCTGATTGGCTGCTTATCAGTTTATGGATTGTTCAAAATAAGAGTTCAACATAAAACATAATATTTTTATCCCTTTTTCATTGGAAAAAACTATAGTCCAAACAATTTCAAGTGAGATAATTTATTACAAGATTAAATATTGTGATACTTGCCTTTTAAATAATTCTTCCATAGATATGCTTTTGTCATAAATAAAACAAATTCAAGTACACTAAAACCTCTATAAATAAAGGGAAGGTAATAATATTGGACTACAAAAATTTATTAAGTGATAAAATAATTTATCGATAAATTAATAAAGAATTAATATTTTATTAATTTTTACTACTGTATTAATTAATCGAGGTATTTTTTTTTCTTATTTAGTGAAATATACATCATATCTAAATCATTTGACAAACTATGATAACAATTTTACATATTTGTTAACCGAACAAATCTATTTCGACATCAATTTGAAGAAAACACAAGCAATACTTGATACATATTTGGTAAAATATTTTTAATTAGTTTTTAGAGATTATTAAGTAAATTGCCTGTTTTTAACTTTACTTTTAAGGAATTGACCTGAGTTTGTTACAATTAAGTTATTAGCCTTTAGACAATATATATTGACTCTTTTGCCCTTTGATACATGAGGTTGGAAGAAGAATAATGAGGGGTAAAAATGATGTTTCATAAGGATTTGAGGCTAATAACTTAATATTTGAATTCTTAGGCCATTTTCTTAAAACATAGACTTTCAAGTGGCTATTTAACAAATGAGCCCTAGTTTTTATGTTCTTTAATCGGAAATCTACTAATTTATACATCAAATGGTCCTAGGGTTTTCTTTGTAGTGTATTTTATCTTCTAAAATTATCGAATTGTTAATTTAGTCAGTTGAGCTCGAGTTGGGACCTAAAAAAAATATTATTTAATCTATGTTATTAGGGAGTTGTTTGGTAAACAATTAAAATCATTTTGATTTGAGTTATTGTTTAGCAAAATTTTGTATTTTAAATCAATGTTTAAATAAGAGTTTAGTTGTAGTAGTTGAATTGAAATTGTAAGAGAGAAGATTTTATATTTGAAATTGAAAAAGTTGGCCTTTTTTTTTTATTGTGTACTTTATAGAATGAACTTTAAGCGAAAATTTTAGGTATTTTATCAAAAAAAAAAAAGTTCTATAACAATGATATTTGAATTAAAAAAATTTCGATATGTATTGCTTGCCAAATGACCTCTTTATTGAGTATTAATTTATTAAAGTTTAATTTTATTAACATTTTAATGTCAATCACAATTTTTATTTTTATTTAATTACTTTAGTTTGCTAGGCTATTTTTAATTTAATTCAAGAGTAACTGTACTATAGCTATTTCATAGCAAAACGTGCGCTTTGGTCGAAAACACTATTCACTTTCTTTTTTTTTCTCTCTTTTTTTTTTGGTTTAGGTGATGCGTGTGCGCATCACCAAACGTTTTTTTTTTTAGTTCGCCATGCATTTTTTTTTAGATTTTTTTTTTTTTTTGTAAAAGTACACTCCTTTTGGGGGTTTTTTGGCAAATTTTTAGGGGCTTTTTAGCAAATTTTTAGGGGTTTTTTTACAAATTCTTATTCTCTCTCCTACTTTTTTCAATTTTTTTGTTCCAATCATTTAAACAGTCATTTTTTTTATTTGTAGTAATCTAAAATTTTTTTTTCAATATTTGGATATAATTTTTTTTCTTTATCTTTTAACATCCATTGTTGTATATTTTTTTAGATACAAATAACGTTTTATTTTTACTTTTATTTGGCCCCTTTTATTTTTATTTAGTGGTGTTTTAGAAAATTATAAAAGTTTTCGTACATTTTTCTAACATTATAAAAGTACACGTATTTATTAAAATCTTAACAAAAACATTCTTTGTTAAAAAAATTCATAAACACGTGCATCGCGCGTGCTTGAAAACTAGTAGTTGATAGTGTGAATAAATAAGTCAAATACCATTTCTTGAAACATGATAGAAACTAGGAAGTTTACAGTAAATAATATTTTTTTTTTTACGTTTTTTAAAAATAGCACATGTTTCATAATATTAAAAGAATAGCCATGTCGAGCATTTTATAACAAAGAATAGTATAAAAAAAATCATATATTGTGTAAAAAAAAATTTAACATTTCAACTTTTACTTATTAAAATTTGAAGTGTTAAATTTTCTTTTAAACAAGTGCAAATATTTTGTTTGCTATTTTTTATCATAAAACTCTGAACATGACAATTCTTTTAATATTTTGAAATATGTAGTATTTTTTAAAAGACACAAGCAATTTTGACATATTTTTACAACTCACCCTAAAAACTATTTTAAGGTATAGTTTTTTCATTAATTATTGATTAGAACCAATTTTTATTATTCAAATAGTTCTTCCATTAATTATTGATCGGAACTAATTTTATTATTCAACCTAGGCTTAAATTCTAAATCCTAATATTGATGATAATATCTGGTAATTTATTTCTTATCTGGCGTAAACATTTTGATAATTTAAAATTATTTAAAATCATTTTAATTATTAATGAATAATATGAAATTTTAAGAAAATATCAACTTTTTTGAAAATAATTTTAAAAAACAGCTATAATTTCAAAAAAATTAAGAAAATAGGCATTTCAGAAATTTCCTACAATTATTTTTATATGTAATTTTTTTATTTTAAGAAACTTCTCACATGTGTAAGAAATTTTTTATGGCTAGTTTTTAAATTTTTTAAAATTATGATTTTTTTTAAAGCACACCATCCAAAAATGATTATTTACCTAACTGACCTATAATAATATTTGTGTAGTCATAATAATTTTAAATAATACAAAATCATGCAAACATCTATTTTTATCACAAATTTCTCTCTGCCCACACACGCCAATATGGCAATATCCAATAATATCAAATTGGCGTTAGACTTAAGTCCTTACTCCTTATAATCCAATCCAAATACCACCTTTCTAACCCAAATACCACCTTTCTAATCCAAAAATAAATAAATAAATAAACACTTTTCTAAACAAACAACTTTGTAAACAAATAGGCATAACCAAACACAAACCTCGGCTATTTTCATACCATTTAGCCATCGCTATATAAACACCATAAACCCCTCCAAAACTTCTCACATTTCACTCTCTCTCTCTCATCTCTCTCTCTCCGCTTCGCTCTTCGCAGTAGTTTCACTCTCTCTCTCTCTCTCCTCTCTCGGTTCTCTGTCTTGCCGGGTACGATTCCTTAGGGTTTCTCTCTCTTCAACTCTCTCTGCTTCTGCTGATCGTCGTCTAGGGTTTCTGATTGTTTCTGTGTTGATCGGATTTCTCTTCTCCAGCTGAGCTAGGTTTTGGATTTTTCATTTTGGGTTTTTCTGTTGGCTTGACTTTGTGCGTTAGACAAACTGTTAGGGTTTTCGATTCGAATGATTTCTCGATTAATCTATCGGGATTTGATTGGTTTTGTTGTGTGGTCGAATTGGGTTTTTAGGGTTTATGTTTTTGTTGACCTCAAGAGGATTGGTATTGTGAAGAAACATTTGTGTTTATTTACTTTCGCTTTTGACTTGTGGTGTTTATATGTAGATGTGTGTCTGATTGTGTTGAAAACAGGGCCTTTATTGCACACCAAATGTCTTTTGATCTCAACGAGAAAAGTCGCTCCACTGCTCAAGATTTCTCTTTGATGAACCGAGGGAGGCTCTGGTGTTCCTGGAGGATATTGTTTCGCCATTGGACTTGACCGATACTTTTTTTTTTCTTTTTTCTTTTTGGGGTCTCTTTCGTAGCTGAGTTCTTCATTTTTGTGATTTGTTGTTGTGAAAGGAGGTATTGGTGAGAAGAGGGTTTGGGTATATATTGTTTAAGGTGCAAGAGGGGTCTTGTTTTCTTCGCTCCTTGCGAAGGAAAATCGAGGATTTTGATCGAATTTATTGGGTAGTGGTGCTTCTTTTGTAATATGTCGACGGGGAAGGCGTTGCTGCTGACCCCGGGTTTTCGGTTTCATCCAACTGATGTTGAGCTTGTCCTCTTCCATTTGAAGAGGAAAGTACTGGGGAAGAAATTTAGTTTTGAAGCCATTGCAGAGCTTGACATCTACAAGCACGCTCCGTGGGATCTTCCAGGTATGCAAGAGTATCTATATCTGTTATTTTCCACTATGAAATGCTTGAACTTTGAATTTGATTTGAATCATGATGGCGTTTTTAATAACTTGGTTGGGCTATTTTCCTTGTTCAGATAAATCGTGTTTGCCGAGTAGGGATCTGAAATGGTACTTCTTTTGCCCAAGAGAGAGAAAATATGCATCGGGGGCAAGACTGAATCGGGCTACAGATTTTGGCTACTGGAAAACTACAGGAAGGGATAGGCCTGTTACGCACAATGGTGGTGGTGTCGGGATGATAAAGACTTTGGTCTTTCATACAGGTCGAGCACCAAGTGGGGATAGGACTGATTGGGTTATGCATGAATATCGGCTTGAACAGAAGGCTCTGGCTGATAAAGGTGTTGTGCAGGTAATTCTTCAACTTTATGGTTGATTTTTTTTTACCTGATCCATAGTGGAAGTAAACACTTATATCGGATTTATAGGAAGTATAGTCTGGACTTAAGTTCACAAGTACGGTGTTGATATTGCACTGGTTTTACATTTTGAAATTGAACTTCATGTGTTATTGTAGCTTTTATGTTCGAGCTTCTAGAATTTTCACTTTCTGCTGTTTGAATATGTTCCTTTAAGAACCTCTTTGGGTTTTATGAATCTTGCTTTATGGGGTGGCAAAGACAGTTTTTTCTCTTCTGGTTCAGTCCTTGCTGAAGTAAATTTTCCATGAAACACTCTTTCATTTTCTGGTTGACATTTCGACAACGTTACTATTCCTCTCTTATCGAGGTCTGCTTATTGCCTGAGAGTGAGTGACTAATTATCGTCGTCAATTTCTTAATCCGATTCAAGAACTGAAACAAGGTGTAAGCTTCTAATTTAACTAACAAAATAGAAAAGAGAAATATAGCTAGACATTTGTCATAAGAATTACAGTCACTAATGATTTTCAAAAGGGAGACAATTTTGAAAGTTTCACCTCTAGAGGGTAAAAGTTAAAGAAATCATAATATAGCAGTCAATTTTATGATTTGATTTTTACCTGATCTGTAATAGAAGTAAGCTCTAATATTGGTTTGATAGCAAGTATGGTATTGATATTGGATTTTACTTTTTCAAGTTGGATTTCATGTATAATTATAGCTTTTAAATTTAAGCTTATAAAACATTTCACTTTCTTCTGTTTGAATGTGTTCCTATGAGAACCTCTGCGGGTCTTATGAATCTTTTTTTATGGTATCATAGACAGCCTTTTCTTTTCTGGTTTAGTCCTCACTGAAGTAAATAAATCCATCAAAGTTGCTTTTGATTTCTAGTTGGGTCATTTTTACAATGTGACTATTCCTCTCATTATGAGGTCTTTTTATTGTCTGAAAATGAGTGTCTAATAATCTCCATCATCCTCAAGTTCTTAAATTTCAATGAAGAACCGAGGAAAAGTGCTCCTAATTTAACCAATAAAACATAAAGAGGAATATAGTTACACATTTGACATAAGAAGTAAACTCACAAGTGCATAATAAAATTCAAAAGAGAATACAATTTTGAAAATTTCACCTGTAGAGGGATAGAAAGAGAAATATAATAATCCTTAGTTCAGTTAATCCTAGACCACCAGCTCATCATCATTACTAATAGGATCTTGGGAATTATTATATAGTTTTTAGGGAACTCGAGAGTAATTTAAGCGATGCGAGGAAGAGGTGTTAGTTTTAGGAATTGATGGCCCTAATATTTTCTTCTAATTTTGGCCAAATACAACAAATAAAACTCAGTTAGTATACTGGTCTAGGAGCTTTATTTATGGCCGTTAAATAAATATAGTGAAACACTCAACTTGCACCCCCTTATTAGTCAAGGCTTACACCTTAGAACTGACTCTTTAATGTGTAAACTCTGAGGCCTAATTGTACTGTTTTTCTTCCAAGAGACAGCTCAAGGCCTAAGCTAAGGACGTGTTTAAAATCTGTAGATTTCATATTTTTAATAATGTTATAAAATATTGTCTTCATAATCATGTACTTGTACCGTGCTTTATTAAGAATTGATTTGCGCTAGATGACCGTGATTGTTGATTAACTTGATCTTTGCTTCATTGTAGGATTCGTACGTCCTCTGTATGATTTTCAAGAAAGGTGGCCCAGGGCCAAGAAATGGTGCCCAATATGGTGCACCCTTTAGAGAAGAAGATTGGACCGATAATGAAGAAGAAAACTGTATTGAAGTGGGCAATTCTGCAAAAGAATCTGTGCCAAATGGTTTGGTTGTTGAAAGAGATAATGCTGCTGGTAGCGCCCAGGTTCCTCAGACAATATGCCTTGGATTGTCATCGGAATCTTGTGTATCTGGTGCACTGATGCCTAATCCTCAGCTGCCTAAGCCAGCTTCAGGTAATGAGGTTGGCATCAACAACTCAATTGTTGGTATGCCATGTGCTCTCAGGGGTGCCACAGGCTTTGGTTCTCCAACACAATCTTGTGTTTCTGATGCAGTAGCTCCTAGTTCCAAGCTTCCACAAACACTTAGTAATAACGATGTCGAAATGGAGAAGCTTCCAGATCATAATGACAGTGACGTACCATCAATGTTGGATTGCTTTTTAGAAGACGAGCCTTTCGAGGAGACTGAGAACTACAAAACTAAGGTACTCCCAGTGTATGGAAGTTAGGCTTAGGAAATTAACTTTGATTAAATTGTGCAATATGGTGCTTATTTTTAGATTTTTTTTTTTTTTTTTTTTTTGCGCTTGAATAACCAAAGTTCAATAGAGAAAAGTTTATGCTAGGTTTTTTTTTTTTTTTTTTTTTTGAGTTTTCAGTCTAAACATATGATTTTCAAATTTCATACCGTATTTTTTTAGGGTGATATCCTATTGAATTAATTAATAGATCAGTGATTTAACATTTACCTAATTTCTAAGCTAGTGCATTTCTAGGACAGTGATGATTTTTTTTTTTTGAATGCGAAGAGGCATTGCCATTTTTCAAGCTCATTTATCTTTTGCTATTTTCTTTCACTTAGTTATTCTTATCTTTTGCTATGTTCTCTTCATTGGGCTATTAAGTGTTTTTGCTTCATTATTTTTGTTCTTGTACCCTAGTCTCTTACTTCAAAAAGTGATTATTTGCCTCTATATATATGTCCTGTTACTTTTTTGGTGGTTTGTTTCATTCTCAGTAGTGTGATATATTAAAGTGATTATATGTTGCTGCTTATTATCAAACATTATTTTTTTCATACTAGTGTTCTGTGCACTAGTTGATGCATAATGTTATATTAAATTTTATTTACCTTATTTTGCAGGATACCAATAATGTTAACCAAGATGATGAAAGTACTGGGGCTGCTTGTGTTGACGCCGATATCTACAAAGATTTAGGTGACTTGGATAATTTGGCCAGTCTGAATGCATATAAAGCTACATGTTCTCTTGATGAGATCTTTCGGAGTTGCGATGACAAACATTTTCTTGAACTGACGGATCTGGAATCACCATTGGTTGGAGCTGCCGAAGATGAAGGCACTCAATTCAGTAGACTATCTGCTGGCTTCAACAAGTGTTGAGCTAATTCAGGCGAGCTTTGTCGTCAAGCTAGCGCTGTTGATGCTGTACAGACTTCTCCGTGGCCGGATAGAGCTCATGGTTTGGTGCAATACCAGTTCGACCTTTGCCCCGCTGCACAGAATCTCTCTGTTCAGAATCCACTCATTCTTTGGCGCTAGAATAACTTATCGGTTTGAAGAGGCTTACATTATTCATGGGTATGAAAACCATGTAAATGGTTCGAAGACCAAGTGAAGAACTTCAATTTTTAGGATCTATTTCCGGTTTAGTTTGCCATTTACCATAGAAAACTTTTTTGTTCTCAGATGATTTCTTTTTCGCTTTCAAAGAGTATGGATTCTCAGATTATTTGCATGAGCTCAATTATTATTCCTCAAAAACTGTAATTGAGATGCATGTTATTGTTATTTGCTCATGATTTCAAATATTTTTGTTTATTAAAATTATAACTATTTGTTGCTCTAAGTTGAAATTTCTGTTCATGTTTCAGTTTGTTATGATTTTAATGATTTAATACAAGCGAGGTTTAATGAAATGATGCATAGCCCCGTGTTTATCGAAAATAAAAATGGGGAAATCGTAGGAAATTGCCAAAAAAAATTTCGTTTTTAAAATACAACCTATGTTTCTAAAAATTAAAAAAATAGTCATGTTACGAATTGTATAACAGAAAAGTGTCACACAAAGTATAACACATCTGTAAATATTTGTAAGATATTTTGTAACACTTCAAGTTTTGCTCATTATTTTTTGAAGTGTTAAATAATATCTTACAAATGTTTATAGATGTGTTATATTTTGTTTGACACTTTTCTGTTATACAATTCATAATATGGCTATTTTTTAATTTATTGAAACGTAGGCTATCATTTAAAACAAATATTTAATTTTGGCCTATTTTTGCAATTCACTCGTAAAAATATTTGCATTGATAGTTTTGGTTTCGTAACATAAATAACAAGGGTGCTTCTGTGTTGATAAAAAAAAAATTTAAAATAGGCTGATAGGAACAAATTTCTAATTATGATTGGCTCTCTGGAGAATACAAACCAATTATTTTGCTAGAAAGTGCGGAAATGGCATTGCGAAAACTTAGACAATGGTAGCCACAGAGGGGTCGACCTCCTCAACATCAAGTTGGCCATTGAACATAGGGAAATTTTGAGGAATGCCCTATTTTTGGCACAATAATAATCTATATTCCATGTGTGTTGCACTTTTAATTTATATCCCAAAATTTACACTACAAACGTAGAGTAGAAACGAAGGGAGCACACTAAGGGTGAAAATATTAACCGAATTACCGAATTAATAATCGAATAACCGAAAACCTAATTATCGAAAAAAATCAAAAATCCGGTTGTAACGAACTGAATGTACCGAAGTTTTTCAATGCGATTTTTCATCCGAGCATCAAAATAACTGATTAACTGAATTTTAATCAAATTACCGAATTTTAACCATTTTTTTTTTTTACCAAATTACCGAATTTTAACCGATTTTTTTTATCGAATTATCAAATTTTAACCGAATTACCGAGTTGTAACTGAATTTTTTATCGAATTTTAACCAAATTTAATGATTCCGGTTTTTAACCGAAAAAATGAATTTGAAAATCAAATTTCCGGTTATTCAATTAATCGGTATTCACTTTTAAAAAAACCAGATTCGGTTATTAAAATTGAAAAACCGAAAATTCAGTTTCAGTTTTAAAATAGTCAAAAAAAATCGAATAACTGTACTGGTTTCACTCTTAGAGCACACCACTTGGGGTATAGATTATTAAGTGGCTTCATGAATGATTTTATTTTGAAATTCTTCCTATAGCTGCTTCTGGCCCATTTCGAAAGGCCATCAGCTTGAGTATTGAGATCTCTAGGAATCCAGGAGACACAAAAATTAGGCCACTTCTCAACAACAGACAATAAACTTTCAAAAAGACCATACAAACGCTAGTCAGGGGGGACTTAGTTCTCATTGCATCCACAATTTGTTTAGCATCGGATAGGATCTCACATTCGTTTAAACCTACCGATCCTGTCACCTGGTAACCCAGAATGATAGCGTAGCACTCCGCTAAGAGCGCTGAGGTAGCCGGAAGAAATCTAGTCCGGCGCTGGGTGGTAGCTCCCTGCCGGATCACTTAGGATCACTCCGATGCTAGCATCTCCATTAAGGAAGGATGCATCAACAAACACCTTGAAAGAAAAGGAGGTGGAGGGATTCCTTGGAGCGGGAGTAGCCCCATTGTGTGGTTGCACCTGGTGATGATTGAATTCAGTAAATGACTCAATGATGGTGCGAAGGGTCTTATCCCCGTCCAGTACTGTACCCGCCATAAACTTCTCGTTCCTAGCTTTCCAGATTTTATCAATAAGGATCGCACTGTAAAGCAAAATGTCCTTATGTGAAACACGAGAAATCCATTCAATTATTTATGGAAACGTCTGCGTCAGAATGTTATTACTTCGGATAGCCCATTGGCTTTGGAACCAAGCAGCTTTAGCCAATGGACAATGGAAGAATAAGTGCATTACTGTTTCTTCTGCATTATCGCAGAGCACACATGTGGACTCTGGCACTGGAAAGAGGTAGGCGAGACACTCTTTTGTAGGGAGGATGTTACTGATGACCCTCCAAAGTAGAATCTTCAGTCTCTCATGGAGCTTCGAGCTGCAAATAAAGTTCCAATTGAACTGTGACGGTGAAAAACGCTCTTCATTGATGGTTGCATAAGCGGCTTTAACTAAAAACTTCCCCGAACGGCTTCCACGCCAGCAACAGCAGTCATCCCTATCTGCTGGGAGAGGGATGATGTTTAGGATGGCTCCCGCTGAAGCACTATCAAAGATCCCTTGAACTAGTTCCGCGTTCCAAGTGCGCGAAGACGGAAGGAAGAGTTGGTCAACAGAGGAGAAGTGAAGAGGGTTGGCAGGTCCAACTGAGTCACATGGATTGAAGGCAGCTCGGGGGATTCCCGACAACAGCCATGGCACCCATGGGCGTGACCAAACATCGATCGACCACCTATTACCTAATGTTGCAAAACTTCCCTTTTTAATGACCTACATACCCTCCAAGATGCTCTTCCAAGCAAAGGAGTCGCCCTGTTGTTTCCCAACATCCCAGAATTGTTCACTGCGGAAGTACTTCGCCTTCAAGATCTTGACCCATATGGCATTATCATCAACCAACATCTTCCAAGCCAATTCCGACAATAAGGCCGTAAGCCGCTTGATTTCCAAGCCACCACAACGCTTCGGCTTACAAATAGAGTCTCAAGACTTAAGAGTGAGAAAACGATTATTTTCCTGTGACCCTGTCCACCAAAAACGTCTAGCTGCTACGTCAAGGTCATCGGTAATAGCCTTTGGGAGGCGAAAAGTCGACATGGTGTAAGTAGGGATGTAGTTGAATGACCTAGCGAATTAGCGTTGTACGACTGGCCCTTGACAAGAGTTTAGCTTGCCATCCCTCAAGTCTTTTGATGACCTTATCCTTGACGTAGCCAAAGTCCGTGATACGATTCCGTGAAAAGAATAAGGGATTCCCGAGATACATCTCGTTGTCTCCCATCAATCTCATCCCAGTAGCCGAACTAATACTCCCATGAAGCTCCGATGACCCATTGGGTGAGATGAAAAGTCTAGATTTCTCCTAATTCCCGTTTAGTCCCGACCAACTCTCAACTTTGGCAAGGCAGTTGCATAAGGATTACACTTCAGGAACCACAGCCATGCAAAAGAGGAAGGTATCGTTCGCAAACATGAGGTGGGAAACCGGAGGGGCTTGTCTTGCGATGCGAATAACATGAACCCTGCCCATGTTCTCTTTGCGTAGAATCAGCTTGGAAATGACCTCATTGCAAAGGATAAAGAGGTGGGGCGATAGGGGGTCTCCCTGGCGGATGCCACACGAAGGGGTGAAGGATTGTAATGGACTGCCATTAAGAAGTATCAAAAAGGAAACCGACCGAAGGCAGAAGGAGATTGATTCGACAAAGCATCTAGAAAATCCATTTGCAAGGAGGACACGCTCAATGAAGTTCCATTCTAGACGTACGCCTTATGCATGTCTAGTTTTAGAGCAAGAAGACTGCCCTTATAAAACAAGAAAAGAAGACAAAAATCAAAGAATCGAAATCGGAGGATTCAGATCCATAATTGCCATGCGAGGCCGCCCTCGTTGTCGATTCTTGTTGCGGCGGCGAAGATGGCCGACTACAAAGGAGATATTGTCGTCGGTTCCGAGCTGTCCGAGTTGACTGCAAGTCGACGCAGCAGGATCGGCGTACGAGCCAGAGTCGTCGGCCACAGGCTCCTATGCTTTTCCGACGGACATAGGCTTTTTCCAATCTCTGAGTCGTGATCTCTGGGAACAGACTTCACAATTACATCCTCAAGCGACTAAACCTCCAAAACAATAACTTCCTCTAACGATGTGCTCGCTCCTCGGGATCCAAAGCCTCGACCTCTCCGGCAGAATCTCGTTTGCAAAATACAAGAGCCTTCAACTTTTTTCTCCAAACTAGATGAAAAAAATTAAGAAGAAAATGACAAATAATGCAGTTCAAGTGAGCTTATTTTAAAATATGAAACAAGTGGTTTATCTACTGTCAAATTTTAAATCAACGGTTTATATCTAGTTTTCTCCATCAGTCTTTTTTTTTTTTTTTTGCTTTGTCCAACACAAAATCTCCGTATAAATACATTTTATATTATTTTGATCATTGGTCATTTTTCTAGCATTGCTCCGAGTGAGAGGTCCTGTAACAAAGGGAAAAAAAAAGAGGATAAAATATGTTTCTTATAAAATTTATAGTTATGAAATTACCATTTTAAAGGTGGTAGAAGTTTATATTATGTTTTGGGTAGATTATTTCGCTCTATTTATTGTCTTGAACTAAAACTGAACATTGAATTTTGAATCTCTTGTAAATCCATTCTTTAAACTCAACATGTTAAAACTTCAAAATTTCTTAACCCCTTCCCGTTATTACCAAAAAATGTGAAATGAAAAAAATATATATATATTGAGATTAATAATTCTTGTTATTCAAAAAAATATGAAAGGGATTATTTTTAAATACTCATATAATGTGCTGCTAATGTTTTACCTTAGGTTCTTAGTGTAAAGAGGTAAGACGTAACCATCGAGTATTTTGTAAATCTCGTGTTTGCATCCTTTCAAATGTATAAATCCGGCAGAGTGGGAACCTGAGATTCTTTTATTTCCTACTTTTACGGGAATATGAGAATGTGGAAAAAGGATTACCCGTCCCACAAGTCAAATTTATTTTTTCTCTTTAAATCACAATTCAAATAGTGGAATCAAACGACAATCTAAATCTATAATTTAAACACAAAATATTGTTGTTTGCAACCTAAATCAAAATTATCTAAAAAAACACTGGACAACCCGTAAATTATTGCTACAGAGTTTAGTATAGCCGTTGACATTATATTGTAGCTCGTCCTTGAGCCAGAATGACTGGGATACAATCACCCACTTGCCACTCATACAAAAAAAGAAAAAAAAAGAGGATAAATTTTACTTTTAGTCCCTGTACTTAGGGTGTCGTTTCACTGTGGTCCCTATACTAAAAAACGTCTCATTCACAGTCCCTAAACTACAAAAATGGTTCATATTAGTCCCTCCGTCCAACTTTCGTCCAAATGTTAACAGAATTTTAACACGCAAATAGCACATGGTCGAAAAGATAAGGGTATTATTGTAAAACTACTCTTGCTAAATTTTTAAAAAAAAATTCATAAACACTATTAATATTAATAAATGTTTTCTTTTCTAAAAAAATTACAAAATAATTAAAATAGGTTCTATTTTCTTGAAATCATGAGAATGAATCAGCAATTTTTTTTTGGGTGAAGTAGGCAAATACCCAAAATTTATATAACAATAAAAATAAATACCCAAACTTTTGAAGTAATTGAGTTTCTAGTCAATTTGTGAATTACTTGCACATGCTTTTGGTAACAAAGTGAATTACCACCACTTACCACTGTGTAAGTAATTGCATCTTTTGGGTAGTTGGTTATATTTTTCAAAAGATTGGGTAATAACTTACATTAAGTTTTAAAAATTGGGTATTCACTATAATTTCTCTTTTTTTTTTCTCTAAGATTTCATTGCAAAACCATCGCCGGCAATAGTAATATTTGTTCACCAATATTAAGGCAATTTCATATAAGATGTTCACCAATTATACTAATCCCAATAATACAAATCTACAAAATCAATCCAGATCAAGTTAGAAAATCAGTTCCCAAGCCCAAATCGCCTCGTAGTCAGAACCCCTGCCGGAAGCCCAAGCCCCCACGCCCTTCTACCACCCAACCCCGAGCCAAACGCTGCCACCTCACGACCCCCAAGCCAAAATTGCCTTCCCCGTAGCCGCCCAACCCTTGTCGAACCCCAACCCCTTCGATCAAACCCCGACCCCTACCCCGAACCCCAAATGAACTCGAACCACGCCTAATTCCGACCAAACCCAGACCCCCCCTGCCTACTCATCCCTGAACCCCGAACCACGACTAACTCCACCCCGAACCCCGACCCTCGCCTAACTCTGCCCTGAGCCACGAATCTCGAACCCCGACCCCCGCCGTCAGCAACTCCGAGCGAACCCTGAGCCTCGAATCTCGAACCCCGACCCTCGCCGCCACCAACTCCGAGCAAACCCCGACCCCCGTCGCCACCAACTCCGACCCAACCCCGAAACCCGAACCCCGACCCCCACCTATCTCTACCCTGAGCCCCGACCCCCGCCGCGAACCCCAACCCCCGCCGCCACCAACTCCGACAGAACCCCGAACCCCGACCCCCGCCTAACTCTGCCCTGACCCCCGAATCTCGAACCCCAACCCCCACCACGAACCCCCGCCGCCACCAACTCCGAGCAAGAAAAAGAACGAGATGGAGATAAAGAGAGAACGAAAGGGTTGGAGAGGAGATAAATTAGGGCTTTTTTAATTTTATTAATATTTAAGTAAGAAAATAAGTTAAAGAATAAAATAATAAAATTATATTATATTATTGAGGGTAATAATGTAATTTAATACACTATATGGCTTTAAATTGAGACACGTCATTCAATGCCATTTAATAATACACAGAATATAAACGGAGGGACCAATTTGAACCATTTTTGTAGTTTAGGGACCGTGAATGAGACGTTTTTTAGTATAGGGACTACAGTGAAACGACACCCTAAGTACAGGGACTAAAAGTAAAATTTATAAAAAAAAAGTCATCCCAGTTCATTGATGAGAATTAACATTGATATATATATATATATATATATATTCCTCCGAATTCTTACTTCACGTATTAGCTCATTCTGCTTGCGATTTGCGAACTCGTTATACAGCCAAGCACATACAATATACCAAATAACTTTGAGAAAAATTGTTATAATATTGAAAGTCTAAGTTGGAGAAAGTTTGCAACCATTTTGAAACATTTGATTTACTTTTTCAAATAAAATATATATATATATATATAAATATCTATATCTATACTGCTCTATTAAGGTCTGATACATTTTTTTTATATTTGCCAAAAAACGTTTAAGGAGGAAATGACACGTGGCGTTCTTTGTGAACGAAATGTGGCGTCTCTTATTTTTTTTAAAACTTTTTTCCTTAAAAAAATTGCATTTAAGAGCCTATTTTAGAGGGGTTTTTAAGAAATTTAAAGGGCTCTTTCACAATTTTAGGGGATTTTTTTTTTTGCAAATTAAAAAATTTTAGGGGGCTTTTTTATAAATTCTTTTTCTCTTTTTTACTTTTTTATTTTAATCGTTTCAACAACTTTTTTTTTCTGTAATGACCTCGAAAATAAAATTTCTTGTCACAGTTGGATTCAGAATATTTTTCTCAATCTTTTGACACCCATTGTCATATGCTTTTTTTTTACCGTAACTATTTTTTATTTGATTTATTTGTTATAAGCTTTTATTTTTATTTTTTAAGTTTTAAAAATTTATAAAAAGCCATTGTATTTATATTATAAAATAAACTTAACCCTTTAATTATTCAAAATAACAAAACTATCAATAATTTTTAAAAAAAATTAATAAAAATATACTTTATTATCTCTTTTGTTGTGTCATATTTTTTATCGGTTATATTATTTTACACGTGTAAAAACTAGTTGATCTAAAAGTCTCAAACATCGTTTCCCACTTCCCCTCTTGATATTTTTCTTTCAATATTTTCGTTCGCACTGTGAGTTGCAAAAATATATCAAATTAAATAAGTCTTTTAAAAATAGTATATGTTTAAAATATTAAAAAAAATCAATGTTAAGAATTTTATGACAAAAAAAAAGTATTTACACATTGGAAAAAAAAAACACTTCATATTTAACGAGTAAAAA
This sequence comes from Boehmeria nivea var. tenacissima, assembly GCA_018132145.1. Taxonomy (NCBI): domain Eukaryota; kingdom Viridiplantae; phylum Streptophyta; class Magnoliopsida; order Rosales; family Urticaceae; genus Boehmeria; species Boehmeria nivea. The sequence goes on from CM030886.1 coordinate 4,664,119, forward strand.
TTAAAATGTTAAAAATGTTCTAACAAATGTGTGAATATTGTTTTGCTATAAAATTTTTGACATTTTTAAAAATGTGTTACTTTTTAACAATATTAAAAAAATTGTTATTTCCTATAATTTTATTTATTTATTTCTTTTTACTCCACTAGTCTCTTAGACGTGGCAACTGCTCTATCAAATTCAATTACAATATTTTATTAGATCAGTTAAGCAATTAGCTATTTTAAAGGTAAAATTTGAAAGATTTAGCGATAGTTTCACGAAATTAAGGACAGAATCATAACATGTAATATTTAATGTTACATATAACATATATACGTGTAAAAAGTGTAACATTAAATGTAACGTTACATGTAGCATTACATGTAATGTTACACTTTTACACGTATATGTTACATGTTATGGCTAAATTCTTAATTTCGACATTTTATGACTAAATCCTAAAAAATTACCCAAAAGTTTAGTTAAATGCCTAAAAAACTCTATTTTTTTATGTCCGCTATTACTTTTTGAGAAATTATAGTGAATACCCAATTTTTGAAACTTAATGTAAATTATTACCCAATCTTTTGAAAAATGTGATCAACTACCCAAAAATGCAATTACTTACACAGTGGTAAGTGGTGGTAATTCACTTTGTTACCAAAAACATGTGCAAGTAATTCACAAATTGACTAGAAACTCAATTACTTCAAAAGTCTGGCTATTTATTTTTATTGTTATATAAATTCTGGGTCTTTGCCTACTTCACCCTTACTTTTTCAATGTGGTTGTTTGCGTCTCTCACGGCCGTTTCGACATCAATCTTACCATTCCCGCAAAAAAAAAAAGACAAAAAAAAAAACAAACAAACAAACTTGATCAATATTAGAAGTGGAGATTCTCTAGTGGGGTTTTTTTTTTTTTTTTTGTGATGGAAAAAAATTTTGAATCGTTAGATTTAACTTTTTAGTGGGTCTCACATTTTAAAAATGTAAATCTAACCGTTCAAAAAAGTTTCCATTAAAAAAAATTTAAAAAAAAAAAAAAAAAAAAAAAAACCAACCCCTATTAAAAGTCCAAGGATCAAATAATTACAATGCCATTACTCAACATAACTAAAGATCCTAAAAAAACAAAAAAACAAAAAGACAAATCATCCCTTTGCAACAACATCAATTACAATGAAACAGCTTTAAGAAAACCTCGAACCTTGGAAGTAACGGAAGCGCTTTTATTTAATTTAGCCACCGAATTGTCACACGCCACAATATCATAAGATTAATATTTGAGAGAGCTAATATTTTAGAATGCCTTTGCCAAGTTGATACAGAGAGTGTCTTGCTTCCAAACTTAGCTGCAAAGCTGCCATGAGAAGATGCACAGCTTTGTGGTGCTCGGTTCCGATGAGACGGAACTCGAGACAAAAAATAATTTTGACGAATTTTCCACAAGGGTGAATTTAAGGCAAAAATAATCACAGATGTTATATTGCCTTTTAGTGATCTTAAGAACTGTTACAATTAATCCTACATAGTTGGTCTTTTACATTATTCTCTTCCTACAGATGTTTCAGATCTCCACTCTAACTAGCAAACATCACACGAAACCGAGAAATGGGGTACAGCAGAGCTACCTGGACTCAATAGCATTAGTTTCCGAGCCTCGAAGAAATGATCTGCGCCACCAAATCTGGAAGGCTTTGCTGAGGTTAGGGCATTCAGAGCCGTGCTTGGAAAAACTTCGGAACCATTCCATAAACAGAAGATACTGCTGCTTCAAGGGAAGGGTGAGGAGCGCCTGACCCATGGCCTCCTCCAGCGTCTTCATGCTAAGCCCCTTTCTACACCGCTGCAGCCAACCAAAGTCTGCCAGCATTGGGCCAAACCATGCTTGGAGAAGTGCTGATCTTGAATCCGCCTGGCAATGCAGTTTTCTGGTACCCATGGCAATGAATAATATCGCTGAAATCCGACTAAGCTCGTATCTGACCATCGGAGACGCATTCTCATGCATTTTAAGCAGTTCTTCCTGATTTGCCCACATATCCACAAACTCCTCAGCCATTTGCCAATCAAGCAGGATTTCTAGCAGCCAGTTTATGTTGTCGACCTGTCTTGATACCCGCTCAATCAACGGCTTTCCCCAATCCTTTTTCAATGACTTCTCAGAAGAGACGGTCTCAGACGTCTCCTCGAATAGGGTCACAAGTGAATCCAGACATGACTGGCAAATGGCATATAAATCCTCCTTATTGAGGTCAGGATGGTCCTTCTCGTAGACTGAACTTTTGCAAAGAAGGCCCTTAACTAATGATTTCAGCTCGTTCCTCGCATTCAGATCCGTACTGGATGTAAGAGACCAAACCAATTGTCTGGCCAGATTTTGTTGGGAATCTGTTGAATCACGCAAATAGAGTCTGGCCAATATGTCTTGGGTTGTTGTGTCATCAAAGTTAAACCTCGTAAAGAGATCCCTTAGTTTTTCCTCTTCTTCCTCAGTCCAAGGAACGGCTTCAAGATACTTCAAACAGGACAAAACACCTTTAGAGAACATGATACCAGCTGATACCTAGCAATAACAAGAAAGAAACATTAAAATCACAAACCAAGTTAGCAAAAGATATATAACTCTATTCAACAGGATGTTTTGCAAAACCCCATCACTTCTTAACCACGACTAAGTTACTTTAATACAGTCATTTAGAAATCAGTAACCAATTTCTCATTATTCCTCAAAGCACATCTCAGCAATATCTAGTCCAGACAACGAATTCAAAATAAAGGAATATGACATCAATGTAGTTGTATGTAAACCTAGAAAAATAGTGAGCCAAGTGATACTTTCTTTTATTCTCGATCTGTCATCGGAGAAAGGGTTGTCGTTGAAAATTTATAAGTGGGGTACATCAAATGTAATGTCACTTTGTGTGTGAAAAATTAGAGAACAAATGATGCTACGGCAACGGAAGACCTAATTTCAAGTTGAAAATTGTCTCTCAGGCCAATAATGTAACGCCAGTAAATAAGTGGCACTACGGCCAATTTTAGCAGACCGAATTCGAATTCAGACTAGTAACAAGGTCCGGAAAGTCCATGCTATAAAATCCAACCAGCCAATTTTACAATTTTTTTTTTTTTTGTTTATCGACGAGACAGCTTCACTATCTATTACCACAAAACCCTTGATTAAAAAGGATTCGCAGCGAACCGAAAACTTTGGAAAACTTCACAAGATTCAAAAGAATAACCAGAACCTGCAAATTGACAGAGTAAGTATGTGGAATTGGAAATGCATTTCCCAACATTTTCACTTTCAACCCGCCAAGTTCATACTTGGAACTTCATCAACAACCTATAGCAATAAAGGATACTATTCAAGCAGCCAAATCAGCCAAACTTCAAGTTCGCAAAAGCAGTCACATTCATTCCTTAATTGGACAGCCAAAAACCCTAAAAGCAAGCCAAACAAGAAGAGCAAAAGAAAGCCATGATCACCTCAAGCACATCGATAGCGCGAAAAACACCGATCTTGATAAGCTTCTTTGCGACATCGTCCTCGAACATGAGCTCAATTGTCTCCCTGAAGACCGCCAAGTTCTCCACCTCCGGCACCTCAATCCGGCACATCTTCGCCGACCCCGGCTCCGAAGGAGCGCTAAACGACGCCGTCCCCTTCCGGTAATCGGCCACCAGTCCCGCGAAAACGACCGAATTGGCGCAGAGAACCTCCGAATTGAGCTCCAGAACCAACAGCCCACCTCTCTTTCCCCGCAGATTCAACCTCACGTCGAACACATTGCCATTGCCATTGCCATGGCTGCCACAGCCCGGAGAACTCGGAGCCCTGAAGCTCCGAGATCGCGCCTTCGGAGGCGGAGGCAGAGGAGGCGGGGCTGGAGAGGGACTAGCGGAGTCCAAATCCTCCTCCTCCGCCGCCGCCGCCGCCGCGGCGGCCGAACGCCGAAACGGCTCCGAGTTCTTGGATCGAGTCCGAGTCGATCGGCGAAACCCTACCCGGAGACAAGATCCGGCGAGGATCGATCCGGCCGACTAACCCTAACCCTAGCCCGGACTTGGCGCTCTGCGGCGAGTTGGGGATGGAGCAGCTGGCGGCCGCCGCCGCCGCAGCCTTCCCGGCGGGGCCCTCCTTGGACGGCCGGCGGACCGAGACGCTGTCGGGGCTCGACGGCGGCAAAACGAAGGAGCAGCACCATGATCGCCGGCGAGCCAAGCTTGGTTTCCGGCGAGACGATTCGCCCATGGAGTGGTAAGAGTGTAGCTGTTGCTGTCGGCCTAGAGAGAGAAAGTCGAACCAAAGAGAGAGAGAGAGAGAGAGAGTGAGTGAGTGAGCTGAGCTAAGGAGGTCTAGAGAGAGAAGAATCATTTACCATAGCTTTTGCTTGTTTCCCGAGAAAGAGAAATGTTCTTTTTAATTTAATTTTAATTATAATTATAATTATAATTATAATTTTTTGGGTGAATGGTTTGATTGATATGAGGATTTTGTAGAGTTGGTTTGGTGGGGACAGTGAATCGCAGGGTTTTGGAGTTGCATTACGTTTGGTTTGGGTAAACATATTGACAATGACCCCAAACTGTAAAAGCAAATTTGTTAGGGTGGAGTAGGCAAATACCCAGAATTTATATAATAATAAAAATAAATATCTAAATTTTTGAAGTAATTGAGTTTTTAGTCAGTTTGTAAATTACTTGCACATGGTTTTAGTAACAAAGTGAATTACCACCACTTATCATTGTGTAAGTAATTACATTATTTAGATAATTGGTTATATTTTTCAAAAGAATGGGTAATAACTTACATTAAGTTAAGGATTTAGCCAAATTTTTAATAATTTTTTTAAGAATTAGCCATATTTTCATAGTAATTTTTAATAATATAAGTAATTACATTATTTAGATAATTGGTTATATTTTTCAAAAGAATGGGTAATAACTTACATTAAGTTAAGGATTTAGCCAAATTTTTAGTAATTTTTTTAAGAATTAGCCATAGTTTCATGAATTTAAGGAATTAGCCATTTTCGTTATGTAACAGTTTTTGTTACACGTGTAATAAATTTTGTTACCCATATAACAAATTTTGTTACGCCCAGTAATAATTTTTGTTACACGGGTAACAAAAATTGTTACACGTGTAACGAAAATTGTTACACAACAAAAATGGCTAATTCCTTAAATTCGTGAAACTATGACTAAATTTTTGAAACATGAGCTCGAGTCAAATTGAGATACTGCAGGGCACCAACCACACTACGATAGAGAGACGGATCGGCTAGAGGATCACCATCACCAAGAGAGAGTTGTTTTCCAGCAGGTATTGGCGTAGAGGAAGGCTTGGCACCACTCATCTTCGTGCGGACGAGAAGGTCATGAATATACTTACATTGGGTCAGATACATGTCATTACCACAACGGGAAGCCTCGATGCCAAGGAAGTAGCTCAAATTTCCCAGATCTTTAAGAGAAAAATTCCTGTGTAAGTAGGCAATTTCAAAAATTTAGCCATAGTTTCACGAATTTAAGGAATTAGTCATTTTCGTTGTGTAACAATTTTTGTTACCCGTGTAACAAAATTTGTTACCCGTATAACAAAAATTATTACTGGGCGTAACAAAATTTGTTACACGGGTAATAAAATTTGTTACACGGGTAATAAAATTTGTTACACAACGAAAATGGCTAATTCTTTAAATTCGTGAAACTATGGCTAATCTTTAAAAAAACTATCAAAAATTTGGCTAAATCCTTAAAAATCTCTTATTTGGGTATTCACTATAATTTCTCTTTATTATATTATTTATTATTATTAATTTTTTTTTTTTGGCTAGAAGAAGGAAAATTTGTTACTGTTTAGGTAAGAAGATAAGAGTGAGAAAAGATGATTAAAAAAAAATTGCAAAGGGAGATTTTGTGAAATGCCTCATTCTTTAACGTATTAACAATTTATATTTTATGTGCGTTAAACTTATAATTTATCTTTCAAAATTTACATTATAAATATAAATTGTGAATAAAAGGAGGATATTATTTGGGACATAGACAATTACTTTTTGAGTTCTACGCAAACACTAGATTCATAACGATCTTTCGGTTATTAAAATCGTCTAAAATTATCATGTTCCATTAATTAAATCTTAATTTTATTTCTAAATGCCAAAACTACCCTCAGATTAAAACAGAAAACATACGATATAAATAATTTAGTAAATAAACTAAAATCATATTCTAATTCCGATAAGAGAATCCAATAACTAGTCTAAACATACAAGAATCTATAATCCAAAATCCAAGGCAGGTCACGAGGAATCAAAGTGGGAGTCCGAAGCGTAGCTGGACAGAGTCTCCGACGATGTCGAAGAGCCGATAGGACTCGAAGATCTCAATCTTGCTAAACATGTTCTCGTCTAAGGTGCTTCGGCTCACCGGAGCGTCAATGGCACCGCCTCGCACGAACAAGTGCGCAAAATACAGGCCGCATTGCGGCTCACGGGACTCGGCGATTGCAACGGCGTCGCTTTACCCGAGTTGCGTGGATGGATTGTGCGTCATTCGCAATTGATGGATTTTAGTGGGTTTGGGTTTCGTAGTTTTTAAGTAGGTATTTTTTTACGTCGCGCTCTTTTGTTGTCGTTTTTAGGATTATTGTCGTTTTTCGTTGACGTCATTTTTTACTGTCATGTTGCTTATCGTTTAGATTATTTTTAAATGTATGATTTAAATATATTTCGAAATATGTTTGCTGATTTTATTTGAATTTATTTATGTATTTTCTGGGACTTAATGTGTCCTCTTTTATTCAATTATAGTGGTCGGTTGTTTTTGTCGTTTTTCATTATGTTGTCGTTTATCGGTATCATTGTCGTTTCATGCTTTGATATGCTTTTCTTGCTAGATGTATTTTCGAGGTATGTTTTCTGATATTAGTTTAATTTATTTATTAATTTTTTGGTTCAGTGTTTCCTTTTCGACGTACTGATAGTGCTGTGAATAGTTCATGTCGTTTTTCAGTTACTTGTCGTTTCTTGCTTTATATAAGTTTCTTGTTAAACTCATATTCGTAATGTGTTTTCTCATATTCGATTTTAGTGGGTTTGGGTTTCGTAGTTTTTAAGTAAGTTTTGTTTTTTTTTGTTTTTTTTTTTATACTTCGCGCTCTTCTGTTGTCGTTTTTAGGATTATTGTCGTTTTTCGTTGATGTCATTTTTTACTGCCATGTTGCTTATCGCTTAGATTATTTTTAAATGTATGATCTAAATATATTTCGAAATATGTTTTCTGATTCTATTTGAATTTATTTATGTATTTTCTGGGACTTAATGTGTCCTCTTTTATTCAATTATAGTGAAGTCAGTTGTTTTTGTCGTTTTTCATTATGTTGTCGTTTATCAGTATCATTGTCGTTTCATGTTTTGATATGCTTTTCTTGCTAGATGTATTTTCGAGGTATGTTTTCTGATATTAGTTTAATTTATTTATTAAATTTTTGGCTCAGTGTTTCCTTTTCGATGCACTGATAGTGCTGTGAATAGTTCATGTCCTTTTTCAGTTACTTGTCGTTTCTTGCTTTATATAAGTTTCTTGTTAAACTCATATTCGTAATGCGTTTTCTGATATTCTGTTAACATATTTATTTATTTATTTATTTTGGCTCAATCTGTCCTTTTTGATTTACTGTTAGTGGAGTTCTTCTTGTCGTTTTTAGGATATTGTCGTTTTTAGCCATTGTTGTCGTTTTTGGCTTGACATCATTTTGCTGCTGTTGTGTCGATTTCCATTCAAATGACGCTTTTTTCAGCGGTGTTGTTGCTTCTTTATTGACCATAACCATGATGAGAAAGAGGATAGTGTATTAATATCTCAAAATTACAAATAAAATCCATTACTTTAAGAAGAAAATTAGACCCCATTTGAAGTTTCAACCATATAAAAACTGTACTCTTACAAGAATTATTTACAGATTTACACAAATAAACATCATAATGTATCATAAATACACGTTAAATAAACTAAAACCAAATCAACCCAACACTCTTGCTTTCATAGCACAGGACAGCCTTTAACCACAACACCATGTTGGGTTGGGCAAGAAGCCAATGGACAACCTTCTGAGTTATTTCCCCACCATTTGAGTCTGATGTGTTCCATTTCCAAACACAAGTAAAGCAACACCCCCATGAAGGCCAACCCAGCATCAAGAGCCCCGGACAGGACATAGTTGTGGCGGCCCCACCAGCCGCGGTAGTACCTGTAAACAACATAGCCCGATACAAAACCGATCAGAATCCAACTGATGTAGTTGACCGAGGTAGCTGGGGGCATGTTGACCGTCGCCCCTAAGATGACGGGCACGTTGATGAGCTTGACCCAGTGCTTGTTCGGGAATGCCTTGGCTACGAGCCAGACTAGCAGTGGTGCTATAGCACCTGCTAGGAAAAACCAATTGATGGAAGAGTAATAGCCAAGATCACCAAAGATTCTGCGAGGCCCAATTAGGCCCCAGATGACGGAGGCATCGTAGAAGACATGGTCACCCGGGCAAGTCCACGGGCTATCCGGTGGAAGCAATGTCCTGTCGCATATGTCTGGGATTGTGTCCATCAGCCACCATGCTGTTCCTAAGTGAGCTAATGATGATACAATAGTACCCACTACCTGATAACGACAAAGTTTTCAGAAATGCTTAAATGTGATCAAGGAAATTAAAATGTTGACTAGTTTTCGGTTGATTTGGGGAAAGAAATAGCACATGGGAAACTAAACCTGAGCCATGAACATTGATCTAGGAGGAATCTTCATGTAATGGCCAAGCTTGAAGTCTTGCAAAAACGCGATCCCTTGTTTCATACTTATGTAGCCATAAACTTTAAAGCACATATTTGCAACAGGGTATCCTGGGTATATATAGCCGATGATATACTCTGTGATTATATTCAAGGCTATCGTCTGTAAAACCCAATGCAAAACAACATTCTAGTTAGGCAATAAGGGTGAGACAATCCCAAATTGCTGTTACCAATTAGAATAACGGTATCAACAAAAAAGAGTTAAAGAGTTGCACCTGATTAGTCGTGGCTTTGATGACTCCAACAGGAAGAGTGAAAAGCACGGCTAAACAACAAGCAAGCAAGATACCCCACCACGGCAATTGAAGTTGATCATTGTAATACTCGCATGTAAATATCGACGCGGCTATGCTAACTAAAAGGATACACATGAACCACCATTCGGGAACTTGTTTATAATTTCTCATCAGTCTTGTGTGCACATCCATCTTCTTATCTTGGATTGCTGACTTGCTTAGCTCCACTATTTGTCTACATGCTTCTAAAAATTAGTCGAAATTATAAAATTTTACTATGATATGCAAGCTAGCTAAACCTGCCTTTCATATGATTGCATTTTCGTAAAACAAATGAAGCAGAGGCAAGTTAATTACAACTTGTGGTAGAGTAGTCAAGCTAATTCTAAAAGAATTGCTCTAGTAAGGGTTTTACTTCCATGTTAATTTAATTTCAAGTTTATGAAGTCATTAGCATATATTAAAGATTCTAAAACTCTGCTGTATCCTTGCAGATACTCATGTGGTGAGTCCAGGCATTTACTAACTTAATTTTGGCACTTTAGGCAGTATGTAGGATCTGAATGAATGCTTTTAAGAACTTTGACGGAACAGTTCATCCCAGAGAACTTACCTGCCATGAAACAGAATAACATGAACAATAGTGGCTGTAAGGCAGGCAAGATTCACACCATAAGCAAGAGCAAACAAGGTGCTCATACGTAGAGGACCCTCTCGCTCATACGCGTTGATATCGAGGTGGAATTTTGCATCTATAATAGCTGTGACATTGTATTTTTGGCCTGTAGACGTGAAAAGGCCATCGGAGAAAATTGGAAATGTTTTGGCTTCGTAGAGGTTGAGCCAATAAGCAACGGGGACAATGACATAGAGCATGAGGACAAACCCGATAGCCACATTTGCAGTAGCAAACCATGGACTGGCAAGTGGGCTCCCGAGGTATGAGGATATGCTTGACCAGTCGAACCCAAAAGTGCCAATCCCGAGGCCATGGAGTCCTGAGCCCAGTTGGTGGGCCAAGATGGAAGCTGGGAATATCCAGCAGACCCAAGAGAGGGACGTTAGCCTCGAGAATAAGTAGCCTGGAAGGACGTAATAAGCGAAACTGCAAATAAAGGCGATGAGAAAGAACTGGTTTCGCGACAAACCACCCTTTGGTCTCTTGTCTTTCTCATGTAATGCCCTGCAACAACTTGATCATTACTTTAAACAATAAAAACAGCAACCGAAGTGTTCACTACGCATTCAAAGTGATATACTATTGGCTGTTCGTAGCAAAGAAAAATATATACATATATATACTACTGGCTGCAAAATAAAAGATCATTCCAAAGCTTTTGGAGAAGTTCCTTAAAAGATACACAACTTTGAGAGGAAAAGCAAAAAAGCACATTTTTATTGGTCAAAAATCACAACATCATACTGAAATCTGGTATAAAAGTAGAATATTTCAGTGTCTTTTAACTGAAATCTTTTGTCATGTCTCCTACACAAATTTGATAGGAACTAACTCTGTTTTTGGTGATAAAGGTCCTCACTTACCAAAAAGACTGAAAACAAAAGCAATGAAAAAGTGAAAGAAAGTTTTAGAATCTTTAATTCGTTGATTGATTAAAAAGAAAACTTCAATGAACAACACAAGGGCAGATCATATAAAGGATTTAATCCAACAATACTCAACACCATATTATTGATCAGACAAAAAGTATACTCTTTCCATCGTAGTTTTGAGGTAATTGTCGTTTTCCATGTTATTGTTCTTTGTTGTCGTTTTTCCTGTTCATGTCCTTTTGGAAATATTGTCGTTTTCTTGTCAATGTGCTTCAATTTTTCCTGTCACTCACATGTAGATGTCTTTCAGAGGTTACTAGTTTTCTTTGTCGTTTTCATATTATTGTCGTTTTCCATGTTAGTGTTGTTTTCATATTATTGTCGTTTTCTTCAATAATGTCGTTTTAGTTCCCCCGTTGGCTTCTCAATTCCAATGTCATTTCAAAGGTTACTATTCTGTTGTCATTTTTCACGTTAGTGTCACAGTCCCACGTTACTGTCTTTTGTTGTCGTTTCCATACAATTATTTGTCGTTTTTCACATTCTTGGCAGTTTCTTATCCTACTTCTTTTTGTCGTCGTTTTCCCATTACTGTCGTTTTCTTGGATTATGTCATTTCAAGAACCGAAAAAGACAAAAAAACACAGCTCAACCTTTTTCACAATCATTTCTCTACCTCCAAAAATTAAAAATTAAAAAAAATAATAATCTTTTTGTACTTTTCGCTCCAATAACACTATTGCTCATTGACATGCCAAAAAACCAAACTTCACGCAACGAAACATAGATCACAAAAACACCAAACAATTCATCAAAAAAAACAAAACAAAATCAAATTAATCTCTTTTTTTTTTTTGGGGGCTAAACAGAGAATGAGCAGAGAGAAATCACCTGAAGAGCGAGACCTGGACGAGATTCTGCGGCCACCACATGGCGGCGGGGTCCACCAAGTACCGCCGGAAAATCCCCGCCCACCCAAACCCCAGCACCTGCGTCGTCAGGACCACCATCAGCGCCGCGGCGAAGCTCATCCCCTTCCCGTAGAACACCTTGACGGCGCTCACGATGTGGATCGCGTACACGTTGTCGGCGCCGGAGTTGGCGAAGATCGTGATCAGGACGTGCTCTTTCACGTTGAAGGGCCCGGGATTGAGCGAGAACTCCGATCGCGTCCCGGCGAGGAAGGCCCGCCGCGTGATCGCCGACGCCATCAGGTGCCCTAGCGGGACCACCGCGATCTGGGCGGCGATGGAGGAGAGGGAGAGAGGCTCTCTGCGGTACCAGAAGAACTGCTTGAGGAACGACAGGACCGCGCAGGCGAGGACGCCGAGGAGCCAAGTCCGGAACGTGACGGCCGGGAGGGACGGGTCGTCGGAGATCGGGACGGTGAGGGCGACTTGCTCGATCGGAGAGTTCGGCTCCGGCGGAGCCGCGGCGGAGGAGGCATCGGAGGGGGATGGTGCTTTGGCGTCGCGATCGACTGCGGAGGAGGCGAGGTCAGGGGGGGGTGTTTGGATGGTGGGAAAATCAGAGGGAAAGTGAGAGAAAATGAAAATGAAAAAAAAGAAAAAGAAAGCGAAACAAACTTACTCAGAGGAACGGAGACTTCGCGCTCAGAATCATCAGTCATTTTTTTTTTTTTTTTTCTCGTTGTTCGCTAATCGTACGTTCACTTTTGAGTAGATCTCTGTCGGAAACAAGAAGTGGGCTTTCTTATTGGGCCTAGGCCCATGAGATTTATTGGGCTTCGGTTTGGGGTGAAGGAATAAAAGTCCAAGTGTTTTGATCGATCGTGGCCGTTGGATGGAGGTTTCGACGGTGGCGATTGGATTTTTGTAAAGAGGAATTTGGATTAATTTTTTTTTTACACGTTTATTATTTATTTATGTCTTCCTATTTTAATTTGTATTCTTATTTTTATGTTATAAATTTAAATTTAGAATAGAAATAAAAAATATATATGGGTGGGTCCATAAGCGGATAAGCCATTAATCACGCAGCTTTGGTTATGTCACTGCTTACGAAGATGACAATTGTGACAGCTAACTAATGACTGGGAAATGTAAGTTTGGAATTTTCTGGGGTTAGGATTTATAAATGTTTTTTTAAAAAATAGATAAATATATAGTCCAATGTATATGTCGGGGTTTCGAGGAAAATACATAACCTTTATGAATTAAAGTTAAAAACTTTTTGTAGGAAAATCTCATGGTGGTTGAGATTCCGCTTACTTTTTGGTCCATAATTGATTCTATATACAAATATTAAAAATTTACTTGTTACTGATAAATTAATAAATAAATGTTTGTGAGGAATATATTACCCACGTGAATCCAACTAGCAAATTATAAAAGTGAAAGTAGTCCTAGGTCCTAGCATAGCAACATAGATTTGAATACATAATTATTAGGTAACATATGCTTAAATAATAACTTTCTCAATAATAAAAAGCGACATTCTTTGAAAATGAAACAAATAGAGAGACTATCTTTTAATAAAATTCGCAAGAGCTCAATTTGATGAGTCTCTGAATGTGCATGAAATGAACGACCCTTCTATTGGGAAGAGAGATCGGGCATCAATTAAAAAATGATATTAAAAAACGTCGTATTTTAATTAGGAAAAAACAACATCCTTGAGAAAAACGACAAAAATTAATTAACGCAGAAAAAACGACATAAAATGACATCCTTTTAAAAAATCAACGATATCCTTTAGAAAAAGACAAAAAATTCAAAAACACGTGAAAAAAGACATCTTTTAGAAACGAAATAAATTCATAAACTACTGAAAAATATTATTAGAGACACAAAAGGTAAACGACTTCCTAAAAAAACATCCAACGGAAAAACGACAAAAACTAAGAAAAAACGATGTTCTTGAAACAACGACAAGAAAAAGAAGTCATTAAAAACGACATTCTTAATACACCACGTAAATTACTAAGAGACTGAAAGAAAACATCATTATAAACAAAATGAATGATAGACGACAGAAAAAATAAAAGCTATAAAAAACGACACAAATGAAGAATGCAGAAAAACGACAATCTTAAGAAAACGACATAATTTTAAAAACGACAGAAAAACGATACATAGACAGAACGACAGAAAATGGTCGAAAGCAAAATCCTTGAATAAAATTACGACTTAAAATAAAATTCTTGAAGAAATAGATGTTAGAAGAAAGAAAATAAAAAACAAAAACAAGAAAAACAATATAATGCGAAAAAACGACATCTTAAAAAAACGACAGAAAAAAGAAGACCTTGAAGAAACAACATCAATGAATGAATGACGGGAAATGTTATCCTTTAAGAAAGCGCATAAGTGCAGAAATGACAGCAAAACTACATCCTTATAAAACGACATGAATTCAAGAGCAATTGAAAAATAAAGTCCTTGAGGAAATGACAGATAAATGACATAAAAAAATATAAGATTGAAACTATAGTCAGCAGAACAAATCTGCATATAATAAAATGAAAGTGGTTGGATCTTTTAAAGAATAGTAAAAAGTAGAAATAAAAATTGATAAAACTATAAAACACAGCTTATTTAAGCATATTGTCATTATATATTTATATAGGCACACGTATAAACTGACACATTTCGAAGCCACAAATTTTTGTGTTTTTTTTTTATTTGATTGTGACTCATTCAATACAACAACAAAACCCATGCCAACAAAAGAAAATACATTCAAATAGTCAGAAATTACAAAAAAAAAAAAAAATGATTATTATATGCCCTGTACTATCTCTCGGGTTAGTAAACTTTCAACTATATTATATATATATATATATATATATATATATATATATATATATCCAACACTTTAGTACTTGATCAAACTACAAAGTTACCAAAAAAAAAAGGGAAAAAAAAGTAAGAAAAGACAGCAAAACCAAATCCTCCAAAACGACATAAATGCATGACAAAAGAAAAACAACATCCTTTGAAATAAAAAAGGCATAAGTTAAGAAAAATGACATCTTATAAAACAGCATGAATTCATTAAACGACAGAAAAACAACATCCTTGAAAAAACGACATCCTTGAGAAAACGACAAAAAAACCACATCCTTATAAAAACAAAACATAAAAACGACAGACATGCAGAAACGACAAGAAGTGGCATAAATTCGCAAACGACAAAATATTCTTGAGTAAATGAAAAAGAAAACGTCTTCCTTAGCAAATGGCATAATTGGAGTTAAAAAAAAAAAAAAGTAAAGCTATATCCTTAAAATAAACGACATAAAATACAGAAGCAACAGAAACGACATCCTTTAAAAAACGACAGAGAAACAACATCCAAAGCTTAAAACAAAAAACAAAAAAAAACAAAACAAAACGACATAACTTTTGTGTGTGTGTATAACAAAATGGAATTCCAATTGTGCAAGCAATTATGGTTTGTCAATCCCTTTATATATATATATATATATATATATATATATGTATGTATATATATATATATAAGCTTTTTTAAGCAAACATATTCTCGTTTTGTATATATCCATGTGTATATATGCCCACATATATATGACGTGTAGAATTGTTGAGTGATTAGAACACTAAACGAGGTATCAATATGGTGATTTTCGAATTTGGACACCTAGAATTTGTTCCTCTTAAAAAAACAAAAGGCACACTTCAAAATCCACGAACTTAAACTATATCCTTAAAAAACGACATAAAATACAGAAGCAACAGAAACGACACCCTTTAAAAACGACAGAGAAACGACATCCAAATTCCAAAGCTTATAAAAAAAAAAAAAAAAAACAAAACAAAACAAACGAACAAACAAACAAAACCGACGCAGCCAGTCGTGTGTCTATAACAAAATGGAATTTCAATCGTGCAAGCAAAGTTGGTTTTTCAATCACTTTATATATATATATATACTAGTTTTTAGGCACGCACGCGCTAACGACACCCTTTAAAAACGATAGAGAAACGACATCCAAATTCCAAAGCTTAAAAAAACAAACAAACAAACAAACAAACAAACAAAACCGACGCAGCTAGTCGTGTGTGTATAACAAAATGGAATTTCAATCGTGCAAGCAAAGTTGGTTTTTCAATCACTTTATAAATAGGGAAATTGTAAGAAATAGCCAAAAAAAAATTTCGTTTTTAAAGTCCAGCCTATGTTTCAAAAAATTTAAAAAAAAAAAAGCTATGTTACGAATTGTATAACAGAAAAGTGTCACACAAAATATACACACATCTGTAAATATTTGTAAGATATTTTATAATACTTTACTCATTATTTTTTGAAGTGTTAAATAATATCTTACAAATATTTATAGATCTGTTATATTTTGTGTGACACTTTTCTGTTATATAATTCGTAACATGGTTATGTCTTTAATTTTTTGAAACACGGGCTATCATTTAAAACAAACATTTAATTTTGGCCTATTAAATAAGTGTATTAATATCATTTCAACTAATTTGGGGAAACACATATTATTTGATAAAATATTGGGCCTCTTTTAAAATTATATCAAAGGATTAAATTCTAAAACAAAGAAAAAAAAAACAAATATTTCTATTGAAAAAACTATATCATAATAGGTGTCAAAAGATTAAGAAAAAAAATTAAAATCCTATCATTGAAACAAAAATAAAAAAAGATCACGCGTTGCATTATATATTTATTAAGCTAAAATTCAAAGTATTTTCAAATTATCTTTAATTTAGCAACAATTATTTTTTACAATAAAAATAATTTAGAATTTAATTTTTTAAGTAATAAATTATAAAAAATAATAATTTTTTTTAAGATTCAAACTTGATAACGATTAAATTTATTTAGAATTTAATTTTGAGATTTAAAGTATAAAAAATAACAAAATTAACGTATAAAAACGAAACGAAAAATATATCAAATTATTATATAAAGAAAAGAAATAATTATATGAACAAAAAAAAATATTTAAAAGATTTAGAAAAATTTGTAAAAGCTGTAATAAATAAGTGTATTTTTATCATTTTCACAAATTGAGCGAATAATTTATTATTCAACAAAAATCCACGGACACTTTTAAAAAAAGTTCAAACATAAACGAAAAAATAAAACTAATTCACGTGTTGCATTATAGATTTATTAAACGAAAATTCAAAATATTTTAAAATTATCTTTAATTGAGCATCAATTATATCTTTAAAATAAAATAATTTAAATTTCTTAATAAAATTATTTTTTAACAAAATATAAAAATAAGACAATATTAAAAGAATTTTAGAAATTGTTTAGTGTGGAAAGTTTTTTTTATACAAATTTAGAAATAAAAATAAAAATGCTATAAAAAAAATTAGAAGCATAAAAAAAATGAAAGGAAAAAAAAAGAATAAGAGAATTGAAATAAAAAAAAAAAAAGAAGTGGGGTTGCGCGTGCAAGGGAATGGGGGACAGCCCTTGCCACGCGGGCCCCATGCATTCAGGGCTGTCCCCATCTTCTCAGGCTTTTTTTTAATACTTTTGTCCTAATTTTATTATTTTTTTGTCCTATATTTTAACTAAATTACGTTATGGCCTAATTTTTAGAAATTTTTTTTTGTTTATGCCCATAAAAATTGCGTTTTTTGAGAGTTTTGCATAAAAAAATGAAAAAGTCGCGTTTCGAAACGCAACGAGCGTTTTGGATGAAACGTGGGACCAAAGCTCACATTTATAAGATAGTTATAGATATATATATATATATATATATATATGCATGCCTTTCTACAATGCTTCACTTGGTGGTGTGCCAATATAACACTAATAACGAGTGTAATAATAATATCAAAGCATATACTAATTATTCTTTACGTCTCTCTTATATTTAAACGTGGAACACTGATGGGTATAGAGCATTACAAAATCAGCATATATATATATATATATATATGCCTTTCTACAATGCTCAATTTAATAGTGTGCGAATGTAATACTAAATAGGGTCAGTTAAATAAATAGCCATTTTGGACTGTGTGTTTTTAAAAAATAGCCACAGTTTCAAAAAATTTAAAAACTAGCCGTAAAACTGTAAGAAATTTCTTACAATAACAAAAATACACATAAAAAAACTGTAAGAAATTTCTGACATCAGGCAAAAATTTTGTAAGAAATTTCTTACGTGGCTAGTTTTTAAATTTTTTAAAACTGTGGCTATTTTTTAAAATCATTTTATAAACAGTGGCTATTTTTTTTTTAAATTCCTACTAAATAAGTATGTAGTAATAATATTAAAACATGTAATGATGATTAGCCTATATATATATATATATCTATGTGTATGTATGCCCATATATGTATATATATATGCCCATATATATATATGACGTGTAGAATTGATGAGTGATTGGAACACTAAATGAGGTATCAATATGGTGATTTTCCAATTTGGACACCTAGCATTTGTTCCTCTTAAAAAAACAAAAGGCACACTTCAAAATCCACGAACTTTTGGTTTTACGTGGATTTGCTTGTGACATCTTCAACACGCCAACAAAAAGAAAATGCAGAACAGAACCCAGACAAAATATATATATATATATATATATATATATTCTTTTAGGACATTCAACTATTATAATGTTTGTAGAGAATGCAATTCCTAATGCTTTCCACTACTGATATGTGTGTGTATATATATATATATATATATATATATATAATTTCGAGGCGTAAAAACGTGTTTAAAGAGATTACATATTGAAAGCCTTTCCTATTATACATTCAATGACATTTGGCATGATGCCATTTAGGCCTAATCCAGTTGGCACTGAGTAGATTTCCTTTTTCTTGAGATTATAAATTCGAACCACACAATATTAAAACATATATATATATATATATATATATATATATATATACCACTCATCATCACAAAGCCTCACGTTTTTACATTCTTGTTGGCAAAAACAACAGGCCGAGTCTCTCTATATATATTACAAAGCATCAAGATTTGTTCCTCATCATGGCGAGGTCTTTTATTTCTCAACCACATTCACCACTCAAAATTTTGTGCTTTTATTTATTTATTTTTATTTTTATTTTTCTTGCAATATTAGATTTTTGTTCTTGTTTTGATGTTATAAATAGCTCGGAACCGGAAATCGTTACTGTGGATGTTCAAGCAGCCAAAGATCTGATCAACTCTGGTTATGGCTACATTGATGTGAGGTAAATAAATCTTACTAATCATCTCTTCCTTTGGTTTTTCAATTTTTTCTTTTTTTTTTTTTTTGGTTATTTCCCTTCACAATTAAGGAATATATAAACCAAGTTAATTAATAATTATATGCAAATAGGACTGCTGAAGAGTTCAAGAAAGGTCATGTGGAAGCAAGCAAGATTTTCAACATTCCATACTTGTTCAATACCCCAGAAGGTTATATATATATATATATATATATATATTATTTGCCTAATATGGTGAACTTTTTTTTATTTTTTGACATATTGGCCTTTATTCAGGTAGAGTGAAAAATCCTCAGTTCTTGGCAGAGGTCTCATCGGCTTGTAACAAAGAGGATAATTTTATTGTGGTAAATACATAATCTCTTAAATCAATTTTACGAGAAACAATGATTGGTTTATATAGTCATACTAATACATCAATATATATATATATATATGTATACACTTAGGGTTGTCAAAGTGGGGTCAGGTCTCTGTCTGCAACAACTGATATGAAAAATGCTGTAAGCAAACTCAAACTTGTGTTACCATTTTTTGGTCTATATATAATATATATATATATATATATATTGTTGTCAATATTGATAATTTGACATTATTAGACCTATTTTTTCAGGGTTTCAAGAGTGTGAGCAACATGGGAGGAGGCTATTTGGCTTGGGTCAAGAATGAATTTTCCATTGAGATACCAAAAGAAGAGCTCTAGATTTTATGTTGACAATAGGACAAAATTATCTCAAATGTACCAAAGCTCTAGATGAGGAAAATGGTTTTATGGCAGTGTTTCAAATAAAAATGAATTTGACCTTTAGAGTGTGATTCTTCATTAATGAATAATTAATCTCCATTGTAATCAAATATAAGATATTAATGGTCAAATGTGAGGGAAAAAAAATCATACTCATCTAATGACTTCATCTATATATATGAACCTTCAATTTTTAGACTCTTGATACATCAACGCACGCTTATACGTATTATTATTTTGATTGAGGTAAAAAAAAAAAAAAAAAACTTTTAGAGTGAGTGAATTGATGGTTCTTGGTAGCCCATGGAAAACAGATGTGGTATTTGACACTTTCCCTTTATTTATTTATTATTTATTTTTTTAGATACCTAGTATTTGACAGGTTGGTAAAATCTGTTTCTACCCATTAAGATCACTATTTTCTGAGTCTTTTTCTTGTTTTTGTGTCCACGTGTTATGTGCAATAACCATCCCTTGTATAGAGGATCACCATAACGAAATAAATGTTTTTGCACGTGAACAAGTCATAGCCATTACCAATTCCAAAATAAATATAAAAAAAGAAAAGATAAAACTTGGATCAAAGTGACCTTTTAGATGGGAACATTATTGCACTCAATACCAACTACTAGTTGAAAAAAAAAAAAAAATTACCTAACACTGATCTTTTTCATTGTCTTGATTTGAATTACCGACTACTAATGAAATATGAGAGTTATGAGAGCTTTTTTAAGCCTAACACCAAAATTGAATGAGCATTCAATATCTGCACAAAAAAGGGGTTTATTTTGGGCCATTAAGCAGTTGGTTTGGATTGGTAGATTCATAGATGACTAGTTGAGAGGTTTTTTCATTTTTGTCCACTTATGTTTGTCATTGTTTCCCCAACAACCCTGCCTCATTGGTCTAATTAATCAATGGACAATCCAATATTATTGATTATTACATGACAATGCAATGCAACACCGATACAGACTTGATATGTCTAATGAACTAGACCCAGCTAGTTCATTGAGATTTGAGGATGACAAGATTTGCACAAATACTAGTTACTATATGGTCAAGTCATTATATGTGAAAGAGACGTGTATGTTATTGAATCATATCATATATCACTTATATAAAAAAAAAAAAATAGATATAAAGAGCTGTACATTAAAGGCCCTTGAGTTTATTTTTTTTGCCTTTTTGTTTCTGTTTCTTTTCCTTTGGCTGAGATTCCATCAAAACTCTACATGGGGTTTCATTGGAATTGACAGTACAATTCTCCAAAAGCCCCCATAAAACTCCATTATAATATCATCACTGAGAGAAGCAATTTCCCATGAGCTGAAAGGGCAAGATTGTAATTTTTATTTTTATTTTTTTGACCATTTCATGGCAAAAGATCCAAAAGTGACTACATAGATTGATATAATAAACACATCTTCACGGTTTGTTTGTACCTCAAACTCCTGAAAAACATACAAATGTCTGTCTCAGTTTAAGTTCAATTCAAACTAATGGCATTGGTAATTGAAAAAATTCAGTTTGTGGGACCCACTTTGGTTTGTGACACACCATGCACATTTGTTCCCTTTTAAATATATTTTATGATGGCATGGCACAGTCTCAGCTCTAGGCACAACAAAAACCCAACACTGATATTATATACCATTTATTATTAATGTCTGTGTTGTTGTTACTATTAGCATTCAAATCAAAACCATGTGGGTGATATGTGAAATAGGAAACATAAAAACCAATGCCTAGAAGAAGCTGAGTGGATTGTTAGCTCAGAAGCTTTTGGTTTTGGTTTCACAAAATGGAAGAGCAAGTTAGAGAAGGAAGGTCTTTGGCTGAAACCCCAACATGGGCTTTTGCCACTGTGATCACTGCCATGGTCACTTTTGGTTTCTTTGTGCAAATCTCAATGAAACAATTTGGAAAGGTAATATTAACAACAAACAATGATAAATCTTCTTCTTGTTGTGTTTTGCTCATTTGGGTCTCTTTGTTTTGATGTTTTTGCTTGGATTTTGTGGGAAAAAAAAAAAAAGTGGCTGGACAGGACTCGGAGGAAGTCTCTTTTTGCTGCTCTAGAGAAGATCAAAGAAGGTAAAAGTTACAAACTTAAGTGTTTTTATATAAGTGTTGATGGGGTTTTGTCAAGCAGAGCTAATGCTTTATTGGACTTCTTTCACAAGTAGAAAAATAAGTATTCCTTTTCTTTTCTTTTTTTCTGTTTGTTATTCAAGTACTTGGGACTTATCAGTTGGTTGTTGATGTTGAAGCAGAGCTAATGCTCTTTGGTGTTCTCTCACTCTTGATGGGCCATTGGATTGTCATTGTGGCCAAGATTTGTGTTAAATCATCGGTGTTGAGCAGCCGGTTTTTCCCTTGCGCAGTGGAAGAAGCCGAGCTCTCTTCAGATGATGATTTTCTTGTTTCAATGTCTGAGTCTCTCAACAAGACTAACTATGCTTTTGCAAAGCGTTTAAAGGTTCATGATTATTGCTCTGAGGTAATGACACCACTAATTGCTCTCTTTAGTCCTCACTCATGTTCATGACAGTTTTTCAACACAAGTCTTCAGATGATTAATTTATCTTTGCTCTCATGATCAATCAATCACCTTGTTTTTGCAGGGTCACAAATCGTTCGCTTCGTACGAAAGCCTAGAACAGCTTCACCGGTTCATATTCGTTCTTGGGATCACGCACGTCTTGTATAGCTTCGCCGCCATTGCCTTGTCCATGCTTAAGGTGGATATGTAAATCTCTCACATATCCTAAACTTGTAAAGAGGTTGAATATTGATATAAGCTTGAGTGAGACTTTTTGTTTTGAGTACTAAGTTTGGTTTGCAGATATATAGTTGGAGAGTGTGGGAAAATGAAGCCAAAGCTATAGCTGAACAAAACACATTAGGTACATATTTCAGCTCATTAAAAAGTGGCTCTTTATTATAATTTTTAATCCACCTTATTAGTTTCATGATTTTCGATGATCCTCAAGTTCTGCCCAACTGTCCGAGAATGCGGAGAATGTCTACGTTCATCGATCATCACACCTCGCATCCATGGAGCCAGCACCGGCTTCTCGTATGGCTGGTTAGTCCCACAAAATTCTCAGTCTTCTGCTTTTGATTTAGCTGCATTTTCTAGCTTCCTATAATTAAGAAATAGCAGTGCTTGTAACTTTTTTTTATCTGAGATATCAGACCAAACTTTTCATTATAATACATATTTTCATCACAATTTTGCAGCTATGTTTCAGCCGCCAGTTCTGGAGTTCTATAAACCGATCCGACTATATGGCTTTGCGATTGGGCTTCATAACTGTATGGCATAACTTATAATCTTCATGGTCATTCACAAGTAGATATTAAAAGCCTAACTTTGCCTTCCCATTTGAGATACAAACTTTTAATGATGTTACGGTATTTAGTAGATTTCTTACTACTCAAGGTACTAGTGTAGATTATGGACTAACTTTTAATTGATAATTATTGCAGACTCATCAACTTCCTTTGTCGTACGATTTCCATAATTACATGCTTCGGAGCATGGAGGAAGAATTCCGCGACATTGTGGGAATTAGGTACCTTTTTTTTTTCATCTAATTCGAGCCCAAGAGTTTTGTGGCGCTTTTTTCGAATATTTTTCACTTTATTTAGTAATTCAAACCTTTCATTCGCAAATCTTTCGCAGCATTCCTCTCTGAATATACACCATAGGTTGCATCTTTCTAGATTTCCATGGTAATTTTTCTCATAACTCTTTGAACTTAAACCAAAATACATGTAAAGCACATTCTATTAATGGATTGATCTCTCACTTAATATGCTTAGCACTAAATTACACGCTTTGTAATTTTCTTTGTGCATTTCACTTAATGGACTTAATCCTTAGAGCATGATCTGTGTGACTTGAAATTCAGGAAGCAACATTTACTTTTGGCTTTCGTTTCTTCCGGCAATTGTAAGTCATCGCTCGTTCTTTTTCTCCTTGCTAATATTCTCTCTTCTTCATGATGTTTGTCTGCTAATATTTCTTTTTGTGTTTCTTAATTGCACATTAGTTGATCCTTCTTATCGGTACTAAACTTCACCGCGTGGTGGTCAAGTTAGCCGTCGAGATCATGGGAAACTATACGTCCATGGAAAGCCGACATTTTAAGCTGAGAGACGAGCTCTTTTGGTTCGGAAAGCCAAGGCTTCTTTTGCACTTGATACAACTAATATCCTTTCAAGTAAGCAAATCCATAAAATTCAATTGTATAAGCCTCCGAAACACAAACCTCCTTCTCAGTTGAATAACACTAATCGTTTATTTCCTAGAATGCATTTGAGATGGCAACTTTTCTTTGGTCCTTGGTAAGAATTTCATTCCCTTTCAGAACAAAGACTCGCAAAATGTTTATCATTCTCTAAAACCACATGAAGTTGCTCTAAGGCATTTTTTGTTGGTTTGGTTTTCAGTGGGAAATTAAGGGACCTTCTTGTTTCATGGACAACCGTAGGTTCCTCGTGATTCGCTTGTCATTCGGGTATATTTAACCACAATTCTTCTTTTACTTCGTAGTTCGATAAAGTTATGGTCATGACCTTCTTGTTCATTGCAGAGTGATCTCACAATTTTGGTGCAGCTTCATTACATTCCCACTCTATGTTATCATCACTCAGGTTTCTAATCAATCAATGCTAATTAATTACGCGCAGATTCGATTCCCTCTCGTTTGAACATTCGGATTTTTCACATGCCAACTATTCGATATCCTAATACCGCGAGATCTTCTATAGGTGTAACATTTTTAGTGATCTCATATTGTTGCAGATGGGTTCAAGGTTTAAGAAAACAGTGATAGCAGAGAATGTGAGAAAATCACTATCTGGATGGCAGAGAAGAGTGAAGGCAAAGCATGTCACGTCACACACCACCCCGCTTCTGAGCTCCGCTACAACCACGCCATCCGATTCTGTGGCATATGAGGGTAGCTCAGAAGGAAGCTCTTGTATAGCTCATGGCACTACAACTATCCCACATCGAAATGCCTCTGAAATCGAGGCTCGAACGAGCTTTGAGATAGTTGACAGCGAAATTTGTCATCGTAGTGTTGATAGCAGCGATCATGTAACATCGGATTAAGAACTTTAATATTTTCTAACTATAGTCGTCTTTTTTTTTTTTTGTTCATTTACGGAAAAAAATGCATGATGTGATACTATTTTTGTGTTTTCAAACTTTTTGAAGTATAAAAAAACTACAAATCGTTTTGCATTAAACAATGTGTTCGCAAATAAACGACGCGCTTATTTGGTCCTAAGAAGTTTGCTAACAAACAAACAAACGACACACAAGTTTTGGATAAATGTTTAAGTAGTTGTTAATAGTCTATAGAGACAAGTATAGCATGTAATTTTCAGTAAAACAAATAATATGTTGATCGTGACCACTCAATAAATAGTTAAGTTTCAAAATTAGTGTTCACTAATTAGAAAAGAACACATTCAATCGGTCTTAGAGCTTGATTGTCGTCGTTTTTATTTGAAACGACATATTATTTGTTATGAAGCACAAGGAGCCCTTAAGCCCAAAACAAACGGCATGTCGTTTTTTTTTTGTTTTTTGTTTTTTTAATTTTTACTTTCCCTTTTTATTTTTTATTTATTGAAAGTTTACTATCACATTGGATTGGAAATGAAGAGATTCCCTAAAGCCCAAAATCGAACGACGCATTATATCTAATTGAAAGTGTTAACTGTCGTTTATATATAAACGACACAACTTTATTCTTGATGTAAAAATGGACAATACACGTTAAATAAGCGACATGACGTATTTCTTTTCCTCCCCAAATTTACCGTCATTATATCATTTGATGTCATAAACGACATGACTTTAATCCTGACGTTTATCGTTTTGGACTAAAAACGACATGTAGTTTCAAACTGAAAAAATACGGTGTCGTTTCCCACTAAACGGCAAGATAATGAGTCATACACGTGGCGAAACATAAATGGAAACGACAAGTAGTTTCTAACTGAAAAAATAATGTGTTGTTCCCCAGTAAACGACAAGATAGTGAGTCCATGTGTTTTGACATATACGTGGCGATAGACAATTGGTTTAAATTCTTGTATCGGAAATCTTGCTCACACATGATAGTTTCTCGACCTTATTTGAAGAACTCTGAAGAAGACTCTAGGAATATAGACAAATTAAAAAGAAAAAAAAAGGTGTGTAGATTGAAAAAACACGTATTTTAATTACGGAATTTCTCAATTGGGAAATAGCTATAAAAACAGACCGGTGGGTAATGCCTAAGTTGAGCCAATCAAAGTCGTCCATATTTGAACAAACGGTAGATTAATAAGGTACACATGGATACTTAAAATTTGTGGGATGCAGCTGATTATTCAAAGAAAATGAACAGGCGTTTCCCAATAAAATAAAAATCCATCTCCATCTCTATTTTTGTTTTCGTTTTGTTTTCAACAAATGCAAATCAAAACTGTGATTCTTGATTCTTTTAGATACAGACTCTATCTCACACAAGCATATATATATATATATATATATATATATATATATATATATATATATTGTTGATTAACCATGCAATTGGTTTTGGAATAACATCCAAGCGTGGGTTTGGATATAGAGGAGATTACAGTTCAAACCAGAATCAGATTTGATTTCTTCGCCTACATCAGCAATAAAATAAAGCAATTTTAGACAAAAGTTATAAAATTGTGTTTGTTTTTGGGAAGAAACTTAACTTCATCTCGGCAATCTAAAACCAAATTTAACTTTTTAGTGCCACGGCCGACCTCCGCACACTACCGCTGTTGTCGCCGACGAAGACAATTTGGAACTGATGGGCTTTATCATGGCGTACGTTCTTAAACAAAGCTTGTTTGCTTGCTCTTTCTCTCTGCACTTTCATTTTTGAGACTTAACTCTAAGGATTCATAGCCCAATGAAACCAAGATCAATGGAGAGCCTCTGTTTGAGAAAGTATTGTTGTTGATGATTAAGCTACGCAATCGGTCATCTCTTAATTGTGAATTTTTATTTGGGGCTTTTAGTGAATGAAACTTTTGTGGTTTATTTGAAAAAAAAAATGCAACGGCGGTGTCCTCCGATGTCCCATGACATAGAGCTTTCTATTAAAAAAAAAAATATTATGATGCTGTCTTGGGAAAACTATCTGCAGCTTCAAGAAGTGCGGTGGGGTGGAGGTTGGCGTTGAGAGAAAAACAAAAAATTTCGGCTTTTTGAAAAAAAAAAACTTAATAATAATTGGGTGCGTCAAGAATTATATCGTTTATTATGCACTCTTAACTGTTGTCCAATAACAACTCTTAAAACCATTCCCAACGGTCTATTTATTGTCTTGTTCCCTAACTATGAATCTCCGTTTTAATATATGGACTCTTCTTTAATAAAATCTGTACTTTACCAAAATTATCCTTAATAAAAGAAAAAATAAATAAATATTATTAAATAATAATAAAAATGAAATTGGGGCTGAGGCTGGGCATATACACAAGTTGGTTTTAGGTGGAAAAGAAAATTGGGGCTAGGTTTTATGTGTGAACTAAGTTTAGAAAATGAAAAAGTAAAACAAGAGAGGGTGAGTGAATGAATTGAAATTTTGTGTTTGATTCATTAAGAAATGAGAGTATTGATCAAATCAAACTTAAATTGAGATTTTCTGTAACTATATTGAGTTTCTAAAAGTTTAAAATGTACAACATATTTCAATTTTCTTTTTTAGTTTGTTTTCAAAATTTTTATTTTATTTCAAATCATATGTAAAATTTGGGTTATTTAGTTTCTATGGTGTTATTTCATGTAAATCAACATATTTTGGTCATGTGAAGTTGAAATTTGCAATTTTTTAGTTTAAAAGACAAAGGTTGAAGATGAATCGCAGAGTGTTCAACAGCTAACAGTCGAACGCAGTCGAACAGTCGTCAAAAAATGTACGACAGTTGTCTGTCAAGTAGCGACAGCTACGGTTACAACAAATACTTTTTTAGAGTTTTTTATTTTTTTATTTTTATCATTTAACAAAGCATATTTATTTATTTCAAACAAATGCTTTTATACATTAGCTAATTTTTCAAGAACTAACATTAGTTTTATGAAATTAAGGAATTAGCCATTTTCATATTTATTACACATGTATCATATTTTTGATACACGTGTATTAAATATGAAAATCTGTATTAAATATGAAAATGTGTATTTAATACACGTGTACAAAAAATATGGGACATGTGTAATAAATATGAAAATTACTAATTCCTTAATTTCATGAAACTATGACTGAATTATTAAAACATGAACCAAAAAATAGTTAAATACCAAATAGACTATAAAATTTAATTATACCCCTATTGAAAAGGTAGAATTTCAAAATAGAGTCATTCTTTATGTCACTTAATAATCTATACACAAAGTGGTATGCCTCCTCTATTTCCACACTATGTCTATAGTCTAAATTTTAAGGTATAAATTAAAAGTGAAACACCAATGTGACACAGATTATCAACAACGCATTACTCAAAGTCCCTTTATTAAAAATGCTAATGAATATAATATGGAGAAATTTTGAAGAATGCTCCCTTTTTTGACAGATTGATAATTTATATTCTACATATATTATAATTTTAATTTATACTTTAAATTTTATCCTATATACATAAAATAAAAATAAATAAAATATATTATTTAAAATATAGATTTATAAATGATACTTAGAATCGAATTGTCTTGCAATTTCCTATATTTATAATTTGGGAAGGTCCAAACTCGAAAGAATCTCCGTCAAGAACCCTCAAAGTCAAACTAGGACCGCCCTACGGCTCACGTGCACGACTTCCCCAACACCACACCACACCATACCAAATTATTGACACCACACCGCCCATAAAATTCCCAATCTCTCTCTCATCGCACGACAACCGTCCCTCTTAACGCCAACCCCACCACCCAATCCCGTCCCGCCACGCCACGCCCCTACGTACGAACCCCAAAAATATAAAATAAATCATTAAAAAAGTGTCCCGCCACGTGTCCCCGTCAAGCTGGTGACCAGAGCCCCCTCTTTCGCCACGTGGCATATCGCGCGGCTCCCGTGGCGACACGTGTGGGTCGCAGAGACTTGGGGACTCGGCCACGTTTGTTTCGTGATTCACTAGCTCACACCAAACCAAACCCCTATAATATATATTAAGGAAATTATAGCCCTTCTTTCTTTGTTCTTCTTATACTTGTGTTCTTATTCTTATCCAAATCAGTTTTTATCAGATAATTTTCCTGTAACACGATCACAAATATAATACAGAGAGTCGTATTTGGATACATTACATATATATTCTCTGCGATTTATAATAAACGTTTTGTATATATAGAGGTTTGTGTATAGAATATATATCAATCATGGTGAGGAATCTTGATAGAAAGTCGTCGATAGAGAGCGAGCCAAGGACGCTGCGAATGGATCAAATCCAGTTTGCAAGGGTAAGCTTGTGTTTGTTTTATCAATAGTTTTCTTTTCTTTTCTTTTCTTTTTTTTTTAAATATTGATATTAATATGTTTAGTTTTGATGGGTTGTGATTATTTTCTAGGTTTAACATCTTAAACGCAATTTTAGGGATTTTTATTTATTTATTTATTTAAAGTCATGGGTAATTTGCAGGAAATGATTTACTTATGGTTGAAGGCTTGAAGTACTTGATCAATAGTGTTTTTTTGTAATTTTAAAATTAGTATGTGATGGGAAAATTTTTGGGGTTTTAAGTATTTTCTGTTTTTTAGTCTTTGGAATGAAAACTTAAGTGATTTTCTTTTCTGGATTATGGGTGATTTGCAGGAGGCAGCTTTATATGTTTTGCAAACAAACACTACGGAAAAAGCCATGAGTATTTTCACCGAGGTATTTAATTTAATATCTCCTATATGCTTCTTATATATATATTCCTTTTTCCCTTCATATGTTGTCTGTTATATATATCTGTTTTCTTTTGTTTTGTTGATCTGATTCTTTGTTCACAAATAAATGAAAATATAGATATAGATAATTAAAAATTTTGGTGGGAAAAAATTAAATAAAACATTTAACGTGATATTTTGTCGTTTTTATTTTTATTTTTTATTGTAGAACATAATGTTAAACACATATTTTTGTGTTATACATAATTAGCACGTTATTCTTATTAATTATTATTTTGGTTATCTACTTATATGTTTCATTTATCCGTATAGAAAAAGGTAGTTTTGGTGGTTTGACACACATTATCTATTACATACATTATAAACTACATAAACTATGAAGAAATTTGTAGAAAAGCGAGAGTATATATAAAAATGATGGATAAACCAAAAAGAAATGATTTTATCCAAAAAGAAAGAAGATATATATAAAAAAAAAAATACACATACATATAGCAATGAGTTATCTTATATAATATATGTATATATATGTATATATATGTATATATTAAATGTATTGTATTGTGTTGTGTTGCAGGGTTTAGAGCCGGTGATAAGTAGTGTTGTGGGGTTCGATGAAGAGATAGATTCAAGTGATCTAAGCGATGAATATGAGCTCGCAGAAGAAAATCATTTGAGAAATAATGGAGAATTATTCAGGGATGTGGTTACAGCACCTTTTTAGGGAAAAAAAGAAAATCATATGTACACTATACACATCTTTATCTTAATAATGCAAGAAATGAAATACACGTATATACTAATAAAAGAAAAATACACGTACTTTAGAGGGGAAAATATGGAAATTTTGTTTATGTTTTTGTGCATTCAATTTGTTTCTTTTTTTCACTAGTTTTGATGAGTGTGGATATTTGTAAATAGGCCAAGTTTTGATGGACTCATTTCCCTGTAGCACTTTTGAGAAGTTGGAATTTTCTCGTTCCATGGACTCATGATCTTTATCATTTCAAACTTTCTTCTAAATCTGATTTTAAATCACGAAAATAATTTTATGTTGTTTTTTTCTCCAAAATCTAATTTTATTATCTTTTTCGTTTCAATATTTTTCTTATATTAGAATTAATTGACTATTCATTCAATCAAAATATGTATTTTAAAGCCAGCGAAGGTAAAATCTGCAAGTTTTATGATGTTTAACTTCAATCTACAAGTAGTAATGGATAAAGTTCGAGAAAAAAGAAATGCTAAATGATACTATACTTTGGTCAGCGAAGGTATAATCCGCAAGTTTTATGATGTTTAACTTCAATCTACAAGTAGTAATGGGTAAAGTTAGAGAAAAAAAGAAATGCTAAATGATTATAAACTTTGGTAAGAGAAAATTTAGTCAAAATGATGGGTTAATTGTTTGTTGAAAAATATATTTAAAAAATGGGTCAATTAAGAAATTATCCATTTTAAAGGTAAAGTTTAAATGATTTAGTCTTAAAAATATCAAAATTAAGAAAATAGACATTAAATATTTTAATGGACATAAGTATCCATGATAGTTATTTCAAAAAATCGCCTAAAACAAATAAATAATTTCCGAAAAATTTGGCTCATTCAACATAAAAAACTAAATCAAACCTACTATTATCAAAATTTTCATGTAATAAAAAAAATAAAAATGGTTAATTTCTTAAATTTCTAAAATTATGGCTAATCCTAAAAAATTAGTCTGAAGTTTGGCTAAATTCATAAAAATCTAAAAAAAAAAATAAGTGCATATATTATAACTAAAGTATGTTTGAATTGTTGAAAAACCTAAATTTTGTATTTATGTTGTCAATAGGGAGTAGGGACGACAATTTGTGTCGTGTATTATGTTCGTCTCGAGTTTTAATCGCGTCCAAGAATTTCAACTAGATCAATACATGACTTATTTATTAACTGTATATAAATAAAAGATCCATACAGGATCCATTAAGACAAAGTTATTATTCATATCTTAATGGATCGTGCAAATCTATGAACCCAACTATGAATATAAATGGGTCAAGTGACCCACGAGTACAACCAAATATCATTTAATGAACGGGTCTAAATGGGTTATATGACCCGCTTACCCAATTATAAAATAGGTCTAAATGAGTCACTAACCCAATTAAACCCCTTTTAAGGCCAAAACAACTGATAAAAGATACTTAATGAAATTCATAAATTCTATAATCACAATAAACATAAAACATAATTATAACTAATATAATATAGCCCATCAAACATAACTATAAAAATAATCCCTCTAAACATAAAAATAACTTACAATCCACCAAACATAACAATAGATATAAAACATAATCCATTAAGCAAAACTTATATAAATGATTCATTAAATTATAACTTACAACAACAACAACAACAACAAGATTGTCAAGGGGCAACCAAAGCTCAAGCTCAAGCTCAAGCTCGTGCAGAGAAGGGTTGGGATCGATAAGGTTGGCGAGGACTGATTGAGTAAAGAAAGCTTGTGTAGAGAAGTGTCGAGGTAGGCGAAGACCCGTAAAGAAACTCCGCAACAATGACAGGAGGGGCATCAAGGATGAGGAGGCTGGGACTCAGAGACAGACTGCGTGCTAGAGATATGAGACTCGAACTTGAACCCAAAGAGAGCGAAAGATGAGCTGAGGTTCAAGTACTATGGCGGTGCTAGGTTTGCTTTTTGTTTTGCTCAGATATCATGGGAGGATTCGAGAGTAAGTAGTGATGTATTTCTCGTGTCTACCTGTTTACAATCTATTTAATAATCATGTCAAGTTCGGTCCTAATCGTGTTCTCATGTTCGTGCCATGTTTACCTGCTATTTAATCCTGTTAATCGTGTCTGACCCGATTAGACCCAGACCAGAATCCATTAAGAGATGACCTAGACTAGCTAATTTTGTGTCGTGTCTCGTGTTCGTACCCATATTTCTGATTTGTAAATGTAAAAATGTTGTTTGATTGTTATTTGGTTGCATAATATATAAGAGATGAAAATAATTTTTGCCGTAGTACAAGTATATGAAAAAGGTTCTTTTTGTTGTTGTAAGAGTATTTAAATGTGAATTCAAGTACAGCAAACTAAGCCGGTATTTTGTTGCAGCAAATGACTCGAGTTATTATTATTAATTTTTTAAATTAAACTTCATTACGAAACAACCCCATAGAAGTGATGTATCATATTTCATCATATGATACTTAGTCTAATTTTATCCAAAATGGTTTTTATGGCCGGTACTTTTTCAACGTTGTTTCACTAAGCTTCACTTGAATTCTCATCCATGCTAAGCAAATACAGTGTTTTGAAATTCTTCTAATAATCATTTAAATCACCTTAGAATTGAAAAAATCATCAACTAATTAAAATGGAAATGTCCACCTTTAAATTGTCGTTTAACCATGAAAGTGCATTTTATAAACATAAATGATATTCATGCACTATAAAGAGCTCTTGTTTAGAATTCTTTGTTTTTATTTCCCCCATTTCCCCCGCTTTTCAATTAATTTTTTTTTAAAATTTTAATCAGAGAATTTTCAAGAATTCCTCTCTTTTGACACAATATTAATCTATGTTTTTTTTTTTAATTTTAATTTCTACCTCCTACTCTAAATGTAGAGCATGACATGTGCAAAATAAATTCTTACGTGGTATAACAAATTAAATCAATTTTGCAATTATTATTATTATTATTATTTTTTGGGCTAAGAACTTAACAAACCAACATCCAAACACTTGCGTTGAAGCCTAAAGGATGTTCACGTGGGCTGCGAAACTTAAAATATCATCTTTAGGCTTCGCTAATATTTGTAGACCCAATTAAGTGAACAAACATTTGCCTAACTCCAAGAAAGTTTGCATTGTCTTCTCTATGATTTTTGGGTTGTCTTTTGCATATATTTGTATTTAGTAAGTTTTAAGAATTAAAAAAAAAGGGATTAAAGAAAATTATAAAGCGCCACCGGTGGCTGGGCAAGATATGCCTTTAAATAATTAAAAACCGAATAAAGATTTCTCTATCATTGAACCTTTCAACTTCATTTTCATGTTTTCTGATACCAAATTACCAACTTCGTTTAGATCATTATGGTCACATCAAATTTATAGAAAGTAATCCAAAATTGTACCCGATAGATACAAAATCAAACAATTCTAACAAGAGTTAGAAAAAAAAAAATTAAAATATGACATTGTCAATGGAAAAATTAAGAAAAGTTGTTTACTAAACTTGGGCATCACATAAAGATATGTATGATCTTCTAGAAACTAGAAAGATTCTAAAACCTTGTAGGCCAATATGCACATGGAATGATGGAAGATAATATATCTTAATGGAAAGTTTAATTTCTAAAACCCTTTTTGTGAGAATAAATGGAAATGATAAGGTTTCCCGTCCCGTTTACTCTTTATCAAGGACTCTAGATGTCTAAGATTACGAGATTTTTCTTTAAAAAAAAAAAAAGGACTAGATTATGCACTAAATTAGGTTCTATAAATAAAATTAAAAACAAAAAAATTAAGGTTATCCATATTATTTGATTAAACTTTATTTAGTTTGTGACTATTACTAACGTTCTTAATTAAAGACGAAACTATCTAACAAATTTTTGTTGTATTAAACTAGTAGATTTTAGATAAGGTTAATAAAACATGGTATCTAATCATTAGTTACAAAATACAATTATAAATACACATGTTTTTAAATCATTAATAAACAGCTGCTACAAACCATATTTTCAAAAACAAAAAAATTGTGATCATGTCTCGTTTTTTTATAATTAAATGAGATTTACTTTATAATTCTGAGGGTAAATATGTAAATAGCTAAACTTAGATAAAGTTTAGTGTATCACCAATCGGCATATATGCTATTTGCTGCAATGTTTCATTATTGCATGTTATAATTTTTTTTTTTTTTTTTTGTTGAAAGAAAATTGGCCACACCTTAATATGTTACAACGCCCCCCGAAAAAAAAAAAAAAAAACTTATTTCCCAATATTATTTATCCTTTTTTTTCTCCTCTTTTCTAGTCGGTTGGCTTCTAAATCCAATTAACAATTGGAAGGTAAAAGCTTCTGAACAATTTCAATCATTGGATTTTTTTATTAATCTTTTTTTTTTGGTTGTACTATATCTCCCAATCAACCAAAGAGGTAGTTAAAAGGAGTTTATCTAACTAAAAATAATTAAGCTTGGGTTATCACAAAAAAAAAAAAAAAAAGGGAAGAGATTTTGAGGAATGCTCCTATGTAATAATTTATGCTTTGTTTGTGTTGCACTTTAAATTTAGGGTCAGTTAGGTAAATATTTATTTTGGACTGTGTGTTTTTAAAAAATAGCTACAGTTTTAAAAAATTTAAAAATTAACTATAATACGTATACGAAATTTCCTGACAATAATTTTATGTGTAATTTTGTTATTGTTAGAAATTTCTAACACGTGTCAAAATTTTTGTCAGAAATTTCTGAAATAGCTAGTTTTAAATTTTTTTGAAATTATGGCTACTTTTTAAAATCATTTTGTAAACAGTGGTTATTTTCTTAAAATTTATTTTAATTTATCCATATATTTTGCAGTACAAACATAGAATGAAAACAAAACAAAAAAAACACATCATTTAGGCATAGATTCTTAAGTGACACTAAAAATGATCTTATTTTGCAATATCCAAAAAAAAAAAAACCCTATAATTGCGTTGTCCTTATTAACCTTGAGGATTGCTGACATATTTATATATATTGCATAATTTAAGGTAAGTTAAGTATATAGTCATTTTGGATTTTTTTTTTTTAAAAACAGTCATAGTTTCAAAAAATTTAGCCATAATACATGTAAGAAATTTCTGACAATAACAAAATTACACATAAAAATTGTTGTCAGAAATTTTTTTACATATGTAAAAAATTTCTAAAAGGGCTAGTTTTTAAATTTTTTGAAACTGTGGCTATTTTTTAGAATTATTTTATGAAAAATGGCTATTTTTTAAAAATTTCTCATAATTTTAATCGTACAATCTTTTTTTTCCGAAAGAATTAATCCCTTCCTTCAAAAAAATAAATTTTTGAGCATAAAAAATGTCATTTAATCATTGCATGATTAATAGATTATTTGTATCTTTAAAGTCTCATTTTAGTGTAGAATTTTTTAATAAGCAAAACTATAATATATGGTCTCTACTCTCTAGAAGCTAGAACTCCGAACAAATAGAGATTCAACACTTTCCTATTGTGTGTACACATCATGAAACACATTATTTATTAATACTTCTCTTTCAAGCTTTTATTTTTTCTCTCTCAATCATTTATGTTTTTCTTAAGGTAAAAAAAAATGTATAAAATACTTTTTTTTGTATCTAATAATTAATTAATCGACTCCTTTTTTCTAATATTCTTTTCTCATTGAAATGTCGTTCGCATCTCAACTGTAGAAAATTAAGCTTGGATATTTCTTTTAAGAAATCAATTTATTTACAAAATCATATTAAATTTGGAAGGAAAAAAAAAAAAAAAAACTCCTCAAAGCTAGCGGGTGGTTTTTTAAAGCAGGATAGGGCATCTATGCAAGGCATTAAGTGCTTTGCTAATTGTGGCTTTTACTACTGCTTTCAGTATTTAAATGTTGTGTTTTTCTTTGGCTGAACATACCAAATACATAATAACAGTACTGTTCATTCATATGTAGTTTACTTTTTTCAACTTAAAAAAATCATTTTAGGTCAACTCAATCTAAATGAGTTAAGAAAGTCAAATATATTTAAGCAAGAGGGAAAACTCAAAATAATTATTTTGTTTCACAAAAATTTAATTCCGACCCTGTGTTTTTTAAAAAAATTTAAAATTATCCTTCAATTGATTAAAAGACTCAAATATATACCATGCAATATTTTTTTATATGAAAATTTGTACGAAAATATTAAGAATTTTATTAGTTCCCTTAAAAACTACAAAGATGGTTACGAATTCA
This sequence comes from Boehmeria nivea var. tenacissima, assembly GCA_018132145.1. Classification (NCBI taxonomy): domain Eukaryota; kingdom Viridiplantae; phylum Streptophyta; class Magnoliopsida; order Rosales; family Urticaceae; genus Boehmeria; species Boehmeria nivea. The sequence continues at coordinate 4,700,628 of CM030886.1, forward strand.
TATGTTACCAAGTGAATATTTAAACATTTTTTTTGGCAGTTTTTAAGTGAGTATATGACTATATATAAGATTTATGGTTTTTTCATGCAAAATTTTGTACTAAAAAATATCGCAAGATATATATTTGAGAGTTTTTAATAAATTGAAAGATAAGTTTAGAATTCTCAAAAACATAAAGATGAAACTGAAATTTTCGTAAAATACAAGAATTATTTATGTTTTTTTTTTCCCCTAAACAACATGGGGTAAGTACTATATTCAATCATTTCAAAAATTTTATCCCTTTCTATACTATAGTTGTATTGCGCGTTTCTGCCAATTAGTTTATGCTTTAAGAACTAATTTGAACATGTATTCCAATCTTTGTCCTATCCATGCTTAAATTTTATATTCATTGCTAAGTACCTTTAAATTAATATGCTTAATAAGCTAATTCTGTTGTTGATTATACTTGGTTTCATCTTCATGTTGTATATTCAGAGTTTGGAGAAATAAGTAAATAAATACATGCACCATTTATAACTTCTTCAATAGTATTTTACATTACTTAAACCAGGAAAGAACATTATATGCAAAAAAAAAAAAGGAGAAAAAAAAAGAAAAAAAAAAACAAACAAGATCAGAGTATGATGAATCCACATAACTTGAAATAAAGCTCCAATAGATATTTTAATATATCTCGTTTGCAAATCCACCACCGGTCACCATAGATTAAAAAAAAAAAAAGACTTCCATAGATCTTGATCTATTTGTTAGAATAATTTTAACAATTGTCAAGAATTACAGAAATTGATCATATCAATCATACGCAGCCGAATAATAAATGTGTTAATTTAATTGAAAAGAAAAAGTAAGATATGATGCACATATTGTGTTACAAAAATTTAATATTAATAAATTATTGAATGATTCAAATAAAGAAAAGGATTCGAGAATTATATCATGTGACGATTGTAATTGATCAACTCTTCTGGTCACCGTACATCGTGAGACTGTTAAGGTTGGTTAGATCTCAAATGCTCACAACGAGTTTACTTGTCAAGGCTTCGACACCGCATTCTTTCTCTCCAATTGAATAATTGACTATTTTTTAGTTATATTAGGTATATATATTAATTGTAGTATATAACTTAAGTATTTTCTACTTCATCTTAGTTTTTTTTACTCCTTATTTATACATGATTTAAAAAATACAGTTGTAAATATTAGAAAAATTTTGGTAAGTAATCTATTTTGTAGACCTTATTCAAAAATTATCCATAATTTTTTTAATCAGATGAATCCATAAATTTTTTTATCAGGTGAATGACTTATTTTTTATAAGTAGACTAATTGCCATATTGAATGAATAAAATTTTGACCATTTTTAGTTAGTATATTGTCTACTAACCGGGGTAAATAATCTATATACCATAAAAAATGTAATTACTGACAAATTATCATGATAAGTGGATAAATATGATAATTTTTAGCTGGTCTATTAACCATGGTGGATAATCTAACTACTGAAAACGAACATTTGCCTAAAAATAAAAATTATGAACATTTTTATAAATTGATTAAAATTAAGGCCATTTAGCTATAAAATCCTAAATATTAAGGGTAAGTTATAAAAATAGGCTAAGCTTAAATGTGTCTTTTAAATGATAGCTAATGTTTTAAAAAATTAAAAAAAATAGCCAGTGCAAAGAATTTTGTAACAAAAAATGTCAAAAAATATTTACATATCTGTAAATATTTGTAAGATATTGTTTAACACTTCAAAAAATGATGAACAAAAGTTGAAGTATTACAAAATATCTTACGAATTTTTACAGATGTGTAGTATTTTATATGACACTTTTCTGTTATATAATTCGTAACATGGCCTTTTTTTTAATTTTTTCGTAGCGAAAAATGTCAAAAAATATTTATACATCTGTAAATATTTGTAAGATATTGTTTAACACTTCAAAAAATGATGAACAAAAGTTAAAGTGTTACAAAATATCTTACGAACTTTTACAAATGTGTAATATTTTATATGACACATTTCTGTTATATAATTCGTAACATGACTATTTTTTTTAAAATTTTCTTAAATATAAGCTATCATTTAAAAACATAATTTTTTTGGCTATTTACTATTGTTGTAAGTGATTTTTTGTCCACGAATGTAACTTCGAGGGCGAAGTCTCCGAGGCACGTTTAAGGCGAGCTCGACCCTCCGATCCCAATAGGAAAGGAATACCACGTCATCACAGGAGCTTCTCCCAGATGAAGACAAGAAGAGGATCGTCGAAGATGATCCTCGATTATACACCCACGGGGATAAGCAGGAAAAACACCATCGAAGGTGGTGTCGATTTTATGGCAAGACCTTCGGAGAGGGATTGACGGACGAGAAGACCGCGGGTCATCGAAGATGATCCGCCCCTGCGAAACTGGCCTCGGAGAGGAAGTAAGGACTTCACTCAAGACAGAACGCTCGACCCGCGAAGCTGGTGATCCCCGATCGAAGATGAAGTCCACGCGAGTTAGTTTAAGTCTTACTTTCCGTTCCACTTTTTTAGCCCTGATCGTGGGATATTCTGTAACCACTCCCATAAGATTCACGATTGTTATAACCGTTTGAGGTATTCAATCTCCGAGTCTTTAGGGAGGGATAACCGCGCCTTTACTACACATTTAATTTAATAATTAATCCCGAGATTCATGGGATCGTGCATTATGTTTCTTTCTCCGAACCGTTATTCCTCGCCTATAAAAGGGGAGGGATGGGGCTGGAGAAAGGGTTGGTTAGAAAATCATTACTAAAAATACAATTTTAAGTAGACGTAGGTTATTACTCCGGAAGAGGGCCGAACCACTGTAAAAACTTCTCTGTCTTTTTCCTTTTCAACCAAAGAAATTATTTTTCATTGCCACATCACTTTCAAATGTGTGTATCTCGTCGTTGTTTAAATATACACCAACAACTATAATTTCTCAAATATTAATTACTTGCAAATAGAAGGAATATTCCTGATCCATTAGTTTTTTTTTTTTTTTTCCTTCAAAGATCCATTCTTACGGTTGACTCATGAGAAGTTGACCTAGTCTTTTTATTTTCCTTTCTTTTTCCGAGGCAGGTGTCCTCTACGGTATAGATTAAAATGAATATGCACTTCAACTATAAATTGTCTAAAAAAATCAAAAGATACTTAATTTTGGTAGAAGTGAAATTAATGAGTTTAGCATTTGTTAGAAAAGAAATTTATTTTTATTTTAACCTACATACTCAGTCTAAACATGTATATTAAAATTCATTATTGTCAAATGAGACATTTGTCTTTTATTTTTGATTTCTTTCTTCTTCTTTTTTTCTCCTACCCACGTTATAATGGCGTGAAATAGTGCACTTTTGGAGTTAAAAATCTCCTCCAACGCACGCTATAAGCTGACGCTATTTTGGAGATGTTGAACATTGGAAGTGTGGAATGCTATATATAGCATTCTACTGTTCAACGCTATAATTTTTTTTTTCATTTTTTAATATTTTTTTATTTACTTTTTATTCTTTTTAAATATTTTTTGTATATATTAATAAAAAATTTAATAAAAAATAATTAAATAATAAAAATAAAAAGAATGTAGAAAGAATATTCTTTTTTAGAGTGAAAAATAAAATATTTAATTGGAGATAAAATACTATTTGATAATAATATTTATTCTATTTTAAAATATTGTATAATATATTTTAGAGTATTGAATTAGAGATGATCTTAATCTTTTGTTGTTGAAACAAATCAACGTTGTTGTCCCAACTTGTTAGTGCTATACCCTCTTTTCTGTTCACGTGTTGTGACTTTCAAGAGATGTGAGGGTATTTCTTTATAAAAATAAAAAAAATAAAAAAGAAGATGTGATGGTACTTTAAGCGCAATTTTGTTTTTTTTGTTTTTTTGTTTTCTATACAAAAATAACAATATGGATATGGAAGAACACATTTATAAATGCATATAATCCCAAGGTAACTATTTAAAGATTTTAATTTTCATCAAATTTTTTTTATTTTTTATTTATTTTATATACTTAATCTCAATAGTTAAATCATTTTAAAATTTAAAAAGTCAAAAATCATTTTAAATACACATTTAAATATTTATTCTACACAAATATTAATTACGGTCTCACTTAGATACAAATTTAAATTATATTTTACTGTAATAACATAGTTTAAAATTTACTTTTCATATATAATTACTGTATTAACATAGTTTAAACCAAAAAAAAAAAAATTCGATTCGAATTACAATCCAAAAACGAGACCTAACTAATTAATGAAAGGGCAATACACGTGCGTCTGACCGATCCGATCATCTATCTGTGTGAGCCCCCACAATAAGTCTCACGTGGAGCTCACGTAGATAGACGGCCAGGATTGACACGTCTAAACTTAACAAAATCCTTAATGAAATTAATAAGATTAAGATATGGGGTCGGTTGTCTCGCTTTATTAGTTTCTCTCTCCGCGGCTTTGGAAGCCCATTGTGATTGAAGTTGTCATTATGCGCGTGAGTGGCTTTGTGGGCGTTTTGGCAACAAGCACATACCAAAAAAAAAAACAAAAAACAAAAAAACCACCCACAAATCGCCCATATAGATTCTCTCTCAATCTCTCTCCTCTTTCTCTCTCACACATAAATAAAACGCTTTTGAATTTAAGCTTTAATCTTGTTTATACCCTTGGAGTATAAGTTCAATTCTATTCTAGTCCTTATAATTCAAAATAGTTTGAAATTCGCTCTCAATTTATAAAACTAATCAATTTCAATCTTCATCAGTCGATAATATATCGATATTTTAATGAAAACTTAGATCAACAAAGATTGATAGTTCAAATATATTTTCTCACTTAATATTGGTTATATCGTTTGTGAACGTCATATCATATTGGTGATTATGTGATTTTTTTGTTAAAATTTTACCATCTATTTGCCAATAATACTCAAATGTTGTTTTTCACCCTTGAACTCTAAATGATCTTTTATTAATTATTTTTAGATCCAATATAGAAAAATTACTGTTTGTTTTTTATTTGTTAAATTCAAGCTCAAAACAATTTTTTTTTTTTTTCAAATTCAAGCGCCGTCTAAACTTAGTCCATTTGAATAATTATGTTATAGTATCAAGAACAATATCAGAGCATGACCCTTAACTATTCTCTCAAATGTACAAATGTAAATTTTAAGCACTTATACAAATACTAGTTTAAAATATTCAATTTGGACTACAATTCAAATGTTACATTTAATTTTAGTTTAAATAAAAAAGCTTCTTTTTATGTTGTTGCTATACATGAGTTAATAAATTATTAACAAAAATAAAAATAAAACTTATCCAATTTCACAAACTATAAACCGAATTCAAAGACGTTCAAAAACAATAAGAATAAGGGTGTATTTGATTAAGCAGATGGAGAACAAGGAAGATGGAGAAATGCATATATTTATTTGATCAAAAGGAAGAAAGGAGAGAAGAAGAAGAAGAACAAGAGTGGAGGAGGAGTTCATCCTCAGTACACCAAATTGTAACATTTCCCAAGTGAAAAGGCGCAACTTTTTTCTCTTTAATTAAAAAAGTTTATTTTACCATTTGTAATAATCAAATAACAAATAATATAATAATTATACAAATAACTACCATAAATAATTTTATAAAAATGCTAAATCTTGACCGTCCGCGACCGTGGGTTAATATTATCCATCATCTTTTTCAACCAAATTATTATAATCATCTTCCTCTTTTTAAATTCTCAATCCTCCCAGTAGTCTTCAATTCTTTTTCATTTTCTATCTATCCAACCAAACATATCCTAATCGCACAAACCCGAATGGAATTTAGCAAAAAGAAAAAAAAAAATAGGGGCAAAGACGTAATTACACATATAAGAAGATGAAATCAGCAGCACTCAAGTTATCAACTACTATATCCTAGCAAAAAAAAAGTTATCAACTACTCCTACTACTACTACAACAACATGCACGTTTATACAATATAAACACAATATACACACACACACACATATATATATTCATCAAAGAAAAAAAAAACACGTAAAAAACTCTCTTTCTTTCTCTAAGAAGAAGCCACGTCATATCTCCCGCTTTATCCAACCACCGCTTGCCGTCTCTCTATCTCTCTCCATTTGGGACTCAGCTGAGCTGTTTCACACTGTACCCTCTCTCTCTCTGTGTGGGTCCCACAAAAACACACACCCTCTCTCTCTCTCTCTCTCTAAAAGTCTCTCTCTCTCTCTCTCTTAACATTTCTTCTCCAAGTTTGCTTCTTCGTGTAATCTAATCAAAAATCAACCAACCCAACTCTCTCTCTCTCTCTCTCTCTCTAAGACACCAAGTCTTCTCTTGTCTTCTCTTCTCTTCTCTTCTCTTCTCTCATCCATAGAAATCTCTCTCTTTCTGAGGAATTAGGGCACAAGAAAAATGCCGGCTTGGTGGGGGAAAAAGTCGAGCAAGCACAAGGAAGAGGAGACCCAAGCGATCCATGGTGGAGGAGGAGGAGGAGGAGCGTCGCTCCACAAGTCTCACGCGGCGGCCATGGCGGCGGCGAGGGGAAGGCTCAAGGACAAGCCCAAGAGCTTCGACGACGCTCCCGTCGCCCGCGGAGGCACGCCGTCGCCTCGCCGGAGCCGGGACTTCGCCGGAGGAGGAGGCTCGTCGGGGTTCTCCGGCTTCGACTCCGACGGCTCGCGGACGCATCCGCTGCCGAGGCCGTCGTCGAGCTCGGTGAACGATCATGTCGTCGGCGGGATGGGATCTGGATCGGTCTCCAGCGTCAGCTCTTCCGGCTCCTACGACGATCAACCCGTCGTCAACGACGCTTCTCAGCTCGCTCATCTCAGGTTGGGCTTTTTTTTTTTCCATTTTTTTTTCTTTTTTCGGAGAGTTGTTGATTGATTGAGGAGGTTTTGGAGATGGATTTTTTTTAGTGAATTTGGGGATTAATTTGGGAATTTTGGGGAAAAAGCGCGTCTCTCTCCCTCTCTCTTTCTATCTCTAACTCCTTTCTCTCTCTAGGATTTTCTGTCAGAGTTTGCAGGCCTTGTTGTTGGCTATGGGGATTTCCTGATTTTCGGCCCAAAATTCCACACGTGGGTCTGCCATCTGTGCTGTTCTCTCAGCTTGTCTCTCTCTACTATCTAGGATTTTGTTTTTCAGGGTTTGAGAACTTTTGGTTGCTCAGAATCTTTCCTTGTTATCGAAAAATATTCCAAGGCCGAAATATGTGGCCTCTTCTCTCTATTATGGGTTTTTAACTTTTGTCCAAACTCTCAAAATTCTGCAACTTTGGGTAATGGGGTTTTGAGGACATACTCGGATTTAGCAAATCAAAGTCCAATTTCAGAAAGTTATCAAGTTAAATACAAGTTATCAATTCTAAAAATAGGGCTGTTTCCTTTTTTTTTTTTTTTTAATTTCCGATTTTATTTCAACGATTAATATGAGTTAGTACTCTTAATAATTAATCTTTTTCTTCTTCCATTAGCCAAAGTGGAAGATATTTGTTTGTGGGGCTTTGGTGTGTTTAACTGATTTGGTTGGATTTGTTACCTCAAAGAGATTAGATATAAGAGGTGAATAGGTAAATATGGCTTCAAAGAACTGTTTCAATAATTGCTATCTGAAATGTTATGTATCTCCGTGTGTGATCAATGTCTTTATATGATCCCAGAGGACACACTGATGCCAAGTTCAACATGAGGCCAAAAAGCCCAGGTCCAGGGTCTAGGGGTCCCACTAGCCCAACATCACCTCTCCATCCAATGTTGTCCGGCATGAGTATGGAGTCTCCGAACGGAAAACAAGACGATGGGCGGAGCCAATGCCACCGACTTCCTCTTCCTCCGGGTTCGCCAACTAGCCCCCCGTCTTCCTTGCCAAGCACTAGAACTAGCGGGGTCGGTGAGAATTTGACTTGTGCGCCTTCGAAGTGGAAGAAGGGAAGGCTTTTGGGGAGGGGAAGTTTTGGTCATGTCTATATTGGGTTTAACAGGTAAATATGGTTCTTCGCATATATTCTTAAATAATACATAAATTGTTTTGATTTGTAAATTTGCATCGGCTAGAATCAAATGATGAGGATATCTATTTGATATATTGGTTTGAGTTTGCATTAACGGTTAACTGAAAATGTTTGTTGTTAGAATGAATAGATTGGTCAAAGATAAAAACAACTGCAGAGACTCAAGTGGTTGTATTGTTCATTTTATTGCTTTCTAAATGTTGTATTTATAACTCCAACAGCGAAGGTGGGCAAATGTGTGCAATAAAAGAAGTAAGGCTTGTTTCGGATGATCGTACATCTAGAGAAAGTCTAAAGCAATTGCACCAGGTGTTCTATTTTCTACTTGCCTATGGTTTATATTAGTTTAGATTTTCACTTGCCGTTGTCCATCTGGTAATCTAGCAATTGTTTGACATCTTACTCCATCTTACCCTTGTCAACAGGAAATAAATTTGCTTAGCCAACTAACACATCAAAACATTGTGCGGTACTATGGGAGTGAATTGGTAAGATCTAATATATAATGCTTTAAACGCCAATCAATATGCTCCTAAACTCCTAGGATTCCATTATGTTCATATATCTGATGTAAACCGTGGAATTTTCTTATGTCTTGATATTCATGTGGTTGCCATGCTCTCAGGTTGATGATGCACTCTCAGTTTATTTGGAATATGTGTCTGGTGGCTCAATCCACAAATTACTTCAAGAATACGGTGCATTTAAGGAACCTGTAATACAAAACTATACCAGGCAAATCCTTTCCGGGCTTGCATACTTGCATGGAAGAAACACAGTCCATAGGTGGGTTGTAACAGATTTTTAGGTACTTCGAAACGGTCATGGGAATCTAAAGTGCACATTTTAGCTGATATACTTTACCTTGGCAGGGATATAAAAGGAGCAAACATTTTAGTTGATCCTAATGGTGAAATCAAGTTGGCAGACTTTGGCATGGCTAAACATGTAAGCTTCATTGCTTCTGGTCAATGACATTGGATTATTTCTAAGAAGAATAGTGAAGGATGATAAGTGACTGTTGCAAGTCATATAGTGCTTCATTGTCCAGAATGAAAGGGGATTGAAGAGAGCTTGTTTTTGCAAACATTTCAATGTTGATAAAATGAAAATTTGTATATGGAGTTGTCCCCGAAATGTTATTGTGAAAGTTCTAACAATCGTGTTTGTGGATCAGATAACAAATTGCTCTTCAATGCTCTCTTTCAAAGGAAGTCCTTACTGGATGGCTCCTGAGGTAATGTCCGGATCTTTACCTGCCAAAAGAAATGGCAGAGACGAGACTGCCCTTCCTATAGCCCTTTATTTTTTAGTCCCTTTTAATGCCTAAGAGTGCTAAGGACATCTCCCGTCATTTTGCAGGTTGTGATGAATACCAATGGCTACAGTCTTGCAGTGGATATATGGAGCTTAGGGTGTACAGTTCTTGAAATGGCAACATCAAAACCTCCTTGGAGCCAGTATGAAGGGGTGCGAATGTGATAAATGCTTGCAAAACGTCTTATATATGTTTGTATATTAGCTGCGAAACCATCTAGTGTTTATAGACCTTAACAAATTTATTTATTTATTTTTTATTTGTGTTCAACTTAATAGGTGGCCGCAATATTTAAAATTGGAAATAGCAAAGACATGCCGGAGATTCCAGATCATCTTTCCAACGATGCAAAGAGTTTTGTGAGGTTATGCTTGCAACGAGACCCATCAGCACGCCCTACAGCCACCCGTTTACTAGAGCATCCGTTTATCCGAGAACAAACGACTACAAGAGCTGCCAACACCACCATAACCAAGGATGCCTTTCCCTTTGCCTTTGATGGTAGCAGGACACCGGTAAGGCCTACAAATAAGCTTATTAACTGTTGAAAATTTGTGTTCCTTTTGATGTTATGCCGATGTTTAAACACGTTCTCATTGTTACTTCTTTATCAACCAGCCGATTCTAGAGTCTGTGGTTGCCCCACCTTCAAGATGTATACGAAGCCCCAGGTAACACGCTTGCTATACCATTCCATTAATTATTAGTACTCCTTGCACCAAAACATAATATTTATATCGTATTCACAGAGATAATGCAAGAACCATTACATCATTGCCCGTCTCACCTTGTTCAAGCCCGCTACGACAATACGGAACAGCGCACAGGAATTTCTTCCTGTCTCCGCCTCACCCAACTTTCGCTATGATGGGACAAAATGGTTACAATGTAAATGACCACTCTTCATACCCGTTAAGATCAAACGCGATATATACCCTCGATCCTTTACATGAAATACCTTTCCTCAAAGCTCAAACACCCGGTGGATCCCCGAGAACAAGACCAATTTGAACTTGGAGTGTGTAAATATGCCATGAAACCAAAAAGGTTTTCGCTACCCAGAATTCCCCCAAACACTTCCCCGGAAGATGATTTTGGATTTCGTAACTACATTTTGCTCACCCCGGCTGTACGAATGGTTGGAATTCTTTTTTGTAAGGGTGATGAAAGAGACATAAAGCTGTTATGATGATATTGCTGAGGGAAGAGGCTGGAGTTTCTTTGATCCTGTGACAAGTTTCTTCTTTTTAGTAATGTAAATGGAAAGTGGTCAATGTCTGTAACAACTATGCTGTAAATGGCAAGAGATCATTTCTTCATCTTATCTAGAAAAGCTGTTTCTGAACTCTCATGCTTGCGTTTTTTGACACCCTTTTCTTAACACAATCAATTTTCTCCCAGCATCTGATAACATGTTCAACTTCTTTTAAAGTTTCGTACAATAAGAAATATCCGAAGAGCAATAGGTAAGAATTTAGAGGGTCAATTTAACATTGCTTCATGAGGCTGGTTTTAGATTAAAAAGAATCTAAAGTAGCGTTTGGCAAGTCTGTTTTTAAATAAGCAGGTAAGCCTTTTTGTTTTTACAGTGTGTAATATAGTAAGCAGGTTTTGTATAATTTTAGTAACTTTTTTTTTTTTTTATTACAGTTTGAAATAATTCTTTTATAATCACATTAATGTCAAACTAACACATACTCCCGTTTGGGGAAACTATTTTGGTCATTTTTGACCATTCTAAATGGTTTGAAAATAGTTTGGAAAATGATTTGAAAAATAGTTTGGAAAATGGTTTGACTTTACAAATTTTGAGGTGGTATAAATGGATGAAATTTAAAGATATTGTATAGGGATTTGGAAAGTTGAAAAAAATGGTTGAAAAAAGTGGAATGAAATAGAATGGTTTGGAGGATTGAAAAATGTGAAAAAATGGAATGACATGGAATGAGGAGAATGGTTTCCCCAAACGGGAGATAGTCATTCTCGAGACGTATATTGATTTGGGATTATTCCAGAAACGAAATCAGAACTATTTTTCCATCTTTTTTGTTCTTTCAATCATTTTAGAACAGCACATCATTTTAAGTTGTTTAATTTCTTTTTTTTTTTTCAAAAATATGCATCGCAACACAGGTGTTGTGTTACTAAATAATGGCATTTAAGAATGGCGGTGCCAAAATGCCAACAATTACTATAGCTGATTAGGTTTTTCTGTTGTGGTAAAAGCATTTAAGACCTCATTAATTAAATGTCTCTTTCATCTATCTATATGTCTATCTACTTGCCTTCAAAAAGATCTTAGGATGACCGCCGTTGTTTTCATCATTCGGTCATCTCCCAACACACAAGAGTAATCTAAGACTTTGTTTGGTTCGGTGGATGGGTGAAGGGAGGGAGACTGATGGAGGGAGAGGAGTGGGGAGAAGGCTTAAATCCCTTGTTTGGTTGAGTGGAGAGCACAAGGGAGAGGAGAGATGGATGGAATTGTAATCCCTTTGGTCCCACAAAAATGAATCCATCCATCATTGGAGGGATGAGAGACATAAAAATTTGGTGGGAAATATTGAGCGGGAAAAAAAGGCAATTTTACCAATTTTACCCTCTATATTTTCAGATATAATTATCATTTTAAGGAATTAGGAGAGATATATTTTTTCTATCTTCTTCTTCTCTGTTCTTTACGGCATTTTACTTTTACCCTCTCTAACCAACAAATTCAATGTTTTCATCATAGCACCAAATCAGGAAGAAGAAAGGTAAGTTCAATCAAGCTTTTTCTTCATTTTTTTCCATTAAGAAAAAAGAACAATCTCGTTTATTTTTTTATATTTAATTTATGTAATTTTTTAATGTTTATCTTTGTGAGAAATTAATATCTCATATTTGCTTATTAATCATATGAAATACATAGTAACTTAACAAGATGATTATCGTGTGTTTTTTTTTTTTTTTGGTGGAGGACACCATGTGTGCTACTGAGTTATACTAATTGATATTTAATTGATAAAAAGAATAAGTTGGTTATTGTAGCTGAAAAATTTATTATAACTTTGGCCAATGTGTATTCAGTTGAAGATAAAAAGACAAAAAGATAAATTTTGTTTAAGAAAACTGATTTACCCACACAAAAAAAAAAAAAAAAACCATCTCATATTGCGTTTGCATTTGTGATGATACAAATCTCATTATTTTTTATTTCATGCTTTATTCTTATGTTTCTAGTTGGGTTGTTTATCTTTATTTATTTATTGGGTGTTTATCTTTCTTATTGTGTCTTTGCTCTCAACTAGTGATGTAGAGAGTAATTTATAACTTCTTGTTTTAACTTTTTTGTGTTACTTAACAGTCAATTTCAGTCCCTGGTTAACAATTTAATTTTTTTAACTATTCTATGTGTTATACGAATATGGTTAGTAGATGAATGAAGTGGAAAATTTAGAACTAAACCAAGATGATAGTGCAATGGACGAAGGGGAAAATTTAGGATTGAGTTGTGATGGAAACGACGAAGATGAGGGTGGAACAAAGACATTTGATCAGAATTTAAGGATGTTCTTAAGTGGTCAAGAAAGGCAAAGGCGTATGGCAGCCATACAAATTGTTTGTTATTTAGTGCACTTCATCTATATTATGGGTTTGCACTGTCATTCAAGATATGTGAATAAAAGGTTAAGCAATAGTAGTGAAGAAAGCCAAAGGGTACGGGATGAACTCCTACAACGGCTTAGTACACATGTTAAATCCCGTGACATAACCCGTATGAGTCCACTTGCATTTGCTCGATTGTGTGAACTACTAAGAGATTCTGGTCGGCTCAAAGATAATAGAAATGCAATAGTTGAAGAGCAGGTTGCCAAGTTTCTGTACGTATTATCGCATAATGTTCGAAATCGAACTATGTCTTTCTTTTTTCGTCGATCTGGTGAGACAATAAGTAGACATTTTCATAAAGTGCTAAGGTCAATAATTTCTTTGGAAGACCAATTCTTAAGGCAACCCAATGGAGTTGATATCCCTCAACATATAGCTAGTAACAACAGATTCTATCCATATTTTAAGGTAAATAATTTCAGCTATATCATTTTAAGTAAAAAAGTAATTTGTTTTTTTAGTGATGCTTATGTATATATGTGTGTTTGTGTATAATTTGTAGAAACTAAAATTATTTGAATCTTAGGGTTGTGTTGGAGCAATTGATGGAACACACATTCGTGTGAAAGTTTGTAAAGCATTAGCACCGAGATATCGTGGGAGAAAAGACTATACCACACAAAATGTAATGGCAGCATGTGATTTTGGTATGAGATTTACATATGTGTTACCTGGATGGGAAGGGACAGCATCCGATTCGAGAATTATAAAAAATGCTTTGGTTAGAGATGATAAGCTTGTAATTCCTAAAGGTATAATCTAGCACTACTATTTTTTTTCTTTTATTTTTTTTAGCTAAAGCTATGAGTGAGAACTATATTGTTCTATTTTTTTTCTTTCGTAGGAAAATACTACTTGGTTGATGCGGGTTATATGTTACGAAGTGGACTCATCACACCTTATCGAGGAGTAAGGTACCATTTGAAAGAATACTCTGCTCTTGCTCCTCAAAACCCAGAAGAACTATTCAACCACCGACATGCATCACTGCGTAATGTAATTGAAAGATCATTTGGAGTTTTGAAGAAGCGATTTCCTATTATTTCTGGTGCTACAGAGCCTCATTTTTCAGTTGGAACAACAACAGAAATTGTGTTAGCATGTTGCATATTGCACAACTTTCTAATGGGTGTCGACCCCGATGAAGAATTAATTGCTCAAGTTGATGAAGAGCTTCTGAGTCAAAACACTGAGTTGGGAGAATTTTATAGTAGACAAACAAACGATGAAGAGGCAAAAAAAGGGGCAGCTTTAAGAAATGAGATAGCACAAAGGATGTGGCAAAACTATGTTCTAGAATGACTTTCATTTGTCAAAATACTTTATCTAATTATCGTTTAGGAGTTGCTTGCTTTTTATTATTTCTTTTTATGTTACTTAAACACCTTTAATGCTTATACTATTGTTTCGTAAATGTGCAGACTATTTTCTTTGTGTTGCTACTTGTTGTGTTAGTTAAGACATGTAGTGCTTTTTTCAAATTTGATTTTCTCAACTTGTGATATTCATTTTGCTTCTATTATATTCTTGAAGCATTAATTTTAGTTTGCTCTAATCAGTAATACATGCCTTACTCTATAATAATCTTATACTATGTTATTATCTTATACTATGATATACAGTATAGAAAGATGGCTAAAAAAGCAAAGGGCAATATCGATGGTGAGCAACTAAAGAAGGATACAGTCAAGTGGACAGAACATATGGATGTTGTGTTGATTGATGCACTGTTGGAACAACAAGCTAATGGAAACAGAGTGGATGGGACATTTACAACAACTGCTTATAACAATGTTCTGAAAATTTGTCGAGAAGAACTCAAGTACCCATTCGACAAAGATCATTTGAAAAATCGAATCAAAACTTTGAAAATCAACTTCAATGCATGTCATGATCTTTTCAGAGGACTTAGTGGGTTTGCTTGGAGTCCAATAACAAAAATGTTTGAAGCAGAACCTGAAGTTTGGAACACTCTTATTGAGGTTAGTATTTTTTTTTCAACTTGTTAAGTTTGGTTTTTTTTTTTTTTTTTTTTTTACAATGAAAGTCTAATATGGTACTCAATTTGTCTTTTTTGTTTGAGTTTAAATGTAGGCTAAACCTCATGCAAAAAAATGGAGAGTGACTGGAATTCAAAATTATGATAAACTGTCTGAGTTGTTTGCAAGAGACAGAGCAACAGGAGAAGGGGCCATAAGTGCAAAGGAAAAAGTTCAACAATGGGAAAAAGAAGGCAACTGTAGTCAATTTGTAGATGTCGAGCGCTTGGATGAAGTAACATCAGATAACTATAATTCATCATCCTCCAAACATAATTCCCATGGTGAAAACTCATCCAAAGGCATAAAGAGAAAGGCTTTTACAACAGATCCACTTGATAAACATGTTGAAATCATCCAATCTGGTATTAATAATGTTGCTGAAGCCATAAGAGAAGGAAATGTTATTGCTGAGAAAGGAATTGTTGTTTTTGAAAAAGCTCGGAGACGAATTTATGAGGAGCAGGACATTTATGCAGAGCTATTGAATATCGGGGTTCCTGATGATCAACAACTGGAAGCATTTTTATTTTTAATCAAATATCCTGAAAAAACAAGAGCTTTCTTTGCAGTCCCAAGTGCTCGGAGATATGAATTACTGTTGAAGATGATGCTTCAAGCAAATGAGTCATGACTTTACTTGTGGAATCAGGTCAACAATCAACATAGTTGACAAGGAAGAAAAATGACTTTTGCATGTGTTCTTTTGGTATATGGTAGATACAGGATGGTAATACTTTTGTGATAGTGACTTAGAAAAAGGAAAAAAAAAATGACCTATATAGGTTCTTTTTTATTATAGAATATGTTATTATATTTTATATATACTTGTAAGTTTTGTTAAGAGTTTTGCTACAAACATGAATATATATGTTCGTACGTAAACACATATTCTCCTATACTATATTAATTCTGATTAGAAAAACTCTACAACTTAATATTGGCAACATATATTTTTTTAATATGTAAAATTATACAAAAGTATCTGATGGGTAAAATAGTAATTTAACAAAAGTCAATCTATCCATCCTTCTAATTCTCCTTCTAATACCAAACAAATGAGCAGGGATTTATCTTCCCTCCTCCATATTTTACCAAACAACATGAAGGAGAGCTTTCATCCTCTCTTTCCATCACCCTCTCCATCCTTCCTCTTCTCCCCATCCTTCCTTTTCCCCATCCTTCCAACCAAACAAAGTGTAAAGTAGTAATACTAGACATCACTAATTGTTTCTAGAAGCTAAACAATAACAATATCTTGTGAGTTTCTAGAAGCCATGGAAAGCTACTTTCAAGTTTCAACACACAAGAGTAGTAATACTAGACATCACTAATTGTTTGATAAATGATACACAATCAAAAAAAAATTTAGGAGAGAATAGAGTGACTAGAATTATGTAGTAATTTTTATTTGATGTAGTACAAATATGTGCATCGATAATTATGTTTTTGAAATTAATAAGTAAATGTCTATCATTTTACTTACTTTTTGCTGATTAATTTTTTTTTAGTAATGTTTTATGAATCCAGATCTTATATCACTTTTCTGTGTCTCTCAAATCAGATTTTGACACCTAAATAAAAACAGTTATTATAGGCAAATACCCAGAATTTATATAACAATAAAAATAAATACCCAAATTTTAAAGTAATTGAGTTTTTAGTCAATTTGTGAATTACTTGCACATGCTTTTGGTAACTGAGTGAATTACCACCACTTACCATTGTGTAAGTAATTGATTCTTTGTTTAAAAGATTGATTATTTGGGTAATTGATTACATTTTTTAAAAGATTGGGTAATAACTTACATTAAGTCTTAAAAATTGGGTATTCACTATAATTTCTCTAAAATATAATAAAATAAAAAATAGAGATTAAAAAAAATATAAATTTTTTTAGAATATAAGACAATGTCATGCATAAATACTATTTTAAATGTTATTTTTTCTTTGTGAATTATTTTGAAGTTGTGATTGCTAAAAAAAAAATATTATCTATCAAATTAGATGTGGCATATTAAGATAAATTTGACGCGTTATGACATATGTCAAATTATGTACTTTGTGACATCGCTTCTAAGGAATATTTTAGTTTAATTGCCAAAATTTTGCTATTAACACAAATAGTTAGCACTCTATTAGAGATGCACATATTGATAATATATTACTAATTTCTTAGGGGGCAATTTTCGTACATTTATAAGAGATTTTACTTTGAAAACCAATTTTTCGAAGGCAACATTGTTAAACATTTTCCAAGATAATTTTAGAGCATTGGTAAATGGAAAAATGTTCTAACTTTGGTTTTGTGAAATGTAGAAAATAATTATGCATATAATCAACATGAGTCATGATACGTAATGTTAGAATAATAGGATTATTATTATGATTATTATTAGTTTCCCATTATTATTAGGATTATTAGTTTCCCTTTCGATTCATGTCTGTGTCTACACCTCTGGCAGTCGGTACGTCTCTTATGCTTCATGATGGAGCACCTCTGGTGAATACTCTATGTATTGTCAGGTTGTGGGTGGCCTGCAACATCTCCGCATGACTAGACCAGACATCTCCTTTGCAGTCAACAAACTCTCATAATTTATGCATGCTCCGTTTGAACATCATTGGGGTGATGTGAAACGCCTTCTTCGGTTCCTTAATGAGACTCACACTCTTGGCATTCGTCTGTTAGCCTCCACGCCAATTTCTCTTCATGGTTACTCTGATGCTGACTGGGCAGGAAATCTGGTCTACCGCACATCCACTAGTGCGTATGTTATGTTTCTGGGTGCCAACCCAATATCATGGAGTTCGACAAAATAGCGCACTGTTGCCCGTTCATCCACTGAAGCTGAGTACCGAGCCATAGCCTCGAGTGCTGCCGAGATTCAGTGGATTCGAACGCTACTAGTCAAACTGCATTTACCGCTGTCCACGACACTAACTATCTACTTGGACAACCTAGATGCAACGTACTTATGTGCCAATCCGGTGTCCACTCACGTATGAAGCACTTAGCGATTGACTATCGCTTTGTTCATGATTTAGTACAATCGGGCTCCCTTCGGGTTATCCATGTTTCTTCGGGAGATCAACTTGCAGGGGAGAATTACAAAATAAAGCCATTCTTGATGCTACTTGATAAGTGCACGAAAGTGTGCTTTCAATGTGTTTAATTGTATAAAATTACTAGAATTGTTTGGATATAAATAAATATTTTCATGATTTTTAATAATTACTATTTTTGTTGGAAAATATTTATTTTAATTTAGTTTATGTTTAATTTGGGTTTAATTTTATTGCAAGGTTGAAAGAAGAAGAAATATGGCCCAAAATAACAAAAAGTAGCAAAAGAATCAGCCCAAGCCAACTCAACCAGCCAAGTGGGCTCCACACGGCCACATGGCCCAATCAGTGGGCAGATAGGTGCGCCACGCGGACCAGCCCAGCCTCCAGCGCCTCCCTTCCTCCACGCGCGCAGAGGCGCGATTTTACTCCACCAGCAGCGCCAACGGGCGCGTCTTCTCCACCACCCAAGCGCGAGAGTGGCGCGCTTCCCAGCCCATCACCAGCACTCAGCAGCTGGGCCCGCGCGCAGTTCCTCAGCCAATGAGGCGCAAGCTCAGTGCGCCAGTGGGCCCCAGCTGTCCCCCACTTGGTCAACGCAGCAAGCTCTCCTCCAACCATCATCCGCCACGTGTCAGACAATTTTCTAAGCCCCGAATCAGTGAGTGACACGTGGCCACTCCGAGCCCAACTTCTCCTCAGCGTGGAATTTCTGTCAAAGCTCCGAATTTGTCCAATTAATTGCCAAAAATATCCGAAAATTATTTAGTTAATTTCCTTATTTTTGTATTCCCATTTTCTATTAGTTTCCCTTTCACTAGCCACTCTAAAACACTATAAATAGAGGTGTTGGCTAGAGTTTTTGTACCTTTAGTTGAATAATTAATAGACAATTTATTTCTCATATTTTCTCTAGAATTTGTGTGAGAATGCATTGGAGACTAGGCTAAATTCCTAGCAAGGTTAGGGATGAACTCAATTGTGTAGCTTCGCTGTCTCAATTTTGATTCCAAACTATGTGCTTTAAAGGTTAGATTTTATTTATGAATTTGAGTTCTTATTCTTTGAAAAATTATGTTCTTTCATTTTTCATATGAATTTAGTCATGCTTGATTTATGTGATTTTTAGAGAATATTAATTTCGTTAATTTGCTTATTTTTGTGAGTTATTCTTTTACTGCAATATTGTCAAATTGATATATTGTAGATTTAGGAATGCTTATAGAATAAGTAATTGAATGTTTATTTTATTTGATTAGTCCTTTACTGCGTTATGATCAATTTGATATATCGTCGATTTAGGATAGTCAATGAAATTTATATTCGTTGTTTTAATTGAAAGAACTTTTTCATAATAAAATACATGTGTTCAATTTTTAGTTCTTAATGACATATTTTCCGGTTACTTGTTTGGGGTGTGAAACTTGTAATTGAGTAATTAATTGGAATCGAAATTGGCGTCAGTGAAGTGAAACAATTGAGTGACTCCCGATGCCTTGTTAATTTTTTCTCATTGATTGTCTATTTAATTTTATTCATCTTCTTTAATCCAAATTCTTATTTCTTTTTAATATTTTTATTTTTACCTCTTAAAGTTTGTTTGAGTTTTTGGTTGTTAATTTTCACCTCCTCGTGGAGACGACTCCGCTTCTGTTGTGCTACCAACGACCGCTTTAACATTGCACAATTTGGGCGTGATCACTATTTAATAATCTATACCCCAAGTGGTGTGCTCCCTTTATTTCTACTCTATGTTTGTAGTGTAAATTTTAGGGTATAAATTAAAAGTACAACACACATGGGGCATAGATTATCATTGTGTCAAGAATGTGACATTCTTCAAAATTCTCACAGAGTCACTTCCACGCCCTCGACTTTTGGACATTTGTAGCAAGATTTGTGTTTCCTCTAGCACACTATCTTGAGGGAGCATGTTAGAATAATAGGATTATTATTAGTTTTCCATTATTATTAAGATTATTAGTTTCCCTTTCTATTCCTGTATTGATATTATAAATACCAACACTTTATTCAATAATAATTAAGCAAATTCCATATCAAGTAATTCCTAATATCAAAACTCTTACATTACAGACGGCGAAAAAGAAATAAGATTTTATATTTTAATCTTTGCTTAATCCAATATGTCTTCTCACTTTGGTTGATCCTTATCTTTATGATAAAATATGATGCGATCTAAAACTCATTATTTACTAATTATCATCATCGAAAATGAAAAAAAAAAAATCAAAACAAAACACATTTCCACTTGATTGGTCTTGTAATCCTCAACATCTACTCTTTTTTCTTATTTGACTAGATTTGAGAATGCAGTTAAGATATTATTTTTTCAATCGAGATTTTTTTGAGTCAAAATATTATTTAACAATTAATTTTTAGATTAAACTGGAATGCCAATTTGGACAATGATGCTATCAAGTAAACACATTGATTCATTTGATTATTCTATCAACTTAACTCGTTTTTGAAATCATATTTTTAATGATCACAACAATCTCAGAAATTATAAAAACCTCAACTAACAATCACGGAAACCCGAACCAATTATTTGAATTCAAACTATCATTACCAACTCGTTTTTTTTTTTTTTAATAATAAACGCCAATCAAATAATTAGGAATAACATTCCTAGCAATCTTCCCTTATGCGTTTTTTATATATGTATTTGTAGGGTTAATATATAAGAGAGAAAATATAAAAAAATATCCCTTCTGTTATTAAATACTACGTTTATACCATTTATTTTTTGAAGACAAAAAAATCCTCATGTGTTTTGCTAAGTGTATTAAAATTATGCCTTATTCTTATCGAAAGTTGACTAAAAAGTGCATTTCTTTGTGAACCACTCAATGAACAATCTATGTGGCCTTATTGTATTCTAGGTATTTCAAATAAAAACGTACTCTTTGGTTAACTATTAATAAGAATAAGATATAATTTTGGTATGCTACTCTTTGGTTAACTATTAATAAGAATAAGATATAATTTTGGTATGCTTTCAAAAACACATGAGATACTTTTCGTATAACAATCAATGAAGGATATATATGGTTAGGTATTTAGCATAAATAAAGAGGATAACTTTGTATTTTGTATAAAATACCTACACCATATTGTTAGTTGGAATCTAAACTTCAAAATGATAAATTTAAAAAAAATTTTGAATCGAACATTCATGGCTAAGTACTCAATCAGTCATTATCTTAATGAGTTGTTTGAGTATACCATTTAAATGATTTAGTATTATTTAAAATCATTTTAAAAGTTAAAATAGTTTTAAATTGTATTAAAATATGCATATAGTGTACTCAAACAACCTATTATTATACAAAATATGGATTGATAATGCAACATCCTAACAAAATAAATAATTGTTCCACATTCTCAGTCAACCTCCCTAGCCTATTGTTTTAGGGCTAGACCAATAATCCCTTTTGACTTTGGCCCACACTACGGAGTACGATTTGAGCCCAAAACAACGTGATATAGCTTGAAACTATTAAGGGAGAATTTTAAAATAAATTTATTTTTTATGTCACTTTATAATCTATACCACAATGGTGTACTTCTTTTATTTTTACTCTATATTTGTAGTGTAAATTTTGGGGTATAAATTAAAAGCGCAACACATATGGATTATATATTATCATTGTGCCAAGAACGGAGCATTCCTCAAAATCCCCCAACTATTAATTCAAGGGGAAATTAGATATATATCGTGAGGTGCAAAAAAAAAAAAAAACACTATTTAAGAATGACAGAATATTACAGATAAAAGGAAAACGCCGCTGGCATGTCATTTTCTAAAGATTTTTGAAAATGGAAAGATTGTATATTAAATTAAAGAAATACACACACTAATTCGGATTCAGCAGACCCCAATGAATAGAGACAATTAATCATGTTCATAGATCGATTCAACTAGTAAACTCTAATGTAACGCTCCAGGGTATATAGCATGTAACAAGCCCTGAAAATGGGTATCCCGAAAATGGGAATGCAATGATGTGATAATAATCGAGCACACATATAGCTCTTTTAATAATATCTCTATGATTGATCGAAATAAAAAAAAAATTCTACATTAGAAAGGCCACACAATGCACAACACGCTGAACGCTAAACGCCACTCGAATATAACCAAAACGAGTCTTTTGTAGTTCAAATTCAAAATCCCTTCACATATACCCAATCGAGCTCGAGTATTGAAAAATTGGCATTGATACTCGCCTGACTGTCCGATGTGCAGACCCGACCGTCAGGCAATATCAAATTATCCACACTTCTGAATAACACTTTTAAGAGGATATAATTAATTATAGTAAATGAGATGTAGATTACATACTTAGGAACAAAATTCTCACTATTTAAGAAATACGCCTCCAAAATATTCAAATTATACAATCATTTAACGAGATCTCACTTTTTGATATCTTAAAAGATATAATTCATAATCAATGAGACATTTGTGCACCATGAATTAAGGCATGCATATATATATATATTATTGAAATTGATTATTAAACAAAATTAATTATCAAATTAATATTCCCTAGTTGCTCAATCAATGGCATGGAAAAATATTTGAACAATTGATATATATATATATATATATATATATATATAACTTATACATTTTTATTGATAAAAATTAACATTTATGAGTCTTTTTGGTATTTGACCATTTTTATCCATATTTTAAAGAAATGGCCAAAACTTTTAAAAATTAGATTATTAGCTAGTAATACAAAAGATGAATAAGGACTTAGAGATAAATGCATATCACTGTGTAGTTAAAAAAATGACTAATTTTCTAATTAATCAAAACGTTGATCATTTTCTTAAAACACAATTCAAAAAATTAGTATTTACTCAATTATATCGACGTTCATTTGCCTCATAATAATCTCAATACTGATAATTCACTCTAGTTTAATGCAAGTACTATCATGTTTGGGCAAGAGCATTGTGTCGTGGGACCACTCCAAAATTGGCCTGGCTGAGAATCCTCCCAAACTCTGATTTCAAAAAGTGGGTCCCAAAACCAATCACAACCACAGAAGGTGAAGTGTCGCCAATGAAATGGAAGAGAAGAGAGAAAATGCTTGCCAATAGGAGTGAGGAAATCTCACCTTATCCACACTCCAACCACAATCTCTTCCTTACACTCATCAACACACCACCACACTCCTTATCAAAAATCCCACAACCCAACCCAATCAAAACCCAAAAAAAAAAAAAACAAAAAAAAAAACAAAAAACAAAACAAACCAACAACCCTTTGTTTTTCTCTTTTTCTCATTGGCTTTTTTTGCGAGAGAGAGCAACAAACTTTTCTTGGACCAAAAATGGCAGCCATGAACTCTAGTGTTTTGGCGTGTAACTATGCCATATCAGGAGCAGGTATGGGCGAGCTGAGCGCCAAGGTCAGCTGTGCTTGCCCAGTTGGGGCCGCACAGAAGCTGCCTGTGATCAGAGCTCAGCAGGCCAAAGCCTCGGAGCCGAAGAGCGATGGCCGCCGCGCTGCGATGCTCTACCTCGCCGCCACACTCTTCACCACCGCCGCCACCGCCTCCTCCGCCAATGCCGGGATCATCGAGGAGTACCTTGAGAGGAGCCAGGCTAACAAGGTAGCTCTCTTCTTGTTGTTGCTCATAATTTTTTTTTTTAGTGAATTATAATAGGGTAGTTATATAAATAGTTATTTTGAATTATGTGTTTTTAAAAAATAGTCACAGTTTAGTAGTACAAAGTTTAACAAAATTACACAAAATTTACTGTAAGAAATTTGTTACCAAAATAATAAATTTTTGAAATTATTATTTTCTTAAAATTTTGAAACTGGGACTAAGTTTTAAAATTATTTTCTAAAAAGTGACTATTTTTTTTTTCTTTTTTTTAATTCTCATTATAATAAAGAGTCATTTTCAATGTATGTCCAACGTTCAGAACTTAAGAATTTTTGTTATGATAATTCGTAATTGCCATGCAGTTGATGAATAGGTTGTGGTGTGTAATATATTTAATTTAATTTTTTTATTATTTATTTTTTGTTGTTTTGGATTGAGAGTAGGAACTGAATGACAAGAAGAGGTTGGCGACGAGCGGCGCGAACTTTGCGAGAGCTTACACAGTTGAATTCGGCACTTGCAAGTTCCCAGAGAACTTCACTGGCTGCCAAGATCTTGCCAAGCAAAAGGTATTTAATTTTGAGGATGTGTATCGCTTTATCTAACGGGAGATTTTGATGAATATCCTTTTTTCGACACGTTAATAATTTATGTCGGTTTGTATTGCACTTTTAATTTGTACTCCTATAAATGGCTGCCTCAAGGGAAGGCAGCCTTAGGCCTCGGTCTTAGAGAAGACCTCATCTAGTTAATTTTACTTACTAATTTTGTTTTCATTTGCCAGAGGAAAAAAGATAGTGCATTTTTATAGGCATCGTTACCTAATTAGAATACGATAATACTTATGTAAAACATTGCCTCTTTTCAATGGATTTGAAGAGCTAAACGGTTTCTTAATTTTGTTCTTTTTTTTTTTTTTTTTTGGTGGACGCAGAAAGTGCCGTTTATCTCGGATGATTTGGAGTTGGAATGCCAAGGCAAAGACAAATACAAGTGTGGTTCTAATGTGTTCTGGAAATGGTGAAGAGGATTTATTTACTCTTGTAATCTCTTCTCAATGTATTTAAATTATCTTGTGAAAACAAACAAAACTTTATCTCCCCCTTGATCTCTTGTAATATTCTCTCCAAGTCTGTTTTTCCTATTTCTTTCTACTCATTAATTGTGTTTGAATTTTGAGAGTAGACAAACAAAGTGAGATTAGTACTTCCTTGTCCCTAACTCTCTGTGACGCCACTAACACTAATCTAACTAAAAGAAAACAATTGTAAATTGTAGCATGGTCCAAATTGATTCACTCCGAAAAGTTGAATAGGTATAATCGAGCCCCCGAACAATAATATTAATAAACGCTACATGCTTTGGATGTTAGATTCTAAGTAGTTTGTCGCTCTTCTAATTCACTTGTTGATTGTAAGGGGCGCAAAAGTTCCTTTGAAACACAACATCAAGTTTTTCAAATGAATATGTGAGCTTTCATTATCAAAATGAATGATAATTTCTACTCAATAATATAGTTACGGTGTGCTTCTGTGAAATGTCTCGAAATGTAGGTTGATAAATAGGCCATATAGGCAGCGTTTTTCCAAGCTGATCGGAGAAAATCGCTGCAGCACGAATTCAAATTGAATCAATGCCTTTTAGATTCCTTTCACCTTTAATTAGAGTTTCTTAATTCTAGTGGAGTTTAGTATGTGTTTAGTCGACTAAGATTGAGATCAATTACATTCCTGGCTAGTTTGTTAAACTTGGAAAGTAGATAAAACAAGTATCAAACCACAACAAATCTCACACGACAAAGACACTTAAACGACATAGTCATTCAGCCAAAGGGTGGCTTCTAATTGGCTACACATCTGAGAAGATAGGGCCACCATTTCTTCTGTTGGGAAAATTGTAAAATAAAGCCATTTTTAGTGCCACTTAATAATCTATATTTCAAATTGTGTGTTCTTTTTTGTTCCTACTCTATATTTGTAATATAAAATTTAGGACATAAATTAAAAATACAATACATATAAGGTATAGATTATTATTATGCAGTCTGTATAATACGGCAAGGGCTGGCGGCACGGAATGCAAAATGGCCATGTGATGGGGCGAGGTGGGGGCCACTGATGCTGAACTTGTGGCTTGTGAACTGGGACTTATTTGGGCCAAGCGAGAGGGTTGGTTCAAGGTTTTAGTTGAGACGGATGACAAAGGTTGTGTATGATGGCAAAAATCCTGCAACTGAATCAAACAGCCCATTCGCTATGTTCTTGCACACTTTTTAACTTTTCTCTGATTCAATAAATTGCATGGATGTTTTCTATCAAAAAAAAAATAATAATAATAAGAGAGAGAGATTATTATTATTATGCCAAAAGTGAGGCATTTATCAAAATCCCCCTTTCTTGTTCTCAAACATGATCTGCTTGCTCTGTATCATCATTTGATAATTTCAAAATAAAGTCATTCTTGATGTGACATGATAATTTATATTCTAAGTAGTGTATTTTTTTTATTTATACTAAATTTTGAAATATAAATTAAAAATACAACACATATAGAATATAAATTATCATTATGATTAAAATAGGGCATTCCTCAAAATCCTCCCTGGTATTATAAGGAGGATATTGATGAAGGTCTTTTTTAATAAATTAATAATTTATATTCCGATTGTATTGCACTCATATTCTGTATACTTACTTTTACGCTATAATTATAGATTATAGAATAGCAATCAGGGGAGCACTACATTCGTGAAATAAAAATTATTAATTGACACTTAAAATGATTTTTTTTTTTTTGCAATTTCCTATAATAAATGAATAAGGAGGAAAATCAAAATTAAAGGATAATTATTCAAATTAAAATGGTAAAAATGTGATACCTTCAACCTTTAAAAATTCAACCGACCTCCTTAAAAAGTTAAAACATGATTTTGTAAACAAGTGGCTTAACAAGGTAAAGGTTTCTCTCTCAATTTTTTATTTTTATTTTTATTTTTATTTTTATTTTTTTTTTCTTAACTTGCGTTGACATTTTGATGACTTAAATATCCAAGAATCAAAGCAACACCACCTCGTGCTTATTTTATGTGCTCTTTTACAGTTTTAGACTAGTTGGACACAACATGCCTGAGTCTGAATCTAAAAACTAATAAAGATGAGCCCACTAGGATATCACTACGTTAGAAGGTGCAATTCATTTAGAGCAATGCTACACATACCAACTTTTTTACCAACTTTTTTAATACAAACTCATGTGTCATATGATCATTGGTGAGTGCTTATCACTTTGGTAAGAGGATTTGATATTTACCCAATCAAAACATTACACATCAATTACCACATAGGTTGGTATTAAAAAGTTGATAAAAGAGTTGGTATGTCTAGCATTTTTCATTCATTTATGTTGGATTTGTCTCTTATATATAAAAGTAACTATCTAACTATTATTATTTCTTCTTTTAATATTAACTTGGGAAAAAATCACTCACTTCGTAACGAAATTCACAAAATTTAACTAATGCATCATTATTACTAGTCACATTTTTACCATTTAAACTATATGTCAAATCTTTTTTTTTTCCCCACTAAATAAAAAAAAAAAGTGATTTTAAACTGTGAATTGATTCAGCTTTAGTCCAAATATAGTTTATTAAAAAATATTGACAAAAAGCTCGTGAAATAAACATCGAATATGATATATAGAATATAGATACTACCAAATAATGAAGCATTAGAAATCTATTTTAGGGATGAGAATGTGAATATGTGATTCAATTCTTAATAGCAATGGGTTACCATAGAGGTGAGAAAGCAAAAAGAAGATGAGACAAGAGAGAACTAATTCAACATAGCCAAAATCATGCCTTCTGATAGTTCGTTACATTAGTTATAGTCTTTTCCACGATACAAAAGCGACAAGCAGTTTTGCTCATAAACGACAGAGCATTTAGTCACAAGAACGACAATAAAGTAATTGAAGGAAACTCCAATAAGAATAACAACTAGTCCAAGTAACGTAGAGGACACTGAGTCTCTCTCTGTGAACAATACCTATTGTCCATGATGTTGTCGCCTGGTTTAGAAACGACGACGTCCGCGTTGGTTGAGTCAAACTGTGTTGTATTTGGTTGCTCTACCACAACATTTGATGTATCAATACTTCCCTCCCCAAAAGAGACCTTGCCCTTGATGTCTAAGTTAGGATAAGTATGGCTTCAGAAGGGAAACGTGAAATATGTTGTGGATCTAGGAAGATTTAAGTAGGTCGAGCTGGTAAGCTACTAATCCGATGCGGCGTGAGAAGCGAAAGGTCCGAAGAAGCATTTTAAAAGCTTCCGGTATAGACAAGTGGCGACCGAGCCTTGGTAGAAAGGTTGGAGCTTTAGGAGAACCCAACCATTTGCTTCAAAGGTGGTATATTTGTGATATTTATGAGTAGTTGTCTTCATTCTTTGTTGGGCGAGAATTGCTTGAGAATGCGATTGGTAACTTCTGTTTGACCGTCTGACTGCGAATGGTAGATGGTAGTATGGTTGAGTTATGTGCCACTGAGTTTGAGGAGTTCCTTCCAAAAATGGCTCATAAAGAATAGACCACGATTGAAAATGATAGCACAAGGAAATCCATGTAGGCAACAATAATCCTTGGCAAAAGAGCCAGTTACTCAAAACGTTGTGATAGTGAGAGACAAAGGAGTGGAATGGGTATATTTTGACAACCAATCGACAATGACGAAGATCGTTATGAACCCCTGCAATGGAGGTAAATGTGCAATGAAATCCATTGTAATCTCATCCCAATGTTGTCTGGTAAGGGAATGGGCTGAAGGAGGCAACGTGGTGGTTGGATCGGGTATTTAGTTATTTTGCAAGTTACACATTGCCGGATGAAATCGGCCACATCACGGTGTAGCAAAGACCAGTAAAAGGCCGCCTAAACTTGGGTGGAGGTTCATTAGTTTCCAGAGTGTCCCCCCTTAGAGTGTCGAGTGGAGCTCCATGATTATCATGGATCGAAGAGGGGAAGGTGAGAGGGGTATCTTGCACGGGTACATAATGAGGTCTTCTCATACTTGGCAATCGATATGGTCGTCGGGAAAATTAGTGATGTTTTCTTTGTGGTTGGTGGAGAATGGGTTCGAGAGATGTTCGGTGAGTAAGTTCGTGAGCAATCAGGTTTGAATAAAGAACAGCGAGAGGGCAAGGCAAGATAGTTGAGTTAGATGGCGAGAGCGAGCGTTGCGCCACTGCATTATCGCGACCATGTTTGTATTAGATGGTGTAAGTATAGCCCATGATTTTTGGAAGGCATAATTGTTGCTCGGGTGTTTTGATGGATTAGTTGAAGAGGAGATGAAAGATCTTTTGGTCGGTACGTTTAGTGAAATGGAGGCCGATGAGGTAATGACGCCATTTCCTTACAACTTCGTGATGGCAAAGAGCTCACGGACGTAGATGGAAGCGGCTTGCATTAGGGACACATCTTTTTGCTAAAGAACACAATGAGGTGATTGCGTTAGAGGAGGAAAATAGCAACAACGATGCCAGAAGCATTGGCTTCCACCACAATTCAAAATCTAGAATGGAAAGCACCAGAACGGTGGTAATGGCTAGACGTGCAAATACGAGGACGGGGAAATTACCTGTCCCTTCCCCGGTGGAAAAATTCGGGGAATACCAAGTTTTTCCCACCGGGAAAAACTAGGTATTCCCCGGATTTTGCCCGATTTTTGTAAAAAAAAATCTCCGTGATTTACCCGGTGTTTACCCGCTTTCGTTTCTTCAGTTCCGAGCTTGTGGAGGACTTTTTCCAAGGCAATGGAGATGATGATGACTGAGGCGCAGACTCCGGCGACGGCCTAAGTGGGCGTCTAATCCACCTCCCGCGACGACACCCACTCTCCTTCTCCGCAGCCATAGCTGTACGGATGCCCACCCAAGCCACACGTTCATCGCCACCATCTTCATCTTCTTCTTCATTTTTTTTTTGTCTTTTTTTTTACAAGCACACCCTTCTTCCCCCCCCCCCCCCCCCCCCCCTTCCTTTTTTTTTTCTTTCTCTCTCTCTTTCTTTTTTTTTTTTAATTCTTGGGACTTTGGTGGTTGGTTTAGATGAATGAAGAAATCAAAGATGTATCCATTTTCTTTTGATTTGTGTGTATACAAATTAAATTTTTTTGGTCAGGCGTGCAGTACGTAGTGGGTGGATTAGCAATGGCGGTGGCTTCGAAGCTTAGTCGGGGGTGGGTTCGCGGTGGCAGTGGCAGTGGCTTCGAAGCTTAGTTGGGGGTGGGTTCGCAGTGGCGATGACGGTGGCTTCGAAGCTTAGTCGGGGGTAGGTTCGTGGTAGTGGTGGCGGTGGCGGTGGCTTTGAAGCTTAGTCGGGGGTGGGTGGGTTCGCGGTGACGGTGGCTTCGAAGCTTAGTCGGGGTGGGTTTGCGGTGGGCTCGTTAGGTAAAAACTAGAGAATTTTCGGGAAATTACCTGGTTCTATTTTCGGGGAAATTCCCCAGTATTTTGGGACCGGGTAATTCCCCGGGAATTTTTTCCCGGGCGAGTAACGTTGCCCGTTTTTGCACCCCTAGTAATGGCTGTCTTCAAGTGGTGAAAGGTTGAAGCTCCTGATTTGGTCTAATGAAAACTTTCCTGCTTCAAGAGACGGTCATATATGAGGCAATAATGGAAAGTCCTCATATGAAGCGTCTATAATACCCAGCTAGGCCCAAAAAAGCACGGATAACCCAAAAAGAAAGTCAGGACTGTAAATGAAAAATCGGCTCCACCTTAGATAGATCCATGGTGACACTACTAGATGAGATACAATGGCCGAGGTATTATAGTAGGGTTGGGTGAAGACGCATTTAGAGTGTTTCAAAAGTAGTATATTTAAAAGCTTATTCAATAGTAGTATATGATACGTGTCAATGTGGCATTGTTTTACTTATAAAAATGGTGCTTCAAACTGTGCTGAAAAAGTTGTTGAAGTTATAAAAAGGTAGGGTATTTTGTTATTTTATTTTTAAAACTACTGTTACAATATTGTGGATATGTAAAATTATCAAAAAATAATTTTTAAAAAGTTAGTTTGTATACGATGAACATTTAATTAAAGATATTTTGATAATTTAAATTAGAGAAGCAGTTTTAGTTAAAAAATAACATTTAACATGTTTCTCAAACTACACAACGTAAAAGCAGAATCGGTTACCTCTTTTTTTAAGGAGCATGTATAATCTAAAAGTAATCGTTAGAAACAATGCCACGACTAAATGATGAATGATTTCAAATTGTCTAATTTAATTTTTAAGAATTTATATTATCATTAAAATTCAATTTGATGATAAAAAAATTATACGGTAACATAGAGCATTCACCATTGGAGTTTTTGTTTCCTCCTTATCTAGAGCTGGCAAAACGGTTACTGATATTGCCGTTACCGGTTAACGGTTAACGGTTCCAGTTAAACCGTTACCGAAGTTTAACAGTAACGAGTAACTGTTACTGTTTAACTCCGATAACGGTCCAACCATTACTGGAAACCGTTTTCCGTTTTTTTTTTTTTTGGCTTCTTTGTCGCCTCCTCTCCCTCCTCCCTGTACGACCACGACGCCTTGCACCCAACAACAAGGAGTGCACCCTCGATATCGTCGCTAGTCCACTGACGAATTCGTTTCGTGCCTCTACGACTTCCAAGATAGGCTCACCGCACCTTCATCTGTCATCTTATCTGAAACCCCATTACCTCCATCAACATCAAACAACAAACCACATAGCCAACAAAAATTCTACACCAGAGCCATCATCAACATCTGATGTTGCCATTCTCATAGCATAATCCATTAACCAATCCACATCTAGGCCTAACTATCTCACACCAAAAAACGCAAACCCATATCTCATACAAAAAAAAAAAAACAAATAAAAAAACAAACCCATATCTCATAACAAAAACCCCAAACCCATCGTATACCCATGAATCCAAATCAAGAGCA
The DNA here is from genome assembly GCA_018132145.1 of Boehmeria nivea var. tenacissima. NCBI lineage: Eukaryota > Viridiplantae > Streptophyta > Magnoliopsida > Rosales > Urticaceae > Boehmeria > Boehmeria nivea. The sequence goes on from CM030886.1 coordinate 4,732,406, forward strand.
ACAAATACCACCCCAGCAGACTATAAACCAAACAAACTAAGAAGAGACGTTGGGGAGGGACAAAAACCCCAAACCCATCATATACCTATGAATCCAAATCAAGAGCAACAAATACCACCCCAGCAGACTATAAACCAAACAAACCAAACCAAGAAGAGACGTTGGGGGGGGGGGGGGGGGGGGGGGAGGGGAAGGGGGCGGCAAGCTTCAAGCAACGGTCTCAAGACCATTGCATATAGATATATATATATTTTCCTTTGGTCTCAAACGGTCATGAAGACGTTGAGGTGGGGGGCCTGCCCAACAGTCGTTGGATTGCAATCTAACGGCTCCAGTTAAAAAAAAAAATAAAACGATCAAACGGTCAATTTTGGTACGGACAAAACGATTAACGGTTATTTGTTACCGTTAACGGCTTTGTTCCGATAACAGTTAACCGTTATCGGAATTAACGATAACGGTAACAGTTAACGGATAAACCGTTATCGGACTGCCACATTTACCCTTATCTAAAATATTTATTTTTGACAATGCATCATTCCCAGGTTCAACTTTACAAGGGGCAAGTGTGAAATGATGGTAACGGTTGGCTTCAATAATAATAAAATCACAGTTGTAACTTCCAACTTCTTCTAATTTTATTTTTTTATTTCTCATTTTCTCAATCCTTCTTCCTTTTATCCCATTGTTCCTTATTACATCAACAATCTAGAGTTTCCGATTCTCGAGACCACTTTTCTCTAATTGCGGATTTGGCACGGCCGATTAAGAATTTTGACAAAAACAAGCCCTCCTCCTCTCCGAGCAAGAATGGAATCGTCTCCGAATCAAGGAGAGTTCGATTACTTGTTCAAGCTGTTGATGATCGGCGACTCCGGCGTCGGAAAGAGCAGTCTTCTTCTCAGCTTCACCTCCGACACCTTCGAAGATCTCTCTCCCACCATCGGTACAAAATTTCATACCATAATCACTCTCTTAGGGTTTTGGATTCACATATATTTATATATATACGTATATATATGTAATTCATTTTGTGATCTTCGATAGGTGTTGATTTCAAGGTCAAGTACGTCAACGTTGGAGGGAAAAAGCTCAAGCTTGCAATTTGGGATACAGGCAATTTATTCATTTACTTATTATTATTATTATTTTTCATGATCTTTAGGTTTATATTATGGTTTTTTTTTTGTTTATCAGAAATTAATTAGTTATGGTTTTTTTTTTTTTCATGGATTTTAGTTCTATGAGATCTGTATTGATTGGTAATTTGATGTGATGGAATTTTCCCTTTGGACTGTTCATAAGACAGAATGTTTCGTGTCAAAAACCAGTGCAGATTTTTCTACTGTGATTTTCTGTTTTTGTTTTTGCTTGGTTGGAAGTTGGAACTTGGAAGCTAGTTCTTATAGTTTTAGAGTATCTCTTTGTAGTTTTGTTTATTGTTCTTTATTGGTTTTGGCATTTCTATTAAATAAGGTATTAGTTAGTTGATTACCATACCACCCATGTTTTTATGTCACTTGAACTACAAGAGTTTCATCCCATGTTTTCCGTTGGAATGGATGTTCTAATAACTCGGTTCGCATTAGTTTGTTTCTCCTTTTGCTTGCGTCGAAATAGTAGTCTCTACTTATGAAGCACGCATGGTGAAAATTATTCCAAATATAAATGTAATTATTCAATTGATTTACTTTGCTCCACGAGCCCAGCATTTACGTTGCATTTGTTTTCGTGGCTAAAGCCCATCATCAAATGCGTAATGTTGTTTCTCTCATTGTCTTCAATCCCTTGCAACCTTGTTTTTCTCGCGTATGCTGACTAAACTTGTCTGTTTTTCTTTTGAATTTTACTTCCATCTTGTCTGCTTGCATGAAGTCTTTTTCCAACATGTTGCTTAACCTACGAATTGTCCATTCATCAACCGTTGCAACCATGCATCGTTCAATTTATATGCTCAACTGTGTTTCCAAATCCTATTTTGCAATTCTTGACGTGCTAAACCTTGGGAATAGAAGTGGTAGAGCAATGCATTTTATGAATCTGGGGGTTTGGCTCGTTCTAATTTTGATTGGTGCTACATGTTTACAAATGCAGCTGGCCAGGAGCGATTTAGAACATTAACCAGCTCGTATTACAGAGGTGCACAAGGAATCATTATGGGTAAGTGTCAGGTGATCTCCCACATTTGCTTACTTTTGTTCGGCGGGATTGTGTTTGAATGTATACCATGGACAGCTATGGCAAAGACCATTCTTTGATGTAGAAGGTACACATAATCTGTGTGCTTTGCTAGAAGAACTTGAACTTTGAACAAACCACTATTTTCCCCTTTAGTGTTGATTTCAATAGTTCTTTTATGCGCTCGAAAGAGGCGGCACAATAGCAGTAGACTTTTGATTCTAGGGAGGTCTAATTTGGATTTGATTGTAACTTTTATCTTGGGTTTGGTTTTCTTTGAAAGTGAAAATGGTTTGGTTTGGTTTTTGTTATAGAAAAGTTAATATGTTCGGATCTTTTTTAGTTCTTATATTCACAAACTGTACAACCAAATATACCACGAGCATGGTTTGAGAAGTTCACCGAGTCTTAACCAATGATTAGCCGAGTGGTCACCCCTTATTCATAAAGATATCCTCCAACAGAAGAATTTCTGTGTTGATTGTATATGTAATAATATTACTGTGACAAATGATGACCATGAGCCTGAAGCTGTTACCATCTTAATATTATATGGCAGTAGTACATTGATGTCTAATTTCATTTGTCATGCTGCCTTTATCCTCCCAATTATTATATGAAATCTCATTACTTTTTTTCTGCTTCACAGTTTATGATGTAACACGGCGAGACACATTTATAAACCTCGCTGAAATATGGTCCAAGGAAATAGAACTTTACTCAACAAATCAAGACTGCATCAAGATGCTTGTTGGGAACAAAGTGGACAAGGTATGTTTTAAAGAGATCTTCATGCTCAAGTTTGTCATGTCCGTTCCCCGCTCCCCACTATGACAAGTTTATTTGTGCTACCAACCACGTTTGAGAAAGTATTTCGCCAATTCCAGTCGTTTCACGAGTACTCGCATGTGTTTTCTTTCCTCTCTTTCATCAATATGTATGCCTGTGAACTATTGAGTGCTTGCATGACATTGTTTCGCAAGTTTGTGTTGACACAATTTCTCTTTTCGTCCTCCCAATCAGGATTTATATGGAAAATCATTATTTTGATGGGAAATGTTATATTGATACGATAGTTTTCATTCACGAAAAATGTTATATTGATCTGATCTTTCATTTGCCTAGGATAAGGAAACTTCTTCACCATTTATATCTTGGTTTTTTTAAGTGATTAGTTATTTTAATCAAAATAAATATGCCTAGTGTCCCAATAAAGCTCTGTTAGAAAAATTTTATGCACTGCTAGTGTGTGGATCTTTTTCTTTTTTCTTAGTTTTCATATTTAGTTATAAGACTAATGACGTGGTAAAATAGAAAAAAATGTGAATTTTTTAGCTCTCTCTTTATCTTGAGCATATGAGAGGTTTCGATTGTGCAATCCATTTTTGTTTTTTGTGAAAGTAATTCTCGATTCGCCCATTCTTCACATCACTTGTACTCCTTTAACAAGGTCACTTCACCCGCTTCGTAAACTATCTTTTTTTTTTATCAGTTCATTTAATTTTTCTGTAGTGAATGTCAATTTCAGACACTTCTAGATATTGATTGAGCCAAGGTTGGGCTTCTAGATATTCGTCAATCATGTTATTGTTAAACATTCTAGATCTTCTGTTCAGGAAAGTGACAGGGTTGTGACAAAGAAAGAGGGAATAAACTTTGCTCGGGAATGCGGATGCCTTTTCATTGAGTGCAGTGCTAAAACTCGGGTTAACGTACAACAGTGCTTTGAAGAACTTGTCTTAAAGGTAGGTATTGTTTCCGTGCTAAAATCTTCTCTGTTTAAGTTGGGCTCTAGGGCTTAAGAAACTGTCATATGCGCAGAGATTTTTAAAATTGCATATTAACTTGAAGAAAAGGAGAAAGTTCAAATTTCGGCAAACATGAACTCGTACTTTGGTATATGTCCCGGAATTGCGCTGTTAATTCTGGATAATAGCGTCAATGATAATAATGTGGTAATTGCTACAATGTGCAGATTTTGGATACACCAAGCCTCTTAGCTGAGGGTGCCAAAGGGGTGAGAAAGAACATCTTTAAAGAAAGACCGCCGCAATCCGATGCGTCAACAAGCAGTTGTTGCTGATGCTGATCTTCGTTGCAGTGATTTGAATCTCTAACTCATGGGTTTTGGTTTCTTCATATATTATTGAAGAAATTATCTTCCTTTTTTTTTTTTTTGTTATATATCTTTTCCAATTGCATTTCCATTTCACATGAATTGAAATTTGCTGGTAAATTAGAGAATATTTTTACTTTTTTTTTTCTTTTAAAAGTTTGCTCTTAAACAACAATTTTATTTTTATATAATTTGAATGCCCCCACAAACAATTGAAAAGTGAGCTTTAAAATTGATGTCGAATGAAATTTGTACAGAAAATGTTGTATGACAATTGTTTGGCCTTCATTATTATTTTTTCTGGTGAGAGCATGGTTAAAAAAAAAAAAAATCTCCATTCTATTATTTCATCACTCTGATATTTCCCTCTTCTCTCAGATTTTCCTTAATTATATTCACATATTCTTTTATAATAAACTATACTCTCAAATCATATAGGAAATTTTAAGAAAATAACCACTTTTTAAAGAATGATTTGAAAAAATAGTAACAATTTCAAAATTTTAATAAAAGAGTCATTTCAGAAATTTATTGTCTTGGTTAGAAATTTCTTAAAAGCAAATTTTATGTAAGAAATTGTAAGAAACTTTTTATGGTTAGTTTATAAATTTTTTGAATCTGTGGTTATTTTTTAAAAAACACGCAGTTTAAAATGACTATTTATCTAAATGACCCAGTTTTAATTGATAAATGAATGATAACTTGAAAATAGACAATGTAGTGTACTAATGTGTGAAAAGATTTTAATTTTGCGTATTTTTTAAATTATTATGCATCGTACACTATTGATGATGCACAAAATCATCACCTGTCATAGAACTTAAAAAAAAAAAAAATGCCAACTTTCCACGGTTACGCAGAAATTGCAGTTGAATTTTAAGGCAGGCCATTGTGTTGTGAATATAGTGACTAGTGGTTTGGACTATGATTTCCCAGACTATCCAATTCAGATTGTGTGAATTTGACAATGTGTTGAGACATATCTTTTTCCAAATGTTTCCCATCCAGCTGGATAATATCAGTCCATGATGATTCTGTTTTAAAGCCTGAAAATGGAGGCACACAACTTTTGACCTACTAAACTCTATCATACTCACAAAAGTTTATAAGAGAAATTTTGGTATTTTAGCATAACGTAAAGAATGACTTACCAATTTGGTAATTGTCTTGACTATTGCTAGATGATGCAATCACTTATAGAAGGTGTTTCATAAAAATTGTTTTCTACTTGATTATTTCGTGAACTTTTATCCTCAATGTAAATTTTGAGAATCAACATCCAATCTCAGATTTAAATTCTGTAGTTGAATTTACTATTCCGCATGTAAAATCTTACCTTTGTAAGGACAATGTTTTCTAGCAGTATAGCAATTAAGAAAATTGCAGCGAATTTACATTTTTAAAAATATAGCACATAATTCAGAATATTAAAAAAAAAAAGCAATTATCAAGAATTTTATAATAAAAACATATTTATATATGAAATGTAAAAAAATTTATTACAAAATATATAAATATTTTTTGTCATAACATTCGTAACAAATTCTATTTTTTTTTTAATATTTTGAGATATGTATTATTTTTCAAAAAACCATTCAGTTTTGACATATTTTTACAACTTACACTAACAACTACTACTTCTGAATTGAAATACAATAATACCTAGCTAGATTGGTTTATGGTATAGAAGTGAAAATTTTATCAACTCCATCTTTGCTAAGAACTGTGATCTATTATGACATTTTTGGCCGAAAATATGGACCTAACATTGTTAGTATTCTCCTCCTAATGTTCTTGTTTAAAGTGAAAATGCCCACACAATTTTATTGTGCGGTTGTGTTTCTAGAAAAGCATGACCCCTCTTTTCTTTCCCCACGTAGTCTTGTATATATAATGTCACACAAGGACGAATAATTATGGGACTCTTACATCAGAGCCAAAAAAAAGAAGAAAAAGTTATGGGACTATCATAGTCTTATGTCCTATTCATGTATGTTTTGAAACTAACTAGTGTTATAGATCCTAATAATTTTATTAATGTTTTGATATTAAATACACTTAGTAAACTACTTGTTATCAAAATATTATGGGCATTTTAAGAAAATAGCCATTTTTTAGAAAGTGATTTTAAAAAATAGCCATAGTTTCAAAAAATTTAAAACTAGCAATTTCAGAAATTTTCCACACGTGTCAGAAGTTTTCTGACAATAATTTTTATGTGTAATTTTGTTATTGTCAGAAATTTCTTACATGTGTAAGAAACTTTATATGGCTTAGTTTTTAAATTTTTTAAAACGGTGACTATTTTTTTAAAACACACAGTCCAAAATGACTATTTACCTAACTGACCCAAATTTTATTAGTAAAAGACTAAGTATAGTTGTTTTAAATTTAGTACTTTTAGATTGTGATATAAGTTTAATGATCTTATAAAAGAGTTTACTAACAAAAGCTCATAAAAGAAAGGGAGAATTCTATTATAGAAAATTTTTATCAGGAGAAAATGATTGTGAATCATCAGATTTACAATTACAATAAGTCTTATCTAAGTTTCGCCTCTTGAAAAAATAAGTTTAACAATTTAAAATAAGAATGAAATGAAATGAATTATAGGATAATAATATTAAAGCATGTAGTAATGATTATTTACGTCTCTCTTATACTCATTAATGGAATATTAATAAGTATGAAACACTATAAGATTAGCCTAAAAAAAATAATAATAAATAAATTTAACTAGCATTACTCGCCAATATGAGTCAAATAGAAAGAGACGCTTCTATTCTGACATTTTGTTATTAGTGGAAAATGCAATGTTCCTAACAGGCAAAGTCATGTGCTTTGCCTGCTGATGATGCCACATATTTTTCTCTCTTTGGTTGCCATATGATTATCACTGATCATCGAGTGATGTTGTATGTTCAAAAAAAGTTGGTCGAAAGGTTGATCATAACAATATGAAATAAATAGATTATAAAATAAAGTTATTTATCAATATACTTGTTTAAATTCTGTCTAGTTACTAATCACATTAATTTTAACATTTTTTTTGGGTTAAAAATTTTGATCGAGTTTTGCTTTCCTTTAATGATCATCATTTTTTAGATGAGGGAATCAAAATTATATGATATCCGCGTATTGACAAATTGTGATAAGATCTAATTTGGCGATTATAAAAGTAGAATAATTTGATGAAATATTGCCTTGTTTGAATAATTTGGAATACTATAAAACTATTTTGATTATACAATAAAATAGTATTGGTGATCAAATAATTTTGAACAGTTTCAAATGTTCAAAACAAATAGACTATTCCATTTAAAAAAATATATAATCTAATTGATTTTTCTTTTCATAATTATGCCACACGGGCATCTTTGACCTTGACCAATATGGGCTTGATGACTACCCCAACAGTCACTAAAATCTAAAGGATAGCGTTTATGCTTTGACAAGTATATGTTCTTGTCTGTCAATGCACACTTGTGGATTAGTCAGTTTTATGTTAATCAATGTTGTCTCTAATTTTCTTCTAATGGGAAAATACATTTTGTTTTTATATGGTTCTTCTAGAGGCTATAATAATAATAATAATAATAATCCATCACTATTCAGGGCAGCTTAATGAAATAGCTAGCCACTATTAAGTAACATAAACCAAAATACAAGTACTATAGTGTCAAAGTAAATAGCTCCAAATAGGACACTGCAGAACAAAATGGAATGTTGTTTTTGTTTTTTATTTTTTGTTTTTTCTTTGGAGCCCACTTAGCCCTCATTGCTGCCATAAGTTTTAGCTACATATCTCTAAATTTAAGGCAAATAAACAACTAATTTGCCACTAGTTGTTTTAGCTTTTAGGGCCTACAAGGCCAGCTTCTAGAAGCACCTTGTCATTTGAGAGAGATGGGATAGTGTAACCGTATTATTGCTATACACAACACACCCAAAAAAGCAAACCATGTGATTTCTTTGGTGATAGTTACAATTATAATGAATTGCAAAATTTACCAAGTTGGATTCTAAGAGAGTGTCAAATCTTCATTTCTTGCTTGATAGTTCATACCTTACATACAATACCAATATATATATATATATAATATGCAATCTGCATACACAAAAAGATAAAAATTGTAGTAACTACTTAATTTTTAATACTTAATTTAAATAAATACCTATTTAATATATATATATATATATAAAACAAAATACCAAATTATTTAGTGATAAAAAAACATGCGCAAGTAACTAATGAAATACTACTTAATTACTTCAAACTCAAAAATTTGAGTATTTTTTTTTTATACAAATTTTGAGTAATTCGCATACTTCACCCACACAAATATTTGAAAATTTACACATTGGGGTTAATTATGATCTTGAGTCCTCTTAGACCTAAGAAGGTTGAGCAGCTTTCTTGCCTTAGTTTTGGTCCTTCCACTGCATTGGCTCTGAAGAAGCAACAACAACTGAGTCAAAACCCCAGCCTCAATGGCCTCTTCTCTCGCCTTGAGAGAGCCACAGCAGGCCATCGTCAGCGCCGCGACCGCGCTTTCGCTCCCTTCGGGATCCGACTCCGACACCTTGAACACCCTCTTGACGAGCCCGCCGACCCCATTGGGGCTCCTCATCAGCGCCTCCCGCGCGCTCTCGAGCGCCAATAGCCTCTCGAGAACCGCCATCGCCTGCGGCGCCAAGCTTCTCTCCCTGCCGCCTTCGCCGCTCGCCGCAACGAGGTACGAGATCAGCCCCTCCACTGCGCCTTCCCCGACCAAAGCCTCCCGGCTCGCTTCGAAGCAGGACAGCGTCCACAACGCTTCGATCCCAGCGTCCGAAGCCTCCGAGCCATGGCCAACAAAAGCAGCCATCTCACGCAAGAGCTCTCTGTCTCTCCCGAGCGCTAAACAAAGCCCCGTCGTCGTCGAAGACGACGACGCGATCGAGATTAGTCTGCACAGATCAATCCTCATCGAGGAGCTCCCTCGCTTGAACAAAGACACAAAACGCTCCGATTCGAGAGCGGTCAAGCACTCCAACCCTGAAAACGGAAGCAATTTCGCGGCGCAAGACAAAGCTTGCGCCGCAAGCTTCGTGTTTTCGGGTCCGCCAAAGGCCAGATCGAGGAGCAATGGCAAGAAGTCCAATTGTACCAAGCAAGGCGCCGAATACGGGTCCTCGGACAACGCCGCGACGGTTTCGAGCGCTCGAAACTTGGCGGTGTCGTCCCGGGCTGATTCGAGGCCGCGCCTGAGAGCCGCGAGAGGCTGCGCTTTCGACGAGCCCCGGGGATCGAATTGCGCGGTCGGGCCGGCCGTGCGGAGCCAGCGGGCGATGAGGTGGCGGAGGGTGTGGTTGGGGACCATAGCGGTGTCGTGAAGTTGCTGCATTGTGACCGGACATGTGAGGTTACCAGAGGACAGCCATTGTTGAATGCTTGATCTCTCGTAGGTTTGGCCTGTGCTCAGAGTCACTGGGTCTTTGAGCAAATCGAGACTGATTGGGCATCGAAACAACTCTGGAATCACCATTTCACCTTCAAATTCTTTCATGGAAGATTTGATCAAAGAGAGTACTGTTAGAGAGAGCTTTTCCTTTGTAAGAGATATATATGTATATGTATATATAAATATGGCATTATCTATGGGTAGCTAGTCATAGTGATGAAAAAGGGATTGGAATTTGCAAATATGTCTGTCTAACTTAGAATAATAGTGGGATTGGTTTTGTCTACTGAACCAGTCAAACTGGCCCACCATGCGAAAAAAAACCTACTATGTTGGTGTTGGTGATGTCTTTGAAGTTTGAATGAATAAAAATTTCGTTGAAAACAATAATGAAAATAAAACTGAGAATAACAATTAAATATTGAAAAATTCTCGGGCGGAAAATAATTGTGGTGGACAACGATTTTGTGTGGTCAGATTTATCTTTTTAATGGACCTCACATAATAAAATGGTAAATCTGATAATTCAAAATCATTGCCCACCGCAATCATTACTCACCAGAGACGCTTCCTTAACTATTAGACATCCATGTGTTCAAGGTAGAAAATGCTGCTTTAACCAATGTAGATTTTTTTTTTTTTTTGAAAAATTAGTTTTTTTAGCAATATTGTTGTATATGTATTGTTGTCTAATATAGGCTAATAGTCATATATTATTAGGTAAATATTCGTTTTTTAAGAATGTTATAAGAAAATAGTCAATATTTTTTATTCATTAAAAAAATAATTATTTTCACAATCATATAATACCTATAATATCGTAATTTTATTTTGAGATTTTTAGACATTTAACTAAATTTTTAGGTAATTTTTTTAAAATTAGCCATAAAATATCGAAATTAATGATTTAGCAATAATATGTAACATTTTATGATACATATAACAATATACGTGTAAAAGTGTAACATTACATGTAATGTTACATATAACGTTACATTTAATGTTACCTTTTACACCTATATATATGTTTACATGTTATGACTAAATCCTTAATTTCGTAAAATTATAGCTAAATCTTTTAAATTTTACCTTTAAAATGGTTAATTGCTTAACTGATTCTTTTATTTTTATACTTTTAATTTTTTATAAGTTAATGATTATTTTTTAATCTTTTTAAAAGAGTTTTTTTTTTGAATAATTTATATATATATATATATATTTAATCATATATATTTAATCAATGTGTATTTTGGTCATATAATAAGAAAAATTATTTGATAGAGGACTTCTACCGGTAGTGACGGCCTCCTTATTTACTTTTACAATTTTTTTAAAACTATAAAATATTTAATCTGTCGGGGCCTAACAATAATGAAATTGTTTTACTTTTCTTGAGAACCTCATGCGCTACTTAGTAAAGGTTAAAGGAAAGACGTGATTAGGTTTTGGATTTATTGGTTAAAATTTGACTCTCCAGTCCTTTTCTTTATATATATTTTAATACCTACAACCATCCCACAGTCGTCCTTTTTCTTTTTATTTTTATAATCATGTCAAGGTTTGGTCGGCAAATTTAGATTAATTCTCCATTTGAATATGTATCACTCTTCCCTCAATATATATATATATATATATATATATATGTATCACTCTTTTATCATATATATATATCACTCTAACTTCAGAAAATTTCATTTGGAAATTAAATAATAATTTTAGAAACTCCGGTGCAATACTAAACTTTCAGGCTGATTTAATATTTAACAAAAGAATATTTTATGATATACGAGTATATTTCGAGTGATTTTATTTACACGTCCATTTTAATTCTTCACACTAATTTTATAAACATACACCGCACTTAATTTTAAAATTAAAAAAAGTACGTATTAAACACCCATTTAAATTACAAATTTGTCCATAAATATGTTACTCTGTCAATTTATTGTTATATTTTAAAATAACTTTTCTTATTCACCAATTTATTTTTTCCCCAATCTCTTCTTCTTCTTCTTCTTCTTTCAATAAACACAAGACAAAAATATAAATACAACACTTCAAATTCTATTTTATGAATAATTATCATATAAAATGGGTTATGTTATAGAGTGTAACAGAACATATGTTTTTTTTTTTTTTTTGGCTTTTGAAAGCAAATTGAAAATTTTAAATTGAGGATACTAAGTACTAACTCTGATATTAATTTAATAAAATTCGATAATATATTTTTTTCTTCATGATTATATTATGAGTGTAAACTCATAAAGATTTTGATATATAAAAAATAAACCCCACATAAAAGCTTCAACTACTAAAAGTCAAAAAAATAAGAGAAAAAAATTACATATAAAAGAATGTAAAAACAAAAAATAGAAATTTGTTTTGTAGTTTAGAGAAAAAGTTTACATAAAAAAATAAACAATATATATATACACGCATATATAAAGCTTGGAGGCGAAATGTTTGTGTGTTTTTTTTTCTTATTTTTCACTCATGTAATATGTTTAGTCTAGTTGTCTTTTTTTTTTTTAATCAGTTTACATAATTAGGTCTTATTTGTAACAATAAATTTTAATTTTAAAGAATGTTTGAAAAGACAAAAGGGGTGTGCTAATATATATGGGAATTTTAAGAAAATAACCACTGTTAATGATTTTAAAAAATAACCATAGTTTCAAAAAAATTTAAAAACTAGCCCTTTAAGAAATTTCTAATACACGTCAGAAATTTCTTATAACAATTTTTATATGTAATTTTGCTATTGTCAGAAATTTCTTACATTGTGTTATGGCTAGTTTTTAAATTTTTTGAAACTGTGACTATTATTTGAAAATACACAGTCCAAAATGGCTATTACCCTAACTGACCCTATATAGAACTACCTTTATATTTAATATAAGGATACACATATTTGGTATAAAATTTGAGAAATTGACCAATGGCAAATTTTTGGGCAAAAAAATTAAAAGAAAAGCATATGTGAAATTTTGACATTTCTTGTTTTTTTTTCTTTTAATTATCTGAAGAAGAAAAATTAAAATTTTTACATCTTTTAATAGTGTCAAATGACTTTTCCTGCGAGCAAAATTCGATGATAGTACAATGACTTTTCATTTAAAATTATTGAAATTGATATTTTTAACTCTTAAAATTTCAAATCCTGAAGTTACTTTTTAAAACTTACGGTGAAATGTAGATATTATGTTGAACTTGTCCTAATGCAATAAAATACGAAATAAAACAAATTTTTGGCATTTAGATATATAATTTTATGGTATTGTTCAAGATATTCAAGAGTTAAATTGTGAATACAGTGCTATCCCATAAGCAAGAAAGCAAGCATCAGAGAAGTACTTGGCTAATCCCCAACCAAGAACTAAAATTTCTATATATATATATATATATATATATATATATATATATATATATATAGTGGCTTAAGTTTGCTCTTCAAGGTTTTGATGAGTCACAACAACAATATTATTAGTCAATATAGAACAGCTTGTCTGGCTTGAATTCTCATCTGCTTGATCTTTTATCCAATGGTCAGTGAGACTTTTGTGGATAATATCCATTTTGTAGCCACCAGGTTTAGGTCAAGATAAGCAATCGCTTCATTATTGGTTGTGGATTCTTCAGAAAGAGAAATTTACTTTTTTTGGCATGTTGGACTTCTGTCATTAAATTCTTTTAAGGATCACTAACAACAATGTTTAACTACAATATAACAATATTATTCGGCTCAACTTAAATCGGACTCATTAATACGTAAAAGTTGTTCTATATATATATATATATATATATATATATATATATATATAACATCATATATAGAGCCCGCCTTTATATTTAATTGAGTTAGAAATATTTTTCCTTCTTCTTAGGAAGAATATTTATTTTATTACTGTGTTCGAGTTTTGCTTAGGTAACAGAGAGCTATATGAATGGTGCAATAGGTGAATGAGAATCAACTACAAAACTTCTAAGTTTTTATCATTTGTTTTGTTTTTTTCTTTTTAATGGTTGGCTGCAACTCAAGCTAGCAACATATTGATTGTAGTTTGATTTATGTAAAGTGATTTTCAAGACTTCTTTGTCAGAGTCTTTATCAGTGTTTTTAGTTATACATATGGATTTTCTATCTTATTATTCAAAGTATTAGATTGAAAAGACTAATTGCAATATGAAATATGTTTTTCATAAAAAAATCCTTAAAATCCATGGGTGCGGATAGGGCAGCATGACAAGCATAAGGGTAAAAAGTGTTAGGGCTTTAAGTAATTATACAATCCAAATTCAAACTTCATACACATTAATAGTCAAGATCTTAGAATAATATGATTTTGACATATAGCATAATTAGTAGAAGATATACCTGAATTCATGACGAATCTTGCAAAAAGAATGACTCAATAATGGCAATAATAATGAGAGAGTGTTTCTCTCTCTTTTCACTCTTTTCTTTTTGTATGTTATTGCTCATGGTGGTATTGTATCCGTGTATATTGAGGAGAGAGATGACACAATCTTCAATAACACGTCAAATCACGTTTCTCATCAAAGTAGGTGGTTATCAGAATAACTTCTCAATTGACCAACAAAAAATTAACAAATAATTAGTTTTTAAATCATAATTAATTAATTAATTAAAGGTGTATATTCAAATACCACACGTGGACCACTAATTTGAAAAAAAATCCAACATTCTCATACTTGGCCCATCCCTTCAACATGTTCGTTAAATGTCTTTGCTAGAAACACTTTCGTCAGTGAATCCGCAATCATAAGATTGGTGCTAATGTGATCAATTGAAACCATTTGTTTCTTAACTTCTTCTTTAACGACAAGGTATTTCAGCTCCATATATTTGCACCTATATTCTAGTCATTTTTAGAAAAGAAGACTGCTGCATTGTTATCACAGTAAATTTTAAGCGATTTGGCAATACTGTCAACAATTTCAAGTCCTAAAATAAAGTGTCGTAGCCATAAACCATGAACAGTGTCCTCAAAGCACGCCACAAACTCAGCTTTCATAGTGGATGCAACAATGATAGTATGCTTTGCACTCTTCCATGAGATCGCTCCTCCGACTATATGGAACAAGTAGCCAAATATGGATTCTATGGTATCAACACACCCAGTAAAATCTATATTTGAATATCTCTTCACTTCAAGATCATTAAATTATCTGTAAGTGAGCATACGATCCTTCGTTCCTTGCAAATACGTCAGAACTTCTTTGCAGCTTTCCAATAATCTAATCATGGATTACTTTGGTACCTGCCCAACATCCTCACAGCAAAACTAATGTCCGGCCTGGTACAAGTCTAGGCATACATAAAGCTTCCAACAATAAATGCATAAGGAATTCGTTTCATTTGCTTGTGTTCCATTTCATACTTTAGGGCTTAGGCATTGCATAAGGCTGAATTTATCCCCTTTCGGGATTGGAACAACACTTGTTGAGCACTTCTCCATGTTGAATATCTCAAGAACTCTATTAATATATGATTTCTGAGACAATCCTAACAATTATTTTGATCTATCACGAAATATTTCAATTCCAATTACAAATGATGCCTCACCCATATCTTTCATTTCAAAGTTTTTAGACAGGAAATTCTTGGTTTCATATAATAAGTCGAGATCATTAGTAGCCAACAAGATATCATCAATATATATACAGAATCATAAGTATTATCTTGCTCTCACTAATTAACCTTCAGATATATACATCGATCAATGATGTTTTCCTTAAATCTAAAGGAAATGATGGTATCATTGAACTTATGATACCACTGTCGCGAAGCCTGTTTAAGTCCGCATATTGATTTCTTTAGTTTACATACCATGTGTTCCTTTCCTTCAACCAAGAAGCCTTCATGTTGATTTGTATCGACTTCTTCATTTAAATTCTTATTCAGAAAGGCGATTTTTACATCCATTGGGTTAGTAAGGTAAATAGTCATTTTGGATTGTACGTTAAAAAAATAACCACAGTTTCAAAACATTTAAAAACTAGCCATAAAAAGTTTTTTACACAGGTAAGAAATGTCTTACCATAACAAAATTACATATAAAATTTGATGTAAGAAATTTCTTACGTAAGTAATAAATTTCTGAAATAGATATTTTCTTAAAATTTTTAAACTGTGGCTATTTTATAAATTTATTTTCTAAAAAGTGGTTATTTTCTTCAAAATCCCTATGATAATAACGCGTATGATGATCGATCTGATAAAAAAATTTCATCATTTTTTTTTCATCATGAATAACACGATTATTTTTCAAACTTTGAGTCCCCAGCAAATTAAAATAAAGAAAATTAAAATAAATAGCTATTTTCAAAAAAATTTATTTAAAAAAGTAGCCAAGGTTTTGAGATTTTAAAAAATAGTTATTGAAAAATTTCCTAGACTGTGGTAATTGTTTTTATCACGGAAAAATTTATGGTAAAACAACTGATAAAAAAAATTATTTAAATCAATGAATTAGCTTTTTTTATTATTATTGCTTAAATGATAAAATGATATGCTCCTTTAATATCTACTCAAAGCAAGTGTAAAAATAAAGGGATATTTTAAAAGCAACTTAAAAGACTAGAAATTGATAAAGTGTCAAAAAGATAGGGCATTTTACAACATCTTCCTATAAAGCGGGCTTTAAAATATATTAACTGTGATAATGGTTGTCAGTTGATTTTGCCCCCCTCATTTTAAGATTGTTTTGTATTTATGGTTAAGGACACACTATTAGGTTTAGACTACTAATGGTGTTGTATTTTCTATTTATTATCCTTTCAATTTATTAACTTATCTCAAGTTGGGTTTGTTCATTTTGCATAACCCCTAGAAAAATTGGAGTTTTATTTTTGCTTTAAATTATGTGCAAAATCTGTGATGAGGTATGACCATCATAAAAAATTATTACAATTCATAATTTTTATTGTTTTTTTTATCGTGATAGACTCCACGCTTTCTAAAGATAAATCCGACGACTTCATTATTTTTCAATTCTAATTTTATAATCTATCTTGTTAACTCATAAATATTAAAACTAGGACATTGACAAATATCCAAAAGACATTTAGGGAATTAGTTTGATTTTCTCTCTGTTCATTCCATTTGAAGAAAGAAAAGATCCGAAAGAATCAATCTTTCTTTTAGTTGTTGAATCTCTATTTGATTGATCAGTGTGTTATATTCAAAATCCTCATTACTAATGAAATCAAAACAATTTCTGGATTGATCAAGAAGATCCTTCATAATTTATTTAACATTAAGGAAATACCCTATTTATGAAAATTTATAATAATTATTTTTTAATATACGTTTAAAGTTTTTTTTTTTCATTTTACCTAATATGATAAAAAAATGAGATGATCATATTGCGGTAGATCCCATAGCAATCGGGCATTGTTCCAAGTTTCAATGGAAAAAGAAAGAAATGCTTTAACGTATATTAAATTGCGGTAGATCCGATAGCAATCGAGCATTGTTCCAAGTTTCAATGGACCCACATGTGCTTTGTTTTTCTTTGTTCTTTTTTCACTAAATCAATGGACCCGTATGTGTTGTAGATCTCTTTCAATTATCAAATGAAACGGCAAGAAGACAAACCAAACTATACCCCTTATTTCAGGTAAGTTTGGCCAAAAGAATAGTTAAGTTTTAATGTGAGAGAGAGAGAGAGAGAGAGAGAGAGAGAGAGAGAGAGAGCCAAGCAACAAAGAGACAAAGGAAAGTCACAAATGAGGTATTTAAATGAGGAATAGGTTGAAGAAAATAATGCCTTTTGAACGCTATCTTGTCTGCCATTCCAACCTATTACATTCAAATAATATGATTCGATAGTAAGGAATGGTTATTCTAATCATAGTTTGGTCAATCATAGGGAAAAATCAAAGCCCACAAATACATAGTAGCTGCGAGGCACACGCAATCTCTTAAATATTAAGTATTACATTCTCACTAGTCCAAAGACGAGGATAATTAGTCATATCTTCATTTCTTTTTGGCCAGTTAAACAATTAATTATTTTAAAGATTTTACGAAATTAGGAATTTAGTTATAGTATATAATATTTTTTGTAATATGTAACATATATATGTGTAAAAAATATAACATTAAATGTAACATGTAACATAAAATGTTAAATTTTTACACGTATATATGTTTCATGTAACAGAAAATATTACATTTTATAACTAAATTCTTAATTTCGTGAAACTATTGCTAAATCCTAAAAAATTACCCAAAAAATTGGTTAAATGCCTAAAAAACTCCTTTTTTTTTTTTTTTGGTAGAAAAAAGACTCAATTCTCAATTTTCAATCATTAAACAACGTGGATAAAGATTATCCTTTTTTGCAGTTTGTAATTGTGTTTATTTACGAGCTTTTTAAAGCGGTTGTTTACCAAAATATTTTATTCTATAAATACTTCATTTCAAATTGTTTAGAAAATTAGATGATTATTAAAAGAAAAAAAAAGAAATATATGGTAAATCAAACTAAATATAAAAAAAAATATCGAGAGACTAGTCGTTCGTCTCTGTGGACGAACGAAACGGTCTTGTTCTCCATTTTTTTTTTTTTAGTTGAAACATAAAGGAGGCTTTGTTAATTAATCATACCCTTAATAAGTTACAAATCCTTCGTCAAAGGAACTCAATTTGCAAAGCTTATTGATTTGGCTAGTAGTCTTTATCTAGGTTATATATTATAAAAAAATTTGATCTCATACATGTCACATTTGACATTCAAGTTTATAACATATGTCACTATTGTATTTTGTGTCATTTTTTTATTAGTAAATTATTATATTATCCCCCTTCTCTTTTTTTGACATAATCATTTGTAAAAAAAAGACGATGCAATCCGGTCAGATTCACTATTAAAAATAACATCCACTGCAAACCTTCTTCTAAGAGCGTCTTCAATGCAATGCCAAATTTGTATGCCAATACCAAAGTTTGGCATTTTAGCATAAAAAACATTCTCCAATGCAATGTCAAATTTGGCAAATGCTATACATGGTGCCAAATTTGGCACCAAGTATAGCATAATGCCAAATTTTGGCATTTGAAGATGAGCATTGATTGGTCAACTTTTAGACATTTAATTAAAAATTAATATTTTATTAAAAAAATTCCTCTTATTAAAAAGTCATTATGACTATTTGTAATCTTATTTACTATTGGTTAGAATCAACTACTTTTATTGGTTTTTGCAATTAAAAAATAGGGAAGATTTGGGTTTTAGCCATTTTTAAGCTCATGTTTCAAAAATCCAGCCATAGTTTTACGAATTTAAGGAATTAGCCATTTTCATTGTGTAACAGTTTTTGTTACACGTGTAACAATTTTTGTTACACTGGGCGTAATAAAATTTGTTATGCGGGTAACAAAATTTGTTACACGTGTAACAAAAATTGTTACACAACGAAAATGGCTAATTCCTTAAATTCGTGAAACTATGGCTAATCCTTAAAAAAATTACCAAAAATTTGGCTAAATCCTTAAAAATCTCTAAAAAATAATAAAATAACAAAATAGCATTTGAAATAGTATTTTTGCATTGGAGCATAGCATTGGCATTGACATTTGCAACGGAGATGGTTTAAAGTAGCATTTTTCAAAATAAATTGTCTAAAAATAGCATTCTTCAAAATTTCCCACAAATATTGGAGCCAATTCTTCCACAATTTGCTATTTATAATGTGTGTGTGGTTTTTTTTTTATTTTATGAAAGCTATTTATAATATTTGAGAAGCACCAAACCCGCCTTTTTAGAGTATGAAGCTGCCAAACGCAATTCAATCTACATTTTATTATAAAAAAGTGATTTAATTTGACATTTTGTAAGTGGACTTATTTACCTTAGCAAATGGTTTAAACAAAAGAATTTGAATTTGAATTGTTATCCAAACAGGTAGTACTTTTATATTTACCTTCTTGCAGAAGCTGATTTTTGTTGCTTTTTAGCATCTTAGCTAATACCAAAGTAATAATTTTGAATTGTTAATGCCTTGTTTGCCTACCCCATTATTCCCTTTCGATTATATTTTTTTTCAACTTTCTAATCCCGATACAATATCTTTAGATCTCAACCATTTATATTATCTTGAAATTCACAAAGCAAAATCATTTTAAAATGGAATAAATAGGATGGTTCTCCCAAACAAGGGTGAGTTTACCTTCTCAACAAATCTAATAATCCTCATTCCTTGTTAAAAAAATTTCAAAAAAAAAAAAAAAAACACCAAGCAAACCGATATTCTACTATTAAAATCTTTCAAACACAAGGTACACGCGGTATAGTCCTTTCAAACCAGAAATCTCTCCTTAAAATAATAACCAAAGATCCAACAAAATTTTAAAGTTTTATTAAGGGGGAATTTGAGGCCATTATTGGCACAATAATAATCCATGCCTCATATGTGTTGCACTTTTAATTTATACTCTAAAATTTACACTATAAACATAGAGTGGAAATAATGGGAGCACACCATTTCAGGTATAGATTATTAAGCGGCATCAAGAATGACTTTATTTTGAAATTCTCTATTTCCAAATCAACCACTACCAAAAACTTAGTTATGGGAAAAAGAAACCCATGAATTGAGTTAATTCACATTGTTTCTTAACAGGTCAAAACCGAACAATCACAATTCAGAAACAGAAATGTGCTTAAAACAAAACAGAACAGATTGGTATCCATGGGCTTTTACATTAGCAAGAATGTATTCATTTCATTCCATCAAATATATTTAGTGACACAATATTGCAGTGAAAATCCCAGTAGTCACCGCGAGTAATAACATCAAAATTATACCAAAAAACGGAATCAATAAACAAATAACGGACAACGTAACGGGCCTAACTAACATTAATACATAGGCTAGGACGGAAGTACAGTTACGATGACTTTGCTGACCAACGCGAAAGAATAGCTAACCTCATAGGGGCTTTTGCACCCTCAAGAATGAAAAGGCACTTCCTACAACAATTGATGTCTACATGATCGCATACGTGAGTGTCTCAGTTTCGTTAGGCCGCCATGTGGACTTCTGCACGCACAACAGACCCTCGTTCTCCTTCGAGTAGGTCAAGCGAACCTCCCACTGCATAGACCTAACCATGCTCTCAAGCTCGTCAATGATCTCAACACTGTCTCGCACGATGAGCTTCCCATCCGGCCTCAAGATCCGATCGACCTCCGCAATCACAGCCACTAAGTTGCACCTGAAGCCATACACCGTTGCTATGTTAGAAAATTTGCAGATAGACTATGACACTAACAAGTGAAAGCGTCGTTGAACAGGAATAAGACACAAAATCTACATGCTCTCACCTCTTTTTAAGCTTGGAGAATAGATGGTCGGCATGGAGAAGATCGTACGACCTAGGATAGGTACTAAAAGACTCGCACCAATCGTGATACATGCCAAATAGACCTCGCTCATAAATTATAGGAAGAGTATCTGGAGAGTCCACTGAGACTACGTTCATGACCCAAATGTTCAGATCCTTCAACGCAGCAGCAAATCTGGTGCCACATAAATGTCAGATCTTAAAAAAAATGGCAAGACGAATACAATAAAATGCTATCTCTCACAAAAACAAAACAAAACAAACCACCACATAATCAGTAAAAATTCTAACAATTAAAATGCTGCGGGAACTACTTCACTTACCCTCCATAGACAGATCTCATGTCCATGACATTTCTAACAGATGACCAACTAATCCCAATTCCATTTAGATACGACTTGGTCACAACGCGTTTCCAGTGCTGATAGTCTGCAGAGAAATCCTCAGGTGCAGGCTTCCCGTAAACTCCAACTTGGGAACTTGACAACCAGTAAGGTGTTTTCTCTGCCCTCGAAGGCCATTGCTCAGGCCATTGGGATCCACGCTCTGATGGATCAGTTGGAACTTTGTGCATGCAAGCTTCAAGCGGCACATTCCTAAGCAAAACAAAATGAAACACCAATTAAGAATCTTAGGATAATCACGGAGCTAAAACGTTATGAACAAATGCATTTGATTTTTTATCAGGGAGTAGCTTGTTACTGATTCCAATCACCTATTCTACATTCTTCCAATTTTAGTGTTTCTATTCCCCTTATGAATACAGAGGAAAACCTCCCTGCGCTTAAAAAAATAATCCATGTTTCTAACTATTAAATTAAAAAGATGCTGCAGCGATGCAATCCCAAAAACAATACTCGTGATTCCCAAGAGTTATAATAGCAACATTCAGCTAAACATAGCAATACCAGGATGCATTTGGATCATCAGTGGCTGGGCAAGTGGGGGGTTCATTTTTAGATCTCTGCTCATAGCATTCATTGGTTGTAGGCTTCTTATACACGGCTATTCCAACACCATTCACTGTATCTCTGTTAATTGTAATAGTTTCCCAGCACATCGCTTTTGTGAGTTCCTTCATAGCTGCAAATATTTTCATTCAATGGTCAGATGTTGTTACAAGCATTAAGGCCAAAAAAATTCAAAGACCGAAATGACTGGATTGATAAATCCTGTACCATTCCAGATTCCAACATCTTCAGGTAGCTTTTGATAAACTGGGGTCGCAGACCAAACAAAGTAACCACCAGGACGCAACAGACGATTCAATTCCAGAAGAAGCTTACCACCTGCATATCACATTTTTCAATGACTTTTGAATCTCTATAGTAAAATCAAGAACAATTACCGCATAATGCCATTGGCTCAGAATGTAAAATTTCCAACTGCAGAGAGATTCAAAAGTTTAGAGGTTTTTTTCTTTTTTTTTTTCTTTTTTTCTTTTGAGACAATACAAGGTGGAGAAAGAATATAAAGCTTGGTTGAATTCTCTACATCAGCCTCTAAGGGCAGCCACAAATTACCTTCTATATGCCATGGAACCCTGCAGCGAGCACAGTGTACAATATCAAAAACTCTGCCGGGGAAAGGGAGCCTCTTTGTACCCATCACAGAAGATATCGCAGGAATTCCCCTTTCAAGTGCGAATTGCACCTGAGCTTCATGTTCGTCCTTTGGGGCAAGCGACATAGTGAGGACATCTCTGTCAAAGAGAAAGCCCCCAAAACTCGCAACACCGCATCCAACATCCAAAATGACACGGGATCGCTTTCCCCACGCAATATCTGGCACAATCTGCAGAAAACAGAATCCAAAGAAACAAGATTGGTTGCAAAAAACATGAGGATCTGAAAGATAACTAACTAAAAAATCAAGAAAATCATTCATAATTCTACGTAACATCTAAGTGTAACAATAGTAAAATGTCGCTTTATCAAAGAACAAAATTCATATTGGTAACAACAAAATAAGCTCTCTTTTCATTACCTTTTAAAAATGAAAAAATAAATAATAAGAGCGAAAAGCGTGCACAAAGACCAAATAAGTAAATTCATTTACCTCCTGGATAAAATCTATGTAATGCAGAGCACCATGCTTAAATTGTGTTCCACCACCAGGAAAAGTAAGGTATTCACCAGTAACTTTCACCCAATTCTGGTGTCCTTTAATTACCGCAAGCTTGGTGTGGGGAACGTTAGAGTACCATATCTGCAACAATGAAAAATGTGTATTATCCATCAATCTTAAATCACAATACAGAAAATTGGAACACAATTCAACTAATTAAGGCAAACAGTT
Organism: Boehmeria nivea var. tenacissima; assembly: GCA_018132145.1. Taxonomy (NCBI): domain Eukaryota; kingdom Viridiplantae; phylum Streptophyta; class Magnoliopsida; order Rosales; family Urticaceae; genus Boehmeria; species Boehmeria nivea. Next base: position 4,755,816 of record CM030886.1, read on the forward strand.
TCAGGCTTTCGAAAAAGTTTCCTCCACAAAAACTCAGAAATAAGAAATACGGAAACAGGGTTGCATTTTGATATAGAATACCTTTTCCCTGCTCTTTGGCCATTCAATTGGGCGTTGATATCCCTCGGGAAGAGGAACAAGACACGTAGGAGCTGGTTCGGGGCAGTGCCTCTCTCGATGTTCATAATGCTTGGTACTTGGAAGACTCCTAATCGTTTTCCAATTGTCGAGGCACGGGATGAAATCAGGCCCGGCAGTCGAATTGCACGCTTTCCAACTGTAAACTGTTTGCTGCTTCGAAGAACGTTGGGTCTCCTGTTCATTCTTAGACTCGGTGGCCTGACTCGACCAAGCACTATTCTGAGTCGCAGTTTCATTCAAAAGTTCAGACTGAGCCCCAGATGGAAACACCTCATTTTCCTTCTTCTCCGCAGACCCATCGTTAGTCTCCTTTGTGTCCTTCTCGCCGACTTTCTCCTCTATCTTTTCTCCGTCTTTCACTTCCTCTACATTCTCCGATTTCTGCTCGTTCTCACCCGCATCAGTTTTTTCCTGTTTCTCATCCGCATCTGACTTATTCTCACCGTTCTCCCCACCTTCCGAGTTCGACTCCCCATTCTCGGATTCAGATTTCGGCCCATCCTCGGGGTTCTCCTCCGGCTTCTCATCGGGGTTCTCCTCAGGCTTCTCCTCCGCTTTCTCCTCAGAATTCTCTTCCGGCTTCTCCTCCAGCTTCTCCTCCTGATTAGCATTACTATCACCGCCACCATCTCCCTTCCTCGCATCGTCAGACAAATCGCCGGCATTGTCCTCAAACTGCCGGGCATTGCCCTCGTTGCTCTCGCTGTTGCTCTCGCCACCCGCGTTGCTCTCGCTGTTGCTCTCGCCGCCAGCGTTGCTCTCGCTCGGTTGTTCCCTCGCCTCGGTCTCGCTCTCGCCCTGCTGCGCCTTAACCTCAGTCTTGCTCTCCGCGGCCGGAACATCCACATTCTCCCCCGGAACAACGGACGACGATGTCATCATCCAAACACCAACCAGACACAGAGCAACAAACACCACGATCGTCACCGTCGAGCAATAACTCGACGACGATCTCCGATTATCTACTCTAGTATATTTCCCTAAAGCCATACTTTCTCTTCAACTCACAGATATAGATATAGATATATAGCTAAACGCACCTGAAAAATCAAACCCCAAAAAAAAAAACATTAAAAAGAATAATTCATCAGAACCTTCACATTCCCATATTCAGATCCAAAAGAACTTTGAAGATCCACCGATTAAGCAAACAATTACACAACAAATAGAAACCAAAAAATAATAATCATAATAATAATAATAACCATAATCGCAATGATAATAACGATTCAGATACACAGAATCAAAAGAGATTGAAACTATAAGGACGTGAAATACGTTAGATCTGAAACGGAAAAAGCTCGAGATCTGATAAAGGTGAAGAAGAGGAAAAGCTGTAGAGTTTCATTACCTTGTTTTGATGGAGAAATGAAAAATGAAGCAGATCTGAGCTAGAAGAAGAATAAAAAATATATAAAAAAAACCCAGCTAAGAACTAGAAGCCATTGTTGTTATTACACATTTCTCTCTCTGCAGATTGCTTCGAAGAGAAGCTTTGGTTTTGTATTTGTATTGTATGAGAGCCAACTGCCAAGGAAGATGACACACACACCATATTTATCGACCAACTCTCAAAAATCAAAATATATAGAGATAGAGATAGAGAGAGAATTTTCTAGGTTGCTTGGTATATAATTTATTATTATTATTATTATTATTAAATCTGTATTTATAAGTTAAAATAATAAATTAAAAAGACAAACATTTAATACTGAAAATTTCTTTTGTGAAATTTTTTTATAGTGAAAAATAAGAGAAGTTTAAGAAAATAGTTACAGTTTTAAAAAATTAAAAGCTAGTCTTTTCAAAAAAATTTATATTTACACGTGTTAGGAATTTTCTTACAATAATTTTTATGTGTAATTTTTTTATTATCAGAAATTTCTTACATAAATTATAACTAATTTTTAAATTTTTTAAAATTATGATTATTTTTAAAAAAATATACAATCTAAAATGACAATTTAAAATTATTTCGCATTATTAAAAAATCAGCAGAAAATCTTTCTTATTTTTATTAGTGTTGTTTAGGACGGGCAATAAACACCCTTATTACTATTGTAATATTTAATTGAATTATTAAAGAAGGAGTGTAAGTTAGGATTTTTATTTTTTTTAGTTATTAATGAATTTTAAATATGATATTTGTGGGGAAGTGGAATTTAATGGAAATGGAGAACATTAATACAAGCTTTTATATAATAAAAAGGGAAAGAAAGTGTAAAGAGAAAGAAAAGGTGTGCCATATTGAGAGCCGTAAATCAAGCCGTGGAGAAATTTCTCTGTCTGGACGAAATAATTTTATTTCTATTTTAGGGGATTTATTTTATTTTATTTACTTTCTTGAAAGATTGTTAGACAGTAAAAAGAATAATGCAATACTCACTGCTAGTAACCTCTCACGAATAAAAAATAATGAATACTTTATTAGTGTAATCAACAATTTTTATAAGAATAATTGCAAAATTGGTAATAATTTATGTTTCAAATAATATATATTGTTGATTTATTTTTATATTTATAAGATAAGAATAAAATAAAATTATAAATGCAATACATAAGATATATAAATTATTAGTGTGTCAAAAAATAAACATTCATCAAAATCTCTCATTTTCATATATTTACCGTAGCTCTTAGAAAATATAATGAATATTTGTTAAGATTTAAAAAACCAATTTTTGTAAGTTTTTTAGCGCTTTTTTTTTTTTTTTAGTTAGCTAAATGTTTTTCAAATCACGTATAACTTTTAGCTTTAGATAGAGAAATTTATGTTGGGAACGACCTAAATATTGTCCATTTTCAAAAGTGCCGACAGCTGAAGTAAATACAATAAAGTTTTGGGACATAAATTTCATCTTAATAAAATCAATTATCATTCATTTTTCTCTGTAGCATATATTGCTAAGGACCACCAAACCAAAGTTAGTGCCAAGTGTAATCATCATATATGTAGGTAATTTTTCATTATAGTGATACACTATGGTTTGGTCTCTAATCACTTTCATTAATTGTCATGTGAAATGTAAAGATAGGGAAAGTTGTCCAAACGCATTATTATTTTTTAAAGTGCACTCTTACTTACCTCTAAAAAATAATAATAATAATAAGTTTTGAGTTTTGACTATGACCTATTGCGTTTCTAGTGAATATAGCCACTAATACTATTTACTTCATGTTGTATATTTCAATTTCAATTAATTAATTAATTACAGAACATACCAATCAGCTTGTAAAGAAAAAGAACAATATCATGTGAAATTGTGGATACATCATGATGCATGTTTGTGGGGATATTGTCTTTCCGTAAATGGATATAAAATACTTTCCTTTCTATTGAAATCATCTAAAGAAAACTTCCAATAAACGAATAATATATAATAGATATCGTTTCTTTTATTAAAAATTACATAAAAGCAAAAGAAAAAAAAAAATACAATTTAGCTAATTTAAAATAGAGAATGTAAATACTCAATAGACACCCCCTTGACCTCGTGTATAATTACCATAGCATAATTTTACAGTATTAACACAATCGTATAACATTGGTTAGAGCTGGGTCACACTTGTTCGCGAGTCCATCACTTTCTCATTAGATATGTCGTGGCAGTTCTATTGTCCTTCTTGTCTTTTAGCCATGATCCATCGTGATGCTAGTTCGATGAATTAATAAAGGACAATCATTTTCCTATAAAAAAAAAATACACGTAATAAGCCTCAATCCTTTAATCCCAACTAAAAATAAGAAATGTGCTAAACGTCTAGAGATTTTATTAAATTGACGAGACATTTATTTAGTTACAACACAATTATTAAAGCATACGTTTTCTTTGACCATAAACAGTCGCCATATAATTCTGATACATCATTTCCCTTATTATAATTTTGATTATTTAAATAAAATTTATATATTTAAATAATAACGAAAATTTTAAAATAGTCTTTAAGTTTTATCAAAAATCTAATTTTTTCTTTCTGATTTTAGTAATTATGAATTGGTCTAAAATTATCATTTTGCGTCGATTGAAACTTAAAATTTTTCAAAATGACGAAACTACCCTTTTTAAAAATTATTAATCCAACCTTTAATATTTTTAAAAATACACTTATATCTAATATTTATTTTTATTTTCTGAATATTTTTAAAAATTGCATTTATACCCAATATTAGGATATAAATAAACTTTTTAAAAATTTTGGACGTTTTAATAGTTTTTATAAATGATAGTTTTGTTATTTTAAAAAATATTAAGATTTAGCCATCGCAAAATAATATTTTTAAACCGATTTAGAAAATTAAAAAATTATTTCAAAATTATTAAAAACAGAAAAATAAAAGATAAAAGAGATTATTAAGTAAATAGCCTGTTTTTAACTTTAGTTTTAAGGAATTGACCTGAGTTTGCTATAATTAAGTTATTAACCTTTAGACAATATGTATTGACTTTTTTGTCCTTTGATACATGATGTTGGAAGTAGAGTGATGATGGGTAAAAATGAGATTTCATAAGGATTTGAGGCTAATAACTTAATATTTGAATTCTTAAGTCATTTTCTTAAAACATAAACTTCTAAGTGGCTATTTAACATATAAGCCCTAAATAAAACTGAATTTTTGATAAAATTTAGAGATTATATTAGAAGTTTTCCTTTAAATAAATGGTAATTCTTTTGGACATTTAAATTATGGTTTGAGACTTGACAGTTGACAAAAAGATTGCTATTTTTTTATTTTTATTTATGAAAGTGGGGACCGGACTTTTGACCAAATAAGGTACGCAATACGCATGTTCCTTTTCCATTTGTCAGAGGACCAGTACATCTTTCATATACTGTTATTACCATTTTGCGATTTTGATTAATAAATAATAATCGAATTTATTATATTAATAAATAATAATAATAAAAATAATAATCGTTCCAAAAAGTAATAATAATAAAAATAAGTGATTGGCTTTAAGTGACTGTCGGTGTATATGAATTAAAAGAAATGCTTTTCTTGTGGAGGCTTCCGCTGGACGCGCCATGTGCCACCTGGATTCCAAACCCGCACCGACTCCACCAAAACACCGTTTTTTTTAATATTTAAAAAATAGATAAAATAAAATGATAAACATAATTTATAATAATAAAAAAAAAAAGGTTAACCCGGGGACGTTCATAGCTAGAATTCTGCCTTGAACGATTTTACACCTTAAAATAACCTTTTTAATGGACACCATGTGATTGCTTCTCCCAATATCCCAAACATAGAATCCCTCAAAATTTATATGTAGAATAGAAGAATGATGTGATATTTATTTGAAGGGTTTGAAAAGTTAAAAAAAGTGAAAAATGGGAATGGAATGGAATGGGAGAAATGGGTAAACCAAACAAAAGGATATGTAGAATAGAAGAATGATGTGATATTTATTTTAAGAGATTATTAAATAAGGGAAGATGTTAGTTTAGGTGACAAATGTTTTGCATCATCAATGGTGCACAAATCGACGGTTCTTATTAATTAATGGGGATGATTACATGGTGTTAATGTGTGGCATAGTCTAGATGATTTTTAGTTTTGTATTAGCAAAAAAAAAAGTCCACCACTTGGACCACCATATCATCAAACCATACCACTGCGAGATCCAAAACTAGCGCTGTTGGTGTATAATTTGAACCAACGCCGTGATCCGTATCTCTAGTGTGTGATACGGCAATGAATAGTAATAAACGTTTTTTGTAAAATAGTTACACAGAGGAATTTTAAAGTGGTTCGGCCCTCATGGAGAGTAATAGCCTACGTCCACTGTACTTTTTGATATATTTTCCACTTAGTTTACAGAGTATCTCCCCCTTTTCCCTTTCACTCCTTCTCCTCTTATAAGCGAAGAAGAGAGCTACAGTTGAGAAAGGACAAACTGTCAAATCCCCTAAGTCACGGGTTTAATTCACCTAATAAAGCTGCCCACCTGCCGAGAGCAGTTAACCTGACTGCGGCAGGATAAGTCTGTCACTACAGTGATTTCCCTGCCCGAGGGAAAATAATTGAGGTCTGTGACCCCACGGTCAAACGTTCTATGACCGAGGGTCGATGACTCCGAGGGCCGAGTCTCCGTCGAATGGTCCTTTCTTCGTGGCAAACTCCTTCGGGGGTATATCGCCTTTGAGGACTTTGTCTTTAAATGTCGGCCCCTCATCAGGAAGGCTTTTCTGGAAGTTCTTTCCTTGTAGTGCTTTTTCCCCCGGGGGCGTAGGATCGGGGATCATCTCCGATAATCCTCTTCTGTCCTTTCCCAGAAGGGCGCTCCCGCGGAGGGGTGGCTATCGCTTGGTTTGGTAGAGTCGGGGTTTCTGGACTTCTTGAAAACGATTTGGATACTGCCCTCAGACTCACTGGGTGACGAAAAATCACTGACAACATCTGCCCCCCAATCCTAGCGTCGTGATTAGCGCTGCTTGGGATTCCTCCTGATTGAGGCCAATTTGCTGGAAATGCATCTCCTGCCGCGAAGGAAGCCTCGTGGAAGCAACTTCAGCTGCACCGAATCTTCGCGGCCTAGTACGAAAGTAATCCCGTTGACGGAGAAAAGAGGTCTAATTCCTCCGGAACCAGACGTTCCTCTAACCTTGATTTCTCTGATAGAGAAACGGTGCTTGATCTCTACGGGAACAATTGCCCTTCTGGGCCTGAATCTTGTTGACTCCGGTAACACCTCGATCTTCGCTCCGCCGGGGAAGCTCGTCCGTGCTTCTTTTGATGGTGGAACACCGTGGTTACCTATAAAAGAGATCATTGGTTACTCGAAGTATAAGGTTTAAAGTGTAAATACTACCTTCTTCACGCTGTGACCTCCAACTATATGATCCAATCCCTCCGGGATCATCCATATAGTCGTTCGTCGTGTCCTCTACGAGGACTACAACTCGTCTGAGTCATGCTCTCTCCGAGGGTCATACCTAGCAAACTACACGATTAGACATCAGATTGGAACCGGAGTATACCTCCTTGAATGCACTGTTTAGTCGCAGGTTGTTCCTTCTCCGAAGGATTATCCCGAACCAGGCTTCTTCGGGGGCGTACTCGGTTAGATCTTGTATTCATCGAGATTTGCTAGTACCCCATTGCTTGCAGCGGTTCCCGGTGCTTCTGAATGGGGCAGGACTTTTTGTCTTAATACACCGGCGGTTTAGACCATCTTTCGAGAGATTCTAGTCCCTTCCGCCTCGGAGTTCCTCCTTTAAGCGCACCTAGATCTTCTTCCTTCTCCGAGGGATAGAATGGTTCTAGGAGACATTTGGCCCAACTTCCCAAGTTAATCTCCGGAGAAGTTTTCATCGAGAGAGAAACCTGACAAGATTCATCTTTCGGCGGTGGGAAGCCTCAGCGAGTAAAATCTACGCGAACCTTTCGGAATTCTCACGTTCCAGTTTTGCTCGCCTTCGGGGTAATTATAGAGCGCATCTATTTCTTTCTAGTGCCCCGGAGGTTCCCAAGTGACCTGAAGACTCTGCGGTCAAGAAGAGCCGTTGAGTGATGCTTATAGGATTCATCCGCTTCGCGGTTCCATCCTATACACATCGAGTTTGAGGTCTTGGCCGGCTAACTGGCTACGCTGCAAGATCCCTCCGGAACCTTACCCCGCGGACAACCTCTGATCGCGGGCGACTCAGTTGCCGTCAGATGTACTTTGGTGGTCGATCGAGCCGTCTCTTCGTTTTGGCACGCCTGGAGCCATGCCCGGAGTGCCTGAGGGTGCTCCGAGTTAACAAGAGAGTATTGGCCGTAATGTACTGGGCGAGGAGCGAAAACGACGGCGTTTGGTGAGTGAGCAAGAGGGGGTTGTCGTTGTGGCGACTGTTTTTCTCGCCAATCTCCTGTTCAGGCGAGATTCGCGGGTCTGGCGGTCTGCCCTGGTAGCAGAGGCACCTTCTCACTCGACTCTGATAGCCCCTTTGGGGGCTAGTGCTATGCCTGTTTCCCGCCGGCTTGCTTTGAGCCATGCACGACGCGTTCGAGGACATCCCGTGCCTGGCCGGAAGGTGCGGCTTCCTCTCCTTGAGAATCTGAGATGCCCTGACTACATCGGCTGTAGTCAGAGACCTCTGATTTGTCTTCCCCCAAACCCTCTCTTCTGCGCCATTGGTCTATGACCAAAAGACACACTTCGGGGTGCATTATCAACGGGGGCCAGGAAGAAGTGGGAGAGGCGAGGCTTAACTTTCGCAGTCCTCCGGACTGCAGCCGTTTGTGAAGCTGGATCACCGACTGGCGTCGTGATCACTCGGGGCGACGTTCTGTCTGTGACGGAGCATGCCTCAGTGATTCTCGGAGGTAAAGACCCAGCTTGCCTTATGCGGAAAGAGTAGAACTCCTTTGTTGGTCGTGATCTTCCGGTTTGGGCCATTAATGGATGTGCCTCTGTACTTCGGGGCTTCCGGAAGGTCCACCGCCAGTCCTCCGGGAGGTTTACTGTTAGATCTCCACTTGTGATGGCGGCCGGCTTGAGCGTGTCCCCCGCCGGGTGGTTGGCTTCAGGTCTCTTTCGGAGATGCCCTCGGCAACCACCACAGCGGCGGCCCGCTCCCCTTTGCCCGGATCCACGCCTGGAGCTCGTCCGTTCATCCCCTGCCGGTGATGAACTGCGGATGTTGGTGATGATGAGCCGAAGATCTTCACCATGCTGTTTCATCCAGGACCTGGGGTTTTGGACGCTCTTTCTTTTACGCTAACTATCACCCAACTTGGGATGTATGGGGTTTCTTTCCCGTTTGTCTGGTCGCCGGCGCCATGATCTCCGATCATAGGTGACGATAAGACTCCCGGAAAAAAGCTTGAAAGAAAACTGGAATGGAAGGGCTTGCCCGGACGTTTAGTTCAAGTCGTTCAGGCGCGGCCCTCCTTCTAGCGCCAAGCTGTTGGTGTATAATTTGAACCAACGCCGTGATCCGTATCTCTAGTGTGTGATACGGCAATGAATAGTAATAAACGTTTTTTGTAAAATAGTTACACAGAGGAATTTTAAAGTGGTTCGGCCCTCATGGAGAGTAATAGCCTACGTCCACTGTACTTTTTGATATATTTTCCACTTAGTTTACAGAGTATCTCCCCCTTTTCCCTTTCACTCCTTCTCCTCTTATAAGCGAAGAAGAGAGCTACAGTTGAGAAAGGACAAACTGTCAAATCCCCTAAGTCACGGGTTTAATTCACCTAATAAAGCTGCCCACCTGCCGAGAGCAGTTAACCTGACTGCGGCAGGATAAGTCTGTCACTACAGTGATTTCCCTGCCCGAGGGAAAATAATTGAGGTCTGTGACCCCACGGTCAAACGTTCTATGACCGAGGGTCGATGACTCCGAGGGCCGAGTCTCCGTCGAATGGTCCTTTCTTCGTGGCAAACTCCTTCGGGGGTATATCGCCTTTGAGGACTTTGTCTTTAAATGTCGGCCCCTCATCAGGAAGGCTTTTCTGGAAGTTCTTTCCTTGTAGTGCTTTTTCCCCCGGGGGCGTAGGATCGGGGATCATCTCCGATAATCCTCTTCTGTCCTTTCCCAGAAGGGCGCTCCCGCGGAGGGGTGGCTATCGCTTGGTTTGGTAGAGTCGGGGTTTCTGGACTTCTTGAAAACGATTTGGATACTGCCCTCAGACTCACTGGGTGACGAAAAATCACTGACAACAAGCGCCACTGAACCCTGTCGCCTCTATAACTAGAGCCACCAGATCCTGCTGCCCCAGACTTCGAACTGCCAGATCCCGTTGCCCCCAAACCTCGAATCGTCGGATAACGCTAACCCTAGACCTCACGCGGACCACCACGAGAGCCCATGGACACTGTTGCCTCCAGACTTGGAGCCATTGAATCCCGTTGCCCCCGAACTTGGCATGGTCAGAACCTGTTGCCTATAGACCTTGCGTCGTCGCATCACGCAACCTTGGACCTTGCGCTATCGAATTATGTCACCCCTGACCTCCCACCATCAGATCCCACTGCCCTAGACCCCGCGTCATTGGATTTCGCTACCCCCAACCTTGCGCCGTCATATCTCGATGCCTCGGACCCTGTGTTGTTGGATTTCGCGCCCCAACCTCGCATCGTCAAATCTCGCTGCCTTGAACCCCGCGTCATTGAGTTTTGTTGCCTCCAACCTCGCACTGTCAGATCCCGCCGCTCCGAACCTCCTGCCGTTAGATTTGGCCGCCCCGACCTAACGATGTCATATCCCACTGCCCAGTACCCTCTATCGTTGGATTTCGCAGCCCTTGACCTCGCACCATTATTCAAGTCACGAAAATTCAAGAGGACCGTCCTTTTGCTTCACGTCCTTAGGCAGTGCGGCGACAAAGAGAGCCACGACTCTACGATCCTCGTAACGACGACGAGGACCGTGGCGACAACCAGAGGATCGACGCGAAAGAGGTGGTGGACTCATCCTTTCCGGCGAAGACGCTCTCGTCCCCCCGCTTCAAGTCCTTAAGTGGCAGTGGCGACAGAAAGAGCCATGACTCAGCAATCCTCGTGACGGCAACAAGGACACTAGCGACGATCGCAAGGGCTCTGGATTCGAGTAGCAACTCCGGCGGAGCTCCTTTCTTTGTCATCAGAGAACTGGACAAGAGAGGTTCTTGAATCTTGGCTATTTTTTTTTTCAAGATAAAATTTTCATGTGGTAAGGTCTACAATAATTAGATGGACTATCTAGTGAAATTTTGTAAATCATGCATCATGGATTCATGGCTAGTGAAGAAAAATGTACACTAGGCTAACTGCTTCCTTAAATAAGAGTCTTCATGTAATGCTCCATTTATCGGTACGTCAATGTAACACTATAAAAGAGTGTAATAACAATATAAAAGCATGTATTATTGGTTATTTTATATTCGTTACATCAATTATTTACATGGTTACATTTTCCTTATACATTATTACGTGTAACACCGATAAGCATGGAGTATTACAGAATTAATAATTAAATAAATAATAATTTTTTTAATAGTGTTTTAAGAAAATAGTCAACAATTTCATTAACTAAGGAAATAGTCATTTTTTAACTACATAATGCCATAATTTCTTAAGGGACTAATGATCAGTTTCTTAATTTCTAAAAATATTGATCATTTCCCTAAAACATGAATAAAAAATGACAAAATACCAGACAGTTCCTCTATCAATAGATTGCGAAATATAACTATTAATATATTTAATTTTATTTCATTTAATAAATAACTAAAGAGTTAGTTTGGTAATAGATATTAAGTCATTGAATTTTAATTTAAATAATTTATTGCATTGAAAATTAATATTTGAATATCTCTTTTTAAAATAACTTTAATACATTGAAGTATTTTTCAAATTTTCAAATTTAATTTTCTTCTTTAAATTTAGATTCTCAATCTAAAAGGTACAATAAACAACAATTTAAATTTACAATTTAAAATTTTGAAACTCTTTTTTTAGTAAAAAATTTTGATTTTTTAAATATATTTCGGACTAGAAATATGTTACATGCACTCCACACCGAAACATATTCTATGTTCTGGTGCATTAGAATTGTCGCGTGAAATCATAAAATAATAACACGACTGATTGAAATTAAGAGCATATATACTATTTTTATTATTAATGATAAAGTCATTATATCTATGATATCTCATAGCTTTTAACGTGTGGCGACTCATTTTATCATGTGATGTTAAGTATCTTGAATGATCTATTGAATTTGATATATCAAATACTTACTCTTAAGTTTTAATTAACAAAATACGTTCTTTTTAATAATAAATTAAACTTCAACAACTCACTTGTCACATCATTTTTAATTAAAGCTTAATACATAACTAGAAATTTTGGGGTCGCTTAAATATTGTCATAAATAAGAAATTAATCAAAAAGTTTAGTTGCAATGATATAATAGTCTTGTGTTAGTTAAAAAGTAAATTTTGTTAACTTTACACAATTTCACTATTGTCACCTTGAAAAAAAAATTGGTGCGATTTGCATTTTCCTTGCCTAAATAGTGTAAAATACTACTAATAGTAGTGTCTGACTTTCTTGTTATCTTATGGCCGACAATTTGGCACGATCATCAATGCAAGGTTTAGGTGGGGCCCACATTACGTCCGAGATCTGTGCAGCTTAATCATCACCACCGTGTATGGTGCATGCATGAACAATCGGATTCATACGTGCCCGCCACCCCATGTTGTGATCCGAATCTCCGTGGACAAAATAAACGGAGAAATTTTTAAAAATGTCACTTATGTACCATTTATTTTGAAAAATGACACTTAAAAACAAAAAGTTACAGTCAATGTTATTTTTTAAGTAGTGAATGGACTAAATTATTATTATTATTTTTTTAACAAATAAAAAAAATCAAGAAAAGAAAAGGTAAAATTAAGAAAAAATATGACCTGCAATTATGACATAGATTACAAATTTAAATGTGAAATATTGTATGTGATTAAATTTCTTAAATAAATAAACTAGTATTTCCAAAACTAGTTCGGTCACGTGCTACACGTGACATTGATCACAAATAAATTATTAAACAATTTAAAATTTTTGATAAATTATTAATAAAAAGAAGCCAAAAAATGCATTAATAAAAGACAATATATTATTTTTAATATGAACTTTGCAACTTTTATTGTGATAATATGGAATGAAAATTGAAAAAAAAAATTAAAACACAATTTGTTTTCCTACTTTAAAAATTTTAAACACTTGCATTTAAATCGTGGAACAAAATATTATAAAAAAGACTCTTTATATGTGTACATATTTTATACAATATATATACTATGCAATTTATAATAACATAAAAATACATAAAATTACAAATTTTTTCACACATCAGCGCACTACATCATTTATTTGCATAATATTATCGATTCATCTATCAAATTCAACACCCAAATGTTCAATTAGAGATGAACAAGAAAAAGTTAGAGGTCAATTTTAACTTATTTAACAACACATTATGGTTTAACTAATGGATTCAAACAAATGGAGTAAAGTGGGCACTTATTAATATATCATAGGGCAAAAATGTAACTCTTCAAAGAATTTGGTGCATATAAAAAAAGTAGCACAAGAATGGGGGCAAAAATGCAATTTTTTTGAAAAATTATTATGTTGAGTTGTACAAATTAGGGAGATTATTATATCTATTATCAATACTAAAACAAATAGATACTTACAAATTTATTTTGGCATTTAGGGTTTGTACAAATCTATATTTTGAAGGTAAAAGATACCAATATGGACATGTCGAGCTCCGCCCAAGCCTTAGCGCACGAGCCCAAGTCTTCACGCCTCTGGTTTGGTCATTGTCGGCCCTCTTTTCTCACGCCACCACTCAATAGGTCTTCTCGGCGTGCGCTCGAGCTCTACATCGACAACCCGCACGCTCTTCTCTGCGTAAATACCAGCCCTAAGCAACCCATGTCACGCTGGCGTGCCCCCACTCCAATGCGCCCAAATCTCCACTCGTCGAACCTCGCGTTCGCCTCTTCCGCATCCTTGGCGCTACCATGCCATATCTTGGTGCCTCCCTGCCACGCCTGACGACCCCGAGCTCAACTTCACTGCCAAACCACGTCGGCGCCGCAGTCAGTGCACCCAAGACCTAAACCCACGCCCCCACCGTTCGGCTCTCAACACCATATGCTCACAAGGAATACGCTAATCAGTCATGGTATGACCTTTTTCACCTTGCCGCTGAGCCGTAACCTCATCACAAACTCGCAGCCAAACTTCCACACTTCCTGTCTTATGCTCGAGGATCTTTAATTAAGCGAGTTTGAACGTGCGATCCTTCATCTCCGTTCACTAAAGAATTAACACTTGGTTGGTACGAGAAAAGATTATGCGTGTCAAAGGTTATGAGGACTGAGGCGAGGAGCTTAGGGCCTTAGGTAAGTGGATTTCAACTATGACACGAGTATACTTTACTATGATTGAATACGTTTGATCATTTCAACTATATTTTAAGATCATTTAAAGGATCATTTTCAATAAGAAAATATTGCACACAAAGTTTTATTTTAAGCATATTTTCATAACGGTTCATTTTTGCATTAAAAACTTTATTTTTGTGCAAGTTGTACACGAACCGGTCGACAGTTTCCACGAACCAGTTGACATGTTCCCCTGCAACGGACTAAAGAAAAGGAGCCGTTGTAGAGAGCCGTTTTGTTGTCAGGACTCGACAATCAAACGGTAGACCGGATGACTAAACGGTCGACCGTTTCTTGTACTGAAACAGTTTTCGAAATGTGTTTTTGAGCCACATATAAAAGGTTTAACTTCTTTTTTGCTTATTAAGAAAAGAAAACGTAATATTCTGATATTCTCTGAGTAAAAAGCATTAAAAAAACATTTCTTTCTTCTCTTGATTATTCTATTACATCATTGTGCATCCTTTTCAAGAAAGAAACCAAAAACACTTTTGAGCCAATCATTATCAAATACTTAAAGGGATTCTCTCATAGATTTCTCTTGTAATATTTTATTATTTTGAGAGAGTTAGTGAGCTTCATTGTATTCATCACTTTTCATACTACTTTTTGTGAGAGTTAGTCGAGGTTTCGACAAAGGGGTTTATCGAAGACCCGAAGCAACTTCGGTGGGTTTATTGTGAAGAGGATTGGGTAATCCTCGGGTGTGCCCGTAAGGTGTTCGACAAATGTACATGGTAGATCGAGCCGAAAGTTGATCGCAATAGTGGACAAAGGCCTTGCTTGTGACGGAGAGCTTGGTAACCGGGGACGTAGATCTTTCAGATCTAACCTCCATAAACATATAGTTTGCGCTCTTTTCTCCCTACTATTTACCTATTAATTTCTCTTAGTTTGTTCTTGAATAGTTGCTGAAATTTATATTAGCACAACTCATTTGAGCATATAGAACATTATTAAATTAGCTTAATAAAATTGAATTTATTAGGATTTCATCTAATAACCAATTCACCCCCCCTCCCCCTCCCCTCTTGGTTAGTCATTATTGGGTCAACAGGATCCACTGTGACATCTAAAGTAATCACAAAAAATAAAAAACAAAACAAAAAATCAGAAGTGCATCTTTCACCCAGAGAGAGACCTAAATGTACGTCAAGGTAGATGGCTCAAGTTTGTCAAAGACTATGGCTATAATATCCACTACCATCATGGAAAGGTTCACAACGTAGCTGATGCTCTAAGTCGGAATAGCACGAGAACTCTTATGTCATTGAGAGTGTTAGCACCTTAATTGAATAAGGAAATAAGAGATATAGTTTAGAGATTGTTGTTAGCTAATTTTCGCTCGAGGATATCCCTTCAGGAACGCCTTCGCCGAAGGCGAGACACTTCTAGAAAAAGATTCCTCATGACGAGTGAACCGCCACGCCATAGTGAATGCTGATGACCACCACCCTGAAGGTATAATTCATCATATAGCTAAGTCCTCGGAGAGGACCAGCGGGATGGAGATCCTCCAAGCTCGGGGACCTATGGATCCTGCAGCTAGCGTCATGCTTCCCATGGACCAGAAGGTTCGGGGGACTCTTCGCGGAGCAAGAGAACCCCGGACGAAGGGTAAAACGCAGCCAAAAATATTCGGATAATCCCGATGGTAACTCCCTCTGACAGGCGCTGTACAGGCCTTATCGGTGAATGACGTGAAGTGATTAGTTAGTAACCAACCCCCTGATTTTCGGGCAGGGTATGGTCGATTAAGATAAGGCCACCTAATCCCTTGATTTAAGGGCGATTAGGTGGGGCGCATTTAATGCACTTCCCTCTCTCTCTCTTGCCAAAAAGATATAAAAGGCGGGAAAGTTGAAGGGGAGGGGGTTGGAAAAAACTTACTCTGTAAAAAAAAAAGCTCTCAGAAAAAGATATATCAAACACACAGTGGACGTAGACTTTTTCTCCATTGGAGGGTCGAACCACTTAAAAACTTTCTTGAGTATTTGTTTCCTAAAAAATTCACAATATTCATTGCCGCATCACATACTAGAGGTGCGGATCACGGCGTTGGTTCAAATTTTACACCAACAGCTTGGCGCTAGAAGGAGGGCCTTCCGCCGTCTTAGTTGAAAGATTCTCCCTGCCTTCTCTATTTCTCATCGCACTAGTTGATCGGAGATCAAATGGGGCCCACCTTGAGAAGTAGCGGTAAAAGTCCTTTGACTGCCGAGCAAGAAGCACTCGAGGAAAGAATCCGGCGCATGGAGGAATCCATGACTAGAATGAACGGATTGATGGAAACTCTGGTTCAGAAACAAAGTTCCCATCCGCTTTTGACGGACGCTGAGCACATAAGTGTGCTTCGAGCACGGCGGAGAGCCGAGGAAGTTGCTAATAACCTACAGAACGCAGGCGACGTCGAAACGACGCCTGAAGAGGGCTCGTCGGAGTGCGACCTGGCGCACGAGGCTCTTCAGTCCCGTAGGCGTAGGACTGCGACAGTTCCTACATCCACCGCCCATCCTGGAGGACAGCAGATACCGACCAACCCGGCCGGACCATCTAGACCCATGGTCGAAGGCGTAGCGCCAGTCCAGCCTGGTTCGGTGTTTGCCAGGTTAGGCCCTTTTCAGCGGGATACTACCCAGAGAGCCCCAGCGCGCCCTGGAGCCGTCCCCGAAGACGTGCGGTTCCCGGTGAGGGAGCGCCTCCGCGAAGGGTCGGTCAACACGGACGCTGGTCGTCAGACCGAGATGTCCCAGGAATTCTCCCCCGCGGAGATAGAGCGCATTCGGGGGATCCTTGGTGAGCCATCCCGTGATGGGATCCTGGATGGGGACTTCACCCCTCTCACGGAAGCTCTCTTGGCAACTCCCGTTCCCGACCGACTCAGGCTGCCGAAGGTGAGCCTGTTCGACGGAAGCGGAGACCCCTCCGACCATTTAGGGGTTTACTCTTCGTGGGCGCGCGCCTATGGCTATCCGGAAGCCATCTGGTGCAAGCTCTTTGACACTACTCTATCGGGAGAAGCCC
This sequence comes from Boehmeria nivea var. tenacissima, assembly GCA_018132145.1. Lineage (NCBI taxonomy): Eukaryota > Viridiplantae > Streptophyta > Magnoliopsida > Rosales > Urticaceae > Boehmeria > Boehmeria nivea. The sequence continues at coordinate 4,772,920 of CM030886.1, forward strand.
GCCGATGGTGGTATCGGCTCCCAGCCAACTCAATAGGAAGTTGGTAAGACTTGAGGACGAGGTTTGCAGCCCAGTTCTTGGGGGGTCGGAGACACCTCAGGAACCCGGCATACCTCTCCCGGGTCAAGCAAGGAGAAAACGAAAGCCTCCAAGCTTGGCTACAACGGTTCACCAAGGCTACAGTAGAGGTGGGACATATGTCCGACGATGCCCTACTCTTGGCTGCTAGTTCTGCGGTTCGCGAGGACACTCCCTTTGCCTTTTCCATCAGTAAAAAACCCCCGAGGGTGTATGCTGACTTCTTGGGGCGTGCGCGGAACTATATCAACGCGGAATTGGCGACTTCGAAGAAGTCCGTCTCTGCGAAGGCCCCCCGTGGCAACCCCGAAGGGGACCGCCGAAAAGATAAGAGGCCGGTCGAAGTCTCAACGGGCCACAATCGACAACCTCGTGACGAGAAGCGACATCGTGACTCCGGCCCCCCGTCAGGGTCCGGCGCATCTCGCTCTCGCAGGCCGCGGTATGAAAAATACCAGGAACTAACGGCCTCTATCGAAGAGATATTTGTCAACTCGCGAAGCGAAGTTGACTTTCGACCCCCTGCACCTTTGAAGGGGAAGGTGCCGGAGAAGCACAAGGACAAGTTCTGCTTGTTCCACAACGCGGTCGGACATACGACCGCGACCTGCTTCGACCTGAAGGATGAGATAGAATATCTCATCCGCCGGGGGAAACTTGAGGGATATCGCAAAGAGATGAATCCCAATAATCGAAATCAGCAGAACCGAGAGATCGACGGTGAAATCCGGACGATTGCGGGAGGCCCTTATCCTGGAGGGCACTCCCAGCGATCCATGAAGGGTTACGCCCGAGAAGCGCGACAGGAATCCCCCAGTGGAGTGTTCCATGTGTCGCGGAGGTCTCCACAGCCCCCCCAGAAGAGCGTGAGCACGCTCACATTCTCGGACGCGGATGCCGAAGGCGTCCGTTTTCCACATCACGATCCGCTCGTCATTTCTGTGATGATCGGAAATCATCTCGTCCACCGGTGTCTGGTGGACGACGGCAGCTCGGTGGACATCCTTTATTTGGATGTCCTCGAGAAAATGAGGATCAGCCCTCGGAGCTTGCGAGCTGTCGCAAGCCCGCTACACGGCTTTACAGGAGATTCTATCTTCCCGGAGGGAAGTATAGAGTTAGCCGTTTCATTCGGCGAAGAGCCGACAAGATCAACCACCATCTCGAATTTCATGGTGGTTAAGGGCAGTTCCTCCTACAACGCCATCCTTGGGCGACCTACGCTAGTGGCGATGAAAGCGGTCACCTCAATCTACCATCTCTGCCTCAAATTCCCTACTCTTGGTGGCGTAGGAGTGATCCGGGGCAATCAATACGAGGCTCGAATGTGTTATACGACGAGCATTAGAACGGCCCCCGCCGACCCGAAAGGGAAGCGCACGGCCGAAGAAGCTGCTTTGGGTGAGGCGACCTTAACTATCGGCATGTCCGAGGGTCGGAGTGAGCTGGACCCTCGACTCCCGACCCCATAGCAATTAGCGGGCCCGGCCGAGGACACCGAAGAAGTAGACATAGACGACCTTGGCACCGCACGAAAAGTTAAAATCGGGACTTCTTTAAGCCCCGAGGTGCGCAGGGCCATCATTGCTTGTCTACGGAGGAACCGAGACGTGTTTGCGTGGAGCCATAGCGATATGAGGGGTGTAGACCCGGAGGTGATGTGCCACCGTCTCAACATAGATCCCCGGCACCCGGCCCGTCGGCAGAAGAGAAGGCCTCTCAATCCCGAAAGAGCCCAAGCTCTTAAAGATGAAGTTGATAGGCTCATCGGGGCCGGATTTATTCGCGAAGCGAAATACTCGGAATGGGTCTCTAATCCAGTGCTGGTTCCCAAGCCGGATGGCAGATGGAGATGCTGTGTCGATTTCACCAACCTCAACGAAGCCTGTCCAAAGGACAGCTTCCCAGTGCCCCGAATTGATCAAATGGTTGACGCGACCGCGGGCCATGAGCTCCTCAGCTTCATGGATGCATATTCTGGCTACAACCAAATCCCTATGTATCACCGTGATGAAGAGCACACGTCTTTTATTACTGATCGGGGGTTGTACTGCTACAAGGTTATGCCGTTTGGCCTCAAGAACGCGGGCGCAACTTATCAGAGATTGGTGAACAAGATCTTCTCGGAGTTGCTTGGAGTCTCGATGGAGGTCTACATTGATGACATGCTAGTCAAAAGCGCGAAGGCGCAAGACCACGTCGAGCACCTGGAGCAGACTTTCTCAGTTCTCAGAAAGACCAACATGATGCTCAACCCAAACAAGTGCACTTTTGCCGTTAGAGCTGGCAAGTTTTTGGGATTCATGGTGAGTCAGCGAGGAATAGAAGCTAATCCTGAGAAGATCCAAGCTATCATTGACATGAGGGCTCCTCGGAGAGGGAAAGAAGTTCAGAAGCTTACTGGATGTATTGCAGCCCTCAACAGGTTTGTATCTCGGTCAACTGATAAATGTCTTCCCTTCTTCAATGCTCTCCGCGGCAGTAAAGAATTTGCGTGGACCGACGAATGTGAACAAGCGTTCGAAGAACTCAAAGCTTACTTCGGTCATACTCCCGTCCTGGCGAAGCCAGTGGCAGGAGAAAAGCTCTTCACTTACCTCGCGGTATCCCAGCACGCGGTTAGTTCAGTGCTAGTCAAAGAGGCGGCTGGAGTACAGGTGCCCGTGTATTATGTCAGTAAACGTCTTCTTGATGCCGAGATGAGATATCCGGAGCTAGAGCGATTAGCACTAGCCCTCATCGTCTCTACCAGAAAGCTTCGCCACTACTTTCTGGCTCACCCGGTGATAGTTTTCACTAATCACCCTATGAAGCAGGTCCTCCGCAGGCCAGAGGCCTCGGGCAGACTTGTCAAATGGGCTGTCGAGTTGACCCAGTTCGACATCCAGTACCAACCACAGACAGCGATCAAAGGGCAAGCACTTGCCGACTTCATCGCCGAGTTCACATTTCCTTCGGAGGAGGATCGAGATGGTCTGGTCGAACCCCCGAAGTGGAGACTCTACGTAGATGGGTCTTCAAACGAGAATGGTTCGGGGGCTGGGCTTATGCTCGTCAGCCCCGAGAATCATCGAGTCAGCAGCGCCCTACGATTCGCTTTCAGGGCATCAAACAACGAGGCCGAGTATGAAGCCTTTCTCGCTGGACTAAGACTCGCCAGAGAACTCCAAGTAGACTCGCTAGTAATCTATAGCGACTCAAAGCTGGTAGTATCTCAAGTTCTAGGCGAGTTTCAAGCCCGTGATGACAGAATGGCCGCGTATCTAGAAAAGGTCAAGTCCGAACTTCAGAACTTCCCCAGGTACGAAGTGAAGCATATCGACCGAGAAGATAACGCGAACGCCGATGCCCTGGCAAAATTGGCTACTAGCCGAGATGCGGAGCTCCTGCGCCTGGTCCCGGTCGAAGTCGTGGTAGAACCCAGTATCACCAAACAGAATGCAGTGAAGGCGGTTGACTCCCAACCTTCGTGGATGGATGATATTGTTGTCTACCTGAGAGATGATAAACTACCCGAAGATCGAGACTTAGCGCGGAAGGTCAGATATCACGCCGAGCACTACTTGTTGCTCAACGATAAGCTGTACAAGAGAGGAGTCTCGACCCCGCTGCTGCGTTGCCTCAACAACGAAGAAGCCAAGCGAGTCCTTAATGAAATCCACGACGGAGTCTGTGGAAACCACTCGGGTGGGCAATCACTCGCTCATAAGGCATTGTTGCAGGGATTTTACTGGCCCACGATGAAGCGAGACGCGTCTGAGTACGCGAAAAGGTGTGATAAGTGCCAGAGATACTCTGCGCTCATTCGAGCTCACCCGGAGCGACTCACCTTCATCTTCTGCCCATGGCCCTTCGCCAAATGGGGGATCGACATAATCGGACCGCTGCCCACAGCGCCCGGAGGGCTCAAGTTTGCTGTGGTAGCAGTTGACTACTTTACCAAGTGGGCCGAAGCGATCCCTTTGGCCGCAATTACCGAGAAGAACCTGATGAAGTTCATTCGCGAACATCTCATCTTCAGGTTCGGGGTTCCTCAATCCTTGGTCTCGGACAACGCCCTTCAGTTTGACAACCAAGCTATACGAGACCTCTGCGACCAGTTTGGCATCAATAAAGATTTCTATGCACCTTACCACCCGCAGAGTAATGGCCAAGTCGAAGCCGTCAACAAGATCATCAAGACCACATTGAAGAGGCGACTCGACGCCCTCAAGGGGCGATGGGCAGCGGAGCTGCCTCTGGTCCTCTGGAGTTATCGCACCACTGCCCGAACGGCCACCGGAGAAACACCATTCTCCATGGCGTATGGCACAGAGGCGATGATTCCAGCAGAAGTCAAAATCCCCTCGTTCCGATACGAAAATTTCGATGAAACGGTCAACGATTCGCTCCTTGCCGCGGAACGAGACATGATCGAGGAACGGCGAGAAATCGCAAGGATACGGATGGAGGCCCAGAAGCAACGTATGGCGAGGTATTATGACTCTAAGGTAAAGGAAAGAAAGTTCAAAGTCGGGGACACCGTCCTCAGACAAGTTTTTCAGAATACCAAGGAGCCAGGCGCGGGGGCGTTGGGGTACTCATGGGAAGGGCCATATCAGATCACCGAAGTTCTGCGATCGGGAGCTTACCGGCTCGCGGATCTCGCCGGGATTCCACTGAGACTTCCCTGGAATGCGGAGCATCTCAAGAAGTATTATCAGTAGGCTCCCTTAATTTGTATTTTTATTTCCTTATAATTTCTCTCACATTTGTACTTATAAATTATCTATGAATGAAAAAATATTTTATATTTCCAAATGCGTCCAATTAAAAGTCTGCGGAGTAGACTATAAACTCGGTGTATAAAGGATAGAACCGCGGAGCGGATAAATCCTAAAAACACTACCCTGTCTTCTCGACCGCTAAAAGCGCCCAAGAAGCCGGGGGGCATCCGGGGTACCAGAAAGAAAATAGATGCGCTCTATAGGTACCTCGAAGACAAGTGGGGCTAGAACATGTGAGTTCCGAAGGTCTCACACAGGCCGTACTTGTTGAGACTTCCTATCCCAAAGGTTTATCTTGTCAGGATCATTCCTTCGAAGAAGGAAACCTGTTCGGAGACTAACTTGGGAAGTCAGACTAACTTATTCCTAGAACCATTCCATTCTCTTAAGGAGATAGAAGAACTAGGCACGCTCAAAGGAAGAATTCCAAGGCAGATGAAGTAGGCCAAAAGCGTGGGAAATAAGAGGTCACTTATTATACATACCCTCGGAGAGGATATGCAGTCCCGAAGGGACCAAAACTAATCGCGAATAGCCCCGGAGGGACTATCGTTTAATGAATTAGTTAGTAAAATCCCGAAGGGATTTAGTTGACTGATCGAATCCCGAAGGGATGATCGGTTAGCTGAGTTAGCTGGTAGATCCCGAAGGGGTTTAATCAGTTTAGAAAATAAATGAGAAAATTGTCATTTATTAATCAAGGGCGGAACTGTACAAAGGGCGGGCGTCCATATAAGGACCCCAACAAAAAACTTAAATAAAAAAAAAAAAAAAAAAAAGAAGGGCTTAAGGCCAAGGCGGAAAAAAGGTCTTAAGGCCGAGGCGGGTGCTGCGGAGGTGGCTGTCGGGGTCGCGGGTACTCACGGCGGATCTCCTCGACAAAGTCCCATTCGGGGTGAAGGGTCCTGAGTCTGTCCAAAGCCCGGTTAGCGCCTGTGAGCATAGCCTGAAGGATTTCGTCCCGGTACCCCGCGCTCTGGTGATAGTTGGCGAGCCAATCTTGTCGTCTCAGCTCTATGATACTCTCAAACGCAGGGCTCTTCTTAAAATCAGCCACTGCGGAGCGTATCCTCGCTCTGACCCCGTTGAGTTCGTGCTCTACCAGCTGTTTGTTCCCCCGCTCCGCTTTGAGCTCTTCCTCGAGGGCTTGGACCCGCGACTCCGCCGCACCTCTCAAGGCCCTTTCCTCCTCGAGGGTGGCCCCGAAGACAGCCTTCTCGGAGAGAATGCTCTCCTCGCGAGCACGGCGCTCCTCAGCCAGAGTCTCCCACGCTTCTGATTGCTGGGCCGTGGCCTGAGCAAGCTCCTGCTCTAACCGGACTTTAGTCGCTGCGTGAGCCTCCCTTTCTCTCTCCAGCTCCTCCAGAAGCTTGGAGGTCTCCACCTTGAAGGACTTCCGCTCTTCCCTCGTCTTTACCAAGCTCCGGGTAGCGTAGTCCGTCATTCTGATGGACGTGTCAGACTGAGCCCGGAGCTCACGAAGTTCATCCGAGAGTCCGCGGACCTGAGCCTTGAGCTTCTCCTTCTCTTCTCGAGCCTGGAGTAGAGCATCCCGTCCCTGGGCGTAGATTGCCTCCGACCTCCGGGAATAGGTGAAGTTCGCCAGGAATGCCTGCAACAGTTAAGGTTAGTAACAAGACAAAATAAAAGGGAATACAAACAGAAAAGGGGTTTACCTTCGCGAACAGCCTCATGCCTTCGCGATTTCCAGCTTGAAGCGGCTCCTCGGAGAGTTGCCTGAAAGTCTCCTCCGACCAGAGCTCATCTAGCATGGGCCCAAGCTCTGGCATCCAGGGGAAACCCCCAGATGGGGCAGGCGACCTCGCTCCAAACGGAGCCCCAGCTGGGGGAACCTCGAAATCCTCCAACGGATCTCTTACGGAATTAGTTCTCGCGGGAGAACTCCGAGGATTCCCGATGGGGTCATCCCCCGGAGACAGCAAGGCCTGAGCTCGCGAAGAAGCGCCCGCCACGGGTGGCCCCTCAACTTCCTCCGAAGACGAGGCCTCGGAAGGAGTGGACTCTTCCATCGGGCGCTTACCCTTGTCCGTGGCGGGAGACTCGCGGGGAGGGGCCGGTCGGCTGGGCACATTCCCCGAAGGCGACGACCACAGCATCCCGAAAAGCTCGTCTGTAAATAGAATTGTTAGCCCCTGTTTGGCGTTTAAATAAACATGTTCGCAAAAAAGTTGCTTACCATCGTTTATCTCGATGGGAACCGTTGGGCATGTTCCCGGGGCGAACTGGGTCGAAGGCCCAGCAGGCGTCGCCCGGTCTGGTGTTGGAGCCACCCCTGAAGGAGACGGATCGGTTGGCTCCATCACGAAATCCTCCACGCTTAGCAGAGGATCCCGCGCCAAGTTAGCCGGCGGACTAGGAGCAGGCGGTTGCTCGCTAAAGATGTCCGCGGCATCGGAGAGCACTTGGCGTGCCGCCTCACCAAACGGGACACCCCCGAGGGTTGTCCCGGCAGCCTCCGGGTCTTGAGGAACCGCGGGAGGCCTGACCTCTGGAGACGCGGCAGACTCCGTCCGTGATCGTTTCCTCCGCTTGAGCGGTTCCTCGGGTGTCTCCGAGGCCTCTTCTTCGTTCTCGGCCTCTTGGGATGGGGGGAAAGGGGGAGCAACCTTGATCTTGGTGCCGGCGGGCTTCTTCGAAGAAGTGGCCGCCCTCTTTCTGGTTGGAGGAGGAGTGGTCGTGCTCCCAGAAGCCCCCGCTGAAGCCTTGGTCTGCTTAGACCCAGACTTCTGCCCTCGAAGCTGGTCCGGATCCAGCTCCATGCGGGTCCCGATCCACCCATGGAAGAGCAAGTTATCCTCGACCACGAGGGCCCGGACGTCCCTGGCCTCATCAGGAGAGGACAGGGCACTAGTAATCCGTTCTTCCTGCGCCGCGGTCACGGAAGCACGGACGAAAGAACCTGTTCACAACCTCCGGCGTTAGTACAACGGCATACGAGAAAAGGAAAGGAGAAAAAGATCGCGAGAGTCCAAACTCACCAGGGACTTGGTACGCTCGCGGGAGAGTCGGGGCTCCTTCTACGGAGCCGCATGGGTCGAAATCTCCCCCGACCCAAAAATTCCTGTCTTTCCACCCCTCGCAAGACGAAGACAGGTTCGTCATCAGGATCTTCTTCTTCTCCCACGGCGCCAAGAAGAAGTACCCCGCCTCGGACTTCTTGGACGAGGGTTTGTAGAGGTGGCACACCTCCTCCACGGTTACATCCTCCACGAACCACACCCTCCAAAGGATGTGCATTCCAGCCATAATCTTGTAGGCGTTGGGGTTAAGCTGGCTGGGAGCAAGGCCCCAATGCGCCAAGACCCCGCGAACCAAGGGATGGAGCGGGAGTCTTGCCCCGTGCTTCATGATGGCTTTGTTGAAGGCCACCTGCGACGGCGGAGGGCGTGTTGAACGTTCCTCCGCGGACATGGCCCTGGTAGTGATGGTCGCGGAGAGATGAAATTGGTTACGGATGTGCTCCACGTCGGCCTCGGAGCATCTGGAAATCTTATCATCCGCAGCAAGGGTGGCCGAGGTCTCCGGGGGATGGAGAGTGGCGGCGGTCGACATTCCCGACGGTCGGGCCTCTCCAGCTGCGACGGGCCGGGAAGCAGCGGCGGTGGCGGTAGACCCGGTGGGTCTCTCCATGACAGGTTCTGAGGCTGAGCCCGGCGCAGCCGATGAAGTTTTCGCCTTCTTCTTCGTTTTTCTAGCGGCGGCAGGTGGTGCTGGCGGAGATACTGCCGGCGGAATGTCAGAGCCGGCTTCGCGCCCAGTTACGGCAGGAGGCGAGGGTGAACGAGACATTTTCTTTTCTGAGGACGACGAAAAACCCGCAGAGTCACCCCCAAAAGTAAAGAAAACCTCACGCAAGAAAGAGGGGGAAAGATAGTTCTTTATAAACGAAGGACTTACCAGTAAGGGCAGGACGGAAATGCCGGCCACACCTTCAAACTCCGGGAAAGTCGCAGCGTCGTAGAAGAGTTGCAGAACGTCGGAGGGCGTCGGAAAGCGTGTGAGCAGTTTTGGATTCGGAAAGTTTTCAGAGAGAAATGTCGAAGAAAGCAAAAGTTTGAAGAGATAGAAGTGAGGAGAGATTTATAGGCGAAGAAGACGAAAAGGACGAAGTCACTTCGCGTCTTTTCGCCTTCCGCCTCTTCGTTCCGCAACGTTTCATCTCCGGACCTCGAGCTCGCTCATGAACCGTTGGATGAGAATATTCCCATCGATATCTAACGATTGGGAGGAATTTCGATAAGAGGTAATTATTACCTGACGTCAGCATATGTTACCGAGAAAGGCGAAAGGTATACTCCCCGAAAAGTGTGTCAGGACACTAAATGCCCGTCACTCAAACGGCGCGGCTCTTCAGTGGAGAATCGTACCCAGGAAGAAATCCCAGAGGACACGACACGTGTCCTCGGGGATTGGGGGGCAGATGTTGTTAGCTAATTTTCGCTCGAGGATATCCCTTCAGGAACGCCTTCGCCGAAGGCGAGACACTTCTAGAAAAAGATTCCTCATGACGAGTGAACCGCCACGCCATAGTGAATGCTGATGACCACCACCCCGAAGGTATAATTCATCATATAGCTAAGTCCTCGGAGAGGACCAGCGGGATGGAGATCCTCCAAGCTCGGGGACCTATGGATCCTGCAGCTAGCGTCATGCTTCCCATGGACCAGAAGGTTCGGGGGACTCTTCGCGGAGCAAGAGAACCCCGGACGAAGGGTAAAACGCAGCCAAAAATAGTCGGATAATCCCGATGGTAACTCCCTCTGACAGGCGCTGTACAGGCCTTATCGGTGAATGACGTGAAGTGATTAGTTAGTAACCAACCCCCTGATTTTCGGGCAGGGTATGGTTGATTAAGATAAGGCCACCTAATCCCTTGATTTAAGGGCGATTAGGTGGGGCGCATTTAATGCACTTCCCTCTCTCTCTCTTGCCAAAAAGATATAAAAGGCGGGAAAGTTGAAGGGGAGGGGGTTGGAAAAAACTTACTCTGTAAAAAAAAAAGCTCTCAGAAAAAGATATATCAAACACACAGTGGACGTAGACTTTTTCTCCATTGGAGGGTCGAACCACTTAAAAACTTTCTTGAGTATTTGTTTCCTAAAAAATTCACAATATTCATTGCCGCATCACATACTAGAGGTGCGGATCACGGCGTTGGTTCAAATTTTACACCAACAGAGATTATAGACAACAATCTTTCAGCACTCATCCTCCAACCCATTCTTTACAATTGAATCAATGAGCAACAATGCTCCGACCCTTGTTTGGAGGAGATTCGGAATGGAATTCTCGAGCAGCCGAGGAAGGACTTTCAAATAATTAGAGTCGTATCTCTTCGTATGAACGAAAGATTGTACATGTCTGATGACTTGGACCGAGGGCGTCAAATTCTATGTGAAGCTCACACGACCCCTTTGCAGTGCATAATGGTACCACTAGGATGTACCATGATTTGAAGGAACATAATTGATTAGCAAGCCTAAAGAGGGACGTGATAAAATTTGTGGAGAAGTGTCTCTCAAGCTAGTAGTTGAAAAATCGAGTATTAAAGGCTCGTTGGGCTACTCGAACCCCTTGACAGTCCCGAGTGGGAATGGTAGCACGTGTCGATGGAATTCGTGTGTAGCCTACCTAAGAGAAACAAAGGGCACGACGTCATCTGGGTAATCGCAGACTCACAAAATTAGCGCACTTCATTTTAGTGCAAATAAATTACTCCATGGATAAACTAGTAGACATTAACGTTCAAGAAATAGTGAGACTTCATTGAGTAACAATATCCCTAGTCTCAGATCGAGAAAGCTAGTTCACTTCTGTATTTTGGAAGAGCTTGCTTGGGGCTATGTGAGTTTAATTAAAGTTTAGCACAACTATCCGTCTCTAAATAAGTGACAAACGAAGCATACCAATCAAACGCTTGAAGATATGCTCTGAGCCTGCATCTTGGGCTCCCAGGGTTTTTAGAAAAAATAATTTTCCCTTATCAAGTTCATCTATAATATTAATTCTAAGGTGGCATTCCAAATGACTCCCTATGAAGTTCTTTATGGTTGTAAATGTCAATCACCTCTCCATTGGCACAAAGTTGGAGATTTTCGGCCCCTAACTATTTGGGCATACCTCTACGACCTTTGAGAGGGTCCAAAATTGCATAGACACCGCTTAAAGTAGAGAATTCAAAGTGGGTAACCATATGTTCTTGAAAATGGCACCTATAAAGGGATAAATTTTGGAAGGAATGAAAAGTTGAGTCCTAGATATATAAGACCATTTGAAGTTTTCGATAGGAATGTATATGGCCTAACCCAGTCATATCTTATACTTCAAAGTCCTAGAGATCGAGCATGGGTTTACTTATGAGGAGAAATCCATCTGGAATTTAGATCGAAATGACAATGAGTTTAAGTATCAGACAACTCCTATGGTCAATGTTTTGTGGAACAACCCACCGAAGAAGAAGTAACTTAGGAGCTTTGAACTAAAATGACGAAAAAAGACCCACACTTGTTCTAAGTTTCGAGGACGAAACTTTGTCAGGGGGCTCGAACCGAAACAAATTTCTCGCTATTGTTATTTTCTTTTAGTTTTAAGTGTCAAAATACTTGTGATGACATCTCTTATGTAAATATTCTTGTTGTAGAGAAAAATGATTTCAAATTGTTTAATCGTGTCTGCACTTGTTTGGGTAAAATTATCAGTGCAAGTTTTTATCAAATTTTCGTTCTCGAATTTTTTTTGAGAATCTTAGGAATTTAATTTTGTCACAAAATTGATATTAAAATTCCTAACTTCTCGAGTTTGGTATTTGGACGAATTATCATAATTTCTCAAAAACTTATCATTATGAAATTATTATTTTTTGTCTAAGAAACCCAAGTATATAAGACACTTTACTTATTGAGGCGCTTTTTTTTAAATCTTTCTCTCTCCTTCTACGCCGTCTCTCTCTCTCTCTCTCTCTCTCTCTCTCTCTCTCTCTCTCTCTCTCTCTCTCTCTCTCTCTCTCTCTCTCTCTCTCTCTCTCTCTCTCTCGTGTTTCATCGTCGGCCGAAAAGCTTGCCACTAGTTAACCCCGCTCCATAGTGTCGAGCTCCGCCCAGGCCTTAACACATGAGCACAAGTCTTCACGCCTTTGGTCTGGTCACTATCGGCCCTCTCTGCTCAACGCCACCACGCAATCGGCCCTCTTGATATGCGCTCGAGCCCCACACCGACAACCTGCGCACACTTGCGTAAAGAACAGCCTTGAGCTGCTCATGTCACGCCAGAGCGCCCTCGCTCCAATGCGCCCAAATCTCTACTCTCGTACCTTGCGCTTGCCTCCGCTGCATCCTCAGCGCTGCCATGCCTTTTCTCTCTAAATACATACATATATATATATATATATATATATATATATATATATAGAGAAAGAAATTCGCACATTCTTTAAGTTTATATGAAGAAGGAAAAAAAAAAGAGAATAACTTTGCACATTCTTTATTATCTTCGTAAAAAGAATTAAATTTAAAAAATATAACGAGAAAAAAAAATTGTTGTCTAAAGATTGAGAGAGAAAAAATAATTTTTTTTTCCAGTGTGCATATATACATACAATATAATCTTCACAAATAACACTATTTTCTTTAAAAAAAAAATTATAATACAATTGGTGTGTGTAAATTAAGAAAAAAATTACGATCGAGTGGCGCAAAGAAATTTTTTTTGAGACTTGAGCAAACATAATAAAGATAATTTAAGATACAAAAAATAAAAAGAGAAAATAGAAAAAAGGCTAAAAAAAAGTTTTTCACACAAATATATGTAATATTCACTGATAACGCTATTTTTGCAGAAAAAAACTACAAAGAAAAATATATAATACAATATGTGTCTATAGAATAAGAAAAATAGCAAAAAGTAAAATAAATATTCTTTTAGGATACCCATCCTCACGAAAATCAATTTAAAAAAAATCAAATAAAAAAATCATAACAAAATAGATGTCTAGATTAAGCAAGAAAAATTACAATTAACGGCAGTGACGGAAAATTTTTTTGACACTCAAGTGGTAAGAAAAAGATAAATGAAAGTTAAGTAATTAGTCATTTTAAAGGTAAAATTTGAATGGTTTAGCCATAGTTTCATGAAATTAAGAATTTAGCTATAACATATAACACTTTATGTTGCATGTAACATATATACGTGTAAAATGTGTAACATTAAATTTAACGTTACTTGTAACATAAAATGTAAGACATATAACATTACATGTAATGTTACACTTTTACACATATATATATTACATGTAACATAAAATGTTACTTGTTAAAGCTAAATCCTTAATTTTGACATTTTAAGGCTAAATCCTAAAAATTACCAAAAAGTTTAGTTAAATGCCTAACAAACTCTTGAAATAAAAGAGAAAATTATAAGAAAAAGAAATTACTAAAATATAAATAAAAATATTTAATTTTCAGTACTATTTCTAAAGGAGGGGAAAAATAAAAAGAAATATTTATTTTTAATCATTCTTTACAATACTAATATACACATATATAATTTCTTTTTTAAAAAAAAAATCTAAGGAGAAAAAAGTATAACATAATGGGTGACTATAGATTAAGCACAAAAAAGTGAACGGTGGTGACGGAAACAAATTTCGATAATCGAGTGGTAAGAAGAAGAGAATTGGAATCAAAGAGAGATTAAGATGAAAAAGAAAATAACTTAAATCCAAATAAAATATATTTATTTTTGAACCCATGTTTAGGGGCCAAATCTCTAGCTAGTGCAAAATATTTTTTTTAAAACCCCTTCCTTATTGGTGTTTGTTGATTTGGACTAAAAAAAGAAAGGAAAAGAAAAAATAACCAGCCTGCTGACATTTACCGCTCCCTGGTTAATTTGGGATGAAACTTTTGCCCAAAAGTTTTGGACGATAATTTTGTGCCATCAAGGCACTTATTATATATCGATGAAGTTAACAAACAATTATTTTTGAATGATATTTAAAAAAATAGTTAATATTTTTATAAATTAAGAAAATAATCATTTATTCAATATATAATACATATATGATTTTAGAATTTTAATCTTATATTTTAGTTTTTTTAATTTTTAAATAGTCATTTTAGATTGTGTGTTTTATAAAAAAACCACAGTTTTAAAAAAATTTAAAAACTAGCCATAAAAAATTTCTTATGCATAACATAAAAAATTTATATTAAGAAATTTTTTATCATAACAAAATTACACATAAAATTTGTTGTATAAAAAATTTCTAAAATATTATTTTCTTAAAATTTTTAAAACTATGACTATTTTTTAAAATTATTTTCTTAAAAACAACTATTTTTTTAAAATTTTCTTTTTAAAAACATGTACAATCACCAAATAAGCATATAAATAAAAGGGTAAATTCTATAAATGGCTAATAGACATTATTTTGCATAGTGTTTGGGGAAATCATTCCAACCATTTTTGACCATTCTAAATGGTTTGAAAAATAGTTTGAAAAATAGTTTGACTTTACAAATTTCAAGGTGGTATAAATAATTGAGATTTAAAAATATTGTATAGGGATTTAGAAAGTTGAAAAAATAGTTAAAAAAATTAGAATGAAATGAAATGGTTTGGAAGATTGAAAAAAATAAAAAAATAGAATAAAATAAAATAGGTAAAATAATTAAGCAAACGGGGGATTGATATTTAATTTGTTAAATTCGTTCCCTTGTATTATAAAAGTGACTCAACACATGCTTTCGTTATTTTTTCCCGTTAAAAACCTTCACATGTCAATTGGTTAATTGGTATTTGTCCATCTGAAACTGAAACTACTCTTTTGCCATTATGTATTAGATTTATCTTTTTTTTTTCTTTTTTCTTTTCTCTCTCTCCACCGTCAATCTGAATCTCCTTCTTCCTCTTGCAATGGTACTGCAAAAAATAAACCAATTGCCGTAAGCTCAAAAATTTTATTTGAATTACAGAGCTAAATAAAAAATTAACAACAATATAAACAGAAACAAATATACCCAGATAAATAATAACCAACATTAAGCAACTAAAACCCAAAGGGCTTCCTTTTTGAAGAAGATAAACACAAACTCAAAATCATATAAAAACCCAACCAAGCTCTAATTTTTTTTTCATGCCATCAAAGAATCAGATGAGAAATACAATTCACAACAAACAAAATGGGACGTACTTTAAAGACACCCCATGAATTCTGAGCGACCAACCAACGGGCCGTCCCGGCAGCGCCATTCGGCGGCGACGGAGGGCCACGGCGGCCAGCCGGCGGCGAACTGCTCGCCATGGACGTTCTTCGGCGAGTGGGTTGCTCAGCCTCGGATTCGGCCTCGCCTTAAAGCCACCACCTCGTCTTCTACACATAAACATCAAGTACAAACACAATTGAAGAACTTGTTGTTATCATCTTTGAAGCTTGAACCAATCGGTTTCCAATTGCTAAGAGTGGAAGCCATGTCCAATATGGACTCTTGAACCTTTGTACTTAGAAGTGCTAGGTATAGCCAACTCCTTGGACTCTTTTTTGTTTAATTGGGTTCCGAGAAATGTTAATTCGGTTGCTCATTCCTTGGCGACTTGGGCTTTTAGCCATAATCGCTCAGGTTTCCTGAATAGTGAGGACGTTCCCCCCTCTGTGAGGAACATTTTGTATTCCGAACTATTACAAGCTGAATGAACAACTCTTCTTTGCAAAAAAAAATTGCTAAGAGTGGGAAGCATTACTAGGCTTATTGCCCTTTGACTTGAACTAATCAGTCAATTAAATTATTTTCTCGTATTAAAGAAAAGGGTAAAATCTATACGAATAGCTTTGATATTGTGTTATCCTTACAAGTTGTACCTTGATATTTCAAAATTAATACTTGTACTCCTGACGGTTTTGAAATATTAGGATACAATATGCAATAATACCATAACATCGGAGAACTATTTGTATCCTAAAGAAAATATTATGAAGAGAGGGCTCTCACTAAGAAGGTAAAGAATGAACTGAATTCATCCCTGGAGGAGCAGTAGGGATTCAATCCAAAAAAAAAAAAAAAAAAACCAAAAAAAATGGGGAAAAAATTATGTGAGAAGATTGGGTATTAATTTGTTCTTTAACCATAATATCCTCGAATTTATTATCATGTGATAAATACGTGACTGATTTAATAAAAATTTTGAGGGAATTGAATATTTTTTGCTACGTTTGAGGGAATTAAATTGATGACCCATTTTTATAATACGAAGAAAATAAATCTAATAAATTAAAACATTACCAGATAATATAAAACAATGTTTATAATAAAAGTGGCGTTCATAGAATTTACCCTAAAAGTTGTGCTATAAAAGACACACAAAATAAAAAATAAAAATAAAAAATTGCGGCTTTTACCCAAAAATTATTGGAAGATAAGCTTTCTCCGTAAGCAAAAGCAAGGCTCTTAAAAAATGCTGACCAGCTTGACTAACATGAATTATGAAAGTAGAAAAGCCTAAAAACTTAGCTGACTTTTTATAGCAACAAAGCAAACTGCTGAATCAAAAAGGCATCAAAATACAGATTCTTTTGATTCTTTTGGTCCGACCTCTCTTCAACTTGCCTGTTTGCTGTCTTTTCTCTCTACCTCCTCCAATTTCTGTAAGTCTTGTTGATTTTAATGGTTCAGGTTCTTTTTTTTTTTGTTTTGTTTTTTTTTTTAAATTTTCTTTTTCTAGTTTCTGATTCTTTCTGATGTTGACTTTTCAAGTTTTTTTTTTGTTCTGATGAAGTTTTTTTTATTTAAATTTTTTTTTGTGGGTTCATTTTCTTTGGATTATTTAGTTATAGGGTTAGGTGATTTACTTGTACTTGTCTTCATAAAATGGCATGTAATTCCTCAAAATCTATACACCTTTTTGTTTTTTTTTTTTGGGTTTTTTTGTTTTTTTTTTTTGTTTTTTGTTTTTTAAATTGTGCATACTTGTATGAGATTGGCCACAATAATGGAAAGACAATGAAGTAATTAAGGAGAATGTAATGAAAACTTGCGATTTCATTAGCAACTAAGAAACTAAGAAAGACTGATGCTATTACAGCTGTGGAAGTGTAAGTTTGTGAACTAACCCATAGCTTCATGTCATAATTAATCTTCTGTGTTGAAACATCATTGGCACTTTAATGTGGCTATATGACCTACCAGTTCAAGAGGAAACATGGAGACCCCTTATCTGGAAGAGCAAGTACATGTTTTTTATGATTGAGACAAACCACTTCAGCTTTTCCATAATTCTAGTTCTATGTGCTGTTTTGAGTCCATATTTTCCAATTATAGACTATTTTAACTCAGTCATACAGCATTTGAATACGAGTCCGAATGGTGGCTGCAAACAAGGTAGGCCGTCTAAGATGGAAGAACATCTCGGGAATATGCCAGCATAATTGTTATGTTCTGCGAAGTATAAGTCTGCAATTTGGATGAGTTCTGATCGATGTGTTTCACCGCGTTTCTTTTCCTTTCTGACAGAGGGAAGGCCTACTCTAGACATGGGGAATGGGGAATCAACATATGACGATTCCCGTGACGATTTTCATAATAATTTTCATCACCAACCACCTTCTTATGCAGGAAGTTCGAGGGATCACAATTCTAATAGCTCCCATCAAGGCTTTCATAACCAGCCACCTAGTTATGCAGAAAGTTCAATGGATCACAATTCTAGAACGATGCATCGATCCACGCGTATAGCCGACAACTATAACTCTTTGGATGAGGTTGGCATTTCAATTTTAACCCAAAAACTATGTATTTTGGCATACCTCTTTGGACCATGTTTAAGATGACATTAATAAGTTAGAACTAGGTTGGAATTGCTTTTAGAGATGCACACGCATTTTGTGCAAAAAAGTAACAATGCAACTAGTGTAGTGTGAAGTACTTTGGAACAACACCAATACAGTGTTGTAGCTATTCTGAGAAGTACTACTTTCGGCTTTTAGTTTTGCAAGTTTCTATCTTAAGCATGCAGTGCCAGACCAGCCCTTAATTGACAACTCTAAGACAAGCCTACCAGACTCCTTTTCGGACCCATCCCTCTATTCATTTCCTTCGAACCGGAAATCTTCCTCCCTGTTTCCCTACCTCCATGGCAGATGATTGCTTTGATTGGCCAGCAGTATAAGTTTATTCAACTACTTCCTCCATACCGTAATATAGTGGACTTCCTTCTTTTCCATCAGATGTAGGAGCAGACAAAAGATAAGCTAGTAAATCATATTTTTAAGCCCTTCAATGCACATTAATAAGTAGGGAATGTTATTCATGATTTTAAGCATACTATATGTGTAATGTCATGGATTTTATATTGTTACTAGGTTGTTACTGCTTTAAGAGAAGCTGGCCTTGAGTCATCAAATTTGATACTTGGTATAGACTTCACAAAGAGTAATGAGTGGAATGGTAATCTATAAATTCCTTATGCTCATATGAATTATATGAAGTCTTTATACATAAAGGTATAATTCTTGTTTTTGATGGTCGTAGGCAGGTATTCATTCCACAGAAAAAGTCTTCACTCTGTAAGCACCACACCTAATCCGTATGAGCAAGCAATCTCTATAATTGGCAGGACGTTATCTCCGTTTGACGAAGATGATCTAATACCGTGTTTTGGATTTGGTGATGGTTGGTGACTGCACAGCTCTACTTATCTCTTGAAAATGTGTGGTTTAACAAATCTTCATATCAATGACTTGTTTAATTTTTACCATGTAGTAACAACACGTGATAAACATGTGTTTAGTTTTTATCCTGATCATCGGCCTTGCCATGGTTTTGAGGAAGTACTCAAGAGATACAAAGAGATTATTCCGCTCTTAAACTTGTCAGGTTTTGACAAAATCCCTTCCCTATGTTTTATGTACTATTCTTTTACAAATTACAAGCTGCTTGAAACGTTTCATTCTAAGATTTATGTGCGTGAATCAACATGTATCTGTCTGATTTTTTGCTTCTTTTGATCTATAATATTGTAGTACTCTTTATCGTTTGCCTTTCTCGGCCTATTTACTAGCTGAAAAAATATTATAATTATGTTATGTATTGAAATATAACAACCTAGATGATTACTTTATCAATGTGGTTGTTATACTTGTTTATCCAAGCAAGAAAGAATCAAATTATGTGATCCAATCAAAATGTCTCTTTAGATAATCTAATAGAGCCATTTCTACCCTCAAAAAAACGAAAGAGGAGTTTTTCTCTTGCCGATAAATAAATTTTTGGTGTCTATGCTTGCATGGATGAATGTCTGATAATATAGAACTTTAGGTCCTTTTTTTTTATTTTTTTTTTATTTTTAATAACTGGGGGTTTGGGAGGACTCGAACTCTACACCTTTTGGTGGATTGGATGTGGAATTACCACTATGCTATGCGTGCAATGTTTTTTGTTATCAGGCATTAGTTGTTTATGTACTTTTTGTTACACCATTGAGTTGTCAATGTGATTTTGAGTAAAGCACTTCGAACGTCTTGATTTCCTTTCTCAATCAAACTCTCTATGTTCTTCACGAAATCTTTAGTTGCTGTAAATTTTTCAAATTTATTTTCATTATCTGATTTGGCTTAGCATACCTAGTTGGAATTGGTGCACGCTCTTGATTATTCTATGCTTGCTTGTCGCCATTCACAGGTCCGACCTCGTTTGCTCCAATAATTGATGCTGCAATTGACATTGTTGAGAAAAACAATGGTCAATACCATGTTCTCGTCATTATAGCAGATGGACAGGTTTCAAATTCTTGTTCATACAGTTTGTGCGTGCACGTGCACGTGTGTCTTTCTTTCCTTTTTTTTTTTTTTTTTTTCAAAACTTTGTTAATTCTCGTTGTGCCTTTACCTTTTAATAGGTTACCAGGAATCCCGATGCACCACCTGGACGATTGAGTCCACAAGAACAAGACACTGTGAATTCCATAGTCGCTGCTAGGTAAAGTTACTATAATACGAAATCAAAGGTACTGATTCTATTTTTGTAGCATTTGGTTTCCTAACTGAAATGTGTTGAAAACAGTGGATATCCTCTTTCAATTATTTTGGTTGGAGTTGGAGATGGACCATGGGATGCAATGCAACAATTTGATGATAACATTCCTCAACGCGCATTTGACAATTTTCAGGTGTTTCTTACATTTGCCATTTTCACTTTTAATACTAAACCATCCTCTTGTACTTTATGTGGTAAAAAATCTATGGTAGGATATGTCCCAAGGTGGGGAACAACTTTAGATTTTTATATTTACCTTTTCAGTGGGCCCCAGATTTTAAAACGGTCAATCTTAGAATCGTTCCCAACGTAGGGCATACCCTATCACAAAATCTTCCCTTTTATCAGTTGGCTGAACTTTTAAGTTTATAAAAATATAAAAATGAGGATACAAATTTACTATAGGTCTTTTGCTTCTTTGTTGTTTTATTTCAAAGAAGTTCTGCCAGAGAAGGGAATTATTTTTCGAAGTTTTGCTATGTTGCGTCTTTCAAGGTGTTCTCTTGTAAATAATCTTGGGCGAGCTTTGGTTACTTATGACTTCATTTTAAAAACTAGGTCCTGACAAACAAAAAAAAAATACAATTTCTGCTTTATCAGTGTCTCATTGTCCACATACTTAAAACGTGGTTCTGCAGAGAAAAAAAAATGATATGTCTATGTCTATGCCTTCTTGCGTTCCTTCGAGAATTATGAGGAACATTCTGAATTTGCTTTTACATTATTGAAGCCCTCAAAAAAAAAAAAAAGGACAGAGAGAGAATGCCAGTCTTTCTTTATGAAATTTCATTGTGAAGTGATGTTTGGATGAATATCTAAATAAGGATCAATAAAGTTGCCATAAACTACTATAAAATCCGGTTTTCTGGTTTTTATTTTGCAGTTCGTCAACTTCTCAAAAATCATGTCTGAGTACACAGAAGCATCAAAGAAGGAAACAACTTTTGCACTTGCTGCGCTCATGGAAATTCCATTCCAGTACAGAGCCACCCTAACCTTAAATTTTGAAAAGTGAGCACAAGTGCTTAAATTTCTTTCTTTTCTTCTTTTTTCTTTTATCTATATATTACTACATGGAAAAGACAGAGGATAACTAGTCCACCTTGTCAAAACGGTATACAATTAGAAACCTAAAACATCTCTCCAACTAAGGATAACTAATGAAAAGGAATAATCCATTAAGGCTTTGTGAGTTGAGGACCACAAAGAAGCTAAATACTTGGCCTCTCCATATAATTACCAACAAGCATCTTCTTTGGCTGCAAAAAAGGATTTCTTTCTAACCAAATAACCTACTTGATTACAAGTACAATATTGTTTCACATCATTCTAGCCATCTTGTTCTTCCCAAAAGCTATTGGTTCGTGAACCATTACGGCCCTGCAACGACCTGGCCAGACCCAACTAAAGCCAATGCATTGTATTAGACAAGACCATAATTTTCCAGCAAAGCAGCAATGATAAAGAGGTAGTCAATCTTCTTTTCTTCTGCCTTGAATAGCACACACCAAGGAGACAAACACGAGTTTGGATTCTCGCGTTTTGTTTTTTGTTTTTGTTTTTGTTTTTTTTTTTTTTTGTTTTTTTTTTTGCGCCAATTTACACACATTCTTTTTACCATAATACACTAACCGGGCAAAGACTTTGATATTGTAAGGGACTCTCGATTTCTAAATGAAATCAAAAGGTTCAAAAACAGTATCTGTCGAGAAATCCATCAATAAATCAAAGAAAGAATTGCTCGAGAAATTCCCCCGAAAATGGATAGACTCAATTATGTGAAGCGAGGAACACTGATCCTCTGCCTCCCAATCATTTAAAACCTTCTAAAATTGAGATTCCAACTCAACCCAATATTTGAAGAAGAAATGTGACACAAACTTGCAATTAACCAATTTTTAGAGCCAGACAATCTAAAAGTCTAGGAAAAACAGGTTGCAAAGACTAACTCCCAACCCATTTATCCTTCCAAAATTTGAACCTATTCCCATCACCCACCGCATTTGACGTATGAATAAGAAACACATTTATACCCTTCGAAATGAATTTCCAAGAACTCCTAAAAGAACCTATGACAACAACATTAGAATCCCAATCCATTTCAACGTCTTTCCACACGTAATCCTAAAAAAACTTCTATCCACGCAGTCGAGAACACGTTAGTGGTTTACGTACGAGGCCACTCCCACCGCCGCAAAAAGTGATTGATCATGACAACAGCGTCAAAGCAATCCCACGGATGATAGAGTTTCCGACAACTGAGGCAACGAGTTCAGCTCCAGCTTCTGCAGAACCGGTATTCCTCTTCCCTCTCTCTCTTAACATTTTAGTTTGTGTATATACGTATATTGCAAAGTGTGATTTTATGATGCATTTTTGTTTTTGAAGGTCTGTCCCATTTGTCTCACAAATCCGAGGAACATGGCTTTCGGATGCGGTCATACAGTAAGTGCAGTTCATTATATATTGTGCGCTTATACAAAAAAGTTGGGTAATTTATTAGTTTTCAGAAATTTGAGTTATGTTTGTGCTGTTTGTTGTAATTTTTACACTAATGTCCAATTAATTAACAATAAGATAATCCAAATATTTAGGTGTTTGAATATACAATTGGGATTCAATCATTCCGAAGTGAAAATGTTAAAAGATCACCTTATCTCTGTTTAACTGTGTAAAAATATGGTATATACTATTTTCCTTATTAAAGGAACACAAACAAGTGACACTAAAAGTATGACTAATGGAGTGAATGGTTATAATATGACTTAGACTTCGTGCTGGTGTTGACCCTATGCTCATACTTGCCTGACCCTAATTCAGAAATTATATAAATAGTCAATAGGGACCATATTTAAGAAAATGCTCACAATTTTTTATTTATTAAGAGAATGGTTCTTAACTATTTTTGGTTCCTTAACTATTTTTGGTTGGTACATTGTCTCTTAAATAAGGAAAATTGTCTACTAACTAAAACAGACGTCTCACTTAACAACCAAAAGTTGGTGGACAATATCTTAAACAAGTTTAAAAATTAGGCCATTTTATCTATAAGCTCCAAGTTTTAGTACTATTTTTAAGTAAAACTTGATTTTAAAACCAAAAATATTTAGATGCTGCTAAATTTTCACTTCTTGTCTTTTCAACGTTCAAATCGAAGACGTGCAAGGATTGTGGAATATCTATTTCAACATGTCCGTTGTGCCGAGAGCCTATAACAACACGCCTCAGACTCTACAATTAAGCTTCGTAATGTTTTCTGAGTGTTAAATGATTTGCTTTCTTTTGTTCATTACATTTTATTGTGCTGTTTGTACGCAAAATATAAGCACAAAAATGTAAATCTTATTTGCAAGCTTTTGTCTTTTTTATTTTTTGGTCCGTTTGATTGTGTAAAATTGCGTCATAAAATAAAATGGTTTTTTGCTTTTTATCTGAACTGAAATAGTATTGAGTCTAGACCATTCTTGTATCTTATTAAAACACTATTCTGTGTATCATTTTTGTTTTGTTTATATATTTTTCAGACTTGAAGAGTTGCATTCTTTGATGTTAAATTCTTTTTTTATCTTTTAGTAAACAAAATAGTGCTCTATCTATTTTTCCTTTTTTTGGGCAAATCTTGCATGTTCTACAAGACAACTAGTTGCTTCGTCAAATAAACAAAACTCCTGTCTGCGAGTAAAACAACATTCATTTTGTGATTAGCATTTAATTACATACAAAACAGCAAAACGCAAAAACTTAAAAAATAATAATAAAAAATTACGGGTGCCTTATAGAAAATAAACCGCATATTACACGAGACAACTTCTTGCGAGTTAGTGGTCTCATTCATAAGAACCTGCAAAAAATTTAAGGCTACAATCATAATCTTTTATGCCAAATGTTTTTTACATTCTAAAGTACTGGAATAAGAGAATCTCCAATATGGTGTCATTTTGTAGTGCCAATATCAAATTTCGACATTTTTATTCAAAAAGTATTCTCCAATGTTACTTTTTATGTTAAATTCGGCAAATTTTATTTTTGGTACCAAATTTAACATCAAGTGTAGTACTATGCCAAAACTTTGGCGATTGACATTGATCATTAATTGGTTGGCTTTTCAACTTATTATGAAAAAGTAATAATGACTACGACTCAGATTAACATAACATAACATAACTGTAAAGATTTTCGCTCTTGGAAAAATAAGAAAATTACTGCACAAGCAACTTAGAACGAGACAACAAACGAAATATATGCGTAACATTATACGGCACTTACCATTAAGAACTTTTGACAGGAAAATTGTCCCCTGGTTTTACATCTAAAATGTACCAACCTTTTCAAATACCTGGAAAGCAAAAATAAAAACCAAATCCTAACAACTTTTGTTGTTGTTGTCTTTTTTTTTTTTTAGTTATGGCAACAAATACTTGAAGAACTGCATCTTAACCTCTTTTAACAGATCAATCATAAAAAGCATCGAACATCACTTCTAATCAATCAATTTTAATGAAGAATTGAGAGGAAGTGAATCTATTGGCACCTTATAAAGATCTCAGAAGTTCCACCGCTCGAGTAGTTGCTTCGCTTCAGCCATGTCTTTCTGTGCTTTCTTTCGTCGATAAAATATGGGACAATCCCGACTGATAAATAAGTCGTTGCGATGTTATTAATTACTAGAATAAAGACATTAAGCAGAGTTTTTAACCAGAATTCCCAAGACAACCAAATCACAGTAAATGGATACGAAATTCCAAATACAGATCTAAGAGAAATAACAGACCTTGTGCAGAGCACATCCTGGTGAAGAGAGCCTTGGCACTCTTGGCATTGTGTCCAGAGCCTCCCAAAAAGCATCTCTAACTCCGAAACTACGAGCATTTAAATGTCAAAGCATTTTAGTCGCAAACAGTCAAAGTCAAGCAGGCACATAAATTAAACTTACAAGAGAAACCTACCACTAGACACATTTTTGCAGTATAGTTCAGCCTCCCTTCCCTTACAATGCGAGCAGAGAGTTTGGTCTTTATTACTGGAGCAGATAGAAGATAAGAACAGAATATTTGCAGTCCGTCCGTGAAAACAAACACAAAACTTGTAAAAAAAAAAAAAGGAAAAGCAGCAATAATACCAAACTACAATTTCTGAATACGGTAACCATATAATAAATTATAAAATACCTAAGTAGAGCTTTGCAGCCTATGCAACTAAGTTGCTTCTTAGCAAACTTCATTATGCCACTGTTGGAAGGAGTAGAGATGGAGATTGATCTGGTATGACTGCCATGAAGAAGCTCCTTGCTGGCATTCTTCAGAATCGGCTCAAAAATTCTCAAAAGTGGCTGTAACAAAGACTATTTTGCTACGTGAGGATGGAAAAGAAAACCATACAAACATCTAGAGACTTTCGTAGTAAATAATCAGATAAACCGTGCTAACATTACTTCACGATTTTAAAGACATAGTACATGAATTGAACTGACCTTGCTAATTTGATTTTCAAGATAGTAGTGAGGGTCTATCGGTATGTTGTTCTCCAGAACATAGATGGGATCCTCTGACCTCTCATAAGCCTGTATAACAGTAAAATTTTGAAACAACTTAGATGGGAGAAATTTGAAATTAAATTACAAAAAACAAACAAAGAGAACAATTACCTTTGCGCCTTTTGCTGCTTTAACAATGACATATGGTACTCGATCCCCAACATTAGGAGCAGTGGCAGCATCTCGCTGCCCATGGCAGATTAGTAAAAACATTAATCAATTTCTCTATCTATATTTATATTGGACAAGTGTAGTTCTTTACTAAAATCATCAACTAAAAATGGGTGTTACACTAATCCAATACAGATTACCTTTGTGCCACCACCACTACGGATATTGAAAGTGATACAAAAACATAACAGAAGAAAGGAAAGAAAAAAAAAATTTTGATCTGCGGAGCACTGTATATGGTTGATGCATATTGGACAAGAACTAAAGGACTATATTGAATATGCTAAAGTTCAGATTACTAGCAGGAAGTAAGCAAAATCGATGAAGCACGACAAACCTTCCGCATTCGCTCAGCAAGTTCGACGTGAGCTGCCTTTACTTCATAATCTTCTCCAGTCTTTGTCAGTCCCTATTAGAATAGCATACAAGCACAGTTAAAGTTGACTTACTACCCCTGGTCAGAAGATTAAAAAAAGAACAAACATTTACAGTACTCTCGGAAGACAAAGTCCAAAGCAACCATTTGTGATACTATCCAAGAGAAATTCTTTTCACCTTCGTGATGACCAGAAGTGACAAGTCCATACGGTTCATAAGAAGATCTGAAATCGTATTCTTGACATACTGGACTGCTCCAGGAACGTCCCTGTCAATTAGTATTTTGTGCAGGCACTCATTCACCAGATTTTTGACCAATAAACAATTGTCTCTTCGGACGGTTTCAATACCTGTCAATGGTAAGAGATGAAGTACAAACTAGTCCAGAAGTACACGAAGGAAAAAGAGTTCAAGATACAAAGATATCTACCTTTAGCGTCCATTTTATCAAACTTATCTGGGTTTGTCCAATACAAACCCGCATATCTCTTCTTGCTAATTAGAAGATATGGATAATAAACCTTCTCAAACTCTAATTTGATGGGCTGCATGGCACAAATACCCAGAAAAGAAATGAAGAAGGAGATTGAAAATTATAGCTATAACAATAATGGTATAGAAAAAGGAAATGTAGTGATGTAGTGATAACGATGTTATAATAAGGCATTCCTCCTTTCGTTGTAACAGACGGAAAAACTGTGCATATAAATTTTGGAATGAAACTTAAAATTTCAGGACAATCTAATTGGTACACGATTTATGTCATAAATGTACCAAAAGGTTGTTGTCTCTCACCAGATGAAAATGGCCAAGTGAAAACAATTCATGTATTAGCAGAATTAAATGTTGTTGGTCCTTCATTTCTTTTAAGTTATAATCTTTTAAGTTACATCTCACAAACTTTATTTTCTTTAAGGGAATTTTAAGAAAATAGCCACTTTTTAGAGAATAATTTTAAAAATAGCCACAGTTTCTAAATTTTAAAAAAAGAAACTTATTACCTTGGTAAAAAAGTTCTTACAACAAATTTTATGTGTAATTTTGTTATGGTAAGAAATTTCTTACCTTTGTAAAAAAAATTTACGACTGCTTTTTAAATTTCTTGTTCTAACTTTTAAGAGGAGAGAAGTTTAAGAATCAGTCATTCAGCATGAAATTATGCAAAGCGATGAGTGGTGACAAGAATCTGCACTTAATTGCGTGACATGTAACCGAAGTGTTTGATGAAGACCAGGATGCAGAATCTTACTTTGATAAAAGTTCCACTAATATATTCAGCTGCTTCTCTCCCCAACTTCATTGCTGCTTCCACCGATGAAACACCAAATTGCACCATAACTGAATCCGTGTCTCCATATATAACCTGATACCATGATAATGTGCTTCAGATATATGAATATGCAAGGAAAAAACTAGGAAGGCCACAAATTCAACTAAAGTAACTGTATGAAAAGGTGAAAATAGAGAGAGAACATCCTAGCTCCGTATAGAAAACAATAGCATTACACAAGCTCAATTTTTTTTTTCATAAAATAAAAATACAAAAGGTACTTTTTTTCTATAAGAAGCAAAAGAATTTTTTTTTTTTTTTAAACGTTGTCTTATTTTTTCAAACTAAAAACTGACAACCAAGAAATAAAAAATAAAAAATATTGTAGTGGTTAATTTATAGGTCTTGTGGTGTGAGAGAGGGGCGGTGTGGGGGGTGGGGGGGGGGGGGGGGGGGGGGGGGGGGGGGGGTGGGGGGGGGTGACTCTTAATCCTCCACATCCCACAACACTTTTA
This sequence comes from Boehmeria nivea var. tenacissima, assembly GCA_018132145.1. Taxonomy (NCBI): domain Eukaryota; kingdom Viridiplantae; phylum Streptophyta; class Magnoliopsida; order Rosales; family Urticaceae; genus Boehmeria; species Boehmeria nivea. Next base: position 4,800,675 of record CM030886.1, read on the forward strand.
TTTTCTCAAGACAGCCTAGCACCTCATTAGATATTACAGCTCTACCCAAACTCTTTCAGTTGACTCCCTCAGATATTTAAGGTCACAACTCTCACTATACTTCCATCCCTCGCCTCTATGACCGTAAAACTAATCTTTGGATCTTGGTGGGTAGATAATCGAAATAATTGAGAACGGCCTGCTCTTGCACCAATTAACTCGCCAAAAGAAGATCACGCGATCTGATCACCCCTCAGGAGTCTTGGATCTCCTGCTTCACATCCATTCACTCTATAACCTCGAATTCACTTCTAATGATCCAATGCCAAAGGAAACGTCCAAAGCAGTTGACTGCTAAAGCCATGTCATTCTCCTTTAATCTTCCCACACCCAACCACCCCCTTCACATTTGACGTAGTTATTTATATTTGCATAAGAATGGTGACTATAAATAGTACAAGTATATCAGCTTGGCAAAGAATATTCTACAAAAGAAATTCTAGATCCATACCTCGGCAGTGTGTTCATAGCCCCCAAGCGTTGTAAATTTATCTTCAACAAGTTTTTTGGTATGCTCAATCATTTGTCGACCTTCACAATGTAGTCAGTCGATCAGTGAAGCAAAACCCAACTAAAACTTGTGCTCCAAGGCAGCTTATATTAATTAGCCTATAGTTCAAAAACCAATTTGTACCATAGCTTGTAACACTTGAAGATATCTCTAAACAAGGTAGCTGACCAACAGTAGCGCCAGTAAATCCATACACGGAATTTGCACTTATCTGGAAGAACAAGAATGTCATCAGTATAAGAGCTCAAAAAAAAAAAAATTGAGACAGGAAGCCAGTATAATTGTATTCTTGAATCAATAGTACTAAAAGTACAAAACGATAGGGTGAAACTTTTTGGCATTGCAAACCATACTTTCAATGCCAGCTGGCGACCATCTAGCACGGCTTTCTCAAGGGGATCCTTTGCTTCCTAGAATTTAAAAATAGCATGAAAATTTAGAAAAAGCACCGAATACCAATATGAGCTAGGAATTGATGAATTTGCACAATATTCAGAAAGACAGAATAAGATAAAAACAGAACAAATCAGCTCCAAAAGCTTGCAGCTAAAGTACAGAAAGTAGTAATTACCTTCAGGTCGGCTTTTGCTCTTTTACGAGCAGCTAAAAGTTCTTCAAGAATTTCAGGAAGTATTCCCTAAAGCAACATAATGACAAAGTCTCAATTATTTTTCTTTCGGAGATAGGTGTTACTCAATTATTTGTGAGAATTGTGAAAAATTCTCACAATATATATATATATATATATATATATATATACCTATTTAAGATCCATATGTTACCGGAAAAGAAAAGTGAATAAGTGTAATTGCATTTCTGGAAGACTTGCCTTTTGCAAAGTTGATTTTACAAATATTTCACCAGATGGAGTTTTGTTAACACTTTCTGGAGGAAGGTTGAGTTTACGGACATCTTCAGGTGTCACCTTTATACAAAGAGAGTAAGAGGTAACACTTATGCCAAAGCCTCTAACTAGAATAAGTAAATGATAAAAGGCAGAAAGCACAGCAACTATAAGAGGAATTACCAGAGTACAGTAACACAAATTATATGCCATCATAATTGATGGATACAAAGATGCAAAATCCAACGTTGCAATTGGCTTTTCATAAAATCCAGCATTTGCCTCCAAAACCTGCAGTGCAATAATTACAATAAAACAATCTACACAAATGAAGTAAACAGAAATTAAATGCAGTGAAAAACGAAGCAATCGTTTTTAGTCCAAAGCAAAAAGACAGGATTTGGATGGTAACGGAATAGAGAGAACCAGAAATAAGGAAAGGTGTGCAATGATTGGCGAATGGAAAATGAAGAGCCTGTTTGGTAGAGATGATTTCGGAAGGGAATGAAAATAAAGTGGATTTATGATCCAAAAAAATAGTGGATTTACTATCTGGGAACATCTAACATATTTGAACACGCGAATTACTATCATTATCCATATTTTACAAATAAAAAGTGCAATTCACTTGCATATGTACTCCCACAAACTTAATAGCAAATAAATATAGAATTTTCTACACCGTCAGGTTAGTAGCCTGTTTGTTGTACAAGACATCACAGAATATTTACTCAAGAGTACAAAGGACAAATCCCCTGGTAAGCATAAAACGTCCGTTGTCAATAAAGCCAGCATAATAATGGCATTCAGCAGCAACCACAATTCCAGGATAAAAGAGAACTTACGGTGGCACCTTCATATGTGCCTTGTTCTGATCCTGCCTGTTTGACATTTGGGATAACAAGGTTCTTTTGCTTTGCCTTCCTGAGAAGTTGAGAAAGTACCTGTAGGCAACGAATGAGAATTTCATGTTTCACCAGCTTTGTCACTAAGAACAATTTCCAAGTTTATTACTTGAAAAGAAAATATACTAACCTTAATGCTTTGCCCTCTGGAAAGAAGAAAAGAGATGGGAACACCTGTGACTCGAGCCATCTCCACATAATTGTAAACGTACATGAGTTTGTCAAAAAGTCTCTGTGGAAGATAAGCATCCTGCAAGAAAAGATATGTCTTTCACTCGTTTTTTTTTTGTTTTTTTTTTTTTCAAATCAATATACCAGAAACTTCCTAGTTTCTCTTTGCAGGCTCAAAGTTCAAAAATGTAAGCAATAGAACTGTTTGCAGAAATTCACAAAGGAGGTGATCCTAACAAATAGAACACCAAGCCTCGTAGAGAAAAGGATTAATTTTAGTAAGCTACATATATTTATAGTAAATCAAGAGCTTCAAGCCAAACTCGTTGCTTCAATTATACTGACACATTTTATTTAGGAAAATGACAAGAAAGGTTGAATAACTAATTCACGTAATGAGAAAAATGAATGCCAATTCATCCACAAAATAACCAATTCCAAAAAACTCACTCTTAAAAGGATTCTCTTCAGCAATTAGTCTACATTGAGCTTAACCAAAAAGCATGAAAGCATTAACTAGACCTTACCCGATTATACCACCATATTCTCTCTTCCAGAAAATTACATAACATATATAAGAGAAAGAAAACCTTGAAAGGACCAAATCAACTGTGAAACAGAAAAGCAACATATTATTCTAAAGAAACCAGATATGCACCTTCAGACAATATACAGCAAGTCGCCTTCGGGTTTCTGCATTACCATTCTGTAGATCAGATATTATTGAATGGTGGACATCCTCTTTCTGCTCAGAAGAAAACACGATCATTAATATCCATTTTGAACATAGATATTAATTACAAGAAGTGAATTTATTTATTTATTTTTTTAAGATTCTTTCTTATTTTGACTAAGGAACAATATAAGAAAATGGGTACAGATAAGACTCTTCTAATTATCTGCATTCGATAAAATAGCTACAGTTATATGTAACTGTGCTGTTTAGTAATAACATGAAAACTATGGATAGAAAGGAATGGGAGGATTTTTGAAAGAACAGAGTAGGAGGCAATAGAGCTGTTTGATAAAGCTAAACTCTTGGCTTGTTTATGGGATTCTTACTCGCAAGCGTTTCGGGAATTTTTCTTGTTTATTATCTTGGAAAGATGTTATGGGATTGTAAGGTCAAATTTCTTGTTACTTCTGCCTCTACTTTTTAATTCTTTTCCTTTATCGTTTGTATTGGATTTTCTGAATCATTTATTTCTTTTTATTTATTTCTTTTTCTTATCAAAACAGTATTAAGAAACAAGGCAGATTGAGGAGAAAGGAAGATGGACTGTAAGGGATGATCATGAACTAACAAATTAGAGTGTGTGTGTGTGTGTGTGTGTGTGTGTGTGTGTGTGTGTGTGTGCATTGCATGCATGAGCATAAGCAAGACAAATTTTCATCACTACAATAGCATCAGAAGAACTCTTAGCATCACCTGCTCAGAGAGGAAGTGTGCTGAGACAGAATTCAAGGAGTATGAACTAAGTTTATAATCCCGTTGCATAGCCTACAACAAAAGCAAAGACTTAAATGACTAAAAGCCAACAAAGCTATAATAACAGAGATCTTGTTGTTCATTGACAAATCAACCTGGATAAGGGATGCTATCGAAAATAAATATATTTTTATAACTGGAAAATAAATAAATGAAAACAAGAACCTGGAGCAAATCAAATTGGACTCTCCCCTCGATTGCTACCTCTTTACTCTCCCGGGTACCATATTGTCTGACAATAAGAAGTAGCAGTACCGGAAAAAAGTTTCAAGGCTATCAAGATATATTGGGGGGAAAAAAAAAACATAAATAAGCTAGCTTCCGTATAATCAATTAACATATATAAACTTCTATAAGAGGAGTTGCATAGACTAAAACTGATTTTGTACTTTAATGAGCATTTAGTATAGTCATGATCTTCAGTTGAGGTAATTGTCTTCAATTCCACCTTGTTGGAACATAAAAGAGGTAATTTACAAGATTCTTTTGCTCATTTAGGGACCAACGTGCCAAACTATCCAAAGTTTTGGCCGTAGTACACCAACATGCACAGCATAATCATTCTCAACAATAAGATATGACAACGTAATACTACCTTGACGAGAAGGTAGTATCTTTAATGCGAACCCTACTGTTTCTGATGCGACCTAGCATTGGAAATTCTGCTATTCCCAACGTTTCAGCTCTCTGTAGACAGAAAACACTACAATGAATTATCCCGTATTGCCATATATCCACACATGCTCATATACAAAACACTAACATTCTTACAGGATGGACATTCATTTTTATTCCTTTCGCTGCATTTGAATGACAAGAAAAGGCAAGAACAGCCTATTTAGATTGTCATTCTTGAATATATTAATCCCAAAGAGTGGCTTATTTTGTATAATGGAGAAGAATCAGGAATTTGCTCCTGGTTACCCATTCCCAGTAAGACCAGAATTTCATACCAGAAAAGGACACATGGAGTCATTTACCTCGGAATAAGATGGAATTTGAATAAGAGGTTAGTGATACAAGTTTTATATTCCAACTAGTCATAAGACGTCCTAGCAAATAAAATATTAATAGTCCTATGATAACTGATGTAGAGTTTTAAATAATATTACGAATTCCTTAAACAACAGTTAATCCAGAGCTTAACATTGAGTGAAAAAGCGGAGTACAGAAAAATGAGTATCTACTGTGATCATTTGCATAGAAAAAGCAAGAGAACTGATTACCTCTAAAAGATATGGCAAATCAAATTTGCAAATGTTATACCCAATAATGATATCAGGGTCCACTTGATTAATAAAATCCTGTAAAAAGGAAAAAATTTCAAACTCAGCACGTGATGGGAATACAATCTACTTTATTTGCCAGAGTGTAACTACAATAAGCATCAACCCTGCATGCACTATCATACATAACATTACCTTAAACAAAAAGGGAAAAAAAAAAGTGTGATTCAAATTCCATCTACAGTTAAACCATCTACACTTGATGACATTTGATACCATTTTACATACTATTTCTTGCTTCACTTGTTTGATGATACTAGTAAGCAAATTAATTGTACTAGAATGATAATTTAACATGCACATACACAGTATGAAAAACATTGATATAAGCGGAGCTGTAGCTGCGATAAAACTCACAATTTCGCCTCCAATTATTGTCATAGATATTTATAAGTAAAAGACTAGCTGATATGAAAAGAATCTCATGCATGACAGGTTAATGACCATGCATTACCCTTAAAATGAGTATAGCATTTGACTTCAATTGTATAATAAGAGTTTTATACTACGTATAAGATGATAAATGCTAATGACAGTACCCTCCAAGCTAGCAATACTTCTTTTTCTGTGTCAAAGGACATCACGTCAACACCAACTATAGGAGCGCATGACTTAAGGGTCATGACATTACGAATAAATGGCTGGTTATCTCCTTGTAAAGTAACGAGGTTGGCAATCTGTGAAGAAGAGAGCAATTCAGTGCCTTTATAACAAGAATGATCAACAAGAAGCTGGGAGGCCAGTAATTTTTTATTCCACTAGAGCAGACAACAACCTGGATGACAGGATCATGGCTAGGCTCGGGAAAATGACCTTTACGGCCAGCACATTCGATGTCAAAACTCAATATGCGAAATGGAGCCATCTTCGAATGCTCCCCTTCTGGGACATGGCTGATCAGTTCTGAATATCTAAGAATCGTTAAGGTAAGATTTTCCAGGAAGAAACATCTCTTTCTATAAAATAAATGGATAGATAGATAATTTTTTATCTATACTTGTGAGGAAAAACACAAGTGATGAACATTCTTCCCATTTTTGTAACGTATAGTGCGCCATTAAGGTGAAAGGTTTAACATCTCCTTTGACTCAAATGACCACAGTTAACTTCTTGCGAACTATTATCAGCACAAACACTTGAAATTCCTTCAAGAAAAAAAACAATAAGAAAAAAATATTAATAGTAAACTTCCTTCCAAGAAATATAAGCGCCTGTAATCTGATAGGATACAGGCAATCGAACTCCAATTGGCAGTATGACGAACTTTTTGCTGTCGTCTTATATTTTCCAGCAGGCACTTCAATCCAGTTGCCACCAACTACATTGCAATCGATCATAAAACGGAGAGCAAAGAGAACATTGCTTTCATACGTCATGAAGCTCTTCATACCCAAACCATCAATTTGTATGCCTCTGTCAAGAATACCTGCCAAATAATTAAAACTTAGGCTGTGGAGCAGCAAGGTCACAACAAACTGCAATTCATGATGCCTCATAATGCAATTCTTTTTTTTAAGATTGTGATGCAAAACTATAAAATAACTTGAAAATCTGTATAAAAGAGATGAATGACATTGATTATAAATCAAGGGTAGTTAATGTAACCAAAATGTTATACTTATAAAAGGTTAAGCAATACCAAAAACGTCCTCAAGGGATTACACCATATGCTAACCGAACAAATCCATTTTCCGAAGAGAGGAAACTCAAAGAAACAAAAAAAGACAATCCAACTCCCAAATGAACAAAGATAGCACTTTTTACCGCGACAACTGGCAACCATTGTGGGAAGAGCAACAACAATTTTAAGAAACGGGTGTGAACTCTGTTGCTGATAGTACATTATACTCCTTTTCTGGACCATTTCAATGCGACGGATGAATTTGGGGACCTTGCTGTTCCTATTCGCCTCTCTCATCCTTCCCTAAGACGACGTCAATCATAAACACAATTGATATCATTAAGTAACATAAAAGCATAGTTATCTTCTGTTATTAAGGGGTAAAACCAAATACCTCTAGACTTTGATGAAAATGTGATATATCGTCAGGGCCCATCCCCGGAGGGCAGCTGATATAGAAATATGGCTCAAATCCATGAACATGGCAGCAGACGCTATGTCCTACAATACAAAAATTACACAAATTTAGACAGAATCATCTCTATGTAATTCTCATCAAAAGTGTTTAACATACATCAAAATCCTTTGCACGCTTCTACGGATGAAGTTATGCAAAAACAGGGCAACACTAAATATCACGCCCTAAAAGCATTGCAACTATTGGATTCAAAATGAAGAGAAAAAAAAAATTATATCATTCATTTTGACGCGAGTGCTGCTAAATGCCATCAACAAAATTTAAGAAGTTCCTTGTTTAAATACATTTACGAAACATCAAAGGCATAACAAGCAAGAATTACTAACTGGATTCTAAAAGACAATTTTTAACCCAAACACCAAATATTAGTCCCGACTCTGCGCCACTCTCTCTTTACATTCAACAAGGACTGGAGTATGCACAGAAAATGATCAAGTTTTGGACCTATTTAAGAAAATATTACAACTTTAAATACCCAATTTGTATTCATACTCAATATACCAAGATATTTTGTTGACATACTGGAGATTCACTGACTTATCATGGTATATAAATAATATAATAATAGGGAAATTTTGGTAGTTAATCCATTTTCTAGACCATGTTCAAAAAATGACTATAACTTTTTTTAATTAGGTGAATGCCCCATTTTTGTTAAATAGACAAAATACCAAAATAAGTGAATGAAATACCGGCCATTTTTAGCTAGAATTTTGTCTACTAACTATGGTAAATAATATAAATACCAAAAACGAATTTTTGGTAAATAGAGAGATCCCCAACAGCCGGAGACAAAAGATTCATATGAGAAAACACAAATAAACAAGCCTCTGCTTGACCTTCTAAAGATAAAGGTACATGAACAGCCACTTGATCCCCAGCAAAGTCTGCATTGAATCCCTTACAAACTAATGGGTGTAAACAAATAGCATGTCCTTCTACTAAAATGGGTTGGAAACCTTGTATGGCTAATCTATTCAGAGTGGGGGCCCTATTCAACAATACATGATGCCCTTGCATAACTTCCTGAAGTATTTCCCATACAACCGGCTCTTTTTCCCGAATTTTACTCTTAGCAACTCCTATGTTCGAAGCAAAATAGACAAAATACCAAGATAAGTGAACAAAATATCGGTCATTTTTAACTGGTAGTTTGTCTACTGACCATGATAAATAATCTAACTACCAGAAACGTACCATTCACCTGAAAAACAAAAGTTATGAACACTTTTTTAAATAAGTTCTAAAACTAGGTCATTGAGCTACAAACCCCTAAATAATATTATGCCAAAAACAGACATTCGATTAGAAATACCAAAGCTTTGGAAACTCAATTGTAACTAAATCCAGACAGAAAACTAAGATCTCAGAAGTCAGAAACAATATAAGCTCTAACAACAGAAAGAAAGAGAGAGAGAGAGAGAGAGAAAAGCGTGCCTTCTTTAGTGACCCCGAAGATTCTGATGATGGCAGCGGGACCCGCAGAACTGGGAAGCAATTCCCTGCGGCTATCCCCAATCACGTAATCAATCTCCAACTGTTGAAAAACTACACCCCAAAACCCACAGAAAAAATAAAAATAAAAAACCCAAGGCCACCAAATCAGCCCCGAAAATCGAAAGGAAAGAAAAAACTGCAAACGACCAAAGGTAAGCCAGACTGACCGACGCTCTGCGAGCCGGACGCGTAGGCGGCGGAGAGGGCGGGGCGGGCCCACTTGTCGAGGCCGCGGAGGATGAGGGCGTAGTCGTCGTCGCCGGCGCCGGCGACGAGGGTGTCGTCGAGGAAGACGTCCTCGTCGAAGAACTCCTCGACGTCGGGCTGCTCCGCCGCCGCCGCCGCCGCCCGGAGCTTGGGGGGGTTGGCCGGCGAGGGCTGAGGCGTCGGCGGCGGGCGTTTTCTGGCTGCTGCGGCGCTGCTCATGGGTGGGTGGGTGGGTGGGTCGGCCGGAGAGCGAGCAGTTTGGGTTGGCTTTGGGGTTTGGAAGGAAAGAGCGCTGTGAGTGAGAGAGTGATGAGAGAGAAATGATGAAATTCCCGCCAGTTTTGAGCCCGGGAGAAGGAGGGCTTTTATATGAGGGATCAAGTCACGTGACTATCTCGTGGTTTTATCTCGTTAGAAATCATAAGAAATAGTCAAAAAAAAGTTTTGTTTTTAAAGTTCAGCCCATGTTTCAAAAAATTAAAAAAAATAACCATGTTACGAATTATATAACAGAAAAGTATCACACAAAATATAACACATCTGTAAATATTTGTAATATATTTTGTAACACTTCAAGTTTTACTCATTATTTTTTGAAGTGTTAAATAATATCTTACAAATACTTACAGATTTGTTATATTTTGTGTGACATTTTTCTGTTATACAATTTATAACATGGTTATTTTTTTAATTTTTTGAAACATAGGCTATCATTTAAAACAAACATTTAATTTTGACCTATTTTTGCAACTCACACTTTAATTAATTTATATCCCTTTCTTTATTGAACCCCTTTTTTTAAAAAAAATTAAAAAAATAAAAATATTGTATTATGCCACACTTTTTGACAACTTATTTTGAAAATTTGTCACTTTAAAATAAAACTGCAGTTTGTGTCATTTTAAATAGCGAATCTGAGCAAATTGTTTATTGTACTTTATATTTTACAGTAGTGACATAGATTGTAATTGTAAATTTTTATTTTTTTAAGTGACATTTGATCCATTTTTAAAAGTAAAACCTCTTAAGTGACATTTGATTGTAACTAGGGTTCTCTCTCCAGTTTGGCTAGGCTTTGTCTTCTTCCCTTTTGTCTAGACTCTTATCTTCACCCCTTTGTCCTGTCCACCCCTCCTCATGTCTTCTCTCATATAATCACCTTCGTGTCCCCTGCTTGACACTATTTTGTCATCCTGCCTTGTGCTTGGTAAGCGACCATGAATACGCCATCTGATCCTGATGCTCCACCTCAGCGAGTTGCTGCCACGTTTCGCAGAGATAATGAGACACTTGCTCTCAAGCCAGATAAAGATGCTATGAAGAGGCGTGCAAAACTCACTCTCATTGGGAAAGTCATGACAAAGAAGGTCATCCCAAGGCATGTGGTTCGGAGTGTTTTTGCAAGTATATGGAATCTTAAAGAGCCAGATTCCATTGCTCTTTCCATTAATGGTCACAACATATTCACCTTCACTTTCAACCATGAAAGTTATAGGAAAAAGTCATGGGATAGGAGGCCTTGGTCTATAAATGAGGCCCTCATGGTGCTTTAAGCATATAACCCTAATATGCTTCCTCAGAATATGAACTTTAATGAAGAGGAGTTTTAGGTGCAAGCTCATGGTATACCCACTGATTACCTTACCCCACATGCTGACATGGTGGGTACAAAGGTCGGTAAGGTAATCAAGATTGACTTTAATGTTGGTGGTACTAGGAGGTGGTTTGATTATTAACGGATGCGCATCGCAGTAGACATTTCCAAACCTCTGTTTCCGGGATTTTTTCTCAAAAGAGCTGATGGAACGGCGTCATGGATTCAACTTACGTTCGAGAGGCTCACTGATTTTTGCTATAGGTGTGGAATCATTGGGCGTACGATTCAACAGTGCCAAGAGGTATTTCACCGGTCACAGTACAAGGGCTTAATGGTGCAGTGGTCGGAGTGTATGGAGCTTGGCTCTGGGGTGATTCCAATATTCTTGACTGCTTTGCGAAACCAATCTTCTGCCGGGAGAGAAGTGCCCGATCGGTCCTGACCAGCAATGTAGCATAAACTACCTCGATGGAACTGGTTACAGGTGGAGATGGCCGTAACTGGTGGCCGGTGCTGGAATGGTTGAGTTGGAAATCAACGGTAACATCGCCAAAGGCATAGATAAGACAAATCTTGCTAGTGACGACATGCAAGAGGCCTTTTCACGCAGAGTTGACCAGTAGAGGAATCCTTTCCATTCTAGTGCTTATGCACTTTTTATTGATGAAAGGAAAGCTCTGGAAAACCCCCTTAAGTTACTGACACCTCCACCCTCTCCTTTTGAAAATCTATCCAACCCTTTTTCCTGCTGATTTTGAGTTTATAAAGAAGCATTCAACGTGGGCACAATTGATCCATTCCGTAGCAAATTTCCCATACACTCAGATAGACAAAGCCCAAGTCTAAGCGGGCCTTGATAGCTTGGTTACCCTAGCCAAAACCCAAGCAGCCCTATCTCAATTAAACCTTATCCAAAAATAACCAGGCCCACCAAAATCATCTGCTATCCCAACCCACTCAAACCTTAGACATAAACCTGGACTCATCTGGCCTCCATCAACCTACCCTGACCCACAATACCAATTCTCTTATCCCCTTTGAAAAGCCATATCTCGATTCACCCTACCCCAACCAAATTGAAACTTCTTCCACGAAAGCACACGATTCAACAATAGAAGCTTATCCTAGAACTCATTTTCCTCTGAAAAAAAAAAAAGGAAAATTTCACTAGACCATGTGCAAGTTTCTCAAGTGGTTTCCAACCATGCTAACAAAAAACTCAAGGGCTGTCAACATCTTTTGGTGGTTCCTTTAGGTGAGGATAATGAAGATTTTGCTGCAATCTCTCCCATAGAGTCTCAAGGCGAATCTTTTGCGCCCGATGTGGGTCGTCCTAAAGGCCTCATACCAACACATTTTCCAGTAGAATGTAGTTCACAGGTCTCTGAAAAACTTTCTGGTAGAAATCAACCTGGATGGAAAAAGTGGGCAAGAAATTTGACCCTTGATATGAGCAACACTGAGGAGATTGGCAGAGATATGATAGTACTTCTCGAGGATGGCCATGTTGGCAGAGCCAACCCCCTGTGGATACTGACAACGTGTCACAACCACAGGAGAAATGAGTCGCATTATGTTCTGGAACTGTCGGGGCTGTGCCCATACCTCGACAGTCTTCGAATTAAGGGCACTGACAATATCTCAATCACCAGACATTATTATTGTTTCAGAAACAAAGGTAGCGACGGATATTATGCAGCGTAGCGTAGAGAATGTGGGTTTCATTCACTCTATTGGCATCCCTCATGTGGGTCTTCCTGGAGGTATCATTTGCGCTTGGAAACACTGGCTTGAGTTCAAACGACTATTGTGACTAAAAATCACATTGCCGGAATAGTTTATTGTAACCCTCCCTCCACTCCTTGTCTTTTTATCTGTCATTTATGGCCCGCCAAGGAATAGCGATCGTATGGCTTTTGGGTCAAACATTGGATACGCTAATGAGAGATTTAATGGCCCATGGCTGCTCAATGGTGACTTTAATATGATTCTCAGGAATGATGAAAGGATAGGGGGTCGCTCCCATTACCGATTGGCACCCAAGCTTAGAGAGGTGTTCAGTGAGCTGGGCCTTGTTCCTATTAACCCTATAGGGAACCAATTCATTTGTTCCAACCAAAGGAGAGAAGGTGAAATCAGGGCCAAACTCGACCGTGCAGCAGCTAACCCAGATTGGGTTTGGGTTTTCCCAAACTTCAGTCTCAAAAGTATAATTTCAGTCATGTCGGATCATTGTCCAATAGTACTCAAGTCTCTGGGGACGGTGGAACGGAGATCAGAAGCTTTCAAATTCCATGCGATGTGGCCACACCCCAGATGTTTCCCAGTCGTTTAGCATGCTTGGAACTCTAAAAAATACAACTTGGCAGCCACTCAACTCTGCTGGAGATTAAAAGGGACCAGATCAGCCTTAAGCCGATAGAACAAAGATCAGTTTAGCTTTCTACAAGAAAATATCAAGAAAGCCATAAGAGACCTTGCGGCGTTGCATACCTCGGATAACCCTGACAGACTCGAATGTGAGAAGGCACTTCGAGACCATATCCAAGAGCTCCTCAATAGAGAAGAAATCATGTGGCGGCAGAAATCGTGAATTTCGTGGATCAAAGAAGGAGATAGGTGCACAAAGTTCCTTTTTGTTTCGACCATGGTGAGAAGGAAGCGCAACAGAATTCAAAGTATCAAAGATGATGAAGGAAAGTGGTTACTCTCGCGCAGAGAGATAGCAACGGACTTTTCCAACAAATTTAAGCAATTTTTTTGCAGGCAACTCATGTTCGCATACTGATCAGGTATCTCTGACATTATTACTTCGCCCTCAATTTTCTATTCTGGAAAAACAAGAAATGAGACTTATTCCTGATTGGCATGAAATCAAAACCACACTTTTTAATATGGGCTCTCTTAAGCCCCGGGTCTAGACGGTTTTCCAGATCTTTTATTTAAGAAATTCTGGCATATAGTTGGCGAAGATGTGGTTAGTATGGTCCGATCTTTCTTTACTTCAGGAAAAATGCCTACCAATCTTAATGCCACAAATTTGGTTCCTATACCAAAAATAGACTCGCCTGAAAACTTCAATCAGTTCCGCCCTATTGCTTTGTGCAATGTCATATATAAAATCATATCTAAGATCCTTGCCAATAGAATTAAACCATTCCTAAACCGCCTCATTTGTCCCACACAAATTATCTTCGTTCCTAATCGATCTATCCATGACAATAGTGTGATTGTTCAAGAAGTCATGCATAAAATGAAAAAGAAAACAGGCAGAGGTGGTCTTATGGCAATTAAGATTGACTTACAAAAGGCATATGACAACATGAATTGGGATTTCATCATCAAAACTTTTGAGCAGCTTGGTTTCGATCAAGTATAGGTTGATTGGATGAAGGAATACGTTTCCACTGTCTCTATGTCAGTAATTATAAATGGTAGTCCTCAAGAGTCTTTAAAGACTTCTCGAGGTCTTCGTCAAGGCGATCCTCTCTCCCCATACCTCTTTATCGTTGGGATGGAAGTTCTATCGTGAATGATAAATCAAAGAATAGAAAGAAAAGAGATTGGAGGTATCAAAGTATCAACGACTGCTCCGGCCTTATCTCACATGCTTTTTGCTGATGACATCTTTCTTTTTGGAAAAGCTTCGATGAAGGAAGCCAAGAAAATAAAAGATTGTTTGGATGACTTCTCAGCTCTCTCAGGACACATGATTAGTGCTACCAAATTAAACATCATTTTTTAGCAAAAACACGAGCACTCAAATGAAAAGGAACATTTGTAATTGTCTGGGGTTAAGGGAGTTGACTCAAAATTCCAATTATGTAGGACTTCCACTTCTCTACACCAGACGGAAACAAAGGATTTCACTTTTGTGTTTTGTGTTGGAGAAATTAGACTCGAACGTAGTAGGATGGAAAGCAAAACACTTATCTCGAGCAATAAGGCTTACCTTGATCCAAACTGTTGGACAATCTTTGCCGGTTTATACCATGCAGACTACGGCTATTCCTAAGATGATTTGCTCTGAGATTGATAGCCGGTTGAGGCGTTTTTGGTGGGGTCATGACAGCGGAAATAATAGAAGTTTCTGCTTGAGATCATGGAGTAAAATTTGTACTACAAAAAGTCATGGCAAGCTTGGTGTTCAATTAGCTAAAGAAGGGAATCTAGCTTTATTAGCAGAATGGGGATGGGAGTTTGTTTCTGGAAAAAAGTCTTTGTGCCTAGACATCTTGCGTGCTAAATACCTAAGGGAAGATTCCTTCATTAAAAAAGAACCAAAGGCTAGCGATTCTTGGATTTGGAAGGGTATTTTGAGCATTCGCGATTTGATATGTCGCAATGCCTTTATTTTTGTGGGAGATGGTAAAAAAATTGATATTTGGAAGGATCCATGGGTGCTGTGTGGGAGACATCTTCGTCCTAATCCAACTGGATTGCCTAGACAAGGCTTTCTTAGAGTTAGTGATTTTATTTAGGACAAAGAATGAGATGTCTCCAAATTGAAGCTGAGTTTCCAATTGCCAAATGTGCATAATATACTCAAAATTAGAATCCCTAAAAATGAGAAAGAAAATAAATGGGAATGGAGAGCAAGCAAAAAAGGGGCATTTACAACAAAATATCTCTCAATAATTGAGTCTTGCCTTAATGGACAAAGGAATACTACTTCCTCAATCTGGGAGAATATTTAGAAGAGTTGCATTCATCAAAGGCACGAAATTCTCTGGTGGAGATTGTTTACAGAGTGTATCCTTTCTAGAAGTATTCTTAACAGAAGAATGCACATCCCTGACACTTCATGTGCTCTTTGTGATGAATCAGCCATTGAAACTCCCCACCATGTTTTCTTTCTTTGCTCAAAATATATGGAGTTTAATGGATTTTGATCTTAATTTGCAGGGCACTAAGAACTTCAACAATGAACAATGGTTTTCCTTTTTTGCCTCAGGTTCTCCAAATGATATTGAAGGAAACCAGCGCTTGTTGTTGTCTTCTATGGTAATGGAAAACATCTAGAGAACACGGAATGAAGTTCTTTAAGGAGGAGGCCAAGCGTCGATTGCTGGTACACATTACGAATCATCAAAGCCTTTAGTGAATATAAAGTTGTTTTAGTTCCTTCACTAAATTCAGACTTCCCTACATGGAAATGGAATCCACGTCCCAAAGGCTGGATAAAACTTAGCATTGTGGTGTTACATCATTACGGTGGAATACTAGCGGTAGCTGTGGCTCGGAATGAACTAGGATCGGTCTTGAACTTCAGTGTAGAAGCTGTCCAGGCTTATGATACGGACACAATTGACGCCATCAGCATGCTCCTTGCTTTCAGGCTCGCAGCTCAATCACAATACTAATATTGTATTTTTGAAGGTGGTAATGAAAGGGTTACTAATGCTCTGACTTACAATCAGCTAATGTGCCCGCCAATTCCAGAAGAAATTTTTGAAGCTATCCACAATACTGCTCGTTCGATTGTGTCTTGGATTGCAATGAAAGTTGATAGGCAGTTAAACAATTTAGCTTTTGATCTCGCTTTATGGATTGTGATTACCTTTTTTTTAGGATGATTAGACTCTTTTTTATATCATCACTCTTGTTTGTATGATGAACATCTTTGTTTTATCTTATCAGTATCTATTTTGCACACAAAAAAAAAAGGTTTATGAATACTCTCTTCAAACTTTCTTTATAAAAAGCGAGAATTTCAAAATAAAGTCATTTTTTATGTCACTTAATAATCTATGCCCCAAGTGGTGTGCTCCTTTTATTTCCACTTAATGTTTATAGTATAAATTTGGGGGTATAAATTGTAAAATACACACGGGGTATAGATTATCATTGTGTCAATAATGGGGTATTCCTCAAAATTCCCATTATAAAAATTGAAAAGCCAAAATCATAATTTTCATTCATTTAAAAATTACAACCTACCAATAGAGATTTTGAAAAGTGAAAATAAATAAATAAAATGTACTCAAATTATATGAGTAGTGTAGACTGGTAGAAAGAAGTAATTTGATATATAAAAGCTCTCTTTTTATCTTTTTTTTTTCTCATTCTTTCTTTCTTCTTAATGTCTAATGTACTAAGATGAACGATCTTTTGAGAAGTTTCGTACTGTATCATTTAATTTAAATCGAAACAGAATAAATCACCGTATACAAATTTTTGGTTTTACTCTTTTAGATTATCTAACAAGACAAGCTTGTAATAGTTGGAGTTACAAGACAAAGTACCAAAAAAGATTATCAATAACCTTATCATTCTCGATATTCGAAATCTTAATTTCCTTTTTCTAATTTACCACTTGTTTCGGGTAATCATTTCACCCATTCCATCTCATTATTTGGGATGAAAAAAGTGGTTTGAAAATAGTTTGGAATGGTTTGAAAAAATGATATAGAATAGTTTGACTTTGTTAATAAATGGTTGATATTTAAAGATATTGTATATAAATTAGGAAAGTTGAAAAAATAGTTGAAAAAAATGAAATGAAATGTGATGGATTGTAGGATTAGGAAAGTTGAAAAAAATAAAAAAATGAAATGGAATGAAATGAGTGAAATGAGGGAGCCAAACAAGAGGTTAGTATTTTGATCTAATATATAGCTAGCCCTAATTAATATATATATATATATATATATATATATATATATATGAGGAGTGCTACCTCAGACCTAATGGTTTGGACCGTCTATCTCAGTGGGCTCTGAGATCCACCGAGATGGACGATTCAGATATTTTAGACGCGTCTAAGATTAGTATTTCTAATATATATATATATTAAACTCCAAAGTCGTGATCATATATGTTGATGTGAAATCTATCAACAATTATTACTCATATTTATTTATAAGAAGATGAGAAGATTCGATCAATTGATCTTACCTCATATTTGGGCAAACTATTCCACTCATTCCATTCTATTTCATACTATTCCAAACCATTCAAATCATTCTATTTAATTCCATTTTTTTTCAATTATTTTTCTCAACTTTTCAAATCCCTATACAATATTTTTAAATCTCAACCATTTATATCATCTCGAAATTTGCAAAGTCAAACTATTCTACTCATTTTTCTAACCATTTTACAAATCATTTTTCAATTTATTTTCAAACTATTTTGACCATTTCAAAAAATAAAATGGAATAGACAAAATGATTTGTCTAAACATAAACTTAAGCTCTCAAACGACTAAAATTTTCTTTCAATTTTTTTATTATTTTTATTTGTGCATAAACTGTTCCCTTTGAATCTTGGCATATGGTGGGACCTTTTTCACTGAACTCACAACAAATTAGGACCAATTTTTTTTTTTTTTCAGTAAATTCTTTTGCAACAAATTAGGACTATTTGCTTCAATGTCATTTCAACTATGGAACAGTGTGAAAGAGATGAAACATGACAAAATTCAAAGTTTCTGAAGTTGATGTGAGACGGGTTGTCAGAAAAAAAAAAAAAAAAAAAAAAAGAATGCGACAATAATTAGATTGTATAAAGAATATGACAAAAAATGATACTTTATATTTTGCACGATACTTTATATATTAATCAGCTATAGTAATAATAAAATCTAAACGTTGAGTCGAAATTAATTATTAAAAAATAATCTTTGGTAACAAATTATGCCAGAATTATGACAAAGTCAATTTTAACTAAATATTTAGTTTGTCTTGACATTATTATAGAATCGTAGCAAATTAGGTCTCAATAATGTGCACCAAATTAATAATTTAATAATAAATAATAAATCCTAAAACATCAAATTGATAAATAATAATTTAACAATAGAGATTATTGAGCAATGACTTTTTTGGGTTATTTGTGGTAAACAATCCATCCATTCCATTTTAAATTGCTTGACTTTGCGAATTTTGAAGTGGTATAAATAGTTGAGATTTACAGATATTGCATTGTGATTAAGAAAGTTAAAAAAATAATTGAAAAATTTGAAATGGAATGGAGAGTATAGGAGGCAAACAAAGGTTTTTAACAAGATGTTCGAGAAAATAGTCAATGTTTCTAATAATTAAGGAAATATTTATTTTTATAACTAAAGGCTGTTTACACGATCATATAATTTACCTTATGCTCTTAAATTTGTATAGACTAATGATTAATTCCTTAATTTTTAAAAACGTTAGTCATTTCTTTAAAATATAGACAAAAAACAATCAATAATAGTTGAGATTTTTAAGAATGTAATGAATTTTTTTATTATTCTTTTAAGGATTTTCATAGTTTCATGAAATTAAGAATTTAACTGTAACATACGTGTAACATAATATGTTTCATGTAACATATTTAAGTTTTTAAATATTATCAAAGAGCCTTGTTGGTATTTAATTATTTTCTAATTAGTATTTTAAATAATTATTTAAAAGACCAGTAGAAATTAGCTATTTTAAAGGTAAATTTGAAGGATTTAACTTTAGTTTCGTGAAACATAATATGTTACATGTATGTTACGACTAATTCATAATATCACGAAACTAAGGCTATATTCTTCAAACTTTACCTTTAAAATGACTAATTTCTTAATTGGTCTTTTAAATATTTTTTAAAAATACTAATTAGAAAATAATTAAATACCAAAAACGCTCTTTGATAATTTTTAAAAACTTCAAACTGGATTGACATAAATATTCTAGGTTTTTTTTTATGCAAAAAAAAAAAAAAAACACTTCCAAGAAAAAAGAAAGAAAAATAATAATTTTTGCACTAGAAAATATCGACGTACTTTTTCATTTATAAATTTTGGAATTTCCCCTTTAATCATTTGTTTCGTTTAATCAAATAAATTTTAAATAGTTTTCATACAATTTTAAATAGAATTTTAAATAGTTTTCAGTTGTATCGTTTTTAAATGGGTCAGTTAGTTAATAGCCATTTTGAACTGTGTGTTTTCAAAAAATAGTCACAGTTTCAAAAAATTAAAAACTAGGCATTACACACTGTAAGAAATTTCTGACAATAACAAAATTATACATAAAATATACTGTAAGAAATTTCTGATACGTGTCAAAAATTTTTGAAATGACTAATTTTTAAATTTTTTAAAACTGTAGCTATTTTTTAAAATTATTTTGTAAATAATGACTATTCTCTTAAAATTCCCTTTTTAAATAGGGTCAGTTAAGGATTTAGCCATTTTACAGTCTATGTTTTAAAGATATAGCCCACGTTTTGAAAAATTAGCAAAATAGCCATCAGGTCAACATCTAAAAATCTATGACTAAAGAAATAAAATTTGTGACTAAATAAATAAAATACACATTCATAAAATTTGTGACTATAGTCACAAAATTTCAGAAAATTTGAAATAAACACAATAAAAAATTTAAACATCCATTAACAAAATAACAAACTCACAAATAAATAATTGCCTATACAACCAATTTCATAAATTTTATTACTAAATAAAAAATATCTTATAAATAGCAAAAAAAAATATGCAACCAAAGAAGTCACAAATTTCATAACTAGAGACACAAAATTTTAGACAATATTGTCTGTAACAAAAAACAAAAACAGAATTCAAAAAATTAGTGACTGCAGTCTCAAAAATCTAGACGCGAATGTATGACTACTTTGCTAATAAAAGCAAACATATGCTAATTGTTAAAAATATATATATAAATATGGTTATTTATTTAAAAAACCGTTTTAAATATCTCATACATGTGAACTTCTTAACGTAATCGCGCAAGAAGTCATATGAAAGGGGGAGATTAGACCCTTAATAAATATTTAAAGAAGTTTATAAATATAATAATATGTGAACATGCTAATGATTTGTTTTGATAAGCGGATATACTATAAAATGTCATCGTCCAAGTCAACATCTAAATGTCAAATTCACATTTAAGTATATTCATATTTAAGTATATTTTATTTGTCTTCGCATGAGGTTTTTTCGCACTTCATCTAAAACATGAAATTTCAAATATGGGACGTTCACCGATCATAATGATGTTGTTTGACAAATGGATTTGAACTTATTTTGGGTCATTTAAATGAATTTGTCAATTTAAATCGTTATTTGGTAATTTTTTTTGGATAAAATTTAAATGAAAAAAAAGTCATTTAAATTTTTGAAAATCAAATTCTCCCCCCCTCTCGGTCAAATTTTAACAGTTTGAATCCATTTTAAATAGTATTTTTTTGATTTGATATTTCAACCACTTTTTTTATAACTCAATATCACACATTTCATATCTACCCAAACAACAATCCAAATAATATTTTCAAATAAGATTATTTGACCCAAATAATAATTTAAATTTTTCGTTCAAATTACTCAATTCAAATTTTTTAATTCAAATGAAAAAATTCAAATTGCCACAATTTAAGCCCGTTTGCCGAATGACCCCAATATTTTACTTTTTTTAAACTGCATTTCACTGAAAAGTCATACTATATTGCTGAACTTAAAATATAGCATTTGAGTCCGAAAAAAGTTCTTCAATATTATTCTAAATGTAGCATTTGCTTGCATGTCAAATTTAATATTTTGATATTGTAATTTGTTAAATTTAGTATGAATGATATCATATGTATTGATTTTATGCTAAATTTAGCATAAAAATAACTATGTTAAAATTTAGCATAAAAATAACTATGTTAAATTTAACATAACATTGAACTTTAAAGAGTTCTTTTTTTTTTTTCGTTAAATTTTACAATAACATGACTATTATCATATTTATTGGAAATGTTTAGTCTACCAATTTATTACCGATGGCAACTTGTGTTGTGTAGGAACAATATTAAATTTTAGTCCTTTTTTTTTTGGCAAAGAAATTTTAGTCCCTTAACTCATACACTTGTGACAATTTAATCCTTAGATAGTTTTTAAAAATTTCATCCCTAAATTTAACAAAATTTTAAGAAAAATGATACCTTCGTTAACTTTGGTGCAACAAATAATGCAAGAATTCTGACAAAGACAGTTTTAACTAAGTATTTAGTTTAGCTATACATTATTAATGAATCTAAAGTAAAACCAACTTAGTCCTCAATGCGCACCAAATTAAATCATAGAACATCAAATTAATAATATTACAAAAACTTCAGAGTTCAAATCAAATAGACATAAAGATTCTAGTCTTCTTTTTAATTATTATTTCAACTTCATAAATACTCTGGTTTGAAAGTTTGGAAAGTCTTTTTTTTTTTTTTATTGTTTTGATTAGTGAAGTTATAAATATTCAAACCAAGTCAACGATTGTTAGAGAGCAAATCCAGGTCACTCTTGAAGACACAGCTTCGACAATGTGCTATTGGAAATACAGGTCTCTTTTTTCCGTGTTTGGTGTTGATTTTTTCTAGCGCCTAAGGAATAATCAAATCCATGGTAATTAATCCAGCTATGTCATATGACCGAGTTGTGGAAGTTGCAGGAACGTGGCTTTTTTTCGGTTTTATATTCTAGAAAAGAGAAATGAAAAGTGACCAGAAATTTTGGCTAAAAAACTTAACCAGAATGATGTGTCAGTTTGTTATTGAATAAAATAAAAATAAGTACATATTTTATCGCCAATAAATGATTGACACACATCATTCTAGTCAAAAGTTGACGATGTCACTAAGGCTGTGTTAATAAAATAACAATGTTGCCACATTGGACGATGACAAAGCCTTGAGGGCTCAGACATCGTCGCACCCGTGGCTCAAGTCCATGGTGGCGCATGAGCTGCCAAAAATCTGCGTACGCTGTTGCAGCCTCGTCGCGCGAATGGGTCGGAGCAATCGCCGAAGCACAACTCCATGGAGTTCAGCTACGACGCGTCAAGCTACGCGTACGGTAGGCATGGAATTTTGGAATTCTATGGAATAAATAGTGCATTCCATGGAATAAACTATTCATTCCATTGAATTCCATGGAATGAACCATTCCATGGAATAACATGGAACAAACCGGGTAAAATCCCGGGCAAATCTCTCTCTCTCTCTCTGCTGCATAGTGTCCAAGTTGGACAGTCCAACTGTCCATGACTAAAAAAAGTCATGGAAAACTAAATCCCGGGCAAAAGATGGAATTGTCGGGCAAATATATTTATTCCAAAATTTTTAGGTAATTCTGGGTATATACCCGGTTTTACCATCCGGGTAATTTTCGGGTAATACCCGGATTTTATCCGGTAATTTTACCGGGTAAATTTTTATCCGGTACTGTTTATTCCATATTTACATGCCTAGCGTACGGCTGCGAGGACGAGGCCTTCTCACTTCATGGCTTCGCGGTCAAGCTCGATTAGCCTCAAAGATTTGGTTTTTGAGGTCTTGTCAATAATGGGAACAGAGCTAAACTAGCCCCACAGATTTGGTTTTTTCGTATTTTGACATAATCAATAATGACAAACATGTGTTATTTCAATTGATTTTTCATTTATGGTTTATGATCGACGAAATTTTCAAATTCATTGATTAGGTTTTGTTTTTGTTTATTTATACTATTAATTCATGTGAACAAGTTCACAATTTCTGAGCTAATAATTGAATCTATCATGGGTTCAAGAGCAATTCATATTGGCCACTTGTATATTATTAATTTCTTTTTTTTTTTTGTCTTTTGTATCAGTCCTTTTGCGCTTTTTCACAAATCAAAAGAAGCAACCGATTATAATTTGGTCTTTGATTTTATTCATTTTGCTCTTTTTCACAAATCAATTTAATTTATTAAGTGTTTGGTTACAGTTATAGAAAACTTTGTTATAGACCAAATCTTGTTGTTACAGTGGTAAAAAGTTATATGTATGAAAAATCACACTAAATCAATTTAATATTAAGTGTTTGGTATGTGTTACGTTTTATAGAAAAGTTTGTTACCCCATTTTTAAAACTTAATGTAAGTTATTACCTTATCTTTTAAAAAATATAACCAACTACTCCAGTGATTCAATTACTTACATAGTGATAAGTGGTGGTAATTCACCTAGTTACCAAAAGTATGTGCAAGTAATTCACGAATTGACTAGCAACTCAATTACTTCAAAAATTTGGGTATTTAGTTTCATTGTTATACAAATTCTGGATATTTCCCTACTTCACCCATTTTGTTGTTACCTTAGTAACAAATTTTGTGACAATGATAATAAATTTTGGGACGCACTGAATTTTGTTGTTACATAGTAACAAACTTCAGTGACAACAAATATTTTTTACAAAATTAAATTTGTGATAGTAGTTACAAATTTTGAAAACTAAGATTTTGATTTTGAACTTGTGGGAAAGTAGATTTGAGTATTGTTGTCGTCACAATTTTGTGACAATGGTAAAAAATTTTTGTGACATTAATCATAATTTTTGTGATGATGGCAACGAATTTTGTCTCAAATTTTGTTCAATCTACATGCGTACTCATGAAGGTACAAGTTGATCCTTGTTCACACCCTAGCAGATAGCATAATTAGCAACACGACATATTAGTAAAAAAAAAAATGATTTTGATTACGAATTTATAGTTTTAATAGGAATATACAAATCCCAGGCACAAAGAAGCCTTAATCCTTGAGACCAAAAACAACCGTGTAATTATCAAAATCCATATATTAAATGTTTATAACAAATGTCAATACAAAATTATTGGAAATATATTCAAGCGGCTCTTCGAGCGATACTCCGAGAATGGCATCAACCGATCACTTTCACTGCTTCTTGGCTGAGTCACAGAAAGTAGAGAATGTCGCCATTGAAGAAGCTCTTGTGATTTTCGAGTGGAGCATCATGGCTTCAAGCACCTCTCCATGAGCCAAAAAAGAAGTGAGCCGTTATGAGGGGCATTTTCGTCAGCCCAAATCAAAATTTTAAGCGTCATGACTAATTTTTTAAATCTTAAAAGAGTCAGTTAAGTAAATGGTTATTTTGGACAGTGTGTTTCTAAAAAATAATCACAATTTAAAAAATTTTAAAAACCAACTATGAAATTGTAAAAAATTCCTGACAATAATAAAAATACACATAAAAATACACATAAAAATACTGTCAAAAATTTTTGACACTAGGCAAAAATTGTGTCAGAAATTTCTTACATGGCTAGTTTTTAAATTTTTGAAACTGTTACTATTTTTTAAAATTATTTTGTAAACATCGACTATTTTATTAAAATTTCCTTTTTAAAATGTGAGAATTGCAAAATAATCTATGCTTCAAGTGGTGTGCCCCATTTGTTTCCACTCCATGTTTGTGGTGTCAATTTTGGGCTACAAATTAAAAGTGCAACATACATAGGGGATAAATCTTCACTGTGGAAAAAGAGGGGCATTCCTCAAAATCTCCCTTAAAAAACGTGAGTCATTTACTTGAAACTCAGTGCCAAAAATAACAAAAAAGCTAAGAGGTCATTGTCCCTTAATAATCTATACCCAAATGATGTGTTCTTTTTATTTTCACTCTATGTTTATAGTATAAATTTTGGGGCATAAATTAAAAATGCAACATATATAAAGCTATGTTTATGGTATAAATTTTATGATATAAATTAAAAATACAATATACGTAAAGCATAGATCGTCATTGGGGCAAAATAGAACATTCCTCAAATTTTTTGTTCTATAATAGCACTAGATAAATATCAGCGTGCTTTTTTTTATTTTACAAATTTTGGAAGTCCCCCTTTAATCATTGGTATCGTTTTACCTAGTGAATTTTAAAGAGTTTTCATTTTTTCTCCAATAAATTTTGAAAAACCTTTACAAATTCCTCGTGCACTTCGAAAATGTGAGTTTCTTATTATATGAAAGAAGACCATTAAAGCCTCACTATTTGAAGAAGTTTGTATCAGGACAATTACAGCTTCAACATTTAAAGAAGTTTATAAACATATTACTCTATTAATTAATAATATTGGACCAGCAAAATTTATTAATTTATTAATTATCATTAAAATTATGATATTGTTGAGGATTTAGCCAAATTTTAGACTATTTTTTCTAGAAACTAGCCATAGTTTGAAAATTTTAAGAAATTAGCCCCCTTTTTTTTTTTAATCACGGCCGGTGAAGGTTTTGACAATGGCGGTTTTGGTTTGCTTTTTTGAGTTAAAGTAGTCGAATTTTTTGGAAATTTTTTTATTTGATTTTGACGGTTTTTTTAGTAATTATCATGAATACTTCTTGCTATTAAGATGTTTATTTTGGGACGAATGACTATTTGCTTAATTTTGACATTCTTGGGGTTAATCCTTTAAACTTAGACTTTGAAATTATTAATTCCTTAACTGGCTCTAAAATTAATTGAAATTAATTTTTTTTACCCAAAAAAAAGCACATATTTGAACTTTTTCATAAAAATCTTACTATAATTTTAGATATTTATGTATAAAACAGTTTTAATAACGGTACTAGTTATCGTTTTGTCGGCATAACGTAAGACTAGGTCTAATTTGTTTTGAGAAAGTGGGTGTGCTATATAAAATGTCTTCGTCCAAGTCGACATTCAAATGTCGTATTCATATTTAAGTTTCTTTTTCTTCCTTCACATGAAGTTATTACATTCGAAGTTTAAATGACATTTTTCTTGTTTTTTTTTTTTTTTTTTCAAAATTCATAGACAAAATACCTAATGCCCTTTACTTGTTAATATTAGACATAATTCTCATCTCATGACAATATATGTTAGATCAGAATTCAGAAGTACAAGGTGGCTAGGTTTGTGGGTCCCACTTCCCACTGATGGCGGGACCGGTTATTGTAGGGTTGGGTTGTTCCTAAACCCAAAAGCCAAACTCTCATAAAATCAAAGAGCGTACACACTGACACAGTCACACACGCTTTCAAAGAAAATAAAATTAAAAAAAAACTTAAAAAAGGTAAAAACAAATATAAATATAAATGTGATAAGATAAAGAAACTACACTAACACATTGATTTTGACCTGTTAAAGTCTGACCAATTTATTCCTTAATCCACGGCAACTTGTTCTGTGCAGCAAAAATATTGAATTTTAGTCCCTCAAGTTTTAGATTGTGATGATTTAATCCTTGGATATTTAATTTTATCAATTTTATCCCAAAATTTTGGACGAGTTGTAAAATAAGTTGAAATTAAACGAGTCTTTTAGAAACTAACACATATTTCAAAATATTAAAAAGAATAACACTTTTAACAATTTTATAACAAAAAAAATATTTATACATCTAAAAAATATTAACACTTTCAATTTTAACAAACAAAAATTGAAATATTATAAAATTTCTTACACAATATGTGAATATTTTTTTTACTGTCTTTTGTTATGAAGTTCTTAAAAATGTTATTTTTTAATATTTTAAAATATATGTTATTTTTTTTAAATGTGAAAAAAATTTGTTAAAATTTATTGCCAAAAGAATAATATATTATACAACAGAGAGAATACTAAAAATGTATCAAAAGCGCCAATTGTCATCTTTATTTAACCTACTAATACAATTATAAAATAAAATTTACGGATAAAATTGTCAAAATAAAAAATCCAAAGTCCCAATCATCACAACCCTACAAATTTAGGGAGCAAATCCTCCAATAGCCATCTAAGAAAAACGAACAAAAATGGCAACTCACGCCCCTTAACTTTATATTCCCTTTTTATTATTATAATCATCATTAATGATCTCTCTCTTTTTTTTTTTTTTAATTGCCATGGTTTTTGTTTGACCTTGTAAATATATATATATTCCCACAACATAATTAAGAAAGAAAAAACTTAGAGCTTTCTCATAATAACCGAAATAAAAAAAAATTAAATAAACAAATAAAGACTTTGAATTTGGTAAGAAACCACTGTGTCCGAGCCTCTCTGACCCAATAAACCATTTTAGTCTTTCGTTAATCAAATCAAAGAAGCGTTTTTTTATTTTTATTTATTTCTTATTTTTATTTATTTTTTACTGCTTTTCCAAAGTCTTCATTGGTGGATCCAATGACCAAAACAACCAAAAATCAACCCATTATTACACACATATAAATACATGCCATACCTCTATCTCTTTACATATAATATATATAGATATATAGTACACACATCTTTGATTATTTCATTCATATAAACCAATCACCAAGTAATAAAAATTTTTAAAAAAAAAGGGGAAAGAAGGGTGTGTTTGTTAAAAAAAAAAAAAAAAAGAAAGACAAAAAAAAATGAAGATGAAGATGAAGATGGTGGGGACGAGCGTGTGGGTTGGCGGGGCGTTGGTGGGAGTCCGTACAGCCATGGCGGCGGCGGCGGAGAGCGGGTCGTCGCGGGAGCTGGATCAGACGCCCACTTGGGCCGTCGCCGGAGTCTGCGCCGCTTTCATCATCATCTCCATTGCCTTGGAGAAAGTCCTCCACAAGCTCGGAACTGTATGTGTTTATATATATATATATATATATATAACTCTCTCTCTCTCTCTCTCTCTCTCTCTCTCTCTCTCTTTGTTTATGTGTATGTGTGTGTATATATATGTGTGTATACGTGCTTGTTTGTGTCTTGGACGAACTGGGCATTTGTTGTTGTTGTTGTTGTTGTTTTTTTTGGATGAATTTGTTGCAAAGAAAGAATGGACTTTGCTGAAAATAAATCTTAGTAAAAATTTGGGTTTTTTATTTTTCGTTTTTGTATGTAATTTTTTTTTTCTCTGATGAAGTGTCATAGGCATGTAAATAGGAGCAGATCGGCTATGAATTTATTTATTTATTTTTTAAATTGTTAATATTTTTGATTGTCTACTAAGAGTTGACTTAGTCGTCATTAGAAATTTGGAGCTTATCTGTTTGTTTTGTTATGAAGTTTGAACAAAACTTTGAAGTTAAATTGGCCATGTCTTTCTACTAAGTTCCTATGCTCAAATTTTGTTACTAAAAACTCGTGAAAATGTTGGTGTCAGTGGTTTACAGAGAGGCACAAGAGTGCTCTATTTGAAGCCCTTGAGAAGGTCAAAGCCGGTAATTTTCATTCGCATTGTCGCGTTTTTTGAGTTACCGTGAATTGTGCGATGCATAACTGACTTTCGACGAAACTAATGTTTGCAGAGCTGATGATTCTGGGCTTCATTTCGCTCCTCTTGACGTTCGGGCAGGATTACATTGCCAAAATCTGCGTTCCCATAAATGTAGTGGAGACCATGTTGCCATGCGCCGTTAAGTCTGATAAAGAAGAGACGAAATCTTCTGACGAGGAACATCGGCGCAGGCTTTTGTGGTTTGAGCGCAGATCTTTAGCTGGTGCTAGCTACGCCACTAAATGCAAAACCGTGAGTCTCTCTCGATTTTTCTGCCTTATTATGCCGGCGATACACAATGATATGATCTAGCCTTCAGTGTGAATTATTTCACTCCATTAGTCACTATGAGTTCATAGAGCAAGTCGAAAGATGTTATTTTTCCTAGATTTTCTTATCCGATGTTACTTAATGTCCTTACATGTTCGGTTATACTTGAGTTTTAGCTGATATAATTCTTGTTAACAGGGATACGAACCGCTTATTTCGGTCAAAGGATTGCATCAGTTGCACATTCTCATATTCTTTTTAGCAATTCTTCATGTGTTATACAGTGGTGTTACAATGATGCTTGGGAGGCTAAAGGTATGGGACTTTTCTTTATATTTGCTATTTTACTTTTCAAACCAACTAATATGGACATGTGAAGCATTTTCGGTTGTGATGGTTAATTGGTTATGTCAGTTATTGTGTGTATTTCATTGAACCAAATATTAATGCATCAAAAAATCCGTACAATGTGACTTCAAAAAGGAAAAAAATAATTACAATGTGATGACCATAAAGAAACAATGGAATGAGTGATCTTAACCATAATTGTGGACTCTGTTATACTCGAATTAGTGTACCGTCGTTTCTATAATAGTTAGGATGAATAAGCTAAAACTATTATGCACTTCTTATTTTTCAGACTTTGAATACTTTTGCTAGAATTTACAATTAACAACCGTGATTGGATAGAGGCACCAGATTTGGTTAAATCCGCCTTAAGTAATTGTTTTGTTCCGATAATTGACTCGAATAACAAACCGATCTGAAAAGGAAACAAATTTAAACAATTTTTTATTGCTTTCTCAAACTAGAAGAACCCGTTCCTAAGCTTGTGTCATGATAGTCCATTCAAAAGGGATGTTAGCATTGTTAAATGGGATATTAGCACTATGTCATAATTCAAAGCAACGATGCTGATTATTTATTTATTTATTTTTCTGTTTTCACAAGATTCGTGGCTGGAAGAAATGGGAGCAGGAAACGTCGTCTCATGGCTATGAATTTTCAAATGGTATGACGTCTGATAGCTCAAAAGTGTTTGTGTGTCTTATATTATTTCCTTTAAATGACTTCTGTAGTATGTTTTCCCGTAAAACCATAAACATATACCTTTCTCAACAGATCCTTCAAGATTCCGACTTACTCACGAGACATCATTTGTGAGAGCACACACCAGTTTCTGGACTAGGATTCCTTTCTTCTTCTATTTCGTAAGAAAATTTTTACTCGCGCATTTTCATTTATTTATATTTTTAATTTTGGTTCTTCAATAGGGTGGAAAATACATATGACTTAACACTTAGGAGGCGACTAGAAACAATCTTGACGGTCTTTTCTATTTGATTTCATTATTCATTTATTCTCATGGCGTTCTTTTTTTTTTTATATAATAATTTTGTCTCCTACATATTATTCTAATTGCAACTCATTAACCCGTTTATTTTCCAGGGATGCTTTTTCCGGCAATTTTTCAGGTCTGTTAGCAAGTCTGATTACTTGACGTTGCGCAATGGATTTATAACGGTGAGTTTCAGTTGCAAAGTGTTCGGAACTTTATGTTGTCTTTTTCATGTGCCCTTTGTTGATGTTAATACATTTACAGGTGCATTTAGCTCCTGGAACCAAATTTGACTTCCAAAAGTACATCAAGAGATCATTGGAAGATGACTTCAAGTTAGTCGTCGGAGTGAGGTAGTGTCTCATTTCTATTTGAGCTTGCTTTAATCACAGCACTGGTTATGGTTTTCAATCTTAATATTTTGACATCACTATTGGCTTTCTAATTTTTTTCCCTCGATGTGTTGGCAGTCCGGTCCTATGGGCATCGTTTGTGATCTTCTTGCTACTCAATGTTAATGGTAAGCATTTTTGTTAAGATGTTCTCTGCGAAGTATATAATGATGCACTGGATTTTAAACTAATAGACACTGATAGAATTGTGATAATTTTACATCTAATTCAGGATGGAAAGCGTTGTTCTGGGCGTCCTTGATCCCTCTCATCGTAAGCAATCCCTTTCCAGGTTATAAGATGTTCCCTCTAATAATTACAAAATAAAAATAATTAAACTGAAGATTGTTTGATTGAATGCAGATAATCTTAGCTGTTGGAACGGAACTTCAGGCCATCTTGACAAAGATGGCCCTAGAAATCACTGAGAGGCACGCCGTGGTCCAGGGGATTCCACTTGTGCAGGGGTCAGATAAATACTTCTGGTTTGGTCGGCCCCGTTTGGTTCTTCATCTAATCCATTTTGCTTTATTTCAGGTATTGTTTTGTCTCTGCAAAGTATACTCTGAATCCAAATTTTACATTTCTAATTAGTGTAAAACTTACAAGCACTTGTACCAGAGCCAATAGTCCAATATTGCTTTTATTTTGGCCACGCGCGGTTTTCGTTATGTCGTTGTAGCGAGCGGGGAAACCCAATCCTCCTCATGTTTCTCTTGGTCTATATTTAGCTGTTTGAGATTGATAACTGATTTTGTTTGGTCAGAGTGATGGACCATGAAATGATTAGTACAAGGAATTGTAATGTTAAGACACTGGACTAATCACCGGCTGTTCAAGCGTGGATGAATATGAATATCTCATTTTATTGATAAAAAATACCTATCCAACTTCAGTACATCATTATACTAACACTGAATAATATGAATTTCTTGTATTTGTGCGCATCTCTTATTCTCTTCCATACTTTTGAAGATCTAATCCTTTTTTTTTCTTGGTCGATCCAGAATGCTTTCCAGATAACATATTTCTTGTGGATATGGGTAAATAAACTTATCTCAACTTAACACTGGAATCCAAATGCTACACCAAATTTTTTGGCACTTTCAATCTTCATAGTGGAGCTTTTACACTCAAAAAGGCTTGAAAGCATTTCTTTTGTTTTGTTTTTGGTGCAGTATTCATTTGGATTGAAATCTTGTTTCCATGCTGATTTCAAGCTTGCTATTGTGAAAGTATGTTTGGGGTAAGCTTTCACTCCAATTTATGAGTTTCTTATGCTTTTGCTATCCTTTCTTTTCAAATCATTACCAAGATTAATAAGTCATTGTCTAGTCCGGGTAAATTGAACTGATGACAAATAAGTCCTAAATTGTTTCTTCGAACCGACAGGAAAATTTTCCTTTTAATTTGAATTGATTTGTTGCTTTTGATTTTGCAGTGTTGGTGTCCTCATTTTGTGCAGCTATATTACTCTTCCACTCTATGCCCTTATAACACAGGTACCTTTATTGCATCTTCAATTTGATATCAGTGATCAACTGATATTTTTTTGTCCCAAATCATAAGTTAATGTCATCTTAGTCTAACTTTTGCTAATTGATCATCGATCTACAAAATTATTTGTTTTAGTCTTTAAAATTCTGATAGAAAATTCAAG
This sequence comes from Boehmeria nivea var. tenacissima, assembly GCA_018132145.1. Lineage (NCBI taxonomy): Eukaryota > Viridiplantae > Streptophyta > Magnoliopsida > Rosales > Urticaceae > Boehmeria > Boehmeria nivea. The sequence continues at coordinate 4,832,955 of CM030886.1, forward strand.
AGATTTGCACGTGATTAGTAAACAGTATATGACTTGCTAATTTTTTGAGTTTTTTTTTTTTTTTTATGAAAACAAATTATTTATAGAAATAGTAAAACTGGACAACTTTTGTAGATCAAGCCTTATTGTGATTAGTCATGAACATAATTGAGAACAAATTTACTTTAATTATGAAATGTTATATTTTGTCAATGATGCTTTATTTCAGTCACAGGTACAAACTCATGATCTAATAGTAAAAAAATCAAAATCAGGAGAAACCTTTAGATTTTCGTGCATGAGATGTTTTTCTTTCTCCTATAGAATTATTATTTCCATCCAATATTGATAGAGAATATAGAAAATGCCCAATCTTAACACCTAATTTAAATAAATACTGAGTCTTTTGAAAAATATGACAAAATACCTAAGTGATTTAATTACTTACATAGTGATAGTTGGCAGTAATTGACTTAATGACAAAAAATATGTGCAAGTAATTAATGAATTGGCTAGTTATTCAATTACATAAAAAACTTGGGTATTTATTTTTATTGTTGTAAAATTTTAGGTATTTTTCTACTTCACCTTTTTTTAAATGTATTGTATGATTATTGCAGATGGGTTCTACCATGAAGAAAACCATTTTTGACGAACAGACATCAAAAGCCCTTAAGAAGTGGCATATGGCTGTGAAAAAGAAGCACGGAGGTAGAAGTCCCAAGTCCCCCACCGTCACTCTCGGCGGCAGCTCAACCGTATCCAAAGTCCACTCCTCAGGACACGCATTACACCGTTTCAAGACCACAGGTCACTCTACACGCTCATCAGTTTATGAAGACCACGAGGCGTCTGATATCGAATCTGATCTCTTATCCCCCACATCGACTACGAACTTGATCGTACGGGTGGATCGTGATGAGGCAGAAACCGAGATGAACGAACTCCACATCAGAGAAGAAACAAGAAATGAAGACGACTTCTCGTTCGCAAAGCCCGCCCCACAAAAAGATCCTTGATAACAGATTTGCATTTGCTGTATGTAACAACATTGGATTCAAAATTTTCTTGCTAAGTGAGAATTGTAATAGAGGGAAAATGATGAAATTGTGTGAGATTTGCGATGTGTTTTGTATATTAATTTGTAATAAAGCTATTTTTTTGCTCATGTAATCTTAGCTTCGGGTTTATTGGTTTAGCAATGCGCATTTCTTAGTATTAATCTGGCATTGATTGCATCAAAAAGTGTAGATTATGATTAATCTATCAAATATAACCGTATTCTCAAAATTAACAAAAAATAGTCATTCAAATGAAACGAAGTGACATAAGTACGAGTGTACCAGGGAAAATTCCAAAACTGTCACCGATAAGCTTGACTTTGCAAGTTCGAACTAAGTTTTTGCTTCATTTGGTGTAAGAAAGAAATTGTTACAAGTCAAATGTATGAAACTGGCTAATTTCTTAACCAGTCTCTTGAAATCATCAGATAACTTTGCTCCATGAACACTGATAAACTTGGACTTCTGTACAAGAATTTTGATTGAACCCGCACCCTTCCGTCAGTCTTGTCAATCCACCGTATGCTTACAAAGTAGAGATGGCTCTCAAACCGAAACGATATCATATTTGCACAATCTTCTTCTGATCCAAATATAATGAGTCACAAACGCTATTGATGATTCTCTGGAATGAATCAATCAAGAATCTGCGAGTCATAATCGAGTTTGTAAGCAACGGAAATTTCCTATCTAAAAGTGGATCAAAAGTATAGAGACCCTCAAGTCATGGAACAGAAATAGCAAACTTACCAGAAAAGATAACTTATGATCCATCCGAGTACTGGAATTTGATTCAGAAACACCTTCACTGATGGCCAGAAACCACTACAACCACACATTAATAATACTTGAGAAAAACACCACAACATATTCAACTTAAAACTTAGGGTTAATAGCAGAGACTAACCCGAAGAGAACAATACAACCATATATTTCCAGGATTATACCGACTAGTGGCCATCGAACGAAAATTAAAAAAAGCCCAACAAAGAATGATATGGTACCCTGCAGAAGCAAGCAAAAATCCATATATGGTTAATCTTTGCTTTGGATAACTTTAATTTGACATAAGACAAGGCACAAGATTTAGATAAATAACCTTTATTTGATATTCAAACTCTCCTTATTTACTCTTTCTACCATAATTTTACAACACTGCCACTATATTTTAATACTATATAACACTGCAACAATGATGAACAAGAATGAAGTTACAAGTGATGAACATGGACCATATGGTGCTTTCTAAATCCCCACGCGGTTGAACGATAGCACATTCATATCCCGTTGCTTTCAAACGTATAAAAGTAGATATTATAAACAAATAAAAAGTATAAAATTTGAACATAATCCTTACTGAACAAGAAGCTAGATCTTTGCTTCTCATGCATACCTTGTAATTTGCTTGGTTGGTAAAAAGCTTCCACATAGAGCGCAAACCAAGCAGAAGGGCAACACCGGACAGCCAAAAGATCTGCAATCAATATCACAAAACTAAGCAAATCGTTTACATTTTGTAAAAATAAATTTGCATGTTTTCAAGTGACAAAGGAATTCTTACATTTCCCAAGGCAAGCAATCCTCTGTCAAAGAAGAGAATTACTCCAAGTAATGAGAAGAAGATGCCAAACCCAATGAGACCCAAGCCAATCTCTGCAATTTTTTCAAAATACAGCTGAGGGTTTAAAATGACATCTCTTATTCAAAGGATAAGAACTAACAAGTTCATTACCCAGAATCCTAGATGCAGGTTATTTTGACAAAACTTGCAAGAAAAGCCAAGAAACTTGTTTTACGACAATATTTAGAAACGTATTCTCGCCTAAACCTTGACATAAGTATAACAAGAAAATCGCATGTTGATGATTTCGGATGCAGATTTACACATGGCATAACCTGAACCCTTATATAAGAACAACAACAGTTTGAAACAAACAACCTATATACATAAATATACATGCTAAAAAAAACTTGACAGACAAAATGACTTCTGATTAGGCTAAAGAATTCTGAAGCACGTTTGCACAAGCCCACAAACACGCTGGCTACATGATATGCTTACTCTTTTGTTCACTGATCTCGTACGCCATTTTGTCAATTGTTTCTGCTCAGCGTTGACGCAGACAACAAGCACAATCTACAATGGAACCGGAAAAGGGCAAATCAGCAACATGAGAATCGTTAAAAGGGTTTAATGTCACGAACAAAACACATTCAACGCATCAAATCTCAAACTTGATCAATTACAAAGAAACCTATTCATTGAATCGCAATTCCATAGTATCACATAAGAAAGCCATGTTAATAAAGCAAACATCATATCAAACTTCCTTTTGGTACCCTAAGGAAAAGGGTAAGACCGTATTTTGTCACTTCAAAACTCTTCAAGTTAACCTTATCATGGAAATAACTTAGAAACAAGGTTTCATCTTAAAATGTCGAAATAATGTACAAATATGGCGGACAGTCCACCATCAAGAGAAACATAACACATCTTACTATGATCATTAAAAATAAAAATTAAAAAAAAAAAAAAACCTTATTTGCATAAATGCAAATCCCCACTTAGTTCAAAAAGATGGACAGATTTGCATTTGACAACCCTCCTCCACAAGTCATGACATAATTCGTTCTTAAAAATAAAAAATAAAAAACAAAAAACCCCATAACGGCTAAGATTCCCTGTAATCAAATAAGAATTCACAAAAACAAAAATTAGAGTCACTGGACCAACAAATGAGAAAATGCTTTTTATCATCAATGGCTATGCTTGGCTACATAAGTGACCGAAAAAAGAGAGGTACAACATGAAACTAAATATGCCATCTAAATAATTTGCTTAGAACAATTACTATATACACACTGTTCAACAACTAAAAAGTTGGGCAGACATTCTTAGAAAAGAAAAAAAGAAAAAAATTGGAAAAAACCCATAATAGATTTATAAACATCCAATCTATACCATGCCATAGTTTGTAATGATCGAATAAAGAACAATCTATACGCTCTTACAGAACCAACCAGGTCAAATAATCTATAGAAAACTATCTTAAAAAAGCGTCTTTCGAAACGGAATCAAAAGTTTGCTTCACTCTTCTGCTTACAGAAAAACTTCCCCCAAAAAACAACGATATATATATATATATATATATATATATATAAACGAGCTGTATAAATTAGAAAATAATAATAATGGGCTATTTCAAAACAAATTCAGACATCGTAATTATTGTTCATTTAAACAAATCATCATGATATACATACAAACATATATATAGGTAAAAATTCGTTGAAACGTTGGTTCGGTTGTTGATATTGACTGAAATCTGGATCGCTGTGTAGTTAACGATGCAAGGAGATGGAAAGAGCACACTAGCCAAGTGTAAAATTGCAGTACATACTGTTTCAAAAAAAAAAAAATTGCAGCACATACACACACATACATATATACATATATATATATATATATTATATATTAAGGAAAGGAAGAGACAGAGACGGACCTGTATTTCTGCAGTGGGAGAGAGTGAAATGATGAAGCGCTCTAATTGTCTGTTGTATTTAAGAGGTTATTTGAATATCTATTTCACTCAAAAAATTTTGGAGTGGGTTAGCTAATGGCTCGTTTTGGGAAAATATTTGAATGAGTTGTTTATAATGGGTGCTGACTTTTTAAATTTTGATCTGAATTAAATGGTTGACATTTTAAGAATGTTGTATTGAGATTAAGAAAGTAAAAAAGAATGAGAATGGAAAGGGAGCCTCTCTATTTGGGGTGGTTATTTTGGTCATTTCATTTTATTTTTTTGGATGGAAAAAATAATTTGGAATGGTTTGAAAATGATTTGGAAAAATAATGTAAGAATGATTTGAATTTGTGAATTTCAAGATGGTATGAATAGTTGAGATTTAAAGATATTGTATACAGATTTGAAAAATTGAAAAAAAATAGTTGAAAAGAATGGAATGGAATAGAATGATTTAGAGGATAAAAAAGTTGAAAATTTTTTAAAAAAAAAAATAGAGTGAAATGGAATGGGTGAAATGTGTATGTCAAACAAGTGGAGTGTAAATGACTTATACATATATATTTTAGAATTTATTTTAAAATATATATACATATACATATTTAATAAATGGTCTGTTTTTTTTTTGTATTTAAATTATTTGTTGTGGTTAGTAGACAAAATATTAGTTAACAATAGTTCGTATTTTGTTTTTATTAAGTTAAAAAAATTGTATCATTTTTTTAAGACTAATTCTGTAGTGTTTCATACCTATGGGTGCTCCATCACACGTTATATAAGAGAGATATAAAGAATAATTACTACATGCTTTAATATTATTATTATAAATAATTTTAATGTTACATTGACACACTACTAAATAGAGTATTGAAAAAAAACTATTTTTTTAATGTAGTCTAAAAAAAGGTAACGTCCTAAGTTTCTCAAAAATTTAACTCAAGTCATTTATTACGATAAAATTGTTATTTAATTTATTTATTTTCATCAAAATTTAAGAAATTATTTGGTTTGCGATTAAATGAAAAGATGAGAAAATCAATTACGAGAAGCTTGTTTCAAACCGTAAAGTGATTGTTTAATCAAAAAACCTTGTTTTCCTCTTATTGAGTATAAACCAAGTAGTTGAAGCATGTAGAATTCTTCTTCAAGTTCACCAAAAGAAAAAAAAAAAAAAAACATTTTGAACATATAGTTGCTGAAGAGGCCAACTTTATGCAGCGGCTTTTGCAAGAAAGCATCTAATAGTTACAAGTTTGGCGACAGAAGAAAATGTCTCACTGTAATCCATTCCTTCAACTTGATGTAGCCTTTGCTACTAATCTTCCTTATCAGGCTTAATTGATCCATCTGCTTTGTACTTGAATCTTATATACTCATTTACAACCAATTAGTTGCTTTTCTTTAGGCCATCTCTAACCCAATATTCTAAAATACAGTACACAATAGGGTTGAAACCGGTATCGGTTATTGGTTTTTTGTCCTTTTTTTTTAACCGAAACCGAATATTCGGTTTTTAAAAATTCATAACTGAAAACCGGTTTTTTTGGGAGAAAATCGAATTTAACCGAAACCGAATTTTCGGTTTTTTAATTCGGTTTTTCGGTTAATAACTGGCTTTTTTATTTTTAAATTCGATTTTTCGATTTTTAATTCGGTTTTTCAATTTTTTAAATTCGGTTTTTCGGTTATTTAATTCGGTTATTCGGTTAAAAAACCGGTTAAAATCGATTATTCGGTTAAAAATCGAATTTCTTTTCAAAAATTAATAATTCGGTTAAAAAAAATCGATTGTTCGGTTTTCAATATTCAAAACCGAATAACCGCACCGAATTTTAGATTAATTCGATTTTTAAGCACTGAATTTTCAGTTTTTTAAAAAATTCGATTTTCGGTTTCGGTTTTTAAAAAATTCGGTTAATTTTTTCGGTTTTTTAGTTTTTCGGTTTTAATTTTCAACCCTAGTACATAATACTCTAAAATAGAATAAATATCACTATTAAATAGTAATTTATCTCCAATCTAATACTCTATTTTCACTCTAAAAAATAATATTCACTTCATATTCTTATACATCTTTGTTTTTAATTACTTTTTTATTCATTTTAAAAGTCAAGAAGATTAATATACAAATATTATAATAAATATTAAAAAAGCTTAAAAAAATAGAGTATGAATAGTGATACTCTATATTTGGAATATCACTATTCATAACTCTAAAATAGAGTATCAAAATAGAGTTAAGTTGTAGTACTCCAACTCTATTTTTTGGCTCCATTTACTCTAAAACTACTCTATTTTAAAGTGGGTTGGAGATGTTTTTAGGTAAATTAGCGTGAACTCATGTATTATTTTCTTCCAAAGCTTTAGAATTCATGGCTTCTTCCCACTTACAATCTCCATTTCTTCAAGACAAATTAACTATGAGGAATAAAATGTGGCAAAATGGGCGGTTGCGCTCAAAATGTGAGCAGAGGTAATACATGGATTAAGAATTTTTATTATAAATTTATTAGAACTCGGATTTTTTTGGGTATTTACCCTTTTATCGTGGCATGTAAAAAAACACGGAGCACATGAGGATTGATTAGTCCGGACTCCTTTTTTATTTTACTTCTAATTTTTACTATCCAAAACAGTGGGACCCACTTCTAATTTTCATTTATTTTGAATGAGCGTGCCATGGAGGCATGGATGGCTTATATTTGTGTCATATGGCATATTACACAAACATCAGTAATACCCTATCTATCACTAGCGGCGTCCATTAAAAATAAGGGTATTTGACACCTATGCTCTGTAGGACTTTATTATGATTTATTTTTGTAGGCAGTTAAGGTATCTAAAATTGTAATTTCCGACAAGTTTAGTCTCTGCCTATTTATTTTAATTAAATAATTAAACAACACTTATATCACTTACATTAGGTTCTAACTGTTAGCTTATGTCACGAATAATACATCAAGAAAAATATTGATACATCAATAAAAATCAAGCATGAAGAGCAAAAAAAAAAAAAAATCAAACATGAAGAGCAAGACTAAGATTTTCTATATAAGAGAAAATCATTCCTTACGCATTTGATAGTTTTTGGCTCATAATATTTAATTAGATCATTTGTCAAATTTATTTACCTTGAAATTGAAATTATTTTAACATCACCACTTATTCTCAAAGCAAAATTAATTAGCCTTGAGTATTCTTGTCACATCCATATTAAGGAGAATAACTTTGTTAAACAAATAGGATTATCTATACAAATGCCCCCTAATATTGTGCTATTATTGCAGTTTGCACCCTAATGTTTAAAAACTGTCATTTTTGCCCCCTAAAGTATTAAAAACTTATAGATTTGCCCCCTCTGTCATAATCTGTAACAAAAATGGGTTAAATTAATTACGTAATATTAATCTGTTGGTGCCTGTACAATTTTTTAAGGGTATGAATACAAAATTTTAAAAGATCGAGGTGCATTTTGAGAAGAAAAGACGACATAAGTGGATGTTTGTGAAAATAAATATAGAATTAATTACTATAATTTTCTTAATTTGAAAGCAGTTGATCTTTAAAAATTGTACAGGTGCCAACAGAATAATATTATGCTATTAATTTAATCTATTTTTTTTACAAATTGTAACAGAGGGGGCATATCTATAAGTTTTTAATACTTTAGGGGGCAAGAATGATAGTTTTTAAACATTAGGGTGCAAACTGCAATAATATCACAACATTGGGGGGTGTTTATGTAGATAACCCAAACAAATATGGTTACTTTGAAAGTTGAACTGGTACACTCTCGTCACATTTTTCATAAAATTTCAAAGAAAAATCATTTGATCCTTGAAATATATTTTGAATCATTTAAAGGATCTTTTCAGTAAGAAAATATTGCATACGCTGCTAGATTTTAAACACAGGTTTGTTCTTGAAGTAAAATGTAACATTTTTATTGAAAAATTGGATAAATCTGTCGACTGGTTGGATAACTGGTCGAACGACCAGGATGGTTTCAATTTGTTGAGCTTTCTGCTCAACAAATCGGTCGATTGCTTAGAGGAACCGGTCGACCAATTGGACAGCAGCAAACTCAAAAAAGAGCTACTGCAAAAAGACCGTTGTGTTGGACGTATCTGTTCAACGAATTAGTCAATCTGTTGTACAAAATGGTCGATTGTTTTAGTCGCTGATTATATTTTTTAAACGGCCATATAAAAGGATTTACTCCTATTTTTAACATAAGAAATACAACGAGTAAACTAACTTCTTTTAGAGCTAAAAAGTCTACCAAAAACATCATTCTCGTTTCTTAATTGTTCCAAAAATTATTGAGTATTATTTTTCAAGAAAGTTTTAAAAATACTCTTGAGCAATTTATTGTCAAATCTCTTTGAGTGATTCTCTCATAGCTTCCACATTGTAAAACCATTTATATTAAGAGAGTTATAGAGCTTCCTTGTTTATATTCCATCTCTTTATTACATTCTTGTGAGATTGTCGAGTTTCGACAAGTGGGTTAGCCGAAGTCATGAAGTAAGTTTCTTGTAAGGAGGATTCTTGTGAGGAGGATTGGGAAATCCTCGTGTATGCGTCGATCCTTGGGTTAGACGATTGATGTTTGTACAAGGTCGATGAGCTGGAAGTCGATCCTTATAGTGGATAAACGCTTTGCTCTTGATGGAGAGCTCGGTAACGAGGGATGTAGATCGTTTCGGTTCAACCTTGATAAACAAGTGTTTACAATCTCTCTTTTCCCTTGACTTTTACTTGTTGCGTTACTTTCTCAAATTCAAGTAGTTTCTTCAATCTTGATATATATTACTCACATTATGCATGTTTTGCATCATCAATTAATTTATAAATTTTAATACATTTCAATTTAGCTTAAAAAACAGTTGACCCCCTTCTTGTTAGTCATTCTTAGGTCAACATTAACTATGTGAAAATAAAATTAGAGAAATCAAAATCACATTAATTTTTACAATTAATTGAAAATTTTGTTAAACTTTTGGAAATGTATTCTTTAACTAAATGAATAGTTATATTATTTTTACTCATATGATTTATTTTCATGTAATTAGAAATTTTATAATGGAATTGATATATGTGCAGTTTTGCTAGTAATTTAATTAAAATTGATGGGTAAAGACTAAAGTTGTCAAAACTTATAAATTTAGGGATCATAAATGCCTATAAAAATAATGTAGGGAATAAAGTGTATGATGTCCAAAAATACAATTATCATAAGTGTTAATTACTCTAAAAATAAATGTAATGACCTGAATTTCAAAAGCACTGTGACATTAATTAATTTGTACTTTTGCCTCAGTTATGACCAATTTGTAAAATTGGTCAGTTTCATTAAATCTGGTCAATTTGGAGTTATGATTTAAACTATGGAATTGGATGGATATTTTGTAATTTCGAATTAATGTGTTAGGAGTTTATTTTATTTCGAGAACGATATTAAAATTCCTAACTCTCATTTGTCCAAATTACGTGTGCAATTTTATTATTTCACGGAGAAATTTTACCATTCCCGTTGGTAAATTTTTGGGCCTTTTTGGCCAAAATTGAGCCCAAGCCCACTAGGGCTTTATTTTCTTTTTCCCCCTTTTTTTCTTTCTTCCCAGCCGCCACCTTCACTCTCCCTCTATCTCTCAGCCTCACACTCTCTCTCTCTCTCTCCCTCTCTCTCAGCCGTGGCTCCACGCCCTTGCCGCCGGCCAGCCCAGCCCCGCCGGCGCTGCCTCCCTCTCGCGTGTCCAGCGCGCGCGCCCCCGAGCCCCGCCGGCGCTGTCTCCTTCTCGCGTGTCCAGCGCGCGCATCCCCCTCGCTTTCCTCTCACTCCCGCCGGCGACGAGCGGCCGACGCCCAGCCTTCACGCGTGCCGCCCACGCCGAACGCCGCCCAGCTCCGGCCTCCTCCAACGCTCCTCGCGCGACGCCGAGCGAGCCCAGCCCGACGCTCCGACCACGACGCCTCCACCCAATTGCGACTCAGCGCACCCTCGTTGCGCCGGCGACCAGCGGCGACACCCCAGATCCGGTGAGACCCAGCTCCGCCTCCCCTTGCCTGGCGTTCCCCGGCCCCGATCTGCTCTCCTCTCGCGCTGCCCACGGCGCAGCCCCTCGTCGCGAGCTGCCTCGCCGCGCTCCTCCGCGCGTCCCCGAACCAGCGCGCTGTGCCGGCCCAGCCCTCTTGCGCGCTGCCCTTAACGAGCCGCCGCCCTTCTTTTCTCCGCTCGCGCCTCTGTCCTCGAGCAGCCCCGGCGAACCCCGTCTTGCCACCCCGCGGAACTCCGACAAACCGTGCCCCGCGCCGCTCCTTCGCGCGCCCAACCCTCCGCCCTCCTTCGCGCGCCTTGCCCAGCCCCTGCGCGCCTCCAGTCGACGAACCCAGCCCTTTCCGCTCCTCTGTGCAGCCGCGCGAACCTCGCGTGCCGCCTCTCCGTGAGCCGCGCGTCTCCAACCTCGCCTCCGCATACCGTAGTGCTGAGCCCAGCTGTTCGCAGTGATGCTTTGCTGCCTTCGCCGTGTTTGAACACGCCCCGAGTCGCCATTCGAGGTAAAACTCGAACTCGAAATGTGGATTTTCATTCCAATTTCTGTTGACTCGCGATTTTGTGGCTTTGGGCTTCATGGCGGTTAGCGAGGATTTGCTCGGCATGTTTGATATTCTTTATTATAATTAAATGAACCATGGGCGTAGTTTCTCATTTCATATTCTCGGATGGCTTGATTTCGTGTGGTTTGCATAATGGTTATTCGAGTCTTGTTTGGCTATTTGGCTGGCTTTATCTCTTTATTTGTGAAATTTGTACTCGAATTTATTAATGTCGAAAATCTTTATTTTCGCGGGTTCGTGTTTACGAGGATTTTAGTAGGTTGTTTAGTGGATTAATGTGTTAGAAATTTAAATCTCTTTTCGAGTTTGGTTAGATAATATCGCGGCAAGTATATTATCTTGATATGATGTTTTTATGCGAGATTGGTATAATAAACCGTTTCAGAGTCTTGTGAATTATAAACGTGTTGAACTTGCGACTTTTAGTACTTTAGCATTGTGAAATTCGTGGGATTGTGTCATTTTGGAAATTGAAATTATCAAGAGGGGTAATATGAATTCGTATTTTAGAAACCATGTGAAAACTATGATGGTGTTTGAGTTGTTCGGTTTTTGAAAACTCACAGTGGTAAACACATAAGGGCAAGGTTAAAACTGTGCCGTTGGCATGCTTTTGATGATTTGTTTATAGTGACTTTAAAAGTGTTTTTGCATGTGTTTTGGGATAACGTTTGGTTGGACGAAATTATGTCAAGGCTTGAAAAACTTTGGTTATTATTAACTTAAAATATCACGGCAAACGGGCTAAAATGAGTTAGCATGTTTTTATGGGCTTGGTGCTTTATTATGTTTCGTGGCCTTGTTGAACTTGGCAATTCGAGTGTTTAGGCATTACGAGACTTCGTGAGTTAGCGTCGTTTTGGAAATCTAGAAAATCCACCAAGAAGTGTGGTTTTTGATAAAATATGATCCGAGAATGTAGCAGAGTAACACAATTTTCTATTTTGTGTATTTTGTAAAAGAAATTAATTTGAATCATTATCTTAATAGGCAACATATTGAGAATTTTCTTAAATGAATAAAATTAATTAAAAAGAAAATTGTGCGATCTTGAGGATTTGGTTTTGTTGCACGAGCATTGGTTGTATTGGATTGTATTTTTGTAAACGTGCCCGTTTGAGCTTAAAACGATTATCGAGTCGTGAGTCCGAGCGTTTCGCATCTTGCTTTTGTTTAAGTTCGAAACTTGATTCGATTTCTTTTATTCTCGTGCTTTGCGCAGGAACGTTAACAATGCAAGTTCGAACGCTCAACCCTTCACCGCCATTAAGGTATAAGCGGGCGGTTGGAAGCAAGATCCAAGCATTAAGGCTCCATGACATCTTATGTGACTTTTGTCTTAGTACTCGACTTATATCAATATCTCTTATTTGGAATGCGAGCCACTGAGGCTCGGTGTTGAGTAATGATTATGTTTTGAAATTAATTGTTATAATTATGAAATTGTTTGCGTAGTTGTTGTGGAAGATTGTGACCGAAATTAGTTCGGTGCTGGGTTGAAATTAGGTGAAGGCTTCGGCCGGGATATCCGAAAAACAGGGGAAACTCTGTCGGATTTTCGGCTCGAAGTTTAGATGCTTAGTAAAACTAAGCCAGAAACTAATTAGATTACAGAATTTCTTTCTTGCCTAATTTAAGCAAACAATATACTTGTTGGCCTTGGGTTGATGGATAAAACTAAGTCACTAACGAACGGGACGATGATACTTCGATTCTTTGATTAATTTCTAGTGGAAAGTGGCTTTTGACCCTCTTACTCGCGTGTTGGACAGATTTGTCGCACGACGAGTTTCAAGGGAGGACGCCACTAGGAGAGAGCCGCGAGGACCGAGGCAAGATGCTTAGGACCCCAGGTAAGTGGATCTCCACTGTGGCATGGGCAAACTTTGCAATGCTTGAATAAATTATGAATGTGTTGAGGTTATATTAAGCATACGATGCTTATAAAATTGTGGCTATTAAACTGTATGGATCTCAATTCTTGCTAGTGCTGTGAATACAGGCTCTTGATCACGTTCGTATTGTTTGTGCAACGAGCCTGCAGGTATGGGACTGTAGGTTCGTTTATGATAGGTTGTGTTTTCTAGGTGTGTATTGGTGCGTGTGTTCACTTATGTGTTTATCTGTCTGTGGGTATGGGACCACAGACATAAAACTACTCAACTTCGTAGTTCAGGTTCTAGTGTAGGGTGTAGGTCTGTTTGTGTGTGTATATGCTAGTATGACTTATCTGTCTGTGGGTATGGGACCACAGACATAAAACTGTTGCTGTTGTTGTCGAGACTTTATTGCAGGTCAAGGAGAAAACTCTAAGACAAGACAAGGGGAGCGGAAGCAATGTATGTACACGGGTAGGGCCCGACGGGGCCGCAAGTCATGATCAGTTCCGAAATAGCCCGACGGGGCCACTAATTACGTTTCGGGACGACTCGAGAGGCCTTGAGGAGGTCGGCGGACGACTTTCCTCTGTCGCATTACTTTGATCATTTGAGTAGGGCCCGACGGGGCCGCGATCATGATTTGGTTCCGAAATAGCCCGACGGGGCCATCATGTATGATAGATTTCGGAGCGACCCGAGGGACCTCGCGGAGGTCAACGAACCACCTTTCAGAACGGCCCGAGGGGCCTTGGGGAAGAGAGCCACGGCCCTCCCCACAGCTTATGATTTGACGATCCGGATCGGCCCGACGGGGTAAAGTGCAATAATGAATTCCGAAACGACCCGACGGGGTCACTGGCCGTAAAAGATTTCGGAATGGGCAGAGAGGCCCAAGGAGGATGAGTCCTCACAATCATAAAGAATATCGGGACGGTCCGAGGGGCCAAGATCCATAGCATGTCCCGAATTAACCCGATGGGGTGATTGCGCAATCAATCCGAAACAGTCCGACAGAACCCCAGTCGTGAGGAGTTTCGGATCGACCCGTAGAGGGTCCAGAGTCGTATTTGTTCTAGAACGACCCGTAGAGGGTCCAGAGTTGTATAAGTTCTAGAACGACCCACAGAGGGTCCAGAATCGTATTAGTTCTAGAACAACCCATAATGGGTGTGTATGTATATTAAATTCTAGAACGACCCGCGAAGGGGTCAAGATGTATATTAAGTTCCAGAATAACCCGTGAACGGGTTTAGATGTGTATTAAATTCTAGAATGACCCGTAAGAGGTCTAGAATGTTTATAAATTCTAAAACAACTCGCGAATGGGTTTAAATGCGTATTAAATTCTAGAACAACTCGCAAAGGAGTTTAGACATATGTATAAGTTTTAGAACGACCCGCGAGAGGTCTAAAGAAGGGATAAGGCCGACGTGACCTCCCTAATGTTATAGAATCAAGAATTCTTAAATAGTAAATCGTGTGCACACCTATTTTTATAAGCTAAGTCAGAGAGTTGTGAACTTGAGTGAGATTAGAACTAAATATGAAATTGACTTTTGAGTCAAGATTTATGGGTCGCCAAGTCCGACCCCATTCCACGTCACAACTCTTTTGCAGGTATTATACCCCGCGTAGGTTTAGCAACCAAGGTTGTTTAAGAGTGACATTTACTCTTCGGACTACGATGACTCGATCGGCGAGTCCGTCCCTTTTTATTAGATTATTGTGTTGTGATATTTTGGTTGTTTATGACCTGCAGGCTTAGCAGTTTATTTATCTAATCTACTTACTGGGCTAATAGCTCACTAGTGTGCTCGTGTCGCAGGTATCTTGTCACGAAAGCAAAGAGGGCTAGGCGACAATGACGGGAGCAGCGAGTGTATACGGGACCGACCTGTAAATTTTACGTGAGCTACCGGCTAACCGTTGGCAAAGGAAGTTTTAAATTCTGCATATCTTATAAACGTTTAAATTAAATCCATTTTGGTTATGATAAGGATTGATAATCCTTATGTTTGTTATTAAAAGCTCAATCATGTAACTTATTTTAAAAAGTTCAAATTTGTCCGTATTTTTCGGGACTAAAACATCGTTTGGAGTTTTGGGTCGTTACAATAAATGAGGAGAATTTTGGGGAATGATTATTTTTTGACACATTAATAATTTATGTTTCACTTTTAATTTAGAGATTATCGAGTAAATTGTTATTTTTTAAATGATGTTTTATGAAAATAGTTAGTGTTATCCTTAATTAAGGAAATAATTTTTTCTTTAAAGGTAAAGTAGAGAAATACCCAAGTTTACACAATAATACAAATAAATACCCAAACTTTTGAAGTAATCGAGTTTCTAGTAATTTCGTTAATTACTTGCACATGTTTTTGGTAACTAAGTTAATTACCACCACTTACCCATATATAAGTAATTCAATCACTTGGGGTATTTTGTTATATTTTTCAAAAGATTGGGTATTAAAAATTGGGTATCCACTATAATTTCTCTTTCTTTAACTACATAATGATATAATGTTATCTTTATACGCTTAGTTCTTAGAGATTTTTTAGGATTTAATCAAACTTTTGGCTATTTTTTTTAAGAATTAGCCATAGTTTCATAAAATTAGGTATTTAGCTGTAACATAAGTGTAACATAATATATTACACGCGTAACATAATATGATTGTAACGTAATATGATATATATATGTTACACGTATATCATATTATGTTACACGTATATTATAGCTAAATCTTTAATTTTGGCATTCTAGGACTAAATCCTTCAAACTTTACATTTAAAATGACTATTTTTTTAATGAAATTTTTAAGGATTTAGCCAAATTTTTGATAATTTTTTTAAGGATTAGCCATAGTTTCACGAATTTAAGGAATTAGCCATTTTCGTTGTGTAATATTTTTTGTTACTCGTGTAACAAATTTTGTTACCCCTGTAACAAATTTTGTTACGCCCAGTAATAATTTTTGTTACACGTGTAACAAAAATTATTACCCATGTAACAAAAATTGTTACACAATGAAAATGACTAATTCGTTAAATTCGTGAAACTATGGCTAAATTTTTGAAACATGAACTTAAAAATGGCTAAAACCCAAATCTTTCCTTTTTTTAATTGGCCCTAGTTCTTAAGGAGCTAATTTCAAAATAAAGTCATTCTTGATGCCACTTAATAATCTATACCTAAGTAATGTGCTCTCTTTATTTATAGAGTTTTTTAGGTATTTAACCAAAATTTTGGGTATTTTTTTAGGATTAAGCCATAGTTTCACGAAATTAGGGATTTAGCCATAACATGTAACATTTTTTGTAACATGTAACATATATACGTGTAAAAAATGTAACATTAAATGTAACGTTACATTTAATGTTACATTTTTTACACGTATATATGTTACATGTTACAAAAAATGTTACATGTTATGGCTAAATCCCTAATTTCGTGAAACTATGACTAAATACTTCAAACTTTACCTTTAAAATGACTAATTGCTTAATTAGATGTAAATTTTAAGGTATAAATTAAAAGTGTAACACACATAAAGTATGGATTATCATTGTGTCAAAAATAGGGCATTGTTCAAAATCTTTCATTTTTAATTTTGAAAAACACTTACCACTTTATAAAAAGGAAGATTCTTCAATAGTGCACGATTTTTTGCACTATCGATAGTGCACGGCTTATAATAGCTTAAAAAATACATAAAAATAATTTTTTTCGTACACATAAGCACGTTACATCCTCTATTTACATATTATCGATTCATTTCTTCAAGTTTAACACAAAAAATATGTTTAATCAGTTATAAAAAAGATGAAAAAAATTTTTATCTTTTTTATTTTTTTTCTTATTTTTCTGTTTTCATCTCCAATTGAGTATAATTTTAGTTTTAAATGTGGGAAATGAATTAATAACATGAAAATAGATGATATAATGTATTTATGTGTAAAAAAAATTTATTTTTATGTATTTTTTAAATTATTATCAGCCGTGCACTATCGATAGTGCAAAAAATCGTGCATTATTAAAAAATCTTCCCAAAATATAGATTAAAAAATAGCTAAATGCGAAATAAATCCTTTAATTTGCTATTTGTGGTAGCGACTAGCGAGTGAGAAAGCAAAAAGTGAGTTTTGGAGTTTGGAGTTGAAAGCCCCCATCATATCCAGACACACAGTCACAGCCCAATGCCGGACCTCCGTTCTCCGGCCACCTTCCTTCTCTAACTCTTTCCAATTCAATCTCCAAGTTCGTCTCTCTCTCTCTCCCTCTCTCTCTCTCTCCCTCTCTGCTAAACCAACGTATTTGCTCTTTCTACGAAACTGCAAATCACTCAAGTATTTGTTTGTTTATCGCAGCGTTTGTTTTTGAAACTTTGAGCCACACTTTTCTGAATCTTATATTGTGAGTTTGTTATGGTTAGTGACCTCTTTTGGGGAGATTCAAGTGTAAGGCTTTAGTAGAATTAGCATTTCTTTATCGGTTTCGAAACCCTCAAATTTGTGAGGATTATCACTTTTTGTAACAACTCAATTGCATTTTTGGGTTAAAGACTTTCTTTTCTTTTTTTTGGCCCGGAATTTGTCGATTTAGGTTTTTGGTTTGGAATTAGTTTTCGTAGTTAATGAGTTGATTAGGCAATTATAGCTTCTCATCTTTTGTCTGTCAATAATTAGAAAAAGGAAAATTTTCTACATGCTATATATCAACAACTTTTATTATTATTTTTATTTTTGATTAAATATCCATTTTTTAGTGTATAATCTATATGTTGTGGTGAATCAGGAATAGTATCGACATAAAAAGGTTGATGATAAGTTGGCAAACTATCTTGGTATATTGATTTTAAATATAAGAAATGGATATATAAATTAAGAAACGAAATTTGTGGGCATTTCTATTAAATAAGGTATTAAAAACGTTGATTATTTAGATACATAGTACATACCAAATTTGATTTTAATTTTTTTTGTCTAATTTGATGGTTTATAGGGGTGAACAATATTTGAGGTTGTGCAGAGTCACTAATGTTTAGGAGCCACAATGTTGTTTCGAGGATTTTCGAGCGCCAAATTCGCACTCCTCTTCCCGGCACTAGCGTATGTTCTTCTTTATCTTTTTATTTTTTTAGTTCTTGCTTTTGTTATTCCTTGATTCTTCAATATTAAGCAACGGTAGTTCAATGAGTTTATGAAACTTGCAAAACCTATTTCGCAGCAAGGATTTTTAAAATTTATAGAAATTGTCATCTAGTAAAAATCATCCGGAAGCTGATCATAGAAAAAAAGCCTAGTGGATAGTGAAACGTAATCGGTAAATATGACACACAAATCTCCGCCTTCTGGCGGTGAAGAGATGCCGGGAAACTAAATGCGCTAAAATTGTTTAATTTCTATTTTTCATCCACTACAGAGTTCCGAAGCTTAGTTTGATGCTTGCAGGTTCATTGTGCTAGGCGATTTTATGAAAATTTAGTTCCTAGCTATACCATATATGATGTCGAGTGCCCAGATCATTTGTTCCGCAAATTCACTGACAATGGCCAGTACCTCATATGTTTCAATAGAAGTTTACAAGAGTTGATTGTATATAGACCCACATGGCTTTCGTTTTCATGCAAGGACGAAGATTGTGATATTCACGATCTTCCCTCCAAAGCAAAGAAGTTTGAGAGTTTCTTTACTCAACTTTATTGTGTACCTCTTGCTTCTACCAATGAGCTTATATGCAAGGATTTCTTCCTTTATATCGAAAAAAATCATTTTGGACTCTTTGTGACTTCGACTACGCAAATTCATGATGCACCTGCTGTTGGTGGAGCCATTCAGGGAATTCCATCTATAGAAAAGATAACTTTTCATCTTGTGAGGTGCGTACGCGTAATCTTTCATTCTGGCTTTTCTTTCTGGTCACGTTTTATATATTATTAGGCATTTTATGCTCAAATGTTCGCCTTTTTTGTGTTCTCTGCTATCATTCTGATCATATCTTACACACTTAGACTAGAGGATGGCATTGTACTGGATGAAAAAGTCTTCCACGATGATTTTGTCAACATGACCCATAATTTGGGGGTCTTCTTGTATGATGATCTTCTGGCAATTGTATCACTTCGCTATCAACTGATCTATATTCTACAAATTCGAGACTCTGGTAACCTTGTTGATGTTCGAGCAATTGGGTCATTTTGTCGCGAAGATGATGAACTTTTTCTTAATTCAAATGCTCCGGTTAGTGCCTTTCATTTTCAAGATATTCTGAGGTTGGCTTGTTTGTCCGAACTCTTACTTCTACTTGTACCTGAACTTTTAAGTGATAATCACAAAAAAACAAAAAAAGAAGAAAGAGAAAACTTTTGTTATCCAAAAGAAAAACCTTTTTTCATTCATTGATACAAGAGTTGAAATTAACATGAAAAGTTCTGTTTAAATTCAATAGGGTCATTTTGGCAACCTTGTTGATGTTCGAGCAATAGGGTCATTTTGTCGCGAAGATGATGAACTTATTTTAAATTCAAATGCTCCGGTTAGTGCCTTTCATTTTCAAGATATTCTAAGGTTGGCTTGTTTGTCACAGCTCTTACTTGTACTTGTACCCGAACTTTTAAGTGATAATCACAAAAAAAAAAAAAAAAAGGGAAAAAGAAAAGAAAGAAAAATACTTTGTGATCCAAAAGAAAAACCTTTTTTCATTAATTGATACAAGAGTTGAAATTAACATGAAAATTCTGTTTAACATTTTGGTGTTCTGTAGAAGCTCTCCTTAGAGAAGCCATGTACAGATCTGGCATATTCAAGCCTTCCAACAGTTAAAAGCTCTCTTAGTATCGCATCCAAATATTTCTTAAAGTTTGTTCTGGTCTCATTAAGTAAAAGATGGCTTCAAAAGCCTGTCAAAAGACTCCATGTTTATGTTCATATTAATTTTCTAGAAATACTATACATTTTTATTCTTTTATATGAAGAAACATATAACATGATGATTGTGTTACAGAAGAAAATAGAAAAGGAAACTATACATAGACACCATTAAATAGTATCTTCGATCTGTGAGAAAACATAAAAATGAAGCATGAAACTTTTGGAAAAGGTAAAAGTATTGAAGAACCAAAATGGTAATAGTTAACATTGATATGAGTAAAAGATGACAATACTAAGCTAATGAAATCCTTAAGGAAAAAAAAAAGTGAAAATGCTATGTTTTACCTTAATTGCAAATTGTGGACTCCAAATATGAAGTCATTAACCCCTAAAGGCTTTACCGATTGAACTTTTCTTCATCTACTGATGGCAGTCTATGGGTGCTCAGCCGACGGAGAACCATGTGGAGAATGGATTGCAACCGAGCCAGCTAAATTCAGAAAATTCATTTCTCAGTGGCATTAAACAGCGCTTGCTTTCGTTTATTTTTCGAGCAATTTGGAATGAAGAAACAAATCATGCTATGGTTGGTTATTTTTCCTTTCAATTTGATTTTGATTTTTTTTTTTCTTTGAGCTTTTGCAATGATCATTTCATAATGAATTAGTAACATCAAAAAGGACTTTTTGGAATTTTCTTTTTCAAAAACAAATACAATAAATGTTCTCTATGGTATTTCTACGATGTTGGAGAAAATTGTTCATTGTACATGTTTTTTGGTAGGTCTGGAGACCAGTCCTATGTGGAAGATAAATTTATTGTATGTGAATTTATGCTTAAGAAGGAGAAAAATGCAGAATGTTTAACATAGCAACTGTGGTGTTCATGTGGAGATCACTTTCCTTTATCCGATTTCTTAAAAAAATATATAACTACATCTGTGTGTGTGTGTGTGTGTGTGGATATTTCAGATGTCTGATTATATTTTGCAATTCCTATATACTTGAAATGCAGTGCTTTTTTTATTATTATTATTATTTTTTTTAAAAGGTTGCCCTTTTGAAGGGTGAGGGGGGAGTTTCTTTCTATTCTTAAGTTGGGATATTTTATCTGATTCAAAACAGTAATATAGATAAAATTATAGTATTGTATAGAGACTTTAAGGATTGTGATGATAACATTATAGCCTAGTGGACGATATTTTAAATTGTCAAATGCATGGGCTTAGGTCATTATGATAATATAATATATTTTATGTGGGTAATATCTTTTCTAGATGAGGCCTGTTTCATGTGCTTTCTTGTTGTTTCATTTCTTTTTTTTTTTTCACCCTCTCCGTACATTATACTATTTTGTTAGAAGATATAGTTGTTTCCAAGTCATGGCCCATTTGGTTATGAAGTGACATGATCTTCGACCAAGTTGCATGTTTCTGATCTTTTCAGGGATTGTTTGACTCTTTGTCATTAGGTTTTATTTTAAGCTACTTGTAAAGATGACACCTTGTCCTCCTATATGTAATCTTTTATATCGTTTATTAATAATTTTCTCTTAAAACAAAGTTTCTCTATGCCTTTTAATTATTGATTTTCTTTGTTTTTTGGTCATTCCAGAGGGTCCAACACCTGAAGAAAAAGTTCTATTTCCATTTTCAAGACTACGTTGACTTAATCATCTGGAAGGTCAGATAATAAATTCTTTCAGCTTTACATTTGTCAGTTTTGATATTTTCCTTCTCAATTCGGGGACACTGCTCGCATATGCTTCTCTCGACCTTGCAGGCAATTATTGTTTCAAATATGCTTGTTCTGTTGTCTCCGAAGATGATCACTGACAAGGTTCTTTGTTCATAACACTTGAACAGGTACAATTCTTGGACCGGCACCACCTTCTGATCAAGTTCGGCAGTGTCGATGGAGCAGTGAGAGCCTTTCTCTAGAACTTTAATCATTTTACATTAGGTCTGTGTTTATATAAACCGTGGGACCAATTTCACCACAACTTAACACTTTCCTCTTACCGGGGAAAATAAAAGAGGATATATTATTCTTTATTAGATGACAAAGATGCTTCGAGTCTTCCTGTTCAGTGTAGTACTTAGTCCTTTGAGAAGCTAAGAGATTTGCTTTATCTGTTCCATTTCTTTACATACTTTACTTGTTTAGTTCAGCCATTTAAGTGCATATTGATTTTATCGGTCAATAAATTAGATTCCAAAACAACAGAAGTTTATAGCTTAGTGTTCTGCGTTTTTTAGGATAGGAGATTAATATCTGTGGTGATCTACTAAGTTTCAAAGCTTCAGGTATCACGACCTGCAGATCAACACTCTGCCTTCTTTGTTATATACAATATGGAGACCACTGAGATTGTGGCTTTCTATCAGGTTAAAAATTTTCTAATTCCTCGTGAAGTTGTTAATTGTATTATTGTAGCTTTCTCAGTCTCTGACATATTTTACTGCCCGCAGAACACTGGCGAGGAACTGTACCTCTTGTTCGAGCAGTTTTGTGACCACTTCCATACAACATCGAAAAATTTACTTTATATGAATTTCATATCTTCTCATGCAAATAATATTCACACTAGAGAGCAGCTGAGATCCGTCAAAAACAAATCAAATAGTTCATCTCAGGTGAATTTCAATGTACTTGTGAATTTTAATCTGCTAAAGCTATAGCATACGAGGTGGTTTATTTTTTCTAGTCGCTGTAGGAAGATTTATTTACTGGTCATTTACCTTGTTTAAAGACCAACTCTAATTACCGATGATTTCCAGTTTGTGAAGAAGATGCTGGCTCTTCTGCCCATTAATTCTCAGTTTCAGAGTCCCTCTCCTTATTTTGACCAATCTCTCTATCGTTACGATGAAAAGGTTTGTCCAATACGTATATTGATAGATATTTTTATCTTATATTGGTAATGCCATTTGAAGCGTTTAGTTCACAGCTTGCTTCAATTGTGTTGCACTTGAGAGAGTTGAATCTTTCAATATATAAATTCATTTGAATCCTTCTATATTTGGAGAAGAGGCAAGTGTTTTCAGTTTGACTTAGAGCATGTTATGTGCACCATATTGTATCGTATTAAGTTCGTTTTGTGTTATGTTGTATTGTATTATATCATTCTGTTCTAAATGAATGAAAAACTATTCTTATTATAGTCGACAATACGATATAGTAGACCAAATTAATAGGTAGTAAAATTTTCACTATGTTAAGTTTTTTTTTTTTTTTTAATAATTAATTTTTGCTATGACCATGCCAACTATGTTTATATTCTCTAAGCTTATAAAGTATACTAAACATGCTCTTAGAGTTTTCAGTTAAGCTCATAGTGGAATCATGTAATGCGCATTTTATTAGGCACAAGAAAAATAGAAGAATGAGTCTAGTTCATTTCCTTAATTCATTTTTGTACCAAATGTGCTAAAATTGGACAGATATTTTTTTCCCCCAAACTAATTTTTGGGTTTAGATTTCAAACGATTTTTGTGTGCATTGAACATTCGACTTTGTACTTGGCAGCTGATTTCTGCAGCTGATCGGCATAGACAGTCAACAGACCATCCCATAAAGTTCATCTTAAGAAGGCAACCACATAGCCTCAGATTTAAGATCAAACCAGGTGCGAACATTGTCTATATTTTTAGAATTAAACATCTCATTAACTCCAGAGGAAATGGAAATCTTTTTTTTTCCTCATGAATAATGGCTTCTTTAAAGACATGTTTACTCAGTCTAGGAAGGGTGATCTTTTTTTTCTGTTGCGGTGAATGACATGTTTGCAATTTTATCGTAACAAAATGTGTTACTTGATCTCCGGGTGGCAATTGTTTGATCTGAAAAAACAAATTTTTGTTCATCACGAAAATGTCATGGTATTTGTAGTGAAGTTGTTTGTGGGTTTTGAATTAGGTCCCATAGAGGGAAACAGCGACAGCAGAACGAAAAAGATATTGTCGTTCCTGTTTCACCCGTTTCTGCCGTTTGCTCTGTCGATTCAGCAGAATGTGTACTTGCAGCCCTTAGCGGTTAATGTGCACTTCCGGAGATGAAAAAAAAAGGGGCAGCTCTTTCCTTTGGTAGCCATACACATCTCCCATATGTATCTATCTATCCAAGAAGCCTTCAAAATTGTAGTTAAAAACTCGGAGTGCTTGATCTAGTGATATGTAAAATAAATGTTTTTTTTTTATTTTTATTTTTTAAATTACTTATTTGGGTTAATTGGCTTAGGACAACTTTGGCTGTAACTTTGTAGTAATTGTATATTTCAGTTTTCTGTACACTTTATCGAATTTTGGCCTTGGGGAGCTGATTTTATTTCTTCTCTCCTCCTATTTGTTTTTGTTCTCTCTCTCTTCTTTTCTTTTCTTTTTTTCCCCAAAATCTTCCCTTTTATACTAATTTTCTTCAAAGAGTAGTGTTATTGTTATTGTGATTTTGTTTGGTTTAGGTATAAAATTTAGGGTTTAGTATAAAAGAACATAAAATTCCTCCTAAAGAGGTATAAAATAATGTCTCTAAAAATCAAAGCAAAAAAACTTAAAAAGAAAACTCCCACTACTAATGGACACTATTGCTCTCGTGCCCAGCCATGAGTGTCAACTTGCCACTACTTTGGCTTGTTGTCCTCTTGATATTGATATCCTGATTTCTTATATTTGAAAACCTCGTAGCTTTTCTTGCCATAATGGTAAGAGCCTTCTTCATTATCTCTTTTTTGCCCTTACCCTTAACAATAAGAGAAGATTTGGCCTTTTATTTCTTATTTCTTCCTTTGCCCCTTTTGGCTTTTCAGGAAGATCCTTGCACCATATGTGCCTCTTTGGAGGTGTTTGTCACACTACTTGGCTTTAGAAGGGCTTCAAATGCTTGAAGCTCCTTTAGAAGCTCGGTAGAGACATCACCTTCTTGTTAAGGTTGGTTGTTTTGCAATCCAAATAAAAAAAAAATTGATTTATACCATTTTGTTACAGTAGACTCACTCACAAAAATTTAAACTTAAACTCAGTTGCTACAGTAAAATGTGCTTTGGATTGCAATCCAAACGAGGAAGCGTTGTGCGCCTCAGCAAGGTAACCCACGACCGAGAGCAATATGTTCCCTCACTAGTGTGCTGGTCTTCATCTTGCAATTCAAGATGTTCGTGATGGCCGCTTGCCTAGCTTGAGCTGTTGGACCAAACGTCTCCTCGAGATTATCTAAAATCTCCTTGGCAATGTCCATGCATTGATGTTGTTGCATCGCACTATTTATGCTAGCTAGCGTGCTATTTGTAGTACTCCTCCTTCACGGGCTTTTCGGCATTTGCGAGGCCGTGCATCGAGCATCGGCTTCTCAAGCACAAACTTGTGCTTTTCAGCCATGAGCACGATTTTTAGGTTTGTTTTCCACTCATTAAAGTTCTTGTAATATATATATATATATATATATATATATATTTATTGGATAATAGATTGATGGAATTCATATTGACGATTTTGGTTTACAATAAATATATGCACACATATATCAAGTTTAAGCATATACGTGGGAAAGTACAAATGTTTAGTTGTAAGCATATATAAATAAAGAGAATTATGCACATATATGCTATGTGTAGGTGATCTTCGATACC
This sequence comes from Boehmeria nivea var. tenacissima, assembly GCA_018132145.1. Classification (NCBI taxonomy): domain Eukaryota; kingdom Viridiplantae; phylum Streptophyta; class Magnoliopsida; order Rosales; family Urticaceae; genus Boehmeria; species Boehmeria nivea. The sequence goes on from CM030886.1 coordinate 4,858,520, forward strand.
TCACCTCCTACAAATCTACAATGGTCATCTCTTAACCCTCAATAATAACAAGCCACCAAAGGGTGATCACGTACCATTCGATCGAAGAGATCGGGTGAAACCCTCAATTGATTTCGTGTATACTATACTAGGCTATCTTGTTAATACACAAATTAGCTATCTTTAGCCCTCACTATTGAAAGTTTTTGAACAGAAATCAACGTAATAAGACGATTTGAGTGTATAACCACGTGTAATGTCATTTTGGTCATGATAGGTACTCGCTACCGAAAGGGTATGGACATTATTTCCGTTACACTTTTTTTGATATTTTTACTACATGTCACATACTTTCAAGGGGAGCCAAGTTGTAGCACAAGGACGTAGCGTTCCACATATCTCAACCTTAAACCGATAACTATAAGGAGGCAGATGGGAGAGGAAAAGATATAGCTTAGATCCTAAAGTTTGAGAGTCCATATTGATAGAAGAAAAACTTAGAAACTTTATCCCTGTGTTTGGGCAAACTATTTGCCAATTCCATCCCAAAGAAAAAATAATTTAAAAATAGTTTGGAATGACTTGAAAATAATTTAGAAAAATGATGTAGAATAATATGACTTTGCAAATTTTGAGATGGTATAAATAGTTGAGATTTAAAGATATTATATAGAGATTTGGAAAGTTGAAAAAATGGTTGAAAAAAAATAAAATAGAATATAATAGATTGTAAGATTAGAAAAGTTGAAAAAAAAATTGATTGAATGGAATGAAATAAAATGGGAAAAATAATCTCCCAAACAAGGGAGTTAGAGCCACTAGTACTAATAATTTTCCATATGTTTGTTTACACCATTCTACCCATTCCATTCCATTCCATTTTTTCACTTTTTTCAATCCTCCAAACCATTCCATTCCATTCCACTTTTTTCAACCATTTTTTTCAACTTTCCAAATCCCTATACAATATCTTTAAATCTCAACCATTTATACCACCTCAAAATTTGTAAAGTCAAACAATTTTTCAAACCATTTTCAAATCATTTAGAATAGTAAAAAATGGTTGGAATGGTTTCCCCAAACGGGGGGTTTTAGTTTTTAATTTTTAATTTTTGGAAACCTCAGGGACATTATGGTATTTTCATTGAAGTTATCCTGCTCCAAAGTAAAGTGTGGACTAATGAGTACAATAAATTGGGTGAACTGGTGAAGTGAGCACCGAATGTGCTTGGACATCTCTACCTAATGACGTTGGGGTCCACTCTCACTTTCCTATGCGATATGCATAATCATTATGAGTTATGACAACAAAACCATTCATCATTGTAACAACCATATGTTCGTTGAATTTTTTTTATACCCCCTACAACAACATTTGAATTGTGATTAATACCTTGCCTATTTCTCTTTTTTTTTTTTAAATTTATTTTAATGAAAATGCACAACGTATGATTAATGATAACGCACAACATTATTTTGATTAAAATACACCATTACTTAAGGAGAAAATTTCGGTCGTATTGTACTTTGTTTATATGCCAGAGAGATCTTTAAGTTAGCTGATATTTTAAGTTTGTGTAAAGATTAAAATCTTCATTAAAATTGTAATTGTTATTTTTTATAGGAGTTTAGCATTTTGATACCCTTGTTCTCATTTAAGTGGTTTCATCTGACCACAATATTTGAAAAAAAAAAATGGACATATCTAAATAGATACAAAATGACTCATTTCAATACGTGTAAATAGAAAAATTTTAATGAAACCATATAATGTACAAACTATTTAAATGTGTTAAAAATGATTAAAAATAACAGAGTTTTTTAGGCATTTAACCAAAATTTTAGGTAATTTTTTAAGATTTAGCCCTAAAATATTGAAATTAAAGATCTAGTCATAACAAGTAACATATATACGTATAAAAGTATAACATTACATGTAATGTTACATGTGTTACATTTATATTACATGTAACGTTATATTTTTTTTACTCGTATATATATTGCATATAACATAAAATGTTATATTTTATGGCTAAATTCTTAATTTCATGAAACTATGACTAAATCTTTCAAACTTTACCTTTAAAATGATTAATTGCTTAATTGGCCCAAAATAATAATATTCTATGAACCACTTTGATGAATGATTTAAATGATCTATTTTGGTTTTTTGGCCAAAAAAGAAATAACTCGTCCAAATAAACTTTCAAACAAAGAAGATTAAACACATCGAGTACTCTAAAAGAGATTTTAATGGAGATATCTTGCACAATAATAAATAAAAATTAATCCACAAGACCAAACTCAATTTGACCTTGAAATATATGAATATTAGTAAGGCGTGACTTGTATGCTTTATCCACATTTCTTAACAAAGATGATTTTCATGTGGTTTATCAACATCGAACCTTCCCCACACCCAATAAAAAAAAAAAAAAAAGTAAAACCACCTTCTACGAAAAATAAAAGTCAAATTGAGACGTTGGCAAATATTGAATCCACAAGAAAAATAAAATAAAAAAACAAAACACAAAAAAAAAATAAAAAGGAAAAGGAAAAGTTATGAGATGTTGTTGTCGTTGGTGGTGACTATCCCAATTCCCAAGGCCACGCATCCACGCATTTCCTTTATTTTATTTTATTTTATTCGCATCTTTTTTTTCTTTTCTCTAAATGTGTAAAAATATGTTTCTAGAAGAGAATAATATATAATATAAAAGAAATTCGAGTTCCCATTCGCTGTATTTAAAAAAAATAAAATAATAATAATAGTAATAATTCTCATTGTGTTCAAACTTCGCAACTTCCACATTTTCAAAGAAGAAAGTCGCTCGAAACACCAAAAAGAAACGTAGAAAGAACAGAGCTTTTTAAGCAAAATGCTTTAGCCAAGCAATTACATAATAATATAGCCAACAAAAGCAAAGGCCCCCAAAAAAAAAAAAAAAAGCAACAATATAGTTTCACATTCATTTTTCTTTCTTTTTCCTTTTCCTTTTTTTGAAAGAAATAGCACAAAGATAGAAAGAAAGAACAGAAAAAAAAAAAAAAAAGCATTTGGAATCAGGAGAAGTGGCGGTTCTCCGGCGCCGGCGAGAAGCGACAACCACTTTCGCCGCCGGCGACCTGAAGAAGAAGAAGAAGAAGAAGGAAAACCCTTCAAGCTTTTGGTAATTTTTAGTCTTTCCCTCTTTGTACCTTCGGATTTTCTTTACTTTTCATTTTATTTTTTCACTTTCTTTTATTACAGAAAATTTAAGGAAGAATTAAAAAAAAAAAACCCTATATCTGTCGGGTCATGTATTTATTGTTGATGAGATTCCATATATATATATATATATATATATATATATATATATTAAAGCCCGGTTGACTAAAATTTAGGACTCACTCTGATCAGTGAGCCCAAAAATCCCAAAATCACTGAGCAAAATCTTGTTGAATCAGCAAGATACTATCTGTGGGAAATGATCATAGGCTTAGTTATAATCAGCTTCGAATCCTATTTTTCTTAGCAACACTATTGATATTGTATAATAATTTTTTTTTTTTATGAGAGATATTGTATAATTATTGTTTGTTCTCACAACTTTCAGTTCTATTAGACGTCTTTCTTATTTGTATATAGTCTATTTGTATCATGATAAATAATTTGTTGCTATACCAGCCATTTATCTGATTTAACATTTGTGGACGGACTATAAACCAAAATATGGACTTCAATAAAAAAAAAATTAAAAAAAAAAAGAGAAAAAGAAAAAAAAAGATGTAAACAATTTCTTAAACATATTGTAAAACATAGACAAGTAGCTTAATTTGTTGCTAACCTTTTTGGGATCGAAGTTGAACACTTTGTTAAGCTGAGTCACTTAAGTAAATAGCCATTTTGAAATGTGTATTTTTAGAAACTAGCCAAAGTTTCAGAAAGTTTTAAAATATCTAAAAAAAATTTATTACCCATTTAAGAAATTGGTTATCATAACAATATTAGACATAAAAGTTACTGTAAGGGTAACAAAATTTATGAATGACTATATTCTTACCATTTCGAAACATTGACTATTTTTTAAAATTACACTTGAAAAAATGTCTATTTCCTTATTAATCCCTTGTTAAGCTGCAGTAACTTTGGAAATTGAGTCGCCATTGTAGCCGATCATTATCGTTGAGGGTGGTGACCTTGATTTTCTTTGTTACCTCATCTAGTAGATGAGTCAGTTTTCAGTTTTGCAACCTTATTTTCATGGTTGAAATTTTCAAGTGGCAAAGAAGATCAGACCCAAGAGACAGTTAATATGTTTGTATAAATCATTTAGTTGGCTGTGGTTAAAATTTTTAATAATTTGGAGAACAACTAAATTTTTTTCTGAATGGATTTAAACTCGAGATCGAATAATTGGTGTACCCTTGCTGGCACTAAATGATGCAAATCTTGTTTGGCAGCAGAATTCAGACCAGAGAGTTGACTTTCTAGCATATGAATTGATACTTTTTGTGTCTCTCTATTATTCTTGTGTCTGATGTGATGAGAATACAAATTATACAATGCTATCAGTTTCTGAGTACTTCAAATTTTTCCAAAAGCTTCACATGCTTCTAAATAATGCTGTTGACAGCTTCTCTAACCTTTTTTTTTTCTTTTTTCTTTTTATCTTGCTTCAGGAAATCCAATTATGTTTGTGTATCTTACTTGCGTTTTTTTGGTGTATTTTTCTGATAGTTTTCTGGGTTCCCGACTCAATAATGATGAAAAACTCTTCCGAGGATTTAGAAAAGCATGCAAACTTTGTGGCAAGGGAAGATAGTGAATATGTACGGCTTGTTATATCAAATGAAACAAGGGTCACGGAAGCTGAAATCGTTCATTCTGAGGCAGAAGGAAAGTCTAAATCGTTTCTTTGGTGGGCCAAAGCATTAGTGTTGTGTGTTGTTGTCACTCTTCTTCTTCTCGTTTCGTTGAAGTGGGGAGTTCCTTTTATTTTTGAAAAGGTACTTTCGATTCTTAAATTCCTTTTAAGTCTGCTGGTGAATAAACTCCTACTACTACTAAAGATTTTCCCCGTGATTGAGATGGTTTAGTACCATAGCTACCCAGTCCAATGACACTTTAGCTCGCTGTAGAATATGTTTTGCAATCTGCTAGCTCTAATTCATTGTTTCAATTTATTTTCTTCATGCTAGATTATGGGCCCCGTTATCGTGGAAATTATGATATTTGCATCTTAAGCGGAGTTGTCTATTGCTTTAAAAAAAAATTGAAAAGAGACATTCATTCTTATGGAAGTGAATATGTTCATTGTTGCCCATGAATTTTGTTATATGCTACCTTGCAATATGAGCTATATATAATTCTTGGTTCTATATCATGCTATGGTTCCATTGCACTAGGTATATATGTGTGTTCTAAACTTTAAGTACTCCATTGTAGGTTCTCATCCCAATCATGCAATGGGAAGCCACTGCTTTTGGCCGTCCCGTTCTTGCTCTTGTGCTCGTTGCTTCTCTGGCTCTGTTTCCTGTATTCCTAATTCCTTCTGGCCCATCCATGTGGTTGGCGGGAATGATTTTTGGATACGGTCTCGGATTTGTTATAATTATGGTTGGAACAACTATTGGGATGGTCCTCCCGTATTTGATTGGCCTACTGTTTCGAGATCGCATCCATGTAAGGATTATTTTATGTGTCGACTTTTGAAATTATTTGAATCATTTCAAATGAGATTGAGATTTCTTTAAATACATCGACCTTTTTATTCAATATCGTCTGCTTGTTTTTTCAGCAATGGTTGAAAAGATGGCCACAGAAGGCTGAGATGATCAGACTTGCTGGGGAAGGGAGCTGGTTTCATCAGTTCCGGGTGGTCGCTCTCTTTAGGGTTTCACCATTTCCCTATACAATTTTCAACTATGCAATTGTGGTAACAAGTATGCGATTTTGGCCCTACTTGTGGGGATCGATCACTGGAATGGTACCGGAAGCTTTCATTTACATCTATAGGTATATTCTCGGGGCAGGGGTGAAGTTTTTGTTTTTTTGTTTTTTTTTTAATTTTTAATTTTTATTTAAGTTCACAAGCTCTCACAGCAAATATATCTTGTATTTTTTGTTCCTTATTTTCTCTCTCAATTCTTCTTTGTGCAGTGGTCGGTTAATTAGGACATTAGCAGATGTTCAGTATGGAAACTATCACTTGACTCCTGTGGAGATTGTATACAATATTATCTCTCTCATCATTGCTATCGTAACCACCGTCGCTTTCACCATCTACGCCAAGCGAGCTCTGAATGAGCTAAAAACAGTCCAAACCAATGGAGAATCATCTGCCTGCAACCACGGTGGTTTCGAGATGGAGAAGCTTCCACTTGAAAGACCTAAGCATATTGGACTTCCATGTATCGCATCTTAGCCAACGGGATAGCTCGGAAATAGCGTAGTTAGCCGAAAGCAATCAAATTTTTAGAGGTTATTATATTCTTTGACCTCTACACTTTTTTTTGTTCTGTTTCATTTTTTTGTTGTTGAGAGGGCAGGCTTGATCTTTGTAAATTACAAAAAGAACATACTTTTAACACATCTTGTATAAAATGCAAAGGGTTTAATAACAATAGTGACATTAGCTTCGTGTAATCTTTTTCAAGCATAGAATCTGAAAAATGTTTCACCAAGGCATGTTGTTCTTGTTTTATTATAAGATAATTACTTCTGTATTCGTACTGAAACACAGAAAAGAAAAAAAAAAATGGTCAACATGACGAAAAGGGCGGTTTGGTTACGCAGCGGTGATCTGTTACAGAAGCTGTAGTTGCTTCGGCAGCAAGTATCTCGGGTTGTTTGGAAACTTCAACAATCTCGGATAATTCTGTATCCATCTTTTGTAGTTGTGCTGTTCCCTTGGCTGCAGATGAGCTGTTGCCCTCGACATTCTGGGTACGTCCGGATCTTGCATCTCCAAACCATTTGAATATCGGGTCGGGGTTCTTGAACATACCTTCCTTGAAGGAGCTTCCCATCTTCATTCAACCACGAAAAAAAAAAAATCTTCAGTTTGGTAATAGTGAGCCATGCCATTACACATGAGTATTTTTTGTGATTTTTTATTTTTTTTAGGTTAAATTATCAATCCAAACCTGAGTAACAATTGCATATAGTGGCAATGTGCTGTAACTGCAGAGCACTTGAACAATGACACTGCACAATCATGAGCAATATAGGTAAATTTAGAATAGAATTAGCAATTTATATATATATATATAGCCCACTTTTGGTAAAGCTTTTCAGTATCAATACCCAATAAAAAGTCGAGGGATGATATAGCCCACTTTTTCCATGATGCAAGAATGAAAGCCATAAGTGCTCTGCAAAAAGAGAGAAAAAATATATATATGTATATATATATATATATATATATATATGTCAATGTAGATATCCACAATCTGGCATTAACGAGTACTTGTGAATGAAAAAAAAAAAGTGTCATATTTAATTAAGTAGATGAGATTGGTGTACCCAAATCCAGAAGAAGAATGCAATCTCAAAAGAATTTTGGAACAAAATGAAATGGATCAAGATCAGAACGATGCCGGGATTTTTAAACCAAAAGTATTCGTTCGAAGGCTTCACTCTCGGAGTCGCAGTCTCGTTCGCCGCCTTCTTTCCCGCTTGTTTCTGCTCCTGCTGCGATTCTTGGTCTTCCGGCTTCTTGATTGTGTTTTCCTGGGCCAAACGGGTGATTATATGTTCCAGCTTGGCGCCCACGAGAAGCAGAAGCTAAAGGTTTCACCCGCAAAAAACAACGTAAATACTCAACATTAGGATGGATTATATATTGTGCCGCTCGAAAGCAAATAAATATTTTCGTGACGTAGTAACGAGAGTGAGCCTAAATCACTTACAATCAGCGGCAAGAACGATAGCCAGAAGTATGTGTGCCACCCTGCAGTGTGAGGCGCATAACGGATGTTGAAATCCGGAGATCGATACGTCAAAATGAGATGTACGAGTAGGGAAAGATCATACCGTCGAGATTCAGAAGCAGAAAAAGCACAACGAAAAGCCAAAGGTACCAGCTGTAGTGGAATGTCAGATAAAAACTCTTAGAAACCGAACAAGTCTTCGAGTATGGTATCAATAACAAGGGCTGCCCGCGTAATTGTGTACCTTATGCCAACGATTTTTCTGAAATCAACTTCAAGCGTTCGCAGCATGTAACTGTGAAAGTCGTACTCGGGATCGCTGGGGAAATGTTCCTGTGTACAAGAATTTCGAATAAATAGTACTAGCAAAACAGTTGAAGAGAAGTTCTATAAATGGATCGATTGGATTTGAACCTTGATGAATCCTTGGCGAAGTGCGACGTAGTCAGACTTTGTAACGGAGCCATAAAACTGCTTGAAGAATGCCATCTATAAACAAGGCATGAAGAACTGTCTTTGAGAATATGATCACTATACACTATACCATATCAGAGTGACAATTAAAGGAACCAAAACAATTTTTTTTTTCACTGCTTTTCTTTCTCTAGAATTTTTCCTTTTGAAAGTTTTGTTGTATTTTTTTGCGATTTCGCTGATTTGTTGTTTTTTTGTTGCTCTTTTTAGGGGGTGATTTTCTACCAAAATTTTTAGCTTCTATTGCTTTTAAGATTTTGGAAGTATAATTCACAGACCATCCAACTTATTAGAGAAGCCTTTCTCCAATATCCTTCTGTGTGTTGTTTGAAGAACTCAAGGTGATAACGGTGAGTGTGACCATGGCCGTGAGTACTACCGGATTGACTCGAAACTGCAGAGAAGAAAGGAAACAGATCCACAAAACCGACACGGTATAATTAGCATCAAATACGCCTTTCAAATGGTCGATACCCCGAGAAACTCAGGTTCTGTATTACATTACCGTTTTTTAAGTTTTTAACCTCTCTGTGGATGGAATTTTCCCAGAGCTTCCACTGGCGCACCTGAATATACGCGTTTATCCTATTCGATTAGAGCTGAATCGGAAATCTTACGTAGTAATACGACTAAAACGAATCGACGATTTTGAAAAGGTGTCAGAGCAATGTTACCTTTGCCCCTCCAAGAACCATTGTTGTGACACAAAAGATCACATGAACCACGGCGAGTACAAAGATGAAAATGTGTAGGTGATGTAACGCTTCGAGCGACAACAACGGGGTCTTACCCTGAGAAAATTACAAGGTACGAGAACTAGGCAAGGAACATCTTGATTAAAAAATGATAAGATCTCAAGCCCGTCGTGACATGTACCTTTTCACAATGCGAACCGCCACCCGAAGACAAGAGCCGACGGCCATGATGGATGTGCTCACTACTCGGCCTCTTGCACGGGAGCATGTCGTACGAAATATGAGACGGGATGCATACTTTGCTTATCACGTTTTGGAAAACGGTTAACAGAAGCGAAATGAAACCGAGAAGCATCAACTCTGTCGCGAAAAGTCGAATTAGAGCAACTCAATCGGGCATTGCGTAAATCGAACCAACTCCGTTAATTAAACAAACCGGTTAAGAGCGTACCTTCTTTCAATTTCTCCAGGGCCTCATGAAGCGCGTCGTGATGCTTGTTATGCAAGAACTGAAATTTCGATCCAAAACCGCAACAACAAACTAGTGAGACTTTTTTAACACTCCCAACAACTTATTGAAAAGAACCTTGAAGCTAAAAATCTCCGCAGCTTATCGCAATTTTTTTCTTCTTTTTTTAAATCATCAGAAGGCTCCTTTGTCCTCATAATTTTGTTCTCTCAAGCTACTAAATTGGTTATCGTAGTACAAAATTTGCCATGAAATCGTTGGAATATAGTCACTGAATGAAATGGACCAATATTTTCCAACACTAGACCACCAATTAAGCAAAGTAATTCCAAGGCATAAATTCAATTTTGAATTAAATGTGGGTTATGGAGCACCAAACAAGAATTCAGTTTTGGTATTTGAAATTCTATCAACTTTTAAAAAAAAAATTTGACCTTCAATAACAGAAACACTTGTGAAAAAAAATTCTTACTTAATAGGACTTAAAAACTTGGCATACTAAAATGGATAATCTTTGCTAGATACACTGGATTTCTACCAATTTTTTGTACCTGTAATACAAATTAATCTCTCTCTCACACAAATTTATTGATTTATTTTTTGATAGAAACTAATACTTTCTTCAAAATAATGTGACTCGTATGAATTGCTTATGTAGTGCAAGTTATAGATACCAGCTTACCATGCATAATTAGTTGAATTATTAAACTTAAGGGGACGCAATAATTTTCTTTTAACTTAAAAATATAACAATTAACATCAAATGGAGGGAGTTTCCAGAAATATTTTAAGCATCATTAAAATAATAATAATAATTAAAAAAGAGATAATTGAGTAAATAGCTATTTTTGAATGATGTTTTAAGAAAATAGTCAATGTTTTTATTAATTAAGAAATTACTCATTTTTAACTAATAATATACTTTTATCTTCATGTTCTTAATTTTTTTTATGTACTAGTTGCTAATAGCTCAATTTTTGAAAACGTCAATCTTTTTTTTTTTTTAAATATAGACTAAAAAATGATCAAATACCAAATAGACTCAAAATAAATAAATAAAAAATGTCATTTTTATATTAGATTTATATTGTAATGAATATGTTAGAAATAATAAGTGCGTCCCACAATATAGTAAATATAAAAACTTGTCTTAAGCTGGAGACTATAGTTTTAGAGAAGGACTTATTGCTTTAGCATTAAGTTTCAAGAGAGCGATTAATTCAGAAAAGGAGAGAAGTTCTAGATTACTTAAAAACAAAATTGCATGTGGTTGAGTTTTGTAATATTGATAAATAAATATGTCGGAAGTTGGACAATGAAATGCAAAAATATGGAGTATCTACCTTTATTGGTTGTAAAATGACATTTCAACAGTTCAAATTATAATGGACCAAAGTCATCATTCCAAAAAATGACATTGTAGATTGATTCGATCTCTTTCCACATTGTCATTTGCCAACAATGCCTCATATTTTCATGACTTATCCTCTTGCCTTGAAAACTCTTAATGAGAGTCCAAACACACGTTTAGTACATTGTATCGTATTTTATAAGTCTATATAGTTCGTATTTGATTGCAAAATTCCTTAAGACATTGCATTAAAAGAGATAAAATAGTCTCATATAAAGTAGATGATACGTCTAATATAGATTTTCTTTTACTACATGATACAATTTGTGTTAAAACTTTCGTTCAAATTAAAAAATTAAATAGTGTCAATCATACTAAACATGGCTTTTTTTTTTCTTTTTTTTTTTTTGGCTACTAAAAAACATGGGCATTTGATCAAATCTAAATGGAATGCCAAAATTAGGAGGAGAAGGGAAGAGGAACAAGCAATCATCTCCAAGTGTGTAATTTAGAGAAGTCGCTAAAACATGAGTTATAGTATCCTATAAGAAAGAAAGCGAAGAGGAAAAAGAAGCAAAACAACATCATAAGCGTTGTTTCAGATACCTTTCCGAGTTTATGAAGAGAACGCTCGACACATAGGGAGATGAGAACAATGACAAAGCACACAACGGCAACTATCCATGTCGGCGTAAACTCTAACGAGTCGCTTAGTTCTTCCTCCGCCATTTTCCTCTACCCGAAACGAAGAAAAGATGTCAATCTTCAGCTTATGTAATCTGCATCTTAAGTTAGGCTACCAAGTAGGTGCTATATTTTATGTTATGGCTACAAAGGAATAAATAATTGTAAAACAATTGTAGGAGCATTTGTTTCTCTTGGGCCAAGAATAGCATAATTCCAAAACCTTGAGAGAAAGGAATATGATCTGTATTAGTACCACCGAAAGCTAAATCAAAGAAGAATCATTTAGATGACTGCCTTTTTAAGCAAGCAACAAATAAAATGAGAATTAATATAACCCCAAATCCGAACCTTAAAGATTTCTAGTTACAACTAACAAAGTTTCTTTAAGTTAATATTTCTTTATTTTTGCCCTTTATTTTTTTTCCCTCGTTGTTCAGATACTACTTAATCATATTGTGTAAAGAGGAAGGAAGCAAGAAAATCACTTCCTAAAGCAACGCACAATCAAAGAGCAGGTTGTCATTGGACATCTAAATTGAAAATTTTATTAGTTAATAATTTCAAACTGTTTGGTTCCAAGTGTTCCAAAGAATACATGATTGTTTTAATACATATATATACTGTATAAAAATCACAAAAACCATAAAAGAACTGTGTCAGAGGAAGTATTTCATTTCTCAGTGCCAGGAGTTTTGGAGACTAATTCTTCTCAATAGGTCTCACGTTTCACAGCATATGCGATGAGAAATGCCCATCCGTATCTTTGCGATTTTTCTCGTTCGCTCCCCCTTCACGGCCTCACTTTACGGTCGACAAGGTGATTTAAAAGTCCCGAAGACTACTACCACTGCAGCAAAATCATCTAACCATTAAGTCACACAACATTCTTAACAAAGAGAAACAAGTATCGTTGTTGTAGTATCTCTCAAGGTCTCCAAGGTGCGGGAGGTGGTGGCGGGGTTGGAAACATTGGGGGAATTGCAGAGAAAATCGTGTTCTTATCGATCGGAGTGCTCTTTTCGCCCGACAACGCAATGAGTGCAGCAACTAAACCTGCGTTGCCAGCAAGGGTCGGTTCCGTGTAATTGTAATTGCTACGGACATCGCGGAACCCGTCGTGCTTATCGGGACCGGCAACCATGGCTCCCACAACGATGTTAGGATTTGGCTTTGAACTGTCCCTATATTTCCAGCCTCCTTTGCAGTTATACCTGACCCTGTTCTTAGGGATAGAAGCACCTCGGTGGTGGACATGTTTTGGGTAGTGATTACCAAAACCAACGACATAACTCATCTTCCGAGGATTTTTGCCAAGGATGTAATCAATCTGCCAAACAACAAAGTAAAAAACAGAGTTCAATGTCGTTTTTTTTTTAATCTTTTCCAAATGAGCTTCGATTAGTATTATTAGCTTGTGTAGTTAGTACTATGACGAATAAGTGTGTACCTGGGTCCTAGCAAAATCGCGCAAGACATCAGTAGAATAGAAATTGGGTCCACAATACCACCCCGGTGTGTCTGCAGCGTCAAGATAATCACTGAACAGAGTAGCTAGAAAAGCTGCATTGACAACGTACTGAAGGGGCTGAGGTCTTCCATGGTTCAACTGGATCAATCCCCCTGGAACAACGAATCATTAAGATGTTAGAATGTGACATTTAACATGCGCCGTCAATCAACTAACTGAACCACACTAAGCAGGCTATCAATTCAGTTCCTAAATAAACGCTAAAGAACCACACATTACTGTACCTCTTGTCCTGTTAAAGCTTGTAAAAATTGGCAGATATGAGCACATGACAATGCTTGTTTGATTGTGGAAGGTGCGCAAAATTTCTTCATATGGATAACCAGGGCTCAAGAATAATCTCAGACGACTCAGAAGCACCTAAAAATGAAAAACATAAAGTATTTTCAACACGTTTACAAGCATGTGGGTCGGTTGGTTTATCATCGAATTTAGATATCGTGAAGCTTATATGGAGCAATTCCAAGTACAACTAGATGTATGAAAAGTAACAAATACTATGCATGAAAAGTCATCTAAAGATAGCAAGATGTTCCTGATTAACATACCTGAGCACCCGTAAGCTTGTTGTCCCAGCTCAATACGCCATAGTCAGGGCCTCCCCAGAAAGCACCGGCGTGTTTGGCAAGTCCAGGAGTTGTTGAAAGCTGAAGATAGGAGCTGTTGCCGGTGGCATAGTACAACCAAGCTCCTCCCCACAGAAACTCATCCCAGTAACTAGTGGAGTTGTAGAAAATCGAAGCCTCGTTAGAGGCGCTGTATCTGCCTCTCTGATCCCTAGCGAACTTGAAGAGCGTCTTTGCACCGTGGACTAACTTCTGCGAGTAGGCCTTGTTGTCTTTGAAAACGATGGACGCGGAAGCCAATGCAGCAGCCATCTCCGCGCCGAGATCTGAACAACTGCTACAGGACGTAACAGGTCGATCGTAATCGATATCCTCAGGACGCATCCAGCAATAATGATCGTTCGGACTCCCTTCCCCTGAAGAAGTATCCCCCACACCAACCTGTTGAAATCAAAACAAGTAAATATCACCACAACCTAACCTCAATTTTAACAAATTGCCTAGTTGACATAAAATTAAAAGCCTTTTCAATGCTAAGAGCAATAGTTTCAGAAGAGCTTAATTGCTCTGAAACTTATAAATGTCATCTAGAAACAATAAAAAAACTAATAACCGGCTTATAAACAGTGCTCTTTTTCAAACTCTCCCACAAGTCTTTCCAAGTTTTCAATCGGAAGCTCTTTTACAAAAACCAAAGTATAAAAACTGTTGTTGGCCACTTAAGCTTTTAAAATGAATCGGTGATTTAATACGGTATCAGAACGGGAGATCTTGAGCTCAAATCCCTGCAAACACACACTCTTTAACCCAATAAAAAATTATTCGCACTAATGACCTAGTCCAACCTAGGCTTCAAGGAGAATGCTGAGATTTAAAAAAAAAACTATTTTTGGCCCGTCTCCCATTAGCTTAAGCTTTTGGGACGAATCGGTGATTCAACGGCGAAAACAGCTCAAACTCAATTACGAAAACGATAAAACAGAGATATTCGAAGAGAGCATGCAAAGCGGGGGGCACCTGCATTCCGAGGATGTTGATGGTGTCGGCAGTGTGATTGAAATTCTTGAGAAAGTAATCCGTCCCCCACTTGATAATCTCCTTGACATGGGCGAGCTCGCCCGCGGCTTCATACTTGGCGCTATACTCGATCACGCTCCAGCTCAACATGGTCATCGAGAACGCCATCGGAAAGTTGAACTTGATCGCGTCCCCGGCGTCGTAGAACCCCCCGGAAAGATCCTTCAGGATGGCGTCCCCCTCCTTCCCGTCGTGCGTGCAAGAGTTCCCCCTCCACGACACGTTGTTGTGCTTCGGAAGCTTCCCAGCTGCAAAAATCCACAATCCAAAATTCCGATTCAAAATCACTAATACACAAACGACCAATCCCAAAAAAAAAAAAAAAAAAAAAAAAAAAACGAGGCGTTATTACATCGCTGGGCGTTGAAGAACATGAGGGCCTTGTGGAGCGCGAGGGTGTAGTTGTCGGGCGGCGGGTGGCGGTGGCTGTGGCGGGGGATGGTCTTGACGATGAGAGTGATGAAGCCGGCGAGCAAGGCGGCGGCGAGGAGAGCGCCGACGGTCCAGAGGAAGATCTTGCGGCTGACGATGACGCAGCCGAGATCGACGTACTTCTTCTTCTTCTTCTCCATGGCGGGGCCGAGGAGCCAGCTCTGCTGCGTCTCGTCAAGCGGCCGGGACGAAAGCGCGGCCCTGTCGAGGTCCTGGAGGTTGCGGCTGCGATCGTCGTCCGTCGCCGAGTCGCCGCCGTTGATCTCCATCGGACCGCCCCACGGATCTCGGCCGAACATTTTTTTTTTTTCTGAGAAGAGAAAAAAAAATTAAAAAAAAATACAGACACACACTCACACAAAGGCCAAAGCTCAGATCTGATCTGAGAGAGACTCTCTCTCTCTGAGACTGTGTGTGTGTGTTGGAGAGTTTTGGAGAGAGAGAGAGAGGATGGAATGTGAAGTGGGTCTTATTAGGAGAAAGAAAAGGGAAGTGTCGGTCGGAGTGAGAGAGGAGAGAGAGAGAGAGAGAGAAAAAATAAAAAATAAAAAGGATTTTTGGTGAAAGGTGCTGATTGGGTAAGTGAATCACTAATTGACAACTAAACAGAACATCGCTACTACCATACGAATACGATTACATTGTCTGCTTGTGATGACTTGGAGAAAAATGTCGGAAAATAATATAATATAATAGAGATTTTTAAGGATTTAGTCAAATTTTTGGTAATTTTTTAAAGAATTAGCCATAGTTTCACGAATTTAAGGAATTAGCCATTTTCGTTATGTAACAATTTTTGTTACACGTGTAATAAATTTTGTTACCCGTGTAACAAATTTTGTTACGCCCAGTAATAATTTTTATTACACGGGTAACAAAAATTGTTACACGTGTAACGAAAATTATTACACAACGAAAATGGCTAATTCCTTAAATTCGTGAAACTATGGCTAAATTTTTAAAACATAAGCTTAAAAATGGCTAAAACCCAAATCTTCCCAATATAATATTATTAAGTAAATACTTATTTTTTAATAATATTTTTAAAAAATAACTAACGTTTTTATTAATTAAGAAAATAATTGTTTTTTTAATTATATTTATATGATATTTTGATGTTATATTTATATCATTAACTTTTTAAGGAGTTAATAATTAATTTTTTATTTTTAAAATTTTAGATTATTTTTTTAAAACATAAATTAGAATATGGTATACCTAATATGATATTACTTTATACGATGAATTATTGAGTTTTGTGAATAAATGCAAATGACTTTAACAAATTACGTTTTGCAAGTTTTATATATATATAGTAAGTGTGAGTTTTTTTTTTTTTTGGTGCAATATAGTAAGTGTGAATTGGTGGCGAGAAATTGGAGTAAAAATTAAGATATGGAGTGTTATTAATATCCAACTAATCTAAGTTTTCTTTGCTTATTTTTTTAATGGTCAACGGAACATGTAGCATTTACTTTTAAAAATAAAAATAAAATAAGTGGGAGAGGAATCACAATTTTGAATAATTGCGTGGTGGATGTTAAATAGTGGCTCTGGCTATGACGGTGGGTGTCTTTTTCTCATTTCTCTCTACCTTATTATTATGTTATTGTGTTTGTAGATACGATATATTGAATATGACTCAATAATAGTTGTCATATTTCCAGCTCACATTATCAAAAATTAAATTAAAAAAGAAAAAGCTGTTATATTCATCTCCAAACGTCTACATCTTGTGGCTACAAAATAAACAACGATATTAGGACTTAGTCCTCTATTTCAACAAAAAAAAAAAAAAAAGACTTGTCCTCTAATATTTTTATTTTATATAATATTATAAAAAAATTAATGTTATAATATTATTATAATAAAAAATTATAATAATTATTTGAAACTCATTACAATAACACTTTATAACGTTACATTTTTTTTATATAATATTACATGATATATCGATAAAGCATTATATAATTAGCAATACTAATTATAGTACTATTATTTTCACCTGTTATTCATTATTTCTTTCATTTGTTAATATGTTAGAGTTATTTAATGTTAATGTTAATGTTAATTCACATATGAACATGATACAATTTTTTTTTTTGGCTAGCTAGGAACATGATACAATTAATCACAAGTGTTTTTGTCTTGGGCACTTGTAATTTGGCGTGGAAATTTGGTTGATGACAAAGACCACCCCGCTAATAGACAATGACAGTCTGTCTAACTTTTTTTTTCTTTTTTTTTTTAGTGTGTGGTGAACGTGTATTTATATATATATATATATATATATATATATATATAATTATGTATATGTATGTTGTGGCAGTGGAGAAACAAATAAGGTAACAGTTGGTTAGCAGTACTTTTCTTGGATGACACTCTTTTTCTGGTGACTGGTGACTGGTGAGTGCCTTAACAGCCACCAAGCCATCCGGAAGGAAGCCCATATGAAACCATCAAATTCCTTTCAAAAGAAAATGCTAATAAATAAATAAAAACATTCTTGTGCAATTCTGCGAGTATCATCAATTAATTAAATGAGTATCAAATATACAGTTTGTTGAATTCCATATATGTGAAGAAAACATAGCAAAAGTATTCTTCAATTTTCAAAAAATGGCAATATTACTCTCAATTTTTAAACGGGTAAATCACCAAAAAAAAAAAATCATGAGTTTAGTCGAATTTTTATTTTGTTCCCTAAACTTTTTCCTAAATAATCATTTACTTTTCATCGTTGATCCAAAATAGTCATTAACTCTAAAATTTACATTGACTAAAGTATAAATTTTTTTAATTAAATATGTAACCAAAATAATTTTTTTTTTTTGCTAAGGGAAAAAGGGGATCGGATGGTGCTGCTCACGCCCCC
Organism: Boehmeria nivea var. tenacissima; assembly: GCA_018132145.1. NCBI lineage: Eukaryota > Viridiplantae > Streptophyta > Magnoliopsida > Rosales > Urticaceae > Boehmeria > Boehmeria nivea. The sequence continues at coordinate 4,876,567 of CM030886.1, forward strand.
ACGCCCCATCGGCATTCATAGCAGTCCCGGGGACCACCGAGGAGTGACAGGGGTCTATCAGGGCTTCCCCACGCGAGACCATTAGGTCCCTGAAATCTGCAGGACAGGGGCTCACCACACTCCACCTAAGACCATTGGGGTCTCTGGTGCATCCAACAGAGTTGGGGGTGTGGGAGCTCGAACCCATGACCTGTAGGGTGGGGAAGCCTAGGTGGACTTCCCATTGCCACTACACCACCTCGTCGGTGGTACCAAAATAATTTAATTATATCCCCAATGTTTTAAACTCTAACCAAAAGTATTCATTCTCCACCTCACCACCATCGCCATTGGCACACTCAATACTCTGCCTCTGCCGTCGCTTCGCTTACACTACTACCCTTGGCCAAACTTCACCTCTTTCGCTCTGCCAAACACGACTCCAACAAGCTCGTCGTCACTCTCCATCATGGTCTTTCCCTCTCCGTCCTCGTCGTCGTTGTCTTCTTCTGCTATCGGAGGCGGACTCACAGAGAACTTCTCTGATGACAAGACCTTTAAATCGAAGAACAACAATAGGTTTTTTCTACGTGATAGGGAGCAATGCCGAGAGGAGGAGCACGAGCATCCACATGCGGAAGCGGTGCATTAACGTGATTGCGACCTTGGAGTTTCTATACCTCATCAATGCACAGAGGATCGTGGAAAGAGCAAACTTGTTGTGCGGCAAGCATTTGGAGGCTCGAAAAATGGAGTCGCGCAAGAGCTCCACCTGCTCCTCCCATGGCGCGACAAAGCTTAGGGCTGGCTAAATGGTGGTAACAATAATGGCGACGGAAGTGAGTTCCACTGTGAAAGAGGAGGGGGGAGGGTTTCTCCCTAAGACCATCTCCAATGTAAATGTCATTGTCAATGCTAAATTTGTCATTCAAAAAGGTATAAATACTATATTTGACATTTGAATATTACAATGAACAAATGTTATTTCAAATGTTATTTTTTTATTGTAAAAATCAATAAAAGTAGTTAATGCTAACAAATAGTAGATAATAGTATAAATAATTACAATGACTTCTTGTTAAGAGGAAACTTTTTTTAATATAATATTAATTTATAATTAAATGTCTAAAAATTGACCAATCAATATTTTACTTCAAATGCTGAATTTTTAGCATTATGCTATACTTGGTGCTAATTTTGGCATGATATATGGCATTTGTCAAACTTAGTATTTCATTGGAGAATCTTTTTTATGTCGAAATGCCAAATTTTGGCATTAGCACACAATTTTGACATTACGTTGTAGATGCTCTAATAGGGTCTTTAGGCACTAAATAGGGCTCAAGGAGAGTGTTTAGTGTTTGCCACAATATGCGTTTAGGTAGTAGGTTATTTTGTTGAAATTTTATCAAGTTAGGGCATTATTGAAATTTAAAAAAAAGTAAGTGATAATATGTTTTTATACATTAGCAGTGATATCTTTGAAGGAAAAATTCCTAAATAATCCCTGAGTTTTGTTATAATTCTAGTTTTGTCCTTGTGTTTTTTAAAATCCCTAAACAATCCTTTAGTTGTTCAAATCGGTACAAAATTATCCTTTGTCGTTGACTAATTTCAACTTTTTGCCAAACTTCCCTTTGTATAAAACAGAAAAAATAAAAACAAAAACTAAATATATGAAAATGTCTTCTTTTTCGTCTTACTCCGTCAACAACCAAAATCATCAACACATAGTAATGAAACAAAAACCAAATCCATAACTACCAGACCTCGACCAAATCCGACATTGTGCTCTCGTCCTACGTTCTCTCTCTCCTCTCTCCTGCATTGTGATCAGATTTGAGGACATGGAGAAGACCGATTCATCGAGTCTCCGAGGTCGCGGAGGGGTTGAGCTCGTCGAGGAGCGGTCGAGGTCGCAGAGGCGGTGCAGAGGGTCCGTAGTCGAGGAGCGGTCGAGGTCGCATAGGCGGCGTGAAGGGTCCGTGGTCGAGGAGCAATCGAGGTTGCCGAGGTGGCGCGGAGGGTCCGTGGTCGAGGAGCAGTCGAGGTCGCCGAGGCTGCGCGGAGGGTCTGTGGTCGAGGAGCGGTTGAGGTCGCTGAGGCGGCGTGGAGGGTCCGTGGTCGAGGTCGCTGAGGCGGCGCGGAGGGTCCATGGTCTAGGAGCGGTCGAGGTCGCCGAGGCGGCGCGGAGGGTCCATGGTCGAGGTCACAGAGGCATGGAGGGGATGAGGTCACGGAGGGTCTGAGATCGCAGAGGTGGCGCGACGGGGTTGAGGTCTCGGAGGCAGCGCGACATGGTTGAGGTCTCGAAGGCGACGCAACGTGGTTGAGGATCTCGGCGGGGTTGAGGTATCGGTAGGGTTGAGGTATCGGAGGCATGTCGGCGGGGTTGAAGTCTCGGAGGCGGCACGATGGGGTTGAGGTCCTGAAGTCGGCGCAGGATTGAAGTCACAGAGGGGTTGTAGACCTGCGGTAAAGAAAAAAAATCAAAAGAAATGGGTAATGAAAAACATGGAAGGCATATTTTCGGGGGGGGGGGGGGGGGGGGGGGGGGGGGGGGGGGGGGGGGGGGAGGGGGAGGAATGATATTTTTATATTATTTTTGTCATGGGTATTAATGTCATGTTACTAGCTTATTTTGACCAGATTTGAGAAAAAAAGATTATTTTAGATTGAATTTAAGAACCGAAGGATTGTTTAAGGATTTTAAAAAATATGAAGACAAAACTAGAATTATAACAAAACTCAGGGATTATTTAAGGATTTTTCCTATTTTTGAATAATATTTGATGGCTTTTCAGGTCTGACCAAACCAACTTTGCCGACACTTCAAACTTCCAAGACATCCCTTGCTCTTGTGTTGATGTGCCCAAACTTTGTTTATTGAAATTTCTTCCATATTGATATATTAGTATTGTTTCCATTGCTGAGGAAAAATTGCAAAATTTGTCTAGTTTAGTATTGCCTTTTAAAAATGTCCAATTTCTTTCATACATTACAAATCATGTATGATTTTTCTCAATTTAAGTTACAGCATCCTCATTTTCCAATGCGTATAACCAATTAATTCAGATTCATAGTGAAAGCAAATGAATTTGTGCATTTGTGTGTTGCATTATAATTATATGTTTTTCCTTTTTTTTTTTTTTTTTTTTCATTTGACAACCGAAGAGTCTCTTTTGTCTTGTTGTTGCCAAAAAGGTTTGATCTACTATTTCACTTGGTCCAGAGGGATCGGCTTTTTCTCACAGCACAAGGCCTTCCCTATTTTTCACTTAATGCCTATAAATTTGAAAGATGGGTTTAACTGTTTAGGCATGTCATTGTCACTCCAAGAATTGCAAGGCTCATCGGTCGGCCCTATTGCTGAGGTTATTGGGTCGCGGCCCGCATAAGCATTTGAGAAAATTTGTTCTAATGCGACATTTGATATTAAAGTTTGAAATTTATATCACTATGTTATGCAATTTTTATTATTATTTAATTTATTACATTGTCTCATTCTTTTCTCTTTTCTTTTTTATTTGTTAAAAAAGAGCATTTTGGTCAAATTTATTATAAAAAAAATAGAGATGTAATTTTTTTTTAAATTTTCAAAAGTGGTGAAAACTCCCTATTTAACAAAAATTAAAAGGAGAAATTACAAAATAAGGTCATTTTTAGTATCATTTAATAATCTATGCCCCAAATGATGTGCTTCTTTTGTTTACACTCTATATTTGTAGTGTAAAATTTAAGGCATAAATTAAAAGTGCACCACGCATTAGGCATATATTATCAATGTGCTAAAGCTTAAAAGAGTGGCATTCCTCAAAATCTCTCTGAAAACTGAATTTTCATAAAATATTACATATTTATAAGAAGAGATTTGAAGAATATTATAAATGTGAAGAATCTTCTTATATGCATTATTTTTAAATTAAAAATTACCTTTATAATTTTAGGATTTTATAATTAAATAAATTTTTGTTGATTAACAAAACTATTTTTAATAGTCAAGCATTTTTTTTTTTTTTGCAGTTCAATTTGTGGGCGGTTGAAATTGTGGTTTTTTTTTTTGAATATTTTTGAAGAAACTTAAAAAAAAATACGTGTAAACAATAACTTTATTTGAGAACAAAGTATTTGAACATATTGTTAAGCGTCGAAACAACTATTGCGAACTCATTTAGATAGAAAATGAGAATTAAATGAAAGCTTTTATTTCATGGGACTAGTTTACTTTCATAAATTAGATGCGTGATCCATTAAGTCAGGGCAGCTCCAAAACTTTAGACATATTGTAGTACTTCTTTTTTTGCAAGGAAATATCGCGCTTAGATTAAGTCTGAGAAAATGGAGTTCCCATAAGGAGTGGGAAGTTCCCCAAAAGAAGAAAATCCAACAAAATTGGAACTGGCTGCCCATTTTGCTAAAGCATCAGCTGCCAAATTCCTATCTCGATTGATCCAAGCAAAAGAAAAATTAAAATTGCTGGCCTTCGATCTAATATCTTCCAATACCGGCGTGAACTTCCAATCCGGACTTGAATTTTCCTTTTGGAGGGCTTCCATGATTGGTTTGCAGTCGCCTTCTATTATGATCCGATGCCAGCCTTTAAGTTTAGCAAGAGAAATCCCTCGCCCTATTGCCAAAAGTTCCGCTTCCATGGAGCTCGCCGCTGTGACTTGTCCAACCCAAATTAAGAGCGGATTGCCTTTAAAATTCGTAGCAATCACTCCTAAATGGGCTCCTTTGGTGTTATAGGCAGGATTCACGTTTATCTTGATAATATCCACGTTATAGGCATATTGTAGTACATACTCCAGTTACTTTTGCAATGCATAAGAGACACTATTTTATTACCTGAATAACAATGCAACAACTACATTCAACTATAGTAATTCATAAAAGCATTGTACATTCCATTATTTCTTCATTATCTAATTGTTAGATAATTATTTAAATCATTTAACTATGTAGATATTTAATTTAGATAGCAAGCTTAATTGGTTTAGGATTGAAAATTAAATCCCTTTTGACCAAGTGGGCGCAACTTTTGCCAGGAGAGAGAGAAATTTTTTTTTTTTCTGCTTAACTTCATTAGTTTTGTATTTTGAGTTTTTGAATACAAAATATATGGAACAAATTTTATGAAATTTATTTTTGCTTGAATCCCACAAATTTCGTTCCTCATGCCTGCATAATATGAAGCAAAATTAGGACGAAATATTTTTCATATTTCTTAATTATTTGTACATAATTTTGATCATTTAATAAATTATCGCTACTTAAGTTTAGTAACTGAATCACTTAAGTATTTTGTAACATTTTTTAAAAGATTGAATATTTATTTAAATTATTTGTCAAAAATTAAATATTCACTGTAATTTTATTATTTATTTTAATTGTAATAAAAAATAACTTATCTTTTTACGATTAATTACAATTCTCTAAGAATACGATTGTGCTATTATTGACTAAATTATGACGTTTTTCGCTCATAGATAGGATAGGTTGATGACTCACACAACCTTTCTCAACTTGTATTATTAGTTGTCAAAAGGAAAAAAAAAAAAAAAAAACTTGTATTATATAGAATTGTGGGTTTGGAGACACGATAGCAATTTTTTCCCTTAAAAAAGGCAAAATAAAAAAAACAAAAGGGAAAAAATACAAAAAACCTTTGCCACATAATTATTTATTATCCATAAAAAAAAAAAATGTCAAGGATGTCCATCGTCATTGCTCTTATCGTATACAAGGTTGGGCAGTTTTTTTTGCAGAAACCTAAAGCAATTCTCTGAACGTATTACCCAAGCGTAGATGAAAGGACAATATTTAAAGGTTACCTCCAGATTGGCAACACTCGTCGTAGTATTTTGAGAAATTATTTTTAAAAGTAACTAAAATAATCTCTTACATTTTTATATCGTCTTTTTTTTTTTACTAAATTTTTATAGGGCGAGTTGCAGAAATAGACCAAAATAAAATATTTATTTTAAATGATAGTCTGTGTTTCAAAAAATTAAAAAAATAACCATGTTACGAATTGTATAACAGAAAAGTGTCACACAAAACATAACAGATCTGTAAATATTTATAAGATAGTTTGTAACACTTCAAATTTTACTCATTATTTTTTAAAGTGTTAAATAATATCTTACAAATATTTATAAATATTTTATATTTTGTGTGACACTTTTCTGTTATACAATTCGTAACATGGCTATTCTTTTAATTTTTTGAAACATGGGCTGGACTTTAAAAACAAAATTTTTTTTTGGCTATTTCTTACTATTTCCCATTTTTATATCGTCTTTTACATGATATATCAATTATACGAAATATTATAAACACATAAAAGTGTGCCACACATGATACATGTCCTATTTTCAGATGACGGTCCAGATAAAAGTTTAAGAATAATGCTAATTAAATTTCAAACTTTTTGGATAGCTACAATATGTCATTCGTATATGTTTAGACTTTAGAGATAGAGTCATTGCCAACCTTATTTTTAAGAAAAATTCATAAAAACGTCAAAAGAATACCAACAACAAAGGACACTTTTACGACAAATTTAAAATGTAGAATAAAATAAAATATTTATATAAGAATACAATATTTTTCATGTTAATTTAATGAAATGCATTATCGTCGTGTGTATTTACAAACGTTAGACATAAAATCTACACGCAAAAAAAGTGGTGAGAAAATTAAAATTTAGGTTCGATCTTGATTCTCGCTATGGATGTTGGTTAATACATTACGTTGGGAAGAAGAAAAAGAAGAAGAAGCCCAAGGGCCAAGAGGAGTCTATGCCCCTCCCCGACATTTGCTTCACGTCCAAAGAGGAAGAAACTAACTTTGGATGTGTGGAACTTCTTCCATCATGTGCACAAAGATTTGCAAGATGAAACTATTCTACGATGGGCGTTCTGCAAGACGCGTGGGAGAATATGAATGCAATGTCAGGAACCAGAATGTTATCTCTTAAGGATCACATTAGACGTTGTCATCGTGACCATGCATCATTGGCAATGACGTTAGGGACAACATGCAATGGTAGCACAACATTCAAAAGGAAGCATATGCTACAAGTAAGTGCCTTTGATCTTCATAGAGCTAGGGAATCAGTAGTCAAATACATAAGTGTTGGTGCTACTGTTGGAATGTTGCCCTAGAAAGTAGGTTTTTTGTAATATTATTTTGTAATATTATTTGCTGATTAATAAAATAAGTAGACATTTTTATTATTTTGTTTGGAATATCATTTTACATAAACATTCATTAATATCCAAAATATGTTATGAAACTAAATTTTGATATTTATAAGTGTCTTATGAAATATCGAATTGTTTAGTTAACATATTTAAATCATTGGTCGGTGATTGATCAAGATTGGATAGCTTAATCCGAAATCACATACGTGGAACACTGTTAGTGTAGTGACACTCAGTGGGAGCGTTCTGTATAGTTAGACTATACATGACTCGGACCGACTAGTCACGAAGTATCGTTTAAGAACCGTTACTATACTCGTGACAAAGTCAAAAGATGGTCATATGAGAATTGATCTCAATCCTGAGTGGCCACAGACTCCTTGGTCACGTTTACGGGTTCTTTGATTTGTTCGTTAAGTGCCATTATCGCAATGGAAACGAATACTTGCATTTTGGGAACTTGGAACGGGATCGTTGGGGAATGGGGTATTCACAGACATGGAATCCAGCTTCCAATCATAACGGAAGTTAATATTGGTTCCCTTTAAGTGTCGTTTCTGGAACTGAACGATTGCGCGCACATTTACGATAGTAAATGAATCGTCACTAGTTAAACGATGGTACTTAAGGAACAAGAAACGACCGAATAGGTATAACGGTAATTTCACCCACTCGGGATGTGAACCAATCTGGAGGGTCGAATCTCATGTAATGACTATATCAGTGGACTACTCATCGAGTAAATTATTCCGATAATTTCGAGAGTGCAATTTCGGATTTTTAGTGGAATAACCTCGGGATTAATAAATTAGAATTTTGACTAAAGAGTTTTAGTCAATTTTCTAAGTTTATTGGAGCTCAAAATATTTGGGTCCATGGTCCCCGGACCGGCTCCGTAAAAATCAACATAGAAAGCTTGTTATATAATTAATGTTGATTAATTATATGATCTCACTATCATAAATTAATTCAAATTATTTATTTAAGTGTTAAATAAATAATGGTGTGAATTAATTCTAATTATTTTGGTTGGAAATAATTTTTTCTTCCAATTTAAAGCAATGGGCGAATTTTAAAGACAAGAAATAAAAGAGTTTTAATTTTTGTCTTAATTGTTTAAGAGTTAAACAATTTAAACGTGAATTATTCAGAGTTGGAAAAAGTCTTCCTCAGACTTTTTCCTATCTGTAAATGGCGCCATTATTAGGGATAATTATCCCTTGATTTAATTAATTGGTTAATTAAATCAATATTTTAAATATAAAATAATTATGAGATAATTATTTTTAATTTAAATCATGGGTGGTTATCAGAGGACTTTTTCTCAGAGAAAAAGTCCCACTTGGGCGCCAATTTTGGGGAGAAAGAGGCTGGATTTTAGGCATCTTCTCTCTCCTAATAATCTCAAATAAAAAGCCTCTGAATAATTTTTTCACGTAAGATTTTCAGAGAGTGAAAACCCTAGCTTCACAAAAGTTTTCTCCAGAGAGAAAAAGAAGAAGAAAATTCGCCCACTTCTAAAAGAAAAAGAAAAATATTGTTTCTTTGCTAGTTCTTGTGAGATTAAGATTAAAGAGCCCACCCTCTTGTTCTTGTGTTGATTTGGAGAACGGTTCGGAAGGCTGTGGTTTCGATCTTCTCAACTCCTATAAGCCAATTCCAAATCAAGGACCTTGGAAGGGTTTGGAATTGCTTGGACAATTTGGTGGAGTCGTTTATAGACCGATTCGTCTAGGTATATTTCATTTTCTTATTCTATTCAATCTGTTTTAGTTTATGTGATAAATAAAATCAGATTGTTTGATTTTCGTTGAACATGAAATCTGTTTGTCTATGCTGATTCGCGATTGTAATATGATATTCTGTTTTGAATACGGTATTCAATTTTCAATATGATATTATATTCGTAATATGACAGTGCGTTTTTATAACAATATGATTGGTTAGAATCGCATAAAATTTTTTGAAATTCACGCTTCCGCCTTAGCATAGACCTGTCCTTCAATTGGTATCAGAGCCTAGGTTACAATTTCATGTTTAATGAATTTGCTTTGAATATGATTCGTTTCTTGCATATTGAATGGCACAAATAATTGAAAAGCATGTTGATGTGTTTTTTATTATTGTTTGTTCAATTGTTGAATGTATGTTCATGTGATGGATGTGTTGGAATTGGTCGTTAAGTATATGGTCCTTTTGGTTTAGAATTGTTGTTCGCCCTTAATTTGGGTTAGGATTTTTGTAATTTATGTTTACTGTAAATTTCAAATGTTCTGTAAAATTTTGTAACCCGACGAAGAACGACGAACAACGAAGATGACGGCACGACGGCTAGAAAGTGGGGGACGGAAACCCTAGGGTTTGACCCTAGGGTGGCCGGCCTCCTTGAGTGGCGCAAACCCTAGGGTTGGACCCTAGGGTGGCCGGCCACAATAGGCCCAAAACCTAGGGTTTGTGAAACCCTAGGTGGCCCGGCCCAATTGTGGTAAAGCCCAAAATTGTTTTGGGCTAGGCCCAATAATTAAAAGTGTTTTAATTGAAGCCCAAGCCCATCGAAGAAGGACCCAAAAGGAAACAAGGACAAGAAGCCCAATTAGATTAGGGTTTTATTTTGTTTTTTTTATTTTTGGTTATTTATTTTGTAAAATCAAAGGGACCCGGTCAATTCCAATTTTATTTTATTCTATGCTTTTATTATATGTCATTATCATTATAACATGTCATATAGCATAGGAAGTGCCATTCAATACATGCCGCATTCATTCATTATTCATATTTAAATTATGATATTAATTTTGTAATATGATTAATGATGGTTGGCTAATGTTTAAAAAGAGTTTTTAAAATTGATTATCCAACATGATTGCGGGCCTTATTCAATCAAAATTATCTAATTGGATTAGGATAGTTTTAATGAATAAGTTGAACGGATCGGAAAGGCTTTGTCACAAAGACCAATAAGCGGTCTAAGGTTCGAAGGGTCTTAAGCGGGCCTCGTGCCCCTCCTTCTTTCCTGGGAGTTCTTTTCGTGAAGGGAGACTCTAAGTCAATCTATATAGTTCTAATTAAGTTAATTAAACATGAGATGATTAATTACAAGATTAGAATTTCACGAAAAGAATAATTCTAAGCATATTTAAAAAGGGTTTTAAATGGGTAGCTTGGAACCACTTAAATTCAAGTTTAGGTTGTTAATGAGATTAGTGAACCTAAAATGAATTTAACCTAGTTATTCAAACTAGGAGTAATAAAATGCTATTTGAATAGTGAGTCCTAAGGTCTCCATCGTTAGTCTTGCACCGTGAGGGTTAAGAGGGGCCTAGCGACGCTTTGATCGTCCCCCTACGGAAGGTGTTCTCTTGGCCCAATAACAAGGCTGGACTTCTAACGATAGACTTGTTGGGTGTATTTCAAGTGTGACCTACCCTACGGCGGCACATTTGAGTTAAGCCCAATGAGTTGAAACGATGGGTCGATTCACAAAACGATCAAATGTTGAGTCGTTTGACCAAACCCAATTCGGCTTTTAATAAACGTGGAAATAAGAGTTATTTCGGACACGTCTATTAATCGAGATAGTCTCGGTTTGGTTAAGTGGATAAAGTGACCTACCCTACGGCGGCACTTTATTCATGGTTAATCGAATTGTCGAGGGAATTTTAAACAAAGGGTTTTTCCAAAGTATTTTTCCCGCTGCATTCATACATTCACGTTTAATTTTCCGAAAACACAATGAATGTTTATTTTTCTAAAGCAAATTTTAATTATGTCTTTATTTTATTTTATCAGCAAATATGTCAATGGGAAACCCAATCACTGCACTCCTCTCTCGCGATGTGCTCACGGGTGACAACTTCCAGAAATGGAAGTCTAACCTTAACATCGTGCTGGTCTCAGAAAGCATAAGGTTTGTGCTTACTGAGAATCGTCCACCCGTCCCAACCGCGAACTGTTCGCGGGCGGCGAAAGAAAGTTTCGACCGCTGGGTTACCTCTAACAATAAGGCCGTTGGCTATATGTTAGCAAGCATGTCTGATGCGTTGCGAACCAAGTTAGAGGGCAAGGAGACTGCTGTGGAGATCCTAGATGCCTTGCAAGAGATGTTTGGCAGACAAAGCGAGCAGGCTCGCATTGAGTTAACCCACAAATACTCAAGTGCGAAAATGCGCGCTGGGACTCCGGTGAGAGATCATGTCATGCTGATGACTAATTACTTCACCGAAGCAGAGCTCCACGGGGCTCAGATTGACGAAGTAACGCAAGTGGGGATTATTCTGAATTCCTTGTGTGCGGACTTCATTCAGTTTACTTCTAATTACATTATGAACAAACTGAACTATGGTCTCTCCCAGCTCCTCAACGAGCTTCAGACCTTTGAGTCAATCTCGAGGCAGGGAAAGATGAAGGGATCGGCAAATGTTGCCGATCGGGCTTCTTCTTCCAAGGCCAAACCTCCTAAGAGGAAGTCCCCTGCACCGTCTGGGCCAGGACAAGCCAGCTCATCCAAGGGGAAGGGTCCCGCGAAGGAAGAGAAGAACAAAAGGAATAAGAGCGCCGAAAATCCAAAGCCCGCGAAGGCTAATGAGCGCCCGAAAGCCCAAGCTCCTGCAAAGGGAAGTTGTTTCCATTGCAAAGAATAGGGTCACTGGAAGAGGAACTGTCCTCTTTATCTTTCAGAGCTAGAAGCAAAGAAGAAGAATGGTAGTGTACCAATCTCAAACTTGCATGTATTAGAAGCAAATTATGCCGAGGATTCTTCCTCGACCTGGATAGTTGATTCAGGAGCGACTAATCATGTTTGTTCGTCTTTGCAGGTGCTTAGCTCATGGAAGGAGCTTGAAGACGGGGAACTCACGCTTACGGTCGGAAATGGAGAGTCCGTCTCAGCCAAAGCAGTGGGAGAAGCTCGTCTTGCCTTCGGAGAGAATTTTATTTTAATAAAATCAGTTTATTACATTCCTTGTTTCAGACGAAATTTGATTTCTGTTTCTGAATTATGCAGACAATTATTTACCATTTCATTCAATAATAATGAGATTATTATTTCTCGTAATGGTTTGGAATTATGTCGTGCTTGTTTGGAATGTGGGTTGTATGTTTTGAGGCCTTATGAATCTTATTCTTTTAACACTGAAATGTTTAGAGTAGCCAATCTAATTTCTAACAAGAAACAAAAAGTATCTAATGATGATCAAACATATCTATGGCATCTTAGACTTGGACATATAAGTCTAGATAGGATAAACAGGTTAACAAAGGATGGTCCTTTGAGAGAACTAAGAGTTGGTTCTCTACCCGTCTGTGAATCCTGCCTAGAGGGCAAAATGACCAAGAGACCCTTCTCGGGTAAAGGGGAAAGAGCCAAAGAACCTTTGGAGCTCGTTCATTCAGATGTTTGCGGACCTTTGAATGTTCAAGCAAGAGGTGGCTATGAGTATTTCGTCAGTTTTATTGACGATTTCTCTAGATATGCATATATCTACCTTATGCAACGGAAATCAGAAACTTTTGAGAAGTTTAAGGAATTCCGTGCAGAAGCTGAAAAGCAATTAGGTAGGTCATTAAAGACCTTCCGATCTGATCGGGGAGGTGAATACTTAGATACTGAATTTACTGACCATCTCATTGAGAATGGGATAGTGTCACAATTGTCGACTCCTGGTGATCCACAACTCAATGGAGTTGCTGAAAGAAGGAATCGAACCTTGTTGGACATGGTTAGATCCATGATAAGCTATTCTTCACTGCCAGTGTCGTTCTGGGGCTATGCAATAAGGACGGCAGTCGACATTTTGAATGTCGTGCCATCCAAGTCTGTTCCTAAGACTCCCCTGGAGTTGTGGAATGGTCGCAAACCTAGTTTGCGCCATTATCGCATATGGGGATGCCCAGCACACGTACTAAAGAAAAAGACGGGCAAATTAGAATCCAGAACAGAAGTGTCTCTGTTTGTTGGATATCCTAAAGGGGCGAGAGGAGGAATATTCTATAGTTCAAAAGAAAAGAAAGTGTTCGTGTCGACGCACGCTACTTTTCTTGAGAACGATTATATGAATAACTTTAAACCTCGAAGCAAAGTAGTGCTTGAAGAAATGTTAGGGACCACTTCTACTCCTCGACCAACAAGAGTTGTTGGATTAGGAGGTGAAGAAGCAGGACCTTCTTCGTCTCAACCAACAAGGGTTGTTGAATTGAGAGAAGAAGGAGAAACCACAGTTCCAAGTCAGGAACCCTCGGAACCTAGACGTAGTGGGAGGGAAATACGATTACCCGTTCGCTATCGAAGGGAAAACGAGGCAAACATTGTTGTATCTGATACGAGCGATGATGACCCTATCTCTTTCAAAGAGGCAATGGTCAATCCTGACAAGGAGAAATGGCAAGAAGCCATGAACCAGGAGATGGAATCGATGTATTCTAACTCCGTCTGGGAACTTGTAGACCCACCTGAAGATGTCAGGCCCATTGGATGCAAATGGATCTACAAGAAGAAGAGAGGTGCCGATGGAGAAGTCGAAACCTATAAGGCTAGACTCGTGGCAAAGGGTTATACCCAAAAGGAAGGGATTGACTATGAGGAAACCTTTTCTCCTGTTGCTATGCTCAAATCCATCCGCATACTCCTCTCCATAGCTGCTAGTCTCGATTACGAGATATGGCAAATGGACGTCAAGACAGCATTTCTGAATGGCTATCTTGAAGAGGAGATTTACATGTCTCAACCAGATGGGTTCATAAAAGAAGGCCAAGAGCAGAAAGTCTGCAAGTTGCTTAAATCCATTTATGGGCTTAAGCAAGCATCTAGGTCTTGGAACCTAAGGTTTGATGAAACCATCAAAACTTATGGTTTCGAACAAAACATTGATGAGCCTTGTGTTTACAAACTCATCAATGAACAAACTGTGGTATTTTTAGTTCTTTATGTTGACGATATACTACTTATTGGGAATAATGTAGTAAAATTGTCAGAAGTAAAAAACTGGCTGGCCGAGCAATTCCAAATGAAAGATTTGGGAAATGCAAGCTATGTTCTTGGAATACAAATCCTAAGGGATAGAAAGAACAAGCTACTAGCACTGTCTCAAGCATCTTATGTTGATAAGGTGCTAGCTCGATTTTCGATGCAAAACTCCAAAAAGGGTCTCTTGCCGACCCGACATGGAGTTTCCCTCTCAAAGAAGCAGTGTCCTCAGACACCGCAAGAAGAAGAGGACATGAGACGGATTCCATATGCATCTGCAGTTGGAAGTCTAATGTATGCGATGTTGTGCACTAGACCGGATATCTGCTATGCAGTGGGAGTAGTTAGTCGGTTCCAGTCAAACCCTGGTCCGGAACATTGGGTAGCAGTGAAACACATCCTCAAGTATCTTAGGAGAACGAGGGACTATATGCTTGTATATTCAAGTGGAGACTTGAATTTACTTGGATACACTGATTCTGACTTTCAGGCGGATAAGGACTCTAGGAAGTCCACATCCGGATCAGTGTTTACTCTTGGTGGTGGAGCAGTAGTCTGGAGAAGCATTAAGCAATCCAGCATTGCTGACTCAACCATGGAGGCTGAGTACATAGCTGCTTCAGAAGCAGCTAAGGAGGCTGTTTGGCTCAAGAATTTCTTGAGTGGTCTGGAAGTTGTTCCAGAAATGGATAAACCCATCACCCTTTATTGTGATAATAGTGGTGCTGTGGCTAATTCAAGAGAGCCTCGAAGCCACAAGAGAGGAAAGCATATAGAGAGGAAGTACCACCTCATCAGAGAGATCGTGCATCGGGGAGATGTCACCGTCACGAAGATCCCGACATTGGAAAACCTAGCAGACCCCTTCACAAAGACTCTAACTGAGAAACAATTCAACAAACACTTAGAGGGAATGGGTCTGAGAGATATGTCTCACCTCCTTTAGGGCAAAGTGGGAGATTGTTGGAATGTTGCCCTAGAAAGTAGGTTTTTTGTAATATTATTTTGTAATATTATTTGCTGATTAATAAAATAAGTAGACATTTTTATTATTTTGTTTGGAATATCATTTTACAAAAACATTCATTAATATCCAAAATATGTTATGAAACTAAATTTTGATATTTATAAGTGTCTTATGAAATATCGAATTGTTTAGTTAACATATTTAAATCATTGGTCGGTGATTGATCAAGATTGGATAGCTTGATCCGAAATCACATACGTGGAACACTGTTAGTGTAGTGACACTCAGTGGGAGCGTTCTGTATAGTTAGACTATACACGACTCGGACCGACTAGTCACGAAGTATCGTTTAAGAACCGTTACTATACTCGTGACAAAGTCAAAAGATGGTCATATGAGAATTGATCTCAATCCTGAGTGGCCATAGACTCCTTGGTCACGTTTACGGGTTCTTTGATTTGTTCGTTAAGTGCCATTATCGCAATGGAAACGAATACTTGCATTTTGGAACTCGGAACGGGATCGTTGGGGAATGGGGTATTCACAGACATGGAATCCAGCTTCCAATCATAACGGAAGTTAATATTGGTTCCCTTAAGTGTCGTTTCTGGAACTGAACGATTGCGCGCACATTTACGATAGTAAATGAATCGTCACTAGTGAAACGATGGTACTTAAGGAACAAGAAACGACCGAATGGGTATAACGGTAATTTCACCCACTCGGGACGTGAACCAATCTGGAGGGTCGAATCTCATGTAATGACTATATCAGTGGACTACTCATCGAGTAAATTATTCCGATAATTTCGAGAGTGCAATTTCGGGTTTTTAGTGGAATAACCTCGAGATTAATAAATTGGAATTTTGACTAAAGAGTTTTAGTCAATTTTCTAAGTTTATTGGAGCTCGAAATATTGGGTCCATAGTCCCCGGACCGGCTCCGTAAAAATCAACATAGAAAGCTTGTTATATAATTAATGTTGATTAATTATATGATCTCACTATCATAAATTAATTCAAATTATTTATTTAAGTGTTAAATAAATAATGGTGTGAATTAATTCTAATTATTTTGGTTGGAAATAATTTTTCTTCCAATTTAAAGCAATGGGCGAATTTTAAAGACAAGAAATAAAAGAGTTTTAATTTTTGTCTTAATTGTTTAAGAGTTAAACAATTTAAACGTGAATTATTCAGAGTTGGAAAAAGTCTTCCTCAGACTTTTTCCTATCTGTAAATGGCGCCATTATTAGGGATAATTATCCCTTGATTTAATTAATTGGTTAATTAAATCAATATTTTAAATATAAAATAATTATGAGATAATTATTTTAAATCATGGGTGGTTATCAGAGGACTTTTTCTCAGAGAAAAAGTCCTCACTTGGGCGCCAACTTTGGGGGAGAAAGAGGCTGGATTTTAGGCCTCTTCTCTCTCCTAATAACCTCAAATAAAAAGCCTCTGAATAATTTTTTCACGTAAGATTTTTCAGAGAGTGAAAACCCTAGCTTCAAAAAGTTTTCTCCAGAGAGAAAAACCAAGAAGAAAATTCGCCCACTTCCAAAAGAAAAAGAAAAATATTGTTTCTTTGCTAGTTCTTGTGAGATTAAGATTAAAGAGCCCACCCTCTTGTTCTTGTGTTGATTTGGAGAACGGTTCGGAAGGCTGTGGTTTCGATCTTCTCAACTCCTATAAGCCAATTCCAAATCAAGGACCTTGGAAGGGTTTGGAATTGCTTGGACAATTTGGTGGAGTCGTTTATAGACCGATTCGTCTAGGTATATTTCGATTTCCTATTCTATCTAATCTGTTTTAGTTTATGTGATAAATAAAATCAGATTGTTTGATTTTCGTTGAACATGAAATCTGTTTGTCTATGCTGATTCGCGATTGTAATATGATATTCTGTTTTGAATACGGTATTCAATTTTCAATATGATATTATATTCGTAATATGACAGTGCGTTTTTATAACAATATGATTGGTTAGAATCGCATAAAAATTTTTGAAATTCACGCTTCCGCCCTAGCATAGACCTGTCCTTCAGCTACGGACCTCCCACTTAGTATTGGAGAACAACCGGCCCATGAAGAATATGTTAGAACCTTTTGCCCCTAGTATCAGTATTTTTCAAGCGTAAGTACCAGGAAAGACCTTATAGAGTACTACAAAAAGAGGATATATGCTTTACAAGACGAATTATGAAATGAAACTTTCATTGTCTCTCTAACCTCCGACATATGGAGTGGACGGGTAAGAGATAACTAAATTATGTAGATAGCGATTGGATTTTGAAAAAGCATTATAGGGTTATGTTTGTTAGACGAATCCCACACGTGCTTAAAAATTTGGTAGATAATTTTGAATGTTGTATCATATTGCAACCTTAAAAATTGTGTAATCGTGATGACATTAAACAACGCGTTGCCCAACAATAGAGCGATCAACATCTTACGCTCTCTAGTGGAAAGCCCTCTTTTATGTATGTTGTAAACAATGTGATTTTGGAGAAAACCGCCTCTTTTCTTGGAAAAACCATTTCTAGGTTTTTTTTTTTTTTTTTTTTTTTACTAATCTTGTATTTCAAGGTTTGTGTCAATTGTAGTTTCGCACATCTTCTCATACTGATGCAGCATCTCCTTTGGTCAGAGGATCATTGCTAATTACATACTATGACTCTAATGATGCTCGACCACGCCTAGCGCTCCTCGATTTTGTCAATGCGTGATCACAATGACATATAACCTTGACCTTCTCAATGGGTGACTTCTATGGCGAGCTACCTTGACCTCATTGATATACAACCACGTCGACATCTGACCTTGCTGCTATACGACCTTGACCTTGCACGTGCGTCCCAGTCGAGGCGCAACCTCAATAACATGTGACTGTGACCTTGTATGTTCGACCTCGTATACATGCGATCTCAACCTCTTTAAGGCTCAACTTTGATGACGCGCAACTTTTACCTCATATGTGCGACCTCAAAGTCCCAAAAATTACTTTTTGTAGTGCGAATTTATGATGCATTTCGAGGTATCTAAAATGCCATTTATTTAATTAAGTGATAAAATACATACTCATGTATGTACGTATTTATTTTAATTAAGTTTTTCGAAAAGTCAAAATTCGGGAGTTAAATGACAATTATCGTAGATAAAAATAAAATTACTCATTTGAAATACGAAACTGCAAAAAACAATGTAATAAAAAATTAATAATGACCAACTCATTAAACACACAGCATCCCTTAACAAATACACCCCAAAATGTATCGATCTTAGACAAAAGAATTGAGCCAAGACAAATTAGCATTTTGTTGTCACCGTCACTAGACACGTTTATTTCTTCATTATTTATCTATTCAATTTTTCTTTTCAATTTAATTTAATAATAAAATAAACTCATTTTCACGGTTTCAATTTATTTCTTGGTTTTTTGTTTTTGTGTACCTAAGTAGCTCCGAACCGACGCCATTAAAGCTCGACGCAAGAACCAAAGAAAAAGAGAGAAATGTTACAGTTAGGCCAACAACAACTCGTCTTCTTCGCATTGCTCATTCCTTCGTCACTTCCAATGCCCAAACCACATTCCTCTTGAATCAACACAAACCCCCACAAAAAAATCTCCTCTCACCACAAGCCCTAGCCGTAGCCGAGCTCCGCATCGCGATCCATGGCTCCGCCGATGAATCTGAAGCAGCCATCGAGCTCCTCCGCCGCCTCCGCGGCCAAGACGCTGTCGAGCTCCTCGGCGCAGGTCCGCGAGACGCTCCGGATCGGAGCCAATTTCGCCTCCGGGTCCGGCGACGCGACGCAATCGGTCGCTCCGGTGCCGGACCAGTTCGTGAGCTCGAGCTTGCGGCTGATTTGCTGCGAGGAGCTCGACGGCCGGCGATGGCAGTACGTGGCCGAGACGAGCCCCGCGAGCTCGACGGCGTTCAAGAAAGGGTCTTTTCGCTCTCTCAGCTTGCAAACCCCTCAAGCTCCTTTGGACGTTGGTTTCGTTTCTTTTGCTCATAATCAATTCGAATTCTGCTTCATATTATGCGAAATGCCATTTTAATTCCTTAATTTTTTTTTTTTTTTTCATATAGTGCAAAATGAATTGATTAGAGCTTAACCTAACCTAGTTTTATTGCCAACGTACGTGAATTTTTTATTTTTTTGTTGACAATATATTTGTAAGAATGTAGTGGTATAGGTAAATTGGTCAAATTTTTTAGACCATTTTCTGTTTTTTTTAGTATATAGTCTATATAGGAATTGCTGATATAACGGTCATTGTAGTAGGGTATTTAGTTGATTTAGTATATGATACATATATTATTTATTAAAAGGTGGACGTTTAACTAAAATATAGTTGTTGACGTTTTTTTTCTTAAACATGGTGTAAAAAATAAACAAGTAGCTCAATGTAGTTTATTTTGATCCTGCAAATAGAAGTTAGTTGTGCTACAGTAAGTCATGGTATTTGCAATTTTCTTGGTGCAGGATTTGATGGCATTTGTTAGATCATACGTTGTCCCTGAAGGTTTCCCCGATAGCGTAACGCCATCTTATGTGCCATATATGACATGGAGAGCTCTGAAGGTATGTACACATGAATTATGGACTGAGTTAAGTTTTGCATAAACGACGATGATTGGTGGTGTTCAGTTGTACTTATAAGTGAAGAATAAAGAGAATAGTTCTTGCTAGATTGTCATTCTGCATTGCTGCTCGGCATTGTTTAACTTTAATGCTAATTGATACATGTTTGTTTTAGCACTTCTTTGGGGGGGCAATGGGGGTTTTCACGACCCAAACTCTTTTGAGCTCCGTTGGCATCGCCCGAAACAAGGCTATCCCAGGGGCTGTTGCTATCAACTGGATTCTCAAGGTAAGATAGATATATGTTGGAAGACGTCTGTTTTCTATCTCTGAATCATTCTTGCAAGAGTTGTCTCTGTATATTGCATTGTATGTATTACCGTTATATCGTAATTCTTTATAATGCAACAATCTTCCTAATATTGGGTGGTGCAAGTTGCGATTTCTTTGTTGAATTTGTCAATTGGCCATCTAGCTCTGTTGGTTTTAAATCAATGATTATTGTATTTCTTTTCTTCTTTTTTTATTTTTATTTTTTATTTTTACATTTATTTGGGGGGTATTGGAATAAAGTGTTTGATGCTACAAATCTAGTCTTGTAGTCTATTTTGCATTGATGGTTTTGCCAACTTGGCAAAGAAATTTATACTTCTCACCTGAAACAGGATTTTTCTCGTCTATGTGTGGGTTTTTTCTGCACGAGAATAGAATACAACTGACAAAGTAATGTAATTTTGCGTTAAAATCTAGTTTTACCAGTCCTTGTGATTGTCATATTTTATAGGATTATTTAGGAGTTTATAAGTAAGTCAACCAAGGTGTGCTTGATCAAGAATGAAAATCATATTTTGAAGATTTCATTAGTATCTTGGGATTTAGAATTCATCATTTGGATTGGAAGCTTGACTGCTCTACATATAACAAATCATACATGCAAGAAAATTAGTGTCTGGAAATGCTCTTGAAACATTTCATACAGCAGCGGAATTGATGCTCTAATCTGGAGTTCTTTTCTTTTTATTTTACCGACTTCTATTAATTATCCAATATTTAAATCAATAACGAACTGGAATTGTACTTCTATGAAAGGAACTTCTCGTAATTGTTATGCTATTTAGCTTTTCTTCCCCTCATTGCCAACACAGCATTTGCTGATGTACTCAGTTTAATGTACGTTGAGAATTGAAAAATTAAATTGGAATGTCTAGGATGGTGCTGGTCGCGTGGGGAAAATGCTTTTTGCTCGACAAGGAAAGAAATTTGATTATGATCTAAAGCAGGTAGAATTTATTCAAGCTGTGATATAGCTTATTGCTAACTGTTGTTTGATTTTATCTTGTAATATGAACAACCTTCTGTAAATTTTTATGCATTATTGCAGTTAAGATTTGCGGGTGATCTTCTCATGGAGTTGGGTGCTGGTGTTGAGTTAGCAACTGCAGCCGTGCCTCATCTTTTTCTTCCTCTTGCTTGTGCAGCTAATGTGGCAAAGGTTGAAATAGTGTTTTTCAACATTTTTTATGCTAATAGGGTTGAAGTTTTTAGTTATAGTTTTTTATTCTTCTCTACGTATGTTTGTGTTGTAGAATGTTGCTGCTGTTACATCAACATCAACTCGAACACCTATTTATAAAGCCTTTGCTAAAGGAGAGAACATTGGAGATGTCACCGCTAAAGGAGAGTGTGTTGGTAATGTTGCAGATCTGGTATGCTTGTAAACTTGAAGTTCTCCTACGAATGACCTCTTTGCTTTTAGAGACTTCGATAGCCTGGAAAACTTGAAAATATTCTGACCGTGATTCCTTTTAGACTATATGGCATAAAACATGGGCAAAGCTGCCAAGTTCCACAAATTTCTTCCTCTTTTTGTTGGAGAATTCTTTGAATTGTCAAATGTCAGAACCAAAAATTACTAGCCTCATCCATAGAAACAAAGCCACAGCGTTATATCCCCCTTAGAACATACAAATAAAGGCCCTGGGTAATGGACATTTGTTCAAGATATCACAAACTAAAAGGACAATGACTGGGATCTTCTTTTATGGAGCATAGTAAAGTGTTTTGTTGTCCATGCGGTGGAGTATTTAAGAAAACATCTAGAGCTCTCTACATTATATATATATATTTTTTGTTGTTTCTAGAGGCTTTTCACTATATTGAGATATTGTACTTTCCTTTTTTCAATAAAAGTTCCATATCTTCTCGAATGAATTTATCTACACATGAACTCAGATAAAAACATAGCAATTATAATCAATGCCATAAAATATATATTTTATGGGTAGTGTTAGCAACAGTCTCCTATTTAAATTATAAAGTTAATAACTGTGCTATAACATTCTAAAGTAGAACATTGATGATATTTATATGTCTCATGGAAAATCTTGTACTTAGACTGGAATTTAGATATGCTGATGTTAGTAAAGATATTAATCCGTGAAAAAAAAGTGGGATGTTATTTATATTAGGCAAGGTTATCGAAGGGCCCCACATAGCATTTCTTGTTCATTCCCGAATTCTCAAAAAGTCTACATATTTTTCCTCGAAATTCCCGTCAAAACAAAGAGATTATCTGCTGAAGTTTTATATAGGGCTAGGAATTTCATGTGCTTGCAAATATTAAGTTGTGAAATGTTTGTGTCCGCTATGATGCATGATTCTTTTTTCAGTTGAAACTGCATGTTAATGTACCTTGTGTCTTTTGAAGCTTGGAACTGGAATGAGCATACTGATTTCAAAAAGAAATCCTTCATTGGTTACCACATTCGCCCTTCTTTCATGTGGATATGTTCTCAGCTCATACCAAGAGGTATAGTTGTGCTGCAGCAAACACTATTTATAGTTTGCATATTTCTGTTAACTTGTTTCTAACAGATTTTTTCGTTTTCATAAATTGCCCTTACTTGTGCCTGCAGGTTAAATCTGTCGTGTTGCACACTTTGAATCGGGCTAGATTCACCGTGGCAGTAGATTCCTTTCTTAAGACAGGTCTTTTTCAATTCTCTTGCCCTCCTTTGGCTTTAACAGCCTTTTTACCTATCATATTCTTGTTGGAGCTAATCAAGACTTGTACATTTTAAATTGTCTGGTCATTTGTAGGAAGGGTGCCCTCATTGCAGGAGGCAAACTTGAATGAAAAAATATTTAGTTTCCCATGGCTGAATGAAAGGCCTGTTGTTCTTGGTATGTAGAAGTAATTAATCTTTTGTTTGTGAGCTACGGTCAACTATATATTGACTTCAAGTTTTTGTCATTTCAAATTGCGTGCAGGACCGAGATTTAAAGATGCATTCCAAGACCCAGGATCGTATTTGGCCATAGAGCCTTTCTTTGAGGTCTGTCCTTTGAACTTTGATTCATTTCTCAATTTCAATCTCATCTATCTTTCTATCCCAGCAGTCTTCTTTTCTGTCTCTCTTTTTGCCTCAAAACAATGTTCAGACTCATTGGCATGTTTGTATCTGTATTCTTGATTAACTCTGTATTTATCTCGGCTTGTGTGTACATATTTATAAACACATATATTATGTTTCTTGGGTTTACACAGAGGGAGAAGTATATTGTTACATACAACCCTTCAAAGGATAAAGTATATGCATTGCTGAAGGATCAGGCGAAGTCAGATGACATTTTAAAAGCAGCATTCCACGTGAGACACTTACTTGCGATTATCTGAGAATGGTGATAATGAATTCTGTTGTCTTCATATAATATTTAAGATAAATGTCACGGTCACCTTGCATTACAGGCTGAAGTGCTTTTGCATGCCATAAATTCGTCATGCCAAAGTCGATCTGGATCTCAGATGCATAGGAAACATGGTAAATCAAACTCAATGCCCAAAGCAAGCGATCTGGAAGCTCAAATTGCAGAGTCGTGCAAGATAGTTGCGGCATCGTATGCG
Organism: Boehmeria nivea var. tenacissima; assembly: GCA_018132145.1. Classification (NCBI taxonomy): domain Eukaryota; kingdom Viridiplantae; phylum Streptophyta; class Magnoliopsida; order Rosales; family Urticaceae; genus Boehmeria; species Boehmeria nivea. The sequence continues at coordinate 4,900,181 of CM030886.1, forward strand.
CTTTTCAAGCATAAAGCTTCAGAGCAGGTTAGTAAATATTGCCGTTACTTATCTGACTGGTGAAGTAAATAGGAAAATGATGTAAACCTAGTTCATAGTTCCCCGGAAAGAAACTGGTTTTCCTCAAAGAACCCGTCATTTTGAATTTACTAATTTTTGTCGTATTAGATCAAGTAGCGTGAAGAACATGATGCTTCTGGGTGACCAGATGTGTATTACTGTGTGTTTGTTTTTGTGTGGATTTACATACTCTGCCTCTCATAAACACAGTAATGCAATTTTGTAGGGATGGACAATGGCGGAATCACTACTTAACCCTGGTCGTGCTCGATTGTTTCAAGGTTGATTATCACTTATAGAAAGAAAGAGAGACTTGGACGCTCGTCCATTTTCCTGGAAAAAGCACAAATTCTCGAGTTTGACCTGAGTTCAGTTGAAACCTTGGACTTGGACTTGGGCTGTAATCTGATCAGTGGGATCATTCGAAGCCGGTTTCTAGCACCAGCTGTGCCGGAATCATATGTATATTCTATCAGGCTTTCCTCTCGTTTGCCTAATTTGAATATCGGATGGGCATGGAGATGGCGTGTCAATATTATAATTTTGAGCTATACAAATAGTTTATTTTGGATACCACAACATAGATTTGCACATATAGCTACTTTCTCCACTTGAGGAGATTCTCATTTTGTTTGTGATTTTGGTTTTTCTCTTTTAAAAGTATTTTTTTTTTGGTTAACTTCTCTCTCCTCGATTCAACACTGTAATAGGATTTGTGCCAATGAAGGTTTGTTTTTGTTTCTCTTGTTTTTCATTTACTTTTGTCGAGAATTGTACGGGGAAAGGCAAAAGAACACCCAACGTTAGGGAATGAATTATTATTTGCTCTTAAAAGAGGAGTCTCAGGTGGGGAATTCTCTATCATAGGGAATAATTTTGAATCGTCAGAGTTATTTTTTCAGTGGATACCACTGCTTAAAAAAGTGAATCTGACGATCTACAACTGCTCTTTGTGGTGAGGAATTCTCCACCTGAGAATTTTCCTTCTTAAAGAGGTACATAATGACTAATATGGTTCCCACTACATTCAATATATATATATTTTTTCTTTTCCTTTTTCCTTTTCTCTCTCCTTGAGCGGTGAGCCGGAAAGCTAGGATTGGTAATTTGGATTCACTTTTATCATAACTATTATTTATTTATTTTCTTTGTTTTAAGCTTTTAGTTTTAGGGTTAGTTAGGTAAATAGTCATTTTCAACTGTGTGTTTTAAAAAAATAGCAACAGTTTCAAAAAATTTAAAAATTAGCCATTACACGCTGTAAGAAATTTCTGACAATAATAAAATTATACATAAAATGTGCTGTAAGAAATTTCTGACACGTGTCAGAAATTTCTAAAAGGGCTAGTTTTTAAAGTTTTTGAAACTGTGGCTATTTTTTAAAATTATTTTGTGAACAGTTGCTATTTTCTTAAAATTCCCTTACTTTTATTTTTTAAGTTTGAAAATTTTTAAAAGAGCCCCTATGTTTATATAAATGATAAATTTAACCATTTAATTATTCAAAGTAACAAAAAAATAATTTTTTCTAAAAATTTAACAAAAATATACGTTATTATTTTTTCATCATATTTTTTATCTGTTATATTATTTTACACATGTTCTACACGCACGGAGCGCAGGTGTAAAAACTAGTTATAAAAAAAACATAACTATAACTAACATACTATAGTCCATCAATTATAACCATAAAAAGTACTTCAAAATATATAAATAAGTCATAATTAACCAAACATAATTCATTAAACAAAACCATAATGAAATAGTTTATCAAACCATGACTAACAACAACAAAAACAAGATTGTTAAGAGCCAGATTTTGAAACATCTTGAGCATCTCCACAACAAGACTGATTGTCTTAGCCAGTTCAAAGTTGCTACATCTTCCACTTCAATTGGAACATCTACACATTTGGATCAAGAAATTCAAGATCAATCTCCATCATAAAAACTTTATGCTCACTGTATAACGAATTTATCTTATATTGATCAATTAGGCTACACAACAAACATACTAGCAAAGACTATAATTGTGTAAAATTAGATCATGATCGTGTTTCCGTATTCAAAGTGTATCGTATTAGTCATGTCTAACCTGCTTAGACTTAGACCTATTTAATAAGGACTCAAAATCTGCTAATTTCGTATTGTATTCATACCATGTCTCATGTCTGACAATGGGTGTCAAAAGATCGAGAAAAATATTCTAAATCCAACCGCGTCAAGAAATTTTTTTTTCGAGATCATTACGTCAAACAAATAGCCGATGAAACGATTAGAAAAAAAAAAGTAAAAAAGAAGAGAGATGAGAGAGAATTTGCAAGAAAATCTCCTCAAATCTGCACAAAAATCCTCCAAAATTTCTAGACTCCCCCAGAATAGGCATTCAAATGCATTTTTTTTAAAGAAAACTTAAAAAAAAAAAAAACTAGGGGACATGAGGTTTTTTTTTTGGCTAAGGGGGAGAAATGGATCCCCCAGTAATATAGTATAGATTTCATTTTAAATTTTTTTGATAATTAATTTGTTTTGGTATTAATCAAGTGGGTCTAATTAGGTTCGGGAACAATTTAGATCATTTTAGGTAATGGGTAAGTAGTCACCTAACCCATTTATTAAATAGGTTTAATTGGGTTCACCAGTCATGCGACCTACTTAAATTGATTTATAGGTATAATTAGTTTTATTTTGTATGACTTATTAAGACATGAATACTAATGTACCTTAATGGGTCATGTCTAAGTCTACTCTTCAGACACAATTAATAAGTAGATCGTGTGTGAATTTAGTAAAAATTCTTTGCACACGATTAAGATTTACCACCAACACAGCGCGTAGCACGAATTGGCACCCTTAGAGCCGGCAAATGGTTACCGGAATTGTTTTTCTCGGTTTTCGGTTAACTGTTCCAGTCTTATCGTCACCGAAGTTTAATGGTAACGGTTAACCGTTACTGAAAACCGTTTTCTGTTTCTTTTTTATCAGTTTTTTTTTAGTTTTATAAGTTTTATTTTTATAAGTTTTGTTACAAGTTATTTTTTGTTTATTTTGTAGTTTTAGACTTATAAGTGTTTTGTTTTATTATTTTGTGGTTTTAGTTTTATAAATATTATGAAAATTTTATAATTTATTTGAATTTTAGTCTGAAAATTATTTTCAATTGAATTAAATGAAATGAAATTAAAAATGAAATTATTAAATGAAATGAAATTGAATAAAATGAAATGAAAACTTTTATTATAGTAAATGAACATTATTACAAAATTAAATATAAGTAAATGAAAACCTTGTATTCTGCGGGGGGATCATTTACATATAAGTTATCAAAATAGTCGGCAAGTTCAGCTGTGTTGGCAACATTTTCTTGTAGCCGTCGAGCCGCTTGATCCCAATCCTTCGCTAACGTTGTCATCTCCACCATATCGGACTTAAGTGAAATTCGTATGTCATCGAGAATACGACCGCAGGAGCTAACGGCGGACTCCGACGACACAATAGAGACGGGGATTGCTAGGATGTCCTGGGCAAACCTCGTGAGAATTGGGAACGTCGACTCGTGTGATTTCCACCACTGAAGAATGTCGAAATCCTGTTCCATCATATTTACCCAATATATGTTAAGGTAGCGACAAACTTCTGTACTTTGTGACAGTGGAGATGAAGATGACGAAGAACTCGCTTGCTGTGCGTTCCTTCTAGCTTGAAGTCTGGATATTGAGCACTTCATTGGCGAAGGATGTGGGGTTGGTATAGCATCTGGCGGTTGCGTTTCTCCTCTTCTAAACTCGTCCTCATACATCTTATAGAATGCTAAGAACTTTTCCGTCGCGTCATTGCATGTTCTTTCTGCTGTTCCTTCTGGCTGCTTCATGTTTTCCTCAATTACTTTAAGGACTTCTAAATAATTATCCACCCTCAAACACGGGTCTAAAATTAGACCAAAGCTGTAGAGGTATGGGATTTTCTGCCAATACTTCTTATCCATTACTTCCATTCTTCTCACAGCGAGCTGCAACAAAGGAAGTTCTCTGTTAGCCGAGAAAGATTCAGTAAACTCTACTAGTGAATGTAAAGCGACGTTACTTGTAGGAGTGCAAACAACAGATAAGTTAACGGTATGATTATAAAAGGTTTTAAGGAAAGAATGAAAAATTATGCAAACAGTCCAGTCGTCCTTCGTGAGGCTATCTGCGCCAAGCTCGTTATGTATCCACGCTGTGAACACATGTTTATAAGGAAGAACACTCTCGATCATCAAGTACGTTGAATTCCATCGCATTAACATCCAATGAGAATGTCCGCTGCGGTAGAGAGTTGTACCTGCAATAATGTCTAAAAGAAGCAATACGGATGTTAGAAGATTTCAAATACGAAATTGCATATCAAAGTCGATGGATTTGGTCATCTATCTCCTTAAGGCCGGCTTTGACTATCAAGTTAATGATGTGGCATGCACATCTTTAATGCAACAAGGAGTCATGGTGTTTGCTAACTAACGGATGCAATATATGTATGGCTCTATTATTGGCCAATGAGTTGTCCATCGTGAATGCTATGACACGGCTCTGTAAAGTATAATCCTCTAACACGTTAACTATCGCTGTGCAATGTTAACTCACGTGTGTCTAACATAAAGTAAACGAAAACCTATAATGCGTTTGTTTAAAACCCAGTCGTTATCTATGTAATGAATCACTACACTAATTTAATCTTCCCTAGCTCTACCTGACCAAACATCAGAAGTAAATGGAACGTTAAATGTTCTATTTTCTAATTTTTTAACTAGAGCAGCCCGTCTCTTTCTTTAATATTTTTTTAAATCACTCCTAATTGTATTCCTAGTGACGGGTTGATAATCTGGAACTAAATGGTTGGCATGACCGTTTCAAATTTTATTTTATTTTTTTCCTTTATATTTTTTCTAAACGGTAAAAAAGACCGTTGCTACTATTTTTTTTTTTCCAAATGGTCAAAAAGACCATTGGAAGGGGACTGTTTGAGATCATTGGATTTCAATCCAACGACTCTCGTATTTAAAAAAAAAAAAATCAAAACGGTTAATGGTCCGGTAACGGTTTCCGTAAACGGTTAACGGTTAACTGTTACCGTTTATAAACGGTTACGGTTAACCGTTAACCATTTCATTCCGGTAATGGTTAACTGTTAACCATTTCATTCCGGTAACGGTAAGGGATAATCCGTTATCTGTTACCAGATTGCCACCTCTAGGCACCCTTGCCTAAAGCCCAAAAGAAGACATGGTGTTTTGAAATTTCTAAAGTGATGCATTTTGGTGCTCTTGGCGTCAGCACATGCGCGGGTCTGCACAGAATTGTCCAAAATCTCCATCGTCGAGTGGATTACCACGATGCAGTTTGACACGTGGATAGGCACAGTGGCAAATCGCGCAACTAATGATAATCTAGCGGAAGAAGTTTTCTTATCAGAGGCGTTAGCTTAAGAATGTTTCAGGTGGAGGAGTAAAATTTACACCAAGAATGAGCTCAGTCCGAACCCCCACGAAGCAATTGAGAAAACCAATAGTAAAAATCGAAATCTGAATTCACAATCAACCAACCAAGTAAAAATTACAAGCGGGGTAGAAATTCTACTCGAAAAAACACTCTCTCTGTTGCAAAACGAGAGAAACGTTCAACACTTAGTTCAACAATCAAAATTGGCACCAGAAACCGATCTCCATCGTTAAAACGCTTCTTCGCAGGAGCAGAATCGTAAATGTTATTTGACAACAATAATCCATAGGCAAATAGAGTTACACTTTTGGAGCTATACACATACATAAAAAAAAAAATTGAGTAAATAGATAAATTTTAATTGATTGAAAGTGTGGTATTTTTTAGCAACGAGCAATATTTAATTTTAGTATGAAAATACTAAAACGGTCATTCTTCTATACATGCATTCAATCTTTTATCCATTTAATAAAAGAAAATTCAAAATACAACCAAAATAAACATGACAGATAACGAGTAAATGGAGACGAGAAAAACTAAAACGGCCATTACCCTTTTGCCCGTTTGTAATAGGTTTTAAATATCTCATTTATGATAGGCACGAAACGGGTTAACTGATAACGATTAAAATTGTCATTCTAACTTTGTGAATTCCCTGTCTTTTTGATGGCAAACTTTTTTTCTAATTTCTATTTTTCAAATTTTCTCTGATTGTTAGATTATACAGTAATTATTATTGTTGTTTTTGTGATTCTATGAGTGGCTGTTTCGTATTTAGGCTCGATTTTGTTGTCGGATTGCTGTTAAGACTCTTAGATTATCAGAAAGAAGAAGTATGTTCTTTTTTCTTTTTTCCTTGTTGCTACACACAAATAATTTGCTGCAACACTTCTATCAATTTTATCGTATGGACGAAAATATTTTATAACCATTAGACTTTCATCTAACAGTCGGGACAAACTTTTCCCAACGGTGGTTTTTTTTTTTTTTTTTTTAAGATTTTAATTAATGCTCATTTTCTGACGTATCAATAATCTACGTTCTTTTTGTATTTATCTTTAATTTTTTTTTTGCCAAACTATTTCATCTTTAATTTGTACGCCTACTTTAACAATATTATAATCATGGAGTATAAATTTGTACGACGCTTTTCATCGGAGAATAACAAAAGTGATTTCAGAGTCAAAAAAGTTTAGAAAAATTATAACATCGAATCATATAATATTTTAATGAGCTTACAAGAAACCAAACGTAAAAAAACATACACATGATATATTTTTTCATGAGCATCCAATTAATGTAGCTTTCAATTTTTATTGAACAAAAAAGCAATCAAATTCAAACCCAATTTTAGTCATTCAAAAAAAAAAAAAAATCCTTAATAAAGATTTTTTTAAGGATTTAACCAAAATTTTGGCTAATTTTTTAGGAATTAGCCCTAGTTTCATGAAATTAAAAATTTAACCGCAGCATACGTGTAATATAATATGTTATGTTACACGTGTAACATACGTGTATCATATTATTACATACGTGTAAAATCGTATGTTACGATTAAAATTTAATTTTGACATTTTGGTATTAAATTATTCAAATTTCACATTTAAAATGACTAATTTCTTAAGGGCCAGTTAAGGATTTAGCCATTTTACAGTCCATGTTTTAAAGATATAGCCCACGTTTTGAAAAATTAGCAAAATAGCCATCAGGTCACCATCTAAAAATCTATGACTAAAGAAATAAAATTTGTGACTAAATAAATAAAATATACAGTCATAAAATTTGTGACTATAGTCACAAAATTTCAAAAAATTTGAAATAAACACAATAAAAAATTTAAACATCCATTAACAAAATAATCAACTCACAAATAAATGATTGCCTATACAACCAATTTCATAAAACTTATTACTAAATAAAAAATATCTTATAAATAGCAAAAAAGTATACAACCAAATAAGTCACAAATTTCATGACTAGAGGCACAAAATTTTAGACAATATTGTCTGCAACAAATAACAAAAACAGAATTTAAAAAACTAATGACTACAGTCTCAAAAATCTAAACACGAATGTATGGCTATTTTGCTAATAAAAGCAAACATAGGCTAATTGTTAAAAACATACATAAAAATATGGCTATTTATTTAAAAAACCGATTTCTTAACTGGTTCTAAAATTATTAACCAACAAAGTTGAGAGCTTCCTTAATAAACATATCAAAATTATTGTAAGACGACCCTCCAACATTAGTAGCTTCAACAGCTTTCCTCTTCCACTCCAAAGCATTTTCCCTCTTCCTTCTCCCATTTTGTCCTCCCATCATCTCCTCCACAAGCCCCGCAACCTCATCGCGCTTCACGTCCCCGTCCACCTCCATCCCCGTCCCCCAATTTGTGCACGCGTATCGGCAGTTCGTCTGCTGGTCCGCGAAAAACGGCCAGCAGATCACAGGCACGCCCGCCACGACAGTCTCCAAAGTCGAATTCCAACCGCAATGCGTCAAAAAAACCGCAACCGAAGGATGCTCCAACACCTGCCTTTGGGGACACCAACTCGCGATCAAGCCCCTATCCTTAACTTCCTCGAAAAACTCCTCGGGCAAGGCCGCCGAATCCGACCCCTCCACGACATCGGGCCTCACGATCCACATAAAGGAGCGCCCGCTTTTCGCGAGCCCCCAGGCGAACTCGTTGAAGTGTTGGCCCGTCATTGTGGTGACGCTCCCGTAGTTGACATACACGACGGAGTTAGGCTCCCTCGTGTCGAGCCACTCGAGGCACCGGGAGTCTTCCTTCCACAGGCTCGAGCTCAGCGACTTGAAATCGCTCTCGGGGACGTGCCTTGCGAGCGAAGGAAGCGGGCCTATTGTGTAGATGTTGGGAAATTTGGCAGAGATTGCTTCTAAAACTTCGCGCTCGAACTCGTCGAACGTGTTGAAGACGATTGCCGACGAGTTGAGGCAGTTTCTCGCCTCCGATCCCATGAAATCGAACATTATGTCGTCGATCGATTGCGTTCGGATGAAGCTTGGCAAGTCCTTGAGCCGGACATTTTTCATGCCTGGAATCCAGTCGATTGGTGTGTCCAATGTGCCATCGTGTAGGTATTTTTCATCTGAAAAAAACACATGGAAAATTAAGATTGGAAAAAAGTGTTGTCTCAAAGGGATTATTCACGCTTAATTGTCTTCGAAAAGAAAAGGAATAGAAAATAAAACAGGTTTTGCTTTCTTTCACAAGTAGTCTGAATAGGAAAAGGAATAAGAACAGAGAAAATTTGATCCAAATGCGCCGGAATTAAAGTTTAAAATATATACTACTATTGTAAATCACACTACTTTTCTCAAATTATCATTTTATCCCTTCTTGCCTTCTTCTTTTGTAAAAATAAAAAATAAATAAATTCACTGATAAAAAATAAATGATGTTGATTGTAATATTTCTTTTACAAGTTTTAACTATCCACGTTATATTTAGAAATTTACAGCTTAAATCTTTTTTTTTTTTTTCAGAAAATAATGTTAACCAAATTATGTAGCACTGTTATTATTGGCTTAGCATCACCAATAGTGCTAAAAGTCAGGTTGTATCTAAAAAGAAAAATACTAAAGACCTCCTTTGGATTGTCGAAATTTCATGAATTTCCATTCAGTTAGTTTACCATAATAGAAAAAACACACATTGGTTGTTTTATTCAATCCAAAACTATACATTTGTTGAAATTTTTTTTTCTAAAATACTTTATCCAGAATAGATAACATAATTATCTAAATAAAAATACCTTACGTGACGGGTGGGACATTTACGGCCCGTTTGGTAAGAGTGAAAACTTGTAGGAAGGAAAATGTATCATATAAATTGGGATGGAAATTTATAATATGTGATGTTTGGTACGAGGGAATTTCAAGGGAAAAGAAAAGTCAGTGGATAAAATTCAAGGGTGGGACCCACAAAAAAATGTTCTCTCAATACATGAAGGGATTATGCGGTGGAAAAAAAAATGACAAAATAAGTAAAGTGATAAAATTACCAAAATGACTATCATCTTTTCAGAAATTATTATTATAAGTACAAAGCGCCAACCACAAATGATTTAAAATAATATTATAGGTTAAACATCTTTTCAAAAAAGTGAAGTGGATTGTTCGGATTTGCATGCTTACCAAACACCCTAAAAGAAAAGGAAAATCTTTTCTATCCCTTTAATTTTCTTTCCTTTGAATATTTTTTTATTCCTCTCATTTTCTTTCCTCCATACCAAACATACTCTTAGAATTTAAAAAAAAATACACTTCTTCTTGAAGTGAAGGTATAATTTTGGGCTGAATCAAAAAATCGAAGATGTTTTTTGTATTATGATAAATTGAGGGGATATTCTTAAAATTTTGCAAAAACCTAGACCACTGCAAAATTAATATGGTATTCATTATTTATACTTTTTATAATTGTTTGTATTTTTTTTAATAATAACTTTGGTAAAACTCAAGATGTCGTTTATGTTATCATGTTAAATATAGCGTTAACACATATTTCTTACATTCTAGACGGTCAATAAGTACCATGATTCACGAATAAGACTTTTAAAGGCTACACTTGACAATATCCCAACATCATTGGATTTGAGATCATAATCTTATCAATACAAGACTAAAGACGTACGAAATCAGACCTCCTTTCCAAATTGATATTCGCATTTTTAACACTTTTTAAAATATGTTAAAAAAGTTGAAATTCAAGAGTTAAAATTGAAAAATCACTTATGAATCACATCCCACAGTCCGAATAGTCAAATAAGATAAGAAGTTTGTCTCTATTATATATATCATCTTTGACTCCACTGCAATTTATTTGTTTATTTATTTATTTATTTTTTTGAAATCGTTGGCCTTAATCTATTTATGACACCATTTCAGGAACCGCCAAGAGACTCAAAATAAATGGCAATGTTAACAGAAACAATTAAGACCAGATAAAGATATATAACACACACAGATAAAGATATATATATATATGTGTGTGTGTGTTGTGTTTCATACAAAAATTACAAAAACAACACAGGTCAATATTTTATGTAGTTTTAAGAATAACACGTATTTTTTATTATTTAAAAAAATTAACTCTTTTTTATGTTATTAACTTTTAATGCAATGAATGGTATTTTTGCTGGGTAAATATTTATGTCAGAGTTAGTTTTTTTCTTTCATATATTTATTTTAGTAAAAAAATATTTTGATAATTTAAAAAAAAATATATATATATATATATACTTTTTGATCAATAATAAATCATAACATATATATTTTATTTAGATAAAGAATCTAAAGAAATGAAAAATTCAGAGACAAACGACAAAGCAAAGCACTAGTTATTTATTTACCTTTGAAAGGAACAATGCCTCTTCGAACAAGCTCATCATAGTGCAAATACCCCATGAAGCTACAAGCCGAGGCCGTCCAAAACTGAACCTGAGGAATCCCCAAATCCCGCCCCGCCTCGATCCCGAAGCTCATGACACCGTCCGAGACCATGCAGCTCACCGGCGGCCCGTCCCCGGGGGCCGAATTCAGCCTCGCCACCAGCTCCTTGAGCGGGGCCAGGCAGTTCTTCCGCGTCGCGTCGCACAGCGCGGGCACGTCCTGCGTTGCGTCGCGGCCCGACGCGGGAAGGCCCTCGGGGATGGCCTCGAAGCGGAAGTCCCGCGGCAGGCCGCCCGCGAGGGCCGCGGGGCCCCCGCGAGAGCGGACGAGGCGCGCGTGGTTGAACTCGGTGTTGACGAAGGTGACGTGGAAGCCCCTTGAGTGGAGGAGCTTGGCTAGTTGCATCATAGGGTTGATATGGCCTTGTGAAGGGTATGGGACACACACTGCATGGGGTTTTTTTGACCTAATTGATCCCTTTTTTTTTAGAACGATTGAACAAACTAATAATTAAGGAGATACACAGGCAAAAAATGATAGAGAGCAAGGTTGATTTTTTTTTTTTTCGGGGCTGTTTTTGTGGGAGCTACTTTGCAGCTAGATATAACCGAGTATTTAAAGAAGATGAGAGCTATTTTCAATTTATTATTATTTTTTTCTTAAATGTTCTATTATATTTCGTCAGGTGTAAATATTTTAGATGATTTACAGTGTGTTTGGTAGAGGATAAAATTAGAAGCAAGGAAAATTTTGGGTAGATTTTAGGATGAAAAATATAAAATTAGATTGTTTGGCAAGGAAGAAATGAAAATGGGAGAGAAAAGAGGGAGGATAAAAAAAATAAGTGGGATCTATAATATAATTTTTTTTTATCTTTTTAGTATTAGGAAGAAAAGTTAGTGAAAATTTTCTTTAACATAATGAAGAGTATAATTATTCTTTTATTTAATTTTAAAAGATTAAATAATAAAATAAATTGGTAAAATAATAATTGTATTGATAAAAAATTTTCTTTTTCTCTTGATATATCAAACAACAAAATAAAAAATTATTTTCTTTTTTTTAATTTTATTTTTGATCACCTCTTTTTTTTATTTAATTTTCTTTTCATCTTACCAAATAAAGTATTAGTGTTATTCAAAATTATTATGCTTACCTAAGTTTTACGTAATATTGTATAAGAAAATGTAACAATATAATTTTAAAAAAATTATTACTATATACTTTAATATCAAATATATATATATTTTTAATATTGCATTAATACTTCACTAAGTAGAACATTTGTAAAAAAATATTATAACAATCAAAATAATTTAAATAGTTTCAAACCGTCTGATTAGACCAAACAAAGCATAATGCTCCAACTTTTGTTGCCTAGTTGGATGGGTGATTTTTGTCGTTATATGAATTGTATTCGGTCTTGGTAGCATTTTTAAATGCTCCAACAATGTTATAAGCATTATGTATCCGTCATTAAAATGTGATTATTAAAATAATTGTTCGCCTTTTTAATATTAAAAGGATTTAAATGTTTAATTTTAAAACCAATTAAACAATTAGTAATTTTAAATATAAAATTTGAAGGATTTAATTATAATTTTACGAAATTAAAGATTTAACCATAATATATAATTATTTTATGTTACATATAATATATATATATATAATATAACATTAAATTTAACGTTATATGTAACATAAAATATAACACATGTAATATTACATATAATATTACACTTTTACGCATATATGTATTACATGTAATATAAAATATTATATGTTAGAGCTAAATTCTAAAAAATTACCTAAAAATTTGGTTAAATATGTACCTAAAAAACTCTTAATTTCAAAATTATTAAAGTTAAAATTATTTAAATACGAATATTTAATGGAGTGTTATACCCAAGTTCGTTGCCTGCGTGGAAGGTGAATTTTGTCGTTATATGAATTGTGTTCGGTCGTATAAAAATAGTTGGTTATTGTGGTAGCCTTTCTAAGGTGTTTTGGTACTTTTGGACTTAGAATCCTGGATACATTGGTAATTCTACAACGATTTTTTTACTTTTTTATTTTTATTTTTTTGCCGAAAGTAATTCTACAACAATTAATATTTGGTTTACAAGTGTATGGGACACTAACATAATTTTAGATGTGACTGAAATATTTGTCTTTATATATATGTAAAAGTAACGGAAAGAGGAAAGAAGGGAAAAAAAAAAAAAAATCAACGTCGTTTTCTAAGTTAGAGGACTTGTCGTTTTCGTCGATACAAGAAGACAAAGCAAGGAATGGAAAATAGAAAGATTCCGTAGTAGGAAATTTTCTTATAAGTAACTATTCTCATCCTCAAAAGTCAAATCAACTTTTTTTAACAAGAGATTTTTAAGGGTTTAATTAATTTTTTAAAAATTAATCATAGTTTGATGAAATTAAAGATTTAATCATAATATACATATAATATAAATATTATACACGTATGTTACACGTAAAATATATTATGTTACACATATGTTAGGGCTAAATACTTAATTTTGACATTCTAAGGCTAGATAATTCAAACTAGGGGTGTATATCAACCCAAGCAACCCGAAGACCCAACCCAACCCAACCCAACCCAACCCAACCCGAAAATACGGGTTCAAAAGTGAAAAATTTTCATTGCGGGTTCATTTAGTTTAAACCCATGAATGACGGGTTGGGTTGAAATTCTAAACTTTCAGACCCGAGCAACCCAACCCAACCTAAACTTTTAAAATATTTATCTAAAATTTATATATGTTAATAAAATATGAAAAATATGAAGACATTAATCTTTTCTTAAAAGTTTTGCTTAAAAAACATCTTTGTTTGATTGATATAACTACTTTTCTATCGACTCACTCTTCATTTTTTAAACCATTTTCTTTCATTCTTTTTACTAAAATCGCGTATCATCTCATTTTGTATTTCCTATATATATCAATAGGTTGTCTTTTTATCAATTTTTATATTCTCTATTTGATTATAAAGATGTATATATAATTTTCTAATCAATTATTGTTAGACTATACATTTCATCAATTTATGAGAATTTTTTCGAGAATCTAATATAAGCTAAGCATTGTTCAAACATATGAAATATGAATTAAAATTATTAGTACCAACCCGACAACCCAACCCAACCCAACCCATTCTAGTTTTTATTCGGATGGGTTGTCATTATTATTTCTTTACCATGGGTCGTAAAATCTTCAACCCGAAGTCTTTGGGTTGGGTTATAATTATCTTAAACCCAGCCCAACCCAACCCACGTACACCCCTAATTCAAACGTTACCTTTAAAATGACTAATTTCCTAACTAACCCTTTAAATAATAAGACCTATTAAAAGATAAATTTGACAATTCAAAATCGTTCATCTGCCACAAATTTATTTTAGAACATAACATAATATTTTTTAGCAGATGTTGAATTTAGCATAGAAAAATGGTATTGTAATTTTTTTGAGGCCAGTGGTATTGTGATTTAGAGGCATACAAATTAATGATATATCAAATAGCATTAAGTGGAAAAATAGTTAGGTAAATGACCAACATAAATAATTTAACCAAATTTGTAGCTAATTTTTTAGGATTTAACTATATTTTCATAAAATTAAGGATTTAACCGTAATATATGTGTAACATAATATGTTATACGTGTAAAATAATTATAATACGCGTATATTATGACTAAATTCTTAAATTTATAAAATTATAACTAAATCCTTCAAAATTTATTTTTAAAATGATTAATTTCTTAACTGGTCTTAAAATATTTTAAATTTGAAAGACTTTCTTACTTTTATTACATTTGATGTGTTAGGTATATGCAATTCTTCTTCGTGAAAGACAAAAACAAAACATGTTACGGTACCATTTGGTTGACTGTTGTAGCTTCCGTTTCAATTAGGCCAACTTTGTTGGAAAAAATTATAATAATTGTCATATTATCACATATGAAGACAAAAATGGAGATTAATAATTGAGCAAACAACTAAACTATACCATGTATCTTTATGCTATAAAAAGGTATATTCCATATTCCAAATTTAAGAACCTCTGTTTGTCATTTTCTTAAGAGAAATTATAGTGAATACCCAATTTTTAAAACTTAATGTAAGTTATTACCCAATCTTTTGAAAAATGTAACCAATTATTCAAATGATGTAATTACTTACACAGTGATAAGTGGTGGTAATTCACTTTGTTACCAAAAGCATGTGCAAGTAATTCACAATCTGACTAGAAACTCAATTACTTCAAAAGTTTGGGTATTTATTTTTATTGTTATATAAATTTTGGATATTTGCCTACTTCACCCTTTTCTTAATCGTATGTTTGGGACATAAAAGATTAAATTGATTATGCGTGTGATGATCCAGATCAGAAACAAGTGTTGTCTGATTTAAGTTGCAAATTAAGCGATGATATATAATTAGAATATTTCAAGTCAACTAGTTACATTGAGCTATTATTTTAATTGAAATTTTTTCCTTTAATGTATAACAAATTCTATTTAATCTTTAATAAAAGAGGGGTCTAGGGCAGTTAATGTAACATATTGCTTATTTTTCGGAAAATGAGATAGGGATATAATATTTTTTGCTGATTCATGTGCTTTGTCGCATTTCATATAATGTTGACAAACCATAATTGCCATAACTACAATAAGTTGAGAAGAAATCTCCAAAAACAGAATCTCTTGCATATTCTAATTTGGGCAATTGACGAATTTCAAAAGTAACAAGTTCTTGTTCAAAGCACTCAAAAAGATTTTTGGCGTTATTATTTAAAATGTATAAATAAGATTACATATTGTGCATCGGCTATCGTGTTAATGCAGGGTGTAAGTTCGGGCGACACGAGCCTGGTCCAAGCTTGATAAAAAAAAAAGTAGACTTTTTTTATTAATAAGTAAATAAATAAAGATAAATTATAGTGAATACCCAATTTTTAAAACTTAATGTAGGTTATTACCTAATTTTTTGAAAAATGTAACCAATTATCCAAATGATTCAATTACTTACATAGTAATAAGTGATGGTAATTCACTTTGTTACTAAAAGCATGTGCAAGTAATTCACAAATTGACTAGAAACTCAATTACTTCAAAAGTTTGGGTAATTATTTTTATTGTTATATAAATTCTGGGTATTTGCCTACTTCACCCATAAATAAATAAATAAGATTTCGAAGAATGTCATAGGGCTAATTCCTAAAAAAGTTGTCAAAAGTTTGGTTAAATCCTTAAAAATCGCTGATGATAATCTACGCTACATGTGTATTGCAATTTTAGTGTCCTCACAACTCCCGACTCCCATTTCTTTTGTCTCTTTGATCCCTGATGGTAGGTCCTCTTTACGTGTGTGGTTTCCTATGGTGGTTTCGACATCTGGGGGACTTTCCCATTGTAGATGTCAGATGGTGACATTTATACTTGAAAAAGAGACCCAAACAGGCAAACACTTCGAAACAGTCTTTCTAATTTTCAATACAGTGTTAGAACAAAATTAGCCTTTGGTGAAATCCATCACCTATAAATTCTAAAATCGTTCACGCTTAATCATTAAGAATTGATACACAAATATGCGGAAGCATACCTGAATCCATGATGACTAATTGACTCTTTAGAGCTGTATGATTGACCTTATAGATCAACACGTTCTCTTGAGAGAACCCTTTTAGTTTTCTCTCTACACTCTCTCTTGATGTGATATAAGGGAATGAAAACAGTACGTGTGACATGGGGACCATGTCCACTATTTATAGAGATAACTTTTCTGTTATCTTTTGGTATTTGTATTTTAGCCCATCATAAAATAGAAATTACTCATAAGTCTCTACACATAAAAGACCCATATCCTATTAGATACATTGAAGCCTAATTAAATATCGAAACCTCAGTAGTTCACTTTAGTTGGGCTTAATATAATATGACAGTCCACAACACATAATTATTTCACATACAAGGCTAATGTTAGATTAATGATCCAACAATCTCCCACTTGGACTATATGTGTAACCTTATAATTATATTTTGCAAAATAACTATATGAACTCAACTATGCTATCATTACTGAAATGTATCTATAAGCAATTTGATCCATCAATCATACCAACATAGGATCAAAGCGGCATTTGTTACATCTAATCCCAACTCAACCTATCAACGGTCACATATACGATACAACTGAATGACATGGGTTATGATACATATATATATATATATATATATATATAAATGTGTGTGTGTATGTGTGTGTGTAGCAAGGAAATTACATGCAATGTGATCTTAATATGTCTATTTCCTACTGGTCCACCTTAAACCTTAGTGAGATCAACCTTAAACCAAAATCAGAGTGTGAATAAACCAAAACTTTATTTTTGCAAAAAATAACCTTATAACATAATAAACCAAATAACCAAATTAGTATCGATATCATAAGAGCATCTAAACTCACAATCTCCCACCAAAACTGAACATCATCTAAGGCAATGATACCTATATGAGCAATGTGCTCATAAAACCTTTTAGGTGGTAATCCCTTAGCAAACGGATCTGAAACCATGGAGTTTATTCCGATATGCTCTATAGACAACTATCCACTTTGCACTCTTTCTTTCACAATGAGGAACTTGATGTCTATATGATTTGACTTCGTCAAGCTCTTATTGTTGTTGGAATATAGCACCGCCGACTTATTGTTACAAACAAACTTAAATGGTCTTTCAATACCATTCACAATGCACAGTCCCGTGACAAAATTCTGCAATCATATTCCATGACTGGATGCCTCATAACATACCACAAACTCTGCTTCCATAGTAAAAGAGGCTACTAGAAACTTTTAGCGCTCTTCTAGGAGATGGCTCCCCAAACTAGCAAATAGATGTAGCCCGACGTAGAATTCATATTATCTTGGCATCTAGCAAAATCAGAGTCAGTATACTAAATGATCTCAAGTTGATCTGACCTCTGATATATATATATATATATATGCGAGCTTATATTCTTTTGTTCTCTATAAGTACCATAAGACCCGTTTGGCTGCTTTTCATTGGTCTTATTCTGAATTGCTTAAGTATCTGTCCAACATCTTATTTTTAGGGGTTGAGGCAATGTGAGTACTCTTTGCCTTGTCTCTCTTTAATATTTTCTCTTATAGTTTGAGGTGAGCTCATTCAGAGACCAAGTCTCTTTCTGACAATTGTAGCATACCTGAAACTGGTCAAGCTATACCGGAAGAGATATCAAAACCAAATGCACTAGCAATTCCTCAAAGAGTTATCGCTTAAGTGCTTTCAACTTGAAAACAAGATGAGACATGTGCATGATAAACTCCCCAATATTGCATTTGCCCCTATACTTAATTGAAATTAGGATTGTCAAGAGTGTACATATATATCTCATCCTTCTCGTTCTCGACAAATTGCTTTTCAATATCCGTAAAGAATTCTTTAATTATCATTATCCTTTCAGAAAATGTACCCCTGAATGTTTATAGAATAACACACTTTATGATCATCATGCGATTTGGTGTCAGTTTGGCATTGTTGTGCTTATATAAGAAGTGCTCCAAACTGTATTGCAGAAAGAAGTTTCTATAATTATAAGCTTATGAGGTCTTTGGTAAACTATATTTTTAAAACTGCTATTAATAGCAGAAGCAATATTTAAGTGTTTGGTAAACTAAATATACAATTGCTGTGTACATATATAATTACCAAAATGGTCATATCGTTGAAATTATTTTATAAAATTAATATTTATTATTCATTTTAATATATAGATGGAGAATACAATAATTTTGTTCATTTTATAAAAATACATTTATAATTTTAACTAATCTATTCTAAACAATATATCTATATATATATATATTTAATTGTTACTTCATATTATATTTATATATATATATAATATATTTTTGGATTAACTACATAATTATAATATATATAGGTATATAATTCAAATATATATATATATGTATATGGTTGTAACGTTAGTGTTTTATTTTTATTTTACTATTGCACATAATTTTAGGGGTAATTTAGTAGTTGTAAATACCAGAAGCAGAATTAGTTATTTAAAAGCAATTATATCATACTTATGAGATTCTATACAAATTACAATACGTAAAAGCAAAAACGGTTACATGTTTATTTAGGAAGCATATTTACCAAACACATCTAATTGCTCTAGATTATTTCATAATCCAAAAGTAGGCTCGTCAAACTGGCCCTTGATCTCTCCTATTTTTTCATATCTTTCTTTTTATTAGAAGAACTTTTATCCATGAGAGGTGAAGTAGAATCAATCTTTAGTGCATGGTCAAGATCTTTTGACTCTAAGCGCCATTTAGCATATAAATAGAAATTGATATTGGCAGTAATAATTGAACAAAGAACAACAAACTAACAAAATAAGCTCCATAAGCCTCAAACCAAAAGTAATAATAAATTCAAATAAAGGTAAACCCCATTTCAAGATACCGAACAGTCCATTAATGTTTTATCTTTGGACAAAATATTAACTACTAAGTAATATCTTGGTGTAGTAATCAAACAGTGACAATAAGAACATATCAAACAATAAATCTTCCTTTGTGCTGATTTATTGCTCCTATGTAAAACCAAACAATCATCTCATCATGCGTTTATTACCACATGTGCACTTGCAATTCTGCTAAATATTAACCTTCATTTGGGCTGATCAAATTCACATAGGTTACAAAGCACACAACCTTTTATATTTTAAAACAAATTAATTTCTACAAGAGGGACCACTTGGTGTTATGTTGCTTCAATTAATTCATCTTAAAATATATATAAACATATCAATATTTGAATTTAATATTACACCAAAATTTGGGTTAGAATTAACATTGGTCAACCATAGTCAACGTATGGTCAATTTTGTTTGGGTCAAAGCTTATTGAGTAAAAGAACCTATATCCAAATATGATCCACAAAGCCCAAATCTTAAGTCCAAAATTTTGTTTAAACAATTAAGACCTTAAGCTCAAAATTTATTTAAATAATCAAGCCCATATAATATCATAACTTTAAATCTTCTTGGACTTAAAAAAAAAAAGAGATTTTGAGGAATAACCCATTCTTGGCACAATTTATGCTCCATGCGTGTTGCACTTTTAATTTATACCCCAAAATTTATACTACAAACATAGAGTAAAAATAAGGGAGCACAATATTTGGGATATATATTATTAAGTGATATTAAGAATGACTTTATTTTAAAATTCTTCCTTAAAAAAAATATTGGACTTTAAACTTTATTTAAACAATAAAACCCTAACCCACAAAAATTTATCATAAACAAAAAATATGCAGAAGCCACACTTTTTTTTTTTTATAATCCGAAAAAAACAAAATCAATAAAAAAACAGAGCTGCCTCAAAGAAAAGTTCATATAATCACTTCAGTGAAAAAAAAAAAAAAAAAAACGTGGGCATATCCTCTAATGGAAGAATCCATATAACGTGGTCATATAAATTATAACCCCTTCAAATTTATATCCGAGACACACAATTTCTAAAGTGGTAGATGGCCACTTTCCTTTATGTAATAAGCGTGGCCGAAGTTCACAAAAAAAAGGCAACAGTAAAAGTCATATATATTGATGCATATAACCGACTTATTGTATACCGCCGATTAAATCAAAATTCAAATTGAATTTTGTGACCACATAGTACAGTACAAAAGAAAATCATATATGCATGTAATGCATGAACAATGCCCAAAATCATGTAAAGATTTTTCTATATAAAACACAATCACAGGAAGATCGCACATATTTATGGAAAAAACTATAATCCTTTATGACCGAATCAAGCAAGTCTCAAAATATACCGAAATACATCATTGAACTGAGCTAAATTGAATTCGATTCTGAGTCCTAAGGACATCTCCCACAGGCCCTTATAATGGCGTATAACCTCAAAAAACCCATTCAAGCCTAGTGCTAAAAAGTACGCTATTTTAAAGATTTTGAACAGTGATACGCTATATAGGTTTTTTTTTTTTAAATAGTTTTTGTTATTTACATTATAAACCTTAATTTTGTGTTATTTATATTTTAAACTCATTGTCAATTGTATTTTTACAAATATTTGTACATACTTAAAAAATAACAAAAAATTATTAATAATAATAAATATTACAATGAATTATTCTACAACAAAGGGATTATCATTTAATTTTTCATTCAAAATAGAAATAACATAAGTAAACACACAATACATAGAGAAATAAAGTATGACACATAGGAAAAAAATAAAAACTTAAATTAAATACGACATAAAATTAGTAAAATACACATAAAAAAGACACATTAAGACTTAAGAAAATCTATTGTGAGGTGAAATTATAAATAGTACAAAATTAGTAAAAAAAAAAAACATTAAAAATGAAGGTATAAAGAATGTAAAGAGAATATTCCTTTTGAGTGTAAGAAATAAAGTATCGGGTTTGAGATAAAGTACTATTTGATTGTGACATTTACTCTATTTTAGAGTATTATATATTCTATTTTAGAGTATTGGATTGTAGATGGCCCAAATGAAGGTACAGAATTGAATCCACGACTGGATATATGGAAGAAATACCGTATATATAAAATTATTCAATTAAATCCAAAGTCGAACAATTAAATCCAAAGCAAAATCAATCCAAATTTTATACCGATGACCAAACTCAATGATTTATATATATGAATGTAAATTCATAATTGTCTTATTAAATCCTCGTCTCAAATAATTCCTAATAATCAAGCAACACAGCTCTGATACGACTTGTTAGAACAAATTCAGCTTTTGGTGAAATCCATCACCTATAAATCCTAGAATCGTTCATGCTTAATCATAAAGAATTGATACACAAATATGCGGAAGCGTACCTGAATCTATAATGACCAATTGACTCTTTAGAGCCGTATGGTTGTCCTTCCAGATCAACACGTTCTCTTGAGAGAACCCTTTTAGTTTTCTCTCTGCACTCTATCTTGATGGGATAGAAGGGAATGAAAACAGTACGTGTGACGTGGGGACTATGACCACTATTTATAGAGATAATTTTCCTGTTATCTTTTGGTTTTTCTATTTTAGCCCATCATAAAAGTAGAAATTACTCATAAGTCTCTACACATAAAAACTCATACCCAATTAAATATATTAAAGCCCAAATGTCAAAACCTCATTAGATCACTTTAGTTGGGTTTAATATAATGTGACTGTGTACAACACATAATTATTACACATGTCAGTATTAGATTAATGATCCAACATGCAAGTCCTCTCCCTAATAACAAGATCAAAATTATAACATCAACAAATCACTGAGTCCCATACAAATTTTATTGTAAATTTTTAAGCATCTACATATTTTATTAGATTTCTTGAGCTGCTAATTCCTTTTGTTTAAGTTTTGGGCATCAACATATTTTATCCTTGTTCCATCTTCTTAGATTAAACTTGTTATTTGAAATATGAATGTACTGATCTCTGCCTTTAGAAAACTTCCAAAAAAAAAATAAAAAAATTCAAATGTTCCTTGAGATGTGACTATAATCATCAATACATGTTACATGAATGAGAAGAAGAGAGAATTCATAGCATCTTGGAATCTTTTTTTATTTTTTTCCTAATCTTCTGTTACACCTGTACACATATTGTCAATTAACAGCATAAAAAGTCATTTACCAAACCAATCTAACACAGAAAAATGCAAGAGATTTAATACATTCCTGAAGCAAAATTTTGAAAAACCAATTCTTTCCTTTTCCAAAACAAGAATAATTATACAGTCCTATTAGGTAGCGACAACTTCTAGAAGTAATTGTTCCAAGTCTTTCAACCTGCACAGATTGCACAAAACAGATATAGATTAAAATGTCGATTTCATATAACAAAAACAACACCATACCTTCGGCATTTGTATGCAGCTTCGTACCTCACATCGCTCAAGTCAGGATAGGTTGCAATTGCATCTTTGAAATCCTATCGCAACACCAAAAACATTAATTCAAATGTCAATCACTTCCATTAAAATTCGTTTCAGTGAGTCCGATATGTTTGAAGTAGTTATTAAGGTTAGGAAACGAGGCCTACTTGGTTTGCTGTTGAAGATGTGTAGGTAATCACACACGGCATTCCAGCACCAGTCGCTGCCTGTAGAAGGCAAGTTTGCTTGATTAAAACCGCAAAAGTAGGAAGTGTCCGAACAATCAAGAGCCAGTAAAAGAAAACCTCTGATAAAATACTCCAATACAGTTAATCTCGCTAAATTTGTTGAGCATGTGTAACTCCTTTTATCATGACTAAACAAGTTAATATGAAAGAAAACCTGGTGTTCTCCGAGGTTCCACTACGCATGTTCTATGACACGATCATATGAAATATAAAGTTACTTATGTATGCGAACGAGATCTACCTGTAGCCCAATGACGCTGTCTTCCACAACTATACAATCTTTCCCTGATAGACCTAACCTCTGCAAACCACAAAAAGAATCTATGAGAGTTAACATAAAAGTAAAAGGCTTTATATATTCAGAGCCAAATCAATTACCTCAGAAGCTGTCAAATAAATGGAGGGATCGGGTTTTTTCAACTTCACATCATCACCTGTGAAATGGGAGAAACAGGTAAAGAATAAAAGGGGCTTGTGACATTGTCACAGACAAAAGAATTTCTTGTTGTAACGGCGAAATCAACAAAAAAAATTGCACCTGTGGTGCAAAATATTTAGTTTCCTTATAATTGTCCAAATCATAAGGCAGCTAATGGTATGCGTCGGTACAATAAATATTTCAGTCAGAGGTGGTTGTCATACCAGCAAGGAAGCAATCAAGACTTTGAAAGCGCTCCTGAAGCAGAGTGTAAAAAAACATATGAACAAACTTCATAGAAACAAAATTCTAAAACTAATTATTTTAGGAAAAGAAAAATGACCAACAAAAGCACATACAAGTCCAATAAGGTTTTCTAGACATAGAATCACTGAACTTTTAGTTGCTGCCGAGCAAACCGCAAGCTTTTTTCCCTACATCAACGAGTAGCCGAAAGTCAATTAAGCAAGTTATATCGATAAGTGATCAACAAAATAAAATAAAACTAAATAATCCTCTAGAGAAGAAAATTCAACAAAACTTGTTTTTAAAGATATGCATATAGAAATAAGTAGCTCAATGAGCCATACGAGAAAAATTGCATTATGAAAAATATATGTATCTTACAGCGGCCTTGGCCTCGTCCATTAGTCTCAAAACTCCAGGTCTAGGTTCCACCTGCAAGAAGTTATGTCAAACTATTTATAGTTTTGATCAACATATTTGATAACATTTTTTCAAATAGAAATAGTCAAAAAACGAGTTCAAAAGCCTCATTACAGTTCCGGACTTGATTATTTCTTTGTATCTTTCAGTTTTCCAGTCCTGCAAACAAATGAAGGATCATAAGGCGACGATACCGTTACGAAGCAAATAGTTCCAACCCACGCATAACTTGCATGACCCAAAAGTAAACGAAAGGAAAATCTGAAGTGGTAGAGCCTAGATGAAGTATATGTGAAGAATATTGTTTTAGGATACTAAGAATTAGAATTGTTAGGACTAGTTAAGTTGTGATCCTATAAATAGCGGCTTAGAGAAGCTTTTGTGGCCATGAAATTGGTCCGGATTCTGAAGACTCTCTTGTTATAGAGCGGACCTCTCGAAAGCCTTGAATTAGCAACCGATCCAATTCTTGACATCTGCCAAGAATTGGATTGGTTGAAACTTTATAAACCTATTAGCTCCCATATCCTATAAGCCAGTTTATGCAATTTCCAGTAATGTAATTTCACAACAGTTAGAATGAAATTTAATAAGGAAAACTCTATCAGCAGAGAAGACGGTGAGCTTTTATGTTAATAGTTTGGCTTTGCATTCTAAAAAAATTTAGTAAACTAAAAAAGACAGTGAGCTTTTATGTTGTTGATTTGGCTTTGCATTCTAAAAAATTATTAAATTAGCAAACTTGGTTCCATCATTACATAGTCACCTCTTTCGCTCTATCAAAGTCGCTAAACTTTCTTACATTTTCTCAGCTCCCAAACAACAGAAAAAGAAGTAAACACACAATCACCTGCAAAATATCAATCAGTTTAGCTCGGTCCTCATCGCTCTCCGGAGGCGAATCAAATATCGTCGACGACGGCCATCCATGCTCCTTGAAATACCTTTAAAAATAAAATAAAATAAAAAAAAAAACCAATTCACAATCTCACTTCCATAACCAAACCAAAAAAAAAAAAAAAAAGCAGAAGAGCAAATACAGGAAAATGACCATCGCATTTTTGGTTTTCCTCCACCAATCAGGTTCTGAAGCTCGTCGTAGAACTCCAAGCCCCAATTGAGAGGCTCCGGCGAGCCGGAGCACCGGACAGCGAAGCGCGCGAAGGCGTCGTTGTAGGCCTGGCGGTGCAGGTGCTCGGACTCGAGAATGACGCCGTCGCAGTCGAAGATCAGAGCTTGGAGACCGGACGCGGAGGCCGAAACGGAGAGCGGTTTTCGCGCCTTCCGCGCCGCGGCCGGGAGGCGGAGAGGTGCGCGGGAGAGAGGTCGCGGCGGCGGAGGCGATAGCAGAGCGATGGAAGAATAAGAATGAGAATGAGGAGGAGAAGGAGAAGGAGAGAGGAGCATAGTCCACGCCATGGCTGTGGTGTGGAGGTCTTGTGGCTTTGGAAAGTGGCGGTAGTTGTAAGTTGTAACGGATTTGGCGACCGTTATGGACCAAACAAACAAAATTGGAAATTTTTTTAGGGATAATTACAAATCTAGCACAAATGTTATATGGGTTTCGTTTGATAAACGAGTTCAAATTGCGAGAGTTTGAAACTTTTATTTGGATTGAAAATTTTGAATGAAGAATTTCAACTGTTGTTTGGGTCATATAATCTGAACGGAAAATATTATTTAAATTATTGTTTGGAATACTATCGCCTAAGATTTGTGGAACATTATTAAAAAAAAAAAAGTAGAAATCGTACTAAATAGCCAAACTTTTTTTTATGTTTTTAAATGATAGCTCATGTTTCAAAAAAAAATTTTTTTTTTAAAGTTATGTTACGAGTTATATAATAGAAAAAGTGTCGTACAAAATATTACACATATGAAAATATTGTAAGATATTTTGTAATACTTCAACTTTTATTCATCATTTTTTAAAGTGTTAAACAATTTTGGCTCAAAAATTTTGTAAGATATTTTGGCTCAAAAATTTATATATGTGTAAATATTTATTTGACATTTTTTATTACAAAATTCTTTACAGTGACTATTTTTATAATTTTTTGAAACATAAGCTATAATTTAAAAGACACATTTAATTTTAGCTTATTTTTGCAACTCACCCTAAAAAAAATAAATTATAAGTGAACTTAGCTTAGCTAAAAATCATTTTCACTCTTTTTTTTTAATAAATATTTTTCTCCCTAATACCTCTCGGTCTCATCCATAATTAGCCATAAAAAAATTACAGGAAAAAAAAAGTTGATGTGATTTTTCGTCACCAACTTCATGTGGGGGTAAGTGATCGCATATTAGTGTGAACGTGCATTTAATTAAGTGCGAGTAGCTCGAATGATTGACTCTTGACTTAACTCAGAATTTTGCTTAAGAATCCAAATGCAAAATGGTGGTCGAAAGACTCTTGCCTTTTTCCTTTTTTTTTTTTCCTCTCTTCTTGGGATTTCTGTCATATTTAAATACGAAAATTGAAAATATGAGTGAGTTTTACGCCTCGACATTTCCCTATTTGGACGTCGGCCCAATCTCTGGAATCCTTCCCGTCTTTTCCGTCCGCGAAATAGGTTGATTGTGCATTAGTAGGATTTTTAGCTTGCTAGAAATTCGAAGTGCAACGGAACCGACTGGACCGAGTGGTAGGCACCATGGCCAGTCGGTCAGTTGGCACCCTGGTTGCCCGGTAGGTTTCTTTGGATCGCTGATTCCCTTTGTCGGTCGAAAGTTTGTCCTCGTCGGCCATCGAGGCTTGGTGCTAATCCAAAACTTTTAAGCCTTGTTATTATTGTCGAATTCCGGTTTTGGCCCATCGGAACTAATAAATTTGCCTTTTTGAGCTAAATTGGGTCCTTCTACCCGAAGTGAAATTTGGGCGTAAGATTAGCCCCCAAGTTTCTATGTAGCGTTTGTTGCACTTAGGGCACTATGCAGAGAGGTTTTTTTATTTTATTTTATTTTTGCAACATTACAGCTTTGTAGGTCGAAGCTTGTCAGAGTCTAGCGATGCTAAGTTCCCTAACCTTGTTTCACTTCCCGGGTCAGAGCTTGGCGATGCCAAGTTTGTCGATCCTCATCGATTGGCGGGTCAAAGCTTGGCGGTGTTGAGTTCGCCGAACCTCGTCGTTGGCAGGTCCGAGCTTAGTGCCAAGTTAGTTGAGCCTTGTCGATGGGCGGGTCCGAGCTTGGTGATTCCAAGTTCTCTAAGCCTCGTCGTTTCGTCGATCGTTGCTTGGTGGTACCAAATCTGACGATCTTTACTGGTTGGCGGTCTGGTTTGCTGTCCTGCAACTTGATTGGCTGACTGTCTTTTTTTTTTTGCCTCTCTTGTTATGTCTTTTGAAGGACCTATCTCGGTAGGTCTTTTGAGTGCTTATCGTGATAGGTCTTTTTGAGTGTCTATTATAGTAGGTATTTTTAAGTGCCTATCGTGATAGGGCTTTTTAGGTATCTATAATTTTCGATTAATATTTTTCTTAAAATATTTACTGGTAAGGACTTGAACGTCGATCATGGGGTGTCAAAAGGTCATGTTTCCACTGCGCTGCAAGCACTATTTTTAAACATATGAAAATATTTAATATATAATATATTTAGTATATTAAAAAATTAGTTTAATTCAATTAAAACCGAAAACCACACCAAAAAAAATTCGATGACCGAAATTTCACTGGTCGAATATTCAGTGTGGTTTTTTATTTTAAATTTTTGAAAACCAAAAAATGTGATGCGATTTTTTTACCTCCTAAAACTGCACCACTTTCACCCTACCATAACATGCTACCCAAATGTTAAGTTATTGGTAGTGCTATTTACTTTCAAGTTTAAATGTCAAATTTAGTGTAAGGCACAGTGGAATTTGTGAACAAAGTTAAATAACAAATTTTACATTTGAATCAACATATAAACTAAAAGTTTTGCCAAACAAACATTCAAATTATATTTTCTTAGAAATTGTAGCAAATGAAAAAAAAATTGTAAAACTCAAACTAAATCTAAATTCAAATAATATTCTCAATTCCAACATTACTTGAACTTGGCTATTTAGGTAAACTATTTAAAATTATTTTGACCTCTAATAACAAATTATTATTCAAAGAATTAGTGCTAAACCATTTATTATATTTTCTTTTATTTTACATACTTATTAAATTGTTATACATACAATAATAAACCAAAGTTGACACTAACACAATTATTCTATTTACACTGAAAAGGCATTGTAGACAAATAGCATTCGGCGATATAAATCCGTAATATCAATAAAACAAACAAATACTAGGACATTGAGGGATAAAGAGCATTTGGCAATGTATAACCCCAAGAAGATAAGGCAAAAAAACAAAAAACAAGAAAAGAAAAAACTCAAACCAAGCTCAGAATCTAGTGTTGACAATTCGACCATCTTCCATTCTTCATAGCCACAGCATGTTTAAAAAAATTAAAAAGAAAAAAAAAACAAAAACAAAAACAAACAAACAAAATAAAAACACAAAAACAAAAAGAGAAAGACGCGTTGGTACTCTTTGGTGGGTCCAAAGTCCAAACCCAGAGCACAATTATTCAATACCCCAAACAACAGAAAATAACAATGAAAAAAAAAAAAAAAAGTCTGTGCAATTTCTGTACATTTTTCCTCTTAGAAATGTAGAAACTTTGTTTAGAATTACAAACCAAACCAAACCAAACCCTCACGTCTATCTCTCTTTCTAACTAAACAAACCCATCAAATTAATCAAAATTTCATGTGATATATTGGCAACAATGAGAAACAACGTACATAATAATATAGACAGAGAGAGCCAAAATAAAATTAAAAAAAAAAAGAAAATAAATAATGATATATTTTATACGGTTTACAAAAATTACCGGATTGAGATTTTGAGAGCCAATTTTTTTTTTTCCGGTTTGTTGTGCTGTCTTGTCTTGTCTTCTCAGGGGTTGAAGAGATGGTCGCCACATCGGCATTTCCAACCGAGCGGCTTGTAATTGGAGTACATGTTGCGAGGCGAGTCGAAGTACGAGGCCGGTCCGGCCCGGTCCAGCCCCGGTCGGACCGGTTCTCGGCCGGGCATGGTGGGGACTTGGACCGCCATGCAGGGGTGGCACGCGTTGCACTTGTTGTGACAGCTCGGCGGCGTCGAACCGAGCCGGGTTTTCTCCACAACCAACAAATTACCCTATAAAACAAAGGAAAAAAAAAACGAACCGGGTTTCAAACACTTGTAATTTCCAAAACCCAAATTATAATTTAAAAAAAGAAAAACGAAAAGGGTTTGTGTTTTTATTGCCTGAGAATTTGTTGTTGTTGTTGTTGATGGTAGAGATTGTGGTTGACTTTGACTACTAGTAGTAGTGAAAAAGAGAAGAATAAGAAGAGGAAGAAGAAGAGTAATAACTCTAGTGAAGATAAGAAATATTGAATTCATGGTATGGTATGGATGAGAAGGAATACATATCATATATTATTATATCGTTTCATTTTCATGTCATGTCACCATGAAGTCACATCTAGAGATGTGCCTAGCTTGTAGAACCAAATCTTATAAAAATAAAATAAAAATAAAAAAGGCAAAGGAAAAAATTTAGCTGAGAACCTAGTTGGCTGATAATATTGATGATCTTAAACTAACTCTAACTGTGATCAAACTTGGCCAACTAGAATTAAATTGAGAGAGAGAGAGAGAGAGAGAGAGAGAGAGAGAGAGAGAGTTTTGGTTGGGAATTTGGTATGTGAATATGAGTGAGTGAATGACAATGAATTAAATGGGGGGTTTTGTGTGAGCTCTGAGCTGAGCAGAGAGAGAGAGAGCAAAGGAAAGGCACTGTGAGAGGTTTCAGAATTGGCAGAGAAGAGAGAGGACAGAGTGAAAGGAACAATACGTGAAGAGGAAAACGAAGTTTTATTGGAGTATCCACATCAGATCTCATTTTTGACTTTAATGTCATCCTTCATTTATTTATTCCTTTTTTCTTTTTTTTTTAATAGTGACAGTAAGTCTGTAACTTAGAACTCTGCACCTCTTGGAGGAGAGCTAATTGTAGAATTATCACTAGATTATTTTATACCTATAATTACTAATGTGATGCACAAATATATATAGCGATTAAGAAAATAATTGATATATTAGAGATTACAATATTTATTTTTAAAATTTTGTACTAATAAATTTGTACTAATAGATGTGACTTGCGATTTGTCTTCATGTGATAATAGGATGATGTGAAAGTGAGATCCAAAGCAATATTATAATAAATGTATATGATACATGGCAAAAATTTAAGGGTCGCGTTTAATGAGCGATTTAGATTACAAATCTTTTACTTAAGTATTTTTTATTTTTTATTTTTGCTAAGATTTTACTTAAGTATTTTAGTTATAGAACATGGTTCAACTTCTTAAGTGTTTTGAACACTCTTATTACAATAAATAAATAAACACTTTTTACTTAATTTTGAAACTTAGGCCAAATTGTTTTTAAAAAATAAAGTAGTATTGCTGCGTCTTACGTAAGTTGAGGCAAATGTGACGTGAGAGAAAAAATAATAACAACCATTCACTATCACCAATAATATATTTTCGTAGTAAATAATTATATAAAAAATAAATTATTATATTAATAGTGAGAATGTATATTACAGTAGCACATATTAATAAATCAAAGTAGGCAAGTAGCTATAATATAGTAAATTCTCGCTGGTTTAATATTGGATAAATTGATACTCGACTACATAATATTTTTTGTCGCAAACAACTTGAGACGAAAATGCTAACTAATAATCTGATAAATGTACAATATAATACATTATAATTGATATTAAATACAAAGTTTACTTGATATGAAAATTAATAATTTCATTAATAGTGGTAATGTATACTAATATGATTACATTAAAAGAGGTCCTAATAAAATAAGATTCATTAATTGGGGTTTTAGCAATTTTTAAGCTCATGTTTCAAGAATTTAGCTATAGTTTCACGAAATTAAGAAATTAGTCATTTTCATTGTGTAACAAATTTTATTACACGGGTAATAAATTTTGATATAACAAAATTTGTTACACAATAAAAATGACTAATTCCTTAATTTCGTAAAACTATGGCTAATCCTTAAAAAAATAACAAAAAATTTAGTTAAATCTTTAAAAATCTCATTATAATTAGACAATTCACCCGACACATCATTCGGGAATAAAAGTTAAAAATAGATTACTTATATCTCTAACATTTCTCTGGGTTTTATTTTTTTGTCAGTCAGACAATTAGTTATTTTCGATTATGTATTTTTAAAAACGCGCAAAAACTAAGTCGTTATAACTAGTTTTGCCGAAATATAGCCTTCAAAATACTTTTTGGGCTCCGAAGTGACTCTAGCAAAGTTGTTTTGATCCCAACTGAGTATTTGAATATATAATATATTATAATAAGTATTAGGGACTCATTTGGTGCTCCAACAAGCCTTAAAAAGTCATTGCGCGCAAAAACTAAGTCAGCAAAATTAGTTTTCCCGAAATATAGCCTGTAAAATAATTTTTTGGCTCCGAAGTGACTCTAGCAAAGTTGTTTAGATCCCAACTGAGTATTTGAACATATAATATATTATAATAAGTATTAGGGACTCATTTGGAGCTCCAACAAGCCTTAAAAATTCATTTCGCGCAAAAACCAAATCGTTATAACTAGTTTTGCCGAAATATTGCCCTTAAAATTCTTTTTTGGCTCCGAAGTGACTATAGCAAAGTTGTTTTGATCCCAACTGAGTATTTGAACATATAATATATTATAATAAGTATTAGGGACTCATTTGGAGCTCCAACAAGCCTTAAAAATTCATTTCGCGCAAAAACTAAGTCGTTATAACTAGTTTTGCCGAATAACCTTCAAAATACTTTTTTGGCTCCGAAGCGACCCTAACAGAGTTGTTTTGATCCCAACTGAATATTTGAACATATAATATATTATAATAAGTATTAGGGACTCATTTGGAGCTCCAACAAGCCTTAAAAATTCATTTCGCGCAAAAATAATCACAATTTCAAAAATTTTAAAAATTAGTCATAATACATATAAAAAAAAATTTGATAATAACAAACATATAAAAATTATTGTTAAATTTTTTTTTAATTCAAAAATTTCTGAAAATATTAGTTTTTAAATTTTTTAAAATGTGAATATTTTTTAAAATTATTTTACAAATAATGATTATTTTTTAAAATTTCCTTTTTTTTTAATAATATGGATAGTAGGTATATGTGATATGTGATATGTCGTAGGTTCATAAATGTAGGACATTTTTGGTTGAAAAAGTGATTTGAAATGGTTTGAGCAGAAAGGTGGTCAAAACTCAAAACCATGTAGGAAGAGAAAATAGCTGCAGTAATTAATTAATAAACTGTTTGGCTGCATTTAATAAGACTGAGTAGCTCAATCAGGTACTGTTATTTTATATTTTCATTTTATTTTATTTGGGGTTTGACTGCGACTGTTGTAATGATTTCAGACTGAAGCTGTTTAACCCAAATGAGTGGTTTTAAGTTTTAACGCTTTCATGTTGGGAAGATGTTTTTGCCAACGTAATCATAAACATTTATTGAAAAACCACATAATATTATATTACGGTATGAGCACGATTAATAGCATAATATGAGCACGTCACGAACACTACATAAATTTAATTAAAATAATTTATATTTATATTTTTTATTATACATTATGTATATGTAATTCAATTTTAAACAAAGATAATAATAATATTGTCTTGATTTTTATAACATTATATTTTCTTAATATGATAATTATCGAACAAAATTTAATTAAATATTGATATTATTTTATTATTATTAATCACTAAATTTCTCTTAAATTCATGTTAGTATTAACTAATGTATTTGTTTGCGAAAAAAAAATCTAAAAACTCTGATTAAACTATTTTTTCTTCGATGGACATACGCACGTAAAAGCACAATGGATGCACGGCCCAAACACAACACGAAAGGACAAAAGCACAACACGTTTATAAACGGACCGCGGGTCAGGCTTAATGCTCATTTTGACTCATGGGCCGGCACGACACGAGCACGATCAATAAATAGATCGATACAAGCACGATACGAAGCACAAAAATAAACGAGCTGGGCAGAACGGTACGGCACGACACAATTTACATCTCTCCTATGACCAAAACTTTGCCAATTTGCAAAAACTGTATTGTATAACATAGAACTTTCGGAACCTCAACACCCAAAAATTTGGCCAATATTTTCGTCATTGTATGAAAGAGACATTACTATCATCTGTAGTCGCAATATACAATAACAGTTTAGGTCCTAACCTCTGCAAACAGTTTCAAATTTCAGTTGATGCAAATGAAATTGCAAATTAAGAAAAAGATTGTACAAAAAACTGCAGCAAAATCCCATTCTCTGGACAAAAAAATGAATGATTTCAACCACACCAAAATGGAACTTAACAATTTGCCTCTGCTCATTTCGGATCTAGCAGATTCGAACGGTATCCTTCTTCATCTAGTATTAACGGGGGTATGCTCCACGTTCCTAGCGGATGTTTCGTCATATTTCCTCCTACAAACAATTAAATGTTCCCGAAAATCGTATACGATTAAGCAAAGAAAAGGGGTTCTAACTTCTAATTTCGCATATGAGGAATAGCAAAGAGATTACCTTCTCGCGTGGCCTCTTCACATCTTTTCTGGTAATCAGAGGACAGATTGGGATCCAAATTCTTTAATAAGATGTTGTACTTGTCTTCGGCCTCGGTTATGTATTTTGCCTGATAGAATTAAATGCCATATCATATGAGGTTTTATGTACCTTAACTAGCGAAGATCAATAAAATGATTATGCTTATAAGCAAGGATGGTTTACCACAACAATTTAAAGCCAATTCAAGTCAAGTTATAGGAATCTAGTCCTTCAAAACTTACTCTGAGAAAACCTCATTCTATCTTAAATATCTAAGAAGAGTGGAAACAGTAAAACTAAAATATATTCAAGCAACACAGACACCAAATATAATAGAATTCGAAAAGCTAAGCCAAAGTAGTAAAACTAGACTAAAATGTATTGCAATGCATATATGTGTACTACAGATGTTGATGTTTTTTTTTGCCGCCAACACGTGATCGAGTACTTTGGCTCAAGTTTGCATTGAACCACGTGTAGAAAAGATCTGAGTGATGCCTTGTCGTGAAATGCGACTGCCCACATCCCGCTGGTGGCTCAACTAAGCCTGGATCCCGAGTTGCCGGGATCGAAGTCGCCGCTTACCATCACCACGAGAGAGACCAACTTCATCCATATTTCCTAATCATACTCAGTTGGAAGAAGAGTACCACCACCATTCGCGTCAATAAATTAAGGAAGCATCTCCATCGTAATCACCTGTTCGAACTTCGAAGGGCTAATATCCACGGCGCTAGCGCACAGGTGGAGCCTGCAAGGTGTATTTGGCTCCACTTGAGAAAGGACCACGCCAGCTTTGCGCACATTAGAGGTGGTTCCCGTTCCCTCCATTGAAGCTTTCCACGAACACATGGCGAGCGTGTTACCTTTTTGGGTTTAATCTTCTCCTTCTTAGCCTTGACCTTGACCTTGACCTTGACCCTCTTCCTCCAAGTCGGGTCGTAATCGTTGTTGGATGGGTAAACGCTCGTCGCACTAACACACTCGTCGTCCGCCGCCGCCCCACGTCTACGCCGAACCATCCTTGAAATGGGCGTATCCGAACGGTTACCACTCAATGACTATGCAATGAAACCAAGAGACAAGTCCCCGCTCAACACAATTCAACTTGCCTAATCCCGCTGCAAGGAAATTTTAACCGCTGGGAAGTTAGAGCTTAATAACGTTTCTTGTGGCTCATTCTCTTTTGGTCACTCTCTCTTGATTCACTCATGATGAATGGAAAGTAGAATAAGGGAGAAAAGAGAGAAAAAGCTACCAAATTGAGGAAAAGGAGAAAATACAGAAAGAACGAGCGGGAGGTTACTAAACGGAGGAAAAGGAGAAAAAGCTACTAAAATACATAGACGATTCACCTAGTCTAGACATAGGGGGGCAATAGGTGGCGGTGCGACGGACAATGAGGCTAGCGTGGCGAGTGCGACGAGCGTTGACCCATCTGACAACAATTACAACCTGACCAGGTGGAAGAAGGTCAAGGTCAAGGCTAAGAAGGTGAAGAATAAACCCAAAAAGGTAACACGCCCGCTATATGTTCGCGAAAAAGCTTCAATGGAGGGAACCTCCAATGTAGGCAAAGATGATGCGGTCCTTTCTCAAGTGGACCCGAGTACACCTTGTGGGCTCCACCCGAGCACAAATGCCATGGATATTAGCCCTTGTGAACCGGTCATTACTATGGAGATGCTTCAACAATCTATAGACGCAAACGGTTGAGGTACTTTTCTTCCAAGCAAGTCTAAGTTAGGAAATATGAATGAAGTTCGCCTCTCTCGTGAAGCTAATGAGCCGTCGACTTCAATCCCGACGACTCGGAAACCGGACTTAGTTGAGTCACCAACGGGTGCGATCAATGGCTAAGAAGGTAAAGAATAAACCCAAAAAGGTCACACACCCACCAAAGCTTCTCCCGCCAATGGGGGCAATGATGATGTGGTCCCTTCTCAAGTGAACTAGACTATACCTTGTGGGCTCCACCCGAGTGGTAATGCCATGGATATTAGCCCTTCTGAACCAGTTGGTACTATGGAGAAGCTTTAACAACAAAATTTGAAAAAGAAAAACAGAGAATTGTAACAGATAGTTATTTTTAAAGTTTGATTTAAAAAAAAAGCCACCATTCACCAATTAATTTAATAAGAGCAAAACTCTATATTATAATTACATTACTAACCAAATAATCGTCTATTTACCAAATAACGGAAAATATTGACTTTTTAACTAAAACAAAATGAAAATTTCGGTAACTTTTCCAAATATTAGCCCATTAAAAAAAAAAAAAAGCATACCACTTCTAACCACAAAACAAAAAAATGGATAAGAGTTCAAGACTGACAGCTTAGCATACTCACCAGCATGGTGGGGGCAGAAGTGCCATATATTCTGACAAACATGCGCAAAACATTGAAACTGTTCTCGAGCACATCATCCTGCAGGTGGGTCGAAGGAATCAACAACGTGTGAAAATACAAGAATGGAAGAGTAGATTTGTCGCACCCAGGGAATGTGATTCAACCAACCTCATAGTCAAATCTGCATCAGAATTGCATCAAATGAAGCCAATATCAAAATCATCACACCGATTTTTCATAGGAACATATCTTCATTGCAAATGTACGACAAATGGGCGGCACATCCCTGTACATGATAATGCGAAAAACAGAAAAGAATAAAACAAAAAAAGTACTCACAGATCATCCGCTATCTCGACTAAGAACTCCGAGACTGAAAGGAACTCCATATGCAACTCATCAACCTTCACAATAGCTTCGAAGAAACCACAACTCAATCAGACTTGTCTTAACACACTTGAAAACGTTAAGATCCGTGTTTAATTTGTAAACAATGCATCACTACTGTTTTGTGAAGAGTGCCAGTATAAAGATATACACAGACACAAAGGTCATACGAACCACCTGCTCGTCTCTCAACTGATACAGGAGAAGGTTCAGCACTCGATAATCAAAGGATTTCAGATGAATTGCCTTCATCACATCGTCTACAGATATCTGATTAGCATCAGGTGATTGATCAGAACCTAAATGGAGTAAAAGAAATACACAAGATGAAGAATGAAAAACCTACCTCCTTTCCGTTAGCTAATGCACAACAAAGCCTTCTTTCCAGAGCCCAATACTCTTGTCCATGTTTGAACTCTTCTTTTACTCTTGACCAGTGAAACAAAAGAAAAAGGCTTGTTCAGCGTCTGAGGTCCCCAACCACTTATATGTTACAAATTCTTCCCCGACATTCATTTTTGGCATTTAAATCCCTGAAGTCTTATCTTGTTGCAATTGTAGCTTTTTTTTTTTTTTTTTTTTTTTTTTTTTCCTAAGAAAAATTCCAGAAGCTTTGGACATGAGCTGTTATGAGGACACCCCTGGGAATAAAATGAAATATGATACCAAATACACACATTGATTATGTGGTTGGAGCGAGAGAAAAGCTATGAGCTCTTTACACGGCGGAAAAAAAAAAAAAAAAGAACTGAAATATCACTTAGGATAGTAACAAAACCATGTAAAACTTATGACTTTATTCTCCATGTCGTTCTTGATAAAGGAAAAAAAAAATTACAAAAATGAGGAAATCGTTCAATCTTTCTCAATGCAAGAGAAAAATAAGAGGAAGAAAAAGCTTTCCATTAAATAAATAT
Source organism: Boehmeria nivea var. tenacissima (assembly GCA_018132145.1). NCBI lineage: Eukaryota > Viridiplantae > Streptophyta > Magnoliopsida > Rosales > Urticaceae > Boehmeria > Boehmeria nivea. Next base: position 4,937,809 of record CM030886.1, read on the forward strand.
AAAGTATGGAAAAGTACGTGAAGACTTTGCCACACCAAAAATTATATTCTGGGACATACCACACCAAAAATATTAACATCGTATAACATATATCAAACCAATATATCTTAAATGATATATTGAGGTTTTTCAACTTTGTCATTTGGTTATCCGGGAACAACCATGTTCTTATTCATATGAAAGGAAGCCTTAAAAGCTCACTGAAGTCTGAGTGTGTGACTTTCTCACGATACCTACAATGACTGAAAATTAAATCCCGAGTATGATTGTTTATGCATTCTTATTCTTTGTCCCTCCCAAAATAGCTTCTCTTTCCACCAGGTGCATTAATAACCTTAATTAGGATTGTTGTTTCCACACATAACAGACGTGCTAAGCAAGTAGAGTTGTTGAACGTGATTACAGACTCCAACCAAAGAAAGGAAAGGATGCTACATTATGAGGAGGTATGGAATTTAAATGGCAAAAAATAAAGGTTAGGGACTAATTTGTCTCACTTATACAAAAGGTTGGGGACCTAGATTGCCATAGAATCCAAAATATCAATAGAAAACCTGATTAACTCCAAGTGATATTTTTTTTCTTCTTCCTCCTTATCGTACTAAAAAATACTAAGATATTTACCTCTCACTCAAAAGACCATGACAATCAAGTACACCAGCCAGTGATCTAAATGAGTCGTGTTTGAATACATCCATAAATTTAGCAATTGATTTCGGGTTTGCTTCCTGCAAGTGGTAGGAATAGCATTAACCAAATGGATTGTTAGTACCTATTAAACAGGTTTTATTGTTAGGTCTCTGAAAGTTCTTAGTATAACCACCTCAGATCCTTCTTCTGAAGACTTTAATCCATTAGTTGGTGCATGCACTATCTTCTCATTCAAAGTATCCAGCTGTACAAACAAACCCCGTGGCGCTAAGAGGAAAAAAAAAGGGTGGGAGGAAGGAGGGAGACAAGTTTATAGAGGCTCAATACCAGAACCGCCATCAACTATGCTTCTTTTTTAAAAATAAAAAAATAAAAAATTGTTTTGCGCTAACCTTACTGACTACTTTTATCAAATGAGTGTCTTATTTTCCATATACAATCACATATTGTGATAAAATAAAGGGAAGGAACAAAGAATGGAAAAAGGAATAAAATTGAAAAATAAATCGACATTTTGTCCCTGCCGGGAAGTAGATAGAATAGTTGTATGAGAAGCAAACATTAGCAGCACTAGTTAAACTTAAAATCTTTCACAAGGATCACCTGATAAATATAACTTTCTGTGAACGAAAGGAACGGTAAATATTTGAATAAAACTTGTGGTTTGTTTGCATCCATCCCATGGAACATAAAATAAGATCTGCACTGCAGCTCAGGAGGGGAGAACAATAAAACAGCAATTAAATCACATTATATGATATTGAAATATTTGTTTTCCATGAAAATAAAAAAAACAACCAGCTTACAATATCCTGAAAATTGGGTTGCGTGCACAAGCTAATATAAACCAATAAGATGGCTCTAAAACGAATTCCCGAATATTTCACTTTGATAAACTAACATCAAAGAAGACAACTCTTTAACCTCACTGCCCATACACTAAAAGTTGTTGTGCTCATCTAAAACAACTTGATTGAACATTTTCCGTAACAAAATTTCTACTAGCCTAGTTAAACATAATAAGTGGCCCTATAATTGTCGCTATGAAAGTTTTTTCTGTTTATGCTTTACCACTCAAACTACAAAAGAAATTTGTTTCTTGCCAACAAGTTCATACATTAATACAGATGATATTAATATTCCACTTATCGTTGGATTTTGAATCAGCACGTAAATGTCTAATGGTAACAGGTAATTTCTCCAAGAAAAAAGATTACTGGTTAATGCTTACAAAATCTTCAAGGGTAGAATTTGCCCGCTGCATTGCATCAAGTCCAATCATAGCCCTCTCTTCAATATTTTTTTGCAGTGAATTGGAATTTGACTTATCATCAGAGTTAAGCTGAGAGTTCTCTTCAAATATCGGTTGTTGAAAGCCTTCAGAAGTATGAAACTTGGCTATATGTTAATAATGAAAATTCAGAGTGAGCAATACCAATGCACAATTCTTTTGGCAATCACTAGTATCTCATTTCTATATATATGGAAGAAAAAGTAAATAAATAAAAAATTCCTATGAGTTACTGCTCATGCAGTCGCTTCTCCGCAATAGGAAAGTTCTGAGCAGATTTGAGCATAAACAAAGGCACAACATGCACACTATACAAACTAAAACAAGCATGTAGAGAACAACAAAAACATTTAATGCTTTTTATATCATACAAATTTAAATCATACAACAACCAAAAAATAATGGGACAATAAACAAAGAAAATTAGCAGTTAGAAAAGACATGTATCATTTTATCTGTCACAAAACAACTCCACCTGAACTAATTCACCTCGTTTCTTCACCGTTCAGTACTCCACTCGCTTGTGGTATAGTGTTTCCCTCAATAATCCCCTCACCAACGCTCTGACTCAACATATTGCTAGACTCCTATTTTTGATCATAGGCCAAGCTATGATACCATGAAGACTTTCTATGCTACAGCCAGATTAGGAAAAATGCCATGAAAGTGGAATCCTATACAATACAATATATGTTCCAAGTCAACTCAATCACTTGAAAAATCAGAAACTAAATCTTTGAAATTCACAGCAAAATCTAAGAAACTCTTATCAGTCCCGAAGTTCACGCTGTCTATAAATAGGGAAGTCTCTTCCATTTGCTGCAAGTGAAGTGAAGTCATTGCGTGCAATCGAGTTCTAGTGTCCGACCAGACCAGTAAAACTCGGGCTGGTTCCATTTTCAAAAATCAAGTACTTGAGTTCTTTTCTTCGATTATTGTCCCGACATACAAAAGAATCATAAACGAAGCAGTTGCACGCACTATTATATCCAACAAGGCATAACCTAAGAAGTTATGACTATGGTTACAATCAACAACGATGTTTCAAATTCATAAAGTTTTAGAAGATTATACACAGTCAATTGTTGAAAATACAAGACAATACCAAACAAAAGTACACACACACACACAGAGACACATGTATAAATACAATACATGTATACAAAGTAACATACCCAGCTGTAAAACAGTTAGACTAAACGAACAAAGCGATTGAAGACCCATATCAGCTAATAAATAAAAAGCAGTTTTGGGTTTTTGGTGTCAATACCTTTGTGACTTAGGCAGAGCGAGGCTTTCTCAAGAAACCCATCAGAAATCTGTGGGAAACAAAGCAACACCATTACAATATTATTGATACAAGCCAAAACAACACAAGTTGCTGGAAAAAAAAAGTAAAACAATTTATTTCCATAAAACCCAGGACCTAAAAGAAGAAGAAGAATAAGCTTGTTTACCTTGGGAATGTAATCAGAAACCAAAGCACACTTCTTTTCCAAATCAAGCTCTCCACATGGTTGCATCTTTTTTATGTGGGCATTTCGTGTTCCCAAAAAGCCAGACAAATTCAAAAACAGAAACAAAAAACAAAAATAAAACACAAACATAAACAATGTTTATGTTACAAGTATAATAATAATAATAATAATAATAAGGTTATGAATTGAAGGGTATACGAGGAAGAGGACGAGATTGGCGAGGAAGCGATGAGAGTCTTGGTGTGCTGAATTGGAAGCGATAATGCCTTGTGATTGCATTAACAACATTGCGCTTTGTAACTCTTCTAACTTCCTTAAGCTTTCCATTTTTTTTTTTTTTTCTGAATTCTTCTACTATGCGATGTTCTAAACTCTGATACTCTCTCTCTCTGCACTTTCGGAGGTTTAAGAAACTGCCAATCAGTGTGTGTTAGGACTGTAGAGATGTCCAACGGGCCGGTCCAGTGGGCCAGCACACGAAGTACGACACGATTTTTTGTGGCACGACACGATGATTTTTTGTGGACTTAAACACGACACGATAAATTGGCGGATCGGGCTAGGAAAGGTTTCAAGACACGAAGCACAATGAAGCACAAGCACGAATGTTAGCACAGCACGAGCACGACAAAACACGACATAAATTTGCTTAAAATTTATATTTTCTATTACATATTATTTATATATAGTTTAATTTTCAACCCAAAAAATATTTAATATTATCTTTATTTTATAACATATTATATTTTGTTAATAAGATTATTATCGAACAAAATTATAATTAAACACTAATATTATTTTGTTTCTATTTTTTTAAAGGTATTTTCTTACTATTAATCACTAACTTTCTCTTTAATTTTATGTTAGTGTTAAATAATGTATTTTGTATACATCAAAACAAGTATGAAACTCTAATTAAAATTTTTGTGTGATGACTACGAAATAAGTACAAAATAAATAAAAGAATGCATACGCGCGTAAAAGCACGATAGGGCACGATAGGGGCACGACCCAAACACGACATGACACAACAAAAGCACAACACGTTTTATAAACGGACCGTGGACCAGGCTTGACGCTCATTTTGACTCGTGGACCGACATGGCACGAGCACGATTAATAAATGGGCCGACACGAGTACGGCACGAAGCACGATAAGTACGATGATAAGCGGGTTGGGAGTTCCAGGATACGACGTCGCTTCAATATTGCAACTCTAATATTTGGTATAGTGGAAAAATGGAAGGAAGGAAACAGGTAGAGGAAAATTTGGATAGAATTCAATAAATACTCTTGTTTCATAGGAAAGAAAAGAAGAAGGGAAGAGAAAAAGTAAGAAAAAAATACATGTGGGACCCACTATTTTTTATCCTTCCAAAATTGAGAAAAACTCTTTTCAACCCGTTTTAGTGTAAAATTACAATGCTATCCACATTTTTAAATTTTAATAATACAATAAATAGATAAGATGGTAATTATCTAATCAAACATTTTATTTCTTTCTTAATATGCCAAACACTATAAAGAAAAACTATTTTCTTTTCTTTCTCTCTTATCTTCTATCGCCTCCTATTTCTTTCAATCTACTTTTCATTCCTTCATACCAAACAGAGTCTATTTTTTTGGGCGAGGGATTTCTTAACCATCCACCAATGCAAATATCTTGATATGAGTTGCAATGCGACAATCTCCAATGCAATGCTGCCAATGCCCAAATTTAATATTTAAACATAAAATTGTTCTCTAATTTAATATTATTTTAAATATCAAATTTGACCATGAGTGTAGTATAATGTTAAATTGTTGTGTTTGAAAATAAATATTTATTAGCTACTTTTTTATCATTTAATGTAAAAGTAATTATGATTATAATTTTATATTATAAAAAAAAATCTTTTATATCAAAAAATTATTATTGCATACAATTTTTCTTACTATTAGCTAACATTTGTGGTCTTTAATGAGTCGCGTAGCTAAATAATAGAAATAACATTTAAAATGACATTATTGAATTGGAGTATTTTATGTTAAATAGCATTTTGATCCCTTTTTTTTTTCATCAAATTTGGCATTGACATTAGAGGTGGTCTAAGAGCATCTCCAATGTAATGTCAAATTTGTGTGCCAATGCTAAAATTCTTCTTCAATGCAATGTCAAATTTGGCATTAAATTTGGCAAATGCTATATATCATGCTAAATTTGGCACCAAGTATAGCATAATGCCAAATTTTGGCATTTGGATTAGAGCATTGATTGATCAACTTTTATGTATTTAATTAAAAATTAATATTTTATTCAAAAAAGTTTCCTCTTACTAAAAAGTCATTATGACTATTTGTAGTCTTCTTTACTATTAGTTAGCATCAACTACTTTTATTGATTTTTGCAATTAAAAAATAATAAAATAGCATTTGAAATAACATTTGTGCATTGTAGTATCAAATGTCAAATATAACAATTTTTTACTTTTTAAGTGCTAAATTTAACATTGACACTGGCATTTGCATTGAAAATGGTCTAAATCTGATACTTAAAAAAGTTAAATGCTATATCTTAACATTTAATATTCCAATGCATTAGTGCTATTCCATATGCATTCCTACTATGGTGGGCAAGGCATCCCGAGCAGTCTTTTGGAGAGCCTGTTCTCTTTAGTGGGCATTTCTAGTGGCGAAAGTCCAACTCTTTGCATAGTGCATCAAAAAGTATTATGTACATGGTCTTGATCATTAGTGACGAATTTTAGTAATTGAAGCGAGACGAGATTGTAGAAGATGCTAGTAACTTGAATAATCCACTGGTACCTGGAATCTGGACGATCCAGGAGTTCTCGCGAGGTCGATGAAATTGAAGTTCTTATGAGAAAAAAAATTATATATGGGATATGGGATCAACAATTCTGTTTTTTTTTTTTCGTAACTTTACGAGAAAAAATATAAGGTTTATATATGGGATAGGAATTTAAAGACCAAAATAGTGCTGTTTTAATCCTCAAATCTATGGTATTTTAGTAATTAGATCCGAATTTGATAAAAGACTACTTGGCGAACAACAAATAGACACCTTAGCATAGACGGTTCAACGTTTTGGCAAAATTACTAAGGAATCCAGATCAAGAGATATTCGAGGAGATACCAAATCATGAATAACGGGTCAAATGAAGAGCACATGCTGAATAATAAACAAACGTGGGAAATCTAAGACCCTAACATAATTCGAACTATCTTGCAAAAGGATGATCGAAACTTATAAATAGGAGAGCGACCGAAGTAGAGATAGACTTTGACTAGAGAGCATCTAAGATAGTAGCTTAAAAGAGAATAGTATCTAGAGAGGACTTTTCTTGTTTTAATCAAAGTCCTTCACATTTCAAATACTTCTTTGAGTGAACCAAGTCGAGTACGATTAACTTTTCCAGCCCAATTTTGGCACAAAAACAAATCAACTTACTATTTTCCAAGTCTCCATTTATATCCTTCCTTTCTCCCACCTCCCAAAACATAAATTAATCTATAATTTGTCTATAACTATAAGATGAGTTAGATCTATTGTTTTTTATGGGTTAAGCAGGAGAATACCCATAATTTACATTACAATAAAAATAGATACTCAAATTTTAAACTAATAGTAACTAGCCAATTCATTAATCACTTGCACATATTTTTAAAGACTTATTCAATTACCAGCAACTAACAACATGTAAGTAATTGAATCACTATGACATTTTGTTATATTTTTAAAAGATTCAATATTTATTTAAATAATTATTAGAAATTAAATATTTACGATAATTTGTCTTTTTATTTTTTCAAGCATCCCTCACTGACTTCACTCTTTTCTTTTCTTTTTCTTTTTTTTTTTTTATAATTATTTTTGAAGTATGTTATCAGCTTATTAAATTTTCAATCTTATTTTAAAATAATATTAGGGTAGTTGCACTACAAAAAATTATATATAGTAGGGTAGTTTGCACAGGTTTAATTAAAAAATAAAATTTGTGTAACTTTTATTTAGCGTAGTATGAAAAATAAAGGGATACTTATAAAATAAAATACTTATTAATGCTACTTAATAATCTATACCCAAGTGGTATGCTCTCTTTATTTCCACTCTATGTTTGTAGTATAAATTTTGAGGTATAAATTAAAAATACAAAACACATAAAATATAGATTATCAATGTGTCAAGAATGAGACATTCTTCAAAATTCCCCAAAAATAAACATGTAGAAAACAATGAATATACTTACATGAGACCAAAAATGGCACAGCAACTACCACTGATATAGTATTAAAAAAACACACCAAAAAAAAAAAAAAAACCATTTGCGCATGATTGGTACAAAAGACAATGTATATGTTCCACCAGGACCGAGTGCGCTTTCAACTTATTTTTTCCCTGGTTATATTTCCTTTACCTACCAGAATGACATGTACAGAGTACAGACCAACTAAGATCTATCCCATTGAGTGAAAATACAAGGCCCCAAAAAAGTATAGGTACTGAGTTAAAAAATAGGAGTCGTTGCCTAGGTGAATCCACTTATTGGACTTGGCTTCAAAATCCTTGGTAGTTTCGTTGCTTCTACCAAAAGCTTATATTTGCTGGGCTTCCTTTGATTTTAAACCATCTGCAGTTGGATCGGGTCTTTCGATTCTATCTTGTTCTCGACTTCGCTCTGGTTTGGTTACCCATAATTTTCCGGCCTTCCCAATTGCAAGAATCAACTCAAGTTGTTTTCGCTGCTGCTCCTACAGATGACACTCAGATGCAAAAGAAATTCCAATCAGACATTTTCAACATATCTGGCAAAGTAGATGACTTCAACACCAAGAACTTCATTCGACTGGAATTTTATAATAAGAAATCTATTCTGCAAATTTAGAGATCACATCTAGGTAGGCAAAACCCACTCGCTTTACTAAGAAAATTGGAGATGATGTCCTAACATGGTAGGGTCAAAAAGTAAAAGTAAATAAATTTACTCTCTCCAAACTTTGTTAGAAATTGCAGAATCACTCAGATATTCAAAAAATCATAGGAAATCACAACTTGGAAAATGGTTAGAAAAAGTTTTTCAGAAAATATATCCTCACCTGCATAGCAAGCAAAACCTTTTGAATTTCGCCAAGCTCCTTCTCCAGCATGTCTTCTTGGATGGCTAACGCTCGAGTAGCCTCTGAATTCTTTTGGGCCAAAGCTGCAGTCTTGACGCACAAACACATTCGTAGAACAAATATTAGAGGAGGATGCTGAACTGAACTTTCATCATTAAAACAAAAGCTGAGAGCTAATCGACATAAAAAATTTATCAATTCTTCCTTTAACTCAAGGGTGAAAATGGTTGAGAACATGATCTTTGGGCTTCTGAAAAGATATGATAGGATTCTTATGTTATATGCACAAAACGAACATCAGACTCATAACCAACAATACGATGTAATCTCTTTTATAGTGTATTCCTAACTTTACAGGAAAGAGAAAAAATTGAATGCCATGAAAAACAGTGAAACTAGACCTAGATACCGAGTGGATTAACCATTTCAGAAAACATACCAGCAATATTAGAAAGATGAAAATTTTCCCTTCTGTTTTTCATATACATTATGCAACCACTATCTACTTGACTATATGCATATGCCAATCAATTACCCATCTTAACTTAACACGCTTTTGCAATAACAGAGCTCTAATCTTAGAATTGTTCCCCCAAGATTATCAGCAATCAATAGAAAAAACTATGGAATTCTCCGCATATAATTGAAGATACAATTTGGAAATCTGCAAGCCAGTTGATAGGAAATTGTTAAATTCTCCATCACAGCACAGCAATAAAGAAAATTTTAAGTTTCCAACATCCCTGATATTGGGGTTCCGATTCTCTATTGAGTATATCAATGTTGAGCGGACTCAAGTTGTAATAGACATTAGTTAAGCTGGCTTTGAGCTTCGCTATTAATAGTAGTTTATCACGGTTATCAATCTTAGTTGAGCAAATGGCAGTAGTTACGAGGTGGTTATTAGCAAGAATGTCCATCACAACTAACACATTGATAATAAACAACATGAAATATGATACGACAAATGCCAATGTGCTGCGCTTTCGCTATTACCAAGCTCAAAGAAAATTAATTGGGGTCTCAGAAGAATTTTTTGTGAATTTTTCTGGGCATTGATGGAGGCGAATTAGAAGTTACAAAATACAAATCTGGCACAATCAATTACATTACCGACTATAGATGGTGCCTGAAACTTAGCTCTTTATTATAACGTTAAAAAGGGCTTTTGATAGAGCTTGTGCTTTATGCTTTTAAAGGTGGAAAAAAAAAAAAAACTAACTTTTTGGCGTGCTTTTTATTTATGCCAACAACTTCGTCTGAAATCAATTTTGAAGGAGCTATATAGTAAAAATATCAAGGGTAATGCTACAAACAATCAGTAAAAATGTCAACATTTTGCTTTATATTTCTTTTTTTAAAACCCCAGATATACCTTCAAAAGTATTCCAAAAAAAGATTCTTAAAAAAGCCATATGGCTGAAAGCACTTCGGCAGGGCTAACTCTTCTGAAATACTAACTCAATAGGTTCAAAAGCCAATATCCAATGTATAACAGCGTACACTCTTCACCCTTACATCCAACACAAAATCACACAGCTAAGAAACTTCGCTTCAAAAGCCATTCCATGTACTTATTACTAACTACTCTGCAGATTTCCCTCGACTAAAATTCTATCTATAAATCCTTCAACTACGCTTGAATAAACTATAAAACTCACAAACCATCAAATCAAATGATAAAAATACAAAAATAAATTTGAATACCTCTGCAATGGGTTCCTTCAGCGCCTTGCGAGTAACCCGAAACCGAATCCCCAACTTCTCGAGCTGCCTCGACATAACCCGAATTATCGCCGCCGAGCTCCTCAAATCCTCCTCCAATTTCCCAACCCTCTCCAGCAAATTCACCTCCGACCCGCCCCTCGCCGCGCCCGCGCAGAGCCGCTGCCACTGCCGCCGCCGAATCCACGCCCCGACCCCAATCCCCGCCGCCATCGCCACCATCCCGCACGCCAACAGCCTGTTGCCCACCGCCGCCGCCACGGCCGCCTTTCTCGAGCTCGAGGCCGCGCAGCTCACCGCGAATCCTATCGACAGCGCCGCCGAGGAGAGAGCACACAGCGCCTCGACGAAGGAGAGGAACGACTCGAAGCCGAAGCCGAAGCCGAAGCCGAACCCGCCATCGTCGGCACCGTCGATCGGAGCTTCGGACTCGAACACGGCGAGTCGGAATCGGCGCTCGGCCGGGCTCGGGAGGCTCCGAGCGGAGACAGACGCGTGGCGAGGGGCGATTGGGAGGGAAACGAGGCTAGGGCTTTTGGGGGAGAGAGATGAAGCGAAGTAGAGAGTGAGTCGCGGAGGTGAGTTCGTGGAGAGGTCGAGAGAAGCGAAGGGCATGGACATGGTATCGCCGGTCGCAGAGAGAGCTTTTCCGAGAGAGTGGCTTTTGCTGTGGCTTCGGGTGGGTCATATGGGCTCTGGTTTTGGTGGTTTTGTTGAAGAAGACGCCATTGTTAGGGTTTTGCAGAAGAAAGTGAAAACTGAAGAGAGAGGTTTGGCGATAGGTTCGATGGGGAGAGAGAGTGGAGGAAAAAAAAAAGCTGTGTGTGTTTGGTTGGAGTTTGTGTTGGTTGGTTGGTAATGGATGAAATGGAAATAAAAAGTGGATTTCAAGGGTGTTTTTGGTATTGTCAGAGTTTTAGGATGTGTTTGGTAGAAATGAGAGAAAAATAGAAAGAGAGACGCATATCACCTAGGTAGAGAAAAATAGAGAGAATGAGGTGGTTTTTTTTTTTTTTTTTCCTTGTGTTGTTTAGTAAAAAACTAGTTTTTTATACACGCGCATAAGCACGTGTAAAATAACATAATAGTTAAAAAATATGACCAAAAAATCATAAAGTATATTTTTGTTAAGTTTTAAAAAAAATTGATATTTTTGTAATTTTTAATAATTAAAGGGTTAGATTTATCATTTAATATAAATACAATGGCTCTTTTAAAATTTTTCAAACTTTAAAAATAAAAATAAAAGCTTAGAACAAAAAAAATAAATAAATAATAGATACGGTAAAAAAAAGTATATGACAATGGGTGTTAAAAGATCGAAAAAAATATTCTGAATCCAACCGCGCCAAGAAAAAATTTTTTTGATATCATTACGTCAAACAAATAGCCGTTGAAACGATTAGAACAAAAAAAGTGAAAAAGAGGAGAGAGGAGAGAGAAATTGCACAAAAGTCCCTCTAAATTTGCACAAAAGTCCTCTAAAATTTCTTAAAAATCCCTAAAATAAGCCCCTAAATGCAATTTTTTTAAAAGAAAAAAGTTAAAAAAAGAAAAAAGAAAAATTATGGGATGCCACGTGTCGTCCGTAGGGGACGCCACGTGGCATCCCCTTATGAGCCGTTTTTTTAGCTAAGGGGGGAGAAACGGATCCCCCCTTAGTAGTATAGGATAGATAAGGGAAGGGGAGTGCAAATTCATAGTCTTGTTTGATATAGAGATGAAAGGGGAAGGAAAGAGAAATTATGCCAACAAACGCGGTGGCTGACCCCTAGCATGCGACAGTCCCCTCCAAACGCGAGCAGAGACTCTCGAGGAGGCGGTTGAGAGGGAACCGACCACTAGCAAGCAGAGACGCCACGTGGTTGGAGACCAAGAGGAAGAACCTGAAGAGGAGGCCTCGAAGGTGGTTGACGAGTTTGGGCACTATAAACATTCTCGCAAGGATGCTCATACGTAAATCTAGATCGTCCTAGAGAAAGTCCAGATGAAGAAGATTAGGGTAGGGAAGGAGCTCAAGAAGTCTACTGCTCCCGAGGGGGCCCCAATTGAATTGCTTTTAGCAGACGCACTAAACGCACTTCTTAAGCGACTACAACATGCAGTTGCTACCTTGGCAGATAGTGTCCCCGAGCACGATTGGGTAGAGGTCCAAAAGCTCACCACTGCCAATCGACACTCCAACAGTTTTTGGTCGTTGTGGTGGTTAGTTCGAGACTTGGCCTTCATTTTTTCTCCATTTTATACTTACAAGATTTTGATTTGATCTTTTCTTGTATTATAAGTCTTCATGATGATGCTCGTGAACCACGAGTCAGTGGTCATGCTGGCACATGATAACGGCTGACTAAAGCATTGAATCAACGAGCTGAGCAAGAAGGACGAGAAGTATAAGAAGGTTGGCAAGATGGAGAATAACTTGAAGGCCAAGCTAAGTGAGACTAATGAGGTACGTGCAAAGGGCGAGAGCCGGGCTTCTGAGGCAGAGAGGGTCGCCCAAGAGTTGAAGCAAGCAAACAAGGGTTTGGAGGATTAACTTATTGAGTTAACTTTTAAGGAAGGAGAAATCTGATGCAGGAAAGCTCATTATAAAAATATAAAGCACATATTTCTTGTATTGTAGGTAGGCATGCAAAAATAGGTGGAACAAATCTAGGGAATTCATTACTCGGTGGAACTTCTAGGGAAAATCTGGGTAATACCCAGTGTTTACCCGGTATAATCTTCTGGAGAATACCCGGATTTTACCCAATTGTTTCCAAAAAAAAAATTCATTGGGGTTTACCCGATGAGTTTTGCTTGCATTGTTTTGGTTTGAGGTCTCGGCTATAATGGCATTGTTGGCCAGCAGCCACGCGAAGGACGGCGAGATCAACAGTCGCAACGATGGTGACAGCTCCGACGTGGGGACGGGCTCCGGTAGGCTGCCGCAGGGGAGGCCCGCGGGTCGAAGAACAAGTCGAAGCCGCCGGTGATGATCGCCGGGGGAGGCTTACAGGGTCAAAGAGCAAGGCGAAGCCGCCAGTGGTGATCGACGGGGGAGGCCTGCGGGGTCGAAGAACAAGCCGAAGTCGCCTTCCAGTGGCGATCGCAGGGGAGGCTGCGGGGTCGAAGAGCAAGCCGAAGCCGCTGGTGGTGATCGCTGGGGGAGGCTTGCAGTGAAGAACACGCCCTCGTCAAATTTAAAAAAAAAAAAAAAAAAAAAAGTGGAGACCGAGGATTTTTTGGGTAATTACCCAGATTTACCCAGGAATTACCCGGCTTATTCCACTAAAAATTTCCGGGGATTGGTTCCAGGTAATCCCCGGTATTCCATATTTTCATGCCTAATTGTAGGTGAATATTCACTTATCTAGTCCTCCGAAATATATTTACTCTGGTCATAAAAACTCCTAAATTCGTATTTCAAAAAATATGATATTGTAATATCGAATATCAAACGATAAATGAAATAGAAATTAAATCTATTTCTTTTTAAATTGCTTGTTGAACTATAATTTATAAACTAACGAGTTAACTTTCGTTAAACTAAATTCAAAATTAAATGGATTATTTATTAATAAGTGAAAACATAATTTAACAATTTAATTCTTTCAATCGATCAAAACGTTCATATTTTCATTGTAGTATAATTGCTATTATTTATTTTCTTGAACACGCAGTCTCTCGTCTCTTTTCTTGTATCTCTAATTTTACAGAAATTTTGACAAAATTTCTCTTTTTTTACTCTTTGCTTGGCCGAAGACTTATCAATATCAATTCCAACATTAAACTCAATTTGATCACAAAGTTTTTAACATAATTGAAAGTTATAAACAACCAAAAGTCCAATATCAATTTTAATCCCAACTAAATCCCTGTCACCGTATAAATTGAAATCTAAGACTTCGTCTCGAATTTTTACCTTTGAACATCAAAAAATCTCAATCCAAAAACCAAATGATCATATTAAAAAAAATTCTTACAATAATATTTAAAGTCAGAGCCATAATTAGAATGAGATCAAAACTAATCAAACTATAGGCACGACAACAACGAAGTCTTAACTCATAAGGGTTTGCATGGCCTCTTTACGACTTGTGAATCTGAGCTTTACAACGGAGCTTTGTTTCATAGCAATTGAGATGAATGGTGGCTTAGCAGCGGTAACTACGAGCATGGTGTGGCGCATGATAATCAGGCAAACTCATGCTTGGCCGATACGGCTTGGTCATGCAAGAAGCCTCACATGTGGACCCACCATTGGATTTTGGCTGAGGAGGTTCGGCATGCGTTGGTTAGTGGGGTTGACTCACAATTGGCTGCGGTGGTGATGCAGTGGCCAATGAGTGGTCGGCTGTGCATATCTAGCCATGGGCCTGATGGGTGGCTGCTCGTAGAAACTCATGCAAATTTGGACGCACAATAATGTTATGGTGTGTGTGTGTGTGTGGAAGGGACGAGGATGGTGCCGATGTGGTTGTTAGCCCGTAAAATAGTCGCGCAAATTAACCGAAAACGTATGAGTCAGTATGTAATAAAATAGATGTTGAATCCAAGTATCGTCCCACAGAGAACTATTTTGACTTAATTGACTAACTACTATGAATACTAAACTCTTATGATATTTAAGCTATCAGTAATGTGAATGAAGAATAACTAAAGCAAAATTAAAATTAACACAAGAATAACTAAATGCAATGAAAGTAAATTAAGAAATATGCACAGATGATAGATATCTAGAATCGATTAGCCCCCCTCAATACATTTAAATCACAGTTTCACCTTTCTATCGATACGACTTCTATCTCATTTCTAGTCTAGGGAATTCATGAAATCGATAGCAGCTTATGCATGTTGGTACCATTGTGTTACTAATCCTAACTAAAGTATCCACTCATTAAAAATTATTAACAATTTTAAATAGCCTTAGAGAACTAAGTTCGATCACATTTTGATCCTTACGGGTTAGCCTCAACTATCTAGAATTTCAATTACCTTTTAGTCCTTACGAGTTTCTAAACTACGTGCTTGTTATCTTGGTTCAATACAATTTCCTTTTTCGAGTTTAATTGATTTTATCTAATAATTCTACCCAAATTTTCAATGGCAATAAGATTTAAGAATTAAGCACACAAGAGCATAAGCAATTGAGAGAAAACGCATTGATTTATTGATGAAACTTCAAGATAAATAACATTGACTTTGACTAATCTCTCCTAAACGGAGAGAACTAGTGTCACATAACTAGAAAAACTACAAAGCAATAATTCTAATTGAGTATTCATGACTAATACAAATAAATCAAAGAAAATCAAGGATGATAAAGAAAACCTGATTGATGATCCATAGACGAATCTGTTACACCATCTTTGAAGTCTTCTCGTTGATGTGAAAAGTCCCATTCTCTTCACTTATGGTCAATCTCTACGTGTGTGTTCTTTTTTTTGTCATTCTCCTCGTGCTTTTTATCCTATCAACCCTAGTTATGAGTTAGTTTCAACCGTTGGATCTTGTCTCTAGGGCTTGATCTCATGATTTAGCTTAACACATTTATGCTTTTTAATGTCAATTACCCTTCACATATAATTTTTCTACAAAAGATCTTAACAATGCAATGATTAAAATTTGACAATCGAAGAACATTTTAAAGAAATTTGTTAATCTATTTCTATTAGACATAATATTTAGAAAAAACAAATTGAAAAATTTAGATATTTTTGTTAATATTTCAAGTTTACTTAATTAGATTATATTTTTTACTACATTTTTACCTCTCTATAGATGCCCAATTAATTTAATTAATTTAACCATTTAATATCATTAATTCTCAATTTTTATGTCTCTAAGGTGTGCATTTTGGTTAAAATGAAATTGACGTATATAATAATAATATATTTCTTTGAAATTAGGATATTTCTAAAACATGTTTAGCATATTTCTTTGATTTATTTTATCTAATGATGCAGAATTTTTTTCAAGGACAATTATACTGTTGTAATTTTCTAGTTATAATATATTTCTCTAGGAATATAGTATTTATGCACTTTTTATTAACACCCATGTTTTTTCTTTTATAAAAATAATATATGTAATGGTTAAATATAATAATTCTCCAGAATTAAAAAAAGTTCTTAAATATTTAAAAATATAAGAGAGACACGATCTTAGAGAATATTTAGAAAATTTCTAGAATTTTTCTTTTGAGCAGTTCTTTTCTGAATATTTTGAGGTGTTTTGAAAATTTTTAATACTGTTGTGAAAATTAGTCATAGAAATATAGACAACAAATTAATTATTTTTGGGCTGTTAAGCAATTAATCATTTTAAAAGTAAAGTTTGAAGGATTTAGGCAGAGTTTCACGGAATTAGAGATTTAGCCATAACATGTAACATTTTATGTAACATGTAACATATATACGTGTAAAAATGTAATTATATTTTAAAATACATAATTAAAAATGACTATTTAACTAATTGACATATTTTTTTATTGGCCCAAAAGAAGAAGATTTTTTTGTTTTTGTTTTAAAAAGTGGCCGGCACGTGCCCAGAAAGAGAAATAAGCACATGCACCAAACTTGCTTGTCACAAGGGGCTGACGTGTGTGGGGCCTAGTGTCAAACGCATCTCTGTAATTGCATTGGGCCTTGTTTTTTCCTATTACATCCTTGTTTTTATTTTTATTTTTTAATCCTCTAATTTTGTGTTATTTATATTTATATATAATTTTTGGAAAAAAATTTCATTTTTACCCTCTAAAAATGTTTTTTTTTTGAAAAGACAAAACAAAAAAAAAAGAAAAGAAAAACTCCCCCAAAAACGCTAGAAACTCCAACAAAAACCCCCCACCCCCCCCCCCCCCCCCCCCCCCCCCCCCCCCTCTCTCTCTCTAAATACCTATTAATTTTGGAGAATTCTTTAGTGAGATTTTTTATGACTAAAAATAATTCTGAACCCCCTCCCCCCCGCCCGTAAATACCTATTAATTTTAGAGAATTCTTTAGTGCGATTTTTTATGACGGAAAATAACCCGTAAATACCTATTAATTTTGGAGAATTCTTTAGTGATATTTTTTATGACGGAAATCGTCAAATTTACTTTTTAAGATGCTGATCCACTGAAAAAATAAATCTGATAATTCAAAATTATTTCGCATCATAAAAAAAAACTCAGCATAAAAATACCTATTAATTTTGATATAAATATAAAAATAATACTAAAAATATCAATTCTTTTATCAATTTAAAATATTATATTTTAATTATATATTTTTAATTAAATAATAAACACTCATCAATTATAATTATAATATGAGACGTTTACCATGGATGAATATTCATAACTAGGAATAAAAATGTTAGAGAAAGGGCATTAGAGCAATAGACGGAATTAGTAGGGTATAGCCCTTAGTCTTCCTAATATTAGTAGCGGTCTGACTGTCTTTCTGCCTTGAGAGATGCGAAGAATGGTTATCTTTCGTACCCTCGCTCTGGGGATGGGACTTTTCTTTTATAATAAAGGACGCTTCTCCTATGGGGGACACTTAGGTGGGGGACAAATGGAAAACAAATGTGTGGTCCAGATTCATTCAAAAAATTTTCTGTATTTATTTTTTAGTCCTTTATTTTTATTGTATTACAATTTAGGCCCAGTTTTTTAAAAATATTTGCATTTTTGCCCATAGAATGAATGCATTTTTTTTTACCAAAACAGTAAAAAAAATCCAACAAACTGTTTTGAAAAAAACTGCAAATTAAAATTCAAAATTTTCTGGATGATTCTGGGCCATATACTGTTGTTCCCCACCAGAACGTTCCCCATTTGAGAATTGTCCTATAATAAATTGGTGAAAAAAAGTTTAAAACTCAAAAACGTAATTCACGTGCAAAAATCCGACAATCCGGGGATATTTTTGTCATTTCACTAATACCTAATTATTTAGTTTGCAAAAATGCCCCTACAAACACACTGACACTGGCGCTCGTAATGCTCCCAACTACCCTCTCTCCGCTGTCTCTCCCGTTTGACCTACCAAACCCCCCCATTGGCCATTCCCTCTCAAAAACACAAACTCCTATATAACTCTCTTCTCTTCCTCTCTCACAAAAAACACCCTTCAAAAACCCCTCTCTCTCTCTCTCTCTCTAGATTTCATAGCAACAATGGCTCTCTCAAACCTCTCCTCCTCCAAATCACTCTGCAAAACCCACTTTCTCTCGCCTCCTCCCAAGCCCCACCAACCCACTTTCTCTCTCTTCCCCGCCAAGAAAACCACCACTCACCCCATCTCCGCCGTCCACGCCGCCGAGCCGGCCAAAAACAACGCCGTCGCCGTCTCGAAGCCGCCGGCCGGCCCGGCCGGGAAGTGGGCCCCGGAGAGCTGGAAGTCGAAGAAGGCCCTCCAGCTGCCGGAGTACCCCGACAAGGCGGAGCTGGAGGCCGTCCTGAAGACCATCGAGGCGTTCCCTCCGATCGTCTTCGCCGGCGAGGCGAGGAATCTCGAGGAGAGGCTCGCCGAGGCCGCTCTCGGCAATGCCTTCCTCTTGCAAGGCGGCGATTGCGCCGAGAGCTTCAAGGAGTTCAGCGCCAACAACATCAGGGACACTTTCAGGATTCTGCTCCAGATGAGCGTTGTCCTCATGTTTGGTGGCCAAATGCCCATTGTCAAGGTTGGTGATTTCTTTTTCTTTTTTTTTTTCTATTTTTATTTTTGGGTTTTATTTGTTTTTTAGTGAAATGGGTAGAGTGAGTGATTATTGATACTTTGTTTTTTCATTGGTTTATTTTTATTTTGGGATGATAAATCTGAGGTGTGATAGATTGTGTGTGATTGTGGGTGTTTGAGGAGTTTTGGTGGGATTTGACTTTTGAGGGCTTTTCTGTCTTTTGTGGTTGTAATGGTTACAAAAATGCCCGTTTGATATAATTATTTAGATATAACACATTTAATTGGTTTTTGATTAAGTTCAATGATTAAATCTTAGTGGTTTAAATCACGTTGATATTGGAAAACTCAGTTGTAACAGACTGAGGAATATCTGTGTTTTTATCTTACTTTAATTTAATTTTTATTGTTTTTTTATCATTTTTGAGATGTAAGTTTGAGATGATGGTGTCTAATTGTTGGTGTTTGTAGAGTATAGGTGGGATTTAAATTATTTTGTGTTTGTGCTCTTTTTGACAACTGAAAGTAGTGTTTGAAAGGTTTTGTATCGTAGTAGTGTTAGTGTGTATGTGGATTGATAAGTTGAGAATGTGGATCTGCATATAACAGGTAGGAAGAATGGCGGGTCAGTTTGCGAAGCCAAGATCCGCACCGCACGAGGAAAAGGACGGAGTTAAGCTTCCTAGTTATAAAGGGGACAACATCAATGGCGACGCCTTCGATGAGAAATCTCGAATTCCAGATCCTCAGAGGTTGATAAGGGCCTACTCACAATCCGCTGCAACGCTGAACCTTCTTAGGGCCTTTGCCACCGGAGGGTACGCAGCTATGCAGAGGGTCAGTGATTGGAACCTCGATTTTGCGGAGCACAGCGAACAGGGCGATAGGTATTATTCCCACATGAAATCTAACTGCTTTACTCTTTATGAATTCAAAGGAGATTGAAAAGTCTGCATGAAGTTTCCTCGCAACTTAAAGTACCAAACTTACGCCTGTAGATAGTGATTTTGAGGAAATTTCGGTTTGAAGTATAAGAGAAATTGAGGTTTGCGTTGTTTGGATGACTCAATAGGTATCAGGAGTTGGCTCATCGGGTCGATGAGGCTTTAGGGTTCATGGCTGCTGCTGGACTAACATTGGACCATCCTATCATGACTACAACCGAATTCTGGACATCCCATGAGTGTTTGCATTTGCCATACGAACAATCACTCACGAGGTTGGATTCGACGTCTGGGCTGTACTATGATTGCTCCGCTCACATGCTTTGGGTTGGGGAGCGTACTCGGCAGCTGGACGGCGCTCACGTAGAGTTTCTAAGAGGTGTTGCCAATCCTCTTGGTATTAAGGTATTTCAATTGACTTATCTTCATGTTATATAAACTTTTCTTCTGGAAATAATGACAATTATGTAGGCATATAATATTGTTTCATGACATTCATTTTGAGAGTTGTTCTATTGGTTGTTTCGCTTGTCACCAACTGTGGTACTTTTCTGATGCAGGTAAGTGACAAAATGGATCCCAAAGAGCTAGTTAAGATCATCGAAATCTTGAACCCGCACAACAAGCCGGGAAGGATCACCATAATTTGTAGGATGGGTGCTGAGAATATGAGGGTTAAGCTTCCTCATTTGATCAGAGCCGTCCGCCAAGCAGGGCAAATTGTGACCTGGGTCTCCGATCCAATGCATGGAAACACCATTAGCGCGCCTTGTGGACTCAAAACACGTCCTTTCGATGCCATTCTTGTATGGTTTCTCTCCTTATTTTTATCTCATGTTTGTTTTACTTTGTGAATGTCATATTCATGGTCGTTCATTTCTGTTTTACTACTTTGTTCAAGGTGGGGCTATTGGTAAGTTGTTTAAGATTATATTGATATAACTCGCTCGATTCATTTCCTAGGGAAAAGTCCTACTCTGCATTGCTTGTTAGAATCAGTAGTTGGTATGTGCCTTTTTTTTTTTTTGCAAGGAACCACACGTGTTTAGAGTTTTAGACACTCACTTTCACCTACTTTTTACTGGTAATTCACAAAAATGATTGCTTCGGCTTTTATCCATGTCTTGGGACGCCGATAATAGATACGATAGTGACGTGCAAGGTAAAAATTAACCGTTAATATAGGATAATCCTGATTTCTTGGAGTAAGTGTACCTTAGCCTAGTTTAACAGATGGTGAAGTTGGAAAGTTTAGGAGATCAGGTGTCTGCAATTTTCCATAAGACTAACTGAAATTAACCAATCAAAGAAAATAAATTACTTTATTCTATTGTAGGCCGAGGTGCGAGCATTCTTCGATGTGCACGAGCAAGAAGGCAGCCACCCGGGAGGAATACACCTCGAAATGACTGGCCAGAATGTGACAGAATGCATTGGAGGGTCCCGCACAGTGACATTCGACGACCTGCAATCCCGTTACCACACACACTGCGACCCGAGATTGAATGCCTCGCAGTCCCTCGAGATGGCCTTCATCATCGCGGAGCGTCTAAGGAAGAGGAGGATTGGGTCCCAACGTCTGCTCTATCGGAGCCTCTAGACGAACCAACATTGTCCTCGTGGTTGTCATTCTTTTGGATCGACTTTTCGGTATCGCCCACTTATTGCCTTACCAACCTAGGGGATGGATGGAATATGAATGGTCCTCAGACGTAACAGAGAGCAACTTGAGAGATTTCTCAAGAGAGGAAATAGAATATTAAGAGAGAATGTTTCTTGCCTTATTTTTCAGTTCATTTATTTAAGTTATTATGGAGAAAAATAAATAAAAAATGTGTTCTGGTCACCCTTTCTGGACTTATGTTAATTAGTTTGTACTCTTTTTTTTTTTTGGCTTCTGGAGTTTGTTTGTACTTTTTTTTTTTGGCTGAGAATTAGTTTGTATTTGGTTTTATTTTTTGTTTGATTTCTTGTATTTATGTAATGGAATTGTGGGGACAAAGAACTAAATAAAGACAAATTAATTCCAGATCTGATTCTGTCAAAAAGTATAGAGATCAAATCGCTCTCTTCTCCTTCAGAGTTAATTAATATGTATTAATTGCACTCTATAATCTGGCACGATCTTGTGTTTTGGCACCACCAATAAGATCTGGTTTTGTGGTAGCCGGATGAGAGAGTTATTTCTAAGATTTGGAGAGAAAAAAAAAAAAAAAAAGACAAATAGTAATTTTATTATTTATATACCTTAATGAAGAAGAAAACACATTTATAGTGAAGAAAGCAACTTGTTGCCTTACAAACCTGGGGCATGGATGGAATTATTGGATGGTCCTCTAACTAGGGGTGGCAATTTAGGTCCGGATACGAGATACGACACGAGCACGACACGAAATAAACGGGTCTGGGTCCACCCTTAATAGGTCTGGGTCTTAAACGGGTCGACACGATTAACACGATAAATAAATGGGTGAACAAGACACGAACACGAAGACACGATTAAGAACGTTAAGACACGATTAATAAATAATTTTTAATATTTATATATATCTTCTTTAATTTTATATTCATTCTTATAAAATAGAACAACATATTTTGTTGATTTAGTCATATTATATATTTTATTGATTGGTTTTATTATTATTTTCTGTGGACATACAGTCTTGTTAGTTTTGTTGTTGTTTATATGTGTTGAATTATCTTTTTATTTTAATTTAGGTCATAAACGAGTTTAAAATTTAAATGAGTCGTATATAGATTGTAATATCATTAATATATGTTTATCATTAAGATACGATTATCAAATGGGTCTTAATGGGTCGTTAATGGGTAACATGACAAGACACGACACGACACGACACGATAAGTAAATACTACTAAATGGGTTGGGTCGGGTTTGGTTCAAAAAAAGGTCAACACGATGAGACACGACACGAACACGACACGAGACACGAATTGCCACCCTATCCTCAACAGTTAAAAAAAAAAAGGTAATCTCTACAAATAAATTCGATGTTGTGCCATCTTTGCAAATTGCACCCTGATGTTTCAAAACTGGTACTTGTGCCCCTTGATGTTTGAAAACGTTATAAGTTTACCCCTTCCACTTTAATTTTTTTTAAAAAATAAATGAAATTAGGGGGTATGAATGCAAAGTTTTAAAAAATCGGGGTGTATTTTGAGAAAAAAGGACAACACAAGGGGATGTTTGTGAAAATAATTATAGAACTAATTACTATACTATTCTTAATTTTAAGACGTTTGATCTTTAAAAAGTTGTACATTTGCCAACAGATTATTGTTACATTATTAATTTAATCAAATTTTTTACGAATTGTGACAGAGGGGGCATATTTATAAATTTTTAAAACTTTAAGGGGCAAGAATGATAGTTTTAAAACATTGGGGTGCAATATGTAATAACAGCACAACATCGGAGGACATTTGTATAGATAACCCTTAAAAAAAAAAAGCAACTTGATTCTCATAAAAAGGAAATAATGGGCCTTAAAGAGATTGTTTGTGGAAGTTTCATTTCATTTGGTTTATTTGTTTTGTGTTTTTTTTTTGTTTTTTTATTTTTTATTTTTTTGGGTTCTTTAGTGTAGTGTTTGATTATTAAGATCTTTCTACAATGCTCTATTTAGTGGTGTGCCAATGTAACACTAAAAAAATGTAAAATAATGATATTAAAACATTTAGTAATAATTTTTTATATCTCTCATATATTTATTAATAGAGCACCGATGGGTATCGAATATTATAGAATTAGCCATGATTATAATAATAATATGATAATTATTACTTTGTATGTAATGGACGTGTGTGCCTTAAAACTTGACTTTAAGGTCGTATTTCTCAGTGCGGGAAGGTATGATCTTGGACTCTACTCTTATCTCAGTTTTGCTGGTTCAACTAAATGATGATATGGTCTATCACATCTTGCTAAGACCCTTTTTATAATAGAAATGGAAAACATAATGGAAATGTGGGGAAAATAAAGACAATCGCCAATGATGAGAATTTGGTAGTTGAGCTTCTCTTTTCTGTGGTTCAAATTCAAAGGTTTGTCATTCAGTGATAATATTACACTTTATCACGAGGTGGAAAGTTGAATACCTATGATTCAAAAGAGAGAAAAAAAAGTATGAAAAAAAAGCGTCCAAGAACTTTATTATATGAATCGAGACGAATCATGTTTGGCACTACTAAAAAAATTAGACTTTTGTGAATGCTCGATGAAATACAACAAAACTTTTCTAAATTAATAATTTAGAGAAAAAAAACTATTAATTAATTAATAAGTTACTAATAATTATTAATTTATCAAGTTTTTTTTATTTGTCCAATAAAAATATTACAGATGCTGAAATTCGGGGAAATTTTGAAAAATACCACTTATGCACAACTTGTTTTGAAAAAAGTCACTTAATAAAAAAGTTACAGTCCATGCCATTTTTCAGTAGTGAATTGACCAAATTACTTATTCTTTTTCTAGAGACGGGGAAGACAAGAGGGAGGAAGGGAGGCAATATGACAATAAAAAATGTGGCATGAGATGCAGTAGTGACATGAGTTGCAAACTTGAATGTGAAATGTGGTATGTGATCAAATTTTCTCAAACTAATAACTACTTTATGGAACCAGTGGCTTCGACAAGCCACATTGGGGCGGTTAGGGTAATTGCCCCCACTAAACTTTTTGAAAAATAAACTTTATGCTATAGTTTAAAAAAAATTATTATTTTGCCCCACTAAAAATTAAAATTTTAAACATACTCCTAAAAATCGAATGACTATCTAATATATCTTGATCTCATTCCATATATACTTTAGACTTAAAATATTTTTCTTACTTAAGTTTATTACTAAGATATTTTTTTTCTTTAAATGCGCCTCTATTATGATAAAAAGATCAAAATCCTGATCCGTCATTTTGGTATTCTCGAGGTTGCAATCAACCTCATCACGCCTCCTCAATTCATGTTGTAATCTGTGTCCTTGTCTTCCTCCTCGTGGCAGGAATATACCAATTCCTTCTATTAAACCTTGATTCTCATCAATTTTAACTCATTCTTGGACTCTTTATTATTTGCCATTGTGACAATGCAGTCTTCCTTCATCATTTTGTTCTCGTTAACCACGTGAGCCGACTCTGACTTCTTTTGGACCTCTGTTTTTCTTTTCTCTTCAAGATGCTTCATTAGCTCTTCATAATCATTTCTTTTATGCCCATTTTTATCGCAATAATAACACTCTACATTACTCAATCTTCGTGATTGAGAACATTTAGCCCTTCTATTCCTCCCCTGTAACATGCTTCAATCCTCGTGATTGAGAGCATAAATTATCAATGTGTTTAAAATTGAGCATTCCTCAAAATCCCCTTTTAAAGAAACAGCATAAAGCCTTATGGTCTCTTTTTTTTCCCCCTCAAAATTAAATTAGGAGAATTGCAAAGAAAAATATCATTCTAAGTATTACTTGCTAATTTATACTCCAAGTAGTGTCCTCTCTTTTTCTACTCTATATTTATATTTATGGTGTAAAAGTAAGAGTACATATTAAACATGCAACACATATTATTAATGTTTCAAAGAGCATTTATCAAAATTCCCCAATCAAATTTCAGAAGAAGGCCCAAGAAGTTGCAACTTTTGATGGCTGTATTTCTCAAATAGCTTAATGTGATTAAACAGTTCTAAGCGTCACGTTTAAATACTCGAATTGAGATTGAAAAAGAAACAATACATAATCATACAGTGATCACTCCTAACAATCACCGAACCCCTTTTCAATAGAAAGTCCTGACGACTAGATTTGATTCACCCAGTCAATTTCTCTTGGTGAGTACTAATTTTGGTACTTGAAATCACCCATAAACGTTAAAATAAGAGAGATTAGTCTTTTACTAGGTGGACCAGAGAGCTATTATACTGCTAGTTCATTAGCTCACCTGGTATGGCTGGTACCACAAGGAATGTCGTTAAAAAATGCTTCTCTGGGTATGTTTAGTAAGAGAAGAAGATTGGGGTGTGGACTGAAGAGATCTATTGAGCCGACATCGCTCGTTTAGTAGGGGAAAAAATGAGGGATCGAAAAGACAACTATGAAAGGGGATTTTAAAGAATGTCTCATTCTTAACACATTATAATCTATATCCTATGTGTGTTACACTTTTAATTTATGTCTCAAAATTTACACTACAAACATAAAATAAAAATATAAAGAACAAATCACTTAAAGTATAAATTATTAAGTGGCATTAAAAATAATTTTATTTTGAAATTCTCGTAAATTTGTTTTTTCTTTATATGAAAGACCGGCAATCCGATGGACCCACTACTTTTAATAACCTCTAATAATCACTTTTGGCGTCAAATTACAGATAAAAAATTGGAAGTAGGTTCTTTTGACAGTTGACAATGAACGAACAATAATTTTATAAATAAAAATGAAACTAAAAAATCTCTAAGGAGTTGTTTGGATTACAATCCGAATAAAAAAAAATTGTTTAAATCATGTTGCTATAATAATTACACTAACAAAAAATTAAGCTTAAACTATATTATTATAGGCTTAAACTATATTATTATAGTAAAATATAATTTGAATTTGTATCAAACGGGCTCTAAAGGAGAAAATGGAGTTCCGTTCTAAAGGGAGTGCCAACCCCAACTCTCGGTGACCAAAGCATTTTTTTTCTTTACTATAAGCACACCAGTAGTCTTGAAGGTCATCCCTTCTGCCAAACTATCCAAATATAAGTTTAGCAAAGGCTACTTAAAGGAAACTTCCTAATGCTTTTTTGGGAGTTTTTAACAGAAGTGGAGTTTTGCAATTTTAACTAAATCTTCTTCAAAAAACTCTCAACATTCTGAGAGTAGCATCTATTCTCAACAAGCCAATAGCTACTGAAAAATAATGCATGCATTATAAAAGGAAGTTGCAAGGAATTTGTATCAAGAAAAAAATTCTATTAGCTAACTAGCAGTGTCTATAAGCATAACCACTGCTCAATTTCTCTAGAATTCTATCGAACCATAATAGTAAGAAATGCCCAAACACATATCAGTATGTTTTAACTCTTCAAGTAACTCTTAGAAATATAATGTCAAAGCCTAAATAATAGGAAAGCCGCATGACCATATCTATATGCCAGCACTAGGTGATATAGCATCAAGAGTAAGTTTTTCGGGATGCAAAACCATTATAATAGTTTGCAATTAGTAGTACGGCATAAATCGCGCTGGTCTCCTAAACCTTGGAACCTTCCTGCAACAAGTTTGACAACAAATGAACGACCTCATTTAGTTTCAACATAGCAGATGCAACGGGCAATGAGCCAGAAGAAACTTACCCATAGCCATAAGGGGAATAGAAGTACGGCGGAGCATATGGCCTTCTGGAGCGGTAACCCATGTACGGATTAAAACGTCTAGGGCGGTACTGCTTCATCCCAGGAACGTTGGTTCTCTTAGGCAAAACCTGGATTATGCATATTAGACAATTTATCACCGCACATGGGGAAAAATTCAAAAGTAACGTACCATGCAGGGAAGTTGATAATGGTAACCAATACCAATAAGTTTATTAATAATCCAACGATTTACCTTCAGTTGCCGGCCATGCAGCTCAGATTCATTCAGGACAAGAGCCTCTTGAACAGCTTCCGTTTCTACAAATTCTACGTACGCAAAACCTTTTGGTTGGCCATATTTATCTGTCAGTATCGTCACTCTATTGACTGTACCACATGATTGGAAATGCTGTTGCACTTCTTCAGGTGTACATGCATAATCAACCTGTCAAGCATGATTCCGTCCAATGTTTTTTTAAACCAAAACTGAGTCAACAAAAGCATCGTGAATTTTCAAAGGCCAACCACAAGGCAGACAATGTCAGGTCGGGAAAAGAATAATTAAACATAATAGTTGCCTAGGAGCTATCTGTAATATTTTTCAGAGTTCATTGTTTTTCCACTTATAAAGACGCTTTGACACATCAAGATAATAAACAAAATCTGCCTAAAAGACATAAAAGAAAGGGTTTCTGTTGCACTACATTTCCCTCGTCACCAGTAATCAAACTTTAAAAAGTAAAAGTTACTCCATAGCCAAAAAAGAAAAAAAAAAAGTAAAAGTTACTCTGTAAAAGTCATCTCCCAAGTAATTTCAAATATTTTCTTATTTACTCATTCAATTATGCAAACCTCCGTGTAAGCAGTAAATAAAACCTTGTTCAAATTAAACAATTCACAGTGCTTGTCTTACCGACTTAAGGCTTCCAATTTTCTAGAAATTATAATTAGCATCTTGCTATCAAGCAACCACCAGTTTGAAATGTATCCAATTCCACCATATCATACAGTCACAAAATGAAGCAAGACTGTCACCCATACCACAACTGTTACTATCCAACCACTAGGTTTTTTAATAAATTTGGGTCTTTTTTAAGAAAATTAGAATTCATATTTGTATGTCTCCCCCCAAATGTTTGTTCTTCAATTTTTCTTTATATGCGTTTCTCTGTCAAAAAATTGGCCTAAGGGGCTAAAGTGAAACACGGGCTAACGTTCAAGGGGAGTTTGAAAAAATTTATCAAGTATATAATAGTAAAACGGGAATAATTTTCTGAGGGGCAGACTCAAGTAGGGGGCTATCTTATTATCGGATCTACTCTAATATAGTAAGACACCATAAGCATACGTCCACCAATTTTACAGCATAACTATTAACCACTATAAATGAACCAAAAAAAAGGGAGGAGCAAAAGTAAGTACGAGATCAGGTGATTCCTTAATTTGGGAAATATAGATTACAAGAGAATCAAGACCTGTAAAGCGGCATATATGTACCCCTCACAACATCTGCACTGAAAAGCACACTCACGAGGATTGACGATCCTTGCTAGCAGCAGATACTCTGTAAGACTGCATTACTACTTCGTGTATGTATCCGCCAGGGCCATCGAGCATGATTTCACACATGGTGAACATGAAGATTCTTAAGTAAACATTCTACTTTAGGCATCCCAACCTTTTCCAATAATACATTTGTGATCAACAAAATTTAAACTACTATCACAGTTCTCTTTCTTTCTAATAAGTACCAAGTTTGATCTATCACTGTCATACTTATATACAAATTTCCTACAACAAGCTTCATGTCTCTTACTTTTTTGTTTTTTTTTGTTTTTCCTTTTTCTTGTCACGCTTTGGCAATGTTCTTCAAACTCCTTTTTTTTTTCCTCTCTCCCTTCTTTCGAACATTTTTTAGAATCTTTTTGCTTGCCACTTTTTTTTTTTTTTTTTTTCCTTTTCCGTTTTCATTTTTTTTTTCTGTTTTTTTTTTCTTTCCTTTTTTTTTTTTTTCCTTTTTCTTTTCTTTTAGATTCAAACAACACAAGAACAATTTTTGTCTCCCACCCCAAAGACATGAAATCCTATTGGACATGATAACGACTTAAATTCCAGCGCTTATACACAGAGAGCTTCAGGAATGAATGATCCTGCCAGCATAGTAAGACATAATGTCAAACCATGACTCTAACTTATACAGACCACTTCTGAGCAAAAACTAACAGTTTTAAATATCCCTATTCTTTTAATGTTGTTAACATGAAAAAAAGACAAATAAAAGAAAAAATAGAAGTGGGGAAGAAAACTTTGAAAGGTTATGCAGAAGAGGCTATTAACAAAAGGAAAACGCTTTTTTTTTTTTTGTTCTTGGCATGGTCAGTTAATGAAGAAAGAAACACAAAATGAGCGAACATGCGGATCATAATAATTCTGGCTTTAAAGAGCTGTATTAAGAAAACCTGGCTGAAAACAAGCACCGAACTATAACATGCTTGATGTTAAACAATTAGTTTTCACAAACCTTAATGATATATAGAATGAAAAATTGGATAGACTCTTTGTACGTAGTTTTACTTGACAAATGTGACCTCATATTTAGTACCATTATCCAACTCCGAAGATTTCAATAACAAAATCTTTCTTTTTATTTGTTTCAACCAAGGCTTCTTCCCAATCAACCTCTTCCCAAAGGTCTCACAATAATCGGCTTCTAACTTTGCATTCTAAGATGAAAAAATAATTGAGTAGACATAGTTTTTGAAGTACTACTAGCTCAGTTACAATCATTTGATACCCACAACTCCTCCCAACTAAAGCTAATGGTTTAATACCACATTTTAATTTCCTAAGAAAGGCATTGAACATAGTTACTCATACGCTTTTCAATATAACTGAATCAAAACATCAAAGTCAGACAACAACCCTTTTTTTGTATATTGTAATATTGCATCACTAAGTTATAAAATCAAGTCAAACAGCTACCCTAATAAACATATTTCATAGTGAATTCATGGTATATAACAAAGGCCTTTGAAAACACATGAAATCAAAACGAAATGGCTCAACCTAAAGCTATACCAAGACACAAGATAAAAACGAAATCAATGACAGTCAAATGTTCAATTTAGGGAGCAAAAAAAAAAAACCAACTATTGGTATAAGACAAAAATTACTTCATCTCAAACTATATCAAGATTCTAGCCTCACTAGTGCTAGCTAACTAGCTAACCCAAAATACCCTGTATCTATGCCAAGGTTATTGTACATGAAAAGTCTCCAATTTCTAACAGAAAGAATTTCTTCTACAACAACAAAAATTCAAGTCTGTAAATTATTACCAACTATAATTAGAACATGGCAAGTATGGCATACCACAGTTCATCATTCAAAAAGCAGTGTCAGTGAAATGTTTGAAACAACTAGTTGATACTCACATTGCCAACAAACACAGATCGTGCATCTACTTCTTCCTTGTTCGCTTGAGAAGCCGCCGCGCTAGCAGGATCTGCTTATATATGTATACAAATTTATAAATATTTGCATATATGCATAGCATACCACAACAAAGCAGCTAAATGTGAGTCTAAAAACCAAACAAAGAAACATTACACACATGTTGCTCCAAAACAACTCAATTTCACACCAGCAAAAAACCCCTACACCAAATTAAAAAAAAAAAATCCTGATACCGAAACCAAATTGACCCAAATCAAAATTTTCAACTGAATTCAACAGAAAATTAAAAAGAAAAAAAAAACCCCTCAAAAATGATTTTTTTTTCTTGGTTTTAGTTTTGCAAAAATGACCTTGAACGGCGCCCATTTCCTTCTCAACCTTGGCCTGCATCTCTCGGAGGGCAGCCGCCTCGTCCTCCATCTCCTTCAGCCGCTTCTTCATCTCATCCAATTCCTGCAAAAAACACCCACAGTCGGTTTCCACTTTTACGTTAGGGTTTTTACTCTTCATTGCGTACCGCCGAAAAGACAGTGAGAGAGAGACCTTGACGGCGTCGTCGTCGGCGGTGGTGGACATATCGACGTCGGCGGAGTGGAGGTCGGCTTCCAGTTCGGTCTCGTCGGGGATCTCTCCGCCGTACACCTCATGTTCTTCTTCCTCCATTTTCTCTCTCTCTCTCTCTCTCTGCTTTTTGTTTTTTTCTTCCAGAGATGTCCTTCGCGACCTTTAACCGCTGAATGTATTTCGTTTGGGGGGTTTGAGAATTTTTGAAATGGCCCGGAATTCTCTGTGTTTGTATATTTCTGACTCGGGTCTTGAAGAGTTTATCGATAATTGCCCTACAAGTTTAAGAATGTGTTGGAAAGGTCCCTTTGTCAAGTTTTTAGATTTTTTTAGGTGTTGTTTGGTAAATGGATCCAGATCTATTATGGGCTATTCAAATGAGTTTGTACCAGTTTGGCATTGCTGTACTTATAAAAAATGCTTCAATTTGTGCTGATGAAAGAAGCTGTTGAAATTATAAGCATATATGGTGTTTGGTTATTTTGTTTTTAAAATTGCAGTTAAAATGGAGTGGGTATGTAAAATTACTAAATAATAATTTTAGAAAATTATTTAGTGGAATATAGGTAGTTAATTAAGGATATTTTAATAATTTAAATTAAGCCAGTTTGGCATTGCTTTTAGAACCTGCTTTTGGATTATGAAAGAATTTAAAGCAATTAGAGGTGTTTGGTAAACATGCTTCTTAAAGAAGAATGTAACCGTTTTTGTTTCTACGTAGTTTAATTTGCATAAAATCTTAGAAGCAGGCTAGAGTTGCTTTTAAATAATTAATTCAACTTCTGGATTTTACAATTACTAAATTACCCCTAAAATATTTACAATAGTAAAATAAATAAATAAAAAAACCAAACGTGTACATTTATAAACGTGTATATATATAAATAACATATATGTATTTATATATATATATATATTTGAATTGTGTACGTATATATATTATAATATATATATTGTTGTTAGCTAATTTTCGTCCGAGGATATATCATCGAGGAAGCCTTTGCCGAAGGCGAGAAGCCTCCGGAGAGAAAGTCCCAGTGACGAGTGTTTCGCCACGTCATCAAGAATATTGACGGCCACAACCCCGAAGGTACAACTCGACATAAGGCAAGATCCCCCAAGCTCGGGGACCAATGGATCTCGTAGCCAGCTTCACGTTCGCGGTAGATCAAGAGATTCGGGGGACTCCTCGCGAAGCTAGAGGACCCCGGACGAAGGGCAAAGCGCGGACGGCTACAGTGAAATCGCTCCCGATGGTAGCTACCTCTGACACGCACTGTAGGCACCTCACTTGTGAATGACGTGAAGTGATTAGTTAGTAACCAACCCTCTGATTTTCAGGCAGGGCATGGTCGATTTAGATAAGGCCACCTAATCCCCTGATTTAAGGGGGATTAGGTGGGGCACATTTAATGCACTTTCTTCTCTCTCTTTCCGGATTTCTATAAAAGGCGGGAAGGGAGAAGGGGAAGGGGGTTGGAAAAAATTACTCTGTAATACTCCTCATTCAAAAATATCAAAAACACAGTGGACGTAGACTATTACTCCGTCGGAGGGTCGAACCACTTAAAAAATCTCCGAGTATTTATTTTCCGATCAAACTTATACTATTCATTGTCGTATCACACGCTAGAGGTACGGATCACGGCGTTGGTTTAAATTCTACACCAACAGCTTGGCGCTAGAAGGAGGGCCCTGAGCCTCCGTCTTTGTTGTAAGATTCTTCCCGCCTTCTCTATTTCTCACCGTACTGCTTGATCGGAGATCAAATGGCGCCCAACTTGAGAAGTAGCGGCAAAAGTCCTTTAACTGCCGAGCAGGAAGCGCTCGAGGATACATTCCGGCGCATGGAGGAGTCCATGACAAGAATGAACGGATTAATGGAGACTCTGGTTCACAACCAAAGTCCACCTCCACTCCTGACGGACGCAGAGCACGCAAATGTGCTCCGGGCGCGGCGGATGGCTGACGACGCAGCCGCAGACCTCCACGCCGCAGACGGCGTCAACACGACTCCTGATGAGGGCTCATCAGAAGGAGGCCTTGCGCACGAGACTCACCTTTCCCGCCGGCATAGGACTGCGCCAGCCCAAAAGACCACCACTCGTCCTGGAGGGCCGCAGTTACCGACAAACCCGGTGGGACCATCGCGCCCTGCGGCCGAAGGTGTGACACCAGCTCAGCCCGGCTCGGTGTTTACCAGGCTAGGCCCTTTGCAGCGGGACACTACCAGGAGAGCCCCTGCGCGCACTGGGGCCAACCCCGAAGACGTACGATTCTCGGTGAGGGAGCGCCTTCGTGAGGATTCGACTACCACCGCTACGAGCCGGCAGACCGAAGCCTCCCAGGAGTTCTCGCCCGCGGAGATAGAGCGCATTCGCGGGATCCTTGGTGAACCATCCCGCGATGGAATCCTGGATGGGGATTTCACCCCCCTCACGGAAGCTCTCTTGGCAACCCCCGTTCCCGACCGTCTTAGGCTACCGAAGGTAAGCCTGTTTGATGGAAGCGGAGACCCCTCCGATCATTTGGGAGTTTATTCCTCGTGGGCACGCGCCTATGGCTATCCAGAAGCCATCTGGTGCAAGCTCTTTGACACCACTCTAGCGGGAGAAGCCCGCCGATGGTGGTATCGGCTCCCGGCCAACTCAATCGGAAGTTGGCAAGATTTGAGAACGAGGTTCGCAGCCCAGTTCTTGGGGGGTCGTAGACACCTCAAGAACCCAGCATACCTCTCCCGGGTCAAGCAAGGAGAAAACGAAAGTCTCCAAGCCTGGCTACAACGTTTTACTAAGGCCACAGTAGAGGTAGGACATCTGTCTGACGATGCCCTACTTCTGGCCGCGAGTTCCGTGGTACGCGAAGACACTCCCTTCGCCTTTTCCATCAGCAAAAAACCCCCAAGGGTGTATGCTGATTTCTTGGGGCGTGCTCGGAACTACATCAACGCGGAAGCAACGACTTCGAAGAAGTTCGGCTCTGCGAAGACTCACCGCGGTAACCCCGAAGGGGACCGCCGAAAAGATAAGAGGCCTGTCGAGGCCTCAACGGGCCATAATCGACAACCTCGCGACGAGAAAAGACCTCGCGATTCCGGTCCCTCGTCGGGGTCCGGCGCAGTTCGCTCCCGCAGGCCGCGGTATGAAAAGTATCAGGAGCTAACTGCCTCCATCGAAAAATTTTTTGTCAACTCGCGGAGCGAGGTTGACTTTCGACCCCCGACACCTTTGAAGGGGAAGGTGCCAGAAAAGCACAAGGACAAGTTCTGCTTGTTCCACAACGCGGCTGGGCATACGACCGCGACCTGTTTTGACCTGAAGGATGAGATAGAATATCTCATCCGCCGGGGGAAGCTCGAAGGGTATCGTAAAGAGGCGATTCCCAAGAACCGGGATCCGCATAATCGGGAGATCGACGGTGAAATCCGAACGATCGCGGGAGGCCCCTATCCTGGGGGGCACTCCCAGCGATCCATGAAGGGTTACGCCCGAGAAGCGCGACAAGAGCTCTCTGGGGGAGTGTTCCATGTGTCGCGGAGATCTCCACAACCCCCTCGGAAGAGTGCGAGCGCACTCACCTTTTCGGACGCGGATGCCGAAGGCGTCCGTTTCCCACATCATGATCCGCTAGTCATTCTGCGATGATCGGAAACCATCTCGTCCATCGTTGTCTGGTGGACGACGGCAGCTCAGTGGATATCCTTTATTTGGATGTCCTCGAGAAAATGAGGATCAGTCCTCGGAGCTTGCGAGCTGTCGCAAGCCCGCAACACGGCTTTACAGGAGATTCTATCTTCCCGGAGGGAAGTATAGAGTTAGCTGTCTCATTCGGCGAAGAGCCGACGAGATCAACCGCCATCTCGAACTTTATGGTGGTTAAGGGTAGGTCCTCTTACAACGCCATTATCGGACGTCCGACCCTGGTGGCAATGAAAGCGGTCACCTCCATCTACCATCTCTGCCTCAAGTTCCCCTCTCCTGGTGGCGTCGGAGTAATCCGAGGAAACCAGTACGAGGCTCAGATGTGTTATACAACGAGTGTTAAATCGGCCCCCGTCGACCCGAAGGGGAAGCGCATGGCCGAAGAAGCTGCTTTGGGCGAAGCAACCCTTACCATCGGCATGGCCGAGGGTCGAAGCGAGCTAGACCCTCGGCTCTCGGCCCCATAGCAATTAGTGGGCCCGGCCGAGGACACCGAAGAGATAGACGTGGACGACCTTGGCACTTCACGAAGAGTCAAAATTGGCACTTCGTTAAGTCCCGAAGTGCGCGAGGCCATCATTGCCTGTCTACGGAGGAACCGAGACGTGTTTGCATGGAGCCATAGCGATATGACCCGGACGTGATGTGCCACCGTCTCAACATAGATCCCCGGCTCCCGGTCCGCCGGCAGAAGAGGAGACCCCTTAACCCCGAGAGAGCCCAAGCTCTTAAAGATGAAGTTGATAGGCTCCTCGGGGCCGGGTTTATTCGCGAAGCGAAATACCCGGAATGGATCTCTAATCCGGTGCTGGTTCCTAAACCGGATGGTAGATGGAGATGCTGCGTTGACTTCACCAACCTCAACGAAGCCTGTCCGAAGGACAGCTTCCCAGTGCCCCGAATTGATCAAATGGTTGACGCTACCGCGGGTCATGAGCTCATCAGCTTCATGGACGCTTATTCTGGCTATAACCAAATCCCAATGTATCACCGGGACGAAGAGCACACGGCGTTTATTACCGATCGAGGGTTGTACTGCTACAAGGTCATGCCTTTTGGCCTCAAGAACGCGGGTGCAACCTATCAGAGGTTGGTGAACAAAATATTCGCGGAGTTGCTTGGAGTCTCGATGGAGGTCTACATTGATGACATGTTAGTCAAAAGCGCGAAGGCACGAGACCACGTCGAGTACCTGGATCAGACTTTCTCCGTCCTCAGGAAGACCAACATGATGCTCAACCCAAATAAGTGCACTTTTGCGGTTAGAGCAGGCAAGTTTTTGGGCTTCATGGTGAGCCAGCGAGGGATAGCGGCTAATCCTGAGAAGATCCAAGCTATTATCGACATGAAGGCTCCTCGGAGAGGAAGAGAAGTCCAGAAGCTTACCGGATGCATTGCAGCACTCAACAGGTTCGTATCTCGGTCAACTGACAAGTGTCTCCCTTTCTTCAATGCTCTCCACGGCAGTAAAGAGTTTGCATGGACCGACGAGTGTGAGCGTGCGTTCGAGGAACTCAAAGCTTACCTCGGTCATACCCCCGTTCTGGCGAAGCCGTTATCGGGGGAAAAGCTCTTCACTTACCTCGCAGTATCCCAGCACGCGGTCAGTTCGGTGCTAGTCAAGGAAGCCGCTGGAGTACAGGTACCGGTGTATTATGTTAGTAAACGCCTCCTTGATGCTGAACTGAGGTATCCGGAGCTAGAGCGACTAGCCCTTGCCCTCGTCGTCTCTACCAGGAAGCTTCGCCACTATTTTCTGGCTCACCCGGTGATAGTTTTCACCAATCATCCGATGAAGCAGGTCCTGCGCAGGCCGGAGGCCTCGGGCAGACTCGTCAAATTGGCTGTCGAGTTGACTCAGTTCGACATCCAGTACCAGCCGCGGACGGTGATCAAAGGACAGGCGCTAGCCGACTTCATCGCCGAGTTCACTTTTCCTTCGGAGGAGGATCGAGATGGACTGGGCGAACCCCCGAAGTGGAAACTCTACGTAGATGGGTCATCGAACGAGAATGGTTCGGGGGCCGAGCTCATGCTCGTTAGCCCCGAGAATCATCGAATCAGCAGCGCCCTGCGGTTTAGCTTTAGGGCCTCAAATAACGAGGCTGAGTATGAAGCCTTTCTCGCTGGCCTAAGGCTCGCCAAAGAACTTCAAGTAGACTCACTCGTAGTCTACAGCGACTCGAAGCTAGTGGTCTCTCAAGTTCTGGGCGAGTTTCAAGCCCGTGATGATAGGATGGCCGCGTACCTGGAGAAGGTTAAGTCCGAACTTCGGAATTTCCCAAGGCACGAAGTGAAGCACATCGACCGAGAAGATAACGCGAACGCCGAAGCCCTGGCAAAATTGGCTACTAGCCGAGATGCGGAGCTCCTCCGCTTGGTCCCGGTCGAAATCGTGGCAGAGCCCAGTATCACCAAGCAGAATGCAATAAAGGCGATCGAAGCTCAACCTTCGTGGATGGACGATATTGTCGTCTACTTAAAAGATGATAAGCTACCCGAAGATCGAGACTTGGCGTGGAAAATAAAGTATCATGCCGAGCATTACTTGTTGCTCAACAACAAGCTTTACAAGAGAGGAGTCTCGACCCCGTTGCTGTGTTGCCTCAACAATGAAGAAGCCAAGCGAGTTCTCAACGAAATCCACGACGGAGTCTGTGGAAACCACTCAGGTGGACAATCACTCGCGCACAAGGCGTTGTTGCAGGGATTCTACTGGCCCACGATGAAGCGAGACGCTACTGAGTACGCGAGAAAATGCGACAAGTGCCAGAGATACTCTGCACTCATTCGAGCTCATCCGGAGCGACTCACCTTCATCTTCTGCCCGTGGCCTTTCGCCAAATGGGGAATCGACATAATCGGGCCATTGCCCACAGCGCCCGGAGGGCTCAAGTTTGCCGTGGTAGCAGTGGACTACTTTACAAAGTGGGCCGAAGCGATCCCTTTGGCCACAATCACCGAGAAGAACCTGACGAAGTTCATTCGCGAACATCTCATATACAGGTTCGGGGTACCTCAATCTTTGGTCTCGGACAACGCCCTTCAGTTCGACAACCAGGCTGTAAGAGGCCTCTGCGACCAATTCGGCATCAATAAAGATTTCTCCGCGCCTTACCACCCGCAGAGTAATGGCCAAGTCGAAGCTGTCAATAAGATCATCAAGACCACTTTGAAAAGACGACTCGACGCACTCAAGGGACGATGGGCAGCGGAGCTGCCCCTGGTTCTCTGGAGCTATCGCACCACCGCCCGCACGGCCACCGGAGAAACCCCATTTTCTATGGCGTATGGCACAGAGGCGATGATTCCGGCAGAAGTCAAAATCCCCTCGTTCCGATACGAAAATTTCGATGAAACGGTCAACGATTCGCTCCTTGCCGCGGAGCGAGACATGATCGAGGAGCGGCGAGAAGTCGCAAGGATCTGGATGGAGGCCCAGAAGCGGCGTATGGCAAGGTATTATGACTCCAAGGTAAAGGAAAGAAAGTTCAAAGTCGGGGACACCGTCCTCAGGCAAGTTTTCCAAAATACCAAGGAGCCCGGCGCGGGGGCATTGGGTTACTCGTGGGAAGGACCTTATCAAGTCACCGAGGTTTTGCGATCGGGAGCTTACCGGCTCGCGGATCTCGCCGGGATTCCACTAAGACTTCCCTGGAATGCGGAGCATCTCAAGAAGTATTACCAATAGGCTCCCCGTATGTGTAATGTCATTTCCTTATCATTTTATTCACATTTGTATTTGTAAATTATTTATGAATGAAAAAATATTTTATATTTCCAAATGCGTTCAATTAAAAGTCTGCGGAGTAGACTATAAACTCGGTGTATAAAGGGTAGAACCGCGGAGCGGATAAATCCTAAAAACACTACCCTGTCTTCTCGGCCGCGAAGCGCCCAAGAAGCCGGGGGGCATCCGGGGTACCAGAAAGAAAATAGATGCGCTCTATAGGTACCTCGAAGGCGAGCGAAGCTAGAACATGTGAGTTCCGAAGGGCTCACACAGGCTTTCCTCGTTGAGACTTCCTGTCCCAAAGGTTTATCTTGTCGGGGTTATTCCTTCGTAGAAGGGAACCTGTTCGGAGACTAACTTGGGAAGTCAGACCAACTTATTCCTAGAACCATTCTATTCTTCCAAGAAAATAGAAGAGCTAGGCACGCTCAAAAGAAGAATTCCGAGGCAGACTAATTAGGCCAAAGCGTGGAAAATAAGAGGTCAATCGTTATACATACCCTCGGAGAGAGTATATAGTCCTAAGGGGACTATCATTTAACTAATCGTGTATAGCCCCGGAGGGACTACTATTTAATGAATTAGTTAGAAAAATCCCGAAGGGATTTAGTTAATTGATCGTATCCCGAAGGGATTTAGTCAGTCAAGACGATAAAAATGAGAATAAATCATTTATTAATCGTGGGAAATTGTACAAAAGGTGGGCGTCCGGATGAGGACCCTGAAGAAAAAAAAAAAAAAACTTAAGGAGGAGGCTGTTGCCGCGGAGGTTGCTGCTGGGGAGGAGGCTGCTGTCGGGAGCGCGGAAACTCGCGGCGGATCTCCTCGACAAAATCCCACTCGGGGTGGAGGGCCCTGAGCCTATCCAAGGCTCGGTTGGCACCTACAACCATAGCCTGCGCGATCTCGTTCCGATACCCCACGCTTTGATGGAAGTTGGCGAGCCACTCCTGTCGTCTCAGCTCTATGAGGTTCTCGAACGCGGGGCTGTTTTTGAAGTCAGCCACCGCGGAGCGTATTCGCGCCCTGGCCCCGTTCAGGTCGGCCTCGATCCGCCGTTTGTCCCCCCGTTCCTCTCTGAGCTCTCCCTCGAGGGCTTGGACCCGCGACTCCGCCGCACCTCTCAAGTCCCTCTCCTCCTCGAGGGCGGCCTCGAAGACGGCTTTCTCAGAGAGAGTGCTCTCTTCGCGAGCACGGCGCTCCTCAGCCAGGGTCTCCCACGCCTCTGACTGCTGAGCCTTCGCCTGAGCGAGCTCCAGCTCGAGCCGGACCTTAGTTTCTGCGTGGGCCTCCCTCTCTTTCTCCAGCTCCTCCCGGAGCTTAGAGGTCTCTGCCGTGAAGGACTTCCGCTGCTCTCTCGTCTTCACCAAGCTCCGGGTAGCGTGGTCCATCATTCTGATGGACATTTCAGATTGGGCCCGGAGTTCGTGAAGCTCGGCCGAGAGTTCGTGGAGCTGGGCCGCGAGCTTCTCCTTCTCGCCTCGAGCCTGGAGTAGAGCATCCCGTCCCTGGGCGTAAATTGCCTCCGACCTCCGGGAATAAGTGAAGTTCGCCAAAAATGCCTGCAACAGTTGAGATTAGTAGCGAGTCAAAGCAAAAGAGGACAGAGATTTAAACAAGATTTACCTTCGCCAGCAGCCTCATGCCTTCGCGATTACCGGCCTGGAGCGGCTCCTCGGAGAGCTGCCTAAAGCTCTCCTCCGACCAGAGCTCGTCCAACATAGGCCCAAGCTCTGGCATCCATGGGAAACCCCCCGATGGGGCATGTGATCCCGCCCCGAAAGGAGCCCCCGCTGGGGGGACTTCGAACTCCTCCAGCGGGTCTCTGGCGGGACCAGTCCTTGCTGGAGGACTCCGAGGAACCTCGGCGGAATCTTCCCTAGATGTTA
The DNA here is from genome assembly GCA_018132145.1 of Boehmeria nivea var. tenacissima. Lineage (NCBI taxonomy): Eukaryota > Viridiplantae > Streptophyta > Magnoliopsida > Rosales > Urticaceae > Boehmeria > Boehmeria nivea. The sequence goes on from CM030886.1 coordinate 4,978,366, forward strand.
GCAAGGCCGGAGCTCGAGAAGAGGTGCCCGCCGTGGGCGCTGCTTCGGCTTCCCCCGGAGACGATGCCTCGAAAGGAACGTCTTCCTCCATCGGTCGCTTGCCCTTATCCGCGATGGGAGACTCGCGGGGGGGGGGGGGGGGGGGGGGGGGGGGGGGGGGGGGGGGGGGGGGGGGGGTTGATCGACTAGGTACATCCCCCGAAAGCAACGACCGCAACATCCCAAAAAGCTCGTCTGCAAGTAACACTAGTCAGCCCCGATTTAACATTAAAATAGAAACCTGCTGGCAAAGAAGCTGCTTACCGTCATCGATGTCAATGAGAGTTGCGTGCCATGACCCCGGGGAGAACTGGGTCGAAGACCCAGCCGGCGTCGCCCGGTCTAGAGAAGGAGCCGCCCCCGAAGGAGACGGGTCGACCTGCTCCACCACGAAATCCTCCACGCTTACTAGAGGATCCCGCGCCAAGTTGGTCGGCGGACTGGGAGCTGGCGGCTGCTCTCTGAAGATGTCCGCGGCATCCGAGAGCACTTGGCGAGCCGCCTCGCCAAACGGAACGCCCCCGAGGCTTGTCCCAGTGGACCCCGGGTCTTGAGGAACCGCGGGAGGCATGACCTCTGGAGCCACAGCAGGCTCGGTCCGCGATTTTTTCTTCCGCGTTAGGGGTTCCTCGGGCATCTCCGAGGCCTCTTCTTCGTCCTCAGCCTCTCCGGACGGGGGGAGGGATGGAGCAACCGCGATCTTGGGGGCGGCGGGCTTCTTTGAAGAGGTGGCCGCCCTCTTTCTTGTTGATGGGGGGGGGGGGGGGGGGGGGGGGGGGGAGTGGTCGTACTCCCAGAAGCCCCCGCCGGGGCCTTGGTCTGCTTAGACCCCGACTTCTGCCCGCGAAGCTGGTCCGGGTCCAGCTCCATGCGAGTCCCGATCCACCCGTAGGTGATCAGGTTGTCCTCGATCACGAGGGCCCGTACGTCCCTGGCCTCATCGGGGTAGGACAGGGTGGTTGTAATCCGTTCTTCTTGCACCGCGGTCACGGGAGTGCGAACGAACGAACCTGTTCGCAACCACCGGCGTTAGTACGGCGGCATGCAAAAGATAAAAGGAAAAATAGAAGAAAAACCAAGAAACTGAACTCACCAGGAACTTGGTACGCGCGCGGAAGAGGTAGGGCTCCTTGAACGGAGCTGCACGGGTCGAAATCTCCCCCGACCCAAAAATTCCTGTCCTTCCACCCCTCGCAGGACGAGGACAGGTTCGTCATCAGGATCTTCTTCTTCTCCCACGGTGCTAAGAAGAAGTATCCCACCTCGGACTTCTTGGAGGAGGGTTTGTACAGGTAGCAGACCTCCTCCACGGATACGTCCACCTCAAACCACAGCCTCCATAGGATGTGCATCCCAGCCATGATCTTGTAAGCGTTGGGGTTGAGTTGGCTGGGAGCGAGACCCCAGTGTGCCAAGATCCCGCGAACCAAGTAATGGAGCGGGAGTCTTGCCCCGTGCTTCATGATAGCCTTGTTGAAGGCTACCATCGAGGGTGGGGGACGTGACGAACGCTCCTCCGCAGACATAGCCCTCGTGGTAATGGTCGCCGGGAGGTGGAACTGCTCCCGGATGTGCTCCACGTCAGTCTCGGAGCACCTAGAGACTTTGTCTTCTGCGGCGTATGTGGCCGGAGACTCCGGAGGATGGGCGGCGTCAGCGCGAGATGCCAGCGGCGGACGGCCGCCCCCAGCCGCGTCAGATTGAAGAGCCGCGGCGGTGGCGCCAGACCCACCAGGTCTTCTCTCGGCGGATGTTGAGGAAGGCTCTATGGCGGCTGTGGCGTCCTTCACTTTCCTCTTCGCTCTTCGTGCAGCGGTAGGCGGCGGTGGCGGAGGCATCGTCGGCGGGACAGCAGAGCCGGTCTCAAGTCCGGCGCCAGAGGACGGCGATGTCGGGTGAGACATATTTATCTTCTGTCTGCGGATGCCAAGAAGTCCGGTAAGCCACCCCCATAAAACCCCAAACACACAAGGCAAAGAAGAAGACAGAAAAGCTCTGCAGAGTCGAAGAGGTTACCTTGAATGGTCGGAAGCGTCGACGAAGCTTTCAAACTCCGGTGGGCTCGCAGTGTTGCAGAAGGTCAGAAAACGTCGGAAAACTCGTGAAATACGGTGGATTCAAACTCGTAGGTTTCAGAGAAAAATGGCAAAGGAAGCAAAAGTTCGGAGAGTGAGAAGTGAGGAAGGCTTTATAGGCAGATGGGGTGAAAAGGGACGAAGTTCCTTCGCGTCGCTTCATCTCGCGTCTTTTCGTCTCGCGCCGTTTCATATCCAAACCTCTAGCTCGCTCCCGGGCCGTCGGATGGGAATCCCTCCATCACCATCTAACGGTCGAAAGGGTTCGATGGGAGGTAATAATTGCCTGACGTCATCCCATATTACCGAAAAATGCAAACTCCCCGAAAAGTGCGTCAGAGCATTAACTGCCCGTCACTCAAACGGCGCGACTTTTTAGTAGAGAGGCGTACCCAGGAAGAAATCCCAGAGGGCACGACGCGTGTCCTCGGGGATTGGGGGGCAGATGTTGTTAGCTAATTTTCGTCCGAGGATATATCATCGAGGAAGCCTTCACCGAAGGCGAGAAGCCTCCGGAGAGAAAGTCCCAATGACGAGTGTTTCGCCACGTCATCAAGAATGTTGACGGCCACAACCCCGAAGGTACAACTCGACATAAGGCAAGATCCCCCAAGCTCGGGAACCAATGGATCTCGTAGCCAGCTTCACGTTCGCGGTAGATCAAGAGATTCGGGGGACTCCTCGCGAAGCTAGAGGACCCCGGACGAAGGGCAAAGCGCGGACGGCTACAGTGAAATCGCTCCCGATGGTAGCTACCTCTGACACGCACTGTAGGCGCCTCACTTGTGAATGACGTGAAGTGATTAGTTAGTAACCAACCCCCTGATTTTCAGGCAGGGTATGGTCGATTTAGATAAGGCCACCTAATCCCTTGATTTAAGGGGGATTAGGTGGGGCACATTTAATGCACTTTCCTCTCTCTCTCTTTCCGGATTTCTATAAAAGGCGGGAAGGGAGAAGGGGAAGGGGGTTGGAAAAAATTACTCTGTAATACTCCTCATTCAAAAATATCAAAAACACAGTGGACGTAGACTATTACTCCGTCGGAGGGTCGAACCACTTAAAAAATTTCCGAGTATTTATTTTCTGATCAAACTTATACTATTCATTGCCGTATCACACGCTAAAGGTACGGATCACGGCGTTGGTTTAAATTCTACACCAACATATATATTACTCACATTATATATAAATATATTATAATTTTATATATGTTTAATTAACTCAATAAAATATATATATACATATAATATGAAGTAACAATTAATTATATATATATATATATTTTTTTCTGAGAACAAATTTATTAAAGTTCTAAATGCACTTAACAAAATTATTGTATTCTCCATCTATATATTAAAATGAATAATAAATATTAATTTTATAAAATAATTTCAATGATATGACTATTTTGGTAATTATATATGTTCATAGCAATTTTATATTTAGTTTACCAAACACTTAAATACTATTTTTGCTATTAACAGCAGTTTTAAAAATAAAATTTACCAAATGCCCCATCTGCTTATAACTGCAGCAACTTCTTTCTTCAGGACAGTTTGCAGCACTTCTATTATAACCACAGCAATGCCAAACTGACACTTTAACATGCTTCTTAAATTACATTACGTAAAAGCAGAAACATTTACCTGCTGCTTTAAGAAGCAGGTTTACCAAACGCCTATAGCTGCCTTAGATTCCCTTATAATCTAAAAGCAGCCTCCAATAGCAATGTGAAACTGGCCCTTTGTCAGTTTAAATCGTCGTTTGAGAACTTTTTCTTAGAAAAAATTCAAATGGCCAAAACTCATTCAAACTCTTAAAATTTAAATTCTACTCACCCTCAAATTTCAACAGTTTGGATCCATTTTGAATAGTTCTTTCTGATTTGTCATTTCAACTGCTTTTTTTATAACACAAATCACATATTTTTATATCTATCCAAATAACAATTCAAATAAATTTTCAATTTAGATTATTTGAGCCAAACAACAGTTTAAATTTTTCGTTCAAATTGCACAATTCAAAATTTTCAATTCAAATGAAAAAAGTTCAAATTGCCATAATTTGAACCCGTTTGACAAACGACACCTTAATGGGAAAGTTCTTAGAAGATTAAGTACTCGTTGTAGTAGATTTTTACCGCGTTATGATAAAATTAATGTCATTAAAAAATGTTGTATCAATAATTTCTATGCTTATTTTTACATTAGAAATATAGAGTACGAATTTAGAGAGCATATAGTTGAAACATAAATTATTGAAGGTATTTAAGATGTCTTTTTTTTTTCTTTTTTCTTTTTTTTGGTAATTCTCCAAAAAATTATGTTTAGGAAGAAGATTGAATCTAATAGGAAGTGAAAGGGGAACATTGCAAAACAAAAATAATTTTAAAAGTATTATTAAAGTGGACAAAAACTTTAAGTGGAGGACATTTACTGATGAAGAACAATTTTAAATTATTAGATTTATCTTTTCAATGGACATTACAACTAAAACAAATATATTTAACGATTTAAAATTGTTCTACATCGATGAACGTCCAATATTTGAAGCTTTTCCTACTTAAATGTAGGGTCATTTAGGTAAATAGCTATTTTAGACTGTGTTTTTAAAAAATAGTCACAGTTTTAAAAAATTTAAAAACTAGCCATAAAACTGTAAGAAATTTCTGACAATAACAAAAATACACATAAAAATATTGTCAGAAACTTCCGATACTAGGCAAAAATTTTGTTAGAAATTTTTTATATGACTAGTTTTTAAAATCATTTTGTAAACAATGACTATTTTCTTAAATTCCCTAAATTGTATGTCAATCTTGTGCTATTATTTGAAGTTATACTTTAGTTTTATGATCGTTATCGTTCCGTCCACTGTTAAAAAAAATTTCAATTCGCCAATAAAGTGTCCATCAAAATAATTACTTAAATATAACAAATATTTTTTTAATCCTAATACCTTAAATCAAATAATATCAACCAGATAAACTTATATTCTAATATTTTCCTCTCACAAACTCCAAAAAAAAAAAAAAAAGAAAAAAACACCCTAGATTACAAAAAGTAAAAAAAAAAAAAAAAAACGCAGTCACTCTCACTTGCGCTATTCTCTCCCTAGCCCGCTCACTCTATGCTCTCTCTCCCACGATCTCTTCTCTCCCTAGTTAGTACGGTTCGCTCGAGGAGACTATTGTACACTTTTCAAAGAAAAGTCTTTATGCTCTGAGGGCATAGCACCTCAAGAAGACACAGAAGCCACCTAGTCTTTATGCTCTGAGGGCATAGCACCTCAAGAAGACACAGAAGCCACCTAAGGCACTGAAGCCATATAAGGCACCAAAGTCGCCTAATTATGGGGAAAAGTTGCTCGACTATAAGACTGGTTTTCAAATAACCAAATCCCATTCTTTTTTAGGTTTTCACAGGTAACCTAGTCAGGAATTAAAGCCCTTCTGTACCCGATATTGGTAAAATTTTTGACACATTCCTAGACCAATGATTAGGTCCTCTGACATGAGAGGTCCTCAAGGTCTCTTGACTCGTGACTAGACCATCGAGGTCTCCGAACCATGACTAGGTCCTCGATCGTGACCAGGTCTTCGAGGTCACTGGACTAGCGACTAGGTCCCTTGATCATAACTAGCTAGGTTCTCAATCGTGACTAGTCCTTGAGGTCCCTGGACCCCTTATAACAAAAATCACATATTTCATTATCTTCTATCATGAAGGCGTATTTAAATATAGGATTTGCTCCTAAATTAAGGGGATAAACTCAAAGTTGACTTATCTCAAAGAGATGTGAACTCATCTAAATAAACAAAGGATATTCCTTAAATCTCTAAGAGATATTTAAATATCCCGAAATCGAGATAATCCCCAAAATAAATGATCTCCTGAAAGAGAAAGCTAGGGCAGTCAGGTATTATAAATAGGTGATGACTGGTAAGGTTTTCTGATCTTACAACTACAAAATAAATTACTCTCTCGTGCAATTTGTTGACTTAAGCATCAAAGAGCCAAAGTGCCACCCTTTGGCCTCCGACTTTGTTTTGTATTTTGCATAATCTTAGCTTGGCTTGGTGTGTGCCCGATGAAGATTTTCCTGTTGATGAAATTTCAATGTCAACAATAATAATCATTGCATAGCAATAAATCACAACACACACACACACACACACACACACACACACACACACACACACACACACACACACACATATATATATAGGAAGATTCTTCAATAGTGCACGATTTTTTGCACCATCGATAGTGCACGGCTTATAATATCTTAAAAAATACATAAAAATAAAATTTTTTCGTACACATAAGCACGTTACATCCTCTATTGACATATTATCGATTCATTTCTTCAAGTTTAACACAAAAAATATGTTTAATCGGTTATGAAAAAGATGAAAAAGAAAAGTTTGTCTTTTTTATTTTTTTTTCTTGTTTTTCTGTTTTCATCTCCGATTGAGTATAATTTTAGTTTTAAATGTGGGAAATGAATTGATAACATGAAAATAGACGATGTAATGTTCTCATGTGCAAAAAAAAATTATTTTTATGTATTTTTTGAACTATTATAAGCCGTGCACTATCGATAGTGCAAAAAATCGTGCACTATTGAAGAATCTTCCATATATATATATATATATATTATTGACCCCTTGTTTGGTCCACTCATTTTATACATTCTTTTTTTTCATTTGTTTTAACTTTCCTAATCCTACAACCCATCCCATTTCATTTCATTTTTTTTCAACCATTTTTTCAACTTTCCAAATCCATATACAATATCTTTAAATCTCAACAATTTATACCATTTTAAAATTTGCAAAGTCAAACCATTCTACATCATTATTCTAAACTATTTTCAAACCATTTTTTCCATCCCAAGAAATGGGATGGAATTAGTGAAATGATCACCCCAAACAAGTGGTGATAAAATATCATAATCGTCTCCTCTATTTATTCGGAATACCACGATCTTCTTCTTTACTATTCGAAATACTAAAAGTATTTTTTTTTAACTTATCAAATATATGCCTTCTATCAATCAAATGGTGCAAATTTTTTTAGAAAAGACTTAAATTTTTCGAGAAGAGGTGGGAGACATGCTCAAATATGTTAAAGGATTGCTACCTAAACAATTGTTGATGAGAATAAGAATAAACATATAAAAAAAATTTGTACTCTTTAGTCAACAAAAGATATATATATATATATATATATATATATATATATATATATATATTTATATATGTATATAGGGCACTTTTGTATTTTAAAATCTTAAAATTCAAAATTTTCAAGTACAAATAAAGAGACAATTGCCTTATAGTAGACAACATAATTTTAAAATTGGTATATATATTACCAATATAATTTAGAAAAAAAAAATGTATCTGCGTAATCTATAAGATAATATATGCGTGCTTCGTTCACGTAGTTATAATTGGTGTTCGAATATTTTCTTCATTCAATTCTGCTTACATTACTATGATTATCAGCTCAAAATATCTTAACTCAAAATCAGTTCAAATTTAAACTCCACATTTATCCTGATTATAACATTCGAATCAAAACACTCGCACTTATTCTGATCACTTTCAAATCTGACACATCAAAATAGTCGCACCTATATTGAACACTTAACCCCTTAATTATCATGATCGCTTCACAAAATACACACATTTATTATTTTAACTAGTTAAAATGTCAATATAAAAGTAGTTCAACAGTTTATTTTATAAACCACGTTTATGTCTAAAGACAACTAGAAAATGAAAGTTGAAAGACCTCTCTCACTCTCTTTTTTTGTCTGCAAAACATTTGTCCATTTACTTGCACCTACAAGACGTACATAGCAGTACATTATTTTTTTTCTATATAAGTATAATATATTGGACTATAATTTCATAGTAACTAACTACTACAACAAGATCATCACGGTTGAGGATTTTCTGTGAGTGTGATCTTGCTAGAATGCTTATAACTAGCAGCTTTATAACCTTGAATAATCGGCTTATTTAGCCTTTTCGATGGCCTTTATGATCCCCAAAAACATGAGCCTATAAACCACCACCATCCCAAAAAGGATGGCCACATCAATCCACTTGGAATAGCCCATCTCGACTTGCCAAACACTTCTCAGTATCTCCTCGCCGGTAATGGTGGCCGACCCTCCAGCTCGCTCGTCGCGAAACACTAGCCCTTCAAACTCATTTTTGTAGAAGCCTTGGAATGCGTACTTGTGGAAGGAAATGTAGTACATTGGGTACCTCCAAAAGGGCTTGGGAAGGTCTTCAGGCAAGCGAAAGAAGCCCCCGTTGAGCATCATCACGCCTTGGATTCCTGCGCCCGTGATGATCCCCATGAGGAAATCCGGGACTACGCTTGCCACTATCATCATCAGGCTCTCGACCAGCATCATGGTCACGAAGAGGAGGATCGAGAAGTAGGCGAAGTGCTCGACGCTCTTCTGAAGGCCCACGAGGTAATAGGCCATTACCCCGGGCACTAGAGATATGAGAAGCAAGTATGGGATCGAAGAAAACGTGTTTCCCACCACAAATGCCATGACCCCGTAGTGCCCATTGAGCCTTTCTCCCCCAAATATCTAAAAAATTAGCCACAGAGAATGGCCGAATTTGTCACTCTCAGTATCATAAAATCGGATATGATTTAAGTAATATGTTTTAACTGACTAAACTTACCTTCATGTCCTCTACAAAAGATGGGAATCCACCGATCGCCATGAAAGTCAAGAACGCCGCTACAAACATCAACATTGATCCTCTAGCCTGAAAATAACATATAGTTGTATTATTTTTGTGACACCCTTGTGAAGCTGTAGATTTTGTTCATGTTACATAGTACTAGATGTGACATACCTGTATTGATCCATAACTGTGTCCAATGTCATAGAAGATAGTTCCGACGCACAAACACAAGGCAATGTAGATCGCAAGGCGAAGCCAATAGTATCCGAGATCGCGATACATATTCACAAACGATCTCCTTGTGAGAACAAGGCATTGTGTAATGAAGCTTGCTTGGCTTCCCTTATCTAGAGTCCCTCCTTTCTAAAAAAACACAACACACAAAAAGATTATATATCATTAAACTAGTTTTTGATGGATTTGTTGTATGAAACAAAATCATCACAAACATATTTAATTTTACCCTTTGGCATATCTCAGAAACCCGTTGCATAACTTGCTCAAAAGTATCAGAAGACTTGTATGATTTCACTAGAGTATTAATCACATGCTCCGTGCTAGTTTTGCCAACTAATCCTTGCTCAATGTCCTAATTTATGTCAATAAGAAATTCATGTCAACCATATGCTAAAGTCAAAATATTTTGTTAAGTAATCAAAGGAAAGACAAAAGACCAAAGTATTTATATGTAAAGACTCACAACATCAAAGTCCTTGTTTATAGTCCTGAGGTAGTGATCAGAAGGGTTTCTCAGAGTTGGGCAAGGATAGCCATTTGAAGCAAAAAACTGCAACAAAGAAAAGTACTATTTGGTTAAGTTCAAATAGAACCATTAAAAAAGAAAAAAGAAGATAAATTTCTAATTTTCACATACCTGCTCTGCCAATGAAACAGGACCAAAGTAGACCGTTCGGCCAAAGGAAAGAAGGCAGAGATTGTGGAAGAGCTCGAAGACCTCGCTACTGGGTTGGTGAATCGACGCGATGACAGTCCTTTTGTCACGTTGCGCGAGCTTGACAATGCGGCTCATGACATGGTACGATGCTGCGCTATCCAGCCCGCTGGTGGGCTCGTCGAGGAAGAGAAGTTTTGGCCTTGTCAAGATCTCCATGCAAATGCTCACTCTCCTCTTCTGGCCACCGCTGAGGCCTTTCACACTCCAACCGCCAATTCGCGTGTCCATCGAGCCCTGCAAGCCCATCTCCCGTATCGTCGCTTCCGCTCTCTCTCGCTTCTCCGATCTCGACATTGAGTCAGGAAGCTGGAGCTGAGCTGAGTAATACACAGCTTCTCTTACTGTTAGAGTTGTCATGAGTGTGTCATCTTGTGTCACATAGGCCTAAAAGTCATGGCAAGTCAAAAGAAATAAGAAAAAAAAATATATTTTTGTTGGTTTGAATAGATTTTTGTTTTTGGTGTAAACAAATTGAAAGAATGGAAAATTCTCAACTGCTTTAGAATCATTTACTTTGTTTTCTTTTTTTATTTTTTATTGATGGTCTAGTCAGATTAATATGAAATGGTTTCTGATTTAGGAATTTGGATCATATTTTATTGGAGTTAAGAATATGATACTGTTGTTTACCACAACAACAATTTGATTTGTGAAAAACGTCAAAAGTAAAATGTATTCCAGAAAGGGAGTTTAAAGGAAATAGTCATTTTCAGTGGATGATTTTAAAAAATAGTCAAAAAAATTTAAAAAGTCATTTATTGATTTTTCACTTTGGTATTTTTACAATAAATTTTATGTGTAATTTTGTTATGTTAAGAAATTTCTTAGCTTGATAATAAATTTTTTTATGACTATTTTATAAATTTTCTAAATTGTTTTTTATTTTTATTTTTAAATACAACTATTAAAATTACTAGTAACCTAATTGACCATTTAAGAAATTATTATTTTTAAATGATAGTATATTTAAGTTAAATCTGATTATATTGTTGTATTTTTATTTTTTATTTATAAACATTCTAAACGAAAATATTTTAGTACTAATAAAATGTTATCTAAAAGGGGTTTGAAGAGTCAAGAATGGGAGCCAATATAACGTTTTAGTTGCCAGCTATTCAAAAATAAATAAATAAATAACCAAGCCCACGAGACGTGGTCTTTCGCATGTGTTTTTGCACATGTACGTACTTAATTGATGATATTATGCAAATTAAAAAAGTTAGAGAAATTATAAAAAAAATGCATTCTACATAGATGATTTAAAAATATGTATTGTCAATGTTTTAAATTATTCATAAAATGGTCATAAATAGTTAAAAGGGATAAAATTTATGTATGCATTTTATATTTATACCATGATTATTTTCTGGCTTATTTAACTAATTTACGGATGATATTAATGGAATTTTATTCAGAAAAAGAAGGGATTTAAAGACAATATTTTAAAGGAAAAAAAAAGCAATTATTTGCGTAGAAAAATACATTTGTATCTGAATAAGTTATAAAATTCACTATTAGTATTAACGATATTTCTTGCTACGGTGACATGAAACTGCGAGATGTTTTACTTACTGAAGTTCCATAAGCAAGCCTCTCTTTACGGCCATTTATCAGAATCTCCCCAGTTTGTTTTGTTTTTGAGCTTAGCCTTCCTACAATAAGAAGACGTTTTCAATTTTTTTTTTCATCACTAGTACTATTTAATATTTATGGGTGAGTTGCAACAATGAGCCAAAATTGAATTTATCTTTTAAAATATAGTCCATGCTTCAAAAAATAAAAAATAAAATAATAGCCACGGTAAAATATTTCATACCAAAAAAATGTCAAACAAATATTTACATATGTAAATATTTGTTTGATATTTTTTTTGTTATGAATTTTTTATAGTGGCTATTTTTTTTTATTTTTTTTAAAACACAGGCTATATTTAAAAAAAAATTGATTATTTCCTACGATTTCCATAATATCTATTAACTTTTCTATCCAACCATTTAAAATCTACCTAAAATTGAACCTTTCTCAATCTAGCCTCATAGATTGTAAATTACTCATATAAAAGGCAAATATGTTTTCGAGCAAGACGGATGGAGAAGAAAGCATAGACTAATTACAACTTTTATCACACTAAATACGTTATTTTCTATATATGATCATTTTTTTCTTGGATAAGTTGTCAATATTAAGTGTGTCTCTAAGAAAACTTGTTTCAATATTAAAAAAAAAAAACCCTCAACAGAAAAGTTCCCATTTGGAAGTATACTCAAATTACTTATGTACATATGAAAATGAATGATTTTTGTGTGTTGCGAAAATAGATCAAAATTAAATGTATCTTTTAAATGATAGCTCATATTTTAAAAAATAAAAACAATAGCCACTGTAAAGAATTTTATAACAAAAAATATCAAATAAATATTTACATATCTGTAAATATTTGTAAGATATTGTTTAACACTTCCAAAAATGATAAGTAAAAGTTGAAGTGTTATAAAATATCTTACAATTTTTTACAAATGTGTACTATTTTGTGTAATTTTTTCTGTTATATAATTCATAAAATGACTATTCTTTTAATTTTTTAAAACATAGACTATCATTTAAAAACATAGAAAAATTTGGCTATTTATTATAATTTCCCTCGATTGATTTGACACGTAACAAAATAATATTCCCCTATATCTCTAGACCGAGTACTAAATTAGCAAGTAGCTTAAAACACACAATTACCTATCCAAGGAGAAGATAATATTAAGCAATCTATCACGTTCTCAGACTCCATCAAAATATAGTTAATTAATTTGGTATAGAATATCATAGATCTCACTTTGGGAAGGTCAATGGTGTTATCTAGACATCTAAATTGACTTTTCCTACACACACAAGCTAGCATGACTGGCTGATTATAGATTTACACTAGGGGTGTGCAAGAAACCCTATAACCTGAACAATCCGCAACCCGACCCGAACAACCTGACCCGATTCAACCCGACTCTAATTCGGGTTCAACCCAACCCAACCCAACCCGCACACTTGTAGGGTTGGGTTAGGACTACATTTTTCGGGTTTCGGGTTAACCCGACCTGACCCGACCATATAAAAAAATAAAAAAAAATATTTTTGTTTAGTTATTTATCTTGTTTATTCTTAGCTATATTTACTTTTTGTTATGCATTATAGTTTTTTTTTTTTTTAATGAAGATGCTCATTGTTAGTTTTTTCCATATAAAAGATAAATCTTACTTTCATTTAATCATGAACATTATGTTATTATTTATTTTTTTTTTCAAAAAAAAAAAAAAAAAAAACCCGACCCAACCCAACCCGACATCTTAAGAGTTGGGTTGAGTTGGGTTGATATTATCATCGGGTCGGGTTGGGTTGAAAATTTTTCAACCCGACCACATCGGGTTGGGTTGGGTTGAATGGGCTAACCTGTCCAACCCAACCCGTGAACAGCCCTAATTTACACATTCCTTCCAATTATTATGCTCTATTTAATATTCTCCTAGATTAGGATTGCAATTTTTTTTTTCTCCAGTTAAACAATTAGCCATTTTAAAGGTAAAATTTGAAGGATTTAACTATAGTTTCATGAAATTAAGGATTTAGCCATAACATGTAAATATTTTATGTTACATGTTACATATATACGTGTAAAATATGTGGGCAACGATTGTTGCGGGTAACGATTCTGGATCGTCAGATTTACCTTTTTACTTTGTAAGGTCCACTAAAAAAATAAATCTGACGATACAGAATCGCTGCCCACCATAATTATTTTCCACCAGAGAATTTTTCATTTTATTAACTAACTTTCGGCTTTTTCAAGAATTCTCGTACACTTCATATATAGAACAAGAATTTTTCAACTACAGATTGTAAATTTACTTGCTAAGTCTCAACTAATGAAAACAGCACACCAAGTATAATATATGAAGGTTATTTAATCAGCCAAAACAGTTTAGCAAAAAAATACTATATATGAAGGTTTGCGAACTAAAGTTTAATCATAATTCATAATTAATCGTACTCATTTTTCTACGCTCTTGTTGATTTGCTGTGCTGTTGGCAATATTTATTTCATGCAACACAGCAACAGCAAATATACTCTTCATTTAAAAAAAGAAAAAAACACACTAAATAAATAATATATTCTCAGTATATATTCAAACATTCACAAAAAAGAAGTAATATATATCCTAATTGCTTTATCTTCATCTTTAAAACAAAAAAAAAAAACAAAAAAAACTAATGATATAAAATGTTGAGAAGTTATAATAAATTATAATTTTTACGAATATTTGAAAAACAACCAATACTCTTCAAAAGTTTTGTGACAATAATCGGTTAATAAATCATTTATTTACTGCAAAACTCTATCGTAATAGTTTTATTATTTATCAAAAAAAATATGAGGCATATTATTTAAAAAATATAGCACAGAATTTACTCTTTTTTTTTTTTTTTTTATGCAACTCACGATATGTATAAGATTTGTCTGAATGACATCCTATAAACATACCTGACAAAACATCTAAGAAAGTCGACTTTCCGGAGCCCGACGGGCCCATGATAGCCAAAACCTCGCCGGGCTCCGCATAACCGGTGAGCCCTTCAACAATGATCTTCTGTCCTTTTTCTCTGTCTGACACACTCACCCCAACATCCTTCCACGTCACGTAGACGCCGCCGCCTCCACCGCTGCCAGTGCCTACATCATAATTACGTTCTTCCTCGACACTACCACCCGATTTCCCGGCCTCTACGCCGTCGAATGTGGCCGAGCGCAGCGACGAGCTGAACGGGAAAATCCTGTCCGTTTGATCATCGCCGTGACCTACGGCGGTGGTGGCCGTAGAGGCAACCGTGTTTTGGTCTTTGAGGAATGATCTTGTTGGGCTTGGACTTGGCGTCCATCTTGGCACTGTAATGTTATTACCTCCGGGAATATTGTCCATTTTTAGTATGTCAAATTTGAGAGAGAGAGAGAGAGAGAGAGAGAGAGAGAGAGAGAGAGAGAGAGAGAGAGAGAGAGAGAGAGAGAGAGAGAGAGAGAGAGTTTTGACCTGAAAAAAATTTAAAAAAAAATTATTGGGCAATGGGACAACAATGGATTGTTTTGTGCGTGAGTGTATGGCAATAGAGCCAACCACTCTTCACGTCTTTGCATTTATAGTTTTTTAGCCTTTAGCCGCCATCACTGGTTTAGCTTTTTTTTTTTTTTTAAATTAATTAATTAATTAATTTTTTATTTTTTCACACGTCTATGTATTCTAGTGTTTTTCATAGCTTTTCACACGTATAATAGTGGTTTTTTTTTTAATAAACTTTTAATCTCATGTATTTTGCTCGTTTTACATGCCATTCTATCTTAATTAATAACAAGAAAAGTGCTACAAGGTGTTCACACATATTAATTAGAACACTTTAATACGTTATATTAGTTGTAAACTTGTAATAATGATAATGTTATATATAATGCTTGGTAGGTATATGAACATAGGTGGAGCTACATAACGTAGGAGTAATAGTCATATTAAAATTATAGAATATATATCGAGAAATTATAGTAAATACTCAATTTTTAACATATAATTTAAATAAATACTTAATTTTTGTAAAAAATATACAAAATATAATTTAATTACTTACATTATAGTAAGTGATGGTAATTGACTACGTTATTAAAGCCATGTACAAATAATTAATAAATCGACTGTTTCACTTCAAAAACTTGGATATTTATTTTTATTGTTGTGAAAATTTTAGGTCTTTTCTCACTTCACCTTAAATTTGTACTTTTAGAATATTTTAATTTTCTAATTATCCCCTTATTAAATTAAAGTTTTAAAAACTCTTTTATGCTCACAATTTTAGTATTTTTAATCATTTGGCTTATCTCAATTTGTGGAAATTATGCTCTCAATGGAATAAATTTTATTTACACTCATATATTGCGTTCGAGAGATTTTTATTATTGCTTAAGTTGTACGCTATAGTAAAATATACAACCAATATTTTTTCTAATTAAAAATAGTCAAGTCATCAATTACTTACATTTTCTTAAAAAAATTACTTACATTAGAATAATGATTTAATCAATTATTATTATACAATTAACTGAATTACGTGGATATTTCGCTATAATTTAAAACATTTAGGTATTTATTTAAAGGGAATTTTAAGAAAATAGCCACTGTTTATAAAATGATTTTTAAAAATAGTCATAGTTTCAAAAAATTTAAAAATTAGCCATATAAGAAATTTCTGACAAAATTTTTGCCTAGTGTCAGAAATTTCTTACAGTATTTTTATGTGTATTTTTGTTATTGTCAGAAATTTCTTACAGTTTTATGGCTAGTTTTTAAATTTTTTGAAACTGTGACTATTTTTTAAAAATGCATAGTCCAAAATAACTATTTACCTAACTGACCCTTATTTAAATTTAGGGTTATAAAACAGATACTTACTATAATTCTCTATTACGAATTGTTAAAGTTGTACATATTTTGCACACATTAAATGTCTACTATTCATGTTATTATCTTAATAGCTAGTCAATATTTTTTTCACGCTTTTTATTTATTGCTATTGGGTACTTTTGGCCTCGGAACCAACAAAAAAACCCATTTATGGGAAACAATTCTTATTGGATGTTTTTGAAAGTGTATGAAATATATAGCATCTTGTTGCACTTGATTATTATTTACAATTTCATTTATAAAGAAAAAAGAAAAAGCAGCATCTCTTCTTCTCCAGGTGAACCAAGCTCGCTGCCCTATAGCCTTCCCCCCGAAATTAACACCGACGATGCCAGCCGAGCTGCCAGACAAGGAGAAGACAATGGCTTAAGGCTCGAAGTGATGCGAGCAGGGGCGGAGTCGTAGCCGAGGTGCATGCCGTGGGCGGAGCGGGGGTGCGAGGTGAAGACGGCGTCGTTGCGGGAGAAGCAGTCCTTCAAGGCGCCGTAGCTGCTGACGACGGGCGCGCGATGCGAGCCTGTTTGGCAGCCATGTCGGTCATGGTCCGGAAGATGGGTGTGTTGGCGCTCAGTTGGTGGAGGTGGCCGATGATCGCAAGTGCCCCTGGAGGCTCTGGCGGTTCTGACGTAGCATTGACTGTATTTGTGGGTGGTTTTGATCTCCAGAGGTAGAGATAGAGGGAGATGAGAACTAGCAACGAAAGTGCTCGCAAGTCAGTGAGAAAATCCACAGTTGGTTGTCGGAAGCACCGCTGTTGCAATGTTCGTAGGCGAGCTCCGCCTCGCCCGAACCGAAGAAGACGAACACAGATCGTGCATCTTCTTCTTCCTTGTTCGCTTGAGAAGCCACCGCGCTAGCTGGATCTGCTTCTATATATATATATACAAATATATAAATATTTGCATATATGCATAGCATACCACAACAAAGCAGCTAAATATGAGTCTAAAAACCAAGCAAAGAAACATATCACACATTTTGCTCCAAAACAACTCAATTTCACACAAGCAAACTTTTCAACTGAATTCAACCGAAAAAAAAAACCTTAAAAATTTTTTATTTTTTATTTGGTTTTAGTTTTGCGAAAATGACCTTGAACGGCGCTCATTTCCTTCTCAACCTTGGCCTCCATCTCTCGGAGGGTATTAGAGATAACAAACTGATATGAATGTAACTGTCTGCAACTAATTGTAACTAATCAGAATATTAGTGTAAGAGATTAGTAAAGTTTGTTCGCTTACGTGTCAATGTAAGTCATAGAGTATATAAGCTGTACAATCACGTTTTTTGAGAGATAGTGAAATCATTTTCTTCACACACTCTCTCTCTCTCTCTCTCTCTCAGAACTCTAATATGGCATCAGTGCTATAAGGCTTAAAAATGGCGGATTCTTCATCTACAACCGCCATTAGTGCTCCGAGCTCGGTCTTAAAGTTCGTTCCTGTGAGTTTCTTTAACCTAACCACTCTTAAACTGGATAATAACAATTACCTGTGTTGGCAAAAAAAAGTTCTTTCAGCAATCAGAGGACACAAGCTTCAAAGCTTTTTGTTTGGCTCGCCATTGCCCCCAAAGAAATTTCTTGAAGACAAAGATGAAGAATCGAGTAATGTGAATCCAGATTTTTTGGATTGGGAGCAACAAGATCAGCTCTTACTCTCATGGCTTCTGTCAACTCTCAGTGGAGGAGTTCTGGCTCGAGTGATTTCTTGCGAAACTTCAGAGCAGGTATGGTCGACTCTTAATGTTTACTTTGCTTCTCAAGTTCGAGCTAGGTTTCTCAGTATCAAACTCTGCTCAAAACAACGTCAAAAGAGTCTTTGTCCATGAATGAATTTCTGCTCAAAATCAGAGGAACTGTAGATCTTTTAGGTCTTGTTGGTCACGCTGTTACAGTGAGGGAACACATTGAAGCTTTGTTTGATGGTTTGCCTGATGAATAATGAGAACTTTATCACTAATTTTGATCTTCGAAACAAAGAACTGTCTGTAGCAGAGGTTGAATCTTTGCTTCTCAACCAAGAAGCAAGGTTTGAGAAGAAAGCATTGAAACTGAATACTCAAAATATAAATCAGATCACTGCTAATCTTGCTGGTCTTGGAGTTACTGATAAAAAATGCCAAGTCAACACTTCTCAACAATTAGCTCATCATGGCAGTCGTCAACCTTGTGGAGGTTTTTCTAGAAATCGCGGACGAGGAAGATCGGCTGGGTGTGGCAATTGGAACAACACACCACGCTGTCAATTGTGTGGTAAACTTGGCCATATTGTCCTTCAGTGCTATCACTGCTTCGATTAGTTCTTTCAAGGTCTACCTACCTCGGGCTTTTCTTCGCAATGGCACAATGGCAATAGAGGACATTCTGCACAAGCACACATGGCCGCGATGATTGCTGATTCATCACATTCAACTGGTATCACAAATCAATCAGAGAAAGGCCTGGACACCAACTGGTATCCAGATTTCAGAGTAACAAACCACATCACCTCCGATGCAACAAATCTCCTGACAAAGTCTGAGTTTTTTGGTCCTGACAAGGTTCAAATTGGAGATGGTAAGGAATTGGTAATCAAGCATATAGGTCAATCGTCCTTTTCTTCTCCCTATACTTACAAAATATTGTCTTTACATAATCTACTTCATGTTCCTCAAATAACCAAAAATCTCTTAAATGTCTCCAAGTTTTGCCTAGATAATAATGTGTTTTTCGAATTTCATGCTGACTCTTGTCTTGTTAAGGATTAGGTTACCAAAACTGTGGTTCTTTGGGGCTTTATTGACAACGGCCTCTATGTCGTCGACCCGGGTCAAGTCTCTCTCACACCTCAGTCACTGCTCACCTCTGCTTCAAGAAGTCAAACCACTGCTAATGTACATGTTTCTTTTCCTGTTGTTCATGCCCTTTTACATGATGTAAAACCAGATAATACTCTTGAGTTGTGGCATAGGCGTCTAGGCCATCCTTCTTTTAGAATTGTAAAAAATGTTCTTACTCAATGTAACATTTCTACATCTAATAAAATGCCCACTTCTGTCTGTTCAGCTTGTTGTTATGGTAAATTTCACAAACTACCTTTCTTCTCTTCTGCTACCACTTATTCTGAACCTCTTCAACTCATACATACAGATTTATGGGGTCCTTCAAGTCCTCCGTCTTCTAGTGGTTATAGATATTACATTAGTTTTGTAGATGCATTTTCTAGATTCACATGGATCTTTATGCTTAAAAATAAATATGATACTCTTAATGTCTTCATATGTTTTAAGAAGCAAGTTGAGTTGCAGCTGGGTTTTTTTAATTAAAACTGTTCAATTTGATTGGGGAGGGGAATATAGACCTTTTAAATCCTTATTATCTTCTTTTGGCAACATACATAGACGCTCGTGTCCACACACACATGAACAGAATGGAGTTGTCAAAAGAAAACATAGGCATATTGTTGAAAATGGACTTGCCTTTCTTGCTCAATCTTCCATGCCTTTTAAGTACTGGGATGGGGCCTTTAGGGTTGCTGTCTACTTGTACAATAGACTTCCGTCACCAGTTTTGTCACAAAAGTGTCCCTATGAAGTTCTTTATCATAAAACTCCTAATTATTCTCTACTTAGGACTTTTGGGTGTGCATGTTTTCTAAATATTCGACATTATAATTCTCACAAGTTAGCTTTTCACTGCACTCAGTGTACCTTCTTGGGCTATAGTATGAATCATAAAGGATATAAATGCTTAGACAAATCTAGTCGAATTTACATTTCAAGAGATGTCATTTTTGATGAAAACACGTTTCCCTTTAGTGCTCAGCCAACTGTACATAGTTCTCCTATGCCTCTCCAATAAAGTTTTTCCATTAATGTACCTACTTTACCTAGCTTTTCAAAAAGGACTGTTGAAACTAATGCTCGTAATAATCTTATACATCCTGCTGTTTTTACTGCCTCTTTTAATGTAGACCGTGCTGGCCCTACTGACACTTAACATGTGCCTTTGCACACTGCTCCACCAAATAGTGGACCACCATCCTTGTCATCTGCTCCATTACCCTGTCAGCATTTATCAGATCATGGCCTATCTCCTGCCCGTTCAGTAGACCCTTAACCAGCATCTTGTGAAGCCTCTACACATGTTCTACCGTGTATCCCTCCAACAGGAGAGACCTCTTCTTTACCTAGTGGTTCAACCAATACTCACAAGATGGTCACACGGTCAAAGCAGGGCATTTACAAACCCAAGGATTTCACTGTCACTCGAGAACCATCCACTATCAAGGATGCTTTGCAAGATGAAAATTGGAAAAGGGCTATGCAAGATGAGTTTTTTGCGCTACTTCGCAATGAAACTTGGTCACTTGTTGATCTTCCTCAGAATAAGTCAGCCACTAGCTGTAAATGGGTTTTCAGAGTTAAAGAAAATCATGATGGTAGTGTCAATAAATACAAAAGCTCGGTTAGTTGCAAAAGGGTTTCATCAGGAAGCAGGTTTTGATTTCACTGAGACTTTTAGTCTAGTGATTAACCCTACTACAATTCGATTTGTGCTCACTGTTGCTCTTTCTAGAGGTTGGCCAACTCGACAGCTTGACGTTAACAATGTCTTCCTTCATGGAGACTTGGCTGAAGAGGTGTATATGGTTCAACCTCTAGGATTTGAGGATTCTACGCATCCTCAGCAAGTTTGCCGTCTACAAAAGTCCCTTTATGGCCTAAAACAAGCACCACGTGCCTAGTTTGATAAACTCAGACATGTTCTCGTGCATCTTGGTTTTCTTTCTTCCAAGTCTGATGTAATGTCTCAAGTTTATTCAAAAAAAACTCTCATGATTTTGTGATATGGAAATTGGATTAATTATCCAATAATGAAGTAGGAAATTTTTGTTCAATTAATTTTTTATCTGCATGATTTCTTGTTTGATGATGAATAGGTAATTATAAATGTCTAATTTAGTATAGTTTTGATTTAATGGCCAAGATCATTTTGATCTTACATCAATGGTCAAAATTAAATCATCAATAGTGTTAAAAAAAATATAAATAAATAAAGAGACTTTATTTATTTATTTATATATATATATATATATCTATATATATACCAACTCCACACTCTACTCTACCTACACGTCTGGCAAGGTAAGTGCCATCATTTGTTTAAAAACAAAAAAAAAAACAAACAAAAGTTATATATATATATATATATATATATGCATATATATATATATATATATATATATATATATATATATATATACTGTACACACATATTCTCGGCAAGGCAAGCCTTGCCAATTGCCATCATATTTCTTTTAAGACAAAAAAAAAAAAAGAGGGTTATACATATGTACACACAATGTGCACATGCGCCGAAGCAAGGCTTCTTGGAAAAAAAAAAATAAACTTTATATATATATATATATGCACATATTCACATACCCTACAGCAAGGGTTCTCAATTGCCATCATTTTTCTTAACAAAGAAATATATGTCATAATTTGTGTTGAAGTCAAAAATGAATGATGAGAAATTGCTTGTTACTTTTACCATCTATGACACTAATGTGACAAGTCACTTTTTACAAGAATATGAGCAAGTAGAGTCAATAGCTATGGACAAAATTCCATTCTCTAAAACACTACATAACCGAGCAACACTTCAAGGTAGTTGCTTATTGTTAGCTTAGGCTATATAAGGATAGATATTGACTCTAAGTAGTCTTTTATCATTTCTCTAAAAAAAAAAAATTTACAAACTCTCTCAAACACTCCTCTAACTCAAAAAAAAAAAAGATAGAAATAGTTGTGAGAGTTTTTAGTCCAAGAAGAAGTATAAAGAAGAAAAGGAAGGATTAAGCACAAGGGGTAAGTATCTAAACTAGTGATTAGTCACTCTAAATATTTTATCATTATGGTTATTGTAACTAATTTAAATAACCTCTTGGTGAGGATTTAATCTTCTAGGAGAAAAATAATATCAAGAGGAGATATCCACAAAAAAAAAAGTCTAGACAAAAAGGTATAACCACTTACCTTTTCTATTATTTAGTTACTATAGCATCTTTCAAATTTATTTACATTAAATAAATATTCAATTTATTTGATGTTGTAGATAGCATAAAAAGGGTTCATATGATATTGTAAGATGAACAAATATAGTTAATAATGCTAAGATAAATATAATGAACCAAGACACTTTATCTTTTGTTTTGCATGAAGAGTTTTGGTGATTTTCATGTAAATTCAAAAATATGCTACTATGTTAAAAATTGATATGATGATTGTATGAGAATAACTTGATACACCTTGATGGCTAGCTCTTTAGTGATAGCTAAAGTGTATTGTGCTATTAGTTAAAATGGTTAGTTTAAGGAC
The DNA here is from genome assembly GCA_018132145.1 of Boehmeria nivea var. tenacissima. Classification (NCBI taxonomy): domain Eukaryota; kingdom Viridiplantae; phylum Streptophyta; class Magnoliopsida; order Rosales; family Urticaceae; genus Boehmeria; species Boehmeria nivea. The sequence goes on from CM030886.1 coordinate 5,001,010, forward strand.
TTACAAATCATATTGTGTTGTGCTTGATTTTCTTGGAAAAAAAATGACTATGACATGAAATGTTGTTACATTGTTATAGTTGCTAAATGACATTGTATTGTGGTACAAGGATTGTTAAGATATTTAAATGCCTAAAGAAACCAAAAAAATGACTAATGTGAGAAAGTTGTCAAATATGTCATTTTTGGACCTTTTTAGAATATGACAAGTTTCGGACACTTTAGAAGCCGAATCTTGCCTAATGTATTTGAAACAAAGTTTTAGATAACAGAAAATGGAACAACTTTTGTGAAGAATATTTTTCCAGAATCTACATAGAACAAGTAGAAAAAGTGAGTTTAAGATGAGCCTATATGCAAAGGTCTAAGATAGAATTTGATTTGGACTTAAGTCTCAACTGAAAAGTTTTAGACAATATAAAGATAAGAAACTTTCATTTTCGTCAAAAGCTCAAAAATGATCTACAGAAAAAGTTATAGCCAAAATCATAAAATACTATAAACTTTGACTTTTATTTTGAGTATGTTAATAAATGAACTAGACTTTGACCAAGAAGAGAAAAATGTTTATTTCAGTGGTTGGAGTAATTCCCAGTAAAATCTTTCAAAACTGATTTTGGGACAAAAATGTCAATATTTTAGGCTTTTGGGCCAAAGCTGTAAATTTCTGAAAATATGAGGACCTTTCTGCAAAAATCGTTTTTGGGCTGTAAAATCAGAAAATATGTCTGTTTATTATTATTCAAAAACCTATAAAAACTTCTTGTGAGAAAAGTAAAGTATTTTTAAACTAAAAGAATATTTTGTTATTTCAACTTCTTTAAAAACAAAGTATTTGTAAATTAATTTTGAGATGTTAAAATGAACTTAAAATCATTTAGTAAGATGTTTTTATAATGAACATAAGTCTTAATGAATCTACATGTTTATTATGGACATAGTGATGGTAAAATTAATCATTTTTAGTCCACAAAGTGAGTAATGGGCCACCTAGGCCCAATATTCAAATACACTAATTCAAGCCCATTAGGAAGATACTTAATGGGCCTATAAGGCCCAAGTTTTATAAACCGAAATATTGAACTACCACATTAAGGTAAATGGACTTTACGAGCCCAAATCTTAAATGATGCTAATTAAAGTAAACACAAAGAATTAAGAACTCGTTAAAACTAATGAGTTGATCATTAAAACAATAGTTTTTATGCAATCAAAGTAACTAAATTAAATAATCTACCAAATTATTTAATTTAAGTTAAGAGATCAAGATTAATTATTTACATTGATTAATTAATCAATCTTGAAGATTATTAAGTAATAATGTTATAATCAATTTATAATTGATTATTTTAAGAATATGTTTATGTAGAAGATAATTAATATAAAATTAATTAAGTAATAAAAAGATTAATTACCTTAAATTGTATCAGTAATTAATCAAGACGAGTTAAAGTTTAACTTAAATAATGGTAAACAATAATGTTAAATTTGTTAATTAACTCTAAGAGCTAATTAATCAAGTTAGTTAATTAATAATTAGTTAATTAATTATTAATTATTTATATATGTGAGAAAATTAATTAATTATTTTTAATTAATTAATTGATTAGTTTTATGTGACTAGATCAAGCCGAATTAAATTTAAAATTGGTTGATCTATTGTTGAGTTCTAATGATAATATTAGTAACTCACTCATGAACAAATTAAGTAGTTAAATAAAAAAATGATTAGTGTAGAATCTAATCATATATCCGCCGGGTTATCTAATAAGCAGGAAAGATACCCGATCGCGAGCATTAAGAGAAGGAAGTACTCTTAATACAAGGATATCAGGTGAGTACAAATCTCACCTACGGCAACGAATAGTTTTTAAAATAAACTTATGTCATGATGTTTGTCATAATCTTTATATATTATGTGTTTATACATTCACTATGATGTTTATGAAATGATGATGTGTTATGTGTTATGCTTTGAACTATATTAGCATATATTTTAAACATGTCTACGAGCATTACATTTTGCCATGTTCACTTAATGTAAAGACGTGACTACTAAGTTTTAAGAAGTTAAGGTGTCGTACCACCCTCCACTAAGGTGAGGGTTATCGAACGAAAGTAATTGACCGTGGAAGTCGGGGACCTTGCAAACCTTGACTTTCCATTTGGTCGCGCGCACTTGGTACGTACACATAGGGGATCCCAATAGAAGAAAATATTTTTAAAAGTATTCATAATGAAGCATAATTTGACATTCATTCATGACATATATTTTGTGAGAATTGTATTTGTACTCACTGAGCGTAAAGCTCACCTAAGTTGTTCGTGCTGTAGGTAAGAAACCCGCACCATGATATTTTGATGGATTGGACAAGCGACGGTGATGGGTGCGTGGCAAAGGGTAGATTGGGCAAACCGCTAAAAAGTCTTCCGCTGACGTTTTATTAAATATTTTGTTATGGTCTTAAGGAACCTTTTATAACTATGTTTTAATGTTCTAAAGTCGTGTTTAAGTAAAATAGTACTGGTGATTGAAACTATGGATTTTAAACTTCACATTTTGGTAATGTATTAAGACATTATTATTTGCTGGTTTCATTTTACTATTTCTAAATGTCATTTACTTTAATATAAAAAGAATTCTACGAAAGATCATAGTTGATAAGTTACTAGTCTATTATGTAACTATGTTTAAAAAAAAAAATTCTCTGAAATTTTGAGAACTAAGTTTTAAATAATAGTTAAAGTTAAAGGTAACGGTCCGAAAAGTCGGGTCGTTACATCTGATCCCTCACTGTTCTTTAAGGTCTCTTCAGGTTGCTCCACCTTTCTGCTTGTCTATGTAGATGGTATAATCGTTACTGGCAGTGATAGTGCCTACATTGAGACTCTTATATCTCAACTTAGCTTAGCTTTTCCATTAAAAGATCTAGGCACGCTAAGTTACTTCCTTGGGCTTGAAGGTACTCCTATGAAGGATGGACTGCACTTAGTTAAAACAAAGTACATTAAGGATCTCCTGTGCAAAGCAAAAATGCAGTATGCAAAATGCTGCAATACACCAATGACTTCAGGCCAAAAGTTGACCAACTATGGGAGTGATCCTGTTCTTAGTCCTCAATTATACCGGAGTGTTGTTGGGGCTCTCCAATATGTTACCATCACTAGACCGGAATTTTCTTACTCAGTCAATAAGGTTTGTCAGTTCATGCACAAACCACTCGAAGTTCATTGGCAAGCTGTGAAACGCATTCTGCGTTATCTTGCTGGCACACTCAACCATGGTCTCCACTTGAAGAAATCTGCACACTTGAATCTCACAGCGTTCTGTGATGCGGATTGGGGATCGGATCTGGAATATCGCAAATCTACAAGTGGCTTTTGTGTTTTTCTGGGTTCTAATATAGTGTCTTGGACTTCAAAAAAGCAGCACACTATGTCACGCTCCTCTACTGAAGCAGAGTATTGAAGCTTAGCGCACACTACAGCTGAGGTCACTTGTCTTTCATCACTTCTTGGTGAATAGCAGATCTCAATAACACACTCGCTTGAAATCTGGTGTGACAACCAGAGTACTGTCCTTATGGCTGCAAATCCAGTTCTTCATGCTCGCACCAAGCACATCGAGCTTGACTTGTACTTTGTTCGTGACAAAGTTGCTAGACGGGAAGTGCAAGTCAAACATGTTCCAGCCTCTGAACAGATTGCTAATGTGTTAATAAAAGCGGTCTCAAGCTCTAAGTTCCCTGATCTTCGAACCAAACTCACTGTGGTTGACTCTACTGCCGTGAGTTTGCGGGGGGATATTAGAGATAACAAGCTGATGAAATTGTAACTGTCTGCAACTAATTGTAACTTATCAGAATATTAGTGTAACAGATTAGTAAAGTTTGTTAGCTTACGTGTCAATATAAGTCATAGAGTATATAAGCTGTACAATCACGTTTTCTGAGAGATAGTGAAATCATTCTCTTCATTCTTTCTTTCTCTCTCTCTCTATCTCAAAATTTTAATAGAGGGCAGCCGCCTCGTCCTCCATCTCCTTCAGCCGCTTCTTCATCTCATCCAATTCCTGCAAAAAGAACCCACAGTCGGTTTCCACTTTTACATTAGGGTTTTTACTCTTCATTGTGTATCGTCGAAAAGACAGTGAGAGAGACCTTGACGGCATCATCGTCGGTGGTGGTGGACATATCGACGTCGGCGGTGTGGAGGTCTGCTTCCAGTTTGGTCTCATCGAGTATCTCTCCGCCGTACACCTCATGTTCTTCTTCCTCCATTCTCTCTCTCTTTGCTTTTTGTTTGTTTCTTCCAGAGATGTCCTTCACTACCTTTAACCGCTGAATGTAATTTGTTGGGGGGTTTGAGAATTTTTTAAATGGCCCGGAATTCTCTGTGTTTGTATATTTCAGACCCGGGCCTCAAAGAGTATATCGATAATTGCCCTACAAGTTTAACAATGTATTGGAAAGGTCCCTTTGTCAAGATTTTAGGTTAGGTTTTTTTTTTTTAAATTTTTATGGGAAGTTTTTAGAACATTTAGTACACTGTTGTAGTAGATTTTTACTGCATTATGGTAAAATTTATGTCATTAAAAAATGTTGTATCAATAATTTCTATGCTTATTTTTACATTAGAAATATAGAGTATGAATTTAGAGAGCATACAGTTGAAACATAAATTATTAAATGGTATTTAGGATGTCTTTTTTTTTTTTTTGGAAATTCTCCAAAAAATTATGTTTAGGAAGAAAATTGAATCTAATAGGAAGTGAAAGGGGAACATCGCAAAATATAAATAATTTTAAAAGTATTATTAAAGTGGACAAAAACTTTAAGTGGGGGATATTTACTGGTGAAGAATAATTTTAAATTATTAGATTTATCTTTTCAATAGAAACTACAACTAAAACAAATATATTTAATGATTTAAAATTATTCTCCATCGATGAACGTCTAATATTTGAAAATTTTCCTATTAAAATGTATCTCAATCTTGTGCTATTATTTGAAGTTATACTTTAGTTTTATGATCATTATCGTTATGTCCACTGAATTTTAAAAAAAATTTCAATTCGTCAATAAAGTGTCCATCAAAATAATTACTTAAATATAACAAATATTTGTTTTAATACGGTATTAAATCAAATAATATCAACCAAATAAACTTCTATTATAATATTTTCCTCTCACAAACTCCAAAAAAAAAAAATCCTAGTTTACAAAAAGTTTAAAAAATAAAAAACCGAAGTCGCTCTCACTTGCGCTCTTCTCTCCCTAGCCCTCTTACTCTATGCCCTCTCTCCCATATGGTTCACTCGAAGAGACTATTGTAAATTTTTCAAAGAAAAGTCTTTATGCTCCGGGGGCATAGCACCCCGAAAAGACATTGAAGCCACCTAAGGAACTGAAGCCATATAAAGCACCAAAGTCACCTAATTATGGGGCAAAGTAAAAAACAGGTTCTCGAGATAACTGGACTAGTGACCATGTCCCTTGATCATAACTAGCTAGGTTCTCAATCGTGACTAGTCCTCAGGTCACATATTTTATTATCTTCTCTCGTGAAGGCATATTTAAATATAAGATTTGCTCCTAAATCAAGGGGACAAACTCAAAGTTGACTTATCTCAAAGAGATATGAACTAATTCAAATAAATAAAAGATATTCCTTAAATCTCTAAGAGATATTTAAATATCCCGAAATTGGGATAATCCCCAAAATAAACGATCTCTTGAAAGAGAAAGCTAGGGCAATTAGGTATTATAAATAGGTGACAACTAGTAAGGTTTTCTAATCTCACAATTACAAAATAAATTACTCTCTCGTGCACTTTGTTAACTTAAGCATTAGGGAGCCAAAATTAGCGCCACCCCCAGTGCCGTCCTTTGGCCTCTGACTTTGTTTTTGTATTTTGCATAATCTTAGCTTAGCTTAGCTTGGTGCATACTCGGTGAAGATTTTTCTGTTGATGAAATTTCAATATCAACAACAATAATTATTGCATAGCAATAAATTACAACACACACACATATATATATATATATATATATATATATATATTATTGAGAGAATATCATAATCATCTCCTCTATTTATCCGAAATACCATGATCTTCTTCTTTACTATTCGAAATACTAAAAGTATTCTTTCTTTTTTTTTTTTAACCCATCAAATATGTACCTTCTATTAATCAAATTGTGCAAATTTTTTTTTAGAAAATACTTAAATTCTTCGAGAAGAGGTGGGAGACATGCTCAAATATGCTAAGGATTGCTACCTAAACAATTGTTGATGAGAATAATAATAAATATATAAAAAAAAATTGTACTCTTTAGTCAACAAAAGATATATTTTATATATATATATTTTAAAATTAGTGGGGCTCTTTTGTATTTTAAAATTCTTAAAATTCGAAATTTTCAAGTACAAATAAAGAGACAATTGCCTTATAGTAGACAACATAATTTTAAAATTGCTATCTATGTTAACAAAATAATTTAGAAAAGATATATATATATATATATATGTATCTACGTACTCCATAAGATAATATATACGTGCTTCGTTCACGTACTTTTAACTGGTGTTCGAATAATGACTTCTTCAAAGTGATCATCAGCTCAAAATATATTAACTCAAAATCAATTCAAATTTAAACTCCACATTTATCCTGATTATAACATTCGAATCAAAACACTCGCACTTATCATGATCGCTATACAAAATACACACATTTATTATTTTAACTAGTTAAAATGTCAATATAAAAGTAGTTCAACAGTTTATTTTATAAACCACGTTTATGTCTAAAGACAACTAGAAAATGAAAGTTGAAAGACCTCTCTCACTCTCATTTTTTGTCTGCAAAACATTTGTCCATTTACTTGCACCTACAAGACGTACATAGCAGTACATCATTTTTTTTTCTATATAAGTATAATATATTGGACTATAATTTCATAGTAACTAACTACTACAACAAGATCATCACGGTTGAGGATTTTCTGCGAGTGTGATCTTGCTAGAATGCTTATAACTAGCCGCTTTATAACCTTGAATAATCGGCTTATTTAGCCTTTTCGATGGCCTTTATGATCCCCAAAAACATGAGCCTATAAACCACCACCATCCCAAAAAGGATTGCCACATCAACCCACTTGGAATAGCCCATCTCGACTTGCCAAACACTTCTCAGTATCTCCTCGCCGGTAATGGTAGCCGACCCTCCAGCTCGCTCGTCGCGAAACACTAGCCCTTCAAACTCATTTTTGTAGAAGCCTTGGAATGCGTACTTGTGGAAGGAAATGTAGTACATTGGGTACCTCCAAAAGGGCTTGGGAAGGTCTTCGGGCAAGCGAAAGAAGCCCCCGTTGAGCATCATCACGCCTTGGATTCCTGCGCCCGTGATGATCCCCATGAGGAAATCCGAGACTACGCTTGCCACTATCATCATCAGGCTCTCGACCAGCATCATGGTCACGAAGAGGAGGATCGAGAAGTAGGCGAAGTGCTCGACGCTCTTCTGAAGGCCCACGAGGTAATAGGCCATTGCCCCGGGCACTAGAGTTATGAGAAGCAAGTATGGGATTGAAGAAAACGTGTTTCCCACCACAAATGCCATGACCCCATAGTGCCCGTTGAGCCTTTCTCCCCCAAATATCTAGAAAATTAGTCAGAGAAAATGGCCTAATTTGTCACTCAGTTTCATAAAATCGGATGTAATTTAAGTAATGTGTTTTAACTGACTAAACTTACCTTCATGTCCTCTACAAAAGATGGGAATCCACCGATCGCCATGAAAGTCAAGAACGCCGCTACAAACATCAGCATTGATCCTCTAGCCTGAAATTAAGGGTCATATAGTTGTATTATTTTTGTGACACTCTTGTGAAGCTATAGATTTTGTTCATGTTACATAGTATTAGATGTGACATACCTGTATTGATCCATAACTGTGTCCAATGTCATAGAAGATAGTCCCGATGCACAAACACAAGGCGATGTAGATCGCAAGGCGAAGCCAATAGTATCCGAGATCGCGATACATATTCACAAATGATCTCCTTGTGAGAACAATGCATTGTGTTATGAAGCTTGCTTGGCTTCCCTTATCTAGAGTCCCTCCTTTCTAAAAAAACACAACACACAAAAAGATTATATATCATAAACTAGTTTTTGATGGACTTATTGTATGAAACAAAATCTTCACAAACATATTTAATTTTACCCTTTGGCATATCTCAGAAACTCGTTGCATAACTTGCTCAAAAGTATCAGAAGACTTGTATGATTCAACTAGAGTATTAATCACATGCTCAGTGCTAGTTTTGCCAACTAATCCTTGCTCAATGTCCTAATTTATGCCAATAAGAAATTCATGTCAACCATATGCTAAAGTCAAAATATTTTGTTAAGTAATCAAAGGAAAGACAAAAGACCAAAGTATTTATATGTAAAGACTCACAACATCAAAGTCCTTGTTTATAGTCCTGAGGTAGTGATCAGAAGGGTTTCTCAGAGTTGGGCAAGGAAATCCATTTGAAGCAAAAAACTGCAACAATGAAAAGTACTATTTGGTTAAGTTCAAATAGAACCATTAAAAAAGAAAAAAGAAGATAAATTTCCAATTTTCACATACCTGCTCTGCCAATGAAACAGGACCAAAGTAGACCGTTTGGCCAAAGGAAAGAAGGCAGAGATTGTGGAAGAGCACAAAGACCTCGCTACTGGGCTGGTGAATCGACGCGATGACAGTCCTTTTGTCACGCTGCGCGAGCTTGACAATGCGGCTCATGACATGGTATGAGGCTGCGCTGTCCAGCCCGCTAGTGGGCTCGTCGAGGAAGAGAAGTTTCGGCCTTGTCAAGATCTCAATGCAAATGCTCACTCTCCTCTTCTGGCCACCGCTGAGGCCTTTCACACTCCAACCGCCAATTCGCGTGTCCATCGAGCCCTGCAAGCCCATCTCCCGTATCGTCGCTTCCGCTCTTTCTCGCTTCTCTGATCTCGACATTGAGTCAGGAAGCTGGAGCTGAGCTGAGTAATACACAGCTTCTCTTACTGTTAGAGTTGTCATGAGTGTGTCATCTTGTGTCACATAGGCCTAAAAGTCATGGCAAGTCAAAAGAAATAAGAAAAAATATATATATTTTTTGTTGGTTTGAATAGATTTTGGTTTTTGGTGTAAACAAATTGAAAGAATGGAAAATTCTCAACTGCTTTAGAATCATTTACTTGTTTTCTTTATTTATTTTTTATTGATGGTCTAGTCAGATTAATATGAAATGGTTTCTGATTTAGGAATTTGGATCATATTTTATTGCAGTTAAGAATATGTTACTGTTGTTTACCACAACAACAGTTTGATTTGTGAAAAACGTCAAAAGTAAAATGTATTTCCAGAAAGAGAACTTAAAGGAAATAGTAATTTTTAATGGATGATTTTAAACAATAGTTAATGTTTTTAAAAAATTTAAAAAGTCATTTATAGATTTTTCACTTTGGTATTTTTACAATAAATTTTATGTGTAATTTTGTTATGTTAAGAAGTTTCTTAGCCTGATAATAAAATTTTTTATGACTATTTTATAAAATTTTCTAAAAGTATGTTTTTTCTTTTTAAATACACCTATTAAAATTACTATTAACCTAATTGACCATTTGAGAAATTATTATTTTTAAATGATAGTATATTTAAGTTAAATCTGATTATATTGTTGTATTCTTCTTTTTAAACATTTTGAACAAAAATATTTTAGTACTAAAAATTTTTTATCTAAAAGGGTTTTGAAGAGTCAAGAATGGGAGCCAATATAAAGTTTTATTTACTAATAAATAAATAAATAAATAACAAAGCCCACCAGACGTGGTCTTTCGCATGTGTTTTGCACATGTGCTTAATTGATGATATTATGGAAATTAAAAAAGTTAGAGTAATTATAAAAAAATTGCATTCTACATAGATGATTTAAAAATATGTATAGCCAATGTTTTAAATATTCATAAAATAGTCGTAAGTAGTTATCCATGTATTTTGTATTTATATCATGATTATTTTCCTACTTTTTGAAACATATACCAAAATAAAATAAAAAAATCAAAATGGCTTATTTAACTAATTTACTGATGATATTAATGGATTTTTTTTAGAAAAACAAAGGATTTAAAGACAGAATTTTTAAAGGAAAAAAAAAAGCAATTATTTGCTTAGAAAAATACAGTTGTATCTGAATAAGTTATAAGATTCACTATTAGTATTAACGAAATTTCTTGCTACGTGACATAAAATTGCGAGATATTTTACTTACTGAAGTTCCATAAGCAAGCCTCTCTTTACGGCCATTTATCAGAATCTCCCCAGTTTGTTTTGTGTTTGAGCTTAGCCTTCCTGCAATAAGAAGACGTTCTCAATTTTTTTTTCATCACTAGTACTATTTAATATATATGGGTGAGTTGCAACAATGAGCCAAAATTGAATTTGTCTTTTAAAATATAGTTCATGTTTTAAAAATTTAAAAAAAAAAAGCCACTGTAAAATATTTCAATCTAATATAGAAAATATAATCAATATTCTAATATTTACATATTTGTAAAAAAATGTTTAACACTTCAACTTTTACTTGTTAAAATGAAAGTGTTAGACGCTTTTTACAAATATGTAAATATTTGTTTGATATTTTTTTGTTATAAAATTTTTTATAGCGGCTATTTTTCTAATTTTTTGAAACATGTGTTATATTTTGAAAACAAAAAAAAATGACTATTTCTTACCATTGTCCTAATATTTATTAACTTTTCTTATCCAACAATTTAAAATCTCCCTAAAATTGAACCTTTCTCAATCTAACCTCATAGATTGTAAATTACTCATATAAAAGGTAAATATGTTTTCATGCATAGCGGATGGAGAAGAAAGCATAGACTAATTACATTTTTTATCACACTAAATATATGATCATTTTTTTCTTGGGTAAGTTGTCAATATTAAGTGTGTCTCTTAGAAAACTTGTTTCAATATTAAAAATAATAATAATAATTAAAAAAAAACAACTCAACAGAAAAGTTCTTATTTGGAAATATACTCAAATTACTTATGTACATATGAAAATGAATGATTTTACACATAACAAATTTAATATTTCCCCTATATCCCTAGACCGAGGACTAATTTAGCAAGTAGCTTAAAACACACAATTACCTATCCAAGGAGAAGATTATATTAAGCAATCTATCACTTTCTCAGACTCCATTAAAATGTAGCTAATTAATTTTGTATAGAATTATCATAGGTCTCACTTTGGGAAGGTCAATGGTGTTATCTAGACATCTAAATTGACCTTTCCTATACACAAAAGCTAGTATGACTGGCTGATTATAGATATACACATTCCTTCCAATTATTAGTCTCTATTAATATTGAAACTTTTTTTTTTCTCCATTTAGTAAACTCTAAGCTAGGACCCCACTGAAAAAAGAAAATATTTGCACTTTTCCCCTTATATTTATAATATTATTTAATTCACGCCCTTGTTGAAAAAATAGATACATTTGTTCTTTAAAAAAAACGTGCACACAATTTTTCTTTTTCTGTTTAAAATTAAATATTCGAATAAAATATTAACCCAAGGTTTGAGGGTATATAGACTTTTTCTTTGTATGTAAATATGTGTACACATTATTTTTAATATACAATTTCCTGTTAAATCGCATTAATAGACTTTTTTCTTTAATATACAAACTATAATATTATTGGTGGGATATTAATTTCATGGTCTACCGTACTTCATTTATACAATATGGTATCTTTGTGGTGGAAAAATAAGCACGTCTACTGTACACTCGTGAACCTTAAAACATATTATAATATAGAAATAATAAATGTTATCACAATTTAATTCGAATACGGACATATTTTATCAACTAACTTTCATCTTTTTCAAGAATTCTCGTACACTTCATTTATAGAACAAAAATTTTTCTAACTACAGAATGAAAATTTTCTTGCTAAGTCTCAACTAATGAAATCATCACACCAAGTACTATATATGAAGGTTATCAATTAAAGAATTAGTCATTTCAAAGTCTGAGTTTGAAGAATTTAGTCCAAGAATATTAAAATTAAAGAAATAGTCATCCAACTCAAAATAAACACCTTAATAATAAGAAGTTTTCATGATAATTACTCAAAAAAACTGTCTAAATCAAATTAAAAATCTCAAAAATCTGACTTTTTTAACTTATAAAAACAAACCAAATTCGCTATTGTCAAAACTTTCATCGTCAGCGATTCAAAAAAAAAAAAGACTAATTTCTTAAAATTTTCAAACTAAGACTAATTCTTAAAAAATTAGTCAAAATTTTAGCTAAATCCTTAAAAATAGCCAAAAAAAAATTAGCAAAAAAGTACAATATATGAAGGTTTGAGAACTAAATTAGTTTAATCATAATTCATAATTAATCGTACTCATTTTACTACGCTCTTGTTGATTTGCTGCGCTGTTGGCAATATTCATTTCATGCAACAGCAAATATGTTCTTCGTTTAAAAAAAAAAACACTAAATATAGTCTCAGTATATATTCAAACATTCACCAAAAATAAGTAATATATATAATGATATAAAATACTGAGAACTTATAATAAATTATAATTTTTACGAATATTTGAAAAACATTCAATCTTCAAAAGTTTTATCAAAATAACCGGTTATTAAATTTTTTCGACCGCAAAATTCTCATGTAATATAGTTTTATTATTTATCAAGTAGCTAGTTATTCTATTTTTAAAATAACAAAAAAAATCCGGTATTTATTTAGAAAAAAAATAGCACATATATATATACATATATTTTTTAAATTTTTTTGCAACTCACGTTACATGTAAGATTTATCTGAATTACAACCTATAAACATACCTGACAAAACATCTAAGAAAGTCGACTTTCCGGAGCCCGACGGGCCCATGATAGCCAGAACCTCGCCGGGCTCCGCGTAGCCGCTGAGCCCTTCAACAATGATCTTCTGTCCTTTTTTTCTGTCCGACACACTCACCCCAACATCCTTCCATGTCACGTAGACGATGCCGCCGCCGCCGCTGTCACTGCCGACATCATAATTACGTTCTTCCTCGACGCTACCACCCGATTTCTCGGCCTCAACGCCGTCGAATGTGGCCGAGCGCAGCGATGAGCTGAACGGGAAATTCCTGTCCGTTTGATCATCGCCGTGACCTACGGCGGTGGTGGCCGTAGAGGCAACCGTGTTTTGGTCTTTGAGGAATGATCTTGTTGGGCTTGGACTTGGCGTCCATCTTGGCACTGTAACGTTATTAGCTCCCGGAATATTGTCCATTTTTAGTATGTCAAATTTGAGATAAGAGAGAGAGAGAGAGAGAGTTTTGGCCTTAAAATAAAAATAAAAACTATTGGCAATGGGACAATAATGGATTGTTTTGTGCGTATGTGTATGGCAATAGAGCCAACCACTCTTCACGTCTTTGCATTTATAGTTTTTTAGCCTCTAGCATTTGTATCAAGAATCTAATATTGGCCTTGTATATAAAATAATTATTTGTGATAGACTGTCACATTAATTTGGCCTAATTAAATTGATCTAATAAGGTTTTATAATTTAGATTTTAATGTATTTAAAAGGGTATGATCTTTTATGTGTAGAGACTAATGGATAATTTCTATTTTTATGATGGGTTAAACTAGAAATACTAAAAAGAAACGAGAAAGTTATCTGTATAAATAGTAGTCATAGTCCCCATATCACACGTAGTATCAGTTTCATTTTTTTTTACCCCATCAAAAGAGAGTGCAGAGAGAAAACTAAAAGATTCTCTCAAAGAGAACGTGTTGATCTGAAAGGCCAACCACACGGCTCTAAAGAGCTAATTGGTTGCTATGAATTCAGATACGCTTCCGCATATTTGTGTATCAATTCTTAATGATTAAGCATGAACGATTATAAGGTTTATAGGTGATAGTTTTCACTAAAAATTCTTGTTCTAACCAGTGGTATCAGAGCCGTCTTGTTTGATTGTTAGAAATTATTTGAGTTAAGGATTTAATTGATCAATTATGAATTTATACATATTTAAATATGATCAGTTGTTGTTCATTAAATCCTATTATTTGGTCATTGAAATAAAATTCGGATCGGATTTAATGGGATACAGTTGATGACTTATTAGTTTGGATTTAGTATTGATTAATGTGTTTGTTTTTATATTCGGGGTTCTTTGAATCCTTGAATTTGGATTTGATTATGTATTTGGATTCAAGCATCTTATTTTCTGCTTTTTCCTTCGGTGCAAGACAAATTTCAATATGTATGGAACCTATTAGCCCACGTTCTTTGTGTAATCAAGGTTTTGATTATTTTTTTTATTATTAATTTTTTTTTGCAAACAAGGTTTTGATTATATATGCATCAATCAATTGTGAGAATATGAATTGCCCGGTTCAAGAACTACTAATTTTTTTTTTTTTTTTTGGTTCTGTGCAATCTTTAGGGCCGATAATCTGGATCTAGACACGAAGTGAATACGATTGTCGGCCCATTTAAGCGGGTCCAAACATGTCACAAAACTACACATAAAAATTACTGTAAGAAATTTCTGACACGTGTCAAAAATTTCTGAAATGATTAGTTTTTAAATTTTTTCAAACTATGACTATTTTTTAAAATTATTTTATAAACAGTTGCTATTTTCTTAAAATTCATATATATATATATATATATATATAAATTAAAAGTGGGTAAACACACTTTGAGATATTGAATGTTTTGTGCAGTCATGAATTTTTATTTATTTATTAAATTTGGATTAAAAAAATTGTGGCTGCTATATATATGTATACTAGTAAAAGGCACGCGCGTGCATATTCTTTGTTATAGATCAATAAAAAATATTTACTTGATAAATTAACTTGTTTTTAAATAATTATATTGGATTTGATTTAATATATTTTACAAAAAAATATATTTGATGTTGGCTGTTATGCGACGATATATAAACAGTAAAAAGTAATCAACATTTTGGTTTTTATTGTCTGTTAACAAAAAGTTTTGAGTAATTTTTAATATTGCACTTAAATCACAAAAACAAAAAAAATGTATATATATATATATTTATTTAATTTTTAAAAACATTAGTCATTTCTTTAAAAAATTGATCAAGAATGATCAAATACCAAATAAACCGGAAAAAAAAACTAATTTTTTGAATTTAATTTTCCTCTTTCTCTATCTTGAATTTAATTTTTTGGCCCATAAAAAAATTGCACCACTATTGTGCCAAGTTTTTATAAACACTTATTGTGCAAAAATATTTTTCTTTGAATTTTATTTGTAAAGATTTATGTTGTCGGTGAAGATAAAAAGTATCTATTTTTTAAAAAGTCCTTTAATAGAAAAATAAAATAAATTTTCTCTATATCTATTAATTTTTAATTTTCATTTTTGGAATCTTTTTTTCGTCTTTAGTCTCACTTTCTCGCATCTCTTTCTCTTTATTTTATATCTTTCTTTATTTTAGATCTTTTTTTTTTTCAGGTTCTAAGGAAATTACACTACCGCCATTAAATGTGATTTTTTTTTCTCAATTTATAGACGTTCATTGGATAATACAGTTTTCGTTATGATATCTTAGCAGATCCTTTTCAAATAAAAACCAAATAAAATTTTGTGCATTTAAATATTATATGCATTACCCATTAATTGTTTAATTTCTATTTATCAAAATTTTGTCCACCTTTCGTATATATCTCTCATCTCTTTTTCTCTCTTTCTTTATTTTAAATCATTTTTTGTCTTAGGTTTAAAAATTTCGCTCAGGTGAAAAAATAATTCGTTGCCATCATTAACATGACTTTTTTTCTCAATTTATAGATATTCATTAGATGATACATTTTTTATGGGTTATCTATACAAACGCCCCCTAATATTGTACAACTATTGCAATTTGCACCTTAACGTTTAAAAACTGTCATTTTTGCCCCCTAAAGTATTAAAAACTTATAGATATGCCCTATCTTTCACAATCTGTAAAAAAATAGATTAAATTAATAACGAAACATTAATCTGTTGGCGTCCGTCAAATTTTTAAAGATAAAAAATAGATAAAATCAGGGAGTATGAATACAAAATTTTAAAAGATCGGTGTGCAGTTAAGAAAAAAAGACAACATAAAAGCGTGTTTGTGAAAATAAATATAGAATTAATTACTATAATTTTCTTAATTTAAAGGCGGTTGATCTTTAAAAATGTGTACATGCGCCAACAGATTAATGTTACGTTATTAATTTAATCTATTTTTTTTACAGATTGTGACAGAGGGGACATACTTATAAGTTTTTAATACTTTAGGGGGAAAAATGATAGTTTTTAAATATTAGGGTGCAAATTGCAACAATAGCACAGCATTAGGGGGCGTTTGTATAGATAAACTTTTTTTTATTATAGTTTCTTAACAAAAACTTTTTTAAACAAAAAACCAAATGAAAAAAATATATGCACGTTAATATATGTACATTTAATATTATAAAATAAAATTTATTATAAATATATATTTATCCCTAAACAGTTAAAAATTTTCCATATTTAAATATTATATATATATATATATATATTCGTTTTTAAGCGCAATGGGCGTCCGAGAAAAAATTACTCTTTTACATTTTATCATATATTTCTCCCTCCACTTTCTAGCTCTTTCCTTTTTTTTTAAGGGAAGATTTGGGCTTTAGCCATTTTTAAACTCATGTTTCAAGAATTTAGCTATAGTTTCACGAAATTAAGGAATTGGTCATTTTCGTTGTGTAACAAATTTTGTTACACGTGTAACAAATCTTAGCTCAACCTTTAAATAAAATCCAAAACTTGTATAAATCTTTTTCAACATTATAAAATCAGAAAAATATATTTTTAATCCTCGCAACAAGGAAAGCCCTTAATAAATTTGACCAAAATCTATCAAGAACACAAAATCCTTAAATTTTTTACTCAAAATCTCTAACCGAGTTTAACTCTTATTAAACTACAAATCAAACTCATAAATCTTGAACATATATTTACCTACACTCAAGAGAAAGTGTTTGACAACTTAGAGTCGCGGGAGTCTCGCCGGAGAAAGAAAATAGAGAGCAAGTATCCTGTTTTTTTTTTTTTTTAAGAAAAAGATTAAGTGAATTAGGTTGGTGATTGTAACATAAAATATTTAGAGTTCAAAAATAGACTCTAGAGGCTTGAATTCTCGGGTGATAATAGATTTAGGCTGAAATTGGGCCAAAAACTCATTTTCGGGCCCAAACAGGTATTTAAAAACGCTCTTGGGGTCATAACTTTTGACTCGGGACTCTGCTTTTAACATTCTTTAGCTCGTTGGAAAGCTCATGAAAATATCTACCCATAAAATTAATAAAAATCACATTTAATTCTTTTATTCAAAATCTTACTTATCGAGTATAGTCGATTATCGTCGCACCGCCACCTGTCAAAATACTCAAATCAAGCAAATAAGACAATTACATGCTCATAAAAATAATATAATCATGTCGTATAATAAAATAACTCAATCATAAATAAACTCATAAAATTGGTAAATTTGAATTACCAAGAAGCGAGCGTTACATTAGAGGTATCTTTCCCTATTAAAACTTCTTATGCGTTACATCATGGTTAAGGAATTGATAGAGAAATATTTATCACAAAAACTGCTAATCTCATTAACTCCCCCCAAGAAGAAGGCATATTTGCATGAGACAACATCCAACGAGTTCTCCCGTTGATCGTTGATATGTTGATACTTAACATAATGTTAAAAATGATAAAAATTGGTAATTTACGATTAATATCGTGATATGTAGGGGCAAAAGAACAAAAAGAATGCTAGAGGGAGGGGGCAAAAAAAAAAAAGAAAAATGCAGATCCAGTCATCAACGCCGCGACACCCAATTTAAGCATAACCACATCCGTAACGCTACGGAACCACTGCCTAGAAGTTACTAGTGCCGCAATGCCACCCAGGCAGCACCGAGCTGCCCATGCCGATTCAAAACCTTAAAATTACTCCAACACTGCAGCACGAGAAATGCGGGGCCGTGATGATACTTCTAGAAATTAGGTCGTACATTTCCGAATTAGTCTGAAATCTTTAAAAAAACCTAAACAATAACCACAAATAACCTAGAGCTATAAAAGGAACACTAAACACTAAAGAAAACACACTTAGAGTAATTTTGAGAGCGTGTATAAGGAGAAATCATTGAGATTGGAAGCATTTAAGCGATGTAGCATTCCTTCACCGTCACAATCCTAATGTTTTTCATTCTTGTTTTTTATCCTTATGAACACCATTTTAAATTGCTTTCTTTGAATTTATTTATATTCTAAGTTTCTTAGATAAGACTGGCCCAACCGATATTATTTTGTAGACGCCGTCCAATTTGAATTGATATTATTATTCTACATATAATAATTAGTTTGATTTACTCTATGTATGAGATTGGCCGCTTTATGCATGATTTTTAAGTTTCAATTAGAGGTCGAGAGATGATAGCTAGAACGTGATCTAATCGAAATAACACAAGATGATATTAAGGTAGAAATAGTTAATATGCTTGTATGGCATTTAGAATTCCTGTACTTAAATCAATTTAATATTAATATTTAACATTTGAGAGATGAAAACTTGATATTATAATTAGTTTAATATTTTTTCGAGATAAATTGATTAATATAATAGAGAATTCTTCACCATCATAGGAATAAAAATACTTTAAATTGGAATAATGTTAACTAGTGATTAGGTCTTGGTAAAATTGAATGCCGATGTGTTGTTTATTATTGATTCATAACACAACTTTTATTGCTTTATTTATTCTAGTTGTTAATCATTAGTTTGATTTTTCTTATTTTTATTTTGGAATACCGTTATTATTTCTCGTTAGTCAATTAAAATAAGGGCTAGATTAACTCGGTAATAAGATCCAACTTCTCGTGGGAATGATACTTTTCTCATCATTATATTACTTGCATACGACATTGTCTAATTGCAATTTAAGTGTAACAATCGCACACCTCATCCTCTCTACAACTTCATTGTGCTTAGTCATTTCTTATTTTGTCTTCTTAACTTGATCCCATAAATTATACAGTATTCCTCGAATAGATCTCTATATTCACCACTATCATTTGAATGGTCGCATTTCAACTTTCTACTAGTTTTTTTCCCAAATGATGAGTGAAAATGTTTGAATTTCTCCAACTGGTCTTTAAACTTTAAAGTGTAATTCCAAACCTTTCTAGAATGATCATCAATAAAAGTAACATAGTAAGGAGCACCACCAAAAATCATAGTGACCATAGAAATTATATCAATGTGCATCAAATCTAACATATTTTCTTTACTGGACGAAGGAAGAGTTTTAAAAGCAACTTTGCATTGTAAGGGTGGGTGTATACTTTTAAATTCGTAGACCTCAAGCCATATTTATGTCTATGATCTTGCACTCTGTATTATTCTTCATCTTTACATTGCCATACACACTATCTCTGTAGGTAGAAAACACATCACTACAAGCATGATACGGCAAACCTTAATCAACTACTCAATGCGAATTCTAACTGGTGATATTAAACCTGTCATTACCATCTCAACTACTCATGATTTTGCTCTTACTTCTTCATCGCTTCTCTACAACTAACACCTGACTTTGCATAGTTAGCACTCACTCCTTTCTTCTACTTTCTTTATTCAACATGCTTTTTTTCACCATCTTCAAAGTGAGAACACTACTTGGAGCAGAGTTGCTAAGAGAAACAACATGAATCTCCTAACTGTCAAACAGAGAACCAATCAAACATAAAGCAAATATCTCGCCATTTAACTTCATCTCTATCTTAGTCAATGGATTCACTATAACCTAAAAGGAATTCAAGTGATCTAAAGCTGAAATATCACCCTTGTATCTGAGTTACATAAACTTCTTAGAGAAGATTGACGAGTGAAAGGAACCATAGTCTCAAGTTATTACTAGGCTGTCGCACGAGGATGATGAATAAGTGTACCAAAAACAAAAGAACAAGAGTATTCTAAGCTATCAGTAGGAACCCTGCAAGATTCATTATCTAAAATTGGAGTAGGTGCACTTAGAGTAGCATGTGGTGCTTCCTCGGCTTTCTATAGTGAATGGATCAATGTGAATAAGAACTTAAATATGTAAAATAAACAGGAATACAAAAAAAAATTGAATACGCTCAAGAAAGACGACATGACGAGATATATATATATATTTTACTAACTAGATCAAAACAACAATATCCTTTTTTACCTACGCCATAGCCTAAAAAGACACATAAAGTAGACCATGAGGATAATTTATTATGTTTAACACAAGATCGAAAGACAAAACATGTAGAACAAAAAGCACACAAGGAAGAAAGATCAGAAGCATATCCATAAAGCTTCTCAAAGGGTGACAGACCTAAGTTTTGCGAGGTTGGAATCCTATGAAGCAAATAAGTAGTAGTAAGAATTGATCCCCCCGGAAAGTAAAAGAGAACGAGTTGTTTTAACAAGATGCTTATGTTTTCTCCTCTCAAATCATAGTGAAAGCACTTTTTATGACTTCTAAATACTGTGTCTTTGGACAGAAAATAGACGGAGTGACCCAATTGCAACGATTTTTATAAGGATAGGGAGTCAATTGCCCAAAAAAAAAAAAATTGAGAGCAACATTGTAACCATCCTATAATGTGAGGATGCTTCATATTATGATATACCTGTATCAAATATGAAAATGACTAATTCCTTAATTTTATAAAAATATTGTTATTCCATAAAAAAATTAGCTAAAAATTTAGTTAAATCCTTGAAAATCTCTTTACTTATACGGTATCTAAACATTAATAAATGACAAATCATTCTATCCAATTTTTGCGATAAAAAAATTCTTTTGCCTTAGCATTTTTGTTTTCCACTTTAAAGTTTTCATCCACGGTTCTTCATGACAACGTTCTTGCAGTAAATAACCAATAAAAAAACGCCACCTAACTATTTAGCTCCATTAGGAAACATGGCAATCACTTATTGGTCAAATTCCGCCGCAGTGGAACGAAAACTCTCAACCAAATTCTAGAATATCCAAACCCTAAATTAAAAAAAAATGTAAAAAAAAGAAAAGAAAAAAAAAATCCCAGACTGATTAATGATCAACAAAAGCTTTAGCTTTCACAGCAAAGAACCATCAAAATCGCTTTTCCGTGTTTCTCTCTCCGATTTCCACTGAGTTTTAGAGAGAGAGAGAGAGCGAGTCGCCGAATTCTAGAGAGAGAAAAACATGGCGAGCGGTGGCGGCGCCGGCTATGGCGACGCGAGCCAGAAGATAGACTACGTCTTCAAGGTCGTGCTGATCGGCGACTCGGCGGTCGGAAAGTCGCAGATTCTGGCCCGGTTCGCGAGGAACGAGTTCAGCTTGGACTCGAAGGCCACGATCGGCGTCGAGTTCCAGACTCGGACCCTCGTGATTCAGCACAAGAGCGTCAAGGCTCAGATCTGGGACACCGCTGGCCAAGAACGGTATATTTCCCTTTTCCGATTCCATTTCTCTGCTCGGATTTTTTTCCGATTATGGAAGCTTGGTTGGATCGTGGATTGATTGTTTGTTTGGATGGTTTGATTTTTAGCTCTTCGTTGTGATAAAATTGGAAATGTTAGTGTTAGGATATTCCTGAATTTTAGTGCTTTATTAGTGCTCAAAAGCGTGTTTTTTTTTTTTTTAATGATTAGCCTAAATACGTGGTTATTACAGTTGGGCGGCAAAATTAGTGTTGCTAAGTAACTTTTTTTTTTTTTTGAGCTTTTTATTCGGTTGATGATATCAATTAATCTAATTTTGTTGCTAGGAGCAAAAATAATTGGTGGATCTAGATCTTCTTCACGATGGGATATTAGAAATATGATAAGATATGGTTAATTGGTTATAGTTATGTTAACATTTGTGTAAGATTTTTGAGATAAAATTAGTCTTTTATTTCAAAGTTTTTTTTTTTCTCTCTCCCTTTTTAGAGGGGTCTTTCGAAGTTTATTTAGAGTTGGTTTTGTAATTGAATAATAATTCAGGCAAAAACAAAAAAAAAAACAAAACATTTTTTGTTGGATATCCTGATTGAACTCAACATGCTCTTTAAGGAGGCTGAGAAATGCTATTTCGAAAAATCGAGCCTGTAAAACTTTTGATGAAGATTTTTCTTTTGGTGTTTAAAAGACTTAGCAATTTACAATTTTGTATGAAAATCACTTGCCTACACTTAAAACTACTTCAATAATAATTTGAACATAACGCATCTGAAGAGATGTTCAATTCATTTCTAGTGGGATTTGTAACTTTGGCAGATATTGAAACTCTTCTCTTTCTTTCCCTTCTGGTTTGGTAAAATTATCGTAATTTTCTGTGATACCTTTTATATTTAATTTCCCAATATTTGCTTTTGCTATTGTATTCTAAGTTTTTCTCTTATTATATTAACTTAACTTGATTTGCGAGAGATCTGTCTATCTTTTGCCGGCTTATTGGTATACTAATCTCAGTTAATCCATGATGTTTGAGCAGATATAGGGCCGTGACGAGCGCATACTATCGAGGTGCTGTTGGGGCAATGCTGGTCTATGACATAACCAAACGGCAGACCTTCGATCACATACCACGTTGGCTTGAAGAGCTGCGTAACCACGCAGACAAGAACATAGTCATCATTCTGGTAGGAAACAAATGCGATCTCGAGAGCCAGCGTGCGGTCCCCACCGAGGACGCCAAAGAATTTGCTCAAAAAGAAGGGCTTTTCTTCCTGGAGACTTCAGCTCTGGAATCGACCAATGTTGAGACTGCCTTCTTGACCGTCCTGACGGAGATCTTCAACATTGTGAACAAGAAGAGCCTCACCGCTGACGAAAGCCAAGGAAATGGGAACCCTGCGTCGCTCTCTGGCAAGAAGATCCTTGTCCCCGGCCCCGGGCAGGTCATTCCAGAGAAGAAAATGTGCTGTACATGAGGGTGATCTCTCATTGGACTTGTTTGGATTTTTCTCAATACATGAAACGTCTAAATTTCTAAAAATAGCAATTTTTTAAAGATGGTGGTGCATTTTTCATTTTGTACGTTCATTTTTGTTTTGTATATTTTTAAATATGTTTAGCTTTGTTTTGCATTTGGAGCTGAACCAGTAGCATGTTATGATATGTGCGAAAGGACTAAGGATGATAGCTGAGTTGGGATTTATTGCTAGTAATCTATTATTTTTTCAAAAAGTTTTTTTTTTTTCCATATGTTTCCAATTCTTATAAGCGTGATTGCTTGAATAATATGTAAAATTGAATGAGAATCTATATAGAACTACAACATATATTTTGACAAATTATATTATATCTTGGTAGATTAATAAAATAATGAATCAAATTAATCCCTAATTAACTTCTTTTAAGGAAAATTTGTTGATAAATAAATAATAAATGATGATTCGATTCATTAATATTACTTAAGTCATGTCTCAAAGCTATTAATTTTTCTTGATGTAGCTCCTAAACATTTTGGGGTCAATTATTTTATATCCCATGTTTCAATAAAATGATCCGCTTCTCACAAATCTAGCAAAATAGCCACCAGGTTCACAGCGAAAAACCATTCTTTACACGAGCAGCTACTCGGGTCTTTCGCGACATCTTTGTCATCCGTTATGAGCGAGACCTCCTTTCATCCGCCATGGTTGGTGAGCTTCAACATCAGCGAGTCGAGAGATGCTTTTGCATTGTCTTGAAGGCAGAGTGAGCTAAAGAGAAGCTGGTAGACACAAAGAAGAGTAAGGGTTTACGTCTATATTATCTCAATCTCGATCTTTTTGCTTTGATGATATTCTATTGTTTATTAATAATTTCAGTCGTAACTCTTTTTTTTTTTTTTTTTCTTATTGATGTGATTGTGTTGATTTTGGAATTTAAGGTTCATTTATGTATTGTATTGTTTCCGATTTTTTTAAAAATTTTCGTCTTCGTTTTTTTATTGTTTTCGTTTGAAACAAATTTTGTTTCAATTACTTATTATTCATTTTATTATTTTTTATGTGTTGTCAATATGTTTTGGACGAGCATAATTTTTTTGTGATACACATATTGATTCTATTAATAGTGTTATGGCCAAGAAAAACAAAAATAAAAAATCTTAGTTATGTTGTGAAATATATATATATATATATATATGTATATATAATGCTTGAATATTAAAGTAAGGTAACAAATATATGAAACAGAGATATATAATAATAATTTTATTTATCTTTAATATTTTTTTCTTCTTTTCTTTCTTTTCTTTCTCTCTTCTTCTCTCTTATCACTTTCTTTCTTCTCTTCATTTTCTCTATATTTCTTTCAAATAGTGTGTTCTCAAAAGCAATCCAAGAACTTTTTACATAAGGAAGCGTATGTGGTAGGGACAATCTTAAAAAAAAAAAATTTGAGGTTAAAATTTTGAATTTTAATTTGCTATTTTTTCCAAAGCAGTTTTTTGGAATTTTTTTTTAGCATTTTGATGGAAAAAAAAAACACAATTTTAGGGGCAAAAGTACAGTTTTTTTTAAAAAAAAAATTGAATCTAAATAGTTATATAACAAAAATAAAAAGTAAAATATAAATAAAAATTGTTTTTAGGCAATTTTCAACTACACATCTGGTTTAGTCCTGCGGTAGGGACCTAAAAAGGTCCCTAACACAGCCACAGCCACTTCCTTTATATAAAGCTTAGGTTTGATCCAAAATCAACAGCTTTGGTTGCCCCTAACCAATATATTTCATAGCTTTAGTACAACTCAAAGTCAACCTTATCTCTAGAATAGCCAAGCATTCATTGCATGTCTCTCGTCGTACAAATTTAGGATCCTCTAGCTTATATACATATCATATTTTGTTAAAGGTATAGTTGGATCGCGTAGTAAGAAATCCATATATTGCAAGATCATATACAAAGCAAAAGTGGAAGTCCATTAAGCATTAATGATTGTTCGTTAATGCATCGCCTACCTTACTCTAGTCATTGACCCACAATAGGTAGCATCACATTTAATACTTTTTAATATTGGATTTGTTATTATCACAAATCTCTATTGAGAAGGTATAATTAAGCTATTAAGCTTTGCCATTTAGTGATTTTTAAATTTGGTTTGGTTTTCGTGTTAATTTTATTTTCAAACAAACTCAAACTGGGAAAGGGAAACACTTAATCTCGTTTTTGCATTTGGTATGATTTTTGGGATTAATATGTACATTCTCAAAGCTATTAATTTGTGGAGGTGTTGTATTTTATGGACTAATGTCTTGGCAACGGGTCAAATTATACATGGGGATTTTGAAGAATGCCCTTTTTTTTTGGTACATTATGCATCTATACTCTTTATGTTGCATTTTTAATATATGCTCTCAAGTTTTATACTGCTAATATAAAGTAGAAACAAAAAGAGCATACAACTTGGGGTATAAATTATTATATGGTATTTAGAATGGTATTATTTTGCAATTCTCTCAATTATACTCCACTAAATTGACAATGGTTTTGCTGGGTTTGTAAGTGGGCTTGCTGGGATTCGAGGCGGTCGAGCCGATCATCGGCTTTGACACGGGTGTTACCGGCCATGGGAGAGGGGATGAAAGCACCAAATTGATAGAGAATTTCAGAGGTAGGAGAAGAAAAGAGGAAGAGAGATGAGAGAGCACATATATTTCAATTAGCAATAGTATGAAAACGTGACTATGGCTGAGAGTATTCTATAATTTATCATCTGTTTTACAAGCATTTTGCATCTTGCATTCAGACTAAAGAAACGACAATACAATGGTTAATAAACGACAAACTAAAAACAACCAAATGACATCATTTTATTACAATAGAAACGACGAAGGTCTAAACGCGATATCGTTCATGCTTCTGAATGGTCCTCTTTGGACGTTCTGTTGTTTTCTCAAGTTCTATACAACTGGTCGTTTGTCCAGACGTATCAGAATATTTTTCATTTATTTGGAGAGAAAAAAAATGTGTAGAGAATTTCTTAAGGAAAAAAGTGTCCAATAAAGTATTTCACCTAAAAGATATGTCAAAAGAGCAAATAGAGGAGATACACTCTTCCTTAACTAATCAAAACATGAGTTAAACTGGTAAAATATCTTCTTAAAAATGAACATTTACTTCAAGCGTTGTTATTATTATTATTATTATTATTATTATTTGACATTATAGAAATTCAAATTCTGCATGGGAGAGGGATGAGTTTGCACAGCCATGTTCAAACTAACTAAAAACGCCACATGCCTGTATGAGGATCTTAAGGTCGATATAATGCTAACTGATGGTTAAACACCCCCGTCGGGTTTCTAGGACTCCCTTCATGATCTCGGAGTATGTTGCCCTGAGAGCTTCCAACATCTCGTATGCGAATAAGCATTGTCGATTGCAGATTCTTTCGAGTTGATCAGCCAATGCATGATCATTGAAGGATCATCAGGCTAAGGTCGAACTGCAATGTCGCTTATATAGCCCTACGTGCCCTTGCCATGAACAATAAGTTTTATTGCGAAACTCGCTCCGTTAAGCTTACGAGTAGCGATGACGAGGCCAGCGTTCAAATGAGTAGTAGAGGAAGAAGAGGAAGCAATACTGCTAGATTTAAATCCAAGGATCAGAAAGGAACCATGAAGAGAGAAAAGAAAAGTACTTGTTCCTCTTTACTTAATCTAAATATTGCCAAGTCCATAAACTCAATTGAGTTTACTCGGTAACTAAGACTTTGTAATGGTGCTTTTTCTTTTTTTTTTTTTCTTTTCTTTGCTTGAGAACCTTCCCATCTCAGTGAGGGTTATTTTGTACCCAAACTCTTCCTACTAAATAATAGAAAAAAAATTTAAAAATACCCCATCTACTTAAGGTGTTGTATTAATGTGCCACATATACTTTAAAACGTCTCAACCGACACCTTAAACATTGAAAATAATTACCCCTCTATACTTTAAATATGCCCCTTCTACTTAAATTGTAGTATCAATATGCCCTATGTACTTAAAAATTGTCTCAATCGACACCTTAAAAAAGAACAAACAACACTTACGGCTTCATTGTAATATATAGATATGTGTGTGTGTGTGTTGATTTCGTGTATTTTCTTTTTAAGATGTAATGAAAGTGCAAACTTGTCTTGGTTACCAAGTAACGCCTTAAGTGTTACATACTTTTTTTAGGGTGTTAATTGAGACATTTTTTCAGTACATAGAACATATTAGCACAACACCTTAAATAGAAAGAGCATATTTGAAGTATAAAGGGGTAACTGAAACTTTATCAATGTTTAAGATGTCGATTGAGACGTTTTGAAGTATACGGAGCACGTTGACACATCACCCTAAATAGAGGGAGCATTTTTAAAAGTTTACTTGAATAATAATAGTGACACCAAATCATTGCTGATAGAATCTCTTTCACAATATCAAAATCGTGAAGCATTTAGAGAAGCAAAAAGTTTCTCACTTAAAATTCCTCTTTTTTTTTTCTTTTTCTTTTTTTTTCAGGATTTCTATTTTAGCCACCTGATACGGCAGAAATGATCCAGCTTTGCATAATTCTAACAAAATGGAAGACAAAATCAGTGTCTCCCAAATATCCATGAGAAAATTGTGAATGTGAATACAAACCAGAAAAGCTAGGATTGTCAAAAATTTAAGTTCGATTTTAAGCATCAGTCTCCATAGTTTCTTCATCACCAATTTTTTCTACATCATCTCCGCTTTTTTCTTTGTCCACGTCCAACTCCAACAACCCCTCTTGCTTCACTGTCGATCCATTTCCGAATTCCGCACGTGCTGCAAGCCTTTCTAGTAATTCTTGGCAGTCGATAGCAGACACCATGACAGTCAAGCTGGCCCTACCTTTCCAGCATCCAATGGCAATTGTCGATTCATCGACTTGGGTTGCGTCCGACGTTTCTTGACCATCTGTAGCAAATACTTATTTTTAGACAAAACATAATACCGGTTTGTAAAATTAACCGTCACAGCATGATGTTACATTACCTTTTCTCATAACCACCACGCAGCATCCTTGCAACAAGCCCGACGCCTTGTCACCAAACTCAGAATCCACAAAATCAGTATATTTGATGGATTTGTATTGCAAAAGATGCTTGAAATCTACAGGGGATGCATGAACAATCTGTTTGGTAACATGTGGGAGAATAACGGGCAACCCTTCGGACGATATTCGAAATGCACAGGGCGTAGAGTTTCCTTCTCTTGACGTTTGACGTTCCTGTAAATTGTTTCACGAAATAAATTGATCTTGCCTTGTGTTCTAGAAAAAAATAGTTAAAAAGTCTCTAAAGTTGTGACTTAGAATAAACCCCTCTCCGTAAAGAAAGAGATTAGCTATTTACTCATAACTTTTTCTTATATAACGAGTTAGGAGCAAGAAGATATAACCGGCAATAATGACACATTACCGCGTAGTCCAAAGAGATATGAAAGTGAAAAACAAAAGCTTCATGTTCAAAATTTGAATTTTAATATCAAATAAAACCATGTCAAGAAATTGTAATACTTACAAACATCTTCAGGCCAATAGATGCTATCTTAAGTTGCTGCCCAACAGCGAAATTCAGCTCAAGAACATCCTTAACCGACTTTGAGATGTAGTAGATTCTCTTCACGTGATTATTATCAAGGTTTCTTGCCACGAGATGGCCAGCCAACGGAAAGGATTCATCAATGCCATAGAATGCCTTTATACTATTGATGATAGCTTCATCTTTAAAGAAAAGGACGGGATCAACCCCTTTCCACTTTCCTTGTATCTGTAATTTTCTTTTCCCTCCGGCTTTATTGGCATCAGGTGCCTCATCAACTGGCTCCTGGGGGGCCTCCAAATTGTTTTCTTCAGATGTAGCGGAAAACTCCGGTGCCAAAACAGCCTCCTCATTAGGTTTGCCATCTATCAAATCAACATCCGAAGCTGCTTCTGAGAGTTTTCCATTTGTTGCATATGCGGAGCTATCATCCAAGGCATCTGAGTTTTCAATAGCCTGATTTGGTAAATCCTCATTATTCCTAGTGGTCAACTTCTCTTTCTGACTGTCTAGTTTCTCCTGAGCAACTACAGGTTGAAAATCAAAAGAACTAATAATTATTGGATTAGAAATGGCCAACGCATATCTGAGGAGAACTTCATTTGCCTTGTGTCCTTATTATGGAAAGGTTCATACTAATTGCAGATGATGGAGAAGAATCAAGTTTTTAATGCAGTTTGTATTGGACAAGACCTCCAAAATAAGAGAACTCGAAGAAAGGGAAAAAAAAAGAGAGTTGTTTCAGACTAATTTTGTCATCAACAATTTACTGTAACTAATTTGCAAATTGTTTTCCTCAACGAAATAATAGGAGAAATGGGTTAATGGTTATCATGTATTCTTAATATATAAAACTAGATATAGACTTAACGACTTGGATAATATGAACTTACCAGGCAATGGGGATTGCTTGCTTAGGACAGCAATGAAAAAGGCCCCGGTATTTTGATCATGTGGCGCTATTCTCATGCAAAGATCTAGCGGAAAATCGGAAACCTCCTCAACTAGCTCATCAGCTAGAGGAGTTGTATTCTCTGCCGAATCACCGGCTTCTTCGCAATTGCCATTTCCACTGTTTTCAAGCTCTTCTTCTGGTTCTGCAGTCTGATGGATATCATCAGTTGCATTGACGTCGCCTCTCCCCGAAGGAAACATGCTGGGAACAATCAAATTTCTCCGGTATTTAGGAACATTTTTGTAGGAAGGAAACCACGCACCCTTGTCTCGAACCTGTAGAAAATGAAATCATAACTTGAGGGAAAAAATAAAAAGTAGCTGTTCATATTTCTGTTTGAACTATTAGTTTGCAATTGACAAGACCATGTCTGAACTCAGAAATATATAAATAATTATAGGATAGAAGATTATATTTTAACGTGGATATTTTATATAATTTTCTTTAGTGGGATAATTTAAGATCTGATAGATGTTTTGTAAATCATCTTATGCAACTCAAAGTCAGAAATGAGACAAACTGATGCCAGGAAGAGTGAAAGATGCCCAAGTACAGGTTGACAAAAGTCACAAACCAAGGGGCAAACTCTTAAAACAGAATAATGATTGCAACAGAGATTCTCTAATCTCTTTTAAAAATTTTGCAAGTCATACCATGTTAAATTGCACAGTTTAACACTGATGAATTATGGTTTAATAAGTCAATCAAATTCGTGCGAAGAAGATAAAATAGAGAGAAAAAAAAATACAATGTTGAAATCAATCAAAATCAGAATCCTACAACTGAGCAGTGAATTAGTTTATGAAACAAAATTTATGCGATTAGATGGAAAACAAACCAGAAATCATGAAAACTTATAACCTGTTCAGAGGGTCCAGTTACACTTAGCAATACTTTGTTGTACTAACAAAAGAGAATAGATTTATCTAGTGCAAAGAAGGAAAAAAAAAATGATGAAAGAGAATCTTTCATTTGAAAATAAGATCAAGTTAAAAGTTCAATGAAAATAGTAACAAGAACTAACCTTCCATTTCTTGAGACCTGGCCTCCGAACAAGTTGAGGAAGTTCAGTAGAGACATCAACTAGTTCAACAGCCCCTCCACACTTACGCAAAATCTGCATACAGTCTCAACTTATCATCAACTAGTTCCGCGTTTGCACAAATTTTACTTTGCTTTCCTAACAGTCTTAACTACTTATTTTCACATATCCTCCGACAACTTATCAGAAAGTTTCCATTCTGTCACATTCTAATTTCTAAACTGAATATCCAGCTTTCATTTTAGCCTCTTATGCATGCTTATTACTTTCTTATGAGGAATTTAATTTTCCATAACAAGGCAGCAGAGTAGAGTTTCTACAGCATATGGATGAAATACTTATTACAGAATGTCAGAATGATATATAAAATTTTATCTGAAGTGAAACATAAACTAGTCAATTTACAAACCCTAGATAAACAAACTTGCCATAGGCAACATCGGATGTGCCAAAAGAACAAAACTGAAAAGTCAATGACAACATTAACTAATGGATTTGAGAATTTCTTGTTAGAAAAGTAATAAACATTATTACCTCGGCAACCACGGCCTCATTCTCGACTGGATTCATTGAGCAGGTTGAGTAAACCATTCTTCCACCCACTTTAAGCAAATGTAGACCTGCGGTAACCAAAGCATCTCTCATAAGTATTGAATGCTCACTGAAAGAGCTCAAAAATAAGCTTGTCAATGAAAACCCCTATTTGCATTGACTTGGTGGAAGTTTGAAAACTAATTCCCAAATGAAAATTATTTTAACAAAGACAAATAGAAGAAATGATACTAACTACCCATGGAAACTACTAGTTGCAAGACATCAAAATGAATAAATAGAACACAAATGCTCAGTAAAAAGGTAAAAAGGCTTTGTAATATCGAAAGGAAATGTACGAGATTCATTTTTTAACATATATTTTTCTACATTCATAGATAATTACCGATACATTGGACTAGTATCTAATTAATGGATATGGTCCACTGCATCTTTCAGAAAACAATAATCTGAATGTGTAACAAGAGTGGACCTTTTTTTTTTTGTCAAAGTAACAAGAGTGGACTTGAAAAAGCTTCATGCCAGCTTCTAGGTACACTCACAAGATGGCCAAATATCACATAAATTATCTAGAAACTAAAATGGTGGTTTTGCACGCCCTTAATCACCTTCAACTCCTTCTTGTGAAAACATACACACCTTTATATCACCACAGGTATTAGAAATGAAAATCCAAGTAGTACATGCATAAAAAATTCAATGTAGTACTTATCTATCAAAAGTACCTCGCATAGCTATCTGAACCTGTAGGCTGTGAACCCCATTTCCCATCCCGCATTCCTATTCATAATCAAAACAAATTTCATCAAACGGGAAAGTAAGGAAGCTAATAGACAAGTGGATGAATGGAGGAAAAATATTACCATTTTCTCCAGATATCAGGTGCCTTGCGGAGAGTACCATCTCCACTACAAGGGACATCACATAATACGCGATCAAATAGAAGCTGGTCAATTACCGACTCTCTGTTTGCTGTTCCAGAAGCATCAGAGTGATTTTTCAAACGGCATCCTGGAAAGTGTTGAGCTTCATGATTTGTGACAATAAGGTTGGCAGTGCACATTCTTTTTGTTTGGTGAATAAGAAGATTGCATCTTTGAACATCAAGATCATTTGCTACGATCTAAGAATAGAAAATATAACGAGTCATCTTTACAGGAGAAAAAAACCGACCCAGAGTAAGTGCACATCCTAGAAAGATACAGATTATGTAAGGGATTTATGCATATAGTGGGGGGGTTATATATATATATATATATATATATATAGACAACCATACTCTAGTGTAGACCAATTATAAGATAGAGTAGACAGAAAAGTTCTAGGTAAAGAATGTGAACAACATAAGCTTAATAGGACACTTACCAGTCCACTGGGTAGAAATCCTGGTTTGCTTGAATGGTAAACAATTTCAAGCAATTGAAATGTTTTTGAACCAGGTGCAGCACACACTGAGAAAAAGTAGAGAAACTGTCAGAAGGAAATTACAAAACAAGAAACATGATATGCACCAAAATATAATCTTAAACCACCCAAGTGAGAACACCAACAGTCCTTACAAGTTTCAAACTAATTGTTCATTTAACAGGGAAAAGACTTATCAAGAAGAGAAGAGAAAACCAGGATTATTATCTTCCATCTACTAAACCAGGATTATTACCTTTAAGAATTAAAATTGCAATTGTACCAAAATAAAAAAAGGAAACGGTAATTGGATATGAAATAAACTTCTTACTGTCAAGTACAGAGTGTTCAGAAGATACATCAAGGAAGAGGGGAGGTACCTGTGCCACATCACAGTAACCATTAATCAGAAACTTATGGAGTAAGATTTAGCAGCCAACAGTACACTTTTAAATCCCAAAACTTTCCAAAGAGATTTCGACTGTGGAAGGATCGAACTAACTTCATGCATTTCTAACACCCCAAACTTAAAACAAATAAAAAGCAGCTTGTAGAAGTATTGAATTGACAGACTATAAGTAACATTTTCCCACCATGCTGACAGCCTCCTGTCTTGTTATGTTTCCGATTTCATTTTCCAGCTTTAAGAACTCATGAAACCTGAGATATTGATACAATTAGGAAAAGAGTAGAAAAAAGGGATGATCAACTTTTTATTAACTATACCAAATTAGTTGCTCGTGTTTCAGACACCAAGTTTATTATGTACTTACTGCACGTATAATAGGATTTCATTAAAAACAAAAGGAAAAAGAAAGGGGAAAAAAAAAAAGGAAAGAAAAGTTCATGCAATAGCAATACAGTGGAAAATTTGTGCCATCTGTAAATTAAAGAAAAGTAGGAATGAATAAGGAGACACTAAAGAATTCTTAGATTCACATCAACAACTAAACATTAATCAGGATAGGGACGCATAAACACCAGATTTCCAGCTAGATTTAGCGCAAAACGATGTAAGCTTGTACCCAAAAAAAAAAAAGCCACTGTATTCAATTTCAGCTCTAAATACAGATGCAAAATAGTACGATCTTATAACACAATCATGCAATCACTAAAATATGATGCACCACCAGAATTGCAATACATAAAATCACCCCAAATCAGAATCTGCAATATCCTATCATGGGTTTGAAAGGGGATTGTGTTGAACTTCATTATCAAAGAATGCAGTATAACCTCTCTAGGTTCTGGTTCTTTCTCAGCTGCATCCGGGAAAAGTTCGAATGCCAAGCAAGATTCTCGGGGTACCATGGAAGTGGTCTGATGGCCTCAACTTCACCACCATCACTGACCTCAGCTTGAAGATTTATCATGAAGTCTGATTCTAGCTGAGCTCGGATATCTTTATAAAACTGGCTACTGCAAAATCAGGCAAAGGATACAAAGCTTCAGTGAAACATAAAACCGCAAAGCACACTGAAGACACTAACGAATTTCAGCTTTAAGTGAATAAGGCTGTTCTTAGCTCAAGTTACCTACCTAGAAACAATCTTCTGAATGAAAATTCAAGAGAATAATTTTTCGTACAATACAAGACTTAAAACAAATGAAAGGGAAAAGGGAAATTTTTATTTCTTAGACCATGTTTAAGAGAATATCCACAACTTTCGTTTCTTAATTACATGTCCGTTATTATATACCATAGTGAGTGTTACTTACACAGCTAAAATAGCTGGTAAATGAGCAAATTGCACAGGCTACATACACCCAAAAAAATTCAATATTCAATAATAATAATAATGACAATAAAAAGTTTATGGGCATTTCTTAAATAAAATCTAAAACCATATACTTCAAGGCAAAATGGTAGTCAAAGATTTTACCTTGAATTTATTCTAAAAGCAGCTGGCAATGGAGTTCTAAGAACTCCAATGAATGAATCCCACTCTTCTGTGGACACTATTCCTTGCTCCTACATAACACACCACCAAAATAAATACTAATTAAAAACAAGCAAAACCGAGCATTTAAGTAGAGAAACAAGCAAAAACTAGAATGACCCAAGAACCCAAATAGAGCAAATTATGAATAAAAAATAAAAATGAGAGAGACCTTGTAGTACTCATCGAAGGCAGTGTTCTGAGTGGAAAAGGGTTCCCAGTGGCGATCTCGGGCCGTGCCATCATAGTTGTTGTCGTTGTCGTTTTGGTTGGCGTCGGAGGAAGGGTCGGACTTGGAGCGCTTCCAGACATTCTCTCTGTTCTGTCGGAAGTGGCGGCGCTGAGTGCGAGCTCTGCCTCCTCGGCCCCCGCCGCGTCCCATGTTGCGCCCGAACTGTCTGTTGTTTGGTCTCTCTCTCTGTCTGTGTCTGCAGTGTTTGAGATTGCGAGTATTTTTCAGTTCGTGCGTAGTTGTTGCTGTTCTGTTCGTTTGGTTTGTTATACGTTTCAGAGAAACAGTAAGCTCTGGCTAGGGCATACCGAGGCGAGAACACAAATTATAAATTACAGAGGGGTGAAATAGGCAAATATTTAAAATTTATATCCAACAAAAATAAAATACTCAAACTTTTAAAGCAATTAGTTAAATAGCCAATTCATTAATTATTTGCATATATTTTTTTCAACTAAGTTAATTATCACTACCTACTATTATGTAAGTAATTGAATTATTAGATATTTTATTATATTTTTTTAAAAAATAGGTATTTATTTATTGGATGAAGTAGGAAAATACTCAGAATTTATATAATAATAAAAATAAATACTCAAATTTTCAAAGAAATTAAGTAACTAGTCAATTCGTTAATTACTTGCACATGTTTTTAATAACTACGTTAATTACCACCACTTACCACTATGTAAGTAATTCAATCACTTGAGTATTTTGTTATATTTTTTTAAAAATTAGGTATTAATTTAAATTAGGTAGTAAAAATTAGATATTCACTATAATTTCTCTTATACACAAAAATTAGTATTCACTATAATTTCTCAATTATAATAAACACCCAATCTATAACACTTTAATTTAATAAATAAATTTTTAATTATCCGTATTGTGATAATTGACCATCATTTTATATTTCAGTTTGGTGTAATTATTTAAATGAATTAAGACTATTTAGAATCATTATGACTTCTTATATTATAAATAGTCAAAATGATTTTGTTTGGTGAATGTTTACACCAAACAAAGAATGAATGTGTAGATAATTAATGAATTAATTTTTGTTTCTGATTTTTAAAATTATTGAAGTACATATTTTAATTGAAGAGTCTATTACGGTGTTTTGTCACTTCAACTTAGGGAAAATTCAGTTCACAAAAAAGAGTGTTTTAGCATGTCTATTATGGTTTTTTCTCACTTTACCTTGGGGAAGTTCATCAAAAAGAGAACTTTTGCATGCATTATTTTGGTGTTTAAAAAACGAAACGGTGGGAAATAAATTTTATTAGATGTTATAAATAATTTATGATAGACATGCACAGTCGGACAGGTAATTTCCGGGGAAGATTTTATCCGGTGGAATTTTCGAGCAAAATTCGGCAATTCCAGGTAATTATCCAAATATTATTTGAAATTTATGACTGGGTAAAAAAAATTTACCCGATTGAGTTTGCTTTTTTTACCCGGTTGTGCATGCTTTTTTTTATGAAGAATAGCATGCATCTTGCGCCGCTCGATTATTGCTTCACTATCATATGCCGACGATATTGGGAACACTTATTCCTCCTCCTCCTCGGCGACGAAGCTCTCTGAACCACAAAGCACTTCAATCCCCGATTAACAATCCGATATCATTCGCCGAGACCATTAATTTATTCCAATCCCCACACTCGGTATGAAAAGAATATTAAAAAAAAATCCTTATAATAACATCTCTCTCCAAATCCATCTTCACAAGAGCCTCATGATGTAAATACTATATGCAAAAAAATAAAAATAAAAAAATTCATGCAACCCAACACAAATTTGAACATGGGCCCAAATTGACGTGGGAGTGGGAGTTGGTGGTGGGAATATTTGATTGATCTTGCCGAATAAACTTCAATCAATATCCCATTTAAGAAAAATGAAATTTATCAGCCATTGTGGTTGGGAATTGGCATAAATGAACTAAAAAGGCAATATCTTAATAATGAATAATCATTTCATAGCTCGAAGCTCATTAAAAGTTGTATTACAAAAGAATTTATGCCAAATAAAACTAGGCCTGTACAAGAAAACCGAAAATTCGGTTTAAACCGCATTTAAAAATCGCACCGTACCGAAATTTGGTACCACGTCAGCAAACCGAATTTTCGGTGCGGTCACCGCACTGATTTTGAAGAAGCGGTGCGGTTTTCGGTTTTAGAAAATGATAATCGGTTAAAACCGAAACCGCACCGAATTATCATATATATTATTTTTTTATAATATTTTACAAATAATGTATGCTGGATCAGTGGTTTTCAAGTGTGCCTCTCTCACTTTGGTCCCAGGTTCGAATCCTAGGTTCGAATCCTGCCCCTTGCATTTTGAGTTCAATTTTTTCAAGTTGGAAAAAAATGCCTCAAAACAACACTCACAGGGACTCGAACTTGAGTCAATGGAAGGAAAGGCCTTAAAACCCTTCACCTTTCCACCACGCCACGAACTCTTTTAGTTAATATTCTATATTATTTAATATATAATATATTAAAATCTAATATATTTTAATATTTTTAAATAAGCGGTTTAATTCGGAGACCGAAAAATCGGTGACCGAATTATTCGGTGCAGCTTTCGGTTTTTAGTTTTCCAAAACCGAAAATTCGGTCACCGAATTATTCAAACCGCACCGAATTTTGTACACCCCTAAATAAAACAATAAAATCCAATAAACGACAACTTAAACTAATAAAGCAACTTTACAAGTAAAGGAAGTTTCAATTGACACTCTATTTTCTACCACAGCACAACTATTTTCATATACTACAATGTCAACCAACCCATTTCCCATTTTACTATTTAATTAGGGTCAGTTAAGTAATCAGTCATTTTAAAGGTAAAGTTTGAAGGATTTAGTCATAATTTCACGAAATTAAGAATTTAGTCATAACATGTAATATTTTATGTTACATGTAACATATATACGTATAAAAAATGTAATATTAAATGTAACGTTACATGTATCATGTAAACGTTACATGTATCATGTAACATAAAATGTAACATATGTAATATTACATGTTACACTTTTACACGTATATATGTTACATGTTATGGTTAAATCCTTAATTTCGACATTTTAGGGCTAAATCCTTAAAAATTACTAAAAAATTTGATTAAATGCCTAAAAACTCAAATGCCAGGAGATCGAATGTAAATTTTATTAAATCAATGAGATTCTGCTTTCCATCCATCTTTTTAATGAATACTAGTTAATGCACGCGCTCTGTGCGCGTTAAATTTGATTTTTTATTTAATCTGGAAAAAAGTCTCAATGTGAAGTAATTATGTTACTTTAAATTAATTTATAATAAATAAAAAAGAAAAAAAAAGGTATAAAATAAAAAATTATTTGAAATTTAATAAAATTGAATTAAATATCAAAAAAATATGCTTTTCCAAAAATATCAAAAAGAAGAAAGAAAAGAAAAGGTAAAAAATAAAAAAAAAATATTTGAAATTTAATAAAATTGAATTATATATCAAAAGAATATGTATAGGATTAGAAACTAATTTAGTTCTCTGTTTTGTCATCAAGCTGTGAGAGGCCGACCCATACGATTAGCACATAGCAATGATAATTTTGTGACTAAGAAGTAATTCCGAGCCAACGGATTACAGTAAATTGCAAAATTTGCACCAAGGCCCCCAAATTGATTGAAATTACAATTTTTGGCCAAATTTTGGAAACTGAAAGAAACGGTCACCAAATTGAAAACTGATTTTATTAAGAGCTTATATCATTATACTAAGCTCATATATAAAGTTTGAAATCATTTTGAGGCCCAATGAACCTGTAACGGCCAAATTTCGACGGATTCGTTGCGAAACCATAAAATCTGAGAAAAATAGCAAACAAGCTCTAAAAATTGTGAAAACTTATGAAGGAGTTATTTGTCAAATAACAAAGTGAAACCTATTAGGAAAATTTACAAGGAATGCCCAATTGTTTAACTGAAATTTTTTCCAAGGACTAAAATGAAGATTTTAGAAATAGTAGAGGACCCAATCCCAAATTTGGGGAGGCAAATTTGGGGTGAATCTCCTCAGCCCTGTTTCTGCATTGAGACACATTTGGCTAATGTGTCAAATGATGAGGACAAGTTGAAGGAGTGACATGAAAAAAGCCTCAAAAACCACTTGGGAAAACCGTGGAAGTGAATTGTCTTAGCCTTTGTCACAATAGAGAGAAATGGAAAGTTACAACAGATAATAAAGTGAAAAAGAGAGAGAGAGAGGGCACAACATGGGAGAGAAATGACGTGAAAAGAAGAAGAAGAGTCACAATAGAGAGAATAGAAAGTTATAGCAGAAAATAAAGAGAAAAAGATAGATAGGGCCTAACGTGGGAGAGAAAAGAAGAAGAAGAAGGGAGTGAGAGGTAAGCAAGTCACTCTTGAAATCAAAGAAGTGAAACCTTGGAACTTGGGTGTTCAGGAGCTCCAAGTTGGAGTTAACTTAAAGAAGGAAATGCAAGTGAGAAGTGAAGTCAAAAGCCAAACCCCATAAATTGAATCTTTGGTGGTCTTGTTGGGATTGCATGGTTGCTTGATGGTTGGAATAATGTAATTTTGATTGACATTATTTGTTTTTTCACTTCATGGAAAATTGGTATGGTGGTCTTGATGATTTGTGTGTAAATGGATGCTTGCTCTATGGATGAACTTGATTCTCTGCTTGCATGATTGGGAATTTGTTTAAATAGGTGCATTGAAAAAGAAAATATATGAGCATGCCATAACATGACATGAAGAGAAAGAATTAGGGTGAATCGAAACTCCCGTGGTGATTATATTAGTTTTGGATTTGGGGCAAACAAACTTAAAGGCAAGACGTTGGGTAAGTGTCATTTTGCAATTTCAATCTTAGATTTGGAATTACATTTGATCACAAATACGGGGTAAAGTAGTTCCCTAATTGTTTCAAGTCCTTTCACTTGTCAAGAAAACACCATAATCTAGACTTGTACTATGGCTTGTTATAGCAAAATTGCTGGAGGTTAGTGGTTGAATAAAATCTTTGTTCTTTTCTTTTTTGGCTCTTATGAAGTCTACTTTCAGGTAATTTTTGGGAAGGCTTTTCGAGCTCAAGGAGCTAAATGTCACTCGAGATCAGAGAGCGGTGATCACATAAAATCTGAGGTTTCAAAATGTTCTCTAAAGCCGACTGCGATTACAAGATCTTTCAGATCTTTCCTCGTAGAGGTGTAATCAATTCAGGATTCTCTCCTAATTTAAATGTGGTTTACTAATCTTAAAGTGGCTTGAATCAATATAAATAAATAAGGAATATTATCTAAAATCTCTAAGAGATAGATATGGAAAATATTTTTATATTATCAAAAATTAAGATAATTTTTAAAATAAACGATCTCCTCAAGGAAGAAGCTAGGTCGGCTAGGTATTATTCGTAGATGACAATTGCTATAGTTTTCTCTAATTTCGAATTCTCCTAAAAATTACTCTTGAGCACTATGCTAAGTTAAGCATAAAAAAGTCAATGTCGACGTTACCTCTAATGCTCTCTTTTGACCTTTTATAAGTTATTTGTAATAAACATTTTAATTATTTTATTTTGAATTGTACGATTTTATAAATTTTGATGTTATATAAATAATTGAGATTTAAAGATATAGAATTGAAATTTAAAAAGTTGAAAAAAAAATGTGGATGATGTTTATCCAAATAAAGGGATCACTTTTGTTTATGTATTTGCATAATCTCGACCTGGGATAGCTTGTGCTTTGTCAGCAAAGTCCATGTCAAAGGCATGCAAATTGCAAAGTGGAAGATATTGAGATTTGAGACCAAATCTGTTGTGAGATTTAAGTTGACCACTATGACACGTAGATGATTCCAATGACCAAGTTTGCAAAAAGGCCTCGCATTGTTATTTGTTTAGTCATATGTCTTGGTCAAGTTCTCTTGTTCTTCTCTTGTCTCGGCATCCACATCCCTTCTTTCAAACTTTTCAATTATATAGAATATAGATTGTTTGGGTATATTTATTTATTTATTGTTTTTTTTTCAGTTTATTTACAATTTTGAAAAGAAGAAATAAAAGGTGATATATTATTTTATTAAATAGTAATCGTGTCTTCTTACATATCTAATTTGACAAAAATTGAATTATTTTGCATAAAGACCCAAATTGAGTAGAACGATACTTTTCAATCGATTTTAATGAGTGAAGGATAAATTTGAAATTTTAAAAAACACATAACATAAATTGAGATTTTCGCATCAAGCAAGAATCATGTAAGATCTTTCATCTTTCTATAAATTAGACACTCAGATGCTAGATTCTTATAAAAATAGATGATTAAAATAAAATTTAACCTATTATTGAGAGGTCAATAATAAAAAGATGAAGTAGGAAAATATTTAAATCTATACAAGAAAAAAAATAAATATCAAAATTTCTAAAATAATTGAGTAATTAACTAAGTTGTTAATTACTTGTTTTTATAATTAAGTTAATTATCACTACCTATTATTATGTAAGTTAATTATAACTATTTATCAAACTTTTAACACCTAATTCCCTAATTTTTGAAAATATAACAAATTACCCAAGTGATTTAATTACTTACATAATAATATGTAATGGTAATTAACTTAGTTACCAAAAGCATATGCAAGTAATTAACGAATTAGTTAGTTACTCAATTACTTCAAAATATTGAGTATTTATTTTTATTGTTATATAAATTCTGAGTATTTACATACTTAACTTTTTTATTAAGGTCAGTTATGTAAATAATCATTTTAGAACTATGTATTTTAGAAAAAAAAAATCACAGTTTCAAAAAATTTAAAACTAACCATAAAATATTTTACACATGTAAAAAATTTCAAATAATAATAAAATTACACATAAAAATTATTGTAAAAAAATTTATGACACTTTAATTTTTTTTTTTTGAGAAGACTAATTTTTCAATTTTTTAAAATTATTACTATTTTTTTAAAATTCTCATAAAATTAACCCAAATTTAAGGGAATTTCTCTAATAGATTTTTTTATTGTAAAAAACAAATCTGACCATCATCAAATTTATCATCTTAAAATATAAGATCGATTAAAAAGATAAATTTAATTATCCAAACTTATTTAAAAAAAAAAAAATTCGACCTGAGAATCCTCACACTCACATTTCATTCTCTCTCTCTCTCTCTCTCTCTCTCTCTCTCTCTCTCTAAGACTCTCTCAACTTATCAACCAGCCTCCGGTTCGCAACCCTACAGTTCCTCCGAATCTCACCAGGCTTCCCAGACTGCAAATCTCCCATCTTTATCATCCCCTCCACGAACGCCCCAAAGAACTCCTCTTGCTCAGCGCTAAACCTCCTCACGAACGGCCTCGTCTCGGCGCAAGTGAATAGTGTCTGGTCAGAATTCAAAAACCCTCTTCCCCGAACCAAGTCCTTGAAGTACTGGTTGTCGAATACCAGAGGCGTCGAGTCCAGAGCTCCGGTCACGTTCTGGTCGACGGTTTCGGGGCAGAGCTCGTATAGGCCCTCCCGGAAACCCGGGTCGATGGCCGGGTCGGGTTTTCCGGTGCCGGACTGGTTGTAGAGCCTGAACATGATGGAGAAGCACCGGGCTCGGCCGATGCTGTGGGACCCGGAGAGGGCGACGAGGTCCTTGACCGTTAGATTGTAGTTTTCGAAGAGGTCGATGAGATAGCTGGCGTTGGATCGTGGGCTTGGCATGATGTCGTTTGAGAGCTCTTGGCTGGCCGAGAGACTGTCTAGTCTTCCTAGCTTCACTTCCCAGTCTGGTCCTCCGGTCTGAGAGTACAGAGCAATTTTTGTGTGTCAAACTACATGTCGTTTTTGTATTAAAAAAAAAAAAAAAACTACAACAAAATTGGGTTTCTGCTAAATGGTCCTGAATCATGAGTCATGAGTCATGACACTTTTTCAGTAGTTACCACTTTCTTCTGGGTTTTTTTTTTTTTTAATAAGCAATTTAGTGTGTGGTGTGAAAATGGTACAACATGAATTTCTGCTCAACAATTTTAGCGTTATCAACTATCATTTTCTTCAAAAATTTGTGTTCCCTTTGACTGCTAAAGTTCTTGTTATTGATCTTTCTACTGGCTTTTTGAAAAAGCTAGAAGCAAAAACAATTAAATATATATATATATAATAAAAAAAAGAGTATTTCAAAACAACCCTTGTTTTGTTCGACAAAAGTTCCTCTTCCTCCTAAACAAGTACTGATGTTTGGCATAGATTAACTTTTCTCTGTTTTTCTCTAAAGTCAAAAGTTGTACAGAAGCAAAAAAAAAAAAAAAAAATTAAAATTTAGTAGAGACAAGGTGAGAGAGCAAAATCCGTACCAAGGCAACGGCGTCTCTGGCAGCCATGATCAAGATATCAGCACAAGAAACGATCCCGGGACAGGCCTTCTCGACCGCCTCTTTCACCTCGTCGACCACCTCGTAAGACCTCAGCGAGTTTATGTTGGCGAGAGCCAGCTTTTCTCCCAGCATGCTCGGCGTGTCATCCAACAACATGGATGCATCACAACCCTTTTTTTTAATGATCCGAGAAATTAATAAGATGGATAGAAATTGGAAATCTAGCGAAACTTTTAAACATTTTAGTCATGTGTAATAGTAAGTAGCACCAGTACTAGTAGTACTAGTAGTACTAATTGATCACTTACAGTAACAAAGCAATCATGGAATTGGAAGCGCATGACCGAGGCGAGACTCCGAGGCTCTCTGATCAGAGCCTTTTTCATGGTATCTCGGACGATTGATTCTGCTTTCGGGCACGATTCCGAGTAGTATCCGGGCCGGAGTTGGGCCTCGGAGGCAATGGCAAAGGCAAAGGCAAAGTGCAAGAGAAATAGTGGAAAGAAATAAGGCATTTTGGTTTTTTTTTTGGGTTTTGGAGCACAAAGGTGAAGAAGAATTGGGAATGGGAAGCTTTTTGTGGGGTGCTTTGTATTGGGCCATTTAGCAAGCGTTTTATAGGTGGATGATGTGTGCTATGTATGAGAAAGTAATCGATATTTTTGGTTGGTTTTTATTTTATTTTATTTTTTTTTTTCACTTTTTTGTCCTTTTTTGTGTTGCGGATAAAAGAGTAGTTTATCTTTAGGAGCCTTGCATGTGTCAACAAACTACAGGGCCTTGTTATGACTATAGGGAGCAATTGAAGGCTATTGATTGAGAGTTGAGACTAGAGAGCGTTTCATAATTGCGGGAGGGCTATAACTGAAATAACAAAACAACAAAAGCGACTAAATTAAAGAGAGATTTTATATAAGGCTACTTTCCTAATATTTTATCTCAGTCGGTGTCCCGTAGTGTAATAAGTCTAAAATAATTATTATAATATTTTTTTATAAAATTATAATATTTTTTTAGACTAGTTAAATAATTAATCATTTTAAAGATAAAATTTGAAAGATTTAGGCATAGTTTTACAAAATTATGGATTTAATCATTGCATGAAATATTTTTGTAACATGTAACGTATATACGTGTAAAAAATATAATATTTTTTTGTAACATGTAA
The DNA here is from genome assembly GCA_018132145.1 of Boehmeria nivea var. tenacissima. Taxonomy (NCBI): domain Eukaryota; kingdom Viridiplantae; phylum Streptophyta; class Magnoliopsida; order Rosales; family Urticaceae; genus Boehmeria; species Boehmeria nivea. The sequence continues at coordinate 5,045,346 of CM030886.1, forward strand.
TATAAAATATTATACTTTTATACGTATATCTGTTTGATGTAACAAAAAATATTATATTTTATGGCTAAATCCCTAATTTCGTAAAACTATGGCTAAATTTTAAAAAATTACTCAAAAGTTTGGTTAAATACTTGAAAAACTCTATTTTTTTTAATATAATTTTGAAATTTTAAATATCACTGTAGCACGAGACTTTTTATATAATAAATATAAATTAACAAAAGTTGATGGTTGTTGTGGAAGCTCAAGACTGAGGGTCCACTGGTGACTGGTCCTACAACATCACATATGCGACGCCCACGATGCCCTTTAGTAGAACTCGTTATTTTACTTTTTTTAATTTTTTTTTTCAATTTCTTTGCTCCAAAAATATATCAGAAGAATTACAAAATAAAATTATTTTTAGTACTATTTAATAATTTATATTTTAAATAATATGTTTTTTTTACTCTATATTAATAATGTAAATTTTAAAATATAAATTAAAAATACAAGAGTACGACTGTACGAGGCTCATGCATAGATTATCTTTGTGACAAAATTAGGAGACTCTCAAAATCCCCCAAAAACATCATCGTTCACAGAAGCCAAGCCATTTCTTGTGATCAAAGGTTTTTTTTCCTTTTTAAATAATATAAAATTCGATTTTCTCCCACTACTGCTTTAATACGTCAGGGCTAGAGGTGTCAAAACGGTAACTGTTACCGTTACCGTTTTGATGCGGTTAAACGGTTAACGGTAACGGTTAACCGTTATCGAAATAAAACGTTACCGTTAATTTTCGGTAACAGTTTAATCGTTACCGTTAACCGTTTAACCTTTTTTAAAATTTTTTATTATTATTTTTCAAATTTTTAATGTATTTTTTAATTTATTTTATTATTTTAATATAAATTTTTTTAGAAAATAATAATAAAAAAATCAAAAACGGATAACGGTCGACCAAAACGGCTAACGGTTAACCCGTTTACCGGAACTGAATTGCCAGCTGTAGTCAGGGCCCAAGATGCTTTGAATCTTCCATTTACATGCGTAATATATTGTCACCATTCACAACTAATAATTCTGCTAAAATTGCATAGGAAAAAATAGTTGTTTAGACTCCTAAACAACTAGTTTTTGTTTACTTTTTATTTCTAGGCGTTTCTTCTTGTCTTCGTTTGAACAGTAAATATGGAATTTACTTCGGAAGGATTAAAAAATTAAAAGCGCAAAATACTTAGAAAAGAAAAAGTTACAAAGTCAAAACGGGCCGGGTCTACTAGGCGGCTAAGAAATACGAATCGATTTTAGTGGCAAGACACGATAATTAACGAGACACGACACAATAAATTAGTAGACCGGACTTGGACAAGATATTAAGGCACGAAACACAATGAAATATGAGTACGATTAGGTACGGTACAGACACGATAAAGTACAACATAAATTTGCTTAAAAATTTTATTTAATATTACATATTATGCTTATATAGTTCATTTTTATACCGAAAAAATATTTAATATTATCTTTATTCTATAACATATTATATTTTTTTAATAAGATTATCATCGAACTAAATTTGAATAAAATAATAATATTATTTTTTTACTATCAATCATTAATTTTTCCTTTAATTTGATGTTGATATTAAATTATGTATTTGTTTGTATCAAAACAAACGTAAAAACTTTAATTTAACAATTATAGCTTTGCTAAACACAAAATAATATAAATTCATGTAAGAATGCATACGCGCGTAAAATCACGATGGGGGCACGGCACAGCACGACACATTTATAAATGAGCCGCGGGACCGGGCTTGAAACTCATTTGACTCATGAGTTGGCTAAGCTTATGCACAATTAATAAAATGGTTCAACACGAACATGACACAAAACACAATAAACACGAAAATAAACAAACCGAAGTGGCACCACAAAACACGATTTATATCTCCAAATAATACTGATAAAATTACATAGGAAAAACTAATTGTTTAGTCGTCAAGACTATAATACTGTCTTTAGGCTGCCTTCTCTTTCTTTGAAGAAATAAATATGGAATTTATTAGCGCAAAATACTTTAGGAAAAAAATAGTTGCAAAACGTCTGACTTGGAATGTAGATGGAAGCTTAATATGTATAATTAATTAAAAAGAAACCGGTCCACTAAAATATGACGTTATGGGCAATAAAGAACTAAACTAACTTGAGCCTTTTGACAGAAAACATTTTTTTTTTTTTTTACAACTTTTAAACATGAATTTAACATGAAGACGCTGTGTTATTTTTTTTTTGTCCGTGAAGCCGTGAAGGCTATAACTTATAAGTATTCTTGTATTTCATTATAACTTTAAGTTTATATCTTGAATTTGTGATAATACAAATTTTAATCTTTAGTTTTAAAAATTTAACAAAAAATACACCTCGTTTAAATTTTAGTTAGAAAAAAACAGCTTATAAAATTAGGAAATTTTTAAAAATAGCCACTTTTTAGAAAATAATTTTGAAAAATAGCCACAGTTTCAAAAAAAATTTTAAAACAAGCCATTTCAAAAATTTCTTACACGTGTTAGAAATTTTCTTACGGTAATTTTTATGTGTAATTTTATTATTGTCAGAAATTTCTTTGTGGTTAGTTTTTAAATTTTTTTAAACTGTAGCTATTTTTTAAAACACACGGTTCACGAATGGTTATTTACCTAAATGACCTAAAAAATTATCATATTGCAATTGTATTTTTCTATTCCTTTGTTTAAATAAATTACGAGGAATTAAAGTATTTTAGCAATTTAGAGAACAAATTATATATTTTTTATCAACGAAAAATCATAAAAACAAATATGAAATTTCAATGAAACACATTTATTCTTTTTATTTAGAGATAATTAAGGATTTAGCCAAATATATACTAATTTTTTTGGAACTAGCCATAGTTTTAGAAATTTAAGAAATTAGCCATTTTTATTTTTTATTTTATCACAATTGATGAAATTTTTGGTAATGATAGGTTTGGTTTGCTTTTTGAAGTTGCCGAATTTTTATAGATTTTTTATTTAATTTGGGCGGTTTTTTTTAAGTAAATATGATAGATACTTATGTCCATCAAGGTATTTAATGACTATTTCATTAAGTTTGACACTTTATGACTAAATCTTTCAAATTTTACCTTTAAAATAGCTAATTTCTTAACTAGTCTATTTATTTATTATTTTTTCCAACGGGTCCCTAGAGCACAACTCTGGTTTTATAATTTACAGTGGTCCAACAAATGAAAAAAAACCGCAGTGGACTTCACAATAATATGAGGTAACAAGTACAACACCAAAGTACTATAATTTCCCAAGGAAGAAAGAAAGAGTGTGCAGTTTTAACAAGTAACCCCATGGGTAAAATGTTACAATTATTGTCAAATATTACACAAAAATGCTAATAATGTTACTTTTTGGTGGCTCTTTTAATTTTGTATCCAATTACGGTCAAGTTTATCCTTTCCCATGTGATCCTCTGTACAATTTGATGCATAAAATTATGAAATTTTGCTTCAGCGAGGTGTTCAAACAGTTGCGGAAAAAGGGCAAAATGCACATAGAATCTACATAAATGCATTGACCAACATTTTTTTTTTTTTTGGCTTTGAACATAGAATCTACATTCAAACAAAGGTTCGACTCTAGTTTTTCCTTCCATAATTTAAGCCTGCAAATTTTTTCCTTATTTCTACTTTCCAAGGAACATAAGTCCGTTTTTTAAGAGCTTTTCTTGTTCTCTTAGAGGAACATAAACTTATGGGTTTTTTTTTTTTTTTTTTAGAAATTACAGTGAATACCTAATTTTTAATACCTAATTGAAATATAATCTTTTGAAAATATAACTAATTATTCAAGTAATTCAATTACTTATACAGTAATCAGTGGTGATAATTAACTTAGTTACTAAAAGCATGTGAAAGTAATTAATGAATTGACGATGAACTCAATTACTTCAAAAGTTTTGGTACTTATTTTTAATGTTATATAAATTTTGAATATTTGCCTACTTCACCTATTTTTTCTCTCTCATCAAATATCTTGAAATACAGCAAAACATCTATATTTACTAGTTTTAGGATAAAAAAGAACATATTAATTAGGCAATAATTAAAAGTTGATTATATTAATATTTTGACAATGATCAAGGTATTATTCATTTGTCAAAATATGCACATCATCTATCATTTTACAAATGATTATCATATATATATATATATATTTAATACAATGATATTATTCTATATCTTTTTAGAGTCTTACAGAAAGTTAAGGAGCAGGTCATGTCGATTTAAATTTTAATAATAAAAAAAAACAAGTACTAGTTTTATGAAGTTTTCCAAGTATGAATTAAAAAATAATAATTTAGATATCAAATGAGTACTATGAGATCTTTTTTAGGGTCATTTTGTTATTTGGTCTTGATCCATATTTTAAAGACATAACCAACATTTCAAAAATTTAGTTATTAGATACTAATATAAAAGAGAATTAATTGCATAAAAGTAAAAGCACATCATCATATAGTAAAGAAAACGACTTATTTCTTAATTAATCGAAACGTTGGCTATTTTCTTAAAATATTATTCAAAAAATTGATATTTACTCAATAATCACTTATTTTGTATATTGCATAATTGGGGTAGGTTTGGAGTTGAGAACAATCAAAAATATTATTTGATTAAAATTTTAAAGATGGCAAATACTCAATTTTTAACAGTTAATTTAAATAAATACTCAATCTTTAAAAAATGTAACAAAATGAACAAATGATTCAATTACTTACATAGTGTTAATCTGTGGTAATTGATTGAATAGTCAAAATCACTTGCAAGTAATTAATAAATTGTCTAGTTACTCAATTACTTTAAAATTTAGGTATTTATTTTTATTATTTTGTAAATTTCAAATATTTACCTACTCTTTGAGGTAGGATTGTGCTATAATACCTCTAAATTGGAAAAACTATAGAAAGAAAATCATATGTCTACAGCAATATGGTATAAATTTATATTTCTTGAGATAATTGAGTAAATAGTCACTTCCTGAATTATGTTCTAAGAAAATAGTTAACATTTCGATTTTAATTAAAAAATTATACATTTTTTTTATCTACAGATGATGTTCTTTTATTTTTATATCATTAGTTCTCTTTTGTATTAGTGAGTAGTAACTAATAACTTAATTTGTAAAAACGTTGGTTGTTTCTTTAAAACATTACCAAATAGCCTAATACCAAATAAACCCTGTAAAGATTAGTTCAACTCTTGAGATAGACAGTGGATGAAGCAACCGACCAATTAGAGCAAGTGGTTGACCAGTTCGTGGCAAAGTCAGATGCTCGAGTTTTGGTCTCGGACGGTTGATTGGTTAGAAATACCAGCTGTTCGGTTTGTCGCGAATAAAGACAACCTATTTTGCGAATCAGATCAGAAAAAGGAGCGATTTTGGTACCCAATGGTGAAGGATAGATAGAGAAATTCCTCTGGTACACATTCTAGAGAGAGATAGATGTTTGGGTCTTTTCTTGGGTAAATCTCTAAGTTATTGTGTTAGTTTCTTGAGCGATTGTAGAGAAACTTGTGTGAGAAAGAACTATGGATGAGATTGTATGTGTGTGAGGTAATTTCTTGAGGGTGCATATTCTATCTCAATAGTAGTGTATTCAATTGGGATACAATACCGACTTGGATATAGGAGGTTAAAACTCTGAACCAAGTATAAAATCGCTTGTGTTCTTATTTGTTCTTTTGTTTTCATATTGCTTTTGTTCATTGGATTTTGCATTCGTGTGTGTTTTGATGATTTAGAGCGTGTGTTCAACAGCGATTAGAAGTTTTTTAATCTCAACAAACCCTTTATTATGTTACTCTTAAATAATAATTTTACACTATGTATTTTTTTTTCTTTTCCCTTCCTTGTATCTTCGTACCAAATAAATATAATGATTTTTATGTTCTTTCTCACTCATCGACGCTTCTTAATAAGTCCATGCTTATGTTTATGCAGCAAACGCCATCCCAAAGAGTAAAATGCCTTCACCTTATTGTATTATTACTTGATCATTTGTCACCAAATTATAGGACTAATATCATTAAGTCCATAACTCTTAAACGTACAGAAGAGCTAGATATACAAATGTCTTGTTTTTAATTTCTCCCAGTAGACATCATGCTAAAAAGAGTGATATTGCACCAAAAAAAAAAAAAAAAAACCTAATATAGTATTACTTATTTGACTACAAATCAAACTTATCAATTTACTTATTTTATTATGGGATTTTTAAGGAGTTAACCAAACTTTTAGCTAATTTTTTAAGATTTAACTCTAATTTCATGAAATTAAGGATTTAACCGTAACATACATGTTACATAATATGTTACATGTAACATATTAACTATGTTACATGTAATATTATATGTTAAATTATGTTACGGTTAAATCCTTAATTTCATGAAACTAGGACAAAATCTTTCAAATTTTACTTTTAAAATGACTTTTCTTAACTGACCATTTTATTATATCCAATAAATAACTAATACATCATTTTAACTAATTGTTTAAAATAAAATAAAAATCTCGTCATCTAGCATTTTTCTGCTAAAAAACTTGTATACACATTATAGGTAATTTCATTGATCTTGTTACGTATAAGCTTCGTATTATTATATAGAAAATGTGACTTTTCCTTCAAAATTTCAACGGATACGATCTCGGGGCTAATTCCTTTAAGTGTATACATTTTGTGTACCATTTATTAATAACATTAAAAAATATAAAATATATAGTTTTTTATCTTCTGTTTTCGTATTATCAATTTATTTTTTAAATCTAATATCATAATTAGGTTTAATCGAATACGAAAAAGAAAAAGAATAATTTTAGAAGTTGTTTGGATTACAATCTGAATCAAAATATTTTTTTGTTTCAATCATCTTACCATAATAATTATACCAGTAAAAAATTAAAATTAAACTATATTATTACAATAGAATGCGGTTCGGAATTTTATATAAAAAAGATCCTTAGTATTAAATTTTAAAAAATGAATTGATAAAAGAAAAATAGAGGTCGTACGCCATGAAAGAAATTTTCATGTAAAATTTGACTTATAATTTAAGAACCAAATGTTATCAACTCATAAACTACTATGTTATTATATTAATAAATATATTATAAGTTTAGTTGGCATTACTAGCAAATGAGGTTACTATTTGTATTTTGTAATTTTGTTATTAATCTTGCACCAAAAAAAAAATGTTATTAATCACAAGGGTTATCTACATAAACACCCCCCAATGTTGTGCTATTGTTGCAGTTTGCACCCTAATGTTTAAAAACTGTCATTTTTACCCCCTAAAGTATTAAAAACTTATAGATTTGCCCCCTCTGTCATAATCTGTAACAAAAATGGGTTAAATTAATTACGTAATATTAATCTGTTGGTGCCTGTATAATTTTTTAAGGGTATGAATACAAAATTTTAAAAGATCGAGGTGCATTTTGAGAAGAAAAGACGACATAAAGGGGTGTTTGTGAAAATAAATATGGAATTAATTACTATAATTTTCTTAATTTGAAAGCAGTTGATCTTTAAAAATTGTACAGGTGCCAACAGAATAATATTATGCTATTAATTTAATCTTTTTTTTTTACAAATTGTAACAGAGGGGGCATATCTATAAGTTTTTAATACTTTAGGGGGCAAGAATGATAGTTTTTAAACATTAGGGTGCAAACTGCAACAATAGCACAACATTGGGGGGTGTTTATGTAGATAACCCTAATCACAATGCAGGACGGTCGGTCCAAAAGTAAAGAGGTTTTGAATCTTTTGATTGCAAGTGAGGTGGTCCATATCCCCCACTATTAAGGGTCCCAATTGGACCCCCTCAAATTCAAACAAAGTAAAAAGTAAATGGGTCCTGTTCCCAATTAGTGGACGGCATATTAAAAATAAAATAAAAATAAAACTAAACCAGATGAACCCTATCCATTCATTACCTCATAAGAATGAGAGGTTGATAACAGCTGCCGAAAAAAAAAAAAATATATATATATATATATATATATTGTTATAATATAGTATGTGTTGGCAACATAATTTCTTACTAATTAACACGTGTAAAATAAAATAACGTAAAAATTATAAACATAGATAAAGATTAGAGCTTAAGAAAAATTGTCTTGCTCAGAATATTATTGATCGTATCATTTATCTTTGTAATCATTGGTTGTTATAGCCGTACAAAAATATTCTCATTAAAGTTACGCGAATCTATTTCTGATAACTTCGTTCATCATGGTAATTTAGCGAAATCTCTTCGAATTGAAAAATCACTTGGACTCGAGCGGCTGGCAGCGGCCCACGGAAACCGCCCATGAAAGCGTCGGGCTATTGGCCGCGGCCCATGGTAACCTGCCATGGAGGCGCCAGGCTGCTGGCTGCCGCCCATGAGGGGGCCAGGCGGCTAGCAGTCGCACATAAAATCGTCGGGCGACTGGCAGCCGTCCATGGAAGCGCTGGGCGGCTGGCTGCCGTCCATGAGGGGATCGGGTGGCTAGTAGCCACCCACGGCGTCGCTGGGTAGCTGCTGGCTGGCTGGGATGGTGTCACCAGTTACTCGCGTCGTGGGCCGCCTTCTAGTTCCTCCCATATCATTCTTACTTGGGCTTTTTTGCCGAGCTGGCCCACTGCCAGCTTAGAATCTCTAAACGTTCGGGCCTTAAGCCTCGGGTTGAATTATGGCCCAACAATATGATTTGGATGTATCCAAATGAGACCTACCACACATAATTTTTTTTTCTTTGTATTCCAACTTTTAAATATTTTCTCTTTAAATTTATATTACGCGGCACATTTATATTGCGGGCACAACAACAACGGACCTCAATTATATATCTTCACTTTTTTTTTTTCCTTCTTATGCGAGAAATCAATCATAAGAAGGGTTTAGCTAAAAACAATATGAGAAGGGACGTTTGTTTTTTAAATGATTTTGAATAGGGTTAAATTATTCAAATAATTTATCCAAATATTCTATTTGTAATGGGCATATAAAAATATTCTCGACTTATCTTATTTTAATTAAAATTTTAATTCGGTCAATTCTATGATACACCACTTTATTTTTGGCTTATTAGCGTGTGTATTAATATATAAGAGAAATTATAATGAATACCCAATTTAAATTAGTACCCAATCTTTTGAAAAATATAACAAAATACCTAAATGATTGAATTACTTACATAGTGGTAAGTGGTGGTAATTAACTTAGTTACCACAAACATGTTCAAGTAATTAACGAGATTACTAGAAACTCAATTACTTCAAAAGTTTGGGTATTTATTTTTATTATTGTGTAAACTTGGGTATTTCTCTACTTTACCCTTAATATAATAATATTTTCGGATAGTAGTGTAAAAAAGAATTTGCAATTCTAATGAATATAAAATAAGTGTTACTTTTCAAATTAATTCATTATCTCAATTTACTTTTTCCATATTTTTCTCTTTTATCTCATTTAGGCGTGCAAAATTAGAACATGTATACTCCGGGTAAGTCTTTGCCAGTGGAATTTTTAGGTAAAAACTAAGTAATACCCGGATTTTATCTTATTTTTTAGAAATAAAAAAATACCCAAACATTACCCGCAAATTAATTCCCCCGGATATTTATGCATTCTTCAATCCAATTTCTTTTAAAGAAACACACGCACAAGAAGATCCGGATAATTATCCAAAATTATCCGGTACAATTTTTCGGAGAATACCTGAAAAAATTGTTAACGGATAATTTCGGATAATTATTTAAAAATTACCCGGTAAAATTTTTCGATTAATGTTCCACGTTCTAATTTTGCACGCCTAAATTCTCATTGCGTAAATTTAGTAGAGCATTAGTACAAGTGACGAACTAGAGTCCTATTGATCTTATCTCTTTATCTTTGCGTTTCTTTCAATTTTGCTAAAATGTGACTTTATTATCTTAAAAATATTGGGTTATCACTAGCTTAAGATTCTTATATTCGGGCTGCTAATAAAAGGAATTTTTTGCTCTTTTAAGGAAAACGGAATATTATTATCATTACATGGAAAAGGACAATAAGAAAGTAATCTAAAGTCTCCTTACACAATTCTTATTAAAAAGAAAAAAAAAAAGATTCTAATTCTTTTGACACAATTGATTGCCGGCGAGTGGTCCACCCAAAATCCCAAATTGACATGCAATTGGGACCCAACTTTTGGAATCTGGATTGCTTCAAAGGTAATTTATTTTTGACTTATCCAAACCCCCCAATCCCCATGGAGTAGAAAAAGTAAAGAAGAATTATCAAAACAGTAGTGGTGGCCTGGTGGGTCAGGTTCAGAGTGGTAGTCCTAAGATTTGTGCATATCTATAGTCAATTTATGAATTTTTTTTCCCTGTGGTTTTTGAGCTTTCGGCACGGTGAAAACTTCAGAGACTTCTGGAAAATGTGATTCTAAATAATAGAGTAATGATTTCATATTCCCTTTGTATAGGGAAATATCCATGTGGTATGTTTTATAACCGTTGGAAATCTAAATTATTTATTTATAGCTTTTTTAGAAAAATCATCCAAATAACTCCTTTAAAATCGTCTTCAACGGCGAAGACGGCAACGTCGGAATCTGTTTTGACAATTGCTGACCTGGCGAAAAAAGGGGCTACCGAGATTCAAATTTCAAATTCTATTGCTGAGGTGTCTCCTAATATTTTGGGACGTAAAAAAGGTACTATAATTGCTTTTGATCTTCAGGGTGCGGAGATCACGGCTAATGGAACTGACTCTCCACGTAAGCAGAATACAATGGGCTCACGCGGTGAGGAATGCGAAGATATTGGGCTTACTAATTCTGTAACTTCAGGCCCATTACCAGGTGAGAGCGTCAATCCGGCCCCAATAGTCGTCTTCTCGGCAGGCATAGGAGGAGAGCCTAATGGAAAGAAGGGAGCACGTCTAAAACACCATGCTAGGAGAATGGTGAAAACTACGTTGTCGGCTAGTACATTGGGACCTTCAGAGGCCGGGAAACGGAAACCTGCAGATTTGGTAGAGGGTGAAGAGCAAGGACCAAGAATGAAGAGGGCCCTTGCGGATATGACAAATGACTCTTCTATGTTAGGATCGGCGGAGGCTGTGGGACAGCCCCGCCGGGACCAATGAGTGTGTTAGTGTGGAACGCTCGAGGTTTGGGGAACCCTCGAGCGTTCGCACGGCTACGGTCCCTTATCCGTAGCAGTTCCTCAGACTTGGCCTTTCTTTTGGAGACCAAGATAGGCGGTAGACGGGCTAAATTTCTGCCTCGTCGATGTGGTTTTGAGCATGGGTTTTGGGTTGATGCAGAAGGTCGAAGCGGGGGGTTGGTGTTGATGTGAAGAGAAGGTTGGCAAAATAATATCCTGAATTCTTCCCGATGCCATGTGGATTGTATTATTCTTTCTCCGGAAGGGTGTCAATGGCGTTTCACGGGGATATATGGCCAACTGAATCAATCCGATAGGCACCACACATGGCAGCTTATTCGGCGGTTACGATTAGTTTCACCGTTGCTGTGGCTTTGTGCCGGGGATTTCAATGAAGTACTTCATTTTCGCGAGAAGGTTGGTGGACGTCCAAAGACTTGGCGGGCACTGCGGGATTTTAGTAATGCATTAGAGGAGTGTGGGTTGCACGATTTGGGTTTCTCTGGAGCGGCCTTTACGTGGCGCAATGGTCAAGAAGATAGTCGTTTTGTTCAAGAGCGACTTGATCGTTTTGTAGCGATAGGTAGTTAGCGCAATCTCTTTTAGAATGCTAAAGTGCACCACTTAGGATTTTGGGGATCAGATCATCGGGCGTTATCTCTAGTCCTGAATCAAATGCCTAAAAGAGATCGACACTACCACAAGCGAAAAGAAGCATTTCGTTTTGAGCCTTGGTGGTTGAAAGAGGAAGAATGCATTGAAGTGATTGCTCACGCGTGGCAAGCCCATGAGTTTGATGGGACAGCAAGATCACTAGGGGTTGGAATGGAACGTTGTGCGGCGGAATTACAGTTGTGGAGTTTGGCGAAGTTTGGAAATATTCCTAAACGTATTCAGACTATTCAACGAGAGCTTGAACATTTATATGGGATGGCTCAAAATGGAGTTACTCGAGAACAGATTCGCAAACTCGAATTTGAATTTGAGAAGTTACTTCTGAATGAGGAGCAATTTTGGCAACAAAGGGCAAGAGCAGATTGGCTTCGAGCGGGCGATAAAAACACAAAGTTTTTTCATATGAAGGCCACTCAACGGAAAGGGAAGAAACAAATTGTTGGCTTGGAGGATAAAGAGGGTCTTTGGAAGACTAAAGAAGAGGATATTGCGCCCATTGTGGAAGAATAATTCTCTGGAATTTTCCAGACCACAAATCCAGCAGTCACCTCTGTTTTGGAGGTGTTGGAGTGTATCGCTCCGACGGTGAGCCCCCCAATGAGTGAGTTGTTGGGAGCAGATTTCACTATGGAAGAGGTTCGTGCTGCTCTTTTTGAGATGGGGAGTAATAAGGCACCGGGCCCGGATGGTTTTCATGCGGCCTTTTACCAACACAATTGGGCAGTAGTTGGAAAAGAGGTAAGTGCTATGTGCCTTAATATCCTTAATTGTGGTGGGAATGTGAGTGAGATTAACTCTACTCTTATTTGTTTAATCCCAAAAATAAAGGACCCTGGGACGGTGGCTGACTTTCGTCCAATTAGTCTGTGCAATGTGGTTTATAAGCTTGTTACTAAAACCATTGCTAACCGTCTTAAAGGGGTGCTTGGTGATGTTATATCAGAGAATCAAAGTGCTTTTGTCCCGGGAAGGATGATCTCGGACAATGTTATCGTAGCCTTTGAGCTCATACAGGCGTTGAAGGCTAAGTCAAATGGTTGCAAAGGTTGGCTAGGCTTAAAATTGGATATGAGTAAGGCTTACGACCGGGTTGAATGGTGTTTTATTCATGCAGTTATGTCTAAGTTGGGTTTTCCAGAGTGCTTGACGACGTTAATAATGAAGTGTATCTCTACAGCCAAATTTTCTTGTCTTGTGAACGGAAGACAGTATGGGGAAGTGATTCCGCAGCGAGGGCTAAGGCAAGGATGCCCTTTATCTCCATATTTATTCCTCATTTGTGCGCAAGGGTTGTCGGCTCTCTTTAGTCGAGTTGAGAAAGACGGGGATATAATGGGGCTGTCATGCTCTAGGAATGGGCCGCGGGTGAGCCATTTGTTCTTCGCAGATGATAGTTTGATATTTTGCCGTGCTAAAGAAGCCGAATGTATGAAGATTAAAAAGATTTTGCAGCTTTATGAGAGTGCCTCTGGACAAGTTATTAATTACTCTAAGTCGACAGTCTTGTTTAGTCCAAATGTCAGGGAAAATTGCAGAAGGGAAATTCTTCATTGTTTTGGTCTTGAAACTGCTAAAGCACATGATAAGTATCTAGGTCTCCCAAGTATGCTTGGACGTAATAAGCGGGCTGCCTTTGAAACAATTAAATCGCGCGTATGGAGCAAACTTCAGTTATGGAAAAGTCGTTTATTCTCGGCTGGTGGGAGGGAAATTTTAATTAAAGCGGTGGCGACGGTGATCCCAACATACTCCATGGGGCTTTTTAGAATTTCCCAGGCTCTTTGTTTGGAGCTCAAGAGAATGATGGCTAAATATTGGTGGGGTGGGGATGCTAATACACGACGGATACATTGGTGGCGATGGGAGAAGTTGTGTCTTCCTAAAGGCGCGGGTGGCCTTGGATTCCGTGACTTCGAAACTTTTAATCAAGCACTGTTAGCGAAACAGGGCTGGCGTATTCTCACTGATAGCTCCAGTCTGGCAAGTCGTGTTCTCAAGGCTCGATATTTTCCGTCGACTGACTTTTTGGTGGCTCGATTGGGGTCTAGACCGTCATATGTATGGAGGAGTCTGTTATGGGGACGATAGCTGTTGGTGAGGGGAGTTCGTCGAAGAGTGGGGGATGGAAAGTTAGCTGCTATCTATCAAGACCCTTGGATTCCAAGGCCTCTTACTTTTAAGCCTGTTTCGCCGATGGCTCCGGGATGTGAAAATTGGAAGGTTTGTGAATTGGTAGATCCAGTTACTATGGGATGGAATGTTGAACTGGTGCAGAATTTGTTCATGCCCATAGATAGTGAGGTGATTCTTAGCATCCCTCTGGGTTTGTCCGGAAAACCGGATGATTGGGTGTCGCATTATGATAGAAATGGAAGCTATTCAGTACGATCGGGTTATTACACAGGAATGGAAGCGAAGAGGAAAACTCAAAGTTCATCTACCTCTGTGGTGTCTCTATGGTGGAAAACTTTTTGGAGTTTGTTAATACCTGAGAAGGTTAAGTTATGTGTGTGGCGTGCTTTTCATGACATACTACCAACCTTTTCTAATTTGGCCAATAGAGGAATAAATGTGGGTGGAAGGTGCCCCTACTGCGGCGGCGAGGTTGAGACGTCAGCTCATGCTCTGGTGGTATGCCCAGCAGCAATGAGAATTTGGCAGGTAAGTGCTTTTGGCCAAATATTTTTAGGTGTGTGTGAGGGCTCTCTTGAGGATTTTCTCCCAACATTGATGGAAAAAGTTTCTCGCTCTGATCTGGAGGTCATTTGTAAACTAATGTGGTTGCAATGGAGGACAAGAAATTTGTTTGTTCATGGTGAAACAGGGATGGAGCCTAAGAGGGTCTTGGAATATGCTGGTACTTTTCTCTTTGATTTTCAATCTGCTCAAAAGGCAATACAAAAGTGCCAGCTTTTTTCTCCAAGGGTGGATAGGGACATGCGTTGGGCTCCACCTCCGCAAGGTACCCTAAAGCTTAATACAGATGTCTCTGTATTACCAAGTTTCGAGTTCATTGGAGTGGGGGGCATCATTAGAGATTTTTCAGGGGCTGTGTTTGGGGCTTTTGCTCAATGTATTCCAGGCACTTATGGGATATCTATGGGTGAATGTCTTGCGATGAGGGCTGGCCTGATCTTCGCTCGTGAGAGTGGATTGAGAGTCGGGTTGGTTGAGTGTGATGCTGTTAATGCCGTCCGAGCTGTTCAAGGAAAGTCGATGTCATTATTGGAACGGACGGTTGTCGATGATATCAATTTCTTGATGGATTGTGCTGGTGGTGGTTCGTGTCAATACGTTTCCCGCAAGGGAAATGAGGTGGCCCATGCATTAGCTAAGTTAGCTTTTAAGAATGAGTCTGATTGTTTTTGGTTAGAGGAAGTTCCTCCTTCTGTTTTTCGTTTTGTTAGTGCTGATATGGCCTTGATTAATTAATAAAGTGCTGCACTTTCAGTTGTCAAAAAAAAAAATTTAGAGTGATATAAATAATTGAGATTAAAAAGTTAAAAAAAAAAAGTAAAAATAAAAATATTTGGATGATAAAAACAAACAAGGGGTTATGTTTCAAATTTGAAAATGTCACTTCTAGACAACGTATTTTTAAAATTGTCACTTTAACACTTTGTTTGGTGAGATGAAAAGAAAGATAGATGCAAAGAAAAATATAAGAGGAAAATAAAATAGAGAATTTTAAGAAAATAGCCACTGTTTACAAAATGATTTTTAAAAAATAGCCACAGTTTCAAAAAAATTTAAAAACTAGCACTGTCTGACAAAATTTCTAACACGTATCAGAAATTTTTTACAGTAATTTTATGTGTATTTTTGTTATTGTCAAAAATTTCTTACATATTTTATGGCTATTTTTTAAATTTTTTGAAATTGTTGCTATTTGTTAAAAACACACAGTTCAAAATGGCTATTTACCTAACTGATCTAATAAAATATGAGGAAAAGAAATGATTACATATTCTCATTTGAGGATTCCTAGTGGAGGAGCACCTATAAAGTTAGACTGATGAGAAACTCCTAAATTAAATCAATTAAGACCGTATGTATTTGACTAAATGGTGGATTAGTAAAATGTGTATCAATATTCAAAAATTATGAAATGCAATGGATTATCTACAGAAGATTAGCAGTCACCTTACTCTCTTAATTATAGGGTTCATACTCCCAAATATTAAAAAAAAAGTAACTTTAATTAAGAGATAAACGCAAGTTCTCTAACGATGAAGACGACGCCTATGACTCGGCGACATGACCGAAAAAAAAAAAAAAAACAACAACAACAACGAGCTACGACAGCTCAACATCCCTCGTGTTCCCGTCGACATCTCGGCGATCACTATCTCCTCCTCCTCCGACGAGCATGATGGCAAAGACGAGACCGACAAGTTCGGCGACAAATCCGTGACGGGCAGTCGAATGAGAACATGTTGGCCCCAACAGCCAAAGAAGTTGGGGCTATTGATGTCGTGATGCTCGTACAACTTGAACCTTTGGCGTTTGGGCGGGATTAAAGAGGGTCTGCCCAGAGATGTTTATTTGGAAAGATTGCAATAATAGATTCATTCTTGAAATTGAGTGATTTGAAGTTCGTCGGAAACTATGCAATCAGCGGAGACGTTAAAGAACAACCATGGTTATGGCTTGGTGTGGAAGAAAAAAAGAAGAAAAAATAAGAAAAAGAATTGGATGTGGTAATACCCGTAGTTGTTGATGTGTATCCCACTTAACAACCAATAATAATCCTTTAAAATGATACTTGCCCATCTATTTTTAGTTCCCGCCAAAGAAGTGCCCTTATTGTCACAACCCGCTTGCTTGGCCGAGGCCGCGACAGGAGAGTACAAACTCATTTTTCACACTCTCTTAGCGTCTTTCAAATGCTGAATGTGGAATTTTTGTAAAGTTTTTTTTTAATTATTTTTTTTATTTTTATTTTACCGCGGAGGTCTTTATTATAAAATTCACATACACACACAATATGGTTGTTCAAATACAGTTCACAACCATTCTATTACAAAATATAATAATTCTAGAAATCCTCGGGATCGCGTCTCGGTATCAAAAGACTGTACTATTTGTAATATTTAGAAAAGTGAAAAACTTTGCCACGGGTCTTCATCTTCAACGGGATCAACACACAAAATGGACTATTTATGAATCCCACACATTTAACCTCTTGCTTTTGGGTTCAAGACCTATGAAGTTGATCGTAAAGGGGGTTTTCACAGCAATTACAATAACAGGCTGGGTAAGTTCTTTCTATATTTGAGGACTTGAGATAACATAGCTTTAAAGGTTGTGTAATTTTGCAAAGTTGTACCAAAGGATTTTCATCATAAATTACTATAGACCCAAACAAGTGGTACAAATCAAAGTTTGAAACTCAAAACGACTTTCCCAAAGCTAACCACAAATATGCGTTCGATGAAGTCGCGAAAATGTGCAAAATGGGTGTGAAACTTAAATGGGTTTTGCCCAGCCCTAACACCTTGAGATGAGTACATCAAAGTAAGAAATGAGCTAAACAAGTGTTTTCAAACAAACAAAGACTCGGATATCCCCCGAATTCGAGCAACTTTCACTCACATTTGTGAGATCAAGCTATAATCTAGCTGATCTTTTTACAAAACCACTTACAAGAGATTTGGTGAAGAAGTCCTCAAGAGGTATGGGACTTAAACTCCTTGAGTAAAAGATTCACCAACGATGACAACCCAACCTTATACTAGGAAATGACTAGTCTTAGGTTCAATGGGTACAAACAAGTCGTTGATAAGTGAATAGTGACAATACTAAATATTATTGAATATTTAAAAGTATTGATTGTTACAGTTGGAGGGTTGAGTTTTAAACTCTTAATGAAATTCGGTCGTTGAAGACAAGTATCTGTAACGTAACAGAGATACTGTAAGAATTTCACCTATATGAACTTTGAGATGGTGCCGTCTCAAGTGAGAGTTGGAGTTTCTCTCATGAAAAAAGTTCATGAAAAGGATGAGCACATGGCCATTAACGGAGCTAAGCGAGAGATGTAGACAAGAAATTCTAAAGAGTGTGTGTGATGTATCACCGGTCTTGTCACAAGGAATAGCTGGTTCAAAGCTTTTATGCTACCTGAAATTTCATCAAGGCTTTGTGGTGCTTTCACTAAGGTAAGGTTCAAATTGAAAGATACCTTATTGTATTAACATTCTTTGTTTATTTATTTTGGAAGTGTGATTAGCTTATTGTTGAACAAGTGGGGGATTGTTGGGTTTTGTTCATAAATTAGCTAAGTTAGTGTGTGTGTGTAGAGGAAATGTGTTGTGGGAAAAGAGTCCCACATGGAAAACTTATGAAGAGATTGTGCTCTTTATAAGGAAAGAGCTCTTTAGTGGGTGTAAACTAAGTGCAAGCTAAGAGTGTGCCAAATGGCACACTCACACACTTGGCCACGTGGCGAGCATTCGCGCAAGCGAATGTGAGCCCGAGCCCGAGCGCGGCGCATCGCGTCGCATCGCGACGCGCGCGCGACGGGACGGGGCGGGGCGTGGTCGTGGGCAGTGAGGCTGTAAAGGCGCCATTGGCGCCTTTAGGTGCACTTGTGGCACTTAGGGCACGTGGCTCGAGCGAGAGCGAGAGCGCCGCGTCTGCGGAGTCACGGACTCTCTCGCAGCGATTCTCGCCGGCGCCGCAGTGCCCACTGGACAGCGCCGCGGCGCTAGAGTAACCCACTTGGAACCGCGGCGCTGCTGAGAGCGCCGCGGCATCCAGAAGCTCGAGGATTTTGGACGAGCGCATTAGCGCCGCGGCACTATGGAGATAGCGCTGCGGTGCCGGTGGTGATCATGAACAGCGCCGCGGCGCTCAATAATGGCGCCGCGGCGCCCAACAGTTAAAACCGTTTTTCTGACCGTTTTTTAGCGAAGAGAATTGTCTCTTCACTTAGAAAAACGTCATTTCCTCTGCAATAAAACATGATAAAACGTTTTTAACGTTTAACTAACAAAAGAAACTATATACAAACACTTCCAAACACTAAAATCTTGTCTACGATCGAATTCTCACTAGTGCTTTGGTGCGGATTTGATTTTAGGCTTGTCGTATCCTGCAACGTATTTGCATTCATACCTACAAAGCATTCGAGAGGGTGCAAATAACGTAATAACGTTTAAGGAAAGCGTTTCGTGCGTGATTCAAGCCGTTTCGTAAGAAATTCCGAAGAATATTTTCAACAAATTTTCTTCTCTTGATTCCTTTCTCTCCATTTTGTACTATGTCTCCATGTAGGAAAACTATGCTAGGCGGAAGCGTATATTAAAAAATTTCATATTAATCAAATCAATAAAGAGAAACATGATATCACATATCAACCATAAGCATAGAATTCATAAGATCATATCAACAAAAATAATCTAACAACCTAATTTATCACATAAATTAAAATTGAAAGATTAAAGCAAGAAGGAAAAAGAAATTATACCAAGACGACTTTGGCTTAAAACCAAGTCCACCAAAAATAGTCCAAGCAATTCTAAACCCTTTCAAGCTCCTTGATTTAGAATCGACTTATAGGAGTTGATAAATTTGACACCATAGCCTTCCGGATCGTCCTCCAAAAACAATAGAGACAAAAAGGTGGGCTTTTCTTTTGATTCTCACAGACAATAGAGAAGAAAAATATTTCTTGCTCTAGGATATGGGTGGGCGAATTTTTTGTGATTTTTCTCTCTGGAGAAAACTCTCTGCTTTTTCTTTCTGAAGGTTTTAAAAATTGTACGTAATAATTTTTTTTAACTCTCTAAAAAGTTATACGTAACATTTTTTTTTTTAAAAATGTATTTAAACAGAGAGATAGAGGAGAGAGAAGTGGGCTAAAATTTAGCCCACTCCCCTCATAATTTGCGCCAACATGGAGGACTTTTTCCTCTGAGAAAAAGTCATCTAATAACTAACATGAAATATCTTTAATTTAAAATTAATTTCTTTTAGATAATTATCTCACAACTATCTTTAATTGATTTAATAAAGATATTGGGAGATTTAAATCTAATTTAAATTTTTAATATTTATCCACTTAATTTAATTAACAATTATTAATCCAAGGGATAAACAATCCATGTAATTGGCGCCTAACTCAGAGAAAAAATCAGATGTGACTTTTTCTTGTGCTGATTAATAGGGAAGACAATTATTTAACACTTAAACAATTGTAATAAAAATAAAATCTCCTTTATTTTTTCTTATAAAATTCGCCCATTGTAGATAATGGTGGGAAAAATATTTTCCACTAAAATTTAATTTAAATTAACACTTACCATTATTTATTTAACTCTTAAATAAATAATTAGAAGTAATTTATATGTTGTGAGACTATATAATTAATCAACATTAATTATATTGTAAAGCTTTCTCTATTGATTTTTACGGAGTCGGTCCGAGGACTATAGACTCGACAATTCAAGCTCCAATAAATTAGAATAATTAACTAAAGTTCTTTAGTTAGAAAATTTAATCTATTAACTACGAGGTTACTCCACTAAAAATCCAGAGTTGCACTCTTGAAATTATCATAATAATTTACTCGATGAGTGTTCATTGATTTAGTCATTACATGAGATTTGACCCTCCAGATTGGTTCACGTCTCGAGTGGGTAAAATCACTGTTATACCCCTTGAGTCGTTTCTTATGCCTTAAGTACGTCGTTTCACTAGCGAATGATTCATTCACTATATGATCGTGAATGTACGCGCAATCATTCAGTTACAGAATCGACACTTAAGGGAACTAATATTAACTCCCGTTATGATTGGAAGCTGGATTTTATGTCTGTGAAGTCCCTATACCCCAGCAATCTCGTCCTGAGTCCCAAAATGCAAGTATTCGTTCTATTATGATAATGGCACTTAACGAACAAATCAAAGAACCCACAAACACGACCTAGGAGCCTATGGCCACTCAGGATTGAGATCAATTCTCATATGACCATCTTTTGACTTTGTTACGAGTATGGTAACGGTTCTTAAACAATACTTCGTGACTAGTCGATCCGAGTCGTGTATAGGCTAACTATACATAACGCTCCCACCGATTGTCACTACACCAACAGTACTCCACATATGTGATTTCGAATCAAGCTATCCAATCTTGATCAAT
Organism: Boehmeria nivea var. tenacissima; assembly: GCA_018132145.1. Lineage (NCBI taxonomy): Eukaryota > Viridiplantae > Streptophyta > Magnoliopsida > Rosales > Urticaceae > Boehmeria > Boehmeria nivea. Next base: position 5,066,385 of record CM030886.1, read on the forward strand.
CACTGACCATTTATTTAAATACGTCCACTAAATAAATTTGATATTTCATAAAACGCTTATAAATATCAAAACTTTGTGTCATAACATATTTTGGATATTTAATGAATATTTATGAAAAAAAAAAAACTCCAAACAAAATATAAAAATATCTACTTATTTTATTAATCAGCAAATAATAGTATTACAAAAATATTACAAAAAACCTAACTCTTATGGCAACATTCCTACAGTCAAGTGTAAAACAATCATATTTCATATTTTTCTCCTATTTTCTCTTTATCTTTCTCTCCCCCCACTTTTTCACTCTACCAAACAAAGGATAAAAGAAAAGTTTTAGTGCATGCCACATTTTAAAAGTAAATTTGGCTAAAATGCCCATCCAGTCTTCAAGTAAAGAAAACGAAAACAAAAAAGAGCCAAATATTGTTAACTAAATTAAATGTGACATAACTTGCAGTAGTAACATAAATTTTAAACTTGGAATTTAAAAGGTGGTCTAGAATAAATTCTCTCTTAAAAATATAACTGCAATGTGACCTTTACCTGCAACTAGCTTTTTCTTTTTTAAACCGAACTAATCTGTATGTGCATATAATATCCACCCCCATGTTCCTGGCTAATATTTCATAGATCTTCCATATCCTTCAGAGCAATTAACATTGACCACGGGTTGTAATGTATATTATATAGTTTCTATTTGGTCACTAAACTGATGATTTGGTCATAATGAAAATAAAAACTAAGATAAAGTACTACTACAAGTCAACAAATGACGTACTTGCTATCTAGAATGAATATTCTTTTATTAAAAAAAAGAGATTTTTAAGGATTTAGCCAAATTTTTGGTAATTTTTTTAAGAATTAGCCATAGTTTCACGAATTTAAGGAATTAGTCATTTTCGTTATGTAACAATTTTTGTTACACGTGTAACAAATTTTGTTACCCGTGTAACAAATTTTGTTACGCCCAGTAACAAAAATTGTTACACGTGTAACAAAAATTGTTACACAACGAAAATGGCTAATTCCTTAAATTCCTGAAACTATGGCTAAATTTTTAAAACATGAGCTTAAAAATGGCTAAAACGTGTTTTAGGAAAATAGTCAGCGTTTTAATTAATTAAGAAATTAGTTATTTTATTAACTACATGATGATATACATTTACATTCATTTCCTTAGTTCTTTTTTGTATTAGTGACTAATAAATTAATTTTTAGAAACCTTGGTTATTTCTTTATAATATGGACCAAGAAATGGCAAAATACCAAATTTTTGCCCATTAATAAGCATGTACCACTACAACAGTTTACCAGTCCATCTCCAGATATAATATACGAAATAAATATAACGCTAATTCTGTAGTGCTCCATACCTATCGGTGTTCCATCTATGGGTACATGAAAGATATAAAGAATCATTACTATATGCTTTAATATCATTACTACACACTTTTTTAGTGTTACATTGACACACTACTAAGTGAAACATTGTAGAAATACCCTAAATATAATATTAAATCATATAATTATTGAATTTATTTGGTATTTGGCCATTATGTGATCTATGTTAAAAAAAATAATTAACATTTTCAAAATTTTAATTATTAATCACTAATACAAGAAAACTCAAAAGATAAAAACACATCATCTTATAATAAAAAAATAATTAATTTCTCAAATAATCAAAACGTTAACTATATTCTTAAAATATCATTCAGAAAATAAATATTCAACACAATACAATATAGATTTGTACATTATACCGTGCGTGGAAAAGTCATTTGTCTCGGAAATCTCATAAAGTGCCATGTAAAATATAAATGCACATTTTGGAATATACGTACATATCCTAATATTATTAAATTCTCATCATTATCTGTATCACGGAGATATGAAATCCTTGGATTATTAATTAATCATAACTTTCTTTCATTGCGCTCAACCATAAACACATGAATCTACTATTTTAAATTGTACGATGATAGTATCCGGGGTCCACAATCCACAAGATCAATTCCATTCAATTATTACAATAACGAAAACTTTGTAGATTTTTTACAACACAGAACCAACAACACAACTGATCTAAACCACAGTTTGTACATAAAACACAGAAAGCAAAAGGCATGAAAGTAAAGGACAATCACAAGACGTGTCTCACTCAGGTAAAAAAACGTTGCGGTTGGAAACGAATTCTAAACCGTCAAATTTTAAAATGCGAATTCCATGAAAAAGTAAATCCGACGACTTAAAATCGTTGGCCACCATAATTGTTTCCCACCAGAGAATTTTTTGGAAAATCATATCCTCTCAACTTTACTTGTTTTTCTTTTTTTTTTTTAGCAGAGAAATTTGAGCAGCAAAATCAGATGTTGCATGACTATTATCTTATATGTATGTGATGAAAAAGAGTGCAACACTATTGAGCAGTTTCTCATAATGCACAAACAAAATCACCACTGGTCTCTATATCATCTATGTCAGAGTCAGCATCCAAATCATCAAGATCCATGCTTCCTCCTCCTAGAAACTGCCCTCCAACACCTCTTGTGGGACCCTCAGCTGGGGTTCTGGCCTCTTGAATTATGGACACTGTTTCCTCCACACTCTGTGAAGCCTCATTCTGCCCCTGATTCTCAACTGAACCTTCCTCTCCATCCATGAACTCTATTGGCAAGTTCTTTAGGAACCATGGGTGCTTCTTGATTACCAGGATCGTGATTCGCTGCAGCATATTGAAATCGTGAAAATATAAAATCTGTTGTCGACCCGCCTTTTATAAGCTTACGCTTTTCGAGGATGGACTAGTAATCTGACATGGTATCAGAGAAAGATGTCTCGTATGATAAGAAGTTACCTTTTCAGGACTTGCGACGAAAATTCGAGAGAGGAGGTGTCTGCATTCGACAGAGACGCGGACGTAATCGGGTATCGAGTAATGGACGCTGAGAATTCTCTGGCACAATGTGTAATTTTTATTTAGTCAAAAAAAAAATGGCAAGTGATTAGAGGAAATTCTAAATTATAAGTAGAGTTTAGCTATAGCTAAGAATGGTGTGACCAATTGATAAAATATTTTATGTACCTGAAGTGTTTTTCTGAAGTTTCTTGGATCTTCTGGATCTTCAAAGGGATAAGCCCCAACCAGCATCACATATAGAGTAACCCCACATGACCAAACATCTGCTATCTGTAATTCTCAAATGATGCATTAAAAATTATAAAAGTTATCATGGATGTTAGGTAACCAAATTTAGATCCCAAAGTGAAAATGACCAAAAACTGCCTAAAAAAAAATGAAAGAATAATAATAATAATAATAATAATAATGGATTTTTCTATAGTGCTCAACTTATCAGTGTTCTATGTAATATTATAAAACGAAAAAGTAACATTATAAAGAGCTGTTATAACAATTATTTTAGATTCCTTACAATAGTTCTTTATAACATTACATCTCTTTTGTATAACGTTACATGAAGCATTGATGAGTATGAAGCATTACAAAATTAATAATAATAATAATAATAATAATACCTTGCCATCATATTCCTTTCTAGATAAGACCTCTGGAGCTATATAGGCTGGTGTTCCAACGGTTGATTTGGGTTGTGAATGAAGCACAGATGACTGTGGAAATTGGAATGGAAATACAGCAAATATGGTTTAAACAATTGGGATAATAGATAATTTACAATTAATTGTTTTTATAAATGGATCATAATTATTAATAAGCTTGTCATTGCCTTTGAATAACCAAAGTCACATATTTTGAGACGTGGGGCTGGGCTTCCATCAAGTAGTGTGTTTTCCAGCTTGAGGTCTCTGTGGCAAATTTGCTGCTCAGAGAAAATTTTATGGTCAAGAAAAATTTAGACTATAATTCAAAAAGAACAAATAAAAATAAATAAATCTACGACTTCAAATGTTGGATAAGGACAATACCATTGAATGGCAATAACTGACCCCTGAAATCAGCTGTTGAAAAAAATATCTTGCCTGATACACAAATATAGATCATATGTAAGAGAAATTTCACAAAAAACAAATAAAACAATATAAATTACAAGTAATTTTTGTGTTGCATAATTAATTTACCTCATCCTCACCAAATCTGCCAGCATTGCAAATTCTTTCAAAAAGCTCTCCTCCAGCTGCATATTCCATTACTATGGCTAAATGTGTTGGAGTTAGCAAAACCTGAATAGATTCACAAGTAATAAATTAGGAAAATGCAAAATAATAATAATAATTATTATTATTATTTTGGCAATACTATTGATCACTACAGAAATATTGACAACTTTAAATAGGATTTCAATACATCCTATTCCTATGTAAGTGTTAATTAATGTCATGTATGCCTCTTGGATGATTGATTGACTTTAGCTCTCTTTCATTTTCGATATAATAATAATAATAATAATAATAATAATAATAAAGATCAAGGCAATTAATAACCCCAAGAATACGTGCTGAGACTACACTTAACTACACTAATAGTCTAATACCATGTCGGTCGCTGATTTTCCTGGAAATTTCTGTTACGCTAATTATTGAAAATGAAATCTGTAGACTATTCAAAACGTTCAAAACACTTCAATCATTATATAAAATCAAATCAAATAAAAAATAATATATAATCTCAATTAGCAAAGATGGCCATTGAAAAAGTTATACCTCCTTGAATCTAATAATATTGGGATGCTTCAACGACCTGTGATTCATGATCTCTCTCTGAACATGCTCATCAATCTGAATATTAAAAACAAAAAACAAAAAACCAATAATAAATAACAAAAGGAAACTAAAACAACTCATCTAAGATCGCTAAAACAAAGTCATAAGCTTCACTAAAAAATAATTAAACAAAAAAATAAATAAATAAATAAATAATACCTTCTGGCCTCGCTCAATGAATTTGAGAGCATAAAGCTCACCACTCCATTTTTCTCTGGCCAACTTGGCAACTCCAAAGTTGCCTGACCCAATATCTCTCAGTACCTCATAACGCTCCATAGCCTCAATTAAAATCCAGATTTTCTCACTTCAAAACCAAAACTATTAATATTTATTCTATTTCTATACAACACTGTTTCTCTCTTTGTATAGCAGTGTCTATTCTTAGCCAAGAAGTCTTTCTTTCTGTGTCCTATTCTCTCTCTCTCTCTCTCTCTCTCTCTATACTCTCTAGTTGCTTGCGTGAAGCATCTTTATGGGTTTTTTTTTTGGTTAAAAAGGACTGTATGAATATGCAAAATGGTTAAGGCTGTGAAGCTTATTGGGTGGTATTATAAACGGTTTTTTAAATAAATAGTCATTTTTGATATATGTTTTTAACAATTAGTCTATGTTTGCTTTTATTAGTAAAATAGCCATAAATTCGTGTTTAGATTTTTGAGACTGCAGTCATAAATTTTTTGAATTCTGTTTTTGTTGTTTGTTGTAGATAATATTGTCTAAAATTTTGTGTCTCTAGTCATGAAATTTGTGACTACTTTGGTTGCATATTTTTTTGCTATTTATAAGATATTTTATATTTAGTAATAAGAATTATGAAATTAGTTGTATAGGCAATCATTTATTTGTGAGTTGATTATTTTGTTAATGGATGTTTAAATTTTTTATTGTGTTTATTTCAAATTTTCTGAAATTTTATGACTATAGTCACAAATTTTATGATTGTGTATTTTATTTATTTAGTCACAAATTTTATTTCTTTAGTCATAGATTTTTAGATGTTGACCTGATGGCTATTTTGCTAATATTTCAAAACGTGAGCTAAATCTTTAAAACATATATTGCAAAATGACTAAATTCTTAACTGACCCTATTATAAATAAGGCTAATTCTGTACTGTGTTGTAGTATTGATGCACCATGTAATATTATATAAGAATAATATTAGATATATCAATTTTTTATTAATATTTTAATATTAATTTAGGTAGTAATTAAAGTGTTATATTTTAATTCGTATTCTTTTAATTAAATAATAAATATTTATTAATAATAATATGACAAATAAATTATAGTAAAAAATTAATATGTCTAATACTACTTATTATATAATAAAAATATAAAAATAATTATTACATAATTTTAGATTTTTTATAATGCTTTACTTAATAATGTCCTAATATAATACTAAAAAAATACGAAATAATAATTCTGTATATTTTTTCTATCTTATTAACAGAACACTAATAAATATAAAACATTACAAATTAGTCTATAAATTTTGTTAATATATATGTTTTAGAGTTACACTGTCGTAAAATGGAACAGACCGAATAAATAATTAAAATAAGCACAAAACTTAAGTGGACTGTCAGAAAAGTGATTTCGTCTCCCAAAAAACAGAGAGCGACAAGCAGAACAGAACTCCACGTGGCAGCTTCTTGGAGACTCAATTTTCGAGCAAAGGCAGACTCAGACAACTTGCTGTGGTCCCCACTAATATTGCTAAGACCAACTCCAACGTACACTGCATTTGTAAACGCAAACGCATATTTGCGTTTGTGGTCTAAAAAAAGCAGCTCCAACCACACCCCATTTTCATACTCAAAATGAGTTTTGTGAATAGTATAACACCAAATATGGTGTTGCACTATTCATCAAACTCATTTTAGGTTTAAGCTTTTTTATTTATAAAATTACCTCTTAATTTTAAGATATTTTTATTTTTGATCTAAATCATAATTTTTAAGTAAGATTTATATTGATTCTTTGGTTTTAATATATTTAACTTTTTTGTGTTTAATTTAAAAAAAAAAAGCTAATCATTTTTAATAATTTAGCTTAAATGCATATCTACTATTTTTAGCTTTTTTATTTGTGTGTTGTAATGTAATTTTTTTTAATTGAATGAACGTTTATTTTAGGCAATGACATAATTTTATTTGGAATTAAATTGTCAATTAATATTTTATTTTGGCTAAAATAGCCAAATAATAAATAATTTTTGTTTAGTTATTGTGTAAAATATAAGTGGGTCTAATTTCTAAAATTGATAAATATAAGACTATTATTGAAAATTAATATAATAAGTGATATGATAATGAATATACTAAGAATATTCTATTTGGTGTTAAAAATAGTGTAATAGGTTGGAGATGAATTACTGTTTGATGTGACACTTACTGCATTTTGGTGTTGAGAATGAGAAAATAGGAGAGAGAGAGAGAGAGAGAGAGAGAGAGAGAGGCCACCTTCATTGCACAAGAGGTTGATAATAATACTACAATTACTGGTTTTGTAAGCAACGTTGGTAGTAATTAGTAATTGCAAATACTATCGTAAATGTAATTACATTGTTTGGTAGTGTGTATATGGTGCACGCAGTGAACAATTTTAAATTGTAAAATTTAGATAGTTATTTAGATTATAATATAAATTAAAAAGTTATTTAAATTATATTTTTACAATAATTATACTAATAAAAAATTAAATTTGATTTATATTGTTACAGTACAATATAATTTAAATTTGTATCTAAAGAAATCCTGTAATGGACATCATATTGCAAAATTTTACTATCTATTATGATAATTTTAATTAGAGTGTGGAGATTTAAATTCTATCCATTTTATGAAGATGATTGTAGAATTATCGTTAGTGTTTGCTTGCACAATATTAATTATTATTTAATTATTTTTACCGTTTCATTAAATAAATTGATGTATCATACAATGTAAAAAATAGAGTGATAACTGAGAGATTATTCAAATTATACATTACAATCAAAATGAATATGCAATATTTTGAATAATTATAAAAATAATAAATTTACCAACTATTCCTACGTACTTTTGTATGATTCCATCAATTATTATATATGTTACGTACTTGAGTATTTTGTTATAACGTTTAAACATTCAAATATATTAAAATTAAGTATTTATTATAATTTTATAAAAAGATATACATATGTAACGTGTAGAACCTTTTTCTTTTGGGTAGATGAAGAGAAATCAATTTAGAAAAGTATAATAACTAAGGGTGTTACACTTTCATTTCCTATTTTTTATTTTCTAAAACAAAAATTTGATCAAATTTTTAAAAACGCGTTTGGTAAATCTATTTTAATTTTTTATTTTTTTTAATTGAAAATAAATTTTAAAAAATAGAAGAAATAAAAAATTATTGTTGTCAAATTTTTTTTAAACAAAAACGTCAAATCTCAAGAATTATTTTGTGTGTTTTCTCAATTCTGCACTCTCTTCATACTTCATATTTACGTTTTTTTTTCTTTTCACTCATTCTAGAAGTTACAAACTATCGTTTTGTGTTTTTCATTTTTAAAAATAATTATCAAATAGTGATTACCAAACATATTTTGTATTTTTTTTAATTTTGAAAACAAAATAGTAAAAATACTTTCAATTTTTTTTATAAAAAAAAAAAAACAGAACTGTTATCAAACATAACCTAAGTTAGCGCACGTCTCAAAATTTTTGTTTACATGATGTCGTTTCTTATTTTTTTTTGTAAACGTTGGTTATTTTTTTAAATATGAATAAAAAATAATCATATACTAAATTAACTTTAAAAATAATTCTTTTTAATGATTAATATGATAATATTGTGATATTAGAAAAACAATCATACTTTATGAAAATAGGAATTTAGCATTAAATATCATTGAATAAATTTGGCCTCAAATGTGAAGTATCCGCATGAAGTATGGTTTTTGTAAACTTTGAAGTGTGTCCCACTACATTGAAGTTTGAACGACCACGTACGGCGTCGTTTGGTGTCGTACGCTACTTGCAGCATTATGCTTTGTGTTGTGCGGTGCGCTAATAATAGTGTGTCGACTCGAGTGTGGAAAAGGTATTTTGGGTTTGAGAAAGTTACAAAAATTCTTGTGGGTTACGAGGAGAAAAGGATAAGATGACAGAGGATAAAACAGAAATGATGACGTGGACGGTGGAGACGAGACGATTGTTGCATTTATGGTGGGCAATTTGAGGGCATGAATTTTGCTAGCGTCGTCGTGTCTGACGCATCGTGATCGTTGATCGCGGTGGGTTCCACTGTAAGACCCACCGCAATGGACGGTCATGCGCACGCTAGCATGCCATGCCTCTTGAGGGCATATGTGGGACGGCCTCCTTTTTCATTGGGAATTGAAGTGCCGTCTATTATTCAGCAAAATAAAAGATTTCTTTTTTATTAACATCATTCCCAATATGTAAATATTAATGTGAATGTCAAGTTTAAAATATATATATATAATATAAAATATTTTAGATACTTCTGTTATGGATTTTTTGTGATGGAAAATAATTTTAAACCGTCAGATTTTCTTTTTTAATGGATCTCGCATCTTAAAAATATGAATCTGATCATTTAAAATTATTTCTCACTACAAAAAAAATCCACTATAAAATTTTCCAATATTTCCATATATTAGTATTATATTATTTTTATAATTTTTTTATTATTTAATTGTACAAACTCATTAAAGATAATAAATATTAGTTAATAGCAAGAAACATAACAATAACTTTTTGATTTAAGAGATTTTTATAATATTAAATTATAATCATTCGTAGTTTCACATTTAATGATAACAAAGTAATTAATCAATGTTTATTTTCAAATGCCAAAATCTTTTACTTTATGTTATATTTTGTGTCAAATTTGACATTGAAAATAACATTAGATTGGAGAATAATTTTTCACTTAAATGTTAAATTTTGTCATTAGTATATTAATTTGATATTGCATACGGAGATGCATAATTTCAACAATGTTTCTAGAAATCGCTTTTAGCTTCTTCGAGAGTCTGCTGTCAAATTTGATGTTTGATTAAAAAAAAAAAAAAGCTTTTGATCTAATTTTGAATAATTTATTAAAATAACATTATATTGGAGAATTTTTTTTTTACTAAAATTTCAAATTTTGGCATTGATATATCAATTTGACACTGCATTGAAGATGCAAAATTGTGGTAATATTTTTCTAGAAATTGCTTTTAGCTTTTTTGAGAATCTGTAGTCAAATTAAGTATTTGATAAAAATAACTTTTGATCTGATTTTTTTAATAATTTACTATGCAAAAGCTGTTTTGAAAAAACTGAGACTTTGTTTTTCGATTCTAATGTGGCTATCAGCAATCAATTAAAATTTATTTTAGATTATTCTTCTTAAAAATCTGATTATTATCACAATAATTTATTCACACAGCGCAACACAACATTACCAAACTGGCTTAAAAATTGTCTCATTTTAATTAATAAAATATAATTTTAATCAATTGTTCATTATCTCTTTATTATAATGTTAAATATTATTGAGTATATTAGCTAAATAAGCCATTTTTTAAAGACTATTTAAATTTTCAGATATGTTTGAAAAATGAAGAATAAAATTTAGCACATGTTTAAAAAAATTAAAAAAAATATAGTCTAAGATATATTAATGAACTTTATCACTTATAACTACTCGATGATAATATTTTTAATAATTTAAAATATTGGTCATATTTTTAAATCAACACTCTTTCTTATAATATTCCAATATTATTTTCTAAAGTAGCATTTAGCATTGTTTGCTTTAACCTACAAAGACATAGTTTCTTTCTTTTTCTTTGGTTAACAGAAACTATCACAGTCGCTATTTGGGAGAGATCCGGGAACATGCAGTTATATTGGTTAAAAAATAACTTTTTTAATTAATAAAAATATTAATTATTTACTCAATAAACTTTTTAAATAATAGACGAGGGAGGACTTAAACTCTGCCCTTTTTCACTTTGCCCTTCTAATTATGGCTGAGCCAAATGTTAAACTAGTCAAGGCCAGGCACTTTTTCACTTTGCCCTTGTAATTATGGCTGAGCCAAAGATACTACTAGAGATCTTAGTGATCTAGTAAATTATTTAAAACATAATAAGTACGATATAAATAGAGAAAATATCCAAAAAAAATCCTGTGTTTCTGAAAATAACATATTAAATTTTGTATTTTTTATAATACCAAATAAAATTCTATGTTTATCAAAATAGATTATAAATATATCTTATTAGAGTAATCAGTCAAAATAATGTGTAAGAAAACACAATATTTCAAATTTAAATAATTTTATTTTGACTATATTATAAAATAGAACCAACAGAAATCAATTTTTTGTGACGTGTTTTAAAAAATATTATCATTCTTGTACAAGATTACATATTTTCTTTTCATCAAATTCTATAGAGAATAGATATGACCCATTTTTTAAAATATTGAGTTTTTTTAGGTGTTGTAAAAAAATACATGTATATTTATGATCTATTTTGATAAACATAAAATTTATTAGGGTAGCATGGAAAGCAGTGAGTTTAATTTGACATTTCTTGAAAATAGAGGGGTTTTTAAGGTTTTTTCTCATATAAATATAACAATATGATAGAAACATAGATCTCAACATAAGGTACTTTTCTAAGAGCAATCAACATTATTGACACGTTAAATATCTTATTTTGATGCTTAAACCTTAAGATCTTTACAATAAATTTTAAAAAAAATATTAAAAATTGTACGCATAACTATAAGTTATGATTTTTTTTTTTTTCATTTATAACCCTAGCATTTTCACACGGCATTTCATGTTTAAAACTTTAGTTGTTTGGCTATTTGTCCCGAAATTAGTTCAAGAAATCTTATAGGCTTATTTTAACGATAATAGTTTATTGTCATGTTTTCAAAACGCCACAAGTTTAAGCATCACTAGTGCAAATTACTCTTTTCATACATGTCTTGATCAGATTCAGACCTTGGAAAGTCAAAGCCTAATAAATTGTTTTTACACCTATTCTAATTACATTCCATACACATGTAGGGGAAGGATTCTCTGTCACACTCGAAAAACTCATACAAGATTATCAATCAAATCATGAAACTTATCCTCATTGGCGACGTAACGATTTAGTGACACCATTTACATTGTCTATAGTTCATAACCTGGGAACTTGGAGCTTTCCGGCGCGAGCAGATCAAACCAGAGGCAAGCTGTCCCGGCGAGGCCGTGGAATAGAGAGCACGCATAGTCAACCGCGCTAATCTGTTCCATGTTCACAAGCTTCGTAGCGTTGTGATACAAGAAGCTCGCAAATGCCTTTGCTCTCTCTTTGTATACGCTCTCACCTGTCAGCCTGTAGAGGGAAAGAAAAGCATAGGCATTCCCAGCCACTCCATCCGCAAGTCCTACCTTCTTTACCAACCCGTTCTTCCACACGACTTCTCCAGCTTCTATCGCGGCGTCCCGGAATTCCCTATCTCCTGTAAACACCTGAAAAAGGAAAACGGAACAAGCTCAATAAGCTCGAGTGTCTAGAAAACAATGAAATTTGTCTCGATAGTGGTGGAAAAGAGCTAGGCGTGCAATTTCTTAATGTCTGCTTCCACAAGGTGATATTTGGTTATTACTAACCTCGGAAGCTTTGCACAGGGTAATGGCCATGCCCGTTGCACCGTGAGACCATTGGACCAACTTGTCTCTCGGATTTCCTTCACTTGAGGGGTAATTCCCACTATGAGGGAACCTTTTGCTCATCATGTACCGCAAAGTTCCCTTAACGTCCTTGATGTCGTCTTGGGATAGAGGAAAGTGTAGGAGCACTTGCAAAATCCCAGCCAAGCCGTTGGCTGCACCCCAGTACCTAGTCCCGTGCCATCGGAACATGAGAGGACATGATGAGTTGTCAGATGCCCCTGCTCGGCCCCCAGCTAACACAGCATCGACAACAGGCGTGAGAAGATCATGGGGCACTGTCTCTACACCTAAGTATTTGTTTATGAACAGAGCTGCCCATAAGAAGCCTGTTCGCCCGTAGAGAAGATCATAGGACATCCCAAAACCACCTTCCTCAGGTCCAACAGGGAGAGCCTTTTCTTGTGCTAACTATAATATGATAAAAGTTATCAAGCTATTATTAGACTACTTCTAATAACACTGAATTTTTAGGTTGTTGTAACACTACATTAAACTTCAATCTAATAATTATTTGAAGGCTTGCATATGCCACAAATAAGTAACTTATTAACCAAAAGGCCTTAAAACTTCTAGAAGCATAAACCAACTAATTAACAATCACTCTTAACATTTCATTTCTTTTTACCAGACTTAAAAGAAGTAACTAGTCCAATTTACCAACCATCACCTAAAGGGAAAACAAAAACCAAAAGAAAAAATGAACTCGGTCTAGTTTAAACTCTTCTTTCTTTACCCTTGCAAGGACATAAGTTCAGAAGAGTTCAACAAGAAAGAAAAGAAAACCCCGGGAGTGTATGGACCTACCCATACTACAAATTATGTAACAATGTTCAATTGCATTAAAAAGAATGAAAGTGTTTAGCAAGCTTATTTTTTTACGAAGAGCAATGCCTTTTATCGCCATACAGGCCATCGCCACATATGTGGCAACAAAACAAAGATGTCAAATGACATAATTATGACATATGAGACCAATATTGTAATGTGATTAATATAGTTCTTTTGACACATTATTTGGTAAGGCATAATAGAAAATGTTTTCTTCTCAATTTGGTAAATTTCCGTGTAATAGACACGCGTACCATAAATATATTTTTGACCTACAAGTCACATCATACGCCACTTATATGTGAAACGGAACAAGGCATATTCCAAACCTTGTCCTATCTTTAGCCAAAGAAATTTGCGTGTAAATAAAGGGAATCAAAACATGCAAGAGAACAAGCTTTACATGCGTCAAGGATGTTCTAACACACGATAAGGATGTTCTAACTGTTAGGATTGACGTCTCAATCCAACCTGTCAGAAACGAATAATAATACGAATTAGGCTCCACAACTCAACACTAACTTCTAAGGATAACCCATCATCTAAACCTGTATATTTCTTAGATCTGAGCCTTCCAATGAGCAAACTAAGATACAAATCCACGTTGGTTTACTGGTACTTTTAAAACACCAACAAAGTTCAAATGAAACTGGATTTTGGCAATTACCTCCAAGAAGAGATCCAAGCAAAAGTCACGCCTTTGATGGTGCCCCATAATATTTGCCACCACAGCTCCAAGTGCATAGACTCCACTTTTACCGCAGAGAAAAGTCACATGCCTGTAACATGTTACCGACGATATTTCACGATACTTTCACTTAGTTTTTTTGTATTTATTTGCAATCATTGCTGAAAATATTTCGAATGATCAAGTTCGCACCCACACATCCAGGTCCCCCACTCTTCAATCAATTTGATCTTCGACATGCCATGCTAAAAACAATATGCCATAATAAATATGTCACAAATATCGATCGAAATATTGTCGTTTGTATCTCTTCGGTGCTTTTAATCTGTTGTGTTGAGCTCGTTTCGCATCGAACTTGACTTTTCATTTCTCCAGGACCAGTCTTACTACAACACACTTCAAGCTCAAGAAAACAGTAATATAAAATATTCGAATAACTCTCTATCAAAAACATGGACGTGAGAATTAATAGTCTTCATTCCAGAGTCCAACATAAAAACTAGTACATATAAATATATATATTTTTATTTTTTTTGGAGCACAATCACAATCTTATTTTTACTTAAGTCATTATTTTTAAATTTTTTTTTTTTTTTTTTCATTTCAAACTGGAGATTGTTTTAGCTGCAATTAATACAAGCATTGCACAAATAAAATCACAAAACGATCAAACATAACATGTCTTCAATTAGCAACCGCACTATGAAATAAAAAATTAGGATATTTTGGGCAGAACTCATGGAATGCCAACTTTCTTCTCATTTTTCAAAACGGTCTTTTTGGTATTACCCTTTTTATCTTACATAATTTTTAGGAACTAACTACAATTATCTTATGTGAAATTATAGTGAATATCCAATTTTTAAAACTTAATGTAAGTTATTACCTAATCTTTTAAAAAATATAAGTGGTGATAATTCACTAAGTTACCAAAAATATGTGTAAGTAATTCACAAATTGACTCGAAACTCAATTACTTCAAAAATTTGACTATTTATTTTTATTGTTATATAAATTCTGAATATTTGCCTACTCACCCTTATCTTATTTTATATCGTAAGAAAATTAGAAAATAAAGCGCCCACTGATTTTTTCTTTAATGCTTCAATTGTAATCCTTACCAACCGAATTGACCACCAGTATTAATGCTATTAAATTAGGCAAACTAGAAAGCGATTAGTTTTGCCATGAAAAAAAACAAAACAAAAAACCATCAACTTACGCAACAATAAAAATAAATACCTAAAAAATTCGTTAATTACATGCCCATATTTTTTATAATTAAATTGAAATACTTAAATATTTTATTATATTTTTCTAAAAACTGAATATTAATTTAAATTAGATATTCATTATAATTTCTCAAATTTCAAATTACACGATAGAAAAAGTTAATGTAAGAAGCGAAATTTACACCGTTAAATTTAATTTTAAGACGCGGAATCTACGAAAATAAATAAATAAATAAATCCGACAATTTAGAATCTTACACGGTGATTTTCGCATAGAATTTTCCATACGACAAAAACAAAATTCTATTACATGGGTCCAAATTTAATAAATCTCAATAAATTAGAAACACATTTAACTTCACAAAAAGAGAGGAAAAAAAAAAAAACCTGGATGAGGCACGTGCGACAAGAGCGCACTTGTCGACGATGTCCGTACAAAGAACCAGGTCGCGCCGGTCTCCGGTAGCCTCGAAGGACCTCAGGCAAGCAAAAGCTGTGCCGAGAAGACCCGTATACGCAGTCGGGTCGAGCCCGAGACCCGTTTCCGGACCCGAACACCGCTGCCACGTCAGCTTCACCACCTGAAAACAGAAACGCAACCGACACGGCTCTCACTAACTTGCGCGCAGGGGCGACACGGCCTTAACCTGCGCCAACATATGTACGTCGTCGTTTTTTTTTGCCTTACCTGATCTTTCAGCGAAATCGCCGCCGCGAGAAGAGTCTCCGCCGTGGGATCGGCCGAGTCGCGTCCCTCTTGGGATGAAGAAGAAGCTGATGAAGATGCCCATTCCACCATTGATGACATCTTTAGCTCTCTGTGAACTGTGAAGCTAAGTCTCTTCGGCTTTGCTCCGTTTTTTTTTTTTTTTTTTTTTTGGCTAATTGAGGATTTCTTCGGGTGAAAGAATATTTAGAGTTTTTTTTTTTTTGCAATGATGAGAGAGAGAGATGTGTTGAGTTGTGATTATATGGAGTGGCGGTGCAGAGAGAGTACTGTGAGGTCTACGCGTTCCACGTAAGCAACTTTTCATCACGCGAATCATGTTCTTTTATTTTTCAAAAGTAAAATAATTATACAAGCGAAATGGCATTTATTGGATTAGATAAGAAGCATTTCGGATACTATTCCATGTGACCACCCCAATTAATTTATTTATTATTAATGATCTGTTATTCTCCCTTGAATTTCATACAAGAGGAATGATGCTTTAGAATAATTTTTTATTTTAAAAAAATAGTGAGAATAATGTGATAATTAATTTAAAATGAATGGTCGGGTAATCAAATAATTACATAGTGTCTATTTTTAGTTTATTCATGTGTGCTGTTTTTTATTATAACAATGAATGTGATTTTCTCACTTTCAAGTTTGTCTTTAGTTTATTGCTAGATGTGTTTCTATGCAATTTAGTATTTTATCTTTATTATTTTGACATTTTAGTATCCGTCAATCATATTATTCCACCAACTATAATGATAATATTCACAGAGACTATTGTATGCTCGATATTGTGCTTTTGTTTTTGGTTTTTTATTTCTTGAAACAAATACGCGATTTTACCCCTAGGACGTTTACATTTGGCCTTATAGGTGGTTCCGTTTTGTTTGCAACTATATCTGCCAGTTTGACATTATTGTGCTAGTATAAAAAATACTTTAAACTGTACTGAAGAAAAAAATTGTTGGAGTTATAAACATAGAGTGTTTGGTTATTTTATTTTTAAAATTGCTATAGATATGTCAAATTACCAAAAAATAAGTTTTAAAAATTAGTTAATTGAATATAAATTAAAAAATTAAGGATATTTTAATAATTTAAAATGAAGAAGCAGTTTCGTTTACAGAAAAACAGCATTTAACCTGCTTCTCAAATTACATTACGTAAAAGCAAAAACGATTAAATGCTTCTTTAAGAGGCAGGTTTACCAAACGCCTCTAGGTGCTTTAGATTATTTTATAATTTAAAAGTAGCCTCTAAAAATAATGTCAAACTGGCCTTATATTGTCATCTGTAACGAAGTAGAGTACTTTTGCTTTATTAGGTGTATTCTTATAAATGAAATTCTCTTTTTACTTTTTTTTTTGTCAAATACTTAACTCTAAGAAGTAAAATACACAAATTTCATGTTACAATAAAAGTTAAACTCCTAAAATAAATCCTCGAGTTTATTCTAATTCTAATTCTAATTTTATCTTTCTTATTTTTAAAATTCCAAAATAGACTCTATGTTTACAAAGTTGTCTTCAAATATATACTTAGAACCAGTTTTACGTTGAATTTTATTTAAATGACCAAATTTATCAGTCGCGGATATTTTTGTAGTGGTTCTTAGTGGGTATAACTAAGAGAAAATCTAAATACAAGATTGATAAGAGAAGGAAAGACTCATGGATTAGAGTAGAAGTAAGAAAATTAAGGAGGGCGTTTTTGAATTCTCCGGTGTGAAATACTGATGTTGTTGTGTTGTTGCAAATAGTGATGCTCTCCTAGAGAGGAGATATTTTTGTAGATTTTCTAATTTTGGCCTTCTCAAAGCTGTAAGGCGTGTTTGGTGTGTAGGATATAGCATGAGATTAGATTAGGTCGGATTGTATAATCTGTATATTATGTTTGGTGCATAAAGTGGACGGGATTATTCAAAATTTCCTCCAAATATAATCTCATTTCGGTGATATAACTTATTTCATCTAAAAATAAAAAATGAAGGGCTACATGAGATATAACCTAAAAATATGAGCCCTCACTTCTTTAATTGATTATTTAATACATTGACGTAAATAAAATTAAAATTTTAATATTTTATAATTGATTAAATAAATAATTTTTCAATTAAAAATAAATATTATATAATACTACTCAAATATACGATGTATTAACTATAATTCAATCTTATTATATCCAAAGATTTTGCTAAGGTTCAGACGCGTCTGACCGATCTGACCATCTATCACTGTGGGTTTCATGTAAAGTCCACAGTAAGACACACGGTGATAGACAGTTAGGATTGACGCGTGGGGCGTCTAACCATAACATAGCTAAAAAATTCAATCCCACGTATATAATCCAATTCTATTCAGTACTTTGCTCCATTGAACAGGTACCCCCAAATCGTCCATTGCCTCTCAAACTCGTTAACATGTAATATTTATATATATGAACAATGTGTAAAAATCAAAATCGACTGCAAAAAGAGAAAAAGTAAAAAATAATAAAATCCTGAACAAAACAGCAACACAAAAATGCCTTTACTCAGATAATTCCTTCCTCTGAATACCCCTTTTCCTCATGAGAAGATCTCCAAATCTCCTCAACAAAGCTCTCTTCTTCCTAGAGCCTCTATCACTCTCACAATCATCCAAATTTGTCCCATCAACAATGCCTTCCAAATCCTCCAACTTCACTTGCTCCACACCCTCACCAACGCTGCCAAATGCGCACGATGACTTATTCCTTTGATGGTGGAGAGTCTCGGGCCGCAACGGAACCCGCGCGACGTCGAAAATCGTACCCCGAAGAGCCTCGTCTATCGGATCACGCTCGTCTCGATCGTAGCCATTGTCTTTGTCCTTGAGATTGAAGCTCAATGTCATGCCAACCTTGTTGCTTTGTTCTTTTGTACTCTCCTTTTCGACTTCGCAAAGTAACCTCTTCAACTCCTTGATGTTCTCGAGAGCCGCGGCCTCGTTGAGCCGGTAGTTCTCGTTCTCTCTCGTGACGAAGACGAGCGCTTCGTCCCTCTCGGCCAAGCGGTCTTTGAGCTGCGAGTTCTCGAGCCTAGCGATCTCCGCAGCCTCTTTCGCGGTGTTCGATTCATTCAATGCCTGCTTCAGTATGTCCCTCAGCTTGCCATTCTCTTCCTTGGACGCCATTGTCACGTTCTCCGCCTCGCTGATCAAATCGAGCAATCGAGCGTTCTCTTGCTGCGCGCTTGCTCGTTCCTCGTCGGCCTTTCTAAGGCAATCGACGAGACCGATCTCCTTATCGTTCCACGCCAAAAGCGTCTCTTCGGCCTCTAATCTCAACCTCTCCGCGGTGTTCTTGTACCTCTCGGCTTCTTTCATCGCTTCTTCGACGAGCCTTCTGTACTTTTCGTCGTTGCTTTTTATCACCGACGCCAAGCGCTCCTCTTCGCTCCTCGAGTGCTCGAGTTCTGCTTTCGCGAGCCCCAACTCTTCTCTCACTTGGCTGGCTTCCGTGGCAACTTCTTTCAGCGCCAACGCCAAATCGTCCAACGCCTTTTTGCTCGTCTCTTCGGCCACCGTCGCCACCTTCAACTTGCTTCGAAGCGAATCCGCTTCGTCCACCAAACTCTCAAGCCTGTCTCTCGCCAAGCAAAGCTCGGATTTCAGGCTCTCCATAGCCTCTCTCGCGCCTCCATTTTCCTCTGCCAGAACTCGATCTCTACCGCTCTTATTCGCCTTCAATTCTCCCGAAGAGACTCGATCTCGAGCCTCGATTCCTCGAGAGAAACCTCAGCTTCCTCTAGCTTCTTCATCCGGGCCACAAGCGAGTCGAACATGTCCATCTCCAAGTCCCGAGACCGTCTTTCGCTCTCCTTCAACAAGGCCGTTGTTTTAGCCAAATCGAAGCTCAGCTTCTCCGCCGCGGCGTCTTTCTCCGCCACTTGTAGCTCCAACCCTTTAGCCTTCTCGAGCTGTAGCTTCAGTGAGGCTATGATCTTCTCTCTGACCTGAATTTCTTGGCTCGCAGTTTTGAGCCAACTTTTTCATGGCTCGGAGCTCGTCAAGAGCTTTGTCTCTCTCTCTCTCCGTTGCGTAGAGTTGATCTTCCATGTTCTTCGTCTCCTCTTCAAGCTGTCCCATGTGATGTTGCATCTTCAAAATTCGCAACAAATTTAATTAATTAATCCCTTATTATTGTTTGTAATAAAGATCATAAGTTAGTCTCATCGTAAATATCATCATGATCAAAAAATGGAGGAAAAAAAATAAATAACAATTTATAATAGTACCTTATATGTCTCGACCGTAGACAGTTTTATATCTGATATATATTTGGAAATGGTTTTTGAAGAAGCTTTGATGACAAATAATAAATGAATAATTGTGCCGTGGGTTTTTTCATGACCCAGGTATTAAAATTTAAAACCGAGTATTTGACATATTAAACGCAAAGAAATAATAAATAAATAAAAAAGTAATAGCTTTACCAGCTCAAGAAAGTTGTTCAAACATTAAAACCTGGAAAATTCAACAGAAAACGAAATAAACTAAATTTTGAACATTGAAACATAATGGAAAAGGTCAAGAAAAGAGTACTAGAGAAAAACATGTCACCTTGGTGTTTTTGAGTTATGTAAAGGTGGGTTTTGGTGGTGTGTTTATTTTAGGCCTAACTTCTTTTTTTTTTTTTTTGGCCTCGTTTACGTATTATCTTGTAACACTATAAGAGTGGTTAAAAACCTGAGAGGAAATCACAGAATATAGCGCCAAAATATGAAGAGTTATTATAAGAAAGAGAGATCGTGGGAATGATTTGGAGGTAATTCCGAAGTTGGCGGTGATTCCACTAAACCAACCTACGGCTAAATCTATGTTGTAGTGGCTTTCATGACAATGAAATTCGGATCCCAAATCTTAGAATTGTTTACATTGATTGATCATTTCTTTTCTCTTTTACTAGTTGTAGGCACGTGCAATGCACGTGGGTAATATGTATGCTTTTTCAATCGTATATTTGTATCATAAATGCTTTAAGCTAAAACTCAAATTATTTTTAATTAATCATAAAATGTATTTTTTTAGACAAAAATAATTTAAATTTTTAAATAAAATTAGTTTTTAAACATAAAATATAAAAATAAGACACTAACTCAAAAATTTTTAAAATTATTTTGCATGAAAAACTTTTTTTTAAATAGAAATAAAAATAAATAAAAAAACAGAGAGCAAAATGAAAAGTGTCAAAGAAAAAAATTGTAAATAAAGAAACGAAAGGAGTGAAGAAAAATAAAATAAAAATTAAAATAAAAATTAAAATAAAAATAAAAACAAAAAACAAAAAAACACCGGCCAAAGTGGAGGGTGGGGGACAGTCATGACGCGTGGGCCCCACGCTTGTAGGCTGTCCCATCGTCTTTGATGTTCACAATTTGGCCTTTTTTTTTGCATTTTGGACCCTTCATTTTAGTTAAATTGTACTATGGCCCAATTTTCAAAAAAATAATTTCATTCTTACCCATTAAAAAAGCGTTTTTTTTTTTTTTTGAACACAAAAAAACGCAAAAGAAACGGGGGCCGAAACGTTTCGGCCTTACGCGGACGAAACTTTCAACCCCAAGAATCTTTTAATAGTCGTGTGATATGATGATGATATGATATGACATATATATATATATATATATATATATTAAATTGGCCAACATTGTAAAGAATCTTTCCTCAATTTACAAAATTGGTCTATAATACTCAAGTAGTTAAAATCGCAATCTTCGCCGCCCGCGTGTATTTACTTTTGTTTAAGCATTATAAAATATATTGTTTTTAAAATTTCTTCAATACTTACTCATTGTTTGGGGCAATTATTTTGCCCATTCTATCCCATTTTTTTGGATGGAAAAATGATTTGAAAAAATGATGTAAGAATTGTTTGACTTTGCAAATTTCGAGGTGCTATAAATGGTTGAGATTTAAAGATATTGTATGGAGATTTGAAAAGTTGAAAAAATGATTGAAAAAAATAGAATGGAATGAAATGGTTTAGAGGATTAGGAAAGTTGAAAAAAATGAAAAAATAAAGGGAGGGGGGGTGCAAACAAGGGGTTAATTTTGAGTTTGACAAAAATTAAAAGAACTAAACAAAATGAACATATTTTTATATGGTTTATTTGATATTTGACTATTTTTCAGTCCATATTTTAAGAAAATAGCTAACACTTTCAAAATTTAAGAAACTAGTAGTTAAACCTTTATAAAACTAAGGACATAAAGGTAACATTACACTATTATGTAGTTAAGAAAATAATTATTTTTTTAATTAACAAAAACATTGCTTATTTTCTTAAAACATCATCTAAAACATGATTATTTGCTCAATAATCTCACAAAAATAAAAGAAAGAAAACATTATATCCAAAAAATAATAATAACCATATTAATTTATAACAAACAAGGTATAAATATTTAAAAAAAATTTGAACAAGGATCTTTTTTGTCAAGATTTCAATACATAAGTGTAATTTTTATATCATGCCGACAAAGTATAAGGATACTTTTGTAATTTTATCAATCAACCAAAAAAAATTATAAAAAAAAAAAAAACCACAAGGGCAAAAATAAAACGACATATGCTTAAAAAAAAAAAAACGGGTGTTGAAAGATTAACAAAATAAATAAATTCAACTATGGTAAGGAAAAAAAAAATTGAGATCACGGCCATAAAAAATAACAATGTCAATGAGCAAATAAATTTAAAAAAAAAAAAAAGAAATTAAAGGTAGAAGAGAGAATAGATAATTGCAAAAACAAAAACAACAAAAAATTTACAGTAAAACCCCTCAAAATTACAAACCCCCCAAAACAAGGCCTTATGAGCAAAATAAATTTTCAAAAAGAAAAAGAAAAAAGTATTTAAGGATAGATGCGTGGAGGAGACGCACACATCCCAACAGGCACAAGTAGCTTGAAATTAAAAATAAAAAATAAAAAAAAATAAAAAATCAATGGTGACAATTGTCGCCCAGGATAGTTCCTCTCCCGTGACATATGTTTGTAAGAACCGTTTTGTTAGAAGGTGTTCTTTGTTAATGTCAGAAACACCAACAAAGAACACAGGGTGATATTTAAACGAGATAAACAACACAGGGTGCAGAAAGTAAACAAAAGTGCGGAAAATAACGTAAATGGCACACGAAAGTTGGTAACGCAGTTCGGCAACGCCTACGTCTGCGGGGCCACGCCCAGATAAAAAGATCCACTAGAAAAACTCCAACCGAGGTCTCTCGGACTTATACAAGATTGGACTCCCTCCAACTCTCTTCCGCCGTCACCCCGTTGACCTAGTGATCTACCCTTGACGAGATCCCCTCGCCTTACAAATCAACCCTGACGAGATCCCCTCGTCTTACAACTCACACTCCCGTGTGGTCACTCACAAAAAAAAACTGTTTACAAAACTCGAACACCCAGTGTCACAACACTTTGAGAAACACCTCACAAGTGTGTGGACAACTTTACAACATAATACATAAACAAGAGCTCTCAAAACTCAACAACGTGAATACACTCAAGCTCTCTGTATTTTTCACTCTCTGCTCTTTCTCTCAAACCCAGAATACTAACTCTCAAGAATACACAATGAAAGAGCTCAATGACAAATGACTTCAACTTGAGAATTAAATGAGACAAGTCAAGTGAGACTTTCCATGAAGAGCACACATTAATTATTCAATTAATTGTGTGTAATAATCTTCATTACTCCATGTAATATTTCTTCATTAAGAGAGAATATCAGCAATGATCGTGCATGAGCTGTAGAGATAAACATCAGAAGCTTGGTCAAACAATCTTCTAGAAACCTTCCTTCTTCGTACGCCAGACCGGGTGTTTCTAACACCCAGACAGGGTGTCTCAACCTGTCTCTGAGTAACACCCTCAAGAACACCCAAGCAGATTTTCAGCAAAGTTGACCGAATTCAATCTCTCAACTTAATGACGAGAATCAACATACCAAACATAAAAAAGTCAGAGAATAAAGATGACAGCTCAAGCAATTAATTCCAGCTTTCTCAAATCAAAGCGAATCAATCAGGCAGGTCCACACTTGCCAAATATATACAAGGTGTTGTAACACCTTTTGAGACACCAAATGAAACTTTTCTCTTTTGACCAGAATCATGTCCAGATTCATCCTCTATTCATCATGGACAAAAATACACTTTCCATACAAAGAATATTCAGAGAATAAGTGATCAGATCGTGCAAATCATCTCATCCATATCAGCATATCAGATCCAAGATCATTTTGATGCCAAAAATAAACTTGCCAAATATAGCCGATGTTGGAACACCAATGAAGAACACCTATCTGAAAACACCTGATTTTGCCAAAATACATGCCAACACCAAAATACACTAACAATCTCCCCCTTTGGCATTTTTTGGCAAAACCCCTCAAACTAGCATTTACTCCCCCTTTTTGCCAAGAAAAGGCAAAGGAATATCAAGAACGTGGGAATTCTCCCCCTTTCTGCATGCTTTGTACTTGATTTTTCAGCTCCCCCTACATCGATATGGGTAGTTGAAACAGCAACTTGATCACCTGAAGTATCAACACCTGAGGCTGGAACATTAGAGACAACATTACCACAAAGGTCTAACTCCCCCTGTATGTCAGCTACGTGTTTCCCACGAACAATCTTCTCTTTAATGTTGATATCTTTTATAGCTTTTATAGGAGCTCTTGCTATATGACACCTGCTCTCAGATTTCTTCACCCATTCCTGCTTCACTGGCCTGCGAGGTGGAAATCTTTCCTGGTTTTCTCTTCTCAAATCTGCAAAGTATTGATAACACCGTGGTCTGATATGTCCTTTTCTGTTGCAGTAATGGCATGTTGGAATCCATCTCTTTTCTTTCTTCTTCCATGGTGATGCAGTAGTTGTTATGCCTGGTGTTGTAACACCCACTCTTGCACATGTAATGACAGCCGGTGTTTTCGCTGGTGTAGCAACACTAGCCTTTTGCTTCAAGTCGTCATGAATCTTTACTCCAGACGAACTAGCTTTGATAAAAACAGTTTGAGTACTTCCTATTTTTTCAGAGCCATTATACCCCAAGCCAACATGTGTTTTATCTGTTCTTCCTGCATTCAGAATTTCATCAAGTTTAGAAGAACCGGAATTCAACATTTTTACCGATTTCTTCATGCCTTCTAATTCCACGGTGAGTGTAGTAATATTTGTTTGGCTCTCCTTCAACTTGTCTTCAAGCTCCGAAATGGTTCTTTTCAGATTGTTCTTCTCGGTGTTACATTGAACAATCTGCCTAGTAAGCTTCTCATTGGCTTTTGCCACTTCACTCCATTTTCTGTGCATCAATTTATAGGATTGAATTAGAGCTTCTTCAGTGAGCTCTTCATCATCACTGCTTTCGTACACCAGTGTCTTAACACCTCCTGAAACACCAGAGGCAACACCAGACGAGCCACCAGTTTCTACAACACATGCATTGTTAGATCTAGAAGCAAAAACCGTGAAATTAGCTTCATCTTCCTTGCTATAATCAGAATCTCCGTCACTCCATGTGGCATTCAACGACTTATTCTTCTTCTTGATGGTGTTGGCACATTCGGATTGGATGTGTCCGAATCCTTCACATTCTCGGCATTGGATTCCTTTGTTCTTCACATAGAATTCTGAACTATTTCCTCCACCAAATCTATTTCTTGATCCTGCATCACAATTTCCAGTATTAGGAGAGGTGTTCATCCTGGGTGTTGGAACACCTGTTGAAACTCCATCCGGATCGTTGCTTATTGGACTGCTTCGGTTGCTCCTGTTTAACCTCTTTCCTCCGAGAAAGTCCATCTCGTCAAAACGGATCTAAAAAACCACGGATCTCACTTAGAGTAAGTGTCCCGCTCTGATACCAATTGTAAGAACCGTTTTGTTAGAAGGTGTTCTTTGTTAATGTCAGAAACACCAACAAAGAACACAGGGTGATATTTAAACGAGATAAACAACACAGGGTGCAGAAAGTAAACAAAAGTGCGGAAAATAACGTAAATGGCACACGAAAGTTGGTAACGCAGTTCGGCAACGCCTACGTCTGCGGGGCCACGCCCAGATAAAAAGATCCACTAGAAAAACTCCAACCGAGGTCTCTCGGACTTATACAAGATTGGACTCCCTCCAACTCTCTTCCGCCGTCACCCCGTTGACCTAGTGATCTACCCTTGACGAGATCCCCTCGCCTTACAAATCAACCCTGACGAGATCCCCTCGTCTTACAACTCACACTCCCGTGTGGTCACTCACAAAAAAAAACTGTTTACAAAACTCGAACACCCAGTGTCACAACACTTTGAGAAACACCTCACAAGTGTGTGGACAACTTTACAACATAATACATAAACAAGAGCTCTCAAAACTCAACAACGTGAATACACTCAAGCTCTCTGTATTTTTCACTCTCTGCTCTTTCTCTCAAACCCAGAATACTAACTCTCAAGAATACACAATGAAAGAGCTCAATGACAAATGACTTCAACTTGAGAATTAAATGAGACAAGTCAAGTGAGACTTTCCATGAAGAGCACACATTAATTATTCAATTAATTGTGTGTAATAATCTTCATTACTCCATGTAATATTTCTTCATTAAGAGAGAATATCAGCAATGATCGTGCATGAGCTGTAGAGATAAACATCAGAAGCTTGGTCAAACAATCTTCTAGAAACCTTCCTTCTTCGTACGCCAGACCGGGTGTTTCTAACACCCAGACAGGGTGTCTCAACCTGTCTCTGAGTAACACCCTCAAGAACACCCAAGCAGATTTTCAGCAAAGTTGACCGAATTCAATCTCTCAACTTAATGACGAGAATCAACATACCAAACATAAAAAAGTCAGAGAATAAAGATGACAGCTCAAGCAATTAATTCCAGCTTTCTCAAATCAAAGCGAATCAATCAGGCAGGTCCACACTTGCCAAATATATACAAGGTGTTGTAACACCTTTTGAGACACCAAATGAAACTTTTCTCTTTTGACCAGAATCATGTCCAGATTCATCCTCTATTCATCATGGACAAAAATACACTTTCCATACAAAGAATATTCAGAGAATAAGTGATCAGATCGTGCAAATCATCTCATCCATATCAGCATATCAGATCCAAGATCATTTTGATGCCAAAAATAAACTTGCCAAATATAGCCGATGTTGGAACACCAATGAAGAACACCTATCTGAAAACACCTGATTTTGCCAAAATACATGCCAACACCAAAATACACTAACAATCTCCCCCTTTGGCATTTTTTGGCAAAACCCCTCAAACTAGCATTTACTCCCCCTTTTTGCCAAGAAAAGGCAAAGGAATATCAAGAACGTGGGAATTCTCCCCCTTTCTGCATGCTTTGTACTTGATTTTTCAGCTCCCCCTACATCGATATGGGTAGTTGAAACAGCAACTTGATCACCTGAAGTATCAACACCTGAGGCTGGAACATTAGAGACAACATTACCACAAAGGTCTAACTCCCCCTGTATGTCAGCTACGTGTTTCCCACGAACAATCTTCTCTTTAATGTTGATATCTTTTATAGCTTTTATAGGAGCTCTTGCTATATGACACCTGCTCTCAGATTTCTTCACCCATTCCTGCTTCACTGGCCTGCGAGGTGGAAATCTTTCCTGGTTTTCTCTTCTCAAATCTGCAAAGTATTGATAACACCGTGGTCTGATATGTCCTTTTCTGTTGCAGTAATGGCATGTTGGAATCCATCTCTTTTCTTTCTTCTTCCATGGTGATGCAGTAGTTGTTATGCCTGGTGTTGTAACACCCACTCTTGCACATGTAATGACAGCCGGTGTTTTCGCTGGTGTAGCAACACTAGCCTTTTGCTTCAAGTCGTCATGAATCTTTACTCCAGACGAACTAGCTTTGATAAAAACAGTTTGAGTACTTCCTATTTTTTCAGAGCCATTATACCCCAAGCCAACATGTGTTTTATCTGTTCTTCCTGCATTCAGAATTTCATCAAGTTTAGAAGAACCGGAATTCAACATTTTTACCGATTTCTTCATGCCTTCTAATTCCACGGTGAGTGTAGTAATATTTGTTTGGCTCTCCTTCAACTTGTCTTCAAGCTCCGAAATGGTTCTTTTCAGATTGTTCTTCTCGGTGTTACATTGAACAATCTGCCTAGTAAGCTTCTCATTGGCTTTTGCCACTTCACTCCATTTTCTGTGCATCAATTTATAGGATTGAATTAGAGCTTCTTCAGTGAGCTCTTCATCATCACTGCTTTCGTACACCAGTGTCTTAACACCTCCTGAAACACCAGAGGCAACACCAGACGAGCCACCAGTTTCTACAACACATGCATTGTTAGATCTAGAAGCAAAAACCGTGAAATTAGCTTCATCTTCCTTGCTATAATCAGAATCTCCGTCACTCCATGTGGCATTCAACGACTTATTCTTCTTCTTGATGGTGTTGGCACATTCGGATTGGATGTGTCCGAATCCTTCACATTCTCGGCATTGGATTCCTTTGTTCTTCACATAGAATTCTGAACTATTTCCTCCACCAAATCTATTTCTTGATCCTGCATCACAATTTCCAGTATTAGGAGAGGTGTTCATCCTGGGTGTTGGAACACCTGTTGAAACTCCATCCGGATCGTTGCTTATTGGACTGCTTCGGTTGCTCCTGTTTAACCTCTTTCCTCCGAGAAAGTCCATCTCGTCAAAACGGATCTAAAAAACCACGGATCTCACTTAGAGTAAGTGTCCCGCTCTGATACCAATTGTAAGAACCGTTTTGTTAGAAGGTGTTCTTTGTTAATGTCAGAAACACCAACAAAGAACACAGGGTGATATTTAAACGAGATAAACAACACAGGGTGCAGAAAGTAAACAAAAGTGCGGAAAATAACGTAAATGGCACACGAAAGTTGGTAACGCAGTTCGGCAACGCCTACGTCTGCGGGGCCACGCCCAGATAAAAAGATCCACTAGAAAAACTCCAACCGAGGTCTCTCGGACTTATACAAGATTGGACTCCCTCCAACTCTCTTCCGCCGTCACCCCGTTGACCTAGTGATCTACCCTTGACGAGATCCCCTCGCCTTACAAATCAACCCTGACGAGATCCCCTCGTCTTACAACTCACACTCCCGTGTGGTCACTCACAAAAAAAAACTGTTTACAAAACTCGAACACCCAGTGTCACAACACTTTGAGAAACACCTCACAAGTGTGTGGACAACTTTACAACATAATACATAAACAAGAGCTCTCAAAACTCAACAACGTGAATACACTCAAGCTCTCTGTATTTTTCACTCTCTGCTCTTTCTCTCAAACCCAGAATACTAACTCTCAAGAATACACAATGAAAGAGCTCAATGACAAATGACTTCAACTTGAGAATTAAATGAGACAAGTCAAGTGAGACTTTCCATGAAGAGCACACATTAATTATTCAATTAATTGTGTGTAATAATCTTCATTACTCCATGTAATATTTCTTCATTAAGAGAGAATATCAGCAATGATCGTGCATGAGCTGTAGAGATAAACATCAGAAGCTTGGTCAAACAATCTTCTAGAAACCTTCCTTCTTCGTACGCCAGACCGGGTGTTTCTAACACCCAGACAGGGTGTCTCAACCTGTCTCTGAGTAACACCCTCAAGAACACCCAAGCAGATTTTCAGCAAAGTTGACCGAATTCAATCTCTCAACTTAATGACGAGAATCAACATACCAAACATAAAAAAGTCAGAGAATAAAGATGACAGCTCAAGCAATTAATTCCAGCTTTCTCAAATCAAAGCGAATCAATCAGGCAGGTCCACACTTGCCAAATATATACAAGGTGTTGTAACACCTTTTGAGACACCAAATGAAACTTTTCTCTTTTGACCAGAATCATGTCCAGATTCATCCTCCATTCATCATGGACAAAAATACACTTTCCATACAAAGAATATTCAGAGAATAAGTGATCAGATCGTGCAAATCATCTCATCCATATCAGCATATCAGATCCAAGATCATTTTGATGCCAAAAATAAACTTGCCAAATATAGCCGATGTTGGAACACCAATGAAGAACACCTATCTGAAAACACCTGATTTTGCCAAAATACATGCCAACACCAAAATACACTAACAATGTTAACGTGTCTTACAACTCATTTAGACCGATTTTCGACTCCATTTAAATTTTAAACCTATTTATGATCAAAATTTAACTCAAAAACTAATAATCATATTACAAAATAAACACATTAAATTTAAAAAATAACAACAAAACTAACAAGAGTACGAGTCTAATAAACAAACACATAACTAAACTAACCAACAATATAAAACAAGATTATTTAAGTTATCTCATAATAAATAGATGTAATAATATTATAAAGAAATATAAAATTAAAAAAGATATATATTTTAAATAAAATTTTATTAAAATTTTATTAAATATATAAATATACATGTTTTAAACCTATCGTGATCCATGTGAAAGACTTATTTACTAATCGTATCTTAATGTTCTTAATCGTATTTTGATATACATGCCGTATTCATTTATTTAATTACCATGTTAATCATATCAACCCATTTAAACTAAAACTTATTAAAAGTAAACCCAGACCCATTTGTTCCCAATTTATTTGGTAAGGATTACTCTAATTTGGCGTCTATCGCTTGAGCAAGCGTATGGTCAATACCAATTTTCGTGTTCTTTAGGTCAAGAATAAAGAGAGACCAGCGCATTCTCTTTCAAAGACATCAAACCTGACATTTCATTACGGATCAAGATCTGCTTACGTGCAACTGCGACGTAAGACTTCGTTTCCAAATGCGAGAGTTATTCGTATCTATATTTGACCATGAACCAAAGTTCCCCTCTTCCTAGGGGGCCATTCGAAGCTAGCTTCATCTTAAAACTACAAGCCATTTACTTTCAAGAAACGTTTGACTATTAAATTAAACTCAATTTGATAATTTAACGGTAGTTTAATATTATATAAGAGCAATAATTCAAATTGATTGAATAGTTTAAATATTATAGGAGCAGATTTGTATTGAAAATTGAATGGTCAACTGTACAATCGTTGTGTCCACAAACCTTTAAACAAATCCCTTGGAGAATTGAAATACCAACAAACAAAGGAAAATGCCCATTCTACCATCGAACGATTAATTAAAAACAGAAACTAATAACTGGCACAGCATTCAACCATTGAACAATTAATTAAAAACAGAAACTAAACTAGGATTAGATGCATATGAGTCGATTAAACACAATTAGGGTGTGGCTGCAATCACCTAGATTACACAATTAACACAAATTATAGAATTAAAAAAAATAAAAATAAAAAACATCCTCCATTCTATAAAACAAAACCACCATTAAACTGCACACCACCATGAAGTTCCAAGGCATATTATATTTAATCGTCTTTGCCTATCAACCATATTCACTGCAACTTTTCTAAAACGCCTAATTTCTAGTCTAATTTGATCACCGACACAAAATACCAAAGAACCCAAAAAACAACTTCCAAACTATTATAGCATTGCACAATTGAAGCACCAATGCAGCCAACACTTCCGAGCAACAGAGCCAAACCAACCTAAGCGCGCTCGCCGCGGATCCGCCTCGCGAGCTGGATGTCCTTCGGCATGATGGTCACGCGCTTCGCGTGGATCGCGCAGAGGTTGGTGTCCTCGAAAAGCCCGACGAGGTAAGCCTCCGCCGCCTCCTGGAGCGCCAGAACAGCGTGGCTCTGGAAACGCAGATCAGTCTGAAACCAAACCAAAAGGCAAAATCAGAATCAGAACCCATATGCAATCAAGCTAAACTTGTGACGCAGCTGAGTGGGTAAAATCAAGCCAAATCCATGGCTAAGGGATAGGAGAGTGAGCTTTTTGCTTTGCATATCTCAATGTTTGATTACCAAAAGCTACTCAACAACACACTAAATTAGCCTTTTATATGGGCAACTAAACGAGTATAAAGACACTAATCTCCTACATCAACTCGTAAAATGTGCGTAACTATTTATACCTTGAAGTCCTGGGCAATTTCACGGACGAGCCTCTGGAATGGCAGCTTCCTGATCAAGAGCTCAGTGCTCTTCTGGTACTTGCGAATCTCACTGTATTAACATTACAATCCACAGAGAAAATTAGACTCTTAAGGTTCGTATTCAATAACAAAAATTATACATACATATATATATATATATATATATATATATATATATATATTTGAAAAAAAGACTGCAAGAGAAAGTTGAAATCGCTCACCGAAGCGCGACGGTACCGGGACGGTATCTGTGGGGCTTCTTCACTCCTCCAGTTGTTGGGGCTGACTTACGCGCAGCCTAAGAACATCAAACGACACAGCACGTAAACCACAATGAAAAACGATTATGTATATATATATATATATATGCATATATGTATCTGTATATGACAAGAACGAACCTTGGTAGCGAGTTGCTTCCTAGGAGCCTTTCCTCCAGTGGACTTGCGAGCGGTTTGCTTCGTACGGGCCATCTGGGAAGAAGCCAAACAAGGCGTTACAGAGACCCAAAAGCATAGCGAAACACAAAACCCAGAAAGTTTCTTACGGCCAAAAAATTATACACTAAACTCACGCGCAAATCGTTAACAATTCAGGGCAAACTTGAATAATGAACATGGAATACGAGAAACCCTAACATGGTGTTCTTAAGATCACAATATGGATTAAAAACCCTAAAAAACCCAGGCATTGAAATTAAGCGAAATTCCGATGAACAGAACAAAAAAATCCTAAACAAAGCCTAAATTGACAAAACACGCTAAACGTACAAGCGTTGTATAAGAGAAAGAACCAATTTCGAACCCTAATTAAGCCACCCAAAAAAAAAAAAAAGAACACCCTTACCTCTTATTTCTCTCTTCCTTGACCTTTCTCTGCGAGTCTCTTTCTTTCTTCTTTTCTTTTCTCTCTTTATCTTTGCAAAGAAACTAAAGATTTGGGACGAAAGGTGGTTATGGCATATTTATAGCGTGCGACGGTTGGGATTTGTGGATGATCGAACGGTTAGGATTGAGTATCCGTGTGTTTTCTTGAATTCGAATCGTACGGTTCAGACATTGGTTGTTTGTGTTTTCTCTTGAGAATTGGACGGATGAGATTGGATATTCTCAGTCTTGACACGGATCACCATTGGTTAATGCTAGTTTTCTATTGGTGGATTTTGAAGAATGGGGCGTTCAAATTTTCTCCTATGTGGCTGCTAATATTTATATAGGTAGGTAGAGTTGTTGTATGATAGGGAAGAGATTATACACATCATCCTCCACTTTTTTTGCTCGTGTCATATATTTTCTATTTATTTTCTAAAATACAAAATTTATCGCTCGTTTTTTTGGCTAACCAAAAATATTTTTTATTGACCAAAAGATAAAAAGATTTAGTCAAATTTTAGACTATTTTTTTAAGAATTAGCTATAATTTTAAAATTTTAAGAAATTAACTATTTTTATTTTATCACAATCGATGAAAATTTTAATAATTGTAGGTTTGATTTGTTTTTAAGTTAAAAAAGCCGAATTTTTTTGAGATTTTTTATTTGATTTTGTTGATTTTTTTAAGTAATTATTATAAATAATTATGTCCATTAAAGTATGTGATGGTTATTTCTTTAATTTTGATATTTTAGGGCTAAATCCTTCAAACTTTACTTTTAAAATAACTAATTTTTTAACTGATCATTATTTTTATTTACATAAAAAAATTACCAAAATCGCACTTTTTAATAATAATAATGCATATGAGAATTGGAGCATTTAATCCTCGATTTGGTAAAACCATTTAAATAGTTTTTAACTTTTTCAATCGCAAAGTTGAATTTAATGCTGAAAATTCGCCACCTATTTTTAACGGATTAAAAATCTATTTATTTGTAGAAAACAAATACAAATAATTTGATTTTTTTTTTTTTTGTCAGTAACGGATACCGTTCGTACATGTTTTATCTTTTTTTTTTTTAGGACCGTTAGATTGCAAATTCAACTTACATGAACGAAACAAAATAAAAAATAATAAGAATATTGTGACAGTTGGCAACAAATAGGCATTAGGTGCGAATACATGTTGTTGGGTTTTGTTCAATAACTAGCTAAAAGTATGTGTATGTAGAGGTCATGTATTGCGGAAAAAGAATCACACATGGGAAACTTATAAAGAAAAAGTGCTCTTTATAAGAAAATAGCTATTTAGTGGGTGTGTAAACTAAATGTAAGCTAAGAGTGTGCCACATGGCATACTCACACACTTGCCCAAGTGGCAAGCATTCGCGCAAGCGAATGCGAGCCTGAGCCCGAGTGTGGCGCGATGCGCGCACGCGCGCGCGCAACGGGACGGGGCATGGTCGTGGGCAGTGAGGCTGTAAAGGCGCTATTAGCGCCTTTAGGCGCACTTGTGGCACTTAGGGCTCGAGCGAGAGCGCCGGGTCCGCGAAGTTGCGGACTCTCTCGCGGCCGCGCCTACAAGACAACGCCGCGGCGCTAGGGTCGCCCACTAAGAGCCGCGGCGCATAGAAACTTCAGAAATTTGGGCGAGCGCATTAGCGCCGCGGCGCCGTGAGGGCACATGAACAGCGCCTGACGGCTAATAACCGTTTTTTAGCGAAAAGTTGTGTCTTTTCACTAGAAAAATATCATTTCCTCTATAATAAAACATTAGTGAACGCTTTTTAAATAACAATGAACATAAGAACTTATTCATAAACACTTCCAAACACTAATCTTGTCTACAATCGAATTCTCACAAGTGTTTTGGTGCGAATTTGATTTTAGGCTTGTCGTATCCTGCGACGTATTTGCATTCATACCCACAAAACATTCAAGAGGGTGCAAATAACGTTTAAAGAGAGTGTTTCGTACGTGATTTAAGCCATTAATTGAGAAACCCCGAAGATTATTTTCTACACATGTGTTAGGCCCAAAAAAAATAAATAAAGTCTAAAAGCAAAATAAGTGTTATAAGTCCTAGATACCTACTTCTATGACTTATAAGTCCCATCTTCCATGCATGTAAAATGTTGAGAATAAGATTACAAAGCTAAAGAATGTAGAAACATAAAAGAAAATAAATATTTCAGATTTTATTTTCTAAATATAAAGGCACTATTGGCGCCTTTAGGCGCACTTGTGGCACTTAGGGCTCGAGCAAGAGCGCCGGGTCCGCGAAGTTGCGGACTCTCTCGCGGCCGCGCCTACAAGACAACGCCGCGGCGCTAGGGTCGCCCACTAAGAGCCGCGGAGCATAGAAACTTCAGAAATTTGGGCGAGCGCATTAGCGCCGCGGCGCCGTGGGGGCACATGAACAGCGCCTGACGGCTAATAACCGTTTTTTAGCGGAAAGTTGTGTCTTTTCACTAGAAAAACGTCATTTCCTCTATAATAAAACATTAGTGAACGCTTTTTAAATAACAATGAACATAAGAACTTATTCATAAACACTTCCAAACACTAATCTTGTCTACAATCGAATTCTCACAAGTGTTTTGGTACGAATTTGATTTTAGGCTTGTCGTATCCTGCGACGTATTTGCATTCATACCCACAAAACATTCAAGAGGGTGCAAATAACGTTTAAAGAGAGTGTTTCGTACGTGATTTAAGCCATTAATTGAGAAACCCCGAAGATTATTTTCTACACATGTGTTAGGCCCAAAAAAAAAAATTAAAGTCTAAAAGCAAAATAAGTGGCCCAAAAAAATAAAAAAAAGCACAGGGAGACATGAAACCATTTTTACGTCTACCCTATATAATTTAGTGATGCCTTTCAATATTAACAAAATATGCTTCTAAGATTTAAAATACTCAATTATCCCTTAATAATCACCTGAGTTTTCTCCTTTATTTTTCTTCTTAAATTACGTTATTTGGGAAATAAAGTGTACAATAATAACCATATAGAAGGGGAATTGCATAAAAAAAGGTCTAAGTGCTTCTGTTATTAAGTTGCTTTGATTTTCAAGGAATTCATTTTCAAAAACTATTAGGGGCATTTGGCGTTGCTCTAAGAGCATCTTCAGTGGAGACGCAATCTCAATTGCAAACGCATTATGTGTCAGTTTGGCATTGCTGTGCTTATATAAGAAGTGTTATAAATTGTACTGAAAAAAAAAATTTATTGCAGTTATAAGCAGGTGAGGTGTTAGGTAAATTGTATTTTTAAAATTATTGTTAATAGCAGAAACAGTATTTAAGTGTTTGGTAAACTAAATATAAAATTATTGTGAACATATATATATAATCAGGGACGGAGCCAGACTTAGATAATAGGGGGGGGCCAATTATAAAAACTTAAATTATCCAACAAATATATTTGCGTCAAATTTCATATATTTCAAAGTGTTAATTATATTAGCAATATATTAAGATATATAACGTCTCTCTTGCATATCATGAAAATAATATATAATTAAAAATATACTAAATTTTTCAGTAATTTTCTTTTCAATGTATACTAGTAAATAATTAGTTAAAAATTCATCTTCCATCTTGTTGCGAAGCATAGTCTTGACTATATTTCTTGTTTTTTAATAAATTTTGGATTTCTTAATCTTAATAGGCTTGGGTTTAGCTTAAAAAAAACTTTAAATTAATATATATGGACTATAGATAATTATTGGGTTTGACCCACTTATTGTGTAAATAAATTATTAATGAATGAAGTAGGAAAATACTTAAAATCAACACAACAATAAAAATAAATACCCAAACTCAATTCGTTAATTACTTGCACATGCTTTTGGTAACTAAGTTAATTACTATCGGTTACCACTATGTAAATAATTGAGTCACTAGGATAATTTATTATATTTTTCAAAAGATTGTGTATTTATTTAAATTAGGTTTATAATTTCTCATAATATTCAATTATGTCATAAATAAACAATAATTATTAGGTTTTATTCACTTATTACATTAATAATCAATAATTATCTAGTAGTATAGGGATCTCTAATAACAATTAAAAATAAATTTTACAAAGGTTTAAGAAATTAATACTTTTAAAATAAAATAATATATATATATATATATATATTGGGGGGGGGGGGGGAAGGGGGGCCTTAAACCTTTGAAATAAAATAAAAAATATATATATATATATATTGGGGGGGGGGGGGGGGGGGGGGGGGGGGGGGGGGGGGGGGGCCAAGGCCCCCCTTGAATACCAAGTAAATCCGTCCCTGTATATAATTACTAAAATGGTCATATCATTGAAATTATTTTATAAAATTAATATTTATTATTCATTTTAATATATAGACGGAGAATACAATAATTTTGTTCATTTTATAAAAATACATTTATAACTATAACAAATCTATTATCAATAATATATATATATATATATATGATTAATGGGGATTCTCCGGTGGTTTTTTTTTTCTTTTTGCGGTGGAAGACTTTTTTGAATGGTTAGATTTATCTTCTTAAGATGTGTGATCCACTAAAAAGGTAAATCTAACGATTCGGATTTTTTTTCAAAAAAAAAAAAAAAACCACCAGAGAACCCTCCATAATTAATTGTTACTTCATATTATATATATATATATATATATTATTGGGTTAATTACATGTTGATAAATATAATATATAATGTCTTGGTACCACTTTTATTGAATTAATTACACATAGATAAAATTATAATATATGTATATATATATATAGATATATTATGTATTTTTGGATTAATTACATAATTATAATATATATAGGTATATAATTCAATATATATACACATGTTTATAAATATATATATATATATGTATATGGTTGTATGTACATGTTGATTTTTTATTTTTTTTACTATTGCACATATTTTAGGGGTAATTTAGTAATTGTAAAACTCAAAAGTAAAATTACTTATTTGAAAGCAACTCTAGCCTAATTTTGAGACTTTATACAAATTACACTACGTAAAAGCAAAAACAGTTACATGCTTCTTTAAGAAAGCATTTTTACTAAACGCCTCTAATTGTTTTAGATTCTTTCATAATCCAAAAGCATGCCCCAAAAGCAATGCCAAACTGGCCCTATATACGTTTGCAATTACTCCAATCAACACGGCAAATACAGACGCAATTTGAGTTTGGTGAATAGTAGAACATCAAATCTGGTGTTCTAATGTCCTTCAAACACATTTTTTTAAAAAGTTTTATGAGAATGAATATACGCAGAATATTCTAATTCTTTTTTTTTTTATATGAGAAGGAATATGCACAGAATATTTTATTTGATATTAGAAATTGTGTAATAAATTGGATATGAATTATTGTTTGATATAACAATTACTGTATTTTGGAATTGAAAATGAGTTTTTGGGTTAGAGATGGCCTATTGCGTACTTTTGGATTATAAAGAATCTAGAAGCAAAAAGTGTTTGGTAAATAATCTTCTTAGAAAAGCAGATAATTGTTCTTGCTTTTTATCTAGTGTATCTTATTATTATTATTATTATTAAAACAATATAGTACTTATATTACGTTGTTCCTTTGTTTTTAACGTAATCCGTTTTCCTAACAAATAGCCATTAGATATGCAAAGGATCATACTAGCTACTAGGTTAGAAATACACTCACAGAATTCATGCACTCAACTCTCAAGGGTATTCAATTTGCATTTATTATTATTATTTATTTAATTTTTTTTTTGGTACGAAACTTGGGAATGCATAAATAGCCAAATAAAAGACTGAACACAACAAGGGGTTCAGTCAATCCCATTAGTAATTGACGCAATGCATCTTGCTAGATCAGAAGGTACAGTATTTCTAGTGCCCTCTACAAGAGATACATCCCAAAAAGAGATAAAAGAGGCCCAATGAAAAATTTGTTGAAAAATAGCACTGAGGCGACGATCTACGCGAAACATCCCAAAAAGATATAAAAAAATAATTTTTTGTATATAAATAAAAAATAAATATTAATTTTGTAATTCTATGTTAAATTATACGGTTTTTATATGAAATAGTCATTTATTTATGTTAATTTTAAAGATCTAGTCTGTGTTTATTTTTATTAGTAAAATAATTATATATTTGTGTCTGAATTTTTGAGATTGCAGTCATTAGCTTTTTTAAATTCAGTTTTTATTGTTTGTTGCAGATAATATTTAATCATAAATTTCATTTCTTTGGTAATAAATTTTTAAAGGGTGAAGTAGGAAAATACCCAAAATTTATATAACAATAAAAATAAATACCCAAACTTTTGAAGTAATTAAGTTTCTAGTCAATATGTGAATTACTTGCACATACTTTTGGTAATAAAGTGAATTACTACCACTTACCACTATGTAAGTAATTACATGTTTTGGGTAATTAGTTATATTTTTCAAAAAATTGGGTAATAACTTACATTAAGTTTTGAAAATTGGGTATTCACTATAATTTCTCATTTTTAAATGTTGACCTGATGACTATTTTACTAATATTTCAAAACGTTGACTATATTTCTAAAACATAGATTACAAAATGGCTAAATTTTTAACTGACCCATATAAATATTTTGGTAATTATATATTTTTGCAGCAGTTTTAAAAATATAGTTTACCAAACACTTTATTTGCTTATAACTTCAGTATTTTTTTTTCAGCATAGTTTAATGTAATTATTATGGATTTGAAATATATTCACGGGCATTCATTTTGCTTTTACATATATTTAATTATAGTTATTAATCAACACAAAAAAAGTACATGAAAAAAATATTTTATTTTCTCTATCTATTATATAATATTTGGAAATTTTAAGAAATAGCCACTGTTTACAAAATAATTTTAAAAAATAGCCACAGTTTTAAAAAATTTAAAAATTAGCCCTTTCAGAAATTTCTGACACGTATTAGAAATTTCTTACAATAATTTTTATGTGTAATTTTGTTATTGTCAGAAATTTCTTACATTGTGTTATGGCTAGCTTTTAAATTTTTTGAAACTATGGCTATTTTTTGAAAACACACAATTTAAAATGGTTATTTACCTAACTGACCCTATATAAACAATGATATTTATGTTCATAATAATGTATAAATTTAAAATTATGTCAACATAGAATAAATTTTATGTTCGAAAAAAAAAGGGTTAAAAACCACTTAGATACAATCTTTTATCATATAATTTTATTAAGTATAAAGCTAAGAAGCATTCTTACTTTTTTCGATTACACTTACAAGTAAATAATAACCAATAATTTTTATATAATGACAACGAACATAAACAATTTTTTTTTTAATATGCCAATAGATATTAAAAAATAATAAACATTAATTTTATCAAATTATGTTTATTTAATTTTATAATTTTTACATTAGGAACATATCATGCGTTCAAATTCGTCTTTGTGAGATAAGATTACTTTCGTAATCGCAACTCATTCCTCTCTAAGACCCTTTGAGCCCTCGAGTCTTAGGTCGCTCGTGGCTCTGTGACCCCGAGTAGCTTTATGCCACTCGGGCTCACGGAGCTAGCACCAAAATCACTCAATAACAACGGTTAAATCAGCGAGTTGAATTGCATTGTAATAAGTAAAAAGCATTTGACATCCACGCGATAATGCCAATGCAACATAATTTGAAAACCAAAGACAAAGCCCTAAATCGAATTTTGATGCAAACCCCAAAACAAAAAAATAATACATATTAATTACACGTAAAAGCAAGCTTGATTATAGCATTAGGAACTCCCAAAAGAATAGCGTTAGAAAATCCAATGTACAGGAGAAATACCAACTTGGAGTACAAAAAGCAGTCTAATGCTTGGTTACCAGCCTGAGACCTAGTTTACAATAACATTTCTCAAGAGTACATGAAAAATTACAGCTCCGAAAGAAGACAAAAAACATATACTTGTTTGTGCTACCTGATTTTCTTTTACAAAGAACTACAAGTAAATCATAAACGCCTCAATACTTACGCCGAAAAACGCCCACACCTACCGATTATCAAACACCAACCTAACCTGAAGAAAAGGGTAAAACGGTCGCAAAACAACAAAATCAGCAGACAAGTGAGTTATAGACAGAAGAAACAGCGGTCTTGCGAATAGGCAACAATGACAAGCACAAGCATCCGCGGTTTTGACACCATACTCTTCTCTCCATTGACAGTCTCATAGTCATTA
The DNA here is from genome assembly GCA_018132145.1 of Boehmeria nivea var. tenacissima. Lineage (NCBI taxonomy): Eukaryota > Viridiplantae > Streptophyta > Magnoliopsida > Rosales > Urticaceae > Boehmeria > Boehmeria nivea. The sequence goes on from CM030886.1 coordinate 5,107,514, forward strand.
GCGAGCAATGATGATCTTTCATTTTCCCCGAGACGCCAACTCGGAAGATTGATCCCATCAAGTCGATGGAACATTAACCCCAAAAATATGCAATGTTTAATATGGTTTATGACTTAGCACTTTTTTTTTGTCCTCAAATCACGTATCATCAAAGTGAAATAAGTCCGAAACTCTAAAATGCTTTGCCAGCCGGAGAACAGCAGCCTGCACGACTTCAGAATCTGGAGAGAGGGAATCAGGAAGAGATGGTAGGCACAATGGCAAATATTGCTCGTTATCGTCTGGAGAACAGAAAGAAAAGAGAACCGATCTGCAAAAGATGAATCTGGAAAAAGAGGCATATCATTAGCACGCCCATTTAACAACAATCGGTACTGTATTTCTTTAAACCACTGAACTTCCCGTTATATACGGCTTTTAATGGAATGCCGTCAAATTGTACGAAAAAGAAAAATACAAATGATTCACTCAGGTTATCTAATAATACTGTCATGACTTAATGTCCATTGGCATCGACTTCAGGAAATCAGGAGCTATTTCATATTAAATTCCATGGCCAAACAATGGAATGGTTTAATTAGTTTGGTTACTATTATGAATCAAGTTACAAGTCAGAGACCCCATTTTAAACCTAACTACTTAACTAACCAAAACTAGTGTGTATATCAAAACCAAGGGAGAACTACAAGTTACAACTTTGTTTTGTCATAAACTGATTTCCATTCCAGTTCAAACCACATCATGAAGTGGCTTGAGCAACTCAATTAATATTGTTATAAAAAAGTTGTAACCGGATATGGAATTGGTCACTTTGTAGCCTTAGGCATGCCAGGGAAGGGTATGACACAAAATCTTGCCCCGTAGATTTAATTAATATTAATTTATAAAGGTAGAAAATGAAGCACTCTGCTCAATATGAAAGCTAACCTCAGAATAAGTCGTCGGAGAAATGGATCAGATAAAACCTGCGCCCAAACCAGATCCAGACTTCTTGATGTGCATAGAATTACTTCCCACTCAGAGAAGGAAGTGGATAGAATGTTCTCAGCATCATTGTATAAATCCTACATTGCGAAACATATCAGAATGTAATCGGCGCACTTTTAATCTTCAGTATATACAAAAAAGTCATAACATTAACTTACTGCTTCAGAATCCGAAAGTGAGAGGCCAACTAATTGGCAAAACGCTGCCAGAGGAGCAGTCAAGAAAAATGTAAACTGACTTCCATTTTGCGTTATATTGGCATCGGATGGGTTCTTATACGCTGATCTCAACGGGGAAAGAAGTATGGCAGCTGGCTCTCCCCTTTCCGCACCATGTAAAACCTGAAACATACAGAACTAACATGTAAGCAACTTCAGAGAGATGATAATATGATGCAGATGAACCAATGCATCGTGTTGAACTTGCAGTAAGGATTTATCAATTATCACCATATGTGGGAAAAAGCTTCCTCCAAACTAGGCATCATATCAACTGGACTTTTTAATCCACTCACCATATTGAAGATCTTGTTATGGTTTATAACTTCTACAAAAGCATCAAAGTGGCCAGAAGAGCTCTTAAAATATTATGCATCTACCATATTCTTCTACTTTCTTAGAAAATATTTTGTAGCAGAGCGATAGTCAAGCCACAACAGTCGCAGCTATGGCATTTCCTCTATTACGTAACAAAATTGAATATATAAGTACATTTTACAGCGAGAAATCACTGAGCAAAGGAAGTCATGCCAAGTTTTGACAAACCTGCCTTGAATGCATGGCTACTGTCGCTATCAATAATCAAGAAGAGAGGTCGACGTGTAAATGGAATAATATCTCCAGGATAGAGGTTATTTGAACCTGAAAATCCAAATAATAGCTCAGATAAGAGTACAAGTTGAGATGAGGGCTGTGAAAGCCAAATAAAAATCTAATTGCCCACAATAGAAGAATACTTCTCATTCTATTTTCACAAGGGTACTTACCACCATTTCCTCTTGGTCCGAACCACAGATATTTATCATAAAACCGATTTGAAGTATCTCCCTTGTCAATGTTGTCATTTCCACAATTATCAGGCCGGGTATTGTTACAGACAGCTTTGTTTCTTGGAAATATCTGAGACTCTCCTAAGCATTCTGTCTGAGAAATATTACGACCAACCTTCCCTGCACAGGGATTTAGGGTTCATTTATACAAATAATAATAATAATAGCAATTCTTCCATGCATGGATTGATGATCTTGGATAAAGAGACATGCATACTCGAGAACTTTAATATCGTGAAAAATAAAACAAAACCTGAGGCCGAAAGGTACACAAGCATAACGCTATCTGGAGGAAGCTCCTCACAAATTGTGGCCATAACCTGCCAACACATTCGTCCAGTTAAACATAAGCTATCCAAACCAAATATCTATGAAAGAAGAGTCTCTAATGGGTATAATAAGGCATTTATGACAAAAAGTTGACATTCATATAGAACAATAGATATAAGCAACTTTAGTCAGACCAGCAGTTTGGAAACAGATAAGTTCTCAACCAAATGGGAAACTCGTTACCCCAAAATGACAACAATAACCGAATCATTACATAGTTAAACCAGCATGTCAGTTTCAGTATTCCCAGATGAATTACTTATGACGGATGTCGATGCCACACAAACCTAAACATTACACACAACCGATACAGCAGCTTATGAAATGGGCCCCTGTGCCTAAAAATGATAAAAATTCTAATTACAGAGTGTCTTATCGACTGCAACAATCCACTAGATTTTGAATACCAATTCTTTACACTCACCGCTATCAAATGGGTCACAGAAGGACGATAGAGAATAGCCTTCCTTGGGTTCGGAGGTAAGGTTGGATCAGTCATTTCTGCGACCAAGTTTATGTCGATTAGTCCAGATGGTCCAGAGTAATCAGCAGACGTGCCGTTCTCCTTTGGTTCAATTGGGCGCTTTTGATAGAAAGATCCAGTTGGCTCCCATTCCAAACATTGCAGCATTCTGAACGTGTCCAACGTGAGTTCAGCAAACTTTACCTGCGAGTGAGAATATATTAACATTCAAAAGGTGTTTCACATTTTGCTGCGGTGATCGTCTCCGAACGAATTAAATCATAGTAGGCCAGCAGCGCAGACAAAAAAATTTCACCTCATTCCTGTGGTAGCTTGTCAGCAGTGCATCTTGAAATTTCAAAACCTTCTTTGCATGAAAACGAGCCAAGTAAGGTTGAGAATCTGGATGCGAGTCTAACGTAGCACAATAACGCAACGGTCGCATATTCATAAAGGCCGTATCAACTTTCATGAACCGGACAATTTCTTGCAGCACTTGCCGCCATTCTTTAAAATTAGTATCCTGAGAAGAAAGCGTTCACGTTCTAAACCATGAAACTGAGAAAGTCGTACGAATGAACTAACAAATTCAACAAGTTGGTGAGAAAAAAACTCTACCAACTTTAAAATAAGGTGACAACTAAAAATGATTTTAACCTTGTATACTTTATTTCTACCACCCAAACCACTCAATAATTCACAGCCAAAGTAAAACTAATTTAAATAATAATAATAATAATAGTACAATAGACAAACTAAACAATCCATTTATGTTATTTGGCTTTCATTTATAGCGGTCCTCATAGTCTTTGTCAAAGTATTCCAATCCTCCTCAAATGAAAAGGAAATAAAATAGGTAATAAGAACAAAACATTTACTAAGTATCACATATTGATAAAGTAAAGGTCAACCCACAAACAAATTTTGTTTACGTACATAAACAATTCCTAAACCATTACACCCAAAAAAAAAAAAAAAAAAGTCAACCTAAAAACCCATGAACCAAAATCCGAAGTATATATCACCACCTATGCTATATTATATGGCTTACAACGAAGCTCCCTATATTCATGCCAATTGTTTTGCGAATCCAATTCATTGTTTAAGGGAAATAATTAAACTATTACCCCAATTGATTCTCTTTAATTCAAGTACTAAAACTACATTTCTTAGAGGAAAAAAAAAGGAAATAATAATTAAAAAAAAAAACCAATTAATTGTTCAAGGCAAAACTTATACTATACCCCAATTGCAATCGTCTCTGATAACAAGTAATAAACTGCATTTCTTCGACCCAAAAAAAAAAAAAAAAAACACACCCAAAAAAAAAACTAAAAACTGTTCTTGCCTGTTTATTTAACTCACCACTCACCAAAAAAAAAAAAAAAACACTAAACCCAGATAGAAATTATAAACCTTGTTAATTTAGAAAAGAAAAAAAAAACAAAATCCAAAAATCAAAATTTTCAACAATTGCCTATTCTAACACCAAATTAGACCAAAATTAACGATTGGGCAAAACCTAAATGCCAAAAACCAAGGGATCTAAAAGCAACCACTTCGAATTACCCGAAAGCTGGCCTTGGTGTCATCAACGAGAGCCCTGAACCGGTCGAGAAGGAGCGTGACGACGTCGGTCCGGTTCAGCACGAAGGAGACGAGCAAGAACCGGGCGTAGAACCGGAGCTCCTTGAACCGGACGGCGAGATCCTTGGAGGCGGAGAAGTATCCGCGGCTGAGTATGGCGTCGTAGAAGACGGAGGCTTCGAGGATGAAGCGGGCCTCGCTGGTGCGGAGGTACTGGCCGAAGTAGAGCTGGCCGATCCGGCTGGCGATCTCGCCGATCTCCCACCGGTTCAGGCCGGCCGAGACGAGCCGGGCCCGGTTCTCCTGCTGGAACTTCCACAGCCTCATGTAGGCCTTGAAGACCTTCTGGAAGTGCCGGCTCTCGTCGCGGACCCGGCCGTACGCCGCCACGTCACGGACCCGGGCGAACTTCCGGTCCGCGCTCTCCACCAGGGCCCGGAACGTCCGCGACGCGACGTCGTTTTCCGACATCGACTCGCTCCAAAAAAAAAAAAAAGAAACAATAATAATAATAGTAATAATTAAAACGAAGGAATTTCAGTCGTTTGGTTCGGTGAGAGAGACGAGGGATATGAGTTGGGGATGTTCACCGGTTCTCATCGGAAAATGTGTGCCCTCTAAAGAGAGAGAGAGAGAGAGGAGTGAGTGATACACTTTTTTTTTTTTTTTGTAGGTTTGTTGTAATAAATATTATTTTGATGTGTGTGTGTGTGTATATATATATATATATATGTATATGAAAATGAAATATGAAAAGTAGTTGGTGACATATGAGTAGAGTAATATTGTTGAGGTCCCCCCAAAATAAATAATAACAATATCATGATATAGTTCTTCGATTTTCGGTTTTTTTTTTTTTTTTTATATGTATCACGAAACCTTCATAGTTTAATAGGCTAATCACATTTTTATCAGAGGGCAGTACGTAAATTTGTCGAAATTTGTTGAGCTAGCAACTCATAGAACGGAAATTGTGAAATAATTCATTAGGTTGTATAATTTTGTATTACTCTTCATTAATCATTTGTGAAATGAAGTTGAAGTTTATTAAAGTCGCGTTGTAAAGAAATAGGCCATCATTTTTTATTTTATTTTTTAGAGAAAAGCTGGGTATCATTTTATTAATTCTTCGTAACATAAAAAATAATGCACTTGTGAATACAAGGGATACTCCGACAGCCAAAACATATCATCGGTAAAAGTTAGAGACTCCGAACTAGTGTGTGGGCCACTTCATTACCCGAATGAAAAATGAAGTGACACGAACTACCTCCAAGCTCTAACAACATAGACTTAATGTCAGAAATAATAGAGTCTATAACCGAAACTAGCATTGCATCTTTTATCGCTTTTGGTTGTGAAGTTGCTGAAAATAAGGTCATGAATAGAGGTTTAGATACAAAAACGATCCTCCGATGGGTCTGTGTCCTTTAAAATATATGGCTTACAAATGTGGTACGAATGCACTAAATATATTTTAGATACATTTAGCACTCGTTTACTTATATATATTTATATATAATACTCTATATATATTTTCATTACAAAAATAATATTAATTGTCACTCCTATTATATACATTAGCACTCATTTACTTATACATTTTTTTTTCGCTGCGGGATCATCATAATTTTTTTCTTTACAATTTAGACTAAGCACAAACTGCTTTTAATTTGCATATCTAAACGGCACACCCATACACTCTGATTGAATTGCATATTAGTTGTGTCATCTATTTACGATATGTTTATGAATTGTATCTAATTGAGTTAAATAGATTGTGTTTCACGCGAACTCATTTAGATCGAATTAGCTCTATTTTGAGTTGAAATAAGAAAAAAAAATATATTTTGTAAATTTCAAATAAAAAATACAAATAAAAGCCAAATTTTGATAATGTATACAATAGTGATGGCAATTCTTATTGCGTATGTGCTGACTAAGGCCTAATGTACGCCCTAAAAGGCATAGCTCAGGCGGTAAGTAACTAATGTTTACAGTTGCATGTTTTTGTATTTGATTCCTAGAGACGTAGAAAGAAAAATAAAAATTAATTTGGACCTCATCCACCCTCCTACCTTTTGGAAAAAAAAAAAAAGGCCTAATATCCAATGAAAATAATGAGATGATAAATAAAGAAATTTTAAATATATGTAAATGTGTCTTAAAATGCTTTAATCATGAATACTTGTTTATAACCTATTCAATAATCGTGTTTTAACAGGTCTAAATCGTGTTACCATCATCTTATCGTATTCAAACTTTACTTATTATTTAATATGGGAGATTTTGAGGATTGCCTTTTTTTTTTTGTCACAATGATAATATATGCTCCATGTGTGTTGCACTTTTAATTTATGACCCAAAATTTACACTACAAACATAGAATGAAAATAAAGAGAATACATCACTTAAGATATAGATTATTAAATGATATTAAGAATGATCTTGCAATTCTCCATGTTTTGTTTGTTTGTTATTAATCGTATTCAATTTGATTACACTCTGGGCCTATTTAAAGAAGACCCAAATCACTAATTTTTTTTACCATAATCACGTCGTATTTCGTATTCGGATCAAAACTACTCGTCTTAGTTATGAACTATTGTTGGTAGTCATGACTAGACGTGAAAATAGGGTCCGGGCAATTGCCCGAACGTGTTCCCCCATCGAATTTTCCAGTGAAAAATCGGGTAATACCCAATTATTATCCGGCGGAGAATAACCGGATATTAACCGATTTTTCACTGGAGAATTCATCCCCGGAGTTCCCCGATTATTCCCCGAACTTTGGTCGAAACAAATTAAAAAAAATATCGTCAATGCACTGTGCAGTCGTGCAAGTCGTCAGCGTGGGGGGCAGAGGGAGGGTGGAGGTCGGCGGGGGAGGTCTACGAGAAAGGTCAGCGGGGGAGGTTGGCGGGGTGGTCGCGGGGGTGCTCTGCGGGGTGGTCGCAGGGGGTGGTTGGCGGGGTGGTCGCAGGGAGTGGTGGCGGAGGACTCTGCAACACAAGAAAAAAGAAAAAAAATATATATATATATATATATGGTGAAAATCCGGGTAATTACCCGAAACTTACCCGGTCATAAAGCTTCAGTCGGGGAATCACTGCTGGATTTGCACGTCTAGTCATGATACTTATTAAGTTATTATGACAACTATTTAGCAAATAAACACATACAGGTCATTTAAAAAAAATACATAAAAGAAGATAAAAACGAAGTTATATTTATAACTTGCACTTTGTATTGAAAGTGATTTAAATTATAAAATAATGTAAATTTAATGGAATCTGGTCGAGAATCAATAAGTTTAAGAACAATTAAAAGTGATAGTACATTCTTTCAAATTGCAAAGCTCCATTATTTGAAGTCGAAAGATGTGATTTTTTTTAGGGCACCACTTTTTGTAGGAAAAGGTCAATAAATATGAAGCTAGACAATTCTTTTTTATTTATTCAACATTTAACTTTAAAAGGTCATGCCTTTACTTTAAATCCCACTATATTTGTCAAATGAAACATGAAGAATTTGTTCTTTTTTCCTTTTCTGCTAAAAAGAAGGCCTTAGTCAAAATTAAAAGGTTTAATTTTAAAAGTAATACCTGAAGTACTATTGTATTTGTCTATTTTTAACCACAAACTTTAAAATATAGCATTTGCTTACTCTTATGTTTGAAATTGTATGATATATAGACCTTTATTTATTTATATATTTTGTAACCACAATGAACTGTGTGGATTAATGTTTAATTATAATAGTATTATCACTCAAAAGATTCATTTTAAAACCAAAATTTCACTAGAACACTCTACCTAAACTCATTTTTAAGTGAAATTTGGTTTCAAAATTATTTATCAATTTTTTAATAAAAGTATTTTGTGGTAATTATGCATTATTACTAGCAAACATTAGCCCCACATGCTTATTAGATTCATATTTGTTGACAAAACTTTATGCAAAAGTTCGTAGGCTATTTTTAATTAATTTCAAAATTCAAAAGTAACAGACAATACATTTCAAAATTTTAGGTCTAAAATAGATGCATTCTAGTACTTAATAGATCTAAAATGACCTAAATTTTTTGTTTAAATCGCAAATTAAACCACCCTTATTACTAAAACCAATTTATATTAAAAAAATTTGCTTAATTAGAGTCCCTATTATAAGGGAGACAGCTTGCACCAAAAGTTGACTCCAAAAGAGAATCTGAGGCAGTTCCAGATTGCATATTTGTATCCTAGCAACTTATCAAAACCTACTTTGTTTGACAAAACATTCAATTATTATTTGCTATTTTCTATATCTATGTTTGTTCTCTTCTCCCACAAAAAAAAATGCCATACTGTGAATATGTATATATATATATATATATATATATTTTTTTTTTGACATGAATTCTTTTACTTTTGAATATAGCTAGGCGAGGAGATGGTGATTGAGGATAGAACAACAGTGCACAAAATTTAGTGATTTTTTTTATTTATTTTTATTATTTTTAATGGGGTTATAATTTTTGTGATCCTTCTGAAGCCGTTTAAATACAAATTCAAATCCCATTTTACTGTAACAATATTATAGTTTGAGTTTGAATTTTTTAGTGTAATTACCGCAGTAATATAATTTGAATCAAAATTTTTCAAAAACTTCTTATAACCGAATCTTTACTATATTAGGATCTAAAAAATGAATAAGTAGGGAACAAAAGTAGCATAAAAGATACTCGAACCACAAACAAGATTAACTATCTTAAGAAAATATAATTGTAAGTCACATTTTCAAATCAGTAAAAACCTATCAATAATTTGTTAGCTCAATGTGGAGAGGCTTTAGTAATTGACACAGCTCGATTTTCGTATTTGATTGTTTTTTTTTTCCTTCTTAATTACACTGTTTCACTAATTAATCTCGTCCTTAAGTGTGTTAATTCTTTATTTAAGAAATTTTGGTAGTAAAAATGAATATCTTGCCAATTGTTATTGGTTTAACCTTATTGTTTCGTCGTTCAGAAATTGTATTGCTTTTAAACTGTAAAATTTTAGTCGGTCTTCAATCAAAATGTATATTTATTCTAATTTTGTTGACTCTAATTAAATTACGATGGTCAATTCCTAGATACCTACTTCTATGACTTATAAGTCCCATCTCCCATGCATGTTAAAAATTGAGAATAAGATTACAAAGCTAAAGAATGTAGAAACATAAAAGAAAATAAATATTTCAGATTTTACCTATGGAAGTAATTACAGCTAAATACTAATAGCGTGGTTATGATAGAAAATATAGTCCAAATAATTGCAAACAAAGTGGAAGAGCGATTATTATAGTATAATTATCTGGCATATTTGTTAATAAAAATAATTATCTGGCATATAAGACGATTTTTATATTAATACAAGGGAATATAAACTCCTACTAACCAATTATTTTATTGAAGCATAGGTCATGAAACATGCAAACATATGGTGCCTAATCATACGGATCATTGGGGTACTAGAGATGCAACATATCCTATTTTTTGACGAGTCACTAATATCCGTGAAAATACCCATCTAAATAAAATATATATGGCTATAGGAAAAACCCACATAGTAATCAAATTACATGCTTGCCTCGTTCACTTGTTTAAGCAAAATATATATGAAGTCTTTTACATGTATCCTACTCATTTTTAATAATTGACGAGTATAATTTTCATGCTCATACTCGTCCTACTTTCAAAAATAGAATCCACATATATATTATTATTCCTAAAGATATGTTGGTTACGAAGAGAATTAAGAGCATAAATGTAAAATCACATCATCATATAGTTATAAAAATTATTAATTTTTTAGTTAATCGAAATATTGGCTATATTATTAAAATATCATTTAAAAAATGACTATTTATTTAGTTATTTCAATATTTTATTATTATGGAAATGCTTTATTTCTAAACAATCCGGATTTTCTATGAAGTAATATGCGTATAGAAATGATGTCTAACCTTTTTATTTGAAAATATTTGATACGCCACTAATGATAATTGATGAATTTTTAACAACTTCAAATCTAATTTTTCCTATAAATTATAAATTTTTTGATTTTTTTTAGGGCCAATTAAGCAATTAACCATTTTAAATGTGAAGTGTGAAGGATTTAGTCATAATTTCATGAAATTAAGGATTTAGTCATAACATGTAACATTTTATGTTACATGTAATATATATACGTGTAAAAAATATTGACATTAAATGTAAGATGTAACATAAAATGTTACACTTTTACACGTATATATGTTGCATGTAACAAAAAATGTTACATTTTATGGCTAAATCCTTAATTTCGACATTTTAGGGCTAAATCCTAAAAAATTACCCAAAAGTTTAGTTAAATTCTAAAAAACTCTTTTTTTTAGGATCAGTTAGGTAAATAGCCATTTTGGACTGTGTGTTTTCAAAAAATAGCCACAGTTTGAAAAAAATTAAAAACTAGCCATAACACACTGTAAGAAATTTCTAACAGTAACAAAATTACACATAAAATGTGCTGTAAGAAATTTCTGACACGTGTCAGAAATTTCTGAAAGGGCTAGTTTTTAAATTTTTTGAAACTGTGGCAATTTTTTAAAATTATTTTGTAAACAGTGGCTATTTTCTTAAAATTCCCTTTTATTTTTATATGTTTAAACTAAGCTCAAACCTTATTTGACATTTGATTATTATTTTCACTAGTAGATATCCATGTTCATATAAGTAATTTTCACCATCAAAATTTATATTTGTAAAAATTTTAACTCACAAATTAAATTTGTAAATATCTATTTATTTGAATATAGATATAAAAATCTCCCTTCTTTTTAACAATGCTTGAACATGTCATTTTTTCAACAAAAAAAAATTTATATACAATAATACAAATGCTAATGTAGTAGTTCGCATATGTTTTGTTAAATAATGCGACCAAGTTGTTGGCGAATTGTTTTTATTGTTTATTATTTATTTAATTCTTTTTAGGACCGCCCCGCTGATTTCATCACAACGAGAAGGACTCAAGGTGCCAAATCACATGGCATTATTAGGAATATGATGATGATACGTTACAAGCAAATTTAAAAAAAAAATATATATATATATATATATATATATATATATATATAGACGTCCTTTAGCAAAATGAATGAATTAAAGAAAAGAAAGAAAATCATCAGCATCAGTTTTTGATTTTTTTTATGCATTTCTTTTTTGTTCTTAAAATTTTTTGGCTTGTCACGGCATTTTAATAAAGTTCAACTTTTAAAGCCATTACGAAAATATTCAAAAAAATAATTTTATTTTATATCTTTAGCCAATATTCTTTTGAGATTTTTAAGGATTTAGGTAAATTTTTGGTGATTTTTTTGTAAGAATTAACCGTAGTTTTACGAAATTAAAAAAATAGTCATTTTCATTGCGTTACAAAATTTGTTACACATGTATCAAAATTTATCACATGAGTATCAAAAATTGTTACACATATGTCAAATTTTGTTACACGTGTATTAAAATTTGTAACACGTGTATCAAATTTTATTACCCTATGAAAATGACTAAATCCTTAATTTCGTAAAACTATAGCTAAATTCTTGAAATATGAACTTAAAATGGCTAAAAGTCAAATCTTTCATATTCTTTTTTGTTATTTTACAGCTAATTAATTGTAGGTAATGTAATTCTTATGAAAAAAATTGTATAATTTTCGAAAGTTGATTATTTTTTTAAAATCAGTTATGAAAGTGACTATTTATCACTGGTTTTTTTTGTTTTGAAAAATAAACTATGAAATGATAAATTAAGTGATAAAAATCAATGCATCATTCTAATAGATGATGACATATATCCACTCTCCTACGCTCATTCAATTGTCTTTTGTTTATCCATTTTATCTAACAATTTGTTTGAAAGCTTGAATTTGGACAAAGAAAATCCTTGAAGAAAACGACGATACCATCACCGTTAGCTACTTTGTATTTTTAAGTTGTAACTCCTTTTATTGTTGGCTACGCTGTAATTCCTATACATGCACGTCTCTTGTTCACACAAAATATATATGGAGTGTTGGTGTATAATTTGAACCAACGACGAGATCCGCACCTCTAGTGTGTGATGCGGCAATGAAAAATAATAAAAGTTTTTAAGTAAATAATCACACGGAGAAGTATAAAGTGGTTCGGCCCTCATGGAGAGTAATAGCCTACGTCCACTGTGTTTTTGATATATTTGTCATTGAAAGTATATCCCCCTTTCTTTTCCAACTGTCACTACTCCTACTCTTATAAGCAAAGAAGAGAGCTACAGTTGGGAAAAGACAAAATGTCAAATCCCCTAAGTCACGGGTTTAATTCACCTAATAAAGCTGCCCACCTGCCGAGAGCAGTTAACCTGACTGCGGCAGGATAAGTCTGTCGCTACAGTGAATTCCCTGCCCGAGGGAGAATAATTGAGATCTGTGATCCCTCGGTCCAACGTTCTATGACCGAGGGTCGATGACTCCGAGGGCCGAGTCTCCGTCGAATGGTCCTTCCTTCGTGGCAAACTCCTTCGGGGGTATACCGCCTTTGAGGACTTTGTCGTGAAATGTTGGTCCTTCACCAGGAAGGCTTTCTGGAAGAATGGAAATTCTTTTCTTGTAATGTTTTTCCTCCGGGGGCGTAGGATCGGGGATCATCTTCGATAATCACCTCCTGTCCTTTCTCTGAAGAGCGCTCCCACGGAGGGGTGACTTTCGCTTGGTTCGGTGGAGTCGGGGTTTCTGGATTTCTTGAAAATGAATTGGATACCGCCCTTGGACTTACTGTGTGACGAGAAATCACTGACAACATCTGCCCCCCAATCCCAGCGGCGCGATTCGTGTTGCTTGGGATTCTTCTTGATCGAATTCAATTTGCTGGGAATGCATCTCCTGCCGCGAAGGAAGCCTCGTGGAAGCAACTTCAGCTGCACCGAATCTTGGTGGCCTAGTATGAAAGTAATCCCGTTGACGGAGAAACGAGGTCTAATTCCTCCGGAACCAGACGTTCCTCTAATCCTTGATTCCTCTGATAGGGAAACGGTGCTTGATCCCTACGGGAACAATTGTCCTTCTGGCCCTGGATCTTGTTGACTCCGGTAACATCTCGATCCTCGCTCCGCCGGAGAAGCTCGTCCGTGCTTCTTTTAATGGTGGAACACCGTGGTTACCTATAAAAGAGATCATTGGTTACTCGAAGTATAAGGTTTAAAGTGTAAATACTACCTTCTTCACGCTGTGACCTCCGACTATATGATCCAATCCCTCCGGGACTATCCATATAGTCGCTCGTCGTGTCCTCTACGAGGACTACAACTCGTCTGAGTCATGCTCTCTCCGAGGGTTATACCTAGCAAACTATACGATTAGACATCAGATTGGAACCGGAGTATACCTCCTTGAATGCACTGTTTAGTCGCAGGTTGTTCCTTCTCCGAAGGATTATCCCGAACCAGGCTTCTTCGGGGGCGTACTCGGTTAGATCTTGTATTCATCGAGATTTGCTAGTACCCCATTGCTTGCAGCGGTTCCCGGTGCTTTTGAATGGGGCAGGACCTTTTGTCTTAACACACCGGCGGTTTAGACCTTCTTTCGAGAGATTCTAGTCCCTTCCGCCTCGGAGTTCCTCCTTCTAGCGCCAATCTGTTGGTGTATAATTTGAACCAACGACGAGATCCGCACCTCTAGTGTGTGATGCGGCAATGAAAAATAATAAAAGTTTTTAAGTAAATAATCACACGGAGAAGTATAAAGTGGTTCGGCCCTCATGGAGAGTAATAGCCTACGTCCACTGTGTTTTTGATATATTTGTCATTGAAAGTATATCCCCCTTTCTTTTCCAACTGTCACTACTCCTACTCTTATAAGCAAAGAAGAGAGCTACAGTTGGGAAAAGACAAAATGTCAAATCCCCTAAGTCACGGGTTTAATTCACCTAATAAAGCTGCCCACCTGCCGAGAGCAGTTAACCTGACTGCGGCAGGATAAGTCTGTCGCTACAGTGAATTCCCTGCCCGAGGGAGAATAATTGAGATCTGTGATCCCTCGGTCCAACGTTCTATGACCGAGGGTCGATGACTCCGAGGGCCGAGTCTCCGTCGAATGGTCCTTCCTTCGTGGCAAACTCCTTCGGGGGTATACCGCCTTTGAGGACTTTGTCGTGAAATGTTGGTCCTTCACCAGGAAGGCTTTCTGGAAGAATGGAAATTCTTTTCTTGTAATGTTTTTCCTCCGGGGGCGTAGGATCGGGGATCATCTTCGATAATCACCTCCTGTCCTTTCTCTGAAGAGCGCTCCCACGGAGGGGTGACTTTCGCTTGGTTCGGTGGAGTCGGGGTTTCTGGATTTCTTGAAAATGAATTGGATACCGCCCTTGGACTTACTGTGTGACGAGAAATCACTGACAACATGGAGTAATTTACAAAATTGGTCCTTGAACTTGTTGTATTTTGACAATTAGGCACTTGAACAATGAACTTCACATGTTTTACAACGTATAACAATAAACTTTTAACTTTTAATACATGTTAAATTTTGGAGAATACTAGGATTGATCATTCAGTGTTATTTTTCCAAGCAAAAAAATGTCAAGGACTTGCCAACATGCTATAAGTTTGGAGGACATAAGTACAAAAAGTTGTACTAGTTGCAAAGATTTTAAAGTTTAGGGTTTAGGATTTAGGGTTTAGTTGCAAAGATTTTAAAGTTTAAAGTTTGAATTTCTAAAAAAGAAGTTTGAGTGCCGAATTGCTAAAACACAACAAGTTTCGGGGCTAAGAATGTAATTATAACTGTGACAACCCGACTTTTCGGATCGTCACTTAACATATACTTTATACTTAACTTATACTTTGGTGCGGAAAAATAGAGACATTTTTTTTTTTGATACTTATACTTAAAACGAACATCATCTTTATTAATCAAATACCATAACAATATTGTCTAGAAGAAAAACATAATTATACAAATAATTGTCTGAATAGGAATTTCTTATTTATAAAATATTAAGGCGGAATATTTCTTTATTAGTGGTTCCCATTGCCCGCCTCGCATGCCTTGCACCGCCACCGCACAATCCATCTCAAACCATAGGTTTCTTACCTACAGTACGAAGGAAAAACTTGGTGAGCTAAAGCTCAGTGAATACAATTATTTTCTCACGAAACATAAGTATGCAATGCATGACAATTTAGTCTTTATTATACATTACATAGTTTTACTTTTAACATGCTTAACTTCTTCTTCTTAGAGGATCCTCATCATGGTGTACGTACCTCGTGGAGCGCGCTTAGCCAATAGTCAGCGAGGGTAGCAAGTCCTCGGTGAGTAAGGCAAAAATATACATAACATGGAAAACCGTCTCATTAATGCCCTTTGGTCGACACAAGGAGAACGGGCGGTACGACACAGCTTTTTAACTTGGTTATCACTTGTTTAATTAAGTGACATGCTTCATGATCATACATTTGAACATTTGAACATCATAACTTAAACATCATAACTTGAACATCATGGTCATGCTTATAACTTGTAAAAATATAAAACATGACAACATACTTGAAACATTTCAACATCATCATAACATTATCATGAAAATATTTACGTCACATAACATTGCATAACATTTTATTTTGAACTACTTCGTACTGTAGTGAGATTGTACTCACCTTAAGTGAAGAGTTCTACTACGAGCTTTTCTTGCTTAGTGTCGGGAGCGATCGGGCAAACCTAAACATAAACTAGTTGTAAGTGTCTTATACTAACGTCTCATCTAAAAGGGACAAAAATCATTAAAACGAGCTTTTATAAAATCATTTCCATATATATAACAAGTCCATGACGGTACGTTAGTAATTACTGAAACGTCCCCAGGCTGATTGGGAAGAGTGCTATGGCCCCGCTTTAAGCCCAACTTACCTAGATTGAACTCCCCGAGGTTCCTAGGTAAGTATGGAGTGGATCACAAAGCAGCTCTTATTTAAGAACCAATCTTCTAGAACAGGTCGTTTCAGCTTTCCATATCGTCCCGTTATAGACTCGTCTTTATTAAATAAAAATAGATTTTTATAAAAAAGTAAAATATACAAATTGATAAAATTTCGTATTCAAGGGCCTAGAGGCCGAATTTGACAAAATATTCTGAAGATACTCCCTTTATTTTCTAAAAACAAGAAACTTTCCAGTTATAAACTTTTTCAGAAAACCTACCGATTATATACTTCCTTCATAAAGCCATTATAACGAATTAATAAAATCGCATAATATCGGGTCAGGGAGACCGAATCTCGAAAAATGCTATTTCACAAAACTTTCTTAAAATTAAATTTTCCACGTTTCAGTCGCTAATAACGAAATTGAATTTCGGCTTCTAAACTCATTAAAACGGCAGAATATCGATTTTAATAAAATAAACGAGGAATTTAAATTCGGGTTTTAAATCTCGAAATTCTAACACGTAGAAAATCCTAACTTCAATATTCTAGGATTCAAAGTGACTAAAGTGCAAACCTTCGAATTCGAGTTTGAATGTTCTTGGCTTTCCTTCGAGTTCCGACGAACGTTCAAATCCTATAGTCGATAACTTCGAGTTAGTCTCGATTAAAAATAAAATCGAACTTAAACATTAGAGACTTTCGATATACCTTAACCTCGGCGAAACAAAACTTCAATTCTTTCTACTAGACTTACTCCTCCTCTCAAGAACACTCCAGAATTTCCTCAGAATTTCTACTATTCCTTCCCTCTCTTTCTTTCTTTCTTTTTCTTTCTTTTTCTCTGAAGCTTTCAGATTTTGGTGTGAGGAATGAGTGAGGCCTAAGCCTCTATTTATAGTGGAGAATGGCGCCTAAAAGGGGAAGGAAAGGGGAAATATTCTGTCATTAATTTTCTTGATATTTGACTTATTCTAGTAATCTCCTAAGTTTCCTTTTTCTGGCTGATTCTGTTGACTTTACTATGCATTAACTGGGCTGAAAATTTCAGCCACTAAGGCCTCAAAAATGGCGCCCATAATCCCTTTGATTCACCCTTGATCTCTCAAAAATTTGTTTCCTAAAGTGTGCAATTGACCTATCTTGAGTTGATACAGAAATCCTGTGTGATTTCTTCTGATATTCACTTAGACATTTGAGGAAACAAAATCCTCTCCTTTCACACTCTAAATGGCGCCAATATGCAGCCCTAGGGGATACAATTTTAATTTATTTTATTGCCCCGTAATTTCCTTATATTTGCTTGTTTGCCCTAAACTACATGTAGTTTCCTCTAGTCAAACTACATGTCGTTTTTATTATAAATTTGCTCCGACACTATAACATTACTTATATTTTATGTGACGTAAAAACATATATAAAAGTTTGGAATAAAATTCCCATGCATTTATTTAATTTCATAAACATTACATGTGGTAAAAAGGTCGGGTTTTACAATAACTCCACCGAAAATTGGAGTTATTGCAAAAATTTAAAAGTTCATAGTCTCAGTCACCAAAAAAATAAAAAAAAAAATTAAGACTCAATTTGCAAAATGCAACAAGTTTGTAGAGGCCACATTGATACTAACTATATAAATGTATATACGTGTATAATTGGAGCTAGAAAATCATCAACAATGATCACAAAAGAGCACAAACAATTGGTCAACAATGACAAGTCTGTAGTTAAAGAAACCCCGCCAAAAAGTCTAAGGGACATATTAACTGATGTCGGTTTTGACTATCTAATGGTTAAATCGGCATATTAGTCAAGTGTGTGAGAGAAATTTTTTTGACTATAGAGCAAATAAATGATGTATTGCCTATTTATATTGTCGCATACGACCTAAGTCCTCTCTAAAAAGGTTGATTAGATCTTGTGATACACTAATTTTGGCTAAATTGCGTTGTGTAATAACTAATAGCCCTCTAATTTAATTGTACCTATTATCCAATTTATATGAGATTTAAACTAACTGATAACTTCTATTTTAAACTAATTTATATTAAAAAAAAACCATCATAGCGTCTCTAAAATATTCTATTATGGGCATATTTGATTTATCGTATTGTATTTATCGTATTTTATTGAATTGTATTATTGTAGAAATAGATTAATTATTTAATTTTAGGTTACGTTTGGTAACATTTTTGTTTTTAAAAACAAAATTTTCACTTCATTTTATTTTCAAAATTTTAAAATCTAAAAATGTGTTTGGTAATGGCGATTTGTTTCTTATTTTTAAAAACAAAAAACAAAAACATGTTTAAGAAGAAATATTTTTTTTTTCAATTAAAAAATAATTAAAAAAATAAAACGTCAAATAAATTTATTTCATTTTCACAGAAAAAGTCACATAAGAGTCACATGTAAAAGAGTTAGGAAAAAAAATATACTACAAAAAAGTCATCACAATAAATCGGCAAATAGTACGACGTGTCAATGCATAAACCCAAAAATAGTACATGGATCAATGTATCTATGAGAGTTCTTCACTTAAGCCAATCTAGAGATCTCATTTTAAATTTAAGACCCAATCCTTTTTTCTTTTTTCAAGCATCTCCAAAAACAAGGCTCTCCAAACTTCATGTTGAAACTTATCAATGACTTTTGCGTAAAAATTACCACTAATGCCTTCTATTTTATCTAATGCACTAACACTCTCCTTTAGCAAGTGAAAATAGGTTCCAACACTTGTGCCATCATGAGATGTAGGGGCAGAAGATGTCACTATTCTTTCCATCAATTCTATCTTTCTTTTAGAAGTTTCACTATATTGACGTAAAGCGAATGACAACTCCGATAAGCAAGATCTATTCTTATGTTTCTTAAAGCTACGAGAAGCATTTTTACTGTTATCATCATCTTCACCCAAACAACCACGTTTCCTATTATATCTTTTGGATTGCTTACTATCTTCTTCTTCATCATCAGAAGGGCTGAGGGATGGACATTGGAACCAGTGGCGGTAATATCTTCAATGTTGTGCATAGCTTATCATAAAATGGACAACTTTTGTTCTTGAATCTTTTAGCAAACTTATGAACCTGCATTTCAATAATATTTAGATCACAATCACAACACTTAATTCAATTGAAAAGAAATATGGATTATTGCCTTTACACGCATAAGTTTGTCCCACACATCCTCAGAAGTAGTAACTTGCCCTGACGTCGCAATATATCCAATGCTGGTCTCTTGCAATAGTAACTTTAAATCCTTTTGTCTTTGCTTCAATT
The DNA here is from genome assembly GCA_018132145.1 of Boehmeria nivea var. tenacissima. Classification (NCBI taxonomy): domain Eukaryota; kingdom Viridiplantae; phylum Streptophyta; class Magnoliopsida; order Rosales; family Urticaceae; genus Boehmeria; species Boehmeria nivea. The sequence continues at coordinate 5,127,169 of CM030886.1, forward strand.
AGTTAAATTTGTTTCTTATATGAATATCGGTATAATTCTTTATGGTAAGTGCATAAAAGTTGATAAGAATACGATTCCATGCAGATTTGGAGAATGTTGTAGTGCTTATATTTCCTTTTATGACCTCTTCTTCTATGAAGTCAATAAAAATCTCCTCGTATCTTTTGGACCATATACTAGCTTCGTCATTATTGCCAAGATAGAAAACTTCATTTACTATTGGTTCCATATTCTATGTAAACCTGCAATGGACAGCCTAGAATCAAAAGCTTTCATATTCGGGACATTAAATTTTTCACTATATAATTGCAGTTGAAGTATATTTATACAAAAGAAAGTGTCTACAAAACTTGCTACTGATTGTAGTGAATAGTGCTTGAAATAATTCAAATGAAGTGCACTTGTATTAATATACACTTGTAGTCTAATTTTGATTGGCTATCAATTAATAGGCAGAGCAGTACAATTGTTAATTGTAATAATCCAAATGAAAAGGCTAGAATATAACTATAGCAGTCATTAAGTTCACTCCTTTATTTTCAAGAGATTAAAAGGAGTTTTGCTGCATCACTTTTGGGCAGATATCGTCTCAAGAAACTAATATGCTCTATTGAGATCTTTAGGAGAACTACAATTTGTAATGATTGGGTGCTCTATATGATTCAGTTTCCTTAAAACAATTTAAATGAAATCAGATTTGGTCAAGTGCCATTACTATGACTTGCATATAACACTGTCATGAATTAATAACACTACCTACTATAGCTAAACAATGTTTTTCTTGAGAAACTTCCAAACAATTTTGACAAACGGTCAAACGCAAACAAGAGTGAGTTTCAATGAGCAGAATTCGTAGGGTAAAAACAATAAATGGACCAAAATATTATTATCAAGCTTCTAAGCATTCATAATCAAATATTTACTACAATCATCACTATCAGTCTAAAATTAAGCAAACAATACATATCTGACACAGATATATCATCACCATAAAAAATGTCAGAAGCATATGCATTTAACTGGATTTTAGCATCTTAAAAAGCAAAATCATTATGACACTCTAGTAGTTCTACTAGTACTAGCAAATACAATACAATCTATCTATACACTTTTGCATTTAGCTCAAAACAGATTGTGCCTAACCAACAATCTCACAGCATATGCAATAACATGTAAGTATGCACGTACCCACATCAAAAGACATCCTTGTAGCACAATTAGTCATAAATATAACACAATCAGTATTTAAAAAACGCATTCAAGAGTAATAGGTAAAAACTCATAGACCCATTATAAAATTCAAGATTAAAAGCATGTATCATAAAAAATAAAAATAAAAAAAGAATAGAGAAAAAAAAGACCCCATTTTTTCTTTTTATTTATCATGTAGGAAAGTTAAGAGGCTCCTTTTGAAACACTTGCATGATAAACAATAAGCTCAACTTGGGCTGATATCTCTGATCTTGTGGCACAAAGTAAGACAATTTGGGCTGAATGAATATATATTCATATTCTCTCATGGGAATGCTAAAGGTCAGCTCTTTGCTTTAGTCTTTGCACAAAATGTGTCATTGTTTATAGTCTTTTGATATTGGGCTTGAAATGTCTTGTCAATTTAGACCAAAATATTATTATCAAGCTTCAACACACAATCAAATATTTACCACTGTTATCACCTTAAATCTAAAATAATGAACAAAACATATCTCACAAGGATTTCAAGCAACTTTTAACACTATTATCAAAAGAAAAATTGATCTCATTCATTCAAGCATTTTGTTAAACAGGTTGCAGGCAATTCAAAAATATCACTTCTAACAAACCAAAAAATGCCGAGAAATGAAGCAAAGCTCAAAGAAAAAATAGAAATAACACAATATTCATATTTTGATTTTTAAGGTCTGAGAATTATCTAGTAGATTAGTTTCATTTGCACTTGATGAGTTGAAATATCGAATTTGACAACGATTCTCTAATTTTTCGAGGAAATAAACAGATAACGGGAGAGAAAATCAAACACCATGATCAAAAAAATACATAGTCAAGAGAGATTCTTAGAGCTCTCCAAATCTTTTGTGTGACTCTGTTAGTTTAAAAATTATGAAACCAACATAATTTTGTTTATTGATTATTAAAAATATTGGCAACAATTTTCAAAAACAAAAATAAATTACCAATAATGTTTTTTAAATGAAATTTCTTTTTTATTTTTGATAAAAAATAAAAATATTATTAAACACACCATTAGTTATTTAGTTATTTTTTAATTTATCCATTAAAGGATTTATGATATTTTAAATAAAGGAAATAATAATTATCCATTCTATAAAAAGTAGGTTTAGATTTATTTTAAATTAGAATTTATCGTATTTACTCCATGTCTATAAAATTTTAGCTTGAATTAATTCCTATAAAATTTTAGCTTGAATTAATTCCAACTTACCTCGTCCATCAATTGCAAGTTTTACAGGTAAGTTGGAATTAATTCACAAGAAGCACAACTGAAATTCATGGCAAGCCACCTGGCTGAAATTTTTTTTTTTTTAGAAAGCCTTACAAATCATGGCTGAGAATTCAGTTTGTGGCCGAGAATTCACAAGAAGCACAAATTAATTCAAGACAGCTTCTATTCACAAAATGACCAAATAGATCAGGTTGTAAATTGCTTCAGTGCTCTTCCAACTTGAGTTCTTCTAGTTCCCCTAGTTTACATGGTAAATATCCTCTCGTTTCCCTCACTTGTTCATATTCTACTTGCACATGGATCATAAATTCAGGTGCAACCGATCATGTGTCAGGTTCTTCTAGTTTTTTTCTTCATGTAAGCCTTGTGCATGAAATAAGAATGTTAAAATAGCCGATGGATCTCGTTCACCCATAGAAGGAACTACAGATGTTATATTATCAACATCTCTAACCTTGTCAAATGTCTTACATGGTCCTAAACTGTCATGTATCCTTATATCCATCAGGTAGTTAACTGATGACCTAAATTGTCATGCTAAGTTTTTTCATTCTCACTATGAATTTCAGGATACGGTCTCGGAAAAGATGATTGGTAATGCTAGAGAGTGTAGATGACTCTACAATCTACATGAGGGAAGCAACTTGAGTAAAATTGATCAAGTAGATTCCTGCTTGAAGACTACTTTAGTTGATAAGGACAATGAAATTTACTTGTGGCTCTTTAGAAATATTTAAAAATATTTTTTCTTTTTTTTAATTAAAGGTAGTTTGGGTTAAATGAAAATTTCATTAAAGAGTAGTCCATATATTGAAATATGTGTTTTTTGAATTTCATTTCCATATCTCTAAAGCACACTCTTGAACCCCAAGAGAACCGAGAAAGAAGGCCAAACAAAAAGGAAAATTGTTTTAGAAACCAGATAATTTCAAACTCTCTCTTTATTACACAAATCGCATATTAATTATTGGACTTGCCAAAGACTTATTGAGGATGATCACATAGCAATTACTAAAGTTTCCAAAGACTTTAGGAGGTTGATCATGAGTGTAGCTTCATCAACGGACAATTGAGATTTGAATTTTAAACTACTTGAGAGGCAAACGCTGGAAGTAGAGCTTTGATGTTACAACAAACTCGCTCAGCACCAACGTGGTCCCATGCCTACAAAGTTCTTGGCCGCGGCGAAACAACTCCATCTTTGGCTCAAGACTTGGGGTTCGGAGAAGCATCATCGATAGCATTGACATTGTTAGTAATAGTGGCCCTAAGAATCTTTTATTTTATTTTTCAATCTAGGTAAAAAGATTCAATTTGGTCGAATTAGTGCACTCCTGTTATTTTTTATCCGTCAAATTAATCTAAAACGATATGTTTACAACATATTAACATCACACGAGAGAGCACGTAATATTAGAACGCCGTAGAATTAATCATAAAAAGAAATTATAACCAGCACTTAAAGAAAATTTCTACACACTAAGAGCGCATTTACCATCTCCTAGTTTAAGATTACCAAATACCAAACACCCCCCCGACCATATTCTAAAATCAAACTTTAAAATCTTTCCAAAAAAAAAAAAATCAAACTAAAAAAAAAAAAAAAACCAATATACCACAATGCCACGTAAAAGCTTAAAACCCCAACCTCCGACCCGACCGAACCAAAAGAGAAGACCAAACAAAAAAGGAAAATTGTTCTTCAAAACTCTCAAAGGCCGACGATTCAGGACGCGCGCGAATCGCACCGCACCACACGCATGAAACGCAGCGAAAAAGCGCGGCTGGGTTCGGTGTTGTGGGGCCACCGTAGCTCCTGACTGAGATAGACCGCTCATTTTCCGATCAACCAATCAACCACCGATCAGAGAGAGAGAGAGAGAGAAGCGATGTGGGTGTTTTACCTGATCTCGCTGCCGTTGACGATCGGCATGGTCATTCTGACTCTCCGCTACTTCGCCGGACCGGAAGTGCCTCGCTACGTCCTCCTCACCGTCGGATACACCTGGTTCTGCTCTCTCTCCATCATCATCCTCGTCCCCGCCGACATCTGGACCGTACGTTTCTCTTTTTCCTTTTTTTTTTTTTTTTTTTTCTTTTTTTAATTTTTTTTTTATGTTGTTGGGTCGATTGGGTCGATGGGGTTTTGGGTTTCTTATTGATCTAGTTTCTTATTTGGTCATATAAATTGTTCTCATTGTTGCGAATGATTATTTATTTATTTATTTATTTTTTGGGTTCAATGAGCTATGGATTATTGCACAGTGCTTGTTCAATGGGGGGATTTTAGGTTAGAGATTGAAATTTGGCGTCAAATTGTTTTTGTGGTGATTTTTTTTTTCTTTCTTGTATGGAATTTGAGGTTTATGGTGATTTTATGATGCCATTTTGTAGGTTTTTAGAGTTTAGAGCACAATATCCCAATAGTTATTGCATTGGTATCAAATTTTGGATATCTAAGCGAGTGAAAGAAACATTAGAGTTTCACTTATGTGCGAATAGTTTAACTCTTTGATATTTGCATTGACTCATCTTGATATAACACAGAGAAAGTTACTGCTTTGAAGTTTTAGTCCGTAGTGATTCGTAGATCCGCACTAATACGAATATGAGCTGGAAATAAACTGATTTTAACGTGGTCATAACATACAATAAAAATTATGATATGGCTTTCGATTCTCTTGAAATAGTGCAGTTGAACAAAATTCAACTCCTTTGAAGCAGATTTAAGTCGAGGCAATAGCCGATTAAGGCATGTGTTCTCTATGGTTTGATTTTCTTTTAGTTGTATAGCTTATTTTCGTATATGTGTGCAGACGATACACCAGATATCAAATGGGGGCATCTCTTTCTTTTGGAGCTGGTCGTATTGGAGTACCTTTTTACTAACTTGGTACGCTTGATCGAAACCTAGCCTCTTTTTATCCATCACTACTTAGATTTCTGCGCTTCAAGTGAGTGGTAATCAATTTGTTTGGTTGGATCATCTGTGAGGAAAATCATTTTTATCCACCTGACATATGTTTCTGTTCATCCATTCACTTCAAAACATATAGTTGAAAGCTTTTTACGGTTATACAGTAAAATATTAGCAATTTCCCCTCATGTCAAAACTTTTATAAATGCTATAGCCTTAGGTATAAAGTATTGGCATTTACTTGAGCAAGTTAGTAAAAACTAAATTCTTCTGCAGAACATACAGGTTATAGCACCAAAGGTAGACGCTATTGATAGTAAATACATGGAATCCTATATGCAATTTTCCTTAATGGCATGTATGGTGAACCATATGAGCTCATCATATTGTATTATACAATACTGCGCTTTGCATGTTCAAATTATCGTATTGCATAATACAGATTGTGTTTTCTAGTACAAAAAAATTCTTTGTATTAGACTGTGTTATCTACTCTATTGTCTAAGACTATATACTCATTGTTTTATACTATATTGGTAGAGAACACAACAACGGAATACAATGCAATATGATACACTAAATGTGCCCTTAATGTTTATTTTTAGCTACTTATATCGGTCTAGTGATTATTATTATTTTTTCCTTAGCAGCTTAATGGCACACATTTCCTCAATACTTTTAAAACATATCATGTCTATGCAGGGCTGTGGTGCCCCTAATTCAGGGTTTTGAAGACGCTGGAGACTTCACTGCAACAGCGAGATTGAAGACTAGCGTACATGTTAATTTGGTCTTCTATCTAATTGTAGGATTCATTGGATTATGTGGACTTATTCTTCTCATCACGATGGACAAGGATTGGTTTGTATTTCATCCATGTAAAATTGACGTGTCGCTTCGTTGGTAGTTGAGCTATTCTTCTCATATTTTTTTTTATGTTTCTTGATCTTAATGTGTATAAACAGGAAGAAAAATGGAGGTGTTCTGGGTTTTGCCATGGCGTGCTCAAATACTTTTGGACTCGTTACTGGTGCTTTTCTTCTTGGCTTTGGTTTGAGTGAAATTCCCAAGAGCATTTGGAAAAACGCTGATTGGACTACCCGGCAAAAAGTTCTTTCCCATAAAATTGCTAAAATGGCTGTAAAGCTTGATGATGCTCATCAAGAACTCTCAAATGCTATTGTGGTAAAGTTTTTATTATACTTGCATCTTCAAAAGGTCCTATAAATTAGAGCAAATACAAAGGAACTATAAAGAATCTTTGTATCTTCTTTGTTCTACCAATGATAAGATAGTGGTTTCTGTTCGAGTACAGCTGTATATAATGTAACTGATCTTTCGTTCACTTTTCTAAACCTTAATGATGATTTCTTTACTAGGTTGCTCAAGCAACATCCAATCAAATGTCTAAGCGCGATCCTTTGAGGCCCTACATGAATGTTATTGATAATATGTTAACTCAAATGGTATATGGTAGCTTCTTATTTTTTTCTTAATTTTTTGTTATCTTAATTCTTGATTCTATTAAGGTTCTCTTTAAACATGCTGAATGTGGTCCTTTCCAGTTTAAGGAAGATCCATCCTTCAAACCGCAAGGTGGTCGATTAGGTGAAAATGATATGGATTATGACACTGATGAGAAGTCGATGGCAACATTGAGGCGTCATCTGCGTGGGGCTCGTGAAGAGTATTATAGATACAAAAGGTTAGCTAACCTTTTTATTTAATACCTATATCGTATATATAAAATACTTTTTTTTTTAGTAACCATTTGCATATAGGTTTCATTGCACCTTTAGATTGTTGTTTTCATGATAGGAAACTGTGACTCCTATTCATTTTGATTAATTCTCGATTTTTTCTTGAAACTTGAGAAGTTTAATTCATATAAAACCCAACTCTCGCCAATTCCCTAGATAGGTGAGAGTCCTTCGACAGAACATGGAAACTGTAATTCTAACTAGGAAATTGTTTAGTTAGAAGGTACCACAACAAGAACAAAAATGGAAATGAATGAAAGACAATGTTTTTTTTTTAGTAGAAATATTGATATTCATCATAAGTTAAGGATTTAGACATTTTGCAATCTATGTTTTAGAAATATAGCCAACGTTTTGAAATATTAGTAAAATAGCCATCAGGTCAACATCTAAAAATTTATGACCAAAGAAATGAAATTTATGACTAAATATTGTCTGCAACAAACAATAAAAACTGAAGTAAAAAAATTAATGACTGCAGTCTCAAAAATCCAGACACGAATGTATGGCTATTTTACTAATAAAAGCAAACATAGGCTAGATCTTTAAAACTAATATAAATGGATGGCTATTTCATATAAAAACCGAAAAATTCCGTAATTATGTAGCGTAATATGATACAACATTTTTTTGTGTATTAGTGGAAATCAATAAAAATAACAATGGAGAATATAATATATGGTTAGGCATTCGAGAGGCTAGCGCTCTGCCAAAGAGAAAACTCTCCATCTTCGCCAAATTTATGCTCCACTCAGCTTCAAAACACTCCCACTTTTTAGCCTAAGAATTTCTAAAAAACTTCTAACAACTCTAGGTTTATTCCTATAAGCAACTACTAATTATTAATGTTCCTATCTCTCCTAAGATCCCAACATAAGACTGAATTTATAATAGCTTTGCGCTTGGAACAAGTTTCTGACATGTGAAAGGAAAGAAAAAATGTAGGTCTAAAAGTTAGTACTTCTTTACTGGTCTTATTTATTAAGTTTGTTCTTTAAACTCTGCCTATATGATTTTTGATCGTAATTTGGGAATGTTGGTGGTATATTACTTGATATGATTTGTTATATATCATATATCAGTCCTTGCTGTTAGTGTTCGTTCTACAACTTCACTGTTGATGTTGTACAACCACGAGATCTTATTTAAATTTAAATGACTAAATATCTAGTGACTAGATTCATTATATTTTTAATCCTTTTTTATTTTTTTTTATTTTTTTATTTTGCAGTGAGTATATGACATATGTTATTGAGGCCCTTGAATTGGAAGACACTGTAAGAAACTATGAACGGCGCAGTTCTACCGGATGGTGTGCCTCTCTATTGTGCATCCCCTTTTATATTTTAGTTTCCATGTCTTGTTTTCTCTTGATTTAAGGTGGAATTATGTATCTTTATTCAGGAAATACGTGTCTAGCTTCAGGCCCGCTCGAACTGGCAAGTTCGGGTCGTTTGTTGATTCCATGGGTAATAGTCAGATAATTGAATTTTTCTCCTTGATTCTAAATTCTACATCTCTTTTTTCCGATTCTTTTGCATAGTTTTATTTATAGCCCAATCTTATAAATAGTGATGAATTTAACACTTTCTTAAAAGTATTGTTCTTTCTGCAGAATTTATTGGGCGCTGCATTCTAAGAAAGCAAGTTGAGATAGTTTTGGCTATCATACTTGGTATCATATCTGCTGCCATTCTTCTAGCAGAGGCAACCCTACTTCCGAAATTGGATTTATCTCTTTTTTCGATCCTCATTAATATTGTTAAAGGAGAAGAAGTTCTTGTACAGGTATTGTTGGTGCCATTTCCTTGCTCCGTGTAGTTTGCTATGAATTTGTCAAAATGATTTTATTTCTACTTTATCTCTTTACTGCATATACTGAGAGTTTTTTTGTCGCTCGCAGGTATTTGCTTTCATTCCTCTGATGTACATGTGCATGTGCACATATTATTCCTTGTTCAAGATTGGGATGTTGATGTTCTACTCACTAACACCAAGGCAAACAAGCTCAGTCAACTTGCTTATGATATGCTCGTAAGTTCCCGACTCAATTATGATTCCTTAAAGATTTAATGCTCTTTTACGAGATTACACAGTTTCTCTTTTGCACCAGTATGGTCGCCCGATACGCTCCTCCAATTTCATACAACTTTCTCAATCTCATTCGTCTTCGATATCATGGTGTAGAGATGAAAACAATATTTGAAGAGGTAATACTTTTTTGAACCCTTACATTTATTTCCTTTCGTTGCCAATTGAGAAAGAGAAACTGAAAGGAAGTATCTTTTCCATACTGTATTAAAAGTTACAGTAATACTTTTGCTGAAAAGCATAAGATACTGGAGATGCTGGTGGTTTGATCAGAATTTCCTCAACATATTTTTACATAGCTTGATAAGCTTTTGTGGTAGAACTAGGAAAGTTAACAATGGATAGCTGTTCCTGAAGCGACACTCTGTCCGTGGATTTTATATCTAAAAAGATTGATTCCTAGGCTCCCATCTGGCCACTGGTGAAGTTGGGCCTTGAAAGAATTCAAAGAAGTTGGTATTGGTTGTAATTCAGTGAAAAAATCAACCTCTAGGGTTGCTTGGATTAACTCAATCCTCCGAAGATAAACATTTTTAGTTTAGGAAAATGCTACCTCAAGGACTGAGGCTTGCTCAAACTTCTGTTATGAATTTAAACTAGCGCCTGTCTGAAGGACCATTTCATCACATCCCACGGAATTTTTCCAGTCTAATCACTAGCTTACCCAACTCTATTAACAATTAATTTGCAAATAATTTCTCATCCATGGATACATTAATCACTCGCTTAATTTCTCACTGCAGCGGATGGGTAACATCGATACAGCTGTCCCTTTCTTTGGGAGTGAGTTTAACAGGATCTATCCACTAATTATGGTTGTGTACACACTATTGGTTGCTAGCAATTTCTTCGATCGTGTAATTAATTTTTTGGGAAGCTGGAAGAGATTTAGATTCCAAACGGAGGAAGATGATATGGATGGTTTCGATCCTTCAGGACTAATTATCCTACAAAAAGGTACGGATATCTTGACTTTTAATGTGCATATATTGTTGATATCCGCTTGGAGTGGACCATTTCATGGTAACAAAAAATAAAATAAAGAATAAAAACTGGCTCTATTTTTAAATCTTCCAGAAAGATCTTGGCTTGAACAAGGCAGCAAAATTGGTGAGCATGTTATACCATTGGCAAGGAATTTCAACAACGCAGATGTCGAGTCTGTCAGCAATGGCACAGTACGTAAATATATGTTGCGTCCTAATCTTTCGTATCCTGGATATCTCTCATATTGGATTTTATCTTTATATATATATACACATATATATATATATATTTCATGGTTGGCATTGGTAAAAAAAATTTGAATATTCTATAATAGTCCATCTTCTAACTCTTGGAATGTTACAGGATAGGACTGCTATTGAAATGAAGGTAACGGCCGGTCTTATCAAGGAGGAGATGAAAGCAAGTAATTCGAAATCTTCAAAAGAGGAAACTCGTAAGTATGGTTCTCACAGAGAAGCCATTAGCAACAAGTATGCCGCCATTAGAGAACAAAGCAAACAGACACCAACCAACGCAAAGAAACCGGTGGAGCAGAGTATTGCTTCCGCCAAGGTCTCTTTGCTTGACGCGGACGAGCCTCAGACTAGCAATTCTTTGGGAGGGCCGCCTTTGGGTCTGGCTTCGAAATGGGAATCCATGAAATCTGGTTTCCAAAGTTTCAAGGCCAATATAGGGGCCAAAAAGTTTCTGCCCTTGCGCCAAATTCAGGAAACCAAACTCGTCTCCCGCGTTTCCTCTTCTGAGTCGCTTGACGAAATATTTCAGAGATTAAAACGACCGTCTGCGGATCATGACAGTTACAGCGATGAGGACGAAGGTGGGTCAGAAATCAAGAACGCCGGCTCTTCCAGATGATTGTCAGCACCTCCTTTAATGGAAGTGAATATCTCACTAATAGAAGTCGGAATGTAAGCCAACATACAATGTACAGGTCCTGAATGAGGATTTTTACCGTCATCTTACAGACTCCGATTCCCAGATTTTGGCCTAGGAGTTCTTCCAGTTACAATACCGCACAGGTTTGTTAGGATCTAGTTAGATGACAGACAAAATTGACAGTAAAATATAGAGATATCTGATCTTGTAATATAGAGAAGAAAGTTACAATTCAATCGGGGAATTTTGTAATTGGATATATATGGTTATGTTCTGGTGCTTTGCTTCCCCTGCTGGGAATCTTTAGAACTTGTATCGTTTGACAACATTGCATTTATTCTGAATTCTCAGTGAAGAGATTTAAATATGATGCACTTGAATTAATATCCAAAATGTGTGTGTGTGTATATATATATATATAGAGTAATGCTGTACAATCTGACAGTTTGGCTAGAAAAATTGTGAGAATGATGTGGTATTCACCTAGGGGCATTTTTGATGCATCATATAAGTTCACCCGGTTGTATATTGAAGAATACAATACGGTATTTAGCATGTTTAAACTGTTGTATGGCGTTATGTGAAAAAAAAAAAAAAAATTGTGTTATCTAGTATAAAAGAAATCTTTCGTATTAGACTGTCTTATTTATTGGTCATTTTGTCATTGTTTATATAATATTTTAAACAACACAAATTGTAAAACTTTATATGCGTATAACATAATATAATACAACACAATATTAATATGTTAAACCAAATAGCCTAAAAGGAACAATGCAAGGAATGGTGCTTTCGAAAAAAGGCGATGCAAAGTTGTAGGAGGCGGTGGGCGTAAAACTCTGAGAGGCATGTAGCAAGCCTCACATGCACTATAGCAAGGCTTTCTACACAAGGAACATTGAGGTCTCTTGTTCCCTGATTGGCATAGCCTATCTTTTCATAGCTACACACCCTCGCTTGTTTCCAGATCAAGAAACTCGAACCGCAGTATGCTAGGCTTCTCGATCTGCGGGCTCCGAGCTGCCGCACCCCTGAGTTTAGATTTGCCACCATGTTGTCCATATCATTGTCTCCGTCCTAGGATTTAAAGAAAAAAAAAAGATTCGGATCGACAAAAAATGTGAATTTGGCAGACGAAAAGATTACTGGATTAGAATTACATAATTATCATGTGATCATACAGTGTCTACTATCACCTGATGTTAGGAAATTTCTTTTAAAAGATGTCAGTGACACCATTTCAGAGCTGTGTTTAAGTTAATATGCTCGCAAACGCTATGATTGATGACTTGAAAGAGGCACAAAAAAATGTTATCCTAATTCGAGGCAAATTAGGGTTGATGTTTTCACCCATATTCTTCAATATAATGGTCCATTTGATTATGTAGTTGTTGTTGTCAGTGATTTTTCGTCACCCAGTGAGTCTGGGGGCAGTATCCAAATCGTTTTCAAGAAGTCCAGAAACCCCGACTCTACCAAACCAAGCGATAGCCACCCCTCCGCGGGAGCGCCCTTCTGGGAAAGGACAGAAGAGGATTATCGGAGATGATCCCCGATCCTACGCCCCCGGGGGAAAAAGCACTACAAGGAAAGAACTTCCAGAAAAGCCTTCCTGATGAGGGGCCGACATTTAAAGACAAAGTCCTCAAAGGCGATATACCCCCGAAGGAGTTTGCCACGAAGAAAGGACCATTCGACGGAGACTCGGCCCTCGAAGTCATCGACCCTCGGTCATAGAACGTTTGACCGTGGGGGCACAGACCTCAATTATTCTCCCTCGGGCAGGGAAATCACTGTAGCGACAGACTTATCCTGCCGCAGTCAGGTTAACTGCTCTCGGCAGGTGGGCAGCTTTATTAGGTGAATTAAACCCGTGACTTAGGGGATTTGACAGTTTGTCCTTTCTCAACTGTAGCTCTCTTCTTCGCTTATAAGAGGAGAAGGAGTGAAAGGGAAGGGAAGGGGATATACTCTGTAAACTCAGTGGAAAATATATAAAAAAGTACAGTGGACGTAGGCTATTACTCTCCATGAGGGCCGAACCACTTAAAAACTTTCTTGAGTGGTTATTTTTTGCAAAAAACGTTTATTACTATTCATTGCCGTATCACACACTAGAGATACGGATCACGGCGTTGGTTCAAATTATACACCAACAGCTTGGCGCTAGAAGGAGGGCCGCGCCTGAACGACTTGAACTAAACGTCCGGGCAAGCCCTTCCATTCCAGTTTTCTTTCAAGCTTTTTTCCGGGAGTCTTATCGTCACCTATGATCGGAGATCATGGCGCCGGCGACCAGACAAACGGGAAAGAAACCCCATACATCCCAAGTTGGGTGATAGTTAGCGTAAAAGAAAGAGCGTCCAAAACCCCAGGTCCTGGATGAAACAGCATGGTGAAGATCTTCGGCTCATCATCACCAACATCCGCAGTTCATCACCGGCAGGGGATGAACGGACGAGCTCCAGGCGTGGATCCGGGCAAAGGGGAGCGGGCCGCCGCTGTGGTGGTTGCCGAGGGCACCTCCGAAAGAGACCCGAAGCCAACCACCCGGCGGGGGACACGCTCAAGCCGGCCGCCATCACAAGTGGAGATCTAACAGTAAACCTCCCGGAGGACTGGCGGTGGACCTTCCGGAAGCCCCGAAGTACAGAGGCACATCCATTAATGGCCCAAACCGGAAGATCACGACCAACAAAGGAGTTCTACTCTTTCCGCATAAGGCAAGCTGGGTCTTTACCTCCGAGAATCACTGAGGCATGCTCCGTCACAGACAGAACGCCGCCCCGAGTGATCACGACGCCAGTCGGTGACCCAGCTTCACGGACGGCTGCAGTCCGGAGGACTGCGAAAGTTAAGCCTCGCCTCTCCCACTTCTTCCTGGCCCCCGTTGATAATGCACCCCGAAGTGTGTCTTTTGGTCGTAGACCAATGGCGCAGAAGAGAGGGTTTGGGGGAAGACAAACCAGAGGTCTCTGACCACAGCCGATGTAGTCAGGGCATCTCAGATTCTCAAGGAGAGGAAGCCGCACCTTCCGGCCAGGCACGGGATGTCCTCGTACGCGTCGTGCATGGCTCAAAGCAAGCCGGCGGGAAACAGGCATAGCACTAGCCCCCAAAGGGGCTATCAGAGTCGAGTGAGAAGGTGCCTCTGCTACCAGGGCAGACCGCCAGACCCGCGAATCTCGCCTGAACAGGAGATTGGCGAGAAAAACAGTCGCCACAACGACAACCCCCTCTTGCTCACTCACCAAACGCCGTCGTTTTCGCTCCTCGCCCAGTACATTACGGCCAATACTCTCTTGTTAACTCGGATCACCCTCAGGCACTCCGGGCATGGCTCCAGGCGTGCCAAAACTAAGAGACGGCTCGATCGGCCACCAAAGTACATCTGACGGCAACTGAGTCGCCCGCGATCAGAGGTTGTCCGCGGGGTAAGGTTCCGGAGGGATCTTGCAGCGTAGCCAGTTAGCCGGCCAAGACCTCAAACTCGATGTGTATAGGATGGAACCGCGAAGCGGATGAATCCTATAAGCATCACTCAACGGCTCTTTTTGACCGCAGAGTCTTCAGGTCACTTGGGAACCTCCGGGGCACTAGAAAGAAATAGATGCGCTCTATAATTACCCCGAAGGCGAGCAAAACTGGAACGTGAGAATTCCGAAAGGTTCGCGTAGATTTTACTCGCGGAGGCTTCCCACCGCCGAAAGATGAATCTTGTCAGGTTTCTCTCTCGATGAAAACTTCTCCGGAGATTAACTTGGGAAGTTGGGCCAAATGTCTCCTAGAACCATTCTATCCCTCGGAGAAGGAAGAAGATCTAGGTGCGCTTAAAGGAGGAACTCCGAGGCGGAAGGGACTAGAATCTCTCGAAAGATGGTCTAAACCGCCGGTGTATTAAGACAAAAAGTCCTGCCCCATTCAGAAGCACCGGGAACCGCTGCAAGCAATGGGGTACTAGCAAATCTCGATGAATACAAGATCTAACCGAGTACGCCCCCGAAGAAGCCTGGTTCGGGATAATCCTTCGGAGAAGGAACAACCTGCGACTAAACAGTGCATTCAAGGAGGTATACTCCGGTTCCAATCTGATGTCTAATCGTGTAGTTTGCTAGGTATGACCCTCGGAGAGAGCATGACTCAGACGAGTTGTAGTCCTCGTAGAGGACACGACGAACGACTATATGGATGATCCCGGAGGGATTGGATCATATAATTGGAGGTCACAGCGTGAAGAAGGTAGTATTTACACTTTAAACCTTATACTTCGAGTAACCAATGATCTCTTTTATAGGTAACCACGGTGTTCCACCATCAAAAGAAGCACGGACGAGCTTCCCCGGCGGAGCGAAGATCGAGATGTTACCGGAGTCAACAAGATTCAGGGCCAGAAGGGCAATTGTTCCCGTAGAGATCAAGCACCGTTTCTCTATCAGAGAAATCAAGGTTAGAGGAACGTCTGGTTCCGGAGGAATTAGACCTCGTTTCTCCGTCAACGGGATTGCTTTCATACTAGGCCGCGAAGATTCGGTGCAGCTGAAGTTGCTTCCACGAGGCTTTCTTCGCGGCAGGAGATGCATTTCCAGCAAATTGGCCTCAATCAGGAGGAATCCCAAGCAGCGCTAATCACGACGCTGGGATTGGGGGGGCAGATGTTGTCAGTGATTTTTCGTCACCCAGTGAGTCTGGGGGCAGTATCCAAATCGTTTTCAAGAAGTCCAGAAACCCCGACTCTACCAAACCAAGCGATAGCCACCCCTCCGCGGGAGCGCCCTTCTGGGAAAGGACAGAAGAGGATTATCGGAGATGATCCCCGATCCTACGCCCCCGGGGGAAAAAGCACTACAAGGAAAGAACTTCCAGAAAAGCCTTCCTGATGAGGGGCCGACATTTAAAGACAAAGTCCTCAAAGGCGATATACCCCCGAAGGAGTTTGCCACGAAGAAAGGACCATTCGACGGAGACTCGGCCCTCGAAGTCATCGACCCTCGGTCATAGAACGTTTGACCGTGGGGGCACAGACCTCAATTATTCTCCCTCGGGCAGGGAAATCACTGTAGCGACAGACTTATCCTGCCGCAGTCAGGTTAACTGCTCTCGGCAGGTGGGCAGCTTTATTAGGTGAATTAAACCCGTGACTTAGGGGATTTGACAGTTTGTCCTTTCTCAACTGTAGCTCTCTTCTTCGCTTATAAGAGGAGAAGGAGTGAAAGGGAAGGGAAGGGGATATACTCTGTAAACTCAGTGGAAAATATATAAAAAAGTACAGTGGACGTAGGCTATTACTCTCCATGAGGGCCGAACCACTTAAAAACTTTCTTGAGTGGTTATTTTTTGCAAAAAACGTTTATTACTATTCATTGCCGTATCACACACTAGAGATACGGATCACGGCGTTGGTTCAAATTATACACCAACAGTTGTCATGGGAAATCATTCAAGGAGGCTCTGTCACTGTCAGTGGATATACCCATTTGAGCCGTACATCATGACACTTAAACAGCAGGTCTATAACCGAGCACGTCCACATAGCTCCCATTGCAGAGGGTTATGCAGTCAAAGTGGTGTTGTTTCATTCTATGTATTGTCGAGATGTGGAGACATGATTCAACAGGCTTGATTGGAATATGGATGAAACCGACGACATATTCGAAAACGTCGTCAATTTTAACATGTTCATCACAACCTCATTATTTCTATATGAAGGCGGGCATGTTTAGGAAATGAGTTTGTAAACAAGTATTATTTCTATGGAAGCACTTTTTTGAAGCACAATCTTGTTTTGACACAGGGCTTTACATGTCTTGGCATGAAACACAAGCAAGAGTTGGGAATTATGAGTATTCATGATGTTTATAAAGCGGATCTAGAATAATTCTCAGTTTGATTTTTTTATTTTATTTTTTTGGAAGCCTTCGAAATGCATCATCGGGGAGCATAAGATGTGAGAGAAGCTATTTGCCTTTTGACTACATATAGTATGACCACATCACTGTCGTACACCGCGTGAATGGTGAATGTATATAAGTTCATATGTCAGGCCTGCAATGTCTATCGCAAGACGCAGAATAATGGGATTTTTGTTGTTGGCTTTAGAGTACTGACCGTCTTACAATGAACTTCAAGAGTTAGTGGTCATGCAATACTTGTATGGCTATCGTGTCGTATAAAGGTTATTCAGTTTCGAGGATTCAAAAGGTCCTCGGCGTAAAAAAAAAAAAAGAGCCGTGCTTTTCTCAGACGCGATTGAAGCGTCTAAGGGATCCCCACCATCCATCTCGGTGGGTCCCACAGTGGGTCCCACGTGGGGCCTACCAAAATGGATGGTGGGGATCTCTCGGACGCGTCAGTCGCGTCTGAGATTAGCTTTTCCTAAAAAAAATTCACGATTACGAGATCTTTTATATCCTTCCTAACAATGGCATAATCAATTAAAGATTCATTTGCAAATAAAGGAAAGATATCTAGAATTGGCTTGAAAGTGGTAAGTATCAATTCTAATAAATAAGGGATATTTTTTGAAATTTCTAACTGATAATTACGAGAGATATTCAAATATTCTCAAATCAAGATACTTCCAAAAATAAATAACCTTCTCAAGAGGCTAAGTCATCCAACATTATAAATAGGCGATGATTAGTAAGGTTTTCTCACTTCACAACTTTTTCCTAAAATTACTCTCACGCATTGTGCTGACTCAAGCATCGAAGAGGTAAAGCCGCAGTCACTTTTGGTGCGTCCTTACACCGTTTGATTTTCTTTTCGTGCCTTGTAGAAATTTAGCTTAAGTTACTGCATGTTTTGTGAAAATTCCCTATTGACGAAAATTTTGTATCAACAACTTTGATTGTGGAGAAGAAAATTTTAGTGTTTTATACTGTTGCATGGATTTTTTTTTTCTTTCAATTTTTACTTGTGGTTTACACACACATTATGGAGAAATATATGGATTTGCATCCATTTATAACGTTCTAAATACCCATGTAATACAAAAAAAAAAAAAGAGAGTTTTAAGAAATTAGCCACTGTTTACAAAATGATTTTAAAAAATAGCCACAGTTTCAAAAAATTTAAAAACTAGTCATTTCAGAAATTTCTGACACGTGTCAGAAATTTCTTACAACAATTTTTATGTGTAATTTTATGGGTCAGTTAAGGATTTAGCCATTTTGCAATATATGTTTTAAAGATATAGCCCATGTTTTGAAATATTAGCAAAATAGCCATCATGTCAACATCTAAAAATCTATGACTAAAGAAACAAAATTTGTGACTAAATAAATAAAATACACAGTCATAAAATTTGCGACTATAGTCACAAAATTTCAGAAAATTTGAAATAAACACAATAAAAAATTTAAACATCAATTAACAAAATAATCAACTCAAAAATAAAGGATTGCCTATACAACCAATTTCATAAAACTTATTACTAAATAAAAAATATCTTATAAATAGCAAAAAAATATGCAGTCAAATAAGTCACAAATTTCATGACTAGAGACACAAAATTTTAGACAATATTGTCTGCAACAAACAATAAAAACAGAATTCAAAAAATTAATGACCGCAGTCTCAAAAATCTAAACACGAATGTATGGCTATTTTGCTAATAAAACCAAACGTAGGCTAATTGTTAAAAACATACATAAAAATATGGCTATTTATTTAAAAAACCGTAATTTTATTATTGTCAGAAATTTCTTACAGTGTGTTATGGCTAGTTTTTAAATTTTTTTAAACTGTGACTATTTTTTAAAAACACACAGTTCAAAATTGCTATTTACCTAACTGACCCTACAAAATATAACATACATATTATATACATGTATATATATAGGTATATTGTTAGCTATAAATGCCTAGAAGGAGAAAAATAGAGAAAAAAGAGTGAGAATATTTAGTTGAATATATTATATAATAAAAATAAAAATTTAGTTAAATAGTTATTTTGGAGGGTGTATTTTAAAAAAATAATAATTACAATTTCAAAAAATTTTAAAAAAATGGCAATAAAAAATTTATTATCAAAGAAAAATTTATCACCAAAGTAAAAAAATGTTAGCATAATAAAATTACACATAAAACACAATGTAGTAAATTTCTTACCAAAATAATAAAATTTATGAATAGTTATTTCCTTAAAATTTTAAAACATTTACTATTTTTAAAATATGCTTTAAAAAATCTATTTCCTTAAAAATCCAAAAAAAGTCTTTAATCTAAGAATAAATTTAGAGCCAGTTAAGTAATTAGCCATTTTAAAGATAAAGTTTGAAGGATTTAGCCATAGTTTCACGAAATTAGGGATAGGGATTTAGCCATAGCGTAATATTTTTTGTAACATGTAATATATATACGTGTAAAAAATATAACATTAAATGTAACGTGTAACATAAAATGTTATACTTTTAGACGTATATATGTTTCATGTAACAAAAAATATTATATTTTATGGCTAAATCTCTAATTTCGTGAAACTATGGTTAAATCTTAAAAAATTACCCAAAAATTTAATTAAATACCTAAAAAACTCACAAATTTAATATATATATATATATATATATATAGCGTTGAATAAAGATTAAAGAGTGAGTATAGATGCATTTTTTATTTTGTGAGTAAACATAATTATTATATAAATAAATTGCACGCACGTGTGTCACACACAACACAACAATTAGTACGATAATTAGAATGAAATCGCTGTGAGATTTTGTAGCAGTAAAAGACCTAACAACTGGATTTCGTACGTGCGTAGCCAAAAAATTCACGACTCTTTCAAAGTCAACTTATGTGTACCTAACTTCCTACCAAATACCAATTACGCAACATTGTTGCTGGAATTTCAGCAAATTCCAAAGCCTCTTTTTTCTTTTCTTTTCTTTTCTTTTCTTTTTTGGCTCGAAGCAACGCCGAAACTTTAAAAAACAAAGTATAGTGCATGTATTCGATTAAACTTTATTTTATATAATTAAAAAAATAAATTCGAACTCTGGGGTATTAAAATTACTGTTGCAATTATCAAGCGTAATACCTTGTTTTTTCATTTAGTATAAAATTTATTTGATATTTAACTATTTTTTAATGCATGTTATAAAAAGGTATTTTAAAAATTAAAAAAATTGCCATAACTATCTAAAAAATTGAATACATATAGATAAATAGCACTATTGTATAATTGAGAAAATAATCATCTAAAAATAACGATTTATTCAATAATATCTTTTTTTATGCCCGTGCAAAGCTCGTCTCATGATCAATGACATAATTATTACCCAATGACAAGAAAAGGAAAAAAAAAAAAGAAATTCACAAAATTTAATGACAATTTAAAAGTTCATAAATGCCAAATACACTAAAAATTGCGAAATTTCCTACCAAAAGTCAAAACACCATCTTTCCCAATAAGACGATCACATTCACAATTAAGTATTTTACAGACCCCAAAAAAAAGTCCAAAAATACGTGCTAATCTCTCGCTCAAGATCTTAAAAAAAATATACATTAATTATACAAATATATTATCCCAACAAAACCATCTTAATGAAAAAAAAAAAAAAAAAACCCTATCAAATTCCAGACTCCAAGCTTTCTCTAAAAGTCTTGCGATGCTTCACGACGTGGCTCTTCCTCTTCCCAGAAGCTCCATGAATCAGCTTTGACCAAAACCCAATTTTCTTTTCTTTCTCAACCATATCATTAGTATTATTATTATAATTATTATTTTTATTTTTGTAATCAACCTCATAATTCACATACCTATGACTATAACTCTTCGGAGCAAAAGCCACCGATCGGCTCTTCTTCAACCCTCCGGCGACCAAGTAAGCCATCGAGCCCATCGCCTCCGACGCGTTGCGCTGGTGCCGCCGGCCACGCGCCGGCGACGCGCCGCCGGAGGAGAAGGAGCCGGAGGAGCAGGATCTGTAACCGCCTAGTCCGGTGGCCGGTCTTCTCTTGTTGTTGGAATCGGAGAGCATAGAGAGCCTTTCCCTTAGGCAAGAGGAGCAGACTCCCGGTGACCGGTTGAGGCCCGGGTGCTTCTTGCACGACCCTTGGAGTGATTCGGACCAACCCATTTTTTTTTTCTTTTTTGCTTTGCTTTTCTCTGTGTTGGAATTTAATTGATTCAATCTGTGAGACTTTTGGTTCTCTGTCTTTTTGAAGAGATTTTCTTGGCAGAGTTTTTGGGTCTTTTTTTTTTTGAGTCTTGGCTTCTTGGGTTGGTGTATTAGAGCGTATATATAGGAGATGAGTGCGTGTGTGTGTGTATATATATATATATATAGAGAGAGAGAGAGAGAGAGAGAGAGAGAGAAATATGCAATGAACGTGGTTCAACGAAGGTTCATTTGGGGGGTTATGGGTGTATTTTTTAGCGTAACAGGCTTGCTTGGTTTCCAATTGGTCACAGACTTCTTTTTAATTACTAGAAATGTTTTTGTAATGTTGTTTAATAAATTCAGAAAGAGAATAAATGATCTTTTCGCCAAAAAAAAAAAAAGGTTATCAGAATAGTTACTCATTAGGTACCATAAAACAAGTATGATGATAAATATATTAGTAAGTAGATTAATTCTGTAATGCTCCATATCGTTCTATTAATAAGTATAAAAAAATGTAAAAAATTATTACTACATGTTTTAATATTATTATTATATATTTTTTTAGTATTATATGAACACTTTTAATAATATTATTATACACTTTTTTTAGTATTATATTAGCAGACAACTGAATGGAGCATTATAGAAAGGCCCTTATAAATGCCATGTTATTTTAGTTTCTTGTCATATTTTTTTATCAAAAATTTTAGTTGTGTAGCATTACTCAATCAAGCTTATAGTATGTAGTCTATTTTTAATTATTAATTATTTTAAAATAAATTATAAAGAATAAAGTATAAATTGAATAAATAATGAGTATAGTAAGTTAATCGATCAAAGTGGTTTGTTAAAAAGTTCAATGAATGTATCCCAAATTTGACCATATGATATTATATTACGAGTTTTATTTATTTGTTTTTTTTTCATTGCCAGATATTAATACAGACACAAATTTAGATTTTTCACTGGATTAGAAATACGTTAAAGCAGCTAAGTGGTGCGTTTGGTCTTTGTGAAACTATTAATAATCTTGTAACCTCCGAATAAGAATAAGAATCCCCATATAACTAAATTTTAACGTCACTTTCCGTAGATGCATGGTTGCTAAGTAAAGTTTTGGTAACATATAATACAGATAATTAAAAAGATTATCAGTTGTCTTAATCAGATTTTAACATCATTATTTTCTGTAAGAGTGCATCATTTCGCATATGAAAATAAATATAAATCCTAGATATCAGGGTCATCGCGGAATAATATATGAACTTTAAAAGCATAGTCCAACAGTAATTACACACGACCGATTTTACTAATACTCGTATAGTTTAAAATTCCCCAACTCTTATTTTTAAAAATAAATAATAAAGAACTATACTGGTGCAAATATTGTAAAAGAAGTGTGATTTACTAATCTAATTATCATTGTATTTACTTTCCAAAACTATTAGATATTGATTAGTCACTTAAATTTTATGGAAGATATCTTTTAAATCAAAATTAATTAATGTAATTTGGTTTTGTTAAAGTTCAATATGACATGCAAGTCACTTTTTGAAACCACGTACCATCATTGAGAATTTCAAGAAAGTAGTCAACTTAATTAACGATGTACTTATGCCTTATTGGAGCAATCTATCTCCTCATTTTTTTTTTCAACTTTCTTAATCCCATTGCAATATCTTTAAATCCAAACTATTTATATTACATCAAAATTTATAAAATCAAACCATTGTAAAATAAAATAGTTGGATGTTTACCCAAATAACCCATTAATAAACTCAATAGTATATTTGATCATCGGATGATTCAAGCGGTCAGAGTCAGTCATTAATCTTATAAATTCAGCCATCAAATTTATTTATAATAGCTCCCTAATCTTTTTAAATTTTACCAATAGGAGAATTCTTTTAGAATATATTAACCAACTCAAAGCATTTGTCTTCGTACCCTAAATAGTGTAGATTCCCTTAATGTTTCAATTAAAAAAAAATTCTTTGTGTAATTTTGATATTCCAAAACTATATGTTTCTATCTACGCTCATCATATTTCGTATTTATTTTGTAGTGCATAGGATCAAAGGAATTGATAAAGTGCACAAATATAAAAAGAAGAAAATTAACTTTCTATAAGTGGTAGCATGCGCGCATAATTATAATATACGAAATGTGACTAATTTTTTTTAAATAATAAACAAAATAAGATTAAGATTATAACTATAGGTATTTTTTTTTATAAAAATAAAAATAAAAATACTTCACCTGTTACTCACTTTAATAACGAATTATTAGTGATGAATCTAATTATTATTGTTTTTTTTTTATAAATAAAGTTAAGAAATTTTTTATAAAATAAGGAATTACTTATCACACAAATTTGAATATTGTCTTAATTTTTCGTTTTGATTATTATATTTATATACTTTTATTTGTCAAATAATCCAATTAAATACTAGAATTGGCACTTATTCCAATCTATTAAATGTAAGACATTAGATTTTCAATAGATGAATTGACGTATTAATTACTACTAGTTTCTTGATGGACTTTAAAACACAAATTAAGCCATAATTACTTCTAAGTTCTACTATCTCTCTATTTGGGGAATTCTTTAGTGGTTTTTTTTTTTTTAGAAAACAATTTTAGATTCTTTTTAAGATGTAGGATCCACCGAAAAAATGAATTTGACAATTCAAATTTATTTTCTATAAAAAAAAAAATACCACCAGAGAAGTACCCTCTATTTAATCCGTTACAATCTATTTTGCACAACACAAATGTTGAGCCCAAAAGAGAGAGTATGATATAAAGTTTAGCAAATTACCATTATTGAAATTACATGTATGAATCTATGATATGAAAAAAAATAAAAATAAAAAATAAAAAAAGGACAAACGTGCTTTTGAATTTGATATATCAAGGCTGTTACGAGAAGCTTAGGTGACCAGCGGTGCAAACCCAGACGCACACGCTTTAAGCGTGGTCGGCATCGAGGAATCAGATGCCCCCAAAGTCAAAGTCAACGAAGCGGACGGCCGTGATTGCATGGCAATAACTGATTGAACCGTACAGAGTGGGAACTTTAATTAGATGATTTGACTGGGAGAGTACGTGTCGTAGGCTTCGTAGTGGGGAGGCTTTGATCGTGTAGGACGGCGGTGCACGTGAAGGGAATACACTCGAGTTTTGGAATGCCACGTCGGATGAGAGGACAAAGCGTGTTGGTCTCGGCGCACGTGGGTCATCGGTGTGAGAGAAGAAGACAAAGGCATTGGGTAATATCGTGTGCACGTGGGGCGTGTCGTTTGAGCCCCACGACCGATATCACCGCCTCCGATGTGGTGGGAAGTGGGAAGTTGGAACTGGGAACCACCTCTCTCCTCGCTCTCTCTCTCTCTCTCTCTTTCTAATAATATATATATATATATATATATTTATTTATTTATTTTTAAAATAAATAAATATATAAAAATATATTTATTTATTTATAAAGATGACTCTACTTCTGAATTAATTCGCAATAAAAATAAAAGAGAATTTAAAAAAATAGCAACCTTTTAGAAAATAATTTTAAAAACTAATCACAGTTTTAAAAAATTATACTTTTTAAAAATTTCTTACATGTGTAAAAAAATTTCTTACAGTAATTTTTATGTGTAATTTTGTAATTAGCAGAAATTTTTTACATGTGTTATGGTTAATTTTCGAATTTTTTAAAACTGTGGCTATTTCTTTAAACACATAGTCCAAAATGACTATTTACCTAACTGACTCAAAATAAAATCAGTTAGGTAAATAGATTTGAGGTAAACATCACAGCTATTTCATTTTGGAATGGTTCGATTTTGCGAATTTTGATGTGTTATAAATGATTGAAATTTAAATATATTGCATTGAGATTAGAAAAGTTGAAAAAAAAAAAAAAGAATGTGGAGATGTTTACCCCAAACATGGGGTTATTTGAGATGGTGTGTTTTTAAAAAATAGAGTTTCAAAAAATTTTAAAAATAACCATAAAATTTTTTTGACACATGTAAGAAATTTCTCACTAAATAAAATTACACATAAAATTGATTGTAAGAATTTATTTGACGAAAGTAATAAATTTTTTAAATATCTATTTTCTTAAAATTTTAAAATTGTGGCTATTTTTTAAAATTATTTTTTAAAAATTAGTTATTTTCTTAAAATTTTCATAAAACTAAAATACTATTTAATTAAAATTATCATTTGTTTTAAGAGTTGTTTAGATCGTAATCCGAGCTATTTTTTTAAAACTGTATTATTACCGTAATTATATTAATAAAGGTGAAATTATACTACTACACATTCAAAAGGGCTAGTATAATTGTACCTTATTGATGAGGTAACTTGCCACGGTCCTCATATCACAGCCATTTTTTTGTTTGATCCAAGGGTGTGGGAATGTATTAAATTAAAGCAGTGTTTGGTTATTTCAAAAAAAAAAAAAAGTGTTTGGTTGGCTGTAAAGAATCACAATGGCAATCGAAATTGTGAAATATAAAGGAAATGTAAAATTAATTCTCTAAGAATGACTATTGGGAAGTGAATTATTTTCTTCGGTTTAAAAGATGATGACATGTAATGGAGTTGTTTTTTACTTTTTATGATTGCTTAACTTTTTATCATTTGTTAATGACAATATTTTAGTTTCAAGACATAAAAGATTTTATTTTATATTGATTAAAATTATACATACAAACCGTCTCCACAAATCTTAAAAATTGAAACTTACTAAAAGACTATTTTTTTTTTCATGATGTGAAAGTGATAAAATCATGACTACTTGTTTATCGTTTTGCAAATATTTATTAAAAAAATGGCTAACAAAAATTATGTACAAAAAGTATTAATGTTATAAGTCTTTTTACTTTTCATTTTCTCTAGCTTAATTGTATAAAAAAAAGATTTTTAGTCTCATGGGCTTCAAAATATTCACAACACTTTTACCTCAAATAAAAAAAATATATCAAAAGTTCAAAACTCACTTAAAATATATTAACGGATGTAAAATGAAAAAAACTAACAAAAAGTGGCAATATCATTTTGTAAAGCCATATATATATATGGAAGAAATTTTAGGGTGTGAAGACAAATGAGGTACTTTTGTGATGAGTTTTTTTTTTTTTGATAAGAAATAATTCTAGACCGTCAAATTCACCTTTTCGAAGGGTCCCACATCTTAAAAATGTGAATCTGAACATTCAAAATTATTTCCCACAACAACAAAAACCCACTATAGAATTTCCCAGACAAATGCTTTGTAAAGGAGTTGTGTTTCCATCATTGGTTGAATATAATAAAGATTACATAAAAATAAGTGAATGAGCTTTTATTTACTACACATTCCCTCCAACACATCACCCTAAGCTCATTCACATCGGAAAAGAGTGTATAAATTATTTTTTCTTTGGGATAAATTTCTAAAAAAATCTTTTAGTTTATGCTAAATTTCAAAAAAAAATTATTATTTAGAAATTCTTAAATAATTTTTATGTTATCTAAAACGACTCTAAAATATGTACGGATGTCAAATTCACTTTATTTATTTAGTTTTTTTTAAAAAGATATTATTATCCTCCAACTTTTAATTCATTACATATAGACTATGCATGAAAATCCGGCGGTTAATAACCGATCAGAAAAAATTCACCGGAATTACCCGGTGTCAATTATCGGTGAAACTCCGGTTATTCACCGAAATGTGTCACCGGGTAATGCCGGTGAATTAACCGGTTATTACTCAGATTTTAACCGGAGAGTTTTTTTTTCTTCTTCTTCTTCGTCGTTCCCCAGTTTCCCCACTGTCACTGTTGCCTCCTGCGGCCTCTCCCACCTCCCCTGCAACATTCCCCGCCACCACCGCGACCTCCCTGCAACCACCCCCCGACCTCCCTGCCACCACCGCGACCTCCCTGCGACCACCCCGACCTCCCCGCGACCTCCCTTGCGACCACCCTGCCACCACCGTGACCTCCCCGCCACCACCCCGACCACCCCCGCGACCTCCCCGCCACCACCCCGCGACCTCCCCCCGGACCACCCCGCCACCACCCCGACTTCCCCCGCAGAGCACCCCACCACTTCCCCCGCCACCTCCCCGACCTCACCCCGCTCGAACTAGTGATCGAACGAAATAATTTTTTTTTTGGTGAAATTTCGGTGAAACTTCAGATCGAAAATTTTCGGAGAAAATCCGGTTAATAACCGGCGGCGGTATAATGTGCCGGTTAATTAACCGTGCCACATTTGCATGTTGAATATAGATCTGTAAAATTGTACCATTAAAATTTTAATAATGGCTCAATTCAATAAATTCACAATAAACATAACCTAACTTCATCATATTAAACTTAAACTCTAATTTGGAAAGAAAAAAAAAACTAAAAAAAAAATCAGCCCATATCATAATCATAATCAACCAAAATTAAAAAAAAAAACAAAAACAAAAACATATACGTTATGATAAGCCCATATATACATTTTTCCTCGCCCAGCTTAATTCGTCTACGTTAATTTAATATTGTAGCAACTAGCAACGAAGTGGAGGGTCTTTCCCACAAATTTTAGTTTATCTTTGTATTTTCTTCTAATACGTCCATAAATAGAAACGTACGCAATTCTCCCGTAGACTCTTCAGTCTTCACCAATTCTCCCGCTTTTATCGCTGAGATTTTCAATTCACAACAATAGTTTGTGTGCATTAAAATCTATGTACGGCATCTTCAATGCAATATTTAATTTAGGAAGAATTGTAAAACAAGACATTTTAAGTGCCAGCGAAAAATTTGTATTTTTACACTTTATGTTTGTAGTAAAAAATTTAGAGTATAAATTAAAAGTACAACATTAATGGAGCATATATTATCTGGATTTTACGGGATGTTATTATATTTTGAAAGGTGGATTTGCTAAATAGGTCATTCTAAATAATACTTTTTAAAT
Source organism: Boehmeria nivea var. tenacissima (assembly GCA_018132145.1). Taxonomy (NCBI): domain Eukaryota; kingdom Viridiplantae; phylum Streptophyta; class Magnoliopsida; order Rosales; family Urticaceae; genus Boehmeria; species Boehmeria nivea. Next base: position 5,155,357 of record CM030886.1, read on the forward strand.
TTTAGTTAATGTTTAAAATAATTATGAAAATAGTCCTAGTTCAAGTAGAAGATGCGTATATAAACTTCATCATTATAACTTCTAGCTAGCTTTTTTTTTTGGAAATTTTAAGAAAATAGTCACTGTTTACAAATTGATTTTAAGAAATAGTCACAATTTCAAAAAGTTTAAAAACTAGCAATTTCAGAAATTTCTGACAGTAATTTTATATATAATTTTGTTATGGTCAAAAATTTCTTACATGTGTTATGTCTAGGTTTTAAATTGAAACTGTGGTTATTTTTTAAAAACAAACAGTCTAAAATGACTATTTACTTAACTGATCCTATTTTTTTTTTAATAAATGAAGATATTGACCATATATAAAATCACCTAAACAAAATGACTATTTCTCAGGATTTCCCAATTTTGAGTTTTTATTTTTAAAATATATATTTTTTCTCTTTAAAATTATTGATAACGGAAATCTTGTAATTATGAAGTGTCATTGTTGTAAGTTAGTAGTAACAATCTTGTCATATTGCGCTCATGCAAAAATTTAAGGGTGAAGTAGCCAAATACCCAGAATTTATATAACAATAAAAATAAATACCCAAACTTTTGAAGTAATTGAATTTCTAGTCAATTTGTGAATTACTTGCACATGCTTTTGGTAACAAAGTTAATTACCACCACTTACCACAGTGTAAGTAATTCCATCTTTTGGGTAGTTGGTTACATTTTTCAAAAGATTGGGTAATAACTTACATTAAGTTTTAAAAATTGGGTATTCACTATAATTTCTCAAAATTTAACGTGTAACTGAATATGACACAAAGAATGACATCAACTAAATTTTAGGCTAAATATACCATACAATTGGAAATTGAATTTTGAATCAAATACCATATTATAGTTTTTATTAAAAGACTATATTTCAATATTGCCATAATTTTGAGCATATTTATTTGAGATATTCTTAGCTTACTAAGTTGTGGAGAAAATTAGTGAGAAAATTATTTATGAGGCTCAATCTTTTTCTTTTCTTTTTTTTTTTAAAATTGTTTTGTTTTGATTGTTATTATTATTATTATTATTATTATTATTATTATTATTATTTATGGCCTTCCAAATGGGAAGGAGAGGAAAAGAAGAAAATCTTTTGCTAGTAGTTGTAACAGTAACTTATCTTCAAAGAAAGTAATTAATTATCAAGCTAGGTATACAAAGGAGATAATTCTCTAGTAAGTGTTTTTTTTTTTTTTCAAATCATTCTCAATTATCAGTTTTATCTTGTCAATAGACCTAGCATTTTAAAAAGATAAATCTAATGCTCTGAAATTATTTTCTACCAAAAAAAAAACTCACCAAAGAAATTGCCATGCAAAAGGTAATTGGTTTTTTTTTTTTCCATCATTATATTTTAGCTTCTGATACTTGAGCGTTATTATCATTATTTTTTTCCACTCTTTTTAGATCCTTAACATCAAATAACATAAACGACATATTCTTGTATTCTTCGCTAGCATTATCTTTCATCTATGTTTTTTTCACCCTTTTTGTGTAAATTCACACCCCATAGCAAAACCACGAATCATTCGTTATTGCCAAAAGTTCAGAACATTTTCTCAAAATCTTATTATAAATTACAAAGAAATATATGGGATTTTGGAAATCTTTTAGTGCCTGAGAAATAAATTAATTCTCATCGCGCAAAATGGGTCTCCCAATTAGCCTAGAACTTTGCCATTGGGCTGGACTAAAAACTTAGTGGCAGAAATTTGAACAAATCTTGGGCTTAAAAAAAAAGAAGAAGAAGAAGAAGAGCTTTTCCAATTTCTCTGTCTTTGGGTTTTAAATTTGGCCTGTTTGTAATTATCAATTCGTTATCCACATATTGGCAGTGAGAAAGATTAGCCAAGAATATGTATCAATCACATTCTTGATAAAGACTTCTATCTAAAACTATCAACCTCAAGCATTTAATATTTTTATTTCTTATTTTAAGTTTTTGGAGCAAAAATTGTTACCGCCACCATGGGGCCTCAACTTCTTTACTCTCGAGCTTATATTTACTTACATAAATAATTTAAAGTTTTACTTATACTGTAACTAATTATAAGTATTTAGGTCCTATTTATGTAACAAAAACTTTAAATAAATATTTTGGGGTCGTTTGGTAAGCAATTATAATAATAAAATTTAAATCATTTTTATTTGAGTTATTGTTTGACAAAATCTTATAATTCAAATCAATGTTTGATAGAAACTTTGATTGTATTATTTGATTGGAGTTATTAGAGAGAAAATTTACATTAATAATTGAAAAAGTTTATTTACAGTTACCAAGAGTATTAAAATACTGTGGAAATGGTAGTTAAGTTAAAAATTTATGTACTGAAGTAAAATATTAGTAGTTTGTCAAAAAATATTGGTACTGAAGTAAGAATACTTAAATTAAAATTTTTTGTATCAGAATTGTTTACCCCCCGTTTGCCCCATCTATTCTAACCATTCCATTCTATTTTATTTTTTTTTTCACTTTTTTCAATCCTCCAAACGATTCCATTATATTCTAATTTTTTCAACCATTTTTTTCAACTTTCCAAATCCCTATACAATATTTTTAAATCTTAACCATTTATACCACCTCGAAATTTGCAAAGTCAAACCATTTTCCAAATAATTTTCCAAACCATTTTCCAAACTATTTTCAAACCATTTGGAATGGTAAAAAATGACTAGAATGGTTTTTCTAAATTCTTAATTTTTAACTCTTCATTTAATAATTACTCCACGTCTTAAAAAACCATTTGGAATGGTAAAAAATGACTAGAATGGTTTTTCTAAATTCTTAATTTTTAACTCTTCATTTAATAATTACTCCACGTCTTAAAACTTTTAGCAAAATACTCAGATAGTTAAATTATGTATACTTGATAATTGAATAAATTACCATGAAACATTTTTATTAAGAGAAATTATAATGAATACTCAATTTTTAAAACTTAATGTAAGTTATTACCCAATCTTTTGAAAAATGTAACCAACTACCCAAATGATTCAATTACTTGCACAGTAGTAAGTGGTGATAATTCACTTGGTTACCAAAAGTATGTGCAAGTAATTCACAAATTGACTAGAAACTCAATTACTTCAAAAGTTTGGGTATTTATTTTTATTGTTATATAAATTCTGGGTATTTGCCTACTTCACCCTTTTATTAATTACTTTTTTTTTACCTGCAAAAACAGTATTTAATAAACTACTATTAAATTTTAAGTATTTATTTAAATATTGTGTAAAAATTGGATTTTTTTTTACTTCATCCTATATTTTACAAGTAAATTAGATAATTACTCAAAGTACCCAAAATAACTTACGTACTCAAAATAGTTTCTCGTAGATGATGGTTCAATAGAGAGCATTTTTATATGATATGATATGATATGTTTTTTTTTTTTTTACCCTATAAATACGTATAAATTGCATTTTGAATTTATAGGAGGAGCGGCTTTAAGAAGCTAGCTCATATCAGTCGGCTGGTATGGCTTTGTTGATTAAGACCGCATTGGATAGGAGACCAAAGTGATGCTTTCTTAAATTAGTGTTCCTTCTTGATATTTTACTCTCATTATTTTTAAATGTAGCTTTGATAACATATATATATATATATATATATATATAATATACTTTTTTGCAAAAACTTTCAATGCCTTGGACCCCACAATGGATTTAAGACACCTACCATATTAATATTTCAAAAAAGTTGAAAATGAAAGGTCCACCAATTCCAACCTCACTAGATTATTTTATGCAAAATCCTATTATAATAATAATACTAATAATAAAAAATAATAATAATAATCTCATCTCTCTCCATTTTTTTTCTTGGAAGCCCCTAAGCAATCCCAAAATAGGCAATTTAATCACAAATCAAATCAACCTATTATTGGAATGGGTTCACTTATATTTTTCTCATAAGCCCTAGTATATCCGACCAATTACAGGGAAATTTAGTGGATTAATTCTGATCTTAATTATGACTTGACATCACCAAGCCTTGTGTTCTATTAGAATTGCTATAAAAATTGAGAATCAAGTATGAATAGTTTAGGACAGTCTATATTTAGGATGACAAATCAAACTTGGAGTTTTGTGAAGAGCAGTTTACGAAATATAATGCATACCTTATATTCTGAAGAATTCAAAAGCTTTGAACTATATATTATATATATATATATTGTCTGGGGCCAGAAATTAGGATCAACACCCACCAAGTTTGCTTTCCTGAGTACATTCAAGTGGTATAAATCTCGTTAAAACAATCATTTGAATATCTATTTCTTATATAATTTTTGTAAGAAAATATTATTGTTTAAAAATTAAAAGCTAAAAAATTTAAAGTATTTGTTATGTAGGTTAAATATCCATTTTATAAGTATTCAAACTTACATAGCACCACGTTTTGCATATCGGCGGTTTCGATTTGGTTTTAGCAAAGCTAAATCGATTGATTACCATAACTTGCCAATTCCCAACAGTGCCAAGCACTAAATTTGGGGGTTTTTCCTTTTTTTCCTACAACGAAAAACAAATACTAAATTATAAATAAGACAACAATTTAATTTGGCAAATTACTTACGTGCATTATAGATAAACATCAATTCACTATTTTCTTCGTGTCTCTCGTCTCTCTCTCTCCAATCCAAATATCCAATTAAACCCTTTTGTCTCTCTCTTTTGCACTTACACAATTTTCTTCATATGTGTCTCTCATCTCTCTCCTTCTTGGTGTAACTTTTTGTCTTTACTCATCACTATAAGGCTACTCAAACTCTTCAACACTCATCAATGTTTTTATTGGCTATTCTCGACGCTGACAGCCTCACATTCTCAATTTGTACACATTCACAACAGTTCTTTATTTTTCATGTCTTCAACCACACAAAATTAATCATATATATATATACGCGCGCGCACGTTTGTGTGTGCACATATGGGCTATAAGCCCTAAGCAAGGCCAACTTAAGGTATTTGAGGCCTTTGCTAATACGTATAATCATAATTTTTTAGACTTTCCACGTAAAAAGGGAATCCTTTGTTATAATAGAAACAGAAGTGATGTGGATTATTCAAGAATCGAAGTCGATTGCTTTATAAAAAGAAGATATCAATGAGCTTCTATGAAATGATTTCACGGGATTCAGCCAATTGTCTTGATCGTGGGATATCATTGAGAAATAGGAATCTGTGTTATCAAAAGATTTCCTGCGATTATTTCTAGTATAGAATGAGTCAATCATCCACTTTGGTATCTTATTGAACAAAAATGGTGATATGGTTCCTCCATTGATCAAGAATTTCGATTTTTGGGAAGTATCATGATCATCTAAGTGCCTAAAGGTTGTGCCAACCATGGTCTTAAGAGCCACGTAAAAGGAAAAAATCTCTTTCTATTTTTTTTTCCTTTTAATTCATTATTCTCAAACTTGTCACATACCAAAAATAAATTTAGATAAACTTTCCTATTAATCTCCATCTTGACTCAACTTTTCTCTACCTCAACTCAGATTGCCCCACTGCATCTCGGGCATCTCTTATTGACACCTATCTTTGCACTCTTTTGGGTAAGTGTCACCACTACACAATCAATAAGAGTTATTGATGTTGGAATTTCGTCAACATAAAATACTCACCGAAAACCTACAAGCTCAAGCGATATCTGGAATAAAAAAGTTTCGATCACCTTCTTCAAGCCATTTAATCCTCAATTTTTCTCTGTAAAATTTTGCTTGAGAGGATATGGCCGAATTTAATTCTTTATGAGCTTGGATTTCCTGTCTGAAAAGATCCTCTGAATAACACTCATTTGCGATTTTTAGTCGAATCAACTCCAACGATTTTATTGCTTCCTCAAAACGCTCATGCACGTTTCTATCAGAATAGGCATTTAAAATGAGAAAGCGTTAGTTGTTTTGATTACGGAATTTTGTACATCCTCTATATATTTGTAGCTTTTCTTTTTCGTTTTATTTTGTCGTTTCATTTTTCTTTATTTTCTTTCATTCTTAATGAATTTGAGGGAGGCAGTCTTTAAATCTTTCTACTCTTTGATAATTTTTTTTAAAAAGAAGAAGAAGAAGAAGAAGAAGAAGAATAAGAAGAAGATATAATATTTTCAATCTCAAAATAGGAAAAGCACGTATGCATTTGTTTATGAGAATTTTGTCTCACTTTCATGTTAGTTCTCATGGGTTTTTGTCGTCACTTGTATAAATTAATGTTACATATTATTCAATCCTTTAGCTTTTAAAATTTTGCTTCCATTAATTCAGGCTGCCGGCTACGGTTGTCTTAGAAAAATAATTTACAATGTATATCATAACAAAATATTGGAATAAAATATTTTGTGCTCGAATCGTTGAAGATTTCCTTATAAAATTTTCTATCTTATTTTATTTATTTTAATAATGAATTTTTCGTGTATAGCACTATCCACATTTTTTTTTTTGGAAAGCCACTCTCATCATTAATTAATAATGTAAATTGTTTCAGTTTCTTGGTCTAACCAATACCATCATACATAGAAGTTTATGTACTAGCACTCATTTGCAGAATGAGAAATGATATTTATTAGGGTAAGTAATGCATCACCATTGGCGTATAAAAAAAAAAAAAAAATATATATATATATATATATATATATATAGCCTTTCTACAATGTTCCACTTAGTGGTGTGCCAAAGTAACACTAAAAAAGTGTATAGTAATAATATTAATGCATGTATTAATGATTCTTTACATCTCTCCTATATTCATTGGTGGAGCACTGATGGATATGGAGCATTACATAATTAGCCATATATATATATATATGTACGATGTCTAGATTATATTGTGTCATTTGACAATTTTCATACACAATTATAAATACATAATGTTGGTATAGAATTTGAACCAACGATGATATCCGCACCTCTGAAAATAATGCGGCAATGAAAAACAAAAGTTGGTCGGAAAAAGATAAAAATAGAGAGTTTTTTAAGTGGTTCGGCCATCCTCCAGAGTAATAGCCTTCGTCCACTGAGAGTTGTATTTGATTATTTGGAATTCCAATATACAATCGACCAAGCCCCTCTTCCTTCCTATCACTTTCCTTTTATAGTCGTGGAGTGACAGTTCCGGAGAAGGAAAGCATAACCCACGATCCCTTAAATCTCGGGAATAATTAATAAATTAAATGCATAGTAATGGTGTGGTTATCTCTCCCTAAAGACTCAGAAATATCCTAACGGTTATATCAATCGCGAGTCTTACGGGCTTAGTTACAGAATATCCCACGATTGGGGTTAGAAAAGCGAAACAAAAGAAAGACCTAAACTACCATGCGTTGGCTCTATCTTCGATCGGGGGTCACCAGCTTCACGGGTTGAGCCCTCCATCTTGAGTGAAGTCCTTACTTCCTCTCCGAGGCTAGCTTCGCGGGGGTGGACCCTCTTCGAAGATCTACGGCCTTCTTGCCTATCAATCCTTCTTCGAGGGTCTTGTCAATCTACCTTTGAGGTTCTTGTCATAAAATCGACATTACCTTCGGTGGTGTTTTTCCTGCTTATCATCGTGGATGTAAGATTGAGGATCATCTTCGACAATCCTCGTCCATTCTTCATCCAAGGGAAGCTCCTGTGATGACGTGGCATTGCTTTGCTGTTGGAGTCCGGGGCTTGTGTTCGCATTAAATGTGCCTCGAAGACTTCGTCCCCGAAGCTACATTCGCTGACGAAAAATCACTTACAACACATAACATAACCCATAAACTTAAACACGCAAATATATTGGTGACACAATCACGAAATATATATATATATATATATATATATAAAGAGAATTTTAAGGATTTAGCCAAATTTTTTATTATTTTTTGAAGGATTAGCATAGTTTTACGAAATTAAGAAATTAACTATTTTCATCGTGTAACAAAATTTGTTACACATGTATCAAAATTTGTTATAAGAGTATCAAACATTATTACACATGTATCAAATTTTGTTACACGTGTATCAAAATTTGTTACACGTGTATCAAATTTTGTTACATGATGAAAATGATAATTCTTTAATTTCGTAAAACCATGACTAAATTCTTGAAACATGAGCCTAAAAATGACCAAAAGCCAAATCTTCCAAAAAACAAAACATTTTTTCTTAATTTTTTTCTCCTTAACATCCGTACTCCAAAAAGCTTAATAGCGTTGCAAAAATACATCTTTCGTCTCACTCCTCAAAGTTTAAATAACGAAAATCAGTATTTTAAAATGAGATTTTTAGGGATTTAACTAATTTTTTGACTAATTTTTTATGATTTAGCCATAGTTTCATGAATTAAGGATTTATCCGTAACATGCGTGCAACATAATATGTTGTAACATACGTGTAACATAATGTAACATATTATGTTACACGTATGTTACGACTAAATCCTTAATTTCGTGAAACTATGACTAAATCCTTCAAACTTTATATTTAAAATGACTAATTTCTTAACTAATCTTTTTAAAATAAAGATCATAATTTTTTTGTTAAAAAATAAAACTATAATTTTGCCAAAAAAAAAAAGAAATTTTAAGAAAATAATCACTTTTTAGAAAATAATTTTAAAAAATAACCACATTGTCAAAAATTTAAGAAAATAGTGATTTAAAAAATTTATTACATTAGTAAGAAATTTCTTATAATAAATTTTATGTGTAATTTTATTATGGCAAGAAATTTCTTACACGTGTAAGATCTTTTTATGGTTAGTTTTTAAATTTTTTTAAAATTGTGGCTATTTTTCTAAAACACATCATCCAAAATTACTATTTACCGAGCTGACCATATATATTTATTTCCTTTCATATCAAATAATATGAAGAGAATATGTAATCTTTTCTTTATAACATGCTTTCTTTCTCTTATATTTTTCTTCGCATCTATCTTTCTTTTATTCCTACCAAATAAAGTATAAGTCAAACAAATTTTAGGGCCCGACATAAGGATATTAGGTAATTTTAATTATCAAACTAAAGTTTTCGCTTCTCACAATTATGGCACACGCTACAACTGGAGAGGGGGAGGAGATCTCGATTATGACTAGTCGCTGATAATTATGATTTTTTTTTTTCAGAAAAATATGGTTTTTTCCCTTTCATTTATTAATCTTTTTTAAGAGTATCAGATCTTCATTTCTACCTATGTAACGGACAAAAAGGTATTAAGTGAGTACTTTTGTAGTGTTTTAACTTTTGCATGTAACGACTCAACTTTTCGAGTCGTTAACTTATTTAATTTTCTTTAAAATATCCATGAAGAATACTTAAAAACTTTTTCTAATAAATATAACAACTTTCATTTTCATAATTGATACAAAGTGGTAAACCATTTTTATAAATAGAATCAAACATAGTGTAAATTGATAGGATGATAATGTAACTTAAAATACTTATAAAAATGTCTAAGTAAAACATTGGGCACATACACAAAATAATCTCATAAAGAAAACTAAATCTTTCTTCTTTCTATCGCGAAAGAAATCTCATTGTTTACCATTTTCCTTGCCTTGCTATCCCAGACACCGTCTTCTTATAACCTATTATTAATCATATAGGTTTCTTACCTACAATACGAATGAAAAATACTAGTGAGCTAGAAACTCAATAAGATCCAAATAAAAGGAAAAATGAGAAGAGAACAATAATAAGAGAAAAGAAAAAGAAAGAAAGAAAAAAATAGAAACACGAAAAAATAAAAGAATAAACAAAGAGGTGAGAGTGGCTGGTGCAACGTATGCACAATAAGGGGTTTGGGACACACACGTAAGCTTGTGTAGGGGCTACTTTTTCTATTTTTGCCATTTTTTTGCAACTAAATCCATATTTATTCTTATTTTGGTCCCTTTATTTTTGCAAAATTTCAATTTGATCCTTTTTTTTATTTTTATAAATTCATTACAACACCAAAAATGCATTTTTTTGTTGTTGTCTATTTTGCATCGAAAAAAGCAAAAGAAACGGGGAGAAAAAACCTTTCGTCCTTTATTGGACGAAACACCAAACCCTTCGGGTTTGACTCTACATTTCATGAGATCGGAAGACCTTCATGGTGTGTGTCAAAGAAACTAAAATCAAACACCCACTCAGCTATATCTGTTCATGTGAGATGCAATACTTACCTATTATGCGTAGAGGATCATAACTTGATGTATATTATATACATAATTATACAAATATGTAGAGATATAAGTGTTATTTTTCCATCACATTTACTATACTTATTTTACAGGCGCGCATAGGCCCGCACATGCATGCACCAACACGCACAGACCACCAGCAATGTCACGGCACCCATCAAGCAGCACTGTGATGACATCGCGCGCGCACGTCTAGTAATTGTAGTGTCGCATCCTATTAAATCTCAAAACCATTTTCTGGGCACCGCGGCGCTGGTTGCTCTTGCCAGTGCTGCGGTGCCCATTTTGTAGCGCCACAGCACCCCATACGCTTCTTCGCCCAGCAACGCCTATTGCCGCGGCGCCCATCCTGGAGCACTGTGGTGCCACTCTGACACTTCTAGTCGTGCACTTATGACACTTAGGACTCAAAAAAGGCACGAAAAAAGCCCATTGGCATAGATTTAAACATAATGGACCATCATAGGTAAGAGAAAGGTTCTTGAAGAAGCTATTAGTCAATTGGCGAATTTGATTGAACAATTTATGTTTGAGACCAAATTTAATCTTCAAATTCATCAGATTGCTATTAGGAGTTTAGAACTTCAACTTGATAACCAGATTGCACAACGCATGATTAATATAAGGATGACTCGGATGAAGATTTTACGCCAATAGAGGAAAAACTTGAGATGCTTTAGACTGGGGTGTTAAACGAGAGAATCACATCAAGGGGTCTATAATACCAAAGTTGTTAAACCAACATCATACATAGACATTAACAAATATCCTATAAGGCCAACACCTCTTTTACGTATGTTAATAGCATTTTTTCAACTCCAACAAGGATATGCAATAAAGTTGAGTAATGTTGGAAGTACATGCCAAAACTTATTACATCATGCCAAGCCTGAGGGCAAATCAATTCAACAACCATAGGCATTGTTGTACGAGACTTACAATAGGAGAAAGCCACTATTTGATGAGTGGTGTTTTTAGTTAGGCTGTCGACCGTGGCAGAGGCTATTCCTGTTACGCTCACATCTGCGTGTCAATTCCACTGATCTAGGTGCAACACCATCATCACTGCTCCATCAAGAAGACGTCATGATACATCCACTTAGATGGGCGTTACCCATCCGGGGAGTCTTTATTTATTTATTTATTTTTTATCTCACTTGTTTTATTGACAGTGGAGACAATGTAGATATTAAATGTGGGGGTAGGAATTTCTTTGGACTTTATTTTATTTTATATTCTTGTTTTCGAATTTGTTTCTCTTATTTTAATTAAAGTGTTAGGATTTCTCTTTACATAGGTGTGATTGTTTGGTGAATGTAGCTGATGATAGGAAATAATAAATTCTTGTTGGAAAAAATAAAACAAGATCTTATGATGATCGATTTGAGTTTTTGACGGTTGAGCACTTATTAAATAATTGGGAATCTTGATTATTGATCTTGTTTTTATTTTTCTCACAACACATAAACCCTCACGATTATGAGAAGACTTGGGCCATTTTTGGATGTTTGAGCCTTTCTAGCCTTCCCAATTATCTAAAATAAGTCCTTAGTCACCCTTTTTGAGCCTTAATCATGAATCATGTTTATTTATTGTCACCTATATCAAGCCCAGCCTTAATAGAAAAGCCAAGTCTCAACCCTTAGCCATAAACACATTATTAGCTTACGAAAAAAATGGTTCAAGATGTGAAAAATAGGCAGTAGCATCGAAATATCATTATAATAGTGTTGCATTTGGTATATATATAATAAAAAAGTGTTAAAAAAAGAGAGAGATGCCTTACAATTCTATTGAATGGAAAAAAAGATAGAAACCATGACATTTAAGTAACAAAATATGGTTCTAGTGATGGACGTCTAAAGTAGAGTTGACAAACAAGTGACGAAAATTTGGAATCACATGTAGAGACTGAGTCTGTTAATGTACTTAGTGTATTGAACTTACTTATGCCCAAATGACATACCTCAAACAAGGTCTTACATTACAAGCTAATAAAGACCTGCTGACCCGTAATTATAATAGTGACCTACATTAGTAGAGTGAGAGTCCAGGGAGAGCCTACGAGATAATGGGCTATATTATACATCATTTGATCTTAGTATGTACAAATTGATCAAGGGAAGGGGAAGAGGTGAAAGATTAAAAGCGATTGGCTAAAGCACATGAGAGACTAGAAGTGAGAGAAAGCATGAGAGTGACTGAGATTCAGTACTTGTCTTGTGCTTGATTTCATTCTATGTTGGTCTACATTTTTTTGAACTTATTGTTGTTGTGAGACACCCATATATGAACATTAACTTGCACTCCGTGATTTAAGAATTAGAGAGTCATGTTTTAAGATTGGTTCGTTTAGTTGGGTTAAGATGTTTTGCTTGAGGTTTAGCAAAATTTGATTACGGTGGTATTTGATTGTTCAATATTTTACATATAATTCGGTGTACAAAACTCCTGTTTTAATGTTAAATATGACAAAATATAATAATTTATGGTTAATTGGTGTTATGCAGGACTTTGGAGCAAGAATTGACAAAAAGAGAGAAAATAATTTTTGGTTAATTAAGTTTAGAGCGTATTAGAAGGGAGATGAGAGATGTTCCCGCGACGGAGTCGATACTAGCCGTTAAGAGTTCCTTCTTTCTTGCTTTCTCTTCTTTTTCTTAAATTTATTTTCTAGGGTTACGATGTAGCCGGACTTAATTACTATGTAGAAGTTATTTTCAATTCAAATGATGTTTATTTTTCATTATATGATGATTATTTTTATTTGTTCTTAATGCTTGTATGTTCATGATCAAATGATTTTCATGTACATGTCAATAGATGATAATTGGAACATGCTCTAATCAGATTAACAAGAGAATGATATTAGGCTAGAGATATTAATACGCTTGTGTAGCATTTCGAATTCTTGTTCATAATGCAATCTCATATTAATGTTTGAGATCAAAAGATAAGAACTTGATATTAGTATTAGGCTAGTCGATGCTCGAGAGAGATTAATTAATAAATTAGCAAATTTGGCATCATCATAGGAATAGAATATTATTGAATTGAATTAACGAATGCTTATAATTGGTCTATGTGAACTCAGAAGTCCTATGTTCTTTTATATTTGCTCTACATCTCTATTTTTTTTCATATTCTTTATTTATTTCTTCTTGCTTTTGTTAATTTTTCATTCTTCTTCTTTGAAATGTTCAATTAAAGTTAGGATTAGAGAATTTTGCTAATTAGTGCATGCGTAGTCCTCTTGAAATCGACACTCTACCCATTAGTTTATTACTTGAAATGATTTCGCACACCTGCAATTTCGCACAACATATTTCTGAATCCTCCTCTTGATCACCTTTCAATCTTTACAAAATTTTGGTAAATTTCTTATGCCGTGAAAGGCAAAGCTTTTAAGGACATTAAAATTGAAATGAAGTTTGTTGTAGCCTCAAAAAGTTAAAAAAAAAAAAAAGTATAAGAAGAGTCAAGACAATTGTTCAATGTTAAGATATGAGTATTAACGTTGCGACAATAAAAGGCATTCGAATACTATAGGCAAACATGGAAAATAATTGCATGTAAATGAATCTTAACTTAGATTATCTAAATGAATCTTAACTTAGATTATCTAAATGAATCTTAACTTAGATTATCTATCATTGTAAATGCTAATGTCAATTCCAAATTTAGTTTAATTTTATTAAAATGCTATATTTGACATAAATTACATGCACTAATGCTATTTTAAATATTATTCTTATTATTATTTCGTTGCACAACCCATTAAAGATAATAAATATTAGTTAATAGTAAGAAACACATATAGTAATAATAGTTTTTTGATATAAGAGATATTTTATAGTATAAAACTAAAATTATAATTACTTTTTATTCAATAATGAAAAAATAGTTAATCAATGCTCATTTTGAAATATAAAATTTTGATATTATACTATAAGTGAATTTGATATTGCATTGCAGTGCAGATGCTCTTAAAGTCATGTCTTGTGAATTTTAGCATCACTCTCTATGTTTATATTTCTTTGTACATATTCTAGCCTTCCAGCAATAAGGCACCTAAGTGAAAGCGAGTTAATACGAAAAAATAATCACACACACAAAATCGCAAACGCACACACAGCAGAAACACAAACAATTTCTGTTCTTAAGACAATACACTTCAATTCTTTTTTTTTTTTTTTATTCATCGATAGTGGTTCTCTGTAGTTCCAGAAAGTTATGTCCTTGGCTTTGGCCGGTGATTAATCATCTAAAGTTGTGCATACACTTTTAGGTCGACAACTAATATCTTTAACCAAAACAAATTATATTAAACGAAAAAATTATTCTGTTGAAAATACAAACAAATCTACTCTAGCGGAGTGGTAATTGAACCAACCTAGCTATATATTCAGACTTTCCTATGATCTTTTAAAGCATTTTTCGAAACAGTGACAGCCAAATATTTGATGCTTTCTCTGACCTCATATAAAATATGTTCAACAAGATTTTCAATCTTTTAAACAATTATTTTATATGAATCAATCAAGTTGATAGCGAAAAATCAACTATATATTTAGATAGCTAATATATAATATTGAGCGCCGTTTGATTTGCATTTGGATTTGTGACGAGTGCACAAGCATATGATCTAGAAGGGAATACGTGGATAGATAATGACCTACAAAGCAACTACCCCTAAAGTTGTAGAGAACCTATATAATTTATTTAATTAATTACTAGACAATATCTTATGTATTATATTATGCTAAACCACCCAATAACCTATGTATCATATCTTTGTTTTACTTTTCAGCCAACCAATAAAAAATGATTTTTTCAATTGTAAGAATTAAATATTACACAAGTTTTTCAATAGAAAAATATAGTACATGAATTTACATTATATTTTCAATAACTAGCAGTAATATATTATACCTAATTTCATGAAGAGGCGTTGAGTTTGAATCTCTCCTTTATTCACTTATAGGAGAAAAAAAAAGTGAGAAAGAAAACATTCTAGTTACATTTACTTACCCATAATACACCACAAGCCCACACAATACACACATGCGTATATATATATATATGTATATATGTGTGTGTATATATATATAATATAACATCTTTATTGTGGTCACTATCAGTGATTTTGGAAGTATTGCAGGACTTCCCTCTTTATCTGCAAAGTTGGCTTGGCAATGTGAAAATGAAATGAAAATATTTCTGCCTCTAAATTTATAGTATGGGACACAAATAATTAATTCTCTTTGATCTTTCAGTATGTTTCTCTGTCATGGTTTTGGACGTTTTGTAGACTTTTCATTGTCTTTTTCATTGAGACTTTCCCATTGTAGACTAGAGGTATAAAACTTTAGTGCACTTTTTTTTTCCCTCATTAATACAGCTCTCTAAAGATGTGTTAATTCCACTAATATTCAAAACCTGAATCGTGTAATAGCTTTCTAATTTATTATGGAAAAGCTAAGAGAGATATGCCAAGTCTTATATAAAAAAAAAAAAACTGATTCAAAAGAAAAAGAAACGCTATAAAAACATATATAAATAAAGTAGTAAGGTTACATATGTCATTTTGAGCGAGTGATAGTCACTTTCATTTGGAAAAAAGACGTCCACTTCCTATATGAACAAATTGTCAAAATTGTGAATTTTTTGTTTGTTTTAGTACACTTAAAAAGTTTTGAAGACCCCACTTGCCCGAACTTAAATTAAAAAGTACCGTATTTGAAGCTCCTTAAAGAAAATAGATATCAATGAAAAGAAACCATTGGTGATTTTCATTTGTGGAAAATTTCACTTTTTGATCTCTCAATTGCAATTTCAATTCCAAATGCTAAAATCTTCATTCAAAAGTGGAGAAAAACAATTCATTTCTTTGTTTGTGGAATGGTTAATTTCCTCTCCTTTCAATCACTCAATATATATACATGCATATATATATATATATATATATATATATATATATATATATACATGCCCGGTAAAATAGGCACTACAGCCATAAATTAGATTTTTTTTTTTTAATTTGTCCTCGCTCACAAAAGATACCGAAGACACATCAAGTCCAAAATCCAAGATAAAAGGAACAATATTTTTTAATAAATGGAGGGATAAAGGAGCAAAAAGGAAAAAAAGTAAAGGCCAAAAGCAAAAGACGGCCACAATGGGATACTCATTGTGTTTAAATATAATTATATATAAATAAATAAACAAATTAATATAAGTGCGCGAAAACGTAGCGTTGTATTGTAAGCACAAAGTGGAGCATGCCACCTTATGTGAAAGCTGCTTGATAATATCCAAATTTAATATACATAATTACAAATCCACAAAGAGATAAAGCAACAATTAGTATTAATTACTCATAGAGCCTAGATGTAGTAGTAGTGAGAGTTGGGGTAGAGAATTGTTAGTTTCAATTAATTAAACTAATCCCAATGTAAAGCACCTGAAGTGGGAATAAGAGGCAACAATTAGGTTTTTCTTCAGAATATTCTCATGATTTTTCGCACAAATCTCGTGTAATCGGTTTCATAATTCATTTGTCTCTTTCTCTTTTGTACTCAACCACACTTTTTTATTTCTAAGAATCAATTTTCTTTAATCTAGATTGAAAATGAGAGGCAAATGGGTGTTTTCAAGCCTGACTATTAAACATTTTTTTTTTCAAATATATGTTTATTATCTCTTGTTTGTCTCATATATTTGAAAATTTTCAAATAGTTATTTTGGGAGTCATGAAATTTCTATTTAACACAATTTTTTTTTTTAAATGTGTTATGCAATAACTTTGACTAGTGAACAACTCTTAGTTTAAATTGAAAAAAGAAAAATCAGTTTGCAAGATATTGCGAATCAAGATTTTTCTAATCAAATAGAACAGTCCAGATATAAACAATACAAAAGGAATGCGTGTGGTATTGGTTATTGAATGAAGAATCGCCGATACCATATTGAATTTTGAATTTTTAGATAATGATGGTGGATCAAGTTTTCATTTATCGATAATATAGAAACTACAAATATGAGTAATGAGTGAGTTTACTAATCTACGCAAACCACGATAATCAAGTGAAATTAATAAACACCTTTATATACCCTCTAAATAATTTAAATTTTTGAATTATTAAAATTTTACTTTGTATATGCACCCTCTAAATAATTAAAAATTTTGAATTATTTATTTATTTTTTCTTATTTCTAATTCTAATTTTTTCGGATATGCTCTTTTTTCTTTCTCCTTTTTTTTTTCTTTACATTTTTATAAACGACCATGAAACCTTGCTTTATTTATGTTTTTTTTTTTTTGCTGAAATTTTTTTTGTCTCATATGTACACATACATGTACAGCACACATTTTTTCCTCTCAAGTAGTGTTTTTTTTTTTTTTTCCTCTCATATATGAAAGAAGTAGAGTTAGTGTGTAGAGGGTAGTAAAAATAAAAAGCAAAAAAAAAAAAAAAAAAAAAAGGAGAAAGAGTGGGTGTAGAAAATAAGATTATGATATAGTGATTGGTAAAAAAAAAATATATATTAGAGGTGTTTTACGACAAAAAATAATTTAAAATAAAAAAGATTGTTTTCATTTGGAAATGTAGGGAGCAAAATGTTGGGTGTATACAAAAACATTGATTGCAGTTTAAAAGTTAAAAGTTTCGTCACTCTAACTTTCTCTAATATTTACATAATTGATAAAAGCAAAATCAATCCGAATAAAAAAAAATAAAGTCTTCAAAATTCTTTTTTGATTGAAGGGAAAATTTCTTTTTAATTTAATCCAAGTGATTTCTATTTTCAATTTGAATCTTGATTTTTTATTAATAAAAAAGTAAGATTGTATTTCAAATTAAAGAATGATCAATTAAGAAATTAGCCATTTTAAAGGTAAAGTTTGAAGGATTTAGTCATAGAATGTCAAAATTAAGAAAATAGTCATTAAATACCTTAATAGACATAAGTATCCATGATAAATACTAAAAAAAAAACCGCCTAAATCAAATAAAAAAATCTCCAAAAATTCAGTTCATTCAACTTAAAAAAGCAAACTATACCTAATATTACCAGAAATTTCATCGATTGTGACAAAATAAAAAATAAAAATGCCTAATTTCTTAAATTTCTAAAACTATGGCTAATCCCTAAAAAATTAGTCTAAAGTTTGGCTAAATCCTTAAAAATCTCATTAACGAAATACACACACTAATTCGAATTCAACAGACCCTAGTACATAAAGACAATTAATCACAACCATCTATCTATTTCACTAATAAATTCCAATGAAATGCTCTAGGGGATGAAACATGCACCAAGCCCTGAAAATAATAATCGAGCACACATAATTGATTAATCGAGACCAAAAGACCTATAGTACAGAGGCACACACCGCATAGAAACATTAATTCTAGCGTGATGGATACATAAACTAGATTGCAGGATAGCGAGACCATCTCCATTATTTCAAAGTATAAACATAAACAAATAAATAAGAAAAGAAACATAGACAGCGAAAAAATGAATGTCTCTATTTGAAGAAGCAAATAATAGTGATAGAAAAAAAAGTATCCAAAACAGCACTGTGACAATCATCGGAGACACGTCACTCTTCATGTCGGAGGTAATTAAGAGAGCTTACTACCGACGACTTGTGAAATATATCTGATATTGTCATCTTCAATTTGTTGTAAAATGCAATTCTCCAAAAATAATCATCTCGATTCAAAGATTTATGCCTTAAAAAAAACTCGTCGAGCCACCAAAGACTATCTTTATTGGCTGGTAGTCCGGTAGCCTATAACGACATCAACTTCGTCCTAACTTCTGAGAATATCATGACAGCTCAAAATATGAGAAGAAATCCTAAAAGAAAGAGACAGACTTCTTTAAATCTTGATTTTGAACTTTATTTCATCCCTAAATTTATTATTCCATAACTATTTCAATAGTGTAAAATCTTACCTTAAAATTGATAGATCAAAAACTCCATTTTACATTAACACATAACGAAACGTGTATTTAAATTTAGGTTTTTTTAGGCATTTAACCAAACTTATAGATAATTTCTTAGGATTTAGCCTTAAAATGTCGAAATTAAGGATTTAGTCATAACATATAATATTTTATGTTACAAAATATTACATCTAACGTTATATTTAATGTTACACTTTTTACATGTATATATGTTACATGTAACATAAAATGTTACATGTTATGGCTAAATCCTTAATTTCGTGAAACTATAGCTAAATCCTTCAAACTTAACCTTTAAAATGACTAATTGCTTAACTGACCCTAAATTGCAATTTAATTTAGATTTTGACTCTTGTACTAAAACATTAGAAATGCTAGTTTATGGGACATTGACTAGAGATATCATAGACTATTAGATTTTTTTTTAATTGGTTATAAATCTTAAAAAGTAAATTCAATGGCTTAATATCATTTATAGTTGTGAACGTTACTCATCACATAATTTCTTTCAGATTTTGTTATTAATTTAACAATTTTTTAAGGGATATACAGTATTTGACCATGTTTTAGACCATTTTTTAGTTCATGTTTAAAAATAAAATTATCAATGTTTCCAAAACCTAAGAAATTAATCATTAGTTCATTAAGAATTAGGAGCTTGACGGTATCATGTAATTAAGAAAATAATTCAATAAAAAATATTGACTATTTCCGCAAAACGTCATTCAAAAAATTGTTATTTGATTAATAATCTCATTTTTTAAAATACGAAAATAAAGAATTTCTACAATTAAATTAAAAAAACAACAAAAGAAAAAAAAAACAAAAGTATAATCTAAGTGTAACCATTACGACAATTTTCGTTGTTCTTTTCTTAAAGTGCATTTAAGTTCCGGTCTCCAAACCAAAAATTGAAAGTCTTTTAGGTGCTATTGATAACGAACAAGATTTTAGTAATAACAATGGATCACAAAAACATATAGTTATCCGGTTTTGTTGTAATTTCAACGTGATTGAAACCACGACGACAAAGACAGCTTTGATGAATAATATGGGACCTACACATCACATGCCCCGCATGAATATTGAATAAGAAACTAGGAGACCCCACAGAGTTATATATATATATATATATATATATATATAGTCTGATATAATACTCTCAGGTCGTGTATAGCCTGGCGAGGAAAGGGAGATTGAGAAGCAAAAGTAAATTGGTTTTGTTAATTGGAATCTCTTTGCTGTTTCCCACACTCAATACTTTGCTTTCGAAATCTTATCACAATATTATTAATTATTAGGGATTGCTTCGTTTCAAAAGAACAATTTCACTGCTTAATTTTGTTGATCACGTTAAATAGTAAAAAATATTGATTTTTTTAATAGTTAGGAACTACAGCTCCTTGTCTCATCTCACATTTCGTTAAAGTTCAAATCGGCAAACAAGATGTCAAATAGAGATTTTATACATTTTAGTTGATTTATTTGTTATTTTATCCTCAAATATTACGATTATCATCTTGATAACAAACCAACTTTATCTAGTTCTTCAACTAAGTTAAAGTTTGTGCAATTTTCTAAAATATAGAATTTTTGAATTTCAAGATGAGAGTGGATCAAGCGAGACGTAACAAATGATAGTGAATTTTTGGAGATCATGTCGCAGCAGGTACATGTAATCAAATTAGTTTAGGATACTAGATTTATGTATCTTTTTGGATAGAGATTATATATAATTTCTGAAGAAACTCATTAGAGACCTAAAAAAATTTCGGCAAATTATTATGAAAGATATAGGAGCATTTTTAGGCTTAGAACCTTCTCTCAACATTGAAGATAACTTTGATTATAAGATAATTGGTTTGAAGGATGTTTGTGTATTTGAGTGTTGTCATATATTTTGGCAAAACATATTCTAATATGGCTTCTTAGATTATTGTTGGTGTGGAATTTGAACCAACGACGAGATCCGCACTTCTAGGATGTGATGCAGCAATGAAAATGAAAAGTTTAATAGCTAATTAAAAAGGCATGAGAGTTTTAAAGTGGTTCGGCCCTCCTACGGAGTAATAGCCTACGTCCACTGTTTATGTGATTTCATATGAAATATTTTACAGAGCATTTTCCCTTGTTTTTCTCTCATTTCGTTCTGCCTCCCCCTATCAATCCGTTCCCCCTTCTCTTTATAGACGAAGAAGGAGGCTACAGTTCCGATGAGACAAAACGTCCCATCCCTCGAGTCACGGATTTGGTTCACTTAATAAAACTGCACATCTGCCAGGAGCAGTTACTCTGAACTTGGCAGGATAGAGCTGTTGGTACAGTGAATTCCCTGCTCGGGGCAGAAAAGGCGGGAGAATAATTGAGATTTGTGATGCTGTGGACAGACGTTCTATGACCGAGGGTCGATGACTCCGAGGGCCGAGTTTATATCGAATGATCCCTCGTTCGTGGCAACCTCCTCGGGGATGGATCACCTTCGGAGATCCTCAGTCCTTATATGTCGGCCCGTCATCGAGAGGCTTCCCGGAAGCTCCTTCTTTTAGCGGCACTCTATCTCCAGGGATATAGGATCGGGGGTCATCTTCGATAATCCTTGTCCGTCCTTATCCTGAGGGGAGTTCTCACGATGTCGTGACTTCGCTTGGTTCGGTGGAGTCGGGGGTTTTAGGCTTCCTCGATAGTGCCCCGGAGATCGCCCCTGGACACACTGGCTGACGAAAAATCACTAACAACAATTATGATATTTGCACTTTGAAGATTATGGAGATATGTGTTTTTAGAAGTGTTATTCATCGGTGTTCGAACATCGATTATATTTGTTTAATTGATTTGGTCTTGATTTAGTAAGAGCTGGATGATATACATAAGTTGACCATTAATTCACTGTATATTTTTGTTTGCAAAGTGAATTTTCGTCCATATTGACTAGAGGATGGATCTGGACAACTTTCCTTAAAACTGATCAGGTGTTCTTCGATGGTGTTCTTTAGAGATGTTTGAATACTAGATTGTTTATGGAAAGTTTTATTCCTAAAAGATGTTGACCTATGCTTTTTGGACGAGATTTTTACAGCTCATATCAATGAGGATTGTCTCTACTTATGGATGAAATATTTTGAGTATAGCGAGGGAATTTGACCTAATTAATTTTGAAAGAATTCTTGATGTTCTTTACAATGAAAGTTTCTCAACCATTCCTTTGTGCTTTGCTCCTTTTATTCAGAGCTTTAGATCGTTTTTGCAGAGCCCTATCATTATATTTGCAGAGTGCTAAAGCATTGTAGTTGGTGATGATTGAGAGCTTTTCACTTGTAATTCCTTCTTGTGAGAGGATAGTGTTTGTAGTAAGGGTGTTCTTAAGTGTGTTCTTGATTTTTAATTGAGATTTTGGTGAGTGAGCACACGGGAGTGTGATCGTAAGACGAGGAGATCTCGTCAAGATTGATTTGTAAGACGAGGGGATCTCATCATGGTAGATCACTAGGACAATGAGGTAACGACGAGAGAGAGTTGGAGGGAGTCCAATCTTGTATAAGTCAAAGAGACCTCGGTTGGAGTTTCTCAAGTGGATCTTTTTATCTGAACATGGCTCCGCAAACGTAGGCGTTGCCAAACTGCGTTACCAACTTCTGTGTTCCATTTTCTTTATTTGCTGCACTTTTCGTTCTGTTTACTCGTTATTTTTTCCATCTCGGTTTTAGTTATTTCTCGTGTACCTTGTAAGTGTTCTTAAACCAGCAAGGAACACCCATTAACAAAACAGTTCTTTCAAAAGACAAGCGCTTAAGTAAGCGCAATGGTTAGAAGGCGAGTGTGCAAGTAGGGTGGCTTGCATCAAGATGGACATCCTCATGTGGCTACTAGCATGGTAGAGATCTTGAGTATCGTTGTAATTCTCTTCCATTGAAATTGTAATACGAAGATTAAAAAATTTTACCTTTCATCCTTGGTGTGGTGAGAACCCAAGGTATTTTTTTTTTTCCATTTTGGGTTTCTGGCCATGAAAAGAATCACATCATATCACTATTAATTCTTATGTTACTAATTCTATTTGTTTAAATTATTTGCAATTGTTTATTGTTAATTCTTAAGGATTCTCAGAAAATATTGCTAGAATTAACTAATATCTAGGCCTGTCATGATCATTACTGAGCAATGTAATGAGAACCCCTTTAAAAGTAAAGCAACGGTTAATTACACAAGTAACTTTAAACTAGTTAGAAGCAATGACATAATGTTTAGCAACGTGAAAAAGAAGGAGGATACAATTGTGTGGAGGAAAATTTGGATGGACAATAACTAATGTACTTATTTAGTAGGTAGGAGGAAAAAAAAAAAAAGAGATGAAGTAAGATGAGGGATATGGCACACCATTTTTAACCCAATATTGGAAGGAAATTTTTTTTCAACTATGTAAGTTCAAAATTATCTTTTTTTCCACATTTTTAAATGAAATAATTGAATAAATAAATATCATCATAATTATCTGATTAATCAAAAAAGTTTTTGTCTCTCAACATACCAAACACTATAGGAGAAAATTAAATTGTTTTCTTTCACCTCATATTTTTCATTCAATTTATATTTTTTTATTTCCTATTAAACGAAAGCTAAGAGTGATTGCCTGATAGCAAAGGACTACCGTGATATGTTTGTGGTCAAATGTTTGAGTAATGTGTGACCTCTATAGGGGGTACATGTGATGCCTCATACCTTATAGTAAAGTATTTAATGTTTATCTCATAAACATTGATTAGGATCATACCTATCTTATAAATCATTCATACATTTAATGGGAATTGAGTGACACACATCTATCTCAAGGGATATGGCCTAAAATAAAGCATCAATATTTAAGATAATTACTTTTATAACAACAATCGATGTATTGATAACTTTCCATCACGACCTTCAACGTCCGACCGCGACATGGGACTTTCTTTACTTACTAAACACTTACTATCATTCCCATAACGGATAACCCCTGAGTCTAACCCAACCTAGTATTCTAGGTCGTAATGTTCGCTACAGCCGTTAGTGTCGACATATTGGCACTTAGTTACTTTTGTAGCAATTATTGTAGTAATTACTAATTATTTGAGTTCCACTAACAGTGATTGCATAACTTTAACTTCATATCTGAGCATTGGGCAAAAGTGGGCCAGCTTACCTGTTAGAGCATCTCCTGGCCAAGAAACCTCTTATGCATCCGAGTAATACCCAGCCAATGCCTATCACTGAATGTTCATATTTCCATTAGAGTTGTGAGGAGTTAGTATCCCAAAGAACTGACAATACCATCAACACGTTCGCATGATCATTCTTTAATTTTTTCTTTATAACATCTCAAGTATCTTATCATATCAAGTAGTAAATATAACAACATTTAACATTCAAAAGGAGTACATTTTCGAGTTAATATCTCGTAGTCTTTAACTTGTTCAATACCCTAATGCGTCACTTACCTGATCCTCGAGACAAAAAATTTAGAGTCACCGAGACATCATACACGAGTCTTTAACTCAGTAGTAAAAAAAAAAAAGTCGAGTCTCGCATCCTTCCAAACCCTTGGCGTGAAGGTCCGATAGTATTCACCGTAATTGGAGGTATTGATAACATCACATAAAAAGGCTCGGTATTGGTTTCTTCTGTACCAGTTTACTTATTTGGTCATACCCCAAGCTTAGTTTTATGATAATCATGAAATAGTCCAATGTTTCTTTTAGGTTCTTTTAATATCATTATTGGTTTAAACCTAGTCTTAACTTACTACGGGTATTACAAAAAATACTATATAAAATTAGAAGCATTTATCAAGCAATACACATAATTCATAGGACAAGCCACGTTATCAAACATTTATCAACCAATACACATAATTGTCACACCTTTCTTGATAACTTAGCTTCACCCAAATATTTCTCGTAAAAGAAGGTCAAGAATCGAGCCTATGTCATTCTTTCTTTATCCTTGGTCTGGGATACAACCAATTCACTAGCACTTGGCTTCTTTATCCTCGGTCTGGGATATTCTATTGGCGTTCGTTAGTTTTCTATAACTGATCATCTACTAGAGACGTTAATCCAATCCTCAGTTGTTGCTGGATCGGGCAATCTGTCAAAATTCTTTTAATATCATTATTGGTTTGAACCTAGTCTTAACTTACTACGGGTATTACAAAAAATACTATATAAAATTAGAAGCATTTATCAAGCAATACACATAATTCATAGGACAAGCCACGTTATCAAACATTTATCAACCAATACACATAATTGTCACACCTTTCTTGATAACTTAGCTTCACCCAAATATTTCTCGTAAAAAAAGGTCAAGAATCGAGCCTATGTCATTCTTTCTTTATCCTTGGTCTGAGATACAACCAATTCACTAGCACTTGGCTTCTTTATCCTCGGTCTGGGATATTCTATTGGCGTTCGTTAGTTTTCTATAACTGATCATCTACTAGAGACGTTAATCCAATCCTCAGTTGTTGATGGATCGGGCAATCCGTCAAAATTCTATGGTTTTTGGCAGTGAAAATGTTCATAAATGGGTTCGTCTACTATGAAAGCTAGGTGTTGCACATCATGAAATAAATGAGTTATCGCTGGATTTCCTACATGTTCTTGTTGTTATGGATTAGCTCATTCAAGTTGAGCTTATATTGCCGATGGCAGTTGCTAATCTCGTGCAGGCTAAGCTTGAGCAAGCGATCGTGGTCACTAATCTCGTGCAGGCTGAGCTTGAGCTGTCGCTAATGGTCGCTGGTCTCCATAGTTGTTCAATCGTGTGAGAAGTTGTATGAGCAACTTGTTTTGGCTCTAAATTGTTTCGTCTCTTTGTATTATTACATTAGTTTGTTCCTCCACCATCTTTTTCAGTTCCCCTAGTTTTGGAATGACTATAGTGATGGTCATCTTAGGCAGCATTCTGGTTGAAAGAGTGTTAATCAAAGCATCATATATATATATATATATATATATATTTATAAACTATGTTAACGAAATATCATATCTATAGTCAAAAGCCTCTGGCACTAAAATTACCTAACATTGTCTAATCATGGCGGGATTGTAGTCCAAATCCTTTTCAAAATCCTCCGTTCGGGTCATCCACCAGATCCTCACTCGGGTCCTCCTTCGAATCCTTGTTAGGTCCTCCTACATATGCTCATCTGGATCCTCCTACGGATCTTCGTCCAAGTCTTCTTCTGAATCAACATGGCATAAGGATCGGGTGCAACCCCTTGTGGCTCAGATGAGATGCCTACTACATTGTAGAATTTGTCTAAGGCCTTATAAGTCTCCCTTATCTCGCTGAAGTTGTGCAATCTTCGTCCTCGGCATCGAACTCAGTGATCTGGTAAGATACCCTAAGTGTAAATCTCCATCTTCTAGTGGTCCATAATATCTTAAGGGCATCATTATACTATTTCGGCCAAAAAAATGCTCTGAATAGTCGTTAACAGGCTCTCCGATGTGTTACCGGGATCACGAGACAATATTGTTTCGCACTGTAGTCCTATCCTCCTAATAGAAAATATCCCATTAGCTATCCTAAGATTGCGCCAATCGTGGCCCTCCATGTCGTCCTACCTCACTCTTGTAAACCAGAGCTTGTCCTCCAAATAGAGTTTCGACGGTCATAGTGCGGTGCTCCTCTAGTAGGCCTACCCTATCCAACTAGAGCTGTATATGTGCAAGCTTATCTTGGAATGTGATCTTAATTACCTCACTATAGTACTTTTTGGCCCATGCAGAACCAAACCTAAAAACTGAGTTCTGGCCTGATTGGTATTATCGGGGTTCGCGATCTCGCAAGCTGTTTGTTGAAGCATCTACGCTAATATTTGAAATCATGCAAATAATAACTCTATCCAAACAAGCTCTTTAATATCAAATTCTCAACTAAATTTTACCTTATCCGAGATGCGCCAAGGCCGAAAGACATGTATATATGGTCATTCTGAAGGAACGACTGAATCTCAGCTCCAATACTGAAACTTCTATCATGACTCTCTACGTCTAGGCCGCTATATGGGGCTCTCTTTACTTAATATATACTAAATAATTCTGTAAACCATAAACTAAGAAAGTCTTAAATTCTCTTCATATATATATATATATATATATATATATATATATAGTACTGTAAAGCTTGACCCTTCAAAACAAAGCATACATTTCTCTTAATCCATATTTATATTTATACACACACTGACATCAAAACTGAAAATAAAGCTGAGTCTCATGCTCCACTGTCATAGGTTGGGTCTCACATGTACACTCCTCTAACTTTTCCTCGCATCTGCGTCAGCCTATCTTCATCTTATCTTTATCTACAATACAAGGTACTAGTGAGCTGCTGAAACTTAAAAAAGGTGAACTAATCTATCATATACGTCACGTGGATGTAAATTACAATAAACACATAGAACTTGTACAATCATTCCATGTTATAAACATAATCATCACATTTAGGAATTATCTGTCTCATGCCAGATAACCTCTAAGTCTAACGTAACCCACCATTCCAGGCCCTAGCGTTTGCCAGCCATTAACGTGGATGTTTTCGCTTAGTTATTTTTATAACACTTACTATTTTCTAGAATCAACTAATCATAACCTCGTAGCTTTAGCTTTATCTGTGTGGTGCTAGGCAAGGAGTGGGCCAGCTCACTTGTCGGAGTATCTCCCAATGAAGAAACCTCCTACGCATCTCGATGATACCCAGCCAATGTCTCTCGCTGACTATTCAAAATTATAGGATAGTTGTAGGGAGTCAACATCCCGAAAGACTGGCAGTACCATCAATACATTTTCATATCATCATTCTTTCATTTTTCATTGGCAACATCTTTGGTACCTTATTAGTTCAGGTAACATAGATACATCATTTTAACGTTCAAAGAAAGTACATGCTTGGGGCGATATCCTGAATCTTTAAATTGTTCGATACCCTAATAGCATACCTACTCGATGATGAAGACGTGAATCTGGAGTCACCGCAAAATCCTGCTCGGGTCTTAAATTCGACAATGTACATTGTTGAGCCTAGCATCCTACCTAACCATCGACCTGAATGCATGACATCAAATAAAAGGCTATTGTTACTGCCCTACTAATTTGCTTATCGGGCCGAGGTCAAACTAAGTCTTACACTATTTATAGGAAGAATCCCGCATTTTCTTTTAGGTTCTTTTAATATCTTTAATGGGTTTAACAGGTTTAGGCTTAGTCTTAATGTACTACTGAGGTAGCATAATATACTACATAGAACCAAAAACATTTATTAAGCAATACACATAATTCATAGTACACGTCAAGTCATCAAACATCTCATGTCTTGTGAATTGCTTACTTTAATATTAAATTTGAATGAAAATTACAACAAATGTGAACTATTTAATAAATTTTTATGAGAAGATTCTCAAGTAGGAGGCGTTCACCGATGGAGAATAATTTTGAACCATCAAATATACATTTTCAGTGAACTCTACATTCTGCCACTTGAAAAGAGAAATTTTACAATTTAGAATCGTTTTTCGCCGGTGAACATCACTCAAGAATTTTCCTTTTCTATGTACTTATCACTTGCTTCAAATTCTTAATAAATAATTATAATCCAATCTAATATCATAGTAAACACATGATGATACTAAATATAATCAAGTTCCTGAGAAACAAATCTTTTGCAATCTAATCTTATCTGACGCACTGATCTTATACAGTGCACCAAACACGGAATTCAAACATACTTTACTTAAAATTAAAAATAAAAAATGCCTAAAAATGAATGTGGTACTTTTTTGGCTTTTGAATCTTTAGAAAGTGTAGTTGCTCTAGCCTCTAGGTTTCAGGATTTTTTAATGACGCTAAACATTTGTTGTATGTAATATCCATTGAGACACAGAAATCCCTTACGAACTTTGATCATACATGCAAGCTGAAAATACAACAATGATCTTTTGTGTTTTATTAAAATGATATGTTCTTGCTAATATTTTAGGTTACAAAATTTTATTAAAATTTTCGAACAAAGATGTCTTAAAGAAAATTTTGTATGCCCCTGCATTTTTTTATTACAACGCTCAAATATTTTTAAGAAAATTATAACTTTTTGTCAATAAAAAAGTTGGAGTGAAATATATATGGGTGCATAAAAAAGTATCCTAAGTTTTATTTATAAAAAAAAAAAAAGATGCATTAATACTGTGAGTTCATGATTATGTCTAATTTAGACTCTAAGTTTAATCAAATTAATGTTGTGTTTATATACCATTAGTTTATAAAGTTTTTACAAAATTGTTTCAGGTGCTTGAACTTCATTGACTTATTTCTTTGAAATGCCATTCTTTAGCTTTTTTTCACGAAATTAAAAAATTACAAATTTTCATGTTTGATACATGTGTATCAAATTTTTTTTTTTATCAAAATTTATTACACGTGTATCAAATTTTGTTACACGTGTAACAAATATAAAAATGATTAATTTTTTTAATTTTGTGAAACTATATACGTGTATCAAATTTTGATACGAGTGTACCAAATATGAAAAATGACTAATATTTGGGCCAGTTAAGTAATTAACCATTTTAAAGGTAAAGTTTGAAGAATTTAGCCATAGTTTCACGAAATTAAGGATTTTACCATGACACGTAACATTTTATGTTACATGTAACATATATATGTGTAAAAAGTGTAACATTAAATATAACGTTACATGTAACATTGTTATGTTACATTTAATGTTACACTTTTTACACGTATATATGTTACATGTAATATATGTTATGGTTAAATCTTTAATTTCGACATTTTAAGGCTAAATCCTAAAAAATTACCTCAAAATTTGGTTAAATGCTTAAAAATCTCTTTTTTAATTTCGTGAAACTATAGTTAAATTCTTAAAATATTGGTCTGAAAAGGGTTAAAAGCCAATTTTTTTCAAAAATATTTTATATTTCTTTTTTTTAATAAAAAATTTAAAAGAAAATATAACATAAATGAGATATATTTTTGTAATTTTTAAAATTGAAAATATATATATATAACAAAAAGAGACAAGATGTTTAAATTAGATTTTTTTTTGGCTCTAAAGTTAGAAGTTTTTTTTTTAATTGTTGTTTAGGTAAGGTTAAAAATGTCATTACATAAGATCAATCCACATAATATGATGATTATGTAAACGCAGAGTATAAATGCAATATTTTTACAAAAGTCAACGTATAAATTTGACATTATATCAAGAGCTCAAATAATAAATGTAATATTTTGATAAAATTGAACTAATCTTCTATTTTTTTATGTAATTAATATTTCTAATATATTATTGATAAGAGGTTAAAACATAGAAGAAGAGAATTGTACTACTAAAAATTTTGAGAACAAACATGATATTTCAATAAAATACATTATATCACTACGTTAATTTCTCCAAGTACCAATATTTCTTTCTAGGATCCTTTCCAATAGAAGTAAATTATGAACAGTTTTGTATTGTACAAGACAAAATTATACAACCACCTTAATTCAAATATGCCATTTATGTTTGGTTGGGTGGATGGAGAGTAAGAAGGATTGGGAGAGTTAGAAGGATAGAGAATGTGAAGGATAGACAGGATTTTTGTAATCTTTCAAGTTGTTTGGTAGAAAAGATCGAGAGTTGAAAGGATGGATAGTAATTATTTGTGCAATTACTATATTGTCTCTTTATATTATTTATTATTGATTGAAATTGAGGGTAAAATAGACTTTCATTACTTAAAGTGGTGGAGAAGATGAATCCTTTCACTAAGGGAATGATGCAATTTCGTGGGCCCGGAGGGAGAGCATCTCCCTCCACCCCTCTCCCCCCCTCCTCTCCTCCTTCCCACCAAACAAAAGAATTCCACTTCTCCCTCTATCTCTCCATCCACCCACCGCTCCCTCTATCCAACCAAACATAAAAGTATAACAAATAATCGAGACCTTGTCAACTTTAACTTGCAGAGACAATCAGATCAGCTTGTAAATATTCTAAATCTACATATTACATGATCATATGCCTTTCTTGTAATATAATCTCACCCGCATGTACGATATGGGGATCAAGTTAGAAAATATCCATATTATATACTATAATTAAAACAAGTATATACTCAACATCTTCAATAATTGAATAAAATATTATAGTGAATACTTAATTCTTAACACTTAATTTAAATAAATACTTAATCCTTTAAAAAATATAACAAAATACAAAATTGATTCAGTTATTTACGTAGTGATAATTGATAGTGATAAAAAAAATATGAGCAAGTAATTAATGAATTGACTAGTTAATCAATTACTTTAAAATTTGAGTATATTTTTTTATTGTTGTCTAAATTTTAGGTATTTTCTTACTCCACTCTTCATTAATTATTTGCACATTAAAATGATGATTCATTTGATAAAAAAATGTCCAAATAATTGAATTATTTTGATATTTTGTTATAATATCTAAAAAATACTAGTTGTTTAATTAGGTGTTGAAAATTAGGGATTTACTATAATTTTTTTTAATATCTCTACATTCTCATATGGTTGACAATTTTTCCCGTGTTAAAGGGTGTGAGGCACTTGAAAATTAATTTTCATAATGTGATTATTTTGATTTTACCCACTAAAATAAAATTTTATAAATATGTCATCACTCTTATTTGAAAATCTATCAATACTGACGTTTATTTTTCAAACTTAAATTTATTATTTTTTATTATTCTATTTTACTCAAATTTTGCCTTGATTATGTCCTCCGTTAGAATAAACTTCGGGGGTATTTGGTACGCGGTAATTTTAAACTAGGGGATGATAATATTATAGATTACCATGTTTAATATGCAGTAATTTAAATTTTAAATGTCTGAGAATGAGATTCCCAAGGATCAGATTCCTTTAGGGTTTATTTGGTTGGGTGGAATGAGAGTGAGAAGGATGTAGAGTATTGAAAGGATGGAGAGTGTGAGGGATGGAGAGGATTATAATAATCCTTCAAGTTGTTTAGTTGGAAGGAATGAGAGATGAGTTGATTACTAGTAATTATGTGTATAATGACTATATTGTCTATTTTATTATTTATTATTTTAAAGAATAAAATGGACTTTTTGTTAATTAAAGATGATGAAGAAGTTGCATCCTTCTATAAGTGGAAAGATGCAATTTAGTGGGCCCGGAAGAAGAGCCTCTCGCTACAGTCCTCTCCCTCCCTCCTCTAGATCCTCCCTCATATCAAACAAAGAAATCTCATTTCTCCCTCCACATCTCCATCCGTCCAAAAATAACCAAACATACCCTTAAAATAAGGTAATCTGAAACCTTTGAAATACATGGTATCCAGATTCTTGTTATCTAATACTCATAGTAATCTTATTTAAAATTTCTTATTTATCCTTTAAAATCTAAAAAAAAATTACCTTGAACTCATTATGACATTATCTGTCACTTTCCCACCCTTTTTAGCTTGAATTTCACGTTGTTGCCAACCACTCTGCCAAAATAAACCGTTTTTGCTTTAAAAGACATTTGATTACCGTGTTCAATTAAACACATTAATTTAAGATTACCGAAAATATTATTAAATATTATTGTTAATAACCAAACACTATAATTTAAGATTCTTGAAAATCAGATTACTGTATTCAAATTCTTATATATCTGATACACTTAGATTATCACGTATCAAACGCCCTGGATCAAGTTTAAGATATGAGAGGAGTATAACTCATTTTCCCCTCTCATATTTTGTACCCGTTTTTCACTTAACCGTTTCACTTTTAAAAACAAAAAACAAAACTGGTTAACACATTTTCCCTTTTTTTTTTATCTTACCTTTTTTAAATTGCTCAAAAAAAATGTGGGGGTTCTATACCCATTTTATGTGGGAAACATGAACCCGTACCTGTTTACTAGTAAAAAGGGTTAAGATATGGGTTTTTCACATTTTCACCTTAAAAGAAATTCGAACTCGTAGCACCGAAATCCATGGTTGTATATTTTTTTGTGCTAATCATTTTGTGCTAATCAAATAGGAGCATAAGTTCGTCGCAGAAAAAAGAATAATAAATTTATTTAAAATTTTGGAGCACAGGCTTTTGCTTTTAACGCTTCGATGGCAAGTTTTCACGTGCAAACAAAAGCAAAAAACTACTTTGGTCTTGACTCTAAAAAATCAACAATAAATAATAGACGGTAAATGAATTAATCAAATATTGCCTCATAATTTTCGTTTTACGTGGCACGTACAGCCAAATTGCCAATAGCTTTAACCGGTTGTTTGCCAGAACCTTTCATAAAATTATTCAAAAGGGCAAAACAATGAGATTCCATGTCTGAGAAGCTCTGACACCCTGACAAAAGAGCCAAAAATCTCAGCATAAAAGTTCTATAATTATTATTGGTGTATTAGGCGCCTATTAAGATAAAAAAAAGAGCTCTATTTTTTTATCGTAAAAAAAGTTTGCTTAGTGAAAAAACTAATGTGCAAATTTTAATGCAGAGCCATTCGGTGAAAAATAACTTCCGGTTTGTGTATCCTACTCCTAAGCTAGTAAGCTTTGTAAGAAACTATACTTTAATTATATATATATATATATATATACATATATTTATATATTTATATATGTATGTATGGGTCTATGGGACGAGACGACTGAAAATGACACTCGTGTCACTGTTCTTTAAACATGACAAAAACCAAAAGTAGCCAACTCCCCTCTGAAACTTAAATGGTATTTAAGATTTTAAATTCTAAAATTAAAAACTTAAATTTTAACCATTTAAACTAGGGTAAATTTAAAAAATTAACAACTATTTTAATATCGCATTAAAAAGAATTTGTAACTAGATACCTTATTTTTTAAACTATTCAAAAAAATATCCATAACAGTTAAAATGACCGCGCACTTATAATGATAATTTATTAGTTTTTCAAAAAATTCATTTATAGCATATAAATTATTTATCACAATTAACAAATAAAATATTAATTAAAAATAACCGATATTTCGTTTATACATTATCATGGATGTCTATTTCACAAAAACGAACCATTCACTTAGTTAAAAAAAATTGAGAACATTTTTTAAATATGATCTAAAAAATAAATTACCTACTAAAATTTTCCATTCTAAAATAATGAAAAAAAGTGCCGTGATTAAGTTAGATTTGCGGGAAAAAAATAAACCGAGGCATATTATTTGCCTCCTCCATAACACCATTAACAATACCTTCTTTCCCCATAGATTCCAAGATTCTTTTTTCTTTTATTTCTTTTTCTTCCTTGTTGTTCTTTTTTTTTTTTCCTTCTTTTTACACAGACGAAGAAAAAGCTTTTTAATTACGACCTAATTCATCATATTTCGGCAAAGGCAAAAAAGAAGTGAACCCTTATTAGTTCGTCACCTTTCAACCCAACCCCCAACCCCTCCACGTGAACCCCCTCTCTCTCCTCTGCAACTCCTTTCTCTCTCTCTCTCTCTCTCACAAAAGCAAATTTACATCAAAACCCCACTTCTTATAATATTTCACGTACTGGCCCCGGGTTCGAAAATTCCATTCATATTTTTCCCTTTCTCTCTCTCTCTCTCTTTCTTATCTTTAGTTCCATTGATCATCGCCGGGGCAGTACCACTGCAGAGTCGGCGCTTGGTCGTCGGAGAAGAAGTTACACGTCGTCTCTTCTCCGCTGAAGAAGTTGTGCTCCTCGATCTTCACATCGTACGACGACGAAGACGACATGTCGTTCGCCACCGCCCGCTGCGCAGTCTGCTGCGCCACAACGCCGTCGTTTTTGTCGCCGCCGCTCTTGTTGCCGTTGTCGTCGTTCAACACCGCGCTAGAGTCACTGTCCGAAGAGCCGTCCCTGAAATGGTCGATGAACACAACGTTCGTCGTGACCTCGAACACGTTGGCCGCGTCCACGTCATCGTCATCGGAGCAAGGAAGCACTAGCTTCTCCTCCGGTAATAATAATTTCGACGCTACAATCTCCTTCGCCGAGAGATCGCTCTCGGCGTTCTCTTCGCAGTGGTGGTGGTGCTTTGACTTCAATTCCTTAATCTTCGCCAAAAAAAAAATTATTATTATTATTAAAATAATGGAACATGGCTCACATAGTTAGCATAATGATAAATTTTGGTTAGACGGTTACTTGTTTGACGAGAGCTTCGTTGTCGCGCTGGAGGGCGTCGAAGCTGAGCTTGAGAGCGTCGTAATTGGCCTTGAGGTGGCCGTAGTCGCGCTCGAGCTGCTTAGTCTTCCACCGAGCGCGGCGGTTCTGGAACCACACGGCGACTTGCCTCGGCTGAAGGCCGAGCTCTTGGGCGAGCTTGACTTTCCTCTCGGGCTCGAGCTTGTTCTCGACCTCGAAGTTCTTCTCCAGGGCCTTGACTTGGTCAACGCTCAGCCTCCTCTTCTTCTCCGAGACGTGGACTGAGAGAGCCTCCTCGGCGTAGCCCTCTTCGTCCAAGCCGTCCAACATGGCCCGGTAGTCTCGGCCGTAGACGTGGCTGTTCCTCGGGCTCGTGTGTTCGTCTGAGAATCAAATGAGAGAAATTGAAATAGATAATAATAAATAAATAAATGTGTAAATTAAAATGAGATTTGTGTTTTTGTTTTGTTTTGTTTTTTTTTTTTTAATTTTTGGCCAAAAGAACCTGAAGTTGGGCAGACTGTCATTAGGGCACCAAGGGAATCGGAGCTGCTAAGCCTCTTCATGATGATGGGGTTGGATTGAGCCAAAAACGAGTCTTGAATAAGATCTAGTTGTTTAGATCAAAACAAGTGGTCTTTTTGTTGATTTTTTTTTTAAGAGGTCACGCAGTTTTTAGAGCCGGGTTTTTTGCTATTTGTCTTTTTTTTTTTTTTTTTTACTTTAAGCAAGCAACGATGGATGAAGGAGAACGAGTCCCATCTTTGAAACTTGACCAAATTGTACGGCTATGTTGTATGGTAATACAAACACAACACAACAAGAAATCGCCTCTCTCCATTTCCCAATTATCTCTCGCTTTTTCCAACGCAAGGATTTCCTCGCCCACTTCACTACCCATCAAAGAACCCAAAACTCCCAAACACCCAAAAACCAAAACCCAAGAAGCACGCAGAGCAAAGCAAGGGCAAAAAAAATATGGACAACACAACAAAACCCACAAAAGTTTTAAAGTGAAAACAAATCAAGATCTCTCACACTTACTACAACGCAAACTCTCTTTACATCATTAGTCAAATAAAATTTTGGAGGCAGTACTTAAGACAGCATAGTCCATGACTGTTTATCAACAATGGAAAGAAAACAAAAAAATTCAGAGAGAGAGAGAGAGGAAGAGAGTGTTGTGTGAGAGTTGTGAATGAGAGAGAAAGAGAGAGTGGAGTTTTGAGAAAGGAAGGTCAGTGAACCAGCTCTCAGCCCAGCTGGCCTTACTTTCTCTCTCTTTAAATAAAACCAACTTGGGTCAGATATGAGGTTAAAATCTGACTTGGGTTAGTTATATATACTGCAAACTATATATATATATATATATATATATTTTTTTTTTTTTTTTGTTCGTTTCGTTTGCGAAAATGAAATGAACCCAAAATTCAACCCAAATGCATCATTTCATTTCTATTTTCACCGGTTATATCCGGTTCGCTTTCCCGTTTTCGAACGTTTCATATAAAAGCATTATTATTACTCTTTTTTTTTTTTTTTTTTGCATTTTTCCTTCTTTTTTTTTCCAATTTAATTTGTTTTTTTTTGAAGTTGTTGCATAAAATTAAAAAAAGAAAAGAAAAAAAGGGGTTGACGGCTCGGCTTAATACGGCTCGGCTTTGAGCTGACAAAAGATTTGGGTGTCGTCAGCAAATCATGGCTGAACTACGCCGTGGTCGGTGCGATTAAATCGGCGATTATAGATAGTTAGATACTATGGTTAATTACTTAAATTCTTTGCTCAAAAGATGCTATGGTAATTGGATTTTGTTCTTTGTGGCCTCTAGATTATTTTATTTTTTTTGTATTCTGTACTTTATTTATTTATTTTTTTTGCTGAGTTTTAGGCAATTGATTTTCGGTGCACCAAATTAATATCCTACCGTACCGATCTGCCCGAATTCTTACGTTTCTTTCAGTGCATGCTTAGGAGTCCGTTTGTAGGAGAGAAAAGTGGAAGAAAAGAAAATTTAAGATGAATTTTAGAGTGGAAAATATTTATTTGGGATATTTGGTAAGAAGCAAAAGAGGAAGAAAGGAAAGAAGGAATGATAAAAAAAATAAATGGGATCCATAAGTTTTTATCTTTTTAATATTGGAAGAAAAAGTGAAAGGAAAATTTTTTTAATGCAATAAAGAATATAATTATTCTTTTGTTCAGTTTTTAAAAAGTGAAATAATAAGATAAATGGATAAAATAGTAATTGTATAGATAAAAAGTTTTTTTCTCTCTTAGCATATCAAATACTATAAGGAAAAATTATTATTTTTTATTTTCATCTTATATTTTATAACCTTTTATTTTTTTTTCTATTCAATTTTCTTTCTCCTCTACCAAACAGATTCTAAGGAATAAGGAGTTAAGGTACTGATTTTTTTCAACATATTATGAGTTTATTTTGGAAATTACAAAAAAAAAAAAAAACCCACTCTAAGTAGTATATTTTATGTTTATAATACAAAAATAAAGATATAAATTAAGAATATAATATAAATAGACATAAATTATTAATGTATTAAAAATAAATATTTATTAAGATCTCTATTATATTTACGGTGATAATA
This sequence comes from Boehmeria nivea var. tenacissima, assembly GCA_018132145.1. Classification (NCBI taxonomy): domain Eukaryota; kingdom Viridiplantae; phylum Streptophyta; class Magnoliopsida; order Rosales; family Urticaceae; genus Boehmeria; species Boehmeria nivea. The sequence continues at coordinate 5,193,328 of CM030886.1, forward strand.
AATATATTCTCCGTACTTAACTTTGTTAGACAAAAAAGAAACATTTTAATTTTCTTTTGTCTGTAAATTTTGCTTGGCATTCCAATTTTCTGAATTTATGCGAATTGCGAAATAAATGTTCTTTATATGCAGCTCTATAATCGATACGATTTTATGGTAAGAATATTTATTCATAGAAGCTATTAGTACAGTTATCACTTTATTAAAAGAATAACATTATTGGAAACATGTGAATATTCAAAATTTACATAATAATAAAAATAGATATTTAAAATTTTAAAATAATTGGGCAATTAATAAATTAATTTATTAAGTACTTACCACATGTTGCTATATGTAAGTAATTGAATTATTTGTGTGCATTGTTATAGTTTTTAAAAGATTTGATATTTAGTTAAATTAAATATTAAAACTTAGGTATCTTAAAAAATAGAAAAAAAAAACATTGTAATAAATAGTCATTATCTACTTTATTTTTAAATATAGAGCCTCTTAATTGGAGAATCGTTAAAAAAAAAACAAACAAATAAACAAACAAATCCATTTATCTTAAGAATTGTAATTGGATAACAATGCGAGTGTATAATAACATATAAACCTTACGCACTTAATTATTAGTAGAAGTTTCAATTTCAAACGGACACTTTCTTCCTTATTTGCTGTATGACTGTATCCATCGTGGACCTCCCCAAGGTCACTGCCATCACTGTTGACGACGAAGACTTCGCTCAAGTTTCTTTTAGGAAATTGCTCTTAAAATCATAAGTAAATTATATTTTATTAAAAAGTAAAAAGCAACTTTTTTTAATTCTAAATTTGAATTTTCTCTCTTATAATGAATTCAAATACTAAAATTAAACTCTTATCCAAATATCGATAAAATCGTATCCAAACAACCCTTAAATTATCCCAAAAAGTATCGGTCTTCAAATTCTCAATGCGTGCTGTTGTTGTTGTTGGTTTTTTTTTTTTTCCATGATTTTCTACTTCCTTAAGAAATGTGTTTATTGTGTCTTAGAGGCCAGTGAAGTTACATTTCTTTTGTTCTACGGATATTGACGAGAATAAACTAGCATAAGAGTTCACGAGCTAGAATTATATCAAATCAATTGTTTATGATAACTCAAAAGATAAGCATAGAAATATAGCCATTATTATGTGGGAATATTATAGAAATACTCAGAGAATCAAGTATATGATATTCTAGAATAGATTTATATGATATATGTCCACTAAAAACTAAGCTGTAGAAAACATATTGTTTTTCTTGTGCTATCGAGTATATTAGAGAAAGTCCTGAATTTTAAAACATTTTTATACCAGTATAGTTGAAGAAGATTTTCAAATAAATCTTTAGTGGGCCCATTTAAATAACTAGAAATATATTTTATCCCTACAATTAAAGAAAATTTTCAAATAAATTCTCATGCCTCAATTAAATTTTTTATATTTTTAATTTTGCTTATAATTTTTGTAAAAAATTTTAATTTTATGCAATACAATCTAATCTATAAGTATTAAAGTCTATCTATCTTTTTTGTACAATTTTATCCCACACTTAATTAAAATCTTGAAATCCCAAGCAAATAGCATTTATTAATAAAGTGAGTTACTAATTAGTCACTAAATCAATAAAGTATTAAATTATTGATTAATTATTAAGTTATTTATAGAGTTTTGTGTTATTTAATTCGACATCAACTTTAACAAGAAAAAATACACTAGTTTACTAGATACTGATTTTGTAAATCTTATTAATAATAAGGTTATAAACTTGTTATATTGAGAAATCATAGATGTCTTAAGGATTTTGCTTATAATGTACTATCTTATAAACTTATCAAAATATTTATGTAGCATATGGGTGTCGAATCAAGGCATACTAAAATATTATTTAATTAAAACTATCAAGTAATTGATGATATATGCAGTTTTAAGTAAACGAAAAAACTAATTCAAAAGTCAAAATACGTATTATTTTATTGACCATCATGATTGATTACCTAATTACCTTAACCCTTGTAATCACACGAAAATTAATAATCCCTAAAAAAGACAAAAAGAAAACTTATAATGAAATAATTACAAATATAAAAAGATATATTTTTACTTGTAGAGATTTTTGGCTAAATGGCTTATTTTTAGGCTTAGTTTTAAGGAATCGACCTGAGTTTGTCATAATTAAGTTATTAGCATTTTTTTTATTTTTCTTTATTTTTAGACATTATGCATTGACTATTTTGTCATTTGTTACGGAAAGTAACAAACGTTACAGACTGTAACAATTTTTGTTACAATAGGTAACAACTCTTGATACAGACCATCACAGATAAAATTTGATAACAAAATATCTAATTTTTATTACACATTTGTGTGTTACGATTTGTATCAATATTTGTTACATGTCGTAACAAATATTGTTATAATCCGTAATAATATTTGTTACAGATTGTAACAAAATTTAGGCGAATATGGGTATTTTGGACAGTCCAAATTCATGTGAATGACCCTGGTGGCTAATAACTTAATTTTTAGATAATTAAGTCATTAAGATGTTATTTTAACGGGACATTTTGCTAATGGGCGTAAAAACTAAAAATATTGAAACGAAATGTTAACAACTATTTGTAATTAAATTTAAAATATATTATGTAATATGAATGTTACTAACTACAAAAATTGAAAGAAGGAAACAAAGCTAATAGGATAAGAAGAATTAAAAAAACTGTATCATATTCATGCCGAACAACTAGAAATTGAAATATCATATTGTCATATCATATTATAAAATTTATAGACCAAACATCTTAATAAAAAAAAGTAATATCAAATTAAAATATCATAATATTGTAATATCATGTTAGTAATTCTAATAACTAAAATATCAGAATATTATAATATCGCATTAATAATTGTAATATATAACTAAAATATCATAATATTTTAATATCATATTAGTAATTGTAACATCAAATTAAAAAATCATAATATTATAGTATAATATAATATTTTATAATATTATAAATTATAATATCATATATTAGCAATCGTAGACTTAATCTTAATAAATTCAAAATCAGTACGTACATTTTAAAAGCAACAATAAAAATGTAAAACTGATACTACTTTATTAAGAGCACCAAACAACCATTAATTCACACAATCATAAAAAAGTTCATTTATACCTGTTAATGCCAAACACAAACACATGAATGATGATACACACAAAAAACGATAACACCATAAAAGAAAAACGTTTGTGAAAATTTGGTAGGCAAGGAGCCATTGCATATTTATAAATCTAAGAAGAAGAAGAAGAAGAAGAAGAAGAAGAGTAAGCTAGAGTTAGATACCAAGTGGCCGAGAAATATTTGGCTTCTATACATTTAATAATATTTTGAAATTTGTTAAACATAAATATCGTAAAAATCCCACGAAAAGAGGAGGCAAAATAATTATAGATCCACTATTAAAAGAAAATCCATTAGTAAAAAAGATAACACATCCCTCTATTCATACGTTAATATTCCACAATTTCTATATTATGATGATTTGGATTTTTTTAATTATTAATTGCAATTTATAATTAATATGGGATTTGATTTCAGTAACAAGTAAAACTAAATCAAATGCGTATATTACATTTTTTTAAATTGCAATTGTTCAAAAAAAAAAAAGGCAAAATCTTAATTTGCATACGTTAATATATAAAATTGGTTGGAGTCAAACCCAAAATGCCTAAAATCATGGCCTTAAAACTGGAATATTGAATCAGATAAAAAAAACGTAAAATCTCTTTAAAATATTTGAGTATACCTAAATTTAACAACTTGGTTTACATTATGGGTAAAATAGTCTCATGAACACACTTGAAACATAAATTATTAAGTGACATAAAAAATAGTTTTATTTTGAAATTTTCATTTCATATATTTACCAAATTGAAATAAATAAATAAATAAATAAATAATAGTAAATATCATAAGTTTCGCTGCGTTTTATTAAAATTTTATCTTTGTCCCTGAGTTTTTCATAATTCAAAATTTATCCTTTAGGTTTTTTATAAAAAAAATTAAACAAAATATATATCTTATTATGACTTTCTATTAATCAAAAAGTATATATATATATTTTTCTAAATAGTCAAAATAATTTAGTGTCTCGTAAACAATTCAAACAGAAGAACAGAAATATATAGTTGCGGTATAAATTTTTTTTACGTGTTTTTTGGCTTAAAGTTAAATTAAGGTATATTTTTTGTTTAATTTAAAAAAAATAAAAGATAAAATTTATATAATCATAAATTTAAGGTATAAACATGAAATTTCAATAAAATGCAGGGATATTTATGGTATTTCCTCAATAAATGAAAAGAAAAACACTCATTTGTGATTTGTTTAAGTGCACTTCCTTCCCAATCGCACGGAACCAAATAATGAACTTGCAATGCTTACGAAGCCTAATGCTAGGGTCTGCAGAGTTGGCCCACCTATGAACTACTAATTGACACATATCACGTTCGATAAATACAGAAATCTAACTCACTAGAAAAACTACACCAAATGAGCCAAAATCAATATCTTGTAACCCCAAACACCAAAGAGCTCACTTGGATTATCCTTTGTTAAAATTTACCAAAATTGTCTCGTGCAATTCTTATATAACCAAATAATAAGTTGATGTGTTTCTATATCGATACCCACTAGCACTAGGACATCATAAGAAACCACATGACATATGGTTCAAACTTCAAACATTGCCTTGAAACTAGATTGACAAAGCCAATTTGGGTTGAGCCAAATTGACAACCCAGAACAATTGTGACTCATTTCATTGCTGCTAATTTGTAACTTGCTTTCTCACTACGCAACAAAGATAGAAAATGACACCACAGAAATTTACTCATTATTTGTTTCAACTACTTAAATATTTTGATCTAGAAGTTATTTGATAAGCAATTCAAATATAAAAAATTAGATTTAACTATTTTTAAGAAAGTACAAATGTTTTTTCAGCAAAATATCAATGTTTTTATGAAAGATTTATGTAGTATGAAATTTTATAATAAGAATTGATTTTAGATCGTCAAATTAATTTTTTTAAGCAATAACCTCTATTAAAAAAATAAATTTAACGATTCCTAACCATAAAATATATCTACTACAGAATTATCTTGTTTGTATTCAAGTATTTTTACTATAATATGAAACAACTTTTTCAATAATCTATGCAAACATGTAGTAATGATTCACGTAAATTTGAGTAACCAAAATCAATACTTCGATAGGACATACTCCACCATAGCAGCTCCCCAAAAAAGGAGATGACCCCACAACGAGTTAGATCAAACCAAGATAGACAGACTTGCCAAAATCATGTGGCAGAGAAGAAGTTTGAGCTTGTGTTTGAGAAAACTATTCTAGTCATTTTTTATCATTTCAAATAGTTTAGAAAATGGTTTGAAAAATAGTTTGATTTTGTAAATTTCGATTTGGTATAAATGGTTGTGATTTAAAGATATTGTATAGGGATTTGGAAAGTTAAAAAAATGGTTGAAAAAATTGGAATAGAATGGAATGATTTGGAGGATTGAAAAAAGTAAAAAAATAGAATGGAATTGAATGAGTAAAATGAGTGGGCCAAACATGGGTGAGTTTCTGCCACACTCAAAAAAACCCGTGTGGTAAAAAAAACGCGCGTCTGTGCTATCTCAGTCATCCATGATTGTAGATCCCACGTAGGATCCACTAATCACGGACGGCTAAGATCGCACAGACACGACAACCGCGTCTGTGCTTAGCAAAATCTTTATACTAAAACAACTTTCAACATTTCCCTAAAAATAAAAAAAAAGGAAAAACTTCTATAATAATATAACAATAACAGTAAAAATATTTTAAAATAATTTTGAACCTAAAATTTACTTTTAAAAATAAATTTCACAACTTAAAATTTCTCTAAAAAATTATTCTCATCACAACATGTTGTAATAGAGACGGTTTAACTAGAAAGAGCCTTTATATTTGCGTATGAGTTATAATATAAGCACTCTCTCTCTCTCTCTCTCTCGACTCGTCCCTGCCAAGCAGCGATAAGGCAAACCAAAGCGCAAGTGGGATTTGAGCTGTATATAGTTTGTTTCATTCATCAATATCATCAATCTGATCATTGGTCCCACCACCCAATTAAAAAAAGAAAGAAAGACTCGGGTCGATGTCATAGACTCATGTATAGGCTCATGGCAAAGATTAAAAAAAAAAAAGAAAAGAAAAAAATCAATTTTAAAAACGGCATTTCTCAATTGGGAATAGCCTATAAAAATAGACCGGTGGGGACTGCCTAAGTAGATCCAATCTAAACCGTCCATATTTGAATGAACGGTGTTGATAGAGAGATATGCGTTTGTATTCAAACTTTGTAAGATGCATAGGATTATTTGTAGTCAAAGAGTTATAACAGACGTCTTCTAGTATATCTTCATATGACATAAAAGAATAAACCCATAAATATATTGCTTACTTTCGATTTTGGGAGTGAAATCGGATCCGTGAAGAACTCCTTCCGATTTGGACATTTGAACCATTATCATTCAACTCTTAAAAAAATAAAAAATAATAATAATCCAAATTACATTTTTACACAGATCCATAAAACTACATAAAAATTCCACATCCAAAAACTCCATAAAACACAAACCCATTCATCATATAAGACACAAACCAAAAAGAAATAAATGAAAAAAAGAAAAAATGGATGATCGTGTCGATGGGTTGGATGATGCAGGTGGCGAGCATACCGGAGGCGCCGCCATTGACGACGGGCTTCACCTTCGGCCAAAACCACCTAAACAGACGACTTCGGCTTCTAAACTTCTCACATTTTTGCCTTTTGATCAAAACAATCAATCAAACAGTCTGAGACTCAAAACTCAGAGAGAAGAAAGAAGAGATGAGAAAGAGAGTGGAGGTGGTTTTGGTATTACAGGGACCGAAAGAGCAAGAAAAATCCGAGGAAAGAGACGGAAAACAACGGCAAGAGCTACGGCGGCTCGGCGTCCCCGTCGACGACAAGTGGAACCTCTCATCGGCGACTGCTCTTTCCTCCTCCTCCTCCGACGATCACGACAGCGAGGATGAGCCCACGATGGATTATGCGGCGTTTCTCGGTGGCTGAGGAATGACGAGGCTGAGCGTGAGCGACGAGAAGTTGAGAAGGCTTAACGATGTGTTGTTCAAAAAGAAAACCTGGAAAAAAAAAAATCCTCTCTGCAAGTCAGTGTTTACAATATTCAACTAAAAGAAGAAGAGGAATACAGAGTAAATATAAAATGTAGTAAGGACTACTTTAGTTGTTATGAATCTCTGTTATTACCTAATCATAACTCATTAAACGTTTCCCACCGGTCTATTTTTTTTGGTATTCCCCAACAAAGAATTACCGTTTTAAAAAAAGGAAGAAAAGTGGGACCTACACAAACATTATTTTTATTGACAGCAACACGTGTGAGTTGGGTTTTGTTTTTCCAAGTCTTCCAAGGGTGGGTCCCACAGAGTGGGGGATGGGGCATGTGGGAAATCGTAGGCCTTATGAGCAAAAATACAGAGTTTTGGAGTGGGAAAAGACGAGCTACGTGACGTCCACGTGGTCAGGGAAAAGGCAGATCAGACAAAATGTGTCCTTTGCCTTTGTGAATAGATGGCCGACATGATTTTGATGATCAATATATTCTCGACCGTTTGATCTCGATTTGGCCTTTTTTTCATTTAGGTTGATTGCCCTTTGCCACTGAGGTTTGGAAATAGAGAGAAGAGAATAGTTAGCTACAAAACTGACCTCTCCGATACGAAGACTGGCTGATCGAGTTGGAGACATGTCGCTCTTTTCTTCTGTGTGGACCGTGAATTGAAAAGAAAAGAAAAAAAAAAAAGCATTTCGTTTCCATGATTTAAACGGCATTTCTCAGTTGGGAAACGCTTCAGAAAATAGACCGTTGGGCCTAATTTGAACCGATCAAGACCGTTAATTACAAAATTAATGACTTAGATTGGTTGTAGCTTACTGTTTGTGTCTTTGGATAGTCTACAGGCTAACAAAGCCATGAAATCCTTCTCTTTTCTTGTTTGAGTTCACTCGTTCTTTAGTCTTAAAATGGCGTAACTCAGACAACAAGTAGTTAATATTTACAACTGCACGTTTGAGTTCGATTCCTAGAATGGTAGGAAGAAAAAACAAAAATTAATTTGGACCTCAACCCACCTCGTTACCTTTTTTTTGAAAAAAATAAATAAAGAGATTCGGTTGGGTTTTCGTCGGGCTGGGGTTGCCACTAACCAAAGGAGCTTCTAACCGTTGGTTGGAAAGCCATGGGTGATGCGGCATTTGTTATTACAGCATCTATAGGTTATATTAAAGTTGAAACGGCTGAGTTTCTATCAAATGAAAGATGAACCTTTTACTTAATGAAAATGAACACTCTAATTAGAATAAATTTTGGGGATGTTAGTTTCAATTGAGGAGATTGATGTTTTGTAAGTCTAAAAACCGATTGTGTTTAAGGTATTGTAATTGAATCCAAATCTACGAATCTAAAATCCTAAAAAACCAAATCAATTAGAAACTTTTTATTTCATTCCTATTGCTCGAGCTTTTGGGGCAAAAATTTGAGGTCGAATTGAGGCCTTCCGCACCAAGCTTTCCCATTCCACACGCGTCGTCACGGTCCAATTTGACCCAGGTGAAGTCCCTCTTCGACGCAGCTTAGACCTTCTTCGGTGCACGACCGGCATCCTCGTCAACTCCTCTGGAGTGCTTGACCTTAAATACCCATCCATTGCCAACATTTCTCTTGGACCATCGTTGTCGACCATCCTGGACAATCTTCTATGCAAAAGTCTGAGATCTAGTTCTACATCATGTTGAAAGCCAGAGTCTAGAGATCGAAGAGGGCCAAAAAAAGAAAAGAGCAATTCTACACATACCATTTTTTTCAATACAAACGCATGTATCATATTATGTAATGACCTGAATTTGAAAGTACTGTGCCAGTTAATTAAATTGTATTTTTTTGCCTCAGTTGTGACTAATTTATAAAATTGGCCAGTTTCGTCAAATTTGGTCAATTTAAAACTATGAGTTAAACTGTGAGATTGGTGTGGTTATTTTCATTTTCGAATCTTTGGACTGGTTAGGAACTTATTTTATACTTGAATGTGATATTAAAATTCCTAACTATTCGAGTTCAATTTATTTGTGCGTCTTCTAAATTTTTGGAAAATTTTACCATACCCGCTTGTATAATTATTTTGGCTATTTTGGCCCAAAATTGGGCCCACTAGGGCTTCATCTCTTTCTCCCCTCCCCCTCATCAGCCGCCACTTCTCTTTCCCCCTATCTCTCTATCTCTCTCAAGTTTTCTTTCCTTCTCTATATCTCTCTCTTTCTCTGCGAGCTTCCCTCGAGCCCAGCCCCGCGCCCCTCTCCTTCTCGCGTACCCAGTCGCCGGCCAGCGCCGCCCCGAGCGCCGGCCCAGCGCCCCCTGACTCGGACGAAGCTCTGCGACGCCCAACCCTCCGCGCCTTCTGCCTCGCCCAGCCCTCCTCGCGCGAGCCCAGCGCCCCCATCACGGCTAGCTTCTCGCCTCGCCTCGCCACGCCGGTGGAAGCCGTCGCTGCTCGCCTCCTCTACGCGCGACGTCGGCGAGCTCATCCCGAGTTTCGCTGGGCCTCCTCCGCCTCTCGCCCAGCCAGCGCGGCGCCTCGATCTGCGCAACCCAGCGCGCTCCGAGCCTCAGCGCCTTCCCGCGCCGGACCCCGCCTCGTCCAGCCTTCTTCGCACGCGGCCTCCTCTCCGCGCCCAGCCCAGTCGCTGTGCCGCGCCTTCCCGCTTCGCGCCGCCTGCAGCCGCGCAATGTTGCCTCTCCCCCGGAGCTGGCCCACTCGCCGCGCATCGTCCGTGCATGACCAGCGGACCTGAGCGCTCGCACAGTCCGCGAGCCTCGCCGACCCAACTCCTTCGCGCCGTCGAGCCGCCGCCGGCTGTGACCCGCGTTGTCGGCCACCTCAGTCTGCGCGCCGCCAAGTCCCAAGCTCGCGACACCACTTCTCCGAGCCCCAACCTAGCGAGCCGCCTCGAGCTCATCTCGGGTTTACCGCTGCCTTCACGCTTGGAACGTCAACAACGCAAATTCGAACGTTCAACCTATCACCGCCTTTTTATTAAAGGTATAAACGGCGGTCGGAAACAAAGTATTGGCGCTAAGCCACGACAACGTTCTATGTTACTTTCTTTTAGTTTAAACGTCCATTGGCCTATTGTGAATCCGAGCCGCTGAGGCTCGGTGTTGAATTATGATTATGTTGAAATCAATTATGATAAATGGTAAAATTGCCTGTGTGGTTGTTGTGATGGATTGTGACCGAAATTAGTTCGGTGCTGGGTTGAAATTAGGTGAAGGCTTCGGCCGGGATATCTGAAAAAATAGGGGAAACTCTGCCAGATTTTCGGCTCGAAGTTTAGATGCTAAGTAAATCTAAGTTGGAAACTAATTAGATTAAAGAATTCATTTCTCGTCAAATTAAATCAAACAATATACTCGTTGGCTACGGATTAACATATAAAACTAAGTCACTGGCAAACGGGTCGAGGATACTTCAAATTACAATTATATATCCGTTTGTCCGCTCTTGGTTAAAGACCAGCTTGAGTAGTCTGTCAATCCTTTGAGCAATTCTTTGATTTATATCTAGTGGAAAGTGGCTTTTGACCCCATTACTCGCGTGTTGGATAGATTTGTCGCACGACGAGTTTCAGGGGAGGACGCCACTAGAAGAGAGTCGCAAGGACCGAGGCTTAGGACCTCAGGTAAGTGGATCTCCACTGTGACACGAGTAAACTTTACCATGCTTGAATATATAGCTCATGTGTTGAGATTGTATAAAGCGTGCGATGCTTCTAAATTCGTGGCTATTAAATTGTATGGACCCCAATTCTTGCTAAGGTTGTGAATACGAGCTTTTGATCATATTTGTCTTGTTTGTGCAACGAGCCTGCAGGTATGGGACTGTAGGTTCGTTTATGATAGGTTGTGTTTTCTAGTTGTGTACTGGTGCGTGTATTTATTTAAATGAATTATCTGTCGGTGGATATGGGACCACAGACATAAAACTACTCAACTTCGTAGTTCAAGTTCTAGTGTAGGGTGTGTGTGTCTGTTTGTGTGTGTTTATGTCTGTATGAATTATCTGTCGGTGGGTATGGGACCACAGACATGAAACTACTTAACTTTTGTTGTTGAGACCTTATTGCAGGTTAAAGAGAAACTATAAGACAAGCCAATGGGAGTGAAAGCACCGTATGTATTCGGGTAGGGCCCGACGGGGCCGCGAATCATGATCGGTTCCGAGACCGCCCGACGGGGCTATCGTACGAGGTTTCGGAACTATTCGAGGAGGTCGGCGGACGACCTTTCTTTGTATGTGTAGTTTGATCATTCGAGAGGGGCCCGACGGGGTCGCGATCATGATTCGGTTTCGAAACAGCCCGACGGGGCTACTGGCCATGAAAGGTTTCGAAACGACCCAAGAGATCTTGAGGAGGACGGCGGACGACCTTCCGAAACGGCCCGAGGGGCCTTGGGGAGGAGAGCCACGGCCCTCCCCACAGTTGTAACTTGGCGATCCGGATCGGCCCAATGGGGTGATTGCGCAATCAATCCGAAACAGTCCGACGAAACCCCAGTCGTGAGAAGTTTCGGATCGACCCGCAGAGGGTCCAGAGTTGTTTAGTTCTAGAACGACCCGTAGAGGGTCCAGAGTTGTTTAGTTCTAGAACGACCCGTAGAGGGTCCAGAGTTGTTTAGTTCTAGAACGACTCGTAGAGGGTCCAGAGTTGTTTATTTCTAGAACGACTCGTAGAGGGTCCAGAGTTGTTTAGTTCTAGAACGACCCGTAGAGGGTTCAGAGTTGTTTATTTCTAGAACGACTCGTAGAGGGTGTTTATTTCTAGAACGACCCGCAGAGGGTCCAGAGTTGCTTAGTTCTAGAACGACCCGTTGAGGGTCCAGAGTTGTATAAGTTCTAGAACAACCCGCGAACGGGTTTAGATGTGTATTAAATTCTAGAACGACTCGAGAATGAGTCCAGATGTGTATTAAATTCTGGAATGACCCGTGAGAGGTCTAAAGAAGGGGTAAGGCCGATGTGACCTCCCTAATATTATAGAATCAAGAATTCTTAAATAGTAAACCGTGTGCACACATATTTTATAAGCTAAGTCAGAGAGTTGTGAACTTGAGTGAGATTATAACTAGATATGAAATTGACTTTCGAGTCGAGATTTATGGGTCGCTAAGTCCGACCCCATTCCACGTCACAACTCTTTTGCAGGTATTATACCCCGCGCAGGTTTAGCAACATATTCCTGAAATCTATTTCGCGAGCAAGGTTGTTCAAAAGTGACATTTACTCTTCGGACTACAATGACTCGATCGGCGAGTCCGTCCCTTTTTATTAGATTATTGTGTCGTGATATTTTAGTTGTTTATGACCTGCAGACTTAGCAATTTATTTATCTAATCTACTTACTGGGCTAATAGCTCACTAGTGTGCTCGTGTCGCAGGTATCTTGTCACGATGCAAAAAGGGCGAGGCGACAATGACAGGAGCAGCGAGTGTATACGAGACCGACCTGTAAAATCTTACGTGGGCTACCGGCTAATCGTTGGCAAAGAATGTTTTATATTTCGCATATTTATAAATATTTAATTTAAATTCATTTTGGTTATGATGAGGATTGATAATCCTTATGTTTGTTATTAAAAGCTCAATTATGTAACTTATTTTAAAAAGTTCAAATTTGCCCGTATTTTTCGAGACTAAAACATCGTTTGGAGTTTTGGGTCGTTACATATTATCAAGTGAGTGTTTATCCCCTTGGTAGAAGGATTTGATATTTAGCCAATCAAAACATGACAAATCAACTGCCACATAAGTTGGTATTAAAATGTTAGTAAAAGAGTTTGTATGTCTAACATTATTCAAAAAGAAAACATTTGTAAGTTACTGTAATAAGATGATTGGAATTAAAAAATAAATATTAAGTGTAGGTACGACTATATTTACCCATTGTTTGGCCTACCCATTTTACCCATTCCATTTTTTTTTTTTACTTTTTTCCACTTTCTTTTCCTTCAAATCATTCCATTCCATTCTATTTTTTTTCAACCATTTTTTTTAACTTTTCAAATTCCTATACAATATCTAAAATCTCAACCATTTATACTACCTCAAAATTCGCAAAGTCAACCCCTTGTTTGGGGTGGGCATTTTGCCCATTCCATCCCAAGGATGGTTTGAAAATGGTTTGGAATTGTTTGAAAAAAAATGATGTTGAATGGTTTGACTTTGCGAATTTCGAGGTTGTATAAATGGTTGAGATTTAAAGATATTGTATAAGGATTTGGAAAGTTGAAAAAAAGAGTTGAAAAAAAAATAGACTGGAATGTAATGGTTTGTAGGATTAGAAAGTTGAATGGTTTGTAATAGTATGGAATGAAATGGGATGAGTGTGATAGTTTGCCCAAACATGAGGCAAACTATTCTATACCATTTTTCCAAATCATTTTCAAACCATTACAAACTATTTTTTTCATCCCAAAAAATAGGATATAATGGCCACCCCAAACAAGGGTTGGTTGTCATGTGTATCTATTAAAGGCCAATTATGACTCCCTAAATGTTTTCTACTAGTCTATTTTTTTTTCTCTCCCCAATGGAGAATTACCAAATTTAAAAAAAAAAAATTTTGGTTTTTTTTTTTTTCGACAAATAATTTTGGATCTCAAATTTATTTGTTTGAAAAAGTAAATTTACCCTTTGTTTGCCTTAAACAACTAAATATTTTCATTCTCATTTTTTATACTTTCCTAATTTCAATACAATGTGGTTAAATCTCAACCATTTAGTCTATCTCAACATTTAAAAAGTCAACAATCATTATAAATAATGCATTCAAATATTTTTCTCAAACAAGGAGTTAACCATATTGAACAATTTTTACTTAAAAAAATCCATTAGATAATTTTTCGCTAAAAATATGATAAAATCATATTTTTAATTGATAAATATTTTTAACTATTAAAAAAATATTATTAAGTATTATAAAATAACTATTTCTTAATTTCGTTTGGACGATTTAAAAATATGATACATATCTTTATTTGTTAAGAAAAAACTATCAAATATTTATAAAATAATTATTTTTTAAATTTTTTTGAAACATATGCTCAAATTTTAAAAAAAAAATTCTAAAAGAAACTTATTTAGTTAATCCACTAAAAAAAAAAAATATTTTAGTTCATGTAGCGAACTTCCTAAAATACGAGTGATGAGAACTTCCTAACCTCATGCAGCGAAAACTGTCCGAAAGAGAGGCAAGGGAGAAGAGAAATGCCTAAAAGAAGAAACACTCAATGATAAACCCATCAAAAAGAAAATTGGTACTCTTGTGATTGTGATGCAATAAGTTGCAAAGGACAGCCTCCTAATATGTACCAAAACACCCATCGATGTGATGGGAATATTGGGCACTGCAAGCTACGAATAGCCGAGTAAATATCCTTACATTTTATTTCATTTGTTTAAATTTTTTTTAATCCCAATATAATAATTTTAAATTTTAATCATTAATATTACATTAAAATTTATAAAATTAAACTATTTTAAAATAAAATAATTGACATGGGTACTCCAAACAACATATTTATTCAACCATTTTATGTCCACCTTTTTTCTCAACAAAAGCACTTAGTTGAGTCTAGAGAGAATTATTTTGCCAATGAATCACCCCCGTTTGGCCCTCTCATCCTACTCATTCCATTCCATTCTATTTTTTCACTTTTTTCAATTCTCCAAACCATTTCATTTCAATTTTTTCAACTATTTTTTTTAACTTTCCAAATCCCTATACAATATCTTTAAATCTCAACCATTTATACCACTTCAAAATTTGCAAAGTCAAACTATTTTTCAAATCATTTTCTAAACTATTTTCAAACCATTTAAAATGGTAAAAAATGACCAAAATTGTTTTTCCAAACACTAATAAAACACAAAAAAAATGGGAACAAAAACCGAGGTCAACCGTCAAGCGTAAAAGAGATCGGCCTAGACACGGTAATGATTTTGTTTTCAATGTAAATTCACTTTAGTTTATATATTTATTAAAAGATGGAGTGAAAAGCAAGCCTGACTCGGCGAAACCAAAAGTTGTCGCTTATTAGCAAAGTCTATTTTTACAACTTGAACCTAAGCTTTCGAAATTTCAAGCCAACCATATAAAGTAGATTAATATTCATCAATTTTTTTTTTATTTTTTTGTGCTTCTTATTTCCTGAAGCCAGCTCTAACGGAGGACCTCACCTACTACACAATCAAATTGAACAAATGGAAAAAGTTATAGATCCTAATCTCCTTTCGATTTTCGTAATTCTTTTTTCAAAATCATTTTCCTAAGAGAAATACTATTGACTATGCTTCCATTATAAATGAGACATATATAGAATTTCCCTGGATCATCCTCATGTGAGTGTTGAACTAAGCTCAAATTAAGTTAAAATAGTATCATGTTATTCCAAAAGTATATACAAGAAATGAATACGTGACTGTTGGAGATTTTTATCCGAGAAATTATAGTGAATACTAATTTAAATAAATATATAATTTTTTTTAAAAATATAACGAAATACTCAAATAATTTAACCATTTACATAATTGTAGTTACTGATAATTGACTTAGTGATATAAAAATAAGTGTATGTAAATAATAAATTGACTATTTACTCAATTATTTTAAAATTTTAGATATTATATTTATTACTATGTAAATTTTAGATATTTTCTTATTTCACCGCTCTTATCCTAATTATACTTGCAATGCCAAATGGACAATTATACTTATACTAGTTAATCATAGTCCAGTCATGAATCAAAATTATCATGAATGATCTAAAGTACGAACCCAAAATTCAATACTAAGAGATTTGTGCTAATAATCGATAAGTGATAACTATTAATACAGCCAAAAACATCATGGAGAAAAGAACCAAGAGACGTGCTAGCGACAGACGCGGGTATCGCGTCTGTCAAATCCTAACCATCCATAACCGTGGGCCTCACAATCACGGACGGCCAAGATTTAACAGACGCGTCACGTGTCTGTCCAAAGCATTACTCAAAGAACCAAATGGATGGTCCCGTTTTTTAGTTTTTTACATAAGTAAAATGATTTAAAAGTGACAAAAAAGAGACGCGCTTTTGATTTTATGAATTTTGATTGCACGAGTTCCAAGGCTTTAAAAGAAAAAGAGAAAGGTCTTTTTGTTTTGTAATTTAGGTGCCCCTCCAAGAGCGTGTAAAAATGAGTGTGCATAGAATCTAAAACAAAGGCCAAACAAAGTAAAAAGAATGAAGAAAAACTTGAGCAAAGTAAAAAAACAAAAGGTGGATTAGATGGGTTGTGCTTTTATATAGAGTGTAGACCCCTTAGTGCTGGGCAGCTTTCTCTTTTGCCTTTTTTTTTTGGTCTAAAGGCTGTGTGGAAAAGTGTGAGAAAATAGAATCTTAGTCATTGCTGTTTCTATTCTGTTGTTAAAAATATTTTCTCAATAGTTCTCTTCTCTTGCCACTCTCTCATTGCTTTTGGAAAAGAAAGAAGGAAATAGGCAAAGGAAAAAAAAAGTTGAAATTCTGTGTACAAGTTTTGATTTTGCAGAGTGTTAAGGGTTTACGGTTTAGGGTTTAGCATGATTTTTGGTGATTCGATTCGGTTATCACCAAAAATGAAATTTCGTTGGATGTGAAGAGACAATCAAAAGTTTGTGCATGACACTCCATTTTGTGCACTTATGCCATTTCAAAGAGCAATTCAGTACATTATTCTACATCGTTTTCCTTACTTTAAACAACCATATTATTTCATGTACGTTCCAACGGAACAAGCCTTAATCCCACAGATATAAACTAAATTCTCATTCTTCTAAATCAAATGATAACCATTCAAACAAGATAATTTTGATTCTAAATTCCACCTCTCTAAATTCTGTGTTAAAAAAAAAAGGTATATAGACGTCATTTTATTGATAAAACTTTTAAGAGGTGTGGCCTGCAAATTAAGGACATTGTGTCTTTCATTAGTGTGTAACATTTTTAATATTTTGATCAATATGAATATCAAATTTTATATTAAATCATTTAACATTTGATATTGAATTTTTGATGGCTCAAAGTTCTATTACTTACGTGGGTGCCAAGAATAAAGAAAACTACAGAACCAGGCAGGAATACAAGATTAGTGCTAAATGCATAGGAAAATATTTCATTTTTTATCCAAAAATACATATAAAATGCATATAAGATGTGTCATCTAGGAACAAGATTTGTTTTTTGTTTTAACAATAAAAAATAAGTTTTTTCATTGTAAGCACAAAGCATGTTTCAGGGTTTTTATCAAATCAGTCTTATTCATAGGAAGAGAAAGTAAAGCAAAACATAACAATGGCCGAAACTTCGTCCCATCGCGAGAGTATAACAATGGCTCGTATTCATCGGCGATCGATACAGTAGTTACATTGAGAATAAACCAGAGAAAAAGATAATTCTGAGCAATGAGCAATGTAAAAAGGTAAGTAAATCAAACAGAGAAAAAGAGTTCTGAGCAATGAGCAATATAAAAGTAAGTGGATTCACAACTATCACTTTATTAATTCATTCATATTTCAAATTGTACGTTTCCAGTGACAATGTAGTGGATGTTCAGGGATCAATATGCTCGACTTTATATTTCCTTTAAACGAGCTTTTATAGTACAGAAAAAAAAAAAAAAACAGAACTAGTACTAATACTAATGAATAACCATTAAAGAGCTTTCTTTTAGCCATGTCCAAGCCAACCAATGATAGAAATTCCTTTGAAGAAATGGCACTTTTATTATTTTTCTTCAAAGGAATGTAATGCAATCCTTGTATGTGAACAACCATTAAAATTCTTAGAAGACAAGAAGGCCAATTAAAATTTAAAAACATAACATGTATTGCTTAATTAGGCTACTACTATCTGATGCCAAAAACCTATGATGATAGTGATACTCCGTAAAGCAACTAAACAATAAAAGATTTCAATATTTCTCTTTTGCATTTATAGACGTTCAAGAACAACGTAGACGAAAGGGACATTCTAAGTTCACAAGAGCCTCCTTTTATTTTTCTGTTTTTTCGATTCGTTGTTTGCTAATAAGAGTTAAGAGTTTAGCCGAATTTCAAGTATAAAAATGGCCGATACAAGGAAAAGAGAGTAATATCGACTTACACACTAGAATGCAAAAATTTCATGAAAGCTTCCACGTAAAGTTCAAATTACATATTGGCATAGCAGCAAGTGCTGTCAGAAACAAAGCACACACTTTTTGAAAAATGCAAAAAAGGTAATCACTTACTCTATTACATTTAAGATGAAAGGCAAAATTTATGATAAACTGTAAAGCTAACAACAAACCTTAATGAGTTGTTTAAACTCACTTAAAGACACTCCTAACAACTGAGAATCTTTGTGATTTAGGTGATGCTTAACGATGAGTAATTAGTTGGAAAGGAAATTGAAATTCTTTAAGAGTTTGTTAGAATTAGACAAGTGAAATCTATAAATAAAGGGATCAAAATTGTTCGACGATACCAATATTTTTCATGCTCAATTCATCAAGTACATTGTCATATTTTCATTTCCAATAATGCATAATTGCTGGACGACATCGTATTAACGCTGCCAGATCTTGTTTAAAGGGTGTCATATGGATGGTCTTCAAGCATTGTTAATTTTTTTTTGTTAATTTTTGAATAAAGATTAAGCGGGGGTGTCATATGGATGGTCTTCAAGCATTGTTAATTTTTTTTTGTTAATTTTTGAATAAAGATTAAGCGGGGTGAAATCGGTTCGCTTCAATTTTTAGAGAAAAAACCAACCGAACCGAATAATGAAAATTGAAACTGAAACCAACAAAATTAATTTAAGAAATTAGTTCAAAAAAATTAAAAGTAATTTTATCATTTTATTATTTTTATTATAAAATAAAAATTATTCATATAATAAAATAATTAAACTAAAACAAAATTAAAGAACAAAGAATAATGTAACACTGTGTAATGAATTATAATTGTTTAGACTTATCAAGGAAATGCGAGAGAAAGGTATTTATAGTGATGCAAAAGCACAATATTTCGTTTACAAAGGATGTGGTACTCTAAAGTCTAAAACTTCATTGGTGTTCACATATCTAAGAACTTTTTATAATATAATATATTGTACTGACAACGATAGATAAATGAACATGTTGGCATAAGTCTTTCTCTTCGCGACCATTATAGTTTTGAGTCTTAGTAGCTGCAAAAACTAAGCTTATTTTTTTATTATTTTTTTAACACTTTCAGCTGAGTTTTTGGCTTTGCGAGAGGCGGTTATTTAAATAGACTCCTCTTTTGCAGTCTGGATAATCAAGAATAGCAATTTTACTTGATGTAGTTTCTTCATTGTTAATAATCTTGTGAATTTGGTCTGAGATTTAAGAATAAGGTTGTTCACACACTGGCTATTGTTGCTATATGTGTCCTTAGTTTCTGATTTGTATTGGCTTGAAGAAACCCTTTCGTATATTCAAATATGTAGATGATAGCCTTAGTTCAATGATTGATGCAGTGTTTTGATTTAAAAAAAAAAAAAAAGGGTAAAACTTGAAACTGTTTAATCCAATTCAAGCGAAAGCATTATCTAATGACCATCATTGTAGTTAAAACATTATTGGTGACTTAATATGAAAATCATAAATTCCAAAACATAATGTAGGTAATTTTTCTGATACGCAATCGTTAATGTTACCAACAAAAAAAAAAAAACCATAATCCAGGACCTTAGAATTTTGTGATTTACTAACATCGCTAATTAAAGACATCACTTTATCTTTTTCCATGATGAAAATAATGAATTCAACAATCAATATTGAGAAGAAAAAAAAATCCTAAATCAAGTGACAATGTTTCTCGCCTATACTTAACCTTACAAGCACAAATTATGGTGGAGACTATACATTATAATCATGGTTGGAGGTTGACCAGTTTCTATTTATAGACATTAATTGGTATATTCATTAAAATAACCCTCTTTAAAATAGATGCAACGCTTGCTGAATATCTATAACAAGTGTCACTTATTTTCATTGATGCATCTATTGAGACATATTATAATTTGCACGTGAAAAGTCTTTAACTTTCACTAAAACACGTTTGTGAAAGATTGTATTTTTGCAAGTTGCACCCGATGTTTCAAAATTAGCACTCGTGCCTCCTGATGTTTGAAAATATTATAAGTTCACCCGTTGCATTTCAATTCTTTAAAAAATAGATGAAATCATGAGGTATAAATACAAAGTTTTAAAATATTCTGGTGCATTTTGAGAAAAGATAACAATATAAAAGTGTGTTTGTGAAAATAATTATAAAATTAATTACTATAATTTTTTAATTTTAAGACGTTTGATCTTTAAAAAGTTGTACAGTTGCCAACATATTATTGTTACGTTATTAATTCAATCGATTTTTTTTACATATTGTGACGGAGGGGGCATATTTATAAGTTTTTAAAACTTTAGGAGGTAAAAATGATAGTTTTAAAATATTATGGTGTAACTTACAATAATAGTAAAACATTAGAGGGTGTGTGTACAAATAACTCTTTATAGTAAACACATTTCACAGCAAATCTCGTTCACGCGCAGCCTGAGCCGCAGGAACGCAGTGCCTAGAAACGTAAAAGTGCGTGCGTGTGTGGCAACGCAGGGGCCAGGCAAGGCGCACAGCCAGGTGCAGACAGCTTCCATTTTGGCGCATTGTTTGCGTGCACAGGCTAACAGCTCGCACGGCAGTAGCCCCAAATAGCCCATAAGAGTTCCACATGGGCTCACCAAACCCAAAGCCCAAATGTGTGGGCTGTGCAATTTTTTTCACAATCCAGGCCATTTTTCAAAGGGGAATCGCAAAAATAAGGTCATTTTAGTACTATTTAATAATCTATTCAAATAGCGTGCTCTCTTTGTTTGTACTCTATATTTATAGTATAAAATTTGAGACATAAATTAAAAGTGTAATATATATGTGGCATAGATCATCATTGTTCCCAAAGAGGGGCATTCTTCAAAATTCCCCTTTTGAAAACGTTGACTTTTTATATACATGAAATAAAGCGTCGATTTGATGTTTGACCACTTATTAGTTCATATTTCAAGGAAATGACCAAAGTTTAAAAAAAATTAAGTTATTAGTCATTAATACAAAAGAGAACTAAGGGTATAGATCAGATAAATGCGCATCATCATATAGTTAAGAGAATGACTAATTTCTTAATTAATCGAAACGTTGGCCATTTTCTTAAAACACTATTTAGAAAATGACTATTTACTCAATTAACATAATAACTTACCCTTTGTTTGGGAAACCCATTTCTCCCATTCCATTCCATTCCCATTTTTTATTTTTTTCAACTTTTTAATCCTTCAAACTATTCCATTCCATTCTATTTTTTTTCAACCATTTTTTTCGACTTTCCAAATCCCTATACAATATCTTTAAGGATTAATTTTACGTTTGCCCCCTGAACTTTGGGGTCAGTTTCACTATGCCCCCTAAACTTCAAAACGTTAGATCCGTTCCCCTCCATCTTTGAAATTTTATAAACTTGCCCCTTCCGTCAAATATTTAACGGAAAATGCCTTAAATTTGTATTTTAAGGTGTTTTAAAGTTGGTAAAAAGGCTAAAATTATTATTTTATCCTTAAATTAGTGTGTGGTAATTATATTTTAATAATTTTAATAATATTTATATGCAAAATTTATAATTAAATTCATACTTTTTCTCTCTCAAAAAAATTAAGATATGATATTTTGCATATAAATATGAATTTAATTATAAATTTTGTATATAAATATTATTAAAATTATTAAAATATAACTACCCCACAATAATTTAAAGATTAAACATTAATTTTAGCCTTTTTCCGTTAAATATTTAACGGAGGGGGTATTTTTACGAAATTTCAAAGATCAAGGGGAACGGATCTAACGTTTTGAAGTTTAGGGGGCATAGTGAAACTGACCCCAAAATTCAGGGGGCAAACGTAAAATTTGTCCTATCTTTAAATCTCAACCATTCATATCACCTCGAAATTAGCAAAGTCAAACCATTCTTACATCATTTTTACAAATCATTTTCAAACTATTACAAACCATTTTCAAACCACTTTTTCCCACCCCCAAAAATGGTCAAAGATGGCCAAAATGGCCAAATCAATTAGATAGTTATTTTTTGAATAATATTTTAAGAAAATAGCAAATGTTTTGATTAATAAAGAAAGGGTCCATTAGCTATCTAGCCATTTTTCGGATTGGGCTTTTAAATACTAGCCTATGTTTACAAATATTCAAAAAATAGCCATCAGGCCCAAACATAATTCTGTTTGGACAAAAATGCCCTTCGTCCCTCTTATTAACGGTAAGAAATTTCAGACACGGTGTCTGAAATTTCTTACAATCTGGAATTTAGAAAATGTTCCTGAATTGGTTAAATTAATAATCAAAAAATTCATGAAGAATCAACAACCTTATTTACGATAATCGAGCAGAAAATATTGTGTACTTTTAAGTCAAACGACTTAGGAAAATTCGTCAAGTCCACATTATCTATTATGATTCGCCAAGTCTACATCATCAATTATGATAGAATCACAAATATCATCTTGAAAATTAGATTGGTAAGAAATTCCTAAAGGAGCAGAAACCTCAAGAAGAGAATTGTGCTCTGCAAATAACAATCTTTTTTAACAAATTGTCAACAAACAAAATAAAATTATGTTCATTGTAATATATTAAAGGATATAGAGTTACAAATACAAAAAGAGGTAATTTATTTACCAAAAACACTGGGAGTAGATCCAGAACTGGACGAACAACCAACATCATATGTACTCATTGCAGCATATAAAAAACGGAGGAAAAAAAATAAAAGCGTGAGAAGTTTCTTACTGGGTGTCAGAAATTTCGGACAGTTGCTAGATAGTAATGTAGCGAATGATAAAATCATCAGAAAAGTTTGAAAGAGCATCAGAAATTTCTTACACTGGTAAAACGAAAAACAGAACAATTAAGAAAACGAAAAAAAGAACACGCTAAAACCACTCAAACTCAAAAAAGAAGAAAATAAACGCACAAAGATCAATTAGAAACATATTTTTTGAATGAAGATCAAATATAAAACAAGAAAAGCTAATGAAATCAGGCTTTAGATTGCACAAGGAAAAAAAAAAAAACGAAAGCAAAAGCGAGGAAAAAGGAAAACTCCGCACAGAAACTGAAACAAACAGAGTAATAGAAAATTTCCGAACGAAGCATGACCGAAGATCGATTATATATCAACAATAGAAAATCGCAAAAGGAAAAAATCGTTTGAAACCCAATTAAACATGAGAAATTCACCAAAATCAACAACAAAAACATAGTAAAAAACGAAGATTGCAAACTGAAAACGAAGATCGATTACTTAGCAACACAATAAAGATTTGACGAGTTACCTGTAGATCACGAAAGCAAACGCGAAGATTGAAAATCTGATTGGAAGCTAAGGTTGAAAATCTGATTGGAAGCAAACGCGAAGAGAGAAATTGGGAAGAAAGCGTAGAGAACTGGGAAAGAAATAAGGCAAACAAGTTTCATTAAAATAAGAGGGGTAAAAGAGTAAAATCAAGTTAGTTAGTTTGAACAAATGGCTAATTGCTTAATAAATCAAAACATGTGCTATTCCTTGGAAACATATGTCAAACATGTGCTACTTACTTAAAAAACTCATAAAGAAATTAGTCATTTTCTTTACTATATGATGATGTATTTTTACTTTTATGCCCGTAATTATAGTAACTTAATTCTTAGAAATGTTAGTCACATTATTGATACATAGACCAATAAATGACCAAATGCCAATGAATTTTTAATATCAATTGGGATTTTAGAAAATCTTAGTTTTTGAAATTTGGTTTAAATTTGAATCATCCATATTTAATTTTTTTTTTTCCAGAATGGTTCAAATTTTTTGTTTAAAACTCCAAATAAGGAATCTAAATTTTTTTAAAGATGTAGAAAAGGTGAATGACAAGGAGTTGAGGTCAATATATGGTTTTGTTTTATTCTTGTAACTTTTGCAATTATTTTTCTTAAGACGAGAACATATTATCTTTGTCAATTTTTGTTATGGTAAATGTATGGTTTTATATGTCATTATATGATATGAATTATTTGTTAATATGTGATAACATAAAAGGTAAAATTCATAAATGCCCATTGTGCTGAGGAGATTGTTGCACTTTACTTTTTATACTTCAAATCATCTCATCTGTAATTCATGAACTTTGAAATTGTGTCAATTTACCCCTTCGATCATACATGTGTTGAACAAAAAAGTTGTTAGGTGTGCACTGATGATTGAAAATATTATTACGTCCCTTTTCATAGGGAAAATATCAAAAAGAAAAATAAAGTTGAAGAAAAAAAATTTAACAGACCATTTTCATCTTTTTTAGTCTTCTTCTCTGTCCACACTTCTTCTTCCTGCATCTCTTCCATCAATTACTTCTTTGTCCAAACGCTTCATTATCCTCAACATATTAAAAACTCTTATACATATAAATTTTATAGTATATTCTTATTCTTAATATTCAAAGCTTCTTAGTCACAAAGCTCAAACGCAAGTCGTCTCCTATGAGAGCCTAGTGTTTCTAGCCCTTTTCTTTCCCTAATTTTAGGGCCCTTTTGCTCCTTAGTCACAATGGCTTCAGTACAACCAGGATTATTGTCATTGCATCTCATTACAAGTATGTCCCTTTTGTGATTTTGAGCCCTTGGGTTTGGTTGCTGGTTAGGGTTTTAGATCGTAGAAATATTATTTTCTTTTAGTAGGCTTTGTGCAATAGTACCTCAAAAATTCTAACGTTAACCAACCTTGGATTTCAAAGCAATGTGGATGATGATGACGACAATGTAGTAGATCTGATGTTGTTCTTTAGTTTGATTTATGTCTTTGAGTTTTGATTTGATGGTGATTCATGCTTTTTTTTTTCCTTATTTGAATTTTAGGGATTTCTAGGAGATTTATTTTGAGTTTGTCGTCGAGATTATTTAATTTGTCCAATTTTGTAGAACAAAAGGGTCAATATTTATTTTAAAAACGTATAATGTGGTTTATTCACACATAATCATAGAACCAACGTGCTTATTTATAATAATTCCCCTATTTCTTCGCACATATGCCCGATTTTCATTTAATTTTTTATGGAGGAGGCAAAATGACCTAATTTGTCAGTTTAGGGTTCTGCGGATGAGATGATTCAAAATATAGGGAGCAAAATGCAACAACCCTCTATATACAAGGGCATTTGAAAAATTCAACGTAACATGACATATAGGCTAGGGTGAGTGCCAATAAGTATTGAAAATGATCACATATTTATAATTTTGAATATATTATATATAATATTTAGCGAGAGATGGTATCCAAAGGTAATTGTAAATCAAACAACCTCCATGTCGATTAGAGGATGAGGTATATGGAACGTCATGTCCTTGTGACAAAAGCTTGACTTCCTTCATAATTAGAGCATTATTGTAAAATGTTGAAGGCTGAGAGATCAAAGAGCTAAGCATATGAATTGAAGTCGGAGTTCGTTGTTGCCGCAAGAGTGGAGACTAGAGAAGAAAAATGGAGGCATTAATTATTCGCGGTTCATTAAGGAAATGAAAATATGGTGAGTTTTCTAGGATTTCTAGGTTTGTGTGGATTTGGCAAATGAGATTGGTGATGGGATTAATGTGATTTTTAATGTAAAGGTTTCAGCTTCAGCTCTTTGTTTCCTTGAGAACTAGTTCGTTAGAAGTAAGAAGTTTTGTTTATGTTTTGATGGGCTGTATATAGCGATGGGGAGGTTTGTTGAGAAAGTTAATTTGGGTCTTAGAAACCCTAATTGTGTGTGTATGTGTTGTTGTTTTTTTGTTTTTTTTTTTTTCAGTCTAAAAGTTATATCTTTAATAAAAAAATACCTATTTTACATAAGACATGACAACGCAATAATTTCTCACATCAATTCTCACGTAAAATCTTATAAAGCTAGATATGTATTCGACTTCCAACGAAATTTGACCATGTGAGCAAAAATGACACAATTTTGAAGCGAACAAAATATATCAGGAACTGCAGATGAGACGTTATGAAGTATTAAAAGTACACTGCAACAACACCTAAGTACGTGGGATATTTATTAAATTTACAAAAAAAATAAAAAAAATAAATCCTTACTATCATTAAAAGAGCGAATGCGTTTTTCATTGGCGTTTCGGCCATTTTTTTTTTCAACAGGTTTCGTGGCATTTTTTTTGTACAAAACGTTAAAGTGAAATTTTTTTTAAAATTGGGCTATTTCATAATTTTGAAAAAATTAAGGACTAAAATGTAAATAATAAAGGATGAAAATGTTAAAAAAAAGGGACTTCAGAGCAAAGAAAATTTCCCCTGACACGGGACCACCGCATGCCCCCTCCCCCGCCCCACCCCCCCCCCCCCCCCCCCCCCCCCCACCCCTCTCTTTTTTCCTTTTTTTTTTTCGTTTTTTTCTTTCTTTTTTGTTTTTTGTTTCTAAATTGCTTTTCTCTTGGGTTTTTTTTTTAAATCTTTTATTGTGTGATTTTTTTCTTCTTCATCTTACACAATATATAAAACTTTTTTTTTTCTTTTTTCTATTTTTTCTTTAGACTTTTCTTTTTCTATTTTGTTTGAAAAAAAAAACTCTTTATACCAAATAATTTTTAAACTTTTTATGATGTCATATTTTTATAATTTTTGTTTAAAAATTAATTTTAATTAGAAATTTAATTTTTTTTAAATATTCTTTTCATATTTAATTCAAAATTATTAAATTTTAAATAATTTTTTTATTTGTTACCTTTTTTCTTTTTTTTTATTATAAAAAATTTAAAATAACATAAATTATTTCGCATTGCAATGTTTGTTTCCAAATTAAAAAAAATTCAATTTAATACGCGCAGAGCGTGTGTCTTCACTGGTGATAACAAAAGGAAAGGAAAATCGAGATTGGCTTTTAGCTAAGTTACTCCATGTTTGGGCAAACTATCCAAACCATCCCATTTCATTCCATATTATTCTAAACCATTCAACTTTTTAATTCTACAAACCATTTTATTCCATTCTATTTTTTTCAACTTTCCGAATTCTTATACAATATTTTTAAATCTCAACTATTTATATTACTTCAAAATTCGTAAAATCAAACTATTTTACTCATTTTCTAAACCATTTTCAAACTATTTTGACTATTTTAAAAAATAAATTTTGCTCATCCTAAGCTTAAGTCAATCGTCACGCACATAGTAAGCGTGCTTGTTAGGCAAGCTATACGGAGGTACACATAGCTGAACTGAACCGCATCAGATTCCAAGCTTAAAACAAATATAAAAATTAAAATTAAAATTAAAATTAAAAAAAGAAAATTCCACAAACCATAAAGTTCGAACGACATAGCTTTCTTGCGTGCCACGAAGAAGCAACCATTGGCCATTTAGGTTAGAGAGACTGAGAGAGTGACAGATTTCCAAAGCTTATAATTACTAGGAAAAAAGGGAAAAGCTAAACGCCAAAAAGCAAATTATGCATAGTATAGTAGTGACATAGATATTAGATATCATATACTATATAAATTATATATTATATTGAGTAATTCGTACCAATGGTTTTTGAATTTACAAGTTACCCCTTAAGCTTTTGTTTCTCTCAACAATTCGTACCTTAAATTTATAAGTTTCGAAATATTGGTCCAAATTATCAGAGTGAGTTGTAATAGTTTTGCTCTAACAAATAACTTTCATAATAAATTTTATGACAAAAATTAGCAAATAATTGTTCTCACAAATATTGACTGTTGTTTTTGTTATTATAGTTTTGATAAAGGCTCTTTTATAAGAAAACAAAAATTGCTATTTGTTGCAATTTTCCAAATTACTAATGGACGTTAATTTTGTATTTAAATAATTTGCATTAATGGCAAGGAACTTGTCCTAATTTACCAAATTACTCCCTAAAAATTTTATTTATTGGCATCCTTAACTTGGTTTGATTTTGGGAGAAGTAGAAAAATATCTAAAATTGACACAATAATAAAAATAAATACCACGTATTTTAAAGTAATTGAATAAATAATTAATTTATTAATTATATGCACATACATTTATTGATTCAGTCAGTTACTACAATGCAAGTAATCGAATCATTTGAGTATTTTATTATAAATAGAATGTCAAAATTAAGAAAATAGCCATTAAATACCTTAATAGACATAAGTATCCATGATAATTACTTAAAAAAATTGCTCAAATCAAATAAAAATTTTCAAAAATTCGGCTCATTCAACTTAAAAAAGCAAACCAAACATACCATTACCAAAATTTTCATCTACTGTGATAAAATAAAAAATAAAAATGGCTAATTTCTCAAATTTCTAAAACTATGACTAATCCTAAAAAAATTAGTCTAAAATTTGGCTAAATCCTTAGAAAGCTCTTTTGATATTTAGTCATATTTTAATCTATGTTGAAAGAAAGTGGCCAAAATTTTAAAAAGTAAGAAATTAGCCATTATCAATACAAAATTAAGGGTACAAAGGTAAAATCGATGCATCGCATAATTAAGAAAATGACTATTTTCTTAATTAATTATAACGTTCGTTATTTTTTTTAAACATCCTTGAAAAAAAGCTATTTACTTAATAATCTCTTATTTAAATCACGTTAAAAATTAGATATTTAGTATTATTTCTCCTTAGTTTTTATTATGCAAATCAATCTGGACCAACTTGTCAAAAATCATAAGTTTAGGTTGCAAATGGCCAAGAAATAAGTTCAAGAGACCATTTGCCACACCTAGACAAATTAAGAACCAGAGTGCAAATTACTCTTATTATATTATAAGAGGAAATTAAAAGACAAAAAACGAAAAAAAAAAAACAAAAAACAAAAAACCAAAGTATAAACAATTGTGACCTCTTCGTCACCCGCCTTTAGTTTCCTTTTCTCGCTTTGGCTTTCGCTCTCTCTCTCTCTCTCTCTGTTTCTTCGCTTTCTTTCTCATTCCTCTCTTTCGTCTCTCTCTCTCTCTCCCACTGTCTCTAGGGTTTTCACACACCTCCGATGCCATGAACAAGAACGACTCTCACAAGGCGTCGTTTCGCCAGCCGAGGCCACCGGAATTACGCCGCGGATTCCGTCCCCCGCCGCCGACCACGACGACTTGGCGCCCAAACAGACCCGCAAATTTCGCGCCTAATCGCCGATTCCACGCCTCGCCGTCGCCGGCTCCTCCGCTGTCGAACTTCGTCGTCCAGCTCGCCCGCGGCTGCCGCGGCGAGGCCGCCGCAGCCGCCGACGTCGAGGCTCTGATCGGCCAATGCCAGCCGCCGCGGCCCGAGAGCTTCAGAATCTTCCACTCCGGCGGCGTGGCCGGCTCTCTGTCCTTCCGGCAGTGGAACGACGCGCGCGACGCCGTGGTCCGCCTCTGGGAGTTGCGCCTCGCCGGCGCGCACGGCCTCGTCCCGAAGCTGAGCTCGGCGGTCTCCGTTCCGTCCGACGCGCTGGAGCTCGAGGATCGCCTCCGGGCGGCGTTCGCGGGGCACGTCCGGGGACTGATCGGGGGAGCGGAGGTGAAGAAGTGGAACGAGAAGCGTGATCTCGTCTCGGCCGACATTGCGAAGGTCTCGGAGTCGCTGCGGAGGCCGAGAAATATTAATCTCTTCAATGAGCTCTCTGACAGGAAGAAAAGGCTTTGTGGCGAGAGAGAGTTGGTTGAGAAGAGAGTGAGGGAATTCGGGTCGGCTATGAATTGCTTTCTTGCTTATCTTGAAGGGAAGAGTTTGGAGGAGCTTGGCGAGGATGGTTTAGAGGTGATCAGGCTCGGCGGAAGGTTCAATTGGACTCGAATTCATTCCTTGATTTTGCGGGAATGTCGCCGGCTTGAAGATGGGTTGCCAATTTATGCGTTTCGGCAGGAAATACTTCAGCAGATTCATTCCGAACAGGTACCATCAATTTGATTTATTTATTTATTTATTCAATTTCAATTAGTTTTGTTGAATATATTTATTGTTAATGAATGCTGTATCACTCTGTTTTCTTGAAAAAGTTTAAGTGAGAGTGAGCAAGAAACTGATTAACCAGAGACCAGAGACTAAAATAATTCGTCCTGCAATCATTAATAAAAAAAACGGAGACAAAGAAATTAAATTTGAGCATGAATAATAAATCGATTATATTCTCTTATGATTGATTATTGTTATGTAATCATTCTTCTGTGGCTCAAAATGATCATGACTGCATTCATTATTATTATTATTAGAATCCACCCCTAATTTAGTTAGCGTAATATGATATGGCCGCTGAATAAAAAAAAAATAATGGCACATTTTGCATCTTAATTTTGGTTAATCATTTCTAAATTTATTTTTGTTGTTGTAGGAGAAAAAAAAAAAAACTCGTCTTTAAGATTGATTAGTAGTTTTTAAATGTTGTGGTTAATTTATGCAATGCCCAATTATCCCCGAAATTTTAATTCGAGATTGATAATTTTAGTTTTTATATTATGGATATTTCTATGCTCCATATATTAATTTTAGCCCTCTTCTAACAAGTGTCTTCACAGATAATGGTTTTGATCGGAGAGACTGGGTCAGGAAAGAGTACACAGTTGGTGCAATTTCTTGCTGATTCAGGAATTGCTGCTGATCAGGCCATTGTTTGTACTCAGCCCCGTAAGATTGCAGCGACATCCCTTGCTCACAGGGTTAAGGACGAGAGTAGTAGTTGTTATGGA
Source organism: Boehmeria nivea var. tenacissima (assembly GCA_018132145.1). Lineage (NCBI taxonomy): Eukaryota > Viridiplantae > Streptophyta > Magnoliopsida > Rosales > Urticaceae > Boehmeria > Boehmeria nivea. The sequence continues at coordinate 5,224,332 of CM030886.1, forward strand.
GATGACTCAATTACTTCTTACCCAACATTTTCATCTTTTCAAAAGTTTGACTCCAATGTTATATTCACCACAGACCATTGTTTATTGCAACACTACATGTTAGATAAGAATATGTCGAGGATTTCTTGTATCATAGTTGATGAGGCTCATGAAAGGAGCTTAAACACTGATCTCCTTCTGGCATTAGTCAAAAGTTTACTATTTAAGAGGTCTGATCTGCGACTTATTATAATGTCTGCAACAGCCGATGCACAACAGCTCTCAGATTACTTTTGTGGATGTGGAATCTTGCATGTTGTGGGAAGAAACTTTCCAGTTGATATTAGATATGTCCCGTGTGATACAGAAGGAAGTTCTGCTAATGCTGCATCGTACGTGCATGATGTTGTGAGGATGGCCAGGGACATACACAGGACGGAGGAGGAAGGGGCTGTTCTTGCCTTTTTGACATCTCAGAATGAAGTAGAGTGGGCCTGTGAGAACTTTGATGCTCCTGCTGCAGTTGCACTACCATTACATGGGAAACTTTCTTTTGAGGAGCAATTTCAAGTTTTCCAGAAATATCCTGGGAAAAGGAAGATTATATTTGCGACAAATCTTGCTGAAACATCTCTGACGATTCCTGGGGTCAAGTATGTGATTGATTCTGGAATGGTTAAAGAAAGCAGATATGAACCTGCTAGTGGGATGAATGTCCTCAGAGTTTGCTGGATCAGCCAGAGTTCCGCTAATCAACGAGCTGGACGAGCTGGAAGAACAGAGCCTGGGAAGTGTTATAGACTGTACTCAGAATCTGATTTTGAGATCATGCCTTCCAGTCAGGAACCTGAGATTCGCAGAGTCCATCTTGGAATTGCTGTGCTGCGAATTTTTGCTTTGGGCATTAAGAATGCACAAGATTTTGATTTTGTTGATGCACCTAGTGCTGAAGCAATTGACATGGCTGTCAGAAATCTTGTTCAGTTGCGAGCTGTTGAACAACAAAAGGGAGTATTTGAATTGACTGATGAAGGCCTCTGGTTGGTGAAGATGGGGATTGAGCCTCGGCTTGGTAAACTGATTCTTGGTTGCTTGAATCATCACCTGGGTAGAGAAGGCCTTGTGCTTGCTGCTGTTATGGCAAATGCTAGTAGCATGTTTTTCAGAGTTGGTACAGATGAGGAAAAACTAAAATCTGATTGTCTTAAAGTGAAATTTTGCCATCAAGATGGTGATCTCTTCACACTTCTCTCCGTTTACAAGGAGTGGGAAACGGTGCCTGGAGAGAAGAAAAATAAGTGGTGTTTGGAAAACAGCATCAATGCCAAGACCATGCGGAGATGCCATGACACTGTTTCAGAATTGGAGAGTTGCCTCGTACGTGAACTGAATGCTGTTGTGCCAAGTTATTGGCTTTGGAGTCCTAATGAACCAACAGATTTTGATAGATATTTGAAAATGGCTATACTCTCTTCCCTGGCCGAAAATGTGGCAATGCACTCAGGAAATGATCAACTTGGTTATGAAGTGGCATTAACTGGGCAACATGTTCAGCTGCATCCTTCGTGTTCGTTGCTTATATACAGTCAAAAGCCTAGTTGGGTAGTTTTCAGTGAGATTCTATCAATCACTTGCCAATATTTGGTTTGTGTCACTTCTTTTGATTTTGACGTTTTGTCCACTCTTTGCCCTCCACCCTTGTTTGATGCATCTAGAATGGTGAGTCGGAAACTGCAACTGGATGTATTTACTGGTTTTGGTGGTACTATTCTTAAAAGATTTTGTGGGAAGAGCAATAACAATCTGCTTTGTCTGGTATCACGCATTCGCGAACAATGCATGGATGATCGTATTAACATTAAAGTCAATGTTGGCCAGAATGAGATTACATTGTTTGCCTCCTCAGTGGACATGGAAAGGGTTAAAGAAATGGTCAATGATTCGTTGGAGTTTGAACGGAGATGGGTGCAAAATGAATGTATCGAAAAATGTTTATATCAGGGATCAGGCACACCATCTGTTGCATTGTTGGGAGCTGGTGCTGAAATCAAGCATTTGGAACTTCAAAAGCGATGTTTGAGTGTGGATTTATACTGTCCGAATGTCAGTTCCATGAGTGCGATGGAAGAGAAGGAGCTTTTGATGTTCATTGAGAAGATTTCTTCTGGCACCATTTGTGCTTTCCACAAGTTCACACCCTTGAGCCAGGAAAATAATGAGATGGAGAAGTGGGGAAGGATAACATTTCTTTCACCTGGTGCAGCTCAACAAGCTGCTGAACTGAAAGAAGTTGAATATAAAGGATCCTTACTGAAGGTAATTCCTTCACAGCCAACCTTCGAAGATCATAAAATGTGTGCTGTTAAAGCAAAAGTTCAATGGCCTCGTAAGCTGAGTAGGGGGTACGCAGTTGTTAAATGTGACTCACGTGATGTTGCTTTCTTGGTTCATGACTTTTCTCGCGTGGTAATTGGTGGCAAATATGTCCGCTGTGAAGCTAGTAAGAGGAGCATGGATGCTGTTTTCATTAGTGGACTTGACAAAGAGTTGTCTGAATCTGAAATCTTTGATGTATTAAGGAGTGCTACACGAAGAAAAATCTTGGATTTTTTCCTTGTGAGAGGAGAGGCAGTAGAAAATCCGCCTTTTGTTACTTGTGGAGAAGCACTTTTTAAAGCAATTGCTCCATTTATGCCCAAAAAGACCCAGGCTTCTTGCCGAGTGCATGTCTTCCCAGCTGAGCCAAAGGATGCTTTTGTTAGAGCTCTGATTACCTTTGATGGAAGACTACATTTGGAAGCTGCAAAAGCTTTGGAGCAAATAGATGGAAAAGTCTTGCCGGGGTGCAAATCGTGGCAAAAGATAAAGTGCCAGCAGTTATTTCATACCTCTTTATCATGTCCCTCGCCCGTCTATACTGTGATCAGGAAGCAGTTGGACTCATTAATGCGAAGCTTCATGAATATGCAAGGTATACTTGTAGCAATATCCCGTATAAGTTTCACAGTATAACCGGTGTTTGCTAGTTTGTTTCTATTGGCATTTTTAGATTTCACTTATTAGAATGAACATCTGTTATCCTTATATTTCTGGCACGCCTACAGCTTTATAATTAAAGGTCCTTGTGATAAATAATTTTATCTCATTACCTGGGAGTTTATGCTTTGTTTTCTAGGACGAAGATGATATCCAAGGAGTAAAATACACTTTGAGAGAACTTTTCATACCCCCTCATAGATGATCCGTTATAATCTCTTCTTGTTTTTGGAATTTGTGTGGAATCTTTGGTTGGTACAGATAATAAAATACAACTAAATGGGTTCGATGTAATACTTAATCTAACATTTATGGACATTAAGAGTGATCATTTTCTTAGTCTCCGAACTGTGTTCTGTAGATTCACTATGACTGATTAAATCTTCTATTGAAAGAGAAGATTACAAGTTTTATCTGGTCAATTCTTTTTTATTTCTTAACTTTTTGCAATATTTTAATAACTAAGGGATAAGATTTGGTGAGTCAGATTACTATGAGTTCAGTAAATAAGCTTTGAACTTCCTGTTCATTTTCTGTTGCTCACATGCCCTTTGTTTAAATCAGTTATGATTTTGATGTCCGAAAAGTTTCTATTCATCCACTGTTTTAGATTAGCTTGGATCCTCTGTTCCTTTGCAATGGCTTGCATTAATTTTTCTTTAGGGTGGTTATTTGCGGCACTCATTTTTTTTCGTTTTTCTAATTGTTTCATTTAAGAGGAATAAAAGTAGAAAAGAGTCGAGTACAACTAAGCGAAGTTGTAAGAGTTAACATGGTTTGCTTGGGAATGATTGTGCTTCATTTTCATGGGTTTTCTTATTTTTAGGAGTGGAATGCAGCTTAGATCGGAACGCCAATGGTTCTTACAGAATAAAGATATCTGCCAATGCTACCAGAACTATTGCCGAGGTGAGAAGACGTGTGGAGGTGGTTTTGAAAGGGAAGACCGTAGAGCATAGGAGCCTCACTTCGACTGTTATGCAACTTTTGTTCTCCAGGGATGGCATCAATCTAATGCAGTCATTGCAACGAGAGACGGGAACCCACATTTTCTTTGACAGACATAGCATCAGCGTACGCGTCTTTGGTTCTCCAGACCAGGTTGCCATTGCTCAACAGAAGTTGATCGACTCCCTTTTAGCTCTCCATGAAAGCAAGCAACTTGAGATCCATCTTCGTGGAAAATCTCTACCACCTAATTTGCTGAAAGAAGTGGTTAGCAACTTTGGGGCAGATCTCCGTGGGCTTAAGGAGAAGGTACCTGAGGCTGATTTCACGCTAAACACTCGAAGACACGTCATACTCATGCAAGGTGACATGGAATTGAAGCCACAGGTAGAACAGATAGTTTATAACATCGCACCGAATAGAGGTGGTTCTGCTGAGAGCCTTGACAATGAAGTAACTTGTCCTATATGTTTGTGTGATATCGAGGACACTTACCAGCTTGAAGGCTGTGTTCACAGGTTCTGTAGGTTTTGCTTGCTAGAGCAATGTGATTCTGCAATAAGAAATAACCAAGATAGTTTCCCACTCTGCTGTGCCCATAAGGATTGTGGGTCTCCTATTTTGCTTACAGATCTTAGGTCCCTTTTATCAAATGAGAAGCTTGAGGAGCTATTTAGGGCCTCGTTGGGAGCGTTTGTGGCAGCTAGTGGGGGCATTTACAGGTTCTGCCCATCTCCCGACTGCCCTTCGGTTTATCGTGTGGCTGATCCTGGGACTGCTGGGGAGCCGTTTGCCTGTGGTTCTTGTTATGTGGAGACGTGCACAAAGTGTCATTTGGAGTACCACCCGTACGTGTCATGTGAGAAGTACCAGGAATTCAAGGAAGACCCCGATTTATCCCTGAAAGAGTGGTGTAGCGGACGAGACAACGTGAAGAACTGTCCCGTTTGTGGGCAGACGATTGAAAAGGTAGACGGGTGCAACCACATTGAGTGCAGGTGCGGGAAACACATCTGCTGGGTCTGCTTGGACGTTTATGGAAGCAGCGACGAGTGCTATAGCCATCTAAGGAATTTGCACATGGCCATTATTTGAAGCTGTAAATAATTTATCTAAATTCGAAAGCGGTCGCTGTAGTCTTGCTTACAGATGTCCAAATAAAAGTTTTCATTGTATATAAGAAATATATTATCATAGTCCTTAGAGAGACACATATGTGAAGAGTAGGTACTTATGCTTTATGGCCTCTGTACATATATCTAATTTGCCTTCTTTCTTAATCTTCTCGTTAACACAGCCCTCTGTAATAGTATAAAGGGCTTGGCTTTCTCTGTACATATGTTTCAACGAAAGGCCTAATGAAGTCTCTCTCTCCCACGCTCTCTTGTTCTTTAATTTTATTATTTTCTTTATTCGCAGGAGATATTGTTAGTGGATAGTACTTAATTACGAAAACCAGAAAGTGCATAGTATCATGAGATCTCTGAAGTATATGAATTTGAACCTCAGAGATGTTCCCAGTGCTAGAAATCCGACCATTAAACCCGAAGTTGAACATATTTTTCTGTTGCTATGGTACATGATGTTCTGTTTTGTTTTGGTTTGAATTTTCAATTTTTTTCTCTAGGATCAAACTACAAAAAATGATGATGATTGTGGTTGGCATTTGGAATTGCATATATCGTTTGTTCATCCCAATTTTGTCCGCTGAGAATGGATTAAATTGGTTCTGATTAGAAGATGCGTCTTTAACTACAATGAGAATATTATGTAGATACAAACTATTTCCTGTTTTATAACATACTCTTTACAAACTATGCTCAAAATCCTAAACCCTAGAAAAAGTTCAAAACAAACATCTGCAACCAAAAGCAAAACCAGCAATGCTGAAACAAAAAGCCAAAGCCACAGCCCAATTTACACAAACCCCATCATCATGATCATCATCACCTTCATCATCTTCACAATCTCCTTTGAAGACTTGATCATTTTCCTTCTCCGCCCGCTTGGCATGCGAGCTCGAAACTTGCAGCTCAAGCAATCTCACCCACAGGCGATGAGCAAACAACTGCTTGGCCTCCTCAAGCAAAGCCACCGAAAGACAATCCCTCTCCTTTGCCAAAACCTCGGCCTTCTTCTCCGCCTCTCTCGCCCTCGTCTGTGACAACCTTAAGGCCTTAAATAGCTCCAACTTCTCGGTATCATCGTCTAATTCCCCGTCAAGGCCCATGTTCAGGTTGAAAATCCTGTTCATGGACGAAACGACTGTTTTATTGTCCGATCCCATGAACACCTTCATCGGCGGTGGAAGATCGCAGTTTTGCATGAGGTTCATTAGTCCAAACCGTGTTTAATCTCCTGAGAAAAATATATATATATATATATATATATATATATATATATATATGACAAGCTCTCAAAAGGGTTTTTGGCTTGAGGGGTTTTGTCTAAATTTTCCTTAAAGAGAGGAAAAGAAAATATGTCGGAGTTTGTGGCGTGGAAGAAAAATATAATATGATGGGGTGAGTGAAGAAAGTACGTGTGCCTCAAGAAAAGGAGGGGTTAGGAGAGAATTGACAAATTAAAAGGCATGGATAATGGAAAGCATTAGTGGTTTACTTTTCCCTTTAATATGGGAAAAATTCTTTGCTTGCGTGTTTGGACTTTGGACAAACATAAATAAAACTTATTATGTGCCTAGATTCCATCTAAGCAGCTGAAACTTAGGCAATTCTCTATAGTCGTTTATGAGAAAGTAGTATAATTAAGACGACAAAGAAATAGAAACAGGGTTTGGGCCACATTAGTTTAAAAAGTGGGGGATTTTTAGGAATGCATTTTTTTTTTTACACATTAATAATTCATATCCTATTTGTGTTGTATTTTTAATTTATATTCTTATTTTACCCTATAAATATAGAGTAAAAATTAAAAGAGCACAACACTTGAGGTATAGATTATCAAGTGATACTTAGAATGATTTATTTATTATTATTTTTTGCAATTCCACTTAACAAGCTATTGCCTTTAGTAAAACTTTTGGTTAAAGAAGATAAGTTTTATAGGATAAATCCCTGAAAAATCCCTTAGTTTAGACAAAATCTCTTAAATATCCCTTTTGTTTTATTAAAGTCAAACTTGGCATGTGAAAAGAGTATATATACAATCAAGAGTATATATACGTTATACAAGTAGAGAATATTTAATTAAGAGTATATGTACCAGTAGAGAATACATATTTAATTCAAATCATAAAAATCTAATGATAATAAATCTAACCAAGTACAATTTAAAATTTAATTTTTAATTAAATAATATTCTGTAACTAATAATATTAATTATAATATAAAACCCATTCTTTCGTAATTACCTATAACGCCCTCTTATAATTCAAACTCTGGATTCGAGTATGGAATTACCATCACCATCCTATGCCATTTTAAAATATTTGAAATTCAATTGATCATTTGAACTTTATTGGAAAGACATACAAATTATTTTTAAGAATATTTATGTTTTAGTTATCTTAACACGATTCATTCGATAAGATGACTTCTACTTATCAAACGACTGGAATAGAATTCCAATAAAGAGTAATGTTAGAGATCTCCAAACTTATCTAAAACTTTTTGTACCAATAAATATGTGACATGTGATTTGTTTTCATGTGATTGATTGTACACAATTTTCTAAAAACAAACTTATTAGTTATATGGTGACAAAACATGTGTTGTTGTGAAAAGTTTAGGATAAAATTTGGGATCTCTAGCCTCTCTCCAAAACCTTAGGAAATTCAATCTGTTGCCTGATTGAATGAATATTTCAGATCAACTAAAAATTTCATCATTGTGGAAGGAATTTTTTCATTTCACAAATAGATTAAGTGTCAGTCATATTTTTCTATACCACATAATTAATTAAGAGTATTTTATGAAAGCTCATTCTCTCATTGAGTTTCAAAAAAAAAAATTTTTTTTGATTGATTCGTGTGAGAAGATAATTGCTGAACATGGATGTACTGTTATCAATTTAATTTAGAAAATAAAGCAAATCATAAATTCTTAATTTCATATACATGATTGATACATATATGTCATGGTTTAAAGCCGCACAAGCTATAAATATGTGTGCGCATAAAGAATGGAATAATGAAATAATGTTAAATCAAAACAACAATATGATCTTCCAAGTATTTCATCATCTGAAGATCCTTCATTATGATACTAAATTGATGGCTTTTCAACTAATGATTTGTCTTCAGCTTTTGGTTCATCAGCTATTTTTGTCTCCTTGCTTTGGCCTTGATTCTCCATGATTGGTTCCAAAAGTGATTCCACTTTGTCCTCAATTTCTTCCACCTGCGTTTTTCAGATAAGCAAGTAAATTACATGATTTGAGTATTCGAAATTTCATTTCCATAAATTAATTGCGTCCCATAATTGACTAATCAATAGTGTAAAAATTCTATGCAATATGCATATGGTCAAACTCAAAAATCAATTATTTGGTATAATAAAGTACAAAATATTCTAATACCTCTAGCCATTAATATATATATATATATATATATATATATAAATGTCTGTATTCAAATTAAAGTTAATTGACTAATCCCATATGCATCTAGATTAGATCTAAATCAACTATTGACTATTTAATACTAATCATGAATGATCTGTATTGTCAGATGTATAATATAACCTCTCTACTCCGCGTAGAATCTTCTTTAAAATAAATCAACTTGACCAACAAGTTGTTTTGGATACAAGAAAATGTGGCTCTAATTAGCAGTTTTATAACCTCGTAATCTTAATCTAGTATATGCACTTCTTTTTTCAAGGAATAATTAGAAACAATATATATATATATATATATATATATGTATGTCATATGCCGTAGCTTCATAAACAAACCAAGCTTTATTATGTGCTAATAACATTAGTGTCCAGTAATCCATCGTTAATGAGACTTGCACGCCATAGAAAAATAAAATAAAATTAGAGGCTAATTTACTTTAGTAATAAGATTAACGTGTTACTCTCAAAGAAAGTGTAAATATCAATACAAAAGAAAATATTATAAGAGAATAATAAAAAAAATGAACCTTTTCGATGAACTCGTCCACAATGTGAGCGTCCTTTGCCGTTTCTTTGGCGACATTCTCAACGAGATCGAATGCAGCCCTAAGCGTCCCACCCTCCGGAAGATTGTTTCCGATCTCGTCCGCGATGTCTTCGACCTTCTCGGCCACGTTTTCGACCACCTCGGCGACGGCTTCCACGGTGTCTACCACCATGTCAACCTTATCTGAACATTTAAAAAAAAAAATTAGGGTTTTATTTTAATCAATCAATGATCTTTGGGAACACTAAAAAAAATTATATTGACTAATTATTACGTACTTTTAAATGCTAGGAAAGGTCCCCATTTGTTCCTCCAAAAGGGTATGATTATGGACACCACAACTCCGAAAAGCAAGCCTTGCCTGTTTAATTACAAGTAATAAGTACATGATTAGGCATGATTAATTAATGTTAGTAAAATAAAAATAGTCGGAATAAAATTCAAAAGAAAATATTTTTGAAGATAAATTATCATGTCAAAAAATTACCAAGAGTTGAAAGGCCCTCCACCGGAAGCTCCTGGCTGAACACTGTTACATACAATCTTATCCCTGTAATACAAAATTAGCCTCAACTAATTAATTAGTCACGAAATAATCTATTCATAATTACTATATATATATATATATATAATTGCTATAAAATCATTTTGTACTACATGAAAAACTTTATAATTTACGTACATCTTAGAGTTGCTTCTATTCTTGAGCGACAACAGAAAACCGAGCTGGTTAGAGCTTAATCCTTTCTGGGATATGGTTGAAATATGAGAGGAATTAGCTCTTCTGTGCTTCTCCGAAAGCTTGCTAAGCGAGTTGCAAGGAATTGTCCACGCCAACCTCAGCATTGTTTCTCGTCAAAAGCTTGATCGATTCGATCAGAGTTCTTCGCCGAAGAAATAAAAAAAAAAAAAAAAACTAGGGTTTTAGTAGCTTAGTGTTGGATTTTTTGGTTTGGAAGAGAAAATACTATGTGCTTGTTAGCTAAGATGTTTAATTGTTTGAAAATGTATGACTGTCCATGGAAATAGTGTGCATATATATAGGTGTTCATAGGATTTACAATAAGAAGATATTAGCTGTAAATATTAAAAGAATATTGGCCGCCAAGAAAATATTTTAATGACCAAGTCATTATAATGGATTAGGTACGTCAAATCTGACCAAAACAAAAGAAAAAGAAAAGCAAAAAAAATATGTGAATATAGAGGAACGAAGCTCTAGGATTTTTATGGGCAGAAAAACTATCATTTTCCTAAATAATGGTCAGCTTTTAAAGTTCCTAATTTTCTAAGCCACCGTGTGTTAAATTTGGGGTTTTGTTCAGTTTCCTTGAAATTTCTTCTGAGGTTTTTTCAGGTTATTTTCGGAGAATTTTTTAGGACATAAAAAACAAGTTTTTTTTTTTTTGTTTTTGCTAATAGACATAAAAAAAAAGTTGTTTCACCCCTGTTTCAGTATTTGGCTTTATCCTTATATCACTCACGTGGAAAGAGAATTGTTTTGAAATGTATAATTATTTTTCTGGTCAATATAAAAATGATTTTGAAAATTATTGATACCCCTGAATTTTGCTGAAATACCCCTTTTGACAAAAAATTATTGCTGGCATCCCTGTGGTTTGTTAAATTGCCATTGACCCTTTACGAGTACTGTTCTGTCCAAAAAAAAAAAAGATGTTGTAAAGATCAGTAAAGTTATTTATTTGCGCACATGACCAACGTATCCTTCTAAACTTTAAAAAATGAGAATAAACACATAAATGAATATATATTTTTTCGTGAGTTTTTAATGTCATTACAATTCTCATTTGCAAGGTCTCGCTGAGTTTCAACTGATCATACACAATATATAATACACGTGAATAACAAACATTATTGGCAAATAAAAATATGTCAAGCGCACAATTCACTATATATGTAATTTATTTGTTAAAAATTTTCCCAAGTCTTGATACAACAGACTGACTGAATTAGAAATAAAAATTTTGGACTTGAGGAAATAAACTATATAAAAATCTCACACCCTTTATTACCGTTAGAACTTGGCAAATAAAAATAAGATTAAAAGAAATAATATTTTTATGCTAGCAAAAAGTAATCTTTCTTTTAAAGAGCCCCAGCTTTCGACAAACGGATTTGTCAATTTCTTTCACATGTTGCTATTCTTTATTCCAAAAATCCAAATCACACGTTGTCGCTGCATAACAATGAAAAGAAAAAAAAAAACCTTTAATTAATTAGCACATTAATGTTACTTATTAAATAAATAAATAAATCCCACTTCTGCCTCGACCAACACAAAGTCCTCGGAGAACATAGGCTCATTCTGCTAATATGACTTCTTGATAAAGGTGCTTTAATCACTTCACATTCATAATTGACCAATCTATGACTCATGACTCTCCTAAGTCCTAACAATGTATATACTGTTGTAACTCTCAAGGATCTTCAAGAAAAGCAATTAAACAGATCAAGAACTCAATGAAACAGTAATCAAACAACACGGAAGTTTTTAATTATCTCATTTTTAAAATTATTAGAGGTTGGATTAATAATTTTTATAAAGGGTAGTTTCGTCATTTGAAAAAATTCTAAGTTTTAGTCAACGCAAAATGATAGTTTTACACTGATTTGAAAAACTGAATGAGCATTTCATAATTACTAAAAACAAAGGGATGAAATTGAATTTTCGATAAAATTCAGGAATCATTTTAGAAATTTTCCTTCATAATATCATATATTTTGTATTACAATAAGAAATTATAACTTTTGTTTGAATTCACAAAAATTTCTTAGTATAATACAATTTTTATTTTTTAAAGGTAGGAGGGTGAGCCGAGGCCCAGTATAACACAACTTAATAACATAATTTTTTTAAGTATATACTTGCTCATTCAAACCGGAATGCAATCGTAAACTATATGACCTTTATCACACTTTGACTACATATTGCTCTTATCTTTCTCATCCAGATCTCTTTCAACAAATCAAGTTTTTAATTTTTATATCGAATTAGTTATGATTTAGGTACATTTTGGTGTCAAGCATGCAAAATCTAAAATGAAAAATACGTTAACAGATTCCAGATCATAATATGATTATACATCTGATGTAATAATATTGATGATAAATTGGCTTACTTCTCGAGCCCTTTTCCCTTTTTGATTTGAGGATAATATTGCATTGTAAACAACAATTTCTATTTAATCGTTGGCTTCTTCTGATTTTTCGGTGTTGCCATGTAGTCGGATTCATTCTTCATGGCAAGGTTTTTTGGTGGGTTTATTTGAGAAATTTGAAGGAATTTCGCTAGGACTCCCTCCTAAAACGAGACGTTGCCTACCTGTACTCCTAGTGATCTAATCCTGACAAGATCCTCTCATCTTATAATTCACACATTCCGTGTTTAACTCTCAATAAACAAAGAATAATTCTCTTAATTTCACAATATAATAAAATGAACTTTAATAATCTTGCAATTTAGTACATACTTTTTCTCTTCATCCATGAGCATTATTCCCTTTTTTCCAAACCCAAATATAGCTCCATAGTGGTTGAATTTTAAGCAGACAATAAAAGGGCAATATTTCCTTTTAATTTCGGGTAACATCCAGTGCAAATCTGATAAAAAACAAGCTTTCCAAGTTTTTTGAAATTCGGTTTTAAAAATAGACGGTGCGACACTCATTGTAATACCTGTCTAGATTTCTTCAACCAAGTTTCTAAATCTGTCCAGAGAATAAATCGACCATCTAGAAGATATTAATAAATATAAATAAATAATTTTGGTAAACAAAATGTCAACAATTAAAAACCTAACAACTATTAAGTTGTTGACTTACTCCACATCCTTCACACCATTAGTGGTAAATGTAAAAAAATATCTGCCCGACTACTAGCATTATCCATTAGGTTACGTTTTTGTGGGCATTCTTGAGCACATTGTTGTAAATCATAAGATGTAATTATCTTGATCTATATTCGAATCCTTTTGTAATACTTGTGATTGCTACATTAAAGTCGAAAGTATGGGTCTCTATTTAGCTTGACCCATGACTATTGGTTTCCATTGGGTTTGCCCAATCAATTTGAGCATTATAATTTTGTGTCTATTTGTATTTGATCATTTTTTTATCCATATTTTAAGAAAATGACTAATATAAAAATTAGCCACTAATATATAAAAGAACTAAGAGTATAAAGGTAAATGCATGTCACTATGTAGTTAAGAAAATGACTAGTTTCTTAATTAATTAAAATATTGACTATTTTTTTAAAATATTATTCAAAAAATAAATATTTACTCAATTATCTATAACTTTTTGAAAAAAATAATAATGGGAGAATTGCTAAAAAAAAAGTCATTCTAATACAACTTAATAATCTATTCCCAGAGTGGTGTGCACCTCTAATTTCTCTAATATATTTATAGTATAAACATAAATGTATAAATTAAAAGTGTAATACAAATAGAACATATATTATTAATGTGTCAAAAAAAAAATATCCAAATCCCCAAAAAGAGTACATAAGTCATAAATCTAGTACTTAACTGACAATAAATGCTACGGGGGCGTGCGTTGTAGGTAAGAACTTTTCTTTTAAGGGTGTTAATGATATTTTGGCATAACTCAAGGTCGTTTATAAGTTTTCTCTATTTTTTTCTAGAGAAGAAGAAGAAGAAAAAAAGAAAAAAAAAAAACGTGGAAAGAATGAGTCTGGACGATTATATATTGAGTACAAGCCGCCTTGATGCAAGTTGTTGATGAATGATGAAAAATGAAGATCATCTGTAAGAAAAAGTGTTGTTTTTTTTAGGCCAATCCATATTTCCGTAAAGAATAAATCAATCCACGTCAGTAGGTATATTGAGTTAAGCTACGGATAATACCTTTAAATATTAATCTATCTTTATTTGCTTTCTTTTTTAAAATTATATATGACATAGGTTTTGTTGTACGTGCGGCGTGTGTATATATATATATATATATATATATATTCATATATGTATTTTAATATATATTAATATATATACACGTCATATATATGTATATATATACATTGAATTTGAAAGTGCCTGCATGAATATTACATGGATAATATTGCATCATTTCAATCAAAATTGTTTTTCTTCGTTTTTTCCCCTTCCCTTTATAATCTCGTACATATGGGTACTCGGTGGCACTATTGCCTCGTGCGTTAGTTTTCTCCTACCCTTTAAAACGTGACAATAAATGATAGTAAATATATAAAGTTTTGAGACAATTAGCTAAATAATTATTTTAAAAATACATTTTAAGTCATCAGTCAACAAATTAAAAAAAAATATTAGTTATTTATCTATTTAGTTGTTTTCTTGGACATTATGTATTGAATTTTTTGTCATATGTTACAGATTGTAACATTATAGATCTTGATATTTGTTACGATATGCAATAAATTTTGATATATATTGTAACAAATTTGCTACAATATATTGTAATAATCCAGATCAAAACATATTTTCTTACAAATCATACCAAATTTTGTTGCTCCAGTTCCACTTAAGAAAAGCAACATTTTCACTCTAAAACCAAAACTCAAAACCCCTCACTTGAATATCAAACATATTTTAATGTATTAACTTGAATATTGACTCTCACCTTACTTCATTCCATAAAGCTATCAAAATTAAAAAAAAAAAAAAACACAAAAAGAGCAAAGCATTGGAAAAGCACAATCACAACCCGAATCTCAATCACCAACCCATGACCATATTTTCTCACTAACCAAATAAACATAACAAAATCCATACTTTCCTCGATAGTGGCATCGAGAAACCTGCCAGAGCGCTTCCTTTCGGTGTCAGAACTCGACGCCACGGCGACAACGGCTCTAGTGGAGGACGCTGCCGTCGAAGCCTCCTTGTCCTTGACAAGCTCGGCCATGGCGAAGAAGCACGGGCAAGCAAACCTCTTCGGCCGGCTCAGCCTGAGCCTGATCTCAAAACCCTTGGACAAAGACGAGAACAACGAAACCTTAGGAGACGATGCTGCGAATGTGGAGAACGCGACTTGGAGGGTGGGAATTGGGATGTGGATGGATTGGGTTGGTGGAGGCATTTTTGAAATTTCCTATTAGTATGAACAGGTCTGATGACTAATAACTCATATATTAGATTTTTGGGCTATTTTGTTGAAAATTAGGCCTCTAAATGGCTAATTACCTAATGAGCCTAATTTTTAACACCTAATTAAATACTCAATGTTTGAAAAATTTGAGCAAACTATTAGGTATTTAAGTTGCCAACCATGTTTTGGAGTTCTTGGGCTACTACTGTTTTGGACCAGATTTAGAGAGCTCGAAACCTACTCATCCATGAGGGTGTCACCCCGAATCCCTCCTTAAGTATTGATTTGTGCAGATCTACAAGAAATGAATTTCTACAAGTTTTTTATGTGGAACCTAGGCCTACTGTCAACAATCCAACTCAGAGTTGGAGTCCACCATGTTTAGGGAGCATCAAGATTAATGTAGATGCTACGGTTGTAATTCCATCAATAGTCATTGGCATCATAGCAACAAACTATGAGGGCAATGTCTTGGCAGTAAGGAGTTTAGAGGCCCATTTCTCTCTGCAGAGGAGGTTGTGGCGGTAGCGATTCAAAAGGCTTGTGAGCTCGTGTTAGGGTGGGATGGAAAAGGATTGAGCTAGAGACAGATTGCCAAAATCTAGCTGCTGAATGGAATGGAAATACTGGAGCCATCTCGTGGCAAGTAGGGATATATATAGAACATATTAGATCTAATCTTTGTTTGTTTGTTTGTTTGTTTGTTTTTTTGATTCTTTT
Organism: Boehmeria nivea var. tenacissima; assembly: GCA_018132145.1. Taxonomy (NCBI): domain Eukaryota; kingdom Viridiplantae; phylum Streptophyta; class Magnoliopsida; order Rosales; family Urticaceae; genus Boehmeria; species Boehmeria nivea. The sequence goes on from CM030886.1 coordinate 5,240,249, forward strand.
GATTTGCGTTGGATCCCTCGAAACTGCAACTATAATGCGCACCATATCTGTAAATGTGGTCTAAAGCAGTTTCTCCTTTCAAGTGCTTTTTTTGGTTCTCCTGAATGGGGGCTTTTATATACATATCAGCCTATTAATGAAAGTTAGTTGTCTTTTCTAGCAAAAAAAAAAAAAGTTGCCAACCATGTAGTTTAACAAATTACTATAAAACTTTGCTGGGTGAAGACTGGATATCCCATTTAGTTATGCCCATAGCTCAAATGAAAATATGACAACTCATCTACTTGTCTTTAATTATGAACTTTGCACATGCAAGTTATAGAAAAATATTAAAAACAAGTAAATGAGTTGTCACATTTTCATTTAGGACACCTACAGGCACAACCAAATAGGACTGCGAATCTTCATTCAAACTTTGCTATGTTAATTGACTGAATTACCAGAAATAGATTGAGGTAGTTAATGAATGAATTATTTTTCAAGATTTTACTCTTTAGTATTGAGTATTTATTTAAAATGTATTATAAATTTTGAGAAATTTTTGCTTCTCCGTTTTTAAAAATCAAAAAGTTGTAGTTGATAGTTATTCTTCAAACTTGAGATTTTTAAATAAAATAACTATTATTTTAAATATTAAGAAAAATAGCCATTTGTCATAACTATTAAGATCTGTTAATAATAATGAAGAAAATCTGAGCTCATGCCACTTTTGATATTCAAGTTCGCAACTCATGCCGCTATTGCATGTTATGCCAATTTTTTTATTACTAAATCACTATTTTGCCCACATTTTTCCATCTTGTCTTCTTCATTTTTAAAATAAAAAAGGACAATTCCGTAAAATTCAATAATAAAAGGTGACATAGACTACAATTTTTTATAATATTGTGTTTTTCAAAATAAGCTGTGAAAGAAGTTGTATTTTTTCAAAATTTCCCATGTTTATGACCATACGTTAACAAGTTTCTAAACTAAGCACAAGCCCAAGATCAAACTCATTCCAACCTCAGAAGCCCACAACCGAAGCATTTACCCATTCCCTACTCTATTAAGGATTAAATGATTTTGTGCTAAATATTTATTTCAAGGACACGAGCCTACAAAATAGTGTTATATTAGGTTGTAAAGTGGAAGGTCTAAAATATGAGTAAAACCAATAAATAATGCCATTAATTAAGGGTGGTTCTATTCACGCACCCCTCTTAACTTTTTACACCTCTTTTCTAAATACACAGTCCTTCTAAATTAAAAATTTTAAAAATTACTAATCTCACGCCTACACAAATTCAAAAATTGCCCGTAATTCTACAACTTATTAGAATATGCTATTTTATTCTTGAAATATCTTTCCCCACCTACCTACTAGGTTTTTCTTTCTTTTTTTTTTTTTTCAAACTCCCTCACTAATTGTCTAACAAAAAACAAAACAAAACAAAACAAAACAAAAATAAAAACAAAAACAACAACAACAACAAAAGAATGACAAATTTCAATATAGATCTAAATTACAAATGGGAAAAACACCAAAACTTCTTGATTTATAATTCCATGCACAATTATCAAATAATTTTCTAGTAAAATAAAACAATATTCATACACAAAGACAATTAAGCAAAAAAAAAAAAAGACACACACACACACAAACATGGAGATAGTGATTTGAGAAATTCAAAGTAGATGAAATTTATAAAATAAACAAATTCAATTTACCAAATCTTCTTGACCATTGGGTTTGGGTTTAAGGATTGCTTTTACTTAAAATTGTCTTGTGTTTATTGTAAGAGTTGAAAAAATTGTCCATTAGATTTTTTTTTTTAAGGTTAAGGAGAGATTTTGAGGGGTGTGTTGTTTCCTTTTTCTTTTTTTAATTGAAATTAATATTTAATTTCATAATGTCTATTTTAGTGATTATATATAAGGATATTATAGTAATATCAAATTTTAAGTCAAATAAGTGTTTTAAGAGAGAAAAGGTGTATGTGAATAGAACCATCCTTAATTAAAAGCTTATGAATTTACCTAATACAATTTATAAATCTATATTAATACCGAATTTATTTGGATGGATTAAGAACAAAAAGCCTTATCCAATTTACCATTATACGTAAGCCCACTTTAGAATTCCATATAAATCCATGGGACCATAGTGGGATCCAAAAATAATATCAGCCTAATCTGCAGGCACATTTTCATCTTAAAACCGCACTATTTACAGCTATTCTCATACTAATCAAGTGATTAGAATGTAAATTATCTAGACTATGAATGTATTTTTTTTTTTCGATTAGCTAATTTTGTGACCCATCAACAGTGTAGAATTATTATTGGTCGATGAGCATTTGATCCTTAAAGCAACCAATTTAGTCAATAAACAACCCTCTTATAATTGGAAACTAAAGAGGCCTTAACAATGTACTTTACTAGTTCTTATCCACGCGTCTTAATTTTCTTGTGCACAAAGACACGCCATATGAGAAATGATCATTTGTAATATGTCTAGCTGCTTTTTTTTGTTTTTGTTTTTTTAAATTCTAATTAGCTTGCTTAACTCACTTTTTGTTGGAATTTTGACTGAAGAGGACAAAAACAATTCACAATAGTCACTTAAAGTTTGGCTATAAATAAGGCTACCTTGGTACTCTTGGCACATATCTATACACCAAGTGAAAATTCTCTCTCTATAAGTGAATATTCTCTCTCATTTTTCACAATAGTTTAGTACACCAAAAATTTTCCAAAAGCTTCAATTCTCCCATTTTATCTCTAAATGCTCCGTAGCATTTTCATTCCAAAACAGTCCCCAAATTATCATTGCCTTTTACCCAAATGGTTTTACAAATATAATGTAGGAAATTTTTTTTAATGTAATTGTTGTTTTAAGCCCCAAAATGCATTTTATTACTATATTTTGATACGTTAATCATTTATGCATGGATAGCTTTTGTTGTGTATATACGATTAATTAGAATAGGATGATACTCATTAAGATGAAAGAGTAGTATTTATACTACTAATACATGGACAAAGTAGTAATTAACTAAATGGCTAAATAACGTAAATACAAAGTAATAATATTCTAATATGCCCCCTCAAGATGGTGATCCATTGGAGATACCAATTTTGGAGCAAAGTTGGAGAAGACGAGACCGAGGAAGTGACTTTGTGAGAGCATCAACGAGTTGATCATTCCCGGAAACATGAGCAACTCGTAATTGATTTGATTGAGCCAAGTCACAAACAAAGTGGTAGTCGAGAGCTAAGTGCTCCATGCGTGAGTGAAATAATGGATTTGAACATAAATAGGTAGCACCTAGATTGTCCGAATAAATGACAGGAGTAGCATGCAAAGATGTACCAAGCTTAAGAAGCAGAGACTTGACCCATTGAAGTTCAGCGGCGGTGCTGGCAATAGCACAATATTCTGCCTTAGTCGAGGAGCGTGCAACTGTTCGTTGCTTTGTTCAGCTCCACGAGATGGGATTTGCATCGAGAAAGATAACATAAGCCCCCGTGGAAATGTGGTCATCAAGATCCCCACCCCAATTAGCATCAGAATATCCATGAAGTGTAATGGGTGTTGATGCACAAAGATGAATCCTGAGATACTGAGTGCCATTAAGTTAGTGTAATAAACGCTTAACAGCACCCAAATGTGTCGACATGGGGGCGTGCATGAACTTAGATAGTTTGTTGACCGCAAAGGCTATATCCAGGCGTGTCATGCGTAGGTGTTGTAACCCCCTACTACCTGACGAAAAGTCGTAGCATCGACCGGTGGTGTCCCATCATGAGCCGAGAGAGACGTACTAGTGGCCAGAGGCGTTGGAACAGGTTTCGAAGAAACCATATTGTGTTTGGCAAGCAAGTCCAACACATACTTACGTTATGAAATTAGTAGTCCGTTGGTTATAGGAATCACCTCAATACCACAAAAGAACAAGAGAATCCCAAGGTCTTTGGTGGAAAACGTGGAGTCAAGCTGTCGTATAATCCGTGAAACCACCGTTAGATCACTACCAGTAATGATCAAGTCATCAACATACATCAGAAAATAAACTGTGCAGTCTTGTTGACGCTGAATAAACAAAGATGTGTTAGCTCGCGAAGTAACACAGCCAAGCTCAACTAGGAAGGAGTGCAGTGCATCATACCACCCCCGGGGAGCTTGCTTTAGACCATATATGGCTTTTTTGAGGTGACACACATAATCCAGGAAGTTAGTATCACGCATTCCTTTAGGTTGAGCCATGAACACTTCCTCTTGCAGTGTTCCATTTAAAAATGCATTGTGGACATCCAACTGGCGTATAGCCCAATTGCGTTACAACGCAAGACTGAGAACAGTGTGTACCGTGGTCGGTTTGACAACAGGGTTGAACGTCTCATAGAAGTCGACGCCCGGTCGTTGATGAAATCCATTCGTAATAAGTCGCGCTTTATACCGCTCGACAGACTCATTGGGGAGTCGTTTGATGAGAAACACCCATTTATTTCCTACCAAATTTTGCATCGGGTTTGAGGGTACTAGTTCCCATGTGTCATTCCGAATAAGAGCATTGTGCTCCTCTATCATAGCCTGTTTCAATTTTGGGACTTTGAGCGCCTGTGTGACATTGGTGGGTTTAGTTTCCAGAGACACGGAACTAAGCAATGTGAATTTTGGGTTGGGCTTGGTGATGGCATTTTTGGATCTAGTTTGCATGGGATAGATGTTGGGTTGTGGTAGGGAAGCTAAGGGTGGTGAGACGTGTGGTGACGGCGGGATTCGGGAGTTGGGAAGGTCAGTTGAGGTTGCGGTAGAGGTATAGGGTAGTGGTTGGTTATTGTTGGCAGACGTGGACTGCGGGATTGGGGCAGGCGCAATCACGCGGGACAGGCTTGAGAGAGGTAGAGGGATACCACTGGGCCGTAGAAGTGTTGTTGGTGGTAGCGGTAGTTGGCGTAACATGGGTGGTAGTGTAGGAACTTCGCTGTTGATGGGCCAGGGACCGAGGATGGATGGTGAAAAATCGTCAATCGTCGCGTGCTCGAGAGTTTTGAAGGAAGAGAGAGTGGTGAGTGGGCATAAGTGAGGAAAGACAGACTCGACAAAACGCACATGACGGGAGATATACAAACAACTAGATGACAAGTCAAAACATAGATATGCGCTCTAGGTAAGAGAATAGCTTAAGAAGACACAAGCGATGGACTTGGGTTCTAGCTTGTGTTTGTTATACGGGGGAAGCCACCGGTAGCACAAACATTCGAAAACACGAATTTTGGAGCGGTTGGGAGGACGGTTGAAGAGCACTTGGTAAGAAGTTCGCATGTGGAGGTTAGACTTAGGGATTCTATTGATTAGGTAAATGGCCGTGGCATAGGCAAACGGCTAGAAAGAAGAGGGGAGAGATGCTTGGTGAAGAAGAGTCTGGCCGGTCTCGACAATGTGTCGATGTCGATGTTTAGAGTAGCCATTATGCTCTGGGGTATGCGGAGGGGTGGTGAGGTGTGTGATGCCGTTGGAGGCAAGAAAAGGAACAGAGCGAGGTATTCACCGCCATTGTCCGTGTAAAGTATTTTGATTTGGTGGTTAAAGTATTTCCCGACTAACTGTTTGTAGTTGACAAAGGTAGTATATACATCGGATTTATGAGCTAACGGATACAACCACACATATTTCTTAAAATGATCCACAAAGATGACGTAGTATTTATAATCATCAAACGAGGTAATAGGTGAGGACTAAACATCTGAATAAATAACTTATAATGGATAGGAAGACGTAATAGTAGATTGCGAAAACGGAAGTTTCCGACTTTTAATAATGTTGCAAGAATTACATGTAAAATTTGAAAATTGAGCAGAAGAAAAAGACACCCTTAGTAACGAAAGTAAATGACGAAAAATTTTGGTAGACGGATGACCGAGGCGATAATGCCAGGTAGCTAGTGACTCCTTAGTTGACAGACTAGACGAAAAAGCACGAATTGGAGAGTGAGAAAGAGCACGAGACGACCAATAATAGATACCATTCTTATGTTGTCCCTAAATCATGATAGTACCCGTGCGACGGTCCTACACCTGAAAAAATGAATCAAAGAAGACAATGTCAACATTGTTCGTAGCACATAAGGCAGAAACATATATTAAATTCATCTTCATTACGGGTACATGTAAGACATTTATTAATTGTTAAGGAAAGGAAAAAGTAGGCAAGGAAAGGTAATCAGTGTTATGGATAGGTAAACCCGAACCATCGTCGATCACCACATTGACAGCGTCCGTGTACGAAGAATGAAGCAATAAATTCTCAAGATCCGTTGTCACATGGTGGGAGGCGCCCGAGTCGAGTATCCACTCATCATACGGGGAAGTAGGCGGTTGGTGCGAGATAGTGTGAGCACAAGGAGCCGGAGAGGGACCACGCAGTTGCCATGGTGCCGCAATATAATGGGATCATTGGGTCGCCGAATGACCCTGTTGCTGGCAGGTTTGGCACTTGCCCAAATAGCCACCGCGAGAGCTCGGGGTGGACTGTTGGGACGGCGGGGTGCGGCGACCACAGTTGGCTAGGTGGTAGAGACGGCGACCATGATTGGCCGACAGGCTGCGCGGGTGGCCAGAATTGGGGCCGAAACTACCGCTGCCCGCCACGACCGTGGTGTTAAGAGTTCGACCGGGCAGGGGCGGCCATGGCAGTGGCAGGCCCGACCAATTCAGCCGGCTGCAGCGCAGTTTTGAGGTGCTCCCCGTGGTTGAGCAGTTTCTCGTGTAGCTCATCAAACATGATCGGGTGTTCACGAGCATGAATAGCATTGGCAAGGTCCTCATAGCGGCTATCCAATCCATCAAGAATACGGATGGATAATTCTTCAAAGTCGACCTTGACATTCATCAAGGCAAAAGCATCGATGTTATCTTTGATCTCGTGCATATAATCGGTAATGATGCGATTACTGAGTTTTGGATGGTTTAGTAGACTGTGATATTGTTGGATGCGGCCACGAAACGGGCTTGAATATGCTTTCAGAAGAGTGGTCCAAAGCCTCGTGCGAAGTCGTCGAAGCAGAGATAAACGGCACGAGCGTGGCCGAGAGAGAGCCGACAATCGCATTGAGGAGCAGTTGATCCTAGCCAAACCAGTGAAGATAGGCTGGATTCAGAATTTGTGTGGTGGAGTCGGCCGTTGTGATAGTCGGTGGTGGACTCGCATAGCCAAAGAGATTGTATCCAAATAATAGAGATTTGAATTGGATTCTCCAAGCAGCATAATTTTTTGACGTCAGTTTCAGAGGAATTTGAGAGTTGACTTTAAAGGCAACGAGTGGTGGGAACGAGTCGTCGGAACCGGCGACGGCGGGCGACTAGGTGATAACACGGGCGTCAGACGACGCAGAGTCAGACATGGCAATAAAGAAGCAAAGCACGGAGGTCGGGGAGGATCAGGGCATGCCGGGTGAGTGGCGTTTGGTGGTCGTCGAGCAGTTGGAATTGCCGGCGTGCGGCAAGAGTACGTGAAAAAAAAAAAAAATTGTGCCCTAATGGCTCTGATACCATATACGATTAATTAGAATGGGATGATACTCATTAAGATGAAAGAGTAGTATTTATACTACTAATACATGGACAAAGTAGTAATTAACTAAATGGCTAAATAAAGTAAATACAAAGCAATAATATTCTAATAGTGTAAACCTATTGATGACTTTTTTTGTGCTAAGTGCCTATTGATGACTTTTAATGTTTATAAAAGTAATTCTTGGAAAGGTTAGATAAAACCTTTTATCTGATGGCACTTAAAAGTTACAAGTTTATATAACGTTAGATTTAATGTTGTGGCCTTAATGTCAGTTTGATGGCTTTATTAATTGCAAACTGTTGGCCTTACTTCTTTGTGTAACGTGTGTTTTATAATGCATGCGATTAAATTTATAGCAAACGTTTGTTTGCTTTCTTTATGTACATGTACACAAGTCTTGTGGTATGGAGAAGGTAGATATACGGAAGGAAAAAAAAAAAAAAAAAAAGGACAGAGAAAAAGTGTTCTCTCTATTTGTTTTTTTTTTTTTTGTCTTTTTTTGTCTCTTATTTTATTTTATTTTTTTGCCATTTTATTAGCAAAAAGGAAAGTATATGTATTAAACCACAAAGACAATATTTTATTTTGTTGATTTTTGTTGAATTGGTAAGTTTACTATTTTGGGTAGGTTGTTGGAATATTAGCTTATCGAGTTTTTTTCCCCAAAAATAAAAAAATGGGAGATTATTAGTGTATTTAGTATTGGCATGTTATTTTTGGCCAAAAAATATATTTGCTTAAAGTTAATATTTAGTTTGATTTAATTTATAATTTTTTTGCATCAATCTCGGAGTAAGATTTTAACTTTTTGAAGATTTTGACGAGATGTTTCACAAGGTATTCTAGAAGATGTTCCTGGCTCCAGATTTTGTTGAAATCTCCATATACGACTTCACGGAGATTATATTTGGTCAGATTTTTGCCCAAGAAGTGCCATGGATTATGGAGATGCTAGATGTCACTCCTTTAAAGAAAGAAATCATACTTAATGATTTATTTTCGTTTAACATTTGGTGTTCTATTTTGGGCGTGTATTTATCTCTCTGTAATGGGGTTTTTCATTTTTGCAATAACTCTTTGAATGTGAGCTTGAGAGAAAATATTATAGAGAGTTTTTATCCTTCTTGCATTTTCGTGATAACTCGTGTTTTGAGTGAATTGATAAAAGGAGCATTCGGAGAGGTTCCTTTAGAAATGAGAGAATCTCGGACATAAAGAGATCTTGTGTTGATGTTCACGAAGAGGAGATGGAGGAAAACGACGACGGAGGAATGAGGAGGGAGTATTTCAAGTGTAAGACCGGGTGTACATGTTTCCAAGTAGTGAATATTTTTCCATCATCTAGGTGAGGCTCCGCGAACGTAGGCTTTTCCGAACCGCATTACCAATTCCGATGTCTCGTTACTTTCTGTATATTATTTGCAATTTGCACGTTCATCTCTAATTTAGTTTATTGATTTACTGGTAATCTTACCTGACGTAAAACATTGTGTAGAACACACGTCAAAAAACCTGCACATTAGTGATTTTCAGGTATGACTGTAATCCTTTCAATTTGTTTCTCATAGCTCTCAAATTTTGAAGTTATTGTTTTCGTGTTAGACATTTTTAATTTTTAATTTTTTATAAATTTTCATGCTTTTTTCTTTCAAAGAAAGTTTCGTAGAAAAAAATAACGTTTTTTTTTTCTTAGAAAAAATAGTGGTGAAGTTTAAAAAAGTAAGGCCATCAAACGTATTGATCAACACAAAAAACAAAATATACGAATTTGCTTTAACAATAGATGTAAATGTAATATATATATATATATATATATATATTTCGCTATACCAAAATTGTATATAATAGTACTGTGCCTAAGAAAAATAAGATATAAGAGACTAAGAGTCGCACAAAGTACAGAAAAAGAAAATATATTATTGAAGTGTATTCTAATCCAAGGTAAATGTATATAATTCGTACATCGAAAGAGTAATCGGCGCAATAGAATTTGGAGAAAAAAAATAACAAGAATACGATAAAAAATTTTCTTTTAAAACTAATTAATTGAAGATAAATGTTCATTAGTGGTGTAACAAACGAAAAAATTAGATGTTGATGTGTGGAATTTTTATTAATGAGACGAGAAATTTAAGAGGCAGATTTGACAGATCATTTGGGTCCAATATTTATTTGTTTAATTGTTACATGAAAGTTAAGGAAGTTTCAAGACTGCTGTAAATGTATAATTTGTTTTGGCTTATTATGATCACTTGCAAAAATATCCCGTAATTAACATTAAACAATCTTATATAAACAACTAACCACGTTGAATCACGGAAAAACAACCGAAGGCTTGTTCAAAACAAAAAAAAAAAAAAAGGAAAAAAAGAATAATAGAAAAACAACAAAAGGTTTTACTTAGACCAACACAAACATGAAAATAACGAAACGATTGAAAATTGTATATATGTATAATTGAAGTGAGAGAACATGATGTGGTGTTAGGTGGCAATGGCAAGTGTATCTACAAAGTCGTCTTTATTAGCTTGCATAATTAAAAGAGTAATTAGCATGCCATTGAACTTGTCAATTGTCATGCTTTGGCAAATTGACCACTCAACTTGTTTTCTTGGCAATTTGCACCTTGAATTCACAAAATTTAGCAAATTAGTTATTGTAAGTAACAAAATTTCAAATGTCTGCACCCTCTATGCACCCTTCGTTCCGTCCAATTCTGTCAAAATTTAAACTGCTGCTACCAACGGAGATTAATATGCCAAGTTTTGTAATTCCAAGTTGCAAATTGCTAAGAAATTTTTTTAAGAACCTACTTGCTAAAGCATTACAAGTTCAGGGACCATTGGTGTCAATTACACTCATAAAAACTTGAGCTAACATGCTTTTCCCATTTATGATACTTTAATTTTAGCATAAATTATATCTGCAATCTTTTAATGAGTGGCAAAATGATACTTTAACTCACTCATCATATGTGTGCGCCAAAAAATAGAAAATAAAACATCATTCATTATGGTCTTTTTCAGATCTACTTGGTAATTTCATATTCCTTATCAACAAAGCTTAGCTTGTGTTTTGGAAAACCATTCTAGTCATTTTTTGCAATTTCAAATGGTTTGAATATGGTTTGGAAAATAGTTTGGAACATGGTTTGACTTTACAAATTTCGAGGTGGTATAAATGGTTGAGATTTAAAGCTATTGTATAACGATTTGGAAGGTTAAAAAAATGGTTGAAAAAATTAGAATGAAATGATTTGGAGGATTGAAAAAGTGAAAAAATAAAATGGAATAGAATGGTAAGAATGGGTGAGCAAACGGGGGGTTAATGTTTTTTATATATGTATTTCCTTAGTCGAAGAAAGCATATCACCTTCTACCAACATTAAGGTTAGGGCATATGGGTAAAAATATATAAAAAATAATGTGTTATAAATATTTGATATTCAATCTTTATTTCATGTTTATAAAAAGAAATTAAAAAAATAAATGCACATTTTGAACCAATAGTCTAAAGGGTCAGTTAAGAAATTAGCTATTTTAAAGGTAAAGTTTGAATAATTTAACCTTATAGTGTTAAAATTAATTATTTAGCCGTAACATGCGTGTAATGTAATATGATACGTGTATTATGTTATACGTGTATCATATTATGTTACACGTATATTACATCTAAATATTTAATTTCATAAAACTAGGACTAATTCTTAAAAAATAAGCCAAAAATTTGATTAAATCCTTAAAAATCTCTAGTTTAAATTTATAGGAAACCACAATCTAGCCAAATACTATAGGAATTACGTCTAGCAAGCACTATCTATTCCAATCAAATAATACCCAAAAAATATCTGTTCAAAGTTCAAACTTGCTCAATCTAGTCCACTAAACTCATCCAAATATAGCTACATAAAGAACAGAGAAAATTGCTTGCTTGCAAAACAACAGAGAAAATTTAACATCATACACATTTGATATTAAGTTTACGTATTAATACTATTGTATCAAATGTCACTTTTTCATCAATAAATTACTATGTTGTCCTTTTTATTTCATTTTATTTTCCTCATTTGTAAAAATATTTTTTTAAAATGATATTTTTCTAAACAAATATTCTGACAATTTTCAAAATTTCCCCAAATACAACTTGGTATCTTATAGGAAAATGTTGGGAATTTGAAATATGTTGCAGCTAGTAGGCGAACACCAATGCCATTGACAAGGACCTATCTGACGCAACTATTATAGAATTATCTTGACCGCGAAAAAAAAAAAAAGAAAAAAGAAAAAGAAAACGGACTTTAGGTTCTAATTTGTAAGAAAAATAATTTTGGACCATTTGTTCATAATTTCCCCTTTGTCCCATTGTTTAACTAAAACAACAAATAATGTAACACACACACTATCTTATCTCTTCCCACATAACGTGCAATAAAGTTAACGCGGAAACAAGTCAATAGTCATTAAAGAGACCCTTGACTTGTGCCACAACTAAACCTCCCCAAAAGCCTAACGAAACTACCAAGTAAATGCCCTCTCAAAGTCTTGCAATGAAAACGACATAAACTTTTTTTTTTTTTTTTCTCTCTTTAGGACAAAACAATAACAAGAACAGATCAATCAATAGGCTCATAACACCCACAACTTTATTTTCCATCAAAATTCCTTTGTACCCACAGAAAAATAAATAAACAATAATAATAATAATAATAAATTCCATATGGTAACATAACCAAGGCAAAAGTCATGAACTTTTTTCTTCTCTGATCACCATGGAGTTTGATCACAGAAAGCTTCTCTTGATCATCAAAAGAGACGCCGATGATTGCATCAAGAAATGCGCCAAAAAGCCGTGCCTCGGCGACGATGACTGTGGCCATCTCTACCCGCCGCCGCCGCATTCGGAGGCCGAGATGGCCCGGAAGAGCCTCCTCATCACCGGCTGTCTGGTCAGCAGTGTCTTCGTTCTCTGCCTCGCCTTCATGATCGTCAAGCGCTACCTCTCTCGCCGCCGAAACGACGCCGAGAGCCGCCGTTTCACGGAGAGGAATGTCCCCATCCTGTTCGACACACAAGAGGACTTCGTGGACGAAGATCACGGCCCCGTGGTGGACCACCACGTGTGGTACATCAACACCGTCGGATTGCCTCAGGCCGTGATCGACTCGATATCGGTCTGCGAGTACAAGAGAGGCGACGGGCTGATCGAAGGGACCGAGTGCTCCGTCTGCCTGAGCGAGTTCGAGGAGGACGAGAGGGTCAGGCTGCTGCCCAAATGCAGCCACGCTTTCCACGTCAATTGCATCGACACGTGGCTGCGGAGCCACAAGAACTGCCCGCTCTGTCGCGCGCCAATCGTCTGCGACAGTGGCGCTGCTGCGAGCGCTGCCGCCGCTTCTTCCTGGACGAGCGCTCCGGAGCAGAGTTCGGGTGAATTGGCATCGGTTGGAGAGAGCCTGATGGAGAATTCCGAGAGTTTTGGAGGGGTTGGAGTGGAGGAGGAGGAAGGAGAGAGTAGCGAGGCTCGGGTTGAGGATTCGAGTATTGTAGCGAGGAGTAAGGGCGGCTGCTCTCGGGTTTCAGGCGAAGAGACGCCGCAGCCGATGAGGAGATCGGTGTCTATGGACGCGATTTCCGCGCTGGCGATACAGCGCGCTGTGGCGGCTGGCGCGGTTTCGTGTCATTCGAGGTCGAATTCGCAGCTGGTGAAGGCGGCGGCAGCGAAGGGCTCGAATTTGGCGGCCCTGTCGAAGCGGGTGGGCGAGAATCTGAGCCTTTACAAGCTGATGAGAAGCTCTTCCATTGGGATTTCTTTGCAGAAACGGCCCGTTTCGATGAAGATGGCTTTCTCTTCCAAACATAGAAGGACTCAGAGCTCAATCATTCCAGTCTGAGTGTACTTGTTAGTCATATCTGTGCTTTTGTGCCTTTGTGTTATTCTAAGTCCTAAAAGATATCCACAAGCCATCTCAACAGGCAAGGATTTGGTTTTCATGGTAAGTGCTTAATCTACCATCTTTTTGTACCTAAATAATCAATCAAGAGTTGTGTTTTATGTCCTGAAAAATGAAGAGACTTGTCAAGTTTGTTGCTGATAGCTAAGATTGAACATCTATGTGGTCAATGTTATTTATGCAGATTGGACGGATTTTTAAATCTTCTTGTGAAAATTTGTACAATATTTAATCTGTTTCTGTTTGTTATCTGTCATGATTACTATGCAAATTGTTGCACTTATCAGTTTCACTGCCATATGACAAATTTGCATTTTTTTTTTAATCAATTAGGGAAAAAAAAAAAAATGCAACTCTAGGACATGTTTGTGAATTAACTATATGGTATGGTATGATATAGGAAAAACTAGATTAAAGTGCTATTACAGTCCTTGACACACTTTATTAGATTACTCTTTGACTTAATGGTTTGTGACAGTGCTTTTTCAAGTGTTATTTAGAGCCATCCATTACTTTCTTGAGTTCCCTCGGATCGGATGTATGTGAATTTACAACGAAGGTTAATTAAATCATAACCACTTACCACCCTAATAGTCTTTCTCTGCTATTCTGTTGATTACGAAGGTAATTTGGATTTTGTTTGAGTCCTGTGATTTTCAATCTTGCCAATAAGTATATCAAATTTGAGTTAAAACTGAAAAAAAAAAAAAAAAAGAGCATATCCCTCGTTTTGTATAACCACTTGAATGATATATGACTTTCTAAAACTCAGTTTTAAATATTTAAATTTTAATCAATTAATAACCATTTAAAGTATCTTAAAATTAAAAAGGTCCATTAGGTAAATAACCACTTGAAGGGTGTATTTTTAAAAAAGTCACAATTTCAGAAAATTTAAAAAATAACTATAAAAATGTTATCAAGGTAAGAAATTTTTTTATCATAATAGAATTATACATAAAATTTATTATAATAAATTTAAATTTATGTATGAGTATTTTATTAAAATTTTAAAATATTGACTGTTTTCTAAAATCACCCTATGAAAAATGATTCTTTCCTAAAAATTTCATATTAAAAAATCTAATAACTATTTAGATAGTCACATTTTAAATGATTATATCAAATAAGGGGTTAATCTTAATATGATAAACACAACCAATGACAATTTTAATTAAATGTTCACATGATGTAGAAATGTAGCTTTAGCCCTTTTACACCATGTTTGTTAAGAGTGATAAATAGAAAGTATGTAGATCAATTATTGGATGAGAAATAGTAATTTGTAAACTTTAGTAAGAAGGGAAAATGAAATGTGCACCCCTACTAGGGGTAGATCAATTACTGGTTGACTTTTAAACCATAGTCAAATAAGGCAAAACGGATGTCACCGTTGGATTTGTCTATTCGGAGGTCTAGAAGTACAAGACTATTACCGAATCAAATCAGTTTTTGACACGTAAAATGAGGCGGCCAACCAAGTCTCGCCCTAACCTGCGATTAGCTTACCTTGAGGTCAATTTCAACAAACTAAGTCTAAAACATGTTCAATTTTATCAATAACGTTTTGTAACTTTGAATCAAAACTAATGACTTACTATAAGTTGGATCAGAGAAATTCGTGAGGGGTTTAGATGTCCATAAAAGTCTCTACAAAACTCACTAGTCAATTTGACCCTAGGTAGCCGACTATAAGAGAAACGGCGACAATGGGGAGTAGCAGAGAATGGGAGCGTGACAGGCACTGTTGGAGTTGGCGACCGGGCTAAATGCTGCGTGTCAATCGGCGGCGGAGTGCGAGGCTGAAAGAGATCGTACGCACTGAAAGGGAATGCAGTGCATGAGGCTTTTAGTTGGAAGCTTTCCAACCCAACAGTTTGGATCCTTCTAAGTTCAATGGTTATGTTCATTTGACCCAATCTGACCCAAAAATACACAAATCGAAGCTCCAAAAATCTGTGACTTTCCCGACATTTCTTGACCAAATTTCGGCAACTTCCGTCCATAATCTGACAACATAGGTATATAATCTATATTTATAAGTTTTCGATTCTAAAAAAGATATTAGGTGAATCAATTTTTGTTTAGTAGTATAATCAAAATCATGAATTAACAAGTGTAGTTTTCAAAATTAACACATAAAGACATTAAATTTGAAAAGTCATACAAGAAATTCAGATAAGAAATACTTACGTTCAAGAATCAAAAGAACATTATAAAACCAGTGCTAATATTTTTTTACTTTTTTCAACAATAATCACTACTTTTATAAGACTATGCTCTTCCAAAAATATAATTCAGGACATTTATTGAATAACTATATATTTGACTTTTGTTTTAGTGTGTCTAATTACAAGTGAAAACTTTATCAATGAGATAATTGTCAACTAATGAGGACAAAATGAATGATGTTAAGAATATTAAAATTTATCTTACATTTCACATATCAACACATGTGGCACTTGATTTGTCAACATTTTATATGTATAACCAATTACATGTGGACAAATCACACTCCACATGTGTTGGCATAAAAAATTTGAGATAAGTTTTGGGTTGACTAGCATTACTCGGACAAATATTCATCTTGAGAAACCAATCCATTTATAGTGAAAGTCATGCATGGCCACAAGGTTGAGATTCAATCTAGATGTATCCATCTTGTGCATTGTTGTCAGTTAAGCTATTTGATTATAGAAACTCAATATCACATTTTCTAGAGCTATTACTTCGCTCAATTCGTATGGACAGATATTATAGAACGCTTTAGTTAGCGATTTTTCAATGCTATTGATTTTGCTAAATTTTTTTCTCTAACAATAGAGCAGAATGAGTATGGAGCTTTATTGTGGTCAGGATGTGACGTTTTCAACAAATTACACAACATGTCAAACGATCGATTTGTCCATTTGGGCATGACCTTCAAATGCATCATCTTAACAAGAAAATATAATAATGACATTTTGGTGCATCCGGGCCAAAGCTCTCACTGCAATTCCTCAAACATCGCGTCCAACGCTGATGTTTTGCATCAATCGATTTAGTGTCGTTAGTATTATCGTCATCAGGTGTGAAATTGATTTCATTGGCGAGATCAATAAGTGCTTCAGCTATTTCATCTTCGCGTTGGACATCGCTTCAACTATCACTACTTGAAAAACTAGAAGCTCCGAATGCACCTCCTTCTCTTCGTGGTAAAATCACACTTTGTAATTAGGATGAAAACTGTGATCTATAATATGAGTGCTGACCTTGCTCAGCTTTTTCCATGAACGATTTAAACATTTTTTACACGGGCACCTCTGTTAATCATATATATGAATTTAGGTGACAGCTTGCAAAAATTATGAAGTCCTCAGTTCCGCACCAATACTTATCAGACAAGCGGTTTTTTAGTTTAATCAAACTTTTGTCCATCGACATTGAGCTAGAGACTAAAGAAACCACTTATATTTAGTTCATATTATTCTTATCGTTATAATGACATGAATATTTGATGTTTTGCTCATTATAGTTTTGTGTATATTAATAATAACAATAATTTAGGCAAATATTTTGTGTTATTATTACTTATAATGTTTAAACAAAATACAATTTCCAAATTAATTGCATTACATCATTTTAATTTTCATTTTTAAAAATAATTGTCGTTTTTACTAACTTGTTCTTTTTTTTTTCTGTCGTTTCTTATTTTTCGGTCGTTTTAATTTTCCTGTCGCTTTTCTCGATTACTGTCGTTTTTCAAATTACTGTCGTTTTTCTATATTATTGTCGTTTTCCAGTTTACCGTCGTTTTCAGATTATTGTCATTTCTTCATATTATTGTCGTTTTTTTCATATTAATGCCGTTTGTCAAATTATTGTCTTTTTGAAGCTCATCGTCATTTTGAATAAGATGTCATTTTTTTTTATCTAGTGTCGTTTTACATACCCTAAGCCAATTTATTTGTCATTATTATGCCTTGAACTAAAAAACCAAAACAAACTACATTTTCTTCAAACAAAATAAATTTTCAATATATATGATAACAAATTTCACATTCTTAACGATCTCTAATAATACACATTCACATTCAAAATCACAAATTTCACATTTCTAATAATAATCCGTAAAAGTAAAAACACATTTCTAACAATCCCTAACAATACACAAACACATTTAAAATCACAAATTTCACAATAACACATACACAAATTATAAAGTAATTTTTTGTACACAAATTTTACAATAATAATACAAAATATTATAAATAATTACAAGTCAAAAAAGTTAATAATAAAAAAAACAAATTTGAAAGATGGTAGGCAGCCGGCGGTGGACAGCGGACGTTGGGTCGCAGGAGGTGGTCGGCGGACTGGGGACCAAAGCACCTAAACATAGACACAACAAAACATAACCTAAATATAAATACAAAAAGTTTATTAAACCTTAAATATAAACTAAACATATATAACATAAAGGGCGATTTACCAACGTCGAAAGCCGGACAGCGGCGATGAAGGATGGCTACTAGCAACGAAGGAAGCTGTCAGGCGACTGGCTACTAGCGACCGACAACGAAGAGGGGTGGCAGCGGGCTTTGGGCGGCGAAGAAGGGCAGCGCCAAAAGCGGCGGCAACCGGCAACGAAGAAGGGTCGCTAACGACGAAGAGGGGCAAGGGCAAGGGCAACAGCGGGCTTCAGGCAGCCAAGGAGGGCGGCGGACGAGAGAAGAAGAGAGGAAAGATGAGTGGAAACGAGAGGGAGGAATGAGAAACAAAAGGTCGGATAGGATATTATAAAAAATTATCGGTGACCACAAAATAGTATTGATGACCACAAATGTGGTCGCTAAATAATATTGAAACTTAAAATCACAAACTGACGCATTTATTTGCAATAAATGTCATTTAATATTTATTATCAGCGACTAGAATGTGGTCGCTGGTAGTTTTTCCCTCAAAAAACATCACGGAAAAGTTCTCGCCTCTATTATCAGCGGCCATATGGTCGCTAATATTTTTGTCCACGAAGGGAATTCGTGGTCGCTGATATTTTAGCCATAGAGGGAAAAGTTCGTGCACCTTTGTGCTTATACTGTAATTGCTAATATTTTTGGTCGCCAAATAAGCTTGTGGTCATTGATATGGAATTTCAACATCACAAAAAATAATCGTTAATAGTTTAGTCGCTGAAAGGTGTGTTTTTTTGTGACAATATTGACTATTTCCTTTCAAAACAAAAAAGTGGATGAATATTAATTTCAACAAAAAGGATGTATCATGAAAAAAACTTATCCAGCGGCTTCACTATACTCACTGACCAACTAACAAAGAGTGATTTAATGCCATAATACTCTCAACAACTTGCTTTTTTTTTTTTTTAGTGACTCAATAATTCGCTCTATACTAACAATTTCGCTGCTTGAGATTACCCTAGTATTTTGATGTAAAAGGCACAATGTCATTAATTTCGTGACCATTGATAGAATATTTGGCTCCTCGATAAGCGTACCCTGCCATGTCCTAAGTCCTAACTTATCCACAAGTGGG
Organism: Boehmeria nivea var. tenacissima; assembly: GCA_018132145.1. Classification (NCBI taxonomy): domain Eukaryota; kingdom Viridiplantae; phylum Streptophyta; class Magnoliopsida; order Rosales; family Urticaceae; genus Boehmeria; species Boehmeria nivea. The sequence goes on from CM030886.1 coordinate 5,259,292, forward strand.
ATATTATCAAACCGACAAGAACTGATATTGTAATGAAAACGACAGCGATATTAAATAGTGATTTCCACAGTGCCACTGAAATAAATTATTCTGGAAGAGACGTTAGCTTGACGGACACTTCTAAACTATCTCCGCACGTGAAATTAATTTTTCTCTCATAGTCAATGATTTGGATTCTTACCTACTTACAGCTAATTTTGATTATTTATCTGTTTTCTTTGGAATAAACATTAGGGTAATTGACAATTTGGGAATTTATAATCATCATAGCTAACACATGTAAATTCCCATTTCAATTTTTTAATAGCTAACACATGTACAATTCCCATTTCAATTTTTTAATAGCTAACACATGTAAATTCCCATTTCAATTTTTTAATAGCTAACACATGTACAATTCCCATTTCAATTTTTTTTTTTTTTATTGCCAGTTGATAGTTTGGGTTCGAGAAAAATTATGACATAAAATTAGTAGATAATAGTTCTCGCTTTGCGTCAAAAACTAGTCGACACGCTTATTAGGATTAAATATTGTACTATACTAACTCGCCAAATTCAAATTAAAGCTTATATTAAGACTCTAATGTAAATGTGAATATCAATGTTAAATTTGGCACCAAAAAAGATAAAAATGTTACATTTGACTTTAAGTGCTGTAGTACATTTTTATTAAGAATTTTTTTGTATTTAATAATTTTTTAATTCATGTTTTAAGAAATAGCCAACGTTTCTAAAAATTAAGAAACTAACCATTAGCCGTTTAAAAAACTAAGGGCATAAAAGTAGCATCACACCATCATGTGATTGAGAAAATAACTATTTACATAATTAATGAAAACGTTGGCTATTTTATCAAAACATCATCTAAAAATGACTATTTACCTAATAATCACTTTTTTTTATTATTATTCTAAATGCCATTTATTATTTTATTAATATTTTAATAGCAAAATTCATAATATATATATATATATATATATATATATATATATATATATCATGACCATTAGTAAAGAAGATTGCATGTAACAATTATTAAATTTTGATATAAGAGAACTATTCTAATATAAAATGATAATCGTTATTACTTTTACATAAAAATTTGAAAAGCCAACCAATCAATAATCAAACTCAAATGTCAAATTTTGGCATAATGTTATACTTTATGTCAAATTTGGCCCTAGAAATAACATTTGCCAAATTTAACACTAATTATGGCATTATTGGGAGAGCATTTTTTATATAAAAATGTCAAATTTCGACATTAGCACACCAACATGGCATTATATTGGAGTGCTTTTAAACCTTCTTTATATTAAAATAAATTATAAATATACATAATGAGAATATTCAATAAAAATGATGTGTAAAAATCACAATATTATAAATGTGTAAATATTTATTTAACATTTTTTTGTTACGAAATTTTTTACAGTGACTATTTTTTTAATATTTTGAAACATAGGCTATTTTAAAAAAAAAAGTAAAATGGCTATTTTCTATAATTTTCCTAAAAAATTATTCCAACCAAGGGCTCTTTTATTTTGTCGTCATAATACTTTGCTTTATCTGATACTTCATTATCACAGTTTTCCGATGAGAAAAATAAAATAAAAATTATCACAGTTGCAATAAAAAAAAGTAAAATATTTAAAGAGAATTACTTATTATTATGTGCAAATTAAGAAAAATAAGAGAAAAACATTAGACAACTGGAAGAGAAGCCTGTATAAAATTTCAAAGTTTAACATATTAGAGTGTAAAAATCTTTTTTTTCCCCTCCTTATTGAAATGATTTTGCACATTAGAAAAATGTTTTAGTGTATATGACATCTTTAAAGAAAATAAGGTTTTTTTAAGGAATAGTCATACATTTATGTTAGTTTTTAACAACTAACCTATGTTTGCTTTTATTAGTAAATTACTCATTTCTTTTATATATTCTCATATCAGAAATTTCATTACTTAAGTCACAAATTAAATGACAAACTTTTAGAAGCTAGCTTATCATATTAAAATTTTGAGACATCAGTCACAAATTTTCAGACTCGATCAAACACCAGTCACAAAATTTTTGATCAAGTCTGAGACTCTCTAAGTGACATTTTATCAGAAATTTAAAGGGCATTTAATAAAAATCACACAAAAAATCTGAATTTTGTTGTCCGTTGAAAGTGGTGAGGGCCTTTTGTGATATGATGAAAGTGATGATGATATTTTGGTCCGTTTTATGTAAAATTGTTGGGCCTATGACTAATTTATAGACGTTGACTATTTTGTTGAAATATAGATTTAAAATTGGCTAAAACTCAAACTGACCCAAGAAAATATCTTGATGTGCTATAGCAATTGGTAAAAAACGCAAAAGGAACTCTTTTAACAAAAGGAATTTGTTTAATTTTCTTAGAATAATAAGTTAAAATAATAATATATATCACATGACAACCACACAATCCAATAACACTTTCTTTTCTTCAACCCAAATAACAAATGCTCCCATCATAATACACAAAGGTAAAAAAAAAAAAAAAAGAAAAAAAAAGATAATATCATAAAATAGACTTACTTGATTATTAGTTTATAAGTCCGTGCAACAATACTCTTGGTCTGTATGCATTTTGACGGTAAACAAAATTATGGTAAAAGAGGGCTTATTAACAAAAACTCCAATTAAGAAAAAATAAGTATAATTACAATATAAAATACTTTAATTAAAAGAGATGAGTTGACAAGTCCGGTGTAACGTCAAGTCACATCCCATGAATTCAAAAGGGAGTATTTGGAAAATTTTTTAGAATGCCTAGCAAGGTCGGATCAACATGGGCCTATAGGGGCACAAGTCCCCCAAACATTTTAAAATTTATATTTTAGCCATATAATTAACGAAAAGTTTCAAACTAATCCTTCGTATGTACTCCTAAATTTTTTAAAATTTATATTTTACCTTTATAATAAATTCTTCTGGTGCTTTCATTTAATTTTTTATATTTATAATTTTTAATTTTTTGTAAAAAAATTTTAATTTCACTTAATATAATTTATAAATTTGATATTTTTTTTTTCGTGCTTATCTATAATTTTGTATAATATTGTGCATCCATATTGTATTAAAATTCTGGATTCGCTTCTAATGCTTAACATTCTTCATATATTACTTTTATACAAAAATTGATTAAAGTACAAAGTATATATTAAAAATGAAATTCCACTTGCGCAACTTACACAAAGAAATGATTGAATTTTGAAAATTCGTATAATCAAGAGCGAGCTACAGTTGTAGTAATATTGTGATAATATCGGCGCAGTACTGACAATCCGAGGTTGACAAAATATGACCATCAACCTTTCGCAAATAAATAAATAAAAAATATGACCTTCAACAGTTTAAATAATGTCTACAAGACTATAACAGATTTACCCTCGATAACTGACTCATATTAATATGAATATATATTTCTATTCTTACCAAGATTCTTACGATGATGATGATAATAATAATAATAATAAAAATAATAATAATACCTTGTTCAGTAACCTAAACTATATATATATATATATATATATTTTTTTTTTGCTTCTATATATATATATATATATATATATATATATATAATTGATTATCGCAAGTCCAAGCGTTCACACACTAGGTGCGGGGCAAACGAAGTCGATGGCGCTAATGGAACACTTTTTGTTTTTATTAATATCTTCATCATACTTATGATCAGTTTGTCAAACTATTCGAGCTTATTTTATCGAAAAGTATTTCATTGATTAAAAAATATTAGGGAATATAAGTCACATGCTCAGCACGTGATTGTAATCAGTTTGTTAAGCTGTGTAATGATTGTGATTAGGTGGAAAAGTTGTTAGAGGTTGTTATTAGTATAAGTCTAGTTTGTTACAGTATTACAACTAATAGTGCTGACGTGTATACTGATATATAAGCTTGTAATCACATGTTATCAGTGATAATGAAATCATTCTTTCTGATTCACTTCCTCTGTATTTTCTCTTCTTTCTTCAAATCCTGATATGGTATCAGAGCTTTAGGGTTCTTCAATGGCGGCGAATCTGTCTTCCTCGACCGCCATTAACGGCGCAACTTCGAGCACAAAGTTTGTGCCGATCTCTTTCAACAATCTAACCACTGTTAGGTTGGATAATAATAACTTTCTTGGCTGGCGTAAGCAAGTTCTCTCAGCTGTGAAAGGTCACAAGCTACAAGATTTTCTGTTTGGATCTAAAACTTCTCCGAAGAAGTTTCTCCAACTAGAAGATGAAGAAAGAGACAATGTGAATCCAGAATTTCTCGACTGGGAGCAACAAGATCAGTTACTGATGTCCTGGCTTCTCTCAACCATGACGGACTCGGTTTTGTCTCGCGTAATCAAGTGTGAGACGACTAGTCAAATTTGGTTAACTCTGGAGGCGTATTTTGCCTCTCAAACCAGAGCTAAGATCACTCAGTACAAGGTATTGCTTAGATCTACTCGTAAAGAGTCACTAACTATGAACGAGTACTTGTTGAAGATTAGAGGAATTGTGAATTTGCTTGATCTTGTTGGTCATGATGTTTCTACTAAAGAACACATTGATGCTGTTTTTGATGGTCTTCCTGAGGAGTACGAGAATTTTGTTACTCACTTTGATCTTCGAAGCCAAGAAACAAGCATCGAAGAAGTTGAAGCTTTGCTTTTGAGTCAAGAAGCTAGAATTGACTCCAAGCACAACAAGGAGAAAGATCATCTGAGCATTAATCTTGCTGGTCTCAATGTCAGTGATCAAAAACGTGGATCAACGAACTCTGGTCAGAATTTTGGAGGTCGAGGAGGTCAAAGTTCGTCTGCTCGTGGTGGCTTTCATGGTGGCAATCGAGGCCGTGGAGGCAGATCTAATGGTCGCGGTAATTGGAGTAACAACAACAAGCCAAAATGTCAACTTTGCGGAAAGATTGGGCATGTGGTTCTACAATGCTACCACAGATTTGACCAAACTTTCCATGGTCCAACTTTCTCTCAAGGACAGAATTCTGGACAGTCCTTTAACAAAGGCTATGGAAATGGTTCGCCACAGATGAGTGCCATGGTTGCAGAACAGAACTCTCCTCAGTTCTCTCCTCAGTTTGCTGGTGCTGCAAGTTGCGCAGGAGCAATCAGTGACTACAACTGGTATCCAGATTCAGGGGCAACCAACCATGTCACAGCAGACCAGCTCAATCTCATGACAAAAGCAGAGTTTCATGGCTCAGATCAAGTTCATATTGGAGATGGTAAGGGTTTGTCAATTAAACATATTGGTAGCTCTACTTTTTCCTCACCTTATTCATCAAAAACTCTACTCTTAAATAAACTTCTTCATGTACCACAAATAACAAAAAATCTACTTAGTGTGTCTCAATTCTGTCATGATAATGATGTTTATTTTGAGTTTCACTCTAATTTCTGTCTTGTAAAGGATTTGGCTACCAAAATTGTTGTTCTCCAAGGCTGTCTTAAAAACGGTCTGTATGTCTTTCCTCAAGATCAAGTAAAGCTCTCCAAGTCTGTTTCAACAAGTGGTACACGTCAACACTCTTCGGACTCATCAAATGTTCTTTGTCCTTCTCTTGTACAAAAGTCTGCATATATTCATGATGCTAAACCTACTGATGTTTTTGAGTTGTGGCACAAACGCCTTGGACATCCCTCTGCTAAAATTGTACAAAAAGTTCTCTCTTCCTGTAATATTCCCAGTATTAATAAAATGTCCAATTCTGTTTGCTCAGCATGTTGCTATGGTAAATTTCATAAGTTTCCTTTTACTGCTTCGGATACTGTATGCACAGCTCCTCTACAAATAGTTTATTCTGATCTGTGGGGTGCTTCTCCTATATGTTCTTCAACTGGTTCTAATTACTACATCAGTTTTGTTGACGTTTTCTCGAGATTCACTTGGATATTTTTTCTTAAACGTAAATCTGAAGCTTTAGAAGTATTCAAGTGTTTCAAAAATCATGTTGAACTTCAGTTTGGTCACAAGATTAAAGTCCTTCAAACGGACTGGGGTGGTGAATTTCGTCCCTTTAAAAGCTTCCTTTCTTCTCTAGGTGTTTTACATCGTCATCCCTGTCCACATGTTCATGAACAGAACGGTATAGTTGAAAGGAAACACAGACATGTTGTTGAAAATGGTTTAACTTTACTTGCTCAGTCTTCCTTACCTTTTAGCTTTTGGGAAGAGGCGTTTTGTACTGCTGTCTATCTTTGTAATAGATTACCAACTCCTGTTCTCTCTCATAAGTCACCGTTTGAAGTCTTGTATAATAAAAAGCCTGATTACTCATCTCTCAGAGTCTTTGGCTGCGCATGTTACCCGAATATTAGACCTTATAACTCTCACAAACTTGCTTACAGGTCTATTAAATGCACTTTCATTGGTTATAGTGATGTTCACAAGGGTTTCAAATGTCTCTCACCTAATGGTCGTGTCTATGTTGCTCGTGATGTTATTTTTGACGAGTCCTGTTTTCCTTTTGCTGCCAAGTCTCTATCACATAACTCTTCACCAAATATTTCACCCATTTCCTTTCCTATTTCTATTCCTGTTTTACTTAACTGTGAGGAATCAGTACCTATCTCTGTGGTTAATGACCCTATACCAACTCATCAAAATAGATCTGACACTACCACTAGCTATGTTTCTGGCTCTGCCCAGTGCTTATCCAATGTGCAGGACACTACCTTGCAGGCTCAGCAACCGATACACTCTGCTTGTGGTCCCAACGGTCTCACTGATCCGGTGCAACACGCTTCTACTAATTTGCAGTCACCGCCTGCTTCAGTACAATCTTTGCCGCAACTACTTGCAAACGATTCCCACAATTCTCATTCCATGGTTACTCGGTCAAAGGCTGGAATTTTTAAACCTCGTGCATTAATTGCAGTCAAAGAGCCATCTTCTGTTCGTGAGGCGTTACAACATGAGGAATGGAAATCAGCTATGCAAGCTGAGTTTTTAGCCTTGCTGAGAAATGGTACTTGGTCTCTTGTGGATCTACCCAAGGATCGTCATGCCATAGGCTGTAAGTGGGTGTTCAAAGTAAAGGAAAACCCAGATGGCAGCATAAATAAGTACAAAGCTCGACTTGTGGCTAAGGGTTTCCATCAAGAAGCGGGTTTTGACTTCAACGAGACGTTCAGTCCAGTTATTAAACCCACCTCGATCAGAGTTGTTCTCACAATAGCTTTGAGTCGTGGTTGGTCTGTTCGTCAACTCGACATTAACAATGCATTTCTCAATGGAGATTTGCAAGAGGAGGTTTACATGGTTCAGCCCCAAGGCTTCATTGACCCACAATTTCCTCAGAAAGTTTGTCGGCTTCATAAGTCCTTATATGGACTTAAACAAGCACCTCGTGCTTGGTTTGAAAAACTTCAATCAGCCTTACTCAGCTTTGGTTTTGCCTCTTCTAAGTCTGACAGCTCACTATTTGTTCGAATTTCTTCCTCTCATTCCTTATTTGTTATGGTTTATGTTGATGATATTCTTATAACTGGCAGTAGCTCTGCTGAAGTTGAACAGCTTATCTCTCAACTTAGCTCTTGTTTTGCACTTAAAGATCTTGGCAAGTTGAGCTATTTTCTTGGTCTTCAAGTTCAGTCCACAGATTATGGCTTGCACTTGTCTCAGTCTAAATATATTACAGATCTCTTGTGGAAAGTCAAGATGGAAGGTGCAAAGAGCTGTCCCACTCCCATGACCGCCGGTCTCAAGCTCACGAGCTATGGTAGCACTCCGGTTGATAATGCTCATTTCTACCGCAGTGTCGTTGGAGCACTTCAGTATGTCACAATTACTAGGCCAGAGCTTTCCTACTCGGTCAATAAGGTTTGCCAATTTATGCACAATCCTCAGGAGTCTCACTGGCGTGCTGTGAAGCGTATTCTTCGTTACTTAGCTGGCACGTTGCATCACGGTTTGTGCTTACGCCGGTCCTCGCATCTTAATGTTAGTGCATTTTCTGATGCTGACTGGGGCTCGGATGTTGAAGATCGCAAATCTACTTCGGGGTTTTGCGTCTATCTTGGCTCCAATCTTGTGTCATGGGCGTCTAAAAAGCAACATACTGTTTCTCGCTCCTCGACGGAGGCTGAGTATCGTAGCCTCGCAAGTGTTACCGCTGAAGTCACTTGGCTGTGCTCGTTACTTTCAGAACTTGGTATTACTATGACTTGAGTTCCTGAAATTTGGTGTGATAACTTGAGCACGGTTCATATGGCGGCAAATCCTGTTTTACATGCGCGTACAAAGCACATTGAACTCGATCTGTACTTTGTTCGTGATAAGGTTGCTCGTAAACAAGTTGAGGTGAAACATGTTCCTGCTTCAGCTCAAGTTGCTGATGTTCTTACCAAGGCTGTTTCTAGCTCTCATTTCTCAGATTTTCGCTCCAAACTCACAGTGCTTGCTGCTCCACTATGAGTTTGTGGGGGGATATTAGGGAATATAAGTCACATGCTCAGCACGTGATTGTAATCAGTTTGTTAAGCTGTGTAATGATTGTGATTAGGTGGAAAAGTTGTTAGAGGTTGTTATTAGTATAAGTCTAGTTTGTTACAGTATTACAACTAATAGTGCTGACGTGTATACTGATATATAAGCTTGTAATCACATGTTATCAGTGATAATGAAATCATTCTTTCTGATTCACTTCCTCTGTATTTTCTCTTCTTTCTTCAAATCCTGATAAAAAAGAATACTTTAACCCTATATGTTTGGACAAACCATTTCACTTATTTCATTCCATTCTATATTATTTCAAATCATTCAACTTTCTAATCCTATAAACTATTCCATTCTATTTCATTTTATTTTTTTCAACCATTTTTTTCAACTTTTCAAATCCCTATACAAAATCTTTAAATCTCAATCATTTATATCACTTCAAAATTCGTAAAGTCAAACCATTCAACATCATTTTCTTTCAAACTATTTTTTCCATCCCAAGGAATGGGATGGAATAGGCAAAATACCCTTCCCAAACGTAAGCTAATAGGGCCAGTAATATGAGTTTAAACACGAGACACAACACGAACACAGTATAAAATTAGCGAGTTTGGGTTTTTTTTTAATTGATCTGGAAAAGTATTTCATTGAGAAAAAAAAAAAGAATACTTTAATAGGGTCAGTAATATGAGTTCAAACACGATGCACAATACAAACACAATATAAAGTTAGCGAGTCTGGGTCTTTAATGGATATGGATTTTTACGGGTCAGACACGATTAAATAATGAGTAAACACAACACGAATACGATAACATGATAAGACCCGTTAAGACACGATTATTAAATTAATTATAAATAAAAATAAACTTATAACACCCATTTACATTTTACATATACTTCAAATTTATTTATTTATTATTTAATAATTTTTATCCGCATGACATAAGAATTACTATAAAAAATAAATACATCATCAAGATTAAGCTTTTATTAAAAAAAATTATTTTAGATTTATAAAAAATAATTAAAAACTTGTTGATTTAAACTGAAATATAGTTTATTGGGCGAATAGACACGAGAGTGATACGACTTATTTAAATCCAATTAGACACGACTTATAAATTGGTAGTAATTAGGTGACACGATTAATACGGTAATTAAATAGACCGTGTCAAGTCTTCTCTTTAGACACGATTAACAAATAAGTTGTGTTTGGATCCAACCAAAATTTATTAAATATGATTAAGACACGATACGAACACGACACGTGATACGAATTGCCACCCTTACTTTACCAGCCTCAATTATTTTTAAACAATTAGTTTAAGAAGCTTCAAATGAAAATTACGAATATTTGTCAAATCGAACAAATTTATCGACCACAACCTTCTGCTTCAACAAATTTACTATATCTTACTTGAACTTTTTATTTACTTATTTTTTTAGTGTGAATTATTTCCATCGTCAAACTTACTAAAGGTATCATCTAAATTTTATAATTTAAACAAAATTTGTCAATTACTTTTCATAAAAGTACCCCAAAAAAAAGTCTATTCAGCTTTAAAAAATATCACGTTTATATTAAATTTTCAAAATATCATCAACCAAATTTAAAAAAAGAAAAAAAAAGAAAAGAATTTTCTTGTATTCATCATAAATGTGGAATATTTTTGGTCATAAATATCCAGATTTATTACTTTTTTTTTTTTTTTTACTCTCCAAATGGATTCATATCAGTCACGACCCCATATTTTATAACTCATCTATATTTTAGGTGCTTTCGTACGTATGCGACACATCACCGACAGTCATATTCAATATTCATAATCCCATCAAAGTATATATATATATATATATATATATATATATATATAATAATTCAATATTCATAACCCAAATTTCCAACACTAGCATCTCCCAGACAGAGAGAGAATATACATACCTGGCAAATTAATATAATTTCGCTCATATTATTGATCACTAAACCCTACCTGATTAAGATTACAGATCAAACTCATCCCAAACATATACAAATTACAAATATGAAACCATAACTAGCTTTGATTATAAAATTCATGGGACCGCGTCGAAGAACGATGAAGCTGAGAGAGCTGGTGGGTGCGATCAAGGACAAGGCGACGCAGAGCAAGGCCGCGATCCTCTCCAAGCCCGAAGCCCTCATCGCCCTCCTGCGCGCCACCTCGCACGACCCCCGCGCGCCGCCGGACCCCAAGCACCTCGCCGCCGTGCTCGCCCTCGGGCGCGCATCGCGCGCCGCCGCGTCGGCCGCCGTGGAGGCCCTGATGGACCGCCTCGGCCGCACCCGCGACGCGTGCGTCGCCCTCAAGTGCCTGCTCGCCGCGCACCACGTCGCGGCCTCCGGCGGCTTCATCCTCCGCGACCAGCTCGCCGTCTTCCCCGCCGCCGGCGGCCGGAACTACCTCAACCTCTCCGGGTTCCGGGACGGGTCGAGCCACGTGGCGTGGGAGCTCTCCTCGTGGGTCCGCTGGTACGGCGGGTACGTCGAGTCCCTCCTCTCGGCCGCGAGAGCCCTCGGCTTCTTCCTCGGCGAGGCGTCGGACCGGTGCTTCGGGGTCGGCGTCTCGGCCGAGACGAACGCCGAGTTGGTGCGAGAGACCGAGTCGCTGGTGGGCTTTCTCGAGCAGGTTTGCAAACAGCCTGAGGCCTTGAGCAGCGATGTCTCTGGCAATGTTTTGGTCGATGAGATCCGAGGACTGGTGGGTCGGGACTGTGTCTCGGCGATGACCGAGATTTCGGTCCGAGTCGGTGAGTTCGGGGAGAGACTGAGTTGTCTGAGTTTCGGCGACTCGGTTGAGTTGGTGTGCGCGTTGAAGAGGCTCGAGGACTGTAGAGAGAGGTTGTCGTTTATGGGGTTTGGCTGCGATGAATTGGGGTTTTGGGGTTTGGTGAGAGAGGTCAGAGAGAGGGTTGGGAAGGAGAGAGATGAGAGATTAATGGTGGTGAAGCTGAGGACGAAGGAGATGGGGACTGAGTCGGCTCGGTTCGGGGAGCGAGTTATGAGACCGGGTGACTCAGTCCGGTTCGGGTCGGGTAGGTTGGAGATAAGCACATACGGGTTCTCTGATTTGCCGGTTCTAGAGTCCACGAAATCATGTGGTTGACTATATTGTACAAAGACTTTAGAGGTTTTTTATTTTTATTTTTTTAATACTGTTTCTACAAATTATATAGCATTTGCCATTGACTTGTATTTAGTTTTAATTTTCCAATCAGAATGTTGCATAATCTTCCCCTTACTGCATAAATTTAATATCTTAATCAAATAATATTTTATTGATCCCAATTTGGGTCAATATGCTAAACATATAATTTGACAAGATATTATAAAAATAGAATTTTTGAATGATGATAAAATTTTATAAAAAAATACTTAATGTTTTTATTAATTAAAAATGATAATTATTTTTATAATTAAATGATGTTATGATTTTATTTTTATACCCTTAATTTTTTGTGAGGATGGTTCGATTTTTAAATTTTTAAAAATATTAGGTATTTTAAAATATATATATATATATATAGATAAAATATAACAAAATAGTAAATAGATTTTTAAAAAAATCCTTTTCAGTATAAATCTTTCTAAACGAACAAATCTGACGGTCAGTGGGTGATTGTTGTTTGGAGATCAACAACTCGGCATTGGTCAAGCACACATCATTGGATATAAGGTCAATTTTAACTTGCAATGATATCAGGGCTAATAAATGACGATGAAGCTTGATGATCTAGCTAGGTTTGAGAGAAAGATAATGAGCGCAAAGGAAGTACATTGAAAATTTGGAGAGTGATAAAATTTCTTCTTTTTTTCATTTTTTTCTTTCTTTTTTTTTTTTAACAAAAACTTATGTAGTTAATGCAATCTCATAATATGCCAAGAACGCTTATTAAGAAATTAGTCATTTTAACAGTAAAATTAAAAGGACTTAGTCTTAAAATATCAAAATTAAAGAAATAGTCATTAAATATTTTAATAGACATAAATATTCATGGCAATTACTTAAAAAAATTGCCCAAATCAAATAAAAATCTCCAAAAATTCGGCTCTTTTAACTTAAAAAAGCAAATCAAACTTACTATTACTAAAATTTTCATCGACTATGATAAAATAAAAAATAAGAATTGCTAATTTCTTAAATTGTTAAAACTATGGCTAATCCCTTAAATATTAGTTTAAAATTTGGGTAAATCCTTAAAAATCTCTAGAAAGAAATCCTTTCAAAATTTTAGACAAATAAATTTTGTAACCAAATCTTTAATATCTTGATATTTTTATTGAGAATTTTAAGAAAATAGCTATTTTTTAGAAAATAATTTTAAAAATAGCCACAGTTTTAAAAAAATAAAGAAAATAAACATTTTAGAAATTTCTTACTACAAATTTTATGTGTAATTTTGTTATTGTATGTATAAGAATTTTTTATGGCTAGTTTTTAAATTTTTTGAAAATTTAGCTATTTTTTAAATACACAAGATCCAATATGATTATTTACCCAACTGATCATATTTTATTAGCAGAAATAAATCAATAATAAATTGAGTTACAAAATTTTATTTCAAAAATTATTTTGTCAATATTAGATGTTATTTGGCCCCAAAATTTATTTTTCCACAAAATGTATAACTATGGCCACATTGTATTTGTCGATTGATCAATAACTTCTTTGATGAGTCTTTCTAATATTGCAATGTCAACTTATGGGCTCATTTTTTTCGAGTCGAAATCAACCATAGTTGTTCATCAAATAACTCTTACTCCGCCGTTGTACTTGGTTATTGTAGATGCCCGGAATCTACAATTAAGAATTTATTTGTTGAGAGGCCCGTTGTCACATAATCGTCGCTGCAAAACAATACACTGCTAGGCAGTCCTGCAAAAAAGATTAGTAAGTAACGCTTTGCCTTGGTCAAAGCGTGTTGGCTATATTCCAAGTGATAAAGAAAAGAGGGATTAAGGTTAGAGCTTATCGATGTGATACCCTTTTTTGTGTGCTCTCTCCAGTTGTGAGACTTGGTAGGGGTATTTATAGAGTGAGCAGTATATTCTGATAAGATTTATCTTCCTGATTTGAATTTCTGGTAAAAATAATCATCCTTTTAAAATAAAATAGATGCCCAATTTAAATGAGATAAATACTCATTTAAATTATACTTCAACAGGTCATGCCACCTAGGCTCCCTAAAGTAGTGGGGTGAAATCCCGGCCCAACATTTATGTCCTTCAAGATATAGTAAGCTTCATCCATAAGTTATTGGTAAAAAGAGATGGTATCATCTCCCTGGCAACGGTACCAAAAACTTATTGTGAAAAAATCACAAGCCACAATATCGATTCAAGTAATAAAATGAGGTATAAAATGTCGATCCACGAGAAATTTTGCACTAATATCAAACAACATTAATCCAAATTCTAGTTGAATAACGCAATGAAGAAAAATAAAAAATTAACTAAAACAAGAACCAATAAATAAGAATGTGATAAAAGTAGAGATGTAGTGCAATGTAAACAAACCTAGGGCTTCTGACTTCACCTAAACCAATAACTAGTATCAGTTAATTCAATTCAACGGTTTTCTATTTCTATGATGATGATGATGAATTTACTAATTTATTAGTCAATCTCTCTCGAGTAATAACTAACCTAAATCTAATATTGTGTTCTCATCTCTCGACTATTGAATCCTAAGTGTCACACTAACGTATTAACTATCTCTAACTTAAAATCATCTCATGTTATTTTAGCTAGAGCATGTTTCAATTATCATCTCTCAAAGTTTTAATTGAATCAATAAATCATATATGATTTGATCAAGATTATACAAGCATTAAAAACAAACAACAAAAATCATCATATAGTAGAAAAGACAAATCAATTGAACAAAGAATAACTTTGACATAGCAATTAGGTCCAAGTACTTCGTAGTTCTAGAAAATAAACATAGATAACAGAAGAAGAAAGCAGAAAGAGGGAACTCTTAACAACTCGGAATGCCTCTTGTCTTTCCTCAATATACTCTTAACTAAATAGAAGATGCCTTTTTCGAGTCCTAAGGATTCTATTTATAGATTTAGGTTAAATTAGGGTAAAGTAGGCCTTTTTAGGGTGTTTTAGCCTTTAACAGAGTGTATTCGATCAAAATTCGAAGTATCGCTGCAATTTTGGGGCACGGCCCAACGATTTTCTGGGTAGAGGCATAGTGAAAGATTTGAACATATGATATACCGTTGGAAATCAGTTTCTAAGATCTTTAATTAGATATGCAATAGTTGTATCAATTTTACAAAATTGACATATTGATGCCAATACAAACAACACAAAACTTTTCAGACAAGAGGGCATATAAAGCAAGAGAGCCCGCCTAGTTTTCGCCTTCAATATTGTCAATTGAGGTTTTTCCTAAAGAGTATGTAAGATGTTTTTACTCTTCTTGCTTCGCTTCGGCCCATTGCAACACGTTCCTACTTGCTTTTTCAGCCTGCAATTTAAACAAAAAAAAAAAAACTTGAAATAAGACATTTATCGCCCATAAAAATTTTAAAAAAAAAAACTTTGATCAATAGCTTATGAATTTGTACCTCTTTATCCCAGTCACATCGGATTGTTATGATAGCCAATATCATGGTTTGAACGGCCGTCCCTCCGAAAATCATGCCAGCCCAAATTCCCTTTTTTTTTTTGTTGTTGATAAGTTTAACAAGAAATATCAGTAGATATTCAAAGTAATTTTTTTTTAAGTCTACTGAAAGGTGTCCTAAGACTACCTTCAATTCTATTTTTACTTGAAAAAAATAATAGGGTGCTAAGTTTAGAAAATTTTCTCCAACGTATAGCTTCTGTTTTAAATTATTGATTTCTTTGAATTGACAAAAGCACAGTGATATTGAACAACTTTAAATCAAACAAAAGTAAAAAAGGAAAAAAAATTAATTTCATAATCTTTCATATGCTATATGGTTCAGTGACATCTTTGGAAATTATTTTGCATATCCCAATTTTGAAAACAAAAAATCTTACCATGCTTGGATATCTTTGAAAATTTTGACATTAACACAAAATTTGTAATATCTAATTAGAGATGCTCTAACATTCTCACAAGAATAAAACTTACCATAACTCCTTGATGAAATCCCCATCCCATCAAAAATCCAAGAGGCACTCCAATTAGGTAGTAACATCCCAAGTTTATGTAAGCCACATATGACTGCCAACCAGATCCTACTGCCACTCCTGTAAAAAATAAAAAATTAAAAAAATCAACTAATAATGATCTCTTTAATCAAGGGGAAAAAAATAGAATAAAGAGCACTCTGAATAAATACATTTAAATACTGACTTTTCCAATCTCAAACTAAAATCAAATGCTTACCAGAGAGAACAGGTTGAACGCTGTTGAGAAGAATAGTGAAAGCCAAGAGAAGAGAGAGTTTATTGACAGCTTGAAGAACAGGTTTACTTGAAGAGAATAGTAAAGCAATCTCATTGTGGAATATCATAATCAAAAGCCAGAAGAATAGGCCTATCACAATTGATGTAATGACTGATACTTTTGTGGCAAACTTTGCGCCTTTGCCATTCCCAGCTCCAAGCTCATTTGCCACCCTTACTCTGTATCATCGCCATCATTCATCAAACATGTTAGAACAACAAAACTGAATTAGCATTATTGCAAAATATTATTAGTTTTAATGATTATCTATACCACTCACCCTTATTTATTTATTTATCAATTTATTTATTGTTATTATTATTATATCTCATATAGTAATTGTTATCGGGTATTTTTGGTAGTAGTCAATCAGGGCCGCCGAGGATGAGGAGCTGCGATTACAAAAGTTATAGATTCTCGTACATTTCATCATTAAGGCGTAATTAATAAGTGATTCATACCCAAATTAAGAAATAAATCCATATTCAAATAAATAAATGATATTCTCTAAATATTAAAGAGTAAAGAGATAATGAATCTCTAAAATTAGATATTTCCTCATTTCGAACCATATTTTCAAAGAAGAGGAAATAGGTCAACAGGGTATCTATATATATGCTACCAAGGTGCACAATTGGAGGGATCGGACCAAACGATATAACACTGATAGGCTCTGACTCTGATTCCTCTAATTTTTTTTCCTTCGAATATAGCCCATACGTTCGATGGACGCAGGCCCTCGAGAAGGGAACATCTCTCGATTAACAGCTCCCCCTCTAAGTGAGCATAGCTTGCTCGTGAGGGCCATTGTAAACCTTTGACGAAAAGACTTCACACTCAGGGGGGCATAGCAGCCAGAGAAGGCATTGAAGCCAATATGCTACAGACTCGGGGAACAGAAGCCACGATTACAAAAAGTTATAAATTCTCATATATTTCCTCATTAAGTCATAATTAATACAAGATTTATCTCCAAATTGGGGGGATAAATCTAGATTCAAATAAATGAAGAACAGTCCCTAAATTTCTAAGAGACAATTACAAGTAGAGCTGTAAATTCGGTTTTCGGTAACAGTTAAATCATTTTACAGTTTTATTTCGATAACGGTTACCGTTTGAAACTGTTTTGGATTTTATTATTATTATTATTATTTAAAAATTATATTAAAATAATAAAATAAATTATATATATGTATAATTCAAAAAATAATAATAATAAATTTAAAAAATGCTTAAACGGTTACAGTTACGGTTTAACTGTTATCGAAAATCAATGGTAGCAATCAAACCGTTACCCTTAACCGTTAATTGCAAAAATGGGTCACGATAACGATTACGGTCACCGTTTTGACAGCTCTAATTACAAGAGGAAATTCAAATCTCCAAAATAGGATTTTTTTTTTAATATTTTGAACGATCCTTTCACAGAAGAGAAAACTGGTCTACAAAGTCTCTATAAATATGCTACAAGGGCTCACAATTAGAGGAATCGGATTAAACAGTATCACATCGATTACCTTTGACCCTAATTCCTTTTACGTTTTGTTTTGTTTTTTTGTTTTTTTTTTGTTTGTTTTTAACTTTGAATATATATAGCCTATACACGCTTTTACCTAAACAAAACATTACTAACAAATCTCCTCAGGACTCTAGTTCAAATTGATGATTACAATAATTAAAAGTGATGAGATGCAAACTATTATTTGACGATACCCAAAAAGACAATCAATAAGAGACAACAAATTTCTTCGCCCAAGAGAGCAATTGTCGGCCCAAGTATAGCCTCTCTCTCCAGTCTCCACAACACTAGAAAACTAGAAATGGTGCATAATTTTTTAATGTGGCAGATTCGAATTAATATTTTAAACAAAAACTTCAGTTATCCATTACAATATAGTAAGATTCTATGTAGGATACGCCCTACAATAGAAGCGATAGTAGACTCTATAATATGATAAAACTTTAAGATCCAAAAATAGGGCACACTCTACTTAAGAAAAAAAAAATTCATTATCAATATATATCAATTACTTTGTGATAATTTTAGAGGAAGATGAGCAGATCAAGCAAGTGAATCTTGCAAAATTTTGGCACTTACGTCACGTACATAAAATTTCAGACTAATTAAAAATATGAATTGTAATGAATTGTCATTTTTTTCAGACTAATTATTAAATTGACATCCGACATAAAATTTAAATACCAGCCTAGTCAGGTACGGAATTGCTAGACTTAGGAAAGTCAAATATGGCCTATTGAACATTTTCAAATAAGGAGTTGAATTTTAAAACGTTTCTTCCAAGCATGAATTATTGCAAGGAAAAATTACCTTTGTGCATCTTATATTTATGTGTCATTTATTAAATGCACCATATTCTTTAATTTTAATATATTTGTACTTTGAATTATTAAACGTGGACAATTTTGCACCCTCCGTCCACTTTTATTTGGATTTCCGTTTTGAGTGGCAATTAAGTAATTTTTAATAAATTAAAAAGATAAAATGGTGAAACTTGGTGGCAAAAGTGAAAAAAAATCGTGATATGTTATTTCTTCTCCCTCAATTCGTGAAATCAGTACACAAAACACTAAATCAAGTCCAAATCTCCTTCTCTCCCCAAATTTATGATTATAGGCGACGGAGATTTGGCCATCGCCACTACAAGAAAAAACAGTTTCGGCGACCAAAATATCAGCGACCAAAAAAATTTGGTGGCTGATAATAGTATCGGCGACCAAATTTTGGTCGCCGATAAAAATTTGATAAAATGGCGACGAAAATTATCGGCGACCAAATTTGGTCGCTGATATAAACTATCAGCGACCAAACTTGGTCGCCGATACTATTATCAGCGACCAACTATTAGCGCCTAAAATTTTTCGTCACCCAAAAATTATCGGCGACCAAATTTTGGTCGCTGATAATATTTTTGGTCGCCGATAATTTTGGCGGAAATCTTCCCGCCCAAAAGAAAATTATCAGCGACCAAAAGTGACCAAATTTTGGTCGCCGATAATTTTCGCACTTTGATGTTGAAAATCAATTGCAAAAGTCAAATTTTCCCGCCAAAACAAAAATTATCGACGACCAAATTTGGTCGCCGATAATTTTGGCGGAAAAATCTCCGCCAAAATGAAAATTATCGTCGAAAATTAATAATAAAAATTAAATCAGCGACCAAATTTCATTATCAGCGACCAAAAATTTTGGTCGCTGATATTTCGGGCCTATAAAAGCCCAATTCGATCATAACCTTTAAATCTTTATATCTCTTATTTTTCTCTCCCTCTCTCTTTCTCTCTCTCTCTCTCTCTCACTTGCCCTCCGCCCATTCCTCACCGCCGGCCACCCTACCACCGCCGCCGGCCACTCCATTGCCGTCACCGGTGCCGCCGTCCCATCGTCGCCGTCCCCGCCATGTCGCCGGTAGTACTTTTTTTCTTAATTAACTTGTGTTTTTCCCATTTGAGCTAGTATTTATTTATCTTTTTGTTTGCCAAATATTTGTCGACGTTAGCACTATGCCTCCACCGACCCACCGTCTTCGCCGTCTCGCCGCCTTCGCCGTCTCTACAACCCCCATCCGTCGCCGACCCTTTTAATTAAGTTTCTTTTTTTTTATAAATATTTTGTATTATTAATTGTTATTATATATAAATTTATTGATATTTGATTTATTGAAATTTGAATATATGAAATTGAAGTTTAGGTTGAGCATGATATTATTGGACTTTAAGAATTTTTTACATTGGAATTAAGTTAATTAAAATTTTGTGTATTTAAAATTTTGATATTGGAATATAAGAAATTTTTATATTGGAATTAAGAATTTTTTATGCTAAATTTAGTGTATTAGAATTTGGTGTATTGAAATATAGAAATTTAGTTTAATGGAAATAAATGTATTTTTTTTAAATAATATTGAATATCGGCGACCAAATTTTGGTCGCCGATAGTAATTTATCAGCGACCAAATTTTTGGTCGCCGATAATAGATTATCAGCGACCAAAAATTTTGAAATTTTGGTCGCCGATAATAGCTTATCAGCGACCAAAAATTTTGAATTTTGGTCGCCGATATTTTTCGAATTCAAAAAAATTGGCGATTTTTCAACTAAAATGGCGATCAATTTGGCGACCAAATTTGGTCGCCGATAAATAGCGACCAAACAGTTTTGGTCGCCGATAATTATCGGCGACTAGTTTTCGGCGACCAAATTTTTGGTCGCCAATTTGGTCGCCAATACTTATCGGCGACCAAAAGTCTATTTTCAGCGACCAAAATTTTGGTCGCCGAAACTGTTTTTTCTTGTAGTGCGCAGCATTCAACTCTCTTCTTGCTGCGACCCTATAAATAATATTGAACTATTGATTGATAATGTCTGTTGTGTCCTGTAATTTTCTCTCTATTTCTGTCAACCTTCCTGTTGTGTTTTCTTGGCATATTTTACTTGGTGCAACTCTTTTGAAATAAGAACTAACAGAAATATTATGTTTTGACGCTTGAACTTTTACAGGCAACTAAGAGAGCGGCGCTCGAGGAGTCCAAGGAGGAGATATTAATTTTCTATTCTGTATTATTTGAGTTCATAAAGCTCTAGGCAATACTTTGTGATTCACCCTTTTAACGAATTTGTCTCTGTTTCTTGAGGATTCCCTCACTTTCCCTGTACTATATGGTTGAGTGATGAGTTCCTTTGTTATTTGTTTTCTATTAACTTGGGGATGCTTTCATGGTGTGATTCCGAAATTTCTGATTTTGAAAGAGACTCGTAAAGATGAATGATTTTGTAAGATTGACATAGATTTTACCTTAATTTCAGCCTTTAAGTTATATGTATCTTTTGTGTGTGTGTGTGTGAGCTTTCTGGGCAAATAACTTTGCTAAATGATGTGAATACCAGGTATTTCATTCCAAATGGCCCAAGAGACTATGTGATGTTGATTGACAATATTAAACATATTCTTTGGGAATGTATAAAAGGCGTATTGTTTCCCTTTCTCCTTGTATTAATTCTTTCTTTGTACAACAAAATGGATAGTGGCTTCTGCCTTGTTCTCTTATTCTTCCAATACACTGATATTCTATGTACAGTGGTTTGGTGTGTGTGTTTATGTACATTGGTTCCATAATGTGCTTTGCCTTTGAAGTATGGTATATCAATTTGGGGAGAGAAGGAGATTTTGAGTTGATTTAGTGTTTGTGCCCTAATTTCACGAATTGAGGGAGCAGAAATAACAGACCACGATTTTCCCTCACTTTCGCCACCAAGTTTCACCATTTTACCCTTTTAATTTATTAAAAATTACTTAATTATTCACTTAAAATGACGAAAATCCAAACAGAAGTGGACGGAGGGTGCAAAATTGTCCACGCTTAATAATTCAAGGTGCAAATATTGAAGTGTTAAATAATATATTATAAATATTTATACATCTGTTATATTTTATATGATTTTTTTATTATATAATTCGTAATATGATTATTTTTTCGGTTTTCTAAATAAATAGCCATTTTTTTATGTATATTTTTAACAATTAGCCTATGTTTGCTTTTATTAGCAAAATAGCCATATATTCGTGTCTAGATTTTTGAGACTGCAGTTATTAGTTTTTTGAATTATATTTTTGTTGTTTATTGTAGACAATATTGTCTAAAATTTTGTGTCTCTAGTCATGAAATTTGTGACTTTTTTGGTTGCATATTTTTTTGCTATTTATAAGATATTTTTTATTTAGTAATAAATTTTATGGAATTGGTTGTATATGCAATCATTTATTTGTGAGTTATTTGTAAGTTGATTATTTTATTAATGGATGTTTAAATTTTTTATTGTGTTTATTTTAAATTTTCTGAAATTTTGTGACTATAGTCACAAATTTTATGACTGTGTATTTTATTTATTTAGTCACAAATTTTATTTCTTTAGTCATAGATTTTTAGATATTGGACTGATGGCTCTTTTGCTAATTTTTCAAAACGTGGGCTATATCTTTAAAACATGGACTGCAAAATGGCTAAATCCTTAACTGGCCCTTATTTTTTTTAATTTTAAAAAATACAACCTATCATTTAAAATAAATATTTAATTTTGATTTATTTTTACAACTTACCCTGTACGTATCCCATAAAGACACACCACATATTGTTTTTTTTTTTTTGGCAAACATACACACCACATATTGTTTATCAGCCTGATTTTCGCTCATGCATGACGATTGCCCTAAGACATTAATTAGCTAATGACAAGCCTATATATTGTCCACCTACTCAGTACTAAGTTTTAATCATGTACTTAAAATATAGAAATCGACTCAACATAATAAATACAAAAACAGATATGCTTTCAATTGATCACGTCTCTATCAATGTATACGTGACGATGCTCAACATCACTATACATCGCAGATAATGACGCGAAAGCATAATTATATATATATATATATATATATATATATGGAACAATATCGTCGACCAGTGATCTAGAGAGGAAATATTTTGTATCGAAACGAAAATTGAGCCTCATCAATAAACCGTATAGCACGAATAGACACCTATACTATCGACCAATCTAGAGAGACTTTTTGAGGACCTATCTTGGCTCCTACAAGGCTACAATCACTCGTTTATTATTATCAACATTATTATTAATTTTTAAACATTTAGAACAAAAAAATTTGCCACGCAACTCGGAAGATATAAAGAAAGTGGTCCTTTCATAACATGACATGATGAAATAGCATCATAACCACGTAACGAGTGACGAAGTGAATTCAGATCTCTTCTGTTCTTTTTTTTTTTTTCGGTCTCTTTTTTATTTTTCTAATAAAATTTTCACACGTAAATAAAAATAATTATTATAATATAAATTTATACAAAATAGTTAAAAATTTTAAATATTTTTACTTATGTGTCAAAATTTTATTAAAAAGACAAAAAAAAAGACAGACAAAAAGAATAAAAGATATAGCGTTGAATCAACTTTCGATTTGCTAATTAACACAATACATATATGTGTTGCTAAAAATTAACCCTTTGTTTGAGGAAGATATTTTGCCCATTTTATTAATTTGAAAATGATTTAGAAAAATGATATAATAGTTTGATTTTGTGAATTTTGAAATGGTATAAATGATTGAGATTTTAGATATTATATAAGAATTTGAAAAGTTAAAAAAATGATCGAAAAAATAGAATAGCATTGAATGATTTAAAAAATTAAAAAAGTTGAAAAAAAAAAAAAAAGAAATAGAATGAAATGTGTAAAATCAGGGGCCAAACATGGGGTGAGTTAATATTGCAAATTTATAAGTTACTAAATTTCTTACTATGACAAAAGTTGAGTTATAAGATCTACCTAGTCCTAATTGTTTTCCTATATATATTAAGATCTAGCGAATTTGTGCTAATGTACATTATAAACTTATTACTCATGAATTTTATTTCACTCATTTTAAGTGGTGGACCCTACCATATGAGACTTGTTGAGAGAAGACAAACAAGATAAGGTGAAGAAAAATTATAAATAAAAAGAAAAGAGATTAAAAAAAAAAGCGGTCATAGAGAGAAGAATTTACCCGGTAGCAGCAAAGAAAGCCAAAGGAATCATCATTTCCCAACCGTTAATCGTCATACTGAAAGTAATTAATCAAAAGAATAACCAAAAAAACAGAAAATTAAAGTCCAAAGTTAAGCACATTATGGTGAGAGAAAAAAAAACTTTATATTTTGAATATATAGAGAGATGAGAGATATTGGTATTCATGTACAAAACGGAACCTCTTTAATAAAAATTGTGTGTTTCCGTGTAGAATATTTTATGAAGCAAAATTGATAGGTAAGTGTGTATAGTAACAAAGATAAAAATATATGGCAAAGTTAAATTTAAATATTATGAATAATGTTGTATCTCTGGCCTACCATATTGATAAAGCGTCCAAAGCAATCTCTGCATTCTTCAGATTTCCAGTCATCAGTATCAGTATTCTGTAGTACCAGTTCTCTAAGCTGTTGAATATATTTGCGAGCCAAAATATAAAACAAATATATTAGTAACGAATATAATAATATGCTAATTTTGTAATGATTTTAACACATCTATAAATTATTGGTTGTTCATAATCACAGTTTTAATAATTAGTTTAGTAGTTAATGTAAAAATATATAAATTTATCATGATCCATATGAACAATATTCTTACTATGAAAATGTTTATCAGTTTATACAAATAATTGCCTACATAATTTAGCTGCGTTCTCATGAATTCATATGGTAAAATTACAGCTTAGCATATATTTTCCATTTTGTACACGCATTGTTAAAAAAGAGAAAATATTTTTAAGAATATAATTAACAACTTCAAAAACCTAATCATGTATGACGATATACGAAAGCAAAATAATAATAATAAATAGTAATAGTAATCAATTGGTTATTAGACCACACATATATATACATACATATTCTTATATATTTCAATAATGTCGGTCTGAACCGCTTAAGATTAGTTTACCATAGCATGATGATTAAGATTAATAGATAAATATATCACGATAATTAGTTTTTCCAATTAGTATTACCATAGCATGACTCCGGAGGAAGCAGAGAGCTTAGCAAAATCCCAAAGGCCCGAAAACGCCTCGGCGGAGAAACCCGCCCACGTGTCGGGGCAGCCACCGCAGACGGTGTAGCCGAAGAGCCCGAAGACAACCACCCACCACGAGAAGTTGAGCGTGGCGGCGGTGCCGACGACGCCGAGCTGGAGCTGGTAGACGAAGAGCCAGCTGACGGCGACGTGGACGGCGAGGGCGGCGAGGGACCACCACGCGATCACGGCGGTCTTCAGCTGGCTCTGCAGGAAGCGCTGCAGCGGGAACTGGATGGCGAAGCTGAAGTGCAGCGGGATCAGGCACATGGAGGCCACACCGGAAAGCTCCGCCACGTCGGCGGGCTGCCCGAGCAGCTTCAGCGCCGGCGTGGCGAAGAGGTAGATGGGGAGGATGAGGATGCAGCAGATGGATAGGACTATCCATGACCGCTGCATGTAGACACCCAGCATGTAATACTTTTTCGCCCCGTACGCCTGACCGCACAGGGTTTCTAGCGCGCTCGCCATTCCTAACTGAGCACGCAGTTAAGAAAAAAATAATAAGTGATTGACACATCATTCTGATTAGAGTACTTGTGGTCCTTATTTTTGTTACACCTTTGGTTAATTTATGATTAGTAGTACAACCAAAAATAGAAAATTCATGATTTGCATTTGATTTATTAGTTGTGTGAAATGAAAAAAAAAAAAAAACACCTAACTTGTTAATGAGTAGATTTTCTTTGTTTAGCAATAAAGTGTATTTTTTTTTTTAATTTGGAAGAAGAGAAGAGAGAAGAACTCACACGGAACAAAACAGTTACAAATTTTGCAGCTATATATAGAACAAAATTGTAAAATTGAAAAGAAAGTGTATGAATTTAATTTAATTTAGTTTAATTACCAAGAGGCCTAAATCGAAGCCGACGACGACGTTATGGGCGATGGAAATGGCGGCGAGCTCAAGGTCGCCGAGGTGGCCGGCGAAGGCTTGCGTGATGACGAGCATCGAGTACGAGGCTATCCTGCTGAAGATGGCTGGGCCCACTATGTGCCACAGCTTTTTCGATTCAATCCACACCCTCCGTCTCAGAGGTCCTTCATTTTCATCATCATCATAATAAACATCATGATTATCGATACGAGAATCATGATCTCTGTAGGGCTTTGCTAGGTCTTCCAACAGAGGAACTTTTGCCTCTTCAACCCCTCCGTTGCTTGGCATTGTTACTCGAGTTTTTTTTAATCTCTTTCGAATACCTTAGTAGTCTAGAGAGAGAGAGAGAGAGATTGTGCTGATTTAGAGCTTTGCTTTTAATTTAGGGTTTTTTTGCACCTATGGCCCCTCAATTAGTCGGGTTTTTACACTTTGGCATCCTTTTTTTTTTTGGCATTAAACCCCTTGAATTGAAAAATTGTTGCACTTAGTCTAAAATTGAAAACGTCCATCGAAATTAGACAGAATCTGGCACAAGCTTGTCGCGTGACAGTATACTTTTGGACATATTTGTCAATTTGCAGCAAAAATAAAATTAAACTAAAAAATTAAACTCAAACCCGTCAAAAAAAAAAAAAACAAAAAAACAAAATCAAACCCAAATGCTCGGCGAGATCTTGGAGGTGCTAGAAGTGGAGTTCAGACGGCGTATCTACTTGACCAATCTCAAGTCCGCAACGCACGGCGGAAGAGCGGCGAAAGTCCCTGTACTCGGAGAAGGAAAGGTGCATTGGCTGTTGAAGGGTTTTTTTTTTTTCTTTTCTTTTCAGTGAAGCCTTACTTTGAACGTCGAGAGCCGTGAAAAATTAGAGTTTTTGATCGGTGGATTTGGGTTTGTTAAGAAGAGAGGTGTGGGTTTTTATATCTGTGGATTTGGGCTTTCATCATAATTGTCCAACCAAAATTGCCACAATTCCAAGCCCTTCGCCGCCGCAACCGCCGCCTCCTCCCCGTCGCCGCGAGCGTGCTCGGGCGGATGTTCTCACGCGATGGTGTGGATCATCTCCACGGCGCAAGAGGCTGGCACAGCGGTCGCCGGTGAGCCGCCGATGAGCTCGCACGCCGAGAGGCAAAGTCGCACAAACCCAAGTCTGTCTCATCTTTCTCCCATTCTCTCTAACAGCAACCGCAAACCCACGTCGTCACAGCCGCCACCTCCGTGCTTGGGCCCACCACCGTCGTCGTTGTTTGAGGCCGGCGAGCCTTCACGAGTCGAAAATTTTCCCCGCGACGGTGCTCTGAGCCAAGACCCTTGTGTTGTGCGAGCCCAGACCAGTTCTGGCGCAACCGTACGCAACCTTCGGGTGCCCAAACAACCCAGATCGTAGCTCAATACTATTGTTTGCTCTATTTGTGTTGTTCTTTGATTTTGGGGACTATTGAGTTCATAACTTGTGCTTGAGGATGTTGAACGTTGGTGTTTATATGAATATGGCTATAATTTTTGCAATTTTCTAGTTTTGAACAGATAAACTTGGTTTTGCATAGATAAAACTTAGTTATTATTGCTCTTAATTTAGGAAGAACTAATAAAGGAGTTTTTTATTTTTTCTTTGGATTTTGTTTTGATAAAATGATTGACATTATCCTTGTAACAAAAATCACTTGGGAGTCATGTGCCTATTTCTGTTCAATTGTGGATGGACGCTTTCAATTTTAAGTAAAGTGCAATAATTTTTAAATTCAAAAGGGTTAATGACAAAAAAAAATATAAGGGTGCCAAAGTATAGGAACCCAACTAATTGAGAGGCCATAGGTGCAAAAAAAAAAAAAAACCTTTAATTTATGCCCACCTGAGAGGGGAAAAAACAAGGCCCCAGCTATAGCAATACTATATATATATATATATATATATATATATATATATATATATAATTGTGTTTTTCAGAACTGTTATATTGTTATTCTCATAATTTAGAAATAGGGTAAGCTACAGTCGGGGCAGTCTTTTATAATTTACTCTTTGGAAAAAATATTTTATTCATTTTTTATTATTTTGGATGGCTTGAAAATAGTTTGAAAAATAGTTTAAAAAATAGTTAAAAATAATAATTAAAATAATTTGATTTTGTGAATTTCGAAATAGTATAAATGGTTGAGAGTTGAAAATATTGTATAAAAATTTAAAAAATTAAAAAAAAGTTAAAAAAATGAAATGGCTTAAAAGATTAAAAAAGTTATAAAAAATAAAAAAATAAAATAAAATAGAATGAGTAGAATGGACGTTGGGCCAGACATAGGGTTACATGAGCCAATTGTCAATAGTGAATGTGCCAATGCTATTTCCTTTTCAAAGACAAATTTGATTACAATTGGTCATTGCGCTAAATCTTAATTGCAAATGGATACAATTTGATGACAATTGATAGGTTTCAAACACAAGGCAAAAGATGGGTCAAAAAAACTCTTTGAAGTTTGATCCCTCCCTTTAGTTTGAACAGACTGAAATTCGTTAAAGAAAGAAAAAGAAATAAAAAATCAAAAAATAAAAAAATAAAAAAATAAATAAAAATCCAACAACAACAACAACAACAAATTCTCTCCCTCTCTCTCTGTGCCCAAGCCCAAGCCCCAAAAACTTCACTGATCAATCATTGAATCTTTTATCATCTTTTTAGTAGCAGAAAAAACCCATCCTCTCATCTCCCTCTCTCTCCATTTTCACCAACCTCTCCCCTTCACGTCCTCTCACCAAACCCATCTCCCTCGTCACCTTCTCTAAGTTTATGTTGATTTGCCCGTCTCATTCTATTTTTGCGATGGTCAAAATAGTTTGAAAAATAGTTAAAAAGAGTTTGATTTTACGAATTTTGAGGTGATATAAATGATTGGGATTTAAAGATATTATATAGGGATTTGGAAAGTTGAAAAAAATGGTTGAAAAAAAAATGAAATGGCATGGAATGATTTGAAAGATTAAAAAGTTGAATAGTATGGAATAGAATGGAATGAGTGGAATAGTTTGCCCAAACATGGAGTAAGGTTCATGCCGAGCAATGCAGAAATTCATCGCTACCACGGCCTCTCGGTGGCGGCGACGGTTCAGCATGGCAACGGCTTCCGTGACAGCGGCGGAGGTTCACTCAACGCGATGACTGCTTCCGTGGCGGCGGTGGAGGTTTGACGCGGCAAATGCCACGAAAGCAGCAACGGAGTCAGTGATGGAATGATTGGGGATTTTGGTTGGGTTGGGGTTTTTTGTTTTTAATGTTTTAATTCTGCGATTTTGAAGAAAATTGAGTGGTACGATGATGAGGTTTAATGATTACGATGGTAGGACTTTGAGTAAGGTATGAGGTTTGAATAGTGATAATTGCTTAACTGTAGATATTTATCAATCAATAGCAAATTCTTTCAATTCGTGATCTTGATGATTGCAAGAAATTGATTTCAAATCTGAAAGTTGGGATTTGAGATTATTTGAGATTTATAAAAAAAAAAAAAAAAAGGTATTATGTGAAATTTTTTGAAATTATTCGGGGTAAATTTGAAAACTTATCTTTAAAGAAATAATATAAAAAGTTAAAATTCGTTGCCACCTCATCTTTTCGAAATTTTTTTGTAACGGATGGGCCAGTTTGATTGATGTCTCCAATTTCAAAGACTTCTTTTACACGTTTTATACGTTAGGGAGTAATTTGACAGTGGTGTTAAATTATGAGGGCTATTTTTAAAATTTTTCTAAATTATTTTGATTTGAGTTATTTATTTTTATTGTTGAACAAAATTTTAAGTTCAAACTGATGTTTAGATTAGAGTTTGATTCAGTATTTGAATTGAAATTGTAATTAGTGAGAAGATTTGTATTAGAAATTTAAAAAATTATATTTTATTGTAGTAATAATATATGAATCTAATTTTTTATGTTTGTGTTAAAAAAATATAGGTATTCTACATAATTTTCTTGATGTTGTGCTATATAAATTGCGTCCCGATGTTTCAAAATTGACATTCGTGCTCTTTGATATTTGAAAACATTATCAGTTTACTCTTTTTATTTTAATTTTTTTTTTAAATATATAAAATCAGATAGTAGAAATACAAAATTTTAAAAATTGAGTGCAGGTGTATATATACATGCATGTATATGTGTGTCTTTTCGCAGAACTGTTGTTATAGGTTACGTTTCTTCTTTTTATAAAATTCACTTTATAAATGTTTGTTTCTTTTTGTCTTGTCATGTTGTCTTTCATTAAGTTTTTAAAGGGAAATTTAAACTTTGTTTTGCATTATTATTATTCTTATAATTTGTAGGATCTAGCTGTCAATAGTGATTGTGCATCCACTATTTCATTTCAGTGACAAATTTGATTACGATTGGTCATTGCGCCAGCTCTTAATTGTTGAATGATACAATTTGACGACAATTGACAGGTTTCAAAGACAAGGCCAAAACTGGAGGCACATTAATGGTGATTGGAAAGAATTGTCGAAGAATCATTAAGGATATATTGTTTGACTTTTTTTTTTTTTTTTGCTGGAAAAGGTTCTTAACTTGTATTGATATTAAGAGAATATACAAGTTTCCAATCTGGATATAATAAAACATCTTCTGTAGGAGAGAAACGTTTAAGACCCCAGTTGCTAATCTGGTGGGCAGCAACATTACAATTTTTGGGAGTCTACCGAATCTCAAAAGAATCAAAAAACTGAACAAAATCTTTCCTAGCATGGTTTAAGATCTCAGATGCTGACCATAAACTATCACCACTCTGAGTACGCCATTCCTCCACCATCACAAAACAATCAGATTCGATGATTACCTTCTTCCATCCTTTGTTCAAAGCTAGCAAGATGCCTTTCTTGATCGCTACCGCTTCAGCCTCCTCAATGGCAACTTTTGGGCCTAAAAACACCTGAATCCCCAATACCGAACCATCATCGCTTCTAGCTACAATTCCGGTAGACGCAGTGTTATCACCGACCGAGGCATCCACATTAATTTTGATAAACTCCCCAGGTGGTGGGGTCCAAAAGGAGGCCTCGTTCCTTGCTTCTAAACCCAACGACTCCTGTCTCGAGCTCTGAAACTCGAACCACCTAGACTTGCATCTCTCCATGCATGTAATTGCGTTAGGGACAGATCCCTCATGAACTAGAGCGTTCCTGGTACGCCAAATTTGGTCCAAAATGATTGCACTCCAAAGCCTCCACTCCCCGCTGTTCAAGTTGTGCCTTGGGTCCGGACGGAGCATCAAATGAAGTCGTTCCGCGGTGTTGAGGCCAGCCCAATAATTATGATGGAGAGCGAGGGGACTAGCAAACCAAATCGCTGTGGCAAAGGTACAATAAAAAAATAGGTGCGACTCTGTCTCCATTTCATTTTTGCAAATTGGGCATAAGTCATCTGCTTCTCGTGAGAATTTAGCAATGTTCGCTCGTACCGGAAGCACTCCTGCAGCCACCCTCCACAAAAAAAGTTTCAATCTCTCATGAATCTTAAGGCCCCAAATCAGCTTCCAAATCCCTACAGGATCCTCCCCGAACCTTGATTGCTGGTCCGTAATATACGCAGATTTAACTGAAAACTTCCCTGTCCTATTTCCCAACCACATATATTGGTTGACATGATCATTCTGGATCGATTGGATTCGCTTAATTGCTAAGGCAGATCGGGTATCAAACAATCTTTGAAGAATTTCCCAATTCCATTCTTTTGTCTGATTATCCCATAGCTCATGAAGTGCCACTCGAGTCTGCCTCATTTCTGGATCATAATGGGCCGGGATAAAATGAAGATCTTGCAGCCACGGCACCCAAGGATCTTTCCATATATCAAAAGAGTCATGACAACCAACTTTCCTACAACAACCCTTCAGAATGATTTCCTTACATTTTAAGATACCTTTCCAACCCCACGAACAAGAGGAAGGAGGAGAGCTTTGAAGAAAATCCGAGTGAGGGAAATACTTTTGCTTCAAAGCTTGCACCCAAAGCCGATGTCCTTCAGTTTGAAGAAACCAACCCAATTTGGCTACCAAAGCTCGATTGAGATCATAGAATCTCCTAAAACCCAATCCACCATGGGACTTAGGGCGACAAATTGAATCCCAACTCGAAGGACACCAACATCTACTAACTTTCGCATCCCTGCACCACCAAAATTTCCTCGTCGCTTTATCTAAATCAGCTGAAACTGACTTAGGTAGCATAAAAGTTGACATACTATAAACAGGCATTGAGCTTATAACCGATCGAATGAGAGTTCCTCTACCTGCAGCAGAAAGAAGCTTAGCTTTCCATCCCGAAAGTCTGTCTATGACCTTTTGCTTTAATCTTTGAAAGGCTTCTTTTTTATTCTTCCCAATGAATAATCTGTTCCCGAGATACATCGCATCCATACCAAGTTTCTTCAGTCTCCACACTTGACCAATCTTCCGTTGTAGAGCCCACGGAACATTCTTGGACCAAAAAATCCCCGACTTTTCCTCATTAATGCACAGGCCTGACCAGCTTCCAAAAACACTCAATGCTTCCCTAATGGACTTCACCTCCCTCTCTGAAGCACGACAATAACAAAGCAGATCATCGGCAAAAAATAAATGGGAGATGGCTGGAGCGGACGGAGCAATACGGATTCCATGAATGCTGCCTTCTGCTTCCCTAACTGCAAGTAATCGAGAGAGAACCTCTGCACAAATAATGAACAAGTAGGGCGATAAGGGATCCCCCTGTCTAATGCCTCTTCCAGCCTTAAAAGCACCATATGCTGATCCATTAATCAAAAGAGAAAAAGATGTGGTAGAGATGCATTGCCAGATTAAGTTGCAGAATTGTTGACCAAACCCAAAAGCCTTCATCACTTGTATAATAAAGTCCCATTCCAAACTGTCATAAGCCTTGGCCATGTCTACTTTGATCCCCATCAACCCACCTCTTCCTTTCTTCTTCTGAAAGCAATGACCGATTTCATGAGCCAGTATTGAATTTTCAGAGATCCATCGGCCTGGGACAAAAGCTGATTGAGAGTTGGAAATCAACCTGTCCAAGTAGGGGCGAATTCGATTGGCTAATAACTTAGACAAAATTTTGTAAGATATGTTGCACAAACTAATAGGACGAAGAGACCCGAAAGAAATTGTACGACCTTCTTTGGGAATAAACACTATATACGTATAGTTCAGTTCCTTCAGAAGGCATCCGCTGGCAAAAACACTGCAAATCCAATCCACTATTTGATCGCCAACTATATTCCAATACTGTTGGTAGAACATTGCCGGAAAACCATCTGGGCCCGGGGCCTTTAATGGGGCCATCTCCTTGACTACGCTCTCAATCTCGCTTCTATCTGGGGATCTGCAGAGATTTTCATTGTCGCCACTTCCTATCAATTCTTGAATCAACCGATCAAGTTAGGGCGGACTCGGGCAAGAAGATGTAAATTGATTCTTCAATTGTTCCAGTAGATGCTCGCCGATCTCCTCCCAACCAGAAATCCATGCTCCGTCATCGCCTTTTATCGTATCAATGTTGTTGCACTTTCTTCGAATAATTATATAGGCATGAAAGAAACGAGAATTTCTGTCACCTTCGGCTAGCCACAATTCCCTTGACTTTTGTTTCCATAAGCACTCTTGTCTTATTCTCTGTTCTTCAAGTTCCGCTGCAAAAACTCTAGCCATCACAAGACTAGAATTTCTTGGATTGTTTGTTTGAATACCAATGAGTCGAGCTTCTAATTCTTCAATTCTCCTAGAGCAATGCCCGAAGTGCTTAGAGTTCCACTCCTTCAGATCCATTTTGACATTGCTCGTTCTCCTCAGAAGCTTGTAAGCTTGGACTCCATAAACATTCTTCTTCCATGCCTGTTCAACCACCAATTTACATGTTAGATCTCTGGACCACATGGCAAAAAATCTAAAAGGCTTAGGCCTTGATCGCTCATCAGCAATAAGCTTAAGAAGAATAGCACTGTGATCCGAAGCTAAAGGACTAACATATAGATTCCTCACAGAAGCCTTCTCATACAATAATCTCCATCCAAGACTGGAGCATGCTCTGTCAAGTCTTTCTCTAACACAATCCCTACCTACTTGACCATTGTGCCATGTGAAAATATCGCCTGAGAATCCCAAGTCTACTGCCCCAAAGTTAAAAAAAAACTCACGCAACCAGTTTGGTCGATTGATACGGACTCTTGTTCCACCTTCTTTCTCTGGTTGGGAGGTCACCTCATTGAAGTCTCCAATAATCACCCACTCTAGACCCATACTTGTAACTTGAGTACTTATCAATTCCCAAAAGCGTTGCCTTCCTTGAGTCGAGGACGGGCAATGTCCACAGATAAGAAGCCATTCCAACCCCAAGTTCTCATCTTTGACCATTGCCACTATAATCTCAACCGTCTCCTTAATAATAGCAATTCTCATACCCGTCTTCCAAAATAAGCCGATTCCTCCAGCTGTGCCTACTCCTTCAACAACACACCAATTCGAAAACCCAAGATGTCTACCTTCAACTTCAATTTTTTCCTTGCCACCTTACATTCCATCAAAAACAGGCAATCCGGATTCAACCGTTTGTTTAGAGCCATTAAGGCTCTTCGTGCCGGGGGTTTGCCAAGTCCCCGACAATTCCATGCAAGGCAACTCATTTGGGGGTCGGGGGCATGTTAAGGCCC
Source organism: Boehmeria nivea var. tenacissima (assembly GCA_018132145.1). Taxonomy (NCBI): domain Eukaryota; kingdom Viridiplantae; phylum Streptophyta; class Magnoliopsida; order Rosales; family Urticaceae; genus Boehmeria; species Boehmeria nivea. Next base: position 5,293,453 of record CM030886.1, read on the forward strand.
GCCTCCTCGGCCGTTTGGATTAATTCGGAACTAATATCATCACCATGACCAGCGTTGGCCATCCCAGAATTATGTTCAGGCTTCCTAGCCATCTTCTTCCACTTCCTTCTAGATTTGACCCTATCCTCCTGACCACTGCATCCAATTGTGAACTCTTGATGGCTGACTAAGACAGCAGACCCACAAATAGCCTTCTCGCCTAACAGATTATCGTTATCCCCTCGAAGCTTAACTCCTCCACTTATCTTCTTAGGGTCTGCCTGTCCTTCAAGTATTGGCCCGAAAGACTCATTTCCTTTCCGTTTGCTCCCCATGACTGCACCTTCCTCCTCAAAAGAAGACTTGTTCTTTGCATGATTATGAATTTTGTGTACCTCTAAAGGGCCTCTGATACCCATTTGAACACGACCTTTTGAGCTTGCTTTTGTCACAGTATTAGTTGAAGAAGAGTGCCCCTCTTGATCACCGCCGATGCAAGCCAATTTTCCTAACGAACCAACCAAATCCTTCATAACAGGGGACTTATTTACATCAAAATTTCTAGTCACTACTAATTCACTACCTTTGGGACTTCTGGTAGTCGTCGGCGGAAGAACCTCAACTCCCTCTGTATCTGGTAGGCGTCGCAGCTCCCCTTCCAAGATGACAACTTTCACATTTGAACCAGCTCTGATCCAAGGACCATAAGCTTTGACAGAGAGACCCCCTTCCTTGCGTACAAGCATTAACTCCTCTTCGGCAGCACAGTTTTTTGAAGAATGACCCAACCAACCACATTTATAACACATGCCAGCCAATTTCTCATAATTAAAACCAATCCAAATAGTTTTGCCATTAATGAGTTTCCTGAAAAATCTTGGAGGCAGTGGATTTTCCACATCAACATCCACTCTGACCCGCATAAAATCCAGCGACATCCCCTTATCAGCTCCTGTCTCCACATCCAAAATTTTACCAATTGTAGCCCCTATAGCCCTTGCATTCACCTTAGACCTATATGGCAGAGGAAAACCAGAGATTTGCTCCCAAAAAGTTGAAGCCCCAAAATCAATATCTTCCAAAGCAATCTCTGGATTGATTTCCTTCAATACAAGATGAGCACCGCCAACTGACCACGGTCTATTATCCCATGCTCGCTTTCTTTCTCCTTCAAGGCCAAAAGAAAAAACAAAGGTATTTTGCCTTATCTGTCTGGTTTGAAGTCCACCCTTGATAGCCCAAGCATTTTGCAAAATCGATTGTACCGCCCCAATTTTGAATGCTCTATCCGCGATAACCTTCCCTATAAGCGTTTTGTTCATTTTGTTCTTGGCTCCAATCTCATCAAACGAGAGATTGAGCACGTCAAAAGCCTCCTGCATCTCACGGGCTCTGTTCTGATCCGCCATGATTCCCGCCGAACCAAACAAAGAAACCCACAGAGTAAAACTAAAACCTACTGAGAAAAAACTGAGACCCACAGAGAAAATATTAAGACCCACACAAAAACAACTTAAACCCACACTTTAGAAACCCCTGAACAAAGCTGGAAACACACTTAAGAAACCCACAAAAAATGTTACCCACACAATTCGAGAGCTACCCACACTCACAAGAAACTCAAGGCGAGAAACTGACCAAGCAGAGAGCTACCCACACTCACAATAAACTCAGGGAGAGAAACTGACCCACAAAAACTAAACCCACCCTTTAGAACACCCACAAGATAAATGACCCCAAAATAAACCTGGGAGCACACTTGAGAACCCACAAGATAAATGCTACACACATAGCATAAAAGTCACCCACACCCACTGACCGTTGAGAAGATCTCAGCCTGGAGTTGGGAAAAACTTAGAAGTCCAAAAAGAACCCTAAGAGAGAAACGCTAGCAAGAGTGAAAGGAAAAAACTGATATATTGTTTTACTTGATCGAACTGATTCATTGATAAATTTGAGGGGTATAAACTTAAAATGACATAGAATTGAGTAAATGATCATTTAAGAATATTTTAAAAAAATAATCAACGTTTCGATTAATTAATTATATGATAATGTATATTGTATCTATTTCTTTATGTCTTAGGTTTTTTGAAAGAGTATTATATCTAGTCTTAAATAAAAAGATATTTATAAATCTAATTTTAATTTTGTTAATAGTCAAAATTTAACAAAGTATAAAATCGAGCCCAAACTCAAGATTAAGCCATACGGGCTCTGAAAGTACACCAAAGCCCATTAAAACTCATCAAGACCCATTAAACTCGTTAATACCCATCAAGGACCTGTTAAGGCCCATTTAGCCCATCAAGGCCCATTAAACCCGTCAAAGCCCATTAAAAGCCCGTCAATGCCCATTTAGCCCATCAAAGCCCATTAAACCAAGGCCATTTAAACCCATAAAGGCCCACAAAATCCGTTAAGGCCCACAAAGACTCATCAAGGCCCAAATCCCATCAAAGCCCATGGACGCCCTTCAAAAGCCAATTGAGGCCCAATAAGCTAAGCTAAGATTCTTAACTCAAAGGTTAAATAATTATGTGCAAATCATTATATTTCTTTTAAGAAAATCATAAATATTTTATAAAAAAACCACTTATCTTCGGAATTACAAATATATTTTACCAAAAGTACATAATTATTTAATCTAGGGACCCAAGCCCACAAGGGGCGACTTATTGGGTTATGGTAGGGCTGCACAAAAACTATACCCGACCGCCCACCTACTGTACCTGACCGCCCACCTGCCCAAATGGGCGGTTCAAAATCTTAACCCGTCTGTCTCGGGTGGGACCCACCCGATGGTTCTGTTGCGATTAATAGATCAATGTATTAATCTAATTTATATGCAAGTGCACGTAATCGTAACAAGTAATATAATAATGAGTAAGAGTATCGTCTCCACAGGGATTGTTTAGTGCAAAATGTGTGTGCAAAATGGATGTTGATCTAATTGCTAAATAAATGAGAAATAACGAGAATAATGAACGGTTGTTAGGCTAAAATGAGATTTGTGTAAATAAACTAATTAAACTAAGGTAAATAGCAAGCAAAGAACAGCTAGAAAACCAATTGAGGATGCAATATATGGTAACAAAGCCAGAACTAATGTTTCACTTCAATCTGCAATTTCTCAGAATGCTACAGCATAGTCTCAGCAAAGTCTGCCCAGTAAACCAGAATTTTCATAGGACATGTAATTCTTTCAAATTCCATGAAATGCATTCCTAAGCTAAATTAGACATATGTCTATGCCATTCAACTCAGCAACACAAGATTAAGCATAAATTCTTTAGATTTTGCAAGGTAAATAATATATGTCTATACTATTTACTAATCAACAATTTTCATTGTCAAGATCATGCATCAATCAAGTTAGTTCCACTAATTTTAACCCTTCCAGTATTAAAATCAGCTTGTATCTTACTTTTGATGGCCAAACAATAGCAAGAAATAAAATATAAGCTCACTTGATTGAACTTGGACATAAACAAGCTTCAACAGTGCTATAGCATACCAATATTCATTACAAATCAAAGATCCACATTAGTTCTAGCAAGGGAAAATTAGCCCATAGTTAGGTCTAAGCTAGAGCTATTAAATACATTCATAATATTGCTAAAATAGAAGTTCAAGGTGAAACAAAATAAAAAGGAGGAAAAGAAACAAGCCCAAAGGTGCAATCTCTGGTTTTGGTCCTCCTCTTTGTGAAATCCTTGACTTCTTCCTCAAAATAGCAGCTGGTTTCCCTTCTTCAATGTTGCAGCCGTCACCCTCTTGGCCAAGATGGAATAAAATCTGATCCTCTTTCTTTCCTTTGTGTCCTCCCTTATACCATTTTCAGCTAGGGCACCAATTTTTAGGTCATTAAACGTGGGCAATCTTGTCATTTCAGCAGCCATGTGTCTTCTCTCCTATTTGCCAGCTCAGCCACGTTCAACTCTGCCAGGTCTGTCTCCGTGGCAATGCTATAGCATTGTTTCCAGCATTGCTCTGAAATCTTCACTCGTTTCCACATAATGCCCTCATTGGTCCACCTGGATTTTTGACATCAAATATACATCTCAGCATTCTAATTTCATGATTCCAACAGCAATTTGACATTATGATATGGTCTTCAAGAAATTCATTAAAATCAAGCTAATAACAACTTAAAACAAGATAAAACAAGACTTAAAACAATAATTTACCAACAAGACAAAATGGATAACTCTAATTTTCATAGAGTTATCACACCCCCAAACTTAAACATTACTCGCCCTCGAGAAATGACAAAAGAAACACACAACAAGACACAAAACATAAAGACATTTTTGGCCTAAAAACAGTGCAATTCATTTTCCATTCTCCAAACATAGTTTTTTTTTATTTATTTATTTATTTATTTATTACTTCATTTTCTGAAAATAACCCCTGCTGCCTATCTCAAAATACAATCTTAAAATTGGATTGGTTCTATCAAGTGTGTGTGTGCACTATAGCTAGAAGTCTCATTTCACCCAAGTTACCTCAAACCTAGGTCCTCGAACCTAGTATATGATTCCAAAATTCAGCCCTCATATCACTCTCCACTAACAAGCTCACCAAGCAGACAATACAAAGATAACTTCCAAAATAATAAAACATTGAGTTCAAGAATGGGGGAGAGATTTTATACTTTATTTTATTTCTTTTTTTTTTCTTTTTTTTTTTTTATTTGAAGGCTCTTCTAGGTCATTAATGTCTTTTGACGTGAGTAGTCGACATGGGTCACATGAAGACACCCAGTTACTCAACATTATCACCTATTCAAGCATACACTCATACCTTATGCTGCCGTTTTACTCAATAGTAAACACGGGTGACATGAATACTCCTGGTTACTAAGCAACATTAGACATTGGAGTGCCTCAAAGAGTTTTTTTTTTTTTTTTTTTTTTTTTTTTTTAAACTCCCCCCCAAACTTACATTCTTGTATAATACATCATTTTCATCACAACTCACACTTTCTTTCTTCTTCTTCTCTTTTTTTTTTTTTTTCTTTCTTTTTGAACTTGGAACAGACAAAATTGTTTCGAGTAAAATCAGGCTGAATTCTAAAATCCTAAGCCTCACTAGAGTTCAAGGTTCCTAAAGGATCTAAAGACAACAAGCCATAGTAATCGTGCATAAACAGAAACCAAAACCAATTTTTCAGAACGATGAATCAATAAGCAGCAGGATATATATAAGTTTTTTTTTTTTTTTATACTAAACAAAATATAAGATTCTCCTCAAGATTCATAAAATGAACCACACTATTTTTAGGCCAATACAAGACAACACATGCAACCTACATGATAAGCCCAACAAAAACAAAGTGCACACAAATGTAACAGCAAATGAATGCACTACAAAATGCAATACTAATGCAACACAAAATGAATGGTGCAAAATATACTTCCTAACATGAACAAGTCCCATCACACCCCCAAACTTAAGAGGGTGCAGTGTCCTCAATGCACAACACAAACACAACTACACAGAAAACTAAATGCAATCACAGTAAACTAAATGCAATAACAACAACGAAAGCATAAATAAATAAAATAAAAAAAAACAAACGATACTGCAGTGGCTGTTGAGGATCATCGTCGTCCTCGGGATTGTGTTTGGTATTGCCGCGGTTGTGGCTCGACCGCTGTTTCTTGTTCCTCATCTTCTGGTTCTTCTTCAGCTTCTTCTTCTTCATCTCTTTGACGATCAATGTATGGCGACGAAAACCCAATGAAGAGAAGTGCAGCGAATATGCCAGGTGAACAGTGAATGGCCCTTTTTTTTTTTTTTTTTTTTTTTTTTTTTGCAAGTGCGATCTTTTGCAACAGCGAGAATGCCACTTGCCGTGGGTTCGTCGTGGTGTATCGTCGAGAAGATGGGTAGTGTGAAGAGGTGCCGGGGTTGGCTTGTAGTCACCGGAGTAGTGGTCGTGGCGTGGTGGTGGGTTTTGTGGTGGGTTTGTGGATGGTGTTTGGTTTGGGGAAATCGGTGTGGAGTGGTGGTGTGGCCGTGAAATGGTGTTTGTGGAGATCGGCTTGGTGGTGGGTTTGTGGATGGTGGGTTCGGCGTGGAGGTGGGGTGGCGGAGCTCGAGTCTTCGGTGTTGGAGAGCTCGGCGTGAAGGTGGGGCGGCGGTGGTGAGAGATTTTTTTTTTTTTATTAGGGATTATGCTGTGTGGGCTCTCATGTGGGGTTAGGGCTAGTCTTATTGGGTCCACTTCGCATGAGGAGAAGGGGAAATTTTTTTTTTTTTTTATAATGGGCCCCACGAGAATTGGACTTAAAATCTGGTCCACATCAGCAACTCAGGACCTGATTGCCTGAGCAAAATCGAATGCTGAAGCAATGCTATAGCATTATTGTCAGCATTTAGCTCCAGGCACAAAATTGCAGCTTCCAATTTTTGTATTCCATTTCATTCACTGCTCTTCAATTTGTTCACACCTTGACATCAACACATAAAGCAAAAATTAACTTCTAGATCCAAGTAAGAAAGAAAATAAAATAGAGCTAATAGTATAATACTAATAATAATAAAACTAAAAATGATAAAATGAATTGAAAACCAAAGTAAAATAAATGAACAAAAATTGACAAAGTGCAAATATATAAAAATAATAGGGAAAGAAAACTCTTTGCTGGGCTGCCTCCCAGTAGCGCTTGGTTTATTGTCCTCAGCCCGACTCTTTATGATTTAGGCCTCGCGAAGAGTGATGGAGGTCTTGGATCGCTCCACAGGACCTCCCCAATAGTGCTTCACTCGATGTCCATTCACCTTGAAGCTATTTGCAGTCTTCATGTCCATTAATTCCACTGCTCCATGAGGATACACCTTCACCACTTGGAATGGACCAGACCATCTCGATTTAAGCTTGCCCGGGAAGAGTTTTAGCCGAGAATTGAACAGCAGAACTTGCTGTCCTGGCTCAAGAACCCGCTGCTGTATCTTCCTATCATGTCATAGCTTGGTTTTCTCTTTGTACAACTTGGCATTTTCATAGGAGAAGAACCTAAGCTCTTCTAATTCATTCAACTGCAGCAATCGAGTTTCTCCCGCGGCTTGGAGGTCCATATTTAGTTTCTTGGTGGCCCAAAACGCTTTGTGTTCCAATTCCAATGGTAAATGACAAGCTTTACCGAAAACAAGTCGATACGGTGACATGCCCAAAGGAGTTTTAAAGGCTGTTCGGTATGCCCACAAGGCATCATCTAATCGAATCGACCAATCCTTTCGATTAGGATTCACCACTTTTTCCAAAATTGACTTGATTTCACGGTTGGAAATTTCAGCTTGCCCATTGGTTTGTGGGTGGTATGCTACAGCAATCTTGTGCTTAACCCCATATTTGGCCAACAAAGCGTCAAAGACTTTACTTGTAAAGTGTGTGCCTTCATCGCTTATAATGGCTCGTGGCGTTCCGAACCGAGTAAACACATTCTTTTGCAAGAACTTTATCACCACCTTTGAGTCATTGGTGGGGAAAGCCGCGGCTTCTACCCACTTGCTAACATAATCAACGGCCACCAAGATGTACAAGTTTCCATATGATGGAGTGAATGGGCCCATGAAGTCTATGCCCCAAACATCAAACAACTCAACCTCCAAAATGTTGTTCAAAGGCATTTCATGCCGCTGCGATATATTTCCGCATCTTTGGCACCTATCGCAAGTCTTTACGTATTCATGAGCATCCTTGAAAAGAGTCGGCCAATAATACCCGGACTGCAAGACTTTTGCTGCTGTTCTAAGACCACCAAAGTGCCCTCCATAAGGGGATGAGTGACAATGCAATAGAATGCTAAGGACCTCCTCTTGGGGAACACAACGCCTCACCATTTGATCAGCACATTGCTTGTAGAGATAAGGTTCATCCCAATAATAAGATTTGACATCATGGAAGAACCTCTTGAGTTGTTGCTTGCTCATGTCCGGCGGGAGCCTTTCGGTTACAAGGAAGTTGACAATATCGGCGTACCATGGTGTTTGTGCTTGACTAATCGCCAATATTTGCTCATCAGGAAATGACTCTCGAATAGGCTCCCTTGATTCTTTGCTGCCTTCTTCAAGCCTTGATAAGTGATCCGCCACTTGATTTTCGGTTCCCTTGCGATCTTTGATTTCAAGATCGAACTCTTGAAGCAATAAAACCCATCGGATGAGGCGCGGCTTAGCATCTTTCTTTGCTAGAAGGTATTTGATAGCCGAATGGTCCGTGTAAACCGTTACTTTTGTACCCACAAGATAGGCTCTAAACTTGTCAAAGCTAAACACAACGGCTAAAAATTCCTTCTCGGTGGTGGTGTAGTTCAATTGTGCCTCCGATAGTGTTCTACTTGCATAATAGATCGAGTGGAATACTTTCATCTTCCGCTGCCCCAACACGGCACCCACGGCATGGTCACTTGCATCACACATTAACTCGAAAGGAAGAGCCCAATCGGGAGCTACAATGATCGGTGCCGATACAAGTGCTTTTTTCAACTCCGTGAATGCTCTTTGGCAATCCTCATCAAACACAAAAGATCTATTTTGCTCCAACAAAATACAAAGAGGTTTGGCAATTTTTGAGAAATCTCGAATGAATCGCCTATAGAACCCGGCATGGCCTAAGAAACTTCTTATTCCCTTCACGGATGTAGGCGGTGGTAGCTTCTCAATAACCTCAATCTTGGCCTTGTCAACTTCAATGCCGGTCTTGGAGACTTTATGACCCAACACAATTCCTTCTTGCACCATAAAATGGCACTTTTCCCAATTAAGCACCAAATTGGTCTCCTCACAACGCTGCAGCACTTGTGCCAAGTTTCTCAAACAATCGTCATATGAGTCGCCAAAGACGGAGAAATCATCCATGAAAACTTCAAGGAATTTTTCCACCATATCAGTGAAGATAGACATCATGCATCGCTGAAAAGTTGCGGGGGCATTACATAGTCCGAAAGGCATCCTTCGGAACGCGAAAGTTCCATAAGGGCAAGTGAAAGTCGTTTTTTCCTGATCTTCCGGTGCTATAGCAATCTGGTTATAACCTGAATATCCATCTAAGAAACAATAATATTCCTTCCCCGCAAGTCGATCGAGCATTTGATCAATAAAGGGTAAAGGGAAATGGTCATTCCTTGTAGCTTTGTTGAGCCTTCGGTAGTCCATACATACTCTCCAACCGGTTACGGTTCGTGTAGGTATTAATTCATTGTTGTCATTGGCTACAACGGTGACTCCTCCCTTCTTGGGCACACATTGAACGGGGCTCACCCATGAACTATCCGAGATTGGGTAAATTATACCCGCATCTAGCCATTTGATCACCTCTTTCTTGACCACTTCCTTCATGATTGGGTTGAGTCTTCGTTGCTGTTCCACAGAATTGCTGCAGCATTCCTCCAGCAAAATTTTATGCATACAAATGGATGGGCTAACTCCCTTGATATCCGCGATAGTCCACCCGATTGCTTTCTTGTATTTCTTCAACACTTCAATCAAGCTCTTTTCTTGCTCACTGTTTAAAGCGGCCGAAATGATCACGGGCAACGTGTTGTTATTGCCCAAATAGGCATAACGTAAATGAGTAGGCAAAGTCTTTAACTCCAAAGTGGGCGGTTCTTCAATAGATGGTCGAGAGGGTTTGAAGATCCTCTCCGACAATTCCAAAGACTCAAATTGTTTTGTTCGCCTACTAATGGGCTGATTTTTATCTAGCCATGTCACTTGAGCATCTTGATCTTCACTTTGCTCCTCAAGGCCTTCAAGTGAAGGTATGCTCGTTATGCTCGCACTATACTTCTTGTGGAATTGTTCACTCACAACACTATCAACGATATTTACAACCGAGCATTCTTCCACCTCCTCCGGGTAACGCATCGCATTGAACACATTGAAGGTGACTTGCTCATCATCAACTCTCATTGTGAGCTCTCCTTTTTGCACATCGATGAGTGTTTTCCCCGTGGCTAGGAAGGGCCTCCCCAAGATGATAGGTACTTCTTTGTCGGCTTCATAGTCAAGCACAATAAAGTCCACAGGAAATATGAATTTATCCACCCGAACCAACACGTCTTCAATCTTTCCTTCGGGATAAGCAAAAGATCGGTCCGCAAGTTGCAAAGTTACTGTTGTTGTTCTCACATCGCCAATTCCCAATTTCTTGAACACCGACATAGGCATCAAGTTAATGCTCGCACCTAAGTCGCACAAAGCCTTGCCACAATAATTGCTCCCTATAAAGCATGGTATGATGAAACTTCCCGGATCTTTTAGCTTTGGTGGAATTTTATTTTGCAAAATCGAGCTACACTCCTTAGTGAGCGCCACCATTTCAAATTCCCCCAACTTCCTTTTCTTGGAAAGAACATCCTTCATAAACTTAGCATACTTGGGCATTTGTTCTAGGGCCTCCACGAGAGGAATGTTGATGTGCAATTGCTTCAAGACTTCTAAAAACTTCTTAAACTGCTTGTCTTCATGCTGTTTCTCGAATCGTTGAGGAAAAGGTGGTGGAGGCTTGGTTTTCTGCAGCTCTGCCCCGCTTTGCTGAAACGATGCTGTAGCAAACTCAGCAGTTCCAGCATTTTTGTTTTTCAATGCGGCTGCCCGTTCTTCCTTCTCCTCTTCCAATTGGATTGAAGAGGGCTCATTATGACTCATAGGATTCTCCTTAGGCATTTCCAGCTCCTTCCCACTTCGTAAAATGATTGCCTTGCAATGCTCCTTCCCTTCACGCCTTGGATTCTCCGTGTCGCTTGGTAAGGCACCTTGAGGTCTATTGTTCATTGCGCTAGCGAGTTGCCCAACTTGATTCTCCAAATTTCTCAAAGATGCAGCTTGTGATTGGAGCATTTCTGCTTGATTTCGAATAATGGAATCATTCTTTGCCATGTATTCTCTCAACAAATTCTCCATGGAGCTCGGTTGGTCATGAAATTGTTGTCTTTGAGGAGGAGCGGGCTGTGAGAAGCCGGGTGGTTGATTTGGTTTGTTGGGCATGCTGAATGATCCCGCCCCTTGATTGCTCCAAGAAAAGTTGGGATGTTGCCTCCAACCCGGATTGTAGGTGTTGGAGTATGGGTTGTTGTTACGGTTGAAGTTCCCAACATAGCATACCGAAGCGGGGTTGGATGGGCAATTGTCAAAAGTGTGTCCCTCACCACAATAAACACAAGAAATCGCAGCCACTTGTTGTTGCACGCCGGCGGCCAAGTTCATAGACTTCAACATGTTGGAGAGCGAGGAAACTTGGGCCGTCAAAGTTGTCACCGCATCAAGATCATGAATGCCCGCTACTCGCCTTCCTTCACTCAATCTATCCGTGGGCCATTGGCTATTGTTGGTCGCCATACGCTCCAAGATTGCATAAGCTTCATTGTAAGACTTGGATAGGAGTGCACCATTTGCCGAAGCATCCACCAAAGTACGATTCGAAGCATTGAGACCATTGTAGAAAGTCTCCATTTGCATCCAATGAGGAATCCCATGGTGTGGGCACTTCCTTAGTAGCTCCTTAAAGCGCTCCCAAGTCTCATACAAAGACTCCCCTTCCATTTGCTTGAAGGAAGTGATGTCAACTCGAAGTTGGGCATTCTTCGTTGAAGGAAAATACTTCTTCAAAAATCTTTCCGCCAAGTCATCCCAAGTAGCCACCGAGTCGGGGGGTAGTGAGTTCAACCATGCTCTTGCTCTATCCCTCAAAGAATAAGGGAAGAGCTTAAGCCTCAAAGCTTCTTCGGTCACCCCCGGTAACTTAAATGTGTCGCTCACTTCCATGAAGAGGCGGAGATGCAAGTGCGGGTCTTCGGTTGCCAAACCACCAAATTGCCCCACCGTTTGGAGCATTTGAAACATGACCGGCTTAAGCTCAAATTGCGGAGCTTGAATTTCCGGCCTAATAATGCCCGGGTTGAGTCCTTGCAAAATAGGCACGGCATAATCTCGAATGGCCCTATTTGGGTCATCCCCCAATGCTACAGCATTCTGCCCTGCTTCAGCAGCCCCTTGGTCGGCCATTTCTTCAACTTCGGCCAACCCTTGTCGCTCCCTTCTTCTCCTATGAAAAGTCCGTTCAATCTCGGGGTCGAAAGGAACAAGATAAGGTTCGGGTGTCCCACTCATACAAGAGTGTCAAAACCTGAAAAACGACACCAAAACCCACAATGAGATCAAATAATCCAAAATGCAGAAATTTTCACTAATCTCAATCCCCGGCAACGGCGCCAAAAACTTGTTGCGATTAATAGATCAATGTATTAATCTAATTTATACGCAAGTGCACGTAATCGTAACAAGTAATATAATAATGAGTAAGAGTATCGTCTCCACAGGGATTGTTTAGTGCAAAATGTGTGTGCAAAATGGATGTTGATCTAATTGCTAAATAAATGAGAAATAACGAGAATAATGAACGGTTGTTAGGCTAAAATGAGATTTGTGTAAATAAACTAATTAAACTAAGGTAAATAGCAAGCAAAGAACAGCTAGAAAACCAATTGAGGATGCAATATATGGTAACAAAGCCAGAACTAATGTTTCACTTCAATCTGCAATTTCTCAGAATGCTACAGCATAGTCTCAGCAAAGTCTGCCCAGTAAACCAGAATTTTCATAGGACATGTAATTCTTTCAAATTCCATGAAATGCATTCCTAAGCTAAATTAGACATATGTCTATGCCATTCAACTCAGCAACACAAGATTAAGCATAAATTCTTTAGATTTTGCAAGGTAAATAATATATGTCTATACTATTTACTAATCAACAATTTTCATTGTCAAGATCATGCATCAATCAAGTTAGTTCCACTAATTTTAACCCTTCCAGTATTAAAATCAGCTTGTATCTTACTTTTGATGGCCAAACAATAGCAAGAAATAAAATATAAGCTCACTTGATTGAACTTGGACATAAACAAGCTTCAACAGTGCTATAGCATACCAATATTCATTACAAATCAAAGATCCACATTAGTTCTAGCAAGGGAAAATTAGCCCATAGTTAGGTCTAAGCTAGAGCTATTAAATACATTCATAATATTGCTAAAATAGAAGTTCAAGGTGAAACAAAATAAAAAGGAGGAAAAGAAACAAGCCCAAAGGTGCAATCTCTGGTTTTGGTCCTCCTCTTTGTGAAATCCTTGACTTCTTCCTCAAAATAGCAGCTGGTTTCCCTTCTTCAATGTTGCAGCCGTCACCCTCTTGGCCAAGATGGAATAAAATCTGATCCTCTTTCTTTCCTTTGTGTCCTCCCTTATACCATTTTCAGCTAGGGCACCAATTTTTAGGTCATTAAACGTGGGCAATCTTGTCATTTCAGCAGCCATGTGTCTTCTCTCCTATTTGCCAGCTCAGCCACGTTCAACTCTGCCAGGTCTGTCTCCGTGGCAATGCTATAGCATTGTTTCCAGCATTGCTCTGAAATCTTCACTCGTTTCCACATAATGCCCTCATTGGTCCACCTGGATTTTTGACATCAAATATACATCTCAGCATTCTAATTTCATGATTCCAACAGCAATTTGACATTATGATATGGTCTTCAAGAAATTCATTAAAATCAAGCTAATAACAACTTAAAACAAGATAAAACAAGACTTAAAACAATAATTTACCAACAAGACAAAATGGATAACTCTAATTTTCATAGAGTTATCAGGTTCCCTATGAACGGACGGGTAGCGGGTAGAAGGTTTTCTAGTCGGACGAAGCCCGCCCGCCCGACATCCCTATATATTTCTTTTGCCTATTTTCTAAACTTTGCTGCCTCCTTCTATCTGTTTGTCTCACTATGAGATTTAGCGAGCCTTCCAGTCCTCCAAGCCTCCTCCGATGATGACTTGTTTTGAACCATAAAACCCAGCAAGCTCTAGCCTCTAAGTGTGTGTGAGAGAAGGACATTATGGATGTGAAGTGTGTTTTTTGAACATACTGAGATGGAATTTGAGAACATGAGCTATGTGATGCTTTGAGGTTGACGTTTATAATAAACTATTTATGATCAAAAAAAGAAAAATAAAAAAATAAAATAAAGACCACATTACGTAACTTTGTTTTGAAAAACAAATTTATAATTGTCATAAATAATATTACATATATAGACAGTATTGCACCAAGGTCGGCAACAGGTCTCTATGTGTATGAGAAAGAAAGAGAGTTTTGTTGTTGTGTGTTGAGTCTGTGTAAAAGAAAAGACCTGAAAGTAGAAGAATCATGCCCGCTCACCCGAGCACCCGTCCGCCACCCGCCCACCCGAGCACCCGTCCGCCACCCGCCCATCATCCACAGGTCGAAAATCGGATATGAATTTTTGCCGCCGCTTGACGTCGGATATAGCAATTTGGCGATCGGCACCCGCCCGTCCGTCCAATGAGCACCCCTAGGTTATGGAGTGGAAGGTTCAAAATAAAACGTAAGGCTAACAAATAAAATCATATCTAGAAGTTTATAAATTTTACTTTAGAAAATTCATAAACACATTTTTAAATATGATATTTATTTGTTAGACAAAGAAAATAAAATAACCTCATTTTTTCTAACACTATTAAGACACCACATAATTTTTATCAAATTAAAGTTTTGTACATTATTCTCTTGAATTCATGTGACACTTGTGATATTATTTGGAGGGCAACTTTTGGTCACAAAACTTAGCAAAATTACAAGAGTCCATATTCATCTCATTACTAACCCATGGTGACATGTTACATGATGTGGCAAAATTAGGAATTTTTATAAATAAAATGGTGATTAGTTGGCAACTCAAGCTCTAATTGGATGGCCACATAAGCACTCATAACACCAACCACATTTCTTTCCATGGATGACATAAGCTTTGCTCACTTATCCATCAACATAACACATGTTTTGCTCATTTATCCACAAGCCATTGATTACTTGGTCTCCAAGAGACTAAAAATTTTCATCCCTAGTATCAAATGATATCATCTAATTATTCTAACTAAATCTTACCAAAAGAATGATAATTTTCCTTAACCACAAGTTAAGAGAGTTAAAAACCTTCCCATTTTGCTCCATTTTTTCCCTATAAATAGGGGTCCTCCATCAACACAAAACCATCTTTTTTTTTCACCAACATTATTCCATTCATTCCATCATCACTCTCTACAAAATCATGATCATTACCAACATAAAAAACACATGCTCTTTCTCTCTGTCTCTCTAAGAAACTTCCTTTTCTTTCACCTACACACCCAAAACCCACAACATTCCAAAAGCCATCTTTCTTTTATTCTTCCAAGCATTCTTCTAAACATTCCAACAACTTTAAGACCATAAAAGTCATCACTCAATCATTGTCTTAGTCTCCCCTTTCATATACCTCTAATACTCAAAAGTTGTTCATATATTAAACACAAGTGTCATGTACTATATATTTTACAATCATGGTGTCAAAAACTCCATCAAACAATTAAAAAAGCTTTATTTATTCTCTTTACCTTACTTTTTATTTACTCATACTCTATTATTCAATATTTTTTTCCATTCATGATATAACTCATATTACATATTAGTTTATCATATTATGCTTTAGCTTATATCATCATGCCATATTTTAATCCATATTATATACTATTATCATATTGCTATATCATTACTATACTATATTATATGCTATATATATTACATACATATATTATGCATCACTATGTTACATACTAGATACATAATAAGTACCATATTATACTATTATATTATATCTACAATATATTATATATGTTAGGTACATAATAAGTACCATATTATACTATATTATTATACTATATATATTCATTTATAAACTAAAAATCGTCATATGATAATTTGACTTCGTGTTGTCCTAGTGACGTGCCCTCGGTCAGTGTTTGTGGATTTGACCCATGTGTTGTTCCGATATTGTACTATTTGTTTTTGTTTATTTCTTCAATCATTTAAAGTCCTGCAAATCAGGCCATCCCCTATGCTTTATTTTTATTTATTTCTTCAGTCATTTAAATTCTTACAAATCAGGCAATTTCATGTGCTTTATTTTCTTTATTTCTTCAGTCATTTAAATTCTCATAAATAAGTCCATGTCATGTGCTTTATTTATTTATTTTTTTCAATTCCTGCAAATCAGGCCACATCATGTGCTTTATTTTTTTTATTTCTTTAATCATTTAAATTTTTGCAAGGCTATATATGTGCTTTATTTTCTTTATTTCTTCAGTCTTTTAAATTTCTACATTTTATATTCCCGCAATTTGCATTATCGTATTTTTTCTCTTTCTTGTGTATTCAAGTATATGTACACTTGTCCATATACTCGAATACACCTTTTACCCGACCGTATGTTACGAAGGCAGAGCGATGCGCTTAGCTAGCCCGTGCATCGTACTGCGTGTCTAAAATCGTCATCTAAAGATTTGACTTTATGTTGTCCCGGTGACGTGATTTCGGTCAGTGTATGAGGATTTGACTCATGTGTTGTCCTGGTGACGTGATTTCGGTCAGTGTATGAGGATTTGACTCATGTGTTGTCCCGACACCGTACCATTTTTTCTGGCCGTTGCACCTTTTACCCGACCGTATGTTACGAAGGCAGAGCGATGCGCTTAGCTAGCCCGTGCATCGTACTGCGTGTCTAAAACCGTCATCTGAGGATTTGACTTCATGTTGTCCCGGTGACGTGATTTCGGTCAGTGTATGAGGATTTGACTCATGTGTTGTCCCGACACCGTACCATTTTTTCTGGCCGTTGCCTAAGATCGTGGTGGTTACCCTTACTCGGCATCATATTTTAGTGTAGTATCCATATTAACATAGGGAATCGTGACGTGGTATCAGCCCGTTACATTATGATGCAAACAACTGTTTGGTGGAACGTTCCTATGCGTTTCCATAAAGCCAATGGGAATAAGGCGTTGTATGACATGGTTACTTTGCTGTGACATTAAATGATTTAAACAATCAAACCGTTTGGTGAAGTGTCCCTATACACGTCATTCAAAGCCGACTTGTTCATATTCTTTAGTTATTTTACATTATGTTATACTATACTTATATTATTTTATCATTAATATTCATATATGTCATGACATACTAGTTATTCGCATATTATAGTCGTACGCTTGCTCATTATACATGCTTATATATTTTACTCGTTATATATGTTTACATGTTATATTCCTAGTTCCATTAATCATATGTCTTATTTGATTACATGCCAATATGAATTTATTTCATTCAAGATAACATTGTTACATGAGTACTCGTTTTATTATATTATTATATCATAGGTTAACATGTTATAGTTAGAACTTAAAATATTATATAAATATTTATTTTACATGTCATATAGAATAACCATGATAGGGCCCACCTTACGCACTTATGTGACATTGTTTGATTGCGTGCATAGCCCTAGACTTAAAAGTCCCGAGGGTATATGTCTTATCACGTAAATTGAGGAATTTACTATCAATAATGTCCTTTTGAATAATCCTCCTCTGGTTTTCTTCCTCCTTATCTTATCCACTCACAAGCTGTTATATTATCGTCATCTGGAACCACGCTTATCATTACCATCCCTCAGGGACTATCTATCTTATCGTCCGAAACGGATCGCTTATTGTGAGTGGATTACTATGTTCCCTACACATATGACAATGTCAATCCCTGTGTGGCTTCCTATGGTTGTCATAAGGGTATTTTGATATAAAAAACCTCAGTCAACCTGCTCTGACATATACATAAATGATAATTCCTGTTATAATAATTTGATAAATTTATAGACTAATGTACCACAATTATGGCTTCAATCCCATCTATACGCCATCATCTCATTATATCATAGCCCCAGACCTTGGCTAAATGCTTCCACTTTATCATATTATGACCGCCACGCCTATTGCCGATTTCGGCCGCTACTACCAATATACTACCAAATTATCTTATTAACTAATAATGAATTACTTCTCTATATTATGGATCGATTGTATATGTTCGGTTGATTATGTGATCACATGCAATAGGAAATCTGATTGTTTTCTTTACATTCTAGCAAATTACTTGTTTTATGCATGACCATATGTTGATTACGTATTTCGTTCACTGAAGTTAACTGTCAACAACATGTTTATAATTGAATTATTGTATATTTTATAATATCATTACTATTATGCATTCTAAGTATGAATTTGGTTTATTTTGCTACAAATCATGGATATTATGCTTTAACCTCTTCACTTGAATAGCTTGTGCTACAGCCATTACCGGGTTGTCTATAACCTGTTTGTCTTTTCATTTCTTGCAGATACTGACTCACATAGCGTAAGGTAGGGGAGCTTCCCTTCGTGGTTGTCACTCCAACTCACCACCCAGTATCTCACAGTGGGAGAATTACTAGTGGTTCGTCGAAGCAGGTTAACGGTCCAAAATCCAGTGCCTTATCCAAGACCAGTGCCTTATCCAAATCCAGTGCCTTATCCAAGACCAATGCTCAATTTGATGAGCCGGGCCCAAACAACTCCCCACATTAAAAGGTGACTCTGCCCAGGAAGTCTTTGAGTGTGGAATTGGGCCGAATCCACGTACAGTACGTTTTTCAACACGAAAGACCCCCCCCACAAACTCTAGGGTTATTCTATAAATATATATTAAGAGATATAATTACTTAAATGGGTATGGATACCCAAAGGTTTAAATAATAACCGGGTTGATACTAACCCGTTTACATTTTAAAATACAATTTATTTAAATATATTTTATACAATTTACTTTCCTTGTTAACTCCACAAAGATTAGAGAACTTGTTCGTCTCTTGGTCTTCCCTTCCTCGACGGTGTACGCTCGAGCTCTCCAGCAGTGGCTTAGCTGCTGAGTGGAGCAATAGCGGTGGCATCCGATAAGGTGCTCTGGGGAATCGGCTTTGTCGCAACTGACCATAACGTAGATCGGAGTCGCTTATGATCGATGTGCCATTTGACATCATCGTAGCGATGTACTTGTCGATTTCACATTCCGAGCCGATCAACTTTGACAATTTCAATGTTTCCCGGCTTGACCGCGAGGGAGAGAAAGATTGAATCTCGATCATTGTGGTTTCTTTGTTTTTAGATATAAATATTAGGAATGAGACTTAATTATTATTAATGAATAAGGTGGCATATATATATACCATTACAAGAGAAACCTAATAATAAAAGAAAACCTAATAATAAAATGACTAATAATAAAAGGAAACTAATCATAATCCCGAAAAAATAAATATCTAATATGGATAGAAATTTGTGAAAAATTCACGACGACGGATGACCTAAACGGCTATGCCACAAAGAGATAACGGAGGACGACAACGGAACTGAGGAGGACAAAGTGAATGCAGAAGAGTGGAGTGGAACCTATTTGGGCTAATAATAAACCCCGTTTCTACACTGCCCTCGAACCAAAGTCGCCCCCGTGCAACGGTCCTGCACCTGAAAGGATGAGTCAAAAAATAAAATGTTAACAGGGTTAGCGGCACAAAGAGTAGATACAAAAATTAGGTTTTTAGACATCGCAGGTACATGTAGCACTTTTGAAAATAAAAGTGGTGTAGGGAGAGAGGTGAGGGTGAACGATCCAATGTGGGCGACAGATAAAAATGCACCATCACTAAGAATCACGCTGTCGGAGGCAGCGTACGGCTCGTGAAGGGACAATGTGGCGAGAGCCGTCGTGACGTGGTGGAAGGCTCTCGAATCAACAGCCCAATCCTGAGAGTCCGTGGGATAGGAATAATGCACTACAGTGTGGATGTAGGGAGCAATGTAGTTAGGTCGCGGACCCCGAGAAGGAGGGGGTGGTAAAGACGCGAGTGCCAAACTAGGAAGATAACGACACTTGCGAGAAGAGTGGCCGGTGCTGCCGCAGATTTGGCAACGGCCCAGATAACGGTTGTTGCCCGACGGTGTTGGCGTGGCATTAGGCCGTGGCGACCACACCGACCGCCGTAGAGGCCCTGATGGATCGCCTCCACTGCACCCGCGACGCCTGCGTCTCCCTCAAGTACCTGCTCGCCGCACACCACGTCGCGGCCTCTGGTGGCTTCATCCTCCGCGACCAACTCGCCGTCTTCCCCGCCAGCGGCGGCCAGAACTACCTCAACCTCTCCGGGTTCTGAGACGGGTCGACCCACGTAGCGTAGGACCTCTCTACGTGGGTCTGATGGTACGGCGGGTAAGTCGAGTCCCTCCTCTCGGCCGCGAGAGTCCTCGGCAATAAGTCGGACCAGTGCTTCGGATCGATATATCGGCCGAGACGAATACCGAGTTGGTGTGAGAGATCGAGTCACTGGTGGGCTTTGTCGAGCAGGTGTGCAAATTGCCTGAGGCCTTGAGTAGCCATGTCTCTAGTAATGTTTTGGTCGATGAGATTCGAGGATTGGTGGGTCGGGACTGTGTCTCAGAGATGATCGAGATTTCAGTCTGAGTCGGCGAGTTCGGGGAGAGACTGAGTTGTCTGAGTTTCGGCGAATCGGTTGAGTTGGTGTGCGCGTTGAAGAGGCTTGAGGACTGTAGAGAGAGATTGTTGTTTATGGGGTTTGGTTGCAATGAGTTAGGGTCCAAGTTTGGTGAAAAGGGTTAGAGAGAGGGTTGGGAAGGAGAAAGATAAAAGATTAATGGTGGTGAAGCTGACGAGGAAAGAGATGGAGATTGAGTTGGCTCGGTTCAGGGAGCGAGTTACAAGACCGGGTAACTCAGTCCGGTTCGGGTCGGGTAGGTTGGAGATAAGCACTTACAGATTCTCTGATTTGTCGGTTCTAGAGTCCACGAAAGCATGTGGTTGACTATGTTGTTGTACAAAGACTAGTTTTTTTTTTTTAGTGATTATATGTTTTTTTAATGGTGTTTCTACAAATTATAGTATTTGCCAATTGCAATTGACTTGTATTTAGTTTTAATTTTCCAATCAGAATATTGCATAATCTAGCCCTTACTGCATAAATTTAATATCATCCCCTTTTGGGTCAATATGCTAAATATATAATTTGATAAAGTATTATAAAAATAGAATTTTTTTTGAATGATGATAAAGTTTTATAAAAAAAATAACTAACGTTTTTATTAATTAAAAATAATTATTATTTTTATAATTGAACGATGTTATGATTTTATTTTTATACCCTTAATTTTTTATGAGGATGGTTCGATTTTTAAATTTTTAAAAATACTAGTTATTTTAAAATATATAAATATATATATATATATATATAATATGACAAAATACTAAATAGGTTTTTTTTTTTAAATCTTTTTCAGTATAAATCTTTCTAAACGAACAAATCTGGCGGTCAGTGGGTGATTGTTGTTTGGAGATCAACAACTCGGCATTGGTCAAGCACACATCATTGGATATAAGGTCAATTTTAACTTGCAATGATATCAGGGGTAATAAATGACGATGAAGCTTGATGATCTAGCTAGGTTGGAGAAAATATAATGAGCGCAATGGAAGTACATTGAAAATTTGGAGAGTGATAAAATTTCTTTTTTTTTTTTTTTCCTTTTTTTCCTTTTTTTAAACAAAACTTTTGTAGTTAATGCAATCTCATAATCTGCCAAAAACGTTTTAGAAAGAAATCCTTTCAAAATTTTAGACAAATAAATTTTGTAACCAAATCTTTAATATCTTGATATTTTTATTGAGAATTTTAAGAAAAGAACCACTTTTTAGAAAATAATTTTAAAAAATAGTCACAGTTTTTAAAATTAAGAAAATAGTCATTTTAGAAATTTCTTACAACTAATTCCATGTGGAATTTTGTTATTGTAAGAAATTTTTTACATGTGTAAGAATTTTTTATGGTTAATTTTTAAATTTTTTGAAACTGTGACTATTTTTTTAAGAACACATAATTCAAAATGACTATTTACCTAACGGAATCTATTTTGTTAGCTGAAATAAATAAATAAATTGAGTTACAAAATTTAATTTAAAAAATTATTTGTCACTATTAGATGTTATTTGGTCCCAAAATTTATTTTTCCACAAAATGTATAACTGTAGCCACATCGTATTTGTCAATTGATCAATAACTTCTTTGACGAGTCTTTCTAATGATGCAATGTGAACTTATGAGTCTTTCTTCATCAAATAACTCTTACTCTGTTTGTACTCGGTCATGTCCTTCAATATATAGTAAGTTTCATCCATAAGTTATTGGTAAAAAGAGATGGTATCATCTCCCCAGCAAAAACACCAAAAATTTATTGTGCAAAATCACTATTCACGATATCGATTCAAGTAATAAAGTGAGGTGTGGAATGTCTATCCCACGAGAAATTATGCACTAATATCAAACAACATTAATCTAAATTCTAGTTGAATAACACAATGAAGAAAAATGAAAAATTAACTAAAACAAGAAGAAATAAATAAGAATGTGATAAAAGTAGAGATGTAGTACAATGTAAACAAACTTAGGGCTTCTGACTTCACCTAAACCAATAACTAGTATAAGTTAAATCAGTTCAACGATTTTCTATTTCTATGATGATGATGATGAATTTACTAATTTATTAGTCAATCTCTCTCGAGTAATTAAACCTAAATCTAATGTTGTGTTCTCATCTCTCGAATATTGAATCCTAAGTACTAAATTCACTTTATGAACAAGAATCTTAAATTGTCGCACTAATGTATTAACTTATCTCTAACTTAATATCATCTCATGTTAATTATCATCTCTCGAATGTTTAATCGAACCAATAAATCATGTATGATTTGATTAAGATTATACAAGTATTAACACAAACAACAAAAATAATCATATAGTATAAAAGACAAATCAATTGAACGAAGAATAACTTTCAAATAGCAATTAGGTCCGATTACATCGTACTACTAGAAACTAGATACAGATAACAAAAGAAGAAAGAAGAAAGAGGGAACTCTTAACAACTCGGAATGCCTCTCGTCTTTCCTCAATATACTCTTAACTAAATAGAAGATGCCTCTCTCGAGTCCTAAGGATCTTATTGATAGTTTTAGGTTAAATTAGGTTAAAGTATGCCTTTTTTAGGGTGTTTCAGCCTTTTACGAAGTGTATTCGACCAAAATTCAAAGTAGCACTGCAATTTTTCGGCCCGGCCCTACGATTTTCTGGGCAGAGGCATAGTGCCCATTGATTTATAAATATGCATATCTTCTTCACTAATTGACAGATTTGAACATATGATATGCCGGTAGAAATCAGTTTCTAAGATCTTTAATTAGATATACAATAGTTGTATCAATTTTAGTTTCATTCAAAAATTACAAAAATGACATATTGATGCCAATACAAACGACACAAAACTTTTCAGACAAGAGGACATATAAAGCAAGAGAGCCCGCCTAGTTTTCGCCTTCAATATTGTCAATTGAGGTTTTTCCTAAAGAGTATGTAAGATGTTTTTTTTACTCTTCTTGCTTCACTTCGGTCCATTTCAACACGTTCCTACTTGCTTTTTCAGCCTGCGAGTTAAACAAAAAATTGTAACAAGAAATTTATCACCCATGAAAATTTAAAAAAATAAAAATAAAAAACTTTGGTCAATAGCTTATGAATTTGTACCTCTTTATCCCAGTCACATCGGATTGTTATGATAGCCAATATCATGGTTTGAACGGCCGTCCCTCCGAAAATCATGCCAGCCCAAATTCCCTTTTTTTTTTTTTGTTGATAAGTTTAACATGAAATATCAGTAGATATTTATTTTTTTTTTAAAGTCTACTAAAGGTGTTCTAAGACTACCTTCAATTCTATTTTTACTTGAAAAAAATAATAGGGTGCTAAGTTCAGAAAATTTGCTCCAACGTATAACTTCTGTTTTAAATTATATTTGCCTTCTAATTGATTTCATTAGAATTGACAAAAGCACAGTGATATTGAACAACTTTAAATCAAACAAAAGTAAAAAAAGAAAAAAAAAATTAATTTCAAAATCTTTCATATGCTATATGGTTCAGTGACATCTTTGGAAATTATTTTGCATATCCCAATTTTGAAAACAAAAAACTTTACCTTGCTGGGATATCTTTGGAAATTTTAACATCAACACAAAATTTGTAATATCTAATTAGAGATGCTCTAACATTCTCACAAGAATAAAACTTACCATAACTCCTTGATGAAATCCCCATCCCATCAAAAATCCAAGAGGCACTCCAATTAGGTAGTAACATCCCAAGTTTATGTAAGCCACATATGACTGCCAACCAGATCCTACTGCCACTCCTGTAAAAAATTAAAAATAAAAAAAAAACATTAAAAAATCAACTAATAATGACCTCTTTAATCAAGGGGAACAAAATAGAATAAAGAGTACTCTGAATAAATACATTTAAATGCTGACTTTTCCAATCTCAAATTAAAATCAAATGCTTACCAGAGAGAACAGGTTGAACACTGTTGAGAAGAATAGTGAAAGCCAAGAGAAGAGAGAGTTTATTGACAGCTTGAAGAACAGGTTTGCTTGAAGAGAATAGCAAAGCAATCTCATTGTGGAATATCATAATCAAAAGCCAGAAGAATAGGCCTATCACAATTGATGTAATGACTGATACTTTTGTGGCAAACTTTGCGCCTTTGCCATTCCCAGCTCCAAGCTCATTTGCCACCCTTACTCTGTATCATCGCCATCATTCATCAAACATGTTAGAACAATAAAACTGAATTAGCAATATTGCAAAAAATTATTAGTTTTAATGATTAGCTATACCACTCACCCTTATTTATTTATTTATAAATTTATTTATTGTTATTATTATTATATCTCATATAGTAATTGCTATCGGGTATTTTTGGTAGTAGTCACTCAGGGCCGACAAATTATGGGGCCACCGAGAACGAGGAGCCGCGATTACAAAAGTTATAGATTCTCGTACATTTCATCATTAAGGCGTAATTAATAACTGATTCATCCCCAAAACAAGGAATAAATCCATATTCAAATAAATAAATGATATTCTCTAAATATTAAAGAGTAAAGAGATCATCAATCTCCAAAATTAGATATTTCCTCATTTCGAACCATATTTTCAAAGAAGAGGAAATAGGTCAACATGGTATCTATATATACGCTACCAAGGCGCACAATTGGAGGAATCGAACCGAACGATATCACACTGATAGGTTCTGACTCTGATTCCTCTGTTTTTTTAGGGGAATTTTGAGGAATACCCCCTTTTGACACAATGATAATTTATACCCTATGTGTATTATACTTTTAATTTATACCCTAAAATTTACATTACAAACATAGAGTGAAAATGAAAGAAGCACACCACATGTGGTATAGATTATTAAGTGACATAATCAAGAATGACTTTATTTTGAAATTCTCCCTTTTTTTTTACTTGGAATATAGCCCATACGTTCGATGGATGCAGGCCCTCGAGAAGGGAACATCTCTCGATTAACAGCTCCTCCTCTAAGTGAGCATAGCTTGCTCGCGAGGGCCATTGTAAACCTTTGATGAAAAGACTTTACACTCAGGGGGGCATAGCAGCCCGAGAAGGCATTGAAGCCACCTAAATACGCTATAGACTCGGGGAACAGAAGCCACGATTACAAAAGTTATAAATTCTCATATATTTCCTCATTAAGTCATAATTAATACAAGATTCAACTCCAAATTGGGGGATAAATCTAGATTCAAATAAATGAAGAATATTCCCTAAATTTCTAAGAGACAATTACAAGTAGAGCTGTAAATTCGGTTTTCAGTAACAGTTAAATCATTTTACCGTTTTTCTCGGTAACGATTACCGTTTGAAACCGTTTTGGATTTATTATTATTTTAAAAAATTATATTAAAATAATAAAATAAATTATATATATGTATAATTCAGAAAATAATAATAAAATTTTAAAAAACTGTTAAACGGTTACGATTGCGGTTTAACTGTTATCGAAAATCAACGGTAGCAATCAAACCGTTACCCTTAATCGTTAACTACAAAAAGGGGTCATGATAACGATTACGGTCACCGTTTTGACAGCTCTAATTACAAGAGATATTCAAATCTCCAAAATAGGTTTTTTTTTTATATTTTGAACGATCCTTTCACAGAAGTGAAAACTAGTCTACAGAGTCTCTATAAATATGCTACAAGCGCTCACAATTAGAGGAATCGGACTGAACGGTATCACATCGATTACCTCTTACCCTAATTCATGTTACATTTTTTTTTTTGTTTGTTTTTTGTTTTTTGTTTTTAACTTTGAATATAGCCTATACACGCTTACCTAAACAAAGCATTACTAACAAATCTCTTCAGGACCCTAGTTTAAATTGATGATTACAATAATTAAAAGTGATGAGATGCAAACTATTATTTGACGACTACCCAAAAAGACAATCAATTAGAGACAACAAATTTCTTCTCCCAAGAGAGCAATTGTCGGCCCAAGTGTCGCCTCTCTCCACAACACTAGAAAACTAGAAATGGTGCACAATTTTTTAATGTGGCAGATTCGAATTAATATTTTAAACAAAAACTTCAGTCATCCATTACAATATAGGAAGATTCTATGTAGGATACACCCTACAATAGAAGCCATAATAGACTCTATAATATGATAAAACTTTAAGATCCAAAAATAAGGCACATTCTACTTAAGAAAAAAATAAATTCATTATCAGTGTATATCAATTACTTTGTGATAATTTTACAGGAAGATGAGCAGATCAAGCAAGCGAATCTTGCAAAATTTTGGCACGTACGTCACGTACATGTGATTCACATTCAAAAGGAGTTGTAATGAATTGTCATTTTTTTCAGACAAATTATTAAATTGACATCCGACATAAAAATTTCAATACGAGTCTAGTCAGGTACGGAATTGCTAGACTAAGGAAGTCAAATATGGCCTATTGGACATCCTCAAATAAGGAGTTGAATTTTATAACTTTTTTTCCAAGCATGAATTATTGCTACAGTACAAATGTATAATATAGAAACGTTTCTAAATTTGTTACTTGCAACAGTTTTATAACGTTTATTTATTTATTTATTTTTTGTAATACTACTACGGCCACTGCGTGACATTGACATTTAGCCCTCATAGTTGGGCAAATTATCCAAATTATTCAATTTTATTTTATACTATTTTAAATCATTTAGTTTTTTAATCCTATAAGTTATTTTATTCTATTTCGTTTTTTTTAATTTTTTTTTAATTTTTCAAATTCTTATATAATATCTTTAAATCTCAATTATTTATATCACTTCAAAATTTGTAAAATAAAACAATTATACTTATTTTTTAAATTATTTTTCAAACTATTTTGACCATCTCAAAAAATAAAATATGATAGACAAAATAATTTAGCTAAACATAAACTATTAACTCTCAGAGACACTTTTCAATTTTTTAGCATATTATATATGTATAATATATATATATATATATATATTATTATATATCCCATAAAGACCACCACATTTTGTTTATCAGCCTGATTTTCGCTCATGCATGACGATTGCCCTATGACATTAATTAGCTAATGACAAGCCTATATATTGTCCACCTACTAAGTTCAAAGTTTTAATCATGTACTTAAAAATTAAAATATAGAAATCGTACTCAACATAATAAATACAAAAACAGATATGCTTTCAATTGATCACGTCTCTATCAACGTATACGTGGCGGTGGCGATGCTCAACATCACTATACATCGCAGATAATGACACGAAAGCATAATTATATATATATATATATACACATATATATATACGGAACAATATCGACCAGTGATCTAGAGAGGAAATATATTGTAGCGAAACGAAAATTGAGCCTCATCAAATAAACCGTATAGCACGAATAGACACCTATAATATCGACCAATCCAGAGAGACTTCTCGAGAGGACCAGTCTTGGCTCCTACAGTCACTCGTTTATTATTATCATCATTATTATTATTTTCTTAAATATTTAGAACAAAAAAATTTGTCACGCAACTCGGAAGATATCAAGAAAGTGGTCCTTTCATAACATGACATGATGAAATAGCATCATAACCACGTGACTAAGCAGTATATGGTCATACATGTAGATCAATTTCTGTCCACAAAATTTAATAAGATAGCGTTGAATCAACTTGGGATTTGCTAATTACCACAACACACATATGTGTTGCTAAAAATTAAGTTCATATTGCAAATTGATAAGTTACCTAGTCCTATTGACTAATTCATCGTTTGTTGTTTGCACCAAATAATAATAATAATAATAATAATCCATCGTTTGTTGAAAGAAAATTTATTTTCCTATACTAATAAAAGATCTTATTAATCAATCGCTATAAGATCTACCTAGTCCTAATGATTAATGAATGATTAATGATCAGTTACAAACCATTCAAATGTTTTAAAATTAAAACATGTAACGAAATTATGCTAATATATATTAGAAAAATAATTAAAATAGTTTGATTTTACAAATTTCAGAATGATATAAATGGTTGAGATTTAAAAATATTGTATAAGGATTTAGAAAGTTGAAGAAAATAATTGTAAAAAATAGAATGAAATATAATGATTTGGAGGATTAGAAAAGTTAAAAAAAGTAAAAAATATTAAATGGAATGAAATAATTAGAATGAAGGACAAACATGGGTTAATAATTGTACTCATTTTGAGTGGTGGACCCTAAGACTTATTGAGAGAAGACAAACAAGATAAGGCGAAGAAAAATTATAAATAAAAAGAAAAGAGATTAAAAAAAAGAAAAGTGGTCATAGAGAGGAGAATTTACCCGGTAGCAGCAAAGAAAGCCAAAGGAATCATCATTTCCCAACCGTTAATCGTCATACTGAAAATAATTAATCGAAAGAATAACCCAAGAAACAGAAAATTAAAGTCCAAAGTTAAGCACATTATGGTGAGAGAAAAAAAAAACTTTATATTTTGAATATATAGAGAGATGAGAGATATTGGTATTCATGTACAAAACGGAACCTCTTTAATAAAAATTTACTGCTTCCGTGTAGAATATTTTTTGAAGCAAAATTGATAGGTGAGTGTGTATAGTAACAAAGAAAAAAATATATGGCAAAATTAAACTTAAATAATATGAATAATGTTGTATCTCTGACCTACCATATTGATAAAGCGTCCAAAGCAATCTCTGCATTCTTCAGATTTCCAGTCATCAGTATCAGTATTCTGTAGTACCAGTTCTCTAAGCTGTTGAATATATTTGCGAGCCAAATGAAAACAAATATATTAATAGCGAATATAATATAATATGCTAAATGATTTCAACACATCTATAAATTATTGGTTCATAACCACGGTTTTAATAATTAGTTTAGTAGTTAATGTAACAACAGAAAAATTTTATGATGATATGAACAATGTTCGTACCATGCAAATGTTTATCAGTTTATTCAAATAATTTCCCACATAATTTAGCTGCTTTCTGAATTCATATGGTAAAATTACAACTTACCATATATTTTCCATTTTATACACGCGTTGTTAAGAAAGAGAGAGAACAGTTTTTATAAGAATATAATTAACAACTTCAAAAACCTAATTATGAATGACTATTTACGAAAGCAGAATAATAATAACAATAAATAGTAATAGTAGGCAATTGGCTATTACACCACACACACATATATACATATATATTCTTATATATTTCAATAATGTCGGTCTGAACCGCTTATATAAAAATTAGTCTTATGTTATGTAAATGAAATAAAAAAAAAAAAAGTTTACATGCATAAGAGTTGAGCTAGACATATTAGTTTAACATAGCATGATTATTAAGATTAATAAATAAATAAACAAATATATCATGATAATTAGTGTTTTTAATAATTAGTATTACCATAGCATGACCCCAGAGGAAGCAGAGAGCTTAGTAAAATCCCAAAGACCCGAAAACGCCTCGGCGGAGAAGCCCGCCCACGTGTCGGGGCAGCCACCGCAGACGGTGTAGCCGAAGAGCCCGAAGACCAAGACCCACCACGAGAAGTTGAGCGTGGCGGCGGTGCCGACGACGCCGAGCTGGAGCTGGTAGACGAAGAGCCAGCTGACGGCGATGTGGACGGCGAGGGCGGCGAGGGACCACCACGCGATCACGGCGGTCTTCAGCTGGCTCTGCAGGAAGCGCTGCAGCGGGAACTGGATGGCGAAGCTGAAGTGCAGCGGGATCATGCACATGGAGGCCACACCGGAGAGCTCCGCCACGTCGGCGGGCTGCCCGAGCAGCTTCAGCGCCGGCGTGGCGAAGAGGTAGATGGGGAGGATGAGGATGCAGCAGATGGATAGGACGATCCATGACCGCTGCATGTAGACACCCAGCATGTAATACTTTTTCGCCCCGTACGCCTGACCGCACAGGGTTTCTAGCGCGCTCGCCATTCCTAGCTGAGCGCGCGCAGTTAAGAAAAATAATAATAAGTGATTGACACATCATTCTGATAAAGTATTTACGATACTTATTTTTGTACACTTTTACTTAACTTATGCTTAGTTTTATTTTTGTACACTTTTACTTAATTTATGCTTAGTAGTACAATTAAAAATAAAAAATTCATGATAACACAGTTAAGCGGAAAAATAATAAATGATTGACACATCATTGTGATAAAAATATTTGCGACACTTATTTTTGGTACACTTTTACTTACTTTATGATTAGTAGTACAACCAAAATTAGAAAATTCATGATTTTGCATTTCATTTAGTAGTAGTGTGAAAAAAAAAAAAAAAGAAAAGAAAGAAACCTAACTTGTTAATGACTAGATTTTCTTTGTTTAGCAATAAATCTTTTTTTTTTCTTGTTTAAATTGGAAGAAGAGAAGAGAGAAGAACTCACACGCAAAGAAGAAAACAGTTACAAATTTTGTAGCTATACATATATATAGAACAAAATAGCAAAATTGAAAAGAAAGTGTGAGAATTTAATTTAATTTAGTTTAATTACCAAGAGGCCGAAATCGAAGCCGACGACGACGTTATTGGCGATGGAGATGGCGGCGAGCTCGAGGTCGCCGAGGTGGCCGGCGAAGGCTTGCGTGATGACGAGCATCGAGTACGAGGCTATCCTGCTGAAGATGGCTGGGCCCACTATGTGCCACAGCTTTTTCGATTCAATCCATACCCTCCGTCTCAGAGGCCCTTCATTTTCATCATCATCATAATATACATCATGATTATCGATACGAGAATCATGATCTCTGTAGGGCTTTGCTAGGTCTTGCAACAGAGGAACTTTTGCCTCTTCAGCCACTCCGTTGCTTGGCATTGTTACTCGACTTTTTTTTTTTTTTTCTCTCTTTCGAATACCTTAGTATTCTAGAGAGAGAGAGAGAGAGAGATTGTACTGATTTAGAGCTTTGTTTTTAATTTATTTATAACGGTGGGAGGGGAAAGAACAAGGCCCCACCTATAGCAATACTATATATATATGTGTTGTGTATTTGCAGAACTGTTATAGGTTACGTTTCTTCTTTCTATAAAATTTCACTTTATAAATGTTTGTTTCTTTTTGTCTTGACATGTTGTCTTTCATAAATTTTCATAGGGAATTTAACTTTGTTTTGCATTATTATTATTCTTATAATTTATAGGATCTAGTTGTCAATAGTGACTGTGCATATGCTATTTCATTTCAGTGACAAATTTGATTACAATTGGTCATTAATGCGCCAGCTCTTAATTGTTGAATGATACAATTTGATGATAATTGACAGGTTTCAAACACAAGGCAAAAAATGGAGGCATATTAATGGTGATTGGAAAGAATTGTCGAACAATCATAACGATATATTGTTTTACTTGGGTCTTATTTGGTAAATGGGTTTGAATAATTTTAGGTCATTTAACTGAGTTTTTCAATCTAAATCGTTGTTTGATAACTTTTTTTTGAATAAAATTCAAATGGGAAAAAATCAATCAAACCCTTCAAAATTAAATTTTTTTCCCCTTAAATTTGAACAGTTTAAATCTATTTTGAATAGTATTTTTTAATTTGACATTTTAATTACTCTTTTTATAACTCAAAATCACACATTTCACTTCTACCCAAATAACAATCCAAATAATATTTTCAATTAAGATTGTTTGAGCCAAACAACTATTTAAATTTTTCATTCAAATTGCCACAATTTAAACCTGTTTGTCAAACGACCCCTTGATCAAACTGATTCATTGATAAATTTGAGGGGTATAAAAAAAATACAAAAAATTGAGCATATGATCATTTTTTAAATAATGTTTTAAGAAAATAGTCAACGTTTTAATTAATTAAAAATTAATCATTTTTTAATTATGTGATGATGTGTATTGTATCTAGTCCTTTATGCCTTTAGTTTTTTTGGAAGAGTATTGTATCTAGTCTTAAATAAGAAGATATTTGCAAATCTAATTTTAACACTAGGATTATTCTATAAATATATTTTAAAAGATATAATTACTTAAATGGATACCCAAAGCCTTAAATAATACTAATCCGTTTACATTTTAAAATACAATTTATTGAAATATATTTTATACAATTCATTTTCCTTGTTAACTCCACAAAGATTAGAGAGCTTGTTCGTCTCTTGATCTTCCCTTCCTCGACGGTGTACGCTCGAGCTCTCCAATAGTGCCTTAGCCGCTGAGTGGAGCAGTGGCGGCGGCGCTGCGCGTCCGACATAGATCGGAGTCGCTTATGATCGATGTGCCATTTGACGTCGCCATGCGTAGCGGCGTACTTGTCGATTTCGCATTCCGAGCCGACCAACTTTGACGATAGGGAGAGAGAGATTGAATCTCAATCATCGTGGTTTCTCAGTTTTTAGATATAAATTTCCTGATCCCAATAATTGGACAAAGTAATTGCTTCCGTTAAATGGACTTTTGTTTCCTCAATGATTGGACAAAGTAATTGCTTTCGTTAGTTTGTGATCTGATGGATTTGAACGCTGGCCTGCCATCATGATGCAGATCTTTGTACTCTTCTTGAAACCCAAATCGCCATTGTCACAAACAAGAGCGTGAGGGTTTTTTTTTTTTTTGCATTTTGATTTTTTTTAGTAATTATCAAGTGGGGATGAGTGTATTATAATTTGATGGACTTTTAATCTAATGCCCAATAATTTATGCTAAATTTGTGTAACATGGATGTTTCCTCCACATGGAATTGTGGAAACATTCTAGCCTTGTCCATCACATTATTATTATTATTATTCTTATAATTTATATGAGTTAGTTGTCAATAGTGATTGTGGCCTCTGCTATTTCCTTGGCAACAACAAATTTGATTACAATTGGTCATTGGGCCAACTCTTAATCGTAGATGGATACAATTTGATGACAATTGACAGGTTTCAAACACAAGGCAAAAAATGGAGGCACATTAATGGTGATTGAAAAGAACTGTCGAAGAATCATTAAGGATCTAGTGTTTTACTTGATCAAACTACTTCATCCATAAATTTGAGGTGTTTGTTTGGCAATCTCAAATATAAAATTAAAATTAGAGATAATTGAGTAAATAATTATTTTTTAAATGATGTTTTAAAAAAATAGTTTACGTTTTAATTAATTAAGAAATTAATTATTTATTTAACTATATAACTATGTGCATTTATTATTATGTCTTTTTTTGAAAAGGTTGGCCATTTCATTAAAACATAGACAAAAAATGGTTAAATACTAAATATACCCTTAAAATTATTTTGATTTGAGTTATTTATTTTTATTGTTGAACAAAATTTAATTTTAAACTGATGCTTAGATAAGAGTTTGATAAAGTATTTGAATTGAAATTATAATTAGTGAGAAAATTTGTATTAGAAATTAAAAAAATTATTTTTTACTGTATTAGTAATATATGAATCTAATTTTTTATGTTTAAGTTAAAAAATTATTGACACGGAGTATATAAATCCAAAATTTTTTTTGCGATTAAAGTACTATCCAAACTATATATATATATATATATGTGTGTGTGTGTGAGAGAGACAGAGGATTGAAATCTGTTGTGCCAAAATCCTTCTATTTATTGTTGCTATACCTATAAGAATTTGCCATAAAATGAACTCTATTAAATGACAAAAACAAAAAAATTAAAATGTTATAAGTACTCTCGTAGTTTGACATCAGTCTTAAATTGGCCCTTAATGTATAAAACGTGCTAAAATAGCTCTTAAACTTATGACGTGCATCAGATTGCCCCCTCTGTCAATTAAAGTTGACGAAAATATGACGTGGCACTAGTTTTTTTTACTATTGTATTATTATTTAATGCTATATTTTTTCAATTAATTCCTAATACTCTCAAAAATTTTACTTAACACCGCAAATTTTGAAAAATAAAATAAGTCTATTCATCAAAAAGTTGTCAATTTCATTGTCAAAAATTGAAATAGGCTGCACATATTTTTTTTAAAGTGACATGTTCAGAACAAGTTATTCAAAAGTGGTATTCTTCAAAATTTTCCTATTTTAATTGAAGATTTATTAATTTCAGTTCACAAATTTATTCGAATGGTCATTACATGTCATTTTTAAATGTTGTCTTTGGGGCAAAATTTAGTTGTTTTTAGTTTTAGGGAGAATTTCAAAATAAAGCCATTTTTTTATATCACTTAATAATCTATACCCCAAGTGGTGTTCTCCCTTTACTTTCACTCTATGTTTGTAGTATAAATTAAAAATATAACACATATAAAGTATAGATTATCATTGTGTTAAGAATGAGACATTCCTCGATCATCCTAGCTTTTATCATATTTTTCGCAGTTTGCCGTAGCCAGTGTTGTTTTTTACCAAAACATTGTTGTTTCGGCCAAGACAGTCTAGTTTGGGCCAAAACTGGGCCAAAAAGTATCATTCAGCCCAAGATAGTGTCGTTTTCCCAAACAATGTCGTTTTCCTAAAAAAATGTCGTTTTTCCTTAAAAAGTGTAGTTTTCCGCCTAACAGTGTCGGTTTTTCCAAGACATCGTCATTTTAGCCAAAACAATGTTGTTCCTAAAAGTTTATTGTTGCTTTTTTAGGCCTAAATGTCGATTATCCAGGTAAAATGACTTTTTTTTTTTTTTCCATTACTACAACCATAAAATTCAACCAAATATCAACACTGCAAAAATTAATCACAAATTGCGTAACTCTAACCAAAAATTAAGAAATAATTCATAATTTCAAAAAGGGCCAGTTAAGCAATTAGCCATTTTAAAGGTGAAGTTTGAAGGATTTAGCCATAGGGCTCGTTTGGCAAACGGGTTCAAACTGTGGCCATTTGAATTTTTTCATTTGAATTGGAAAATTTGAATTGGGTAATTTGAACGAAAAATTTAAATTGTTGTTTGGGTCAAATAATCTTATTTGAAAATATTATTTGGATTGTTGTTTGGGTAGATGTGAAATGTGTGATGTTGAGTAATAAAAAGAGTAGTTGAAATGTCAAATCAAAAAATACTATTCAAAATGGATTCAAACTGTTGAAATTTGAGGGGGGGAAGAATTTGATTTTGAAGGGTTTGAATGACTTTTTCTCATTTGGATTTTATCCAAAAAAAAGTTACCAAACGACGATTCAGATTGACAAAGTCGTTTGAATTGCCCAAGATGGGTTCAAACCCATTTGCCAAACATACCCATAGTTTCACGAAATTAAAGATTTAGCCATAACATGTAACATTTTATGTTGCATGTAATATATATATATACGTGTAAAAAATATAACATTAAATGTAACATGTAACATAAAATGTTACACTTTGATACGTATATATGTTGCATGTAATAAAAAATATTATATTTAATGATTAAATCCTTAATTTCGATATTTTAAGGCTAAATCCTAAAAAATTACCCAAAAGTTTAGTTAAATGCCAAAAAAACTCTTTCAAAAAATGATCCAAAATTTTCTTAATTACCAAAAAAATTCAAAAATTGAAAAAATAAAATAAAATAAAAAAATTGTCAACAAACATATAATAACGTATTCAACCTAATAAAAAATTACAAAGAAATTCAAAAAATTTCTAATCACCAATAAATTAACATAATGCCTAAAATTTCACAAATTGTCAACAAACATAATAACATCATCAACGTATCCAACCAAAGTTACCAATTTCCAAAAAAAAAAAAAAAGAAAAAGGTAAACCAATCTAATGAAACCAACTATACTCATTCAAGTTTAACCAATTTTGAACTATAAGGTATTATAGTCACCAATGTCAATACTTTTTTTTTTTTTTTAGTGAATTGAGGAAGAGGACATTCAAACTTAAATTTCTTGTCAGAGTCATCGTGAAATTAGCCAATACCCCGCAACTACACACATTTTACAAGAATATATAACTCGAAAAACTAAAAAAATAAAATTAAAATGGAGCACCATTAAAAAAAACTCCACGCATCTATGTATGTTCGTATCTCAAAATTATAGTATAATGAACGATAGAAATTAAAAAAAAAAAGAAAAAGTACAACACACTATACAATATTAGCATATAAATAAAAAAATGTATTCTTGTAAATCTTCTTCCAATGTATAATGAACCATAGAAAAAAGTCAAAACAGAAGTCACAAAAAAGAATCACAAACTGTTTTATTGAACTATAATTAGATTTACAATAATCTGAATCCCATCTACATACGGTGAAGAAACATCGGAACATGAATATCACAGTCACCAATTCAAACCCAAATAGTGACACAGAAAATGGAAATGAACAAAAACAAAAGCAGACAAAGAAAATAGAATCAATTATATATATATATAAATAGATCAAATGAACAGAAACTCAAAATGAAATCGGGAAAATAAATTTAAAAAAAAAAAAAACATACATGAAAATGGAATAAATACATCAAATCATCTCAACCGTCCATCGCAAATCGAAAGGGATCTAAATAGAATCACAATCTTAATTCCACGTGCATGCATGGAATTCCCCACGGCCCACTCTAAGCCAAAGCCACGGCCACGAGAGTTCCCGCCAGAGCCGTACCGGCTATAACGGCTCGGCTGGTCCATCCAGCAGCGAAGCTGCCGCTCGGCGTGTCGGCGGCCGGCGCTTCGGGAGCCGGCCCGGGGCTCGAAGCACCGGGTCCCTCGGCAGCGGGCGTCGGGGCGATCGAAGGAGTTGGCGCCTCGGTGGCTGGAGCCGAAGCCGGAGCCGAGCTGGGAGTCTTCGCCGGAGTCGGAGCCGATGTGGGAGCCGGCGGCGGCGCCGCCGCCGGTGTTGTTGCCGGCGGCGAGGTGGCCGCCGGAGGGGTGGCGGTCGGCGGCGTCGCCGTCGTTGGAGGGGTGGCTGTCGGCGGCGTTGCCACGGTGGGCGGCGTCGCCGTGGACGGAGGAGAGGCGGTCGGCGGCGAGGTCGGCGCTTGAGCCATGCATGAAGCCGCCAAGAGGGCAATCATCATGAAAACTTGAAACATCTTCATCTTTGATGAAAATTTGAAGTGTTTCAAGTTTTTTTTTTTGTTGAGTGAGGGTTGGGGAGAGAGTATGTTTTGTGGGTTTGTGGTGGGATTGGGAGTAGTGAGTGAGGGTTTTTGGAAAAGTGAAGATTGGAATGAATATAAAGAAAGTGGAGAGATGAGAGGAAAGTGGGAGTTGGCCAAAAAATTAATCAAATAATGTGTTGTGAAGATTCCTCCAAAATCTTTTTAATATATATATAGTTTTTATATTCATGTATGAATGGGAAGTGAAATGTCACAACTATTGTTACAACTATGCATGGTCTAATAATACATGTACCCAACAAACATGTTCCTTTGTAATATATAATATCAGGCAATGATTAATGTGATAACCCAACCATAGATGGCAATTTGAGCGGTGTGAATAATTGGTCAGCCTTTCTTAGGGATCAGATAAGGGCAGGCGTATTTTATTTTTCCTGTAACTTAATGACACGTGTGGTCGTTTTTGTAATTTGGCTCTGGAGTCAGTGAAATGTCACTGTCCGGTCCAGCTTTTTGGTCAATATTATATTAGTATTATTATTACTTGTTAGTGTGAAGCTAATTAATTAGCTTAAGCTTATAGCCATTGGGTTGGGTTTTCACAGACTCAATCCTCCAATTAATTACGCGTTAAAACACTTTTTCACCAACTCTAAAGCGTGGTCGGTGATTTTACACTTTTGCCCACCCTATGTGACCCCACTCTGTGAAGAATAATAGCACATGTGGTCTTTCCAAGAACAGAAATGTATTTGTACGAACGATCGTACAGTAATTCCCTGTGCTCATTCGGACACGTGGCAGAAACCCATTTGATCATCGCGTTTATGATGGCAATTGACAATTTGCCTGGTCAAGATCATGCTTACACGTGTCGTTTTGAAATATGACTCTGATAACGGCCTTTTATTGTATGCGACTGCGAGAGGGCGTAATTAGGGTAAAAAAATGTGGCGTGAGAAAAAAAAAATTTTAAAATTTAAAAATAATTTTATAATACGTAAATAAAGAATATATTGTTAATTTTATGTATCTTTTGAATAATGTACAAAATGTGTACTTCATATGTTTTGATCTTTGAAAATTAAAAGTAATTATTGTAAAATCTCTCGTGAGTAATTTGATATTTGTTTCTAAAAATCATATGAAAATGACACAAATTATTTAGGGATGGCCTTCTTGTTTTAGCAAAACAGATGGTACTTTTTGAATTTCCTATCCGTATATATCTTTTGTATAATCTAATTTTTTTAGGGGTTGATATGTCTAATAATTAGCTGTGTGGTTGGCTATTTTGTTGATATGGTGGTCGAGAGACAAATAATACATACATAATAAAACGAAGATATAT
Source organism: Boehmeria nivea var. tenacissima (assembly GCA_018132145.1). Taxonomy (NCBI): domain Eukaryota; kingdom Viridiplantae; phylum Streptophyta; class Magnoliopsida; order Rosales; family Urticaceae; genus Boehmeria; species Boehmeria nivea. Next base: position 5,332,222 of record CM030886.1, read on the forward strand.
TCTAATAATAATGTAACCGTTGCAAATGGGAAACAACTAACATGTTCACCTCAACCAATTGGAATAAAAAAAACAATTAAAAAATTACAAAAAATATTTCTTTGGGTTCAAATATCTCAATATCATCTTGTCGTGCTTTGAAATAAAAGATAGGAGTATTTGAACCCTAGAGTTGTTGGAAACAACATGAAACCGCCTTTGCTTTGAGACACGTGTCACGAGCAAATTGTGTGGGACACGTGGCTTCAAGAGAGCACCGTTGTATTCATTCTTTGTGAACCAACATTAAAGGGGTTGATTTATTTATTTGGCTTATAATTTGGGAAGTCTTTGAGTTTATAATATGTTAATCATTGAATGACAAATCGGAGCTGGCATAAGCTGGCAATAAGTTCGAACATGTCAACATGATCATATAGAGGTCATGTGTGCATGTGCATATGTGCAACGTGAATTTCACAAAATAATAATCTAGTTGGAGAAAGTTTGCAATTTTTTTATTGGTTTTATATTTTATTGTTAAATTGGTGTTTGATAGTCACTATCTCTTTGTCTTATTATATATATATATATATATATATGTGTGTGTGTGTGTATTTTCCTCTTACATTAAATAAAATTAAAAGATTTTGTCCACCATATAACGTTTATCTGAAGTCTGAAAAAGAACGACTACGTTACAAATAATTTTTGCTCAAAACGAGAATATTCTTCATTACGCGTTCAAAGTTATTTTGCGAGGAATAATTTGCACCAATGACCACTGAATTTGTTGTAATTTGGCAATTTATCTTCTTTTTTCTTTTTTAAGTAATTTATACCGTAAACTAATAAGTTTAAGCAAATTGGTCCACATTTATAAATAATGATCACAATTTTTCGTTAAAATAATTTTCATAAGTGGCACCTAACTTTGTCAAAGTTTAGAAAATTACCCAACAATTTTTATTGTTTTTTTTTTTTGGCAATTTACATTCTCAATTAGTCAATTTCATCTAATTTTTGACATTGTCAATTTACACCAATTTATCAATATTTTATAAATTTAGAGGGCAAATTGCCAAAAAAATACTTTCAAAGGGTCACCTGCCAAAATACGACAAATTCGTAAGTGCAAATTACTCTATTCGGAGCCTCAGTTTATTTTGAATTTTATAGCTCAATTTTATTTATTTATTTATTTATTTTTGGTTACTGATACTTTTATTTGAATCAACTGTACTTAAGTAACCACACAAGTTTTGAAAGTTCAATTTTGAGTTCTTTATCGAGTTCAAACTTAAAGTTTTTTTGTTCCATTATTGAAAAAGACAAAAAGAAAAAAAAAAAAAAGACGTTATATCACAATCAACACATGAGAGAAACAGTATTTGGTATAGCTATTTTTCTGTACGCCAAATTGTAAGATAATAATAATTATTATTGGATAATAATTAATTATTATATATATATAGTATAGCAATATTTTTTTATGAATATAACACAACATAAATCATATGCATTAAAGATAAATCATCCGTTGACGAGGCATGTTGCCTATCGGCAGTGCTCGTTGATCCAATTTTCATTTTCAAATGCGAAAATAAATTAAAAGAAGTATCAAGAAACATTTTTCTTAATCAATTATTTAATTTTCAAAGACTTTTTAATGAATATGCGTATCATATTATGTTTTATATATTTTATTTATCAAATAATTGGGTACAATATTATGTCCGCCACAGATTCATCTTGACATATGCATAAAAACATATGGCCGTTGTGTTTATGAAAGTTGAAATTTTGTATGATGAGAAAATAAGTTAAAGAAGCATCAAGAAACATTATTTTATATTATAGGGTCAGTTATATAAATAGTCATTTTGGACTGTATGTTTTTAAAAAATAATCACAGTTTCAAAAAATTTAAAAATTAGCCATAAAACATGTAAGAAATTTCTAACAATAACAAAAATACACATAAAATTACTGTAAAAAATTTCTGATTCTAGTCAAAAATTTCTGAGGTGACTAGTTTTAAAATTTGTTGAAACTGTAGCTATTTTTTAAAATTATTTTGTAAATTGTGGCTATTTTCTTAAAATTCCCTATATTATATTAATAAGCTAGAAAATTTTGTATTTTTTTCCCTTTTTCTTTTGTTATTCAATGTGAAAAATAAATGCTAGGCACATACAAAGAGAGCAAAAGACAAAAGGATAAGAGAAAATAAGGATTTAGGTGACCTAAAAATTTCAGAGATAATAAAGCAGTGTAAATAATGTATAAATGAAAATTTGAAAAGTCTTTGGCCGAATTCGACAATGAGAGGTGAAACACACATATGTGTACAACCATCTTCAATATTTAGCGCAAAAAAAAATGTTAAAATTCTATTTTTGACGTTAGATGCTTCAATGCATTTGGTGTTATTTTAGATGTTGTTTTTATTATTGTATAATATTTAGTTGCAAATTTCACTAAAATGACTATTGTTGGCCAATACGACTACAAGTAGTCCTGTAAATTCAGAAACACAAAACGAAAATCCATTTCCGCAAAAAAATTGGCCAAAATGAGAAATTGCTTTTGCAAAAATGAAATTTCTGTTTTTCGTTTTTATTATTATTACTTTTAAATCCGACCGTTGGATATTAATCTCCCCACCCATCAACGGTCTTATTTGACATTAAACAAAAAAAAAAGAAGATAAATTAGAAACAAAAATTTTGTTTCCGCACCCACAAAAAATGATGGAGTACCGTTTACAAGTGTAGCAATAATGATTTTTTGGTAAGAAAGATTTTATAGAATATAAAATTATAACCAACATTAACTTTCACATTAAATGTTAAAAGACCAACCAATCAATGATCATTTTAAAATGCTAAAATTTCACATTATGCTATACTTGATGCCAAATTTGACACAAAATTTAGCATTTGTCAAATTTGATACTAAAAATAATATTGCATTAGAAAATAACTTTTTCAATAAAATACTAAATTAACACATTAATTTAATATTATATTGGAGATGCACTAATACTTCCGGAGTCTCCCTCGATCGAACCGGACAACAATGTTCAATGAATATTAGGGATTATTCCAATTTTTCCATTGCCAAAATTTTCCACAACCATAATCTTTTGAGAACTAGGAAATATATATGGACAGAAATAATTTTTGATAAAACGTCATAACTTATAATTGCTATGTTTATATATAAATATATATATATATATATTTATTTATTGTGACCACGACATAATAGCCGTTATGACAATTTCTACGATCTATGTATATATATAATCATTTTTTTGCTGAAAATCATTTTTTTTTCCTTTTGCTAGTGACAAAAAATGTTGTCATATTTTGACAATTTCGAACTCCGCTAAACTTTTGACAAACCGCTTCAAAAGTTTTTTTTTTTTTCTTCTTCTTTTAAATCGGAACCATCCAGGCATGCTTGAGAGAGTTTGGCACTGTAGAAACACGAAACTTTGTCCACAATGCAGACAATATAAAAATAAATTAAAAATTAAAATTGAATGCCACGCTTTCATGATTTTGATTTTGATTTTGATTTTGATTTTTTAAACTTGAAGTTATTAAAAATATTTTCAAGATCATAAGTAATAGGCCATCTCTTTTCTTCACTCTTTAATTCTAAAATTTTAAGATTTCTGCACTTATTATTTTAATTTTTTTTATTTTTATAGCTATTAAAAATTAAAAAAAAAAGTCGTAATTCGTGCGGAAGGTGTAGAAAAGAAGCTTCTAGGAGAAGTTTCTAATTTTAGTTGTAGTAAAAAAGTAAGCTGAAATTGACGGCAAAATTCTAAACCAATTATAACTTTTGTGTTTCATAATTACTTTTTATAATAATTTATTTTAACGCTTACTAAGAGAAGCAAATAGGCATTTTTTTTTATTTTTTTATTTATATTTTATGAATTTATGAATTAGTCTTATTCTTGAAAGTTTCCTCAGGTTGCTGAGATAACTTAGAAGTCACTTTCTTACCAAGCAAAAATGTTATATTACAAATATATTTAACGCTTCGTGACACACAAGTTAAACCAACCCTTGAGATCACGAAAGAATCAAAGCAACAGTTGGGAAAACTACAACAATAAAAATTGAGAAAATGTAATGAAAAGAAAGTTCCAACCGATATGACGGTCGTCTACAAGACTAAGTCATCTTTCCTTTTCTAGTGATTGAAAAGGGAATTTATGTGTGTTATATTATGCATAGCGACTAAAATAAAAAAGTAGTAGACAATTACTCAAAAAAAAAAAAAAAAAAACTAGTAGACAAAGGGCAAGAGGTGAAGGGATTTTTTGGGATCTATTTTGAGATGTTACGTTTTTTTGCTAAGACAACTTAAGAGAGAATGAATTTGTAAAAGTATTCAAAATTCTTAACTCAACTTTAAATCTCTTCGAGCCGGGAGAGAATGTTGCATCGGTAGAGTAATTCGTTAAAATTTGTTGTAATTTACTCTATTAACCTTTAATAGTAATTTTACAAATATAAACTTCTTTTTTTTTTTTCCTTTTGAAAAAACGCGAGAAAAAAATCATCTTCTTTCTCTTTGTTTTCCTTTACCTAAAAGATGTACTTCACCCTCCTGCCAAACACACCCTAACAATCCATTTGGCAGAGGAGAAAATTGAAAAGAAGGAAAATTTTGGGTAAATTTTGGAATGAAAAATATAAAATTGGATTATTTGGTAAGTGAGTGAAATTTTTTCTCAACACAATGAAGAGTATAATTACTCTTTTATCTAATTTTAAAAGATTAAATAATAAAATAAATGAGTAAAATAATAATTGTATTAATAAAGAATTTTCTCTCTCTTAGCATACCAAATAACAAAAGGAAATACTATTTTGTTTTCTTTCATTCTCATTTTCTATCACTTCCTGTTTTCCTTTCTATCTAATTTTCTTTCCTTTATATCAAACAAAATGTACGCACGCACTACACGCCGGCCGACTGACCTTGGAGGAGGCAACCCAAAAAGTTAAAGAGTAGTCAACTAAGCTGACTAAAGTTGGAAAGCAAAGAATTTGTTCGAAATTTCTAAACAAAGTAGTGTCATCTTGAGCGCCGCTATAAACAATAAAACAATGAACCTACTACAAAAGAAACTTGAACACCGAGCTAAATATGCCAAGATGTGTATCAATGATTTGGTATGAGGCTGAAACATTGGTGTTTTAGGTCCACAAGTAGCTAAAACCTAAGAATTAATCTTCCTAATAATAAAAAAACATACAGCTCTGTTGATCAAGCCATTCGAGCCAATCTCACTTTCGAACAAGCTTGGACAACAAGTATAATAATGTGAAAAAAACTAGTCCGAAAACAATCACATGTACAAGATGGTTCGAGCTCAGTTGTATAGTCCTGTTCAACCTACGCATCCCGTTTTTAATCCCGGCCCCGGCTTGAGACATGGTCAGTTGCTGTAGTGAACAACGGGATAAGAAATGTCTTAAAATTCATAGCTTCTTGTTTATTTTCAGTGAGGGCCAAAAGTTGTTCAAAGATCGGAAGAGCGAAAGGGGGGAAACCTGAAAGGAAGGTGTTTTTTCTTACCAAATCTGCGATGAGGTCATTCTGAAGTTTTGTTTCTGCTTCAATCTCTTGGGCCACCTATAAAATGATAGTCAAATTAGGACACATTTGGTTACCGTATTGTATTGTACGGTACTGTATTATATTATCTTATACGCGTAAGTTTATTCAATTTGTGTGTCGTCAAATATAATATATCAAAAATGAAAAGAGATCTTAAACATTTCAGCAGATGATATGAAGGATTTCTTTTATACTAGATAACACAATTTGTATTGTATTAAGTACGTTTTTTGGATTACACAATACGATATTTTAAACATGTCAAACACCGTATTGTATTAGAAATACAATAGGTTGGGCTTATACAGTGCACCAAACGTTCTCTAGAGAACAGATACGGACATAACAAGCACAATAACAGCTTGATATGATTTTGATCAATACTCATTTGTAGCTTAAATAATAGGAATCAATTAAAAAAATAATCCACTCTCTAATGGAAGTTCCTGAAGCAAGTGTGACATGAAAAGGCCGTTGCAACACTGCATATGGGGCACACAGTCCATAATTCATATAAAGGTAAATTCATGTGTATATATTATTTCAATTCTAATTTAGCCTCACATGAAGACAAACAATCAAGTGGGATTAAAAATCAGATACAATACTACTGAACAAAAACAGGTCCAATGACACGGAGAACCGTATTTTCTCACAAGATTTTGGACGGTATACCGTATGTATATATATATATATATATATATATATAAAATTCAGATTGAAAGGTCTATACAAGAACTCATTCATAAGTCATAAAGGGTTCAAAACTTTTATTTTGGATGAAATTACAAGGCATTTTTTGCAAAAGTTATCGTGTTTGCACTTCGATACCTAAACCTTTTTTTTTTCTCCATAATTTTAACCCTGGACCTCAAAGCCTTTGCAGTTAAGTTCAATTGATAATGGAGGTTAAAATATAAAGAATTTTGGGACTGATTCAGAAGCTAAATTACCAAACAAATAACTTCCTAAGGATAAACTACCAAGAATCGCGATGTTAGGAGTACAGAACAGAACAACAAATCTAAAAGAAGGTTAAAATATTACGTGGATGGAGATGAATAGAAGAAGAGAGAATAGAAAGCAAAGAGAGATAAAACTCAATTGTAGAGAGAAATTGTGTCTATTATTTAATATCAATAATAAAAAATAGATACAAATCTCATAGAATTCCAATGACTGATAGGAAATAAATTTTAAGACTCTCAATCATACTAAGATTCAACATGTAAATTGTATTACACCATTAATAATAAAACAATTTTTCTTTAAAAGAACTTGACATCAACGAATTATGTTGCAGATATCAATCGAGAAGGTCCAGATCAAAGCAAGGGAATAACCTTGAGAAATCCTAGAGCATGCCACCAATACACCACTTTTCACCTTCTACGGCACACAATGCATGTTTAGATAACCAATACACAAAAACAAGGTGGTTTTGTGGGAAATCTTTTGTGAATAAGGGATTTAAGGAGAGAATCAGGGTCAATAATCTGATCCTGATGTCTAGGAAATTAGTTATAGAAGTTTCCTTTTTAATGTCAAGACAATGTGTATTTAGTGTGATATAGTCTGTAAATTCATTATTGAGAAAATATAATAAAATTTCAGCTCAGTTTTTCTTCATGGTATCTAGGCCTGATCATCGGGCGGGCAGGCGGTTATCGGCTCTAATATTGCAACACCGGAGCTCGGGCGGGTGACGGAAAGAAGCTACCGATTTTCAACCAAGAGAGGGTCGGGCGGATGGCGGTCGGGTGCTCGGGGAGATCGTTCGGGTGGCGGTCGGATGTGCGGGTTTGGGCCAATATATGAGCTTAATGGGCTTGCTCCAAAGTTTACCTGTCAAACTGTAAAACTTCACGGCGAGATTTGCTGCAATTCAAAAACCTTTATATATATATATATACATATATATATATATATATGTGATAGAGATGAGGTTGGCTGCCATTCCAAAGCCATATATGTACGTGTGTGCATGTATATATTTAAATAGTAGAGAAAAAGCTTGGGATGGATATGATGATGGAGGCAATGGTGAGGCAAGCAATGGTGGGAAGGCGGAGACGAGGGCTGGGAGGGAGGCAAAAAGAAAATGTCGGGCGGGCGGGTATCGCCCGAGCTGAGATTGCTCGTACCCGACCCCGACCGAATATAAGAGAGATATCGGACGGGTTTCGCCCGATAGTTTTGGTTATGTCACGGCACCCGACCGTTTGGACGGGTTGCCGGACGGAATGTCGGGTACACGGGCGGGCGGCCATTTCTGTGCAGCCCTAATGGTATCAGAGCCATAAACTACGGTTTCTGGGAAACTTGGGCAACATTCGATTGGCCTTCATCGCTGGCTCGATCTCGGATTCCAGCCTTGATTGCTGGTTTCTTTTCTCCAGCCTTAATTGCTGGTTTCTTTTCTGTCTTTGTTTCTAGGACGAAAAGACTGCGTGCAAAACAATTGCGAAGCTGAAAAATCTACTTGGAACGGTTGAAAAACCAGCAGCAAACTCCAGTTTGCAAGCACCGACTTGGGGTATGTGTTCATTAACGCTCTCAGGTGAGACTCTAATCTCTCTTGGATTAAATGCTTCGGGTAATGAGTTTAGGAATGCCTGGATTCTTGATTCCGGTGCCACTGACCATATGACTCATAGTTCAAACCAATTCAAGACCTATACACCCTGCCCAAGCAACAGAAAAATTGTTGTTGCCGATGGTACTACAACCACGGTAGCTGGAGTAGGAGATGTCTAGGTTAATCCTGATTTGGTCCTTAAAAGTGTCCTTTATGTTCCTCGGTTATCCACTAATCTTGTTTCCATACAAAAGCTTACCCAAGATCTGATTTGTCGTGTTATATTCTAAGCTTCCTATTATGAATTTCAGGACCAGAGTTCGGGGAGGAAAATTAGACTTGCTAATGAGCATAATGGACTCAATTACTTGAGCACATCGAGTCAGCCGGAATCGAATAAGTCTGCATCGTCTACTTCCTTTTTCTCCTCTTCCAATAAAGATGTCATTTGGTTACATCATAGGCGTCTAGGTCATTTGTCCTTTTCCGCATTGAAAATAATGGTCCCTGCCTTGTTCAAGGGATTGGATGTCCAGTCTTTTCATCGTGACACTTGTGAGTATGCAAAACACACTCGTGTTACATTTCCAATTAGTAATAGAAGATCGTCTTCTCCTTTCTTTTTGATTCATAGTGACATTTGGGGACCGTCAACTACTCCAAACATCTCGGGATCTAGGTGGTTTGTGACATTTATTGATGATTGTACAAGAGTTTCTTGGATCTACTTGGTAAAAAATAAATCAGATTTGAGTCATGTTTTTCCTATCTTTCATGCAATGATTCAAAATCAGTTTGGTACAAAAATAAAGAACATTCGCTCAGATAATGCTCGTGAGTATTTCAATCAAATCTTGTCCCCTTGTTTCCAAAAGGAAGGAATCATACACGAATCATCTTGCATCATCACTCCACAACAAAATGGAGTGGCGGAAAGAAAAAACCGCCATCTCCTTGAGTGCACTAGAGCCCTATTGTTTCAACAAAATGTACCAAAATCCTACTGGGGAGAGACTGTTCTCACATCAGCCTATGTCATAAACAGAATTCCTTCTAGAGTTTTAGGGTTTAAAAGTCCACTAAAAATCTTATCTCAATTCTATCCTGACATTCGGTCATCCTTCAACCTCACTCCTCGAGTTTTCGGGTGCACTACTTTTGTCCATGTTCATAGTCATACCCGGGGAAAATTAGATCCTCGAACTTAAATGTGTCTTTGTGGGATACTCGGCCACTAAAAAAGGATATAAATGTTATCACCCATCCACTAAGAAAATGTATGTCTCAGCTGACGTTACATTTGTTGAAAATAAGCCCTACTTCTCTACTCCTTATCTTCAAGGGGAGTTACTTACACTTGAAGATAAGGAATCAGACTTACCACCACTGCAAATACCCACATCTGAGCCACCGAAATCACATGATTCACCCAAAGCACAAGAGTCACCAACGTCTTCTAAACCTATGTCAACCTCACAGTCTGAGGAGTCAGAAGAGAAATGGGAAGAAAATGGTAAGATATTTGGCTCAGATGTACACAAGGCGAAGAGATCCCATTGCAGTAACAAGGCAAGAACAATCTACTGAACCGAATTCTGAAAATGAGGTAACAATACTTGAACCGAACTCAGCTTCTTCACCACAAACAGAACCTTCTGACCCCGAGCCTCCTAGCCTCGATCATGACCTACCGATAGCCTTGAGAAAAGGAGCACGAGAATGTACCAAGAAACCTCTATACCCATTGTCTCACTTTGTGTCTTTTCAGAAATTCTCCTCAAAACACAAAAGTTTCCTTTCAACCTTCACAATTTCTATTCCTAACTCATTGTCTGAAGCATTATCAAAGAAAGAGTGGAGACTTGCTATGAAGGCTGAAATGGATGCATTGGAAAAGAAGGGAACTTGGGAATTGGTTGATTTACCTAAGGGTAGGAAGCCAGTGGGCTGTAAGTGGGTGTTTGCGGTGAAACTTAAGGCGGATGGGTCCCTAGAAAGGTACAAGGCAAGGCTAGTTGCGAAAGGATATACTCAGACATACGGAGTGGACTGCCAAGAAACATTTGCCCCAGTGGCAAAAGATGAACACAGTGAGAATTCTGCTATCCTTGGCTGTCAACTTTGATTGGGAATTGCAACAGTACGATCTGAAAAATGCTTTCCTTCATGGTGAGTTAGATGAAGAGATTTACATGAGCATTCCATCAGGGTTTAGTGGGGGTGATGCAAGGTTTGCCGGTTAAAGAAGTTGTTATACGGGTTGAAACAATCCCCACGAGCTTGGTTTGGACGATTTGCCAAAGTGATGTTAGCTAGTGGTTACAAACAAAGCCAAGGAGACCATACACTCTTCATCAAACATTCAGCCTCTAGAAGAGTCACAGTATTAATTGTGTACGTGGATGACATTATTGTGACAGGAAATGATGAGAAAGAAAAGGAAGCTTTGAAGCATTGCCTCGCCAAGGAGTTCGAAATAAAAGACTTAGTAAGACTGAAGTATTTCCTTGGAATTGAAGTAGCTAGATCTAAGCAAGGAATTTTCATCTTTCAACAAAAGTATGTTACAGACCTTCTCAAAGAAACAGGTATGATGGCTAGTAAACCGGTTGCAATTTCCATTGAACAAAATCACAGATTAAGTGAAGCTCTTGGAGATAAGCCAGTAGACAAAGGGCTGTACCAGCGGCTTGTGGGGAAGCTCATTTATCTTGCACATAGTCGGCTAGACATAGCCTACTCGGTGAGTGTTATCAGTCAATTCATGCATGATCTGAGAGAGGTTCATCTACAGGCAGCCTACCGAGTCCTCTATTACTTAAAAGCACATCCAGGGAAGGGAATTTTATTCAAGAAAACATCGGATGTCAATCTGGAAGTATACACAGATGCAGATTTTGCAGGGTCTCCAACGGACAGAAGGCCAGCTATAGGCTATTGTACCTTTCTTGGAGGAAATTTAGTATCCTGGAGGAGCAAGAAACAGAATGTAGTAGCACTATCGAGTGCAGAGGCGGAGTTCAGAGCTATGGCAGCAGGAGTATGTGAATTACTGTGGGTCAAGATCAGTTTAGAAGACCTAAAGATTTAGTGGACTGGGCCTATGAAACTCTACTGTGATAACAAATCAGCCATCAACATTGCCCACAATCCTGTGCAGCATGACCGGACAAAACACATCGAGATAGACATGCACTTCATTAAAGAAAAGTTGGATAGTGGGTTAATTTGTACTCCATATGTTCCTACAGGACATCAATTAGCAAATGTTCTGACAAAAGGGTTGTGCAGTAGCATGTTTCGTGAGAATATTAGCAAGCTGGGAATGGAAGATCTCTATTCACCAGCTTGAGGGGGAGTGTGGGAAATCTTGTGTGAATCAGGGATTTAAGGAGAGAATCAGGGTCAATAATCTGATCCTGATGTCTAGGAAATTAGTTATAGAAGTTTCCTTTTTAGTGTAAAGACAATGTGTATTTAGTGTGATATAGTCTGTAAATTCATTATTGAGAAAATATAATAAAATTTCAGCTCAGATTTTCTTCAGGTTTCTTAAATCTGTTTTTGAGTCAAGAATATAATGGCCACTTTAATTCAATTAGATTTTCCAAATTAAGAAGGTGGTGTCTGGTTGAGTTGATAAAATCTCTTGGCATCCAATTTAGGGACTTGGGCTCAAAGGCTCAAATCTTGTCCTAACAAAGATGGGAAGTGATTATGAGACAAAGGACACGAATAGTCTTCTCGCTCGAAGGAATGGCAATGAAGAAGAAAGTGAGAGAAACTTAAAAGGAATCGCGTTCAATGTGCTTAACGGCTTCTATGCTTGCATCTCTCTATCTTGTTATGCCATCAAAATTCTCAGGTCTTGCAGAAAACCGACAATAACCAGATTTCTTTGAGACAACAAAGGAAATGAGGTTTGACAAAATTTTAGGATCCAACTGAAAGAACTGTTCATCAATACAATAGCATCAACTCTCTTAATATACATTTACATTTTTTTTAAACCTTTCAGAGACCCTTCATAACATTACAGATCAATGGAACAAATAGCACATAAACACACACAATACAAATGAACCAAACTTTCAGAGTACCTTCTCACCTAAACAGAAACAGGCTCATCCTAATTTCACATATTTTATCTAAAAATCGCACCTAATATGTTTCCTAAAATGCTAAGAACATAAATTTAATCATTTCAAATTAAAAAAATAAAACACCCACCAAGCAAATAGCTAAAATTTCAATTCCAAAAACAAAGAATTGCCATTTTTCCCAAAGAAAAAAAAAAGAATAAAAGTTTAAATAAAAAGCAAGAGCATAATACATGAGGAAAAAAAAAAAAAAGATCATACACTTTTAAGGCGTTGAACTTGGGTATGGAGACCAGTGATTTGCTCATCAAGATCAGCTTGCAATGGATCGATCCTCAGCTGAATCTCCTCGGAGGGACCCACAGGCCTCGCGCTGAGACCTTCTCTGCCAAAATATAACAATCATGGAACAACCAAAAGAGAATTCACACACACACACATAATATATATATATATATATATATATGGCCAAGAAATGTGTAATCGAGGGAACATATGGATAAATGGGTTTTGAGTACCTTGATCTGTAAGGGTTTGCCATAGAATTAGAAGCCAAACTTCTTCAACTCTTTGCAATTCTTTTTCCTTCTTTGAATCAAAATGGAACCCTTTTCCAAACCGTCACTCACCTGTAGATTTATGTAAGGGGTCGTTTGATAAGCTATTCTTGTATGTTTAACTAAAAGCTTTTTAAATTTCAATTCAAAATTTTTTCTTTTAAATCTCAATTTAAATACACATAATTAAACTCATATCCTAATATTGATTTAGAGTTCTTTTGGTAAGTAATTTAGATTAAAAAAATTCATATCATTTTTATTTGCGGAAATTATAAAAAATAGTCATTTCACTTAGGTCATTTAAAAATATGGTCGATGTTTTCAATAAATAAAAAATAATTATCAAGTAATTATATTGATAAAATTCATTCATGCATCAGAAACTGTGACATTCAAATATGGGCTATAATTTAAAAAGCTTTTTAAAAAATTGCCGGTTTACCTAATTGCGCCTTTTTATTTGAGTTGTTGTTTGGTAAAATAATGTAATTCAAATCAATGTTTGAATAAGAGTTTTTTTGTAATATTTGAATTGAGATTGTAAAAGTTAATATTTATATTGGTAACTTGTTGAGGTAATAATAATAATAATAATAAGGGGACTTCTATTGCCACCCTCATTTCTGCTCTCTACACCCCCTAAATAAAAATTAGTTTTTTTTAATATTTTTAATTATTTATTTGTATTTGTGTTGTTTCAAAAATACCTTTAAAAGTATAAAAATTTAGTTTCTGTTAACCATTCCTTATTATGATCCTATTTTTTTAGGATGCAGTTTTCTTTTTCTATTATCATTTGAGTATGAACCTCGTTGTAGTACACACCCTCTTTCCCCAAAACCAAACTTGCAGAGCCGCACACACTATTTTTTATGCACACCAACGAAAATTGAAAATTATTTTTGAAAAAATGGTGTGTGCGGCTCTGCAAGTTTGGTTTTGGGGAAAAAATGTGTGCACTACAACGAGGTTCATACTCAAATGATAATAAAAAAAAAATAAAACTACATCCCAAAAAAATAAAATCACAATAAAAAATGATTAACCGTTATTAAGAAACTAAAATTTTAAACTTTTAAAGGTATTTTTGAAACAACACAAATACAAATAAATTATTAAAAATATAAAAAAAATAATTTTTATTTAGGGAGTGTGGAGAGCAGAAATGGGGTGGCAATAGAAGCCCCCATAATTTCTCCCCCATAATTTCTCCTATTCTAAAATTTTAAAGTATATTATAAGAGTTTATTAATTTTTAAGTTCGGCCCACTCGTGATTACAAAAGATAGAGTAAATATGTGTCGGAGTAATAATATTATAGGGATATTAACACATATATATTCATTTTGGAACCGAATATTACATATATGTTTAAGATTTGTAACATATTTCATATATATTCATTCTCTTAATAGATAGACAACAACGCTGTTCATAATAATCTAAGTTTTCTCATCAGGTAAATCAAGCATGTCTACATTAAAAATGCCAACATTAAAAATTTAATAATAATATATAAAAAATAAAAAATAAAAAAAACTACCCCTCCTTTCCATATTTAAAACCAAGTATCCAAACTCATTCTCAAAAATTTCGTCCAGCCACCCTCAAAACAAATATTAAAAAAAAATAAAACCACTAAATTTCAAATCTCGCTAAAAACCCCAAAATTAATATCACATATTACAAATTCAAAATGATATTTTAGTATTTGAGATATTTTGTTGATTGATTGGACTGAACATTCAATTTGATATTCATATATGGCGTTTTATTGATTGATTGGATTGTTTTGTGATTGAAACATTGCTTTAGATTGTTTTGTTATTTAATATGAAAAATTAAATATCAGAGTCAAATTTATTGAATACGTAAGAAAGTACTGCTCTTGATTTTCAAATTAAGCTAGAAGTTAAATTTTGAATTTTGTTGTTATTTGAAAATATGAGAATTTGTTTTAAATATAAAATCTCTTTTAATAGTTCGGGTTATTCAAATAAGTATTAGACTATGGGTAGAATAGTCTCTTGAATTATGTCACGTACACAATAAAGTAATGAGTTTTTAGCACTGGTGCCCCCTGACCTTTGCGGGGTATGGCAAATTGCCTCTTAATATTTTATTTGTGGCATTTTGCACCTTAATTTTGAAATCTTTGGCACATCACTACAAATTATTTGTGGCATTTTGCACCTTAATTTTGAAATCTTTGGCACATCACTACAAATTGATAAGTGCATTCCACGTGATTAACTATCAAGGACATTTGGGTAATTTTCTGATTTTTTTTCCATTCCTCGATGCTTCCCTCTTTCAAAGGTCTTTCTTTTCTTTTTTTTCCTTCCCTCAAACACAAAACTTCTGGATGTACCTCAAGCAACAAGTAGATCTGATTTTGGATTTTCATTTTTTGCACCAAGATCAGATCTAATTCGCCGGTGGGTCACGAGGTTGGATCTCGAGGTTTGTGGGTGGGTCACGAGGTTGGATCTCGGGGTTTGCCGGTGGTCGCCATGGGTTTGCGGGGTGGCGGGGTCTCGCCGATGGGTCTAGGCGCGTCATGGCGGTGGAGTTCGCGCGAGGACGGCGTCGCGGGGTCTCGGGGAGTCACGGCGTTTGGATGTGGTCAAAATGATTATTTGTTGTCAAAATAGAAATGAGTGATTGAAATAATAGAAGCAAACAAGGGTGCCCAACAGATGAGATGAGTACAAGTAGAAGCACAAGCACAATCACCTTTTGATTTCTTGTGTTTGTCCTCTTTTTTTATTACTACGTACCCACAATAGTTGACTTTGCTCGTGTAACGACCCAAAACTCAAAACGGTATTTTAGTTCTTAAAAATACGGTCAAATTTGAACTTTTTAAATTAAGTTACAAAATCAAGCTTTTAATATTAAACATGAGGTTCACCAATCCTCACCATAACCAAAATAAATTTAATTTTAACATTTACGAAATATGCGGAATTTAAAACTTTTCTTTGCCAACGATTAGCCGGTAGTCCACGTAAAGTTTTACAGGTCGGTCCCGTATACACTCGTTGTTCCCGTCGTTATCGCTTCGCCCTTTTCTACTTTCTTGATAAGATACCTGCGACACGAGCACACTAGTAAGCTAATAGCCCAGTAAGTAGATTAGATAGGAAGTTGCTAAGTCTGCAAGTAATATACAATCAAAAGGTATCACAATATTATAATTCCACAAATGGATAGACTCGACGATTGAGTCCTCGTAGTTCGACGAGTAAACGTCACTCTTAAATAATCTTGCCCGCGGAGTAGAATTCAGATATAATGTGCTGAACTTACGCGAGATACAATACCTGCAAAGGAGTTGTGACCTGTAACGAGGTCGGATTCAATGACCCATTAATCTCGATAAAGTTAATCTCATACTTTATTCTAATTTCATTCAAGTTCACAACTCTCTGACTTAGCATATAAAAATACGTGTGCACATAATTTACTATTTAAGAATTCTCGATTCTATAATATTGGAAAGGTCTCGTCAGCCTCACCCCTCCTCTAGACCTCTTGCGGGTCGATCTAGAACTCATATATATATATATATATATATATATATATATCCAAACCCCTTCGCGGGTTATTCTAAAATTTAATACACACTTAGACCCGTTGCGGGTCGTTCAAGAACTTATACACAACCTAGAACTCTTGCAGATCGTTCTAGAATTTAACACATATCTAACCCCATTCGCGGGTTGTTTTAGAACTTATAAACATTCTAGACCCATTCTCGGGTCGTTCTAGAACTTTATACACTTCTAGACCCATTCTCGGGTCGTTCTAGAACTTTATACACTTCTAGACCCATTCTCGGGTCGTTCTAGAACTTAATTCAAATCTAGACCCTCTACGGGTCGTTCCGAAACCTCACACAGACAATGGCCCCGTCGGGTGATCTCGGAATCGATCAAAATCGCGGCACACAGCATATGAAGAGAAAGGTCGTCTACCGACCTCCTCGAGACCCATCGGGTCGTTCCGAAACCTCACACAGACAATGGCCCCGTCGGGCGATCTCAGAATCGATCATGATCTCAGCACACAGCATATGAAGAGAAAGATCGTCTACCGACCTCCTTGAGACCCATCGGGTCGTTCCGAAACCTCACACAGACAATGGCCCTGTCGGGCGATCTCGGAATCGATCATGATCTCAGCACACAGCATATGAAGAGGAAGGCTGTCTACCGACCTCCTCGAGACCCATCGGGTCGTTCCCAAACCTCACACGACCGGTGGTTTCGTCGGACTGTTTTGGATTGATTGCACAATCACCCCATCAGGTTAGTTCGGGACATGCTATGGATCTTGGCCCCTCGGACCGTCCCGATACTCTTTATGACTGTGAGGACTCGTCCTCCTTGGGCCTCTCTGCCCATTCCGAAACCTTTTACGGCCAGTGACCCCGTCGGGCTGTTTCGGAATTCATTATTGCACTTTACCCCGTCGGGCCGATCCGGATTGTCACATCATAAACTGTGGGGAGGGCCGTGGCTCTCCTCCCCAAGGCCCCTCGGGCCGTTCTGAAAGGTGGTTCGTTGACCTCCGCGAGGTCCCTCGGGTCGCTCCGAAATCTGTCATACATGATGGCCCCGTCGGGCTATTTCGGAACCAAATCATGATCGCGGCCCCGTCGGGCCATACTCAAATGATCAAAATATTGCGGCAGAGGAAGGTCGTCCGCCGACCTCCTCAAGGCCTCTCGAGCCGTCCCGAAACGAAATCAGTGGTCCCGTCGGGCTATTTCGGAACCGATCATGACTTGCGGCCCCGTCGGGCCCTACCCGTACACATACATTGCTTTCGCTCCACTTGTCTTGTCTTAGAGTTTTCTTTGACCTGCAATAAAGTCTCAACAACAACAGAAACAGTTTTATGCCTGTGGTCCCATACCCACCGACAGATAAGTCATACTAACATATACACACACACAAACAGGCCTACACCCTACACTAGAACCTGAACTACGAAATTGAGTAGTTTTATGTCTGTGGTCCCATACCCACTGACAGATAAACATATAAGTGAACACACACACCAATACGCACTTAGAAAAACACAACATATCATAAACGAACCTACAGTCCCATACCTGCAGGCCCGTTGTACAAAACGAGACTAACATAATCAAGAGCCCATATACATGGCCCTGGCTAGAATGGAGATTCACATAGTTTAACAGCCACAATTTTGGAAGCATCGCACGCTTTATATAATCTCAATACATGCATAATATATTCAAGCATGGTAACGTATATTCGTGTCACGGTGGAGATCCACTTACCTGAGGTCCTAAGCCTCCCCGACTTGGTCCTCGCGGTTTTCCTCTCTCGACGTCCATCTTTGGAGTATGTGGTGTGACACTTCTGTCGAACACGAGAATTAGAGGGTCAACGTCGAAGTCTACTAAATATTCGAGAGGAAGGAAACTTTAAGAGTTAATGGACTCATAGAATGGGACACTAGACAGTGGGTCGAGCAATGGTTCGTCGAGAAATCCCTCTAGGGGTATTCTCGTCCCGAATGTCGTTGACTTAACGTAACAATCAATCCAGACTATCGGGTCTTTCGTTTGACTAGATTAGGTGAGAAATGAGTTCCTTAAACTAATCGGTTTCTGACTTTATTTTATAACGTATTAAATATTCGAGTCGGAAATCCGGCAGAGTTTCCCCTGTTTTTCGAATATCCCGGCCGAAGCCTTCACCTAATTTCAACCCAGCACCGAACTAATTTCGGTCACAGTCAATCACAACAACCACACAGGCAATTTTATCATTTATCATAATTACTCTCAAAACATAATCATAATTCAACACCGAGCCTCAGTGGCTCGGATTCGAAATAAGAGATATTGATATAAGTCGAGTACTAAGACAAAAGTCACATAAGATGTCATTGAGTCTTAATGCTTAGATCCTATTTCCAACCGCCCGCTTATACCTTAATGGCGGTGAAGGGTTGAGCGTTCGAACTTGCATTGTAAACATTCCTGCGCAAAGTACGAGAATAAAAGAAATCGAATCAAGTTTCGAACTTAAACAAAAGCAAGACGCGAAACGCTCGGATCCGCGACTCGATACTCGTTTTAAGCTCAAACGGGCAAGTTTACAAAAAAATACAATCCAATACAACCAAGGCTCGTGCGACAAAACCAAATCCTCAAGATCACACAATTTTCTTTTTATTAATTTTATTCATTTAGGAAAATTCTCACTATGTTGCCTATTAAGATAATGATTCAAATTAATTTTTACCAAATACACAAAATAGAAAATTGTGTTACTCTGCTACATTCTCGGATCATATATTATCAAAAACGACACTTCTTGGTGGATTTTCTAAATTTCCAAAACGACGCAAATTCATGAAGTCTCGTAATGCCTAAACACTCGAATTGCCAAGCTCAACACAGCCACGAAACATAATAAAATACCAAGCCCATACAAACATGTTAACTCAATTTAGTATATTTGTCGCAATACTTTAAGCCACAAGTCGAGTGGAAATTTAAATCCTCGAACAACAAAGCCACTAGATAAATTTACTAGAAAATCTTTGTAATTACAATCCCACATAAATAAGGTTTTTCCTATGATAATCTTTTCAAGCATAATTTTCACAAGCAAAGGAATAAGACCAACCACATAGTTTATCAAGACCTGAATACCCCCAACACAAATCCCACGCAATTAAATTGCCCAAGACAAGGAACACGATAAAAAACACAAGCCTTTCAAATATAAGGCCCGATTCAAAATTCACCAAAGACTCCAAAATCGCGAAATCACTGTGACAACTCACACATATCATAAACATAGTAAATTTTCAAGTCTTGGTACACGTTCAATCAATCAATCGATTAATTAAATTTCACAACGCACTTTAAAATTCGATTCGGCCACCACGACCCAGTTATCTTCTAGATCGAACCAATTGTTTTAGATTCACGAGCTTAGTTTTCGAACGACGACAGTCCTTTGCTCAATACATGATACTTCCAATCAATTTGAGGCAAACCCCTTTTTCATGATTTCAATTTACAAAAATATACTAAAATTCGTGCCACCAAAGTCCTTTAAACATCACAAAGGTTTTAAAAAAAAAAAAGCGAGCAACACTAACATCACCAAAATTATCCCACTATTCAAAAATAACAATCCATCACAAGTTCCGAGTGTAAGCACTAATTTACACAGCCAATAGTTTCCAACCACATGAGTTTCGAACCATACTAAGATTAACGAAAATGTAAAAGTCGTCACAATAGCAATTTGGCATAAATAGAATTCTCAACGATAATATTCTCCAGAAAGAGAAATTTCGCAAACAATGGAACATCAAACCAATCAAGGCATTAATCCGAGCACGACAAACACCATCAAAACTAACAACACGCTGAAAATTATACGACACTATTCGAAGCACACCACGACACCGTAACGAGCACGAGATTTACCTCGGTGTCGACTCGGATCTCGACGTGGCAGACTCGAGGCAAGGTCGTCGAAGTGACGACGACAGCGGACTCTAGCTAGGATAGGTGGCACTCGGGCTTGGACAGCGACGACGAGAGTGGCGTGGACTAGGATTGGTGCCACTCGAACTCGAACGGCAAATCTGGGTTGCCGTGAGCGGGGTGGAGCTCTGACCAGCTCGGCGATGTTGGGCTGCCGGAGTTGCGCAAAGAGGAGCAGCGCGACACGAAAACGTGGCTCGCCTGGGCCGTGCACGCCGGTGCGGTGGAAGGCCAAGCAAAGGTGCTCACGGGAAGGTGGTGGCGAGAACGAGCCGGAGAAGGCTGGGCTGCGCTGACAGAGTGTGCGGGGGCTGAGCGGCGCGCCGCTGGCTAGAGGCGCGAGGTCGGCTCGAGCGGGGGCTGAAGTAGATCGCGCCTTGTGCGCGCCGACGAATGGTGGCCTGGGCAGTGGCGAGGCGAGACAGAGGCAGCCTGAGAGTTGGGCGAAGGCGAAGCCGCGCACGAAGGGGCAACACGGAGGGGAGCGCGGCTGGACGAACTCAGAGTCGCGCGCGGAGCTCAGATGCGAGCCCGGCGAAACGCTGGCACGGTGCTCGGCGGCAGGAGAAGGCTGTGTCCACGGGGGCTGGGCAAGGCGCACGAGCTCGGGCGGAGGCGGGGGCTGCGCGAGGGGGATATGCGAGAGCAGGGGAGAGCGAGGCTGGGCTCGGCGTCGTGCGGAGGTGCTCACCGGAGCTGGGCCTGGTCACCGGCTTTGGGTGGGGTGGTGAGGCAGAGAGAGAGAGTGAGGGAGAGGGTGGTGTGCGGCTGAGAGGTGTGAAAGAGAAAAGGAGAAGGAAAATAAGGTCAAAACCTAAGTTATTGGGCTTTTAGTGGTTGGTCAATTTGGGCCAAATAAATCATTAATTGGTATAATTTTTCGAAAAATTTAGAATTCACACCAAAAATTTAGATTCGCAAAGTTAGGAATTTTAATATCATTTCCGGATCAAATATAAATTCCTTACATGTCCAATGAATTCAAAAATACAAAAATAACCATACCAATTTCATAATTTTACTCAGAATTCCAAATTGACCTGATCTGACGGAACTGGTCAATTTTACAAAAATAGTCATCACTAAGGCAAAAATACAAACTGATTAGCTTGTACAGTGATTTTAATTTTTAGGCCATTACAATCCTACCCCCTTACGGAAGTTTCGTCCTCGAAACTTAGATCAAGTGTGGGCGTTTATCTCTCATTGTACTTTCAAGCTCTCAACAGCGAGTGACTGAGTCTTATAAAACCCTTGTCGAGCAGCCCTTTCAGCTGAATTCAACTCATTTAATCCCGTCGAGATCATACATTATAACACCGTCGACACTAGGGTGATATTCGACAATAGTTCGATAACGAACTCAATCTCGAGGTTGGAGGGAATCCTGGAAGGTCCTCGAAAATGGAATGAACAGAATTTCTTACGATTTAAAAAAAAAATAAAAAATAAAAAAAAAATCAAGTTCATGATGGATGTCCTCATTGGACAGGTCGCAAAGAAAGTGAGGAAGCCCGACAGTCTTGACCCATCACCCTTCGCGCTTTACGAGCAGAGATAACAGGTATGACTAACCCCATAGGTGACCCCTTAGACTCGAAGCTCTCCGCTCAGTCAATCACCGCATGGTAGACGAGTTATCATTTCATGCCAATAAATTCATCAAAATCTCGCATCCCGAGAGAAAAAGAATTTACAAATGACTCACAGCTATTAGGTGCACCCCCAACTAATAAAAACAACGAAACAACAGATACAACCATCCAAAGATAGTTATCGCAAAGCATAGTAAAGTTTAATTGGTTGAATAAACACAAAGCATTAGAAGATGGCAATTCGTATAATTCAAGATCTGGAAATTAGTAAGAAATAAGCAAACTAAGCTTTCGAGAGGCTTGGATCTCTCCTACAAGAACTAAGTTCTGCAATAACTAAATTTCAAATGACCAATACGCTTATAGCGTAACTCCTATAATCCAGACATCCACGTGAATCGATTTAACTAATTACAGTACTTGACACGTAATTCACACACCAACCATTCACAATACATATATCCAAACTCATTAATATAAGTTCTACAACACGTTAGCACTTCTATTCCCTCTATACTTATGCCTAGTATGCGTGAAGTGAATCGATGGCCTTTGCTACTCTAAGATCTCAACCGTCTGGGTGGCAGCCTTGAACGATTAAGTTAATGATTAAGTTATCGCGTCAGCTGTCTAAGCTAACCTCTTAACATGACCTCCGTAATTGAAGTGAAACGCCTTAGAGCATTCTAACGCCAACGTTGTGATGCAGGCTTGATGTGGGTCCCGCCTGAGTGTACCGAATAAGCCTTTAACGTCTCTTTAAGCATTATCTTCCACGCTTCAGCTGCGCCACTCTGATAATCATAAAAATTTTTGACTTTTCTTCACGGTTAGTGCTTGTGCGTCCTGTGAACGTCAAAGAGTCTAGCGCTTATCTTCGCGAGTACGACCTAATTTGAACGACATCCAATAATAGAGATCAAGCTACATAAAACCCATTGTACAACGCTTTTAGAATCATATATGACTCTTAACGCCTTTTTCCCGTCCTTGAGCAGAGGTCGGTGGCCATGGCAGTGTAGGAAAAGACTCACTTTTAGTATTCAAACGAGCGTTTTTTTTTTTTTTTTTTTTTTTTTTTTTTTTTTTCGCGTTGTAACTGAGCCTATGGTCTGACAACTGCACAAAGCTTCGGCCACTGCTCTTGATGGGACTGGTCTTAGGATGGCTACTCAGAAAAATGTGGCAGCACGATGGTTGGTTGCTTCTATCGTTAGCTAGTTATTTCAAAGAGAACCTATTATACTCGGCTCAAGCGAAAAGGAAAGTGCTACGCTTTTGTCGAGTAGAGTCTAATCGGCGCCTCAAAGAAAACTCTAGGCTGTGGATCATCTGTGATTGATGTGTCTTTAATAACTTTCGTTCCTTTCGAGAATGGCCATTGCGTTCCTTTAAGTGATCTCAACGACCAACAACGCGAGAACTGCACACCTTAAGAATTGATTCTAGTAGCGAATAGCATCAGACTGACATTGGCCTACTCGAGGCAACGCGGGTAGTGGAGAAATACCGCTCAGAACGAGAGCGTCCCTTAGACAGTCGCATCGAGTCCCACGTCTCTGCTGGATCCCCTCGTCTCATCTTGCTCATACTATTTGAGTACACCTACAATTAACTTTGCTAAATTAACATCTCATTGCTTATGAAACAGAAATAAGGGTTACTCACATTGGCAACAATGAAGGAATCACGCTTGTGCATACGGGGTTGTCTACAGGACCGGTTAAACCTTGGCTCTGATACCAACTTTGTAACGACCCAAAACTCAAAACGGTATTTTAGTTCTTAAAAATACGGTCAAATTTGAACTTTTTAAATTAAGTTACAAAACCAAGCTTTTAATATTAAACATGAGGTTCACCAATCCTCACCATAACCAAAATAAATTTAATTTTAACATTTACGAAATATGCGGAATTTAAAACTTTTCTTTGCCAACGATTAGCCGGTAGTCCACGTAAAGTTTTACAGGTCGGTCCCGTGTACACTCGCTGTTCCCGTCGTTATCGCTTCGCCCTTTTCTACTTTCTTGATAAGATACCTGCGACACGAGCACACTAGTGAGCTAATAGCCCAGTAAGTAGATTAGATAGGAAGTTGCTAAGTCTGCAGGTAATATACAATCAAAAGGTATCACAATATTATAATTCCACAAATGGATAGACTCGACGATTGAGTCCTCGTAGTTCGACGAGTAAACGTCACTCTTAAATAATCTTGCCCGCGGAGTAGAATTCAGATATAATGTGCTGAACTTACGCGAGATACAATACCTGCAAAGGAGTTGTGACCTGTAACGAGGTCGGATTCAATGACCCATTAATCTCGATAAAGTTAATCTCATACTTTATTCTAATTTCATTCAAGTTCACAACTCTCTGACTTAGCATATAAAAATACGTGTGCACATAATTTACTATTTAAGAATTCTCGATTCTATAATATTGGAAAGGTCTCCTCAGCCTCACCCCTCCTCTAGACCTCTTGCGGGTCGATCTAGAACTCATATATATATATATATATATATATATCCAAACCCCTTCGCGGGTTATTCTAAAATTTAATACACACTTAGACCCGTTGCGGGTCGTTCAAGAACTTATACACAACCTAGAACTCTTGCAGATCGTTCTAGAATTTAACACATATCTAACCCCATTCGCGGGTTGTTTTAGAACTTATAAACATTCTAGACCCATTCTCGGGTCGTTCTAGAACTTTATACACTTCTAGACCCATTCTCGGGTCGTTCTAGAACTTTATACACTTCTAGACCCATTCTCGGGTCGTTCTAGAACTTAATTCAAATCTAGACCCTCTACGGGTCGTTCCGAAACCTCACACAGACAATGGCCCCGTCGGGCGATCTCGGAATCGATCAAAATCGCGGCACACAGCATATGAAGAGAAAGGTCGTCTACCGACCTCCTCGAGACCCATCGGGTCGTTCCGAAACCTCACACAGACAATGGCCCCGTCGGGCGATCTCGGAATCGATCATGATCTCAGCACACAGCATATGAAGAGAAAGATCGTCTACCGACCTCCTTGAGACCCATCGGGTCGTTCCGAAACCTCACACAGACAATGGCCCTGTCGGGCGATCTCGGAATCGATCATGATCTCAGCACACAGCATATGAAGAGGAAGGCTGTCTACCGACCTCCTCGAGACCCATCGGGTCGTTCCGAAACCTCACACGACCGGTGGTTTCGTCGGACTGTTTTGGATTGATTGCACAATCACCCCATCGGGTTAGTTCGGGACATGCTATGGATCTTGGCCCCTCGGACCGTCCCGATACTCTTTATGACTGTGAGGACTCGTCCTCCTTGGGCCTCTCTGCCCATTCCGAAACCTTTTACGGCCAGTGACCCCGTCGGGCCGTTTCGGAATTCATTATTGCACTTTACCCCGTCGGGCCGATCCGGATCGTCACATCATAAACTGTGGGGAGGGCCGTGGCTCTCCTCCCCAAGGCCCCTCGGGCCGTTCTGAAAGGTGGTTCGTTGACCTCCGCGAGGTCCCTCGGGTCGCTCCGAAATCTGTCATACATGATGGCCCCGTCGGGCTATTTCGGAACCAAATCATGATCGCGGCCCCGTCGGGCCATACTCAAATGATCAAAATATTGCGGCAGAGGAAGGTCGTCCGCCGACCTCCTCAAGGCCTCTCGAGCCGTCCCGAAACGAAATCAGTGGCCCCGTCGGGCTATTTCGGAACCGATCATGACTTGCGGCCCCGTCGGGCCCTACCCGTACACATACATTGCTTTCGCTCCCCTTGTCTTGTCTTAGAGTTTTCTTTGACCTGCAATAAAGTCTCAACAACAACAGAAACAGTTTTATGCCTGTGGTCCCATACCCACCGACAGATAAGTCATACTAACATATACACACACACAAACAGGCCTACACCCTACACTAGAACCTGAACTACGAAATTGAGTAGTTTTATGTCTGTGGTCCCATACCCACTGACAGATAAACATATAAGTGAACACACACACCAATACGCACTTAGAAAAACACAACATATCATAAACGAACCTACAGTCCCATACCTGCAGGCCCGTTGTACAAAACGAGACTAACATAATCAAGAGCCCATATACATGGCCCTGGCTAGAATGGAGATTCACATAGTTTAACAGCCACAATTTTGGAAGCATCGCACGCTTTATATAATCTCAATACATGCATAATATATTCAAGCATGGTAACGTATATTCGTGTCACGGTGGAGATCCACTTACCTGAGGTCCTAAGCCTCCCCGACTTGGTCCTCGCGGTTTTCCTCTCTCGACGTCCATCTTTGGAGTATGTGGTGTGACACTTCTGTCGAACACGAGAATTAGAGGGTCAACGTCGAAGTCTACTAAATATTCGAGAGGAAGGAAACTTTAAGAGTTAATGGACTCATAGAATGGGACACTAGACAGTGGGTCGAGCAATGGTTCGTCGAGAAATCCCTCTAGGGGTATTCTCGTCCCGAATGTCGTTGACTTAACGTAACAATCAATCCAGACTATCGGGTCTTTCGTTTGACTAGATTAGGTGAGAAATGAGTTCCTTAAACTAATCGGTTTCTGACTTTATTTTATAACGTATTAAATATTCGAGTCGGAAATCCGGCAGAGTTTCCCCTGTTTTTCGAATATCCCGGCCGAAGCCTTCACCTAATTTCAACCCAGCACCGAACTAATTTCGGTCACAGTCAATCACAACAACCACACAGGCAATTTTATCATTTATCATAATTACTCTCAAAACATAATCATAATTCAACACCGAGCCTCAGTGGCTCGGATTCGAAATAAGAGATATTGATATAAGTCGAGTACTAGGACAAAAGTCACATAAGATGTCATTGAGTCTTAATGCTTAGATCCTATTTCCAACCGCCCGCTTATACCTTAATGGCGGTGAAGGGTTGAGCGTTCGAACTTGCATTGTAAACATTCCTGCGCAAAGTACGAGAATAAAAGAAATCGAATCAAGTTTCGAACTTAAACAAAAGCAAGACGCGAAACGCTCGGATCCGCGACTCGATACTCGTTTTAAGCTCAAACGGGCAAGTTTACAAAAAAATACAATCCAATACAACCAAGGCTCGTGCGACAAAACCAAATCCTCAAGATCACACAATTTTCTTTTTATTAATTTTATTCATTTAGGAAAATTCTCAATATGTTGCCTATTAAGATAATGATTCAAATTAATTTTTACCAAATACACAAAATAGAAAAATGTGTTACTCTGCTACATTCTCGGATCATATATTATCAAAAACGACACTTCTTGGTGGATTTTCTAAATTTCCAAAACGACGCAAATTCATGAAGTCTCGTAATGCCTAAACACTCGAATTGCCAAGCTCAACACAGCCACGAAACATAATAAAATACCAAGCCCATACAAACATGTTAACTCAATTTAGTATATTTGTCGCAATACTTTAAGCCACAAGTCGAGTGGAAATTTAAATCCTCGAACAACAAAGCCACTAGATAAATTTACTAGAAAATCTTTGTAATTACAATCCCACATAAATAAGGTTTTTCCTATGATAATCTTTTCAAGCATAATTTTCACAAGCAAAGGAATAAGACCAACCATAGTTTATCAAGACCTGAATACCCCCAACACAAATCCCACGCAATTAAATTGCCCAAGACAAGGAACACGATAAAAAACACAAGCCTTTCAAATATAAGGCCCGATTCAAAATTCACCAAAGACTCCAAAATCGCGAAATCACTGTGACAACTCACACATATCATAAACATAGTAAATTTTCAAGTCTTGGTACACGTTCAATCAATCAATCGATTAATTAAATTTCACAACGCACTTTAAAATTCGATTCGGCCACCACGACCCAGTTATCTTCTAGATCGAACCAATTGTTTTAGATTCACGAGCTTAGTTTTCGAACGACGACAGTCCTTTGCTCAATACATGATACTTCCAATCAATTTGAGGCAAACCCCTTTTTCATGATTTCAATTTACAAAAATATACTAAAATTCGTGCCACCAAAGTCCTTTAAACATCACAAAGGTTTTAAAAAAAAAAAGCGAGCAACACTAACATCACCAAAATTATCCCACTATTCAAAAATAACAATCCATCACAAGTTCCGAGTGTAAGCACTAATTTACACAGCCAATAGTTTCCAACCACATGAGTTTCGAACCATACTAAGATTAACGAAAATGTAAAAGTCGTCACAATAGCAATTTGGCATAAATAGAATTCTCAACGATAATATTCTCCAGAAAGAGAAATTTCGCAAACAATGGAACACCAAACCAATCAAGGCATTAATCCGAGCACGACAAACACCATCAAAACTAACAACACGCTGAAAATTATACGACACTATTCGAAGCACACCACGACACCGTAACGAGCACGAGATTTACCTCGGTGTCGACTCGGATCTCGACGTGGCAGACTCGAGGCAAGGTCGTCGAAGTGACGACGACAGTGGACTCTAGCTAGGATAGGTGGCACTCGGGCTTGGACAGCGACGACGAGAGTGGCGTGGACTAGGATTGGTGCCACTCGAACTCGAACGGCAAATCTGGGTTGCCGTGAGCGGGGTGGAGCTCTGACCAGCTCGGCGATGTTGGGCTGCCGGAGTTGCGCAAAGAGGAGCAGCGCGACACGAAAACGTGGCTCGCCTGGGCCGTGCACGCCGGTGCGGTGGAAGGCCAAGCAAAGGTGCTCACGGGAAGGTGGTGGCGAGAACGAGCCGGAGAAGGCTGGGCTGCGCTGACAGAGTGCGCGGGGGCTGAGCGGCGCGCCGCTGGCTAGAGGCGCGAGGTCGGCTCGAGCGGGGGCTGAAGTGGATCGCGCCTTGTGCGCGCCGACGAATGGTGGCCTGGGCAGTGGCGAGGCGAGACAGAGGCAGCCTGAGAGTTGGGCGAAGGCGAAGCCGCGCACGAAGGGGCAACACGGAGGGGAGCGCGGCTGGACGAACTCAGAGTCGCGCGCGGAGCTCAGATGCGAGCCCGGCGAAACGCTGGCACGGTGCTCGGCGGCAGGAGAAGGCTGTGTCCACGGGGGCTGGGCAAGGCGCACGAGCTCGGGCGGAGGCGGGGGCTGCGCGAGGGGGATACGCGAGAGCAGGGGAGAGCGAGGCTGGGCTCGGCGTCGTGCGGAGGTGCTCGCCGGAGCTGGGCCTGGTCACCGGCTTTGGGTGGGGTGGTGAGGCAGAGAGAGAGAGTGAGGGAGAGGGTGGTGTGCGGCTGAGAGGTGTGAAAGAGAAAAGGGGAAGGAAAATAAGGTCAAAACCTAAGTTATTGGGCTTTTAGTGGTTGGTCAATTTGGGCCAAATAAATCATTAATTGGTATAATTTTTCGAAAAGTTTAGAATTCACACCAAAAATTTAGATTCGCAAAGTTAGGAATTTTAATATCATTTCCGGATCAAATATAAATTCCTTACATGTCCAATGAATTCAAAAATACAAAAATAACCATACCAATTTCATAATTTTACTCAGAATTCCAAATTGACCTGATCTGACGGAACTGGTCAATTTTACAAAAATAGTCATCACTAAGGCAAAAATACAAACTGATTAGCTTGTACAGTGATTTTAATTTTTAGGCCATTACAGCTCGTTTGGGTAACTTGAGTTGAGCAAGCGCGGTCAACTAGCAATGGCATCATCAGGGAAGGAAGGAAGGAAGGACAAAACAGTAAATCACGGAGTCATGGGGTTTTTTTGTATCCAAAGGTGGAAGCTTAGCAACTGGGTTTTAGCTTAGAACTACCTCCGCTCGTCCCGCTCCTCCGACTCCGCTGATATCCTCTTCGCCGAGCTACCATTCCGGAGCGCCGACCACGGCCTCCCGCCGGACGCCGAGAACGCCGACGGTACGGACACGTGGTTGAGATTCTTCCAGTCGCAGATCTCGATGTCCATGGAGTCTCATGCGTGGCTCCTTGCGGTTGGGGGCGAGGCGACGTGGTCCGGCAGTTGGGGAGTCCGGCGGAGATGGATGCCGGCAATGGAGTTGGTGGAGGGAGGCACATGATTTTTTTGATTTTTTTTTTTTTTGCATTTT
Organism: Boehmeria nivea var. tenacissima; assembly: GCA_018132145.1. Taxonomy (NCBI): domain Eukaryota; kingdom Viridiplantae; phylum Streptophyta; class Magnoliopsida; order Rosales; family Urticaceae; genus Boehmeria; species Boehmeria nivea. Next base: position 5,362,316 of record CM030886.1, read on the forward strand.
TAGTTTTTGTAAATTTGCTTTTTTTTTTTTTGTTGTAGATTTGTATTTTAGTTAGTGTAAATGGATAAAGAGAGATTGTTTTTAATCTGGATCTATATTCTCTTGAGAAGAAGAAGATCTGAGAAGAAGAAGATCGAACAAAGAAACTGAAAAAAAAAATAGTCTGGTTAGTGAAAAAAAAGAGATGTCACTTGAATTTTTTATTCTTAATGATCAAATGACTTAAATGCCCTTCTAATATCACGTGTGAGGCACATAGACGTGAAATTCCGTCTAAAATAAAACGGGCGTTATCGATTTATAACGAGATGCCAAGAATTTCGAGGAGATGGTGCAAAATGTCACAAATAAAAAATTAGGGGGCAACTTGCCATACCCCGCAAAGGTCAGGGGGCACCAATGCTAAAAACTCTAAAGTAATATAACAATACTTGTAATTGTTGAATTAATTTTTAATATATGATTACAAATAGACTGATTATGTAAAAAGTTCTAATAGGATATTGGCAGAATGTCTTTCTCGCGCAATTATTATAGTGTACGGTTGTTACAATAATTTCATATGTTGATCAAGACATTTTTACTATAATTTGTCTCTTCGCTTCTCAACATTTGCTTTAATTTTAGAACAATTCTATGATATAAAGAGATAATTGAGTAAAAGATCAGTTAGGTAAATAGTTATTTTGTACTGTGTGTTTTTAAAAAATAGGTATAGTTTCAAAAAATTTAAAAACTAGTCATAAAACATATAAAAAATTTCTGACAATAACAAAATACACATAAAATTACCGTAAAAAATTTCTGACACGTGTTAGAACTTTTATAAAAAATTTCTGACACATCTAGTTTTTAAATTTTTTGAAACTGTGACTATTTTTAAAAATTATTTGGTAAACAGCGGCTATTTTCTTAAAATTCTCTTGAGTAAATAATGCTATCAAATAGCTTCAGTATATTATTAACCCAACAAAATTATAAATTAAAATACACTAATAAAATTTTTAAGAACTTTTATGACTGACCCAATTTAATATTTTTTCCAAGAAATATAACCTCAAAAGTCCATCTTTTTTTTTTCTTTCTTTTTTAATAGTATTTCTTGCAAATAGAGAACTTAAATTCTCAAACCCAAATTTATATCTCTTCCGTCTCCGTGAGTCCTTCCCAGCTAGTATTTTTGCCTGTATTTGAAAGAAAATGATACGTATTTATGTAGTAGCTAAAATCTATAATGACAGTCTTCATAACATTGACCTGCAAATAAAAAGGTCAAAATCATCTTCACACTCTAGATTCTCTCATTTGCTCCATACTGTACTCGTAATATGTGTGTTATTAATATTAAAAACAAATTTGTGAACCCACTTGTCTATTCACTCTCCAATAATTTTAAAACAATTATGTTGAGTGGTCCGCAAAACCGTAGCTACTAAATGAATTTTCAATGGCCAATAATTATGTGGGACGGAAAATTGCTCACCAATTCTCTCAAAATGTCATACTAATAATGTGGCATAATTAAGAAATGCAATTGCATATATTTGAACTCAAAGCTAAGCCATATTATATATATAGTAATGCTTAAAATTAAGGGCACTATTGTGTGTCGACTACGGGTGCGTACGCTTGGTGTTCTAGATATGATTGAATTAAATTAGATAAAACTTGTTCTGTGGGATCGAATATGATATGATTGGATTGGATTGAATTGTATTTAGTGTTATGATGCGTTTGGTAAAGTATTAGATTAGATTATAATTATATTTCAAATTTTTTTTAAATAAATGATAAATAAATTAAAAAATATTAAACAATTAATATTGTAACGAACCAAAATGTAATACTAATAAAATACCATCGGAGATCATATATCATAAATAATTTATAACGTTGTAAAGTGTTAAATGTCCTAAAAATACGGTTAAATTTGAATTTTTTTTATATACAATCATATAGGTATAACATAACTCTTAAAGCACGATATTTCAGTCGTTACCCCATAACATTCAAAATTAGTTCTTATATGAGAGTTTGTCAAAAAGGAAATGCGGCATCAAAAACTTTTGCCAATGACTAGCCGGCGGTCCATGCAAAACTCCCAAGGTCGGTCCCGTATGCACCCGCCGTCTTCCTTCATTGCCACCTAGCTCCCAATCTTCCCATTTAACTTACCTACAACATGAGCACACTAGTGAGCTAATAGCCCAATAAGTAGATTAAGAACATAAGCTATTACATTTACCATAAATCCAATAAATCACATATACAACAATAGAATGTCCACCGTAAGAAATTAAGTTCTCAACCCAACGGTTGCAACTCGATTTCTAAACCTCAACCCACCTCTGATTTCACTTTAAGGCCCTTAGATCTCGATCTTTCCTTACCAAATATACGTGTGCACACGACTTACTAACTTAATGGATCCTTACTTAACTTCAATTGGGCTCCTCGGCCATTCCGATTTTTTGCGTCCACCCGTTGGGCCATTTCAAAATTGATTGCAATCGCCCCATTGAGTCTCTTCGGGACCTATAGCAATATTGGGGCCCTTTGAGCCGTCCCATTCTATCTTATTGTACTCATGAGGACATTGTCTCCCTTCAGGACCTTTTGCCCTTTCCGAAACCTCTTACAGCCAATGACCATGTCGGGTCGTTTAGAAATTAATTACTTTAGCTTACCTCGTGGGGCCGATCCAGATCGTCAATCAATATATGGTGAGGAGGGCCGTCTGCCGGCCTCCTCTAGGCCTATCGGGCCATTCCGAGACTTCTTGCGGCAGTAGCCCCAACGGGCCGTCCCAGAACTGATAGCGGCAACTACCTCGCCGGGCCTATTTGGAACTTAAGACATTCCCCGGCTCTTTAGACCATTCTGGAACTTAACTCAACCTGCATTGCAGTCTCAGCAATGGTACTTGAGTAGTTTTATGTACGTAGTCCCATAAGTACAAACAGAAATAACATACACATGCACATGCAAGACACTTAAACACACTATCTTATACTTGTGGGTTAGACAACAAAATAGAGGCACGTGATCCCATACTCACGTACTCCAGACAAGTAATATCACAACTAATTTATATAACTCCTAATTACGACGTCACAAGCCAGCACGAGTTCAGAAAGATAAACGAACATTCGACCATAGTAAAGTCTACTCATGTTACAGAGGGGATCTACTTACTTGAGATCCTAAGCTTCCCGCCTCGATCCTCGCAGTCTTTCTTTAGTAGCGTCCCTCCCTGGTTTTTGTTGTGTGGCACTTCCATCCAACACGAGAATTAGAGGGTCAACGCCGAGGTTTACTATTTTTTTTTTTCGAGAGAAATGAAACTTTAAGGTCAAGGGACCAAAAGAAGGGAACTCTTGATGGTGGGACGACAGGCGGTTCATCGAGAAATCCATCTAGGGGTGTTCTCGTCCCAAGCGTTGTCACTTTATCACTAACTGTCAATCATAACTAACGGTTACGTTATATGATCATTTTAGGTGAGAAATGAATTCTTGGACCTGATTGGTCCTTGACTTGGTCATAAAAAATGTCTAAACTTCGAGAGCTTTCCCTGTTTTTCAGATATCCTGTCCTAAGCCTTCACCTAATTTCAACCCAACACCGAACTCTGTTCAGTCACAAACTATCACAACAACCACGCAGAATAATTTTCACAATAAAATATAATTCATTCAAAGCATGAGAACAATTCAACAACGAGCCTCAATGGCTCGGATCCCACTTAAAAGTAATAAATGTTGAAACCAAATTACAACATCAAAGAGTCTTCGCATTAATTAGATTAGGAGTCATTTTCGATCGCCCTTTTATACCTTAGAAAACGACGACAAAGGGTCGAGTGTCTGAACTTGCTGTGTTGACATTCCTGTATAATTTGATAGAGTAAAAATCGAATTAAGTTTCGAACTTAAACGAAAAGTATGACGTTAAACGCTCGGACCTGCGACCCGATCCGAATAATCACATTACGAATCCAACACATTTATATTGTCCAAGACAATGAAACCATCACAATCATAAGCTTTAAAATTTCCAACGACATCATATTCAATGATGACACGACCACAATCTTGCAAAGTTGTAACATGCAACTACGTTTAACATTTCAAACTAACGAGGCTACAAAATGGTTTAGCTGCGTGTTTGAGTTTTACCTCGAACGACGACTCAGGTATCAGCTCATGGCAAGGGAAGTGGTGAAATCGAGACGAGCTTGAGATTGCTCGTTTGGTTTGAGTTCACAGAGGGTGGCGTCGCAAACTCGGGATCGGCAACCGCGGCTTCACATGAAGAAGGAAGTGCAACAGCGAATCACGATTGTGAGGCGAGAGATTATGCCAACCTCGTTATGGCGTGGCTTGAGCGGCGCAGGAAGGGCTGCACAGGGCGCACGAGGGAGCTGGAACTCACACGACTACGACGACACTCGATAGCTTCGTGGCAATGGCCGCATAGAGGCGGAAACGGAGGCGAGCAGATCGGGGCCAAGAGAGGTTGGACTGGCGCAAGGAGGGCGCACCATCGGAGAGGCTCTTCCGGGGTTGCGCTGTGTGGGGAGCTCTGGCGAGAGGGAGTTGGCGGAGCCGGAGGTCGAGTAGCGCGATTGCTTGGTTGTTCCGCGTGAAGAAGGCACTCGGCGGCTTGGGGCTGCACGGGAAGGTCTAGGCGGGGGCGAGCACGGGTTGAGCCTTGCTGGCACCGGAGAGGGGCGGAGAGCGGCAGCCCGGGCTCATTTGCCTACAGAGCTAAGAGAGAGAGAGAGAGAGAGAGAGAGAGAGAGAGAGAGAGAGAGAGAGAGAGAGAGAGAGAGAGAGAGAGAGAGAGAGAGAGAGAGAGAGAGAGACTTAGCGAGGGATAGAGAAAGTTAGCGAGGAAGAGAGGGTGTGCGAGAGGTTGAGAGAGAGAAGGGGGTGTTCGACTGATGAGAGGGTGATGGAAAGAATAATAGCTTGTTTGGCCAAATCATTCAAATGGTTTGGCACTAGTAGTCTGGCACTGTCCAAGAACATTTCAATAATAACTTGCATTAGAAGCCAAAATGAGTTTGAATAATGTCAAACCATTTTAATGGTTTAGCCAAACAAGTTATAAGAAACCCGAAAATATTGAGCTTTTAGGGTTAGGTCAAATGAGCCAATTAAAATGATTAATTGACATAATTTTCCAAAAATTATGAAATTGTCCTAATAAATTGAACTGAAAAGTTAGGAATTTTAATATCACATTCACTTTGGAATTCAATTCTAAACAAGCCCAAAAATTCTAAAAAGTCGAAATATCAACATTTGCACCAATATTTTATATTGTCAAAAGTTATCCAAATTGGATGAAACTAGCCAATTTTTCCTAAAAAACAATTGTAACCAAGTTAATATTACAAGCAATTTGTCTCAAAAATATAATATAAATACTTATAAAAGTAGTATTGGTTCAGGCCATTACAAATATTTTTTATTTTTTTATTTAAATTTAATTTTAAAACAAACAAAAAATTACTTTTTTGATGTGGGTCATACTATATTATATCATGAGATAAGTTTTCACATCATTCTCTATGAGATTAATTATCTCATGAACATGTGATAAAAGTGGTGCGCCCGAGATTAATTAATCCTACTAAAAAATGCAACATAAGATATTTATGCAATCGTCCTAATCCTTTCCTTCAAACACACCCTAATAAGATAAATAGATTTAATATATATTGTGACTCTTTAACAAATATATATATATATATATATGCCAGTTAAGAAATTAGCCATTTTAAAGGTAAAGTTTGAAGGATTTAGCCTTAAAATGTCAAAATTAAAAATTTAGCCGTAACATATGTATACCATAATATGTTTACACGTATGTTATATTACACGTATGTTACGACTAAATCCTTAATTTCATAAAATTAAGGCTAATTCCTAAAATATTAGCCAATAATTTAATTAAATCATTAAATATATATATATATATATATATTAATTTAATATATATATATATATTTAGTGGGATCAAATGTGTAATATCGAGTCCCAAAATATATGTTAATAACTCTTCTTCCACGAATAAAAGTAAAGAACAGTTACTTTTTATTTTTCCATCAAATTCTAACTTTATGTCTCAAAATATTAATTTTATATTTTTCTAAAAATATACAAATTATAATTTTGCAAATAAATAAAAAAAATATTTCTTTATTTTCTTTTATTGCCTACCAAACAAACCAAATAACAACATAAAGACAATTTAAAACCTTTTCTTTCATCCCCTTGTCTCTTCCTTCCTACTTTAGCCATCCAATTCATAGTACTAGTTTCTCTCTCTCTCTGATGAAGGATCAGATTATATTCACCAAAAGCCCATAAGGCTGGGAATCTCCAACTATAAGTACAACTTCCAAGCCAGTTTTAGCAACAATCACAAACAACAATGGCGTTTTTTCCACTGCAGTTATGCAAAAGTTTGATTATTTTCCTTTCTCTCTCTTTCTCACCCTTTGTCATGGAAAACCAAACCCAGAAAAAACCCAGAGTTCTGTGCCTCCATGGATTCAGACACAGCGGTGAAATCCTCAAGACCAGGCTTCACAGAGCGTGGCCTGAAACTGTGCTAAAAAAACTGGATATGGTTTATCTTGACGGTCCATTCCCAGCCCAAGACAAGCCCCATGATGATGGCCTTTGGGACCCTCCTTACTACGAGTGGTTCCAGGCCAACAAGGTATCTTAAACTTTTTTTATTATAAAATTAATCAAAATTACTATCATACTTAAATCTTAAATATGATAAAATAAATCTTAAAATTTTTTTTTGTGTGTTTTCTCCGTTCTACACTCTTATCATATTTTGTTTCTACATTTTTTATCTTTTCACTATCTTTTTATCAATTACAAACTATCATTTTGCGCTTTTCATTTTGAAAACAAGTAACAAATAGTGATAACCAAATATGTTTTGTGTTTCTAAAAATTTTGGAAACAAAATAGCAAAAATACTTTCAAATTTTTGTTTTAAAAAACAAAAAGCAGAAATTTTATCAAACATAACTTTAGTGTTTTTATTTTTTAAAAACACAATACTAAGTGCTAGTTTGACAATGATGTACTTAAAAAATAAGTACTGTGTATTGAAGAAAGAAGTTGCTCACAAATTGGATTAATTTCACATTCTACATTTTGCAGGACTTTACCGAGTATACAAATTTTGAAGAATGTGTCAAGTATATTGAAGATTATATGGTGAAAAATGGTCCTTTTGATGGGATCCTGGGACATTCTCAAGGTGCCTTGTTGGCTGGTGCTTTTCCCGGAATGCAAAATGAGGTTACCCCTTTGTTTGATTTTGTTTGAAAAAATCATTCAAATGAGTCATTTAAAATTATTATTAACTTTTTAAATTTTCAGGTGATATAAATAATTAAAATTTAAGAATATTGTATTGAGATTAAAAAATTTTAAAAAATAAAATAAAAACATTTGGATGTGGAAAACAAACGAGGGGCAATTATTTAAACGTTATAGAATGGTCAAAAGTGGTCATTTTCAAATCATTTATTGGTTTGGAGAAATATGCCAGAATGAGTTGAAAATGATTTTCCACCTACTAATTCAACTCATTAGTAGGATTTTTGTTTCTTTACATATTGAAAGGGCATACATTTGAGGGTGAGTTGCAAAAATAGACCAAAATTAAATATTTATTTTAAATGATAGTCTGTGTTTCAAAAAAATAAAAAAAAAATAGTCATGTTACGAATTGTATAACAGAAAAGTGTCACACAAAATAGAACAGATCTATAAATATTTGTAAGATATTATTTAACACTTCAAAAAATAATGAGCAAAACTTAAAGTGTTAGAAAATATCTTACAAATATTTACAGATGTATTATATTTTGTGTGACATTATTCTGTTATACAATTCGTAACATGATTATTTTTTTAATTTTTTGAAACATGGACTGGATTTTAAAAATAAATTTTTTTTTTTGACTATTTCCTATAATTTCCCTGCATTTGAAGGGTTGGACTTTGGAGGTTTTGACTTTTTATTTTTTATTATTTTTTATTTTTTTTCTTTGGGGCATACAACAGAGGCTTTTTTTTGGCTTCATTTGGGTACTGCTATTGATCAGTATAAACTGTAGAAGCTCATTTCAAATCATTTTTGTATATACAGCTCTTCTACGGTGCTATAATAAGTCATTTGTTATCATTCCAATGTTAGAATTTTTTTTTTCCCCAAAATGTGGTCAAACTACTCAAATGGAATGTTAACATTTGATTGGTGTGCCCAAATAAGGGGGTTAGACTCTTGTTTATTTTAAAGGATATTTGACGCTTATATATACTAGTGAAGGCACGCACTCCGCTTGTGTTAAATTTGATTTATTGTTCAACAAACGTCTAAATGTGAAGTAATTTATGTTACTTTAAATTTAGGACCAGTTAAAGATTTAGTCATTTTGTAATCTATATTAGAAATATAGCCCACTTTTTGAAATATTAGTAAAATAGACATCACGTCAAGTCGTCAACATTTAAAAATTTATGACCAAAGAAATAAAATTTATGAATAAATATTGTCTGCAACAAACAATAAAACCTGAATTAAAAAAACTAATGACTGTAGTCTCAAATATCTAGACACGAATGTATGGCTATTTTACTAATAAAAACAAACATAGGCTAGATCTTAAAAACTAACATAAATGTATGGCTATTTCATATAAAAACCGTTAAATTTATTTATAATAAAAAAGGTAAAAAATAAAAAAATATTTAAAATTTAATAATATTGAATTAAATATGAAAAGAATATTTTTTTTGAAAAAAAAAATTTCTAATCAAAATTAATTTTTAAACAAAAGTTATAAAAATATGACATCATAAAAAGTTTAAAAATTATTTGGTATAAAGAGTTTTTTGTTTCAAACAAATTAGAAAAAGAAAAAAATAGAAAAAGGAAAAAAAAACATTTATATATTGTGGAGGATGAAGAAGGAAAAAATCACACAATACAAAATTAAAAAAAAAAAAAGAGAAAAAGCAATTCACACACAAAAAAAGGGCGGGGGTGGTGTTGGTGGGCGGGCCCGTGTCAAGAGAAAATTTATTTGCTCCGAAGCCTCTTTTTTTAACATTTTCATACTTTATTATTTACATTTTAGTCCTTAAATGTTTAAGAAATTATGAAATAGCTCAACTTTTTTTAAAAATTTTCACTTTAACCCCATAAAAAATGAGTTTTTTTTACGAAAAATGCCAAAAAAAGCGCCACGAAACCGCTTGAAAAAAAACGGCGGAAACGCCAATGGAAAACGCATTCGCCCTTTTAATGATAGTAAGGATATAGTCCATGTATTTTTAAATTTAATACACTTTGGCTCTTAAATAATTTTTGTGGACACTTATGATCCCTAAACTTTTAATTGTCGGCTACTTTAATCTATATCCGTCAATTTTAATTAAATTACTACCAAAATTTCACATATATCACTTGCATTAGTAACTAATTGTATAAAAATAAATTGTATATGTCAAGCTCACATTAAATTTTATAATTAAATGATAATTTCCCAAATTTTTTAAAATGTATTCTTTATATAAATAAAAATAGTTATATAATTTTGACTTATATAATTTATTTGTATATAATTAGAAACTATTGCAGGTGATATGTGTGTAATTTTGGTAGTAACTTAATTAAAACTGATACATAAATACAAAAGGCCAAAAATTAAAACTTTAGTGGCCGTAAGTGCCTATAAAATTAATTTAGAAATCAAAGTTTATAAAGTATAAAAAATATATATATCATTACTATACCCTTTTTTAGTGTTACATTTTCACACTAATAAGTGGAGTATTAATGGAAATGCTCTTTTATTAAAAAATTAAAATGTAAAATTCTCCTAACTCACTCATTAGAGTGATTGATTTGAATAATTGTGGCACAATAATGCAGGGAGTGGCTCTTACACTGGTGCCAAAGATTAAATTTGTGATAATAAACGCTGGGGGTAAGTTTGGAGGACCAGAATTGGGAATGCCTAAGCTGGCTACTAATGCATATTCTTCGCCTATTGACATCCCTTCTCTCCATTTTATAGGTAAACATAAAATTAAAACCCAAAAAAGAAATAATAATAATAATAATACATTAGCATATGCCACAAAATTATAACTTGGAGTTTGTTTGCTAGGAAATTTCTTTACTTTAACATGTAATTGTGTGATCCGTGAAGTTTCTCTCATTTTATTTTATCTACAATTTTGCAAGGTAAATTGGACAATGTAAGTCTAAGTGGAACACTTTTAACCAAGTCATTTGTGGACCCAGTTGTGATATATCACCCACAGGGACACACAATTCCAAACCTTGGTAAGTATTTCAAATTAGTTTTCGATTTCTTATGTTTAAAAGAAACGAAGAAAGTATCATTATTTGTGTATTTCATATTGAAATATCGTGTTTAACTTTTTAAATTTGGAAAAATTTTATAAATACTTCTTGTACTTAAAGAGGTTATGTTGCTATGCCCCTTGTACTTTAAAATGCTTCACTCAACATCCCAAAAAATGAAAAAAAAATCTCAGTTACTCCATTCCGTCTAAATTTTTCGTTAAATAAGCATGTGAATGACACATGATTGTAAATAGGGTGTGTATTATATAATACATTCTTATGTCTCAAAAAAAAAATCAAATTCCCTAAGGGTAACCCCAAAAATACCACTACTCCAAACTCGTAGAGAGGGATAAACATTATGTTTTAGCACTCATTATACAGAGTATATATACTAATACATATTACTTGGGTTTGATTAGGTTATCTTTTTTAGAAATTATTTTTTCTTTGGTTTTGCTGTTACTAATTATTATTGAGGGAAAAAACTAATAAAAAAATTATTCCCACAACACATATAAATAGTAAGATGTTATGGTACCAAAATACCCTTAAATTTACGAGCATGTGACTTTCACATGTCTATTTAACAAAAAATTTGGACAGAAGGGAGTAACTGAGATTTTGCCATTGTTTAGGGTGTTGAGTGCGACGTTTTGAAGTATAGGGGGCATAGTGACACAACCCCTTAAATACGGGAGGGTACTTATAAAATTTTTCCTTCAAATTTTATATTGTACAAATTGTGTCTTTCATTTTTGTAATTTGAACAGCACAACATAATAATATATTTATTTAAAGATAATTGAGTAAATAATTATTTTTTGAATGATTTTTAAGAAAATAGTTAATGTTTTGATTAATTAAGAAATTAGTAAATTTCTTAACTACATGATGTTGTATTTTTACCTTTATGCACTTCATTCTCTTATGTATTAGTAGGTAATAGCTTAATTTTTGAAAATAGTGGTCATTTTTTTTTAAATATAGACCAAAAAAAATGTCACATACCAAATGATCCAATTTATTTAAAGATAAAAGAAATGCGAAAAATTTTCCTCCCGCATCAAGTTTTGTCCTTCTACTTGTCTATTGGAGAATAAAACATTTTAACATTTTAAAAAACTTATATTGTTTAATAAACTCAAAGTCGAAATAACGTACGCCTTTGATTTTATTAAAATAATTAAAGAAATGATTTAATATTTAAAAATTAAGAAAAGAAACGTGGTAGTTTAATGTAAGAGTAATTGGTACTAATGGCCCTGAATTTTTTTCTTGGCAATTTAATTAAGCCTCTAAACTTATAAAATTTGACAAATTAGTCCATATTGGTAATAGAAGTTTAAATTTTCAAAATTTAAATTTATGTTACCAATAAGGACTAATATGTCAAAATTTGTAATTTAAGGAGAAAATTGCCAAGAAAAATGTTCAGGGCATTGGTGTCAATTACTCTTATGTAGTATAATGTAATATAGATATTAAATAATAGTTATTGTATTTTCTCAAATACATAATGCTTTTTTTTTTTTTGTAAAGAGAATTATCAACCAATGTCCAAAACCGACCTGAATTTTTTTTTTTTTTCCCTTTGCTTATATTCAGATGAAAAGCAAGAGAAAGTCGTGCTCGGATTCATTAAGAGGATTCAAAATTTGGTGTAGCACGTGAACTAGAGCTTCTCTTTAATCAAACATCTGTTCAACATACTCAGCTTTTAGCTTATATTGTTAATTCTTGCCGTGAATCTCAACGCAAAATTTGAACTTTTGTTTATTTGTTTCAAAAGTCCAACAATGTCATATCCAGAATTGTCAAACTATAAGTACCTGGAACTATCCGCATGTGCGGGTTATTACTTGTTTGTGATGTGATCTACACTCTATATTAACATATATAATCAAATGTCGGGCATTATTTAGTTAGTAGTTTTTTTAATAATATATACTAGTTTTTTACACGCGCAAAGTTTTGCGTAGAGTAGGCATAAATTTTTTCTACCACAAATAAAATGACATATATTTGTTAAAATTCAAAAAATAAATTGATATTTTTATCATTTTGACAAACTAAGTGGTCTATTTTATCATTTAATTAAAACATATGGGGTTTTTTTACAAATTCTTTAAATATAAGATATGAAAAGAGAAGTTTAGGACAAAGAAAATAAATAAAAATAATAGTTATGGTAAAAAAAAGGTATATGAGAATGGATGTCAAAAGATTGAGAAAAAAATTCTAAATCCAACCCTGTCAAGAAAAAAAAATCGAGATCAATACGTCAAAAAATATATGTTAAAACGATTAAAATTAAAAAGTAATAAAGAAAGAGAAAGATGAGAGAGAAATTGCGAAAAAGTTCCCCAAAATTTGCAAAAATGCCCCAAAAAATTTCTCCAAAATTCTTAAAAGAGACCCTTAAATATAATTTTTTTAAGGAAGAAAAATAAAATAAAATAAGGGACGTCACGTGTCGTCCGTAGGAGACGCCACTTGTCGCCCCTTGTTAGTCGTTCCTTGATAATTGTTGGAAAAAACGGCTACTGCCTTAGTAAGAGTAGTAAGATTTTAAAGATGTATATATCCACTTTTACAATATATATTATATTTATTTAAATAATGAAATACAAAGTATATATTATAGGTGTTGATACAGAATCTCGTAACCAACACGTGTCAAAGAACGTGGAATATGAAAGAACAAAATAAAGATACTCAAGAGAGTATACGAGTTTCAGAGAGAAATTGACATTATCTTTTATTTTCTGTAATAGCCGGCTATTTATAGCTACGTACAATTGCATACGAAATATCTAAGTTAATCTATTTCTGGCAACTCCTTATCTCTTTATGGTAATTTTACAAAATTTGAACCGGAAGTCCGGGACACGTTTGAGAATAAATAACTCAAAATTGGGCGGCTAGCTGCCGCACAACGCGTGACCGGGCGGCGGGCCCAAACATTTACATTTATCCTGAGTGATTATCTGAGAGATTTGAGTGATTATAAGTATTTATTTGTTTGATAAACTCATTACGATAACAAGCCTAACATTTACATTTTTTAGGCTCACTGGCAAACTTAGTTGAAAATGTGATTTATAGATATAGAATCCAAAACTTACGAGAGTAAGTCAAAACTGGTTCTTTAAGTGTTGAAGATAGAACTGAATGATTATAATAAGTTTTACAACTTAATTGTTCACTTGTGAATTGACGGTAATCAATGACGAAGATAGAATTATAGGGGTAAAATGATTGTGGTCTTATGTAGAGTTGAACTTTATGTAATGATTACATTCATAAACTATTTAAATAAAATTGAAAGTTATGAGTACTCTAGAAATTTGCCCCTTATTTGGGGAAACTATTCCACTCATCCCATCGCATCCCATTTTATTCCATTAATCCTCCAAACCATTCCATTCCATTCTATTTTTTTTTCAATATTGTTTTTTTAACTTTCTAAATTCCTATATAATATCTTTAAATTTCAACTATTTATACCACCTCAAAATTCACAAAGTCAAACTATTCTACTGAATGTTAAAAAAATTGAATGAAATATTATTTTCCACTAGCATTTTTGTTGCGGGTTAATGCATTTGTAAATGCATTAAAGTTTTTATGTGCTTTTTGATGCATCAGTGCATTTATTTTATTGCATAACCGTTGACGTTAGTGATTTTTCAATTGCCAATTTACGTTATTGGCTTTGATTTCAATTGCATAGCCATTAAATGGCTATATATTTATTTTTCGTTTGGAATTCTTGAAAACTGTTGCTCATTGTATTATTGTGCAACGTTTATAATAGATAACTAGAGAGATATACAATAGACAATATACGGAAAAAGAAAATAATTAGAGGAAAAGTGTTTTCTTTATTCGGTGTTTTTTTTATTATTATTATTTTTTTCTTTGTTGGTTTTGATTGGTAATAGAGTTTTGGTCATAATTCAAGTTCGCCGAAAACGGTATTTTATGTGCTCAAATAACTATTTATAGTAGTTGTATCTTGGGAGACAGACGCACTGAAAATCTCGAGCACCGACAATAAGTGGGCGAATCTGTTTTAAAGAAAGCGTATGATATACATGTCTCAACTTCCATCAAACCGTTCCGTTATCAACGGCGGCGTTACTGTAATTTGGGTTTGCTCTTTAGATTCTTATTTCAATTTAACTGTAATTTTGTTCTTATATTATTTTAAATATATCAATTTCAGTTTCTGTTCTGCCTCTATATTATTTATATCTCCAATTTTCTCTAACACTAAAAGTAATACCAAAATATTTTTTGTTATCTTTTTTTTTTTAATTTCAAAAAAATTAAAAAGCAAAGCACTTTGAAAATGTCATTAAATTTTAAACCAAATCCAACAGACTTACTCAAAAAAAAAATGGCTAAAATTATGACAATTGCTTAGATCAAATATTTTCTTTCATTATTATTATATATACTAAAGTAACGAAATTGAAGGGGGATTTCACTGTAGCTTCTACAGTGCCCCACTTCCTTTTTTTAACCTATTTTATTTATAAATAAAACCTTATTTTATCCTTAAAAAAATTGAAATGACGTTTTGTAACGACCCAGAATATAGTATTACGAAATTATCATAAAAGATTATAAATCACAATAATCTATAACGATATAAGTATTCAATATCCCAAAAATACGGTTAAATTTGAACTTTTTACACAATAATAATAATAAATACATTTTAACTCCTAAGCACGGGTTCCCAACCGTGACCCCATAATCATCAAAATTATGTTTCGTATGAGGATTTGTCAAAATGAGTTTAGGACTTCAAAAACTTTTGCCATCGGATAGCCGACGGTCCACACGACGCCCACAAGGTCGAACCCGTATGCACCCGCCGTCTTCCTTCATTGCCGCCTAGCCTTCGATCTTCCCCTTTAACTTACCTGCAACACGAGCACACTAGTGAGCTAATAGCCCAATAAGTGGATTAGGGACATAAGTAATAACATTCATCACAAATTCAATAATCATAAATATCACAATTGAAAAGTCCCTGTTGAAGAATCAAGTTACCAATCCAACGGTTGCAACCCGAGTCCTAGATTCAACCCACCTCTGGTTTTACTTTAAAACTTTACATTACGTTCTTACTTTACCAAAAATACGTGTGCACACGGCTTATTAATTTTAAAGGATCCTTACTTAACATTCATTAGGCCCGTCGGCCATTCCGAAACCTTTTGCGGCCAATGGCCCCGTCGGGCCGTTTCGGAATTAATTTCACAATCGCCCCGTCGGGCCTTTTCGGGACTTGAAACAATAGTGGGCCCCTTGGGCCGTCCCGTTCAATTTATATTTTCATGGGAACATCGTCTCCCTCCGGGCCTCTTTGCCCTTTCCGAAACCTTTCGCGACCAATGACCCCGTCGGGTCGTTTCGGAATTATTAACCTTAATTTGCCCCGTCGGGCCGATCCGGATCGTTAAATAACATAACGTGAGGAAGGCTATCCGCCAACGTCCTCTGAGCCCCTCGGGCCGTTCCGAGAACTTTTGCGGCCAATGGCCCCGCCGGGCCGTCTCGGCATAAATCTCACAAATGCCCCGTCAGGCCTATCGAGAATTAAGACGCTTCCCGCTCTTTGAATCATTTTGAAATTCATTCAACCTGCAAAACAATCTCAACAACGATACTCGAATAGTTTTATGTCCATGGTCCCATACCCACAGACAGACTGACACACACACATGCACATATTAGACACTTAAACTCATAATCCCATACTCATCGGTTAGACACAAAATAAAAGTACGTGATCCCATACTCACGCACCCTAAACATGTGTTAATGCAACTAAATTAAACGAATACCTAAATGTAACACCACAAGCTAGCACAATTTCACAACACAAATGGTCGCTCGACCATGGTCAAGTCTACTCGTGTTACAGAGGGGATCCACTTACTTGAGGTCTCAAGCTTCCTGCCTCGGTCTTCGAGATCCTTCCTAAGCAGTGTCCCTTCTCGGAGCTCGACGTGTGACACCTCTGTCCAATATGAGAATTTGCGAATTAACGCCGAGGTTTACCAATTATAAGAGAGGAAGGAAACTTTAAAGCTCAACGCGACATTAGGAATGGATTTTAAACAGCGGGACAACAAACGGTCTGACGGGAAATCCCTTAAGAGCACTCCCATCCCGAGTGTCATCGCTTTTAAGGTTTACCGTCAATCTCGACTAATGGTTACATCAATGACTAGATTAGGTGAGAAAGAATTTCTTGGACCTAAGCGGTCCTTGACTTAGCCATAATAAGTGACTAAATTTCGAGCCGAAAATCCGGCAGAATTTCCCCTGTTTTTCGGATATCCCGGCCGAAGCCTTCACCTAATTCAACCCAGCACCGAACTAATTTCGGTCACAGTCCATCACGACAACAACCAGAATAATTTAACATAACACCAAAAATATTTCAGAACACCTTAATAACAGTACTTCTCGAGCCTCAAGGGCTTATCACATAACACTCTTCTCAATGATTTCAACAATTTCAAAACTTAAGTCACAACTCTAATGCCGTTTCATTTTACAACTAAAACTCGATTTCGGCCGCTCGGTTATACCTTTAGTATACAAAGGTGAGGAGTCGTGCGTCCAAACTGGCTTCGTAAGCGTTTCTGCACGATTTGAGAGATAGAAAAAAAAAAAGAAATCGAATCAAGCTTCAAACTTAAACAAAAGTATGGTGCGAAGTGCTCGGTCTCGCGACCCGATACTCGTTTTAGGCTTAAGCGGACAAGTTTACAAAAATACAAATCCAATAAAATTAGATTATAAGGTTTGCGCAAAACCGGATCCTCAAGGAAACAAAATCTTGCTTCAGAAAATTCATTTCAAAAGTTTCTTAGTTTGAAAGTTCCAAACTTAGCGCTAACTCACACATTAATAAAAGCGTCTTCTAAATTTTATAAAATCACCACCCGAAAAGATAACTCTCATCAATTTGTTAAATTCTCGGGTTATACTTTTAAACGATAGTGTACTTGAAGGATTTTAGATTCCTAAATTGGCACAAATTTACAAAACCTTACAATGCCAAAACATCTGAAAACACTAAGTCCAACGGGGCCACGAAATAGATTAATACACTAAATCCAAAAGACAAATAAGTTCAAACTAGTACAACAATCAAAATATTCTTATGCCATGAATCGAAAACGCTCTTATATCCGCACAACAAATCACAAAATTTTCGTAATCACGAACCCGCGAAAACAATTAGAATCTACAACAATAAATTAACAATAAACCTTTCCAAGCAACACAATCACCAATGAACGGAAAATTGCCCAAACAAAACTCAGCAAATACGAGCCAGTGAGAAGCACACCGCCCAATTAAATTTATTCGTGAGTTTTCGAGGCTCACCGAAGACGAAAGAGCGCGGCTAGGGCGAGAGAGCCTCGACTCGGTCACGTCGGGGTTGGGCTGCGCGAAGACGAGGAGTCCAGGAAAGGGGGGCTGCGCGAGGGAGGCCGGTGCTGTGCGTCGCGCGAATCAAACGCGCAACGGCGTGGCGCGCTGGTGCGGGGGAGACGCACGGAGCTGGGGCTGAGCGCGAGGAGGCGCGGCTCAGGTTCTCGCACGAGGATGAAGCGCGAGGAGGGCTGAGCAGCACCGGCGAGCAGAGAGGAGCGCGAGGAGGGCTCGGCTACTGCCCGGAGAACGCCGCGACGCGGCGAGCAGACCCGGGGCTCCGCGAGGGCGAGCAGGGCTCGCGGGGGTTGCGCGGCTGCACGGAGGCGAAGCGTCGCCTGGGTCGCGCGGCCGCCAGACAGAGACACGACGGCGGGAGAGGTACAACGTCGCGAATCCGAGGCGGCGATGGCGCGGAGGTCTTGCGCTGACGTTGAAGGGGCTGAGCTCGCGCAAAGGGGCTCGGCGTGGAGCTCGGGCGGCGCTGGCGCGGCTCGGACAGAGCTCAGGAGAGGCGGCGCGGCTTGGACGCCGGAGCAGAGGCGGAGCTCGGGAGGCGAGCACACTAGAAGGCCGCCGGCCGGAGCTGAGGAAAGAGAGATCGAGGTGGGGAGAGAGAGAGTGAAGAGAAGAAGAGAAAAAAAAGAAAAGGGAAAGAGAGAGGGGGAGTGAACGGCGGCTGTGAGGGGGAAAAGAGGTGAAATAAAAACCTTAGTGGGTAAAATAAATATATATATCTGTACTAAGCTCTTTTTTTTTTTTCTCTTCTTTTTTTTTTTTTTTTGAAAGTATAAAAATACCAATTAAGCTCAAATTGAGAAGCAAGGAATTCTGATAAAATTCAAGTTGGAAATAAATTCTTCTTATGTTCGTAAATTTAAAATGCACAATTAATATCACTTGTACCAATATTTTTATAAAGCCAAGAGTTGGCCAGATTTAACGAAACTGACCAACTTCTCTCTCTAAATTAAATTAACCAAATAAATAATGTCAGCACATTTGACTCGAGAAATATAAAAGTAAATACTCGCAAAAGTAGTCCAGGTTCAGGCCCTTACACGTTTTTTTTAACCACTATTTAGTTAATTAGCTTTATAAATTGAGAATTTTAAGAAAATAGTCATTGTTTACAAAATAATTTTAAAAAATAGCCACAGTTTAAAAAAATTTAAAAACTAGTCATGTAAGAAATTTCTGACAAAATTTTTGCTTAGTGTCAGAAATTTCTTACAGTTTTTTTATGTGTATTTTTGTGATTGTCAGAAATTTCTTACAGTTTTATGTCTAGTTTTTAAATTTTTTGAAACTGTGGTTATTTTTTAAAAACACACAATCTAAAATGGTTATTTACCTAACTGATCTTTATAAATTTTAAGGGGTGGTTTTTTTGCTCAATTTTGCACACAATCACGCTATAGTGTTTTAATTTTTTTTGGGCCAGTTAAAGATTTAGCCATTTTGCAATATATGTTTTAAAAATGTAGCCAACATTTTAAAATATTAGTAAAATAGCCGTCCGGTCAACTTCTAAAAATTTATGACCAAAGAAATAAAATTTATGATTAAATATTATCTGCAACAAACAATAAAAACTGAATTAAAAAAATTAATGACTGCAGTCTCAAAAATCCAAACACGAATGTATGACTATTTTATTAATAAATACAAACACAGACTAGATCTTTAAAACTAACATAAATGGATGACTATTTCATATAAAAATTGATTTTTTTTTCTATGAAAAATGCATACTAAGTTGTTTGCTTTTGTGCTGTAGCATAAGATCCTTATAATAGGAACTGAAAAATAACTTTTTTCTTTTGTTTTTTTTTTTTTGTCTTTTTTTAATTTCAATTTGATTTTTCTTACCGTTCGGGTAGCGAAATTTTTTTTTGTCGCCACAATTAGTTGTAATTTTTCTCCCTCAGTCTATAAACTCTCATTATACTATACTTTTTTTGTTCAATTTTATTTATTTAAATTGCACTCTTAGTGAAAATTAATACCCTAAAAAACTAAAAAATTAATATGAATAATTATTTTGATAAATTAAAATTTTTAACTATAACTTTCCACTTTAACATTAAAAAGAAGAAGAAGAAGAATTGGAAAATTTGAAGAACTAAAACTTTATGGTAATATATATATATATATATATATATATATATATATGCACGTAGGCGTGAAAATTTGGAATAAACAAAATCGGATAATTATTTATCCGATCGAATTTTGGGATAAATTTCGGGTATTGCCCGAAAATTATACGGATAGCAAATTCGGGTATGTACCCGGAATAAAAAAAAATTGGAATGCTTTTTGCCCGGCTTTTACCCGAGATTTACCCGGATAACAATTCCACATAGTCATGGCCAAAATTTTGTGCAATTGTGGCGTGTAGTGGCGTGCATGACAACGTGAATCAGTGCAGTGATGCATTGCAGTGTGGTGCGCAGTGGTGCAGTGCAGTAATATTTGTAGTTATTTTTTATTAAATTACTTAAATTATTTTACTAATATTTTAGTTAAATATTAGTTGTAATATTTACTGCTTCAAAATATAATTATCAAACTTAATTTAATTTTTACAAACCTTATTATTAAAAAAAATTATAAAAAAACAAATTAAAAAAACGAAAAAGAAAAAAAAAATGGGAACCGGGTAATTACCTGGGAATTATTCGGCATTCCACGTTATTATTCTCGGGTATTACCCGGAAAAGTGTTCCAGGTAATTACCTGGAAATTACTCAGCTTTCGTTTCATGAAATTCCAAATTTTCAAGCCTATCTGTGCGCGCGCGCGTGTAAATGTTAACTAAATGAAAAAATAAATATTTTCATAAATATATTATCAACTTTTTGTGTATTTAATATACATTAAAATAAGGGCTCATTTGTTAAATAGCCACTTGGAAGTCTATGTTTTAAGAAAATGACCTAAGAATTCAAATATTAAGTTATTAGCCTCAAATCCATATGAAATCTCATTTTTACCCCTCATCACTCTTTTTTCAACTTCATGTATCAAAGGACAAAAAAGTCAATACATATTGTCTAAAGGCTAATAACTTAATTATAACAAACTAAGATCAATTCTTTAAAACTAAAGTTGAAAACAGGCAATTTACTTAATAATCTCTTAAAATAAAGAGATAATTGAATAAATAGTCATTTTCTTAATGATGTTTTAATAAAATAACTAACATTTCGATTAATTAAGAAATAAATCATTTTCTTGGGAAATTCTGTAGCGGGTATCTTTTGTGATTGAAAATAATTTTGAATGGTAAGATTCATATTTTTAAGATGCGGAACCCACAGAAAAGGTGAATCTGATGGTCCAGAATTGTTTTTCACTACAAAAAAAACCCATCACAAAAGTACACATTTTCTTTACTACATTTTGATGTTTATTTACTTTTATATCCGTAGTTTTCTTATATATTAGTCGCTAATAACTTAATTTTTTAAAACGTTAGTCATTTATTTAAAATATAGAACAAAAAAATGACTATATATCAAATAAACTCTAAGAAAAAATATGTGTCCAAATATTAAAGTACAAATTGTAATGTCTATGATTGTTTTTGTCTTATATGGATTTTGATACTTTTAAAATGTTATTAAATTTTACTATTTCATTAAAAAAAAAATCTACTGCAACACGAGTTTTTGAGCTCGTAATATACTAAAAAAACAAAGGAAAGCGAAAAAATGTTTTTTTTTTTTCCTCTTTCTAACCAAACACGGTGTTAGTTTGATGTTTGTGTTGTTGGTAAAAAAACCACGTGCTCACGTCCTAACTATAAAGTTGAAATATATATATATATATATATATATATATAATAGAATATGATCAGTTTCTTGCAAGCACACAAATCAATTTCTGCAGTTTTGCAAAAAAAAAAAAAAAAAAAAATCCTTCTCTATTTTCTAACCCTTTTATAATGGAAAACCAAACCCAGAAAAAACCCAGAATTCTGTGCCTCCACGGATTCAGGACCAGCGGTGAAATCCTCAGGAAATTGATCCAAAAGCGTTGGCCTGAAAATGTGCTACAAAAACTGGATCTGGTTTTTCTCGACGGTCCATACCCGGCCCGAGGAAAGTCCGACGTAGAAGCCATTTTTGACCCTCCGTACTACGAGTGGTTCCAGGCCAACCAGGTTTGACTCTCTTTTTTTTTTTTTTTAATTTTCAAAAACACCCCAGCAAGTAGATTATTTTTACATTTAGCACCCCCACCATGGTTCGTTTCTATAATGCAGGATTTTAGCGTGTATGAAAACTTTGAAGAATGTGTAAAGTACATTGAAGATTACATGGTGGAAAATGGACCTTTTGATGGGGTTTTGGGGTTCTCTCAAGGTGCCATTTTGGCTGCTTCTTTGCCTGGAATGCAAAATGAGGTTTCAAACATTTGTATTTCACAAAAAATTGACTCAATGTTATTATTGCATGATTAGTATATAAATATTGGATTTGCTGATTTACTAAAATAATTGATTTATTTGTGGCACAACAATGCAGGGCGTGGCTCTTACAATGGTGCCAAAGATTAAATTTTTGGTGATAATATCTGGGGATAAGTTTGGAGGAGCCAAATTTGGAATGCCTAAGCTGGCTAGTAATGCATTTTCTTCACCCATTGATTGCCCTTCTCTCCATTTTATAGGTAACCAACAAAATTTTGAAATATATATATATATATATATATATATATATGTCTATGTCAAGAATTACTTAATTCACATTATAATTTTCAATGGAATTGGAATGTTTTTATATGAACTTTCTTACTTAATGTATGTGGTCAAGAGTATTTTGATGATCTCAATAATTTGCTTAGGAGAAATGGACTTTCTGAAGCCAGGTGGGACAGTTTTATTAGAGTCATTTGTGGAGCCAGTTGTGATTCATCACCCAAAGGGACACACTATTCCGGGACTTGGTTAGTATTTCAATTTTCAAATTAGTTTGAAGCTTTGTTTTTTTGTCAAGAGAACTAGTATTTCAATTTTATGTTACAACAAGAATTAACCTTTGGTGAAAACTATCACTTATAAACCCTAAAATCGTTTATGCTTAATCATTAAGAATTGATATACAAATATGCGGAAGCATATCTGAATACATGGTGAGCAATTGACTCTTTAGAGCTATGCAGTTGGTCTTCCAGATCAACACGTTCTCTTGAGAAAATCATTTTAATTTCTCTCTGCACTCTCTCTTAATGGGATAGAAGGGAATGAAACTGATTGTACGTGTGACTTGGGGACAATGACCACTATTTATAGAGATAACTTTCTCGTTATCTTTTGGTATTTCTATTTTAGCCCATCATAAAAATAGAAATTACTCATAAGTCTTTACACATAAAAACACATACCATGTTAGATACATTAAAGCTCAAATACTAAAACTTCATTAGATCACTTTAATTGGGCTAAATTAATATGACAGTCTACAACACATAATTATTTTACATATAAGGCCAACATTGGATTAATGATCCAACATTTTATTGAAGCAAAAAGCAATATTCAAAACCGAGGTGAGATTTATTTATTTATTTTGGTTGTTTTGTTTTTTGTTTTTGTTTTTATTTTTTTGTTTTTTCTTTTTCTTGTATTCAGATGAAAAGCAAGAGGAACTTGTGCTTGGATTCATTGAGAAGGTTCAAAATCTGGCATAGCATGAGTTTCTCTTTTGATTTTAATTCTAGATGTGAATCTCAATGCAAACATGAATTTGTTGGACAATTCGAACAATGTGTAGCCACATATATCTTTTAATATATTTTTTTAAATGAACATATAGCTCTCTTCTATCAAGTTTTTTCGCTTTAATATTCCTAATTCCTATACTTTATCAACATCTCTGACTATTGACTACAATAAAAAAAATTTGAATAGTTTTGGCTACAACTAGTAGATCCTTGTCGTTGATCACCTTAATTCTACGAACTACGGAAATGTTATCAGAGAAGAATAAATACATCTACATCAAGATCAAAGACGAAAATATTAATATGGGTAAAAATTTCATTGGTTCATAGTTAAGGAAATACCACAGAGATTTCGATTTTAGTAGAAATTTCGGTGAAAAAAATACAAAAAGCATAAACACTTTTCCTATAAATACTACTCTTAATAGATAAGTTAGATTTTTTGTTCTCCATAATATTCTACATTTCATATGTTTCTTTATTCAAAATTTCACCAAGAGAGACAGAAATGCAACAAAAAGTTATTTTTTTAAAAAATGCACTGCAAAATACCAAAATCAATAATTTTACCGGCGTTTTCTAGATATATTTTGGACTTCCAATTTTTCACAAATTTGGATGCAAATTTTGATATTAAATTGATATTTTCGTCCTTGCCCAGAAAGACCAAACTAGAAAGTAAGGCTTTCATACCAGAAGTTTTAGTATGCAAAGGTCTGTTTTTGGTTGAGGCTTGCACCTATCATAGTTTTATTTGGTAAAAAATTTGCACCGATTAAATAATACAAAATGAGATAAAATTATTATATAGTTTAATGGTCTATTTGGTATTTAATCATTTTTTAATGCGAAAATCACAAAAAAAAAAAATCATTCTTAATGCAACTTAATAGTGTATGTCTCAAGTGATATACTTAATTTGTTTTCATATTATGTTTGTAGTGTAAAATTTAAGGTATAAATTCAATATGCCAAAAGAGGGACATTCTCAAAATCTCATTTTCCTAATCTACATTTAAGGAAATAACCAACGATTTTAAAAATTAAAAAACTAGTCATTAGCCCCCGTTACTTTGTCGATTTTGAAAGGTGTGGGTATTATTGTGATATTTTAAAGAATTGCATTGAAAAAAAAATATTCATAATGTTGCAGAAAGATTATATTTTTTTATGCCCACAACGAAAAAATATAGTGACGATACTTTCATTGGATCAATCGTCGTATGCATAATTATAATCAAATAAATAATAATAAATATGAAATATTACCTTTCAGCAAACTTTCAACAAGGACCAGGATGTCAAGCGCGGAGTCACTCCCAGCCTATTAGTCTTACCATGTTATGTCTCGATCCCAATTTTCGGGTGCGCTTGTTGGCGCAAATTTAGTGGCTACTAGATCATGAGAAAAATAACTAAATAAAAATTATGTGAAGTAGGCAAATACTCAAATTTATAAAATAATAAAAATAAATACTAAAATTTTTGAAGTAATTGAGTAACTAATCAATGTCGTTAATTACTTGCACATATTTTTAGTAATTAAGTTAATTATCACCAGCTATCATTATGTAAGTAATTGAATCACTTTGGTAGTTGGTTATATTTTTCAAAAAATTGAGTATTAATTTAAATTAGGTGTTGAAAATTGGGTATTCTATAAAAATATTGTTTAATCTTTTTATTTAAAATTTAGATATTTTTAAGGATTTAGTCAAATTTTAGACTAATTTTTTAGGGATTAGCCAAAATTTAAGAAATAAGCCATTTTTATTTTTTTATTTTATCACAGTCGATCAAAATTTTGATTATAGTAGTCTAGTAGGTATGCTTTTTTAAATTGAAAAAGCCAAAGTTTTAGAGGTTTTTTTTATATGATTTGGTCAGTTTTTATAAGTAATTATCATGGATATTTATGTCCATTAAAACATTTAATGGCTATTTCCTTAATTTTATGTCCATTAAAATATTTAATGACTATTTCTTTAATTTTGACATTCTATGACTAAATCCTTCAAACTTTACTTTTAAAATAGTTAATTTCTTAACTGACCCATTTATCTATGAGCATGATAGTGTTTCTGTATAAATTGTTTGCGTTCGTATTTTCTTCTCGACGTTTCATGTTTAGAGAGATGTGGAATCAAGACTTATTTATATGAGTTGGACCAAATATTCTAGCCCACAGCTTATGGCCAAAAATCTCCCTTCTATAGAAGTGGGCGGTTTTCTACTTCGATTTTATGCCTTGGAATATCTCATCCAAATTCAAATCTAATGTAATCTTATCTAAATCACATTTTATTTAGGTTTTGCAGTTGATGAATTCGAACGAATCTCTAAATATCTAAACCAAATTTGCCCTTATCTGCACAATGTACGTTAGCGTACAATACATTGGAAGGACACTATTTAGTCTTTTAAGCTACGGTTCCTTGACAATAGTAATGTTTCATCCTTCACATGGTGATCTAGATGCAGAGATCAACTCTCGTCGTGATATGATCTATTTCACCAAAAAGACATATCTCGAGAATATGAAATCAATTATTATCTTGCAGTTTGAGATATCACATCTAAGAATGTCTACGAAATCGATCTCTCATAAGTCCTTTAATATATGTCACAACTGTGTAAATCAATATCTCTACCCGAAGTAGCTTCTCGATGACTTAGATAAGTTGTTCCAATACTTAGAAGGTAGACGACATATTTGGGTGTAGGATCATATTTTTACCTTATTAGAAATCTTCGAAATTAGTATATTTGGGTGTTTGGTGTCGTGAAACTCCAGACACGTTGCTACTAGGGACAACATATCACATCGAGTACTAGTCCGCCGGCAAATTTCACGCAACATGACGCCTTTGAGCGGCAATGTATCGCCACGCACACTTCAAACACTCATATAGCCTTTGTTACTTGTCAAAATTATACATGTGGTTCACTACTAAAAATATCTTGGAAGATCTTTAATAAAATATGCAATATGCTAATAATGAGAATATCACCTATTTAGAGAATAAGAGCTCATCAACAAATAAAAGATCATACTGACTTGAGATACTTGACTTGATGGGTTTTTTTTTTTTTTTAGAATCACAACACGAGAGATTTGAACGCTCACAAATTAAAAAACAAACAAACAAACAAACACAGTCAAGAAGGAAGAGATTAGAAGAAAGAAAGAAAAAATTTGATGAGACAATTCCAATTTTGAAGAGGCATTTCAACTCTACAGAAGTGTTTTTTTTTTTTAACCTCTTTATTTTCTTGGGCCTTGTAAGAACTTTTTCGCTATTTATTTTATAATGTGTTACGACTGTCCTTATCAGTCATTGAATAAAATGAAATCAACAGACAATATAAGGACATCTCCAATCTGAAAGTGGCACGAGATAACATTTTCTCAATACAAATTATATCGGGGAATTTTAAAAAAATACCACATTTGGGTGGCATGTTTAGATATTTTCTACAGAAGAAAAAAGTAAGATTCGATGCAAACATGACCATAAAATGGCATTATATGCAAACAACATTTGACATTCTATCAAAGTTTCTCCATATATAGTAATCAGTGGATGGTGATTTGTTCTCTTTTAATGAGCTCATTAGGAAGCCTAACATCCCAATAAGCCTGACTTATCACAACTCAAGAATTGTTAGCTGCCCGCTATTCGCCCGAGCATTGGTTAGTGATCCTCTTAATATATGACCAAATGTATCTCCTGTCCATGCTTGCACAACCGTTGTTCTACCCCTGGACCCAAATCTGCTATTCTGAAATTGGTGCTCCGGTGTTATGCCTACAATAGGAATACGCCACATAATTATTTTGTAACCGTATTTTAATTTGAAAACATTATCATTCTTCAAAATAGGATTATGTTACCTATTTCTTATTGCGGGCATTTTGAAAACAGCTTATCTTAATTTATTCACCCCTATAATTTCAAAATATTTTATAATTTTTTTCTTTTAAAGTTATTGTATCTATAACTATCTACTAAATGTGAGTGAGTTGACTGTACACTTACGGTGCATTTGCTGTGTCGGATTGGATTAGATATGAGTTATGAGATTGGATTGGATTAGATATTATTTTTAATACTATTACATGTTTGGTGTAGTATTAGATTGGATATGAGTTATGAGATTGGATTGAATTAGATTGGACTGGATTAGATACGATTGTATTATTTTTAATACTATTACATGTTTGGTGTAGTATTGGATTAGATTATTATCATAATTTTAATACTTAAAAAATTAATCATGACAAGACATGTGAAAATATTAAAATATTTAAATAAATGTATTTATATATATTTAAATTTAAGTTTAAAGCAAAAATATATTTTTATAATGAGATCTATATTAGTTTGAGTGTGAGATTTTATTCCACACTTTTACACGAGATTAGTTATCCGAAGTGAATGGGATTATATGTTGGGGCCCATAAAAACTAAAGCAATCCTTGCCATACATCAAACAAGGAATTACGACTAATTTTAGTCATATCCAATCCAATCCCCCCCCCCCCCCCCCCCCCCCCCCCCCCCCCCCCCAAACACACTCAATTTGCCACCCCCAAACACACTCAATTTGTCTGTCTCACTTTACAATTTTTCTTCATTGCAGTTTTGTTTGACTTTACAAAATATAAATATTGTCATTGGAGGCTTTGACCAGTAACTTTTTTGACTTGACCAAGTAAATTTTATTTAGGTTTCCATTCTACATTTAAAACAATCTTAAACTTTTGAGAACTTTTGAAGCTCATTGGCATGACTCACTTAACATAATAGATCTTACAAACAAATGGTAATTACTGATTACAAACCCATCCCCATATAAAAAGTTTCATTATCAAAACTTGAAAAAGTGTCAGGTATTCAACTCTTATCTCGCTTTCTAGTTCTTATATGGCTTCTTTCGCTATGTGGTTCTACCAAAAGACCTTTATTGGAAAAATCATTTTGTTCATTAAGACATTTTCCCTTCTTTCCAAAATCCTTGTTGGATGCACCTCATATCTAACTCTAGGAGTGATCTCTAGCTCTTGGTGTGTGCAACACTTGTGAAGGGTCTTTGACGTACTTCTTCAATATCGATACGTGGATGCTACCTTGCCACTGAAGTACTAATGTTATCTTCACTATCATGGCGTATGCATCAGTCTTTGGGCAACCTGCCATTGTTCTCTGCTCACTCATTTTATCTAGGATCTACTAATGGTAAACGCTATCTCTTTCTTTTTTCTTTGGCGCCTGGCGTGGGGTGGGCAAGCCCCTTGGGGCAACTCCCAGCCTAATTTTAACTTCACGGCCTATTTAGGACAGACCACTATCTATACACTTTAGATGAAACAAGCCTTGTTATTGGAAACAAGGTTTAGAACCACAGCTTGCTAAGAGAAGTTCTTCTATTGTGTCTGTGACAAACTACAATTGACACGTTTCGGTATCTTCGACATGTTTTAACTTAGACTTGGTCTAATTTCATTCCCAATGTCAGCATTTCAAGCTAGACCGAGCCATCACAAACTAATTTGAACGAGTGCAGTTCAGGTTTAGATGTGGATTATAAGCCACAGATTCTCAAAGTTTGCAGCTTAATTAACAGTAGGAGAAAAATAATTTAAAAAATAAAAAGTAAAATACACTTTCTAATTCTTCGAAACGACGCTGCAACCCTTAAAAATAGAGTGAGTTGCAAAAATAGGCCAAAATTGAATGAGTCTTTTAAAAAATAACACGTGTATAACTATGTCAAGAATTGTATAACAGAAAAGTGTCACACAAAATAATGTACATCTGTAAACATTTGTAAGATATTTTGTAATACTTCAAGTTTTACTCATCAAATTTTGAAATGTTAAACAATATCTTACAAATGTTTACATATGTATAATATATTATCTGACTTAAAAAATTCTTAACATAACTATTTTTTAAATTTTTTAGAACATGCTATTTTTTAAGGACCAATTAAGAAATTAGCAATTTTAAAAGTAAATTTCAAAAGATTTAGTCCTAAAATGTTAAAATTAAGGATTTAGTCATAATATACGTATAATATACTAATGTTATATGTAACATAATATGTTACAAGTATGTTACACGTTTATTACATGTAATATATTATGTTACACTAATATTATGACTAAATCATTAATTTCATAAAATTAAGACAGATTTCTAAAAAATTAGTCAAAAATTTAATAAAATCCTTAAAAATCTCATTTTTTAAAACGATATATATATATATATATATATATGTATTTGTTTGACTATGAACTACAATTTCCCTTAAAAACCAGACAGACGAGAAAATCACTGCCGCCTTTATCGGCAAACCCGTCACTTAATCCAATTTCCTCCAAAACAGAGTTCCGAACTTTAAAAAAAAAAAAAAAAAAAACTCAAATAAAAATCCCAAATCAAAGAAATCACCCAAACTCTCCGACAACCAAATCCCACGCGCCACCAAAGAAGCTTCGTAGCCATGGAAGAGCCCAAGCCATTGGATGCCGAGAAGAACCCCACAAACCCGACCCAAGATCCCAAAAGCCCGAACGGCACTGACAAAGCTCCGAACGGATCGGAATCGGAGCCCGACTCGAAGATCCGATCGCCGCCGGGATCGAAGAAATCGGTCCGTTGGAGCCCCGAATTGGTGTCCGAATCGACCTATTCGGACCCTTCGCCGGGCGGATCCAATCCCTACGTCGTCGCCTCTGCTCCGCCGGGGGCTTCTTCGTCGTCGTCGTTCTCGTTCAAAGGTTGGTTCGCATTGCTTGGATGAATCTGAAAGAAAAAAGAAAAGATTTGGGTAAGTTTTGTAATTATTTTCTTGGGTATGGTGAATGGTCAGAAACGGTGTCGTCTGTGAGGAATGTGCTTGGGAGATGGGGGAAGAGTGTGGGAGAAGCAACGAAGGAAGCTGAAGGACTCGCTCGAAACACATGGCAGCATTGTGAGTTTCATTATTTTATTATTTTTAATTATTAGTATGCAATGAATTATTTTATTTTTGTTATTTAATTGGGCATATTTATGAAGCTATTGTGAAGCTTTGAGATTGGATTTGGTTTGCCATGGCGATTGTTAGTTTTCGATTTCGATGGATTGTTATGGTTAGTGTTTTGAATAAAGAAATTTTTGTCTAAACTAATTATGTTCTATAATGGGATTTGGAAAATTTGAGTGAGACACTTGAAAAATGAAGTGGTCGATGTTCAATGGTAGAAATGATACGTGGTTTTCTCTTTTTCCCTGAAAAATGAAGTGGTTGATGTTCGGGTTCATCGTAATGTATTTATTGAAAATGGTTATGTTTTTTCGAGGCTGCTTTTATTTTTATTCTTCTTTGTTTCATTTGACATTGAGGCTGGGGACTCGGGTTCGGATATTGTACCACATTCGCGATGCCATCTTGAAGTTCTGTTGATCCCCGAGTCTTGATAATCATGAGGTCTTAGATGCGAAATTGAAAGTTCTATAGAAAAGTAATACGGGATTTCGGTACCTGATATCAAGAATAGTTTAGTTTCATTTTCTTCAATAATATGTGACATATATGAACTGCTGACGTGCTATATCTCTTTCCTTTGTTTCTCGTCCATCCGTATTTGTATCAAATTACTGAGTGTGAGTTCTTTGTTTCTGAACCAGTGAAAACGGGCCCTAGTCTTGCTGATGCTGCTATGGGAAGAATTGCACAAGGAACGAAGGTCTTAGCAGAAGGTGGTTACGAGAAGATCTTTCGAACAACATTCGAGACTGTTCCCGAGGAGCAACTTAAAAACTCATACGCATGTTACCTGTCCACATCAGCAGGTCCTGTAATGGGAGTTTTGTATATCTCAACAGAAAAGCTTGCCTATTGTAGTGATAACCCTCTTTCGTATAAATCTGGTGACCAAACCGAGTGGAGCTATTACAAGGTAAGTCCACATGCATGTACACTCTTATGGTAATAAACCACTATGTGATGCTTCAGTATGCCCTGTTTTTCACGACTGCGTAACACATTTTCATCATGCTTTAAATCCTCAGGCATTTGTTCCAAGTGTTTATCACATGATTGTACACAATAAATAGTTTTTTCATTTCTTGTTCTTTTTTGTTATTGTAAAGATTTGTTTCAAAAGAATTAAACAAAATAAAAAAGCACAAACTAAACTTAAGAGTATTTTCTTTTGGAAAATTCTTTAATGTTGTATGCACTATGGCAGAATCAACTTTATTTTTTTAATGATGTGATTTTTTTTATTTTAAAGTAAATCGTTACGATTCAGAATCATTCACCACCATGCTCTGTGTATTAATGAAGAATCTTCCTTCTTTTATGTGCATGGAAATTATTTAAAATTGGCAACACATATGTATTTCTCCATTCAGCACAGTCTTTTGAAAAACCACACCCGAACCAATAATAAATCCTAATTTACATCTTCATTCTCTTTTCAAATGTTATCGTATTTTTCCTCGATGCTAGGCTTTGGAGCAAATCCTGAATAACTTATTCTTAGGCCAGAATTAAATTGTTGGGTACTCGGACACAGTTAGGGGAATGAAGTATGAAAATTTTGATTTATTTATGAAAAATTGAAGGAAGACAACCCTAAACACAATCTATTCCTAGATATGGTGTTTGAGAAACCTCCTGCTCTCCCAAATCTTGGTTTCACAAGAACAAATCCAATTCCAAAATAAGTCCCAAAATCTGCCGGCCCAACACTCAGTGAGAACCTCACCAGTGTAACAAACTCTTAACTACATCAAACAACTCTTAGATATACTAATTCATACTAATTATAAGGAGTCGTAATTCTTGATTGTGGCAACGAGGCTGGTTTGTTTGCTGTACGTATACATGGAAGACTTATTTTTTTCTTCTGTATAAAGATGTCTGCACTTCTACAGTTTTAGTGTGTATTTTGCATATTGGATCAGTAGAAGTTTCTTTCCATTAATATGGAAAACATATCTTCGACTACCGATACTAGTATACCAAATAGCGAATGCGTGTGTACCTATAGTAATGTATTTAGCTAGTTCTATAGTCTATTTTGTTTCTGTATTTTCTGCTCAGCATTTTTTATCAAGATAGAAGATCAGTCTATTAGCACCGAGTCACATTAGTTGGATCAGTGTTCTTATTTGTTTTGTTTCTCTTGTATATTCTCTCAGAAGCACTGATAATATATTCTCTTAGAAGCACTGATAATATACTTTGCATTAGCTCCTGAATTGGTGGGATTGTTACTATGTTGCATCTACAGCTACGTAATTTACCTTGTTTTTCATGGAGTCCTCGGTTGTTTGTACTTGTTAACATTATTATCTCTAACGTGAACCGTAATTAGGTGGTTATCCCACTGCATCAGCTTAAAGCGGTAAATCCATCAACAAGCCGATCCAACCCCTCTGAAAAATACGTCCAGGTTATCTCAGTCGATAACCATGAATTTTGGTTCATGGGTTTCCTAAACTACGACGGTGCCATCAAAAACCTACAAGAAGGTTTAGAAGGTCGAGTTTTGCAGTCTGCTTAATTAGCTGTTTTTCCAGACCAGCTCCTTTTCCAGTTGTATTGTTGTATGCTTTATCTGAGGTCAAGAAGCTGTACCAGCTTCCATAGTTTCATTATCAGGTAATTTATAGTTTATAGAAATGATATTTATGGGAAGGACAGTCCCAATGGTGATAGTTTAATTTCTCTTCTTAGGTCCATGTACTGTCCTTTGTGGTTGTAATTTCTTGGATGAACGAAATGGGTACTGGGATTTTTTGCAGAACTAGTTATATGATTTTTTTTTTTCAGGTGATAAAGTCTACAAATCTTCATGCCTATACGTATGTGGTAATAATATTAAGGAAAAATTTCTCTCCTATTTTTATACGCCTGTGTTTCACCGTGTTCCTTGTTTTTTGAAACACAAGTTCTGTGCACTTTTAATTTTTTATTATGTTTCATTATTTGCCCTTTCCGTCTATTTTTAATGGAAAACGAACATGTATTGCATTATTAATACACACCAGACTACGTAATAATGCACATTCGTCTTTTTTAATTATAAAATAGACAGAAAATGCATTTTTGGATGTGTTAAAAGATCAGAGGAGCTGTTTTTACGCTTTGAAAAAAAAAAAAAAAAGAAAGTGAAACACGGGCATATAAACAAGGATAAAAAAATTAAAACTTTTTCCTAATATGTAGTGCATGAGCACATGGTCATTTAGTTTTTATCGGTTAATTCTATAATGTTCCATACATATTGATACTCGATAGATATAACAATGTAAGGAGTTGATGCAACGAATATAAAATAATCGTTATTATACATTTTTACATTGTTATCACACTCTTTTGCATTACAGAAAGGTCTTTATTATATATTTATATATTTTTCCCTGAGGAGCACAGTATCCATTGGTTAAACAATATGAACACTAATGTTACGGATGTGTGATACGTTTGGAGTGGGGAATGTGGTGACAAACACAATGAAAGGAAATCAAAATATTAGGGCACGTTTGGTTTGGTGGAATGGATTGAGAATGGTAATGGGAATAGGAATACAATGGAATGAGAATGGGAATGTCATTTTAATTCTAGTGTTTGGTTCATCAGCGGAATTGACATTGGAATCAGGCTCAGCGTATTTTAATTAGTTTAAAAACTGGAAAGGAATGAGCATTCCTTAGGTTAAGTTAAGGAATGGTGATTCCCATAACTAATGGAATGGGGATTCCATTGGAATGACTATTATTATATATTTTTTACTCAACCAAATATGAGAATAGGAATTGTCATTCCATTCCATTCTCATTCTACCAAACCAAACATGCCCTTAGGGTTTAGGGTTTAGGGATGTGTAATACGTTTGGAACTCATTTAATGTTTTTGGTAAAAAGGGAGAGGTGGAAGAAGGGCGAGATATATCACTTGAGAAAAATAGAAGCGTAGATTGAGGAAAATAGAACAGAAGGGGAGGATTTTTCTCTTGTGTTGTGTAGTATGAATAAAAAGAAAAAGAAAAAGAAAAAAAAAGGGTAAAAACTAAAAATCCATCATGTTAATTCGTTAGAAAATAGAAGCAAAAGGAAAGGGACAATTATGGTTATAAACCAACTAATTCAATGTAAATAGAGTAAATCCGGATAATACGATTAGTTCACTCCGGTCGAATCTTCTTATCTCTAGATTTATTATACCAAATAATCTAACAAATCGAAATTGATCTAAAAAAAATTAATCCCTCCCCCTCCTATCAAACACACAATTAAAAACAAGGCATCTTCAATTATTTCCCCAGTTGGTTTAATGATATCATCGAAGAGAAAATAATTTTTATGATTATAGAATGACCAAGATAACACATAAGAAAAAAATTCTACCTCATCCACTTCAAAAGATTTCAGTAGAGCGAGGGAAACTCCGCCAAAGAATACTTCATCGCATTTGGAAAATCAATCTTGGAAATTTAATAGAGGAGATTCAACCTCTTTGGCAACCTCACAAACCCTAAAGAGAGTGAAAGGTAGATTCCAGATTAAAACCACAACAACGGCAAAATAATATTATAGTTTCAATGTCCACTTTTTATCATAACACGAATATTTCTTCAGTTTGTCGAATTACAACAAAAGTATTTGAGTTTACCGACTTGTGACAAAATAAGTCTTTGTTTTCGAATTTTTTAGAATAATGCTACATAATCAGAATATTTTGTAATAAAAAAGTGACCATATAATGATGCAGCGTATACTTATGTTATAAATTACAATTATTAATGTGCATGTTTTCATCATTTCATCCAATATACAATTGTCACATCATGTTAGCTTTTTTTTTTTTTTTTTTCTGACAAAATATATAGAGTATGTATCATATATCGATTTTTTTTTTTAACTTTTCTTTTCAAAAACCATAATATATATCAAATAATACGTTGAAATATGAAAATTTGGGCAATGATAAAAATAATATTTAAAAAAATCCCTATAATTTGGAGATACTTATATATTTGATAAATTCAGTGATAGGTGATAATATAATTGTGCTATCATATAAAAACTCAAGGAAAATTGTGTTGTATCTTTAATAGAACATTATTCTATAACATATTATATAGAGGGGCTAAAATGAGGAGTTAGAGATGATAAGTTCTCTGTGGCCATGGATCTAGAGTTGGTACGTGCTTATGCCTTGAGCAATAATGACGTGAAAGATGATCAATTGATCATAATATAAAATAAGAATAATAATACATAACAATGATCAATAAAAGAAAATAAACAAATAAATAAGAAGACTGCGAGAAGATATGATATAGCTTTTAAGAGAATAACATTGATGATTGGTGGTTATTGATGAGCTTTTACGAGTGATAAGATTTTATGGGTAATAGGTATTTAATATAGGAGTAAAACGAGATATGTTTAAGGTTGTCGATTGGTGTCTTACGTTGCAAAGATGATTTTTTTTCTTTTTTTTTTTTTTCGGGTTATTGATAAAACTACAAGCGTAGAGCGTTGGTGGAGGAAGAAAATAAAGTAGAGTTCTTGTAATGGCGATGGTGATGTCCTGTTCGCTGGATCCCTCCTCCTCCGGGTTGGATTAAAGTAAACACTGATGGCGCCGCACATGGAGCCCTTGGCCCTTCGAGTTACAGGGGAATTTTTCGTACTTGCAGAGCTTTTGTCCATTGGAAATAGACTTGCTCTTGAAGCGAAACTATTAGCTTTCATCTACTCAGTTGAAAAGGCGGCAGAGTTTAATTTGTCTAAACTTTGGATTGAAGTTGAATCTATTTTTGTGTTTTTGGCATTTAGAAAGGGGTCTGTTTATATTCTATGGTCGGTTTGAAACAGGTGGTTGAGGGCAATTTCTCTTGCTAAATATTTCACTGTAGTGATCACTCATATTTACAAAGAAGGTAACTCAGTAGCAGATAAATTAGCCTCATTGGCGGCTTCTCAACATTTAGATGATTGGTGGTTTTTAGCTCCTCCTTTCATCAAGAACTTAATTGCTAGGGATATGTCAGATATTCCCTATTATGGTTTTGGAAAATAAGAATGCTGCTTTCAAGATCGGGGCGCTCTTTTTCTCTCCTTCAGGTTTTCTCACTAGGTTTTCTGAAGAAAATTTTTACTGAGAATCCGGTTGCTTGACGTTTTTGCAAGATGTGAGTTTAGGCTCTATTATTTGGAAGACGTCTGGAGTTTATTTTTATGTTTCTTTTGCTTTTTCTCAAGGTTTATTTATTTATTATTTATTATTTTCCCTTTGGGATTGTGCTCTCTGAATTATTGTATTATTTTCTCTTATTTTAATAAATTTAGGTTTGAAGGTAGTGAGAAGGGAGCCGGAGGACCAATTTGTTGGGAAGCCAACTTCATTCTAGGCGTGTGTCAATTTAATTGAGATGCGTTCCTGTATCTACAATCATACGTTTACAAAATAATAATAATAATAATAATAATAATGGTGATGATGATGGAAGAATATTTTTACAAGTTTAAGGTTGTTAGGAGGTTAAGAAGATTTTTCACGGGGCTTTTAGATGTTGAAAAGGCTAGAGTAAGGTTATTGTATTGGGATGTTCTTCTCTTATGGTTGAGAGCCCTAACGTTGTAGGTAAGTTGATAGTTATGTATAGGCCATTTTGCCAAATTGTATTGAGAAAAAAACATTCAAGGAAATTTGATCTCATGCCATATTTCACAATCAAGTTTACAATTTATATCACTGTTGCATGTTATGTCATTTTTTTATTAATAAATTACTTTGTTGTCCAACTTCTCTTTTGTCTTTCTCATTTGTAAAAATAAAAAATAAAAATAAAATAAAAAAGGCAATTCGGTCAAAAATGCATTATTAAAAAATGACATGCACTGCAGACTTTCTTTTAAAATGACTTTTCAAAACAAGACAATTTATTAATTATTTGCACATAATTTTGACCATTCAGTTTATCACAAAGTTCAACGAGATAAGTAAGTGAATCAATTGAATATTTTTATATTTTTTTAATAACAGAGTATTAATGTAAATTAGGCGTTAAAAATTGAATATTCATTTTTTTTCCAATGATAATATCAAATATTTTCTTGAGATTTAAGAGGAGGGTTAGCTTGTGTGTGTGTGTGTGTGTGTGTGTGTGTGTGTGTGTGTGTGTGTGTGTGTGTGTGTGTGTGTCTCAAGTGTATTGTATTTTTAATTTATACCCAAAATTTATACTACAAATATAGAGCGCAAATAATGGGAGTACACTATTTGGGGCATAGATTATTTAGCTTATGTTTGGGAAAGGCATTTTGCCTATTCCATCTCATTCCTTGGGATGGAAAAAATGATTTGGAATGGTTTGAAAAAAAATAATGTTGAATGGTTTGACTTTGCGAATTTCGATGTGGTATAAATGGTTGAGATTTAAAGATATTGTATAGGGATTTTGAAAATTGAAAAAAATGATTGAAAAAAATGGAATGTAGTGGAATGGTTTGTAGGATTAGAAAGTTGAATGGTTTGGAATAGTATAGAATGGAATGGAATGAGTAGAATAATTTGCCTAAACATGTGATAAGTAGCATAAAAAATGGCTTTATTTTGAAATTATCCCTTTTATATTTTATTATGTGTATGGATATTGGCATTTGTCTTGGGCCTGTTAATTAATATGGGCTTGGGTTCAAACAACTAAGTTTTGAGCATCAAGCTATTTTGATTTTCAAAACTGAATGTCTAGATTTCTGCCGGGTGAGATTTCAAATAAGATTAATCTATCTTGATATCAAATTTATAGTCACTATATAAGGACATTTCAGATTTTGGGATAACGTTCATCGAACACTGCACAACATTAATTGTAACAGAATTATTAGTAGTAATCTAATAATGATCATAAAAATAATCGTAGCAAAAAAAAAAAATGAATATAATTATCCCACCACTACTCGTCTTCACTCTTCACGAATGATATGAGAGCGTTGTTTTCTTCTATAATGGCAACAACATGTCACCTTTGTTTTTGCCTACATTAACTAAGAATTCAAAGAAGAACAATTGAAGAGTTTAATAAAATAAAACTTTGTGAAACCTACTCGAGAAATTCACTTGAGGAGTTTTTTGTTTTTGTTTTTTTTTTTTTGTTTTTGGGTTAAATACGCATGAGGCACAAAGCAAATAAATATATCATTTAGATGGTTTGTGACTACTCAAAATTATTTTGGAAAATAATAATATATTATTGTTTAAATGCAAACCACATAAAACAAACAAAGAATAGTCATCCTACAGTTAAAACTCTCTCTTTTTTTTTTTCTTTTTTTTTTTTCATTTTGCTTTCTTTGAAAGGAAGTGAGATTTTTCTGAGTCTTGATTCATTAGCTTCTCATTAAACATATAGGCCACATTTAGATAGCTAGGTGGGGTATCATTTTCTCTCTTTCGGCAATTGTGATTTCAGACTAATCCTCTACTTAAGATTGTTCTAATTATTGGGTCTATGATGTCCAAATCAAGGAATCTGCATAACTGTGTACAAAGCATGCTTAGCTTAGATTTGTAGCAAAGAGAAACAACACAAAAGCATGCTTAGATGACCCACACACATCTTTCATATTCGCACGCGCATATATCATATATGCTTTATATAATCGTTGTACCTTAAGACTGCACTATATAATTGGATCGTCAAAGTCATATTATTAAAGCAATGTTGCAAATCACTTTTGAGATCCAAGAAAAAAAAAAGTCACTCTATTGCTTATTGGGCTTAAATTTCCTAGTCAAAAGTGATCTCAACAACCACAATGTTGATGAGATTTATATTTCTGGATCATTTTGATTAGAAAATTGAAAGAAAAAAAAAATGCAGAATCAATTATAGTCCAAAAAAAAAAAAACCGGGGAATTAAGAATATAAATATTGAAATTAAATACTAAACGAGAGGACTCGTCATTAAAAATCTTTTCTATGTAAGTTTTTGGGCACGTGCTCTGCGCGTGCAATATTTTTTTTAAACTTATTAAATTATGAAATAAATAGAAATTAAGGAAAATTTTTTTATAAAAATCTGACCATTTGAAAAATATAAGAAAAATAATTTTTTAAATTAGAAAAAGAAATTATAAAACAAAGTAATAATAAAAAAGAAAAATATTGCGATATCAAAAGAGAATTAAACCTTTTTTTTTTTGAGAATGTAGGATTTAAAATAAAAATAGAAGAGGAAAATAATTAAAGAGGAAAGTTTGAAAAAATAATTGAATAAAAGAAAGAAACAAAAAGGAAAAAAAAAAAGGAGAAAAAACAAATAAAAACAAAAAAGAAAGAAAAACAAAAAAGAAAAAAAAATGAAGGGGACTGGCTGGCGCGTGCAATGCATGTGGCATGAGGAGAGTGGGGATAGCCCCTGACATGTAGGCCCCACATGCGCGGGCCCGTGTCGGGGATTTTTTTTTGCGCACAAGTCCATTTTTCATTCTAGTCCTATTTAATTGCATTTCAGTTCTTAATATCTTATTAAATTGTATAATGATCCAATTTTTTTTTAATTTATTTCAACTTAAAAAACGCATTTCAAATGGAAAAAATGCCAAAAAAAAAGGACCGAAACGTTTCAGCCTCGCGCGGACGAAACGTGTGGCCCCCTTGATTCTTTTAATAGTTATATAGAATCACCATACACGTGCTACTACCATATGAAGTTTCCTCCATGAAGAAAAGATCTGAATAGGAAAAGAACTTAGATTGAAAGTTTTCCATTGAAAAATTACATAAACTCAGTATGAAATCGTAGCACATCGAACATTCTGCTTTTACATGAGGAATGATACCTTCATCACTTATATGTTTATAAAAAATAATTATAATTTTTAATTTTTTTAATATTTGATTCAACATAATTTTGTTTATTGATTTGAAAAATGAATCAATAACGTGAAATATAAAATTTTGTGTGTATCATGATCAATGCCAATTTTATGCATTTATTTGTTTTTCAAACTAGTCTGGAATGTAAGTCAAGATTTATGCAAAGATTGTACACTGTCAAAACCTTCTCTATTTTTTCTCAATTTTTCATATATGTCACACCGCGGGCCTTCGGGTCGGTTCAAAATAGAATTCGGGTCACAAAACTCTAACATTATACCCTCTTTTTTTTTGGTCTATAATACGTCTATGAGACTCCCCTAAAAAAAACCCTATTAGAGACAATATTCTATATAGACATTTTCTACCTTTATGAGTTGCTTGTATAGCAATTCAAATTAAATAACTTGAATCCAATATTCTTATTACAATTGTAATGTTTTTTTTTTTTTTGGTTTTACTAAAATATGAAAGGGCAGATTAGGGCAATAGCCAATTAAAAGCTCAAGTTTTAAGAACTTGACCCAACAATGCATAAATTAGTTTATTAGTCATCCAACCCATTTTAACATACTTAGAATGTCCAAAAAGCCTCTGAATGTTACAAACAAAAAGTAACAATACATTCCAAAATCAAACCTCATTGAAACACGAAAAAACTTGAAAATTCATTCCAGAGACCTAGGATTTTGCCATAACTACTCGATCTCATCCTCAAATCCTCCCCAAATCTAATATCAAATGAGGTTTTGGTTTCTTACTCTCCGTGGTCGTCCTTGCTAGACTCGGGCCCATCGTTGTCCCTCTCGGCGAGCATGAGCTCGTTCTTCGACCAAATCAGCCATCGAGAGAGAGAGCTCCAAGAGGATGAGACTCTCTAAAGGAGCCACGCCTGGCGCGAGGTTGAAAATACTCAGAACTCAGGCCTCGACTCGGGGTGTTCCAAACATGGAGAGACAGTTGCGAACTCGTTGGACTAAGAGTCACGCGAGGCCGAGCTAGAGAGGCTTTTTGAATTTAATCTCAATTTAAGAGTGAGCTCGAACTGGTTCATCCATGGCCGAAGTGATTGATTTGATAGAGATATTGGTTCAGCAGAACTACTCAATCATCGAAGGACGGGTCATCAAAGATCGGGACCGTGAGAGCGACTTGCTCGATCGGAGGGTTCGACTTGAGCGGGGCATTTTGTCCTCGAAGCGATCGTGCTTCCTTATCAGGATATGCACCACCATATCCTTGTCTGTGCTCTCGCGGCTCGATTAGCATTCAAATACCGTGACTATGGCTAGAGCGAAGCTTCGGAGCTTGAGCTCTGGGTTCAAAGGTTTGAGCTTTCTCTCATTATATTGTTACAAACAATGTGGATTGTTACGATAATATTGTAATTGTATCGTAACAAGTTTTGTTACAATGAGTAACAAAATTTGTTACGATATGAATGGTTATGATTTATTGTAACAATTTATCTGATATGTTGTAAAAATTTGTTACATATCGTAACAAAATATATCAAATTCTGTTATAATTT
Source organism: Boehmeria nivea var. tenacissima (assembly GCA_018132145.1). Classification (NCBI taxonomy): domain Eukaryota; kingdom Viridiplantae; phylum Streptophyta; class Magnoliopsida; order Rosales; family Urticaceae; genus Boehmeria; species Boehmeria nivea. The sequence continues at coordinate 5,404,369 of CM030886.1, forward strand.
ATAACAACATTTGTTAGAGATGGTAACAACATTTGTTATGATTTGTAACAAAATATTACAGATCGTAACATTTGTTATATTTTGTAACAAAGGACAAAAAAGTCAATTTATAATGTCTAAAAAAATAACTAAAAAAAAATAGCTAATAACTTAATTATAACAAACTAAGATTATTTCATTAAAACTAAAGTTAGGAACATGCCATGTAGCTAAAAATCTCTATAAAAGTTAAATTGGATTGAAGTAGTAGTGCTACAATAAAAAAAAATACAAATCTTATATCTTACAATCTCAATTTAAATACTACAATGGATTAGACCCAAAAATAGAAAGATGCCACGTCAGCATCTTTAGTTTTCTCTCTAGGGATATCGTACTTTGAACCCTAGCGGCCACCGTCGTTTTGTTCAGCCATCTCCGACGATGTTCCGCCATCATGGCGGACCCTCCTCCCCTCTGCCTGCTAAGCCTTCGTATGCCTCCGTCACTGCTCTTCCTGCTACGTAGGAAGTTGATTCATCTGGTTCTCTCTATCGTCATGGTGAGATTACTTGCATCAAGATAGATGAATCTATCTATAAAAAATGTGTTGATCTATGTCAAGCCTCACTGATTGGCAGATTATCCCTCATCAAGGGAGATAAGCCATAGCACTTTGATGAATTGGAAAAAAGGTTATCTGATTTGTGGAAGCCATCCGGCAATTAGAAGATGAATTCTCTAGGTTGAGGTTTCTATAATTTTCACTTCTCTGAAACGTTGGACAAAGACAAAATCTGGTCCGCTGGTGTGTGGACTGTTAACCAGGCCATCTGCGACTTCAACAATGGTCACCGGATTTTAACCCAAATTCCTAACGATTGACAAATGCTCAAGTATGGATTAAGCTTCATGACTTACCTTGGGAATATTGGGATGCCAGTATCCTTAAAAACATTGCTCGTGGAGTTGGTATCCCTCTGAAAATTGATCACAACACTATTGAAGGTAAATTCGGTCACTATGCCAGAATTTTGGTTGATATTGATTTGTCTAAGGAGCTCACCGACTCGTTGATGATCGAGAAACTAGGCCATAAATTTTTTTTATCTCTGTTGAATTTGAAAATATTCCTGCCTTTTGCCGCAATTGCTCAATGGTTGGTCATTCTCTAGCCAATTGTAGAAGGAATCTAGGCACAAAGAAAATTGATTCAAAAGCAGAAAATAAGTCTCTCAAAGAGAAAAACTCTAAACAATTGCCAGCGACCCAAGAGGAGAACTCTAAATCTAAAAGCCACTCAAATTCGGCTTTGAATGTTAACCTGGCCCTCAAGACCCTCACTTATGACATTTCCAGCTTGAATAATTTTGAGCAGGCAAACTCGCCTCCACCGCCTATGCTGAATTTTCTGGTGCTCATGACAACCCTATTGCTGAATTTTCTGGTGCTCCCTCAGAACAACCATTGGATGCCTTAGTCTCCAAGCAAGCTATTGAAGTAAATACTCTAGCAGATTTCGCTTCATAGCGTGTTCTTTTTTCTAGCTAGCATGTTGAAAAGGAATCAGTCTCCAACCTGGACAGAATTATGATTTTGATTGACCTTCCGGATGATGTTATTCCATCTGTTCCGCCCATCTCATCTGAGGGCCCTTCAATTATTACAACCCGCGATGCTAACATCGTCACGTCCAATTCCTGGGCGGATCTGGCAGACGTCGAAGAAGATATTCCAAAGCAAATTAAAGGCCCTAAGGGCGGGAAGAAGCAACCAAAAACCTCTATGGCTTCCCGCCCTAGAAGAGGTCATGTTCTCAATCCTTCTTTATGATTGTTTTATATTGGAATATTAGGGGCCTATCTAATAAACACTCTAGAGATGTTTTATTTGATCATATCAAACAACTTTCTCCAGATGTCGTTTATTTAGCTGAGCCTATGATGAACGTTCTTGATTTTCCTGTTGCTTTACTACATTTATTTAAGATGAAATTATATGCTCACAATCTTAGAGATAGTGTTTCTAAAATCTGGATTTTGGTGAAAAAAAAAATCCACAATCCAAATGTCTTTTCCAATTCTAATCAATAAATTACTATTGATTTTTCCTTGGGGGCTAAGTCTTTTAGAATTTCTTTTGTCTATGCTACTGCTCATATCTATGCTAGGCGTTGTCTTTGGCAACTAATTCCGTCTTTGGCTCCTACTGACTCGCCTTGGCTTCTAATTGGCGACTTTAATGCTATCTGTGGAGCTCACGATAGGCGTGGGGTAATCTTCGAAATAACACATCATGTCGTGATTTTTCTGAGATGATTGATGGCAATGAGCTTCAAGAGATCACTATGAAAGGCGCCCATTTCACGTAGGATCGCAAATCTTCTAGATGCTATATAGAATGCAAATTGGATAGGGCTCTCTGTAATTCAGCCTGGTTAGAACATTGGAATTGGTTAAATTTTTTTTCTCTTCGTCGTCATGCTTCGGATCACAACCGTATTGCTCTTCAATTTCTAGAAAACTCCATGCGAGGTCCGGTTCCATTCCGCTTTAAATCTATGTGGTTGGAGCATGAAAACTTTGAACATTTTGTCAAAGAAAAATGGTGCTCTTATTCATCCTCAGGTTCGGCAATGGAGCTTTAATCTCTAAACTTTGACAGCTTAAAAAAGACTTGAAGGACTAGAATTTTCATGTGTTTGGTGATGTCCATAAGGCTGTTGAACTTGCAAAAAATAATCTTGAAGCTATTCAATTGCAAATCGCCAATGAGGGCTTCTCAGAGTCTCTTTACAGATCTGAAATTAATGCCCACTCAGCCCTAAGGCTCTCAATTCCCAAGCTGCATTTTTCAATAAAAAATCGTGTCTGAATTGGCTAGAGAGGAGTGACCGTAATTCTTCCTTGTTTAACAGATCAGCTAGTAACAAGAAAAAATTAAATACTACATCTATGCTCCAGATTGATGGCTATCCTTGTAGTGATCCAACCCTGATTTCATGTCATCTTATCGAATATTTTGACAATCTATTCAATGGTTCTTCATCGGCCTCCACTGAAGATTTTTCTATTATTCTGCAAGTAAGACCTAAGTTGGTTAGTTCTGAAGATAACTCTTTCTTAACTAGAATGTCTTCTACAGATGATATCAAAACGACTATTTTTGACATGAACAGCTCAAGTGCCCCGGGGCCGGATGGTTTCAATGGTTTGTTTTATCAATCATGCTGGAATGTTATTGGAGATGATGTCGCTGCAACAATCCAAGAATATTTTCGCTCTGGTTACCTTTTGAACAATCTGAACTCGAATTTCCTGACTTTAATTCCGAAGTCAGAATCAGCAGCTTCTCCGGATAAATTTAGACCAATTGTTCTTGGGAATTTTATCTTCAAAGTTATCACAAAAATTTTGGCTCAATAGGCTCAAGATTGTATTTCTTTGGCATAAGAAGCATTTAATTGTCTGGATGGCTTTAACTCGTCTCGTAATTTAGCAATTCAAATTGATATAAAAAAAGGCATTTGATACCATGGACTGGCGTTTCATCATCAAGTCTTGGAGAGTTTTGGTTTCTCGAATAAAATTTGTGCTTGGATCTCAAAACTGCTTATTTCTGCTAAAATTTCGGTTTTGGTAAATAGCTCTCCTTCGGGGTTTTTTAGTTGTTCTCATGGTGTTAGACAGGGTGATCCACTTTCTCCGCTTCTCTTCAATATTACTGAGGATTTTTTAAGCAGATATTTGAAGACTTTCTTTGATTCAGGAGCGATATCTACTTGTTTAGCAGGAAGAAACTTTGTTGCTCCTTCGCATCTCCTCTATGTTGACGATATTCTCTTATTTTGCAGGCTTCGGTTCGAAATTTGAACTCATTAAAATTTGCTTTTGATCTTTATAGCAAACTATCGGGACAAAATGTTACCACAGAAAAGTTAATGATTTATTGGGGAAAAGGTGTCTCTATTGCCATGAAAAGACGTCTTCACAATATTTGGCCTCTAACGTCAAGTTTAGCGTCTTTTGTTTATTTAGGGGTCCCTACCTTTAAAGGTAAAGCAAAAAAGGAGCATATGTTATCCTTAAGTGATAAAATTAAGGCTAAAAATAAGCTGCTGGAATGGGAAAATGCTATCTATGGCTGGTCGATTGACGCTTATAAAATCTGTGATTGCTGGAGCCTTCATGCATTATTTTTTCATATACAAATGACCTACCTCTGTCATTAAAGATTTGAATTCTTTTATTAGAAACTTCCTTTGGACGGGTACTATGTTTGATAAGAAAACTATGACTGTTGCCTGGAAAACTTGTCGCAAAAATGTTTCTATGGGAGGCTTGGGTTTTCGTGATCTTATCATTGCCAATAGAACTTTTCTTAACAAAAGAGTTTGGGATATATTATCAATGCTGCTTCCTTTCTTAAACAAAGATTCTTTGTTAATAGTTGGGATACGAAAAAATGGGAGCCGGTGTCTTCTAGTCTTCCAGCTTTGAAACCAGCCTTCTATGGACTCAGATTGGAATCTAGATGGCTACCAGGTGTAAATTCTTCACTTGATTTCTGGCGTAGCAACTGGCTTAGTGAACCTTTGGTAGATTTGCTCCAAATTTCTGATGACAGGGTTAATCTTACTCAAGGTAAGATTTTAGATTTTTGGACAGATGGATGGGCTATTCTAGCAGCTTTCACAATCTTATCTAGACGTATATGAGCGTATCATTCAGACTCCAATGGGTCCCGCGGGCTCAGACAAACTAGTTTGGACAAAAACAAAAAATAGAGAAGCAACTAGTAAAGCCATTTTTGACGACTATGTTGACAATTCTCAAGTCCCTGCTTGGAGTGGCTATATCTGGAAGCAATTTATCCTCCCTCGCTACTTAATTCATCTTTGGAAAGTCCTTCATGGACGTATTAGCTCTGACGATAACCTTCATAAATGTGGCATTCCTGTGGTGAGTAGATGCCACCTTTGCGGCACACATTTGGAAACCTTGGATCATTTATTGATACATTGCCGTTTTAGTCAAGGGATTTGGGGTTCTATGGAGTCTTGCTTCTGCCATTCATTGAATTTATCGCCTGCCTTTGTTTCTTTATTCTCCTCGGCCATTAAAGAAAAAGAGGTATTAAGTTCTCAAGTTTTTGATATGTGGCTGGCAGCCATTTTTTTCGTTTGCTGGGTAATTTGGCATTCGCGGAATAAAAGAATTTTTAAGGATAAAATGCCGTCTTTAACCTCTTGCAAGGCTAGGCTAGTTGCTTTTCTTGGTGATGCCAATTATTCCATCACTAGTCATATGTATAACTCCCAAGATGAGCTACTTATTCTTCACAACCTGGGTATTAGTGGCAACACTAGGAGATCTCCTTCTATTATTCCAGTAATCTGGAAACCTCCTCTATAGAATTGGATCAAAGTCAACATTGATGGCACTGCTAAAGGGGCATCGGGTCATTCGGGTTGTGGTGGTATTTTTAGAAACTGTTGCGGGTTCTCAAAAGGATGTTTTGCAAAATATCTTGGACTAAAGTTTGCTTCTGAGGCGGAGCTTCTTGGTTTTATCATGGCTATCGAAATAGCTAAGAAGTTCAATTTGAGTCCGCTGTGGATTGAAACTGACTCTTCTTATGTCGTCTCTATTTTTTAACAGGTTCCCTCAAAGTCCCTAGGGAGGTTAGAAGCAGATGGTCTAAAGCTTTATCTGATGCCAAGACTCTCACGTGCATGTCTCACATATTTATCGAGAAGGAAATTATGTTGCGGATAAACTGGCATCTCTGTCGTCAACTCCGAGTTTCAATAAATGGTGGCTCAATCAGCCAGCTTTTTTATCGAGTCTCATGTTTAAGGATATGATTCCTATGCCTTTTTATAGGTTTAAGAATTTATAATCTCTGGATCATGCACTTTTTTTTCCCTTGCAGATTTTTTCTTTGGGTTTTTTCTGCCTGAGGTTTTAACGAGGCCCCATTGCACTTCGGGTAGATCCTATAGAGATATTTTATTTGTTTATTTTGAATTTTCTTGTTTCTTTTGGTGCCCATTTGGGTTGTATTTTTGGATACTTTGTATTTTTTTTCCTTTTATTTTAATGATATTGGGTCTGGTGATAGTAGGAAGGGGACCGAAAAATCAACTTAGTTGGGATGTCGGCTCCCTTCAAAGCGTATGTCAACTTTGTTGAGATACGTTCCTATTGTAGTCTCAAACTATTTACATAAAAAAAAATACTACAATCAAATTTCTATATAATATCAATTTGAATTTACGATTTTGGTAAATAATAACTCAAATAAACATGATCTGAGTTTTGTATGTGAATCAGTATCCAAATGAACTTGTAATAGCAAGTAACAAAACCAAATGCATTATGCATCTAAAAAATTCCGTGTCACATGCACAATGTGCCGTATGTATGATACCGAGCCAGCTTAGGCTTTCGCTCTTTAATTGAAGAAATAATTGGAAAACAACTTGAAAATTTTTAGGTGAAAAAATCATATTTAGGTGAAAATTTTAATCTTTCATTTTATTTTTTAATTATTAATTTTAGCTTATTATTGTTTTTAGTTTTATTATCTGTTATATTCAAAAAGTAAGTTTGTAAATATGTAAGTTCTCATATGTAAGGAGAGAAATGACTTTTTTTAATAATAAAAAAGAAAAAAAAATTAAATGCACCCTATTTTTGTGCTATTATGTTTAAATGCTCCTCATTGTTTAACACTAAATGTTTGCACCTCAATCTATTGAAAGTATATGATGTTACACCCTCTCTCTAACCTCGTTATCTTTTTAGAAAAAAAAAATACTTAAATGCACCTCATCCTTGTATTATTATATTTAAAGTCACCACATTCTTATGTTATTGTGTTTAAATGCACTCTATTATTTAAACACTATACGTTTACACTAAAAACTATTGAAATTATACGAAGTTGCACCCTATGTCCAACTTCATTTTCTTTGTACGTTCTAAAAGCCGATGTGGCACAAAGAGAAACATTTTGTGAGATTTTAATTATATTTTTTCATTAGCTGTAGCAAACTATATTGGCACTAAAATATAAATTTTTCTTCAATTTCTCTAAGAATATTTTAATTTATCTAGTGCTAACGATTAATATTAATAGCTTCAACCATACTATTAATTTTAATATATAATGCCAATATTTACTTAATTGAAGCTATTAATTTCACTCGTCTGTGAAATCAACAAATTATATAAAAATCTATCTTCTTTATAGTATTATGAGGAATTAACATATTTATATACTACTCCTAGAAGGAATAAATTTTGCAGATTTATCTTATTTCAAGTTCAAACCCTTTTTTTTTTAATTCTAGTTTATTTCTCTACTTACGGTACATCGATGAAGGTAAATATAACGGTAAATATAACAAATATTTTAAGGAATGTCGGTGGCTTTGGGACCCCTTCATAGTCTTACCTTTTGTTTCAAAAGATTTTTTTTTTCCTGGCCCCTTCTCTACTTATTTTACCATTTCAACTTTTCAATTGTTGGGCCATTAGAAGCTCCACACTCAAGTATCTAATGTTCTTCTTTCTCCTTATTTAAATAGAACTTAATCATTACTCAACTATTTAATACATAGAATGTCACCTTTTACCTGTTTCCTGCCATCACTTTCAGGGTTTTTAAATATTTTAATTAATATTATCTTAGAAATCTTATTTATTGAATCACTTAATTTTGTACTTTTTACTGCCCATTATGCACATTATTTTTTTCAGAAAAGTCACAAACATTATTGAACTACTCGTTCTTAGGTTATTGATTGTGGATGTACATATATTATTATATTTCTTCCACTCATCTACTACTCCTATATATTGCAAAACTTTTTAGTTCTAATTGCAATTAGCTTCTATATAATTACATCATTACTCTTTCTACTTTCTAGTTTGAATTTAAAATTCTAGCTAACTAAATAACACGTCAATTTTTAATATAGTAGACAAAGAATTTGTTACTAATGATTGTGTAGCTCTAATACCTAGCGGCCTTTCAAGTCAGGCATGTAATCATTGATATTAAAGAAGTAATTGATAGTACTAGAATAATAAGCTTAAGAGTAAAGCTTATCTAATCGGACTAGCTTGCAAATACTTAATATATATTAGATAGAAGGAAGCTAAAATTTTCCTTTATATATTATTAGCTTATATCATATAATTTTTAAGAGTGTTAACCGTGGATACAGATTCTCATCTTCCTATTTTCTCCATTAAAATTCTAATCAAAAGTCCAAAAATATATATCTATATATATATATATATATCGTAATATCAAATTTTAAGTATATATATCGTAACTTTATTTCACTGCGAAAGAGTTATCTCTATCCAATTTTATTTTATTTTTAAATTCTTTCATATCAAGTGATATTGTACTTGTGGAGTGAGTAATCACACTCTGATTTTTAAAAGGATAAAATATATATATGTTCATGAAACTTTGTGCATCAACTGGTGATGGATGTACTATATGATAAATGCATATATATATTATATATATATATGTATGAATGACTATCACTTCTTAGCAGTGAGGTGATATAATATTAAGTTGGAATAGTAATTTGGTCTTTTAAGGTCATCTGTGTAAAACTATGATAACTTGTAGGAGAAAGCAAAGACAGAGATTAAAGGGAAGAGTTTTGCAGAGATGGGGTAAGAGGGACAGACTGATGGTAATGTCACAAGAATATGACTCATACATTATTATTATCATTTGCAGGCTTGAGGGATGGGTTGGTGGGTAGGGTTTGGTTTTCATCAATTGTACGCAAAAACTTCTGAGTGGTCAATGAAGCCCTCGAGTTAGAGAGAGAGAGAGAGAGAGAGAGAGATTATTATATATATCTTGTGTTTTGGTGCTACGGGATTAGCTATAGTGGTACATGCATTTGATATTGTCGGCCTAAATATAGCATAACGATTGATGTTATTTAAGGCTTAGTTATACTTGTGTATTTATTAAATCCCAAAAAGAATTTAAAAAAATACATATGAGGGTATTTTTGTAAAGATTGTTATTTTTATGTCGTACGTATGGCGCTTGATGTATAATAGTATATAAAATTAACACACACACACATCTATCTTTATATATATATATATATATATATATATATTAACATACTAGTTATACATTTTAAATTTTTTTATTATAAAGTTATTTCTCAAATCTAACATTAAAATTATATTAAATCAGAGATAACAACAACAAATAAGTGAAAAAAAACACCTTTTTTTTCCTTGTTTTTCCGTGTTTTTTTATCTCTAATAAATTTTAAAAATGAACCAATAATATAAAAATATATGATATATTGTATTAATGTGCAAATTTTTTTAATGCATTTTTTTAAGTTATTATATGTTGTATACCTTGCAAGGTGCACAATGCATGTGGGCATCATTTTTATTTTGCAAAGTAAAAATATTGTGGTAATTTGTTATGAGCTATAGAAAGTTCAGTTGAGTTGATATAGGGTGTGGGAAAGATAAAGAATACTAAAAAGATGAAAAATGCAAAGGATAAATAATATTATAGTAATCTTTGATGCTCTGCATAAAAAAGATTGAGAATAATTATTTATAAAATTATTATATTGATATATCTAATTTTTTGCTACTTATTGTGAATGAAAAAATAGATTTCTTCAAAATCAAAGTGAGGAATTCAACCTTCCACATATGCAAATTGGTGATCAGAGAGAAAACATCTCTCTCCATCCCTCTCCCTCCTTTCGAATAACAAGGAGATTGAATCTCGTCCTCTATCTCTTTATTTATCTAACTAAACACACATTAATTTTATTAATTATATATATATATATAATTAAAACCCAAGTTAAAGAAAAAAATAAATAATCCGCCGATGGATTGGTCTTTTGCTTTCCCGCTTCGTTTCACTCAAATGCAAAGACATTCAAAATTAAATTTGCATTAAATACTATGCTAAGCGGCAAATAATAGTACTTTTTCATGCATTATGATATATATGCTTATGCCTTATTGTAGCTTCAAAACTTGTATTTTAATGTTCACCCCAAACATAAACTTTTCGTATTGTACATTAGATAAACACATGAGTTATACTATATTATTTAAAAGAGCAAATATGAGTTCACGTTTGCTTTTTATTTATTATTTTTAAATGATAGGTTCATTATCTTCATTTCGTTTTTGTTCTCTCTGGATCCGTTCATTTGCTTAATTCCATGGCCTCTAGTACTAAATTGAATCAGGTGTTATTGTATTATAATTAAAATATAACTGGATTATATATATGTTCAACTGTCACGTGTTTAGTATACCGCTATGTTGAATTGCAGTATTTACTTGAATTAATAATAAAATAATAATATTAATCAATCACAAAATACTATTTTTACTTTTGGTTTTATAAAAAATAAAATATCCAAAAATAATAAATTAAAATAGCGCGATATATTTAATTCACCATCTTCATCAATATCTCATGCTATATCCACTCTTATAAAGGAGATAAAAAATCTCATTTGGATATTCTTTTTTCTAACTATTATCATAACATCAAACATAAGATAAAAACTGAATAGTCCAAAGATCCATTCTTTATTTTACCGACCAGACACCCCTTAATGCATTTAAAAATATGCGGTTATAGATCTTTCATATAATTAAAAGAAAAAAATAAAAGAAATCTTACTAATTAGTATAATATAATTAGACATTTAGACTCGCAGGAGTGTATATATATATATATATATATATATATATATATATATATATAAAGGTGGCATTGATTCCTTTGCTTTATCAGTTTATCTCTTCACACTTTCTTTTTCTTTTCGTTTGTGAAGTTTTATATTGATTGAATATGTTTTGTGGAAGTCATTATGGCTTTGTTATTTTATCTATTGACCACCATAGGTTAAAACTTAAAAAAACACATGTAATGTTCTCCTCTTTTCTATTTCTTTTGTCATTCGCTCTTATCAGTTTGTATTTTCACACCATTAATTAACCTATTGACGTCTTTGCATTTTCTGTCCAAAAATAATATAGCTGGCAAAAATTCATAACTGCACGTTTCAACTTCAAACACTGAGAAAATAGAAGATAAAAAAAATCTTTATGTTTTATTAAAAAAAAAATGTCTTTGCATTTCTAACTCGTTGTTTGAGAAAAATATTAAAATGAGCTATTTAGAATAGTTGTTGACTTTTCAATTAGATGGATTAAATAGTTGAGATTTAAACATATTGCATATTTGGGATCAAGAAAATAAAAAACAAAAAAAAAGGGAATAGAAACATTTGAATGAGAAAGACAAACAAGGAGAACGTAATTAACCGTCAAGACATTGGGCTAGCTATATAACACTAATTTTGGCATTCCGGATTAAATAACGCTAATTTTGGCATTACGGATTAAAAACTCTCTCCAGTACAATGTCTGATGATATGCTAACTTTTAAAGATATATGGCATGCTAAGTTTTCAACCAAGCATATCATATACAAGCACAATTAATTTAGTACTTTAGCTAAATATATATAGCTAACGAGCTAAGAAGACAAGAAATAATAAAATGTGCAGTCTTACAATATCTAAAGAAGATAAAGGTATAATAGATTTTGAGATTATGCAGGTATGAGATTGTGCTGTCAAGAACTGTGAGATCATGCAAACATAAAATTGTACAGTTAAAGTAAGCTTAAAAGATTTGATGGCTACAATTTTTATTAAATAAGTTGTATTTTTTTTTTTTGAAAGCTAATAGCTTAAGAATTATAGGATTCAACGTGCTTAACCTGCAATGATTATGAGATTAGTGACAAGCAGCCTTTTACAACTTCACTTAATTTGAGTCTCGAAACAAATTAACTACAAAGAAACAAATATCAAGATTAAAAAAAAATGTTTGATAGTATTAATAATATGCCTAGCGCTAAAATATATAATATGAAGAGGAAATTTGTTATATATATATATATATATGTATAAAGTGAGACTGATATAGGAACGTATCCCAATAAAATTAGCATATCCTTAAAAATCTAAAGGCTTCCTAACAAAATTGATCCTCCCTTAAACCTTCTACTATATCAGTACACGAATATTATTAAAAAATAAATAAAATCAATCAGATACAAAAACAGTTCCAGACAAAGAAAAATAAAAAGACAATAAAAAACTCCAGATGTCTTCCAAACAATAAAGCCGAGTCTCCCATCTTGCAAGAGTGCTAAGCAATTGGGTTCTCAATAACAACCCCGTCAGAAAACCCAATGGAAAACAGGGAGAATAGCATATATAATATATATATATATATATATATATATATTAAATTTGCCTTTTGATAAACCAAAATCTGTTGATGATGGTGTGGCGGAGAGAGTGGGCAAATGTGAGTCATGCATTGCATTCACATATCACAATTATATCTCTAGAATTAATATGTGATGTGTGTATTCATGATCAAGTAACTTATTCTCTTTTGATATTACTTCTCAGTGTTTTTAATATTGTACCATATCCAACTGTTTGAAAATCACCCTTTTGTCAAGTTTTATTCCATCAAAAGATGGTCCTCGTTATATATAAATATATTATATGATAGTATATATATGCGTATATATATATATATAGATATATACTCCTCAGCTAGACACAAATTTTCTTTAAATATTGTATAATAACAATTGTACAATATCCAACTGTTTTGCTATCAACCGCATGTTATGTTTTATCCCATCAAAAAGTGGTCCCTTATTATACCTCCCTTCACTCAATTTTCTATTTGTATAGTTTCTTTTCATTATAATTGTAAAATCTTTGGTAGAGCATCCGATGAATAAATTTGGATTGTCAGATTTAATTAGTGGATTTTAAATTTTAAAAATATCAATTTGACGGTGGATTTCATTTTTTAGAACATTAATTTGACGATTGAAATTATCATTTTTTTCTGGCTAGAAATTATCATTTTAGTTATAACTTTTCACTTATACACTACTATATATTTAGATGTAACAGTATTGATGAATGGAAATATCATAATCATAAATGTAGCCAGACAACATTTCTTTATTGATCAATGAAATAGCATATTTATGACCTACATGAGCTGTATATATGGGAAAAGTCCAAAACAAAGAATGACCTGATATAAATACATGCATACACATACATGTATTTATATATATATATATATATATATATAGAGAGAGAGAGAGAGAGAGAGAGAGAGCAGATAAAGAAGAAGCAAATGAACTCAAAAAATGAACTGAAAAAGAAGATGGAACAGGAATATATAGTATAGATATAACAAGCGAAAGAAAACAAAGGAAAGGAAATGAAGGGCTGTTGTGTTGATTGTTTTTTGGTTGGTGGTTGGGAAGAAGATTTATATTGGTTATGGTGCTGCTTCTAAGCCACAAGCAAGCAGAAGCAGTCTCTCTCTCTCTCTCTCTCTCTCTCTGGGGTCCACTGTTTTACGTACGTAAAAATACATGAGAGAGAGAGACTAATTATAATTTATAAGGCTGCCAAAGAATAATATGGAAATGGAAATCACGGTCGTCCCACTCTTTTTCTCGACATGTCACAATCCACTATCCTTTTCCCCGTAATTCTCTCTCTATCTACATATCTTTCGCTATATATATATTAGTGCGTATATATATATATATATTAAAACTAAACACGATTCAGAGCAGTGAAAAACGCTGTAGTTATATTGTTTTTGAAGAACATGGCAATTATTCAATTGCAAAGCTTTCTCTCTCTCTCTCTCTCCGTCCCGTTGCATATAAAAAGATAACCTGATGATCATGAGAGGTCAGAAAATTGGAAGAGAACCTAAAAATAGTGTAGTTGTAGAAACCGGAAGCGTGTAAGGTAATCTGTCATTAGTATAATAATATATGAGAGGCTATCAATTTGTCATTTTTCATGCTGTCTTGTTATTGTATTCGCGGTTTCCCGCCATCAGCTTATGTATACAAGATATCACAGTTATATACACATTATTTATACAACATGTATATATATTTATATATATATATATACATAATACACACACTCTCATACGCAGAGAGACACAGATTGGCAGAGAAAGAAATAAAGAAAGAGAGAGAGAGAGAGTAGTGATAATGTACGTAGCGTGTGACTGATGGATGTCAGGACGTCCCGTCAGATGTCTCTCAACGGGGCGAGGTTGGCTGTTCCACCTTTCAGGAATCACATGAAATCAAACCCTTATTAATCTTATCCATCTACAATCGCTTCCTCCTCTTTACTAATAATATCAAGAAATTTGCTACGAATAGACCCGACCGTCGCGTCTGTTCGATCTCAGTCGTTCTTGATTATAGGATCCACCGTGAGACTCATAGTCACGAACGGCTGAGATTCAATAGACCTGCCACGCACGTTTGTAGCTAGCATACCTCTAATATTAAATCCCTTACGTTTACATTTCAATTTTTTTTTGTCAATTTTTTAATGTATTGTTTGAGGTAAATATTCCAATCATTTTAATTTGAAATAGTCTGATTTTGCAAATTTTAATATGATATAAATAATTGAGATTTAAAGATATTGTATTAGGATTAAGAAAATTGTAAAAAAATAAAATAGAATGTTAAAGATAGTGGAGGCATATAGAGCATTAATCATAATGCAATATCCTTTAATCTCGAAGACAAAACCATTCCAAATGAAATTGCTTGAATGTTTACCGTAAACAACACACTAATTAACAATTAATTGTCATATACATTTTTATGATTTGTGAAAATATAATGGAAAATTATTTGGCGTAATTTTAGTGCGAAACAATTTTCAATCGTCGGGATTTTATTTTTTAAGATGTAAGATTCATCAAAAAAAGGTAAATTTGATGATCGTAGGATTTTGTTTTTTAAGATGTAACTTGTAAGATTCATGAGAAAGGTAAATTTTATGATAAAAAATTATTTTTCTCATGATAAAAAAAAAAATCAACTAGAGAATTCTCCAAGATATTATAAGAAAAGTTACTTTTTTACTCTCATTCTTGTGCTATTTTTTAAAAATACACCTTTTCTTTGAAGTGTTGCATTTTTGTCCTTCGATATAGTAAAAGGTGTCCAATTTACCCCTTTTGTCCAAATCCATCAGTTAAACCCATAACATGCACCAAAAGAAATTAAAACTTAACCCCTAAATTTATTTAAAATTGTAGGATACCCCCCTGTACAATTATTTTTTTTACTAACTGGGCTGGTCGATGTTCCAGTTGTAGCTAGTATCTGGCCACCATGGGGGATGCGAAGCCGTCGGAGGCCGGGCGAGTGGTGGTGACGACCGAGGCGTCGATGCTGGAGAGCGGCGGCCGCGGCGAGGCAGCGGAGCGGAGAGGGCGGAGAGGAGGGAGTCCTGGCCGCCGGAGCGAAGGGTTCGACCGTCAGCGGTGGGCCCGAGGATGGCAGTGGCGATGGGGTTCGGGTTTCCGAGCCCGTCGGAGACGGCGATGTCGCGGGTGGAGCTGAGCAGCGGCTGCGTGGGTGGGGCGAAATCCCCGTCCTGCCCTCCGTGACGGCGGAGGACCAGCCCGCCGCCATGGCCAAGGCCGCCGAGGCCTGCCAGATGCTCCGCCGGGCCCACCGGACCACTCTCGGATCGGATCGGCTCTCGCCCAGGTCGCCGCGATCCTCCCCGGTCATTCATCACTTTGCTTCTGTGAGTTTTATTTTTAATTTTATTTTTATTTTTAATTTTTACATATTGGTTGATATTGATGATGTAACAACTGTAGTTGTTGAATCTTGTAATGATCATATGAATGATCAAATGAGTGATTTAGTTGGTGGTAATTTTCTTAAGATTTCTAAATTTTGGCTATTTCTTAGAATTTTAATTATTTGCTAAAAATGACTAATTATTTTGATTTTTCTTAATTCAGTCTGTTTGTCAACTTGGTTATACGGGTTTTGACACATCGTTACAAGTTAGAGTCTAAATTGCTTTGTGATTTTTTTTTTTTTGGGTTTTATTTGTTTTTGTTAGAATTTTTTTTTTTTTAAAAAGCCTAATTCTTTCTTTGTTAAAAATAAAAATTTTAGGGTATTAATGAAATTTTGTAAATAAATCAAGAGTTAAATTATAATTTTTTTAGTAGCACGTCATCATTTAACTGATGAATTTGGACGGATGGTGAAAAATAGACTATGTTAAATATTTCAGGGTGCAAATATATCAAAATTAAAGAATAAAGTGCGTTTGATAAATATAATATACATATGAAGTGAAAAATGTAATTTTCCTAAAATATATGGATATAGATGATTAAAGAGTGTTATCCTCAAACGACGCGTATGAACGATCTGGATCGTCTATTTTAAGTAGATCCCACGATAGATGTTACGTAGGACCTACCGAGATAGACGGGTATTAGCATTTCTCTAGAGGACTATAAACAACATGGATGAAAACAAGTGGGTCCAATACTCCGAACAAGTAGCACAGAAGTCATCGAGAAGGGACAGAAAAGGCAGTCACATTTCAGGTGTCATTGTGTTTGTGTTTGTGTTTGTTTGTTTGGTCAATGCATTTTCGGAAAATTACACTCTGTCTGAGCCCCAACCAATCCCTCCGAAGGTGGCAATTTGGTTTTGGGATTGATTTTTTGCATTTTCAATTTCTGGTTTTGATCATTGCGAATTTTTTTTTTTATGGTTTTGATGTGATTAGACTGCTGTTTTCTCTTTCATTTTCGTGGATTTTGCACTCTGATACGGAGATATGACTACTAGATATTTCTATATCTCTTTACCAGACAAAAAAAAAAAAAAAAATATGCTCACAAGTCTAACAAATCAATCTTGTACATACAAGAATAAAAAATAAAGATAAAATATGAAATTATTCCTAATGTTGTGCTACTATAATAAGTTGTTCCTCGATGTTGCATTCGTCGTCTTTTAGCAATCGATCTTCTAAAATTCTTCAAGGTTTTTGTAAAGCTTAGATCCCAAAACATTTATATATACACCATCTAAGCTTTTTAAATTTTCGCTAATGCCCTATTTTGATAAATTTTCAGTAAATATTAACTAACGGAAGATTCATCGAGTCATGGCAAACATATTTTCTGATAATATGGTGCATAATGTATGAATAGATTAACAAAGACAAAAAAAAAATTAATTTTTTTACTCGTTACCACGATACATTCTCTATTTTTATATTATCGATTTATTCTCTAAATTTAATACTATTTTTTTTAATTAGAGATGAAAACGTAAAAAGAAAAAAAAAGATAAACTTCTTTTATTTTTAGGGCCAGTTAAGTAATTAGTCATTTTAAAGGTAAGTTTAAAGGATTTAGCCATAGTTTCACGAAATTAAGGATTTAGCCATAACATGTAACATTTTATGTTACATGTAATATATATACGTGTAAAAAGTTTAACATTAAATGTAACGTTACATGTAACATAAAATGTAGCACATGTTACACTTTTACATGTATATATGTTATATGTAACACAAAATGTTACATGTAATGGCTAAATCTTTAATTTTGATATTTTAAGGCTAAATCCTAAAAAATTACCTAAAAGTTTGTTTAAATGCCTAATAAACTCTTATTTTTATCTATTCATTAGCACATAACTATTGGTAATTAATTTCAAAAATTAATAAAATTAGCATATTTGATCATATCAAATCAAGCACAACGAAAGGATTAATGTGGTATATCAATTAGACAATCTAATCAAAACTAGTAAAATGGATCTCCTAGACATAATGTACTAAAAAAAAATTCTAACAATAATTATCAAATAATTAAATAGAACAGAAATCAAGAAAGTATCATAGATTGATTGGGTCAATTCTTGAAATTTTCGGTAGGTCATTGTACGTTGTGAGATCGCCAAGCTGGGACTAGCATTATCCTACGCTTACAAGTTTATCATTCAAGGTTTCGACAACAAAGTCTTTCTCTCTGATTTTTAGATCTAAGCTAAGACTTGGGTGTGGGTACTCTCTAGTTTTCTCATATAGCATAAGAGAAGAAAAAATTTCTCTTCTTTTGCTATAGAAGGCTGGCAGTTTTATGTATAGATGATCATAAATTTTTATTTTCTAAGAGGCTAGAGTGAATTTGGCAAAGTTTTTATAGACCAAAATTAGAATTGCTTATATCTTTTTGTGTGCTATAAGAGTACATATTTATAGAGTTAGGGCTAGGGGGTTGGCGGCAACAAAGAGGAATTATTCTCATAGAAAATTTTCAAGTTTGAAAAATAGGAAATATCTCAAAATCTATTTTCACAAATAATTTAATTATCATATAATTATAATTGTATTTTGAAAGAATCGTTTTGTCAGTAGGTGTACCTTGTCGGTGACAGAGCACTTCATGGAACACAGGAAATAACTAAAATCGAGATGAAAAAAATATGACGTGAACATTGACCAAAACTGCAGTGGATAAAGTAAATGGCACACAGAAATTGATTACGCAGTTCGGCTTTTGCCTACGTCTGCGGGGCCTCGCCCAGATGAAATGATCCACTAGAAAATCTCGAAACGAGAATACTCGGACTTATACAAGACTTCGACTCCCTTTCTATTTTCGTTGCTTCCTCTCGTCACTTCTAGCGATCTACCCTCGACGAGATCCCCTCGCCTTACAAACAAACCCTGACGAGATCCCGTCGCCTTACAAATCACATCTCATGTAATCACTCACCAATTTTCCGATACAAAAGTTCGCTCAAAACATGCTCACACTCACATGGTTTATAGAACACCGTGAAGAACACTACTCATTAGAGTGTAAACCCCAAACAAAAATAAACCTAGATTATGATTAAGCATTCAACTCTTACTCTATATATTTCTCGTACTTTTCTCTTCAGCAAGCTACAGGAAAATGGCTGGGGAAGATGATAAGATGACCAAGAATAATCTCCAAAAGGAAAGGCATTAAATATGCAATAAAAACTTGGTAAAAGATAATTATTTTTGGATCAAAATAACCATCCATATCAACAGTTAAGATATCCACGCGTTTCAGCTCAGTGTTCGATCTCCGCGTGATATATAAAGAAATAAACTCTTCCAAATCAACTCTGCATACATAGACTTGCCATACATAAACTCTGTGATCGAACACCGCGTGAATATAAAATGAAACAAGATCAGCCAAGGCAACTCTCACACCCAGACATGCCATAAATACACCAATATTCGATCACCGCATGATACACATAAGGAAAGTTCTTCATTTAGTTGCTACGAAAATCACGAAGCATCCTTGACTTTTCATTGAGAGAAAATCATGTCACATCATGAATGGGCAACAACTATTAATATTGAACAATATATTTAGAATAAAAAGGTGAATCAATCAGATAAATAGAGACTTGAAATCAAAAGAGTGAAGTCAAGAAAATCCAACAGATTCGTCCAAGTGAACCAAATTTCCATCTCCACTTCCCAGATATATTCGGTGCTCGAACACTGCATGAAACACTTAAGAAAACACTATCTTCTAGTGACCAAGAAAGAGACCAGATTCATTTGATAAGGAGATATCCGAAATCACCACAAATCCAAGGCTTTCCAATAAAAGAAAATTCTCCCAACTCATTCAAATATCACAACAATCTCCGCAATCAATCACATGCAATCAAAAATATTATGATTAAAGAAAGATGATTCTGTCAATTAAAATGCCAATAATAAAATCACTAACATATTCAAATCAAGAATTAAAGAAACAAGTTCAATCTTAATTTGGACATAATGTGGCCGCCAATATAAAGAAAAAATAAGAAAGGATTTTTTCCAAAAATAATTTTATATTTTACTCTAATTAGAAAGGATTTCCATGTGATTTTTTTTTTCATATTTGTGGTTCAAAAGACAAATATAAAATAATAGTGAGAAAATTAAATAATTAACTCTTAATTATTGCTTGAGCATCTTTGCTCGATTTACTGAGACAAAGCATGGACCATGGACTTGTAAACCCGAGTTTCAATAAACTTGAAAAACTAAATTAAAACTCTACAATTATTTTTTATCGTTTATTAATCCGGATATTACTATACTAAAAATTCGAGATTGAACTCTCGAGTTTCACAGATATTATTTATTTGAAAACTCTGCAAATTGTCTACTTATATAATTATTACATGATGGTTAATCATTCACAAGTGGTTCACAATCAGAGCTGGGTGAAATTATCGTTCTACCCCTTGATTTTTTTTTTTTTTGTACTTAAGTACCATTGAGTTCACTAGTAGACAATTAATTTGTAAGTGCTTTACATATTAGAACGATCAAACCGTTTAGTTCTAGAAGTAAATAAATAAGGGAACCACTTTAACCATACGGTTGTGAATTTCATATTTAGAATTCACATTCGCAGTGCCAATATATAGCGGACTCTAAAAATACAAGTATTGAACCCAGTCACTTTCGGGCTGAGACAAGCAAATCAAATAGCTCGTCAATGCAAATAAGGAGTCTATAAATTACTCACAATTTACACCAATCTTTATGTGATTATCTAGTTACTTTGATTCAAATCTTTATAACGATATATAGATAAATTATTATTTTATACCTTTATAATAACTTTTTATAATATTACATTGGCATACTAAGATCATCTCCAATGTAATATCAAATTAATGTGCCAATATTAAAATTAGGCATTTGAGTGCAAAATTATTCTCTAATTCAATACTATTTATCATTTCAAATTTGGCAAATGCTAATTTGGTGCCAAACTTAGTACCAAGTATAGCATAATGTCAAATTTTAACATTTGAAAATGAGCATTGATTAGCTACTTTTTTATTATAGTATGTGAGAGTAATTATGATAATAATTTTAGACTAATTCGTAATGCTCCACATCCGTCAGTGCTCCACACAACATTATAGAGAAGAGGTGTAACAATATAAGGAGCTGGTGCGTGTAACAAATGGAATGGAATCATTACTACATGTTTGTGTATCATTACTGCACTCTTTTTTAGTGTTATGTACACTGGAACACCAGTAAGTGGAGCAATATAGAAAAATCTATAATTTTATATTATAAAAGGATCTCTTATATCAAAAAGTAATTATTAATACATGTAGTATTTTTTACTATTGGCTAACATTTATTGTCTTTAATGTGTTGTGCAATTAAATAATAATAAAATAATATATAGTCAGTTAGGTAAACAGTCATTTTAAATTATGTGTTTTTAAGAAAGTAGTCATAGTTTCAGAAAATATAAAAAATAGTCATCTAAGAAATTTTTTACCACAACAGAATTACATATAAAAATTTACTGTAATAAATTTCTTATAAAGCTAATAAAATTTATGAATGACTGCTTTCTTAAAAATCTTAAAACATTAGCTATTCTTTAAAACTACTCTTTAAAAAATAGTTATTTTCTTAAAATAATAGCATTATAAGAAGCCCTAGTGTATTAAAATATTTTATGTCAAATACATTACTTTAATTTTTTATGTTAAATTAACATTAATATTAATATTAATATTTGTATCGAAGATATTATAGACCTTTAGAATATATAATGTGCGAAATGAGTTTCTTCAAGTTTCGTTGCGTTTTTTTAAAAGTGGTTTCGTGGATTTTAGACCTTTAGAATATATAATGTGCGAAAGGGGGTCAAAATGAGTTTTTATATAATTTTAAAAAAGTTTAAAGATTAAAATACAATTAAATAGGGACGTAAATGTGTTGTAAAAAAAAATTAAAGCCTCTGACACGGCCCATGTGAACGGAGCCTGCGTGTCAAGGGTGGCCCCTTTTCTGCCCGTGGCTTCAAGGGATATACTTTTGATATTATAATATTTTTTATTTTTTATCATCTTATTTTATAGTTTTTTTATTTTATTTTTTATTTAAAAAATTATTTTTTACTATATTTTTAAATAATAAAAATTTTATAATATTTTTCCTTATTTATTAAGTTTTGCGAAAAAACTAGTAATCTAATAAGTGGAACACGGTATTGTTATTATAAAACGATAAAACCAAAAATGTTTTTCTCTATACAGAGCTTCACCGGGTGGACAGGCTTTCTAGAAGAATAATATATCCTCTTGGGATAACAGTAAATTGGATTGGAGTGCAGTGTTGTATCTCTGTAAACAGAAACCTATTTTATAGGTGACAGAGCATATTGCCTAATGCCTAGCTAGAGCCTAGATGAATAGCCTATTATTACTCTTATTATTGTAACTCAAGTAAGAAAAATAAATCAGAGAGAAGGGAGAGCAGATACAGCAGAATTGAATACGGTATAAAATTACTAGTTACCATGCCCGGTATTGAATACGGTATTGTAACTTACTACTATGTAGACACGAAAATACGGGCACGGGAATAATGCCCGGTCATTACTCGGACGAAATTTTCGAGGGTAAAAACTTAGTATTATTCTATTTTTACCCCGATTTTTTGTTTAAAAAAATTTTACCCAAGGTTTTATCAGGAGTTTACCCGGTGAACAAAATTCTCAGCCCCCGTGACCAAATTTTCAACCCCCCGAATATTTTTTTTTATAAAAAAAAAAAAACAAAATCCAGATAGTTTTTGGATAATTACCTGAAATTATCCGATCTTATTTTCCGAGGAATTACCCCATAAAATAAGACTAGGTAATTCCGAGTAAACACCTGAAAGTAATTATCATTAGCTTGACAATAGACTTTGAGCTTGTTCATGGCATATGTATACGAAGATTGTCTAACAGATTATAACTATAATATAACTAAATCTAAATCCATATATAATACAAATTCGAGTACCGACAATTATATTTATGGGATGATCATTTTGATGAGTCATTATCATTTTAACAAAAAATCAAAATATGGATCATTTAAATTACTCATCTAAATGATTTATTAAATATTATTATTTATAATAATTTTCAATACATTTAAATAGTTCATATGTATTATTCAAGCAATGCAACTGATGTTACATTTAAACTCCCAATTTTGAGCCCACTTTATAACTTGACAAACCATTGTTTTGTCCCCATGTATTTGACATGATATTTTCCATTTTGTGAATTATAGATAATTTTTTCTAGAGTACTTGAGGACAATAAAAACTACTTGAACCAATAATGTGATTGTCGGATCATGCATTTTTCCGAACTTGTATAATAGAGAATTTGGTAGATAAGGTGAGAAAGATGAGGGGAAAAGAAAGAAATGAAAAAGACAACAATCCAATTAAAATTTTGCCAGTGTGTGAACTACCAAAGTACAATGTTACAAAAACGAAAGAATAATTGGCACAAATTGCTCTGAACTTGTCGTGTTTTGACAAGTTAGCCTTAAACTTTTTTCTTAGCAATTTATATGTCAAATTTACAAAATTGTGCAAATTAGTGGTAATAGATCTTCAAATGTTGACGAAATTGGACTGAATAGAGTGTGCATGTTAGTAAAATAAACAAAATTCAAGTGACAGCTTATCGAAGTTCGACAATTTTAAAGGTTATCGTTGCAAATTATTTTAAAATTTGTTATCCATTATTATAAATTTACAATGATAGTCTTTAAAACTTATCGAGTTTTGATAAGCTGCCTCTTGAACTTTGTTTATTTAGTAATATGCACCTATGTTCCTTTCAATTTCGTCAAAATTTGAACTATTATTGTTACTTAACTCTTAAAGGGACTAATTTGCCAAATTTATAAGTTTAGGGTGCAAATTACAAAGAAAAATTATAGAGGCCAACTTGTCAAAGCACAAAAAATTCAAGGACCATTAATGTCAAATACTAAAAAAAACTCCAAATTTGATGGCATTCTCAGTGGACCCCATTTGTGTCTATGCATTGTTTGGTAAGCTGGCAACACCATCGTTGAATGTCCTTGCAGTTTCCAACAACGGCGCGTGTATCTCACGCGCGACCACCTCGATTAGTTAATGACTCCCTTATTTAGTTCAATTTTTAAAGAGTATTTTTTAAAAAAAAGCCAATTTTATTATGCACCATTCTTATTTTGGAGCAATAATGCAATATATAATGTCGTGTAAAAAAAATGTATGTGTATAAAGTAAAGGATTAACAATAAAAAAAAAGTTATTATTCTTACTTATTATTTTAAAATGACTTTATAGTAATGAATTTATCTATTTGACTATTTTTTAGATTTTTTTTACGTTGCTTATTTTTTAAGGTTTAATGTTCAAATGACAACATTTTCATACCATTATTTGAAAAATAGATAATGTCATGATAATTGTGTTAGTTAAATATGTTTTCTTAAAACAAAAAAAAAAGTGGGAAATAATTTGGGGGATTTTGAAGAATGCTCCATTCTTAGCACAATGATAATATATACATATATGTATTATACTTTTAATTTATATCTCAAAATTTACACTACAAACAAAGAGTAGAAATAAAAAAAAAAAAAAGCACACCACTTAGGGTATAGATTATTAAGTGACATCAAGAATGGCTTTATTTTGAAATTCTCTCAAATAAGTTTGGCTTAATTTTGATTTTGATGTAGTAAATGATTTTCAAATAAAATATTTTGTATAAAAGATAAATACATTGTAAATTTATTATGATATGACCAAAATATATATATATATATTAGAATTATAATTTAAAACCAATTTTTATTATGTTGTTGGAATTAATTGTTTTTATAGATAAGGTAAGTTGAATTTTAATTAATGAGTGTATTTTTTTAAAATTTAGAATATAATTTTCCATTCCCAAAAAAAAAAAGGTTACACATACTTTCTACGAGGAATATTAGTGACGAATAATATTCTATTTTGGTTTGGTCATGTTTCCACACACATGATTGAATAACAAGAAGTGATTCATAATTTTTAAACGATTATGAGCTCAAATGATCCTTGAACATTAATTTTGATGGGATAGTACGGTCTTTGATTTAATTCAAGGGCCAATTAAGTAATTAGTCATTGTAAAGGTAAAATTTGAAGTATTTAGCTACAATTTCATGAAATTAGGAATTTAGACATAGCATATAACATTTTTTGTAACGTGTAGCATATATACGTGTAAAAAATATAACATTAAATCCTAAAAAATTACCTAAAAATTTGGTTAAATACCTTAAAAACTGATAATTCAATTAGTAACTCTCACTATTATTAATATTTTTTGTAATAATGAAGTCCAAAGTGATAATTATCGTACCTATTTCTTGACGGTTTATTTGCAAGTGCTTGCGTTTTCATCAAGAATACCCAAATTACCCATACATTCTCAGATACTCAACAAGGCAATAGATGAAAAAAATAATTAAAAAAAAATTAGCAAAGAAAACCCTTTCTCTTTCTTATAATCTCCCAACCTCCCAAGAAAACTAAAAAAATATCTTAATCGTCCTTGAGCCGGACACCATACCCGCGTGCCACAAGGATGCCGCGAGCTCGGCCACCACGCAATGCTGCAAGCTCGCTCGCCACGCAAAGGCCACAAGCTCGCCCACCACGCCCACATCATGAGCTCATATAACCATTTGGGTATAAGCTTGAACATATAGGTTTTGAGGGAATTGTATGTATATATGTATAGAAGTATGGCCGCTTGGGGTGAAAGAGTTGGGAAAAATATGTTCGTTGCGGAGTGAAATTTTAAAATTAATTTATTTGAATGAAATTAATCATAAATAAATTGATAAACTCACATTTATATTTAATATGATATTTAATTGAATAAATCGTCAAATATTAGAATAAAGAAGAAGATATTATATTAAAATTGATGAATAATAATTTAAAGCTAAAATTTATGAGACATCCTACGTCTTATAACCGTCAAGTTTGGGTTAGGAAGCATTATAGATGAGTTTTAGGTTTTGGATACTTTTTGAAACCGTAGTCTTCCGAACCGGATCAAAAACTTGTTGACAACACAAGACGAATAATAGAATGAAACAAAAATTAGGTTTTTACACAAGATTTTTTAAAACCGTAGTCTTCCGAACCTGATCAAAAACTTATATTGACAACACAAGATAAATAATAGAATAAAACAATAAGTAATGGATGAGGCTGTGGTGGGAAACGGTTTCCGCTCTTTACCATAGGGCACGAATATGTAGCCCAAAATCGTCTATAAAACTTTATTTATTTATTTTTTGGCCCTATATTTTTACTGTATTACAATTTTGGCCCAATTTTTTTTCAAATATTTGCACTTTTGCCCCTAGAAGAAATGTGTTTTTTTTCACCAAAACAGTAAAAAAAAATTCCAAGAAACTGTTTGAAAAAAGCAAACTGAAATTTAAGATCTTAAGCAGTTATAAAGGAACGAAAAACGTTCTCCATCACAGCCACTTCCATAAGTAATTGAACAATGTAACAAAATTTTGTTACTATTAAAATGAAAAGAATAAAAAATGAAGAACGAAAACGGTTTTAAAACGATAAGAGCCGCAAAGACACTGATTTTTAATTTAATTATAAATCAATATACATTTTTAACACCCATTTACATATATTTGAAATTTATTTCTTTATTATTTAACAATTTTCACCCGCAGCCGCATGACATAAGAATTATTATCATAATAAAATACATTATCAATAGTAGGCCTTTATTCAGCAAAAAATATTTTAGATTTACAAACAATAATTAAAAATTTCTTGATTTATCCTCAAATATAGCTAATTAGGGTCAATAGACACGAGGGTGGCACGACCCATTTAGATCAATTAAACACAGCTTATTAATGGGTCATAACTGGGTGACACGATTAACATGATTTTAAATGGGCCGTGCATGGGTCTTTCCTTCAGACACGATTAATAAATGAGTCGTGTCTGGGTCCAACCAAAATCCGTTAGACATGATTAAGACATGACACGAACACGACACGTGACACGAATTGTCACCCCTACGAAAATCCCCTAAAAACTCTTTGTTTGCCTCCACCATCCTTAACATTCAATTCTATTTATTTTCAAGTTTCCTAATCCCAAAACAATATCCTTAAATCTCAACTATTTATACTACATCAAAATTCATAAAGTTAAACTATTTCAAAATGAAATAGTTGAAATTTTTACCC
This sequence comes from Boehmeria nivea var. tenacissima, assembly GCA_018132145.1. Lineage (NCBI taxonomy): Eukaryota > Viridiplantae > Streptophyta > Magnoliopsida > Rosales > Urticaceae > Boehmeria > Boehmeria nivea. The sequence continues at coordinate 5,431,486 of CM030886.1, forward strand.
CAAACAACCAAAAAACAACTAAACATAAATAAAAATCAATATTGTTAAATCAGTGTAAAAAACAATTCAAACTAAATCGTCCCTAACCATCAAAATCCGTCAACGAAAAGAGTGGAGACTAAATAAGATTCTCAAATCTTTGATCAAAGAGCATGGAATTAAATTTTGAATCAATATATATACATCACATCACATACCAAATCCTAAATTCTGCAAATTTTAGATCGAACCAAGAAATTACTCATTGATTTTCAAAACATCTGCATTGGTCCTCTCGATCTTTGTTTGCTTTGATTTCTAATACCTTTGCTATTGTAGAAGGTGAATTTTTTTCAAAGACTTTTGCCCTCAAATTTGTTATTTTTCACGATTTTGTGAGGAGAATAAAAGAGACATATCACTGGGTTTTATGGGTTTTTTATGCGGTTTTCTTCTTGAGTGAGAATGTGCATGCAAAAACGTGGCCATTTTGGGTGAGAAAGTGAGAAATTGAATATTCAGCAGTTATCGAGGGCATTTTTGCCAGCCCAATCCAAAATTTTAAATCCCATGGCTTATTTTTTAATTTTTGAAAATGTTGGTCATTTAGTTAATATTCAAGCATAAAAGGCCAAAACCAAACTAGCCCTAGTTATAAAATGCAATAATCAATCTACTTGTTTTCATTTCAATTAATAAAAAAAAAATTGAAAACTTTTGAAAATACCACTTTTGATCAACATGTTTTGAAAATTACCAAGGGAAAAGAAAAGATGCACTCTATGTTACGTTTTAATAATAAGTTTAACGAAATCACCACTTTATTTACAAAAATTAATAAAAAAAAAGAGGAAAAAATAATAATTGATTAATAGAGAAGAGCCATAATTTGAAATATGCAATCATCTTTTAACACTATTGCATTCCCTCAAAGTGATGTACAGTGATTTATACAATATTATTTATTATAGAACAATGCTACACATATTAGTTTTTTTATCAACTTTTTTAATACGAACTCATATGTTATAATATTATTGGCGAATATTTATCATTTTAGTATAAAAATTTGATATTTAATCAATCAAAATATGACACATCAATTATCATATAAGTTTGTATTAAAAATTTGATAAAAAAATTGATATGTCTAGTTTTATTCTTTATTATATCCTAATTATTAAATGCTTTTGTTGACGCCAAGAGCGCGTCACCAATGTCGGAGGTAGAGCGCACGAAGGCAGCTAGCTGCCTTAAATGCAGACCATTTAATTTTTCCTAAGTAATTCCGTGCCTCTCTGATTCAAAAATAAAAAATAAAAAAATAAAACACCCACGTACACAAATATTCGAACAAAACCACAAACACAGACAAACGATTTTTATTTTTTATTTTCTTTCATCATGAAAAAAAGGCACTTTTGTCTAGCTAACCCCCAATGTTAATCTTTACATCATCTAGAGCAAAGATATCTCTAACCACAAATAATAATTAATACATCACGGTACTATAATTAAAGGATAATTTGTTTAGGAATAACGAAAAATCATTCAATTAGGGACTAAATTTTTTGAAATTGGATTGAAAAGAAAAACAAAATAAAACAAATTTAATTTAATGAATCATGTTGCTTGGGAGCCCATATATTAGTTTAGTAAGAGAAAATTTCATTTACACCTCGTGAATTTTGTTAAACAAAACTAACACCTCTTTGATCGAAATTAATGCTCTTAAGTTTTACCCATTTTCAATTTGTTTTATAATCAATTGAATATCCTTATAAGAGAATAAGCACGATTCATTAGATTTAAAATTTAAAAAAAATGATAAATTATCATGGATTATTGTAGGATCAGTTAGGTAAATAGCCATTTCGAATTGTGTGTTTTCAAAAAATAGTCACAGTTTTAAAAATTTTAAAAACTAGTCATAACACATTGTAAGAAATTTCTGACAATAACAAAATTACAGATAAAATGTGCTGTAAGAAATTTCTGACACGTGTCAGAAATTTCTGAAAGGGCTAGTTTTTAAATTTTTTGAAATTGTGACTATTTTTTAAAATAATTTTGTAAACAGTGACTATTTTCTTAAAATTCCCATTATTATATTGAGAGACTGGAAGAATATATATATATATATATATATATATATATATATTCTAAAAGATACTCTCTCATTCCCCTCCATGGCCTTCCAACATAAGAAAAAGTAAAATATATTTATATGAATTTTCATACATTACGACTTATAGTAATTTACATATTTAATTTTTGTACTAAGTAATGAAAGATTTTAACTAAAATGATAGAAGTAGTGATTTGGTTTTGAAAATATAAAAAAAAAAAAATGTTTGACATTATTTATCCTTTTCGGTAATTCAAAGGGTATTTTAGTCAATTCAAAATAACTAACAATATTGAAACACTTATTGAAAAGAACTCTAAACTGTTATTTGCCTCATGGATCTATCTTTCTAAATTATTTTTGAGTGAATTAGTTAAAAAGGTCATTTTAAAAAATATTTTAAAAATTTAGTCAATATTAAAAAAAAAAGTCATGATCTAAGTATAAGATGTATGAATGAATTCATCCTTTATAACGACCTGTAGGCTATTTTCTTAATAAGTGAATTCGTCGGTCATAATTTTTAATCACCTAAGTAAAATGGTTATTTTTTATAATTTTCTTTCTTTTTTTGGGACGCGTGAAAAAACTTAATACTCTTAATTACACGTAAGTGATTTGCATACGTATCCAAAACATCGTGAATATATATAGAGAGAGAATATGAGCATACCATTAATTAATTAATATATATTTAAATTGTAGTAGTGTTTAGAAATTAATTAAAAAATAAGTTTTTTAGGCATTTAACCAAACTTTTGGGTAATTTTTTAGGATTTAGCCCTAAAATGTCGAAATTAATGATTTAGTCATAATATGTAATATTTTATGTTACATGTAACATATATACATGTAAAAGTGTAACATTACATGTAATGTTACATGTATTACATTGTATGTTACATGTAACGTAATATTTTTTATACGTATATATGTTACATATAACATAAAATGTTACATACTATGGCTTAATTCTTAATTTCGTTAAACTGTGGCTAAATCCTTCAAACTTTACCTTTAAAATTGCTAATTGCTTAACTGGCCTAAAAAATAATCATCTTTGCACATACCATAAAAAGTAGAATAAAAATTTCGCTACTTCAAATTTTCTCATCTTACGTTATGAGATTGCCAAAATATAGCTAAGTTATACGCTTGTAACGAGTTTACCGATTTAATTAGAATCCTTTTGACACCAAAGTCTTCGTCTCTAATTCTCTCGTCAAATTTTTGGCTTTTTGACAAAAAAAACAAAAACAAAAACAAAAGTGAATTTTTTTTTCTTCTTTACAATTGTTCTTTTGATTGAGTTTTGACAAAGAAACTTATGAAATACTTCTTGTATTTTTTGTGTTAAAATAACACATATTCATATGGCATGGGATAAAAGGTAATAGCCGGCCTAGGATTAAAATTTTAAAGGGATTTTTCAACTTTAGAAAATAGAAAATATCCCTTAATATGTATTTTTTTTAAAAAATAATTTTAAGGAAATAGCTATTTTTATAGCGTTGTTTTAAAAAATAGTCAATATTTTAAAATGTTAAGAAAATAATCATTTATAAATTTTATTAACTTGATCAGAAATTTATTACTATAATTTTAATTAACGGCTGCTTTCTAGATCAACGATTGGCCTCACAAATCCGCAGGAGTCTTTTCAACATGCTTTGTCCCCACTTGCACATTTTTTAAGAAAACTTATTAGGAGATCACATATTTTGAAATTGGTCCAAGGAAAGCACATTCAAGTATTCAACTCTAGAGTTCTTAAGTTATGGGCTTCTGAAAAAAAAATATTGTTAACATTGGTAGTACTACCAAATCTTTTAAGTTTTCTTTAACTGTACAGTCTCAAACTTGCAAAGTCTCAGAGTTCCTTAACTATATAATCTCATATTTGCACAGTCTTGGAATTATTACACTTGATATCCATCGTACCCAAGTGGTGTGAGATTGCACAACTTACCATTTTTTACCCTCTTTTGGCTTAAGGGATTGTAACTGTCACATTTTATGTGTAATTTTACTATGGTAAGAAATTTTTTATCTTAATAATAATTTTTCTATGGTAATTTTTAAAATTTTTTGAAACTATAGTTATTTTTTAAAACACACCATTTAAAATGGTTACTTATCTAACTGGCCAGAATAATTATCTAATAACTATACAATTACCAAATAGAAAATATTAGAAAAGATTATCTCCTATTTACCCTATATTGGCGACCATAGGGGAGAGAACATATGAGGAATTTTAAAAATAAAATCTCACATATTTATCTATTTATTTATTTTTTTTGCTAAACAATTTATCTACTTAATTAGGTGTAGTCCAAAATACGATTATCAGGAATGCAAGGAAGGGTAAATCCCTGAAAAATCTTTGAGTTTTAGCTAAATTCCAAAAAAAAAAAATCTCTTGTTTTTGAAATTCCTATATGATCCATGTGTTTGCTAAAAAAATGTCAATAGATGAATTTTTGTACTGAAAAATGCAAAAATTTTAAAAATACCACTGTCTATTTTGACACGTTTGTTTAGTTTTATGGAAGGATGAATGAAAGAGTTTTGAAATTAGAAGCAAATATGGTTTGAGTTTTAGGCATATATGTTTAGCAACGGAATAAAATTAAAACTATGAGAAATCACAAGCGTGTCAAAATGAGTAGTTTCAGTATTTTTAAATTTTTTGACTAATTTTCACACAAAAACTAAGTAGAATGTGTGTTTTTGACATTTTTTTTAACAAACATAGAGTTTATTACGAAATTTTCAAAATAAAAGGGATTTTTCTAAAATTTAACTAAAACTTAAGAATTTTTTAAATATTTACCTCGTGAGAATATATCCCTATTTCATTTCCTTCCCAACAATTGCGCTGATGTCCTATGAGGATTTACCCTAATGCTTTTGAATAAATATGTTAGCAATTAAATAATTATTTAATATTTAAATAAATGTCAAGTATTTATTTTTAATTAATTTAAATATCAATAATCACATTATTATTATGGGATTCTTTTTTGGATATCGATGTTGGATATATAAACTTGTATTATGCACGTGGCACGCTGCAACTTCTATTATATTATGCGTGCAGCACCCTACAACTTTCATTAGTTTTATACAAGAAGGGCTTACAACTCTCATTTAAGGTTTTACGCAAGAGGTACTCTGCAGCTTTCATTTTCTTATAAATAGGTTGCTCATTTGGAGAAGAAGTGAATAGAAATGAAAGAAGAAAGTAGAGAAAAGAAAGAGAAATAAGGGAAGAAAAATAGTGTAATGATAAAATCTTGATTATGGAGTGATTAATAAAATTTCTCCCTCCCTATGAATTTCTTTCGTGTTCTAGTATTTTGCTTGATTATTTTAGTACTATATTATTATCATTTCATAACACGTTATCAGCATGAGTCTCTAACCACTGCTGCTCTGCTCAGATAAGTCTCTTTACTAATATAGTATTTCCTCTCAATTGTTATAGACCAAATATTATCGCATATATTATATTTATGTTCTCTTGGCTCACAAAAAAAATTATCATATTTAGTATTAATGTCATTTATTTTCATATTTATATACATATTATAATAGTAGTTATTAGGCATGTATTATTATCTAATTTAAATAATTAATCACATGGTCAATATTTATTGTCAATTAAATATTCCTACAAATAACATAATCTGATATTGATAATATACAGTATAATAATTACAAAATATTTATTTCTGATTGTGAATTATTTATTTGTGTTGTAATAGTTTCATAATGTCAAATATTACAAACCTTGAGTTCGTAGCCCTTGATATTCGAGCAAGAACTATTTGGAGTGGATCCTTGATGCTGAGATCCACCTTTATGCCATGAATCTTGAAAATACAATTAAAGAAGGAAATAGTGCATCCTTGTAGGATCGCGTAAAAGCTATGATATTCCTTCGCCATCATATTCATGAAATCTAAAGGCTGAATATCTAACAATAAAATATCCATATGTCCTTTAGAAAAATTTGAAAAAAAATATGATCACCAAAAAGCGATGATACTACCACATGCCAAATATAAGTAGATGCACCCGCGGTTGCAGGATTTTAAAATAGTTGGCGAGTATAACTCCGCAATGTTTAGAATCACATCTCAGATGAAATTATGCGGAAAAAAGATTACCGATGCAGACATGTTTGAGAAAACATGCTCTACTTTTCATGCCTCAAATCTGGTACTGCAACAGCAGTATCGAGAGCGTGGTTTTAAAAAGTATTCTAATTTGACATCTTGTCTGCTATGTTGATGAAAAATCATCAAGCTCACCAAACTAGTTCTATGGCATTCCCTGAAGTGAATGACACATCCATGGAAAATGAGCCTCTAGCATTCCCTGAAGCGAATGCTACATCACTCAACAACAGCGGTCGTAACCGTAGTCATGCCCGTAAACATAGGCGTGGCTGGAACACCTGGCATCGTAGTGGTTCAAATACTAACTCTTCACGATTTAAGAAAGTCGCACCTTACCACTAGAAATGCGAAAATAGTGAGGAAAAGAGAAAAAGTTTCCGAAAGAAACCTTCCAAAAACAAAAAGAATATTTGCTATATGTGTAGCATGAAAGGACACTGCTCGCGTACCTATTGTGCGCCCAATCATCTTGCTGATCTTTACCAAGCATCCTTAAAGGTAAACGAAAAAAGCGTAGAAACAAACTTTGTCAATCATTATGATCGGACAGACACTACGCATAAAGATATTTCAGACTTCCTTGAGAATTCGGAAGAAAATTTCTAGAATATGCTTGGCAATTGAAATGTCTACGTTTCTCACTTAATATTATATTTGCTCTAAATAAATGTTGCGTGTGATCCTTAAATTTCAGTATGATGATTTATATGCTTATGTCCTTAAGTAATGAAAATACCTTTTGTATTTCAAATATTAATCAACATACACTTATTTTATTTTATTTTTCTTGAAGAAACTGGCTTTCACTAATTATTACTCCAAGGTCAATTGCAAAAATCTGTGTTTGATAGACAGTGTGACAGCGCACATAATTCTAAAGATAAGAAATATTTTTCACAATTGACATTAGTTAAGGCTAATGTCAATACAATATCAGGTCATGCAGACTTAATTAAAGACTCTAGAAGAGCAAATATTATGTTGCTGGAGGAACAACATTTATTATTAACGATGCTTTATTCTCTAGTAGATCCAGAAAAAATTTACTTAATTTCAAATATATACATCGTAATTGATATCATATTGAGACGAAAAATGAAGATGATACTGAATATCTCTATATTACTAATATCGTCTCTGGATGGAAGCAAATATTAGAAAAATTGTCATCTTTCTCTTCCGGGTTATATTACACATTTATTCATGAAATTGAATCATATATTGTGATGGCCCAAAAGCTTCTTAACTATTTGGTATGATAGTTTGGCTCGTCCTGGGTCAATAATGACACGAAGAATTATTGAGAACTTATGTAGACATCCGAAAAAGAACCTGAAGATTCTTTTGTCCAATATTTTTTTTTTATTTGTGCTACTTATTCTCAAGGAAAATTAATTATAAGGTCATCCCTATTAAAAGTTGCAGTTGAGTCTCCTGTATTTTTAGAACAAATTCAAGGGGACATATGTAGACCTATTCAACCAGCATGTGGACCATTTAGATATTTGTGGTGTTGATAGATGCATCAACACGATAGTCCCATGTTTGTTTATTATCTACTCGTAATGTTGTTTGCGAGATTTCTTGCTCAAATAATCCTATTAAGAGTACAATTTACGGATTATATAATCAAGACTGTTCGTTTTGATAATGCTAGTGAATTCACTTCCCAAGCCTTTATTGACTATTGTATGTCAATTGGGATTAATATTGAACGTCATGTTGCTCATGTTCATACACATAATGGTCTAGGAGAAACGTTTATTAAACGCTTACAACTAATTGCCGATTTCGGCTTGGGGACATGCAATAATGCATGATGCAGCACTTGTTGGCATCAAACCCACAAGTTATCAAAAGTACTCCCTATCACAACTTAATTTTGGTCAAGAACCAAATATTGCCCATCTATAAATCTTCGGTTGCGCAGTATATATTCCAATTGCTACACCACAACACACCAAGATGGTCCTCAAATGAGACTGGGAATCTAAGTGGGATTTGAGTCCCCTTCAATCATCAAACACCTTGGCCGTTAATGTGAGATATTTTTACAACAAGATTTACTGATTGTCAATTTGATGAATTAGTAGTCCCAGAATTAGGGGGAGAAAAGCAGCTAGAAAGAAAAGTTGAATTTTCAAGGAATGCATCATCATTATCTCATTATGATCATCGCACAAATTAATCTAAACTAGAAGTTCGAAGAATGATTCACTTACAAAATATAGCAAATCAATTACCACATTCATCGATACAAAGTAAGTGACTAAGTCACATATACCAGCTATAAACACTCCAGCTCAAATTATTGTCCCTGAAGGACAATCTGGAGATGAAATGCCCCTTTCATGGGACAATGATAATTTATCTCTTATGTGTGTTGCACTTTTAATTTATACCCCAAAATTTACACTACAATTATAGAGTAGAAATAAAGAGAACACAACACTTGGGGTATAAATTATTAAGTGGCATCAAGAATGACTTTGTTTTAAAATTCTCCAAATAAAAATAAAAATAAAAATAAATAAATAAAAACTCCATCACTTAAAAAGTGGAATCTATGATCACTCAGTATTAAAATCGACTTTCACACGATCATCTTGCGACTTTAATTCAAGTCTTTATAATGATACTTAAATAAAGATTCTAGAATCAAGTAAGTCTTTCTTCTATGTAGTCTTGATGTATAAAATACATCTACTTAGTGTTATCACACTGTTAATTCGCATAAGATTATCACATTCATAATGTCAGTTGACCGTATTAATTATTATCAATTAAAGATCTATATTTTGATTAACCATGAATATTTTTAAATATATTAAACAACAATTTTAATCCTCTTGAACTAGATACACAAATGACATTTGCACTAATATATTTTAGGCTTTTAAGAAACATTCAATTTTGTAAAATATAAAACAAACAAAATTCAAAAAAAAATATTTCTTTTATTAAATTCAAAAAATATATATTACATAACAAAATATAGAGATATAACATCTAAACACTATTCCTCACAAGTAGTTAGTCGATTCTACTCAGAAATATCTAGTTCTAATCTCCAACTTTTTGATTAAGTTGAATATTATATTGATCATTAATTAGGAAGTGTGAAACAAAAATTATACCAAATGACCCCTATAATTCGTTTTTACCTCACTCACTGGCAGAGACAGTTGGTTTCAGGTTATCAGGTACGGGAATGCGTGCTGTGGCGCTGTCTGTGATAAAATGAAAGACACACATCCTCTTCCCTTGACCCCGCATACTTACTCTGTCTTTAATTATGTCACTGTTAAATCCAAACTTAATTATATTATAATATATATAATATATTGGTATTAACATGACATCGAGAAGATTAGTGATAAAATTATTTGGCATGTCAACTAACGCGCGATATTTAAGTCTTGAGATATACAAAGTCAGGAAACTAATTTATAATGTACAAATGTGTATGTGTTATATATATATATATATATATATACGATAAAAAAATTGTTCTTTTCCTTTTTTGCTTGGAAACGTTATTTCCTACGAAGACAGTCTATTTTTTATTATATTCAAAATTATATATATTAATAATTTTTTTAATTAAGTGAATAGTCTGTTTTTTTTTTTTTTTTGCATTTCAACAAAATATCATAGTTCATAGACAAAATAGAAGTTAAAAATTGATATTTTATTCACTAATTATGATAAATAATGTATATATATATATATATTAGAAACAGATTATTCGTCTATAAAACAAAAATTGTGATTACTTTCTTAAAAAAGTTTGTTAGATCAATTTTCTTCAAACCACTCTTTATGATATATTATATATTTTCAGAACTTACAATGATGACAGGTCATATATATTCTTGAGAGTTAGGGAATATAACACTTTTCTGTAATTTCCATGAGTAATGATTATGGTATAAAAATAAGTTTTTCTTAAAAAATTTAGATATTTATTTTTATTATAGTGTAATTTTTAAGCATTTTTTATTTGGATCAGTTAGATAAATAGTCATTTTAGATTGTGTATTTTCAAAAAATAATTATAGTTTTAAAAAAATTAATAACTAGTCATAAAATATGTAAAAAATTTCTGACAATAACAAAAATATACATAAAATTACTATCAGAAATTTTTAAAATTAGTCAAAAATTTTATCAAAAATTTCTGACATAATTAGTTTTTAAATTTTTTGAAACTGTGATTATTTTTTAAAATTATTTTATACACAGTGATTATTTTCTTAAAATTCTCTTTTTATTTGATCTTTAATTTTTTAACTAAATACAAAATACTCAGACTAGCTAATATTGAATTATTTTTCGTACACCTTCAATGATTACAAGATAGTAAAATAAATAAAAGGGCATGACATAAATAAACTTTTCTTTCTAATCGACGTTTATCTAGATATATTTATCATTTCTTTTTAATTACATTGATCAGCGTACCTTGTTAGTCTCTTGAACGACTGAAACTGACGTAATAAAATACACAAAATAATATTACATTATATATCCTAATTACCATATGTACTTTTCATATAATACAATTTGTATTGACATAATTAATAACCCTTTATACGCTTTACATGAGCATATAATAATAGATGTATGTACCACGAGTCGCCTCTAAGGCAACTGTTACTGTGCTTACTTTTTTTTTCTTTTTTTTTTTTTTGTGCTTTTTTGTATATCTTTTTTAAAACTCCAGAGCTAGGCGGTGACAGGTGAGGGAATTTGTAAAGACAAGAGAGGAAAACAAAAGAAGTGGCTCAGGTAGAGGTGAAAAGTGACCGGCTGAGCCGGTGGGATTTTGGAAGATAGAAAAGATAAGAAGAGATTTAACGGTGTTTTTTGGGTTTCACCAAAAAAAAAAAAAAAAAAAAAACCGAGAAAAAAAGTATATGACGAACCTTGGCTTTGCCTTTGCTTTTGAAAGAGACTGTAACATAAACATAACCTCTCTCTCTCTATTTTTTCTCTTTAGAGAGAGAGAGAGAAGAGAGACACAGAGAGCCCAAATAGACTCCAAACTCTAAAACTCTCTCACCTTCCTCTGAAACCCAGTTGCTCTCTTTCTCTCTCTTCTGACCATTTTGTAGGAATTTTTTTTAAAAAATTTTTGGGGATTTTTCCGACAAAGTAGGTTAAATTAGTTTGTGGGTTTTGATGGAGTTCGAGGACCAAGACGACCACGACGAGGAGATGGAGATGGCGGCGAGCTACGACTCTCTCCAACCCCACAACAACAACAACTCGGGGGGCGCGGCGAGTCAACCCGGCCGAGTCAAAATGCCGGCGAGCTCCTCCGGCGCCGGCGAAGTCTCCGCCTCCGCCTCCGCCTCCAGGCCTCGCTACCGCGAGTGCCTGAAGAACCACGCGGTGGGGCTCGGCGGCCACGCCCTGGACGGCTGCGGCGAGTTCCTCCCCGCCGGCCCCGACGGCACCATCGACGCCCTCAAGTGCGCCGCCTGCCACTGCCACCGCAACTTCCACCGCAAGGACTCCGAACCCCCCGGCCGCCTCCTCCTCCCCCCGGAGCCCTACAGCCTCGTCCCCTCCACCCACCCCCACCACCACTACGGCCCCCCCGCGGCCGCGCAGTTTTCCCCCTACTACCGCACGCCCGCGGGCTACCTACAGGTAGTAGTAGTACAGTGAAGGATCCACAAATTTAAAATTTAAAATCAGCTAGAGCAAAATAGCAAATATATATATATATATATATCAATTTTTTTCCACATATAATAACAGAAACAATATATTCCCAATTGTGCCCCTTTGGGTGTATAGGTGAGGCCGTTGGCGCTGCCGTCGACGTCGGGAGGCGGCGGGGAGGATCAGGAGGACGCGTCGGACGTGCCGATGCAGGCGGTGGCGATGATGCAGTACGGGTCCGCGACGACGTCGTCCGGTGGTGGCGGTGGGAGCAAGAAGAGGTTCCGGACGAAGTTCACGGCGGAGCAGAAGGAGAAGATGCTGGGGCTGGCGGAGCGGCTGGGGTGGCGGATTCAGAAGCAGGACGAGCCTCTCGTGCAGGAGTTCTGCGCCGATACGGGCGTCAGACGCCATGTCCTCAAGGTCTGGATGCACAATAACAAGCACACTCTCGGCAAGAAACCCTAAACCCCAACACCCATATATATATATATATGTATGTATGTATGTATGTATGTATATTTGTTGGTCCACTCCTTGTCGAGTTTCTTTGTTTTTTTGTTTTTTTTTGTTTTGGTTGCACTCTGAGTGAGAAAAAATGGGGGGATATGTGGGTTGGTAATTTTTAGCTGCTGACTGACCTTTAGTTGTATTTAGACGAGGGAATTAAATTATTGTCGTCATTATCAACATGATATGATCGTCTTCTGTGTCTGGGTAGCTAGTTTTATGAAGCTCTCTCTCTCTTTCTTTCTCTTTCTATTTTTCTCGGGATTTTAGATTTAGGGTTTTTTTTTTTTTTTTTGTGGGGTGGTGGAGGGAGGGTTTGTAAGTGTGAACATTTTATGATCATTTTGATTTTGGAGACTAGACAATATTATTATAACTTGATTTAATGATATGTATTTCAGTAGCTAGTGTAGTACTAGTACTGCTACTGCATGGAAAATTAATCTCATGATTGATACTGGGTTTTGTTGATATATATAAATATATACATATATATATATATATATAGGGCAAGAGTTCGGAAATCTTTGTGTTCATTAACTGTTGTATCTGAGTTTGTCATATGATTAAAAAAAAAAAAAGCACTCTTTGTACTAGATAGCGAATTCGCAAACGTGTTACAAAAATACAATATTATTGCCCGTTTAAACGCGTATATAGACATTACATGGTGTGTATTGTACATATATTATATATATATATATGTCTCTCTCTCTCTGATCTCCGATCCCTCCGACGTGTTCGCTCGCGTATCTGTGTTCTGATCATTTACTTCTTCTAACTGACTCTTTTTCGTTTGAATCCAAGGAAGGACCAGAGTTTGGTTCTGTGTTTGGATGTGTTATTAATGGCACATTCAATGAGCTCATATGAACTTTTTTCTCAATCTCCTCTTTTCTTTCTTTTCTCAATATTTCTTTTGTTTCTTTCAGAGCTTTTTCTCTTTTTTGTTTAAATGGAACACAGATATCAAGACCCTTTTTGCCTGATTGGTTGCTTCTTTCTTCTTTGTCATGAGTTATATATATATATATATATTTATATTTGATCTGGGCTTTTTCTTCTCTTGATCATTGCCATATTCCCAAAGCTCCTTCAATGTGTTTTGTTTCTTCTTCTAGCTGGCTCATCTTAACTTTCAGTATTAAAATCTTCCCTTTATTATTTTCTTTTCTTTTCTTTTCTTTTCTTTTCCTTCTCTCCAAACGTACAAGACTATGCTATATAGAGAGGACCAACTTTAAATGATCAAAAATGAAACTGCAAAGGCTGATCATGGGACCTCTCTTCTCTGGTCTTTGCTCTTTTTTTCTTGCATTCTTTGCATTTACTTTTTGCAGTCGTCTCTGCACAGACAATGATATTTCAATTTTCATTTTTTCCCTTTTTTTTAATTTTTTGTTTGGATTTGTATATTCACTAGTATATAATAATTCATATACATATTGCTATGTATCTCTATGTATTTCATCAAATCATGATCACATTACAACCCAGATGTCTGATAAATAATTATATGCTTTTAAACCATGGTGGTTACCTTGGGAAAGAGAGCGAGACTTGTAGCAAAATATATATATATATATATATATATATGTTTGTAAATGACACTAAGTTTTGGCTTTTCTTATAAAGAGGTTACAAAAACACACGCAAATATTCTAGCTAGATATATAAATATAACTTAAAAAGAATTTTAGGGAAAGTCTTTCGATAGATCCAAAGCATATGTATAGTTCCACATAATAATTTTATTATGAAAGAAACATATAAGAATTGTTTTTCTTTCTTTAATATTATTTTCATTTTTTTTGGGTGTTCCAATATAAACTTCTTCAGAGGGAACATGTGGGCGCTCCAACCAGCAAGTGAAATTTTGCATTAAATAAACAGAGAGCTTTTTGTTCTCAACTTATATTCAAGCATTCTCAACCACTACAATCTCTCTCTCTCTCTCTCTCTCTCTAGATTCATCCTTAGTGGTCAATAGAATCCATTTTCGATTCCTGGAATCTCTTTAGTTTAGTTCTAAAATTCAAAACACTTAATTCGCCGCCCCATATTACTATATATATGCCTTTAGTAATACAAAGGCTCAATGATTAAAAAAAAAAGAAAAAAAAAGACCTAGTACAAATATTGGAAAGTTTTAATATATATGCCATAAATTTTTACATATATGTGTGGGGTTTGATTAGAATTTTAGAAGTATAAGTGATTAGCAAAATGAAAAATTATTGTCTGTTTTTTTATTTTTTTTTTGGCTTGATCAGCAGTCAAGCTCATCAACAAAAGATGCTTTGCCTGTTTTGGAGGAACTCTATTATCAGTTAAAGCTGTATACTTGGACTAGTTTTCCAATTAAGGAAATATTGGTCAAAGTTTGGCTGTGGATCAGATTGTACAAGTAAGAAATCCTATTTCACAAGGTTAATAAATGGCTTAAGGCACTTTTTATATATGCACCTTATAAATTCATCGTATTGTATTAGAAAATACAAGACGGGTTCATCGTATTGTATTAGAAAATACAAGACGGTGTTTGATATATTCAAATTATGATATTGTATTTTACGAAAAACACAACACTTTATATAATACAACTGTGTTATCAAGTAAAAAAAATCCGTATTAGACCGTATAATCCATTCTAATATCTAAAATTATTTTATATATAATATTTTAGGCAAAACACAAATTATATAAATTTATGAGCGCATAATATAATAGAATACATCACGGTAATCTTAATAAGTTTAATGAACAATATATATTTATACTCCAGGTAAATTTCTTTGACCCTTGCAATAATTAACTTCTTAGGAAAACTAGCTAGTCCAAGAAGTAACTTCGGTTTAAAATGATCCTTCATCGAACCATAATAAAATAAGCTTATTATAATCTATAGAGTTTTAAATAGTAGTCATGAAATTGTGATACACGGTTCATATTATATGATCGGTACATGAATTGAAAGAGAGAGCATAATAATCAAATACTTTCGAATGATGTCGCGATCTGTTAATACTAATCAATTTTGGAGTGCTGTTTAATTCTAAAGAATATTTTATATTTTGTTTTTTTGTTAACTATATATGTTATGTCACTTTTTTTTTCTCTCAATTTTTTTTTATATTGACCTAAATTATATAGCATGTTCCTCATGGTTTTGTAATAGTGCTGTCATGATCAAAACTAGAAGAAATCACATTCTAATTAATGCGTTTTGTTCGCTCTACTTTTTTATTTATATATTTTTTTGCTGAGTTTTGTTTGCTCTACTTACGTCAAGGTTGATATACGTTTTCCACAAATTCCTCAAGAGCCACACAAACTACATTTATTTATAAATCGAAGCATATTTTTTATTTTGGTCAAATCAAACAATAATGCCACGTATAAAACTATTGGAGTCTTATTTCTAAAGTGAAATTCCCCTATAAATGTCTTCTTATTAAGTTGTATATATAAACACGCATTGTCTGAATATAATCGGAAGATAAGACTTAAGCTATCTAAGTGGACATACCAATCATGTGGACCCACAAAGTATATAATTAAAGTTGAATAACATAACTTATAATTTGACCTACACGAACTACCCATCCAATGACCATCAATTATATATACCATCACAATAATTAGTGGAATTGGAGATAATTATTATTCCATGATTTAACATATTAATTAATAGTTATGTCTACTCAATTTATTATCACTTCAAAACTCGTTTTGCCCATATTGGAGCTTTGCATGCATTGTCACACTTTCGGTCACGTACACTTTCTATCATTCTTGATTTAGACTTTCTATGATAATATGCTATTTTTGCCAAACCTTTCGGTCAGAGAGATTAGTCTCATGATTAATGTGATAAGTGATAACAAAGCTAGATTCAAAATTGGTTGTCACTAATTTGGATAATGTTGTGCAACAAAGCTAATTTGTCTTTAATTGATGATCATATATAGCCGCCAATAATGTGAGGTAGGGGATTAGTTATGGATCATATCATACTGTTTTTAAGAAAGCTCTATTATTGGTGGATCAAAACGTACAAAGCAATTGTCACCTAAATTTAATTTCAAACTATTGTTGGTTTAGATGATATATATTTATAGCTTAAAACAAAATTTTAAAGCTTATCTAGTACATGTTTCAACATTCTTTCTTTAAAAACACATTTATTTTAAAAGCTTAACCTTTTCATAGTCATTAGAATTATTACTCATAACGTATTTTCTTTCCAAATTGAGAATGCAATTTCATGAGTTTGTAAGTGAACACTTTTTTTTTTCCACTTAAATATCTCCCGAAAATCTTACCCTTTTTTTTTTTTGGACGATAATTAATATCTTATCACACATTGCAATTAAAAGTAAAAAGGCCTTAATGACGTGGAGAAGTGGGAAAATTAATGCTTCATAAACTCTATATTAACACATGCAATGGATCAACCTTATCTTGGGACGGAGTTTCTATTAATTTATCAATTTATCTCGAAACTTAATAGTTCATAAGAGGTGTGCTAATATTAGATTTTACACTCTAATCTTTTCAATGCGGGCTATCTATGCCGTCATGAATTTTACTAATAATTCTCATTCCTTTTACCAAAAAGAACAGAGAAAAAAAAAAATCTCAATGACCCCTTTGTTGTACAAAGCACAATTGTGGTCTCTCAAATGATACTTGATAATTGATATACTTTTCTTTACCTTTTTTGTTTCTACCCATGTTGAGAAATATACCAAGAGGAATTTTATAAAGCTTGCTTTATAAACAAATAATTTAATTTATCCTTTAAATTTTGTACCAAAGCTACATAGTATTCTAGTTTCTAGACAATTCATGTTGCTCTTTTACCAAAGGGGCTCATATAACCCCTAGATGAGCCAAAATGCTTTCACATAAAGACATTGGCAAAGAGAAGCCGAAGGGAATTGCGGGCCTCATAATAAGATTCGTTTGGATGATATACACTTTTCTAAAGCAGAACACTCGTAGATAGAATTGGAAAGTAAAAGGTTTTAAAAGTGATTTTGGCGGCATTGGTTCCCTTATATATATTACAACCATTTTCTTATTCCTTCAAAAAAAAAAACATTTTTTTTTAGTTTTGTTGACAGTCCCAAGATTTGGACACTTCATATGGCATGCACACCAATTTTTATATCCCCATAAGCTGACCAAATGGAACAATATATTATTGTTTGTCCTACAAAATCCCATGTTCAAAACAAGAATATTCAAGATTTGTTGTTTTCAAATTGGCATGGTCGCTGACGTGCTCGCAATAAGAATGCGCCGCGTAGTTCAATTTTAAAGAGAGAATGTTCAAAATATAAAATATGGTTACAAAAATATTATGTGGCGTGTTCTTATTGTGGACACAACAACAGGAACACTAATTTGAGAACAACAGATTTAAATCCGTTTAAAGTGCCTATTCATCGATCTTTCTATAAGAGCATATTATCCTATACCATTTCGCTTTTGTTTTTTCTTTCCTTTTTTTTTTCCATGGGGCGTAGGACCACAAACGCATGGTGTTTTGAACATAATTCTTTGTCTAACCAACTAGACCTTATGTTGTTCTAAAGAAGCCTAAAAGAATGGAGTTGAGAAGGAAATGACCTGTGTTTCATATGAGAATGTCTAGAACTTAAAGTACCACTCAAGTACTGCCAAACATGATCGAAAAGCCAAGCGTTTATTACCTGGAATTTGCCTCATTGTGTTAAAAGGTGTGTGTGTGTGTGTGTAAACGGTGTATCTCTATAGCTTCCTCATCCAATAGTCATCCTAAAGAGAGTGTTGGCTTCTTCTTCCTTTTGGAAAATTCACAAACGTATTATATGTGTAAGAAAATGATAAAATAGGCTCTTTTTTCAACTGAATGGTATTTATTATTATTTTTTTTAATTTCTTCCATGTATTGTTTTGATTTTGTTTTAAGTATATATCCTTAAATAAGGTGCCAAGTTTTAGAGCACACTTGGATTTCCCTCAGAGTGTGTTTGGTATGAAAAAAAAGTAGGGGGATGGAAAATATAGGATGGATTTTGGGATAAAAAGTTTAAAAGTTGAGTTGTTTAGTAAGGAAGAAAATAGAAGGGAAGAGAAAATAAGATGGATAAAAGTGAAAGTGGGGCACGTCATATTTTATCATCCCAATATTAGAAGGAAAAGTGGAGGAAATTTTTTTATCAAAGCAATCAAGAGTAAATTACTCTTTTGTCCATTTGTTAATTATAAAAAAAATAATAAATGGATAAAATGGTAAAGTTATAGATAAATTTTTTTCCCTTCTATTATACCAAACAACAAAAAGAGAAAAATATTTTTTTTATTTCCTTCGTATTTTCTTTCACCTCTTATTTTTCTTTTCATCCAATTTTCTTTTCCCTAACCAAACATAGTGTTAGTGGCTTAAGCTGTGATTTGTTAATTTTATTCAATTTTCTTATCAAAATCTAACTTGTCTTAATAAATATAAGTTAAGAAATATTATTGTTCATTGATCTCATAAGAAAAAAGAAAAGAATATCTTTTTTCTCTTTTTTTTTTTAAAAAAAAAAGAAAAAGGAGAGAGAGATGTGGTTGCGATGGTAATAGAAGACAAAATTTGGGTAGAAGAGAGACAAATACTAATCCAAGTCCAAATACAATTCGAACTCTAATACCTCAAGTCCAAAAAGAGGAGACAGAGGCATTAACGGTCCAAGACCAAATCCAATTCAACACACCGGTCCAAGTCCACGAAGCTCACCGATCTTGACAGTTAGGTAAAGGAAATAGGGAGGAAAATTACACATAAAAAGAATAATACAATAAATAGTCCTTTGATGTTTTAGTAAAATAGTCAATGTTTCGATTAATTAAGAAATTAATTATTTTTTTAACTATATGATGATATGCATTTACTTTTATGGTTTTAGTTCTCTTATGTATCAATGGCTAATGATTTAAGTTGTGAAAAACGTTGGTAATTTCCTCAAAACACGGACCAAGAAATAGCCAAATACTAATTAGACCCAAAAAATAAATATAAATAATTTTCAAGACTACATATTTAAAAGATGAATTTGTAAAATATTACAAGGGAGATTTTGAGGAATGCATCTCTTTTGGCATATTAATAGTCTATGTCACATTTGTATTGCACTTTAATTTATACTTCAAATTTTACACTACACACATAGAGTGGAAATAAAATGAGCAGACTACTTAGGTCGTAGATTATTAAGTGGTACTTAGAATGGTCTTATTTTATAACTCCCCATATTACAAATATAAAATGAAAACATGTAAAAAATATATATATACATTTAGAACACCAAATACAATTGAAGTTTTTTTTTTTTTTTGTACTAATAGTTTTTTTCCTAAGCGCAAACCAACTTTTTTAAGTCTAACCGTTTTTTAAAATTAATTTAAATTATTTTAAAAACAAAAACGAAAAACGTGTGCAAATTAAATATTTTTAAAAAAATTGTTATGTTAGAACATAAGTTATATTCTTGGATATAGCATATATTCTGTTTCATAATATAATTTATATTCAATGATATAATTTATACTCTCTCTTTGAATATAAATCGTTATCCGAAAAGAAAATAAAAGTGAACAAATTTAATATAAAAAATCGCTATCAACTAAGCCAAATCAAAATTTCAAATTTTCCAGATTATAATTTATATTCCATGATATAATTTAAATTTCGTCTTAAAATATAGTTTATATTCTAAGTCATAATTTATATTTCGTCTCATAATATAAACTATTATCTGAAAACATCACAAACAAAAAAACAGTTACAAAATGTGATCAAACTTTTTGGCATATTTGTCTATTAAAAGAAGTTTTGTTAATTTACATAAACTATTGTCAAGTATTAAATTCTGAAAATGTAAGGGCAGTTTTATCTTTAAAAAATCACATGTCAGCACTTTTCTTCCATTTGCAATATTCTAATAACCGCCTTAAATTTTGCAATATTCTTTTGAAACTCATTTATATTTGTAATTTTTTCAAAGAGAAAATTTGAACTAATGCCACTTTTCAAGTCAAAGTTTACAATTCATGCCAATAAACGGGCTAATTGCAAACTACGTCACTTTCTTAATTAGCAAATTATTAATTCGTCCTTCATGCGCATAACCCACCAACCCAAATAACATGTGACCCAACCCAAAAAATGGCTAACCATGGGGCATACGAGATAATTTCGTGCCTATCTTGCACGGACTCAACCCCGACATCGTTAAGCTCTGCAATTTAACAAATGCGTATGAATGGGTCCTTAACCCAATTAGACCCATTTAATTAATGCAAAAATAAAATTAATTATTAGATCTTAAAATCAAAGAAAAAATCTTGAATAAACCCCGAGTTTTACAAAAATTCTAGTTTTGTCTTTGTTTTCATAATTCCTAAATAATCATTCATTTGTTAAATTCGACCCAAAATTATCATAACAACCTATATTCTATATAGAGTAATAACTAAAGCAGTTGCTAAAACACCTTATGAAATTTGGATAAGACGAGGGCCTAGTCTAAAGCATATTAAGGGCGATTTTGAGGAATACCCAATTCTTAGTACAATGATAATTTATGCCCCATGTGTATTGAACTTTTAATTTACGCCCTCGAAAACTACACTACATATATAGAGTGGAAACAAAGGAGCACACTACTTGGGACATAGATTATTAATGTGTAATGACCTGAATTTAAAAGCATTGTGCTAGTTAATTAAATTCTATTTTTGTCTCAGTTGTGACCAATTTGTAAAATTGGTCAGTTTCGTCAAATTTGGTCAATTTGGAACTATGGGTATAATTATGAAATTGGTATGGTCATTTGCATTTTTGAATTTTTGGACTTGTTAGGAATCAATTTTCAAGTTGAATGTGATATTAAAATTCCTAACTTCTCAATTTCAATTAATTAATGCATTTTTTTTTCGTTTTTAGAAATTTCACCAATTAACTATTTTGTTTGGCCCAATTGACCCAATATTAAAAAGCACAACATTCTAAGGTTTTATTTTTTTTCTTTCTTCTTCCCCTTTCTCTCCCACTCACGCCGTCTGACCCTCTCTCTTTCTCCCTCTCAAATTCCCACGCTCACTCAACTTCTCAACCGCCCAAAACCTCTCGTTTTGCTCCTTCCTCGCTGGCGCACAGCCCCCGCCGCGCCAGCTTTCACTGCGCCGTCACGCCGCGCAGCCCCATGTTACCCCTGGCCTCGCCGCGCCTCCAGCCGCCGGGCCCAGCTCTTCCACGCGACTCTCGTCGCGACTCCTCACTCCGGTGCGGCTTCTCCGGGTGCCAACCAGACCCCGCAGCGCCTCCGTGCGCTCCGCGCGCCCCCTCCGTGCTTCCTTCCTCGCCGTGATGCCCAGCCGCCGTCCAACCTCGCCGCCGAACTGCGGTTCTTCACACGCGAGCCCAGCCCCTGCTCGGCCTCCGTCGCAAAGCCGACTGCCTCGCCGCTACCTCACACCATTGCCGGCGAAAACCCAAACTCGGGCGAGCTTTTGTGCGCGATGACTCGCTTCGAGCTCCGACGATCCCGAGCTCGACCTCTCGCTGCCTCAGCCTCCTCCTCGCGACGTCCAGCCCGCCGCCCAGACCTCCGCTGACCCCGACTCCATGCGGCTCGAGCTCCTCCGCGTTGGCCCAGCCCCTCTTTGCTCAACTTGTGCGGCCTTTGCTCGACGCCGCCACCAAAGCCTTTTGCCACCCGAGTGTGCTCCGAACTTGCCGCTCTACTGCCCTGTGTTAGCCCCGCAGCACTCGCCTCGACCTGCCGTTGTTCGAGCCATCCATCAAGCCTAATCGAGTTCGAAGCCGCGCGTGCTCCCGAGGCTCGAGGCGGCGCTGCCATCGTCTCTAGCTTGGTCTCAAGGCTGACCCATCATCTGAGGTGAGCTCGTCCTAGTTGAGCTCAAAAGTTTATTTCGATGAGTTTAGTTTTGATGAGTTGGTGACTAAGCTCCGACCCAATATTATTCCAGTTAATGCGTGCTTGTGCGTAATTGGGTGTTTGGATGTGCAAATAATTATTTCGATGGTTTGTTTGCTAAAACGTATTTTGTAAATTTGTTTGAGCACGACTTGAACTTGTTGTGAGGCTTTGGAAAGTTAATTGGTTGGGTAAATTAGTGCTCGGACGTAGAACTTTGATGGGGATTGTGATTTTTTTTTTTAGCAGTCAAATATTATCAATGGTATTAGTTTTCGTTGTCCTTCGAAACTAAATTCGCAAGTTGTGAGAAATGAGAATTGTGATTTTTGCTAGATTCGTAGCTTGACCTTGGTTTCATGACTTGGTAATATAAAAAACGGGTTTTGTCTTGAGATATTATAAAATTTCATAATTTACATAAAAGTATCGTTTTGAAACCATTCTTGAGAAATTGTCAAGTGGGTCGTTTTAGTATGACTCGAGAAATTAGTGAGACTAATTGGTTTGGAGATTAATCGAATCGTTGTGGTCGAACCAAACCTTCTAGTGTCTTCATTATGTTCTAGTTGAAATTGAAGTTTGAGTTTTGTTCTATTCCAATGAGTCGGCCCTAGCCTAGTTATGATGCTAAAAGGTCCTCATCTCTTTGAGCTTTGCAGGATCGTCATCGGGGCAAGCCCAATCGTGCAATACCACACCGTTGTACGCCAAAGGTATACGCGAGTGGTCGAAATGTGAATGGTTGAACAGAATCCTTGTAATGTTAATGCTATTATTGGTTTTCTTCAACTTGGATGTAGTTGCTCTTGTGCGAAATCCGAGCCGTCGAAGCTCGGTTTTGATTTATGCTAATGTCTTGAACAATTTAGATTATTATTATGAAAAATTATTATGCGTGGTTGTTGTGATGGACTGTGACTGAAATTAGTTCGGTGCTGGGTTGAAATTAGGTGAAGGCTTCGGCCGGGATATCCGAAAAACAGAAGAAACTCTGCCGGATTTCCGGCTCGAAGTTTAGATTCTTTTTATGACTAAGTCAAGGACTATTTAGATCAAAGAATTTCTTTTCTCACCTAATTTAATATAACGAAATACCCATTAGTTGGGATTGACGGTTAACGTTACGACGACACACGGGACGAGAATTCCCCTAGAGGAGTTTCTCGACGACCGTCTGTTGTCCCTCGGTCTAGCATTCATTCCAAGTGATCCGTCAATCCTTAGAGTTTTATTTTCCTCGAATGACTAGTAGACATTGGCGTTGACCCTCTGACTCTCGTGTTGGACAGAAGTGTCACACAGCAAACTTCAAAGAGGGATGTTGGGAGAGGAAAACTGCGAAGACCAAGTCAGGAGACTTAGGACCTCAGGTAAGTGGATCTCCACTGCGACACAAGTAGACTTTACAATGCTTGAATTACTTGCGCTTGTGTTGAGATTATGTTAAGCATACGATGCTTCTAAAGTTGTGGCTGTTAGACTGTGTGGATCTTTATTCTCGCAAAGATTGCGAATACGGGCCCTCGATCATGTTTGTCTTGTTTGTGCAACGAGCCTATAGGTATGGGACTGTAGGTTCGTTTATAATATGCTATGTTTGCCTAAGTGTGTATTGGTGCATGTGTTCATTTATATACTTATCTGTCTGTGACTCAACTTCGTAGTTCAGGTTATTATGCAGGGTGTGTGTGTCTGTTTGTATGTGTATATGTATTAGTATGACTTATATGTCGGTGGGTATGGGACCACAGGCATAGAACTGTTTCTGTTATTGTTGAGACTTTATTGCAGGTTAAAGAGAAACTCTAAGACAAGCCAAGGGGAGTGAAAGCTCCGAATGTATTCGGGTAGGGCCCGACGGGGCCGCGAATCATGATCGGTTCTGAGACCGCCCGACGGGGCCATCGTACGAGGTTTCGAAATTACACGAGGAGGTCGGCGGACGACCTTTCTTTGTATGTGTAGTTTGATAATTCGAGAGGGGCCCGACGGGGCCGCGATCATGATTCGGTTTCGAAACAGCCCGACGGGGCTACTGGCCATGAAAGGTTTCGAAACGACCCAAGAGGTCTTGAGGAGGTCGGTAGACGACTTTCCGGAACGGCCCGATGGGCCTTGGGGAGGAGAGCCATGGCCCTCCCCACAGTCGTGACTTGACGATCCGTATCGGTCCAATAGGGTGATTGCGCAATCAATCCGAAACAGTCCGACGGAACCCCAGTCGTGAGAAGTTTCGGATCGACCCGTAGAGGGTCTAGAGTTATATTAGTTCTAGAACGACCCGTAGAGGGTCCAGAGTTGTATAGTTCTCGAACGACCCGTAGAGGGTCCAGAGTTGTATAAGTTCTAGAACGACCCGCAGAGGATCCATGGTGTATTAAGTTTTAGAACGACCCGTATGAGGTCTAGAATGCTTATAAGTCTTAGAACGGCCCGTAAGAGGTCTAGAATGCTTATGAGTTCTAGAACAACCCGCGAACGGGTTTAGATGTGTATTAAATTTTGGAATGACCCGTGAGAGGTCTAAAGAAGGGGTAAGGCCGATGTGACCTCCCCAATATTATAGAATCAAGAATTCTTAAATAGTAAATCGTGTGCACACATATTTTTATAAGCTAAGTCAGAGAGTTGTGAACTTGAGTGAGATTAGAACTAAATATGAAATTGACTTTTGGGTCGAGATCTATGGGTCGCTAAGTCCGACCCCATTTCATGTCACAACTCTTTTGCAGGTATTATACCCCGCGCAGGTTTAACAACCTATTTCTGAAATCTATGTCGCGGGCAAGGTTGTTTAAGAGTGACATTTACTCTTCGGACTACGATGACTCGATCCGCGAGTCCGTCCCTTTTTATTAGATTATTGTGTTGTGATATTTTAATTGTTTATGACCTGCAGATTTAGCAGTTTATTTATCTAATTTACTTACTGGGCTAATAGCTCACTAGTATGCTCGTGTCGCAGGTATCTTGACACGAAAGCAAAAAAGGCGAGGCGACAATGACGGGAGCAGCGAGTGTATACGGGACCGACCTGTAAAATCTTACGTAGGCTACCGGC
Organism: Boehmeria nivea var. tenacissima; assembly: GCA_018132145.1. Classification (NCBI taxonomy): domain Eukaryota; kingdom Viridiplantae; phylum Streptophyta; class Magnoliopsida; order Rosales; family Urticaceae; genus Boehmeria; species Boehmeria nivea. The sequence continues at coordinate 5,457,001 of CM030886.1, forward strand.
TAATCGTTGGCAAGGAATGTTTTAAATTTCGCATATTTATAAATGTTTAAATTAAATTCATTTTGGTTATGATGAGGATTGATAATCCTCATGTTCGTTATTAAAAGTTCAATTATGTAACTTAATTTAAAAAGTTCAAATTTGTCCGTATTTTTCGAGACTAAAACATCGTTTGGAGTTTTGGGTCGTTACATAATGGCACTAAGAATGACTTTATTTTGAAATCTTCCCTTTTCATGTTTGGGAATGTCCAGTTGAGACAAGGCTTTATAGGCCCAATGAAAAGAAATTAGACTTCAGAATAGTAAGCAACAATTTTATTGGATATTTAGAGCGATCTAGAGTTTAAAGGTTTTATTATCCCAAATTGAAGGTAATTTTTGAGACGGGAACTACAACAATCTTTGAGGATATTGAGTTTAGGGAGAGAAATAAAGTTAGAGACTTTGTCTTTGAGGAGAAGTCAGATCTCACTATTTTTGTTAAAAATGAGTTGATTCTTATTTCTATAATTACTTTTGACAATGATCATGATTACATTCTTGTCATTAATCAAGTTGCGGAATTCCAAAATAACAAGACATTGTTGAATAAACTCCAGAAGTACAACCTCAAGAACCTGGACATTAGGAACAAGTGCTTTTGTGGCGTTCCACTACAAAAAAGGAGGAATGCTATTCTAGATGACTAATTAATATTTCTCAAAGAACATGAAGAAAATGATAGTATGATAGAAGATGATCCTATTAACTTCTGTGAAGCCGTACAAGGTTCCATGCGCCACAAAAAAAAATGAAGAAGAATTACATATGTATACACACGATTTGATAGATATCTTGTTTAGAGATGAAAGATATTGATAATTACATCAAACTTAGAAGCATACATGTGTTTATAATTACAGATTTTTAAGGATTTAGCCAAATTTTTGTTTATTTTTTTTAAGGATTAGCCATAGTTTTATAAAATATCATTTTCATCGTGTAACAAAATTTATTACACGAGTATAAAATTTGTTACACGCATATCAAATTTTGTTAAACGTGTGTCAAAATTTGTTACACGCGTATCAAATTTTGTTTCATGATGAAAATTGCTAATTCTTTAATTTCGTCAAACTATGGCTGAATTCTTGAAACATGAGCCTACAAATGGCTAAAAGCCAAATCTTCCCATTATAATTATCGTCAATTTTATTGTTCTAATTTTTAATTCACTATTTAATGTCCATAAAATTTTTATTTGTTGACAATTAATTAATAAAAATTAAAAACTTCTTCGTAAGGATATCATGCTTTTTTTAGGGTATTGTTTCTTTTTCTATTATATTAATTGGAATTGCAAAAAAAAAAAAAATCATTCTAAGTATTACTTAATTATCCATGCTCCATGTAGTATTTATTTTAAATTCGTCTTTTATTTTATTGTCATTTTTTACGGTTATATTATATATTATATTTTAGATAATATGATATAGCCCATCATAAGTTTGTGATCTTCTTTTACCGTAGTTGTTTTTATTTATAAACTCTAAGCCCTCACAAAATAACGTCATAAAATTTGTTTTAGGCAATTTATTATAGGGAAATTTTAGTAAATACTCAATTTTTTAAAATATTTTTAAATGATAGCATATGTTTCAAAAAATTAAAAAATAACTGTGTTACGAATTATATAACATAAACGTATCACACAAAATATTACATATCCGTAAAATTTTGTAAGATATTTTGTAACACTTCAACTTTTACTCGTCATTTTTGGAAGTGTTAAACAATATCTTACAGATGTTTACATATGTGTAAATATTTATTTGACATTTTTTTGTTACGAAATTCTTTACAGTAACTATTTTTTTAATTTTTCGAAACACCTGCTATCATTTAAAAGACACATTTAATTTTGGTCTATTTTTCCAATTCACCATTTATTATATAATCTAATATAAGTTTATGTTTACTATAACAAAATATATGCCTTTCCACAATCCTCTACTTAATGATGTGCCAATGTAAAACTAAAAAAATACGTAGTAATGATATTAAAGCAAGTAGTAATGACTCTTTATATCTCTCATATATAATATCATGTGGAACATCGACGGGTACGAAACATTACAGAATTAGCCAACAAAATATAATCATCTATTTATTTCAAAAAGAAAAAAGGAAAAAAAAAACCTCTCTTTACCCTTTAACCCACTCAAATTCCCTCAAGTCACCAAGTCAGTCCAACTATACATTAAATAAAAATAAATAAATAAATAAATAAATAAGAACGTGGCGAAACCAAAGTCAGCATTTTCAATTTTTCCCACTTCACTTCCAAGGGGCCACCCTTATAGCTTTTGTTCTCTTCTGTCTTTAACATTCAACAAACCACAACACAACACAACACAAAGCCTCTCCTCTTTCTCTTCTTCGCGATCTCCGCGCTCTCCATGGCCACTCTCTCGCACGCGATCGCGCCCGCGCCGGCGCGGCTCCAAATCTCCGCCCCCCGCCGCAGCAGCCGCCGCCACCACCACCGCCGCCGCAGCAGCGGCGCCGCGGTGGTGCTGGCGTCGTCGGGGAGCAGGAGGCGGAGCGCGGCCGGGGCAGCGATCGACTTCAGCGATCCCGATTGGAAGTCCAAATACCAGAGCGACTTCGCGGCGCGCTTCGCTCTCCCTCACATCACCGACGCCTTCGGCGACGCCGCTCCGATCCCCTCCACCTTCTGTCTCAGGATGAGGTTTTTGACTTTTTTTTTTTTTAGCTATTTGCTTGTTCTTAAGAGTGAATGTGGGATCGAATTTCGCAACATTATCGTTTTCGCAACTCGAACTAAAATGAGTAAAATCATTTTTTTTAAGGACTCCGGTTACGGAAGATTATGTGGGAGGCTATCCGTCGGACGAGGAATGGCATGGATACATAAATAACAACGATCGCGTACTTCTCAAGGTGAGTTCTTGAATTGTTCAATGTGTATATTATACTACAAATTTGACAATATGTGTGTGTTGGAGTAGAAAACGAAAAAAATCGTAGTACATTGTCGTAAAAAGGGTAGTAAATTATCTGGTAAGAAATGATTATGGATGGTTGATTTTATCTTTTTGAAATTGAAAAAGGAAAATTTTGATGGTCGAGGATTGTTTCCACCGTAAATCGTTTCGTAACGCAGCTTGTTTGTGTAACAAGTATAGTATCACATTTTTTTTTTCTTTTCATTTTTTTTTGGTTTGGTTGAACTTTCAGACTATCCACTACTCATCGCATACGTCTGCTGGTGCGGAATGTATTGATCCTGGTTGTACTTGGGTGGAACAGTGGTAAGTGTTTTGTTGAACTTTGTAATTTTTTCTTTTAAGTGGTTAATGTTAATTGACTCACTCTCATGGTAGTGACTCTAAATTTATTTAGGTGAGACTGTGAAAGGCGATATATTTGGAACTCTTTTATCATTTTTGTGCAGCATCTCTATACAGTTTATAAGGACTTAATCTTGATTTCACTTTTGTGGACTGTTTGTATTTCATATAAACTTATATCTGATACTACATTTATTTTGTTGAATCATTCAGGGTTCACCGTGCTGGTCCCCGAGAAAAAATATATTTCAAGCCGGAAGAAGTGAAAGCTGGGATTGTAACATGTGGTGGTCTCTGCCCTGGTCTGAATGATGTCATTAGACATGTGAGTTTTACCTCTTACTCATGCATGGGTGGTTGTATTATGGTGTCTGTTTTAGCTCTCACCATGTGTAAAAGCCATATTTCTGATAATTTTACTGGTCACAAGTTGATTCTTTTTATGTTTTACACTGCTTGGTTATTTTTTATGTTTATAAGTCCTCTTTTGCATGAGTATGGAAGTAAAAAAATAATAATATAGTATTTAGCAAAAAAAAAGAATAATAGTATAGCACCTGAGACTTAAGAAAGATATAATAGAACCAAGAGTCGTTTTGATCATTAGAATTGATCAGAACATTTATGTTCAATATCCTTGTTTATTGTCTAACTGTCGTATACCCATCTACATATAAAGTCCTTTCCAGCAAATATATGTTTAGAGCTGAAAATCACGACTCTTTTGCAGATTGTTATCACACTTGAAATATATGGCGTGAAAAAGATTGTGGGCATTCCTTACGGCTATCGTGGCTTTTCTGAGAAAGACTTATCTGAAATGCCAGTAAGTTCCAGTCTGTCTTATCGGTGTAGTTAATATTTAATCAAGTAATCAAACTGCTTTGGGGTATAAAAAGTCGTCAAATTTCTTTAGCGATTCAAGTAATTCATACACTGATTTTTTGGATTTAATGTCAGCTAACACGGAGAGTGGTGCAAAACATTCATCTTTCTGGTGGAAGCTTACTGGGAGTTTCTCGTGGAGGACCTGAAACAAGTAAGATCGTGGACAGCATGGAGGTGGGTATTGGTCATTTTTCGTTATTAGAATTGACGATTCTGATGAGAATAAAGATTTCTAACTAAAGGTAGTATGATGTTCATGCGTATGTATTGATTGCAGGAAAGAGGAATCAACATGCTTTTTGTATTGGGTGGGAATGGCACTCATGCTGGAGCAAACGCAATACACGAAGAGGTTAGTTAAGCGAACATCCATTTGTTAACTTATTTCTCATATATGATTATATTCCATACGCTGGAAAACATTCATGGTTAAGATTGTTGTCCAAAACAGAAATATTTTGGAGTATAGTCTTGTTTTATTCAATATGTTTAAGGTCTGTATGGAACTATGTTGTCGAGAATTAAAGTGAATAAGGTACTTGTGACATTACTTCATTGGGAAAAACATAGAAGGGCCTCCAATTGCTAAACTACTTTAATTTCGTTGCTTCATTTTTTGAATCCTTGCTCCTCTCCTTCATATAACTTTGCCTTCCATTATTGATTAAGTTTCCATTTCTGATTTTTTTCTCCGTTCTTTTAGTGCCGTAGAAGAAAGTTGAAGGTGGCTGTAGTCGGGGTCCCAAAAACTATAGATAATGATATTTTGCTGATGGACAAAACATTTGGTTTTGATACTGCTGTTGAAGAAGCTCAACGAGCAATAAATTCAGCATATATTGAGGTACAATTTGCTCATGATTTTGATTTTTTACAGTACTTTCTCAATCTTCACTATAATTTTGTATGCTTGGTTTACATTCAAGGCCTTTGTTAACTCCTAAATCTTGTTAACAGGCACACAGTGCTTATCGCGGCATTGGGGTTGTTAAATTGATGGGTCGTAGCAGTGGATTCATAGCCATGCATGCTTCCCTTGCTAGTGGACAAATAGACATATGTTTGATACCAGAGGTAGTTATGATTCATGTTAATTTCTTCTCTCTTTTTATTTTTTTATTAATTTGTTCATAGATCTTGTACTGAAACTGATAAATATTTATTGTGCAAGGTGCCTTTTCATTTACATGGTCCTCATGGTGTTTTACGGCATCTGAAATACGTTATTGAGACAAAGGGATCGGCGGTGCTCTGTGTAGCAGAGGGAGCAGGACAGGTTGGTCATTGTTCAGCTTACAATTGAAAAATGTTAATCCAATTCATTCCTTTTTCTTTAAGATCTAAATGTTATTAAGTTTAGATTCAGTTAACTAAAGAGGAAATTACATATCCATGTATATCTTCCTGACCGAAGGTGCTGATTCCTTTACGTTTTTCTCTTCTTTATGCAGAATTTTCTTCAGAAAACTAATGCAACCGATGCATCTGGAAATGCAGTTCTTGGAGATATTGGTGTACATATTCAGCAAGAGGTTGGTGGTTTTATTTTTTTTATTTTTATTTTTTTTTTTAACTAAACGAAGTGGTTTCTAGTTATGCGCTTAAACTTATCATCATTCTTGAAACCATGATGACATAACTAGCTTAATTACTCTTCTCAAGTAGTTGATTGCTTGAAAATTTCTCAATTGATAAATGGTGTACAAACCTGTAATTTGAAATATATATATTTGAAAGAAAAAAAAAAAAGAAAAACTTCCATCAAATGTCCTGTTCATATCGAAGCTAAGTAGTTCTATTTTAAACTTGTGAATTTGAGTTTTCGATTCCAACTGCATTTACTTCCTTCAAAGGCTGAGAATGATTCTATTATTCTACACTGTAATATGTCTTGTTCTCATGAGATATGTTTGTGTACATATTAAGATTTTAATATTCTAGACCCAACATACAGCTAGACTGGCCAAATATTAGAATTAGGCTTATAACTGTCTGACTGTCGTACTCGAATAAAAGTCCAGGGGCTTATGCCGTTTTATGGACTTCGCTAACGAGTCATACCATTACTCTCCCCTGATTTAAGTTGGTGTTGATTCATTGATCCGTTGTTTTAGTGTTAAGTTTCCATAAAATAATAATTTGGTTAATCATTTATATTTTTCACTTCTAATGGCGTGATTGTGTAATGTGTTAAAACTTTTCTTTCATCAGACAAAGAAGTACTTCAAGGAACTTGGTATGCCAGCCGATGTGAAGTATATTGATCCGACATACATGATCCGTGCATGCCGAGCAAATGCATCAGACGGGATTCTATGCACCGTCCTAGGGCAAAATGCTGTAAGTCTCACTGGAATTATTCTTGGCGATCTTTATATTTCCATATTGCAGTGAAAGCATGACCAAATTGACCAACAAAAAAACTGTTTTCGCAGGTTCATGGAGCGTTTGCCGGATACAGCGGTATCACAGTTGGGATATGTAACACTCATTATGTCTACCTTCCGATTCCTGAAGTCATTTCATACCCGAGGCTCGTCGACCCCAACAGTCGAATGTGGCATCGTTGTTTGACTTCCACGGGACAACCTGATTTTGAATAGCATTATTCCTTCTCTTTTTAGTACTAGAGACCGGGGGGAGGAAAAGCTCTCCAGTATGAGTAAAAATATACAGGAAATTTATATTCCCGCGAAGAAATAATGCTCTTTTTTTTTTGACAATTCTCTTGATTACATGTTGCCTGCATTTGATAATATAATTACTGTGTATAGATTTTTCTGCTCCAGCCAGCATCGATATTATTCTACACATTATTTTCAGTTACACGTGAAATAAATTTCAAGAGAAACCACCAAGTGGTCTGTACTTGGTTGACAAAGTTTTTGTACAACATTTTTTTTTCTTTTTTTAATTTTATAACAGAAATCTTGTTTTAACTCAGATTATTTCCAATACAAATACTAATGTCAATGTCAAATTGAGTGCATAAAAAAGTAAAGATGCTATGTATGATATTTGATGTTCAAATGCACAAATGTTATTTTGTTATTTTATTATTTGTTAGTTTTAAAACTTAATAAAAGTATTGATACTAATCAATAATAAATAAGACTACAAATAATCATAATGATTTCTTGGTAAAAGAAAACTTTTTTTAATATAATTATAATTTTTAATTAAATGCTTGAAAATTGACCAAGCAATGTTCTATTTCAAATGCCAAAATTTCGACATTATGCTATATTTGGGGCCAAATTTAGCCCCATATATAGCATCTGTCAAATTTAATGCTAAATTTGTAATTGTATTGAAGAATGCTTTTTGTGCCAAAATGCCAAATTTTAGTATTGATACGCAAATTTAGCATTGTGTTGGAGATGCTCTCATGATCAAACTTTGAGCTTTCTTCACTCATAAAAATTAGTCTCACTTCTTTAAATGTACCGAATTCGATTGAGATGTTGTCCAAGTTAGACTATTTTTTAGACCATATTTAAAAGATTGAAGGAAATACTTAAAATTTACATAACAATAAAAATAAAAATACTCAAAATTTTAAAGTAATTAATTAGAGAATTCATTAATTGTTTGCACATGATTTTGACCACTCAGTCTATAACTACAAATTACTATTATGTAAGTAATTGAATCATTTGGACATTTTATATTTTTTAAAAGATTGGATATATATTTAAAAAGATTTTAAAGGATTTTGCCAAACTTTTGACTATTTTTTTATTTTATACATTAGTCATAATTTCATGAAATTAAGGAATTAGCTATTTTCATATTTGAAACCTTATGTTCAGATTGACAAAACCCCTAAACTTACTAGTCGAACTTTTGGCTCACGAGGCTAAGGCCGAGAACCATGTTCAATAGCTTGCAAGCCACTTAGATCTAGATGTGTAAATTCGGTAAACGGTAACAGTTAAAACCGCTATCGAAATTGTTATCAGCGGTAACAATATTTTATTTCGGTAATAGTTAACTGTTATCGAAAATAACGGTAACAGTAACCGCAAAAACAGTAATGATAACAGTAACGATTACCAATTTGACAGTTTTACTCAAATCTAATCTAAACAACTCAAATACTACCAACCGGAGTAGTTGCTACTCTAGCGCAGAGATGACGATCGCCGGTGGGTATAGAAGGCAATATTACACTTCCATATCTGGTTTTCATGAGGCATTTATCAATATATAGTAAGTAGGTTACTAGCTTATATAAGTTTTTTAGCATAGGGGTGTACGTGGGTTGGGTTGGGCTGGGTTTAAGATAATTATAACCCAACCCAAAGACTTCGGGTTGAAGATTTTATGACCCATGGTAAAGAAATAATAATGACAACCCGTTCGAATAAAAACTAGAATGGGTTGGGTTGGGTTGTCGGGTTGATACTAATAATTTTAATTCATATTTCATATGTTGAACAATGCTTAGCTTATATTAGATTCTCGAAAAAATTATCATAAATTGATGAAATGAATAGTCTAACAATAATTGATTAGAAAATTATATATACATCTTTATAATCAAATAGAGAATACAAAAATTGATGAAAAGACAACTTATTGACATATATAGGAAATATAAAATGAGATTATGCGCGATTTTAGTAAAAATAATGAAAGAATGATTTAAAAAATGAAGAATGAGTCGACAGAGAAGTAGTTATATCAATCAAATAAAGATATTTTTTAAGCAAAACTTTTAAGAAAAGATTAATTGTCTTCATATTTTTCATACTGTATTAATATATATAAATTTTAGATAAATATTTTAAATGTTTAGGTTGGGTTGGGTTGCTCGGGTCCGAAAGTTTAGAATTTCAACCCAACCCGTCATTCATGGGTTCAAACTAAATGAACCCGCAATGAAAATTTTTCACTTTTGAACCCGTATTTTCGGATTGGGTTGAGTTAGGTTGGGTTGGGTCTTCGGGTTGCTCGGGTTGATGTACACTCCTATTTTAGCATGCTTCTCCGAGGGAAGCTGCTGCAATGTTCCAAATGTTTAGGGAACAAGAAGTTTTCCACGAGTAAGGACATATTATTGGAAACACTAAAGTAAGGTCCATCAAATTTTTATACAACTAACACGCACCTAAATTTTTAAAAGCAAAATTAGAGTCAAAATCTTTTGAAAGTAATAAGCGTGCTTTAGATTCCATTTTATCTTCTAATGCAGTCCACTTCATAATTTTATTTTTTTACAATTAGAACCCATGTAAATGATATGTGTTTAATTCATAATTTTTATTTTATTAGTAACTTAACTAAACTCCCTCTCATTCCAACTATTCTATTCCATTTTACTTTTTTATTTTTTTCAATTTTTTTAAGAATAATACTAGACATACCAACTCTTTTACCAACTTTTTGATGCCAACTTATGTGACAATTGAAGTGTCATGTTTTGATTGGCATCCTTATAATTAGATGATAAACACTCATTAATGATAGTATGACAAATGAGTTTGTATTAAAATATTGGTAAAAAATATTAGTATGCCTAACACTACTCTTTTTTTAATCCTTCAAACTATTTCATTCTATTTTATTTTTTTAACTATTTTTTATGATTTTCTAAATCTCTATATAATTTCTTTAAATCTCAACAATTTATACCACTTTAAAATTAACAAAATCAAATTATTCTAATTATTTTTCAAACAATTTTTCAAATTATTTTTCAAATTATCAAAACGATAAAAAATGAGGAAAATGTTTTCCTTAAAACAAAGGGTAAAGAAGATATTAGATAAGGACTAGTCGTCGTCAAAAGTGATTCTCGCTTTACAAAAACAATTCAGCAACCAAAGTGTCAAAAATGTAAAAGTCCGAGCACTACTACAGTTATTGATTCTGATTACATTTTTGAAATAAATTATAATAACAATAAAAAAAATTTAAAAAAATAAAAGATAAAAAAATCCCTTCAACTTCAAAGCTCACTCTCTCTCTCTCTCTCACTCACTCACCACCCAACCCAACAGACACAAGTCAATCCACATCATTGAGAGACGTTACACCAATTTCTTGTCTCTTCTCTTCTCACTTTCTCTTCTCTGAGCTAACAGAGAGAGAGAGTCGACAATGGAGAGAAAGGAGAAGCCGGAGGAGCTACCGGAAGAAGAGTCGGCGACGAAGATTAAGAAGAAGAAGAAGAAGATCGACCCGTTCGTGCCCAGAACAGACCACCACAACCCTCGCGAGCTGAGATCTTGGGCCAAGCGAACCGGCTTCGTCTCCAAGAGCCTCTTCTCCTCCGGCGAGACCGCCAGCGCCGGCGAGAGAAACGACAGCGGTGTAATTGACCCTGGTGGCGCCGGCGTGGACTTGGATTTGGAGAAGGGTTTCTCGGGGACCCGCCGCGGTGGGTCGTCGCCGAAGATCGAGATCGATCCGATTCTCGGCCGGACCAGAGCCGGCGGTGGCGGTGGCGGTGGTGGTGGTGGGCCTGAGATTGAGGCAGAGCCGAAGAGGGAAGAGAGAGTTGAGGATGGGTTGAATGGGAAAGATGAAGTGAGTGGTGAAGAACAAGGAAGAGAAGCTATTGGTAATGGCGATGGCGATTGGCGTGGCCAAAGTGGGATTAAGTGTGGCCTCAGAGATAATCCCGGTCTTGGTTAGTATGTTTTAATATATATATATAGCACATGATTTTTTCCTTTTTTGTGTGTATTTATTTATGTTCATGGCTTAATTTGAATGAATACCCAATATTTTAGAAATTTTAGCAAACACCCAGTAACTGAGTTGGCTTTGGTAATTAAGAATTACGATTTACAGAAAAAAAAACAAAATTATGAATTATGAGAAATTCTGTTTGATTGAAGTATGAGAAATAGATGAAAGTACTTTCGAAAATTTTGATAGTTAATTCATTTTATAGACTATTTTTAAAAAATGTCCTAATTTTTTATTTTTTTTATTAGTTGAATAGTCCGTTTTGATATATAGACAAAATACAAAGTTTAAAAATAAAATCCCAACTTCAACAGAAAAAAACAAAAAAACAAAAAAAAAACAAAAACCAAAACAAAACAAAAAAGGTTGGTATTTTGTCTACTCTACTCATATATATATCTAAAAACCTAAAATGGACTATCCACCTAAAAACGAAAGTAGACATTCACTTAAACAAGTTTTAAGATTAGTCCATTTAGCTATAAACCTCAGTATAAATTTTGGTTATTTTCTTAATTCATCTGTTTTAGTATGATGTGGAATTGGATTGGGGTTTTATTTTTTTGTTGTTGTGTTGTATGTGGGTTATCAGTGGTAGTTTAAGTCAAGTGGTGGTAGCTTTGGAGAAATTTGTCACTGTTATATGTTAAACTTACAGAACATACTCACATAGCATAGTGGGTGATAATGTTTGGGGAGAGGAAAATAAAGTGTTGAGAATGGCAAAACATCAGGAAAATGTGAATTATACAATGACAAGTGACTAATTGTTCGTAAGTGAAAGATATGTGAAAAGGTGAAAAAAAAACATAGAAAAAATGCTGAATTTGTAAAACTTAGAAGAAGCTGGAGAACATAATTCAAATTTCCTCTAAACGAGAGTTAGCCGAAGATGAGGGCATTTGTTAATTGTCGTGGTGTATTTTTAACATGGGATTTGAATGTTGGCAAAATGGTAATCGATAATGAGTTCTATGTTCTAGCTTCGCGACTGATTCGAGTTTACAAAATATCTTACCTTCTCATCCAGTGAAAGATTTTTATTATTTTTTTGGCCATTTGCAATGCCTCTTAAATTTGAAGACAGATGAGATTTTAAACAAAACAAAACAGGTTACTTAGGATCCAAGGCGTTCTTATTTAACATTTCTGCCTGTTCGAAAGATGCGAGAGAACTCTCGAGTCTTGTTAAAGTAACTCAATACATCCTTTTTTTTTTAAATTGCAGTACTTCTAATGTGTTACGGCCTGCAACACTTTTTATCAATGGCTGGCTCGCTTATATTCATACCCTTGATCATGGTTCCAGCAATGGGTGGAACCGATGTAAGTGTCGTTCTTTCCATGACTTTGGTGTGTAGAGCAATCTTCATAGTGCTTTCTATAACTATTATGAATGATGACAGAAAGATACTGCCACAGTGATTTCTACTATGCTTCTGGTTTCGGGTGTTGCGACACTACTGAACTCGTACTTTGGAACCCGACTTCCCCTAGTTCAAGGAAGCTCATTTGTATATTTGGCGCCGGCATTGGTCATAATGAATTCCAACGAGCACCGAAATCTTACTGACCATGTATGTTCGTTTAATTAAACTTTGCATTGTCTTGAATGTTTAAGTTCCTGTAAAATTGTTCGTTTTTGTAATATACGGTACATTATCAGGTTTAAGATGCCCCTTTTCATATTTATGTATAACTTCTGGTATCACTGTTGTTCCAGGCCTGTTATTTTAATGTTTGTACTTTGGTCATTGTCTTAGTAATAATGAGTGACTATTTGGATGAAGAAATTTAGGCGTATAATGAGAGAAATCCAAGGGGCTATTATCGTTGGATCAATATTTCAAAGCTTCCTCGGGTTTAGCGGTTTAATGTCCCTTTTGCTGAGGTGATTGAAAGACTGTATACTATTTGTTACTCTTCACAAGCATTATGGCATGTTTAGAGATGGCTAGCTATGTACTACTCATTCTGATCTGTTTGATTATTTGTTGCAGAGTGATAAACCCCATCGTGGTTGCGCCAACTGTTGCTGCAGTAGGTTTAGCCTTTTTCAGCTACGGATTTCCACAAGCTGGCAACTGTGTGGAAATTAGCCTTCCATTGATATTGTTGGTGCTGGTATTCACTCTGGTATGTTAACATTCAAGCAAGAAAAGCAATGTGGATTTTGATAGATTTTTTCTTTTTGTCTATCATGATATATCTATGGGTTGGATTTCCTTTTTTTTTTTTTTTTCCTTTAACTCTGTGCTCGTCATACAGGGCTTAATTTTGCCATTCTATATTTGTTTTGTAGTATCTTCGAGGGATATCGGTCTTTGGCCATCGCTTATTTTGGATTTATGCGGTGAGGATCTTACCCTTAAACATGTCAACTCTCAAGCTTTAATAATATGAAAGCTCTAACAAAAACAAAAAAACAAAAATTTGTTTGAGATTGTAGCTCTATATAAAAATACTAAAAGTGTAGTGGTTAATAATGTTTTTACATTTCTACCAAAAAAATAATAATGGTTTTACATAACAGGCCAAATTCTAAGTCACTTGTCCAAAATCTTCATTAATATTTTTTTATTAAATGTTAATGGTAACTCATTAATATACTGCACTCATCAACAAATCCACAAGTCATGTTACCCCAGAATTTTCATTTATTTACCTTGGTGAGTCAATAGCTTGTTAAAAGAAAAGGACGGTTGAAGAAAAAAGTTTCTGCGGATTTTCTCTAATAAGCTTAAAGAGTACACACTCGGTGCGATTTCCTTAATATTCTTGTGTGAACAATCGCGATGATATAATCCATGATTGGATAATGATGTCAGGTGCCCTTGAGTGTTTCTATCATATGGACGTACGCATTCTTTTTGACAGCTGGCGGGGCTTATGATTACCGAGGCTGCAGCGTCAATGTACCAAGCTCAAACATATTAAACGATGCGTGTAGAAAACATGCATTTACGATGCAGCATTGCAGGACAGATGCTTCCAATGCATGGAAATCGGCTGCGTGGGTCAGGATCCCCTATCCTCTGCAATGGGGCATGCCCATCTTCCATTTGAGGACTTCACTTATCATGATTGTAGCATCACTCGTTGCAACTGTGGATTCGGTATGTTGTCAGTTTCTCAAATAAATCAAAAATGTAGTTTTATCTTCTTTTTCTTTATAACTAAAGAAACAACTAACCTATTTTAATTTTGATTCCTGTGGTGAAGATACTACAAATTAGCGTACGGGCTAAATTATCTTTTCGAGGCTCATGCAAATAGTGCAAACTTTCTTTCTTCAGGTTGGTACCTACCACACTACATCTGTGCTTATCAACGTGAAGCCTCCGACGCCAGGAATCGTCAGCCGAGGAATTGCGTTGGAGGGTTTCTGTAGTATATTAGCTGGGCTTTGGGGTTCCGGAACTGGGTCAACAACCTTAACGGAAAATATGCACACTATTAAAGTCACAAAGGTTGCCAGTCGAAGAGCCGTGGAACTTGGAGCTGTTTTTCTAATTTTCTTCTCATTTATAGGTAATATTGCTCCCCAACCTGTCATAAAAGTTACAAAGTTAGATTTAACTATTTTCGTGAATGCATGGTCAAACATTGTCGATGAGTTGAAATGGAGTCGAATCTGAGTTCAGATTCAAATTACTTGTCTATTTGAGGATGGTCCATAATGATGGTAATTTAATTTTATGCTTCGCTCGGAGAATTTCGCTGAGTTTCTTTTAATGCTTAATAGGGAAAGTTGGTGCTATACTTGCTTCTATACCGCTGGCATTGGCTGCTGCGACACTGTGCTTCACATGGGCCCTGATCGTCGCATTGGGTCTCTCGACGTTGCAGTACAGTCAAATGGCAAGTTATAGGAACATAACAATAGTTGGCATTTCCTTGTTCCTCGGCCTATCCATTCCTACCTATTTTCAACAATATCAACCCGAGTCCAGCCTGATACTGCCAAGTTATTTCGTTCCTTATGCAGCAGCATCAAATGGTCCGGTCCGTAGTGGCAATGAACAAGTAAGTAGTTCCTTCTTCATATTCCTCCAAGTTACTATTAAGTAATGCCTTGATGTAACTAGCTGATCCATTCTTTCGTTTTGTCCAGATCGATTTTGCGTTAAATGCCCTACTTTCTTTGAACATGGTGGTTACACTTTTGGTAGCTTTCGTCCTAGACAACACTGCGCCAGGAAGCCGGCAAGAGCGAGGGGTTTATATATGGTCCAAAGCGGAGGAAATCAGAAATGATCCACCTTCGCTTGACGACTATTCTCCGCCAGGTAAAATATGCCGGTGTCTTTGTTTGCCAAAGTGTTTGGGGGTGTGACAGTTCGGCATCTTGACCGCTCTTCACACCACTGTAAAAAATAAAGGCGCGAGCCGGACTGTTTATTAAACTTTTAAATTGTTGGAGCTTTAAGACAATGAAGCTCAAAGTGAAGGAGGGATTGTGTTTATACGTATTATTAGGAAATTTTTTCACTATTACAAGAATAGGGAAATTGCTAAGTTACACCCAATTAGTATAAATTCTGGACTGTAAAATAGCTAAAACATTCTTTTCCAAAGGCCTATTTCTCTGCCTTTTTGTTGTATTTTTTTTCTTCTTTCTTTCTCATATGTATTCAAATATATTATTGTAGATTTATTTTGTCCAAATAGTTTGGTTTGAGTTTACCCGGTTTATTCACTCTTGATTGGATCCTCTCTTTTGAATAATCGAGACTAGAGTTCCTCAATTTTGTAAATAATATATTTTTAGTGTTCGGGCTTCCTTGAAAACTCGGGCTAATATATATTTACTTTTGAGTATTTATTCGCTTTTGTACAAACTTATTTTTTCGAGTACTTGTCTACTTTTGTGCAGATTTATTTCTTCAAAATTTTTCCAAGCATAGAAACTTAGTTTTTAGTCTAATTTTCTGTGGAAGTTTTCACCAACTAATATGATAGGGATTTAGTTCCTGATTAGGTTCCTTATTTAAAACTCACCCTTTGAATCGAGGGACCTTGACCCCCCAAGCAGTTCGGTTTCGGCGCCTTAGGTGGGTTTAGTGCCTTCTCTGGCTATTTATTTAAAGAGGGCTTCTATTGCCACCTTTATTTTTGCTCTCCACACCTACTAAATAAAAATTAGTTTTTTTTAAATATTTTTAATCATTTATTTGTGTTGTTTCAAAAATACCTTTAAAAGTATAAAAATTTAGTTTCTTAATCACGGTTAATTATTTTTTATTGTGATCTTATTTTTTTGGGATGCAGTTTTCTTTTTCTATTATCATTTGAGTATGAACCTCGTTGTAGTGCACACCTTCTTTCCCCAAAATCAAACTTGCAGAGCCCCACACACTATTTTTTCAAAAATAATTTTCAATTTTCGTTGGTGTGTATAAAAAATGGTGTGCGGCTCAGCAAGTTTGGTTTTGGGGAAAAATGATATGCACTACAACGAGGTTCATACTCAAATGATAATAGAAAAAGAAAACTGCATCCTAAAAAAATAGGATCATAATAAAGAATGGTTAACAGAAACCAAATTTTTATACTTTTAAAAGTATTTTTGAAACAACACAAATATAAATAAATGATTAAAAATATTTTTAAAAAAAACTAATTTTTATTTAGGGGGTATGGAGAACAAAAATGGAAGTGGCAATAGAAGCCCCTTATTTAAAATAAGGGTTAGAAATTGAGTATTTATTATAATTTTCCATTTAAAAATGAATATGTTTAACCGTTGATAAAGTCGGGAAAAGTGGTAAAAGTAAAATAGTATGTTTAGAGTATCTTTCATACCATAAATATCTACAACAAAATAAGAACAAATGTGACATTTACAACAAAAATAAAAAAGAAGTATTTAATATCAAGTAGCCCTGAACTTATTAGGGTGAGTTGTAAAAATAGGCCAAAATTAAATATATGTTTTAAATGATAGTTTATGTTTCAAAAAATTTTAAAAATAGCCACTGTAAAGAAATTCGTAACAAAAAATATCAAACAAATATTTACACATTTGTAAGCATCTGTAATATATTGTTTAACATTTAAAAAAATGATGAGTAAAAATTAAAGTGTTATAAAATATCTTACAAATTTTTACAAATGTGTAATATTTTGTATGACACTTTGCTGTTATATAATTAATAATATGGCTATTTTTTTAATTTTTTGAAACATAGGCTATCATTTAAAAACATAATTTTTTTTTTGGCTATTTACTATAATTTGCCAACTTATTATCAGGTTTTCTTTTTTTTTTCTTTTTTAATTGTCAAGATATTAAAAAATAACACTTTTAACATCGATGGGGGTGTAGCTCATATGGTAGAGCGCTCGCTTCGCATGCGAGAGGCACGGGGTTCGATTCCCCGCACCTCCACTTTAATTTGGAATATGCACTACGTCGGTGAAAGAGTCCCTCCATTTTTATTGAAACCAAAATACGTAGGCAGTAGATATTTAGAAATTATTCAAATCACATATATTATTTTTATCTTCTGTCGTTTTATTCCAAACAATTAAAAAGAAAATAACTTCTTTTTTTTTCCATATATATTATTTTAATTTTGTTTTACCAAATACGCTCTCATGATCTCTTCCGCTTCAGGTTTTTTCTTCATGTGTGCAAACTGCAAGGTGTCTTGATGAGTTGATGCTATTAATAAGAAATTATTCAGAAACAAAGAATTTGATTAGATTTATAAAAGAAATTTTACTAGTTATTTTTAACGTTTAATAAAAAATATTATAATAAACACTTAATTTTTACACTCAATCTAAATAAATATATTCAACTTTTTAATTTTTTTAAATAAAATACTAAGTGATTTAATTGATTGTTTGTTCAATTACTTTAAAAGAATGGTTTGAAAATGGTTATGTGTTTGGGAAAACCATTTTGGTCATTTTTGATCATTCTAAATGGTTTGAAAATGGTTTGGAAAATGGTTTGAAAAATGGTTTAGAAAATGGTTTGACTTTGCAAATTTCGAAGTGGTATAAATGGTTAAGATTTAAAGATATTGTATAGGGATTTGGAAAGTTGAAAAAAAATGGTTGAAAAAAGTGGAATGGAATGGAATGGTTTGGAGGATTGAAAAATGTGAAAAAATGGAATGAGGAGAATGGTTTCCCCAAACATAGAAAATGGTTTGAAAAATAGTTTGAAAAATGGTTTGACTTTACAAATTTCGAGGTGGTATAAATGGTTGAGATTTAAAGATATTGTATAGGGATTTGGAAAGTTGAAAAAAATGGTTGAAAAAAGTAGAATGGAATGGAATGATTTGGAGGATTGAAAAAGGTGAAAAAATAGAATGGAATAGAATGAGGAGAATGGTTTCCCCAAACGGGGGGTTATTTTTATTGTTATGTTAATTTTTAATATTTTTCTACTTTAAGATCCTTCATTTGTAAATCTAAGAAAATAGCAAAAACAATTAAGTGAAAATAACACAAATCAAGATATCTTAAGTTAATGTTACAATTATACTCTCACTTTACTATCACATACATAAACCTTAAGTTTTCAAAATCAACACAAAATTATATCATGCTCGATTTTTCAAAGATAATAAATAACACTAGAGAAGTCACCACAATATGACAAGTAACATATAATTTTGTGACAATTAAAAGTGGTACCGACATTATGAATAAGAAGCATATGATAGCAACATTTTAATTTAACTCAAATTGTTATGCCATTTTCTCATAATTAATTTTAATATTATTAAAGATTATTGAACATACATCTATTTTTTGAATAATATTTAAAAAAATAACATTTTCATTAATTTAATAACACAATCATTTCTTTAATTATATGATGTCAATATGATACTATAATTATTTTTATTTTTATCCCCTTCATAATGATTAATTTCTTCCCCTTTTTTGAAACATAAACAAAAAAAAAATCAAATACCACATACATAAAAAAATCAAATACCACATACATACATAATAATTATTAGAAATTTTAAGAAAATAGTCACTGTTTCTAAAATGATTTTAAAAAATAGCCACAGTTTCAAAAAAATTTAAAACTAGTCATGTCAAAAATTTTTGATATAATTTTTATTAGTGTCAGAAAATTTTCACAATAATTTTATGTGTATTTTTGTTTTTATCAGAAATTTCTTATATATTTTATGGTTAGTTTTTAAATTTTTTGAAATTATAAAACACACAGTCCAAAATGACTATTTACCTAACTGATTTATAATTATTTTACTTACTTATGACTTAAAAAAAATATAAAAGAGTTTATATTTTAACCATAAAAATAAAATGAGATAATTGGAAATAATGTTCAACCAAACAAACCATTAACCTATCCACCCTTTGCGAATAATAAAAGAAATAAAAATGAACCCTAATAATAAGTACGTAATAATTCAGGAAGCAGCTACAAAATACTCGCTCGCTTCTCTAGTCTCTAACTCTCTATATTTCAACTAGCCCGGATCTTTCGCGACCTTGTTCTCAGACAATTTTTCTTCCCTCTCAGACAATACCCCAAAACCCTCTCTCTCTCTCTCTCTCTCTTACTTTCTCAATATTTTATTTATACCCTCTCTCACTCTCTCTCAACCAAAACCAAAAAAAAAAAAAACAGATAACAAAAAACAAAAACAAATATATATATATATATATATATTGCACTCCGGTTTTACGCCGGTTGGCAGCTGAAACCGCTACACATAATCTCTTCTCTTTCTCACACACATATCTATACCCTTTTCTCTCTCTCTCTTTCTCTTTCTTCTTCTTCTTTTTTTTTTTTTTCCTATCTCATCAACAAAGAAGAAAAAGAGAGATATTGAGACTCAAAAATCCCCCAAACAGTGGTCTTTATAGTCCTTAGCTACTCTATAGCTTTTGCATGCACTTCATTTCTGGACTAAAAATGGATTGATTCTTCGTGATTACTATTCATCGTTCTCTGGTTCTTATTTTATTTTATTTAGCTTTTTTTTTTCACTACTGTGCTTTTGTTGGGTCTGACTCAGTATAACGGTTGAAGTTGAACAAAGGTAAATGGCGGTTTTGGTCTTCCCTTCCTTTTTCTCTCTACCTTGTTTGTTTGTTTGTTTGTTTCCTGAGAAAATAATAATATTAATAATAAAAGAAAAAAGACGAGTCTGTTTTGGTCATTAATGGCGTATGTGTGTGCGTTTGTTTGTTTGTTAGTTTGTTTCAGATTTCATTGAAGAAGAAGAAGAAGAAGATCAAGCAGTAATAAAAATGGCTCCAGCGACGAACTGGCTTTCCTTCTCTTTATCGCCATTAGAGATGTTGAGATCTTCCGAGTCGACTCAGTTCATGGCCTTCGAAACCCCTCCCTCTTCCTCCTCCGACGCTTCTCCTCAATACCTAATCGATAACTTCTATGCCAACAACGGTACGATATAATTTCTTCTTTCTTTTATTTGTTATTTGTTATTTTTTATTTTATTTTCTCGCGCTTTCCGTTTGGTTGCCGAGAAAATCACTGCATGTAGTGGCTTGACTTCAGAGTTTTTTTTTTTTTTTTTTGAATTTTTTTTAGGGTGGAATAATTCGAAAGCGCAAATGTTATTCGGCGAAGAAGAGAATCAAGGAAAAGTAGAGTCATCGCCGATTCTCACCAGCTTTTTCATGGACCACACACAGATCAACAACAATCTCCCGAGCCAAACAGTCCCTAAGCTCGAGGACTTTCTCGGCGACTCGTCGTCCTCGTCGACCATGGTCCGTTTCTCAGACTGTAATAACCAGACACAGACAGAGACTACTCAAGAAGACTCGTCGCTGACCCAAATCCTCGACCACCACCACCATCACCAACAAGACCTCAAGGCCTTGGTCGCCCATGGCGGCTTCCAGGCCTTCTCGGCCAACAACAACAACAACAACTCGGGCTCCGAGCTCACCGACTCGGCCTCGGCGGCGCGGACTCAGCTCGAGTTCGCCGCGGCCCAGGCTCACTCGGCCGAGTCCGGCGGCCGGAGCGAGCTGGCGTTCTCGGCCGCCTCCGGGCCTCTCTCGCTGGCCGTCTCGGCGCCGGAGAGGCGCATTGTTGCCGATAGGGATTGCTCGAAGAACAACAAGCAGGTTTCGGATACGTTTGGCCAGCGAACTTCAATCTATAGAGGCGTTACTAGGTATTACACTACACTGTATGATTTTTTGTTATTATTGTCATTATTGTTATTGTTGGGGTTTAGTTAAATTGTTTCCGTATTAATTGCTAATTGGACTAGATTTGCAATGAGAAACAAAAGTTATTTGTTTTTTCATAGAGGATTAGTTTAGTAGTACGAGTGTGCATTTACTAATGTGATAAATTGATTCATATTCTCATATTGTTAATGTGACAATTTAATTGATACTAATGCTACTTGAAGGCAAAGGCGGTTCTATTTATGGGATTTTGTTTAGAGTTTAAATAGCACAGTCTTTCATGATAATCTAATGACTTAGCACACGCGGATGATCTGTTTGACAAAAGCAAGATTCTTAGGTGTTATAATAATAATAATAATAATAATAATATATTTATGTATATATAATTATGTATAAGATTTTATGTAAAGTAAAATAATTTATTCTTATGAAACTGTTGCAGGCACAGATGGACGGGTAGATATGAAGCGCATCTATGGGATAATAGCTGTAGAAGAGAGGGTCAGGCCAGGAAAGGCCGTCAAGGTTTGTTCTTCTTCTATATTTACTTACATAAATATGAGGAAGACTCTTCGGTGTAGGAGATTTTACGAATTTGGAACGTCACATTAACTTTTTTAAGCAGAGAAATCACTAAATAATTAAAATATGACGATATGAAATTGTTCTCTGTCCATAACATATATTTAAATGTACTTACTAAAGTTTTTTGCTACATGTGAATATATTGATTATCATCAAAAACTTCTGCGGAAGGGAATGGAATAATATATAAAGAAAAGTAGAAACTTGCATGCATAAATTCATATGGACATTATTAATAATGGGATATCATATATAGCTTTTGTTCTGTAGTGTGGTACGTTTGAACTTTTCTTTTTTTTTTTTTTTTGTTTTTTGTTTTTATGATTGATTGACGGTATATATATATGTTGTACAAATAGTACTTTTTCTTTTGTTTATTATTTATTATATATTTGCTGTCTTGTATGTTTTCTATCTCCATCAATTTGATCAGATGTGCCGCCATTTTGTTCATGTGGGCTTTTTTTCTTTCCTTTTGCTTTGTTGTTTTTGCTGTCTTTGGCTTAATAATAAGTGATTTTCTGATTCTCTCTCTCTCTCTCTCTCTACTTATGTAAATGTTCTGTGCATTTTTTTCACTTGGCTACGCTCTCTCTTGTGAATCCGTACCCTTATTTGCAAGGTTTTGACGCGACCCAAACCCAAAACCCAAAACCCCATATGTTTTTGCAGACATCAATGGGGCTCAACTCAACACCCCAGTCTGATTTTTATGACCTTAGCTTTAACTTTTGCTTTTGCTTTTATTTCCGTCAGAGTTAAGTCCTTGTTTGACCAGAGCCAGAGCTCTTATTTTAAGTAGTATATGTATAAACAAAAGTTTTAACATTAATTATTATTATCATTAAAAACTCTTTCTTGTCCACTATCGTCGCCGAGAGAATTGTTATTAAGTAGTGGATCTGATAGTGGGCTGAGTTTCAGGGGGTCCATTTTACATATGTTGGGGCATATATTAATATAATGTGCTTTGTACGGAAACATAATTTTGCTGCAAAGATTGGTAGCTTTTGGAAAATTTGTTGTGTCAATTTTGGTTGAATACTTTGTCGTCTTTAACTTTATCCTATCGGAGCTCAAGAGATTAAAGTGAAAAAAATTTTAAAAAAATAAAATTATGAGTATATATTGGAGCTACACTTAAGGGCAAAAAGTATTAAGATGGAGCTTATGAATAGTCCATTTCACTGGGTTTCTCTGAAAAGAAGAAAAGCAAAGCTACTTGACTAAAATGATCTTGTAAAATGGAAAGGAAAGAGACCATTTTTTCATTTCTCTGCAATTATTTATTGCATAGTTTTTTTTACGTTAATAATGTGCTTAATGATTTCATTATTTAGTATCATATCTTGTATTTATTATTTTTTCTCTTGGAGCTTCTTTTATTTTCTCTTAATTAAGTTTCTGACCACTGCTAAAACTGATATTGGAATTTTTTATTTATTGTGTTGCATGAAATTGGGATTTGGGTTTCTCTGACTGTGATTCAACATTGGATCATTTTCCACAGTTTACCTAGGTAAGTTCTTCAGGTTGTTTTTCCTCTCCATGATTTATATATACATATATATATATATATACACATATATATATATATGTATATATATATCATGGAGAGGAAAAACTTGCTTTTAACATTTCCATTTCCATGTTTCACTTATGCACTATTTAGATATAGCAAAAGAAATGTGACCATTCTAGTATTGATTTTCAGGTGGCTATGACAAAGAGGACAAAGCTGCGAGAGCTTATGACTTGGCCGCTCTAAAATACTGGGGTCTCAATGCAACTACCAATTTTCCTGTAGATATCTTTAATAATCTCCTTAACCCTTTGAACACATTGTCGCATCTATTTCTCTATATACAAGAAAATTACTTATCCGGGCTGATTTCATTTTATCAGGTTTCAAGTTACTCCAAGGAATTAGAAGAAATGAAACATGTAACCAAGCAAGAATTCATCGCATCCCTCAGAAGGTACTAACCTTATCAATTTTATCGAAACGCGTAATCTGAAGATCCGTTCAAATAAATCTTATTGCGTTTTTCGTCGCAGGAAAAGCAGTGGTTTTTCGAGGGGAGCTTCGGTATACAGGGGTGTTACAAGGTTAGAAATTTGAAGTTCTTTTTTTTTTTTTTTATTTCAATCCAATTAATAAAAATGTTAATATAAGAGTGAATTAAAATCCGATCCGATGATTGTACTAACAGGCATCATCAGCAAGGTCGATGGCAAGCGAGAATTGGCCGTGTTGCTGGAAACAAAGATCTGTATCTCGGGACTTTCGGTAAACTACCGATTCACCTTCTATTGTGTTAAAAGTTATATTAGACTCTAGCGTTTGCGCATTTAATTAACGGATAGGATTTTAATTATATTTCGAAGCAAGTTTCGATCATCAAATCATAGCCCGCCCTAATACAAGATTTATTTGACAGCGACCGAAGAGGAAGCAGCTGAAGCTTACGACATTGCTGCCATAAAGTTTCGGGGCGTAAATGCAGTGACAAACTTCGAAATGAAGCGCTATGACGTCGAAGCTATATCGAAGAGTTCTCTTCCAGTCGGCGGCGTTGCTAAGCGCTTAAAGATCTCACTCGATGCAGTGGCGGAGGAGAAGCCATCTCTAAACCAGCAAATTAGTCAATGCAGCACCATCACCGTCGCCACTGTTGCCGACAACGACATCAACTTCTCTGCTATTCAGCCTGCTTCTACCGCTCCATGCGGGATCCCGTTTGACGCGGCAACTGCGGCTTTTTACCATCAGAACTTCTACCACCATTTTCAGCAGCCCAACTTCATGCCGAGCTCGATACAGCTGGCTCTTCCTCTGCGTTCCCGACTCCGGTGACAACCGCGACTCCGCAGCCATCGGAGTTCTACATATGGCCTCACCATCCCTACTGATTATGGTGTCACTAAAATCTGAGTCTTGCAATCCCTTAAATGGTAGAAGCTAACAATATTACAAGAAAGCCCTTTTGTTTTTGTGGCTTCTTTAGTGTCTTTCCGGGTCTGACCGACAAAATCTAACCCTTTAGTCTCTTAAACTTTTGAGGAGTAGAAAAAGGCTTAGGAGTTCCTTTTAGTGTTTTTTTTTTTTTTTTTTGTTCCTTTTTTTTTCAGGCTTAATTAAAAGTGTAGTATGACACATTAGTAGGAAGCTTAATCTTTGTACTTATAATCTTGTTAGATGGTACAATGTTGAAGGAGGGGGTTATCAATCTAGTTTAGAAAGAAAAAAAATCCTTTTTAAAGCTTTTGATTTTTGTTGTGTTTTAATTATCCTCCGGTTATACTTTATAGTTCCAAGTTCCAACCAATGTGGGTCGAAAGAATTGTATCCTATATCTTTAGTTGGATTAAAAAGCCGGAAGATTCTGAAAATTATGTTAATTTTCGGCCTCTGAAGATGAGTAAAGGCACACTTCTATTGTCTAGTACTATGCGGAAAAATATCTAAAACCTTCATTTCAATATTAAGAAATAAGGCATGTGTATACGCACAAATATTATTCTCACTCATAGATCTGATAATGCAACACCCTCAACTTATCTTCGGCATTGGCATTGGCACTGTCCTCGCCAAAAACTAATGCCAATAGCTCGTCTCGTGGGCAAAAGAAAAAAAAAAAAAAAAAACTCTGCTCCGACCCCTTGCTGACGGGAGTGTTCCGTGGCGTGTGTGGTGTGGTTTGGCTGCCTCCTGGGCATTCGGGTGAGAAAGCACAATGCTGGAGGACCCCGGAGAGCGGCTGGATCAAAATCAATGTTGACGCAGCTTTCGTCGATGGTATTGCAGGCATAGTGGAGATTGCCCGTGATGAACATGGTATAGTTTGTGGTGCCGCAACCACTGTGACTGTGCGGCAAAATGCCTTATATGCGGAGATTCTTAAGATCGAGCTTGCGGTTTGACTTCGCAGCGCGCAGCAACATCGGCGCGAATGTATAATAGAGCGACTCTAAGTCTGCTATAGTTGCCCTCTGATCCTCCACGAGACCTGCTGACTGGAAGGTGTGTCATTCCTTTGCTAATTTAAATAAAAATCATTTCAGCAATAATTTACTATTAGATGTCAAAATGATTTTGAATAATGCTAAATCATCCAAGTGGTTGATTCAAACAACCTAGTATCTTTCTCTGTCTGTTTTTAATTGGAATTTTGTTTAGATTAATTCATAGTAATGACGCAGCTATAAAAAAATAAAAATAAAAATAAAAATCCGCGTATTTTGAACAATTCAAGGTGAATAATGTGGTTTGCTGCCTCAGCAAAATTGAGATAAAAATGAGCCAAAAGATCCCGATTCAAAAAAAAAAAAAAAAAACACCCTGCCGACACAACAGATTACCAAACTGCGGAGAACTCGAGCACATCGACCAAACTGTATCAAAAGCAGCACTGCTTCTACCGCTAAATCCGCCATCTCCAACACTGACTCCCCAGAAAGCAAAAGAACATCCACAGCATGCTGCAGCTATAGTCATCCATTTTATCTCAGGGATCTTTCTTTTTTTTTTATTATTTTCACTAATATTGCTTCAATCTTAAGAATGAAACTACGCTTTCATGCCTCGCTTAGTACTACTAAACTTAAACCACCAGAGCAGTTCAACAGGCTCGAGCCGGGTCAAAACATATCGTTCGTGTTCAACTGGTTTTTCCAGAATTTGAACTCCAATATTTTGGGGTCATCATCATCATCATTTTTTTTTTTTTTTTTGCTGAAACTATAAGATGAATATTTGAAATTTCTTATTATTCTGGCTACACTATTCCTATTTCTTACTAGAGATTAGACAACCTCTTAACCATGTAAGCTCACAAACTATGCAAACTTGTTCAAGTTCCACGAAATAAATACAGACAAAAGTTTAACTTCACTGAACAATATTGCATGTACAAAATATATGAAGTGAAGAAACATCTCATTTTGACAGGCATTTCACAGCCAAATTTAACCAACGTTGCTATATAATTTATTTCTTTTTCTTTTTAGTTAAAACATTATTATATAATTTCACAAACAAGATTTGTGGATTCTATGTGAGTTTTGGTGTTAACTCTTGCATACGATTTCAGTGCTTATAGAAAACTAATTCCCTGCTGCAATTAGCTTTAATGGCATCCTCCAACTTCTCAACACAGTCAAAATCAGCCTTAAAAGTTAACATTGCAGTTCCGTCTTTGCCCGTTTCATAGTCTTGCTTGATATCTTCAACTTGGAAAGATTGTAGCTGGAAGTACAATGAGAACATGGACAACATGAAACACTAAACCAGTTGCACCAATAATAATTTAAAAAAAAAAAAAAATTCAACAGCGGATATCTGTGCACGTGTTAAAACGTTACCTGATGATATAGTGCGCCCAGAAGATCAAACGGAACCTCCACACCCATCGGAACCTGAAATGCATTTAAACAGATTTAACATTCTGGGAAAGAGTGAGAATACAAGATAAGTTTCATTCTTTGTTCAAAAAAACGAGTCTTTATTTGAAATGAACGAAAAGTAATCCCATCAAGTTCTGAGTTCTCTTTGTATGCAACTGATAATAATAATAATAACTGTATCGCCAAGAAGCATAAATCACAAGCTTCTGAAACGACAATACAAACATTAACTCAACCATATTGGCAAAGAGCAAAGTGCTGACCAACCTCTCAAATACATCATCTTAGTCCCTTTGCTTTGTCAATCTTTGTAGGAAATGATTCAGCAACATTTTTTGCAAGCAACAATGCGCAACAGCTAAACGAGAAGCGTAGTACCTTCGATTTTACCAGACAAGTCGGGGCATTTCTCAAGCATTCCGAGGCAACTCCTCCATAAGCTCTCACTAGCCCTCCCGTCCCTAGTTTAATGCCTCCAAAATACCTACAATATGACAATACAAACTCAAGTTCGTAACCAGAAATCACAAACCATAATTACACAAAACCAATTGGTTTAAGCGGGCAAAAGTCTTCATAAACATTCTTAATGCCAATTTCGTGTTTCTGGCGTTTGCTGCCATTGATGTATAATTCAGAAATTGCAGTGAATACCAACAACTTGGTTTAAACAAATAGTCAATAATTTAGAAATTTCTGAAAAAGGGACACAAATTGAGTTATTTACTTGACCACTAAACTCAGCTATATAGTAATTAACATAACTACAAGAAATTTGCTATTCATAAATTGATTCAGAACATATATATATATATATATATATATATATATATATATATATATATATATTGCGCCATTACCTGATGACAACAACCATAACTCTGTCGATTCCTGAAGAAACAATGGCGGACAGTATTGGCTTCCCAGCCGTCCCCGACGGTTCACCATCGTCATTCGACCGATATTGATCACCAATCTAACTCCACCAAAAGAAATACCCCAATAACATTTTCAAAAACTCTGCTACATATATCCATATTTTCAATACCATGTTGAAGAAAATATCAACAGATTCGCCATTTTTTAGTGGCTCTACCTTGTAAGCCCAACAATTGTGAGTCGCTTTCGGATCTCGAACCTGAAAACGAAAGAATTGAGCTTTGTTCAGTGAAGAATATATGTACGTATGTATGTATTATGTGTATATGTGTATATGTACCTGAGAGAGGAAAGAGAAAGCGGATTGTTCGTCGGAGAGAGGGCCAGCAATGGCGATGAATTTGCTCTTTTTGATATCTCTCTCGAACGTCGCTCGCTCGGCGATGGTGGTGAAGGCTCCGCCATTGCCAGAGCTTGAAGTGGTGGTGGCGGAGGAGGCCATGACTCTGAGGATGATACGACGGCGTTTGGGGGTGAAGAGGTGGAGGAGGAGGAGGTGGGACCCACACCCACGACGGCAAAAGGGGATGGTATTTGTAGCAGCCGCTGCGACTGCCGGCATGGCTGAATAGCGGCTTAGCAGCTCTTTTCTTCGTTTCTTCGGTGTGTGGTAGTTGCTGTTGTTGGTTTCGGATTGCGACGGCGTCGTTTCGTCCCAATAGAGGAATTAAATACTCCATTATCTATCTAACTATATATTTTTTTGCCTTCACATTTTTTTCAAAG
Organism: Boehmeria nivea var. tenacissima; assembly: GCA_018132145.1. Classification (NCBI taxonomy): domain Eukaryota; kingdom Viridiplantae; phylum Streptophyta; class Magnoliopsida; order Rosales; family Urticaceae; genus Boehmeria; species Boehmeria nivea. The sequence continues at coordinate 5,485,781 of CM030886.1, forward strand.
CGGTTTTGTGATTTTTTTTTTTTTTTTTTGCTTTCTTTCCCCAAAAAAATGCATTTTTTAGGCAATAATATTTTTTTTAATTAGACTCAAGTAAGAATATTATAAAATTTGGGATCAGAAAAGCAAAGAAATAGGGACTGAAATGCAATGTAGAACTGCCTCTGAAAAGGGCCTGATCCGGCGCCCACAGCGTGTCAGGCCCCGTATGACGCGCTTGGTTGGCGAGTGCACTGCACGCGCCACGAGCCCAAAAGTACACATGCTAGCTCTTCTTTTTTTTTTTCCTCTCTTTTTTGTTTTCTTTTGTTTCTTATGGTCGTGTGCACGCTCTTTTTCTTTTGCTTTTTTCCTTTCTTTTTTCTTTATCCCTTCCGTATTTTCCTTTCCTCTTTCTTTTTTTCCTTTCTGCTTCTTTTTCTGTTTTTTTTTTCTTTCTTTTTTTAGTTTTAATTTTATTCTTGTTTTTTTTATTACAAACGTATATAATTTTGATAAATTTTTTCTCTTTTTTTTTCTTTTTCCTTTTTGCTTCTTTTTCTTTTTTGTGTTCTTCTTCTTTTTTTTTTTGTAATTTATTCTTTTATTTTTTTACTACAAAAAATATATAATTTTGACAAATTTAAAACATATTTATAATTCGTTTCGCATGCGCGAAGCGCGTGCAACTCAGCTAGTATATATTATATAGACCGTACTTGTACGGTCGGACAGTAAAAAGGGTGCCAATTACCGTTACTGTAAAGAATAATACTAGACATACTAACTCTTTTACGAACTTTTTGATACCAACTTATGTGGTAGTTGATGCGTCATGTTTTGCTTGGCTGAATATCAAATCCTTCTACTAAGATGATAAATACTCACCCATAATAATATGACACATGAGTTTGTATAAAAAAAAGTTGGTAAAAAAGCTAGTATGTGTAGCATTGCTCTACGATAAAATAATAACTTTTTGTTTTTGTATATGTTTTATGTTTTACGGTAACGGAGACGATAAGTCGACTTGGATAGGGTAGCTCGTTCACTTCTCCATTGGTTACGTGTGAGCTACGTGCGCTTGACACAACTTATAAAAATATTTTTTTTTTTTGTTTTATACGATTCTAATTAAGAAATATATTTTTAAATGCTAGTGAAATGCTTTTGTGAGTTAATTTCTTATAACTATTTGGGGGTTAGCTCACTATATTTGTTGTGTTGTAGATTTAAATAAAAAATCTAGAAGCGTATGAAGAGGATTAACACGAAGACTGATTAAGTGGCAGCCCTACGTAGAACTTATCCAAATAAGACAGAAATGTTAAGTGATATAAATTACTAAGCTTATAGCCCTACTAAGCTCTTAGAGGTTTAGTAGAGATGCAAATTACTTATCAAAATTAGAGAAGTGACCTTAGTATGGATACGTCTAGACTTTCATATCTCAGAAGATGGAATTTGTCATTTGAAGGCGGGCTCTGTATTCTAAATAATGAAGATTGGAGGAACAGATCTTTCAGAGGCTAAAGATTACACCTTACTCTATCCATCTAGAAAGACTTGAAGGAGAACTTTGGCGAATTTTGCAATTTGTTAAAGCGATCGTTCGTAGCACAATGAAAGCGGAGTCGTCTCCATAAGGAAGTGAAAACAAAAGACAAACCAATATACTCGAAACTAACTTTAAGAGATAAAATTAAAAATATTAAAAAGAATAGGAATTTGGAATTTAGAGGAGACGGAAGTAATTTATAAATGAAAAAGAAAATGACATGGTTTGCAATTTGATCATTTAGTGGCATAGAATGCAAACTTGAACTTAAAAGGTAGTATTAGATCAAATTTTCTCTATTTTTTAGCGAATTATTAATTTAGAACATTGAGACTGAGTTGTATTTTTAATCAAGATTATTAACTTATCAAGTATTAATTTATCGAGGGTTTTTAGTACACCAAAATAACTGATCATCAATTATCATTTTATTATTTTGGGAAGATTTGGGTTTTAGCCATTTTTAAGCTCATGTTTCAAAAATTTAGCCATAGTTTCACGAATTTAAGGATTTAGCCATTTTCGTTGTGTAACAATTTTTGTTACACGTATAACAAAAATTGTTACATAACGAAAATGACTAATTCCTTAAATTCGTGAAACTATGGCTAATCCTTAAAAAAATTACAAAAAATTTGGCTAAATCCTTAAAAATCTCTATTATTTTAGGGGTAAAATCTATTTTGGTCAGTTAAGTGAATAGCCATTTTGGACTGTGTGTTTCTAAAAAGTAGCCACAGTTTCAAAAAATTTAAAAACTAGCCATAACACACGTACGGAATTTCTGACAATAACAAAAATTACACATAAAAATTGTTCTAAGAAAATTTCTGACACGCGTAAGAAATTTCTAAAAGTGCTAGTTTTTTAATTTTTTTAAACCGTGGCTATTTTTAAAAATTATTTTTTTAAAAGTGGTTATTTTCTTAAAATTCCCAAACTATTTTTCAAAGTTTATTATTCAGTTTTTATAATAAATAGTCATATATTTATGTTAGTTTTTAACAACTAGCCTATGTTTGTTTTTATTAGCAAAATAGCCATACATTTGTGTCTAGATTTTTGAGACTGCAGTCATTAGTTTTTTTAATTCAGTTTTTATTGTTTGTTGCAAACAATATTGTCTAAAATTTTGTGTCTCTAGTCATAAAAGTTGTAACTTCATTCACTGTCTTTTTTTTGTTATTTATAAGATATTTTTTATTAAGTAATTATAGGCAAATATTAATTTGTCAGCTGCTTATTTTGTTAATGGATGCTTAGTTTTTTTATTGTGTTTATTTCAAATTTTATGACTGTAATTTATTTATTTAGTCACAAATTTTATTTCTTTATTCATAAATTTTTAGATGTCGATCTGATGACTATTTTGCTAATATTTCAAAACGTTGGTTATTTTTTAAAAATATAGACTGAAAAATAGCAATGCATTTAGCTATGTAGCCCATTCAATAGTCCTAAACAAAAAGGGTGTATCTGACAATGCTCAATACTTTTTTATGCAAATTTTTTTCCATTTGTGTCAAAGAGGAGTGCTACCCGCACACTGTGATGACGGCCCAAATTCGTCGCGTCAGACGGTGGACTTTTTCTTGTGTCAAATTATGCTTTTTGGTTCCTTAGCTACTAATAAGACAGAGACATGCTATCAACAGACGCGTCAGTCGCGTCTGTTGAATCACAAGCGTTGATGGCTATAGACCCCATAGTGGGTCCTACGTCTATCAAAGGTTGTGATTCAACAGACGCGCAAGCATCTCTCTAATACAAAACTAATCGTTAACTGTTGATTATTTGGACTAAAGTGAAAAATAAATATCGAGAAGAAAACTCATAAATTTTGGGCAAAAAAGGAAGAAAACTACGGAAATTTAACCTCCTGCCAGCTATTTTATTTGGAAAGAAAGAACAGAAAATAGAAATGAACGATTTTCTTTTTTCTTTATAGAGATTTTTAAGGATTTAGCCAAATTTTTGGTAATTTTTTTAAGGATTAGCCATAGTTTCACGAATTTAAGGAATCAGCCATTTTCGTTGTGTAACAATTTTTGTTATACGTGTAACAAATTTTATTACCCGTATAACAAATTTTATTACGCCCAGTAACAATTTTTGTTACACGGGTAACAAAAATTATTACACGTGTAACAAAAACTGTTACACAATGAAAATGGCTAATTCCTTAAATTCATAAAACTATGGCTAAATTTTTGAAACATGAGCTTAAAAATGGCTAAAACCTAAATCTTCCCTTCTTTATAACATTAATAGCGCAAAAACTATAATCATTTCATCTCAAGCTCAAACCTCATAAAACGTTTGAGCAGATCTTTCTAGGTTTACTCTTCTTGATACATCAGTTCTAACATCAAAAGGGTTAGCCCATAAAACATTTGCAAAATCGGTTTCCCTAAGACTCCTATCCAACTGGCTGGTTGATTTTCTACGATGTTTAATTGCGTCATTGTACAAAATTTTCGAGTTTCCTTCCCTCTCAAACTCCCAGCCGTTCCCTTGTGGCGGCGGCCTCCTCCACATGTTGTTCTCCCCTTTCAAATCCGCGTCGAATTTTGAATACGAAGTCGAAGCGTCTGCATCCGATGAGTGACTGTATCGTCTGTAAAAACGGCTTCCGCTTCGCCAAATATGTAGTCGGAGAAGTCATCAGTGCTGGCAGAGTCCTTGGTGCTCACAGTGCTGGAAGAACTCGCATCGGAGCAACTGAAAATAGACGAGCTCTCGCTTGATGAGTCTGCCCCTCGAACCTTGTACAATCTCCAGTCGTAGGGATCTGGACTGAACTTCTGTTGTGTAGCAGAAAAATCTGCTGTCAAGATTGCGGAGTTAGATTTTGACTTGCATTTGCCAGCACCAGAAGGAATGGCTTCCAAGTTCTTTTTCTTAGGCTTCCCACCATGCATCACCATATTGCCCCCGAGCATAGCAGGTGGCCTTGGCGAGCGCCTGAAAATCAAAAGCGTATAATTCTTTTAAATGAGTACGAGAAATAGGAAGTTGATTAAAAAAAAAAACTCCGAAAAGGATATATTACCTTGAATAAAGAAGCATGTACGCTCCTTCAGATAAGACCCTCTCTATTTCAACGGGTTGTACCTACCGAGCAACAATTGGTATCACAGAACTGAAGTTTAGCAACAATTACATACGACAGAGTTCTTGACTGAAAGCAAAGTAACGGAAACAAACCCGAAACTTGGTCTAAGAAAAGCAATTATTTCCAGAAGCAAGAAAAAAGAGGAACGTACTGTGCTGTCATCGATCTTGAACCACTGCCCCTGATTATTCTTAACATAACACACATAATGACCGGAGAAAGTAGCATCCATGATATCCAAGTGAACAACCACAGCATAAAGACTGTACAAAGGAGGTCTATCACTTCTTCTGCTCATATATGGAGCCATGTCGAGTACCTCTGGGAACCGAATGGGCTTGCTCAATTTCTCAAAGTTGCCGGACTGCAATAATTAGTTAACATAAGCACTCCAAGATATACGAAGAGCATAAGGTCATGCAATGTTATTGTTAACGAATTACCTTGAATCGTTTCAATACGATTGTTAGAATATTTGGTGCCTCCAGTACGGTCAACTTCTTTCTGGCTTTCTCATAAGATTTGCATCTTTAAAAAAGTTGAAAAGAACATTAATCAAGTAATACCATTTAGAAGAAAACTGGTAAGAATATAGAGAAGTGACTTAAACCTGCATGCTTTAGAAATTTTCTTAATAAGTTAGAAAAGTCAAATTCGTCATTTAGAAGAAGAATAGAAAAAAATGAGTTGATACCTATATGGACAGTAAAATTAAATCTAAAATTCAAATGACATGTAAGCATTTGTCCAAGCATAAAAAGAAGACACTAATGCACAAGAAGTGGATAGAGAAAACGGCAAGAAGCACCGATGTACTCAAGCTTCACAAGTAAAAAAATGCTCCTATGCACAAGTAGAGATATATAATCGATAAAGTTAGACCATAAATTAGAGTAACACAGAGCAAGAAAAATGGGTGCCACAATCACCTCTGTATATTTCCTATGGAAAACTCCTGACCAAAAGTACGTTACATGCTGCTGTGCAGGCTTTTCTCCTCAAAATTTAAATAAACAACAATAATAGCATACTGAATATGTGAACAAGTTTTAAACAATACTATAGCATCCTATGGAGAAATACACAATCAGCGAATTTGAGACAATAACAAAACAAGTAAAGTAACCAACCTGCTGCAACGATACTTGTTATCTCGATCCAAAGTTTCAGTAGCTGTAAATTGGGTAAGAGCTTCTTCAAGAGTACCAATTTCTCCATCAATTTCAACAGTAAGGTCCATCATCCGCTCGCATCGCTCAGATTTTCCGAGGCACCTCATACACTTAATCTGACAATTGAAATCATAGCATTAACAACACAAGGATAACAGATATTTAGAGAGGAGACGAACTAAACTCTAAAAGATTTGGACTGTTAAAAAGTCGGGATCTACCTTAGATAGAAGGTAACCTCCGAATGTCATTCCTACAAGTGTTGATTCTTCTGCCAAAGGCCCCATGGCACCAGCATTGTTGAGGAAGACGGATTGCATCGTATCAACAGCATACCTGCAATTTTAACTTATTAAATTAATGCACACCTTGGCGGTAGAAAAAAATGCTAGAGTGCGTGCGCGCACGTGTTCATTGCTTTTAATAGTGAATTTATCTCAGTTTTACTAGGTTCACCTTAAAAATTCATGGGCATCTTCTTCCCTACCATGACCAAGATGACTTCCAATTTTATGTATTTTGGACAATATTCTAATCGGGGAAAGGGGTGATGCCCCTTCCCTCGCCTTGTAAATAAGATATTCAAACTCACAAATAAAACACCACTCCTTGCTTCGACCTGTAACACGAAATTGAGATTGTAAGATGAGAAAGCTGTCAAATAGATGGTCCTAATAATTTAAGAAATAGTAAACCAAATAGGAGCAACGAGGAGAAACTTGCAGTCTTTGGAGTGGAGCCCTTGAAAAAGATAAGTAGTAAAAGGTCGAGTAAATGCCAAGCACTGGAGCACAGCATTAGCATAACAGCTGCAGAAATTCAAAGATTATACTATTAGCTACCCATGTTTTAGGGGCACCAAAAAAAAAAAAATTCAGACAAAGAAACACGGTTGCGTTAACCTTATAAACTATCAAATGAAGTTTCAGGTAGAATACAACATAATAAAATATTGTTAGCAGCAAGCAAATGAAGCACACCAAAGCTAAAATATTAGTGCTCTCCATTGAAAAATCTGATTAAAAAATAAAAATAAAAACAAGAGCACAAAATGCTCATTTAGTATGATTTAATGTAAATTTCTTTTCTAACGTAAACTGCAATTCATGATACTTTTAATACCTCCAATACCAAAAATATGTTTTGCCAAAAGACCTTTAATGGAGGCCATGCAGTTTGAACATTGAAAGCAAATCCAAATGCAAATTTTAAAAAAATAAAATAACACAAAATAAAGTCTCGATATTTCATACAAGAACTGTAAAGTACTAACAATTCATGAGATAGACCAACCGGAGACCATTAAATTAGTTTAGCTGCCCTAAAAGGAAACTCAAATTTTAAAATAGACCTTGCATAAACTTTTGACTGTTCAAACTTTTTAATTCAACAGCAGTTCTAAAGCATTGTAAGTGGATGGTGGAAACATAAAAAAGAAAATTAAGTCCACGAACACAAGTTATAGATGATCTGTATAGTACAAATTACTAAAAGAAATATACTGAACAAAGAGCAATTGACTATTTACATTTCTCACAGAAGGAAAATATACACTTTTGCTGAACCCCGTTGAACTATTCACCAGACATTTAGCATAGCTAACGGTTACAGATTTACAAAAATATACGTATGTGGTTGGGCAAAAGCCATAGGAATCACCTGTTTCCACAATTTGTTAGACCAAATGGGCTGATAATCATCATTTCATGAGTGTAAAGCTTCATGAACAACTCATATGGAAAGATTAGCTGACAAAACAAAAGCAATAAAGAAAATCAATGCCAGAATTTAATTACATAATTGGAAAACAAGAAAAATATTTATTTAAAAAAAAAAAAACAAATTACCTTATGCTTCCCCGCAAACACAGTCCCAGAACTTGATATATCGGATTTAGACTGAATAGAGGATCTAAACTGTTGCACAACTTTCCGCATGGATGTTTTTAAGCCGTTATGAGTATTAGGAGGGTTACTAGTAGTTTTAGTTGGCAAGGTATGATGATTATCATCCGCTTTTGCAGATTTGGAAGTGGAACTGAAGTCCTCACAAGTGCTTGGGGATCGATCAGCATTAGAAGGTGAGGCATGGTCTTTATCGTTACTAAATGATGAGGTTTTAGACTTGGCCATATCTTTTGCTATTTTTTCTACTGCTTTATTCGGCTTCTTTCTATACAAATTAGTAGCAGGTAGACCACTTTCATGTTTCTCTACCTTAGCTTTGTTGAATTGCAAAGTAGACTTCATATTCTCATCAGTATCGCTAGATTCCATCTTATTTGCTCTGTTTGTTCGTGATTCATAATCCACTGAAAACTTAGAAGAGTCTGAGGGTGGCGATTCTGTGACTTCCTTTATGGTGGCTGCATGGCCAAGAAATTCTGGACAAGTACCATCAGTGCGTGGGATTTCTTTAGACGAACCATCTTCCCATGAATCACAACAGGGACTAGAAGAGGCTGAATCAGTCTCTATTCCTTCCTTATCTGTACAATTTTATGGTTAGCTTCATCATCTACAATAAAATACACTAAAAACCTACATTTGTATTCCGTATTCAGATTATTACCATAGGATGAAGCGCACTGCCCATTAAGCTCCCTCCTCTTTTCAAATTGTAGTCTAAAATTATGACATTCATCCTTGTGGCCTTGTCTCCAATGAACGATTTGGCACTTTCCAGAACTAAAAAATTACAGAAGTGAATAATAATAAGAAAAAAATTAGCTCAATAGTCAAATAATATGAAAAGAAGCACATACATGTATCAAACTTCTACTTCTATGAGAAAATCGCAATAACATTTGCTGGTGACCGATATCTAAGGCCATATAGAGTTGTATACTAACGACAAAATCCTTCCTTTGGAAGACTGTTCTAATAGAAAGAAGAAAGGAAATAGCACGGCGAAAATGGAGACCAAATCAGAGTTTTCTGAAACTCACAAATCTGAAGTGGAAACTAATAAATGATGAAGTACCGTCCAGTTAGATGGAATAAAAATCTTAGCATGTTTTACTTCAACAACATAATGTTGGGTTCTTGACCAATTTCCTCCCCCCAAAAGAAAAAGGCTCAACCAAAGAAAATCACTTTTGAGCTCTTCTACGAGCATGAGCACGACATCCAAATGCATTATATTTTCTACTCCCACAATTCCAATTCTTATTCAAAGCACAAACACCAAATCTTACTGGTAACATCATCAAATTGCATAAAAAAAATACAAAGATTTATCACGTGAACTTACAATTCAGATACAAAAAATCTTCGCTCGGTTATCTAGTTCAAATTTTCCTCCTCCTCTAAACAACCCCATCAAACACCACATTCTCAACACAACAAACCTAACAAAGTTGCATCAAACGCTCTCTCACACAAACTACCCATAATTGACTCAACCTCAACTCTTTTGTACATCACCAAATAACATCACACGAACCCGAAATTCACACACATAAATTTCCTCAACAATATTCTGAACCACATTTTCCTCATCCTTCATGGCAGATGAACTAAGGGCATTTAACCATCAACATTAAACTTTACACCTTATTCAACAAAATATCCACAACTTCGCTTCTAAATTAAATATCTATATTTAGGTACATAATAAATATACCATAGTACATACGAAAGTTAAGATATTTCAGCTCAATTTCCTAATGAAACTCTCATCACAACCTCAAAGAATTCTCGAGAGAGGAGAGAGAGAGAACGAACCAGTATCGGACAGACTTGCACTGAGAGCATCGCATGGTGGTGGGGCAGTAGCACACGGCGCAGTGAAACGGCGTCGGCGGCGGCGCCACTCCGCCGGGGATCGAGGCCGCGGCGAGCTCGGCCTCGGCCACGGCCATGGCGGTCTCGTCGGACGCCATGGCGAGGAGCTGCATCACCTCGTCCTCCCGCGCCGCGGCGCTCCGCCACCGGCGCCGAATCGCGAGGAAGGCGGCGAGGACGAGGCCGCAGAGGAGGCCGTTGAGGCCAAGGGCGAGCATCAGGGGTTAGGATTAGGGTTAGTACGGTCAGAGTTAGGGTTAGGGTTTTGGTTTAGCCGGCGCCGAGGACGAGACCAGAGCAGAGAAACCCTACGATCGTGAGCTTGCTTGCTATACATAGATAGAATATATAAATACAGGCGTCAGATTCGCCGGCGGCAATGGCAGAATGGTAAATTTGAGGGGAAATGAGGGGTGGGGAGGGAATTTCGGGTGGTGTGGCGAGAAATTGAGCATCTGGGAATTGGGGATTGGGTTGGGAGAAGAAGAAGAAGGAGAAGAAGAAAGGGTGTGGAAATGGGTGAAAGAGGCAAAAATGAGTCCAAAGTGTCGTTGACTGATTTGTCAAAATTTGGGAGTGATTTTTTTATATTTTATTTTGCTTTTTTGGCTTTATTTTATTCTTTTTTATTTATCATGTATTGGTTTGACTGCTGACGTGGAAGACGTGCGTGACTGTGATGTATATCTTTTACGGCTACTTCGTTCGCGTTTTTACGAAGTCGCTGTTGAAGCTTGGCCACGTGTCGCAGGTTGGTTGTTGTTTTGTCTTTTTTTTTTTTTTCTATTAAATTCATCTAAGCACAACTTAAAATAGTAGATAACGAGCTCAAAATCCGCGCGGAATTTTTAATAAAATAGTAAAAACTAATGGGGAAATTCTGTAGTGGGTTTTTTTTGTGGTGGGAAATAATTTTGAATGATAAGATTTACATTTTTAAGATGCGGAACCCACTAAAAAAATGAATCTGACGGTCCAGAATTATTTTCCATCACAAAAAAAACCCATTACAGAAGTACCCAAACTAATGATATTTGAAAAATATTAAATTTTATGTAAGTTAAAAGTAATAATAGACAATAAAATGTATACATGCATATTTTGAATAATTTTGTTGTAATTTCGTTAAATAATTTATTACAAGGGGGATTTTGATGAATACCCCATTCTTGACACAATGATAATCTATACCCCATGTGTATTACACTTTTAATTTATACCCCAAAATTTACACTATAAACATAGAGTGGAAATGAAGGGAGCACACCACATGGGGTATAGATTATTAAGTGACATCAAGAGTGGCTTTATTTTGAAATTTTCCCAATATAGTATAATTTGTTACAAATGCAAGGATCTAGAATAATTTTGCACTGACTCTCTCTCTGTGATGCACTTGCTATGAACGTCTCTTCCAAATCTCTCATCAAAGAACATCCACCAATTCCATAAAGAGCGCGTCGTTCTAGGGTTAAACCTGCCATAGCTTTTACCTAACAACGAACACAATAATGCCTTTAGCCTCTTCCATGTGCGGCAAATGCGTCCTCTACCGTTGCCCACAGATTGACAGCCCCCATCGTCATCGGCTTCCTCCTCTTCGACGTAGCTTGATTCGCCTTCGGACTCGCCTTGATTCTCCGACTCATCAAATGCCAGCACCATTAGCCCCAATCAGTTCACATCGTGTGGGAGATAGGCTTTGACGCTATGGCGGAGAAGAAGATTCTGGTGACATATCAGAGAGGATCGATTGACAGAAGGTGGTGGGATTCGTTGGGATTCATATCGGTTTCGCGTTGGTTAGTGGAAGAAGATCTCTGAGGAAGACTTCGCTGCCCTCTGATCCCTACGAGCTTCAACGGTGATATGATTCTTCTCAAAATTTGAATTTTTGAGAAGCGACTGAGAAGGTCTTAGTGTGGTAGACGACAATGGATTGGGGGTGGGTTTGGCAGAGAGAGAAGGTAAGGGTTTGAGCGAGGGAAGGTCAATGATGGCGGCTGAGGTTGCGCTCCAAAATGAAAATGCTTTCTCGCTCTATGAGTCATGAGGTTTCTTCGGGAGAAATTTTCAAGAAGAGAGTCGGCATTCCAAATCAATTTGAATGAGCTCGATGGTTGATAATTGCAACACAAGGCCATTCTTAGTGCCACTTACATATTTACGCCCCAAATAATGTGCTCAATGCTCCCTTAATTTCTATTATATGTTTTTAGTATAAATTTTAGGGCATAAATTAAAAGTACAATACACATAAAGCATAGATTATCATTATTTCAAAAGAGCGGCATTCCTCAAAATCTCCCTAAATGATTTATTGTACTCATTGGTCATTTTCTAAAAAATTGGGCTTCTAAATTACTATTTATCTAATGAGCCCTTATACTTTTATATTATATTTTTACTCTTATATACTATATTAAATATGGATTACATATAATATTGAGATATTATAGACATCTCAAGTATTAAGTTGAATATTTTTTATATTTATTTTTAATTACTTTTAATATAACTCTTTACTGTACGTTTGGGCAAACTATCCCACTCATTCCATTCCATTCCATACTATTCCAAACCATTCAACTTTCTAATCCTACAAAACATTCCATTTCATTCCATTTTTTTTCAACCATTTTTTTCAACTTTCCAAATCCCTATACTATATTTTTAAATCTCAACCATTTATAGCACTTCGAAATACGCAAAATCAAATCATTCAACATCATTTTTTTTTCAAACCATTTTTTCTATCGTAAGAAATGCGATGGAATGGGTGGGATGGACATCCCAATCAAGAGGTAACAACTTTTTGTCTCAAAATATAAAATAATGTTTTTACTCTCTAATAAAACTGTAAAGGAGGATTATTCCATGTCCAGTTCACTAATATTCTTTGAGTGTGGGTTAGGTGGGATGAGAAATTCCAATTCTACTCCAAATAGCTAGAAAATGCCACCATTAGGGGATGAGTGATTTGAAGTTTCAGTTAACTCAGATGATTATTCTATTATTAATTTAAAATGAAGTATCTAGTAGTTATATGATTTAAATTATTTTAGTCTCGCTCTCTTAATTTTGGCTCTAGATTAGGTAAATGTCCTATAAATAACTAAAAACTTCGAAACCTAATGATTATGATCACTAACAAAATTAAAGTTCAAGTGTTATCAACCGTAAAATTAAAGGAGACTTTAATTCATGAATTGAAAAAAAAGTTGAAGTATGTACTAATTTAGGCACCTAAATAATTATAATTGCAAGTTGCCCAAAACAAATACATTTTGACTTCACAAAAAGGTGGGGATCAAGTAATAGGTAGGTTAATTATATATTTTCTCAAATATGGTGCTCCGTTTAACATCATTTTTTTAGGGAGAAATATTTTTTTATTATCAAAATTTTATAAATTGATGATTTTTTTCAAATAATAAATCAGTCAAGATCATATGATAATATTTGGCTGTTTTTTGGGGAGAAATATATTTATATTATCAAACTTCTATGCAAACTCCAATTTGAATTCAAGATTTTTTCAAATAATTAATCAAATCAAGATCATAAGTTGTTTTTTTGGGGAAAGATATTTTTGTATTATCAAACTTCTATCCAAACATCAATTTAAATTCAAGAGTTTTTAAATAATAAATCAAATCAATATCATATGAAAAATATTTGTTTTTTTTTTGGTATTTAGCCATTTTATCTATGTTCCAAGAAAATGGTCAAAATTTTAAAAAAAATTGAGAAACTAGCCATTAGTTAATGATATAAAGATAAAATTAATGCATCATGTGGTTAAAAAAAATAGTAATTTACTTAATAATCTATATATTATTATTTTTTCCATTTGAAGTCACATTGAAACACATAATGTCTTGTTTGTACGAACCATTTAAATGATTTAAGACTAGAAAATTTTAAGAAAATAGTCATTTTTTAAAATAATTTAAAAAACAGCCACCGTTTTTAAAATTTTTAAAAAATAGCAATTTCAGAAATTTATTACCTTTATATCAAATTTATTGTAATTTTGTTATAATAAGAAATTTCTTACCTGTGTAAAAAAAAATATATATATATATATATATATTATCACTAGTTTTGAAATTTTTTGAAACCGTGGCTATTTTTTTAAAACACAACATCTAAAATGATTATTTACCTGACTGACTCTTAAGACTTTGCAAATTTATTTTGACCATTTATATTATTAGTGGTCAAAATACTTTTAGTGATTATTAAGTAACTACCTATTTTTTGAATTATATTTTAAGAAAATAGTTAACGTTTCAATTATTTAGGAAAATAGTAATTTTCTTAACTATATAATATTACTATTAGTTTTTATGAAAGTAATGACTAATTTAATAATTTTTAAAAACATAGATTTTTTTTAAATATGAACTAAAAAAATCTAAATACGAAATAGAGTCATAATTTTAAAATAGGGCCAGTTAAGGATTTAGCCATTTTGCAGTCCATGTTTTAAAGATATAGCCCACGTTTTGAAAAATTAGCAAAATAGCCATCAGGTCACCATCTAAAAATCTATGACTAAAGAAATAAAATTTGTGACTAAATAAATAAAATACACAGTCATAAAATTTGTGACTATAGTCACAAAGTTTCAGAAAATTTGAAATAAACACAATAAAAAATTTAAACATCCATTAACAAAATAATCAACTCACAAATAAATGATTGCCTATACAACCAATTTCATAAAACTTATTACTAAATAAAAAATATCTTATAAATAGCAAAAAAATATGCAGCCAAATAAGTCACAAATTTCATGACTAGAGACACAAAATTTTAGACAATATTGTCTGCAACAAACAACAAAAACAGAATTCAAAAAACTAATGACTACAGTCTCAAAAATCTAAACACGAATGTATGGCTATTTTGCTAATAAAAACAAACATAGGCTAATTGTTAAAAAACATACATAAAAATATGGCTATTTATTTAAAAAACCGTTTAAAATATTGTCACATGATCCAGAATGGTACAAATTTGGTGGTAGTTTTCGGGGTTCAGTGTGTGCTCTCGCAATTAAAAGTGAAGAGAATTGTTTCCAAAAAAAAAAAGAAAAGAATTGTCAAAAGGAAGACAAAAAGTGTACGTGTAAGGAATAAGGATTGTTTCAAGTGAAGACAAATGAATGAGGTCTCCATTCTCCAATAGAAAAAAGAAAAAATACAATATTAGGTCCGTCATTGCACGAGCGTCGCTTTGGCCGAGTGGTTAAGGCGTGTGCCTGCTAAGTACATGGGGTTTCCCCGCGAGAGTTCGAATCTCTCAGGCGACGTTTTTATTTTATTTCTCATTGTTAATTAATAAACGGTATTAACTAGTAAATTTTTGGGTAAATTTTACTTTTTCCCCTTGTACTTGAGGGGTCGTTTCACTTCGGTCTTTATACTTAAAAACGTCTCATTCGAAGTCCTTAAATTACAAAATTGCGTCATTTTGGTCCCTCTGTCTTCGTTCTGTCCAAATAGTGACGGTAAAACATCACGTGCATTGCATGTGACAATATATTTAAGGGTAATTTTGTAATCATCCAAAATAATAAAGACAACGCTAGATATACTAATTTTTTTACCAACTTTTGAATACCAACTTATATGACAATTAATGTATCATATTTTGATTGGTTAAATATCAAATTCTTTTACCAAAATGATAAACACTCACTAATGATAACATGCCACATAAATTTGTATTAAAAAATTGGTAAAGAAATTAGTATGTCTACGCATTGCTCAAATAATAATAATCTAACCATTAATTTTTTTTTAATTTCACTAATAACCCAATTATCATAAATTTCACAAAATAATCATTTTTTTTTTCTCTTGATTAAAACTAAAAAAAAAATATTCACAAATAACATTCTTGACCCAGACACACGCCCACAACCGAACCAAGCTGCAGTTGCACCGCTCCTCCATGAGGTCACCGAACCAGATCCGCGCCTATCCTTCGCGAGGTATGCAAGGTCACCAACGTTGGGCCGCCACAGCTCCTCCGCGAGGTCGCCAAATCCCGTCACGCTCGAAGCCCTCCACCACAACTTGAGCCAAACGTCGAACCACCTCCGCCACCCAACGCCAAGCTGAACGCCGCTCACGAACCCAACCCCTCAGCCTCGAACCCCCAACCCCTTGCCACGAACCCAACCCCGCAGCCACGCGACCCAAACTCCCACCGCCAAGCCCAACCCCAGCGCGATCCAAACCCAACCGAAGCCGTCGTCGTCAACTCCGATCGAGGGATATCGAAAAAGTGAGAGAGAGGGACAGATCGAGAAAGGGAGGAGATGAGATGTGAGAAGAGAGTATTTTTTTTTTCCTAGTTTTATTACTATTAAAGTAAAGAAATTGAAAAATAAGAAAAAATAAGTAAAGGTTAAGGGCAAAATAATAGTTTCACTCATCAATGCCCATTTACCATCTTTAAAATATGACAAGTATCTACCTGCCGTTTAAAAATACGCAGAAGTTAGACAGAGGGACTATTTTGATCCATTTTTGTAGTTTAAGGACACCGAATAACATGTTTTTAAGTTTAGGGACCAAATTGAAATTACCTCATCAAAAAGAAAATACAGTTCTTTGCCAAAAAAAAAAAAATACAGTAGCCATGAATCAAAAGAACTCAACACGAATAAAACCTTTAATTTGAGTGGCTAAGAGATTAAGAGATTCATTTACATAAAAGCACAACAAAAATTGAGGAGTTTGTACAAAAGAAAAAAGTTATATATACCAATTTGTACAAAAGATGAAAATTATATATACCACCGAAGAGGTTGGTGTAGTGGCAAAGGGCGTCCACCTAAGGCCTACCCTGGGTGAGGCGGTTAGGGATGAGTGGGGATTGATCCCTGGGCTGCAAAGGAGGCCTTAGGTGAAGGTCTTTTGCCACTACACCAACCTCTTCGGTGGGGTATATATATATAATTTCATCTTTTGTACAAACTCGTCAATTTTTGCTGTACTTTTACGTAAATGAATCTCTCTTAGCCACTCAAATTAAAGGTTTTATTCTTGTTGAGTTCTTTTGATTAATGGCTACTGTTTTTTCTTTTTTACTTTTTGCTTTTAATATTTCTCAACTGGAAAAATCAAGAGGTTGAGGATTAGGAATGTAAGAATTTCTATTAACATCCTTATTTATCTCATACGACAATCACATGTGCAACAATTATCGTTAAAGTATTGTTATCAACTGGTGGAAATTTATAAAAATTTACAAGCTAATACTGTTTATTAATTAACAACGAGAAATAAAATATATATATATATATCTCTTTGACTATCTAACTATAAGCATGAAATTGCTAACAACCAAAAAGAGCCTATCCCAAACCTGACCTCGTGAAACTTACTGTTTTGCATTAGAAAACAGACGAAGATAAACATAGGATGACAAAGAAAAGAAACAAAAAAGCAGTCACCATGGAGGCCATGGTGACAATCTAGACAAAATTTTGGTAACCCTTTTTTTTGGTTTAGTAATCGGACTCGTGGTGAGAAACTAACTTCTCAACAGATATAGAGACGGTAATTTGAATCCTAACATGAGGCATCCTTACAAAGCATAGAATGAATTTCCCTTACGGAACCCGGCGGCTCTAGGTCTTTCTCTTGCAGTGACTTCCCGCGTAGTTTTTGCATTTCTGATGCAAATATGTCATCCAAAATCTGCAACCCAAAGCAATTTTGTCTAATTTATTAACAGAAAAATGGTAATCTTTAGAAATGATAGTTAAATCAGTGACATTCATCTTAGTTAGAGGTAAAAGAAATGTCTGTAGTTCAGTGATACTGTGTCCAAATTTTCAGTACTTTGAGTTATTTCGCACTAAATTATTTACTAAAAATTAAAGTGAAAATCTCAGCGGAATAAAGTTTAACTTACGGAAGCCGCAACCCGTAAGCCTTTGTACCAAGCCCTCTTCTCTTTCCCATCTTCCAAAATATGCAGTACATCCTGCCAAAAAAATACAGATCCAAGATAAGAAATCTGTTAGCAATTATGATTCCCGAAGGAAAGTTATTGCTCAAACTCTAGCTTGTTACCTGTCCCATTCGCTCCCAGAATTCTCTACAGATCTGTATGAAGACGGGAGTTTCAACAACTGCGTCAATTTGGTGAATTGTCTTCACCAGTAGATCTTTTAAAGGCTGCATTTTGTTATGCACACACGATTCTGAGTCCTTCGAGTCTCGAATTATGTTTTTCAACTTTGTCGAAGTCTGCACCTTCGTCTGCATTACAAAGGATAGAGAAGAATGTGATAGTATTTCACGGAAGTAATATGCATAGACACCAAAACAGACATGTTCTGTGTTTTATACAGAGGGAAAAAAAATCTGAAAACAGAACTTCTTTTGATTGTGTTAATGAATGCTATTAGAAAGATTGTTTGGCTAAACCATCCTCCTCTTAGGTGACTGATAGACCCATGGTGCGTTTTACGTACTCAAGACGTAAGAAGAATGCTGAGGTGTAATGCTGATGGCAGTTTTGGAATTAAGTGGTCAATGGGGGAGCTGTTGGGAATTAGTTATTACTGTTTAATTTTGTTAATTTGTTTTTCGTTATTTTGTCATGCATTTTTGGTCATGCATTCGGTTATGTGTCAGAGGGATATTAAGGAGTGACGAGAGAGAGAGAGGGGTAGAGAAGGAATTTGTAAACTGAGCTTTGCTCTTGGAGAGACGAGCGTCTCGAATGCTCGACCCTTTTGTATTCCCTTTTGCTATCAATATTACAGTAATTTCCATCTTCAATTCCTGTTAAGCAAGTTTATACTAATTTGATACTCTAGTTCGTATCAAAGTGGTATCAGAGCATCACGATTCTGGTCCGATGGCAACTAGAACTACGGCGCAGCGACTCGACGGGGTCGAGGAGACGATGGGAGTGATGCAGGGCGATATGAGCGCTCTGAAGGATGAAATGCTCAACATCGGCAAGCGATTCGACCATTTCCTCAAGATCCATGAAGCGACGGCAGTCAAGGAGGCGGCGCGAGCCTCAGACTCGGCGACGGAGAAGACGACGGAGCAGGGCGTCTTCAACCCAACGGAGGGCGACTCACCCGGGAACTTTTCGGGTTCTCACTCGTTCGGGGGTCGACCAGATTTTCGCCTTCGACGACTTGAGATGCCGATTTTCGACGGCTCCAACCCCGATGGATGGATTCTTAAGGCGGAGCGGTACTTCTCCGTTTTGGCAACGACGAGAAGGTGGAGGCGGCGGTGATCAGCTTCGAGGGTGACGCGTTGCTGTGGTATCAATGGGAGAACCGGAAGCGCACGATTGAGTCGTGGGAGGAGTTACGACGGATGCTACTCCGGCAATTCCGATCCTCTGGATCACGTTTCTGATGAAGTAGCCTTGGGTATGTTCATCAATGGGCTCAAGCCAGACATTCGGGCCGAGCTCAGGATCTTGGAGCCCAACAATTTGGGCCGGGCTATGGATCTAGCCCAAAAGGTGGAAGACAAATTGCTGGTGACTAGGGGGCAGAGGAATTACGGGGGGTTCTCGAATCATCGTTTTGGAGCACATCCACGTACGACTTCGCCGACCTCAGACACGACGCGAGCTTCTCCATGGAGCTCCAATTCGAAGGGGTTCGGAACGGAGGTGAAGCAGTTGACGGACTCGGAATTGCAGCGGAAACGCGAGAAGGGCATCTGCTACCGGTGCGACGACAAGTGGAGTCCGGGTCATCGCTGCAAAAAGAAGGAGCTCAATGTGCTGGTCACTTGCGATGGGGCTGACGAGCCGGACCCTGAGGTAAAATCCGACCCCGAGCTCGACGTGGCGGAGTTGAACCAGGTTATTGAGGTCTCCCTCAATTCCGTGGTTGGGCTGACAAATCCGAAGACTATGAAGATCAGGGGTACAATCAGGGACCAAGATGTCATCGCCCTGATCGATACCGGGGCCACTCACAACTTTATTTCCTCGGCGGTGGTGGACAAACTTAGCCTACCGGTGACTCTCACGGAGTCGTATGGCGTAACGATGGGATCCGGCGAGTCGGTGGAAGGCAAGGGGGTTTGCCGGGGCGTCAACTTGCAGCTGCAAGGGATTGAGATTGTGGAAGAATTCCTTCCCCTGACGCTCGGAAGTTCGGACGTGATTCTGGGTATGCAGTGGCTCGAGTCCTTGGGAGCGACTTACACAAATTGGCGTTCGAAGATAATGAAGTTTACTGTTAATGGGGACACCGTCACTCTCCGCGGGGACCCCTCGCTCGGCAAGACCTTGGTCTCCCTTAAGACCATGGAGAAGACGATTCGCAAGGAGGGCACGGGGATTTTAGTGGAGCTCCACCATCTCGAGCTGAGCCACGAGGGAGCGTCCAAGGAGGGGACCGTGGCGGTTCCGGAAGAATATCGAGATATTCTGGCCACGTACGAAGGAGTTTTCCAGCTACCCGCGGGGCTGCCGCCACGGCGGGGGCATGAGCGCGCGATCGTACTCAAGGAAGGAACACCTCCTGTGAGTGTTCGGCCATACCGGTACCCCCACGCGCAAAAGGAAGAAATTGAGAGGCTAATTGGCGAAATGCTCGCTGCCGGGATTATCCGCCCGAGTCGAAGCCCTTTCTCCAGCCCGGTGCTGCTGGTGAAGAAAAAAGATGGGTCGTGGCGATTTTGTGTGGATTATCGGGCCTTGAATAGAGCCACCATCGCGGATAAGTATCCAATTCCCGTCATTGACGAGCTGCTGGAGGAGTTAGGGGGAGCCAAATTTTTCACCAAATTGGATTTGAAGTCCGGCTACCATCAAATCCGCATTCGAGAGGAGGACATTCCCAAGACGGCTTTCCGAACACACTCAGGCCACTACGAGTTTCTTGTGATGCCTTTTGGGCTCACGAACGCGCCGGCAACATTTCAGTCTCTTATGAATGACTTATTTCGTCCATTTCTCCGTCGGTTTATCCTTGTGTTTTTTGACGATATCCTAATTTACAGTTCATGCAAGGAGGACCACCGGGAGCATCTTGCGCAGGCTTTCCGCGTGCTTCGCCACAACGGCCTCTATCTCAACCGCAAGAAGTGTGAGTTTGGACAGCCCCGCGTGACGTATCTCGGATACATTATTTCAGGTGCCGGTGTGGAGGCTGACCCGGATAAAGTCAAGGCCATGGTGGAATGGCCTCAACCGACGAATTTGCGGGAGTTACGTGGGTTCCTTGGACTCACGGGGTACTATCGTAAGTTCGTGGCCGGCTATGCATCCATCGCTTGGGCTCTTACCGAGCAACTCAAGAAGGACAACTTTGGTTGGAACGCGGCTGCCCAAAACGCGTTCGAGAGCCTCAAGTCCGCAATGACGCGTACCCCGGTCTTGGCCATGCCTGATTTTGCAAAGCCCTTTGTTATTGAGACCAACGCCTCCGGGTTCGGCTTGGGAGCAGTTTTACTTCAAGATGACCGACCCATTGCCTTCTACAGTCAAACTCTCGGCCCTCGGGCTTGCTCTAAGCCGATCTACGAGAAGGAATTAATGGCGATCGTTTTTGCGGTGATCAAATGGCGACCCTACTTATTGGGACAGCGGTTCATCGTGCGGACGGATCAAAAGAGCTTAAAATTCTTGCTGGAACAACGGGTGGTAGGAGCGGAATACCAAAAATGGCTCTCTAAGCTGATGAGTTACAACTTTGATATCCAGTATCGCTGTGGTGCAAGTAACAAGGTGGCTGATGCCTTGTCTCGTTTGCCGGGATCGGTAGACCTTTCGGAACTCGTGGTTCCGCAATGGCAACATTGGGACTCCTTGCGTGCTGAGTTGGAGTCCGACGAATTCCTCCGCCGTTTGCGTGATGATCTCAGTTCCGGTTCCCAGCCACACACGGGGTTCACTCTCACTAATGGTCTGCTATTTTATAAAGGCAGGTTAGTTATTCCTCGCACTTCGTCCCTTCTTCCCACCATCATGACCGAGTTCCATTGTTCTCCTATGGGCGAGCATTCGGGGGAACGCAAGACATTTCAGCGTCTTGCAGCCGAGCTTTATTGGGTCAATATGCGCAAGGATATTCAGAAGTTCGTGCAAGAATGCCAAGTTTGCCAACAGAACAAGTATCTCGCCACCACCCCTGCCGGGTTACTACACCCTCTTCCCTTGCCTTCCCAAGTGTGGGACGAGATCACCATGGACTTCATTGAAGGCCTACCTAGCTCCGAGCGGATGAATGCGATACTTGTCGTTGTCGACCGGCTGAGTAAGTACGCTCACTTCGTGGGCCTGCAACATCCCTTCTCTGCGGCCACCGTCGCCACTGCTTTCCTTCGCGAAGTGGTTCGCCTCCATGGGATTCCCTCGGCAATCGTGTCCGACAGGGATAAGATTTTCATTAGCCACTTCTGGTCCGAACTGTTCAAGCTCCAAGGCTCGACCCTTAAGAAGAGTACGGCTTACCATCCGCAGACCGATGGCCAATCGGAAGTGGTCAACCGCTGTCTCGAGACATACTTACGCTGCTTTGCCTCGGAGAAGCCGCGCACCTGGTCACGATGGCTTCCATGGGCAGAATACTGGTATAATACCAGCCCTCATTCTTCCCTTGGTTGTACACCCTTCAAGGCCCTTTACGGCAGGGACCCTCCACCACTTATTCGCTATGAGCACGGGCAGGCCACTGTGTCTTCGGTGGAGCAACTTTTGGAGGACCGCGACGCCATTCTCGATGACCTGCGTATGCATTTACTACGCGCCCAGCAGAAAATGAAGACTCAAGCCGATCGCAAGCGCCATCCCGAAGAGTTTGCCGTTGGGGATCATGTTTTCCTCAAGCTCCGGCCGTATCGCCAGAAATCTCTTGCTCGCCGCCGGTCCAAGAAACTCGCCGCTCGCTACTATGGGCCGTTTCCCATCTCGGCCAGGGTCGGCAAGGTGGCCTACAAGCTCGACCTCCCTGCCTCGACCTCCATCCACCCCGTGTTCCACGTTTCTCAGCTGAAACGGGCACGAGGCTTCTCCCTCTCCTCTTCTCAGCTTCCACCACAACTCTCTGAGGATTTCCAGTTGCTGGTGGAACCGGAAGCCGTGCTTGGCGTCCGTCCCAAATCTACTGGTTCGACAGGTGACTTGGAGGTGCTGCTGAAATGGAAGTCCCTTCCGGAATTTGAAGCTACTTAGGAGGACTTTCAGATGGTTCAGAACCAGTTCCCTGCATTCCACCTTGAGGACAAGGTGAAAGTTTGGGCGGGGGGTAATGATAGACCCATGGTGCGTTTTACGTACTCAAGACGTAAGAAGAATGCTGAGGTGTAATGCTGATGGCAGTTTTGGAATTAAGTGGTCAATGGGGGAGCTGTTGGGAATTAGTTATTACTGTTTAATTTTGTTAATTTGTTTTTCGTTATTTTGTCATGCATTTTTGGTCATGCATTCGGTTATGTGTCAGAGGGATATTAAGGAGTGACGAGAGAGAGAGAGGGGTAGAGAAGGAATTTGTAAACTGAGCTTTGCTCTTGGAGAGACGAGCCTCTCGAATGCTCGACCCTTTTGTATTCCCTTTTGCTATCAATATTACAGTAATTTCCATCTTCAATTCCTGTTAAGCAAGTTTATACTAATTTGATACTCTAGTTCGTATCAGTGACCTGAAGGAGAAGAAATCTATGAGTTTCAAATTGTATCGCAGAAGGACGAAAGCGGAATTCATCAAGATCAGCCCAAGACATAATACAGTTAAACACCTCTACTCTAATTCTAGCTTTTCAAAAGATTTTTCTTCAGCAAACAAACATTGGAAATTGACAGAAAAAAAAAAAAAAAAAATTTGACAGAAAATTGAGTTTGTTTCTTACATTGTCTGCGAGTTTCTCTACAAGTGCCTGTCGGTAACTTCTAAACTTGGCTCTCAACATCACTTTCACATTATTAAGATGTTCTCCTATGACCGAACATCCATCGTCAGGGATGCACGAGCTCCAAGACTTCAACTGGCTTTCTATTTTTGGGCACAACACATCTAGCAACCTTTGCATTAAATTTAAAAGAATACCCAACTGCAAAAAATGAAAAAATAATGATAATAATTACATACAAAATATGTAAAATAAAAAAGGATGTCAATCCGTTTTCAGAAAAGAGCTATAAAAATAACAGGTTCGCCGGAATCAACCTCATCTGGGACCGAATAAGTATTGACTGTTCCTTTGGATAGTCTCTGGACATATTTGTGGCCAAATATTTTGTTTGTTAGAGTATCCTTCAATGGCAACAAAACATCGGCAAATTGCTTCTCTAAAGCTTCAACAGTTGCTTTCTCAACATCTGCAACGGCCTTTTTGACAAATTTCCAAAGTGTAAGTTTATGTTATTTCAGGTTTTAGAGGAAGTAATTAGGAAAAAGGGAAATTTAACCATACATTCTCCAAAAGAGAAATATATTCTGGCCATCGGCAAAGAATGATTTGGTACTCGTTGATTGTCTCCTCCAAACGATCAAACATGTTGTCAATGAAAGGAGCCGCCAAAGGTTGTGTTCCGAGAGCACATGCTTTTGCCTGAAATTATGCCATTTCAATTTGTGGTCAATTTCCCAAAAGTTAAGAATACCAATTTTGAGAAAAAAGGTCTTAGTCATCCAAATAGTGGAAGAAACAATAAAGTGTTTCTGTTAATAATCCTTAATTTGTTTGAACAAATCTATTACCTTGTCTTGTTTGCAAGACTCGAGCAAATCGTGACTCTTCTCTTTAATCCAGCGGACTATGTGCGAATTGAACAACTCCTTCACATCGACTCCGCCATTAACGGGACTATAGAAATTTTTCACGAAATTGAATACCATAGACCAAGAAATTCTAAAGAAACCATCAAAATCTGAAAAAGAAAATACATTACTTGACATTCCACAGCGAAAGATCTCTTTGGAAGTCCGCTGCTGCAATAACAAGTTGTGAAACAGGAGGAGATGGGCCCGGAGGAGGGCATGCAACAAGGAATGCACGCAATCTACTGCTGAGCTCCACGCTATATATGGATGAAGAAATATTTGGAAGTTCTATAAAACTGCACAGAAAAAAAAAATCGTATAAATGATGGATTTGTCAACAGTCACGATAATCAGAATTAATTAAGATAAAAGGTGTATTAAATATGTGTCGTGATCTCTAATTATTGCTTGATACTGATGCCATAATTCATATACCTTGGAAGGACATGCTGATTATGTATCTTTATGTCTGTGAAAACTTCATTTCTGAGATTTTGAATCAGAGATTTCATTTTGTTGTAGGACTTTGGGAGATCAATCGGCATTCCCTCACTTCTGTTCAACGTAAACTCATCTGTTTCAGCCAAATGCCTTCTTAACCTCTTCCTTGTAGCAGCCTGAAAAAGCTTAATTTTAACTTAGTGGAGAAGCAAAGAGAGAGGAATGCACGGATGGGAATGACTAAGAATGCATGGAGAAATTGAGGATCTATAACCTGAAAATATCTGCACAGTTTCAACTGTGCCTCGGGAGTCAAAATATCGTGCAGGAGAGAATATAACTTCACTGCAGGCGCCAAAGCAGGCGCAACTAATCTGCTGGCTGGCATAAAAACTTTCATCATCCCCAACGGCAATGATTCATCGAGAGACTTGTAGTTCTCAAAAACCGTAGCAAGCATGTCCTTAACTTGATCCTCTATCTCAGCCAGGATGCGTTTCTGGTATACATTTCATAAACTTCTCAAAGTTCATATTGCAACGACAAAGGGAAAATAATAAAAAGAAGAAAAAAACAAAAACAAAAAAAGAACAAAACCAAGAAAGTTTGTATCTCTTAGAAAGGATTGCACGTGATACCATGTAAGAAACCCAATTAAGCAAGAAGCTTTAAGTCATTAAAAAGTTTTTTTTTTTTATATTCCAAATCTAACAAATTTTTGTACCATAGTGTTCAAAAGCATGTTGTTTGAAGCAAAATGGTTATTAATAATTTAAAAAGGTATTAGGAGAGATGGGACCTCCTGGTGACTTAAGGAATTCCTGCTTCCCTTCATGAGTACATGCGACAGCAAATCGTAAAGCAAGTTCAGACAGTACTCTGTGGGCGTAGCCACATCCATGATATAGGAAAGATATCTGCGAGTTATAGTTGAGATAGTAAATTTATATGCAGTTTTAAGATCCATAAACTAAACGAGATCTATGTTTCTAGCATATCTTGGACCTTAATTTGGTGTAAGAATCTGACACTCCATAGTACAATGCAAACTCAGTCACTAACCACCGCCATGGGTCTTTTAGTAGCAAGTTTCTCGGTTGAAATTGTTGAACCTTCAGCGCAACTTCTAAGAGGAAGTCGTATGCCATCGTTTCCGCAACAGAGCCACACTGCATGTGGAAAAGAGTGAAGTGAAGTAAGAATCATTTGACACCCGATCTTCTGGTAAGAAATTTTTGTCTAACTTACGTCTTTACCTTTTTTTCTGATGAAATAAAATTATTGTCTATATCTATCAGGCAAGTGTGGTACACTATATAAGCTCATCGTATTGAATTAGATAATACAGTACAGTGTTTGAAATTTGATTATTCAAATGATCACTTTGCATAATGCATATTGTGTTCTTTAGTACAAAAAAAAAAATTCCGTATTAGATCGTATTAATTACTCTAAAGTCTAAGACCGTTATCTCATTGTTTTAAATAATATCTTTGGAAATCATACAAATCGTATAAGCTTATATAGTACGATACGAAACAATACAATACAGTACAATAAATCCAACGTACACTTAAGCAAGAATTTGTACAAGCTTCATTATAGCACTATAGTCAGAATATTATGTCTCGACAACCCTTCAAAAGACATGTTATATTATGCTATAAAACTAAGACTAGTTTTGAACTACATAAAAATCACTTTGAGATACAATTTTTAATTCAAGAAATGTAACTTCACAATGTTAACTGCCCGGACGCTCCAAAAGTTACCTTTGGATGACTACTTTCATTTTGGGTGGTTGTATAAATTATGTGCAATTGTACTCGTCCAACAGGTTCGTGCATTGGATCGTTGTATATTGGCCACCATTTCAGCTTGTCATCCTGAAAAAATACCGTATTTATACTCTTCAATCATACTTATTTTCTTTGAAAATCCATTTTGACATTTGGAAATCTAAAATATATCATACTGGGTTATCAGCTATTGCAGCCACTTGAGCTAGGACTTGTCCGTATTGGTGTCCCTTGGAATCTTGAACTTCAACAACCAAATAATCACCAAGACCATCTGGGAAGCTGTACCAACAAGCAAAAAGTTACCATCGAAGAAGAAGAAGAAGAATAATCAAACATATAAGACACGATCTTCAAAGAAGAAGAAGAAGAAGAAGAATTAAACATACAAGACACGGTCTTCACCAGATCCTGGTCGCATTAGAGCTGCATCCTCATCGGGAGAACTCTTCAGCTTTACCAAGCAAGAATATGTTTCTGGCAACCAGAAATCACCCAAGTAAAACATTAATATAATAGAAATTTTCAATTATTTTTCCACAAAAAAAAAAAAAAAAAAAAGATGGTCACTTTTACTGCAGCCCATATACAATAGTTATTGCCAAGTTGCTTTTCAAATCTCAGCTAATACAAAAAGGGACCAAAATTTCTGTCATTATCAAACTGCCTTAAAGAATTACATACCTTGAACCGCTTGATCATAAGATACAGAACTATTGCATAAATTTTTAGCTCCTACTTTTAACAGCTTAGAGACTTGCTTCATGTACTTGGTGCTAGCGTGCAGGTAAGCCAAGCTCCGACGAGATAAAGGACCATCTGCAGGAACCTTAGGATCTACCCGAACGTTTTGTATGGATTTGAAAGTAGAAGACATTGTCGATTTAAAATGGAGATATCGTCTCTGCAAGGACTCGTCGTCAATAAGTGGCAAATTTAGAGACGAAAAACCGGAGCAAGATTGAAATGACTCTGAGCCGAGTTTCACTTTGCGGACTGTAAGATGCCAAAATTTCAGTATAAGTTTTAAGACAAATTTTTGTAGACGAGAAACATAAATATTGAAATACGACACAAGGTTTACCTTGCAATTTCAATTTGCCAGAAGTTCTCCTAGATTTTTGAGTAGCTCCTTGACTTACAAGCTCTGTGGATTGCTTTTGCATTAACTCATCCTCGGATTGTAATAGCACATGCCTTAAACTACAATTGCAAAAAATAATAAGAGACTAAAACAAAACACATTGAACATCTCAATCACACGCCACGCAAAAATCTCTTGTTACTCACCCAAATGCATCCCGCAACACTGAGCATTCGTTCTCCAAAAAACAATGAACTTCGCTACAGCCACGCAGAGCCCATTCGTGAAGGCAAAGACGAACACACGCATCATAAGAAACCACGGCACAGAAAGTACCTTGCTCGCTGAATTCACACCGGACACAAATCAAACACGAAAAATAAATAAATAAATAAATAAGTCAAAAAAAGTCATTTGAACAAACTAGTTAAGACAATTACAACTTCATCAACAAACTACTTCCAAATAGCTATAAACTAAACAAAAAACAACAACAATAATCAAGCTTTAATGGGCAATTACGCAATGCCAAAAATGTTACTCAAGTTACCCGGCCAGCCTCGGCTGAAACCCCCGCGGGCCGCGAGCAGGTAAAGAATCCGCCGATCCCTTAACTTTCAAACCGTCACAAGTCCTGCAACACTCAAAAACAATAACTTCTTCAATGCCCAGAAAATTCATTCAACAAGCCTAATCAGCAACTTTACGTGCTTCAAAAGAAAATGTATAATACAAAAAATAATACTTCTCTTCGAAATCTATATGTTTCATTGAAATTGACCATTTCTCTTAGAATAATTAGTACAAAATCCGAATTATTTTACTAAACAAATAATTAAAAAAACAAAAACCAAATAAACCCAAAAAAAAAAATAGTAATAAAAAAACACAAACAAACCTGTCTGATGGAACACTCTCTGTTTCTCTCAAACCAAGTCGTCCAAATGTCGACATCCGGTCAACGGTGCTTTGACCGATCTCTGCGTCGCCATAGCCAAAAACCTTAATTTCCTCGAACCCAGTTCCCACATTACCCATGGGATTCGAGTCACAATAACCATAGGAGATCTCAGTGCTCGTAGCCGAGCCACCCAAATCCTCTGCCTTAACACTCACTCGCTTCGACGTCCAAACAACCTCGGATCGCCCGAGAACGGTCTCAACCTCGGAGCCAGAGGACGTGTCCATGTCTGAGTGGGACCCACTTCGGCTCTGAGTCATGGGTTTCGTTACCAAGACCTCACTCAAACCAGAAGACCCCAAAAAGCCAGTCTCTCTGTGCATTGGCGTAGCTTTGGCCTGTGGTTCGTTCATTGCACATTTCTCTGTAAGTCAGCCCAGAAAATAAAAAATAAAAAAGCGACGAAACAGAGATATCGAATACTTGGTTGGTCACCTTTTGAGACCATTTGAGAGAGTTTGTTTGCCAGGTTTTATTGAGCACCATGGATGAGGTTTTTTTTTTTTTTTTTTTGTCTGTGAATCTGTGGCAAAAATGGAACTCTGTGATACTAATAAATGGAAAGGAAAACAAAATTTTTTTTTTATGGAAATGAGTGTTGTTTGTTTAGAAGCAAAAAAAATCTTGAAGAGGTTATGTGATCGACGAAATTGGAAACAGTGTATCGAATTTTTTTTTTTTTTTTTTTTTGAAAAACCGAAAGAAATGGCAATGGGAATTATGGAGTGTGTATTACTTTAGAGATCATGAAAAATGAAAATGTGAAGAATTCTAAGAGATTTATTTGGGTTTTGTCTCTTTTTCTTCACTATCTATAAAGTCTCTTCCAGTCAAATTTTTTTTTTTTTTGAAACAAAAAGTCTCTTCTTATTACAAAAGAAAACATGGCATTCTTTACTTTCCTAAGTGTAACGTGAGAAATAAAAAAAAATAAAAAAAGAAAAGAAATGAAAAGAAAGAAAAAGTATTTCAAAAAAAAAAGAAAGAAAAGGAAAAATGTGGATTCGCTTATGAAATCGTTAATGATTTTGCATTAAGCAGGGAGATAGAGATTTATTTTTATTATTAATTCTTTGCAAAGATTTTTTTTTAATATATATATATATATATATATTGGCTGAGTTGTATATAAATAATTTAAATAATGTAATAACAAACATGAGATTGACGTGGCAAACCGGGAAACGGCTCTGCTTTCTAATAAGGATTATCTATACAAATGCCCCCCAATGTTGTGCTATTGTTGCAGTTTGCACCCTAATGTTTAAAAACTGTCATTTTTGCCCCCTAAAGTATTAAAAACTTATAGATTTGCCCCCTCTGTCATAATTTGTAACAAAAATGGGTTAAATTAATTACGTAATATTAATCTGTTGGTGCCTGTACAATTTTTTAAGGGTATGAATACAAAATTTTAAAAGATCGAGGTGCATTTTGAAAAAAAAAAGACGACATAAGGGGGTGTTTGTGAAAATAAATATAGAATTAATTACTATAATTTTTTTAATTTGAAGGCAGTTGATCTTTAAAAATTGTACAGGTGCCAACAGAATAATGTTATGCTATTAATTTAATCTATTTTTTTTACAAATTGTAACAGAGGGGGCATATCTATAAGTTTTTAATACTTTAGGGGGCAAGAATGATAGTTTTTAAACATTAGGGTGCAAACTGCAACAATAGCACAACATTGGGGGGCGTTTATGTAGATAACCCTTCTAATAACGGTCTGATTATGGCGCGTCTTTGCTTCACTGTCCCAAGTCCGCTCTTTCTTTTCTTTTCTTTTTTTTCTTTTTTGAATAATAGGCGCTTTGATTGTTTTTTTTTTTTCTTTCTTTTTCTTAGAGAAATATTTCTAAAATTTTCTTGAAATTATTACATTGACACGCAGACCAGCTTAATCAAAAGAAATAAAGTGAACGCTGCCTAATTGATTGAAAAAAAAAAAAAAGAGTAAATGTACTAAAAAGATTTGAACCGATGTAAAAAAGGAAAAAGATTTGTTCATCAAAATTAACTAAAATAAAAACATTTACGAGTCGTAGCCAAAAAAAAAAAAAAAGCACACCCAAGATTTAAGAGGTTTTCAGTTTTCTTCTATCATGGTAATTAAGAAGAATACTCATATAAAAAGAGAGAGAATATTTCTATAAATGGCTGGGGCCTGGGAATTTTATAAAAAAATTTCTCACTTCATATTTAAATTCTTTTTTTTTTCCCTTTCAAAACACAAAGACAGGAACCTTTCTTTCTTCATTTTTTTTTTTATTTTTTTGGTGCAATGCTTCATTTTATTTCTGTTCCTGCCTCCGGTTTCCTATCTGTTTATTTTATTGCTTTTGATTTGTTTTTTTGGTCAAATATTTTATTGTAATTTCTTGTCTTTTGAGTGAAAAATAAAATAAAATAATTACATGGAAAGTATATACTTAGTCCACCCAATAAAAGAGTCGGTGGAAATTTTTGTGATGTTGACTGCTTTTTGCTCTCAATGCTAACTAGGAGTGTGCTGTATCCACTGCTTCATTGAAACTCTATGAAAAACCTAAAACATCCTTATGTTTTGAAGAATCATCGTACCTATCCTTGTAATTATTTTGAAGGAAAAAAGACCTAAAAGTTGAAGTATAATGTTATTATTGAATAAATCGTTATTTTTTAAAATTATATTTAAAAAAAGGTCAGTTAAACAATTAGTCATTTAAAGGTAATGTTTGTAGGATTTAGCCGTGGTTTTCTGAAATTAATGATTTAAGCATAACATAGAACATTTTATGTTACATGTAACATCTATACGTGCAAAAAGTGTAACATTACATGTAACATAAAATGTAACACATGTAATGTTATATTTTTATACGTATATATGTTACATGTAACATAAAATGCTACATGTTATAGCTAAATCTTTAATTTCGACATTTTAAGGCTAATCCTAAAAAATTACCCAAAAGTTTGGTTAAATGCCTAAAAAAACCTTTAAAAAAATATTCAATATTTTTACTAATTAAGGAAATGGTTTTTTATTTATTTATTCTGCCTTTATGTCTTTAATTTTAATTTTTAATAAATTTATGGCTAATATCTTAATTTGAAAAACGTTCAATGAATCAGAAAATAGTTGAAGATCAAATAGGCCCTAATTTATTTTATTCAATTTTCCTATTGGCAAACTTAGATGATATGTCACATTTAAGGTCTCGTTTGGATTGCAATACAAGCTACATTTTACTGTAGCAACTTGATTTAAATTTAAATTTTTATTAGTGAGTTTATTGTACCAAAATGATTTAAACAAAAATAAATAAATTAGATTGTAAAACAAACAACTTCTAGTGTCTCCCTTTTTAGTATTTCAATTTTTTTAAACACGTAAATAAATTACTTAATTCTCTAAATT
The DNA here is from genome assembly GCA_018132145.1 of Boehmeria nivea var. tenacissima. NCBI lineage: Eukaryota > Viridiplantae > Streptophyta > Magnoliopsida > Rosales > Urticaceae > Boehmeria > Boehmeria nivea. The sequence continues at coordinate 5,517,854 of CM030886.1, forward strand.
GTTTTGTATGTTTATATTTTTTAAATTAAGTAATTTGCGGTCACTTAAGGATTTAGCCATTTTACAATTTATGTTTTAAAGATAGAGTAGTGCTAGATATATAAACTTTCTTTACCAACTTTTTAATACCAACCTATGTGTCATATTATCATTGGTGAGTGTTTATCAACTAATTAGAATGATGCTAATCAAAGCATAATACTTCAATTGCCACATAGGTTGGTATTAAAAAGTTAGTAAAAGAGTTGGTATGTCTAGCATTATTCTTAAAGATATAGCCCACGTTTTGAAATATTAGCAAAATAGCCATCAGATTAACATTTAAAAATCTATGACTAAAGAAATAAAATTTGTGCATAAATAAATAAAATATACAGTCATAAAATTTGTGACTATAGTCACAAAATTTCTGAAAATTTGAAATAAACACAATAAAAAATTTAAACATCCATTAACAAAATAACCAACTCACAAATAAATAATTGTATATACAAATAATTTCATAAAACTTATTACCAAATAAAAAATATTTTATAAATAGCAAAAAAATATGCAGCTAAAGAAGTCACAAATTTCATGACTAGAGACACAAAATTTTAGATAATATTGTTTGCAACAAACAACAAAAACAGGATTCAAAAAACTAATGACTGCAGTTTCAAAAATCTAGACACGAATATATGACTATTTTGCTAATAAAAATAAACATAAGCTAATTGTTAAAAACAGACATAAAAATATGGCTATTTATTTAAAAAAAAACCAACTTATTATATATCTAAACATAATATATAACAAAGAAGACAAGAGAAGTGACTAAAAAAAAGCATTGGAGTATCGGAATCCCCCCACGAACACACTCAAATGTCGCCTGTAAATCAATAAATCGAGATATTAAAATTGAAAGACAAGACGAGTAAATATATCCTTTCTTTTTTCAAAAAATAATAATAATAATAATAACAACTCTCCTTTCTAAACGAAACTAAAGAATTAAATAATAATAATAATAAAACCTAAAAGTAAAAATAAAAAGGGTGAAGTAGGCAAATACCCAGAATTTATATAACAATAAAAATAAATACCCAAACTTTGGAAGTAATTGAGTTTCTAGTCAATTTGTGAATTACTTGCACATGTTTTTGGTAACAAAGTGAATTACCACCACTTACCATTGTGTAAGTAATTCCATCTTTTGGGTAGTTGGTTATATTTTTCAAAAGATTGGGTAATAACTTACATTAAGTTTTAAAAATTGGGTATTCATTATAATTTCTCAAATAAAAATACATGTGCGAGGCACTAATGTAAAGCGACGTTGAGCTCCAAAGATAGTAGAGATAGACAACGTGAGAATCGCTTTCATGAGTCATAATCCAAGAGCCGGAATAACCAACAGTTGGCTTTGCTAAGCTCTCAAAAAAAAAATAAATAAATAAATAAATAAATTCTTTTATCACTGCCAACTCTACAACCAGTCTACGCAGCAACTGTGTCTCACTTTTTTTTTTGGATGAGGTAAATTCGGTAGTGACTTGCACCTGCTTCCAAGACATTTGAGGGTGGTTTTGGGGATTTAATCAGATGAGATTAAGTTTTGCAAAAAAGGGGGAAAAAAAAAAAGTTGATTTGTTAAAACAAAGTAAGAGTTTTGAGAACTTTACTCAATAGTTCTGTTTGCTAAACTTTTTTTTTTTTTCCCATTTTTTTGTCATTAGTCATAGGCGCCTTTTATCTCATGAATAGGGCTCCTTTGCTTTCAAAAACCCTAAACCTACGGCCTCGTTGGCACCAGCACCAGCACCAGCGCTGCCAATCTCGTCGGCAGTAACAAATCCACCGACCACCGTGTTCCACAACCATTGAATCGCACCGTCTTTGCAAGTTGACATGTGCGTTCAGGGTGAACCCGACCCAAAATTCGTTTTCCAATTCGACGGCGAGCCAGTATCCCTCAGGTCCTCCGAGACCAAGGCAATGTCAAGTAGATGGTTTTCACTTGCAAGTTCAACTCATGAAGCAACAACAATCTCAAAAACAAGTTCACTTCTGTCGCTCTCTTTTTGTTTAAAGCTAGCACATTTTCTTCTCGATGGTATTTGTATTGCTTTGTGTGATGGCCTTTTTGGTTATTCAAGAATCATTGTGTATTTTTTGGTTGATACAAGCAATTGAAAAATGTCTTTGGTAGAATTTATTATTATTTTTTTTTAGCCTATTTAATTATTTATTGCTTCACGATTTGCTCTCCTTTCCTTGCTATGGAGAGAGCGACAATGCTGGCAATGTCAGTTGGGTTTTAGTATTTCTAACTCTCTGTTTATTAGGTGGGTGAAAAATAAAGGGTTAGAAAACAATGGGTATAAAAAAATATATCATATAGCCCTTTTTTCTTTCTTTTATTTTCCGGAAAGAACAACACACAAATTCAGGGTATAAAAAAACATATATAGATATACAGTGCAACTAGTCGAACTCTACAATTTTATCCCTATATTCTAGCATTTTGGCAACTTACAAAAGTGCTTTTCACCATGACATTAATCATCATCTGATCCAATAACCTCTTCCTTGAGCTCTTCAAATTTAGCAAATAACTCCTTCCTTGTATTCTGCAGGAAAAAAAAGTACCTTATTGGCATATATTCTTCACATATTAAAACCCGGGAAATGTTGGTCCTAACTCTGAAGGAATCACTGTTTGTACCTTGAATAACAGATAGCGATACGTGAACCAGAACGTGTAGCCAAGCCCGACGAGTTCCATCAACTTGGGAAACTGATTTCATAAAATTTAACACCATAAATGTGTGAGCCACAATTGATAATTTTACGATAAACGAGCAGAATTTGATAGTAAGCTTAAACGCACCAAGGGGATTGAATCGATTGCACCAACAACAGCAGACGTTAGCCACAGGGAAAACAAGGCACCACTACCGTAAAGTGCGAGGGTATATTTATCAACACTCTCAATCTGCAAAAATCAAAATGCAGGCCTTTATATCAAATAAGCAGCTGAAATTTGAGGTCAAACACTGTCGGAAAAAAAATGATAAAAACTCTTGCACTCAGCTCAATATACGATTTTGAAGATGTTAAAATAAAAGGTTTAGATAACAATATAGGCTCTTATTTACTCTACTAATGTAGTAAAGAGAACCTTCTGCTGCTGCTCAGGTAACCGCTCAGGATAATCTTTCATTAAGCAGAAAAGATTGAGCTTTCGTAAAGTTCCAGTTGTCATCATAGCAAGCGAATTTCACAGAAATAGTGCTCAACTAGTGGGAAATGATAATTAAAAACGTACAAACGATAAATGGAACATGGACGGACAAAATTATTGAGCTCACTGCTAAATTTAAGAAACAAGAAAGAAACTGAATTTATGGAGGATGATAATAATTTCTGCAATGACAAAACACTTTACTCAGTTAAAAAAAAAAAACAAAAAACAAAAACCCTATTTGAAACGGTAAAACACTGTACTCAGTTGCTCAGGTAACCGCTCAGTATTGACATTTTTGTCAATGTTTCATCGAGTATTTTATAAACACTCTCAATCACTTTATGACATCATCATAGCAACCAAGTAATCCAATTTTATCAAACCACTACGCGTTTCTGAGAATTTATTTCAGTTTAAAACATAACAAAACAAGAAAAAAAAATGTCAATTGAAGGATCTTAGTGAAACATACAACACAAGATTCTCCAAACTGAACAGAACAACACAAGGAAATCAGCAACGAGGTATCGAAAACTTAAAATGGGGACCTAGGCTCTATTATCACAAGTCATAAGTCAAATCCAAAACTGAATGAATAAAATAATAAAGCATTATATAATTAAAAATTTAGGAAGCTAGATAGGCTCTATCACACACAATTAGAGATAACTTAGTAAGAGCCAATTTATTAGAATGAAATGGCAAGCTTTTTTTCGCACCAATATAAGTTTTCTTTTATAGTAATTCCAAATATGCAAAATTATAAAAAAGCATTAAAGGCCTTACATCAAAGTTGTCCAAAAACTCGAATATTGAGGATTGTTCATCTCCAGACAACTGTCCTTCAGTTACTTCCGCAGATTTTGCATACACCAACGGCTCTTCGGTTACTTCTGGCTCCGGGGCTTTCCCATAAACCGGAGAATCATCTTTCTTTTCTACCGGCGGGATATCTTCCAACGTCGCTACAGCTTCACGCTCTTCACCACCATACCCACTTGCTCCACTGGATGTTTCTTCAGATGCTGTCGCTCTTGATAAGAAATTTGAAGTATATGATAATCCTTAAAAAAAAAAACACATAAAAGCAAGTGTCAAAAAATAGATATTTAGAATTCCCTTCAAACAATCATGAGAGCAACAAAAAGGGTCCATTATAAATGCGAAGACTTAATATCAGGACAAAGGACCTCTCTGGAACTAATATTTAGAAGTAGCTATATACTTTAGACTTTAAGAGTCCAAAACTGCTTCAAGGACTGTCTTTTTGCATCCTTCTACAAGTGCTACAATAATATGTATATATATATATATATATATATATATATGTGTGTGTGTATACATATATGGCTCTGCTGAAGAGAAAAATTTTAAAATTTGTATAACAGCCTTTACAATATATTATAGACTCCATTCTACCGATAAAATATGGCTCTACAGGGAAAAAAAAAAAAGAAAAGTAAGCTTTAATAAGATATTATATAGGCTCCATTCTACCAATAAAATGTAGATCTACTCAAGAAAAAAAAATTTAAAATTTTTGTATAAAGTTTAAATATAAACCCCATTGTGAACAAATAATTATGGGATCTACTGTAAAAATATTTTTAAAAAATAAAATAAAACTCGTACCACCAATTAAATAGCTTTAATTAATAAATCTAAAATCTGCGCCAATAGTTCTCGAACCCCTTTTGCATTTCCTATGAAAACTTAGGGTTTGATATGAACCAATGTAAGCGAATAAGCGACCATTTTCCGAGAACTTCTCAAGCAAAAGACCAACACAGATAACAACGAGAAACAATGTCCGTACACATAGGGTTTTCAAAAACAACAACGACGACGAGAAACGCAAATACTCAGCACAGAGACACGAAATAGCGCAGAGAGGGATTGGGGAAAAGAGAGAGGAGAGCGTACGAGAGCGCAGCCCGAGGGAGGCGGAGAGCGGCGAGGCGCGGCGGAGAGGGAAGAGAGAGGGCTTGGAACAATGGAGGTCGGAGCTAGGGTTTTGGATGAGAAGCTTGTGGCTATGGTGGCTGGGAAGCTTGGAGATGGCTTGGAATGTACAGAGCTCCATGGGTTTTTTTTGTTTTTCTTGCCCAGAAGAAGACTTGGGTGGTAGGTACTGGGAAGCTTGAGGCGCTGAGAAGAGAGAGTTGAGAGTTGAGAGTTGAGAGTGATTGTTTTGGGAAGAAAGGGATTTGGTAGTGCTTTATATGCAAGGGTTTGTGATAGGGTTTTGTCGGATTGGGTTTATGTGAGTGAGTAAATGGGGGAGAAAAAAGGAATAATAAAGAGTTTTTTTTTTCATTGGTGCCCCCTAAACTTTATAGGAATGACAACTTACACCCTAATCTTTTATTTTTTGACATTTTGCACCCTGACTTTAAGGCAAACCTCTACAAATCGATGACGAATAATACTAGACAGACCAACTTTTTTACTAATTTTTTTAATACAAACTTATATGACAGTTGATGTGTTATGCTTTGATTAGCTAAATATCAAAATTTTCTATCAAAATGATAAATACTCACCAATGATAATACGACACATGAGTTTGTATTAAAAAAGTTGGTATGTGTAATTGGAAGGAAAATAACACGTGCATATCACATGACTAAATATTATAGGCTTTTTTTGTCATTTCATTTAGTCTTTTTTTTCTTCCTCCACTTTCTTCCTCTTTCTTTCCCAATAGTATAAAAAACAAACTTGATTTCTCAACCTAAAATTGGACATCGGAGCATCATTCATTAGTATACAAATCAACTGAATATCAACGTATTAAAAATTAATAATAGTAATTAAATATCAACATATTATACTTCATCTTCTTCTGTTTTTTGTTTTTAAAATTTACAAACCCATAAACAAAAAAAAAATGCTCGTTTGCAACATTAGACAAATATACTAAAATTCCTCAGTAACAATCTCCTTCATGAGACCAATCCTCAATATCATAAGCCTTAATTGCCATCTACGTATGCTCTTCCTTTGTTTGCACCTCAACCTAACACTAAGCATGCAAATTCGGGTAAGCATACCAGACCAGTTGAAAATTACCAGGCAATTCTCGGGTAATTACTCGAAAAATAAAACCGAGTAATTACCCGAAATTACCTAGTCCTAAATATCGGGTAATTCCTCAAAAAATGGGACCAGGTAATTCTGAGTAATTACTCGGACTTCCATTTACGACGTCATTCTTTTCCTCACCATTTTTCCGTCGAAGAGGGAAGACGAGGAAGAAGAGTGTAAGGTCTGTTGGTGCTGATGCTGGATTAGGCGGCGAGCCTCGATGGTCACTTGGGCAGAGCTGGCGGCGAAGGCGTCGCCGGCATTATTGTCGTTGAGCAAAGTGGAAGCGGCCATGGGTGAGAAATGGTGTAGCATTGGAGTTTTGTGTTGTCTTATAAAAAGAGAGATTAAACCCCCAAAAAAAAACGACTTATTACTTGTTAGTGGCTATTTAATTACTTATTTACTTACTAGAGAGAGAGTTTTTTTCAAAGAGGTAACATGGGAATGGTAAGCCAGCAGATAACGGCGTAAACAACCACGGGGAAACAATGGTTTTTCCTTTCTTTCGGGCAATCTTCGGGGAATAACACTTTGAAATTTTCGATAAAAAATCGGGTAATACCCGGTCCTTACCTACTGGGGAAAAATCGAACATTACCCGAAATTTTCGTCCGGAGAAAAGAATCGAGGAATTCCCCGGACCAGATTTACAAGCTTACCCAACACCACCACCAACAAAATCAGCACCCACTTGTCATCACATGCACTTCCATTCCCCGACTATTCCACACCAACACCAACTTCGTCCAACATTCTAGACTTCTAAACAGGGACGGAGGGAGAATGAGACTAGTGGGGGCTGAAGCCCCCCCTGAACTTTTGTTCTTTTGCAATAACTCATGTAAAATTGGATCCAAACTCTTTTAGTTTTGAGAAAAAATAGCTCAAACCCCCACAGTTCAAAAATTTATGACGAAAAGCCCCCACAGTTCCAAGCCTAATCACCAAAAGCCCCCACATCTCAAAGCCTAATAACCAAAAGTCTGATTGCAATTTTTGAAAAAAAATAAATAAATTACAATTAAACTCTTCATTCTCACTCTGCCAAATTAATCTATTACAATTTCTTTAATATTATTACTATTTACTATTATTATTAGGATTATCTATACAAACGCCCCTAATATTGTACTATTGTTGCAATTTGCACCCTAACGTTTAAAAACTGTCATTTTTGCACCCTAAAGTATTAAAAACTTATAGATATGCCCCCTCTTTCACAATCTATAAAAAAATAAATTAAATTAATAACAAAATATTAATCTGTTGGCGCCCGTCAAATTTTTAAAGATAAAAAATAGATAAAATCAGGGAGTATGAATATAAAATTTTAAAAGATCGGGGTATAGTTAAGAAAAAAAGACAACATAAGAGCGTGTTTGTGAAAATAAATATAGAATTAATCACTATAATTTTCTTAATTTAAAGGCGGATGATCTTTAAAAATGTGTACAGGCTCCAACAGATTAATGTTACGTTATTAATTTAATCTATTTTTTTACAGATTGTGACAGTTGGGGCATATTTATAAGTTTTTAATACTTTAGGGGCAAAAATGACAATTTTTAAATATTAGGGTGTAAATTACAATAATAGCACAATATTAGGGGGCGTTTGTATAGATAACCCTTATGATTATTTGCTTCTTGTACGTGGTTTCATATACAACTTAAACTTCAAGTTCATTACACCTTAATGTTTGTAGGGCATTTATTTTCATTACACACGTGCTTGTAGGGTAGTTTCTCAATGAGTTGATTTATCGTTCTTTCATTTTTTACTTCTTATTTCTACCTCTTGCGTACGCATAATATTTATATATTCTCTTTGAATATGTTTAATTACATTATTGTATTATTATGTCTTTCTAATATGCCATATATGGTTAACTCTTTATATAACAATTTGTTTGTTTTAATTGCTTAATATTCTAAGTAAATTGAGAAGTTGAGTCTTTTTAGTATTTAACCATTTTTTAATTTATGTTTCAAGAAAATGGTCATAGTTTTATAAAATTAAGAAATTAGTTATAAGTCAATATAAAATAAGAATAAAAAGGTTAAATCGATGCATCATACAGTTAAAAAAAAAGGCTATTTCCTTAACTAATTGAAACATTGGTTATTTTCTTAAAATATTCTTTAAAAAATAGCTATTTACTTAATAATATCTCTTTTATTTATAATAGTATTTAACTATGTGTGATTTTAATACAAGTTTATAGACGTTATAATAAGCGCCCCCTAACATAATTTTCTGGCTCCGTCAAGTAATTTAATTTTCCTATCTCTATCTCTTTTCCATACACATATGTGGTAAAAAAAAAAAAACCTACATTGTTACTTTGTGTATATGTCGATAATGTTGTGGTTGATTGAGTTTGACGTGGAAATGAAATTAAGCTTGACTAAGCTCACCAACACAAAGCCTATATCAATAGCAAACAATCAACACAAGAAACAATGCTAAATAAAAAATCAAATCACGGTTTTGTGTTCATCGCAGAGGTGGTGAGCGAGGAAGCGAGTTCGGCGAGACGAGGTCCGATCTCTCCACGAAGACGCAAACCCCAAACCTCGCCCACAGAATCTCCCGATCTGCAGCCTCAAAGCTTCGAGCCTTCCGTCCGCCGCAACTTGGAGCCCATGGCACCAACCCGAAACCCCAAGACTCCCATCGAGTGAAGCATAAACAGGTCGAGACGAGTCCCGTATACACTCGTTATTCCCGTCGTTGTCGCATCGCCCTTTCGTTTCTTTCATCTTACCTGCGGCACGAGCACACTAGTGAGCCAAAAGCCCTGTAAGTAGATTGGATAAATAAGTTGCTAAGTCTGCAGGTAACATACAATTAATAGATATCACAACACAACAATCTAACAAAAGGACGGACTTGACGATAGAGTTGTCATAGTCCAAAGAGTAAACGTCACTCTTACACAACCTTACCCGCGAAGTAGATTTCAAAGATAAGGTGCTGAACCTACGCGGGATACAATACCTGCAAAAGAGTTGTGACTTGGAACAAGGTCGGGCTTAACGACCCATTAATCTCGACTCAAAAGTCAATCTCATAATTTGTTCTAATCTCACTCAAGTTCACAACTCTCTAACTTAGCTTATAAAAATACGTGTGCACACGATTCACATCCAGACCCCTTACAGGTCGTTCTAGAACTTATACACAATCTAAACCTCTCATGGGTCGTTCTAGAATTCAATACATATTTAAACCCATTACGGGTTGTTCTAGGACTTATTCACAATCTAGACCTCTTACGGGTCAATATAGAATTTAATACACATTTATACCCGTTCGCGGGTCCTTCTAGAACTTAATACGCATCATGACCCTTTCGCGGGTCGTTCTAGAATTCAATATACATTTAGACCCATTACGGGTTGTTCTAAAACTAATACGACTCTGGACCCTCTGTGAGTCGTTCCGAAACTTCACACAGACCATGGCCCCGTCGGGCGATCTCGAAATCGATCAAAATCGCAGCACATAGCGTATAGAGAGGAAGGCCGTCTACAGACCTCCTCGAGACCCCTCGGGTCGTCCCGAAACCTCACACAGACAATGGCCCCGTCGGGCGATCTCGGAACCGATCATGACCGCGGCACACATCATATGGAGAGGAAGGTCGTCAATAGACCTCCTCGAGACCCCTCGGGTCGTCCCGAAACCTCACACAGACAATGGCCCCGTCGGGCGATCTCGGAACCGATCATGATCGCGGCCTCCTTCCGGCCTTCAGAAACATACGGTGCCCCCGCAACTCTTGGCTTTACTTTACATCCGATCGTTCCAAAACTTAATAGTGTTTCCGCTCGGGCTGGGCCTTATTTCAAGCCGTTTCTTGAGTCTATCTAGGACGCTCACAGTGACGATGAGGAATCGTTCGGCTCGACTCTTCGGACTCCTGGAGCCTAGCTGGAACGTTCGCAGCAACAAGGATGAATCATTCGATTCGACTCCTCGGACTCTTTGAGCCTAACTGGAACGTTCACAGCGATGAAGATGAATCGTTCGAATCAAACCCTCAATCCCCTTGCGTCTCTTGGGAATTTAGCTCATCCTGCAATAAGATCTCAACAACAACATAAACAGTTTTATGTCGGTAGTCCCATACCCACCGACAAATAAGTCAAACTAACATATACACACACAAATAGCCACACACTCTACACTAGAACCTGAACTACGAAGTTGGATAGTTTTATGTCTGTGGTCCCATACCCACAGACAAATAAATATATAAATGAACACACGCACCAATACACACCTAGAAAAACACAACATATCATAAACGAACCTACAGTCCCATACCTGCAGGCTCGTTGCACAAACAAGACAACCACAATCAAATGCCCGAACTCACAACCTTAGCAAGAATGGGGATCCGCACAATTGAGTAGCCACAATTTTAGGCGTCGCACGCTTTATACAATCTCAGCACATGCATAATATATTCAAACCTGAACAAGTCTACTCGTGTCACAGAGGAGATCTACTTACCTGAGGTCCTAAGCCTCCCCAACTTGGTCCTCGCGGTTTTCCTCTCTCGACGTCCCTCTCTGGAGTATATGGTGTGACACTTCTGTCGAACACGAGAATTAGAGGGTCAACGTCGAAGTCCACTAAATATCCGAGAGGAAGGAAACTTTAAGAGTTAATGGACTCATAGAATGGAACACTAGACAGTGGGTCGAGCAATGGTTCGTCGAGAAATCCCTCTAGGGATATTCTCCTCCCGAATATCGTTGACTTAACGTAACAATCAATCCAGACTATCGGGTCTTTCGTTTGACTAGATTAGGTGAGAAATGAGTTCCTTAAACTAATCGGTTTCTAACTTTATTTTATCACGTATTAAATATTCGAGCCGGAAATCCGGCAAAGTTTCCCCTGTTTTTCGGATATCCCGGCCGAAGCCTTCACCTAATTTCAACCCAGCACCGAACTAATTTCGGTCACAATCCATCGTAACAACCACGCAGAATAATTTTCACAATAATAATCTCAAAACATAGTCATAATTCAACACCGAGCCTCAGTGGCTTGGATCCCACACAAAATAAAATAATAGGCGTCTAAACTAATTACAAAAGTCACATATATGTCATCGAGTCTTAATGCTTGGATCTTGTTTCCAACGGCCCGCTTTTACCTTTGGAAAAAGGGCGGTGAAGGGTTGAGCGTTCTAACTTGCGTTGTTGATGCTCCTGCACAGTGCACGAGGATAAAAGAAATAGAATCAAGTTTCGAACTTAAACAAAAGCAGGACGCGCGACTCGATACTCGTTTTAAGCTCAAGCGGGCACGTTGATAAGAAATACAATCCAATACAACCAAGGCTCGTACAAAAACCAAATTCTCGAGATCACACAATTTTTTTTCTATTAATTTTCTGAATGCGACAACTCTAGATTTCCAAGACAACCCAAATCTTTACAATTTTAAAATGGCAAGGCACTTGAAATAGTAATCCCCTCGGCTAGCACATTAGCCAAATTATTTTACCTCAATTCGATAAACTTGCACGAGTATCTAACACATTGAAAGCCATTAGATTGTCAAACCCGTAAATCTTTCTAAAATTATAAATTAGCTTTGAAGTCGCCAAAGACTCTAAAATTGTGAAATCACTATGATAATTCAAAAGGATTATAAACATAAACAACTTCCAAATCTTGGCATAATTCCACGCAATCGTGCAAATATTCTAGAATGTGCACAAACATACTACTATGCATTTGAAAGACTTGAGAGTCAACACCATGACAACCTTGCATCTACACAATCACCAATGATATAACTTCTCAAAAATAGGCAATCTCGAGAACCTCAAAATTTCAAAACAATCAAGGCACTAAGCCGCGATAATTTAAACTGGTCAAATATCAAAATTTTGCAAGTCTTGACACAATTTCAACTAACCAAACAATTACCAAAAGAGTGCAACGAAAAATCAAATTATAACCTCGCATTCATAAATTCACGACGATATAAATTTCAACACCAAGAAATCTCAATATCATCAAATGTCAAACCAACCAAAGTGCTCAAATCGAACACAACCATAATTAACGTTCAAGTTAGAAACAATATCAACGATTAATCAAAACGAGCAAAAGAGTTCGACCACAGGGCTCACCTAACGTGAGCGGCGAGTTCTCGAACGTTTGGTGTGGCGAACTCATAGCGACGTTGTCGAAGGGTCGACGGCAAAAAGCTCGAACTAGGTTTGGCGGCACTCGGAAGATGGATCGAGGTGGCTTACGGCATACAGCGGCGCTGGTCTCGCCAACGTGAGGACGCACGAGACGACAGCGAGGAGGCGCGAGGTTGTGGAACCTCGAACAGAGGGCGTCAATGCGAGGTGGCCAGAAGCATGACGGAGCTCGCGCACGGGAGGCGTGGTGTGGACAAGCGTAGCGCGCGCTGACTCGAGGATGCGCGGAGGAGGCGCAGGGCTGGCCGTGCACTCGTTGGAGCTCGGCCACCGCGCAGGTCGAGTCTCACCGGGGTCGGAAGGGCTGGGCGACACGGCGAGGACCGGCAAGGCGAGAGGCAGGCAGAGCTCGGTGGGGTTCGGGCTGCTTGGGTGAGCGGCGAGGCCGTGCGCGAAGGCTCGCGTGATGGAGGCGAGCGAGCTCGGTGGCGGAGCGGTGCTGCTCGGCGAAGCCAAGCGGGGTTGGGCTCGCGCAGATCGGAGGAGGGTGTGCCGGGAAGGGCGAGCAAGGCGGGGTCCTTGCGCGGGTCCCACGGTGAGGCGGCGCTGGTTCGTTGCCAGCGAGAAGGCTGGGCGGCTTGGTGTCGCGCGAGGGGCGCCGGAGGAGCTGCGCAGCAGCTGTGCGCGACGGGAGACAGGGCCGACTGGCCAGCGCTCGGCGCAAATGGGACGCGTGGAGGCTGGGCGGCGGTGGCTCGTCGCCGGCGGGAGTGAGAAAAAAGAGAGAGAGGGAGGGGCTCGGCAGAGGGGAAGAGAGAAAGAGAGATTGAGTGAGAGTCTTCCCTTTTTTTTTTTTTTTGTGATGAGGAAGAGAGTGACGGCGTGAAAGGGGGAAGGGGAAATAAGAATAAACCCAAATGGGTTACAATATATAAAATGTTAGTTGATTTAGCTAATACTTAGCAAAATAATTGGTATATTTTCAAAATTCGTGAAAATACACAAACTGGCTCAACTAGTTAAGTTAGGAATTTTAATATCAATTTTAAGTTGGAATTGATTTCATAACATGTTTTAAAATTCCAAAAATGTCAAAGCTAACATTATCGCTCTAATATTCTTACTTGGTCAAAAGTTGATCATATTTGACGAAACGAGTCAATTTCTCGAAATTAACATAGCCAAGATAATAGGAACCAAAATGTTATCACGAGTCGTTTTGTCTCAAAACTATAAATTCACTATCGGTTCAGGCCATTACAATTTATTTTTAGATATCAGAGAAAAAATATAAAGAAGAAGACGGTAAGATCGGGGAAGAAGAAAGGGGAGGAAGAAGAAGTTTAAGAAAATGACTAAAATGCCCTCAATATTATAATTTATGTGATAAGCACATGTTGACGTCCGTCCATATTTTCAACAAAAATTATCAACTTGCAGTGATTTGTCAATATTTTCAAATTCAGGGGGTAAAATGTTAAGAATTAAAATTTATGGGGTAACTTGCCACACATTGTGTAATTCAGGGGGCACCAATGCAAAATACTCGAATAATAAATGGTCATTTAAATGAGTGATTTTGAAAAAAAAATTATTGAGTAAATTTTTTTTTGACGATATTTTAAAAAAATAATCAATGTTTTCATTAATTAAGAAAATAGTCATTTTTTTAATTAGATTATAGTATGATGTTACTTTTATACTCTTAGATTTTAAGAGGATAATGGCTAGATTCTTAAAACATAAATTAGAGAATGGTTAAAAATCAAATAGATCATTTAAAAAATAGGCTATTATGGAGCGTTATTTACAAGTTACAACAATGTTTCATATTTGAGAGAAATATTATTAATTTTTAAAGCATTCATTGAAAAGACTCAACTGTCCTCGGGTAGATTCAAATTATAATCCAATTGTAAATGGGAAATTGTAAAACAAGGCAATTCTAACATGTTGTTTGGTGAAAACCATTCAAATATGTATCTTAAAATAGTTGTTAACTTTTTAATTTTTGAAATAATTTAAATGGTTGAGATTTATGCATATTACATTGAATTAAAAAAAATAAAAAAAGACCGGAATAAAAACAATTGAATGGGAACCCCAAACAAGGGACAAATGTCACTAAATAATACATGTTCTAAGGGCACGTTTGGTTTAGTGGAATGGATTACGAATGAGAATATGAATATGAATACAATGAAATAATAATGATAATATCATTCTAATTCTAGTATTTGGTTTATCAGGAGAATTGACACTGGAATGAGGCACAACGTATTTAATTAGTTGAAAAACTGGAAATGAATGAGCATTCTGTAGGTTAAGTTAAGGAATGATGATTACTATAACTGATGGACTTAAGATTCAATTAGAATGACTATTTATGTGTATTTTTTGCTCACCCAAACATGAGAATATGAATTGTCATTCCATTCCACCAAACCAAAAGTATCCTAATTGTGTGTTCAAGTGACTTATGCTCTATGTTTGTTGTATAAAAAAAAAAGATAAAAATTAGGAAATTTTAAGAAAATAGCCACTGTTTACAAAATGATTTTAAAAAATAGTCACAGTTTCAAAAAATTAAAAACTAGCAATATAAGAAATTTTTTACAAAATTTTTGCCTAGTGTCAGAAATTTATGATAGTATTTTTATGTGTATTTTTGTTATTGTCAGAAATTTCTTACAATTTTATAGCTAGTTTTTAATTTTTTTTGAAATTATGACTATTTTTTTAAAATATACATTCTAAAATAACTATTTACAAAAAAGACAAAAATTATTAATGCATCTAAAATGAGACATTCCTCAAATTCCCTTATTGTAAACCCATTTGACGGCCCGGTTGTAAAAAGAAAAAAAAAATTACTCAATTCATGGAAAACCAACAAGCCGCAAAGTTTGGTTTCAAATTTAAAAATTGATTTAATAATTTCAAATTTAAAAATTGATTTTAACATAGGAAAAAAAAAAAAAGAAAAACTAATATCCATAATTCCAGGAACTGCAAATTCATGTATGAAGAAACTACAAAAAATCTAATGGATTCACTCGGTTCTCCAAAATTAGAGAAAGAATGAAAGTAAGGGTTCATGATTTATGCGAAGTACACCAATAATTTGGACTGACTTCAAGGGATTGCGTTGCAAAGGCAGAGCAATAAGACGACGAAGTGCCTAAAAAGACATATAACAAGCACGTTGTAGTTTCATGAGACTGTCAACAATGGTGGTTCTTCTTCCAATATATCAACAATGTTTTTGTGTTGGTGCTTAAGTTGTCGTTGGGACGTCTCGCCAATCTCTCAAATATTATAAATATGACTATCAAAATAATAACATAATACGAAACTCTATACATATTTGATTACTAGTTTATAGCACGCGCTTCGCGCGCGCATATCTTCTTCTTAACTTCTCTTGGATATACATTAATTTTTTAATAATAACTAACTATCATATTTAGTTATTGCATGCTAAAATTAAAAACGTATAAGAATTCATTGAAAAACTAAAATTAAAAAGGTTGGAACCAAATTTGATTGAGCAATCAATAAAAAATCACTTTATTGTTAAATATAAAATCTAACATATTGTTTTAGTTATAAATCTTTTTTTTTGTCCCTCTTTTACTTGTTATTTGTATTTATTCTCATAATAAGACATGTCAAAATAGTTATAAAAAAGAGAGAGACGTGTTTCACGGGCAATAACTCGTCTAAAATCAAAAAGTCTCTCCATAGAACATGATGCACCAATATCTCAGTGGATATCACAAATCACACTTGTCCACATAGCTTTCATTTAAGTTACAAGACTTTTTTTTCGTATAATCAACAAGAACATTAGTTTAACTTCAAGAAAAAAAGCATATATTTAAAAAAAAAAAAAAAACCTTGAATTGTCAACGTTCTAGGGGACCACCAGATTTAACAAGTCAAGAATTCTAGAAAAATAAAATACAAACTACTAAGAGCTACAAAACTACAATTGAGCAACATAAATATATTGTCTAAAAACTATCTCCAATATTGTCTATCAATCACTAATATAAACTGATCAGTCTAATCATATATTTCCTTTGTAGGAAATCAAAATCCCTTCGGTTTGATTTTTATTTTTTAAATAGCGTACCTATGCTCTTAATAAATCAACCCTTATAAAATTTTATGCACAACTTGGGGTCTATCCCCTAAAATATAACTAAGTTAGCATGATAAATGTCTATAATATTCAAACATCTTAACTCTATAAAACCAAGATAAAATGTCGTAGATAACGCCTAAGAATTGAAAAGAGAAAACTAAAAAATAAAATTTGAGAACTGGAAAATGATACATGATTCATTTTATCCTTTTTATTTAATGAACATTTAGTAAATCTGGCTCAATACCGCTTTCGAAATTTGAGTCTACAATTCATATTGTTATTGCTAGCCATGCCACATTTTTTATTACTAAATTATTGATTTGTTTGTCTTGCTGACTAAACCTTTATGAAAGAAATGAGTATTTTGGTCAAAATTCATTACTAAAAATTGATGTACAATAATATATATTTTTTAACGACATTTTTCAAAGAGGATTGCTATGCACAGACGCGAGCTCGACTGTTCGTGGGCTAGGGACCAACGTGGGCCCCACCGTGGGCCGCACGCTCATGGACGGTCGAGATTGCTGAGCTCAGCATAATTCTTTTTCAAAACATATTATGTAAAAATGAGATTTTTCAAATTTTGTTATATGCGTTTGCATTACAAAATCTACGTAAGATTATCATTTGAAAACGAAAAATGAAATTCAAGAATACCAAATAAAAATAATTAAATAATTTAGATACAATTGTTACTTTTGATTGTTAAATTCACCATTAATGTATCTAATTTTTTTACAAATTTTGTTAATTCCATATACATTGATAATATTTTTTAGAATAATTCTTAAATTTGAAATAAACTAACTAAAATAATAATCATATTGAAAAAGCTTTTAATTTAAGCTAAAACAAATTACTAATTATATCTAATAATTTACCGAAAATGCATTTAAATTCTACCATACTTTTTTTTCCAAAGAATGTTTTAACGTACTTCCATAACCATTATACTTATGCATACTATTCATACAATAATTTTATTATCGTATTTTACTAAACATGTCTCGAATGATCAATCAAATATCATTATAATATTATTAGAATAAGAAAGATTATCTATCAATTCTGATAATATATTCTCTAGTCGCCATATATTTTCTATCGATCTTAATTATATTAGATACAGTAAAAATTACGACAATATCGCCATCATATATGCTCATTCACGTTTGCGTGCGTGGATTTTTTTTTAATTCATTAGAACAATACACGGTAAAACATATAACAAGTATTATTAAAAATTATAATTAAATGTACGTATAATATTTAAATGTGCAAACTTTGATTTGGTTATTCGTTTAAAAAGGTTTTGTTAAAAAAATATTAAAAATATGTATCAGTCAGTGATGTCTAGAGATTGAGAAAAAATATCACTATTAATGGCGGGAACGAAAATTTCTTAAAACGTGTGAAAAAAGAAAATTTAAAATAAAGTAAGATTGAAGACAGAGAATGATCGGAGAGAGAGAGACAAAAGGCAAGAAAAAATTGTAAAAAATAAAAAATAATTAATTAATAGGTATGAATAACGCTTCAATTCTTTTCAGTTAAAGGATTATATATATATATATATATATATATATATATATTATCTTCACCATTATGAATCTTTTCAAATAAAATAAAATCAAAAAATTTTTGTAGGTGTTTAGAAAAAGTTGGCACATATTAGAAAAAGTTGCCACAATTTTTTTTTAAACCTACTTGGCAAAAAAAAAATAAAAATAAAAGACAAAATAGAGAAAGAGGCAAGAGAGAGCATATAAATTTTTTTTATTTAATGGAATCTCTAGCAGTCGTATAATTTAGTGCTTCCTTCAAAATGACATTTCTGACCATCAATTCTAACTTAAGAAACCCTATAAAGTTTTTTTTTTAAATTTAATTTACTTTTTGCTTGACTATTATTTACCTCTTTGAAATTTTCAATGTACTATACATGTTTACCTTTGAGTATAATATTTTAAAAGAGAAATTATAAAATAATAAACATCTTTAACATAATTTTTCCAGCTCGGGACCAATACATGTTTCAATTTCTTGAACCTTTTTGTCATATCTGCTTGAAAATATTTGCCAAACAATATTATTTTATCTTGAAGCTAGCAGATGTCTAAAATAACAATAATATAATTAAACGGGTGTTACAAATATAATGGCCCAAAAAATGAGTTGGTAAATTTGTAATACTTTGATTTTATCTTTTAGTAGTTTAATTGTGTAAATCGCACTTAAGCACCAATTTAGAAAGAGTATTCTATTTTGAGACACAGCTCAAGACTACAAAGATGTATATATTGTGTTGTGATTGTGAATGTCCATATTTGCCTCATTTTAATTTCTCTTCAATGAAAATCAAAGGCCAGAAAAGAATTGCACACTTATGTCAATTTTTCCAACTTAATAAAAAGTCACATTAGGCACGACATAGTCGTTATATTTTAAAGCTTAAAGTGCATAATATAAATGACAATTTCAGATGTCATGAACCACGTTTTCATCTGAAAAACCATATATCTATATCCTCAGATTATTGTATATATTTTTTTAAGTTGGCAGTAACATATAATAAACATCAAGATCACTCTAGATTATTCTTGATTTATCGCATAAAAGAAAAGAATTAGCGAAAAAGACATTTGGCCTAAAGATATAATATAAATAATACTAAAAAAACTGAACACATTAAATACACAACAGGTGTTACTGTTTGTGAATAATGTAATCACAGTTATTATGAGAATAAATATTTACCATTTGTTTAAGGAATCCATTTCATCCATTCTATTCTATTTTTAGAATGAAAAAAAAATAATTTAAAAAATAATTTAGAATAGTTTGAAAATAATTTAAAAAAATAATATAAAATAATTTGACTTTGCGAATTTCGAATTGGTATAAATAGTTTAGATTTAAAAATATTATATAAGAATTTGAAGAATTGAAAAAATGATTAAAAAATAAAATAAAATGAGATAAATTGTAGGATTAAAAAAGTTGAAAAAAAAAAGAATGGAATGGGTAAACAAACAAGGGATTAGTAATCAGCAATACAGATATAAAAATTTCATCATTATTCTACAGTGACGTGAGATGCTTACAATATAAATTTTATTTCCTTATTCAAGACGACATGCAGTAGAAGAAAGAAAGAAAATAGAATAATATTTAAAAAATTAATATTTATTAATAAACCTCTGCAAATTTGTACTACTATTAATATGAAATGACATCTACAACAGTGGCCAATTATAGTCTATAGATAGTGTTTGTAAACAATGAGTAGAATCAAGTCATCAACTATAAGTGCAAAAATCTGTACAAAATAATCCACCGTTTCAGTAATACTTTAAAGCCAATAATTGCTTATATTAAGAAATAAAAAGCTTCTATTAAAAAGCGCAAATAAAAAAAATTATTACAACTTATTTAATGAGCCGGCAATGTATTAGTCAGGAAATGGCACTTGAAAGGATATGTAATTATCATGTCAGAAAATACTATTCATAAACAGTCTAAAACATCAAGTACACTTAAAAAAATCTTTATTAACAGAGCAAGGAAACCGACAGTGTTAAAAGACCAAAAAATTGAGCTTCAATAACACGTTTGCAGTGTAGAAGCCACGATATTACAACTTTGGATTTAATTTATATAAATCTTTAACGATCTAAAATTGAGGACTACACTATGGACTTAATTCTAATTATTATTAAATTGATTTATTAGAGTTCCAACTTCCAAGACATAGCATTGCATTCAACCTCTTTTATTAAAGAAATGCTTAGAACAACAAGTCAACAACAACAATTGTGATACTAAATTATGCCAAATACAGCATGAATAAACAAACTTAACAACATATAGTTTTAATAACAAAACTTACCTAAAAAAGAAAATAGACGTAAAAAATAGATATGAAATATACATGTACATAAATCATAGTGATACATACATGTATGCATGAAAATCCGGCGGTTAATAACCGACCGGAAAAAATTCACCGGATAATTACCGGTTAATTCACCGGAATTATCCGGTGACAATTTTCGGTGAAACTCCGGTTATTCACCGAAAATTATCACCGGGTAATGGCGGTGAATTAACCGGATAGTGTTTTATTTTTTTTCTTCTTCTTCTTCGTCGTTCCCCCACCATCACCGCTACCTCCCCCACCTCCCCTGCGACATCCCCCGCCACCCCCGTGATCTCCCCGCCACCACCGCGACCTCCCTGCGACCACCTCGCGACCTCCCTGCCGCCACCGCGACCTCCCATGCGACCACCCCACGACCTCCCTGCCACCACCCCGCGAGGCCGCGACCACTCCCCCGACCACTCCGCCACCACCCCGACTTTCCCTGCACAGCACTCACCACCTCCCCCGACTCCCCCGCCAACTCCCGACCTTCCCCCGCTCGAACCAATGATCAAACGAAATTTTCTTTTTTTCTCGGTGAAAATTCGGTGAAAATATACCACCGAAAATTTTCGGAGAAAATCCGGTTAATAACCGGTTTTTAACCGCCGGTAAAAAATCAGTTATTAACCGAATTTCTACCGAAAATTTTTGGTGGTACAATGTGCCGGTCGGTTAACCGTGCCACATTTGCATGTTTACATACATGCATAAATACACCAAAAAAAAAAATACAGGGCATGAGAGATCAGTCTACAAATTCAAAAGAGTACAGAAATCAGAACCATACACAAATCATCATATGAACAAAATCGACATGTATATACTTATATATAACCATCCATAAATATACACACACACAAATAGGCATAGTACATCTTAAATCAACGGAGGAATTACAAACATAATCAAATAATCATAGGAAAAAGATTAATATTGGAAACAAAACAATCACTAAAATCTCAAGTCAAACATCATAAACACAAATTAAAAAGAGATCAGAGCACTTAGCCGTATCAAGCTTCCAGATTTCCATAGCTAGGATAACATAGTTAGCCTTCAATCAAAATTAGAGCACAAAATAAGTATATAACACGAAGAAAAACATAAAAATACTGTAATCAGAACTAAAACAGTAAAAGTTGAATATGTATAAAAGAAATAAAAAAACTGCACAATTCAATCGCAAAACCAATCCAACAACTGCGGCCAAAACAATACTTCCTGAAACAAATAACACCAAAAAAATGATCAAATTTGTCAAATCAACAAAAACCATTCAATAAATTTATTTTCCACAATTAAAAAAAGTTACATACGCAAATCAACAACAATAATAGCAAGTTATTATAATAAAAAAATTAACATAAATATTGTAAATTAAACAGAAACTATAAATAAACTATACAGAAACAATGAGGCACAGAACATCACAAATAAAGTCAGAATTTCCCAATAAAAATGAGCTACAATGCATGACAGATCATTATAATCATAAACTTTATATTACTATCATCAACCAAACACAACCTAAAATTTCTAAACAATTATCATAAGCAGATACGTTAAAAACGATAGACTAATAACTTACCCAAAATAAGCAGAAATTTCAATCTTTAAGAGAACAACATCCCACTTTGCATATTAAGAGCATCTCCAATGCAATGCTAAAAAGGTGTGCCAATGCTAAAATTTAGCATTTGAGAGAAAAATAAGTCCTCCAACTCAATGCTATTTCTAGTGCCAAATTTGGCAAATGCCAAATTGAGTGCCAAATTTGGCACCAAGTTTGGCATAATGCCAAATTTTAGCATGTACTTTTAATAATTAAATATTCAAAAAGCACACAACTCCCAATAAAGTAATAATTGCTTATTACTATTAATTGACTTTTTTTGATTTCTACACCTAAAAAATAATAAAATAATATATAGCATTGATAATGCTAATTGAGTGCATTGGAGTAAAAATTGAATACCAATGCTATATTTGGTATTTTTTCACTTTTTGGTGCCAAATTTAAGATTGGCATTGGCATTAGCATTGGAGATGGTCTAATGAAAATATGCCAAACCTCCAAGGGACAAAATAGAACAAAAGATCAGTACAAAATATGACGAAAATAGTAAAGAAAAATGCATAAACATACTTAATTAAAGAAATCCGAACATTAAAAAAAATGAAAACTTATCTATTGAATCTTGAATGTAGATGCATAAATCTTTGGCAAACCACATTTGGGAAAAAATTTTAGACTGAGAGTGCATCTATTAAAACCCCTAAAATTCAAATGCTAAAGAACAGATTACCCAAAATCAGTTGAGATGTTTAAATCCTTAAAAAAAATTTAAAAAAAAAAACAAAACAAAATAGTCAAATCAGATATAGCCAAGAGATTGAAATTAGTTAAAGGTAAAAAAAAAAAAAAAAAAAAAGGTTAAAAGACCCATGAAAACAAATAGAAATCGAGCAGGCAGACAAAAAAAAAAACATAATCTTTTTCCATAAGCCTTAAAAAAATTTAGGCAAAAACAAGAAACAAAACCATAAAACCATTAGACTGAAAATCAATAAAAGGTCGCAGACCATTGGGAACAAAGTAAAACCGAGAAGGCAAACTTAGAAAAAAGATCCTTTTTCATAAGTTAAAAAAAAATGGGAATAGAGAATAAACCAACTCAGAAGAACTCCCAAAGCATGAAATCAAAAGATAAAGAAACTTTATTTTGCGAAACCAAAAAAAAAAAAAACCAGTAAATAACCAATTAAATAAAAGAAATTATGTCTTGCAAAAAAAAAAAACAAAGAAATTATAGATGAGAAGATGAGATCTAAGAGGCATCATACAAAAATGGTGTCCTTAAGAACCAAAGAGATAGAGAGTATGGTTCTTGCGAATTAAAAAAAAAAAAAAAAAAAGGCTCATCGGCATAGCAAGAGTGAATAAGACAACATAGAACAAACACTAATAAAAAGGGGTAAAAACAAAAAGAGAGAGAGATGGAGAGATAACTCGGTGAGTCGGTGTAGGGTGAGAGTGTAGTACTTGACAGCAAAGCCTAATAGTAGGAATTTACAAAATAACCCATCAAGTCTTAATACATCACAAACCAAACCGGGGCAATAACGTAAATTCAGTTAGATTCTTTCTTTAATTGGAATAAGAACAACAAATTTACATGATAGAGCTGGACGGAGGCATAATGGTAAATTGGTAATATCTTAGCTACTGTAGTGACCATCCCTCTGACTCCCCTCCCTGCCAGGGATAATAAATGAATTGAATAAAAAAAAAAAAAGAAACCAACACCCAAACGTCGTCGTATTGGACGAAATTTTCGTCCTTTTGTCTTTTTGTTAACCCACTTAAGAGACTTATTAGTAAGTTAAAGATATTTACGCATACTGTTTTTTCTTATAACTGATACATTCAGTATAATAATATTATTTTTTAGTATATATTTTATTTATTCGAGTCAGTATTATGCATTTAGTGCATCCTAACTCGTATATGTACTACGATATTAAGTTTTTAATATATATCATATCATTTTGAGTAAGTTTTCAAATTCATAGTATATATCATATAATTTTGAGTAAGTTTTACAAGTATATGATATTAAGCTTTTAACATGTATGATATAATTTGATGTATGTTTTACATGTATAAGATATTCAGTTTTTAATCCCTTAATATTCCAATTATACCTCAATAACTTGATTTAAGGGAGAATTAAAAAATAAGGTCATTTTGGATGTCACTTAAGTTGTTAATTTTTCCTACGGAGATGGATATTCGTAGAGATCCGCTCAATTTATTTGGTGATGAAAAGTTTAATTTGGAGAATATAGTGAAGATAGAGAGGTGAAATTTATCTTCTAATGCTAAATAGAGCGGGGATAGAGGGAGTGTTATTTGCTCAATGAAGCTTCATATGCTTATATATTAAAAATATAATTTTATAATTCACTTTTAAATATTTTAAAATTTATTCTTATTTATCTGTTTTCAATAGAGTTTAGTTTATCTATTTGCCAACAAAATACGAATACTCTTTATATTAAATAAAAACCGGCTTAAGTTTCACAACACTTATGATATAATATTGATTATTTTAGAATTAATATTTTTTAGAAATTTTTTTACTTGTAAATGGAGTGGGGATGAATATAGGTCATCCAATAAAGATTCTCCACCTCTATCCCTAGTATAATTTAGATGAGGATGGAGTGAGAATGAATGATGATTTTAGGTGTGAATTTGAAGTCGAAGAATGAATGGATATCCAGCTCTAGGGATCCCTAAATTGTCACTTAATAATCTATATCCCAAATGATGTGTTTTTTTTTTTGTTTTCATTCTATGTTCGCAATGTAAATTTTAAAGCATAAATAAAGGGTGCTTCTGTAGTGTTTTTTTTTTTTTTTTTGTGGTGAGAAATAATTTTAGATCGTTACATTCACTTTTTCGGTAGATCTCGCATTTTAAAAAGATAAATTTGACGATTCAAAATTATTTTCCATAAAAAAACATATTAAATTCCTCAAATAAATAATACAATACACGTAAAGTATAATTATTATTGTGATAAAAGAGTAACATTCCTCAAAATCCTCCAAACTAAATTGACTTGAAAAATAGTTATTATTTTAATTAATCAAAATACTACCTATTTTCTTAAAATAATAGTTATTGCTCAATAACATCTTAAAAAACAAAAAATCCAAAAAATAAAAAAGCTGACTCTAATCCATCTCAGCTCCCTCCATCCTCATCCCTCCTCATGTTCATCGACCAATCAATCACCACAATCTCCCACGCGCCTACTCTCTCCAAACTCTCTCACTCGCGCCCAAACTACCCAAAACGACACCGTCCGAACCGCGATTACAGTCACAACTCCACAATCTCATCTCACTCTCACCAATACCAACACTCTATTATAATCAATATTATCATTTATTAATTATTTATAATAAAAAAATAATCCGAAAAAAGACAACCAATAAAGAAAATAAAAAAAAAAGAAAAAGAAAAGAAAAGACCTTTCTTCTTCTTCTTCTACTTCTGTGTCCGAAATCGAATCTCTCAAAAACTCTCTCGAAACCGCAAAAGTCGAAACCCTAGCTCTCTGGTCAAACTCAGATACCCTATCAATGGCTGCCGAGGTACCGGATAACCTGAGCCGAGAGCAGTACGTGTACTTGGCGAAGCTGGCCGAGCAGGCGGAGCGCTACGAGGAGATGGTCCGCTTCATGGAGAAGCTCGTGGTGGGGTCCACGGCGGCGGCGGCGGGGCCGGCGCCGTCGGAGCTGACGGTGGAGGAGAGGAATCTCCTCTCGGTGGCGTACAAGAACGTGATCGGATCTCTGCGCGCGGCGTGGCGGATCGTGTCGTCGATCGAGCAGAAGGAGGAGAGCCGCAAGAACGACGACCACGTCGTGCTCGTCGCCGGCTACAGATCGAAGGTCGAGTCGGAGCTCTCGGCGGTCTGCGCCGGGATTCTAGGGCTTCTGGACTCCCACCTCGTGCCTTCGGCCACCGGGAGCGAGTCGAAGGTGTTTTACCTGAAGATGAAAGGCGATTATCACCGATACCTCGCCGAGTTCAAGGTCGGCGATGAGAGGAAATCCGCCGCCGAGGACACCATGCTCGCCTACAAGGCCGCTCAGGTATATACCGAGTGTTGCTCTCCGTGAGGGTTTTTTTTTTTTGGTGATTTCGTCTTTGTGAGTTTGGTTTGTTTGATTCAGGATATTGCGGCGACTGATCTGGCTCCGACGCATCCGATACGGCTGGGATTGGCGCTGAATTTCTCGGTGTTTTACTATGAGATTCTGAATTCCTCGGACAAGGCTTGTGCCATGGCAAAACAGGTGTGGTTTTTTTTTTTTTTTTTGTGGGTTAGATCTAAGACTGAATGATCTTTAATAGTGTTCAAGAAAATCGGCATAGAAGATGAAGGAATTAGAAATGATTGTGGTTGGTCATCTGTACTTTCTATGATGTCAATTGTATTTCACGTTGGTAAGTAAATAATTGTGTTTAGTGAACTTGTATGTGATTTTTTCTGGAGAAATTCTGTCTAGTGTGAACATAAGTCGAATTATACTATGTAGCAGACAGGACATGTACTTACTATGATAGCCTGATTATAAGAATACTTGGAACTTGGAAATACAAAGAAAAAGATGCTGTAGATTTTGATATTTGATGGAGAGAGATGTGAATTTTCCCTAAGAATGTTTTGGATTTTTTTAGCTTGGCGACTGGTATATACATAGGCAAGAAAGATAAAAGGCCTTTAAGCACAAGAAAGAAAAAAGGCCAAAGGCATTTTATTTGTTCTCCTACTGACAAGGACAATGACTGCTTGGCTTTTGAATTTTTCAGACAAAACAAGTTTTAATATATTTCATTTTGTATCATGGTCTGCTTAACGCATTTGATAACATATAGTTTATGAGTTGAGTCCCACAGGGATATTTTTGTATGCACTACAAGGTGTACTAACGGAAACTATAAGCTTTTATTGTGTTGCTTGTAGTAAATTTTTTGTTTGGAAGATGTACTTCTAGTCTTGTGCAGAAACTTGTTGAGTTTGAACTAGTTAGTGTTCAGGTTTCTCATTTTCTAATTTAGTAGAGCTAGAAGTTGCTTGGTCCAAACGTTGTTGGGATCGGGAACTGTTGGTAACACATGGGGGCAGGCATCTAACAGGGTTGAGAGAACTCTTGTATTGTTTCACTAAGTTCTTAGCACAGGGTTGAGAGAACTCTTTGATTGTTTCACTAAGTTCTTTGCACATGAGAACAATGGCAATGACTTGGAATTTGAGAGCCAGTTAGTGAATCTACATGCTAATTACAATTTAACATAACTTATGCTGTTTCAAATATGTGCTCACCCTTTTCGTTGTACATTAAAAGCTTGCTTTCTTGGAGTTTGTTGTTGTAACTAACCAACTTAACATTCTGATTCATTAACTTTTTTAACCTTGATTATTCTTTAGGCATTTGAGGAAGCCATTGCTGAACTTGATACGCTGGGCGAAGAATCTTACAAGGACAGCACTCTCATCATGCAACTGCTGAGAGACAATCTCACTCTTTGGACTTCTGATATGCAGGTCAGTGCAACTTTTTATTTGGCATTTTGTAGTTTTGCACCAACTTATACTTGTGGGGTATATAGGAAGAACTCTTTGCTACTTTTATGATCACACAAACATTTGTTTACTCACAGTGCATCGACAAAATAGTAGAACTAGAACTAGGTAAAGCATTATCACAAGTTACTAAATCTCTTGAAACCTTTGCGCTATCCACTTTCGACCGTACTTTCGATGCCACTATAAACTTCTTTAATTTTTTTTATTCTAATTCTGCAAGATGTAGCTTTTTTCGGCGCGTTTTGTTTTTTAAAGATTGTATACAATGTGTAACTGTGGTGGATTTGCAGGAGCAGATAGATGAGGCTTGAGGACTTGTTATTCTCCTCGAAGGAGGTGGGCTTGAATGTCATATATATTTTGTAATTTGCATATTTGCTAATTGCATTGCTGCCCTTGTATGCATATACCTTTTAAGTTCCAACTCTCCCTCTCTCTCTCTCTCTCTCAACTTTTTTTTTTTCTCTGTTAAAGAACGTTCTCTTGAATGATGATGATTATGATTATAGTGTTTTCTTTGCTCAACGTATAACTTATGGTGATGGGTAGTCTAATTGTTTAAGAGGTTGTTTCAGTTGTTCTAAACTATGTTGTTATAGTAACTAGATTAATAAAAATTCAAACTTGAGTCATATTGTTATTGTAAAATGTGGTTTGGATTTGTATGCAAACGAGGTCTTAATTGCTGTCATGGGACTAATTGGACAGTGGACACAAATATGGGTGTGTTCATTCTCAGCCAGTCCATCCGTAGAGAAACATAGAAATCAATATTTGCGAAGAGTCGATCATAGACCACTTGATAACATTTCACATAGTAAAAAGGTGAAATACCATTCTCTCGTGTGTTTTATCGCAATACGGAGCATGTCGAGTTTTTTTATAATGCAAAATATACGATCCAAAAATATACTATATTTTAGTCTTTACGTTGATTTGTTCCACGAAATACTATTCAAGCACAGGAGTAAGAAAATAGAGATGTAATAGTGTGAAAATAGATAAATTATATATTTTTTTTGTTCAATTTTAGAAGGCGGAGGAGGATAGGAACATGATATTTTGATAAAACACAGAGAATGGTAATGGTATTCTCTGTTCTAAAACAGGGTAAATTGCATTTTTAGGAAAAACTATTCAATTCCTCCGAGCTTATTATAGTCATAAGTTGCATCGTATTTTCAATCCGCCCTGTTTTCTTCACTAAATTTTGTGAAAAGTTGTCAAAATGTCTTCTTCGTCTCATTTCGTTTGTTATAAGCGATTACGTGCCACCAAAATAATTAGAGCTCAACCTTTAATTTTTCTTTTCAAAATTTCACTCAATATCTCAAATTTAATAAATCTCAAATAAATCAACGTGCCACTAGTAGATGTAACGAATTAAAAGAACAAAAAAAAGTTGATATGGGAGGAATGGATTTGAAAGGTAATAATCGTTTTGAATTCGTTATAATTTCTTATTATTTTGTTACTCCACCTTTTTAATATTGTTACATTGCCGCATTAATACATCAAAAAGTGCAGGGTGCATTACACAATTGGCCTGAAAATATGCATTCTAATGTCTTCCTTAAAAACTACAATGTAATTAATATAATTAAGTTTTAGTCACCAAAAGAGTTTTTTTGTTTGTTTGTTTGTTTTTTTTTTTTTTGTTTTGTTTTTTTTAGTTCTTCATTGAAAAAGAACATCAAATGACTATCACCAAGTGTTTGTTCGTCATTACGGGTGATAAAATTCCTCTCGCCTTGCTTTATGTACGTGTAGTCATGAACCTCGGCTTTTCTTTCTTTCTTCTAATAAGCTAAGCTGCTTTGTTTTTTGCTAGATTTTGTTATTGTTGTTTTGCTCTCATGTTTCATTCTTTTGCCAAGTTACTCTTGCTTCTTTCTCTTTTCATGGACTAGAGAAAAGATTAACTAGACTCGGGTGGAAAGAAGGCAAAGGCAATGCAACCTCTACCATCTCAAAATTCCAAAGCAAAAACAGAAACCCTCATAAAAAAAAAAAACATGAAATAAGGAGGGAAGATATGGTAGTATAGAGGATAAATGAATTGCTCAACTCTATCATTCAATAAGAAACGTATTTATACAATCACTAATGTCTTTATAATAATGCCAGAAAATAAATAAACAAGACACTAATCTAGTCTAAATTAATAAAATACAACAATATATTAGCCCCTATAAGATGGTGATCCATCGGAGACACCAATATTGAAAGAGAGGTCACGGAGATGAAAGCGAAATAGTGGTATTGTGAGAGCGTCAGCAAGTTGATTAGTAGAAGTGATATGAGCAACACGTAAACGACCACTCAGAACGAGCTCTTGAACAAAGTGATAATCAATGGCTATGTGCTTCATCCGCAAGTGGAATATAGGATTTGCACATAGATAAGTAGCCCCAATGTTATCACTATATAGAGACAGTTGCGAGGGTAGCTTGATGCCCGACTCAATGAGTAATGACATGACCGTTGAAGTTCTGTGACAAGCAGACAACTGGTGCAATTGTGTGGTTCTCATCTTCAGTCGAAGACCGAGCAATCGAACGGGTCTTCTTGGAGCTCCGCGAGATTTGATTTGGTCCAAGAAATACCACATAGGCACTAGTAGAGGAGTGGTCGTTAGTGTCACCTGCACAATCTGCGTCAAAGAAAGCATGAAGACACATCGAGAGTGATGGTGAATATGTAGACCCTAAGTACAAGAGCCATTCAAATAGTAGATGAAGCATAAATTGAGACAATTTATTGACTGCAAAGGCTATATCTGGATGAGTGATTAGAAAATACTACAAGTTATCAACAATTTGGTGATAAAGAGAAGAATCCGCAAGCGGAGCTTCATCACATAGTGAGAGGGACTTTGATGTTGCGAGCGGTTTCTGAACTGGTACTGAGGCTAGCATGTTGGTCTTAGTGAGAAGCTTAGTGAGAAGATACTCTCGTTGAGTCAAAAGAAGTCTAGATGATGTTGAGTGACTTCAATGCTGAGGAAGTAGGAGAGCAGACCTAAATCTTTTATCAAAAACCGTGAAGCTAGTTGTTCCACAACTGGCTAAGGAGTTGATCATTGTTGCCAGTGAGAATCAAATCATCCACATACACTAGAAGATAAACAGTGAAAGTGCCTCGCGACAAAGTGAATAGAGAAGTATCGGACTGAGAGTTGACAAATCTGACATCGAGAAGAAACCGACGAAGCTCATTGTACCAGGCCCTATGAGCTTGCTTGAGATCATAAATAGCCTTCTAGAATTTTCAAACATAAGACAGAAAATTAGTATGAACTTAGCTCGGAGGTTGAGCCATATACAAATCTTCTTCAACTCTACTGCGAAGAAACACATTGTTAACATCAAGTTGGCAAAGAGACTACTCGCAAGATAATGCGTGGCTAATAACAAGGCGAACAGTCATTGGTTTGGCCATAAGAGTAAACATTTCATGAAAATCCAAACCTATCACCCATCAACGGACCCATCAAGTTTACGTTTAATAAGATACACCCATTTGCATCCAACAAGATTCTGAGAACATTTGGTGCAACCAAATAAAGGGCGTGTTTTTGTGTTTTGGGTGGCGGTGGTATGTGGTGGTGGCTAGATCGACGATTGACACTGAGCTTGAGCGACGATGCGTCAAGCTAATTGGTGCAAATATGGTAGGAGTAGGTCAGAGCAAAGTGGGTTCAATCTGGTAGGAGTGAGTCAAGGCATGGGTTGCGTGATCTAATTGGGGTAGTGCTTGATCACATGACGTGGGGTTCACGCGAGATGATGGCAGTGCAGGACAAGGGCGGTCTGGAATCAGATGTTGCGTACGATTGCGGTGGAAAGGCGATAAGAGAATAGGCTTCGCGCGACTTGGCAAAGCGAAATGAGGGCAGGTCATGGTAGAGTCTACACAACAGTGAGTATGCGAACAGTTAGGCGATCAGGGCTCGCGGATGTGATGAGATACTTATAACATATTTGTTAATTAATTATGGAGGGATTTTGATAAATGTCGTTTCTTACACATTAATAATCTATGACCCGTTTGTATTACACTTTAATTTACACCTATATTTGTACACTATAAACGTAAAGTATAAATTAAGAAAGTACACCATTTGAAACATAAATTATTAAATGACACTTAAAATGACTTTTTTTTTTGTCTTTTTACAATTATCCCTTAATTATATCAATCAAATTAGAAGTTGGCAATGTGGGCATGGGTTTGTGGACCAAAAAGATTGGCCAGCCCGGCCTATTTGGTATGTTGGGCCAACTCAAGCCCACTGCAACGGTGGGTTGAGTTGAGGAAAAAATGATCCAATACCACCTTTTAAGTCTAAAGTTTACAATACATACCATTAAATATGTTAATTCTAAATTATGCTATTTTTTATTAAAATATTGTTTTATATTTCCTTTTTATTCTCAGGGACAGTGTGATCAGATTCGTTGTTAAAAGTGGCATGGACAGTTGTAATGTGTTTTCTTAGGGTGGCAAATTTCAAACACGATGTCGTAGAAATGACATCATCAACAAGGTGAAGTCCAAAAATACCTAAAATTTACACTAAAATAAAAATAAATACTCAAATTTAACAAGTAATTGAATAAATAGCTAATTCATCAATCATTTGCATATATTTTTGATGATTAAGTCAATTACTATCAATTACCACCAAGTAAATAATTAAATAACTTAAATATTTTGTTATTACTTAAATATTTTGTTAAAACTTTTAAAAATATCAGTTATATATTTATATAAATAAAAAAATTGACAAAATGCGATCTCATATCACATTTGACATTTAAATTTGTAACTTATACCACTTTTGTATGCCCATGCTACTTTTCTTTACCACCACATTACTATGTTGCCACCATTCCCTTTCTTGTCTTCATCATTTGTAAAGAAAAAAGAGTGATTCGGTCAAATTTACAACTAAGGTGCCATGAACTGCAACATTTCTTTTAAAATGATATTTCTCAAAACAAATTATACAAAAATGATATTTTTTAAAATTTCTTATTTAAATTAGAGTTAAAAACATGATGTTTATTCTCTAAATTCCCCGGTCCCGGCCCAAATCATTTCCAATCTCCCTACTTGTTTGCAATCAAGTGCAAGGGACTCAACCAATTTTATATATATTTTTAATTCAAGGTATAAATTCCAAGCATATACAGTAAATGGTCTATTAGGTAAATAACTATTTTGGACTGTGTGTTTTTAAAAAATAATCACAGTTTCAAAAAATTTAAAATCTAGCCATAAAATTTTTTTTACATATAAGAAATTTTTGACAATAACAAAATTACACATAAAAATTATTGTAAGAAAATTTCTGACACGTGTAAATTAAAAAAAAAATACTAATTTTTAAATTTTTGAAACTGTAACTATTTTTTAAAATAAATTTCTAAAAAGTAACTATTTTCTTTAAATTCTCTACAATAAAACCACATATCAACTTTAGAGTGGGACAATGTAATCGCATATACCAAGGTTTTTCTTTTTTTCTTACTTTTTTTCCCTCATCATTCTTAGTAGGAATTTTAGGCAGCTCCGATTCACCAAGGCCAAATTAAATGGCCAACCTAGATTGGCCACACTATTGTCTGGTTCTCCACTTAATTAATTTTTCATTTGTTTTATTTCCTTCTTGATTCTTCATTCTTTTAATGGTATCACTCAATGCCAAAAACCGACAAAGAATTTAAAGAGTTGTTTTATAACGTTGTTTGCTCAAATTTAGACACCAAATAAACTAAAGTGCGTGAGTAATACGAGTAATATAATGGATTTAAAGAGTTTAGATATCGTACCCACAAAGAATTTTATTAATCTAATTAAATAATTATTAAAAATGCTCATTATTTACACTACCAAAATAAGTGACAAAAAATTAATTAATGAAAACTAAATTAAAAAGTAAAATCAAATTAAAAATGTGAAACTGAAAATCAACATAAATTTAATCAAAGGTTACACATCTAAGATTGATTGGCTTCCCTTAATATCCTATAATTTTCTATTTTGCTTATACAACGATACAAAATTTCCCTAAATACTAGCCTAGAAAAATGTGAACTAGTTTTCCGATAACTTCTCACCTCTCTATACTTATGATTTAGTTATGTTGTTAATTCTAACTCACGCGTGTACTCGTTTGGATAATTAACATTAAGGGTTTTTTTTTCCTTTCTAGAAGACTAATTTCTCGATCACTTCTCCTTCCTTATAGTCTAGCCTCAGTTATCTAGAATCCTTGATCACGTTTCGTCCTTAAAGTTCCTCAACTGTGGTTCTTGCATTCTAAGTTCAATTAGATTTTCTTTCTCGAGTTTAATTATCTCTAACTTAGAATTTCTACTCAATCTCTCAATTGTGATAGAAATTAAAATTAAAACAAGAAAAACACAAGCAATTGAAAAAATAATAATAATAATGCATCGATTTACTTAGAGAAACTTGAAAAAGAATTCATCAAGTTTGATAAATCTCTCCTAGATGGAGAAATCTAGCCACTCACAGACAAGTATTCTAAAACTTCAATATTCATAATTAATGAGTTCATAATTAAAAATACAAGATAAATAATGAAAAGAGAGTGATAAGATGAAATCAATTAGACAAAACTTGAGTTGTTGTCGTTTCTTTCGCATCTCTGTCAACCCTGTAGCGATTCCCTAAAAATTCTTGACGTTTAACCGCAATCATCAATTCAATCGTGATGAATGTGGTGTTTATCTCCTTCTTCTTCTCCAATTCTCTCCCTTCGTCCCTTAAAATCTACCGATCTTAAATAGGCCTAATTTACTCTAATTTAGAGTTAGTCTAGATTGTAGGATCTTAATTTTAGGTTACCCAATAAGAAACTTTCGAAATTGGGTTGTTTGGACATTGGGTCGCAAAATTGGGAGACATATTGCGGTCGTCGCCAACCTATTGTTTCCAGCGACGTTTAGGTGATATGTCCCCTATGTGCAGAGACGTATCGTCACACCTATTATGCGCACTGAGTTTCAAACGCCCATATCTCTCTCGTTTTGCGTATATGATATACCTTTGAAAATATCTTTTGAAAATTTTTAATTTGACATGCAATAACTCTATAAAAAATTCACTAACCTTAATATATTCTAATCACAAAATAACAGTTCCGGTTTTCATACTTTAAGTGCATCAAAATCGTGTAATTTTTTTTCGGTAAACTTACACATAAGGAAAAACATCATATTTAGCAAAAACTTGATGAAAACACACCGAGTAAAGCCAAAAGATAGCATGGATGAGTATGTAAAATATCCACCCTATCAAGTGTATAGTGTATATATGCTGCTAATTTTAACTCACTAGGTTTTAGGCCAGGGACAAATATGTAGAAGCAAGCTCATCAACCAAAGTCTAAAAGCACAAAGTGATCATTTTTTTTTCCCTTTGGCCTCTTAAGTAACCAAAAAAACAGCAAAGATCAATTTTTGAGTCTGGACCATTGTTATTTTTTAAGACGTCCAATTTTACTAACTAAAAAAGAAAAGTTGACCTAAATTTGCTAGTAGCTACTATGTATGTGTTGGACCATATGGACAATTGTGGTACCTGTAATGGTCCAAGTCTATTATCCCACTGTTTCAAATAGCTACCATGATTCATGATCTTTGCACGCAAGTTTTGACTCTTTTTGATAATGTATATGGATTTTATTTTCAATTTTAAAATAAACCCTACTCAAATTAAAATATTAAAAAAAAAGTTTTTAACTTAGATTATTCAAGTATACTGACAAACTAATTTTAATTATTATTTTTATAAAATTTAATTTTTGTTATAACATGTAACTAAATAATAACTTATTCTTATAGCACAATATTACTAAACGGACCCTTTTTCTCGACTCTAATGTTTTGTTTATTTCCCTGTTTTGTTAGTGGTAAGACCTGTTATTTAAGAAGTGAAATAAATTTCTAAGAATAAAGTTTGTCTATTGTATGATACATTTAAAATATTGTTCCTTTCTCTTCTCTACTAACCAACTAAATGTGAGCTGTGACATAATAATGAGTGTAATTACAAACTCCTTTTTAATGTGTATATGATTAAGTTTTCTCCTTGATAAAATTAAATATTGGCTGCTAAGCTTTGATTACGTAGCTGCAAATAGATATGAGGCTGTGTTCACAGTTAAACTCATCAATGATAATATCAAACTCAAAGTGGGAAAAAGAAAAAAAAAAAACTTTGGAATATAAAAAGTGCAAAGTGGTCATGCAATAGAATAGCTAGGCAGATAATTGTAGATCCATTACAGTAGTCTCATTGCTCATGAGCTTCATAAAAAATTCATTTATGTTCTCAATAATACCAAATTGTGTCCATATCCCACTTGCTCTAGTTTGTATTCAAGCATAATTACACTATATTTTTTTCGATCAGTAATATTATTTTAGCTCATAATAAGAAAATTTTGCATGTACTTGTGTGATTTTAAAATTTTTATCAATTACATCTTCTTTTTCTTTTTGGAAAAAAATTACTCTATCACTAAGGACCGCTTGGTAAGCAATTATTAAATCACAAATTTTTAACTTTGTATTCTTGCTATAGTATGTAAAGTTGTTTGACAAAACATGATTAAAAAAATTAAACATTTCTTTTACAGTGATTTATATACTCTTGTCATAGCAGAAAAAATATTTTTTGAATTTTGAATTCAAAATTTCTCTCTTAAATCTTAGTTTAAATAGCGCAAATCAAACTCATATTCAAACATTGATTTAAACTACAATCAAAATACAACATTTTGACTTCTTTTAACTCAAATCAAAATTATCTAAATTTTTTTTATTTTGAACAGCTTACCGATGTTCGAAATTTGAGTGAGAAAGATAGAGCTCTCGAGCTCAAACGCAACAAGGTAACAATTAACAAAGACCAAAAAAAAAGGGCTTTGATTTGGACCACAACTATGTCATACCATGCCATGCAAAGAAATCATGGCCAAGCGAACTTAAGCAATTAGTTAATGAAAAAAATGTTGGTATTTATAAGAGCTCTTACAAAAATTTAAGAACAAAAAAGAAGAAGAAGAAAGTGGCCAAGATAAGGCTGTTAAAAAAAATTTCTCTCATACACGTGATTTAGGTCGTGCAATAAAGTATGATAAACTTTCTTTATGAATTTTTGGGAGCTATAAGCCATTTATACGGCCATATAATAGAAGGTTGTGTAACGGTTAAATAGTCTTAATGAAATACCTTTTTTTTTTTTTAGTGTCAGTGTGTGTGTGGTTAAGAGATGGGTAGAGCATCTCTAGGAGGAGAAAAAAGAGTTAGAAATTTGTGTTGATAAAGCCTTGAAAAGGGAAAGAGCCACTGCCCAAAACATTAAAAAAAAAACAACAAAAAAAAAAAAAAAAGAAAAAACGAATAGAAGGAAAGAGCATGTGTTTTTGGATCTCAATTTTTTTTTTTTTTTTTTTTGCTAATAGATTTTGGATCTCGATTAGCAGTGGTTCTTGACTTCCTTCCATAAATGCAAATATTTGGTATCCTAAGTGAGGGCTTTTTTTAGTTTTTATTTTTTAATTAGGGTAATTCTTTTTCTTAACTCTTGACCTTATCACAAAACTCTACCATGTTGCTCGTTTTGATTAATCACTTTTGTGGGTGGTCGAGAGTTAGAATTTGAACATTTTTTCTCTTGATCAAATTGTATGAGTTTGTTTCTAGTTATAAATTAACTTTTCTCTTTGGGGTTTTATGGCTAAAAAAATCCTAATTTTAGAATTTGTTAAAAAAAATGTCCATAAATTTTGTTTTTTAATGAACAATCGATTTTTAATTTATAAAATATATAATAATTATTAGACAATATACCGACGAGTAATAAACGATGTATTATATCTCTAACTATGAATCTTTTAACAAAGAGTGAACATTCACTTAAATAAAAAAAGTTGTGTACGAAAAAGAAATGTGATCTAAAAACTATAATATGTACAAAATTTTCTTTTTTCTTTTTTCTTTCAAAGTCATTGTAAAGGATGGCTTTAGTTGGCATAAAATGAATGTCCTACTAATAACCATTATCATACATTAAGCTATAATGTTATAGGACATTAAAGAAAGGTGAAGACCAAGCCAGAACTCATATGAGTAATATGAGACCAATTTGATAGTAGTTTAACTAAAATAGAACTAAGATACTTAAACCCTAAACCAAATTGTTAACTAAGCATAAATAATTTGGGGACTAGTATATACGCCAAAATCCCTTTCTAAAAAAATGAGGTTTTTAAGGATTTAACCAAACTGTTGACTATTGTTTAAAAATTAGCCATAGTTTTATGAAATTAAGGGTTTAGCCGTAACATACGTGTAACATAATATGTTACATGTAACACGCGTGTAACATAATATGTTACATACACGTGTAACATAACATATTATGTTACAATTATGTTACATATTTATGTTACACGTGTAACATAACATATTATGTTACACGTATATCTTACGGCTAAATCCTTAATTTTGACATTCTAAGACTAAATCCTTTAAAATGACTAATTTCTTAACTGGCCCATCTAAAATTGAGTTATGATAATAATTTCTAAAAGAACAGTAAATTTAATTTGTATTGAACAAATAAATAAACTTCATTAAATAAACGAACTACGAATTTATAAATATATTAACAAATTATTTTTTTATTATTTTATATATTATTTTGTTAGTATATTTGAGTATTGGCATGTATTTTTGGTAAAACATATTTTGTTTGATATGATTTTTCAGTTTATGATATTTTGGCATCAAGCACGGAGAAAGAACGGTATTCAAGAGAATGTTCCTTTACCGATTTCGATTCTGTAGAACATTCGGTTGACATTCCACGTGATGTTCCACCGGGTGTTCCATATGGATTTTATGGAAGCGGTTGAAATCTTATGATATGATAATATCCTGATTTATATGATGATCACATAAGATATTTGACTTCCAAGAGGTTTTATTACGCCAGATTCACGCCTATAAATGCCACTATTTGAGGAAATCTTGGTGGCATGCAGAAAAGGAAAAAAAAAAAATCATCCAAGTAAAGATTAGGTTTGTGATTTCTTTCCAGGGAGGTGGTTGAATGAATTTATGACGGTGAGTGCTTCATTCACTATGTGTAGGTTATGCTTGTAATCAGGTTGTGACTTATGCGTGAAAAGTATGCAGAGAAGATTTTGTATCTTTGTGAGAATTGGAGAGTGGAGTTTTGGGCGAGATCTCCATGGAAACGAGAGGATCTTGTGTTGTGATTCACAAAGGTGTATGGTAGTAAACAACAACGTGTACGGAGGGAATCGTTAGCAGTTTAAGATCAGGGGGTGTACTTTTCGCGGTTTGGTAGTGAATTGCTTTCTATCATCTAGGCGTTGCTATGCAAACATAGACTTAGTCGAACCGCGTTACCAATTCTCTGCGTGACCTTTATTTTCTGTGTTTTTTTTTTTGGTTATTTCGTTCAACTCATTTTGGTGTTCTCCTTGTATTTTGTTCCTTATTGTCGTAGAACATGTCTATAGAACACCCGTTAGGAACATCTGCACACATTAGGTTTTTCAATTAGTATTAGGGCAGTTTCACTCTAAGTTATTGAGTGAGATCCTAGGGTTACTAATTCGTTTGTTTGAGTGGATTTGTAGAAGGAAGGAGGCTCGGTAGCCCGTCCCCCCTTACTTGATGGATCAAACTACTCTTATTGTAAGGCAAGGATGAAGGCATTCCTTAAGGTCTTTGATAAAAAGACATGAATGGTAATTTTAACTGGATGGAGTCTCCTAACCAAGATGGATGATCAAGGCAAGACTGTTCGAAAGCCTGAATTGGAATGGTCTGTTAAAGAAGACAAATAGGCGAATGACAACTCAAAGGAAATCAACGTAATTTTCAATACGGTGAATCCTAATCAATTTAAGTTTATCTCAACGTACGAGTTTGCCAAGGAGGCATGGGTTGTCCTTCGAACAACGTTGAAGGAACTGAGATTGTTCACTTGTAAATAACACAACTCTTGACCACCAAGTTCGAGAATCTCAAGATGTGCAAAGAAGAGATGATGAGTGATTTTCATTGCGAGGCAATGTGGCATAGCCTACGAGGCTTTTAAACTTGGTGAGAAGATGCCCGAGGAGAAGTTCGTAAGGAAGACCTTGAGATCGTTATCAAAGAGGTTTGCTTACAATATGATGGCAATGGAGGCTAAAAGTGTGAGAAACATGAGGCTTAAAGAGTTGATGGGGTCCCTTCTTACTTTCACAATGAAGTTTGAAGAAGAAAGAGCCGAGAAAAGAACAAAAGGATTGCCTTGAAAGCCGAGATGGAAAGAGCCGACTTAGAGTCAAATAATTATGAAGATACAGAGCTTGCTAATCCTATTGCCTAGTTGACATAGAATCTTGGACAAGTAATGAAAAGGCTGAACATGAGTTTCAGTGGTGGTATTCAACAATGTGTCCCTCAAACCTTGCAAAACACCCGAAGGTACAACTCTCCAAGGAGGAGTAAGGGAATAAAATGTAGAGAATACGAAGGATATAGTCACATTCAAGTCGAGGATGCAAAGACTTTGAAGAACACCAACAAGTCCTACAACACATCAAAAACGATGAGGACCGTGTTAGTAACCATATTCGTTTTGCTACTCGATTAATCATGGAAAAGATCAATGAAGATTGTATTCATGGAGTGTTCTACATCATGTTCCTACCGGTGTTCCAGCAGATGGTTCAGCCTATGATAATGACAACAACGATGATGAATAACTAACTAAGGAAGACCTTATCCAATCGTATAGAACCATGTATTAGAATTGGCCGGAAGTTGTTAAAGTGAATCAAATGCTAACATGACAAGTTACTCAACTCAATGTTGAAAAGAATGAGCACTTAACGAAGATAGTGCCTCTTGAAGGTGATCTAGCAGAGTGTAAGAAGAATCAAGTTGAGTTGAATGGTAGCGTCTCTCGAACGTGATCTAG
This sequence comes from Boehmeria nivea var. tenacissima, assembly GCA_018132145.1. Lineage (NCBI taxonomy): Eukaryota > Viridiplantae > Streptophyta > Magnoliopsida > Rosales > Urticaceae > Boehmeria > Boehmeria nivea. The sequence goes on from CM030886.1 coordinate 5,558,645, forward strand.
CAGAGTGCAAGAAGAATCAAGCTGAGTTGAATGGTGAGTTAGTGTAGATAGAGAAATCTATAAGGATCTCAGCTCGGGCTCGTCTAAACTGGACCAGATTTTGATTGCTGGAAAAATCACTAGTGATCGTGTTAGCCTTAGATATACATGTGAGAGTTTGGATCCCGAGAAAAGAAACCATACGTGGTCCAGAAGAAGACTGAAATACATGTTAGAACATGTATTATAACACCAGCAAGGAAGTGGATGCATGTCAAATCTCACTGTTAGTATTTAGCATATGTGAGAAGAATTAGCAAAAAGAAGCTACATAGCTAGACGTCAACTAAGCAAGTATGAGTGAAGAAGTTGGATTTACGTTGTAATATGACATACACTTCTCCGAAAGTTGTTGGAAAGATCATAATCAACAAGAAGATTTTTTGTGGGAAAGCATGTAGTTGGCGTGCAGAGGGAGTTAGATCCCTTTGGTGATGTTGGATTTATGCTGTAATATGAATTCTGATGTTTCTAGAGAAGTTTATGAGGATGTTCCTGAAGAAGTTCCTAGAAATATTTAAGATGTTCCAGGCTTAGCTGTTGAAGTTAGAAGTAGTGTTCACGTTAATGTTCTAACTACCCAGTCCGATGCAGGAGGAGATGCAGAGTCAAGTCAAAAGGAGGCAAACTGGGGAGAATATGTTGAACCCCAACTACCTTTAATTAATAGAAACTTTGGCTATTTTATTAAAAGATCATTAAAAAATAGCTATTTACTTAATAATCTCTTAGCCAATGTGCATATATGACATGATAATTGGTAAGCTAAATTTTTATTAATAAAGAAGAATAAACAAATAGACAAAATTAAAAAAAGAAAAAAGAAAAACAAATCCGACCACCTCGACTCAATCAAACTCGACTATCTTTAGATCAGATTAGAACATATTGTTAAAAATATTAGAATGGTATAGATGAGTCAGGACCTTCAACCTATTTTACTCAACCTATGTTCACCTCTAATTAGGTTCTTTTTGCCACACCCTTTGTTCTAAGTTATAAACATTATTATTAAGTATTCATAATAATTGTTCTTTTCCTTAACACACCAAATATTTCATTGAGTTTATAACTAAATGGTATAATTTAGAACTTATTCAAGAAAATGTTTACAACTTCAATTTTTTAATTAAAAAGAATGGTTCTGATCTATAAAATATATACAATGGTTAGTAGACAATATACAAGCTAAAAATAAGTGTATATTACTTTAACTATGGTATTCGTGATGGAGCCACTGTCCCCTTAAACTTTTTAAATTTCAAAATTTACCCCATATTTATAAATATTTTCATTTATGTCGCTCTTGTATTTGTTTTAGTTTCAATTGTGTTTTGCTTCTTAAAAAAAATATATATATGCCCCCTAAAAATGTAATTTATTATAAACATCCTATTCAAAATTAAAGATATATAGCTATATTTTACTGTATTTAATTTAATTTAATTTATCATACTACTTTTGAAATTCATTAAATAATTTTAATATATATATATATTTTTTAATATCAGGCTTGCTTAAATAATTCAGGCTATGAAGTCTGTCTATAAGGTGTATATTTTAGGGTTTTTATTTTTTATTTTTATAACAGAGCCTTGAGGCTTAGTCGCAATCAAATACTACCTTGTTCTTTTAGCAACCTCTCGACTTTGCAAATCGTTATAATTGGATACATCTGTCTAAATTCATTTATATTTTCGCATGTGAGATGAATCCAGATAAAACTTAAAAAAAAAACCAAAAAAATTCTAGAAAAAAAGGATTATACGGAAGTACGTAATTGCAACGGTTCTGCAAGATCAGAGAGGCAATTGCAAAATATATAAATATATATATTAGGTACCTCGATTGTGACTGGACCCTAAGATTAGGGACCTACACTGAAAAAAAGCTTATAACATACGAAACTAGACCATTTACTTAATAATAGAAATTGATAATACTTTTTTTTAATACGACCAAATACATCAAGTTTAATATGATCTAAAAAGTGAACTAAATAGCACGATATCCCAAGTTTTATGTAGTATTTATAAACTCTCAACAACCCATCATCAAGCACACCAATTTTCCATACAAGTCAAATTTCAATAAATAAATAAATAAAAAAGATTAAACGGGCATTTTCGAGCCACTACGAAGTTCAAGGGGGAACGAATAAATTTTTTTGAAATTCAGGGGCATGTTGCAATTCAGACAGAGATTATTTTGTAATTTTTTTTTCTTTCCCCTTGAAAATGAGCATCCCAAATGGCCATCATCACCATGACCAAAGTTTCCAAACTATACAAATTCGATTTTCTTTGCGTTTGGCGTGTTTTCGACCCTCTTTGTGTTTGGCTTTGTGTATCATCGACGAATCCACATCTCTCTCTCTCTCTCTCTCTCTCTCGCTTAGTCTTAACCTAAAAACACATGCTAATAATATTACCCTACTTATATTAAAACCTCTCTCTCTTTGCCATAATCTCTCCTCAAATCTCTCTCTTTCTATAAAAAGACACAAACACTCTCTCTCTCTCTCTCTCACGTTAATCCCTTTCTGGGTTTTGTTGCAAAACGAATATGCTTACAGGGAAAAGCAGAGTTCTTTGATAGAAAATCTCAAAAAAGAAAAAAGAAAAAAAAACACACACAATAACGAAAGGCTTAGACTTTGATGAGAATAGATAGATATCAATATATTTGTTTCTCAATGGCTTTCAGTTTTGATGACTGTGTGAACTCAACAAACCTTCTTCTTCTCTGCGAAGAGAACACCAGCGCTTGCTTTGGCGATCTCGAGACCAATCAACACGCGAACAAACTACAGAAAAAACGCCAACGGACCCACGAAACGGGAGAGAGTTTTGGCCGTGAAAGTGGATCCGAACCCAGCTTTCCGTTGCTTCGGAGCGATGAGATAGTCCGTACAATGGTGGAGAGAGAGAGAGAGCATTTGCCCAGAGGCGATTATCTCAAGAGACTGCGCTCTGGGGACTTGGACTTGAGCGTTAGGAGAGAGGCTCTTGATTGGATTTGGAAGGTTTGGTTTTGGCTTTTGCTTTTGCTTTTGCTTTTTTACTTCCAAACAGTCCTTTGTTGAGTTCTCTCAAGTGGGTCCTCTTTGGTTCATCGTTGACGTTTGTGCTTTAGCTGGGTTTTGGGTTTTTTTCATCAAGGAAATTGTGTCTTCTAGTTTTGGTTTTTTTTTTTCCTGAGACCTTATAGTTCTTGTGCTATGCTTAGCAATATGTATATTTTCTGGGAGATTAGTGCAGTGACATATTGGGTTTGTTTCCACTAATCTATTGGTTCTTATTGAATTGGTAATGATGGCTCTTTAATAAAGATCTTCTCTTTGATTTGAATTGGGTTCATTTCTTTAAGTGACTGATCCTTTTTTTTTTTTTGGGTGTTTATGATTTGCAGGCTCATTCTCATTACAGTTTTGGACCCGTCTGTATATGTCTAGCTACAAACTACTTGGATAGATTCCTGTCAGTTTATGAATTGCCCGTAAGTTCAGCTTGACACAAAAAAATTGAGCATTTATGTGTTTTTTTTTTTTGTTTTTTTTTTTTTATGTGGTGAGACTTCTAAATATTACTTTCACTTTTGATTCTTCATATTTTTGAGATCCTGTTTTGACTTGCATTTTGGTGATCTAGAGAGGCAAAGCTTGGACAGTGCAATTGTTGGCTGTGGCTTGTTTGTCAATAGCAGCTAAAATGGATGAGACCAATGTGCCTCAATTAGTGGACTTACAGGTACAAATAAGAACCTTGTACACTTAGATCTTTACGTTCTTGAATTAGCATTGTTGTATTTGTCCATTTTTATAAAATTCTCTTAAAGATATTAATGTGGGGTTATTGATTGGCAGGTCGGCGATCCAAAGTTTCTATTTGAAGCTAAAACCATTCGAAGAATGGAGCTTTTGGTGCTGAGCACATTAAAGTGGCGAATGCAAGCATTCACTGCTTGCTCATTCATTGACTACTTTCTCCGAAAGATAATCACCGATGATCGCCTTCTTCCATCAATGTCCTCCTTCTTCCGGTCAACGCAGCTCATATTGGGCATAATTGGAGGTATTTTTCTCCCTCCCCTCGTCTCTCTTTCTCTTTTCTCTTGTTCTTTCTAAATTTGTGCTTTTGTTGTGTCTTTAGACTAATGTGAGTCTGATAGAGGTGCTTTGATTTGGTGTGGAATTGAATGCAGGTATTGACTTCTTGGAATTCAGACCTTCTGAGATAGCTGCATCGGTGGCGATTTCCATTTCAGGAGAAATAAAAGCAGTGGACATTGATAGGGCCATCTCTTCTTTCATACATGTAGAGAAGGTAAAACAATTGGTGGCCCACAAAAGAAAAAAAAAAAGAACATAAAAGAAAAGAAATATCATGGATTAATTTGAATTCTTTGGTAAGAGAAAACACCTTCTAGTAGTACCGATTTCTATAATGTTATTTTTTGGGTGAAAATGCTACAATTCATGAACATTCAACATTAGTTCGTGTTTTAGAATACTTCCCTCCGGGGGTGTATACGGAGTTAGAATCTAATCAAAACCAAATAATATGCAAATGAAAGACAATCAGTAAAAAAGTTGATAGTTGATGATCGACTACTACTAATTGAGTGTCTTTCACATTCTGCCATAGAACTTCCTTCTCTTTCGATCAACTTTTGTTTTGTTTGTTTATTAACGAGTTTGTGAAGATATTTTTGTTGTCTTATGTTTGAGTGCATGATTGTTTTGCAGGAGAGAGTGTTGAAGTGTCTTGAATTGATGAAAGATTTGTCATCGATTAGTAGATTCACCACAAATGGACGAAGTGGCTCGGCCTCAGCCTCGGTACCCCAAAGCCCTGTTGGTGTTTTGGAAGCCGCATGCTTGAGCTATAACAACAACAGCAACAGCAACAGCTACATTAATAACGATATCAAAAGAGATGCGTTGACAGTCGAGTCGTGTGCAAACTCTTCTTCACAAACTACTACTATCTCTACTACTACTACTAGTCCAGAGACCAACAAGAAGAGAAAAGCAGAAGCTGTTATCTGATCTAAGTGGGATTTTTCAAAGTCACGAGATGCTAATTTTCCTCCACACTTAGAGTGATCGACGACAACAAAATCAGTTTCGGTTAAAATGGGATATTTTTGTGGTCTAATTTTTGTTTTGAGGATTGCCAATTTATAGAGTATATCAAAGAGGAGAGAGATAAATATAGAAACAGAGAGAGAGAGAGAGAGAAAGAGAGAGAGAACTTTCCTTTTTTTTTTTTTTAATAATTTTCGTTAAATTCAAACAAAAGGCAATAAAATTGGTGGAAACAACATCAAGAATTTTTTTTCCAATGCTAGAAGCATGAAATGAAAATTCATGGCTACAATTGCATAATGAGAAATCCTTAGCAGTATTGGATATTTGGAGGGGCAATGGAAGTGGTAAAATTGGTAACAAAATTGGTGCCTTTTAATTCTTGTCTTTATATTGTTTGTGCAAGAAACAAGGATGTTGAGGTGCTTAACATTGGAAATACAAGTTGGAATGTGTTTTCTTTATGAATTCAAGGTTGGTTCTAAAATATGAAAAGGGTTTGGCTTAGATTGGGTTTTGCAGCAGAAGGCTAATCTGGTGGAACTTGTCTCTTCTATAGATATGGTGGTTGAGACCTGAGAACATCTCTAGTTCTGTTGCTAATGCTATTGTTGGTGGTAGTGGAGATAACGAAGGATGTCACCTCTGTGTTATTTACGGGCCACCGTATGCAGAGCTCAAGGACCAGTTCTGCACTGTACTCGGTGAAATACTACATCTTGATAGCCCTAGTTACGTATTAGCGACCTCAACATGATTCAGTCATCTGATGAAATAATGGGAGGCCGAATATTCAAGGCATCGAAGGGGCGTAACGTGAGTGTTATAGATTCAACTAGCGATACTGATGTTGGGATTCTTGTCGCAATGTCGCGTTATCTATGTGGATTGACAAGCGGAATTGGCTGGCTTAATTAAAGACAGAGAACCAGCGAGAGGCTACGTTGATTTTTATAAGATGTCTATAGATTTCCTTGGTGTTTGTTTCTTGAGAATCAGAGAGAAATTGAGAAGGAAATGCTTGTACGTTATGTGACTCTCTACGGTTGTATTGATTGATTGATCACTTAGTGGATTAAACTCTACGCACAACATCATACTTGGACGCGGGGTTTATACATGTTCTCAGTGCGTTCAAATCAAAGACAAATTTGAATACAAGAAGATCGTAAGAGAAGAAGAGATTTGTGGATCGGAGTGAGGAAATCTAAACTTCAAAGAAGAGTGTTTTTAGATTTCTCAGTGCGTGAAAATGGAGTTTCGCTCTCCTATTTATAGAAGAAACAATTCGCTGTTTTCCGATTTTCCCTTCTGAGGCTGCATAATTACTACTATAGAAATAGTAAAGCACGAAATCGGTTGACTCGTCCATATAATATTTATGTTGTTAACATTTTTTGCTCTTTGTTTTGTGAAATGGATTTGTGATCACCTTGGATCATAATGTTTAGGTTTGATGTATCTTGTTTATAAAAAAGAGAATTGCAAAACAAGATAATTCTTAGTGTCACTTAATAATTTATACCGATATGCTCTTTTTGTTTCAACTTTATGTTTGTAGTATAAATTTTAGGACATGAATTAAAATTACAACACACATAAGGTATAGATTATCATTGTGTCAAAAAAGGGTATTCCTCAAACTTTATAAAGTATTTGTTGAGTTTGAAGAGTTTGTTATGTGTCCACGAGTACATGTATAATCTTCTAAATTTGCGTTCATATATGTGTGTGTCATTATATTCATTGTGACACCATTTTATGTGGCCAAAGACCAATTTACTCAAAGTTAAAATAATTAATATTTATTAGACACTTATTTAAAAAAAGATTAAAAAAAAAACAGACAAAAGTTTCTTGTAAGTTAGAAACAATTTTATGAGGCTAGGCATCGATGCATCAGATCTATATCACACATCTATTTATTTTAGAATGTGGTGTGGTTTATCGATTTTAGGAAAATGAAATTTTGTTTCTTCCGCACTGCACCAAATTTATAATATATATTATTTTATACTATATTTTATTGATAATACATGTTGGTTTAGTCATGCATGCAATCCATGAGAATAGCAATTTTTGTGTAATTTTTATTTTCAAATGCAACAAAGTATGACAAAAATCCACACTAGGAAGTAGGGATGAAAATTAAAACCGAAAAAACCGAAAAACCGAAAAAATTAACTGATTTTTTTAAAAACCGTAACCTAAAATCGAATTTTTTTAAAAAACCAAAAAGTTCGGTGTTTAAAAACGAATTAACTGAGAATTCAGTGGGGTTATTCGGTATTTCTCACCAATTAACCGAATTAACCGAACAGTCGAATTTTTAACCGAATAATCGGTTTTTAACCGAAAAATCGAATTAAAAAAAAAAACTAAAAAATTGATTTTTTTTAACCGAATAACCTATTTTTTAACCGAAAAATTAAATTTTTAACCGAATAACCGAATTAAAATTCAAATTATATTTAATTCGATTATTAACCGAAAAACTGAATTAAATAACTGAAAATTCGGTTCAGTTAAAAAAACCAATTTTTGGTTCTCATTTTCTAATAACCGATTATTCGGTTTCGGTTACAAAAATTACAAAAAAAAAAAACCGATAACCGAAACCAATTTCACCCCTAGTAGGAAGCACCTGAACCCCTTATCTGCCTCTAAATTTCCATTACGCTATAAGCACTAATTACATATAGGCTACATTATTTAATATATAATATATTTTAAGGATACAGAAATAAAAGTATGACGAGTCTTGGAGTCCCGCATGGTTTCCGAATGAAACAATTTACTTCTACAACACCTTAAATAGGTTCTCCTTTCTTCTTAACCTCCATCCACTTTCACCTCTTTAGTTTATTCAGTTAAACTTATGTAAGTTTGGATCTTTAGCTAAATTTATTTTTGAGCCAATTAGGGTTTTAGCCCTTTAAATATTTTAGCCCAAGATTGCCAAAGTTGAGGAAATAGCCATCATGCCTAAAATATAAAAAAATTAGAATAGACAAAAATACCCCTAGTAACTCTGAAGCTCAAATCGAAAATCCCCAAATCTTGGCTCCATCAACTCAAGAATCGAAAAAGAAAACTCCATTATCAATACAAAAATCCATTCTCGAAGAAGAGAGTTTTTCCCGAAAAATCGAGATTCTCAGACTAGTTTCGTTGAATATCTCAGTTCAATTGAAGAAAATCGTAAATACATCAACAACGTCAACGTTTGATCAATGCTTGGTAAAAAAATCCTTCATTGAAACTTGAATTCACGAAGAAAGCCTTACAAAATATTTCGATTGTTAGAAACCAAGAAATACATACGAATCTGAGTTAAAATAATGAAAAATCATTGTTAAGTTCCACTTTAAGTTTTTGGACTAACAAATTTTCAAAATCCTAACTTTTGAGTCGCTTTTAGATCTGAATATTATTTAGTTTGATGTTCGTGGATAGTTTATTCACTATATATTATAAAAATTACAAGTCGAATACATATTCTAATGCTTTTGAGAAATAAAAGAGTAAGTTTGTCATTTTTTGTGACGGTTGTAACATTTTTTTATTACATCGGCAATGCTTGTTACTAATGTTAGCTATCCAATAATTAAACGTAATTTCTTGATTTAGATATTGGATTATGGTTTATGAAGTTTTCTGAGTGATTACATTATAAAATATATTTGTGATTTAAAAAGAATAATTTTTAAATAGGTGAATCTAAGAACAAATATTTTGTGATAGTTGTAGCATTTTTTGTTACAACTGTGTTGGTTAGTTATTTTATATTCTCTTTAGAAAATTAAAATTCTATGATCAACAAGAATATTAGTTGTGGGATATATAACTAGCTTGTCTGTTTTTTTTTTATTTTTTATTTTTAAGGCTCTTTTGAGATATGTCTTGTTTTTATTGTCTAGATATGTCTTGTCTTTTGTACAACTAGTTTTTATACACGCGCTCCTGCACGTGTAAAAAAATATAACCGATAAAAAATATGACACGGCGAAAAAAAAGGGTATTTTTTGCTAATTTTTTTTAAAATGTGATATTTTTGTTATTTTGAATAATTACAAGGTTAAATTTATCATTTAATATAAGTACAAGGGCTTTTTTAAAAATTTTAAATTTAAAAAATAAAAATAAAAGGTTAGAACAAATAAAACAAATAAAAAATAGTTACGGTAAAAAAAAAAGTATATCACAATGGGTGTCAAAAGATTGAGAAAAATATTCTGAATCCAACCGCGCCAAGAACTTTTTTTTTTCGATATCATTACGTAAAAAAAAAAAGATGTTGAAACGATTAAAACAAAATAGTAAAAAGGAACAAGAAAATTTGTAAAAAAGTCCTCTAAAATTTTCGAATTTGCAATAAAGTCTCCTTATATTTGCGAAAAAAACCCTTTAAATTTTCTCAAAAACCCCCAAAATAAGCCTCTATATGCAATGTTTTAGAAAAATTTTAAAAAAAATCTTCACAAAAGGACAAAATAAGTTAACCAAAGTATGAATAGTGTATTGTGAGTGTAGGTACAGTAAAACAACTCTCACTTATATTATAGTAAGAATAAAAAACACTAGCTAAGTCAATAATTTCACATATGTTGTGTAACGACCCGACTTTTTCAAGTTGTTAGTTATTACTTTCTTTAATCATTTTCCAAAATTTCTCGATTTTTTTAAAATTTTTTTTAGAATTTACTTATACATATTGTCAACCATTTTTTTTCTTCAAAATAACATAATAGTAAATCCAAACATCATCAAACATATTATTGTTTCAACTTAAAATCTCTTTAAAATAGTTTGGCTCACTTCATAAGCCCATTCAGATAAGAAAATAACAATAATAACAATTATAAAACGATAATTAAATCGTTAAATCATAGCCTTCAATTCTTTGCAGAAACATTTAAGTGGTTAGCCAGTTCCCCTCGCCTCGCATCCTCTACACTGCCACTACACAACCTATCGCATTTTCATGCTATAGGTTTCTTACCTACAATATGAACGTAAAACTTTTTGGTGAGCTAAAAGCCCAATGAGTTACAACTATTTTCCCACAAAATAAGTTATGCAATGCATGACTATTTAGGTTCAATTATTCTTTCTTTCATTCTAACTTTTCAATTTTTCATTCTCATTCTCTTTCTTATTCTCTTTCTATGGGATCCCTCTATGTGTACGTACTAAGGTGTGCTCGTGACAAATGGACGACTAGAATGTGCATATTCCAGACAACCACGGTTCTTTCTTTCTTTCTTTCTTTCTTAGTTGGCTGTTCTCACCCGTCGCTACCTCTAGGTGGCTCGGCGTATATGAGTGCTGTCAACTGTACCTATATCGTCATTTATCGACTAAAGGTAAATCGGTTGAGTAAAAACCTTATTAAGAAGGGTGGTACGGCACTACTTATTAAATTAAGTCTCACTTTAATATTTAAGTGTCTGCAACATGACAACAAAAATAAATAACATAACTTGCATAAAAACCAACATTCATTCATTACTTTCATAAATAAAATATCATTTTACGCTTCTTCTTCCTCATTCTTTTCTTTCTTAAAATCATCACATAAGAGTTGACACATGTAAAACATTCAATTCACAAACAAACAATACAGTCATATAATTTTACACTAGACTTTACCAAAATTATAGTTTTGACCCCAAAATTAAAATTTACTACAAAAATACCCGTCAATAGAATCATATTAAAATTTCTAGTTCATTAATACATGTAAAAATAACAAACTTTTACTTCTAGACTTTGTCAAAAAGTGGGTTTTATCTTTCTCAAAAATGATAATAAAAATCGAGGGCAGAGTCAAAATTTCTATTTACTTCTTGAATAAAGCTGTTTCTCGAAAAATACTCCAAATAGACTTATAATATTTTTTAAAAATCTAAACCTTTTCTCTTTTGAGTTTTTGCAAAAAAAAAAAAAAAAAGGTTTGTATCTAAGGGTTTCTTCATAAAGTATTTTGAATTTTTACTTAGACCCCACGCTTGACCATCTAGATAATTGAATTTGCAAAAACTCTAAACTGTGAAGTTACTCAAAATTAAATTTCTGATAATTTCCCTTTATCGTCAAAGCTTGATTCTGCCTCTAAACTATTCAAAATCCACCAAAACCTAGATATGTCCGGAACAGTCCAAAAACTGTTCCGATGACTCTCAGTTCCAAATTTTTCAAAAATTATTTACTTATCTTGCGATTCTGAAATTTTATACGCAAATTTTAGACTCATAGATGAACATAAATTAAAATTTTCAAATGCAAACAAATCCGTTTGTTACATAAAATAATGTGAGAAATTCATCATTGTTCTAAATCTCAAAAATCCAAATCGAGTGTGTAAAACAGCTATTCTAGTAGTGATTCTAGCACACCGATCAATCAAATCAAACCCTATACATTGTTATATCATCATATAATCATATTCTAAGGGTCTGAGTGTAGAGATTACTTTGGTGGTTCAAAAACTCTTTGAAATCCCCCTTTTGACGTTCATTTTCTATACAAAACGCTTCCGAATTAGTACTGATTTAAACACAAAAATTTAAAACCATAAAAGAGCTTTGTCTTACTTTAATTTTAGAATTTCTTGATGTGAATCTCTTAAGAAAATAGCCTCCAACTTCTTCTCCTTCTCCTTTCTTTTTTTCTTCATTCTTTCTGCATATATATATATATATATATTTAGTGTATAAAAGAAGGAAGAAGAAGAAATGTATATATATATATGTATGTATGTGGTTCTAGAAAGGGTTCATTTCTCCCTGTATTTCAATTTGTTACATCCGTTCTCCTATATTTTTAAAACGTCCTTACAGATTTATCACTGTATTTCAATTTGTTACATCCGTTCTCCTATATTTTTAAAACGTCTCAAATTTGTCCTTCCGTTAACTTTTCCATCAAAATTGTCACTTGTCAGGTAATTGGATAGGCTTTTTGTGTATTTGTAGTTGAAATTATATTTTTGCCCCTATTTGATACTTGTCTTCTCTTAATTTTTTTTTTGTGTGCTAGAAACACTTGATTGAAAAAAAAATAGTTTTTTTTAGCTGGAGAAAAAAACTACTTTTTTTTACGGAAGTATCAAATTTTTTGCTGGAGAAAAAATTAAATTTTTTTTCAATCAAATGTTTCTAGCAAAAACAAAAAGAACAAAAACAAAAACAAAAACACTTAAGAGAAGAAAAATATCAAATAGGGGCAAAAACATAATTTTACTTACAAAGGCACGAAAACCTACCTGATTACGTGACACATGGCAGTTTTGGACGAAAAAGTTAACGGAATGAAAAATTTGTGACATTTTAAAAGTATAAGGGGAACGAATGTTACAAATTAAAATACAGATGACAATTTGATATTTGAATTAAAATATAGAAAAAATGATGAAATTAACCCTTCTAGAAATCCTAATAGTGATACTCTATCCTAATTTAATTTAATTTAAAATAAAATACTAGTATATATTTAAATATAATATATATATATTTTAATGCTCGATCAAAACGAAAAGTTCATTTACACAAAATCAAACTTGAGCTATATATATATATATATATATATATTTGAAACCTTTACGTATATATATATGAATTTGAACATATATATATTTACGTATATATTTAAAGAAATTGTGTTTTATACATTTTTTTATTTTGAAAAATATTTAATTAATACCCAAAATCTCTTTTAGTGTCAATTAGAGAGTATTCATCTCTTAAATATCTCCTCAATTACCTCTACCTCCATATTATTTGGTGATTATCCTAACTAACTCTATTTTTTTAGAAAAATGATTCTTTTTTTTTTAATTTTGAATTTAAAAATAATGCATCTCTTTAAAAAAATAATAAAATCTGGTAATAATTATGAGATTTTTAAGGATTTAACTAAACTTTTGGCTAATTCTTTAGAAATTAGCCCTAGTTTCATGAAATTAAGGATTTAGCTGTAACATGCGTGTCACATAATATGTTATACGTAACATAAGTGTAACATATTATGTTACACGTATGTTACATATTTTGTTACACGTGTGTTACGGTCAAATATTTAATTTTGATATTTTAGGGCTAAATCCTTCAAACTTTAATTTATAATGGCTAATTTCTTAACTGACCCAATAATTATTCACATAATCTGCTTGAATTTAAATAATATGAATAATTTTTCATCCTCAAAATTTATTCAAATATGCTTATAAAATTATATGGATATCACATGCTGGAACATACAACCATAAAGCTAGCTAGACGGTTATTAAAAGAAAAAAGAAAAAAAAAAGAGAAGAACTATTTAACACATGAGAAATACAGATGTTATATTAACTAAGAGTTGAGGTCTTGGTCTACATCAGATCTTTGACTTCGACAATGTCCGAGAACGTAGTCACAAATGATTGTCTGAAATGTTTGAGGAAATCTGAGAAAGTGAGAGATCAAGATATATCAATATCCAAAATTATACTTTGGATTTTAGAGCCTCAACAAGGTGTGTACTTCTCCTCAAAGTTCTAAAGAGCAACCTCTTGATAGACATGAAAGAAATGGTATGAGAAAGCTCGTCTTATAGCATAGCATTCTCAATTATCATCCCATCTAGGCAATGATGAACGTAGTTCATGTTTTCGTTACAATAGAGGTGAGAGATGTTACAATAAGAAAAGTCTCTCTGCACGAGCCAAAATGACTATCAAATGGTTGACGTATTGTAACGAGTAAATTGAAGACTCAAAAAGAGGTTGTCGACACTCTTTCAATGATGGAGACAAACTTGATGGTAGCTTCCTATTTATAGGTGAACTCGACATGATAAACTTTAAATGAATATAATAAGTTAGTCATGTAACCTAAAGAAGATTAATGCAATTAAAAAAGTTAGAGAGAGACATGAATAAAAGGGTGCAAAACTTGAGTTGAGCATCAAGAGAACAAGTAAGCATAATGTAAAGTCAAAAGATTATACTAAGTTAGTATCCTTTGAAGGTGTTTTACTAAGTTGGGTAATCTACGTGCCTGTTCACTTATTTGAGTGAACAAAGATCATATGATTTTATAATCAGATTATCCAACATGAATAATGATGATCTTCAGATAAAATAATTGGTAGGTAAATGGATTAAAAATCTACAAACTAGTTATGATTGAGTAATCTACGTGCCTGTTCACTTATTTGAGTGAACAAAGATCATATGATTTTATAATCAGATGATCCAATCATGAATAATGATGATCTTCAGATAAAATAATTGGTAGGTAAATGGATTAAAATTCTACAAACTAGTTATGGATATCATACAAGGTTATCATATAATTGAGGAAGTCATTAGACCTAATGTACTAATCAAAGTTCGCTTTTGCAATTTACCTGATAACTCAAGAGTTAAGTTTTGTGCATGTAATAACATTGTATTGAAGTTTAACGATTGACAAAGAAGTGATAAATAAAGATTGACTTCATTCAGATTCCTCATTACTTGTATTATTAGGTCTTGGTCCCGTGCTAGCTCACACTATCAAACAGAATATGAGATTCGATTCTTTTTTGCAACTCAAACAAAGGGTTGTATTTCCGATCATAGAGTATAGTGTTATAGGTTTGTCCACGATGGAGCGGACCCAAATCAAGTCCAGTGGGTGGGATCTCGGGTAGACCTGATTTGGGTCATCATGTGGAATTATCTAGATTGAATAAATTATTATTTAAGTAAAAAGAATAATTTTACAATTATTCAAATCAAAACAAAAGGATAAATCTTGATTTAATGATGCCACAACCTACTATCACATGTCGCGATTGTTGCACACATATATATCATATTCAAAATCATAAACCATAGAATATGAATACATATAACATAAGCTGACATATAATATAAGTATTCTTTAAAATACAGATAAATTTAAACTTTTTCTTTTTATGCAATAAATTATCAAAATACCAAATTATATATTTATATGTAGAGTGTCAATCGTCCTTTGTCTGCAAAGGTTTGGCCCATAGTACATTCACCAACTCAATTGACCATCTCTCCTAACTATACTTGTCTTCACTTTGCCTTTGTCCACAACGCAAGACATAGCTGATAAGTTTACTGCATAAGTGAAATTTTTATGTAAATCTAATATATACTAAATGCATTAAACATAATCATGAAAACAAGAACAAGCATCAAAACTTCATTTAGCAACCTTAACAAATTAAGGCCCTAGCTTAGTAAACTATAATGTATCTAACATTAATTATGTTTCAGACCGCCCATGCAGTTATTTTAAACGCAACATTACAAATCAACACGTTTTATTGTTTCACATTTCTTTATAATTCTTAACGCTATAATTCATATTACTTCGTTCAGTTTGTTTAATTTTGTTACTTGTTTACATCTCAGTTGGTTTCGCAAGGTTCTTGGTGAAGTCTTTGTTTTGTTTTCATTTCAATTGTTTTTTCGGATTCTTTATGCCACATTTGTTTGTCTCACCAATTGAGTCTAGATACTTGACAAAACCTTTCATTGTCTGAGATGTTTGTTACCACAATTTTCATTCAATACTAGGTAAGGAGTAGGCCAACTTCACCTTACGGAGCATCTCGAGACAAAATAACTCTGCTTCATACTTAGGGCAACGTCACAGTCATTGCAAAAACAAATGGTGTTGTGACCTAACTAGACGGTGTCATGGACATATTTTTATGATCTGATGCAATCATTAACTCAAGTGGATTATTATGTTTTGCATCGCGTTATTTTTTCAGTGCACGTTTCTACTTCGACATCTGAGCCACCTCTTTCTTATTACATTAATTTAATTTTTGGTGTATATAATGTGCTTATGCACGGGTCTTAGTCCCAACATCTAAGGCTATCCCTCCATAAATTGCTATAAGTTGAGCCACAAAAAGACTCATTATCTTTATATGTACATTTAATATAATCTTGATAATCATGTGGCTCATGGTTCATTTAGATTTGGTCTTGTTAGTGAACAAGATATCATCCATTATCTAAATTTTAATCTTAGGATGTCGGACCTGTTATCTTTTGTTCTTAAAACCAGGTTACAAGCCTATTTCTATATATCATCGGAAACTATACATGACATAAATACATAAAAATACAAATAAATAGAGCATCATTGTCCTTGTGTTACAGGTTTTATTCCACTTATAGATCGCCAATCGGTTCTGAGTATTTCTATATATTATTGGAAACTATACATGACATAAATATATAAAAATACAAATAAATAGAGCATCATCGTCCTTGTGTTACAGGTGTTATTCCACTTATAGATTGTCAATCGGTTCCCGAGTTTGTATGATATTATTATTATTTTTAAATGAAAAGTATAATATGTTAAAATCATCTCATTTTAAATAAAATCTATAAGAATGACTTAATACTAATTTATATATGTATAGGGTGTGTTCGGGCGGTGGAAAGGCGCAAAAAATGCCAAAAGTACCAAAAATAGTAATTTGGGCCTTGTTTGGGCTACTTGGTTGCACACCCTTCAATGTCTGGTCATGACTAAAATTTTCAAATTTGCTACCCATTTCATACCAACTCAAGCCCAAACACTTCTAAATCATTGTTCTAAGCCTAAACACAAAATATTACTTTGAGAATATTCAATACTTGTCAGAACCACCATACTTTCTAGCTAACGTTATTTGCGCAATGAACATAAAATTCTAGCATGATAAACACTAGATTTTCTAACCACACAAGCATTCAAACATCCTTTAAAAAATCTAATTAACCAACCAATATTTTGGCACAAATAATAAAAATTTTAAATTCAACTTCATTATTTTTTATAAACCAACATGATAATTTCCAAGCACCAACATTCATACCATAATCAACATAGCCATCATAACAATACCAACTTAACCATATGCAACCCTGCTTGATCAACACAATGCACAACTCAATTTTCAACAGTAATACATTTTTTTCAAAGCTCAATCACTATCGTCGCATAAAGTAAAAAAAAAAATGCAAAACGAGTTCACAAAAATCTCAAATGACGTACAAAAGATTACCTGGCATAGAGTTACAGGGCTAAGGATTACAAAAGGTTTCTTTGCTCTGAAACCTTATCGATCAAACAAGCATTTGCGGATCTAATCAGTTCAAATTAACATCCTGTTGGAGAATGCAAAAGTTGATGGAGTTCAAAGACAAAGAAGACAACGACCTAAGCTCCAAGAGTTATTTGTGATACTCTTATAAAACCATGATAGAATTACTTGTTTTGTAAAAACTTGTGAGATATTTTTGCTATTTTAGCAAAATTAAAGCGCAAATTCTATGGTGAGAAAAATTATCATAGAAATTTTTTTTAGATTATCAAATTTATTTATTTTAATCGAAAATGCATTATAATTGTTCAAAAATTTTCTTCACAACTTTGCAAAATTAAAAGAGAAATTTTTTTGTAATTTTTTTCATAACGAGAAACAATTTTAGATCGTTCAAATTCACTTTTTTAAGAAGTGGGATCTACCAAAGTAATGAAGAGTTTTTTAGGCATTTAACCAAACTTTTAGGTAATTTTTTAGGATTTAGCCATAGTTTCACGAAATTAGGGATTTAGCTATAAAATGTAACATTTTTTGTTACATGAAACATATATACGTGTAAAAATATAATATTTTATGTTACATGTTAAAAAATGTTACATTTTTTTACACATATATATGTTACATGTTACAAAAAATGCTATATGATATGGCTAAATTCCTAATTTCGTAAAATTATAACTAAATCTTTCAAATTTTACTTTTAAAATAGCTCTTGTTTAACCGGTCCAATAATGAATTTAAGGATCAATATTGTTAAAAAATAAATAAATAAGTAAAATACCACGTGAGTATGGTCAAATTTTCCCTAAAAACATTTTATCCCATTTCTTTTTTTTTTTTTTTTTTTTTAATTTAAAGAACCGTCCGGAAGGCAAGAGAAAGAAGAAGAAAAGCAGTCCAATCTGTCGCAACTCTTATAAACATGAAAAGCCACAGCCTATTGGAACAGACACAGAGCTTGAAGTTCCAAAAATGGCGGCAACAAGTCAAGAACCCGACCCTCCTCCTCCTCCATCAACTTCCTTCTCACCCACTCTCTTCAACAGAGCCTCCAGACTCCCAGACGACACCGTTTTCTACGCCCTCTTCCCCGACTCCCCTCTCCCCGCCCCTTCCCTCCAAGCCCTCCACCTCCAAATCCTCCAAACCCTAGCCCCCCTCACCGCCGACTACCTCTGGCACCACGAGCCCTTCTCTCTCTCCCCCTCCCTCTCCGCCGCCGTCCCCCACCTCCACGGCAAGCTCCGCTTCGGCGACTGCCTCGACGACGAGTGGTTCGCCGTCTTCCTCCTCCTCCGCGCCTCCGCCGCCTTCCCGGACCTCTCCGTCCGCGTCTGGGACTCCGACGGCGAGTTCCTCCTCATCGAAGCCGCCTACCACCTCCCGCGCTGGCTCACCCCGGAGGCCAGCCACAACCGCGTCTTCCTCCGCCGCGGCGAAGTCCACATCGTCCCGAGAGCTCTCTCGCTGGAGCCGACCCTGGAGCGCTCGCTGAGGCTCCTCGCCGAGCGCGGCGAGGAGTGCCGCGCCTCGGAGGCGGTCCAGGCCGCGGTGCGGGCCCGGGTGGCGGAGTACCCCGAGAGGGCGCGGAGGAATGTGCACAGAGCGAGGGTTAGGGTGCCGGCGTCGGTGGCGCGGGTGCTGCGGGAGGAGCCGAGCTTGGTTGCGCTCGCCGTGGAGGGGTTCTACGACCGGGACGTGGACTCGATGAGGTTCGCGGCGGCGATGGAGAGGTTTCTGCCGGAGGGGGAGGAGATGGTGACGGCGTCGGCGAGGATGTCGAGGGCGATGTACGCGCAGCTGGCGGGGCAGGCGTTCCAGGCGCCGAAGCGGTATCCGATGCCGCCGAGGCGGAGTGGCGTTGCGGCGGAGGAGTATGCGGAGGCCGAATTGGGGATGAAGATCGCCTGCGGGTTCGAGATGGTGTATCAGCAGAGGAGGAGGGAGGGGCTGGAAGGTAATGCGGGTACGTGGGAGGCGTTTAGGGAGAGCTTGGAAAGGAGTGGCTACTTCCAAGGGCTGGTTCCGGGCTCGCAAGAGCACCGGAGGTTGATGAGCAATGCCGAGGAATACTACCGCAATAGTTCTTCGTTCTCGAGGGCTTGGTATGAATTGTTGATTTGCTCCGATTTTGTTTCATTTGCTTTGGAATTTTGATATCTTGAAAAACTTGAACTTGAATTCACATTGTTCATTGGAATTTGATGACGATTTGGTTTGGTATTGAGGGAGTTTTTTTATGGAAGATAAATGGAAATAAGGGTTACATTTAGGAGAACAAGTAAATGCGAAAGAATGTTTTTTTTTTTTTGTTGAGGTTGTGTCTCAATTTCTGTATTAGAAAATTTTCCAAAATATGCCTTTATTTCTCTTTAGTTCCAAAATATGCCACCAAAAATTCAATGGCTAATATTGGGAACTACTTTTTGAACTAAATAGTAAAATATACGGTTTTTTTTTTGGTTTGTTTGTTGTGCTTTTACTAATTTAATTTGGTTAAGCTGTGATGCAGTGAGATTATGAGCGCTCCGGTGAGACGTATAGATGAGATTCTTTCTTTACCTTATTCAGCAGATGATTTTAAGGGCCAGGAGGTACCTCCATCTGATGATGATTCTTGGCTTTACAACGGGGAAGATGAGCTGAACTCCGCTCTTTCGGAGAGAACAAAAGAGCTTGAACTTTATAATGCGAAACATAAAAACAAGCAGAAGTCGAAAGCACATCAAGATGCTGGTGAATCATCCAGCATGAATGTTGATGACTTTGATCCAAGTGAAATAGCAAAAACCATGAAGGCCTTTGTCAGTAAGGTGTCGAGCTACGAAGGGGCTGAGGTTCCAAAGGACAGGTTTGTGTTTCATCCGAATCATTCGATATTTTTCGGTCGCATATTTTTACAAAACACAAACATTAGAGTACTTGTATTTGGATTTGGTCGTGCACTTTCACCACTAAGTACCGCATCTATTATTTTTATAACTCGGGCTGCCGTGGCCTGCTGCTCATTCTTGAGTTCTTTACAAACATCCATTCTCTTCATTTTCCTCGGACTTAAACGTTAAGTGTTGCTGCATTATTTTCTATGTCTCTATGGCAATATCTTGCTTCTTTTTTATTATTTGTTTTGCCATGTTTTGGCTGTTCTGTAAAGGATCATCGTGCTAATATTCACTGCTGCTCAGTATGATTTTTTTGTCATTTTGGAGTAATTGGCATGAGCTGAAAAGTCTTGTTCAAGTTTGTTAATATAGCTTTATGAGTTGGGTTTAATTTGTTAAGCAAGGTGTACTTATATTCTTAGTTCGTAACTGGACCTGGATTGTCAGCTTGCAAGTTGATAATGGAGATGTGATGCAAAGTTAAATTCATTTCTTCACCTAATTAATTTGCACAAATAACTTATCATACAAAGGCGCAGAGAGCCCTGCTTGAAATGACAATTGCTTGATTTCCTTTTTCTTTGTAAGATAATTAAAAAAATCTAATTATATGCTGTTATTTTTCTTTTGAAGGGACCTAAAAGAAGTTAACCTAGATGTTGACCGTTTCCTTAAAGACATGGAATCAGTAATGAATCACCAAGGTTTTCAAGATATGGCTAGTGATGATGACATTGAAGAGGGCTCCTTTTCTGACTTTGATTTTGGTAAGTTTTCTATTATATTTTGTGTATTCAAATGGACAGCTCTTTATTGAGTGTTTTGGGAGTCAGGTTTTTAGTTAAGAGTGTTATTTAATTTGGAGTTCTATCGAGTAAGTGGAAGCGAGTGGCCGTTATAACACTCCCTAATTCGGTGTGATTATCTCACCTATCTCCTATGTGGATACAGGCCAAAGCCGGACCACCTTAACCTTAAATCTCTAGGATGATCTGTGACTGTATCTTATTTTCTTTACGATTATTTAATATATACGTATATGCATTCAACGCTTTCGTCCGATATATTTGTGTCTCCAATTCATTGTGAGAATTGTGATGAATTGAGATTGCCCAACCAGTACTCGCTTCTATTGTGTGTGGTTACACCTTATCATTTTATTTTCATGCTGTTTAGCATAATGCTGGTTGGACACAGTTGATTGTTTCAATAGTCTGCACTTTACCCTCATTTTGTTTTCATCGTCTATATTTTGTGACACATTCACAGTTATGGCAGCTTTAAGTAGTGTACCTTTTAGTTTCAACAAATCATATATGTCAATGAATCATATAGGAAGGGTAACTAATGGCTCAGGTTGGCCAGTGGATACAAGACACGAATAATCTCTTCTCCGAAACAAAGAACATTCTTAAAAAGCAGAAAATACATTATGTCATTCTTCCTCCTATTTATTGAGGATTTACGATCTCATGCTTGTATTCCCAGAAGAAGAGTCTGAAAATGAGAGTGACGTCGAAGAACCTTCGGAAGCCATTGATGGGGAAAAAGATACTTTTATGCGTTCTTATTCTGATGCTTTGGATGAGGAATTGAAGACCACAACAATTGGGAAAAGTTTTGTTCGTGCTAAGGAGCAAGCCCCGGAACTAGCCTCCAAAAAATCTCAGGTATATTTCTCTTACTCTGTCTTTTGAAAACATGTGAAAATATATCTGATGTCACATTGAAAAAAAATCATATCATCCTTTCCTTTGAAGTATCTGAAGATCTTACAAAATGTGCTCTTGTATTAATGTTCTTGCTTTTTCCTTTGTCGAATTGGTCAAAGGTGATTGATCTTTTATCTGGGTACTTTGCCTTGCCGAACTGTGTTATGAATCGACGTGACCACCAAAATTATGTTTGAAAAGTTATTATTACAATGATAACATGTTTTTTTTTTATAATTTATATATAGACATATATGTATGTATGTATACCGTGCTTAAATGTTGAAATGTGGACATTTTATTCTTATCTTTATTCACACCACCAAAGTTTTTGACTTATTTTTGTTCAATCCTACCAGAAAGATTTGGCTTGTTATATTGGTTCTTTACTTGTTTTCTCGAGCTGTTTGAGATGTAATACTGATTGAATATACGCTTGTAGGGCACATCTAACACGACTGCCGATATGGATGAGGAGTTCACTCCGGTGGACGCCGACGTGAACCTCGTTAAAAGCTTCCTCGATTCCTTTGCTTCTCAAGAAGGCCTGCCTGGTCCTGCCTCTAATTTGCTGGGGCTTATGGGTTTGCAGCTTCAAGATGCCAAGAAAGACAAATGAAACCCCAACTGTACTTCTTTGTTTTTTGTATTTTTTTCCCCGGTAATGTCTAACCACTTCTCTTTCTCTTGTGTGGTCATTAGTTTCGTATATGTCATGTTGCTTATTAATCTCATATTGCACTAAATGATGACAATTTTCTGAGTCGTCCGCTACTGATGCAAAGATAATTCCCAGTACAACTGTGGTTTTTTTTTTTTTTTTTATAAATAAATATAGTTTTCATTTGAATGTAAATTTGAATTATTGTATTTAATCGACTCAAAGGTCTTTGATTTTGACAGCGCATGAAAAGTCTTTCTACTATACATTAATGTAATTATGTAACAAAATCTTGAAAGTTTCCATTTTTTTATTTCATGTTGTAAGAAAATAGGAACGTTTTCGAAAATTTAAAAATTAGTCATTATTTGATTAATTAAGAATTAGCGACACAAAGGTAAAGTCGCAACATTATGTAGTTAAAAAATGGTAATTTTTTTACGGATGGTTTTATTCATACATCCATCTTAACTCTCTACACATATTTTTTAAATATACACTCTTTTTAAATTAAAAATTTTAAACATTACTAATCTCACGCCTACACAAATTTCAAAATTGACCATAATTCTACAACTTCTTAGAATATGTTATTTTATTCTTAAAATATATTTCCCTACTCACCTACTAGGTTTTTCTATTTTTTTTTTCAAACTCCCTCACTAATTGTCTAAGCAAGCAAAAAAAAAACAAAACAAAAACAAACCCAAAAGAATGACAAATTTCAATATAGATCTAAATTACAAATGGGAAAAACACCAAAACCTTTTGATTTATAGTTCAATGCACAATTATCAAATCGTTTTCTAGTAAAATAAAACAATATTCATACACAAAGACAATTAAGCAAAAAAAAAAAACACACTCAAACACACATGGAGATAATGATTTGAGAAATTCAATGTAGATGAAAATTATAAAATAAACAAATTCAATGTACCCAATCTTCTTTATTGACCATTGGTTTGAAGGATTGCTTTCACTTAAAAGTGTCTTATGTTTATCGTAAGAGTTGAAAATTTTGTGATTAGGTTTTTTTTATTTTTTTTGTTTTTGTTTTGTTTTTGTTTTTTTTTTTTTTTGAGGTTAAAGAGAGATTTTGAGGGGCGTGTGGTTTCCTATTTTCTTTTTTTAATTGAATTTAATATTTAATTTCATAATGCCTATTTTAGTCATTATATATAAGGATATTATAGTAATATCAAATTTTAAGTCAAAAGGGTGTTTCAAAAAAGAAAATATGTGTGTGAATAGAACCATCTTTTTTAATAATAGAAATGTTAGACTATTTTTTCAAAACATCATTCAAAAAATGTCTATTTACGTAATAATCTTTTGTAATGTGTTTTGATACATACGTCAAACACGTGTTTTGTGTCACGATAAGGTTAATACTTTTGATATTGTTGCATCTTGATAAGTGAGAACTGATTTTTTTTTTTTTTTTTTGACATTGCTCTAACAAGTGTCAAAATCTTTTAATCATGCAATTAATTTAGTTTTTGAAATGTTGAATATGACGGCATAATAATATCACGCCTTTTACACATTCCATGTTCTATTTCCTTGTTTGAATGCACTTTTATTTGGTCTTAGCAGTGTAAATTGCCTTTGGCATGTAACCATTGTTGAAGGACTCTGCCAAAAGTCTAGTCTCTAGTAATCCAAAACGAACATAAGAAATTCTAACCCTTGGTCAATGGAAGGTCCTCTTGGTATTGAGCGGCAAAAGCTTTAAAGGAATAGAAAGGGTGTTTATGAAAACTAACATTGATTCTAACCATAATAACTTTTATACCAACTTTCTAATATCGTTTTACGTAAAAGAGCAAAGTGTTATATTTAAGAGAAATTATAGTGAATACCCAATTTTTAAAACTTAATGTAAGTTATTACCCAATCTTTTGAAAAATGTGATCAACTACCCAAAAATGCAATTCACTTTATTACCAAAAGCATGTGCAAGTAATTCACAAATTGATTAGAAATTCAATTACTTCAAAAGTCTGGCTATTTATTTTTATTGTTATATAAATTCTGGGTATTTGCATACTTCACCCTATATTTAAATTGGTTAAACATAACGTATTTTAAATTAAATGACAAGCACTCATCAATTATAATATAACACCTTAGTTATCAAGTAAAATATATATATATATATATATATATATATATATATATATATATATTGCAACGATTATGCACATCCCAAACAAATGAATTATCTTATGTCCCTGATAATAGTAAAATATCCTCTGAGTCACTTCCTCTTATTAATCCTTACCATACTTTCACAAAATCCCCCCATTCTCTTGTCAATACCATAAAAACCCTTATCAAACCTTCTCTCAAAGCACCCAAAGAATATATCCAAGCTTCTAGCTTTAGTCAGTGTCAACTCCCTGCTACTTCCCAAGTCCAGTTCGTTACTTTACAGATCCCACCTGAACTACCCTCACAATGGTTAGCCCAAGGATATACCCATATCCATTTTGGAGCAATCCGACTTGCCCTTACCTATCATGCCAGAAAAGGTCTTCCACTCTGTGCAAGAGTAGGTCTTCTTGACACCCGAATGAAAAAATACCAGGATGCAAGCATAGCCACCATTGAGACAACTCTCAATGCCGGAACAGTAGTTGTTACGCTGTTCCCCAACTTCAACATGTCCCTTAAAGACAGCCGTCTTCTGGATGCTCTTAAAGTTGAAGTCCAAATAGTTGGAGTCGAACAAGATCCAAGATCCATAGGAGCAACCCTCCATTATCAAATGGCATACAGATTGCAAGATCATGCTCTTGATCTAGCAGTCCCTCCTTCTACGGATGCCCTGATGATCACTGTTGATTCCAACCAGATGGCTACCTGCACCCACATTCCAAGACAAATTCCGACCGAGGAATTAGTCAAACTCCTTCCAGGAGCCTGGGTCACTAACTACGAGAAGCTTTGGCAACCACATACGGTGGCACAGACGACTACAGAACCATCTTACAAGAAACTAGAAGATGGAACTGTGGAAATCACCTTTGACCACAAAGATACTAAAGCTCCTCCAGCATGCTTCCCCACTCAATACATGATAAAAGCTGTAGAAACAGACAAAGCCGAAATCCTTGCCTTCTAGGACAATGGATCTCCGGTGTATGCCTTCCAAACAGCTACAGGACACAAGTATTGGGACGTCTGCGATTGTCCAGACTGTACCAACACTCCTGTTGATGAGAAGCCTAAGAAGATAAGCCCTGGCAAGAAGCTGAAGCAAAGACTTGCCAACAGAGACAAGCATATTGGCCTCCTTGGCCAACCATCAGGAAAATTTGACTACATTGTCAAATATTCCCCTCCACAATACCATAGCCGAAGTCTACCAGAAGCAACAGGATGGATCT
Source organism: Boehmeria nivea var. tenacissima (assembly GCA_018132145.1). Taxonomy (NCBI): domain Eukaryota; kingdom Viridiplantae; phylum Streptophyta; class Magnoliopsida; order Rosales; family Urticaceae; genus Boehmeria; species Boehmeria nivea. Next base: position 5,584,540 of record CM030886.1, read on the forward strand.
CTGAAGACGATGATGAAGATCAAAGTCCAAAGTTGAAAGATCCCCCAACAGTACTGCCATGCTACAAGCAAGCCCAGAAATGGATGCAAAGACATGGAGAAGAGTTCCCCACTCCAATACAGACTATTCCTCAGATCTGTATGATGTCTTCATCAGAAAACTACGACCAAGACTTCCCGCCTCTAAGGAAGTATGAAACATCTGATGAAAGAGGAACATCGTCTCAGCAACCCAAAGTCCTTAATCCGACTGTCAAAGATGCTGACGGAACTCCAAAAAAGATTTCTCCTGCTGAAGAAGTCCTAAATTGGCAATCTGAGAATCTAATCGCTCAAAATAAGATTCTTAAAAAGATTGACAAAAGGACGAAAGTCCTACAGACTTCTCATGAAGCTCTCGTAGAAAGATTATCTGCCAAGATCCAGCAGATACGTGATGAGCTCATGGAGATAATCAGAACAAATACAGTCCCAATGACTGTTTTCCTCCAAAAAGAAAATGAATTGAAGAACCTCAAAAACCAGTACTTTTCCATTACTGGCCAACACAGTCAATTCCCTGGAGGTGGTTATTCTACAGGAGGTGGCTACTACAGTCAAGCGCCAACCATGCCATTTCCACAGGCGCCAACCACACCATGGCAATTTTCCACCATGCAAAAGATTCCTGAAATTCCTCAAGCTTTTCCCATTCCCCAACCACAGGGAACCTCTATTCTTCGACTTAGAGAAATTGTTGAAGAAGAAGAAAGAAAGAGGAAAAGAAAAGGAAAAGACAAAGAAGAGTCTAAAGAAGTAAAGAGACCTCCCAAAGATGCAGACCAGATGATGATCAAAGGAGCTGAAGATGCAGAAGAAGAAACCACCAAGCTCTCTAATATCATCCGAAGCCAGTGCCTTAATGACTGCTTCGAACAACTGTCTCTTACAGAATCAGACTCAGAAGATCCTTCAACAGCTGAAGACACTTCTCCAGAAGAAACGAGTGACTATGAAGAAATTCCAACACACTTCATGGCCCCTCCAGCTGATACAGAACTTCTATCAGAAGATGAAGGAATAGAAGAAGAGATCCTAGATGATGAAGGAGAAACTAATCGTAACCCTCGTCTTCGCCAACAACAAAGGGTAACGCCTTCTAGTTCCAAGATTACTACCTTCACCCTGGATGATATCCCTCCATCTCGATGGAGACACAGATTCCAAGAATTCAGGGCATGGATCCTCACTGAATCACAGAAGCCTGGGAATACTGCCCATAATGTTCTCATCGATTTTGTCTCAAGATTGACTGGAACACTCTACGACTGGTGGATGGGCTTAGGAGAATACAGACAACTTCAATTTGTCCAGACTCCCTCTGCAGAACAAGCCCTCAATGCAATTGGTCTAGAGTTCTGTGGACAAGACAAACACACTATGGAGATCATGCGAGCAGATTTCTTTAAACTCAAATGCTGCTCTCTAGACAGAAAAGCTCTTGGAAAACATTTCAAGAATGTTATGAAGAGATTTTACCAAATTGGAGGATATGATGATCCCAATCTCAAGCAGGCTTTTCTCTCCTCAATTCCAGAATCCCTTGGAGAAGAAGCCTTTAGGCTTATGATGAGCTCTGGAAACGATCTCAGTACTACACCGATTGGAGAAATATTCCAGCTAGTCTTAAAAGCTCTGGAAAAAATGTGTTCTCAAAACAAATTTATCAGAGAATACACCAAGCAATCTGGCAAGATGGATAAGATATGCCACAAAAGAGGTCTCGTCATCAAATGTTCAAAGAAGGAATGCCATTCCTGCTCCTCCAAATCCTCATTCAGAAAAAAGAGGATAAAGACGTTCAGATCTCATAAAAGATTCCCTTTCGACAAAAACAGGCAAAAGAGATCTTTTAAGTATCTCAGAAGAAAGAGAACGTCCATAAAACCAAGAAGGTGTTTCACTTGCGGAAAACATGGTCATTTTGCAAAACAATGCCCCCAAGGAAGATCCGCCAAATTAATGACCTATATCCAAGATGAAATAGGTCTTTACTTCTCAGACAACGATATAGAATCACTGCTATCCGCAGATGATGAGATTGGCCCAGATACCATCTGTGCCATAGAAGGACCCTCAGAATGCTACAAAATAAGCGACATCCATACAATGCATCTTTCTCCGGTGATAAGCATGCAGATCATCCCAAAGAAGTATGCTAAGCCAATCAAGGTCGCTGCATTCTTTGATACAGGAGCATCATTCACAATGATGAATCCAGACATCCTACCACCTCATTATTGGAAGAAACAGAAGAAATACTTCCATGCTGCCAATGGTGATATATTTGCTACAGACCTAATTAGCAAAACCATCACCTTGCAGTTCTTTCCAGGATGCTCTGTCTCCCACAAAGTAATTGGTTCCAAGCTACCAGGAAAAGATCTTATTATTGGCTTTGACGTTTATGTCAAGAAAGCTAATTTAAGAATCCTCCCTACAGGACTAAGATACAAACAGTATTTCACCTCTTGGGAACCAATACCCAATTATTTCTTGGCACCCCCAGAACCATTCCTAGAAGAAAAATCCAGACTATGCAAAACCTCATGTGCAGACTCTCATACAGAATTCCTTCTCAAAAGCAAACATCCTCTCTGGAGAAATGAACAATTCTTCATTGGTCTTCCTTTCAAGATGAATGAAGATGCAAATCCCACGAGAGCAAGTCACCCAGGAATGAGTCCAGACCATCAACTGATGGCGACCACAGAATGCCAAGAACTTGAAGAACAGGGCTTGATAGAGAAAACATCATCCCCTTGGGCATGCCATGCATTCTACGTCAACAAAAGATCAGAACAAGCCAGGGGAAAACAAAGGCTGGTAATTAACTATAAGCCCCTAAATGAATTTCTAGCAGATGACAAGTTTCCATTACCCAATAGAAATTCTCTGTTCACCAGCTTATCCAAAGCCCAAATATTCTCCAAATTTGATCTAAAAGCTGGATTCTGGCAATTAGGAATCCACCCATCAGACAGGCCCAAAACAGCTTTCTGCATCCCAAATCACCACTATCAGTGGACTGTTTTACCTTTCGGATTAAAAACAGCCCCATCACTATTTCAGAAAGCCATGACCAGGATATACAGCCCAATTCTTGACCAGGCCCTCATCTATATAGATGATATCCTGTTGTTCTCACAAACCATCCAAGCCCACAGACAACTGTTACAACAGTTCATAAACCTTACAGAGCAACATGGAGTGATGCTCTCTGAAAGGAAAATACAGATTGGGCTTACCCAAATAGAATTTTTGGGAATGAAGTTAACACAGGGAAAATATGAGGCCCAACCTCATATAGCCCAAGAGCTCCTAAAGTTCCCTGATGATAATTTCACAAAGGTCCAAATTCAACAGTTTCTTGGAATAGTCAACTATCTTCGAGACTTCGTCCCGAAGTTATCAACACTCACCAAGCCACTGTCTGACATGCTGAAAAAAGAATCACACAGTTGGACCTCACTCCAAACAGAAGCAGTTCAACAGCTCAAAAGCAAAATGACAAGTCTGCCATCGTTACAAATCCCATCCGATGGGAAAAGAATCTTGCAGACAGATGCCAGTGACCAACACTGGGGAGCTGTCCTCCTTGAAGAAGATAAAGCGAGGAAAAGGAAGATATGTGGTTACAAAAGCGGCCACTTTAAAGATTCCCAATTGCACCATCACTCGTCCTTCAAGGAACTGTTAGCAATCAAAATGGGAATACAGAAGTTTGAATTCCACCTGATAGGACATCATTTCCTAGTGGAAACAGACTTTGCTGCATCACGAGGAATGCTCAACAACAAAAAAGCTACTCCTCAACTGTTGAGACTCGCCGCCTGGGTTGACCAATATTCTTTCGAGATTAAGCACATTAAAGGCAAAGATAATGTAATCCCTGATTACTTATCCAGGCCTATAAATAGTCAACCAGCACAACCACAAAATACCAAACTAATCGTCCCCTTCATTCCTCTCATATACACTATGACTTCTCCTTCTTCATCTAACCATACTCCCTCTCCGGCAGAGCTTAGGCTTATAACTCACAATGTCCCCCGATCTGCACCCAATGATGCCCTTTCCATCATCACAAGCAAAAGCCCTAGACAAAAGGCCATCAACAAAGCATTAGACCAACAGCTAATACTCATCCGCCAGAGCGGGAATGATTTCATTAACAGCATTACATTCCACCCTGAGTATCCTTTCCTCAAAGTTCATTCCATCCCTAGACACTTTGAGTGCCCTATTCATTTTATCCATATACTATGGTACCTTGCTAGTACCTTCACCATTGCCCTAGAAATAGATGTAATCTCCCTTCTAACAACACTCTCACACTACAAAAACCAACCTCTTCACCGACCTGTATACCAAACCATCATTGACTTACTTTCATGGTTCCAGCCACTCCGTATATGGGAAAAGACTCTCACCGAAATCAGAGACAAAATGCCAAAGTATAGATGCCCAATTCCAACAGACCCTAACAGAACAGTTGTCCCTGCAGAATACTTTGCCATATTCTTTCTTGGTCTCCATCCCCAATATGGAAAGAAAGTCAGAGCTGTCTCTCTACATCCTACTGTAGAGCTCTATGATACCAGTGCTATACCTCTCTCCATCTTAACAAGCCCCAGAATGATTCAAAAGAGACTCTGCGAGCTCAATAGCATTATCCCTGAAGGGATCTTCCCAAAGATGGAAGATGATGCTCCGTGGGAAAAATATCCAACAAACTATTCAGAAGACATCAAGAGAGCCATGGATTATTACGAGATAGCAACCAACACTAGATACAATACAACCCATGCATCGAATCAAGCCAAATTAAGCCAGAACACTGCCAACACATCCTCCACTCAGAATAACTCTGCTTTCCAAGATTCCCAGGACCCATGGCCACCAGTTATAATAGAGACATTATCAGATAATGACAGTGACAGCTCATCAGACCCCAACATGGATACTGACCACGAACCTATCCATGACAAATGGGGCCCAGACTAAAAGAAGATTCCCATATGGGTTAAAGCTCCCTATCAAAAGCTTTATGTATAATTACGAGTGCTCTTTTACTTTTGTCGGCCATTTAGCCAAAAGTAGTTTTGTTTGATAGCGTCAGCTACCACTCCTTTTGTAAAAGGCATCTTTGCGCATGTCGATGGGGCCCAATGAGCACCCGATGCGTAATTATTGTCCTTCGTCTTTATCTTTTGTTAGTCATAGTTTGAAGTCCGGATTTGAAATCCGCTTGTATGAAAAGGGACTATATATTCCCTTCACTTCTCCATTGTAAGATATCGAAGTGAGTAATAAAAAATATATTTTCCTCTATTCCAACATGAGTTTCTAAATTCTCCCTTAGGGATTTCGAGGTAGCATTGATATTCATGGTTTCAGTACTCGTACTGAAACCATGTACTTGACAACTATGTACTTGCAAACTGCAAAGTGCATCCCAATCACCCACATCTTCACTACACAAACAACTACCGACAATACAATTTCAATTTGTAATAAACTCTTCAACTAAGGTACTGAGTTTTTGGAAAATTCTTTAGTGAATTTTTTTTTAAACAACTTTGGATCATTAGATTTATTATTTTAAGTCGTGGGACCAATTGAAAAATTAAATCTGCAGAATTATTTCTCATAAACAAAAAAAAATCAACTATAAAAGTACCCAAGTTTTTCACATGAGAATATCTTTTCCCTTTCATCTTTTATTGGTTACGCAATCGGCAATACCATCTTTCTTTCTTTTTTTTTTCTTTTTTTTTTTTTGGCTGTGAAAGTTACGCAGTGCCATCTTAACGACAAACGATGACCATAATTTAGCACATGATAAAGATTCCACTAAAAAGACAACCAATTTTTCAATGCTAAAAATCTTATCTCATTACGACCGTAACAGCGGCCAAAAGTCAAAAGTTTATACATATATATACATAATATATTTATCTTTCACATTTCGAAATTAACTTTTAATATTTTAAAAAGTTTAAAAATTTATAACGAAAGTGACAAACTTTTTGTAATAAGAATTTCATAAACACTCGCTAATATGATACGTAAATAAGCATTAATAAAATAATTAATATGTGTAGCTACTTTATTTTTAAAAGACTCATTTGATCCCTAAGCTTTCCATCCGCAAATTAGACCGAACTGGGCATTCTTGATGTATTTTGATACCTCAGGGGACACGAATAGTAATTTCTAAAAAATTGAGTACAACTAGCAAAAATGACAAAAGTTCGAGAGTATTTATATAACTAACTAATCTTCTATAAAATAATATATATAAAGTGGATCTTATGTGAGTGCGGGACCCACCCACCTTGGACCGTATATCTTACGATCTAGTGGGTCCCACTAAAGCTGGTGGTCGAATCTCACTCGTAGGTTCTTTTTTAAACTCCTCATTGGCCTTCTCTATACATACTGATCCCACAAAAAAAAAAATATATATATATATATATATATATTATTAAGATTTCGATTTGGATTTCACAGAGAAGAAAGAAATTAAAAAAAAAAATCTTCAATCCTTTTTCCTTTTTGTTTTTTTGTTTTTCTCTGCAAAAAGCTTTAGAATTGGCTAAAATGGTTTCGAAGACGATTGAGCTGGTGAAGGAAGAGCTTCCCGTGAAGGAAGAGCCTTTCTCTCTCTCCGGCCACCGTACGACCGGTCTCGTGCTCGTCGACATCGTCAATGGCTTCTGTACCGTGGGCGCTGGGAATTTGGTAACATATATATATATATATATATATATATATATATATTGGTTTTGAGGTTTCAAAAATCGGTTTATGAGTTGTTGTTGTTGTTGTTGTGTTTGTGTTTGTGTTTGGAATTATAGGCACCGAGAGAGGCGAATGAGCAGATCTCGGAGATGGTTGAGGAATCGGCGAGAGTGGCGAGAGGTTTCTGTGAGAGAAAATGGCCGGTCTTTGCTTTCATGGATTCTCATGATCCCAACATTCCTGAGCCTCCTTATCCCATTCATTGTATCGCTGGAACTCATGAATCTAAGCTTGTTCCAGGTATGTATCTATATGAATATATATACACATATATATTTATGGAACCACAAAATCTTTTGTCATTTCCACAAAAATAAAATAAAAAAAAATAAAAAAATCTGATCAATTTGTTGATGGTTGCTTAGATTGGTTTTGGTGTAAATTTTAATTTTGATAAAAAAAAAAAGGATTATTTCATTAATTTTGTCTACGTTTTTTATTTCCTCATTTTAGACTAGTGACTTGACAAAAAGGTCTTTCAAAAGTTGAGAGACGATTCTTTGTGGAAATATAAAGTTATATGAACTGATCAATACAACTTTTATAATACGTTATAGACCAAGTATCAAATTATTTTTCATCAATTGAACTTACAGTGTTTGTCAATTAAGCTTGTGGGCTCCATAAATGTGGATGGTTTGAATATTGGGTTTGTGAAAATTTTCTAATTAACAAATTCAAACACTTTTAGGAGAATAGTGCCAAACTAGTGAAAGATTTATAAGCAAATGTTTCAATCAACTTATTGATCAAGGAAGAGGAAGAGAAGAAACATGGACTTTGATGATCATATTCAGTGGCAATAGGAAGAGAACTTGTTAATTCTTTTAACATTTCTTCAATATAATGTGCTTTCTTTTCTTTGCTTATCTTATACCAGCCCTGCAATGGTTAGAGAATGAACCAAATGTGACACTCAGATGCAAAGATTGCATCGACGGGTTTCTTGGCTCGATCGAGAAGGATGGCTCCAATGTTTTCACTGATTGGGTTAAGAATAACCAGATCAAATCGGTACGCCTCAAGGCCTATTCGTGTATAGTAGACTGTGTCTTTCTTCTTCTTATGCATTTTTCATTAGAAGTTTTGTTCTTTTAGCTAATATTTTCAAAACCCTTTGTGTCAAACTTGCAGATTGTGGTTTTGGGGATATGTACAGATATTTGTGTCCTGGATTTCGTTAGTTCGGCCTTGTCTGCAAGGAATCGCCGGTTGCTCATTCCTCTTGAGGACGTGATCGTGTATTCCCGTGGCTGCGCAACCTATGATGTCCCTGTTCATGTTGCCAGGGCCTCCAAGGATGTTATATCTCATCCTCAGGTAATTTGCATTACTACACTGTCAAGTTTTTTTTTTTTTTTCTTTTTTGGTGGTGGTATTGAAGTTGATTCAGCAACAAAGCCTACAAGTATTTCGCTTTCCATTCAGTTTCCGAATCCTCAAACATTCTTGAACTTGCATACACTATAGTACTTCTGGAGAGAAACACTTGCACATATTTCTAACATGGCATGATAAAAAACCCGCCTATGCATAATAGCTTATAATGCTTTTAACATCAAGTTCTTTCTTCAGGCTAGGTTTCATTAGATGTGAGAAATTATTATAATTATTATTTTTATTATTATTATTTAAGTTTCCATCGTGGCCAAATGTTCTTTTGTTATTTTGATACAAGCAACAATAAACAATTTAGTGTGGTTGGTACATAAATGATAAACCCTTGCAATTTTGATCCCATTGGTTTTGTAATCAAATTAACAATATATGTCAGAAAGTAGGAGAATTTTAGAATAACAAGCAATTTGGACACTGAAATCTCAAGAGCTTTATTATTGTCGTCAACATTTAGTGTGGTTGGAACATAAATGTTTGTTATTGAAATACCAGCTATTTTAACCATATATTTGACTGACTTAAATTTCCCTATTATTATTCATTATAAGTTTCATTCCATAGAAGCACTTTAGAACCTCAAACCTTTCTTGATTGTTATATGGCAGAACCTGATGCACCATATTGGGCTTTACATGGCTCAAGGAAGAGGAGCCAAGGTTGTGTCAGAAGTGTTATTCGATGAAAACTAAAAATGAAGAGTGCAGGGAAAGTTTTTATTATATATATATATATATATATATATATTTTATTTTTATTTTTATTTTTTTGTGGGGTAATAGAATTTTGTTATATGTATAATATATGGTCTTGAGTTATCTGAAGTAGATAGCTGCAAAGTAGAGACAATAACAAGAAGGCATAGCTCAAAGCCGACATGTCGTTTGGAAATTATCCTAGAAAAAAAAAAAAAAAAAGCACATTGATTTTCAAAGCAAAAAACAATGTATTGTATTGTACCTGTTGTATATGCGTATAGACTATGTCGTTTTTCTTGGACAACAAATGTCATCGCGTACCATGTCGTATCGTTGTTTAAGATTTGCAAATTCTGAATAGCTAAAACTTCGGACAATCAAAACGTTGATTGACAAAGACACGTAAAGTGATGAGTTCTGAGCCAAATGAAGAAACCAGTTCATTTATAATACAGCAAAAAAAACAACACAATTTCACAAACCAAAATACTGATTTCTAATCAATGGTAAAAAAAAAAAAAAAAAAAAGCCTCATACTGATTCAGAACTAACCCTCATTTCACCCAAAAAAAAAAAAAAGAAAAAATCTCAAAAAGGAGGTCCTGCTCTGAGGCCATGGTACTTCCTCTGCATAGCAGGAGTGACACAAGAGAATATAGAACCTTTCTGTTTCTTTTGCTTCACGCCAAAGATAAACGACCTCAACGGCACCCGGGACCGGCTCTCCGCGTGCCCGAGCTTCGCATCGCCTTTCTTCTTCGATCCCGCGAGCTCGAACTCCTCGTCGAGCCTCGCCAGCGTCCTCTCCACGTCGATCTGCAGCGCGGCGACGTGATCGAGCCCCGCCTGCAGCTCGTCCGCCACCTTGTTGTTCTCTTGCTTCATGTTCAACACCTCTCCCTGGAACTTCGCAGCCTGGTAGCTCGTAAACTTGAAGAACTCGTCGTCGTCCTCGGCGCAGGCCTTCAGCGCCTTGGTGATCGCCTCTTGAATGTCGCACAGCGACGAGAATCGGCATTGGAGCTCGTCTTTTAAGAGCGCGGCTTTCTCGAGCCAGACCGTCAGCTTGGCCTGAATCTCCCTCATGTGCGTGTACAGCGGCCTCGCGTCGGATTTCAACAAGCTCTGCAGCGTGTCGCGGCTGTTACCGTCTTGGTTGCTTCGCTTCTCTTGGAGCTTTTTGATCTCGGATTTTAAGTCCTCGACTTCGGTGTCGAATTCCTGGATTTGGTGGAACGAGCTGCTGAATCTCAGCCAGAACTCGAGGTTCTGCTCGAGAAGCTCGTCGATGTTCATCCGAAACTTCTCCTCCATCGCCGACATGGTTTGCGTCTGGTCCGTCAGGATAGTCTTGATGCCGTCGTCGTCTTCTTCTTGCGCCTTAACATTCTGGAGAGTTTCGACGTCTTTCTCCGCGTTTTCTGCGCTGAGAGTGTCTTCGAGCAGGCCGAGCTTCATGCGCAAGGCTCTGATCTCCTCGTCTTTCTTCGCGTTCGCACTCTTCAGCTCTCTCAGCTGCTGCGTCGTTTCGAACAGGCCGTCCCGGTTCTTCTTCTCTGCCTCGCCGAGCCTCTTCTTCACGTCCTTGTAGTTCCGAAGCGTCGACGTGTATTCTTTCAACAGGATCTTCTCCCTCTCCTCCATTCCATCAGTGAACAGCTTTTGCCAATCTGGTTCCTCTTCCGACTCTCTTCTCGCCTCTTCCTTCGGCTGAGCGTCGACCGAGTTGCGTGGCGGGTTTTGATCTGTCTCCGACTGAGACAAATCTTTATGTTGATCACTCTCAAAAGTACTGATAACATTGCTTGTTTCTTTAGAATCAAGAGCCGAGATTTCCTCGTAATCTTTGAAAGGATTTCTCGTGCTCGGAAAGTCTTCAAAAGGATTCACTACTTGTTGAGTGTTCAACTTTTCTTGCAAATAGGCTTCTCCGGCGAAACCGAATTCGATATCCGAAGACACTGCAGTGATGTTGAGCTCATCCTCATCGGGCCTAACAGTTTGAAGCTTATCCGAAAGGTGATCGAGATTGCAATTCGCCTCGGTGAAATGTATTTGTAGATTGTTACTCTGATCCTTGAAACTCCGGTTTAGGACCTGAATTCCCTTCAATTTCTCCTCCATTTCCTTGAGCTTGTTGCTCAAGCTGTTCTTTCCATCGATCAAACTCGCCTTGTCACCTTCCAAGTTGCGGATCTGCGCTTGAAGCTCGTCGGTCTCGGTCTTCAGCCTCTCCACGAGCGCGGCCTGAGACGACACCGCGGTTTCCAAGCTGATCACTTTGTTCACAAGCTCATCAATCTTCTCAACCATGTCTGTCACTGTAAAGGATGTGCTTGACCTGACCTCAAACTGTTCCTTGATCTTCGCTCGCAACAACTCGAGCTCTTCGCTCTCTTTCGCTTTACTTTCCGCTTCTTGCTCTAAGCTACTCGAGCCCTTTTCGGCTTCACCAGATTCGTTGTTCTCGCTGCAACGAAACTCGCCTTTGAGAGACTCGAACTTCTCTCTCACATCCTTGATCCTTTGGGACTCAACCGAGGCCTCCTCGGTCGATCTCTTGAGTTTCTCTTGCAGCCCAGTTAACGTCTCCTGGCACGATTTTATCGCCGCCTCTGCCATCAGATTGCGAGCCTCGTCGTCCTCGATGACCATTCCCTCCCCAAACTCGTCCTGCAAGCTGCAAACCCGCTCTTGCATCGCCTTAATCTCGCTCTCGATCTCCCAGTACTTGGCGAGGCCGTTCTCATACGAGCTCTTCACGAACTCTTTCTCGGTCTGCAGGGCCAGAATCTGCTTCTGAAGCCGGTCTATCTCCTCCAAGGCCTCGGGTTTTTTCAACCCCGATTTAGGAGCAGCTGCGACACTCACCGCCTTCTTCGACTTATTCGGTAGCAACTTCTTCGAAGACGCTGCTTTAGTAGCGACGACGCTCTTCAACTCGGGGCCTTTTGGTGCCTCGGGGACGTTCGTTTTCGAGGCTTGCGAGGCCTTTTTCGGAGCCCTCGACGAGGCATCCTCGTCCTCCTCGTCCATCGAAAACTGAACCTGCTCGGGGAAAACCGAAGCGATCGTGTTGTTGGCGTTTTGTAGCTCATTCGAGATGTGATCGTAGCGCTCGGCCAAGGCCCGGTAAGCTCTGTAAGACTCCTCCACAAAGCTTATAAGCTCTGGTCTTTTTTTGTAGTACATTTCTGCTCTCTTGGCAAAGGAATCTCCATCTTCTTCAATTAGTTTAAGCACAATTTGCACTTTTTCTTCCATATCTGCAATTCATATGATATATTCTAAGTGTTTGATTTGAGAGAAAACAAGTTAAAAACTTGTTTTTAGTTTCAAAGAATGCCAAAAAAGAAAGAAAAGAACAAAGATATAATCTAAGTTCACTATTAACATGATCAGAAATATGGGAATTTACTCTTCTTGAAATTTTACTCTTCTTCAAGATAGTGAAGTTGGGAATTTCAGATCTGTTGAATTTCAAAACCACTTAGTTTTTATGCTAGATATCAATTATTAAATATTACTATTGCACGGTCATATTTATTTCACATAAAATGTGGATCAAAGCAACTCTTAAACTCTCTTGGTTTATATTATAAGCAATCTGATTTAGCATCTCTTGTCAAAAACTCTGTTGCTTTATATATATATATTTTTTTGTAATAAACACAAACATAAACATTCATATCACAAGTCAATAGTAAATAATCTACCAGTGGAACAGGAATTTTCCAATCACAAATCTCAAAATGAAACTCCCAAAAACTAATCCATAGTTTAAATTTTGTAAGTGTTTAAAGAAATATAACCAAATCACCTTTGAGGTTTTGCTCAAGCCATTTGGATTGCTTTGTCCTGATGTGGCTGGCCCACCACCATGAATAAGCATTGCTTGCTGCTCTCTGCAACATTTTTTCTTTTCCTGGAAAATCTCTATTTTCTCTTCTTGCACCAAAATTATGGGATAAGAAAATAAAATTAAAAATACCCTTTTTCTCTTCTCTTCTCTTTTGTCCTTCTATCACCTTGAAGAAGACATGGAAGCCATTTAGATGAGTTATGATGAGTTTGGTGAATAAAGAATAGAATGATTTAAATCAAATTGGAAATAAATGAAAAAAAAAAAAGTTTGGGAAAGAACGTGCACAATGAAGGAATGTGACACCAACTTTTCTAATAATGGGATCATGGATGAGAGCAAACTGCGCCTGAATTATTTGACAAAGCTAACAAAGTTTCTTTGTGTGGAAAAATAATCATAAGTGTGCTTTTTTTTTTTTTTTTCCTTTTCTTTTGTGTATTTACACTAAGAGAGCAATGCTATTGGTGATCCGTCACTGACATATACATAAAGAAGAGTTATTGCATGTTAGATTTTTTGACAATTGGATTTTGTGTGTGGAGTGGCAAAAACATTTCTAAAAAATGAATTAATTATAAAAAAAGGGCAACATTAACGAAAGAGATTAAAAGTGAATCATCCAATGGTTATTTCCCACGTTGATGTTGCTTTTTTTCCAGGGTCTGAAGAGAACTCCCTTTTTTGCTTTTTCATGGTTTTTTTTTTCAATATTTTATTTACTCTTTCTTTCAGAAGTTGTTTCAATTAGCTGATCCGGATTTCATATTTGTTGTTCAACATTTAATTTAATTTCCACTATTTGATCATCATATAATCCGATCTAGATAGATAAATTGAAAAAAAAAAATTTGGGAACGATTTTTATTAGAGATGATTTTTAATAGTCAATTTTACGCATCTCATATTTATAATGAGTTATGCATTTGAGAAATTTAATATTCGTGTAAAAAATTATCATTTATTTCTAAATTAAAAAATAATGATAATTTACAATCCAATTCTAATCAAAAGCCATATTCATATTCAATCAGATTCAACAAAACGCACTTTATGAGTTTTTTGAGTAAAATTCGTACGAGTAAGTAACGTGTCAACGACCAATAAAGTTTTGCTTTATTATTAGAAGCTTTTTAGCTTTTCAGAAATAGCTGGTGCAATTATGACACAAAGCATGTCATTTGAAGTTTAATAAGACTATTAATGAGAAGAAGAGTGCTCGTTAATAAAAATAAAAATAAAAATAAAAATACTTGGGGCACCCAAATAAGAGGCACGTCGAGGAAGATCAAGATATAGGTATTTCTGTTATATTTGGAGGGACAAAGAACCTCTATACTTTGGAGTTTGGACCCATGACAACTACCAGATCCCATATGATTTTCTTTTTGGATAGAGCAATATTTTCATGGGAAATTTCGTAGAATGTCCACTTTGTTAAAAGTATTAATTTTATATCTTTTTTTTCTTTTAGGTATTGCACTTTTAATTTTTACCTTTAATATCACACTTAATAAGAGAGGTATAATTTGTTTATTCTCTTACCATAGAAATTGAAAGAATGTGTCATTTGATACATAAATTATTAAAAGTATATCAATTGAGTGTATTATTTAAATAAAAAGTGCTTCTATTTGCGCGATTCAAATTACTCTTCTCACACCACATTTATATTAATTTTTAACTTTTAAAAAATGTATCATTATTCCAAAATTGGCCTTTTAAAGTAAATTTTACTTTTTCTTCTCAAACCATAACCAACCGACTTTTGACTTTTCTTTCTCATCTCAAATCTTCATCTTTTCATCCATCTAATTAATCTTTAATTGTATGAATATATCTTTTCTAAAGATAAAATCTTAGGGAAATAATTATCCTATTATTGTGGCCCGTTTGTGTTTCTGCACTTGTTTGATTTATATATATATATATATATCTTTTATTTTGCTAGACGGGTGATGTTTTTGTTTTATTTTTTTGAGTTGTATTGATGTATTGTTGATGCTTCTCTTTTGATAGTACTAGTTGTAGGCACGTGCCATGCACGTGAGTATTTTTTTTTTCCAACCATATATTTGTATTATAAATATATTAAGCTAAAATTCATACCATTTAATTAATCATAAATTATATTTTTTAGAAAAAAAAAATTATATTTTTAAATCAAATGAGATTTTAAACATAAAATATAAAAATAAGACAATATCCAAAGAATTTTAAAAATTATTTGGTATGAAAAGATTTTTTATAAAATAGAAATAAAAACAAAAAATGGGGAGCAAAAAAAAAGTGTGAAAGACAAAAAAAAAAAAATGGAAAAAAAAAAATGGCGCGTGATGTACACGCGCTAAGGGGAGCGTGGGGGACAGCCCCTGATGCGCGGGCCCCACGCCTGCAGGGGCTGTCCCATCGTTGTGGACCCTCTGATTTTTGCAATTTGGGCTTTTATTTTTGCGTTTTGCTCCTCATTTTTAATTAAATTGTACTATGGCCCAATATTCAAAAAATAATTTCATTGTTACCCATTAAAAAACGCGTTTTTTTGGTTTCGCATAGAAAAACGCAAAAAAAACGAGGGCCGAAACGTTTCGGCCTTGTGCGGCCGAAACGCCCAGCCCCGAGAATCTTTTAATTGTTGTATGATAAACAGACTAACAGATTATAAATAAAACACAGTGAAAGGCTTGTTTTTGGAGAACAGAATGTTTAGGAAAAAGAGCGAAGATGGTGCAGAACAAACGAAAATGGGTGTGACCGAAGGGTGAGTTGCAAAAATAGGCCAAAATTAAATGTTTGTTTTAAATGATAGTCTGTGTTTCAAAAAATTAAAAAAATAGTCATGTTACGAATTGTATAACAGAAAAGTGTCACACAAAATATAACAGATCTATATATATTTGTAAGATAAAAATAATGATTAAAACTTGAAGTGTTACAAAATATTTTACAAATATTTACAGATATGTTATATTTTGTGTGATATTTTTCTGTTATATAATTCGTAACATGGCTATTGCTTTAATTTTTTGAAACATAGGTTGGACTTTAAAAACAAATTTTATTTTTGGCTATTTCTTACAATTTCCCTTAATGAACTCAAGCTAGTATATATATAATTTTACGGTTGGCAAAAAAACATGGAGTGGGTGGAAATGTTACGAATAATCGTGCGATTGCCGTGAAAATGAACAAAGGAAAGCACTTAATGGAAGGGCGTTTTTGGAAATTTAAAAATTAAATAAAACATGTTCAAATTTTCTGAAATAATTTTTAAAAAGGGGTGGGGAGAGTAATTTTAAATGTGTAAATAGAAGCACCCTTAAATAAATTCTTTTTTAACAAAGAAAATGCATAGACACACAACTATGTAAATAGTATTATTTTAATAATAAAATAATTGAAAAATCTTCAGTATAGTATGTCTTACGGTGAGAATTATCTTTACAGTCTGATTTACTTCTTCAAAAGGTTAATTTGAAACTCTAAAATCGTGACCTGCCGTTAAATACCTTATTGAAAGATTCTTCTAAAATAGTAATAATCAAGTAGCCTTTCTTCAGCAAATGATTTTAAGAAATTTTTTTGTTCAGGTATCCTCATTGATAAGAAATGACTTTAATCGCCAAATTAATCTCTTCCAGTTGGTCTTACATTCTGAAAAAAATAAAGTTTGAATATGTTATTAAAAATTCAATTATTTGAATAATTGAAAGCAGAAAAAAAAAACCACCTTATTTAGTCAAGTTTCAAAAACTCATAAATATATTTTATATTACAAAAAATTTACAGAAGTAACCGTGAATTTCAATGAATATACATCCTGATAATTTTTATTTTCTGAACAATCCCACCATTATTGACTAGGATCAGTTAAGTAAATAATCATTTTGGACTGTGTTTTTAAAAAATAGTCACAGTTTCAAAAAATTTTAAAAACTAGCCATAAAATTATAAGAAATTTCT
The DNA here is from genome assembly GCA_018132145.1 of Boehmeria nivea var. tenacissima. NCBI lineage: Eukaryota > Viridiplantae > Streptophyta > Magnoliopsida > Rosales > Urticaceae > Boehmeria > Boehmeria nivea. The sequence continues at coordinate 5,601,303 of CM030886.1, forward strand.
GACAATAACAAAAATACACATAAAAATACTGTAAGAAATTTCTGACACTAGCAAAAATTTTGTAAAAAATTTCTTACATGGCTAATTTTTAAATTTTTTGAAATGTGATTATTTTTTAAAATTATTTTGTAAATAGTGGCTATTTTATTAAAATTCCCTATTAAGAAATTAAATATTGCAAGAAAAAACCAAATAAACTTTCCAAAAAAAAATAAATAAATCAGCTCATGTTTTTTCTTGGGTAGTTCGGCTATATTCTGCGCTTGGACTTTGTGTCGTACATGTGCGTGTAATAACGTATTCATTATTCAGGTTGGCTATATCTTATGCACCACAAAAGATTGAAATCCTGTCTCTAGTTTTTTATCATTGGAAATTAATTTTTCTAAGACTTTATTACGTGTCTAGCTTGTTAAGATAATCATTACAACACTAATCTCTTCACAAGCATATTCTCTTGGTTGTCATTCCTCGGTAGTTTCTCTATTAAAAGTAACAAAAATCTCATTCTACAAAATACAACAAATACTATCAAGCTCAGTTGAACCTGGTTTTAACTCGACCGAGAATCCGGTTCTACCCGATTCATAAGATTGTTAAACTGGATTCAAGTCGAGCTAAATAGTAATGTTTGGACAAAATTTCTCATCGACAAATGATCAAGGCATTTATAACAAAGAATTAACTAACTCCTCATTTCCATTTCTCAACATTTTTCGGGGGAGCACTTTCATACACGACTGAAGCGTGGTAAAAAATGTGAAATGGAATGCACAACGGGAATTCAGTTTCTTTGCAGCTCTTACTTTTGTAAATCGGTGTTCGACATGCCCGAGACCCGCAGGGTTCTCCGAAAGCCCACCCCCCAAGATGTATAAATCACAGTTGTAGCCACAACAGACACCCCAATGTAGACACATACAGTTGTGGCGCAGACATAAAGGTACCTGAAAGAAAAATAAATTCAAATTAAGCTCTAACACAATTTCAAGTGCAACAGATAGTCACATCCCTGACTGAGAAAGCAAAGATTCGAAATCATACAACCCGTTTGAATGAAGTAGACGAAACTTACTTTGGAGAAAAAACACTCCAAATGAAGAGATGGTTCCTCATTAAGATCAATACGACGGTGTAACCTATCAAAAAAATGGAGTTCAAGCTCAGAGGAAGCAGACATGGAAAGCCAAGCATTGCTTTCAGGAATTCTCCTGAGTCCATATTCGAGGAAGCTTCAAAATAGGTACTGCTCTTGACAGAGATGTACATGACCATGCTAAGAATAGCCAACATCGGGGAAGCGTAGGTGATGATGAACATCAAGATGCCAGAAAGGACCGTCGAGTGGCTTGAAATACCCTAGGAATGAAAGAGATTGCGAAACAGTTAGATAAAAATAAAAAATAAAAAGCTTCAGAAACCCAGAAGCATAGTGTAGATAAGTATTCCAAAGTAGTATATTATGCCATCTGGAGAAGAGAACTTACGATAAAAGCACCGGCAACATCAACAGTAGCTAAAGAATTGCTGTTGCCTAGAGCATAATGGCCTGCCATCCCCATATAGTAAAATAAAGCAACCTAAGAACAAATGCACAGCCTGACATTAGTAGCGGAAAGAAAAATCAGTGCCCGTACAGTGAGAAACCTCACTTGTTTTCTCAGAGCTTGAATGTGGAAAGAATCTGCGGTAGGAATTTTATGGTAGGGAACGATTCTGGATCGTCAGATCAACCTTTTTTAGCAGTGAGACCCACTAAAAAGATAAATCTAACGATCCAAATCGTTTGTTACCGCTAGCGCAGATTTTTCCATGAATGTGAGCAACTTAAAGGCTTATTTATTCACTTTCTGACAGTGTAACTAAATTGTCTACAACACTCAAAAAACAGCAAAATTATTTACTAAAAACTGTGATGACTTTTTGTAACTAACCTCAACCCATTGCTTGTTATATGGTCCACTGTGAAGGGAATACTGCATTCCCACTAAAACTTGCATAAGAAGCAATAATATAGGCATCGAATTGATTGGTTGTTGAAGTAATAGCTGCAGAAGACACCAAGAGCATATATATACCCACCCGATCGCAAATAAGGTACTTCTTAACTCCAGTAGATAAGACTTGTCATGTTCATTGCAATCCGGAGCTGACTTGCCAGTGTTACTATATGAGCAAGTATTGGAAGTTAAAAGGGGTGATAGCCATGACGAGGCCACAGCAGCAACAAGAGTGGCAAGACCTAGAATCATATAGATTGTTTGTACCAAGGTTGTAGCACTATAACTAGATGGTGCAAACATGCTGTCCTCATGTTCCAAAATATGCCTCAAAATCAACAATCCAGGTGTGACACAGAAAAATCCAAGCAGTGCCTTAAATCTTCTATTGATCTCTGACATAGATAGAGAAAATAAGCTTAAGGCAATCACAAGGAGTCCGGTAACTAGCTGAATTGCTTTTATATAATGACTCCCGGCCTGCTCAAGCCACTTAGATATGTCGGGAAGGTCAGTCCAATTCACACCTCCTTGATGCCAACCTCTCAAGATCCTTTCAGAAACAAGAAGCAAAGCTATGGAACTAGTTTGAAAACCACTTGTTTTATTTTGATCCTTGAATAAACTAACGAAACTACGTGCTCTTCCAACTTGAAGCGACTGTGAAGCTTTACGCAGTGATAACAAAGTCAACGTAGAAGTAACAAAATGCCATATGTATTGCTCCTCCTCTACCATAGAACTAGAGCCCATACTAATGACAAAGATGAAGATAACAGCAACTGTAAAGGCTTCATCTAAATGCCATGAATTTTTGGTGGTATTCTCTGAATTGCAGTGACATTTCTTTTTTTCATGACTTTCTTTGGCTACTAAACATAAGAGGCTCAGCAATACTACACAAGATAGTAGCATTGTAGCAACTCCAAGAGCAAGCAAGTTGATAGGTTTCTGCATAACCACTGCATTATCAGCAAAAGAAATTGAAAGCAAAAACTAAGCACTAAAAACTAAGGAATTCCCCTATGAAAAATTATATCCCTTAATCGATCAAAGTCAAACCGACTGTCACTTTCATCTACACAAAGGAAAAGATATCCATAAACTCAACTAGTGGGAAACATACATAAGTTACTCTGCGCGATAACCACTCACTTGCAGTTCTTAAGAACTCGCTGTATGCTCCAACAGCAGTGCGTAACTCCTCTCCATGGTTAAACCTATTTGCCATGCTTCACAAAGAAATCAATACAGGCATTAGTGACACTATAGTAGAATCTCGTGTCATCATGACTATGAAGAATGCCACAACAAACTCACCTGGATAAATTCTTCGAAATAGAATTGTGGAGAAACAAAGCATTCTTATACAAGCAACAAACCATCTCGTCCATGCTACCTTTGCACTCACTAGCTCTTGAGACTTTGTCAATTGAACCACTGTACAAAAAGCTTCCGCATGACAAGCTAGGTATTTGTGCTTGTAGTAATCTAAGTAATTGCCATGAATTGAGTTCCAGCGCTCTTAGCTTTTGGTCATCTGTTTTCAGCAACCATGGGGAAAAGCATTAGCTTTCCCCAAGTCCAACAGTATATTAGCATGCTGGATTTTTTCTCCACTAGAAGATACAACACTAACAAATTTTTAGCATTACTCCTAATCCAAAGGGTATAGAAAGATATGAACGCTAGCAGTATCCATAATTCAAAAGAACCATACAAACAAGAGAGAGACAGATAGAGATGAACATATGCAGTATCATAATTCAAATGAACTAAATACAAATCAGTGTAAATTGCAGCAAAATCATTGACAGTCAATATATACACATAACCACACCGAGAGAGAAAGATAACATTTCTAATATATAAATAAATAAATATATATATATACATACATACACACACACACACACACACACACACACGAGAGAGAGAGAGAGAGAGAGAGAGAGAGAGAGAGAGAGAGAGAGAGAGAGAGACCAGGCAAATGCTCAAAATTTTCTGAAATCAGGACACCAACATTGTTCTTTGGAATTGGAACTCCAAAAAGAAGAGCTAGTGTGGGTGCAATGTCAACCTGGTATAAACAATTTGAAAATGAGAGATGAATAGAAAGTCATATAATTCAGAATTATCTTGGCAAGATTATACACTGATTGCAGCAGACTTTGGTTGAGGCAATTTAGTTCCAGAGAATGTAGTTAATAGTAACTTTGAATGACCATATACAGTTAATAGGAACATGCTTTTATTTCAAAACTTGATTCGGGTTAAGCTTTTTTGAATAGGAGCATAATATTAAAAGCCACAATTACCTGGTGAACAGTATTCCAAATGGAAGGCACAAAACCAGAGACATCATTTTCTAGGCCAATAAATAAAGCTAGAGAATCAGTCTCTTCATAGGAGGACCCTCCATGATTACCGTTTTCAGTCATGCCATGGTCACTTACCACTACCTACACAAGAAACTTATGTCAGGACATACAAAGTTTAAAACTTTTAATGTCTTTTGCATCAGATAGAAAACAAAATCTTGTAATCTATACAGCAGAAAGTTGAAAAAGAAAATGGCCAATATATAGCCAAATTTTAGCCATAAAGAGGGTTATAGAGCAAATCTAAAGTTCTTGGTGATCAATGTAACGTTGGAGTTTGTTTGTTCTTTGCGCATTCTGATCAGTGTATACTTATATTCATTTATCAAATCTTCCAAATCCTATCAACGACACTGGGAAAGATGCACCAACATTCTATCACTTAATGAATTTTTCTTCCCTTGGACAAATTCCTTCACAAATGAAAGAGTCTATAGAAGAAAACTTAATGACTTGCTCTCACAAATCATTTGCTTTTAGTTTGCACAAAGAGATCTAGATTGTGTTGAACCTACATACTAATCCATAGATTATAAAGCAAGATGGAGAAATACATATGAAAAGGAAGAAGTATCACAATCACACACCAAAAGTGTCTTTCCGTGGTTGTTCGTTTGATTCATTATTCTGCTTGTGTGAATCATCTCGATCACCTGATCCATCTCCAGAAGTTTTGGGGCCATCAAGATACTGAAATGGTTCAACAAAATTGAAACAAAGAGCCAGAAACAAAAACTTGGAAACCAGCCACATAAGAATTGTACTAAAACTGGTTAAAGCAAATACCTATTGCGGCCACCAATATGTCCAACATGATCCAAGCCTAGATAATGAAGAATCTGAAGCATAATTATTTAAATCAACTCATGAGACCTGCTATTTGATTGATAGGGTAAAACAATTGGCTTATGTTAATCGCAAAGGACTCAAAACTATGTGCAAGACTCATATGATAACTGTCCCTTTTGTTTTGTTTTCTAGCAACATAGAAAAAACCTATTTAAAAATGAAAGCATTATTTTCACATTTTAAATATTCCACATCTATAGTTTAAAGCAAAACAACCAGGACAGGAATTTAAAGTAACAAGGTCAAGAAAAAACATATTTAGAAGTTTAGACTAACCAAGAGATCCCAATCAAATCTGCTAAGCTCTTGAGGCAAATGTCGAGAAACATTTTGATCTACTTTCACAGTATCTTTGACCTGTATCAGAAGAATTTTGTTATACACTGCAAGTCAGCACTTTTCCTAAAATCCCAGTCATTCTACAAGTACTGACCCTTATGAAAAGTGTAATGCTGAAAAGCTGAAAGAACTCAACCGTGCAAAAATGGCAATAGCCTTAACAGATCACACAGCTAAACTCTGTGTGTGTGTAGGATAATGACAGAAATACTTGAGTTTTCCAAAATGGCAAGATCAAACCTTCAGTTTTCAATTTTCGGGAATGAACAGACAATACCCTCCATTTTTAATGTCCTATTACCCTTAACATAGATTTCATTGACCAAAGCTTATCAAATTTGTAAGACAACGATCTTACTCTTATAGGAATCTAAATGGTGTGTAAGCGAGCACAAAGATACATATAAACTAAATTCATAATGATTTTATTACTTGATTTTAATGAAACTACATAAACCTCACTACAAGCATCATCAACAATCATTATGAAAATCAGCTGGTCAACGAATAATAATTTAGTTCATACATATCATATCTATACATTATCATTCAAATTTCTGAAAAGTAAGATAGTCATTTCTAAAATTTTACTAGCTTTGCTCAACATAATCTAAGCCAAGGGTGCACTTTTAATAGGATACTGAAAAATGAGAGTACAATCTCACCATTCTTGAAAACTAGGGGTCAACCTATTAAAAATTTTGTTATTTGCAAAAAAAAAAAAACCTATTAAATTTTGTTGTGCTTTTGTCATTTTCCTTATATTTATTTAGATACAAGTATAAAAGAAAATCTTTTTTATTTAATAAAAATTAAGATTTCATTAATTTTTTAATGAAGAAGATTTCATTAATACAAAATAGATTACTATACAAATGAAAAGGAAGATAAGAAATCCTCCGTATAAAAGATATCTTCTTTGTAAATTACATTATTGGGACCTCAACGATTTTCCAATCACTAAGGCCTTTTTCAATTTGTCAAAGGTTGTGTGTGAGTGATATAAATCTCATATATGAGCTTTTTCATTTTTCATTTCGTAGAAATAAATGCTTACAAAAAAGCTGCTAACACCATCATGCCTTGTAAATAATCCTGGAAATAACTTGAGCCATGTTTCATCGCCAAGCATAACCATTCTCCAACCAATCTTAAAAAACTGGCCTGGAAGATAGAAATGAAAGTTTTTTAGCAATTATAAACCAATCCAGCAAGCTCAATTTCTCAAGCATAGTAGGATCAACTAACCTAGAAGATTATCATCTAACAATGCTTGCGTGTTAAAATTGAATGCCACATCAAGGAATCCTCCAATTGCCCCAGAAACCATAGCCTGAATTATACACCAAAAGACATAAGAGGAAAAGTACGCTCTTCTAAAAAACTTTGTTTCAATCAATGCTCGACAAATTGCACTACACTCCCACCTTCAGGCGAGGCATTGTCACGGTAGGAGGTGCCGCCTTTGCATGGTACCCAATCGCCATTCCTTTTTCCAACAATGACTGAGTGTAGGGCATAGCTTCTGATAACTCTCTGCGCGGAGGCTTACCGTCCTTTCCCAGCACAAATTCTGCTGGAAGACCATCAATTACCTAAACTAACATGATTGTAAATGAAACCTAGAAATCTCATCTTCTGAAGGAAAATCATTCCAAACCCACTATACATTACTCATCACCAAACAAATTTTTTGTTTTTTAAGGCTTTACTTACATATGTTTATAAAGCTAAGAACTTTAGGCATAGATTACGAAAAGAATATGAACATACCATTAGTACTAGGTGGTCATATGAAGGAGCGATCCCGGATAGTTCCTACATTACAGGAACGAGATTAATTTACAAAATAAATACAAAAGTGGTATTTAGATGGATGATCATATTCTAGGCCTTATTTAAGACTATGTCCGTAACTTTTATTTTCTTTTAATGTCTTTGTTTTTTCCTGGGGGTATAATCAATATACCAATCTAATCTCTTGATTACCAGCCATTTTAGTTTTAATGATGTATTATTTAGTACATAGATTACAAATTAAAAAAAGGATATTTAATATAAAAAAAAATGATGTGAAAAATAGACATGAAAACTAATTTCTCAGTTCAAATCCGAAGCGGTGATTCTAAAGCTCTAAAAAAAAAATTTTAATTAAACAAAAATTAGACAAACAAAGTACCTGATACAGTGATCTGAGCTTATCAGGAGAGAAATTTCCCACGCTCTCGCTATCATTTCGAACCCAATCGAACCTCGGCGAGTGGAAACTCTCAATACCACTGACATTTCCATCAGAAAAAAAAAATATATATATATATATATATAAGTCAGAAAGGCTTGGAATTGAATGGCGTTTGGGTGCCGAGAAAACGTGAGAAAGGTGAACAAACAAGAGATTGCAGAGAAATCGTACCTGACACCAGAGAGGGCTGGTTTGACTGGGAAGAAACCGAAGACGAAGATCGAAAGGCCAATGATTTGAAGAATCACTCCAACAATGGCGAAGATCGTCAGCTTTGTACAGCTTATGGAAGACATTTTTGTTTTGCTTTTTGAAGAGAAATTGAAAGCATAACACAAAATTCTTATACCTGGTTTATCTGCAACTGCAAGTGAAGAGAATTCATGTTGGGTGAGTGTTGAAGTTGAGGGGTCATTTTTCAAATTTTCAGATTAAAAAGATTATTTTTAGGGAAATGGTAAGAAATAACCAAAAAAAAATTAGTTTTTAAAGTGCAGCTTATGTTTCAAAAAATTAAAAAAATAGTCATGTTACGAATTGTATAACAGAAAAGTATCACACAAAATATAACACATCTGTAAATATTTGTAAGATATTTTGTAACATTTTAAGTTTTACTCATTATTTTTTGAAGTGTTAAATAATATCTTATAAATATTTATAGATCTGTTATATTTTGTGTGACACTTTTCTGTTATACAATTCGTAACATGGCTATTTCTTTAATTTTTTGAAACACAAGCTATCATTTAAAACAAACATTTAATTTTGGTCTATTTTTACAACTCACCCTTATTTTTATTTTTATTTTTATTTTTTTTGGCTATGCGAAGAAAATATTAGTAGGAGAAAGGAAATTTTGGTATTCAAAAAATGTACACAATATTTTTTTAATTAGGCGAACGGCTCGTGTTTAGTAAGTAAACACACAACCGTACTGAATTTTATTACAAGGCTTATTAGCACATACTTGCTTAAAATAGGGACCAAAAAAAAAATTTTGGTGGTGAAATAAAAATTTAATGAAAAAACAACTTCTAAGGGAATCGATAAAAGCTCGTTCGTATAATATGACGAGCCGAGTTTAAGTTTGATTTTAAGTCTCGTTTAGCTCACTAATATTTGGCTCGTAAAAGCTCGCGAACTGGAGCTTGCTAACTATGCAATTTTGAAGTCCCACGTTGATTGAAAATGAGAATACTTGTCTTTATATCATCTGTAAATATTTATTTTTCTCTTTATTTTATTCTCAATACATGAGTCTAAGTCTAAAAAGATAAATTTCTTTAAGACTTGTTTTTTGCAAATAGGGATAGTGAAACAGTACCAAAAATTACAATTGATTACTTTATATATAAAAAGTTTTCCTTTTTTTTTTTATTCATTCTTTTATGATTTGCTTTTGTTTTTATTTTAAGATGCTGATGACGACAGCGCAGGAAAGCACTTAACTTTATTTTTGATAAAATATATGTTCAAGCTATATATAAAAATAAAATTATAATAAAATAAAGAGTTGAAATTTTTAAAAAAAAAAACATCGATAAATTTTAAAAAATTTAAGTATTACCATATTTTATTTAAAAATTATAATATTATAACAAGTTTCATTCTAAATTATAAATACCTAAATGAAAAGAGTTATAGTTACTATTATTTTATATTTTGTTGAATAATATTTAAATAGTACTATGATCTTTTTAATTATTTATTTTATCAAATAATTATCAAATGATAAAAAAATAATTAAATATTATTATAATTTGGTTCACACCGAGCTCCAAATGAGTTTTTTCGAGCTCGAATTCTAAACGAGCTAGCTTCGAGCTTTAGACGAGAACTTGAAAAAAGCTCGAACGAGCTTCCTAATCGAGCCTAGCTCGTTCGAGCTCGAGCCGAGCTCAAGCTTCATATTTTATTTTTACTTAGCTCGAGCTCGGTAATTTTATGGCGGACCGAGCTTGAGCTTTTCAAAGCTCAGCTCGGCTCGGCTCGATTACACCCCTAGTTGGTTGAAGTTGACCCACCAAATTAAGAGCATGAGCAATATCATTAGTGTCCACGTGTTTTATTGAAATTACATTACTATACTTTGAGTTTGTAATAATACAATTTTATCTTTTAATTTTGTAAATTGAACAAAAATTATACCTTATTTTAACTTGTAATAATAAAAAAATGCGCACAAAATTTTTATATTGCAATTGTATTTTTATGTTCCTCAGTTTGAACAGTTAAGAAAAAAAAAATATAACACTTTATTATCACAGGAAAGTTATAATATGATATAAATTTTGTTCAATGAAAGAGCCTAAAGAGATAAAATATGAAATTTCGATGAAACACATGGTATACTTATAATTATTACCCTAAGATAGAAACGCCAAGCGGGCATTTTTGCCACTCAAACTTGCACTAAGAGCAACAACTAGCAGCCAACTCATTGTACAATAGTGACCGTGCTCCTAGAGAAACTAGAGAGAAAAGAGTGCAAAATACCAAATTTCTACAGATTTTTCAAATTAAAGACCATTCTAACTCAAGTCCAACCCAATTCTCTTTCCCTTTTTTTTTTCTTTTTTCATTTTTACTTTAGAGATTTATTAGCTCACTTTTTAAGTGAATGAAAATATGATCAAGGTTTGAAGTTCTTTTATGTAAGCCATCTCGTCCATTTAAAATAGGATGACGTGAGAAAATACTTAAATTAAATGCTATAATTAATATATATACAAGATGCTTTCAGTAATTAAATAAAATAATTAATTCATAAATTACTTACACATTAAAACGATCAATCAGTCAATAACTACCATGCAAGTCTTTCAATTACTTAGATTTTTTTTTTAAGACTAATTCTATAATACTCTATACTCATCAGTACTAAAGCCGGCAAAACGGTTACCGGAACCGTTAACCGAAAATCGTGAAAACACAGTTCCGGTTAACGGTTCCGGTCTTACCGTTACCGAAGTTTAACGGTAACGGTTAAGGGTTACCGTTAAACTTCGATACCGGTAAGACCGTTATCCGTTTATTTTTTTTTCCGGTCTAATTGATGCGATCCTCGTGTGCGCGCGCGATCGATCGGTAGTATCGGGCGATCGATCGGCTGAACTCGCGATCGGTCGGCTGCAAGCGGCGATCAACCGGCTGTGACTCGGCTCGCATCCGTTCTTCCGCTGGCGATCGATCGGCTGGTAGGGGCGACCGACCGGCGCAACCTCTGCCCAAACTCCTCCCTTGCGCGATCGATCGGCAAGAACACGCGATCGATCGGCTGTGACTCGGGACGCATAGTCGCGTTCGTTCTTCCGCTGGCGATCGATCGGCTTGTAGGGGCGACCGACCGGCGCAACCTCTGCCCAAACTCCTCCCTATTTTTGTTTTATTATTTTTTGGTCTAAAAATTATTTTCAATTGTATTAAATGACATGAAATTAATAAATGAAATGAAATTGAATAAAATGAAATAATTTATAGTAAATGAACATTATTACAAAATGAAATAGAAGTAATTGAACACTTTCTATTCTGCAGGGGGATCGTTTACATATAAGTTATCAAAATAGTCGGCAAGTTCAGTTGTGTTGCCGACATTTTCTTGTAGCCGTCGAGCGGCTTGATCCCAATCCTTCGTTAACGTTGTCATCTCTACCATATCAGACTTAAGTGACATCCGTCTGTCATCGAGAATACGACCGCAGGAGCTAAAGGCGGACTCCGACAACACAGTTGAGACGGGGACTGCTAGGATGTCCTGGGCAAACCTCGCGAGAATTGGGAACGTCGACTCGTGTGATTTCCACCACTGTAGAATGTCGAAATCCTGTTCCGTCATATTTACCCAAGATATGTTGAGGTAGCGACGAACTTCTGCACTTTGTGACAATGGAGATGATGACGACGAAGAACTCGCTTGCTGTGCGTTCCTTCTAGCCTGGAGTCTGGATATTGAGCACTTCATTGGCGAAGGATGTGGGGCTGGTATGGCATCTGGCAGTTGCGTTTCTCCTCCTCTAAACCTGTCCTCGTACGTCTTGTAGAATGCTAAGAACTTTTCCATCGCGTCGTTGCATATTCTCTCTGCTGTCCCATCTGGCTGCCTCATGTTTTCCTCAATTACTTTAAGGACTTCCAAATAATTGTCCACCCTTCAACGCGGGTCTAAAATCAGACCAAAGCTGTAGAGGTATGGGATGTTCTCCCAATACTTCTTATACATTGCTTCAATTCTTCTCACAGCGAGCTGCAACAAAGGAAGTTCTCTGTTAGCCGAGAAAGATTCAGTAAACTCTAATAGTGAATGTAAAGCGATGTTACTTGTAGGACTATAAACAGCAGATAAGTTAACGGTATGATTATAAAAAGTTTTAAGGAAAGAATGAAAAGTTGAGCAAACAGTCCAGTCGTCCTCCGTGAGGCTATCTGCGCCAAGCTCGTTATGTATCCACGCTGTGAACACATGTTTGTAAGGAAGAACACTCTCGATCATCAAGTACGTTGAATTCCATCGCGTTGGAACATCCAATGAGAATGTCCGCTGCGGTAGACAGTTGTGCCTGCAATAACGTCTAAAAGATGCAATACGGACGTTAGAAGATTTCAAATACGAAATTGCATATCGAAGTCGATGGATTTGGTCCTCTATCTCCTTAAGGCCGGCTTTCACTATCAAGTTAATGATGTGGCATGCACATCTTTGATGCAACAACGAGTCATGATGTCCGCTAACTAACGGACGCAATATCTCAATGGTTCTATCGTTTGTCGATGCGTTGTCCATGGTGAATGCTATGACACGGTTCTGTAAAGTATAATACTCTAACACGTTAACTATACGCTGTGCAATGTTAACTCCTGTGTGTCTAACATCAAGTAAACGAAAACCTATAATGCATTTGTTTAAAACCCAATCGTTATCTACGTAAAGAATCACAACACTAATGTAATCTTCCCTAGCTCTACCTGACCAAACATCTGAAGTAAATGCAATGTTAAATGTTCCATTCTCTAATTCTTTAAGTAGAGCAGCCCGTCTCTTTCTGTAATATTTTTCTAAATCACTCCTAATTGTATTCCTAGTGACGGGTTGATAATTTGGAACTATACTACTAACATATTCAATGTGGGAGGGATGTTCTCCTAAACTAATTGGCATGTCCGCACCCACAATGTATTTTACTAATGCTTCCCTATGTGCTTAGGGGTCGAAACAACTTACCTGGGAGGAAGGCCCAGCGTGTGCTGGGATGCCGGCAGCTCCCGTTCCTGTCGCCGCCGATGCCGCCGTTGCTAGACGATCATGTTCGGCTTGGTACCTTCTATGGTGATTTTTGAGTGCCGTTGTGCCCGTCGTGGAGTTCGCGTTGAATTTCCTTCCGCATAATTTACACCACGCCCACCGAATTTGTGTGCCATCCGCTGCACATTCGTAAGCATGATCAAAATGTTGCCACACCTCCGAGCATAGCTTCTTCCTCCGAGGAGGCACCGATGACGAAGGGTTCGCCGTTGCCGCCGGCGGTTCGTCCTCCTCCTCCTCCGCCGGACGCTGTGAATCGTCTATGTACGGGGCCGGCTCTTCATGTAAATGAGGAAGATGAGCGGGAGGAGGAGGAGGAGGAGCAACAGGAAAATCATAACTGTAATCGCCACCAATCATGCTTGAACTTCCACCGTACGGTTGCTCGAGTAACGCTTGCAAATGCGCCATATTCGGTGATGCGTTCAAATCCACTTCATCTCCCGGGTCTGTGAAGTCGGGAAATTCGGATTCCCGCATCCAACGCCGGCGAGGATGAGAAGTTGGAGTGCGCTCGTGAGCCATAGTTTCTAATATTGTGTAAATAAATAATTAATAAATTTTAAACTTTATAAATTATTATATTATAAATTTATATATAATATTTGGGAATTCTTGAGAATTTGTTGGGAATTTTTCAGATTTTACAAAGGATTAGAATAAGAAGAAGAAGAAGAAGAAGAGGACGAGAAGTTGTAGATTTTGAAATTTAGGGGGGGAGGGGGGGGGGGGGGGGGGTGGTTTATAGGAGAGTGGCAAGGGAAGGGAGAGAGATGGGCGGAGGGGGAGAGGCCAAAAAGGCCCTCAACGGTCATAAGACCGTTTAAAGTTTTTTTTTTTTTTTTTTCAAACGGTCAAAAAGACCGTTGGAAGGGGATTGATTGAGTCCGTTGGATTGAAATCCAACGGCTCTCGTTTAAAAAAATATATATATATATATCAAAACGGTTAACGGTCCGGTAACGGTTACCGTTTAACGGTTAACGGATATCCGTTACCGTTTGATTCCGGTAACGGTTAACCGTTAACCGTTTGATTCCGATAACGGTTAACCGTTACCGGAATTAACGGTAACGGTAACGGATAATCCGTTAACCGTTACCGGTTTGCCAGCTCTAATCAGTGCTCCGCATAACAATATATATGAGAGATGTAATAATTTAAGAAGCTGATGTAACAAATCTAAAAGAATCATTACTACATGCTTTAATATCATTCCTATACACTTTTTCAGTGTACGAAATAGAGCATTGTAGAAATGCTTATTTTTCAGGACATTGGGTGTTTATTTAAATTCAGTCTTAAAATTGCTATAATTTCTTCCTAAAATATGTTGAATGGCACTAAGACAACCGAACTGTAGAGGAGTTGGAACATATGTATTGTAACAAAATATTTTGATGTTGACGAAATGCTTCTTAGCAACGTCTAAAAACTTTACGGGTACGTGAGTTAAAGTGAGCTTTGCGAGTAAAGCAGAAAATCAAGCAATGTCGCTTGAGATCGGATTTCAAGAACGATTTGAAACGAAATAACATCACTAATCACCCAAACAAGTACATAGAGAACAATGTACTGCGCTTCTGTAGCTTTTAGCTTTATCCTTGGTGTACAAAACTCAACCTCCAAATTGTTGCCCAGTAAGTGAAAAAAAATAAAAATAAAAAATAAAATAAAAAAGAGAGGAATTAATACAACATATATATTGCGCACATGATAAATTACAACAAAATGCTTTCCGAGCCATTGATGAGCGTCACACAGCAATGCCAAAAAATATGTGCATAACAATGTACAATAGAGTAACAGCACTTAATAGTGGCATTGCCAACAACAGTACACACCATAAATTACAGCACCAAATCCAAAATGAAGTCCAATTCCAAACTTGCCTATGAGATTTAATATATATCATCCAAGGCAAGCCAAAAAAAATCACTTCTCGCCGTCCTGCTACAGTTTTTATGCCTTCATGTCTTTGAGTACGCCTCCTTTATCAAGCTCGCCGACTAGATCCCTAAGCGATGGAACTTTCATGGCCAAAGTTCTATACAGCCTCGAGTACCGTGCTCGGGTTCCGTCTGCGGTCCTTGCCAAGGCGAGCAAGCTTAAAGCCTCAGGGAGCTGGGAGAACACTTGTTTCATCTCCTCCAAGCTGATGTTCTCTAAAACGGATGGCTTTGGAACTACTCTTACGATCTCACCACCTTTCGGTTCCTGAACCCGAGCGTCAGCCTTTACTACGAGTTCCGAATTTGAGTTTGCTCCACACTTGATGATAAATGGGGTTGCTGATCCGGTATTGAACTGTAGGACGTTCCACTGTGTTACATCTGTTTCGCTACTGGACCCAAAATCCATTGATGATCTACGACTACGAGGTGGCTCCTGAATGGGGTCGTCTTCTTCAGGAATCGTCTGCACATACAGATGAACGATTCAGTGGTGAAGAGAACAAATAATAAGATGGATCCACAATATCAAATGGTAAATTAAAATATTGGTTTGCTCTTGTTAAGAAGAGAGAAATTATCGTTGAAGAGTATAATCATCTACATCCATTAATTTCCTAGTTCATTCAGTTCTCCAAGAGAGTAAACCCAACTAAAAATAGTGAAAAAAATATTATAAATACTTGAATCATGTGACGAGCATCAGCGATATTCCTCTGGGCACATGGATGATCAATGTTAAGAAGGGATGGCATGCGTTCAGAGAGTTCATCTAGAGATGCAAGCATTGCTTTCTTCTTCGTTCTACCCAACGTGCTCACAGCAGATTGCCGAACTATGTCCTGTTGAAAAAGACGCTTCAATAGGGTGCTGTAAACATGACATGAAATCAACACAGTGAATTGCTAAGGGGTAAAAACCTTGACTTGCTTCAGTATGCTGTCGAGTGAAATTAGAGATGCTAATCGTGCATCTTCAGCAGCAGTAGAAGGATTTTGAATAGGTGGGCCCCCATCTTCTAATGCTAGTAGTGCTGCGTCATTTCTCATCTGTTGCAAAATCTGATAAAAACAAAGGATAGCAAAAGTCACATTAACCCGGTGCATAGAGACTCAAAGTGCAAGGTTTGTGAGGATAATTTCGTATACTATACAGGTCATAAGGGGAAACATAATGAACTCATTACTATGGTTGTAAGTAGAGAGAAAGCTATTAAAAGCATTTTAGTTAAGGTCACGAAAACTTCTGCTACATGGAACTAAAGGTAAGCCATTTCTTTTGTTTTTCTCTAGTTTTTTTCTTTCTTTTCAAGTTATCTTCTTAAACAGTCTAGGGCAGCAGAATTCCGCGGTCTACAGAACAAGCTATGGAAAAGCAGCGTCAAGCCAATAAAGAAAATAAAACTATACTCAATTGGTTCAAAATGAAGACCGAAACAGATGTTTGAAAATAAACCACGACTGATCCATTGAAGATCTAAGTCCACTGATTAAAATCTTAAAACACCTTAATAATAAAATCACAAAGCTTATATGTGATATCGACAAAAATCCAATTTCTACTTCTCATGAGTAAACCCAAGATATAAATTTTAAAAAGAAGCTTTCATTTTCTGATCCAAGCATAACTTTGTTAAAATTCACAGATATGGCAGGATAGGGAAGATAATTCAGAAACAAAAAAAAAAAAAAAAAAAAAAAAATTAAATAATAATAACCTAAACAAAACTATTTTATTTTCAAAGGTCAAAATAGATCAACCCTTTGTTAGTTAAAAATGCCTACTAAATCAAAGTACTTGACAAAAATAGTTACCTTTCTTCTTTTGTGATCAACAGATTCAAGGGCTGAACGCAGCTTTGCCACTTGTCCGGCATCTTCTGCCTCTTCTGTTGCCAAAGTACCGGCAATATCCTGATATGCCAAAGAGTATTTTTAACTATAACGAGAGTCCTTAGGAGTGAACAATTTCGGCATTTACATTATATATAGATAGAAGGAAAGCCCATTTCAAACAAATTCTCCATATTCGGGACATCATGCAATTTTTAGAATATCAATTACGCCTTGCTTACTGAGTTTGCTGGAATTGGGTGGGTTTGCTTAAAAATCAATGAATACCTTCAGGTGCTGTAGCTGAGAACTAAAGACACGCTTAGCGTACTCAGACAGAAGTTGGCCAAGAGCATCTGTGCTAGGAGGCATTGCAGCACCAAGACCAGCCATCCAACCATCCATAATCGTTGTTGAAAGAAGCTCCAACTGACCAGTTGTTCCCCCAGAAGCATCATCTCCGAATACAGAAAGAAAGTCAAAATTTTCGGCAAGCCAGGATCTAATTTGGCGCTGTAGCTCACCTGCTGGAGTATGAACAAAAAGAGCAGCAAGGGACTTGTTTCCAACTGCAAAACTTTTGGCTTCTTCATGTATTTCCCGAAGCTTTCCACCAGTTACTTGTTGCTTTGGAGATTCCTGTTACGATGAAAAGCTTAGCTTTAATAACCATTGGGACAAAAAAAGGAATTAGTTCTGAAGTATGGGACCTTGCGATAAACAAAATTCCACCAAAAAGGTTTATGGAGAACTCATTGAACAGCCAATAGTATCCATTAATCAACAGTAACAAGCACAAGAAGAACAAGTATATATCCACTTTCGCACAACAGACGCAAAACATATAAATAGAAACAAATAACAGAATAGATGGCAGCCAACCTGGTCCAGTCCTCGAAACTTTGATACAACTGAGGAGAACTTGGACTTCCTTTCCGGCTTCAGATTCACTTTAAAGCCTTGGATTTGCCCATCACCATACCGAACAGGAGATCTTCCTGGGCTGTTACTGCGGCTGGAACTTCGGCTTCGACCAGTATTAGGCTTTTCCAAAAAACAATCAACAGAAGATACCTACAAAATTGAACAGACACCAAATAACCTGAAGGTGACTGAAAATCTTCTTGAAAACCCATGAGAAATAGTGAAAAGGTATCATCTTAATTTTCTTGTTCCATACCTTGATGGACTGCAGCTCCGGTGACCTGGCAAGCAAAGATCTTATATATAAGATTCTAACACGAGATACAAGCATGGTATCCATTACTCTCCTTGGTTCCATTTTACGAATAAATGAGAAAACAGCATCTCTAATTTCTGCTAGTATTTCATGCTCTCTAGAAGCTCCTGCCTTAATCACTGCTGCCAGAACCTGCAATAAATTTATTCGTAATTTAGTTACAATTTTCACTCTTTTTCCTTTTTATACTTATTTGTGGAGTGTGAATAATGTTATTTGGAGATGAAGTGACTGAGCATATCCCAGGATTATCAACAGATTTTCCACATATAAATTAAAAAAAAAAAAAAACTATATATACAATTGAAAGTTCTTAATAACTTTTCAGTGTGAATCCAGTTGACTAATTAACTCGACAAACTTTAATTTCATCGTAAAACACCTTCTCGATATAATTTTTGCACCTCTATGAGAGCTAAATTACTTAAAAGTTCAAAAATTATTATAAGACTCCACTAAAACATTTGGTCAGGAATCATGATGAAAAAACTGATTACAATAATCCCCACAAAAACATACCAGCATTAATAGCTTGTTTGCCCCATCTGAAATAGCAGCAAGGCTGTCATATTGTTCAGGATCAAATTCATTCAGGGCAGTAGTAAGGTATTCTCCGGCAGGAGTGATTTTCTTCTCAGAATCTGATTTAACCAAGGCAACTGTACCATCATTCTTCTCCGTAACCAGCGGGGAAGCACCATCCAATGGACGGCCTTTGCTATCGCTCCTGCGTAAATTAAATAAAGGAGTAGGTCAGCTAAGAGCCAAGTACGAAAAAAACAGAGAAAGCTAAACTCGCTTTTTACAGACAAAAGGTATACCTGCCCGGGTCCTGGGGCTGCACATTTACTGATCCTTTGGACAACGGACTTGACAGCTAAAAGAAACAAAAGGAAGTCAGAAATATGGAAGACTTATTACGACTCTGTTAACATGTTGATACTATACAAAACCATTGGAAATGTGTGAATTTTGAGGGGTGGCTGAACTCCAATAAGTGTACTCTGAATGGTTTTAACCATTCAAAAAGTTTGTGTTTGCCAAACAACCATTTGAAAAATTTAAGGGTTAAAAACAAGTTTTATCTCAAATCCAAATGAGGTTTAACTTTTGGGAATATAAAATTTATCATGTTCATTCTCTAGGAGATCAACCTCTATTATACATCACGAATATCATGAGAAATCTGACTCTTAGCTTACTGACAAGCTTACCACATAATTGGTATTTCAGTTAAAATTTTGTAGACTACATCAGAATGGAAACATTTAAAAGAAATAAACAATGAAAGAAAGAAACAATTAGATGAACAGAGAATGCCACAGAAGGATATTTAGAATGACTCTCT
Organism: Boehmeria nivea var. tenacissima; assembly: GCA_018132145.1. Lineage (NCBI taxonomy): Eukaryota > Viridiplantae > Streptophyta > Magnoliopsida > Rosales > Urticaceae > Boehmeria > Boehmeria nivea. The sequence continues at coordinate 5,620,791 of CM030886.1, forward strand.
ATTCAAATCATTAGGTGTCAACTCCTAAATCTATATTAGATAAAACTGTGGAATTTGATCAGCAAAAATAGTGAATGTTGCTTGTATCAAGATTATTCATACGCATGCTTTCTCTTACGTCAAGGGAAGAGAGTTCACCTTTGGCGATCCAGCCGTAGATGCTTTCTCTGTCAATCTATCAAATAGTTTCTCATTTTCTTCATGCAATCTCTGGCGAGAGAGAGCAAAGAATGATGTTAGTTATCCAATATGAAAAGCATGACATGGATCGTTATTTGCATAAGAAAAACTACATATACACATACAAAAGGAAGCACTGATTATCTAAACATCCAAACTCAGTGTGAATGAATTTCAATAACCATTAATTAAATTTCCCTTTTGCAATCTCGTTTGATTCTTTATAAACAGGAAGGATTGATTATCTTGGTATGATCTTTAAAATGAAATAACAATTTTATTAACACTATCATTACTGACAACCAGCCCTTTTATTTGAGAGAGAATCATTTATGAAGTACTACACAAAATATGAATATTAGGCAAATAGCATACCTCAATTAGAGCATCACGTTTTTTGAGTTCTTCTTCCAATTTCTTAGTTACTGTAGATGAATCTAAGCCATCTCCTGCTTCTTTGGAATTTGATTCGACTTCAGTCCCCGATTCTGACTGAATGGCACTAGAATGAAGGGCTTCGCTAAGTTTGGATCCAAGGCTTTCAATTTTCCCCTGCACCATAACGGGTTTTTACAACATTTTAAACTTGTTCCCCAAGCAAGTTGAGTTGGATAAAATATCCATAAACGATTACAAACTATCGTATATCTCTGAAAATGATGGATCTGCCTCGCAATATAATGGGATATGAGAGAATGCTTCATGTGTAATTCTACTAAATACACTCTTGGAGGTGGAACAGAAATAGACATTTCTATTTCAGCGAAGTCCATAATAATCCAAACTGTTATGCAGGGATTGCCTCATTATAAATCAACTTAAAGCCACTTTAGAAAACAGGTATTAGAATCTACACTAGTTGAATAGAGAGACAGGAAAGAGCACGGCTAAGTCCAGAAAGTTACATCAAATAACAAACATACGCACAACAGTAAAGCAACTTTCCCAAATAAGCATCAGATATAAATATTAACCTCTGTTCTATGATGAAAATAAAAATTAAAAAAAAAAGTTCTGCCAAGATTAAAAATCATTTATGACTTGTATAGTAGATTCAAGTGGAAGCTTTTTATTTGGATTTTTTTTTTCAAAATAATTATTCAACAATCATAGAATTTAGATTAGGCACAATAATCAAGGAAATTGTTGAGTGATAATCGCTTTTAATTTTGTAATTCTCCCAAATAAAATGAATCCAAACCTATATAGAATAGTGCCCAATTTTAACATTTTTCATTCAAATGAAAACTCTTTATCTGAACTAACAATTCAAATGGGGTTAAATCCATTGGAAAAGAAAACACGTACATCTACATTATGAATATCATAGAAAATTCACAAGGCAAAAATATCCAACATAAAAATTTAAAAAAAAAAAAAAATCAAAGACTAGAGTGCAAAAGAATGAAATCACTAACCATCAGTGGCCTTATGTTTAAAAGAATATTAGAATATATGTTGCAATAAGAGACAACGAAACATGTGTAAATATATAAAATATATGAGACTAAGTAGACATAAAAACAACCTGCAAGGTCTGAATGGTTGAATCTTGTTGTTGAATCTGAATTTTCTGTTCTTGCTCCAACTTTAACAATTGAGCAACTTGATTTCTGAGCTGAGCGTTTTGTTCTTTCTCAATCTTATGTTTATCTGCAAGCATGTTACTCTCTGACTGCATCAAGCAAGAATGAGCATCGTAAGCAGTATGCATAACCCAGGGAGCTAAATAAGATAACAATCCAAAACATGTTTTGAAAACTGCAGAACCAAAAGAAAATGAAAATGACTCACTTGCAGAAAAACTACACAGCTAAGCTTAGCAAATAACACACCTCCCAAACTGAGTGCAAACCTTTGGGAATAAAATGGCTGGAGCTATGTGGATTTATGCAGTTCTGGCAATTTTCTAGTGTCATTTGGAAAGAAAGAGTTAATAGGATTTTTGAGCGCATGGAAACTGATTGTTTGGAGTTGTATAAAAAGCTAAATTTTAGCTTCTTTATGGTACTCACAAAGTTTTCAAGGGATTATCTATCTTTCTTATTATTCTTAGTTGGAAAGATTTGCTAAGTTTTAAAAACAAAACAAAAACCAAACAAACAAGCAGACAAATCCTAACACTTTGTTTGGTAGAAAGGATCGAAAGACAGATGAAAAGAAATATGCAAGAGAAAGGAAGTATGTGGAAAAGAAAGATTACATATTTCCTTCATATTGTTTGGTATGAAAGGAAAGAAATATATGCATTTTCTCTTCTCTTATTTGGTATGAAAAGTAAAAGAGTTTTTTAGGCATTTAACCAAACTTTTGGGTAATTTTTTAGGATTTACCCATAGTTTCACGAAATTAAGGATTTATGTTACATGTAACATATATACGTGTAAAAGTGTAACATTACATGTAATGTTACATGTGTTACATTTTATGTTACATGTAATGTTACATTTTATGTTACACTTTTTACACGTATATATGTTACATGTAACATAAAATGTTACATGTTATGGCTAAATCCTTAATTTCGTGAAACTATGGCTAAATCCTTCAAACTTTACTTTTAAAATGGCTAATTGCTTAACTGGCCCTAAGTAAAATTTCAATGATAGAAAATGTTGTGAATTAAAATTAGTTTTATATCCCTTAAATATACACCTTCTAAAAAGAAATATTTACTAAAATTATATGTTAGGGATAGTTTGGTAATTTTATATCACACACCAAAGATTCTTTTTTTCTCTCCACTAATCTCTCCATGTGGAGAAGGAATGAAATTTCATGGGGCCCACAACTAAATTTTCTCCTCTTATTTTCTTTCCCTCCACTTTCATCTTCACCAAACAACCAAATTTCATACTTCTCTCCTACTTTCTCTCCCCCCTATTTATCTCCCTCCACTTTTCTATTCTACCAAACAAAGGGTAAATGTTGGGATGTGCTGATAGGAACATAAAGGCTACAGAAATTCATTTACAGGAAAAGTACTGGAAACAACCCAAGAAAACATAATCTGCATTGGACTCATTAAAGAAAAGAATTATAGATGGTCTAACTAGGCTTGAAATAAGACAGGAGAACTTCTCAATAAAACTCAACTGAAAAGAAACTTATCCAAACCTTTAAATCTGACTGCAACGAATGAGAAACTTTCCATGCCTTCTGAACCTCGTTAAAGAGTAACACACATTGATCATTAGCATCCTTGAGTGCATGTTTAAGACCCAAAACTTCCTGTTTCAAATCTTGGATTTCTTTTTCCTTCTCATATAACTCCTTGCGTGCATCGTTTGCCTACAGAAAGCCATCAACTCAGATTCAGGAAATTCCTACATTGCACAGTGATTTTCATATCGGTGAATTAGCCAATACAAAATTTCCCAGTAAATTCTGCTTTGTTACATAAATAATTATCAACTTTTAGCTCAGCAAGTTAATATATTTGGAGAAATGAGAACCTTATATCAGTTCCAAGATTAAAGTTAAAGTTGTCTTCCGCCTTATTATACCATAGTTTTTCCCCTATCTCAACCCCAATTCCATAAATCACCTAACAATGGCCAGTAATGAAGCCACTACCCATTCTTACATCGTATCACCCTAGCAAAAGCCAGACTGCATTTGATAGCTATCTTCTTTTCACTCACAAATAGCATAAACTAAAAACAGAGAAAATAAAACTTACAATATCTCTCCACTTCTTAATTGTATCACGATTTCCAAGGCTTAGAACAGCATTCCGAGCCCTAGCACCAAAATTAAGTGATGATAATGTCTCCTTCAAATTCAAAGCATTTGGGCAGACATTAAGAATCATCAAAGTTTTTGAAGTTCCACCTATAGCAGAAGGAAGGGAAATAGAGTGATGAGATGAATCATGAGAAATTCCTTCACAGGTTCACCATTCCACTCAAGAAAAGAAATAAAATGAAATAAATAATAAAATTTTGCTGATTTTCGAAAGAGCAAAAATCTATACTCCTCTAGAGATTAGAAATCCATCATGATTAGCAAAATACCTATAGAGTCTGCAAGCAATTTTGTTAGCATTGAATTCTCGTATGGAATAACATCCTTTTTCGAAGTTAAAGATGCCAAAACATCTCCCAACCTACAAGCACAAAAATAAGAGAACAGATTTAGCACAAGATGGCATGAATACATCCAAAAATACAAGAGATTCCAGCTGGTGACGCAACATGATTGCTTCTCTAATGCAAAAATAAATAAATAAATAAATAAAGAGATGATGAGATTGTGACGGGACCATTCCAGCAAGCATGCAAGAATCTAAGAATACCTTTTTTTTTTTTGTGCTAGAATCCATGAATTCTATTTGGATCTTAAGTACTACGACTTCGTGCTCTCCTAGTTACAAACTGAAGATAGCTCTACTTCAACTTCTAACTAGGAACACTGCTTACTAAACAAACTAACCATATTATTAAGGAAAAATGAAAAGTAACATGTTACTAACCAATCAAACATGCAAAAATTCATTAGTTTCAACTTTGGAGACAAATAGGCAAAGCCAACTTAATATAAGAACTCACAAAAGAAAATCACAAAACTTGGTAATTTAAGAAAATTATTTTAGCAAATATGACATACGCTGAAAGTGATTTCATGACATGCAGCAAGTCCGTCACTCGCTCACCACTTTCATCTTCTGCAATTGATCCTTCACTTCCGGCTAAGTCAACAAGAGAAAGCTTGCTATAGGAGTTTTCACCAGTTATTAAATTGTTGTAGTATATATGCACTGTAAGAATCCTGACAATAGTTAGACACGGAACCAGCTTAGAGAAATCAATCGCGGGACATTTAATTTCATAGAATCAAGAATGCAAATTTGGAAAGTGCTAGTTTGTCAATCTCCACTTTTACCACATGAGCAAACCATCATGTAAGCTAAATACCTTTTATTGAACAACATGAATTATGACGAAGCATTCTACGAACTATAACATTGAAGAGACAGAACAACAAAGTCCATAAAACTATATTAATATGCGTGTAAGTCAGTTGGATTAATCCTTCACAAGTTATCTGTATTCTTATTCAAGGATTGAGAGGAAAAAACGGAGTCTATAATGCAATAAAGAACAATGTTACACCAAAGTATAAACTTGCAAGAACAGAAAGAAGTGTATAAAAATTAATCATGCAATCATCTGCAATATTTTGAAGGTACAGATTGAACCATACAGATGAGAGACAATAAACTTTGCTAAATCATTTCCCCGGCTCTGAAATGCAGCTTTAAGGACTCTCGAGAAGTCCAATGGGTTATCAACCTTTGCCTGAACAAGTTCTACAAACGATTCTGTTGATCCCATGCGAACCTTTGGTAAGGAGTCCCCCATGTCTGTGAGCAAATCCCTTACCTATTAGAACATGAAAGGAACTGTATCACACCACAAAGGTAATTCCATCCTCAAACGGCTATCAAAGCAAGAAAATCTGAAAGCAGGCATTTTAATTCAAGAAGAATAAAAGGGGCAAAGAAAGAAAAATAAATAATAAACCTGTTCGTTATAGAGCTCGGCAACGGTAACAGAGAACTTAAATCTGGAAGTTGAAGTTGAATCAGAGTTTGCTAAATCAAACAGCTCCTCAAAACATCGAGCATATAATCCACGATCATTGGTAGATCCTTCCTGCAAAAGGATCAAGGAATAACACATATGAAATTTCAAAAAAAAAAAGGAAGAAGAACAAGAAGCAGCAGAAGAAAGCACCAAAATTTACAACTGCCGCTAAATGAAGACAGAGATAAGGCAATCAACATACTTGAGACATCTTCAAGCTTCTTTGAGACATGTAAGGCCACATGAAAACTAGACACGACTTGCTAGCAAACTATAAGTGATGCTCCTGGTGATTCATTTTGTTTTTTTCTTTTTCCTCTTTGAATAATGCTAGACAAGCCACCTTTTCGATACCACCTTACATGGCATGTAATATGACGTATTTTAATTGTTTCAACATAATCTTTTTCTGAGTAAGAATTTAACATCAACCAATATTTAAATGACACCTCACCACCGCGTACGGTGGTAAAAAAAGTTGGGGTGTATAGACTATATTTCTTTTCTTCTTCAATAGTAAATCTCAAGACAGTGGGAAATCCTCTACTACAAAAGAATTTCAAAAGATTTTCCTATCCTTTTGATCTTAGTTGAAACAATAAAGAAGTATGCATATTTGAAACCTTTCAACAAGGACATGATGGTGCCAAATCTTGATTTTTATTTAAATCACGGCGTTTTGAAAAGTTTATCGACCAATCTTCATTCCTATGAAACAGAAGGCACAAAAGGTAAACAGAGTACAAACTCTCAGCAAGACCATTAAATCAATGCACACATCTTCATAAATACCCTTAAACTTCCTTCACGCAAAACCTTAAACACATAAAGATCCAAATTACATGATTAATGGAGACGAGTAAAACTTAACCAAGATGATTCCTCCTAAAACAGAATTTTCCTATAGTTCTATTTACCGCCCTCCCAACACTGGCAAACACCAGCCCACCATATTCAACTATTGTTTTCTTTAAAGCCTGGTATATAATAACATTACCGCTGACCTTGTCTAAATAAGTAAAAGTAACAGAAGTGAATAATATTAGAGACAGAGAGAGAAAAGGAAGAACCATTGTGTGTGTCTTCCCAGAGTGAGTTTGTCCATATGCAAATACTGAAACATTATATCCATCCAAAGCTGACTGTACCAATGGCTGAACATCGGTGAAAAGTTCAGCTGCGCAGAAAATATTTTTATGTGAACAAAATAGTCATGCATAAACTGCACGTCTGCAACTCAACAATTTGATGGAAAACCACACACACATATGTGATGCTCACCTTGTCCAACATGAGGACCATATACTCTGTCAAGTTCGAAATCTTTCTTGGGGTTGGAGATGGAATCATCACCACTTATAACACGGACAGTGGTGTCATCAGGATACTCGACAATTGACGGGCCTTCGTCCTCAAATAATGGTCTCGTACGACAGACTACCTTTATGTTTCCTGAAATTAATAGGCAACTTTAAAGAGCTTCTTGTCTTGAGCTAAAAAGAGGGTGAGTTTCTACAAATTTTAATATTAGATTACAATGGTTGTAGACAAGTGAGTTCCCAAGTTTTTGTGTGAATGCAAAAGAGAGAGAGGAAAACATTCCAAAAGGGTCAACTCACAGAATACTACCTTTGGCTGTCAACAAATCATTGAATAACTTTCTCTTTTCAATGATCAACGGGGAAATCCTTGCCTCGGTTTGAAGGGCAAATTGATCTGAAAGTGCATAAGATCTATAGATGAGCTGAGGCATGCAATGTAAGAGGAATCTTCTCAGGAAAAAATCTAAACCATGACATCACCAGTTAATTTGTAACTTTGCATAATATGTAAATTTTGCTTGGGAAAAATGTAACAAGAGAAAGAGATTTTGAGTTTTCCCTTCCAAAAGAAAGAGGAACTCCACAAAGTCTGTAACGTGGATAATATAAATGAACAGTAGAACTGAATTCTTACCTAGTTTTCTGGATTTATCAGCAAGAACACCCAGATAGCGTGTAACTCGCTCAAGTTTCGCATTGGAGTACTCCTGCAATTCACTTGCTTCTTGTCTCAGCTCCAAGTAATCATCTCTTGCAAGCTGCCCAAAAGTTCACGCAAGACATTTATAAGTAAATTCCAAAGAAACAAAGAAAAAAAGAAGCACAGTATCTCCAACTGCATTACATTCAAAACTGTAAGAATGCTATCAAAACTGTAAAAATGCTATCTTTACTACTTAACTCCTAATTCAGCTAGATTACCCCAAATCCAACATAAACTAAAAAATAACATTAGTAATAATTCCGAGCCACCAAAATACAATCTCCTTAAACACAAACAAACGAACACCGATCATCTCTTCCAAAATGATTATGTTTCAATTTTATTCACAATGCGTTGCCACAAACTCAACACTATCGAAACTACGATTTCCACTATCTACCTTTACTCTATTGCTAATCAGCTCAGCTCACACATCCATATTTCAAAACAAAACAAAATTAAAAACACACACACACACAAATTCAACTCCGAGTTACCAAAATCAAACCTCGAAAAGAACAAACCAACATCGATCGTCTCTTCTCAAGCCATCGACTCCAATTTTCCTCTACTTTCACAACCACATTAATGCCACAAACTCAAACACTCTCAAACCACCACCTACCTCACTCAAAACCTCTAATCAGCTCAAAAAAACCACAACTCCACAGAAACAGAAACCTCTCAAACTTCCACAAAAGCTCCGATTACGTTACCTTGACTTTGTCCTTGAGCTTCTGGAGCTTCGCCGCCATCGACTGCCTCGAAGCCTCCGAATGCGGCAAAGCCGAGGCCGCCGAGACCGAGAACCGCCGCACCAGCGGAGCTCCGGGCCGGTAATCTTCGAAATCCACCGACGCCGACCTCGGAGACGACGTCGCCGACGCCGACGCCGACGCCGACTTCCTCGGCTCGAACCCGGCGACCTCCCAGTTCCACCTGTTGTTGGTGGTCCTCTGGTCCGCCATTTTCGCCGAAACCCTAGCTCGGTCCGAGATTCGAATCCGAAAGCCAAACACAGTCTCAGAGTCTCAGACTCTCTCTCTCTCTCTCTCAGTCTCTCAGAGATCGTCTCGTTTCGTCTAAATTATAATCTCCGAGGCTGAGAGATGACTGGCTATTAGCCGAGCATTGGTCTGTGTATGATTTTTAAAAACGACGTCATTTAATGAAACATGGGGTTGTGGTTTAAATTTGGGGACACTTTTTGGGTCACACAAAAATAAAAATTCTTTTTTTATATAATAATAATATTATTATTATTTTAAAAAATAAATAAAACAAAAATATGTGCGCTCATGATTTGTTCACGCTTCGCTCTCAGTCTTGCTTTGTTTTAGTGTCGTTTTTGGGGTTCGCTTTTGGGAGGATAAGGCGTTGGTTATTGGCGCGTGGTGTTTTGAAAATTGAAAATCTCTCTCTCTCTTCCCAGGTTTTTCTTTTATTATTTTTTATTGTTTTTTAATTCTTTTTGTTTTTGAGTCGTTTGCTGAGCTGGCAGGGATGTTGTGTTGAGCTGGGCAATGATGTTATGTGCAGGCTTGTGTTCCGTTTGTGGGTGACTAGTTTAATCTTTAAATCGATACAAAATTATTATTATTATTATTTTGTTTTTACCACGATATAAAACTATCTTCGATTAACAGTTTTGAAAGATCTATTTCCTATTTATATAGGCTCTCTATCAAGTTTCAAGCGTAATTACAACTTTATTAATAATTAGGTTGAACAACTAAATGCGAATAAACAATAATCAAGAAATAAACAAAGTAAATAAATGAAGCGTAAATAAAGTTAACACGCAAAAGTAGTGACGTGGTTCGGTACGCACACCTATATTTGTGGAGACACGCCCAAATAAAAACAATTCACTAAGTTCTCAAAGTACACAAGATACCTGGACTTATACAGAGCTAGACTCCTTATATACTTCATGTCACCGACGCTCCTGTACTCCCTAGTAAACTACTTGCGAGCTCCTCTCGACTTAGTTCGATCTCTCCTGAGACCTGAAAACTGCCTCTCCCGAGGCTTACAAACCCAATTCGCTCAATTACAATCTTGACCTGACTGTCACAAAATTATGAAAAATTATAGTGAATACCCAATTTTTTAAAACTTAATGTAAGTTATTACCCAATCTTTTAAAAAATGCAACTAACTACCCAAGTGATTCAATTACTTACATAGTGATAAGTGGTGGTAATTAACTTAGTTACCAAAAGCATGTGCAAGTAATTAACGAATTGACTAGAAACACAATTACTTCAAAAGTTTGGTTATTTATTTTTATTGGTAAGAAATTCTGAGTATTTCCCTACTTCACCTCAAAATTATTAGCAATATGCTTAATAATAATTCTGCTCCAGAAATACAGAAACACTCTACAAATATGATAAACAAATTTCAAATTTATTATTTTCATATTTCAAATTTAAAAATAGTTTTTTTTTACTATAATTTTAAATAATGAGATTTTTGTAATAATTTTTTCTTTTTTCTTATTTATTCTCCTTTTATTCTATAATTTGATTAGGTCTAAAAAAATTATTACACGTCTGCACGTGCCAAAAACTAGTTTTAACAATGGCATAATAATATATAGTGTTGAGAATTAATTCAAGATTCACGTCTTCGCTCTTAACCGAATTCGATCCACACAACAGGCTATTGAACGCGATCGTTGGAAAAGAAAAGACGAACAAACACACAGCGATTTATACTTGGTTCGGATATAAATCCTATTTCCAAGTCCGAGGCGATTAACCCCGAGTTTATCCACTATTCACGAGTTTGTTTATACTCTCAAAGATCCACAGACTTCAAGCTTTCTCACACAAGCTTTTGTTCTTAACCTCTAATGGTTTCTCAAGAACACAATGAGAAAATCTAAATCACTCTACAAGATTTCTCTCAAGTCCTCTCTTTGATTACAAGTGTTTTCGCTCTCTTTGATTCGCTCAAATTACAGAGAATATATGTTTGCTCTAATTCTTGTTATGTTAAAATAAGACCCGTCGAATCTATTTATAAGAATCGAGCCAAACAGCCTCGCCAACTTTGCCGATCGGTCGCCCCACTCTTCGCGATCGATCGGCTCGATCTCATGTTCGCAAAGTTCGCTTCAGCCGAACGTTCACCCAAGACTCGCGAACGACCGGCGATGAATCTGTGATTCGCGACACTGTTGGCTCAAGACTTCCCCGATCGCTCGGCTCTCACTCACGATCGATCGGCGCTGGTTCTGGGAATCTTCGTGCCAATGCTCGCGATCGATCGGCTAACTCCCACGATCGATTGGCGATGAATCTGCCCGAACTTCACATAACACAAATTTGAGACAATCTTCACAATTCTCCACCTTGTATCTAATTTGGGCTTCCTAATGGATAATCTCGGGACCTCGAATTCTTCACCGTCACTCGTCGAGAAGGTTGAGCAAGTTCAATGCTTCTTCGAACTTACTCACCGGAATGACTTTGGTAAGCATATCTGCCGGATTCACTTCGGTAGATATCTTCATCACTTCAACTTGGTTACTAGCAATTACATCCCTCACGAAATGCAACTTGACATCAATGTGCTTCGTCCTCTCATGAAACATGTTATTCTTTGACAAATGAATTGCGCTTTGAGAGTCACAATGAATTTCAACCTTTTCTTGATTGAACCCAAGTTCGGTAACGAACCCTTTAAGCCACAATCCTTCCTTAATAGCTTCGGTCGAGGATATGTACTCGGCTTCGGTTGTCGAAAGATCTACTACATGTTGGAGACTCGATTTCCAACTCACCGTGTTCCCGCCAAAAGTGAAAACATAGCCAGAAATCGATCTTCGCTTGTCCAAATCCGCGGCATAATCAGAATCACAATAGCCAACGACTTTTGGACCTCTTGTAGCACTTTGAGAATAGACCAACTTCATTTCTGAGGTTCCTTTCAAGTACCTCGAAAGCCATTTCGCTGCTTGCCAATGGTCACGACTTGGTTTGCTCATGAATCTACTCACAAGACCCACACCATAAGCCAAATCCGGCCTCGTACTAACCATTGCATACATCAAGCTACCAACACAATTAGAATAAGGCACATCCTTCATGTGTTTAGCTTCAGAGGTCACCTCATGCTCCTTCAACGTACTCAACTTGAAGTGTGCACCAATCGGAGTACTTGTCGCCTTTGCATTTTCCATGGAAAAACTTCTCAGCACTTTCTCAAAATAACTTTTCTGAGATAGTGTGAGAATCTTCATCTTCCTATCCCTTTGAATGTCGATACCAAGTATCCTAGTTGCTGCCCCCAAATCCTTCATGCTAAACTCAGCATTTAGTTGTCTCTTCATGGCTTGAATTTCCTCCTTGCTTGAGGAAACAATAAGCATGTCATCCACATAAATGAGAAGGTACATCAAGGATTGATCCTTGAGTTTCGTGAAGTAAACGCAGCTGTCAAATCTACTTCTTGAGAATCCTTGTTGCATCATAAAATCATCAAACCTCCTATTCCATTGCCTAGGAGATTGCTTCAACCCATACAAAGACTTCTTGAGTAGACACACTTTGTTTTCTTCACCGTTCTTGATAAAACCTTCCGGTTGACTCATGTACAACTCCTCATCTAATGTTCCATGAAGAAAAGCCGTCTTAACATCCAATTGCTCAAGTTCTAAATCGAACATCGCTGCAATGGATAAGATGACTCTAATGGAGGTGTGTTTTACCACCGGGGAGAACACCTCATGATAGTCAACTCCTTCCACTTGGGAGTAGCCTTTGGCGACAAGGCGGGCTTTGAATCTAGGAAGTTCCACACCGGGAATGCCGGGCTTCCTCTTGTAGATCCACTTACTCCCAATAACCCGCTTTCCTTTTGGTTTGTTCACAAGAACCCATGTATTGTTCTTTTTCAGCGAATCCATCTCCTCAACCATTGCTTTCTCCCAATTCTTCCAATCGGGACTCCTTTTGGCTTCTCTATAGCACAACGGCTCATCTAGCTCCACCACATCACTAGCGTTGAGCGCAAAAGCAATAAGATCAGCTTGGGCAAATCGAGAAGGTGGCTTGATTTGCCTTCTCACTCTATCTCTAGTGAGCACATAATCCCTCAAGTCTTCATTTGTCGAGTCTTCTCCTTGTTCATCAATTTCTCCACCCAAGTTTGATGGAGGCCCCTCTTCAACCTCATGATTAGGAGCTTCACCTAAGCTTGGATCTTCAACTTGATACTCGCTTGAAGTAGACTCGTTCTCTTTCTCTAAAACTTGAGAACCTGAAAATTTGTCACTCAAAGTAGAGCTAGAGCTCTCTTGTTGCTCTTGGACCTGCATGTTAGTCTTATAGAACACATATTCATTGAAAACAACATCCCTACTAATGATAGCTTTCTTATCATCCATGAGCCACACCTTATACCCTTTAACACCTAAGGGATAACTTAAGAAATACCCCTTCTTTGCTCTAGGTTCCAATTTACCTTGACTTACATGAACATATGCAAGACAACCAAAGGGTTTTAAATGATTATAGCTAGGGGAAGTGTCCGACCAGATTTGGTTTGGTACTTTAAAATCTAAAGCAACCGACGGTGATCTATTTATGACATAACATGTGGTAGACGCTGCCTCGGCCCAAAATATTTTGGGCATTCCCGACTCACTTAACATGCATCTAACTTTATTCATGATAGTCCTATTCATTCGCTCGGCTAGACCATTTTGTTGTGGTGTAATTATGCAAGTACGATGTCTAAATATGCCATTTTCAGCACAATATGAGTCAAAAACATTATTGCAAAACTCAAGCCCATTATCCGTTCTCAACCTTTTAATTTTCCTATTCGTTTGATTTTCAATTAATGATTTCCATTCCAAGAACTTAGAAAAAGCTTCATCTTTAGTTCTAATGAAATATAACCATACTTTTCTAGAATAATCATCAATCAAAGAAAGGAAATATTGAGCTTTACCAAGTGAGAAAGGTACCTTAGGGGACCCCCATAGGTCCGAATGAGCGTAGTCGAGGATTCCCTTGGTTGTGTGCTTGCCCTTTGGGAATTTCAGCCTATGAGACTTTCCCATAATGCAGTGTTCGCATTGTTGGAGTTCGGTTGCCTTAATGTCTTTGAGCAGCCCTTGTTTGTGTAACTCCACCAGCCCCTTCAAACTCATATGTCCCAACCTTCTATGCCACAAATCCGTAGGAGAAGGTTTGTGCTCGGAGATAGCATTCTCTCCCGTAATTGTTTCGCCTTGGAGAATGTACAAACCTTGGTTCAAGGTTCCCTTCATGGCTACCATGATTCCTTTGAGCACCTTGAGAACTCCACCTCGAAGCTTTATCTCTTATCCGCTTGTGTCGAGAGTGCCGAGGGATATCAAGTTCCTTTTGAGCTCCGGGATGTAGCGCACATCCTTGAGAATCTTCATGGTTCCATCGGCCATTTTCAACTTGACCGATCCGATGCCTTTGACATCACATGGGGTATTATCCCCCATCAAGACTTTGCTTCCTTCGGTGTCTTTAAGGTCGAACAACCAATCCTTCCTCGATGTCATGTGGAAGGTCGCACCGGAATCAAGAACCCATTCATCTCTTGGGTCGTTGCTGGAAATAGAGAGCACATCCGCGCTATCGTAGCCTTCGGAGACGTTCGCTGTATCATTGGCTTCGAGATTTTCAGCGCCCACGGGTTTCTTGCCTTTCTTCTTGCTGAGATCTTTCTTCCTTTTGTTGCAATCTCTGCGCATGTGACCCGTCTTCTTGCAATACCAGCACTCTATTTCCCTTGGTCTCGAGTTGGACCTTGATTTGTCTCTTCCTTTGTCGTTGGAGTTTCGCTTGTCGGGCCTCCCACGAACATTGAGTCCTTCCGCACTCGACTTGGACACCTTTGAACTTGTCTTCAAGTCCAATTCCTTCGAGTAAACAGCGGAGACAACTTCTTCAAGAGACAAAGTCTCTCTTCCATACTTGAGCGTGTCCTTCAATTGTTCGTATGGTCTCGGAAGAGAGTTTAACAAGAATATTGCTTGATCTTCATCATCAATCTCAACATCAAGATTAGCAAGATCAACTACAAGCTTAGTGAATTCATCAATATTCTCATCGATTGATTTTGTCTCTTCCATTCTAAACCCATAGAACCGTTGCTTAAGATATATCCTATTCGGTAAGGTCTTAGTCATGAAAAGTTGTTCTAATTTTAGCCACATTTCAGCAGCGGTTTTTTCTTTTACAACTTTTCTCAAGATTTGATCACTTAGACTAAGAACAATGGTGTTTCTCGCCTTTTTCAGTATGTCAGATTTTTCTTTTTCACTCAAAGAACTAGGCATTTTCGATTCACCCTTAAGAGCATCGTCTAGACCAAGATTACCTAAGTGTGCTATCATTTTCTCACGCCACAAATTGAAATCATTCTTCCCGTCAAATTTCTCCATATCGATCTTAAACGAAGTCATGTTCAAACCCTAGAAATCTTGGCCAGAGATTACTAAGAAGAACACGAAGGAGAAATACTCACAGCGAGAGAAGAACGAGGATGATCTTTGGCGACTTGGTCGACGAATCAGAGACGATCTTGAATCCAAACAGCCACGGAACCTGGCTCTGATACCACTTGTTGAGAATTAATTCAAGATTCACGTCTTCGCTCTTAACCGAATTCGATCCACACAACAGGCTATTGAACGCGATCGTTGGAAAAGAAAAGACGAACAAACACACAGCGATTTATACTTGGTTCGGATATAAATCCTACGTCCAAGTCCGAGGCGATTAACCCCGAGTTTATCCACTATTCACGAGTTTGTTTACACTCTCAAAGATCCACGGACTTCAAGCTTTCTCACACAAGCTTTTGTTCTTAACCTCTAATGGTTTCTCAAGAACACAATGAGAAAATCTAAATCACTCTACAAGATTTCTCTCAAGTCCTCTCTTTGATTACAAGTGTTTTCGCTCTCTTTGATTCGCTCAAATTACAGAGAATATATGTTTGCTCTAATTCTTGTTATGTTAAAATAATACCCGTCGAATCTATTTATAAGAATCGAGCCAAACAGCCTCGCCGACTTTGCCGATCGGTCGCCCCACTCTTCGCGATCGATCGGCTCGATCTCATGTTCGCAAAGTTCGCTTCAGCCGAACGTTCGCCCAAGACTCGCGAACGACCGGCGATGAATCTGTGATTCGCGACACTGTTGGCTCAAGACTTCCCCGATCGCTCGGCTCTCACTCACGATCGATCGGCGCTGGTTCTGGGAATCTTCGTGCCAATGCTCGCGATCGATCGGCTAACTCCCACGATCGATCGGCGATGAATCTGCCCGAACTTCACATAACACAAATTTGAGACAATCTTCACATATAGATCGAAAATGTCCTAACATTATAGTATGCTAAATATATGGAGATTTTGAGGGACGCCCTTTGTTTTGGCGTATTAGTGATCTATGTCCTTTTTGTGTTATAATTTTAATTTATGTCCCCAATTTTACACTACAAATATGACGTAGAAACAAATGGAGCATACCATTAGGGGCATAGATTATTAATTTGTACGTAGAATGACTTTATTTTGCAATTCTCCATAAATATATAATATTAACACACATTTTGTGGGAGAGATGGCCTAAAATTACCGTTCCAATATTTTCATATTTAACTAAAGTGTGTCACGATTACCGTTCCAAAATAGAGCTAACTGGACCAATAAACACTAGTGTAACACGATTATTTTAGACTCAATTAGACACGATTAATAAATGGATCATAATTAGGTGACACGGTTAACACTATATTTAACTAAAGTGTATCTGACTTTTCCTTTCAGATGCGATTAATAAATAAACCGTGTTTTGAATCCAATCAAAAAATTTTAAACACGATTAAGACACAAATGGTGTTGTTCGGTAAATGGATCCGAATTCATTCTAGGCAATCCAAACATGTTTGGAAATTTTTTTTTTAAATCCAAATGGCCAAAACTCATTCAAACCTTTAAAATTTAAATTCCACTCACCTTCAAATTTCAACAATTTGGATATATTTTCATAGTTTTTTTTTTCATTTGACATTTCAACAACTATTTTCGTAACTCAAATCATATATTTTTGTATCTACCCAAACAACAATTCAAATAAATTTTTAATGGTATTTTTGGCTAAATAGCTTTTTCTTAGTTTTAGTTTTAAAAAATTGACCTGAGTATGTTATAATTAAGTTATTAGCAATTTTTCTTTTTCGTTTTTTATAAACATTATTTATTGACTTTTTTGCTCTTTGGTACAGAAGGGAACAAATGTTACATACTGAAACAAATTTTGTTACACATTTTGTAACTAAATTTGATACATATCGTAATAATTTTATTACGATATGTCATATTGTATCAAAATTTACTACAATCTAGACAAATTTGTTAATGTATATATATATCGTAACATATTGTTACAATTGGTAACAAATTTTGATGCATATCGTAATAGACAAATTTTGTTACACATTTGTCTCTTACAATATATGTATCAAAATTTGTTGCATAGCGTAACAAAATTTGTTATAGATTGTAACAAAATTTATTAACGTAACAATCCAAATCTCATATCACATATGATTGAGAAAGAAGAAGGAGAAGACAAAGAAGAAGAAGAAGAAGAAAACTATTATATTTGCCCATATACATTTGTCACAGATTGTAATATTTTTGTTATGATCCACATTCAAGCATTTTCACATACACCTTATTTTTTTTTTTTTTGAATATCCACATTCAAGAAAGCACATTTTGAATTATATACCAAATAAACTGAAAATCAATACACAAAACATGCATCAGAATCCACGTGCCACTAGAAAAACTCCAATAACAACAGTTTTGTCCAAAAATACAAAAGACAAAAAGTCCTAAAACAACCATATATGAGATAAGGATGACCCAAACTCAAATTCACAGAACTCCTTAAAATAAAAACTCAGACAAATCTATTTTCTAAATCTCTCAATCACTTCTCAATTGTTCATCAAATTTAGAATCCACCAGCCTTATTCATGATTAAAATAAGGATATCTATATCATCTCTGCCATGTCATAAGACCATCTCCAATGGGTTTTCCTATTTTCAACACCAAAATGCAGTAAGTGTCACATCAAACAGTAATTCATCTCTAACCTATTACACTATTTTTAACACTAAAATAGAATATTCTGAGTATATTCCTCTTATCACCTATTATATTAATTTTCAATAATTGCCTTATATTTATCAATTTTACAAATTAGACCCACTTAAATTTTACTTTCACAATAACTTAATAAAAAGTCTTCCAGATTATTAGGTCATTATAGTCTTGGCTGTTTTAAATTTTATTTCCCCTATGTATTTTTTTAATTTTGGTACTCATTATGTATTTTTAATTTCAATACTCCATGTATTCGTTGCTTTTAGCTTATTGAATGTCTTTTTTTTTTAATTATGCAATGTAATTTTAATATAAATATATCAGTGTTGTATTTTAATTAAGTAGGTAACTGTATTTTAAATTAGAAATGATGATTTTTTTAAAAAAAATAAATTAAACATAAATAATTAAATATATTAAAATCAAAACATCAATATACATCTTACTTAAAAATAATGATTTAGATCAAAAATAAAAACATCTTAAAATTAAAGGGTCATTTTATAAATAACAAAACTTAAACAAAAAATGAGTTTGATGAATAGTAGAACACCATATTTGGTGTTATACTATTCATAAAACTCATTTTAGGTTTAAAAATGGTGTCTTGATTGGAGAGGATTTTTGAGGGGAAAAACCCAAATTTGAGATTTGGGTTTGAAAATGGTGCCTCATTGGAGATGGCCTAACAAACCTATCTAGTCTGCTTCTATTTTTGGTGGTTGTTCTGCCTCGCAGCGATAGAGGCTTTGCTGCAGATCAAGAAGTTCTTCGAGCGATGCTCCGAGAATGGCATCAACCGATCACTTTCACCGCTTCTTGGCTTCTGTTGCAGAAAGAAGAGAATGTCGTCACTGAAGAAGCTCTAGGAATGATCGAGCAGAGCATCCATGGCTTCAAGCATCTCTCCTTGAGCCATGAAAGACACAAGCAATTTATGAAGGGCATTTTCATTTGTCCAAACTGAATTTTTGAACCCAATGGCTAATTTCATAATTTTTAAAAACGTGAGTTATTCAGTTAAAACTTAGACCTAAAAAAGACTAAAAAACTAACTAGCTCTTTTTTAATTTAAATTATTTAATCCAAATAATAATTTAATTTACATTTTTTAATTCAAACGAAAAAAGTTTAAATTATCAAAATTTAAATCAATTATCAAATGACAACAACATGAATTACCGCCAATAATTTGACGAACTTAAAAAGAGTTATCAATATCAATATTCATACTCTGAATCATTACTACTGGTATTAGTGGTACACTAGTAAAAACCTACGTTTTTAGAGGTCTTCCCACCCAGGTCATAAACGACAAACAGCTGAAAAGACGAGAAAAAGTATTTTAATAGGAAAAAAAGAAGAGAGAGACCCCAATTTCTTTTAATAAAATAACAAACAAAAAAAATTAATGGCAAAGCTACGCCTTCTTTCGCAACATTTTTACCGCAACTAAAGGGGCAATAGACCAATAGTCAAGTGAAAACGAAATCAGCTAGCTTCACATTGGCCTGTTTCACCACAAATGGCACTTCCATTATATGATTTTTACCACCCCAAAACACACACTCTCTCTCTCCATTAATTAATTCATTGGTGGCTTTTTCAACAAGTTTTCATAGCTCCCTCACTCACACACACACCAAACCAACTAACCCAATCTGGCAAATAATAAAACCCATTCTCCAAAAGAGTCCAAAAATTAATTCTCTCACTCTCTCTCTCTCTCTCTCTCTCCCTTCTCTCTCCCAAAAACACACAAGTCCAAGTGTCCAACCCATTTTTTTATTTTTTTTTATTTTTTTTTATGAGCATTTCCTCATAGTCCCGGATCTAAAGGCCAATGGGCGTCTCACTCAGTCACTCTCTCCTTTTTCCCTAACACTTCAACTTTAGGGTTTGTCCCCTTTTCTTTGGTATTCTTTTCTTTCCTCTCCACAATTACAAGATTCTCTCTCAAAGCTAAATTTGGCAAAATGCCGCCATTTCTCTCACCCAAACTGTCCTTCTTTTAATTCATTTTTTTTCTCTCTCTCACTCACAAAAAATAAAAAATAAAAATATCCCTCCATTTTTGGCAACTTTCCCTCATCATTTTCCCTAGAAAAAAACTCTCACTCATAAGAGTACCCAAAAAAAAAAAGAAAAAAAAAATCCCTCCGATTGATCGATCGATCGACCAATTAGGGTTTCGATCAAAATCCGAAAATCACATATATATATATTATATATTATATATTATTATATTGTATTGATTATGGCGAGAGAGAAGATTCAGATAAAGAAGATCGACAACGCGACGGCGAGGCAAGTGACGTTCTCGAAGCGGCGGAGAGGAATATTCAAGAAAGCCGAGGAGCTCTCTGTCCTCTGCGACGCCGATGTGGGTCTCATCATCTTCTCTTCCTCAGGAAAGCTCTTCGAATATGCGAGCTCAAGGTAAGTGATTCATTAATTACTTGACTAATTATTGGTTCATTGAGATTATTTGATTTTGATGGAACAATTATTGGATAATGCAATTGTTTGTTTGTTTGTTTGTTTGTTTGTTTGTTCATTTATGCCTGAAGTTGGGAAGCTGTGGTTTTTTTCTTTAATTGGGTTGATTTTAATTCTTGTCTGTTTTCGGTTGAATATTATATATATGTATTTTTTTTTTATCAAAACACGTTTATATATATATAAAAATACATATATGATAATATACATATTATTATAAAAAAATACATATATATATATATAATGTTTACAAAGGGAGGGGAAAATTAGAAAAAAAAAATAAAGAAAAGAAACAAATGGAGTTAGAACGAACGTGTTTGGATGATATAGGTAATTATTATTACTCACTTAAAACTATAATTTTTTTTTTTGCTTCATACCATAAATTATAATTGGCCAATAAAGATTTAAGTTGATCATTTTTGGTTTAAAAAAATGTGCTTTTAAAAAAAAAAGAAAAAGAAAAAGAAAATGTGATTATCTTTATGTTATCATATTGGTTTACTTGAAAAAAATGGTTTTCCCCATTAGGTCTAAACATGTCTTATATTTGTTTAAAAAAAGGGTTGTTTATCTCAATGAAATATTGTTCTGCATTATGATGTCATTATGTATTTTGTTTTGTTGCTAAAATGAATATGTATTTTGCTAAAATGTGGAAGATCTTTCGAATCTTTTTTTCTTTTTGTTGTACTTTTGCTTTGTTGTACTTTTGCTTTGAATTAGCTCTGGACGCGTCTATTTTTGTGTGTGGATTGTGGAATAAAAAGAAAAAAAAAAAAAAAAAAGTGGTCCAACCCAGTACCCACAAGCCACAAGTACACAATGACTGTGTATATATATAAAAGAGGAAAGTGGTAACAACAAAAATACAGAAACATAATTCACAGAAATAATCATTAGAAATAGAAATGACCGAATTTGATTATTAGGGCCCATATTTTCAATTATTATAAAATACCTATCAAGTAGATTTTTTTGCTCCTGACTTATCAAGTGGTTATAGTGGTTGAAAGTCATTTTTCGTAGAAAGAATAAATCGTTGAAAGTCATTCATTCATTTTGCTATCAAATTATGGCTGTTTTCATAATTTTTTGAATTTAATTTTTTTAGAGAATAGCTTACTATGTAATTGATCTAAATTCGTTAAAAATTATATATTATAATATTTTATTAGTTATTCGATGGTTTTTTTTTTAAATTTTTTTATTTTCAAATATATGTATTTAGAGTTCTAAGGTGGAAAATTGAAAAGAAAGAAAATGAATTTTAGAATGAAAAATATAAAATTAAGTTGTTTGGTAAGAAAAAAAAAAGGAAGGGAGAAAAGAATAGAGAAAGAATAAATGACAATATTTTTTAATCATTCTTTTATTGAAAAAAGAAGTGAGTGGAAGTTTTTTTTCAACACAATAAAAAGTGTAATTATTTTTTTATTTAGTTTTTAAAAGATTAAATAATAATAAAGGGAATTTTATGAAAATAGTCATTGTTTATAAAATGATTTTAAAATTTAGTCACAGTTTAAAAAAATTTAAAAACTAGCCATATAAGAAATTTTTTACAAAATTTTTGCTTAGTGTCAGAAATTTTTGACAATTTTTTCATGTGTATTTTTGTTATTGTCAGAAGTTTTTTACAGTTTTATGGTTAATTTTTAAATTTTTTGAAATTGTTGTTATTTTTTAAAAACACACAGTCCAAAATGACTATTTACTTAACTGATCCAATAATAAAATAAGTAGATAAAATAATAATTATATTAATAAATTTTTTTTAGCATACCAAATAACAAAACAGAATTTTTTTTTTCTTTCCTTTTTACTTTTTTATCACTTTCAAATTTTTTTTCCATCTAATTTTTTTTTTTTGAGTAATAATTTTCTTTCTTTTTAACGAAAGGGAGTGTTATATATATTCGGTACTTTTGTAGTTTTGTTTGGTCTTCCACTTTAATACTATTTATATTTATATTCTATGGTCCAAAAATTGCCAAGTTGAAGAGAGAGGAGAGGGAATTATTGAGGCACAACACTTTACGGTGTTGGTATCCCATCTTATCACATCGTATCATATCTGAATAAGTGTGGTCCATTGACACCAGAATTGCTTGGACAAGCTATACCATGCTAGTATATATATAAAGCTGCAAGAAGATTTATAACAATTAACAAAATAACAAAATACGAATTAATTTTGGCATGATTCAAATAAAAAACAAGAATCTACGTTGTTATAGTAATTATATTAACAAAGGATTAAATTTAAATCATGTTATAATAAAATATGATTTGGATAGCAGGATATGAATTTCTATCCAAAAGAGACAGATTGTAGAGGAGACCAGGATATGTGAGGAAATTCTTGATTAGAGGGTAAAAAAAAAGATAAATTGTAATAAATGTTTGGTAAAATAAAAAAATATTTAAAATTACATAATAATAAAAATAAATATGTGATTTTTTTAAAATAGTCGAGTTACTAGCATTTCATTAATTACTTGTATATAATAATTACATTACTTATCCGGTAATTTACAATTTTACCAAATAACACAAAATATAGTAATTTATTCAAAACATAATACAAAATTTGATTGCCGATTCTTCTGATTCATATCTTTAAAAAATCTGTATTCTGACATCAGAAGTTGTTGGAATATTTTTTCTATCCTCAACTGATCCCTGCTTTTCAAACAAGCGCTTGTGAGTTGTGACATGTAACATTGCATTCCTATTTCCTAGTGTTAAAATTAAAAAACAAAAATTGTTTTTTTTTTTAGGGAATTAAAATTAATGGTTATTGTCATTGTCTTTTGTACTAGCTAGCTAGAGAAGTGAGTTTGTGGTAATTACACTTTAGAGAATCTTATGTCAGGAGATATTTATATATATAGCTTTTGATAAGAAAAAGAAGCAAGCAAGGGAAAGTTAAAGCTTTTCTATGTGAAATTAGAATGTAAAAATTTGTTTGGAGGAACAAACTTAATTATGAACCAAGTTCAATCATATAAACTCAATAGATGTGAGGCATAACAATTTTCTATGGATTGTATATTATGACAATGCCATAGCCAAACTTACTTTTTTCTTTGAACTTTATGGTTGAAAAAATATATATTGGTTGAGATCTATGTTAACTATGCAAAAATTGAATCCAACAAATTGCATCGCTAAATAATTATATATTGTCTTAATCTTTATGTATACGTGTATGTATATATATATATATATCACACTATAGTGAAAGCTATCATATAACTTTGGAAACAAGTAGTAACTTCACTCTCATCATTGTTCATTTTCTTACGAACTTAATTTGTATTTAATTTAATTTAATTTAATTTGTGTTTACTTTTTTTCCTCTTTCTGAAGCATGAGGGAAATACTAGAAAGGCATAACTTGCATTCAAAGAACCTTGAGAAATTGGAGCAGCCATGTCTTCAGTTACAGGTACTATTTAATTATAACCCCTTTTGATTGCCATGCATGTTATTTAATCCATATAATTTATACACTCGTAATTACATTTGAATTATTAACCTTCATCTTTTCAAAAGAGACAATCTTATTAATATATATAGTTATATACGACGAAAAGTCAACCAATCCTTAAAATCAGAATAATAGAACTGGTTGAAATTCCTGTCATTTGATAGCCAAATGGCTAACAAAAAACATAATGCTAACTTGGAAGAAAATGGGACCAAAAAAAAAAAAAACATTGGCGTTTAGTGTAATGATCTAAACAGACAAGATTGTGACTAAAAGTTAAAAGTTTCTTAGAATGTTTTATCAATATAAAGTCTCAAACGAAATTTTAGAGACAATTTTTTTTTTTCATAAAAATTACTTTTTACTTTCGTGATTAATAGATCGTTTGTTTCCAAGTATATTAATTGCATGTTATGAATTATACTTAAAAATACCATTTAGCCACAGAATTATTTTTTATATTTGAACATGTTTCATGACAAATAACCCAATCCTTTCTAACTTTCACCTTCTCCTATCTTTGACACCCATCGACGGCTTTAGTCTCTCGAGAATTCCCGAAAGCTCGTTCACCTTAAGTAGCTAGAAGATCGGAGAAGGTGAAAAGCTTGAAGGATTGAGTCTATCACTCGGCTCATTCCTAAATTTGAAATTCCTGCCAACTCCTCGGTCACTAAAGACAACATCATAGACCACAAAACTGGCGATCATATTTAATTATTAACCTTATTTACAAAATTAGTAATACAATTTTTTGGCCTGGGCTAACCCTAATAGGTAACATTTAATTAGTAGCTTATCTTTCTCATGATCATTCACATCTAAGTACTAATTTAGGTACGTACCATTTTTTTTATTTTTTATTCTTGATTTTACACTAAAACAATTCTTAATGTTAATGTATATATATAGCTTGTGGACAACAGCAACTACTCTAGGTTGAGCAACGAAGTTGTAGAGAAAAGTCATCAACTGAGGTTTTTTTTCTTTTCCTTTTTTGTAAAAAAGATGATAAATTGGTAGCGATTTCGAAATTAATCACCGTGGATTGTGCGTTAATAATTAGATGTAACTAGACTCTCAAAATTTTTATAGGCAGCTGAGAGGAGAAGAGCTTCAAGAACTGAACTTAGAAGAACTTCAGCAGCTAGAGAAGTCGTTGGAAGCCGGACTTACCCGTATAATTGATAAGAAGGTCCGAGTTTGGAATACAATTTTTTTAGTTCTAATTGTGAATTGTTTGAGACAAATCTATTCATCAAAACGCGCTTAAATTTGATACATTGCTTTCGATCTCATAGTTTGATTTCCTATATGCCTTACAGAACGATAAGGTTATGAAAGAAATCGAGGATCTTCAGAATAAGGTTAGTGTAATTCTTCAAATTTAACAATCATGAAAACGTGTTTTTCAAAATATAATATTCATAAAAATATTGACATATTTGTTAAAAATTTGCTGACTATTCATAATTTACTTTTTATAATTTCAAGTAAAGCTTTTTATTCAGTACACTAGTTGTATTTGTACACCAAAATAATTACTTGAAAAGAGAAAATAACAAAAATACAAGTTATTGCAATAAAGTATGTTAAATGTGTTTTATGTCTTGTTTGGGGCCAGCATATCCCCCTCATTCCATTTTTTTTTCTACTTTCTTAATCTCAATGTAATATTCTTAAATCTCAATTATTTATACCACATTAAAACTTGCAAAATCAAACCATTTTAAAATAAAATAATTAGAATTTTTATCCCAAACAATCCATTACTGTGTTACAATCGCTTTTAATTCTATTACTTTACATAATAATGGACCAGTACATTAACTGTAATGAATAAATACACTTCAAGTAATTGTAATATAATACTTGACAAACGTGCAGGGAATTCAACTGGTAGAAGAGAATGAACGACTGAGACAGCGAGTAATAATACTGAACCATTTTCTCTCATTTATTATACATTTAAAATTGATGTTATGTAGTAAGTAGCCAAAAAAAAAAAAAAAAGAGTGCTTTAAAATTGATGCTATGTAGTAAGTAGCCAAAAAAAAAAAAAAAAAAGAGTGCCATTATGAATGATATGATTAATAATATTTATTATTAAATTGGTGTGAATTAGGTTGTGGAGATATCTAATAATGTAGAGAGGCAAGTGAGGGCTGAGAATTCGGAGAACATGGCGACAGATCAGGATGGCCAATCATCTGAGTCTGTCACCAACCTCTGTAACTCTAGCGGAGCTCCCCAAGACTATGACAGTAATTCAGACACCTCTCTCAAATTGGGGTGAGCTTTATTTTGATTTTCCAATTCTATTTTCATCTATCAATTTGCTCTTTATTTTTTTTTTGGCTAATTTATTAATGCTCTATATTTATGTGCTTCACGTAATATTAAACAGTAAAAATATAACGATGTAAAGAGTTCATGTTATGACGCTAGAGATATCGTTGCATCACTATTTTATGATGTTATATTAGCACATTGATAAGTGAAACACTAAATATAAAGTATTTTTTAAAAAATGAAATAATCATATTTCAGAAAATATGTATAACATTTCTGTTTTTTTTTTTTTAATTAAAAGAAGTTATTTGGTATGGAGCGTAAATATTGATCAATAGGCGATATTCCTAGTTACCATATATAGGCTAGCACCAAAATATAGTCATTTAATTAAAAAATAAAAGTGGTAGGTATTTCCTAAAATAAAATTTAAAATTGGATGATTTAGCGATTGGTAGACAAAAGTGTTTGTTAATGTAGGCGTTTTTATGTGAAAGTTGGTATATCCCACTTGTGGAAGGAAATTCTATAAAAAAAACAATTATTATACGTATAATCAAGTTAGATTATGATTAAATTTTTAAAGGGAAAAAAAAAAAAGCTTTTGACAAGTCATGACAAGTGGAAATTTTAATGAAAGATAATAATGGTAAAAATTCCGGAATGTTTTTATTTTTGAGTAGTTGAGCAGAAATTTGTAGTCAAAACCTTTTTTTTTTTTTCTTTTCTCTGGATATTAACATAAAACAACTTATTCATTATGTGAGTTGGAAATCTGGTTCGAGTTATGTTAGCACACCTGCGTTTATTATGCAACCAAATATATGTTGAGTAAACTTATTTTTGTGATTCGGATAAATTTATTTATTTTATTTTTTTACAAAGATTGTGTATTATATTCTTTTTGAGAACTTTTGTGGATTTTTTTTTTTTGTGAGAAACAATTCTGGATGGTCAAATTTATCTTGATTTGGAACTACTAAAAAGATAAATTTGACGATTCGGAATTATTTCTCATCAAAAAAAAAATTAACCGGAGAATCTTTTTTATTCAAAATATATATTTTGATTTTGAATTTTTTTTTTCAGGCTACCCTACGCTGGCTGACTGGGAAACGGTGATAAAAATAGTTACGTAGCTGCAATATTGTGTAGTAAAGTTTGGGAAAAGTCAACTTCGTGAATTCTATCAATATGAAATCTATATATATGTTTATGGTTTATAAATATGAATCATCTTAATTAGGCTAACATAATTTAGCTTCATCATTACTTTGGCTTCATTCTATGTTTCCCTTTTGATTGAAAAAAAGAAAAAGAAAAAGAAAAGGACTAAGAAAATGTTTGATGATGATAGAATAAGATAATGCATGATTTCTATAGGAAAAGGGGAATGAAGAGAACATTTAGGGCTATTAACTATTCAGCATGTCATAACTAAAGTGTAATTCGCTTGGACCTTATTAAATTTATTTTATACGGCTAAAATAGATTGAGCGAACACAACTAAAGTATTACTGAATTTTTAAGTCATATTTTCAAAAATTTAAACGTCTAATACACGTATAGATGTTTTTTGAATTTTTTACCATACAGTTAAGTTTATGCTGAATCTATTAACGTATTTTCAATAAAATAGCTGAATTATATACATCCATACTGAGAATAGGTCTAGGGTGGCGCCGGCTTATATTATTAGACATACTAATTACTAATATTAAACATGCATATGAATATTTATAGTTTGATATTGTTGTGTTTATAAAAAAAGTGTTTTAAACTGTGCTGGTGAAAGAAAATGTTGAAGTTATAAACATGTAGGGTGTTTGGTTATTTTATTTTTGAAATTACTGTTACAATAGTGTGGGTATGTAAAATTACCAAATAGTAATTATAGAAAATTAGTTAGTTGAATATGAGTAGTTAATTAAGGATATTTTAATAATTTAAAGTGGAGAAGCAGTTTCGGTTATAGAAAAACAGCATTTAATATGCTTTTCAAATTACATTACGTAAAAGTGGAAACGGTTATCTGCTTCTTTAAGAAGCAAATTTACCAAACGTCTATAGTTGCTTTAGATTCTTTTATAATCTAAAAGCAGTCTCCAAAAACAATGCCAAATTGGTCTCATCTTGTATTTTTCACTAATTATGAATAAATACCCAAGCTAATATATGTTTATCAAAATAAATTATAAATGTGCTATTTTTATTTACCTAAAAAAACTCTGATGAATCCTAAGGGAATTTTAAGAAAATAGCTACTATTTACAAAATGATTTTAAAAAATAGTCACAATTTCAAAAAATTTACAAACTAGCCATGTCAGGAATTTCTGACATAATTTTTTACTGAGAAATTTCTGACAGTAAGTTTATGTATATTTTTGTTATTGGTAGAAATTTCTCACATATTTTATGGCTAATTTTTAAATTTTTTGAAACTGTAACTATTTTTTAAAAACACACAGTATAAAATGACTATTTACCTAACTGACCCGAATCCTAAAATGGATAATAGAAATATATTGAATAAAATTTTTATTTAATCAAAATTACAATATTGTAAAAACACAAATAAATTAAGATGAATTAGCTAAATATGCCATTTATTTAAATTTTAACATATTATTTGTAGTTACATATATTTTCACAACAGATTTTCTTTTTATTTAACTCCGTATTATTATAAGCAATACGCTAAAATTTACAATATATGAAAGTTTCACGTATTAGTTGCCCGGACTCCCTCGCGTTATGATCTTTTTTGATAAACAAATGTCTCTTTTTTTCCATACTATATATGAAAAACCAAGATTTTGTTTCATATTTTGCGAAACATGGATTTTTTAAAAATTTATTTATGGTATTTCCTTTTTTATTTTATTTTGAGAGATTATTATATATATGCAAAAATAAATAAATAAATAAATATATATATATAAATCTAATTTGTGAGTTAAGTTTTTACAAATATATATTTTGATTAGAAAAGAAATATTTTCTTAGTACTAAAATATTTCCTTCCAAAACGGAAAGCACATAGCAAACAAAAACAAAATCGTTGAGAGAAAAAATATAGTGAGAATTAATAATATTTAATTTGGCATGAAAAAATTCTTTAACATTAATAATTTTATAGTAAAACTATATAAAAAAGAGTTTTTTAGGCATTTAACCAAACTTTTGGGTAATTTTTTAGGATTTAACCCTAAAATGTTAAAATTAAAGATTTAACCATTTTATGTTACATGTTATGACTAAATCCTTAATTTTGTGAAACTATGGCTAAATCTTTTAAATTTTACCTTTAAATGACTAATTGCTTAACTGGCCCTATATTATCGAAAATGATTCAAGTATATATAATATATGTAGAATAAAAATAATACATAATTTAACTAAAGGAATTTTGAATTTTTATTAAATATCTATGAGAATATCTAATTTTCTCAAATATACTCATTATGTAAACATTTTTATTATTAACTTAGGTGTCACATTATCATTGATGAGTGTTTATCACTTAGGTAAAAAAAAATTTGATATTCAGCTAATTAAATCATGACACCTAAACTACCACATAAATCGATATTAAAAAATTAATAAAATAATTAGTATGTCTAATATTATTCTTACAAAGATTGAATCATACAAGATTTGTCTTTTACTTTTTTAGTGAAAAAAAAAAAAAAAAGAAATTAGACAAATGGTACGGAGCAATGTCCGCGTTCAAGGCCACGTAACGGTCTTAACCGAAGCGCAAGGAACGCTTCGTGTAGCTATAGACTTGTTCGTTCACTTGTTTTGTTATTTCGACCCAATTGTTAGCAAAAAAATAATAATATTAAAAAACGTCCTCAAACTCAAACCCACACACTCTAATTGTCTTTATTATTTCTTCTTATTCTTAATCGTGTGTTCTCTCTCTCTCTCTACCAATATATTATTCAGACAGAAACGCTATGGACGAGGAATACGACGTCGTAGTGCTTGGCACCGGCCTGAAGGAGTGCATTCTCAGTGGCCTTCTCTCTGTCAATGGCCTCAAAGTACTCGCTTTGATTTTCCAATTTCTTATGCTTTTTTTTTTCTTTTATATAAGTAAATTTTTCATAAACCAAGAAAAAAAAAAAAAAAAAAACACTGATTTGGTGTTTGTTGTATCATTGTAGAGAATTTTGAGTCCTCTCATAACTGGGTTTGTTTTGCTTTTCAAAATTTAGTTTTAGATAGTCAGGCAAAATGGTAAATTACACTTTTGAGTAACTGCAAATTTGCTAGAGTATTATAGCTATATATATACATATATATATATATATATATAAAATAATACTAAACTGTCTCAATATACACACACATGTGTGTTTGTGTGTGTTAAATGTAGATATATGCATATGAATAATGGTAGACATACCTTTGTAAATGAAGTATCATGTTTTATTGGTTGAACGTAACATTCTTCTGATTAAGTGATAAACACTCACTAATTTCAATATAACACGTAAATTGATATTAAAAAATTAGTATGATTCATAATGTTAGACATACTTGACAAATGAAGTACCATGTTTTAAATGTTGTTGGTTAAATGAAACATTCTTCTGACTATGCGATAAAACACTGTCAATTAAAAAATTGATATTAAAAAGTTAGTGTCTCTAACACTACTCTATACATACTTCTCAATAAAATGTAATTTTATGAGCACTACTCCAATCCGGAAGAAAAGAGAAGTTTTATTTTTCAGAACTAGTATTTATGTGCATTTTCATATTCTAATAGAATTAGATGGTCAAATCTATATTGGTATTGTTGAATTGAATGGAAGATTGGGAAATCTGACATACTAGTATCTACTTTGAAATAGGTACTGCATATGGACAGAAATGACTATTATGGAGGAGAGTCCACTTCACTTAATCTCAATCAGGTATCTCTAATTCTCATACTAATTGGTCTATAATCATAATCACTGTATTATATATATACATATATATATATGTACACACATTTATTTATTTATTTTATTTATCCTTGTCCTTTTGTTATATTAGCTTTGGAAGCGATTTAGGGATGGTGACAAGCCTCCTGAGAATTTGGGTTCAAGTAAAGACTACAATGTCGATATGATTCCTAAGGTACCAATACATACATAAAAACATCTATATTCCTAGTTCATCATATAACATAAACAAAGAAAATTACTTGGATTTTGATTAATTTTTTCGGAGAATTCTTATACTCTAAAAATGAATTTTCGCCACCATGAAGTTGTATGACATGCTAAACCTTGAGAAATATTAACTTTGATTCGGACCAAATAGGCAAATACCCCGATTTTGATCATCTGAAGAAAACTTAGAGATGTTCCTTTTAAGTTTCTTACTTGTTACTTGATGCCATTTTTCTTTTTCGCGTCGTTATTATAGTTCATGATGGCCAACGGCGCTCTTGTTCGCGTCCTAATCCACACCGATGTCACAAAGTATCTGAATTTCAAGGCTGTAGATGGTAGCTTTGTGTACAACAAAGGAAAGGTACATGATTCCGAAACATTTTTAGCCGTTGATCATATGTTAAATATGCCTTATGATCAGAACATTGTTGCTTGTTTGGTTATGAAGTTTGGTGATTTATGTTGTTTATAGATCCATAAAGTTCCAGCTAATGATGTCGAAGCACTCAAATCTCCGCTTATGGGACTGTTTGAGAAGCGTCGCGCGCGCAAGTTCTTTATATATGTGCAAGACTATGAAGAGAGTGATCCAAAGTCTCAAGAAGGCCTTGACCTCAACAAAGTTACCGCGAGAGATCTCATTTCGTAATGGCTCGCTTCTTTTTCGTTGCTCTTGATTATGCAAAAAACATTAGTTCTTTTCCATTTTCAATGAGAAATGTCTTCGGTTCCACTCCCTCCTCTGCAAGGCTGAAAGTTTTTTTTTTTTGTTGACAAAGACTAGTGTTATTGAGAATCAGCTTGAACTTAATGTGACACAAGCCTAGTTGACTTAATGCAGTTTCTATTACGATGAGAAACTTTTTCGGTTCCACTAAAAACTGATCTTGTGACACAGAAAGTACGGGCTAGATGACAACACGGTCGACTTCATTGGACATGCTCTGGCTCTTTACCGTGATGACACTTACTTGGACCAGCCCGCTTCGGATTTTGTCAAGAGAGTTAAGGTAATGAAACGCCTTGTTTTAGTTCCTGTGTTACCTCTTATTAAAATGCTGTTGAATTTATCAAACATGGTTTGGCCTTTTTTTTTTTTCTCGCGAGAAGTTGTACGCGGAGTCTTTAGCGCGCTTTCAGGGAGGGTCGCCTTATATTTATCCGCAATATGGACTTGGAGAGCTGCCTCAGGCATGTGTTTCGTTTAGAAACTTTGGGATAATATTTGATATGTTTGATTTATCTTTTCTATTTTGTTTTTTTTTTTTTTCAGCCTTAAGGATTTCTCTAAATATGTTCAGGGATTTGCTCGGCTAAGCGCTGTCTATGGTGGCACCTACATGCTCAGCAAGCAAGAATGCGAGGTTTTGTTTCATGGAGCCGCAATATATTAGTCCAAAATTTCGTATAATATCTTCATTTTATGTGACAGCTTTGAACGTAAATTTACTCCAATTTTAGCTCTTTAGAATGTACTGAATTCAATGCTGTTGTTCACAGGTAGAGTTTGATGGGAATGGCAAGGCAATTGGAGTGAAATCTGAAGGCGAAACTGCACGATGCAAAAAGGTTGTATGCGATCCTTCCTATCTCCCGAACAAGGTAAAAAAGAAAAAAATAAAAATCAGACAACTTTTGCGAGCCATTCGTCTCATGTTTTTGCTCGACATGAAATGGAAATCTTCTCTATGCTCTTCAATAGGTGAAGAAGGTTGGGAAAGTTGCGCGTGCGATATGCATCATGAGCCATCCAATTCCTAACACTCACGACTCGCATTCAGCGCAGGTTATTCTGCCTCAGAAGCAACTTGGACGCAAATCGGATATGTAAGCTAAATAATTCTTGCAATCCAAATACATTTAGGTTCATACATTTCTTGACACACAAGTAACACAAAGCGCCTTTTTCATTTTCTACATTGAGAATCTTAAGGCCATACCTAAGAATTCGTTTCGCAAGAGCTAGAATTACTCCGTCATAAACAATCTTATTAACGTCCTTTTTCATGAACAACGTCGGGTTTAGGTACTTGTTTTGCTGCTCCTACTCTCACAACATAGCGCCGAAAGGGAAGTACATTGCCTTTGTGCTGTCAGAGGCCGAGACCGATAACCCTGAGGTGGAATTGAAGCCCGGGATTGATCTTCTTGGGCAAATCGACGAAATTTTCTTCGACACTTACGATAGATTCGAACCTACTAACAAGGACGACGATGACAACTGCTATATATCCACAGTAAGAAATATAATTGGCAAGCATA
Source organism: Boehmeria nivea var. tenacissima (assembly GCA_018132145.1). NCBI lineage: Eukaryota > Viridiplantae > Streptophyta > Magnoliopsida > Rosales > Urticaceae > Boehmeria > Boehmeria nivea. The sequence goes on from CM030886.1 coordinate 5,654,495, forward strand.
AATATGTTTACGCGCCATCAAAATCAAAACTGTTTTTTTTTTTTTAAATTTATTTATCGAGTCTTTGGGAATTAATGGAATTTTATTGGCAGAGTTATGATGCAACAACTCATTTTGAGACCACAGTTCAAGATGTGATTTCCATGTACAGCAAAATAACTGGAAAGGTATTTGATATATATATATATATATATATATCCCTCTTGCATGACAACATGAATACTTAATTGAACCTATTGATTACTAGTCAATTCAAATTATTACATTTTCGTCATCTAAAATTAATTTCAAGAACACACATTGCGCGCCATAACTATCAAAATTTTTATGATTTAAACCATGTTGTTACAGTAATTACACTAATAAAAAGTCAAACTTAAACCATATTGCTACAATAAAGTGTGATCTGAATATGTATCCAAACGGATAACGTATGAAGTTGATAAATGTAATTGATTTTCAGGAGCTCGACTTGTCTGTGGATCTAAGTGCTGCTAGTGCTGCTGCTGATTCAGAAGAATAAGATTTTAGGTTATGCCACCGGCCGGAAGTAGTGGAGCAAGAGCTTCAAGAGTGCTCGATTTTAGACCTCGTTTTTTATTTTTAAAAATTTTATTTTTCTTGCTTTTGATTGAGAGTTTTTGTGGTCCAATTCACTTTTTTGGTTTCTTGTCAAGTTTTTAGTTTCGATTCTTCGGAAATTTTTTGCTTCTTTTGGCCACAAGTGATCTGACTCCTATTTGCAAAAGGGAAATTCTAAAGCTCTTACATGTGTTTGTGAATTTGTGTAGCGTTTTCTTATTTTATTTTTTTATTGTGGTCACATTAGTTAAAAATTTTGGTAAAATAACTTGCTTTTGGTTTTTATTTTGAGGCCTAATTTTGAACGGGACTTACGTGTTCATAATTAAGATTTATTATAGTCATTTAATATGTTCTTATTAGATATGAGCACTCCTTTACAAGAAATTTTTTTAGGATGGGCTGGAAAAAAATTTCATGGTTAATAGATGATATGCCAATCAAAATATATAGTCGTTACATTGTCCACCAACCAAAATCAAAACATTCACTTAATAAATATAAAAATTATGGATATTGTCTTAAAATATGATCTACAAAATAGACTATCTATCCAAATTTTCCTCATGATGGTGTTGTAAATGAAATGTCTCCAAGACCATTTGATTATGAAGGACATTTGTTAGGATTATAAGATCATAACAAATTCTTTATGATAGTTACAGTCTGTAACTAATCGTACTTAATGGCTATTTGTCATTTGTTGAATGTTAGAAGCCGTGGGCTAATTTCTTTTAAACATGAGCCACTAAATGGCCATTAACCTAATGTGCCTTTTTTAGTTTAACATTGGGATCATTAATACAATTTATGAGGAATTGCAAAAAAAATAACATTCTAAGTACCACTTAATAATTTATGCCCAAATGATGTGTTCTCTTAATTCATACTCTATGTTTATAAGTATAACACACAAAAAATATATATATATATAGATTAATAATGTGTCAAAAGTGATCCATTCATCCCTTTGATTATTTATACCTCAAGTTTGGTCTCAATAGACATTGTCACCCCTAATCTAGAGCTTTTTAGCCCTAGCATTGTATCCCAGAGCATAACTAAAGACAATTATTCTCCACTTTTTTTTTATTGGATCATAGAGCATAACTAAGGACAATTATTCTCCACTTCTTTTTATTGCTCTATCTTCTTTTGACTATTGTCTATGGATTATTTCCCATTTTTTCCTTTTTTTTTTTTTTGGTTCTTCCATCTCAAAATCGTTTCTTTTAACAGAAAGTTGACCTATGAATTTGGCTCAGACCCAGAGAATTAATAAACTTAACCATGCATTAATGCTTTTGGGAATTTGGGGTTTTATTAATTCTTGGGACACAGTCTCATAGAAAGTACTTCACCTTTTTTGTTTAAACTTTAAACGTTAGGTGGAGATTTGAGCTCTACACTAATGATAGAGTTAAGTATTTTTACCCTTAGTGGGGTTAATAGGTTAAAAGTTTTTTAAAAATTCATATGTATATTAAAAATATAACATGCTTAGTGACCTGTCCACTGATATATCCTAGTGTAACGGTACTAACTTACTTAAAAAAAAATTATATTCAAATATCTGCAAAAGTGAACACAAATATCAGAGCTTTTGGGTATTCAAACCAAAAAAAATAATAATAATCTCAAGATTACAGTTCTATCATCGTCCATGAGACACTCATTTATCCCATATATTAACCAAGAATAAAAAATAAAAATAGTGCGAATCAAAGAAACCAAGACAAACCCTTTTTTTTTTCTTTCCCTATTCTCTCTTGGCCTTAGAGAGAGCCTTCTTTCTCTGCCCAAGCATGTAAGTATACATGTGAGGACTGCCTGCAATAGATAGACAGAGAAATTCCATTAAAGGTTGCTTAATTGAAAAAACAAAATTAAAAATAAAACAATAGTTAACAATATCTATAATGAGCTGGTTGATACCTGGAACATAGAAAGCCAAGACGAGAATTGTGGCATAGAAATAGTCGAACGAGAAGTTCCATTTGTTCGGCATCCTCAGACAGTACTTCTCAGAGTTCTGCGACGGCATTAACTAATGTTTAGAGAAACGTATTCGCTACGGTACTTAGACAAACTTCTACGCATCAAACGAGTTTGGTGATGATACCTTGATGTGTGGAAGGCCGAGATAGATTAGGCCGACTTCGCTGGTGATGCCCGTTGGATACAACAACATAAAGGTGCTATACCTGTGCGTGCGGAATTGAAACAATTCGCAAATCAAATCAACGCTTCATTCAAACGGGACGGGATTAGAAGTTAAAAGTTAATAACAAAAGGTGCTTTACCTGAGCCACAAGAGCCATGAAGGCGTAAACCCAAGTGCCTCCTTCATCCCAAAGAAAGAGTATCGTATAATCTGCAATTTCACAGGATCGTAAAAAAAAGCGTCAGAACATATATCTCGGCGTTTTCTTCGTGTACAACCAATTATCGATCAGAAAGTGTTTATCTTTGATTTTGCACTATGTTCTTATGGTCTAAATCCTAGAACAAGTATTTGGCATGCTTAAACAGCAATATGAATTTCAATATACCATAAAGTTAGATATGAAAAACTCTTAAGGTCACAGCAAAGCTATCTGCAAATTTTCAACAGATTGCATTATTTTATCCAACCAAGCTTTAAACCAAAGATTTGTTTTTCGTTCACTAAAAGAATTGCAAGGACGAGGTTGAGATAATCATCAGTCCATCGATTTCTAGCCTTGAATGGAACAACACATTCCAGGCGGCAATTCACTCACAAGCCAAAATATAAAATTTGGTACAGATTTTATACGAAAATCATGGCTTCAAAGCCCGCTCCAATTCATAAATTCTCACTACCTTGGTTTAGTAAAATACTATATTCTCCAATGAATTTAATCGGGGAAAGAAGATTAAAACACCGATTTGCATTGTGTTCATACAATCTCGATTGTTCTCTTCTTCATTGTTCGAACGTCTTACTCTTAGGGACAATTTCATTCCGATTCTATCAAGTTTCGACAAAATATTCTCTCTTACTAAAACAAAACATCGATACTACCAAACGAGCATTGCGTTTTTCCGATACACACGTAAGAGGGATCGAAAATGACAGTAATGAAATACTTGCCTCAGTGAGAGACCAGCTGATGACCAAAGAACTCACAAGCACATGATTCCGAGTCTGCAACAAACACACATTCATTCATTCGTTCGTTCGTTAGAACACACAAAAGTTTTTAAGTTCAATCCTAATTACTTAACTAAACTCTTCAATTGTGTCCTTTTAATTGAATGAATCACCAATAACACAAACAAATTGCAAGTGAAAATTTGCCGTCTAACCTCAGGGAAACTCCACAAGATCCCCCATGTCACGTACAATCTCGATCCGATCTGCGGCAGCGTCGCAGTGATCGGAGATCTCACAAGGCCTTTCTCATTCCCAAAATTATAATAAAAAAAAGAAAAAAAAAAAGAACAACAAAAACGAAAATTCAAAACCCAAAAAAAAAAAATTCATTTTTTTGACTATAAACTAATTACTAATCTTAACATCCAAAATATAAGAACTCAAACTCACCTACTAGGCCGTGAAGAATCTGTCACTCCATGCAATCAAGATCCCAAAAAAAAAAAAAAAATAGAGTCAAAATTTAAGATTCAATTTTTTTTTTAATTCCTTTTTTTTTATATCTTTCTGAATTTACCTCCAAAACGGCGGCGGATTGAGCGAGCTGAAGAGGGCGTTCAACGGCGTCGTATACATGTTCATGTCCCGATTCTCTCAGCGTTTTAACAGCAAGATACAGAACTTGTAACCTTCAAAAATAAAAAAGAACACAAAAAACAATATATATATATATATACACACACATATATATATCTATAATAGCCATTAACAAAAAAAAAAAAAAATCAAGGGTTTGAGAGAACAGACCATCCTGCGAAGACGGTCCAGTTGTAGAGAGTGAGATACACGCGCCGGAGCAGCGACAAAAACCCCGCCATTGAAACAGAGAATACGGAGTTTTTTTTTTTTTTTTTGAGCTCAAAATCAAATCTTTGGTTTGGACAGGTCAAGTTAAATTGGTATAATAAATGTGAAAATGGGGACAAATAAATGTAGAGAGAAAGATATAGGTGAGAAGCTCAACTTCCTCAACCACTGTCTGTCTCACCACTCACTCTAATTACATTTTTTTTTGGTGTTGTCGTGTTGAATTCCTTTAGTTCAACTTCCCAAACTCATTTTCCAATTGCTATCTGTTTTTGTTTTTGGTTTTTTTATTTTTTAATTTTATTATTAATATATAGTTTCTCATTCAATAAATTTGGTTTGCCCATTGCTGCTGGGACTGGGATAGTTGTGTGAGATCTCTAGAAAATAAAAAATGAGAATCCAAAAAAAAAAAAACAATTAAATAACAAAAATCAGTGGCAGAGAGTGGTTTTTGTTCCCTACCACGTGAGGATCTAAGGGCTACAATTTAAGGATGAAGACAAAAGGTATTTTACAAAGTGAGCCTCATAACATGTGATCATAGCCGAACTACATGAATTTGAAAACTAGCCCTTGAATTTTTGGGACGTTTCTCATTTCAAGTGTGTTTCGGTGGGAATTTATTCTTTTGAGTGATCAAAGATCATATGGCTTTATGATTATGTTATTCAAATGGGAATAACAACGATCTTTAACTAAAATAGTCGAACGGTGAAACTGTACTTTAATTGGTTAAAAGACCGTGAAATTGAATTGGTGGGCCATAACTCGGTAAGTTGGGAACACGACTTCACCGAATACGAGAACTCAAGTCATATATATGTGAACGTATAACTTGACGTTTGTGACTCGGGTTCTTTAATTTGTCAAAAAACTATGAAACTAAATTGGTGGTCAATAAATCGGCAAGTTGAGAATACAACTACAAGGAGTACTACATTCGAGAACTCAATCATATATATAGAATTCATGGCACATGATCTATGACTCATGATTAATTACTCGACAAGTAGCTATGGAACACGAATACTTGTGGTCGTATAAGTGACCACAAGTGGTCGTTGATACTTATTTTGACCAAAAAAAATATACTTGTTGTCGGGTTGTGGCCGCCGATAACGAGCATCTCCTGACTATTCAACTCCAAATCACGAGGATTTTGCCCGAGACATACCACAGCTGGTTCAAAGGAGCATGGAGCGATACCATCGACGTGTGTTAGAGTTTTATGCAGTTTCATTAGCTTATGAATTTTGCTTAAGTTCGAGTCGCATTATACTTTGTTTTCACTGGGAGCACATAACTCCACTTCACCTTAAGACCCTATGGTCTAAAAACTATAATCTCCTAAAAATTGAATTATGTATTTCTTCTTTAAATTTTGCACTTTTCTTTTTCATTTGTTTGGGAGACTAAATTCGTTCCTGAAAATCAAGAACGGGGGACTACAAACATAAACGTGGCTCGAGAATTGTTTTAGGATTTCTCTCTAACAGAAAACTAGGTTTCCCCTTAGCCTTTTAGTCGCAAGGGCGTTAGACCCCATTAAGTTTCCTTTAGTCTCTCAAGTTCTTCCGAGATAAGGCCTACGTCAATTAAACATCGGGAGCGATTGTTACAATAAAATAACAAGAAGAGCGGAAATAAAATTATTACAAGCTATTTGAATGAATGCAAATAAATAAATCATACTCGCTCCAGTGTTGTAGGTGTCGTTCCAACTTACATATTGCCCGTGCGAGGTTTGATTGTCTTGATCTCTCATTCGAAGCTCCTGAGCCGTATCCGAAAGCTTTTCCTTTTTCAGACAAAATAAACCTATTTGGTTAGAAATTGAAATTTATCATTATGTAAAACTTCCATGGAATGTCCTTATCCTTAGAATCTAGGAACATGCTCGGGTAAGACGAAAATCCCCAAAACCTCTAAATTAGACAAGAATTTATTTTCAGGTCTTAATTGAGATATTGCCTGTTTTCTAGCTTCGTCGACTAGCATGAGAATACTCGTAAGATATTCCTCGAGCGTTCAAAAATTACAAAACTGGTTGTGTTGGAAAATAGACTCAAAGATCTTTCATTACAATGGTTGCATGCATGGTTTAACACTTTTGTGTTTTCTAAAAATAGCCCGAAACATAGGTCTTCACAATTAATTTGTCTAGACCGGGCAGATTCTAGATCTAAATTTGAAAAATTCTAACTAATTCTAAAAAAACCATTTATACATGCTTCTTATCTCTGGGGAAATATAAAAAATGAAAAAAAAAGTCTACTTTTGAGGAAAAAAAAATATTTCTCAGTAACATACCAAAACATACTTGATAGTTTGATTTATTAAAGTTGTGTTGAGTTTCAAGGGAAGATTCTTGATTTATATTTGAAAAACTCTAACTAATTCTAGAAATTTTTTTTTTCATACGTTTTGTCTCATGGAAAGCTATAGACTAGATAAATTCATGTCTTTACATAATACAAAAATTAGATTTTTTTGAAACTGGTCGGAGTAAATCTTAGATTTTCTAACTTGCGTAAGTTAAGTTTGATTTTTAAACTATCCTCTACCAATCTCTTTAAAACCCCATGCATGCAACAAACATCAAAAGTTCCGAGAGTTATCATCATTTCAACTCTATATGAACCATGAGTATACACTTCAAAATATTAAAATATCAATGCAAACTAAATCTTTGTTCCAACATTTATAATGCATGTCTAATCTAGTGCATGCAACCTAGCATTTATTTGAACATCATCCCAAAATGTCTAGGATGAAACTAGTGAAAGAGTAAAAGAGAGGGAGGAGAAATTTTCTTACCAGTATTGTGCTTGGACAGTTGGACTTCAAGCTCACTTTCTCTTAATCTTCAAGAGTACCTTCTCTCTCTCTCTCTCACTTTTTCCTTAAAAAAAATTTGCCGACAGCACAAGATTTCTTGCCACTATTTGCATAAATTATAAATTGGCCTCATAAATGACATTTTTCTTGCGTTTTAGTCCCTTTTACAAAGCAATCAAGGTCTAGAATTTCTAAGAGATTTGTATTTATTTTATAATCTTATATAATATTATAGGATAACTTTTTTTTTTTTTTACAATTTACGACTCCATTTGCTATTTTCTCTAAATTTATGATTCCACTTTGAATATGCCGAGATTTGGTCGTAATGGCTTTGTTATTAACCGGAATGACTCTAAGTTTTATTTCTATGCCTAATATCTTAATCAGAGCCTACAGTATAAGGCAGTTCTCATTGAAAGGTTCTATACATCTGTCGTTTCTCAAGGCATTATCGAGTAATCAGAAATGACCAAGAAGACTTGCAACTTTGTGAACAATGCGGGGTCGAATTCAGGTTCAAGCGCTTGAATGGCATATCTGTCGAGTTTTGATTTTCACTACTATTTTTTCTTGGGTTCTAAATTTTCGGAATAGAATTATAATTTTTGAAAGGTTCGGGCACACTTATCGGAGATTTTGACCTTAAAAATTATACAAAGCCATCAAATCCTAATATTGGGGTGATTTAGGTAGCAGTTTGGTCGTCTTAGTGCAGGAATGGATAAAATTATAATTTTACCCCTTAGTGTTAAAGCAACTGTGAAAAAATAGTCAGAAATTCAAAATTTTCAATAGAGAAAAACCAACATATATATATATAAATGCTAAGACATAGTCTAATTATACATGAACGTTTTCTTATACATAATTATGCTCGATGCAGTCCCGGGCTTACATTTATCTAGCTAATTCTTCATAATCATTATATGTCTAAGCAGTTTTGTATGCACATGAAGAAAAACCTAATCCTTAATTATTAGAATAAAATCATTAAACTAGAAACTCATTGAAGAATGAAAATGTGGTAAAAGCAATATGATTTGCATTGATAATTAAAAGAATTTGATTCTTGGAGGGTGTGAAGTGCTTTCTAGGTCTCACGAATCAGTTTGATAGTGTTTAGAGGCACTTAGGGTATAAAATCACTTAAGTGCTTTAAATAGACCTAATTTTCAAAATTGTGTCGCGGCCAATGAAACCGTATCGTTTTTCTAAGCCTTCGTGCATTAAACTTTAATCAATAATAACTTTCTCTATATTAGTTCAATTGACGCATATAATGTAACTTTGGAAAGCTTATTCAAAGATCTTTAAACCGATATGCAATATATTATATAAAACCTCAGTGTAGCTTAATAAAAGTTAGCAATAAAGTGACAATTCTAAGTCTTGCAATAAAGTTCCTTTAATTTTCTAATAAGCTTTAACACTTAAATATATAAATCCCAACTTATATAACATGTTGACTTCTCATCAAATCACCTAAAAATTAATCGCTAAACTTCATTAAAAAAAAAAAAAGATAAATCAATACGTTCGTAAACATAAAATAATAGAAGGAATTTACATATAAACAATAATAGGAGTGATGTATCATGTATGCTGCATAGTTGTGAAATTTTGTATATTAGCTTGGATAATGATGAGATATTGAGCTTACATAGTTACTAGGCGATTACTGCACAACTGAGGGACAACGATGATTTCAAGTTATGTCTTTTACAAATTTTTGGGCTCTTTCCTTTTTTTTTTTTTTTTTTTTTTATAATACAAAATGAGCACCTTTTTTTTTTTTTCAATTGAACAAAAAATAAACTTTATTTTGATTCTCTATTGATGAAAACATCTTCTTCTTACTCAATGTCATGTAGACTATTTGAACACAAGAACAAGAAACTCCAATCGCCATATGAAAATCTTATTACATTTCAAAATGAAAATATTTTTTTTTTCAATTTGAAAAACTTGAAAACAAATTTGTAATATAAATATATCGTATTAAAACATAGAATTTCATTGAAACATAAAATATATTTATAATATTTTGTCACTTGTATATTTTATGTCATACTTCAAAGCTCTAATAAGTGCCTAAACTAAGCTAACTCTTGATGTGAGCGTTGAGGATCACTGTAAGAGCTAATAGTTGTTAACACATAAGCCCCAAAGTAAGATTAATAAATGTGCATGTAAGTTGTTAGAAGGCTGAAGCAAGACAGTTATAATAAGATTAATAAAAGTATGGTCTTGATAATGTATACAACAATAATGATAGTTTGTATCTCAAGTAGATGAAAGTTATAAAATAATAAATAAATCAATTTTAAGTACATATAAATAGAAGCTAAACAATTCTTATTCATATGTATTTGTCTATAATTTATTTAAAATCGTGCCTTATGAGTCTTATTTGTGATGAGTAATTATATTGAATTCATCTATTATTTAATCGGGTTAATCATGTCTAATTAGATGATCTAAATCCATTGATTTCGTGTCGTATTTTATCGCGTCTCATGTCTAAATTCAAATTACCGGCCCCAAGTTACGGAGTCATTACTCTAATTTATATCATGACATTGTATTAACATTATCCATCTTACAATGATTTTCTTGAGCTATAAATATTGTTTTTACTAAATGATGACCCGAAAGTCGGTTTTTATTTTTATTATAAAAACGACATTTGAGCTGCAATTTGAGAATAACATTTGTTAAAGAACTTCTTTCAAAATGATTAAATAATATCTCTTTTATTTTGTGCGTGCAATAATATTGGAAGTTGCGTTATAATTTGAGTCATTCATATTCTAACCGAACCTTCTTCTGAAGAGTAATTACTGAGCAAAAATGTTTGGGCTTTTACTTAGTGAACATGAATTGCGGTTGTAAAAGTGGTAGATAAGATTATTCAAAGCAGCAGATAGTTAAGTAAAAAGTCTCAGAAATTACATATCTTCCGAATAATAAAGAAAAAAAAAATTCCAACTACCCTAAAATTTCTATTTTTTAACTCGATAAACTAATTATTAATTTATGAATCAATTAATAATTTATTAATTTATGAAGGTATTTTTTTAACGGAATATGTATCGTTATAAGTTATAACATATTATCATAACTTCATCTATTAGTTAGTCAAGTAAATTTACATCGACAACAATAAAATAAAATAATAAAAAAAAAACACGAAGTACTATCATATATACTTTTTGTATTTTCTTACTATATCAAGAAACTATTAATCAAATAGATCATAATAAGTTTATTTTTTAATTATTATGTTATAAATTCCTAGAATTATTAATTTAGTACATTGAAATTATATTATAAAGTTACGTTGTGAGAATCATAACTAATAATTAATAATAAAGTATTACTAGCTGTTTATCAAATCTTATAAATCAATATAAGCTATACGCAAGCAATTTTAATATTAACTACTAATTTACGCTAATTGATCTAACTATCATGCGAAAATTGTGGGATTTTTCCCATTGACTCCAATACAATTAAAACCATTAAAACACGTCTGAGCAGGCAATTGAATGAATGAACTCTTTCTTCAAAATTATGTAACGTACAACCTAGAAAAGCTAAATATATATCCCCATCATCATTTATAATATATGTTAATTATTTATGTCTACATACATACTCCATTATTTCAAGGGGGAGAAAAAGAAAGAAATTAAGTCCAGTGCCATAAATGTTTTTCAAACATTGTTCTTAATTTGATTATAGTCAGTGCATTAAGTAGTACTCATTCTTATAAGTGGTATTTAATGGCATGATTTGATGCACTTTTGTTATAATCAAGATCCGATGTTCTCAAATTGGTGTACGCTCGTTACTGTCCTTGCAATAATATAGTCAGTTAGGTAAATAACTATTTCGATTATGTAGTTTTTTAAAATAGTCACAGTTTAAAAAAATTTAAAAATTAGCAATAAAATTGTAAGAAATTTCTGACAATTAGGCAATTAAAATTTTTTGAAACTGTGACTATTTTTTAAAATTATTTTATAAGTAGTGGCTATTTTTTAAAATTCCCCAAATAATAATGCAAAATATAGTCTAGTTTTAAAGAGAGAGAATGTTTAAAAATTGAGATAATACGTTAAAAAAAATTGCGTAGCGTATTCTTATCGTAAACACAACAACAACGTGAATTTTAAGAACAGTAAATATGGGTCCCTTTGTTCAAACCAAAAAGAAGAATAAAAAAAATGCTCTTGAACAGGCAGATTCCTTAACTTTAATTAGTGCCCTTCTCAATCACTATTAGGGGGACAAATTTTGTTCAATAATTCTACTTTTCCAACAAGTAGTGTCACATTTGTTCCATGCCATTATAAAGGTAGATTTATTTTTATCCCTGGGTAATTTTCCTTTTTGTGAAAAGGAGAAAGTTGATTTTACTTTGCATATAAATTGTAAAAAATGACTCAAAATTTAAGTTTCTTTTATGTTTTAGTATTTATTTATGGGTTATTAACAAAATGACATGTTAAAATAACTTCTTTTAAGGAAATAATTGAACTATCCAAAAATTAAGTTATTAGCGACCATGCCCATTCACATATATCCGAACTGCCCAAAATACATATATTCGCCCAAATTTTGTTACAATATGTAACAAATATTGACACAAATCGTAACAGACAAATGTGTAATAAAACTTAGATATTTTATTACATATGTGTATCAAATTTTGTCTGTTACGTTCTGTATCAAAAATTATTATTTATTGTAATAAAAATTGTTACAGTATGTAACATTTGTTATATTCCATAACAAAAGACAAAACAATCAGTGCATAATGACTAAAAAAATAACGAAAAAAAAGACTAATAACTTAATTATGATAAATTCAGATCAATTCCTTAAAACTAAGGCTAAAAATATGATATTTAGCCAAAAATCTCTTTATGTTGTCGCGGGTAATTATTCATATGAGGAGACCATTACACAACGTTACAAAATGATAGCACCAATGAATGTAGATACTAATAAATATCAATACTAATTCATTGTATAAAGCATTGCACCGACAAGGAAGGAAATATTGATATTGGACAGTCCAATTTACATTCCAAATTCTATTAAAAATAAAAATAAAAATAAAAACCTCCTCAACAACCCAAGATGCTTTCCATCTACAATTCAGTGAATAAAGCAAAAATCTGATCTCAGACCCTAGGTGTTTCTGAGATACTGAAAAAATCTAGGCTCAAATACCTGATCACATAGTATTCAGAAATTCAATGAGCTCAATAGTGGCATAATTATAGAGTGATTTAGGTAAGTACACTATGTTGAGTTATATAATAAATTAATAACTAATATGTTTAAAAAGTGAAAGGTAAAAAATAAAAATTCAAGAGTGAATAGCCACTTTTTATGTTGTTTTAAGGAAATAGTCAACAATTTTATCAATTAAAGAAATAATTAATTTATCTTATATTTCTAATTCTTAAATAGACTAAGATGGTCTATTCGATATTTGGTTATTTCTTAGTTCACATTTTAAGGAAATGATCAAAGTTTTCAAAAATTAAGTTATTAGCCACTAAGAGAACTAAAAGCATAGATGTAAATGCACATTATCATATAGTTAATAAAAAATACTCAATTTCTTAATTAATTGAAACGTTGACTGTTTTATTAAAATATCATTTAAAAATAATCTTATTTACTCAATTATCTCATAGAAAACTGGTGATTATTTTCTAATTTTTAAAAACATTGGTCTTTTTTTTTACATGGACTAAAAATGATCAATACCAAATAGGCTCAAAAATCAATAAATGATAAATAAATTTAATACTATCACAAAACTTAGCAGAAAAATTGTTTAAATAAATTTAAGAGAAATTAAAGAAAATAATTACCAAAGTTAAGTTTAATCACCAAATAAGTTTATCAATCGCTATTTATTTGTAAATTCTATAAACAAAATTAAATTTCGAAATCGCTGCTATTTATTATCTCTTCTCTTGATTATATATATATATATAATAACCTTACTAATGTCAGGTGTATTAGATTATTAGATTTCCTCTTCCAAAAATTAAACTAAACCAAAAATATAAGAAAAAAATAAAAGAGGAAAAAAAAATCCAGCTCAGGCAAGGTTGGACTATATATTTAGTATATAACTGCAGACAGATTGCTGGAGCCCATAGATAATATCTCTCACCCACCAAATCAATCCCAAGTGAAACTAGAGCCAATTTTTGTTTTATTTTTCCATGTTTGAACGAAATATATAGTACTGGTAATACCAAAATGCTTGTTCGATTTTGTTTGACAATGAATATTTAAATCGCAAATGACATAAATATTTTTTAAAATAATTAATCGTGAATTATTGGTTCCTGATAATGTCACAGTTTTGTCTTATGAAATCGACAAATAATTATATCGTATGTTCTGTGCAATTTTTTTTTTTAAGGATAACAAACTTATCATGACTGAAACTTACTATGATGTTTTGATGTTTAAACTTTAAAAATAAGTTTTGTTTGAGCAAGGAATTTGAAGAAAAAAACTGCACTAAGCATCAAGAAAATTTGTATAAAGAGTATAATTTTAGGTCGATTTTGTAAATTTAAGCATCGCTCCGTTTGGATACAAATCAAACCATATTTTACTATAAAAATATGTTTAGATTTGATTTTTTATTAGTGTGATTAATGTAACAATATAGTGTATTTTTTTTTAATTCAGATTGCAATCCAAACAACCTATTCAAATGAGAATGACTTTTAATTAGAAATTTAGTTTAAGAAATACACACTTATCCAATATATTTATTTGATTATGTTTAAAAAATAACTAAGATTATCGTGATAAAAAATTCAGAACAATCTAGCATTTATTTTTAAAACACAATTAATGTAGTATTACGGTTTTTTTTTTTGGTTGAAGAGGACTCAATAATTTAGCTTAAAAGGGCACAATACTAATAAAAACATAATAGCATTCAAACGAAAAAACAACTTTTGCAAATAACAAAAAAAAAAAAAAAAAAAAGAAAAGAAAAGAAAAGTAGAGACGTAACCTAAAGAAACCAATTAATTAATAAGACTTTTATTCTATATTTGTATATTAAAATAATAAATTAAACAAAAAATAAGAAAGCAGATCATTATAACAAAATATATTAAATACGTTTAAATTCATTATAATCACTTTTGATGTATTATTTTTCACGAATAAAGGCCCAATTATTATATATAAACTAGCCAAATTAGTTATTTTAAAAATATCTTTTGAAGTTAAGTTAATCTTTCGAACAATTAAGATAATAATAATGGTCTAAATACAAGAAACATCGATGAAATTTAACTTGATGTCTATTTTTTAATAAATAAAATATTTGTCATATATTGAAATCATCTAAATAAAATGATTATTTTTATTAATTCTCAATAATATTAAATTAATGATAAAATTCCTTGGAATAGTTCTTTTGCTACTAAGTATTAAATTCGTTGGAATAGTTATAGTTAATAAAGAAAGAAAAGAAGCTACTATTGTGTCGGTGCGTAGCCGAATGGCAAAGTGAATCCAATAAAGCAAAAGACACAACACAACACATCACAACACAAACACCCAAACTCATCAAAACCTCAAACGGTCCAATCTGCAATATCTATGCTTATCACAAGTCACACACTCATTTCCTGTGTGTGTCTCTTTCTTCACTTTTTCTTCTTCTTCTTCTTATCATTATTATTATTTAGTTTTTTCACTCTATATATTTATATAACTCACATTCCCAAACTCCCAAGTCCAAACTCACCGTGAAAGTGAAACAAACAACCTGTGATTCCCGATTTCCTGTTAACTTTATCATTACAATTACAATTATAATTACAATTATAATATACAAATTACTATTACAAATATAATAATAATAATTATAATTACTATTATAACTATTAGGCCCTCCTGAAAAGGACACGAAATACCATATAATAATTAAAATATAGAGGAAAGTAACCAGGTGTCAATTTTCCCAGCTCTGTGCTTTAACTCTCAGTACTGTATCTTCTTTATTATTTTTATTTATCTATTTATTTTATGTTTTTGCCTTGGTTTCATTCACCATTAATAATGGCCGTCTCTCTTTACCTTCCTTGCTAGCTGGTTTCTTTCTTTCTCTCTCTTTCACTCTCTTCTGGCCAAAACCCATATCTCAGTTCTCTTTCAGATCTTTCGAGGCTCATTAACTGGGCTGTGACCAAAATGAGGCTTCATTATCAGAATCACCACAGAGCTCTTTCAGGGCTTTTGGTGATTCTGTTCTCTCTTTCGCTTCCATTGAGCCACTCTTCGTCTTCCACTTTCTCGGTACGTTGATTTGTTTTTGTTTTTGTTTTTTTTTTTTTTTTTGGGTTTATGTTTGTGGCTCTGAAATGAAATGTTGTGTTTCTAAGGTTTTGTTTATTTATTTATTTATTTGGCTGAAACTCTGTACTTGCTGGTATGAAGATAATAGCGTTTGGGTTTATTTTTTTATTTTTATTTTTTGGTGTGCGAGTGTTTGAAATGGAAAATTTGACAAGGGAATGTTAATTTTGTTTATGATTATCTTGGCGGTTGTTTCAGATTTATATTCTTTTGCTGAGATATTTTTATTTGCTAGTTTTGTCAAAAAAAATGGATTTTATAATTCTCTCTGCCTCCTATTTATTTATTTATTTTTGACCTGGGAAAATTTGACAAATAAAAAAGAATAGGAATTGTTGTGGTATATTTTTAGGAGGAATTTGTGTGTTCATTTAACTTTTGGTGTTCAGTTACTAGTTATAAAATGTGGTTTCTATTTATAGTAGTTCTGGATGTGGTTAAGGCTTTTTTTTTTTTAGTTTGGAACATATGTGATTTGGTAAGGAGATTAAAGGGGTCAAATATAAGTTTTTTTTTTCCTTTTTTTGTATTAGGTGGAATATTTCTTTTCCCTGATTAAAAACTAACCTTTGCTGACTCTTTGATTAATGTTGTCATGAGTCACCTTCGTTATAATTTTTTTTTTTTTTTAATGTCATTAGGGCATAATATATCCAAATAACTATATATGCATGAAGGCATTGGAAGAGAGCCACTATTAAGGTTTTTGGTGACTTTGTGTTGTTGGGTAGGCTCATAGTAACATCCAAAGTCATAGAACTGCTAATATTGCCAATTCTAGTAGTGATCTATGTATTTTTAAGACCACAGAGCCTTGGATTCAAGATTAATACTACATTGCTCTTAGCTTTTGTTCTTTTCCGAGCAAATGTTGCAATTTAAATGCCCTTAGTATTAGGCAAGACGAAAATGATTCCTAGGGCGGGTTGTAAAGGGCAACGATTCGTGCAAAAGAACGTAAAAACACCGAAGTGGTTTATGTGTCAAGCTCTTAATTTTCTCTTGGTAGCATCAAAGTTGGTTGAGATTCATGAATTTTTGACGATGTTCATGTAATGTAAATTTTGGTACACCTGAGTAACCTATAAATTTCCAAATTTTGATACAACTTTGATATTTAGGTAGCATCAAAATCTACCTTCTAATTTATGATTAATGGGTTTTCAGGAATGGAACACAGCGAAACCAAGGCATTTGCGGCTACTGAAGAGTGCCTTGCAGTCCGAAACCGTAAGAGTACGATGACATGTTACTTCAGAAAATTGATTGCGGGTTTTTAAGATTCTTATTTTATTTCTTTTGTTCTCTTGTAGTCGAACGCAGAGCAATTAGATCTGTGGCGACCGTTGGACAACCAAGGATGGAAGCCATGTGTTGAATCTCCGAGTGTCCCTAGTGAGTGATTTAAGAAAATAAGGAACTCATCAACTAAGTGCGTTTTTTTTTTAACATCTTAGGAACTTTTCCTTTTCGGTAAGATTAGATAATAACAAACTAATTCATTTCAATTCATATATTTTGATTTATTAAATTTACAGCAATAGATGAGAAACCGACAGGGTATCTTCAGGTTTTTCTCGATGGAGGGTTGAACCAGCAGAGAATGGGGGTAGGAATTTACGTTGTTTAGATCCATTTAACAAAAATAAAGTATTTAATGGATTATCATAAGTTTTTTATTCAATATGATTCCCATAGCGAGTAATTTGAAGTTCCGATTGCTGTTCACAGATATGTGATGCAGTCGCTGTTGCAAAAATACTGAACGCAACTCTTGTGATTCCGTATTTGGAAGTGAATCCCGTTTGGCGTGACTCAAGGTAACTTAGGGAATCCAAGTTGTAGTTAATTTTGGTTATACCTAGATTTAGTGCAATGTTAACCCAAAAGTTTGTTTTAATGTTTCTTTCTCTGCAGCTCCTTCATGGATATATTTGATGTGGACCACTTTATCGATGTATTGAAAGATGACATTTCTATAGTTAAAGAGCTTCCCTTGGATTATTCCTGGAGCACACGGGAGTACTATGCAACTGCGATACGACCAACAAGAATCAAATCTGCTCCGGTTCATGCTACGGCAAACTGGTACTTGGAGAATGTGTTGCCCGTTATAGAGAGGTCGGTAGTCAAGAAACTGCTGATTGAGAGCACAATTGAATGTTTGGTTTTGGCTACTTTTTTTCTTTTCTAAATCAGAAGCCATTTAATTAGACACTCTTTGATTTGTTGATTTTGTTTCAGTTACGGCATCGCTGCAATATCTCCATTCTCTCACCGTTTGGCATTTGACAACTTGCCCATGGAGATCCAGCGATTACGTTGCAAAGTCAACTTCCACGCATTAGCTTTTGTTCCTCACGTACGAGCACTTGGAGATGCTCTCGTCAGCCGGCTCCGATACCCTTCCTTCGCAACAAAAACTTCACTTGGAACGAAGTACCTACCGGAGACCACAGATCCTATTGATAGACGGAGGGCAGCGAAATTTGTCGTGTTGCACCTAAGGTTTGATAAGGTATATACCCTTCTCAAGTAACCAGCACATGATGCTTCGGTGTACCCGAGTTATACCGCATCGTATTCATTACACAACTGCAAAATGTCGATGGCTATGTAGTATGTACCCGAAGTCATCCGATTAGGACCATTTATATTCATACTAGCTTGACAGCTGTGAATTAACCTTACGAATCTGCAGGATATGGCGGCCCATTCAGCCTGTGATTTTGGTGGTGGGAAAGCCGAGAAACTGGCTCTCGCAAAATACCGACAAGCTATTTGGCAAGGAAGGGTCCTTAACTCCCAATTCACTGATGAAGAGTTGAGGAGTCAGGGGCGTTGCCCGATGACTCCGGAAGAGATTGGACTACTTCTAGCAGCGTTGGGATTTGATAACAGTACTCGTCTGTATCTCGCTTCCCACAAGGTTAGAGCTTTACTTCTTTACGTTTAATTAGTGCTCTCCTTTTTATCTTTTTTTCTGGGACTCTTTGGTTTGTTGTTAATTTCGTTCAATGGTCTCAATCTCTAGGTATACGGTGGGGAAGCTAGGATTTCAACTCTGCGGGAATTGTTCCCGCTAATGGAAGATAAGAAGAGCCTTGCTTCCTCAGAAGAACGGTCCCAGATCAAAGGAAAGGCGTCTCTTTTAGCTGCGGTCGACTACTACGTCAGCATGCACAGCGACGTCTTCATTTCCGCTTCTCCAGGAAACATGCACAATGCTATGGTGAGTCATTTCTACTTTCCTTTACACAAACGCACAACTTTTTTAAATTATATCACTTTCCTTATCCACTATAAACTATCTCAGAATTCGCCAGAAATCGCTATTCAAAAGCCTAAACTAGGAGATAAAGCCATTGGCATTTTTAATGCCGTGCCAGTTTTGTTTGGATTGTAATCCGAATAAAAAAGTTTTTCGTTTAAGCCATGTTGCCACAGTAATTACACTAACAAAAAGTTAAACTAAAATGTGGTTTGGATTTGTATCCAAATGGGCCCTTGAGCCACAAAACGGTTTGTCGGGCGAGATTATTTTTCTTTGCATGGCTTGCGAGGGGCATCGATTTCGAATTCGAGCCCAGTAAGCGATTCTGGGTTAAAAAAAAAAAAAAAAAAAGTCATAAATAACAAATTTGATTTTGTTTTGTGTGAACAGGTGGGACATCGTACTTTCAACAACCTGAAGACAATAAGACCAAACATGGCATTAATGGGTCAACTCTTCTTGAACAAAAACATAAGTTGGCCTGAGTTTGAGAGGTCAGTGAAAGAGGGTCATGAGAACAGACAAGGCCAAATCAGATTAAGAAAACCCAAACAGTCCATTTACACTTACCCTTCTCCTGATTGCATGTGCCAAGCTTGATTAAGAAGATTAATAATTATAATAAACAATAGTGAGATGGTTTATATATATCCATATAATGCAAGATTAACTGAAGGTCAGTCAGTCAGCTGAGAGACACTACATTTCTATGTACCAAAAAATATAATTTGTTGTTACCACATCTACTTGTTTGTTGTTGTACTGTTTGATAAATAAGGCAAAAAAAAAAAAAAATCCCAATTCTCTCTCTCTCTCTCTCTCTCTTATTCATTCATTAGAGCTAGACAAAGAGATACTTCTAGAATATGCTTTGGGATGTGTGTGTAATGTATGATTGGGAAGAAGATGATCTTAGGAAATTTGGGGTTTGTATTTTATTGTAATTTATTTAATTTTATTTATTTGTCTGTTATTTTTATAGTGGCACAAAAGTTGTGATGATATACATTTTATTAAACAGTGGGGTGCTCACGGATGTTTTTGTTGTTCCAATTCCTTTTTTTGTTTGTATTAAGTGTGTGTGGAAGAGTTTTCTTTGTGGTGTTTGTTTTTGTTTTTATTATTTTTTTCTTTGGCATTTTTCTTGTCAAAATATGGCTTGAGATGGACGGCTGGTCTCTCCCACGTGTTATGATGCGATTGAACCAATGGGGTTATGCCAAATCACGTGCCGCATATTTCTCGTGATAATTTGAACATTTCAACTTTTTTTTTTTTTTTTTTTCCTATTGTTCCTCTCGTTTTCATGGTATGGGGTACTACGCGGACTTCTACTTAGCTGGCAATTTGATATTTAGGGCACGTCTGATTTAGTGGAATATATTAAGAATGAGAATAAAAATAGAAATACAGTGAAATAAAAATGAGTATAAGTGGAATTGATGCTGCAATTAGACCAAACGTATTTTAATTAGATTGAGAATCGGAAAGGATTGGGCATTTCACAAAGTAAGTTAAGGAATATTGATTCCTATAGATATGATGGAATGAGTATTTTTGTGTATTTTTTGTCTAACCAGATATAAAAATAGGAGTTGTCATTTTATTCTCATTTTACCAAATCAAACGTGTCTTTAGGGTTTAGCTAACTTCTTCTTAGTTGGCAATTCGATACTTAGGGTTTAGCGAACTTTTACTTCGCTGGTTGGCAATTTGATACTTAGTAGTAATTAAAATGGTCTTTTTTAACACATTAATAATTTATATTGTTTGTGTGATATTTTTAATTTATTATTTTTATTTTAATATTATAAATAAAGAGTAGAAATCAATAGAACATATCACTTGAAGCATAGATTATTAGTGGATTTAGAATGAATTTTTTTTTAATTTTCCGCAATTGAAAATAAAAAGACTTTAAACTTAAATTATTTGGTACTTTCAAGCACTTTTTAAATTTCTAATCTTAATTCTCAATTTAAATACTGCAATTAGATAATAATCTAAATTTCTAGTGTAAATATAAATTTTTTTATTATATTTGACTCATTAAAATGATCTAAATTTTCTAGTTTAAACCATTTACCTAAAGGAAATTGCAAAAAAAAAAAAAAAAAATCATTCTAAGTGTAATTTATGTCTCAAGTGATGCCTTCATTTGATTTATACTCTATGTTTATCGTGTAAAAATAAAGGTACAAATTAAATGTACAACGTGACATAGATTACAAATGTGAAAAAAAGGGGCATTCATCAAAATCTCCATTACTTAAACAACCTCTTAATGTTATAAGCCTAAGATCATCTCCAATGCAAATGCTAATGCCAATGTTAAATTTGGCACAAACATTGATTAAAATACTATATTTAACATAAAATGTTTCAATGCACAAGTATATTTTATTATTTTGTTATTACATAGTTATGTAAATATTTATTGGACCAGTTAAGAAATTAGACATTTTAAGGTAAAGTTTGAAGGATTTAGCCATAGTTTCACGAAATTAAGGATCATCTCCAATACACGTGTAAATGTTACATGTAACATATTATGTTACACGTATGTTACGGCTAAATTCTTAATTTCGTGAAACTATTGCTAAATCCTAAAAAAATAGTCAAAAATTTGGTTAAATCCCCAAAAATCTCATATTTATTTTAGAAGGTGTATTTTTAAAAAATAGCCACAATTTCAAAAAAATTTTAAAAAATCATAAAAATTTTATTACCAAAATAAGAAATTTCTTACCATAATAAAATTACACATAAAATTTACTGTAATAAATTTTTTACTAAGATAATAAAATTTATGAATTTTATGTTTTTTTAAATTTTGATAACATTGACAATATTTTAAAATAACCCTCTAAAAAATAACTATTTCCTCAAAGTTCTATCTAAAGTCTAAGGAATAAATAATCCGATAAATTCACGGTATGGGTGTAAATCACTATTTTGTTAATATGCTTGTAAATAATTATTTACCAAAGAAATTTACCGGTAATTGTTCAAATTCTAACATCAGCCATCTTCACACCCAAGCTTAAAAATTCGACCTTTTGGCTTTTTGGTAAAACAATGACCAATTAGTGCAGACCAAGCCAGTAACCATGTAAATCTCCTTAAACTATAGAAGCTAAAACTGCCTCAAATGAACTTCATTGCGATCACTATTTACAATATATATTAAATTAGTTCAAACTAACTATTGATAGTACTATAATACCCCTACTCATCTAAGAACCTGGATACACATTAGAATATTAAAAAAAAAAATCGAAAATTCTTTTTTGCTAAATCCTAATTTTCGGAATGAATTATGGGATTTCAAAATTTTTTGAAGTACCCTTATAATCTCGCTGTTGTTTTTTGTTTTAAAAAACTAAACTAATAACCCATAAGTTTCTCCACCTCTCATATTCGTCGTTCCCAACCTCTCGCCTCCAATAATCGCCGCCTATAGCCTCCACAAAATCGCCGTTCCCTCCTCTCCATCGCCGCCCTCCGAATCACCGCCCTCCAAATCGCCGCCCCCCGAATCGCATCTTCACACGCCGGTCCCCCGTTCCCTCCGCCATCAGCCTTCGAGGCCTACAGAAACGCCACCCCGGCCATTGGAAAAAGCCCAGGACTCTGCCTCTGCAAAAACGCCGGTACTCGCCTCTTCCCAAACGTCGGCCCCCCGCCTCTTCTCAAACGTCGGCCCCTGCCTCTTCCCAAACGCTGGATTTCGTCTCCTTAGCCACCAACCACCCGCCGCCTCCGCACAAGCGTCGCCCACGCCTCCTCTGGTACCAATCTCCCGCCGTCTTCGCTCAAACATCGATGTGAATGTGGTTTTATTTTTGTAATATGATATTAATGATGTTTTCAATAAGATGAACAATTTATTCCTTTAAATATGCCTGCACAACGTTACAGAATTTGAAAATCTGTAGACATAATATTTGAGTTTAAATGTGATCTTCAAAATTGAATATCGGAGCATAATTCTTTGCAGGTTTGACATTGAATTAATTTTTCGAATGTAATATTCATATTTGAATATCAAAGTATAAATTTGAGGTGTTTTGGTTTTGATGTTAGTATTTAGTAATATGATATTCAAAATTGAATATGTGTGTTGTTTTGAAATTTCTGTAATAACTTTAGCAATAACTCATCCTACAATCGTGGATGTTATTTAAAAATATCTACATTAAATAAGAAAAAATAATATCTAATAAACAAATACAAACCCAATTGGGATGAATATGTTATTACATATTTGATTGCTTGGTATTATACGTTAAAATATAATAATCTGATATTCAAAATTGAATATGTGTAAACACTGAATATGTTTGTTTGTTTGTTTTTTTTTTTTTTTTGCTTGATTGCTTTGAAATTTCACACGTATAGATTGTAAACACTGAATAACTATTTTTTTTTTGCTAAAATTAATTTACAAATAATATGATAATTGAATTATGTATGTAATATTTGAGGATCTATTATATTGAAATATTAAAATTTGAATATGTGTATACTTAGGGTTACGTAATACTACACGTATAAAAATATTAACGAATATTTATGGAATTAATAGCTTGATTTGATTTATTCATCCCTATAAAAAAGTGTTGGACTAAAACAATATACGGTAACAACTTTAGCTTAAATAACTCATCCTACAATCATGGGTATTATTTAAAATTATCTAAATCCTAATTAAAAATAAATCAATAAATAAATACATCCTGGGTTGATCCAAAACTAATCCAATGAGGGGTATATATATCCAATAAAACTCGCCACATAAACACAATGAATTACTCTGATAATACTTTATTTTGTTTCATAGAGTATAATATGTTGCTATAATTTGAACTACTGTGTAATTTCTTATTTCCTAATCAGCTTGATTCAAATGCAACAAAAAAAAAGTTTTACATTTCTGGTTTAACAAAGTTGGTTCACTCAAATGGACCAACAAAACACTAGAAAATAGATACAGCCACCAAAATCAGAAACATATATATATGGTGTAAGCCTGTACAGTGTATGGTGCGGCGCGAAAACAAAACCTCCAGTGAGTAGTTTATCGGTGCGAGTTAAGCAGTGTGTGTGTGAAGCTGGAAAATTTTAAATTACTTCACTGGTCAACAGATTTTGAACTTGGAGAAGACGGGCTTTGGCCATCTTTCTTAATTTGTACATATTTATGTCATAGCTTCTTCTTCTTCTTCTTCTTCTTCTTCGTCGTCGGGCGTATCAATGTCGTCGAGCAGCGGGCTGACGTTCAAGGTGCATCCTCTGGTGATAGTGAACC
This sequence comes from Boehmeria nivea var. tenacissima, assembly GCA_018132145.1. Classification (NCBI taxonomy): domain Eukaryota; kingdom Viridiplantae; phylum Streptophyta; class Magnoliopsida; order Rosales; family Urticaceae; genus Boehmeria; species Boehmeria nivea. Next base: position 5,678,912 of record CM030886.1, read on the forward strand.
ATATCAGACCACCACACCAGGGTCAAGTCTCAGCAATCCCAGGCCCACCATTCCTCCTCCGACTCTCCTCCTTCTCTTCGGGTGTACGGTTGCGTCATCGGAGCCCAGAGAGGTCGCACCGTCGAGATCTTCAACAGCTTCGAGCTTCTCTACGACCCCTCTTCCGATTCCCTCCACCGCGCTTTCCTCGACAAGAAGCAGGACCTCTGTAATGCCTTTCTCCCTTCTCCCCCTTCTTTCCTTCTTTTTTTTCATTCCAATTCCAATTCCAATTCATTGGTCCCTTCCACCGGATGCGATGCCCATGATTCCGATATGCACATTCACAAAGCTGTGAGCGCTAATACTCATACTAATAATACTAATACTAATGCTATCATTCTTTATGACTCGAGCTTTGAATGTTTCAGCTGATGGATATGAACGAAAGCCCAGTGTATGTCCTCCTCAACCCCTCTATCAACCACGCCGCCCAAAAGGATCTCCCGCTCACTATTTTCGAGACTGGTATCTACTTCTTCTTTTACTTCTTCTTCTTTTGAATTCTTTTGTGCTCAATTTAGTCTCTCACTTCGTTTCGTCTTCTCAATAGAGCTTCATGTCATTGATGGGATACCACAGCTGATTTTTGTCCGTTCCAGCTACACCATTGAGGTGTGAGTGAGACTCTAAATTCTCGTACCGACTCTTTTGTTCGTCAACACGTTATATTTTTTTTTTTGTTGCTTTCGTAATGATAGACGGTAGAAGCAGAAAGAATCTCGGTGGATCATGTTGCTCATCTTAAACCCTCTGACGGAGGCTCCGCCGCCACACAGTGTCAGACCTTTTTTCTTCCCAAACCCTACAATCGGCAATGTCGCTTTTTTTTTTTTCTTTTTATTTGTTTATATAATACAGTTGAGTTGCTTGCTTGCTTGCAGTGGCTGCTCACCTCACAGGCATATATAGTGCCATCAAAATGCTGAATAGCAGAATCAAAGTGTTGCATCACTATCTTCTTTCTATGCAGAAAGGTGCCCACACTCATGCCTCCGCTTTACTTGACACACTTTCCATCATTGCATTCTAACAAGTAATGCTTTTTTCTTTTGTTAATTCATCTGGCTACATAGGTGAAATACCTTGTGAAAATTCATTGTTGAGACAAGTATCTAGTCTTCTCAGAAGATTGCCGGCCATTGAATCCGCAAAATTCCACGACGATTTCTTAATGGTCAGTCCTGCTTTGCTTATCTCTTTCCACAATCAAAAATAAATCGGCCTAATTTGTTCACGGTTCAGGGATTAGGGAGGATTATGCCTTTTGATTATACTGCGTTACAACCTATGACAAAACAAGCTAATAAACCCCAACGTTTTTAATATTTATGAACAAATGGTGATCTCAACTTACACAAAAATACCTATTGTTATTCATTGGATAACCAATTCTAATATCACTAGGACTCCTAGCCCCCACCGCAAAAATCAAATGCTACAGACACTCGACTGTACAGTCTCAAGCCCAAAGTCACTGGACAGACAAAATACTCTAAATTCTCAATTTGTTCACAATGATTATCTTGATTACAGCGATCCGAACCGAATCTCGAACATGAGAAAATGGCAAACCAATAGAGAAACAATGACCCTTATCTATGTAAAATGGTAACTAATATCCTAAATAATAAGGAAGAAGCAACATTGTAGTGATTGATGAGGTGATGAAAAGGGTCGGTCGTGAATTGATGGTTTGTATTGAATTGAAAGAAAGTTTCCACACTTACTTTTTATTACTTTTTGATTTGAGAATGATGATGCTAATATTCTGCGTATGGTTAATTGACTGTCATTATAATTCTCAAGAATGGTTCAAATGCTTACTTTGTCTATTCTTCTACTCTATCTTATAGGAATACAATGATACCCTGTTGATTACATACCTAGCCATGTTCACCAACTGCTCAAGGTATGATATGAGGCACTCTTGTGCTTGCCTTTCAGTGAAAATAACAGAACATATTAGATTTGTATTATTTTGAGGTGGTAGGTGACAACTTATACTATGATTGTGGGAATCTAAATTTGGCCCTCTGTTAATAGTAATACTTAGCACCCTGCTAAACTTGGCTCGGCATGCACATCTAGTTGGGAAGCTTGGGCTTTAATATTGTAGGCTCAGTAATGTCCTTTTTCTGTTATATATATGGCTATGCTTGTTGACTGAAAGCATTCTTGATAAGCAAAATTAGTAATAACTAGCTACAACTTTGATCTGGTATTGTCCGACTCACGCCCACATCCCGATGTGTTTGTATCTCGGTTGTTACAGGATTTAGGTTCTTAACTTTATATAATGAACGTAAACAACAATTAATCCCAGATGAATGTGTATAGAAACTAAATTTATTATGCTCAAGCAGAATGAGTAAGTACGTAAGTATGCAACTTTATACTCAAGCTGCTTGAGCATGTAAGTACGTATATATGTACCAAATGAATGAGCTTGAGTCTGAAACATACGAATGAACAATTATATTTTGTGGGAAATTACAACTTTGATTTGTTGGACAACTGCGTTAGATAGTACCACCTAATATTCTTATTACTTAATCCACTGTCCTACCTTCTTGACTTTTTTTTTTCATTTTTTTTTTTTTTTTTTTTGCTCTCTCAGCGCTATGAATGAGCTAGTCGACAAGTTCAACACTGCTTATGACAGGCATAGTCGTAGAGGCGGACGAACTGCGTTTTTCTGAAAGTTTGGTTACTTTTTACTCTTGTCTGACAATCGTAGTGAGCCCAAGTAGTTGGTTGCTTCCATTTGTTTCGAGGTGATGGCACATACAAGTGTTGGAAATTATATTTCTAAGACAATGACATGATCAATATATAAACAATGGAGATTTTGAGGTTTTTATGTACTCATTTTGAGGGTTAGAAACGTCGCGCCGCGGAATAGTTGGGTTGAAGATTAATGGAAGTGTTGAGGGGGCCCGAATTATTTGTATCTATCTATCAATGGTATTGATGTTAAACTTTGTTATTAGCACATCATACGAGAGGTCGACATATATGCTAGCAATAGCATAGTAATAACTAATAACTTTGTTGCGTCCTATCCAAACGACCTTTGTAAGACGAATTGTGTACAACTTGAGCTTTTAAAATATGAGATTGAACTAATGCCTGCTGTAGTATATCCTTTACCAAATGGCATTTTAAGGCACATTATGATTATGAATAAGATACTTGTAGTTTCTGAGGGAGGGCTCCTATATAGCTTTCGGCCTTCATTCCCGCATATAAAGAAGATAGCAAAAGCAAAAAAGAGTTGATGAAGCTAATTGCATCAGATAAGAATGAGCCCTTTTTTAGCTTGGGTTGCTCTTGATTGAATGATTGAAACACAAAAAGAAAGAAAGAAAGGAAAGCACTAGTTCAGATAGAGAGCTCGGATGGGGAGACGAGAATGCCATCAGCATCGGCGTAGAGCCATTCCCCGTCGCGAATCAAGGTGCCGGCAACGTGGACGGGGACGTGCTTCTCCCCAATGCCTCTCTTGTTGGATTTGACAGGATGAGAGGCCAACGCTCGGACGCCAATGTCGCAGCCATCGATCTCGTCGACGTCTCTGATGCAGCCGTTGACAACAATGCCGGACCAACCCATGTTTTGAGCGAGCTGCCCTAAGTTGCCCCCGACAAGGGCGCATCGCATGCTCCCACCGCCGTCCACCACCAGGACTCGCCCGTCTCCGCGGCTCTCCAGCATCTCCCTCACCAGCACGTTGTCCTCGAACACCCTCAGCGTCACCACCGGCCCCGAGAACGCCCGCCGCTGCCCGTACGCCTTCAGCACTGGCTGCAGCACCCGCAGCTCCCCGCTTCCCAGCAGCCCTGCGTTTGTGTCGCACACTTCCGCTGTTGCCAGGCTTCCCATCTTCTCTATTCTTCTTCTTCTGACACTACTCTCTCTGTCTCTCTCTCTCTCTCTCTGTATTGTTAAAATATCAACACCAAAAAGAAAAATAAAAAAATAAATAAAGCCCAACAAATTGCCGAGCATATCTATGAGATATGCATCAAAGAAAAAAAAAAAAGTTATATAGAAGCTAGACTATATGTGGGCGGTGGAAGGCAGATTGCAACACAAGTTGCCTTTTATTGGTCCAATTAGTGAAAGCCACATGTCCCATATTTTGCCTATAAATAGCAAGGCAATTGTTTCATTCCTTGCACCACCAACAATCACAGAGCTGATTATAAGGCAAGAGGAAAAAGAGAAGTGTTGGTCTTTAGTTAAGTGCCACAGCTTTGTTTTGCAGTTTTTCTTTTGTGTAATTTTTGTATTAAATATTTAATATAATAAAAAAAATTATTTCTATTATTTATTTATTTAGGGTTGTGATTTTGATATTTAGAGTCAAGTGGTGCTTAACATATATATATATATATATATATATATCAAATTACACACACAATTAGCAAGCAAGACATTACATGCAGATGCAAATAACCCAATTCAACATGACTGGGGATTGATTATTATAGGCAGCAGGCTTAGTTACAAACCAGCTGAGCTTGTTAGTATATAGATATCTAGATTAAAGGATGGAATTGGAAGGTTAGCTTACCTAGTTAAATTGGCTTTGCAAGAAATCCTCGACTGCGAAAGCAGATGATATAATTCTCTTATCCGCTTTTCCTTTGTATTTACAACAACAATTCAGTAATAATAAATGACTAGTAATAGCAAGCTCTCATCCTCTAACCCTAACGGCTGACCCGACCTGACCAACTGGGGTTCCTAGGGATGACATTGATTTCTGTGCCCTCTCTTGAAATTCACGCCAAATTTTGCTTTTTGTTGCCGTGTCTTCTCTTATCTTCTCTTTGTTTGCGCCTGCGTTGCGTTGCCTTGAGATCAACTTGCCAAGTGCGACCAAGTCCAATCAATATATACAAAGTCATGGCAGAAATAACTTACCTGTTTCCGGGAATAAAAATATTGGTAATACTAATGGGTACATTGGAAAAAACTCCTTCGCACGCCCAAAAAAGCAAACGCACGAGTAGGAGTAGCGATAACACAAAAGTAATAAATAGAGAATATTTATTAACCATTTGTTTACCCCACCCATTACAACAATTCTATTTCATTCCATTTTTTTGTTTTTTTCAACTTATTTAATCTTCCAAATCATTTTATTTTTTTTCAACTATTTTTTTTAATTTTTCAAATCCCTATACAACATATTTAAATCTCAACCATTTATACCACCTCGAAATTAGCAAAGTCAAATCATTTTTCCAAACAATTCCAAACTATTTTCAAACTATTTTTTCCATTTCAAAATGCCCACCCAAACAAGGGATTGTATTTAAGTGATTAATATTACCAACAAAGTTGAATACAATATATATTTATTACTATTACTATTACTATTGCTATTACTATAATCGATGAGCAGTGGAGCTGTGGAGTGGTACTCTATTATTACAGTCTCCAATGTCCCTTGGCGCCCCGTGCCTCTTCCTCCGTATAACATATATATATATATATATATATATATATGTTTCTCGTCTCCATCTGTCTACTATATCTTATATTATATGTTAATGTCATGTTGTATACCAAACTTTTTTCTAAACCAAACACCTTTGTCTTCTTTTTTTTTTTTTTTTTGCTTGAAAAGGTTCTTAACTTGTATTGATATTAAGAGAATATACAAGTTTTCAATCTGGATATAATAAAATATTTTCTGTAGGAGAGAAACATTTAAGACCCAGTTGCTAACCTGGTGGGCAGTAACATTACAATTTCTGGGAGTCCACCGAATCTCAAAAGAATCAAAAAACTGAACAAAACCTTTCCTAGCCTGGTTTAAGATCTCAGATGCTGACCATAAACTATCACCACTCTGAGTACGCTATTCCTCCACCACCACAAAACAATCAGATTCGATGATTACCTTCTTCCATCCTTTGTTCAAAGCTAGCAAGATGCCTTTCTTGATCGCTACCGCTTCAGCCTCCTCAATGGCAACTTTTTGGCCCAAAAACACCTGAATCCCCAATACCGAACCATCATCGCTTCTTGCTACAATTCCGGTAGACGCAGTGTTATCACCGACTGAGGCATCCACATTAATTTTGATAAACACCTTTGTCCTCTTTCTAAACTCTTCTTCTTTCTTTCTTTCTTTCTTGTTATATAATATAGTATATTCGACACCCAAATATACGTACATTAATTAAGACTAGGTGGCATTCACTATACTGCTGTTCCATATTTATAAGACTCATAAAATATATGGTAATGACAGAGTTGTGGGGGTGTGGCGTGTGGGGATGTGTGAGGGGAGACTCAATCACATTACATAGTACATTAGATGAGTCCGAGTCCGAGTCCGAGTCTGCTCACCCAGCTAGCTAAAGTCATCACTACTATTCCTTTTAATAGGGATTTACTTTACGGTTTTAATATTTATTTGTTTCTTACTCATGCCTGCCTCCTCTCATTCATTAAAATATTTATGTATATGTGGCAAAGATGCAACCTTTTACCAACTCTCTCTCTCTCTCTCTCTCTCTCTCTCTCTCGTGTATGCAGCAGCTAATTAGCATCAAATACGTATATACGTATATGTATAGTATCACATGATGTAATTGTAGATGAGATGGGAGTGTATGTACAGTCACCAAAGGAATTACCCTCGCCCCTGTGTTTGAGAGTTTTGTTTTTCTTTTATTTATTTATTTTTATTTTATTAGTAAGTCAAGTCGCTTCTCTTGCCTCAAAAACTTTGTATTGGAATTCTGTTCAGTTCTGTGTGTCCGTGTGGGGGTGTGTGCCTTCGTCTACACAACACAACACAAGACAAGCAATCCTCTTTCTTCTACACTTATCTCTGCTTTTTGTGCCTTTTCTTGTATTTAATTTAATTTTCCTTTTCTAGTTGGAAATGGAAACTCCCAATGTCGTATGTCAGTTGAATCAAGTCATATCATCTCATGCTGCTTGTCTTGTGTTATATTAATAATAATATATTATCCAATGCCAAATGTATTGACTCAATGACATTTCTAAACACCCTCCACGGGTTTAAGGTATCTTTCCTTTCCTTTTTGTTTTGTTTCGACTTTCGACACTACACTCGACCGCCTACTTTTTACTATCTATCATGTCTTTCTTGTTTCTACTACTATTATCATCATCATAATCATTGCCAATTTTTTTGTTGTATTAGAGATTTCTGCGAGCATGTTCATTACCTTGAGCATATTTGATAGTGATGTGATTCCCAGCCTCACTTTTTCTTTTCGTTTTACAAATTTTTCAGCTTCTCTATGAGTGAGCTGGAGAAAAATTGAAGGCAACCAACCATATGGGATTTACCACATAAATATGACATAGATTACAAATATGAAAAAAAAAGGCATTTATCAAAATCTCCATTATTTAAACAACCTCTTAATGTGTTGGGATTTTGGCAATATAAAAGAAAAAGAAAAAGTCCCACATCGGGTGTGAAGCAAAAGGGGTGGTGGTCTTTAGGCTATTTAAGGACTCTGAGGTTTTGTTTCAATTTGCCCCAGTCATAGACACTTTAAGCTTGGTGTACTTGACTCTATTTAAATTCTTTCTTGTATTCTCATTGAGGTGAGGGTTGGTAAGAGGGTGTGAGTTAGGGAGAGCTTTGGAAAAGTGTGGGTGGGGACGGGGAGAGAGATTATTGTGTGATTGTAATAATTTTTCACATAGTGGATTTCTTTCTGGTGGGCCGTGGTTTTTTCTCCGTTTTGGGAGTTTTCCACGTTAAATTATTTCTCGTATATTTGCTTGTTCTTGGGGTGAATGTGGGATCGAATTTCCCAACAAGTGGTATCAGAGCGCAAGGTTTGAGGTCATTGTTGCGTGATTCGTGGTGCAGTTAGGTGGAAGTTTGCAGTGGGCATTATTCACAAAATTGCACGGTTGTTCACCAAGCTAAGAGTACGAAGCAGATATGTCAAAGTTTGCAAGTCCTGTGAGGTTTGATGTGGAGAAATTTGATGGAAGAATCAACTTTGGCTTGCGGCAGGTTCAAGTCAAGGATGTGTTGATACAATCTGGGTTACACAAGGCTTTGAAGGGAAAACCAGGGTCTGGTAGTTCCAACGGTGCTGAAGATTCCAGCAAAGCATCTGATAAGTCTAGTATGAGTGATGAAGATTGGGAGGATATGGATTTGAGGGCTGCAAGTGCGATACGCTTGTGTTTGGCGAAGAATGTTCTTGCTAATGTGCATGGGATTTCGACGGCCAAGGAGCTTTGGGAAAAGCTTGAAGCATTGTATCAAGCAAAGGGCATCTCAAACCGGTTGTACCTGAAGGAGCAATTTCATACATTGCGGATGGATGAAGGTGCAAAAATCTCAGATCACCTGAGTGTTCTCAATGGCATCATCTCTGAGCTGGAGGCTATTGGAGTTAAAATTGAAGATGAGGATAAGGCGTTAAGGCTCATCTTGTCTCTTCCACCTTCCTATGAGCACATGAAGCCGATCTTGATGTATGGGAAGGAGAGCTTGAACTTTGCAGAAGTTGCCGGTAAACTCCTATCTGAGGAGAGAAGGCTGAAGAGTGAAGGGCGTGCTTCAACAGAGAATTCAGCGTTGGTAGCGAGCAAGGGGAAGAAGAAGAACTTCATGAAAGATATAGTTTGCTGGGGGTGCGGACAAACTGGGCACATGAAAAGGAACTGTAAAGATGGAGCGGGTTAGGCAAAAGGCTCCGAGTCAGATGCTAACAGTATCTCTCTCTTCATGGGAGACGGTGATGTCGCTTGAAGAGTTAGAGAGGTCATCCTCATGGTATGTCCGCTTTACCATGGAAGAGGATGTGTTGCTGCTAGCGGATCCACAAGTTTACACACGGGCATTGGTTTGGCATGATGCAAGGTGTGTGGTGGAAATTATGTCGATGGCTGATGGACTTCCAGGGAAGCCAAACGGTGGAAGTTGCACCATAAAGTTTCAGCAAGGTAGTTTCGACATGTTGCCGAAGGAAAAATTCTTAGAATGCGTGGATTCTAAGTGTGTCTACTCATATGGTGGAGTAGGGATATAGTTCTCTGGCTTGAGAATTATGATTGTCGGTGTAGACAATGGTTATAGCGTTTTGCTATGGAGTTTCTTTTATCTCGCCAAGGTGGAAATTGTTGGGATTTTGGCAATATAAAAGAAAAAGAAAAAGTCCCACATCGGGTGTGAAGCAAAGGGGGTGGTGGTCTTTAGGCTATTTAAGGACTCTGAGGTTTTGTTTCAATTTGCCCCAGTCATAGACACTTTAAGCTTGGTGTACTTGACTCTATTTAAATTCTTTCTTGTATTCTCATTGAGGTGAGGGTTGGTAAGAGGGTGTGAGTTAGGGAGAGCTTTGGAAAAGTGTGGGTGGGGACGGGGAGAGAGATTATTGTGTGATTGTAATAATTTTTCACATAGTGGATTTCTTTCTGGTGGGCCGTGGTTTTTTCTCCGTTTTGAGAGTTTTCCACGTTAAATTATTTCTCGTATATTTGCTTGCTCTTGGGGTGAATGTGGGATCGAATTTCCCAACATAATGTTATACGCCTAAGATCATCTCCAATGCAAATGCTAATGTCAATGTTAAATTTGGCACAAACATTGATTAAAATACTATATTTAACATAAAATGTTTCAATGCACTAGTATATTATTATTATTTTGTTATTACATAGATAGGTAAATATTTATTGGACCAATTAAGAAATTAGACATTTTAAAGGTAAAGTTTGAATGATTTAGCTATAGTTTCACGAAATTAAGGATCATCTCCAATACACGTGTAACATAAGATGTTACATGTAATATATTATGTTACACGTATGTTACAGCTAAATCCTTAATTTCGTGAAATTATGGCTAAATCCTAAAAAGTTAGTCAAAAATTTGGCTAAATCCCTAAAAATCTCATATTTATGTTAGAATGTGTATTTCTAAAAAATAGCCACAATTTCAAAAAATTTTAAAAAAATCGTAATCCTCTAAAAAATAACTATTTCCTCAAAGGTCTCTCTAAAGTCTAAGGAATAAATAATCCGATAAATTCACGGTATGGGTGTAAATTACTATTTTGTTAATTTGCTTGTAAATCAATTATTCATCAAAGAAATTTACCGGTCATTCTTCAAATTCTAACGTCAGACATCTTCAAAGCTAAAGCTTTGGCTTTTTGGTAAAACAATGACCAATTAGTGCAGACCAAACCAGTAACCATGTAAATCTTCTTAAACTATAGAAGCTAAAACAGCCTCAAATGAACTTCATGGGAAGTCATCGAATTTTGTAACCAGCTTGATTCAAATGTAACAAAAAAAGTTCTACATTTCTGGTTTAACAAAGTTGGTTCACTCAAATGGACCAACAAAACACTAGAAAATAGATACAGCCACCAAAATCAGAAATCATATATATGGTGTAAGCCTGTACAGTGTATGTTGCGGCGCGAAAACAAAACCTCCAGTGAGTAGTTTATCGGTGCGAGTTAGCAGTGTGTGTGTGAAGCTGGAAAATTTTAAATTACTTCACTGGTCAACAGATTTTGAACTTGGAGAAGACGGGTTTTGGCCATCTTTCTTATCCTTATCGGGAGTAGATCCTTGTCCATTTATGCGTCCCGACAGTTCTGTAACCTCGGCATGAGGCATAGGCGAAGCCATATCGTCCTCGATTGGAAGCGTTCGCTTTGATCCTTCCAAGGCGACCCCAAGCACAATATTCTCTTCCAGCACCGGTTTTGATATTGGCGGCTTTGGAACTGTCATCCTTTCACTTTCTGGTTTCGCTTGTGAAGCCATTGGCAATCCACCGGGTTTCTCAGTGCTGGTTTCTGAAAATGAAGGCGACAAATTAGTAGCATTCTTCTGATTTCCTGAACTAGCACTCTTAGGCTTCTTGCTAGTATCCGATAATGAGCTAAATGGTTCGGGATCAGATTCTGAAGCAGGCTCAGGGACTTTGGAGTCCGTCTTGGAAGCAGATTTAGCCATGACTTTATCGCCTGTTTTGGGATCGGATTTAGACACTGTTGCAGCCTTTAGATCATCTTTGACATCGGTTTTTGCTGTTTGTCTGGTCTTGATATCTGCTTTATTGTCAGGAGTCGGTGTTTCATTGATCTTGGAGTCCGAAGCCGGCATTGCTCCAACTTTTGCATCTGCCTTGTTATCCAGTGGCGAATGTGCTGAGGTCTTCCCGTCTCTCTCTCCATTGACATTTGTTGTTCTTACGGTCTTGGCATCTGCTTTGTTGTCTGGTGTTGGTGTTTCGTTAATATTGGAGTCTGAAGCCGGTGTGGCTCCGACTTTCGCATCTACCTTGTCATCCGATGGTGACTGTGCTGTGGTCTTCCCATCTCGCTCTCCATGGGGATCCGTTGTTCGTCCATTCTTGGCATCTGATTTGTTGTCAGGTGTTGGTGTTTCACTGACCTTCGAGTCCGAACCTGTTGTTGCTCCAACCTTCGAATCGACCTTGTTATCCAAGGATGGCCGTGCTGTGGTCTTCCCATCTCGCTCTCCATTTGGTCGCACGGTACGGTTTTTAGTTTTATCTTCTCCGCTAATCTTGTACGAGGGCTCAATTAGTAGCAATGGGCGATGAGGAACTCCACCATTGGTATATACTGAATCTGCAAATGGAACATTTTCTAAGTCGGCATCAGCGTATATTTTCTGAACTGTACGGATTGGCGTGGCAAGTCTGGCCCGGTGATGACTGACGACTCTGAGAAGATCCAACAGTATAGCTTCCTGTTCAAGCATCCACTCAAATTGAGTTAAATCCACAAACAGTAATAATCAGAAGAAACCAGTCAAAGTCATAAACATGCATTGTTCAAATGCAAATCATAAGGCGAATATAGTTTTCTAATGCAACAATATATCTTACCTTGACACAGAGATACTCTTCAAAATGTGAGGTCTTGACAAAGCAGGAGATTAAGATCTGTCAGGAATGAGGCAGTGTGTCATATAGTGTGTGTGTGTATATATATATAACGACATAAACGCGAAAATAAGCTCGTGATTCAACAGTCTGACATTAACATATATGGAAAGACCAAGAAAACATAGATGAATACATAAAGCTTGCAGTCTTCTAAGAGTACTGGTACTAACCATAAGAGCCTGATTTTCAGGATTAATATTTTCGAGAAATACTCTTCGATGCAATCTCTGCTGCTCAACAAGAGGATTCTTTGCCAAGACTTTGCGCATGTCAGCAACAATATTCTGCGCATAGAAAAGGCACTCAACCGTTCAGATGCAGCAAAAAAAAAAAACCCAAGAAAAACGTGTAACAGCGAAACGCAAATCTTGAGGCCAGAGATATCTAATTAACCCTCACATTTATCTTATGGACGTCCGAGTGACTGATGGCGAGGTGTGTTTTGATACGCCAATGAGTTTTTTGAGTGAGATTTCTGACAACATTCACGGTGAACTTGTGGTTTGGGATATGAACTGCTTCACGGTCTTCGCCTCTAATAATTGTTGGCGACCACCATCCCACATGCTATAATCAACCAAAACATGCATACAGAAAAGTCAGCATTTTAAACTCAAATGCATAAAGTTCTCAAAATCACTTCACACTTTAGTTTTTTCCGCGTACAAACCTCGACGGTACCAGAAACTTCGTAGCCTTCGATCTTTGTTTGGATCCATTCATTGACAACGAAAGGTCGAGTTGCATGAATCATTGCACTTGAAAGGAAATTTGTAAATATCTAGTTACGATGAAAACATGAATATCAGCATCTCCAAAAAAAAAAAAAGAATTACGAGTAGAACAGACGAGAGTTGTAAACGCACCTCACGACCAGCAAGAGTCAACAATACTGTCCCAAGACCTCCTGCAGTAACCCACTTCTGTGTAGAGAAACCCAACAACTCCATAAATAAAGCAAAAGCAGCAATCCAAACAGCAGAGTAAACAGCTTTGCCTGCAAATTGGAATCCCATCTGGCAGGAGGAAAAAACAAACATTGTACTCAAAGGTTATATGGATTTCCCAGAAATCAACCCAAAGAAGTTTTAAAAAAAGTTGATAGGACACCTTTATGAGCATAAAAAAGAAAATGAATCACAATCTATATGTACGTCATTGCTAATGATCAGCTTACAAATATTTTACTGTGGAAAGGTGTTAAAATCTGGTTGTCAATAAACACAACATTAGGCATCGCAGCTTTGCTTAAAAAATAAGAGCATTAGTAGCCATGAAGTCATCTTGACAGAGTTCATGACAGGACCAAATGAACTACTCAAAAGCACGTGTTAAGGGTCAAATTAAAAAGGCAAATTTTCATATAGGAACCTGTGTTTTCAACAATTATTGCGTCAATACGTCATTGTTTCAGAAATGTCATGTTAGTACCCCCTGATGCCTTTTTTCCAGACAGAAAAATATCCTTTGCCACTTTCAAATTAAAAGATAACCCTGTATCAACCCCTTTGAAGATATCTTTAATAATTTTCAAAAATAATTTTAAAAAGAGAACTGCATTCCTGACATTTTAAAAAGGAAAAAAGAGATATATTTCTCTAGAATCCCTGACATTGTGGTTTATGGCCAGGTGTTCTCATCCTTGGAGCTACAAGCTCCACCACATTTTAACTAGATCTGTTTCGAGGAACACCCTGAATAAAGGAACACTTCCTCTCACTAGTCCTGTCGGGTTAAACAGCTGCTAAAGCGCCTCTCTCTATCTAAGAACAGTGCATTCCGTGGTGAACACAGTTAACAGAACATAAACCTCTAACAGCCCTTTTTTCTTGAAAAAAAAAAAAAGAGTCAATAAAACAACATTGAATGAGAAGAGAACTAAGACAAGGCTAGAGATGTGTCACTCTAAGAAGGGCTCAGGAAAAGTAAAAATACTCAACTACCGGTTAAGGAAGCCCATGATTAGTTCTATTGGCTAGGAAAGTGAAGTTTAAGTACATCTACAAGGGTACTCAATTCAAAAATATAGTTCAACACACAAGGTAGCCACACGAAAATTGCATGAACAACAAAGAACAATATAGTGGTGCGAGATTTATGACTTCTACATAAACTTCATTTGATTATTTGCATTCTGGTGAAATAATATTTTAATGCTGTAGCAGACATACATTTCTAGTGTCGTTGGTGTCATTGGTCTCCATGAAGAACTTTTGAGTTTGTTGAATAACACTGCATGAGAAACGCACAATATGTCACAATGGAAGCAACTGTGGCATATCAACAAGTGTTAAATCCAAGAAACTTTCACTCTATCATGAAGAACGAAAAATAAAATTTAAATACTTGACTGATTGACCGAGGAATCGTTATAATTAAAACGATATGACAATTTATTTTCACTAGGGATTAAAAATTGGGAACAAAAAGTGCGAAAGCAATAAGTTCTCGAATAAATCCTTGAAGTTATAAATCTTTCCAGCAATGCAATATTTTTATCAAGTCCACAAAGACTCCACAAGTGGTTGACTATTAATCTGTTCTATCATATCGCCATTCAGAGACAACTTAAAAAAAAAAAAGGATTTTAGAAAAGACCACAACCAAAGCAGAAAACAGGCTCACCCTGAAAGACAATAGGCAAAGGCCAGCACGGTTGACAACGATCTTAAAAAATTCAGAAGCCTTTGTTTGACAATCTGACCAGTTTCTGTAGGTAGGAGAACTGGATCCAGTGCCCTGCAAGAACAGTGCTTTGATAAGAAAACCACACAACCAAAGAGGCATCTTTTCTAAGATAAAATGCACTTTTGTCCCATAAACGGGTGGATGATTTTTTTCTTTTTACTAATTTTTTCCTTTAGGATAAAGGTGGAAAGTGAATGCCTTGTGCACTTTCCATGTGCCTTCTGTTATTCTTGATTTTCTATGTATTAGTTCACAGTTAGAATAGAAAAACCACAGAATATGTTGAAAGACGTACCTGCAAATAAGTAGTGATCCCATCCATAGTAACAGAGGTTGAAGATATGAGGTCATAACATAATGAGTGTTACTCTTTTTCCAACTATTATCATTCTTCTGCAAGATGTCACCAGATATCAGATAGGATCACGTATCTATAACATCTCAGTGGAGGTTATGGGGCATCAATTTCACAGCATAAAGCACAAACGATAAAAGAAGGAAACAAAAGAGGAGACACGCACATGAAGGATCAAGTTTCTCACTAGGCGAATGAGTGGCAGAAAACCCCAAGCCGCAAAAGCAGTTATACCAGCAGCTACAGCTAACTTGGGCATATGAGGACTACCTTGTAGAATATTAAAGGACCTGCATTATAAAGCTGTTTAATTCCCTACGAAAGAGCATGATAAAATAAAAAAAATAAGTAGCAAAACAGCCGAAACAACTAATTTCATACACTCAGAGGAAGCGTGAGAACAACTATTTATTTGTTTACTCATTTTTTTCAGTTCAACAACTGTCTGTATAGTAAGTTTCGCATGAACTAACCACAAGGAATTTTCAAACCAAGACAGCAGAAATAGCAAAGTTCTATTATCCTTATGTTCGAAAATCATTCCTAGAAGTCCACGATCTGCCTAGGAAATGAATTTATAGTTGGAAGTAGGATTGATCAAAACACATAAATGGCAGTGCTCAATCCGTTAACAATAGACTAGTGAATTTACGATCACTTCACCGGTCAAGTAGTTCCACTAATGTCGAAAGATGTTGATAATACATATAAAGTAGGGGAAAGAGCTGCAAAATCTTTGAACTCAAAAACCCAAAAAATCCTTTCAAACAACAACCGTGTAATGTGCAATGTCTATGTATGTGATGTGCACTCAAAATTGATCATCACCAATCATAAATTACCTTGTCAAAGCCGCTGCAGCTGCCTTCAACCTGGGGAGTTCCACTGGCCCGCCAGGCGGTAGAAAAGAATGGCACTTAAAGCCATTGTGCCTGTATGGTAAAGTAAGCGGAGGCCTGTATAAAATGTTTGATACATGGGCGCTCCAAGAATTCTGTCTCTGAAACTGCAACAACAAAAGAAATAAAGAGGTGAACATAGAGTAAATTGAGAATTAGCGAATTTTTTTTCCCCATACAGATTTGATATTCTATTGGGTATCCATGAAAAGTAACAGGCACACAACGGGGATCGAATGCCATATACTTGCTACAGACTAGGCTGGGAGACCAGAACAGAATCAATACATCTATTAAACCAGACGGAAACACAAGACTTCTTGTAGCATTTACGGGTTTTGAAATCACAAAACGTCCAAACCACTTTACTTCACATCGTACATACACATACAAACTACAAAAATGAAACAGATTCTTAATATCAAGGCCAAGAATCATACCGAAACACGCGATGAAATCGTCGAGTCAAGCAAATGTAGCTTCGATCTTCCTATTCCGCTCTGCAAAGAAAGAAACATAATCACTTATCTGCGGATTAAAAAACCAACAAAACCTGCTATTGAATACAAACTTGTTCATCGAAAAATATATTGCACCTTAAACTGTTTTTCGCATTTCCGGTTCTTGCACAGTCCAACTCCATGAGACAATTGCAACGAACCAGTAAAAACCATTACTGGATCACAACCCAATTAGCATAAAATCTCGATATCGACCTCTGATAGAAAACAAAAAAAAAACAAAAAAACAAAAAATGAACATCAATAACAGCATAACAATATTTGGAATTGAATTTAATTGTCCATGAACAATGAAGCCCTTTCTTTTAAGTGGTAACTAAGTGGAATTTTTAGTTTAATTGGATATCATTTCTATATCGTGTTGATTTGCAGATTGAAAAAGCTAAAAAAGAAAAAAAGAAAAAAAAAGCAAAGCTAAAATTTCTGATGAAAGTTCACCTCAAGAGACACTATTTCTGTTCTCAATATGTTTCATAATAAAAGTATAAAACTATGCTAAGACTTTAAACTTCTTTAGCTTCACCAAAAACCCATTAAAATATATAAACAAAAAAGCATATTTACAAAACAAAATGAACAAAACAAATACCCAAAAAGGAATAAAAAATTCATGCCCATAATTCTGTCATATATAATTTGAACTATACATATACATGATTAATCATATAGCCGTGTACGAGAATTGTGATGATAACAAAATCACTGAACACGAAATAGGGCAAAGAACAGAACAATACCTTCTGAACAGCAATGAAACGAACAATTAAAAGGAAATTTTTTTTTTTAAAAAAATATAGAAGAAGGCGAAATCCCAGGCTGCGAGGTTTCTTGTATGAGAAATTGTCCTCTTTTTTTGTTTTTTTGTTTTTATATATTTCTTAGCGGAGAAATTAGAAAAAGATTCTCTTTTTTATTTATTTATTTTTTTAAAACTTTTTAACCATCTTCTGTGCACCACATATATACGTACTATATACATTACGAGCAAAAGAGGTATAAGGTGATGCCACGTGGCATTTGTATATTTTGTTGCTGATTGATTTATAACTTTCGAAGGCTCCAACTTTTTTGATTCGCTCTTGCTGGTCGTCTCATCGCCATCAATCAACCAATCGTCATTGAATGAAATGTGAATTTTTATTTTCAAATTTCAACATTTTTAATTCATTTTTAATAATTTTTTTTTATTTAAAATTATAATTATTCTTTTTATAATTCAAATCACATATTTTGATATCTAATCAAATAACAATTCAAATAAAATTTTTAATTTAGATAATTTGAGTTAACTAATAATTTAAATTCCTAGTTCAAATTGTTCAATTTAAATTTTCTAACTCATGACCGTCCATCGTGGCCGTCTATCGTGGTGGGTCCCACATCGTGACCGTCCATCGCGGTGGGTCCCACAGTGGGACCCACCGCGATGGACGGCCACGATGCATCAGACGCGACACGCGCGTCTGACGGAAGCATAGTTCTTGAACTTATTTATCAAACGACATCTATGTCAGATAATTAAAATTCAATTATTTAAATAAATTGAATTTAAAAAAGTCAACAAACATTTAAATGATAAAAAAATATCAGAAATATCTCATGTGTTTCATTGAAATTTCATATTTATACTATGAGTTTGTGATAATATAAATTCTATCTATTAATTTTTTAAAATGAACCAAAATATACCTTATTATAACTTTTAGTAAAAAAAATATGTATAAAATTTATAATGCAACTGTATTTTTATGTTCATCTGTTTGAATATTTACGAGGCACTAAAGTATTTTAATAATTTAATCGACACTTATAGTCTCTATACTTTATACATTTTAGCCTATGAATATATTTATAGGCACCTACGGTCCCTAAACTTTTATTTTTTGATGACTTTAGCCCTTAGCCGTCTTCCGTCAATTTTAATCAAATCACTACCAAAATTGAATATATATATATATATATCACTTGCATTAGTTTCTAATTGCATGAAAATAAGTCATATGAATCAAAATTATTTAATTATTTTTATTTATTTGAATAATGCTTTTAAAAAAATTTAGGAAATTTTTCATTTACTTGTAAAACACTAAAACTCAATGTGATTTTGACCTATATAATTTTATTTCATGCAATTAAAACTTAACGCTATTGATATATATGTAATTTTGATAGTAATTTTATCAATAGTGTGTAATTTTGATAGTAATTTAATTAAAATCGACAAATAAGGACTAAACTTGCAAAAAATTAAAAGTTTATGAGCCATAAGTGTCTCTAAAACTAATTCAAGAAGCAAAATATTAAGTTAAAAATATAAAAACATAGGTGTCAAATACCTTATATTTTAGGGGTTTATAGCTAAATGGCCTAATTTTAGAACTTATTTAAAAAAATGTCAACAACTTTTTAAAATTAGGTAAATGGCCCATTCTTGGTAAGTAGACAAAATATTATGGTAAGCGGATCAAATACCAGCTATTTTTAGCTTGAATTTTGTCTGCTTACCATGGTAATTTATCTGTTTACTCAAAGTTTTTTTAGGGGTATACCGATTATTTACCATGGTAAGTAGACAAAATTCAAGCTAAAAATGGCTGGTATTTCATCCGCTTACTATAGTATTTTGTCAACTTACCACGAACGGGCCTTTCACCTAATTTTAAAAAGTTATGGATATTTTTTTAATATGATGTAAAAAATGGACTATTTACCAAAATTTTTCTATATTGTATTTGATGAATTACGAAAATACCTAAAATTTATACAATAATAAAAATAAATACCAAATTTTTTAGTTAATTGAATAACTAACCAATTCATTAATTACTTGCACATGTTTGTGGGCATTAAGTCAATTACCACCAACTATCACTATGTAAATAATTGAATCACATGGTATTTTGTTATTTTTTTTAAATTGAGTATTTATTTAAATTAGGAATTTTACATTGAGTATTCACTATAATTTCTCCATTTTATTTTCGTATTATTCATTTCTTATTGCGTTACAATTACAATAAAGTACTTGAATAAATTAAGCGTCAACAATAAGTATTCTATCATAATTTCTCCTTAATTGATTAATGGTGAATAAAATGGCATTTTGATGTAACATTGAAAGAGTTATTTATACAAATGCCTCGTGATATTGTGCTATTCTTTCAAGTTTCGCCCTAATGTTTCAAAATTAACATCCTTGTCCCCTTATATTTTAAAAACTTATAGGTATATTCCTTCCATCACAATCCGTTAAATAATAATAATAATAACGGAGTTAATAACGTAACAATAATCAGGTGGTATTTGTATAACATTTAAAAGATCAAATGTCTTAAAATTACGAAAATTAAATATAATAACTAGTTTTATACTTATTTTTACAAACACATACTTTATGTTGTCTTCTTTCTCAAGTTGCATCCCGATTTTTTAAAACTTTATAATTATATCTATTTTTTTTTAACAAATTGAAACAGATAGGGTGAACTTATAACATTTTCAAACATAAAAGAGAATAAGTATTAATTTAGAAAGATCAGAATTACAATTGTCCTAAAAGAGAGTCTAAACACAAACGCGACTGACGCATCTGTGCGATCACGGCTGTGGGTCCATATGGGATTCACTGTGCGACCCAAAGTCACGGACGTCTGTGATGCTCTTGCCTCTTGTCCTAATCGTTTGCACTTTATGGCATGCCCATGCCTTCTGTCGTTCAATCCCAAAAGACATGCCGTTTTCCCAGAAAAAAAAAAAAAAAGTAGCAACCAATTCCACGAAGACACGTGGACACAGACCAATAACTTTCAATAAAACATCGCAACCAATCACAGACAATATATATAGGGAAAATTGCAAAATAGAGCCAATTTGAGAGCCGGTTATTAATTCATACCCCAACTCATTCCACCCAATTTTCTTTTTCATTTTTTTAATGCATTGACAAAAATACCCTTCTCTTCAATGTTCCAGAAATCCTCACTTATTTTCCCTCTCATTCTCTCTCTAGCTATCTCTGAATTCTGATCGTCCCTTTTTCGAGTCAGCTCCGATTGCCGATTTTCCGACCTTACAAGCTTGCTCTGATCTCTATAGTCGCGCAACCACTCTCCGCTGCCATTGTTGTTCGTTTCTGTGCCATCATCGATTATCTCTGTTCTATGGCGAAGCTTCGCAAAACTCCGCCTTAAGGCCGTGAATCTTGTCCGGAGACATGTTTTCGCTGCCCGTTTTCGTCTGTGACGTCGTCTCGAAAATCGCAGCCATTGCTTCCTCTATTCTTGGCTTCAGTTTTATGGCCGTCGTGTTGCTACCATGAAAGCCGTCCCCAAGCTCGCCTTTGTTAATAGATTTGCTCTTGGACTCCTTATCTCCACCATGAAGTCGCAAAGGTGTTTTCTTTGTTATATACTAGTAATTAATTTTGTTTTTTTCTTGAATGTGTTGGATTGTATGGGTTTTTTCACTGCTACATGGCTTTTTTTGCACAGCCACAGCTGCAGTACTATGCCAAATTAATAAAACAGAAACCCAAATTAAAAAGAAAAATAATATTCGTGTATTCAATCTTTGTAGTGTTTATATTTTTGGTGGCAGAGCAAGTTGTCTCATTTATGCTTTCATGGTAAGAAGATTGTTGCTTATCTCTGCAAGCATGTTCAAAAGCTAGAAGATAACTACACTAAGTGGTCGAAGCTCCACAAAGGAGGAACAAGAAGAAGGGACAAATGACTATTTTTTTCATCTTTTGTACTTTTTTTGATAAACTGTTTATAGGGAGTGTCATAAAAAATTTATTTTGTAAATTAACCAAGTAGCTGTGAAGCTAAAGTATAAACAAAACTCATACTTTATATTGTCATTGCGATTGAGATGAACATGTACAACAATTCTTTTTATGTATCTACATGTTTATATAATGATCCATTGAATATGCCAATTCGTTTGATGCTTGCTTGGTTTCCTTAACAAATAGATTTGGTAACCTACTGAGTTACTATTTGGTAACTCACGAAATTACCATGGATAATATTCTAGGTTATTTGTTTTGTTCGACTTTTTGCAATTTATTTCTAATTACATTTTTTTTTACAGTTGAAATGAATATAGCAATTTTTTATTCTTATATAGTAAATATGAATTGGTATTTTGATGGGTTACCATTTGGTAACTCGATGAGTTACTATATGATAATCCATTATGCTATTCGTTTGTCTGATTTTTTTAGATTAGTTCTAAGTACATTGTTTACTATGACAATTGAAATAAATATATCAATTTATTTTAATTATGATATGGCTCTATCAATAATATAAGTGGGTAACCTACTGAGTTACCAAATAATTTACCATTCAACAATTTAATAGGTTACCACCATCTAGTACTCAGTGGGATATCATTAAATAATCCAATGGGTTCCACTATATAGTATCTCAGTAAGTTACTTTATGGTAACTTAGTGAGTTACCATCTTAGTAACAATCAGGTAACCTACTGAGTTACCAAGTGGTTTACCCTTCAACAATTCAGCAGGTTACCACCATCTAGTACTTAGTGGGGTACCATTCAATAATACAGTAGGTTCTGTTATAAAGTATCTCAGTAAGTTACTTAATGGTAACCCATACCATCGTAGTAATAATCGGGTAAACTACTGAGTTACCACTTAGTAACTTAATGGTTTACCGTTCAACAATTTAATAAGTTACCACCATCTAATATTTAGTGGGGTACCATTCAATAATCCAATGGATTCCGCTATATAGTATCTCAGTAAGTTACTTAATAGTAACTCAATGAGTTACCGTCTTAGTAACTCAGTGAGTTACTGCTATATGCGAACTTGAGAAATTACCACTTGATAATCCATTAATTTTTTTTTTGTCTAGTTTTTTGCATATTATTTATAAGAACATTATATTCTATTAATACTAACAATCCATATAATAACCCACTGAGTTACTACTATCTAGTAACTCAATAGATTACTCAATGGGTTATTCAATAGTAACTCACTGAAACTAAGACTTGTATTATGAACATTCCATAGTTTTTTTTTTTTCTTTTCAATGGTTCCTAGTTATCATGATATACTAATTTACTTGCTTTAGTAGCTGCAAACAATGCTAAATATTTATGTTTATTAGTCTATCAAACTGGTCGTTAAATCAGTTAGCAAATAAAATCAAATAAATTATAGAGATTTTAGTCATTTAGTAAGTTACCATTGGAGAAATAGCTCACTTGCATTTAAATCTTGTGCCAATATCAAGATTTTTTTTTCTCAGGCCAAAAATAAGAAACGTTAAAAAAGTTCAAGAACTAAACCAACTTCAATAATGAATAAGTTATATTGAAGTAAAGAATCCAAAATTTTGAATTACAACACATAGCTGTGAACCCACAAAAAATCTCTAAGCAAATGAATATTTGAATCTAAAATAAGAACACAAATATTAGTACTGTGCTAATACTACGGCATCGAAGCCTGGTGCATGACATAGAAGCCATGAGCCAGCAACACACTTTCGGTTCTTGACGTTCTTAAAAGAGATAGTGATCCTCATCTTGTAAATATGCTCCTAAGACTCCTCCAAGCTAGGCTTAGTCGGATTCATCGTAGCATAAGCCATTGTTGTCACTTGCTTTATCCAAGTTCTATAACAGAGAGTCTTTTATATGCTAAACAAAGCTCAAGCTCTTTGAAGCTTGCAAAACCACTATGATAAGATTAGTATTTTAAAAACAACAACATTCTTTGTATATCTCTAAGCATATCAAATCAACAACATAAAATCAAAATCTTATTAACTTTCTTCTTCCTCCACATTTCACCAAAGAAACATCCAACAAAGCAAACTATTTTATTTGTTCTGAATAATGAATTTCTTCAAACAGTTGGTGTACAGCTTTAACCATAACAAAACAGCAATGGAGATTTAACAAAAAGTCGAATATAGAAAAAGAAGAATAAGAAGAAGCCAATAAGTACAGCCACTATTAGAATTAAATTATGATTTCAAAACTTAAAACCAAGTTTCAAATTATCACAGTCACAAGAAATTGACTAAAACACAAATTTTAATTGAACAAATGAAATTGGAAAATTAAAATTTGGCTGACATTGAAGAAAAGATCGAAGTAGTTCAGGACGTGGAGAGGAAAAGCAGACTCATAGCAGCAAAAACTTCTTCATAGCAGCAAAAACTTCTTCTTCGCGCTCAAATCACAGTTCGATCGGTCGTTTGAGAGAAATAAAAACAAAAACTAAAGAGAAAGATAAATTTCAAGGGTTAATTACATGTTTGAATTCTTCTGAGGACGACGACCATGAAATTGGATGCACCAAACCGTTAAATCGCCATTGTTGCTCAACCTTAAGCTAAGGTATATAATCTGCAAATTTCACGAAGAAGAAGAAGAAGAAAGAGGTAAGGGTAGTTTTGTCATTAAATTTTGTTGTGTAAGAAAAAACGGGGTATATATTAAAAGTGCCACTTGATTGGGGTAAAAATTATTAATTGATCGGAAACGGGGTATTCCTCAACTAATCCCATATATATATATATATAACCAAACCAAACTTGTAAAGCCTTCGAACCGAAGACTTCAACTTTTGTTTTTTTTTGCTCGAAGACTTTTAATTGTTTGAGACAAGAGAACACAAAAACCAAAAAAAAAAAAAAAATGGGAGACGAAGAGAAGACGAAGAACGAAGCCATGAAAATAATTGGTGAATTTATAGAGCTTCCTCGCTTAGTCGTCTTCGATCTCGATTACACTCTCTGGCCATTTTATTGGTCTGTATCGAAGCTTTATTCATCATATATAGATATAATAGTCATATAGCTTTTTGAAATAATTTGCTTCATTAACATTGTTCATGATTGGTTGTCCAGCGAGTTCGGCGAAGAAGGCGAACAAGTGTATCTATACAGAGAAGCTTCAGGGGTTTTGATGGCACTGAAAGACAAGAGAATCGACATGGCTGTTGCTTCTAGAACTCCTACTCCTGAAATTGCCAACGCTTTTCTTCGCATATTGGGTTTTCATTCCATTTTTGTGGCTCAGGTCAGCTCTTTTTCATGTGTTTCAATTATTTCTATATTTGCGTGTAAAGAGGATTTGAATATTCAACACAATAAAACTTGTTTCCATTTTGATGCTCCAATTGTTGTTGGAATGGCAAACGTAACTTTACTCAAGTGCTTCAAATTGTTGTGTAATGGGTAAGGGTTTGTTTGTAATTTTGTTCAAAAAATTCGCACGAAAAGTTGATATATTATTTTGTGTCGATTTCGGGATACTCGAGGTATAAGTGAGACAGTATCAAGAATTCAAGTTATGATCTTAGCATTTCTATTGAATTCGGGTAGTTTTATGTCATTTTCCCATTAGAGATCATTGGTATGTATTTATTTTGACAAATTTTAGTCTTTAAGATACTTTATCGATTATTTTTTTAAATAATTTTGTATTGGGGCATAACAATTAGAACACCAAAATGGAAACAACAAAATCAAGACCTTGAATTCGAGGCGATTGCTTTTCGAGCCTAAAGTCATTACCATTATGCCACTTGAGGTTATTATGAAGTCAGTCTTGGGTTGTTCATGAACACCACTCTGAGTCATCCTAGATAATGGAAGTCTTTGTTTTACTTATACAGAATTCTTTTGTATAACAAGACCATGTGACACTGAGTATAACAGAATTCTTCTTCTTCTTTTTTGAGAAGAAACAAGTTATGTTTATGCAGAAAGGACAAATTTCTACTAAGCAATAATCGTTTGCTTTGGTATGAACTTAAAGGTTGTTGATGATGATACAGGAGATTTATCCAAGCTGGACTCACAAAACAGAACATTTCCAGAAAATTCATACGAAAACCGGAGTACCTTTTACTTCTATGCTTTTCTATGATGACGAGAATAGGAACATTAAAGCGGTAAATTATAGTCCTACGTTTTGTCATATTCTTTTAATTTGTTAATTCGTAGCATTGTGCTTTGCCATGTTTGGTTTTGAAGAACTGTATTCCTTTTATAATATTTCGCAGGTGTCGAAAATGGGTGTGACGAGCATTTTAGTCAATAATGGGGTGAACCTTGGAGCTCTAAGGCAGGGATTGGCAGAGTTTTCTCAGAAGTCTGGTTCATCAAGTTGAAGTATCAATTTTCAGATTATGTAACAGTCTTGTTCTAGAGCTATCGTTATCGCAGTTTCTTCGATTTTATCATTATCGCAGTTTCTTCGATTTGTTTTATTTGGAACTAATATTTTACTTCTATTTTTGTTTATTCCTCTACTCATATTAGACTGTTGTTTTCTTTTGCGGTTGCTTTGTTGTTTTTTATTTCAGCAACAAATATGAGCAATAGACAATATTCTTTTGAAAGCAAATCCATGGTGGTAAAATTAATAGAACATAGTGGATGAAAAACATCATGTTAAAATAAATTGTGGTAAGCTGTTATATAAGAGAATAAAAAGCTTACACACCAAAGCATCAGTCTCAGATTACAAGCTCAAAAGGTTGGAAAAATAAAAGAATAAAAATTCCATGCTTCTATATAAATTGCATGGCAAGTTAGCAATCTTCTAAAATACGTAGTTTAGTTTACACACGCTACAAGACAAGTAACACGTGTAATTCATTTCATTAACATCTCTGGTTGTTGATCTCTCGAAACGGGGATCTCAAATCTGAACTCGCGTCGACTTTCTTCATCGCCGTTGGGCTATCCACATTCTCTTTCTCGGCTATGCTCAAACTCGTTCGCAAACCATGCTCGTCACAAGAGATCGTCATGCTCTCCAACATGTCCATGAGGTTTTGGTCTGTGCTTGAAAACTCACCAATTGTGTCATCCAATCTCCCAATGAATCCCAAAATGTTATCCCTTTCCGACAATAACTTGGTGACATCTTCGACCAAACTTCTTCTCTCACTCTTGAGCTCCTCAATCAATGCATTCGAGTTTTCCAGCCTCGTCTTCAATTCATCACTCACTCTCTTCATTTCATACACTTCCGCTCCCAACTTCGCTTCAACTTCCGAGGCTTGTTGCTTTAAATCACACGTGGATTGTTGCTGAATTTCCAGTTTCTGCTGTACATTTCGGATATCATCCTCAAGCTCCGCGATCAGAAGCTTCTTCTCTTCAATTTCTATTGCAGCCATAATCTCAGCAGCTGCGATTTTCTCCCAAGCTTCACGGACCAGATTAATCTCCGCCTGCTTTTCAGCAAGCTGTGAAGAGAAAGACATCAATGAGGTGTTAAATTTATCTTCCAACGACTCCACAAGCTGCATCAGATCGTTCACTTTCTCTCTGTTGGTCTGAACTAGTTTCTCCTCTCCGATTTTTGCAAGCAGAAATTCTTCAAGTTCTCTTCTCAATGATTCTTGCTCTAGCGACCCGACTTCTTTTTCGATCTGCTCCATGGTAGCTTCCTTATCTTCTATAACTCGGAGATATCTCAATTTCTCCAACTCAAGTGAGGAAGCGCCTGCTTCTCTGGTTCGGAGATTCTGCTCAAGTAACGCAATTTGTTGCTGGAGATCATTAATTCTCTTGTCTTTCTCTTCTAGAATACGGAGAAGACGTTGTTTCTCTAGCTCAATGGTTTCCGCGACAACCACTTGCGCAAGAAGAGAAGCTTCTAACTCTTTGCGCATTTCAAAACCTTCTTCAAGACCAACTTTGAAACGTTCAGCGACCGACTTCCATATGTACAGTTCAAATTCCATTCCATTTCCTTCGCAGATTTTCTCAGCCAGTTCGTTGTTTGCTCTGTCCAGTTCAATCCAGACTGACTTCAGTTTTTTCCTAATCACATCTTCATTCTGCAGTAATTGCTCTCTTACAAAAAGCTCACATATAGACGATTCCATGAGCATTTCCTCGTACTTCTCGAGCTCTTTCTGCATTAGAAGATGCTGCTGTTGATGCTCTCTCAACAAAGATGACGCCTTTTCACTTTCCTTTCTAACTTTTTTCTTCAACATGTCAATATCAGCATTTTTCATCTCCAACTGCTTGCTCAATGCAAAAATACTCTCTTCCTTCTCTTTGTTACTCTGTTCCACTTCCACCTTCTCGTTCTCAATCTTCAACTCTGCCTCGGAGATTCCATTCATCAAAACCAGCAACATCACGGAAATTTCCTCATTCAGCAACTTCAGCTGTAGGCTCGAAGAATGAGAATCTTCCAAGTCTGTACTGAGCTGCTTTACTCTTGCTTCTTTCTCATCTAGCACGAAACTCATAGCTTCGAGTTGATGCTTCCATTCAGCTTCGTTAGACTTCAGCTTCTTTCTCAACTCGCCTTCGTTCTGCAGCAATTGCTCTCTTATGAAAATGTCACGTATAGATGATTCCAAGAGCATTTCCTCATACGTGTCAAGCTCTTTCTGCATGAGAAGATGCTGCTGATGACCATCAATCTCCAAGGACTCAACCCTTCTCAACAAAGCCAAAATCTGCCCACGTTCCTTTCCAACATCGTTCTGCAATCTGTCAATATCAGCATCTTTCATCTCCAACTGCTGCCTCAATACAGAAATACTCTCTTCTTTCTCTTTGTTACTCCTGTCCATTTCCACCTTTTCGTTTGCAATCTTCAACCGCGCCTCGGAGATTCCATTCTTCAAAACCAGCAACATCACGGAACTCTCCTCATTCTGCAACTTCAGCTGCAGGCTCAAAGAAAGACAATCTTCGAAGTCTGTTCTGAGCTGCTCTACTCTTGCATCTTTATCATCTAGCACAGACCTCATAGTTTCCAGCTGATGCTTCCATTCAGCTTCTTTAGACTTCAAATTTGCAATAAAGTCTCTGCGAACCTCGTCCAACTCTGACCTGAGTGCTTTTATCATTGCATCACTTCTGTCTAACTCAGACCTGTAGTTGATCAGCTCATTTGTGACCTTTTCAAGCTCAGAGATCCCCTCGGCTTCTTTAGCACTCATATTCGCACAATAGTCTTCCCGTTGTTGCTCCAATTTCATCTTGAGCTCCTTCAGTGTCTGATCTTTTCTCTCTAGCGTAGACCTATACTTCTTGAGGTCCTCCTTCATCATTTCCTCTTGAGATTTCCAATCAGCTTGCCGATCCTCAAACTGGGCAGTAGACTCTCCATGGATCTCTTCCAACTCCATCCTGAGCTCTCTCACTGTGGCATCTCTACTCTCTAACAAAGACCTATAATTGTTTAGATCATTTGTAACTTTTTCAAGTTCAGAGTTCGTTTCAGCCTCTTTAGCTCCAAGTTTTCCAGAATACTCTTCATGCAGTTGCTCCAGTTCCGTCTTGAGATCTGATATTACTTCATCTTTACTCTCCAGCTGAGACCGACATTTCTTGAGATCCCCCATCGTCGTTTCTAGTCGAGACTTCCATTCAACTTCTCGAGCCTGGTAATTCGCAGTAGAGTCTGTGTGGATCTGCTCTAGTGCCATCCTGAGCTCTTCTATAATAACATCTCTACTATCTACTTCAGATTTATAGTGGATCAGACCATTTTTGACTCGTTCCAACTCGGAGTTCCTTTCAGCTCCTTTAGCATTGAGATTTTCAACGTCTTCATGCAATTGCTTAAGCTTCATCCTGAACTCACTTATATGTTCGTCTTTACTCTCAAGCTGAGACAAATAATTCTTTAGTTCCTCTGTCATCTTTACCAGTTGGGAATTCAATTCAGCTTCTTTAGCCTTCAAATTTGCTATGGACTCTTTGTGCATTTGCTCTGAACATTTGAGCTTGTTTTGCAGCTTTGCCAGAGAAGCCGAACCTGGAGCTTTTTGGATTTGAATTTCCCGGAGTTCTTTCAAAGAAATCTGCAGTTCCTCATTTCCCTGCTCCATTTGTCTCTTCTGATACTCCATCTCCTTAAGAACCATCTCCTTTTTGCTTAGCGAGTGTCTTAGAGAAGCAATTTCTTCGTCCCTTTTCTCGGTCAAACACTCCAGCTGGGATTTTGCATCTTCATAGTCGCCGAAAATGTTCTCAAAGCGGCCTTGGACATCAGAAAGTTGAACTTCAAGAGACTTTCTTTTGCTTTCTTCGCGAGCCAGGGCTTGGTTGCAGAGCCACAACCGGTTCTGAAGGTCTTCAGAGATTCTGGTTTGGGAGTCTAAGCTTGTCTGCAGCGAACACATCTCGTCAAGCAATGAGGACTTCTCCGACTCCCACTCCTTCTCACTCGCCTTGAACTGATCACGCATCTTCCGATGAGCCTCTTCTAGATGACTAAACTGCTCCTTTTTCCATTTCAACTGCTCTTCAATCTTCCTCTTTCCATCTTCTAGACCGAGCACCACATCCTCTCTTTCTCTCGCTTCTTTGCTTCCATTAACTGTATTCTCTGCTTCCGAGCATTTCTTCCGCGAAATCAATAAACTTCCTTTTAGGCCTTTAATCTCTTCTTCGTAACCCTGAATTCGCTGCTCTAGGTCAAAGTTCTTCCCATTCGCCTCCTCAATGGCCGATACCAACCCCAAATTTTCCTCTTCCCATTTCTTGAATTTCGCGTCGCAATCAACTCTAAGTTTCTCATTCGCAGCCCTTAGATGTTTGATTACGGACTCCTTTTCATTCGAACTTCGTTGAAGATCTTCAAGCGTTTGTTTAAACACTGAGATTTCCTCGTCCTTCTCGTGAATTTCTTGAGCCTGCTTCTCGATTTTCGAACTCGCTTCCTGGGCTTTAACGAGCTGCGACCGGTGAGTACTCTTCAAGCTTTCGGTTAATTCTGCTTTTCTTTTGCACTCTTCCCTCAGCTTCTCAATCTCCGCTTTAGCTTCATCAAGCTCTTCATAAACTCCTTCCATTGTTATTCTCTCTTCCCTCTCAAGTTGATCGGTTTGGACAATAAAAAATCAACCTGCTCATAAATAAAGCACAAACTTGAGATCAATATGACCAAATAATTTGTTACTTTAATACCTAAGATGGAAAGTCTAGTTATCCTTTTTCTATAAAAATGTTTATAAAAGAACACAACTTTTGTTACCTCAAATGAACAAGAAAAAAAAAAGTTAAAAATGGAGAATCCTTGCCTAGGAGTATATCATATTCCTTCAAAAACAAATGGGACCTGCAAATGTAGAACTAACTTTTTTTTTGGGTACTTGAATGAATTTTTCCACCCCAGAAAGATAGTTTGGCTAATTTTTTTTGTTTTTGCAATAACAGATTGTTGAATCTGTACTTATCCAGACTTTTCGATTGTATGAACATGTTAACAATATGAAGGAAAAAAAAATGGTGGATTTACATACAGTAATTTAATTCACGAAAAGAAACACGAAAAATTGAGAAAAAATAGCTCACAATCTGATTGGCTTAAAAAAAAAAAGCATAACTGAACGAAGTAAACTTAAAATTTAAATTTGCCAACTTGAATAACAGAAAAAAAAAAAGACTTTTTCTTTCTTGTTCTGAATTTTCTCAGAAACCAAACAGACTTCTAATACAAGTCCTAAGTAAAAAAAGAAATAAATAAACAAAACAGAATGAGAGACTCAATCGAACTCAGAAACTGATTTAGAACTCGATGAGAAAGAGAAAATAATCCAACACCACTGAGTGCTCTTACCCCAACAACACGGGAGAGACTATATGTTCTTTATTTTCCTTGCGGTTTCTCACTAAACAAACAAGTTCTTTATATTTTAGAGAAAAAAATAAGAGGATGAATCTGAACAAGTACCTGGATTAGAGATTCGCCATTAATGGAGGAGTGAGTGAGCCCTAGAAATTCTGGATATTTTTTTTTTTTTTGAAGAAATGCAGAGAGGCAAATACGAGAAAATGGAAAATAAAAAGAGAAAATGGGAAAAGTGGGAATTAAAGGAAAGTTTGTGGTGGTAGTTTCTAAAAAGTAGCCGTTGGAAGAGGTATGGATTTTGAAATTGGATTTTTTTTTTTTTTTGAAATGTGGAATTGGAAGTGTTTGTTTGTCATAAACGGCGTTATAATTGGATCCATAAAGCCGTCAAGTGAGTTGCTTTGAGTGTTGTGGTCGCTTTTTGAAACTTTAACTGAAATGAGAGGTTCAGTTGGTAATTATGATGTTTTGGAAACGGCACACAAAACCGTTGGTGGGAGAAGTGGGCCAAATGTAAACGAGAATATACATATAATATGTGGGTAAGTTACGTAAAGTGTTTTTAAAAAATAATCATAGTTTTAAAAAATTTAAAAACTAAAATAAATGTACATAAAAATATTGTCAGAAATTTTTGACACTAGACAAAAATTTCTGATATGGCTAGTTTTAAAATTTTTTGAAACTGTGGTTATTTTTTAAAATCATTTTGTAAACAGTGATTATTTTCTTAAAATTCCTTATATAAAATTATCCCTATATATATTAATAGATATGTATGTATTTTTTTGGTTTGAAAATGTGGCCATTCAACTTTTCTGTTTTTTCTGTTTTAAACATGGACTTGGAAACTAATTATGTATATGAGGACTGAGGTTGTTTAGTAAGATAGAAAATGTTAAATTCAAGTATTTTTGTTACATTTTAATGTTTCTTAGCAAAATATTCAAATTTTGGTTCAAATACCTAGAGTAAAAACAATTTTAATGTTTTTTTAAACAATTTTTTTCAATTCCTCAATGCAAAATTTTTTTTTTCCTTACAAGTTATAATTCAAATACTACAACCAAACTCTTGTTTAAATATCGATTTGAATTTAAATTTAAAAAAAAAAAAACTTACTCAAATCAAAATTATCAGAATTTTGTATTTGAATTTATTACAAAATAACCCCATAATTATGTGTTGGGTTTTGGCCTCACAATATGAGGGATAAAACTGAAATTTTGCCAAAACTCAAGGATTTTGATTTTTGGTAATATTTATCCAAAAGTTTACATTGAAGGACAAATTTTGAAACAATTAGTTCAAGAACCGTCAAGTCAGTGTTTCATCTCATAGTTCAGGGGCCAATTTATTATAATGATATAGTTGAGAGACCAAATTCATCATTTGTCAAAATATTTATATTTTTAATTAACAAACAACACACAAATCACAGATCTGAAAAATAATCCAAGACTAAAAAAGAAACCTGCAATTGTTTCCTTTCAAATTAAATTAAAGAACATCAAATAAATTCCACAATTTTAGCCACTAAGAATGATTGTACAAAAAGAAAACATTTTCTCTTAAAACTCATACACCAAAGTTATAGACTATACAAAGAAAGGCAATAGCATAAGAAAATGCAAGTTCCTTTCTTTCTTTCAAACTAACACATACTATCTTGACCATATTTTTTTCTTGCTATCTCTCTCCTTGATTCCTTGGACCTGATCTCTGATAACCCTCTTGTGACTAAAGAGAGAAGCTTGAGTGGTTGTAGTGGTAGTAGTGGCATTAGTGGTGGTGGTGGTGGTGATTGGCTTTGTTGTCCTCATGATTCTTGTGATCTTAGGTGGGTCCGATTTCCTGATTTTGTTACCATTCAAACCGCTCGATACAACGATAATGTTCTCTGTCTCCCCGCTTTTGAACTCCCGTTTCCTTCTTGTCCCTTGAGTTGAATCATTCCCTCCTCCTCTCATTGACCCTTGGCTCATCGGGCGGTTCACCGAGTTTGAGCTCCTTAAAATGTAGGGCTCAACATCGCTCATCAATATATCTCTTGCGAAGGTTTTAGCTTCAGCTGGAGTTGCCCTCACTGCGTCGACTATATCACGAGTGTATTGGACCTGTTGCTCTTGCTCCCTGAGTCTGTCCTCGAGTTCCTTAATCTAGCATGACAAGTTAAAAACCAAACCAACATTAGCACCGTTACCACATTTTTCGCTCTCGAATCTATACATGAGGATGGGAGAGATACCTTCTGATGAAGTAAAGTGGACTCTCGGTTCTGTTCCTGCTCCTCTTTCAGTTTTGTCTCAAGTTCCGTAATCTGTAATAAAGAGGAAAAGTCAGTTATTTTCTTTCGCCTTTCAACTTGTCATAGAAAATGGACAAGTCTAAAGTCATTGACAGTTGAGAACCTTCTGTTGTAGCCGAGCAGCATGACACTCGGCCTCTTGTACTTGGACCATCAGCTTGGTTTCAAGATCTTTAACCTGATTCATTCATAAGTACTCGAACTCTTAGATTTTTCCTATACAACCCCATTACTTTGGGCCAAACAATATACCAAAACCTTCTATAACATGCAAACTTCACAAAAATTCATCTTCAAATTCCGAAAAAAAAAAGCCCACAATCTGAAATCTCTACCTTTTGTTGGAAGGTTTCAGATTCTGACTGTTGACGCTCTCGAAGCTTGACCTCCAACTCTTTGACCTTTACAAGTTTTTAAAATCTGCTTAGTATGTGAAAAGCAAGAGTAATTAGAAAGAAAGAAAAAAAAGGTCAACAATGAGCCTAGAATACCTTTTGCTGGAGAGAGCCGCAAATTTCTTCTCTTCCTTTCAGTTTATCCGAAAGCTGTGAGACTTGCTTCTCTGATTGGCCGTGCAAGTTTGTCTTAACCACAAGCTGGCTTTCAAGTTCTTTTATCTTATCTTGTTGGCTTTTGTAGATTTGATCTTTTCCTTTTGTCTTATTCTCTAGGTTCTGCAAATTCTCTTCCAACTTCTTTAAAGATTCATCTTTCGATCTAGCATCTTGCCTTGCTTTCTCAAGCTTTTTATAGCAAAAAAGAAAATTAAAAAATAATTATTATGTCAACATTTTTATCATATTGAAGATTAAAATAACCTACCCTATTTCTTGAGAGAAGAAAACAACAATTAGGCTGAAATTTGAATACTAACCATAGCTTTCGTTTTTTGGAGTTCACTTGTATCCACTTGCTTTCGTACAGGACCCAACTCGATTCCACGAACCCGAGTTGCAAAGTTTAAAGAACTCAAAGTCTCCCCCACGTCCTGGTCGGAGGGGCTTATCTGTACAAACATCAAAGTTTTTGCATCACCCCCTGCAAGGTTGAACAATTCAACTTTCAGTACTTGAAACATGAAATTACTTCATAACATGAAAGCCACTGAGCCATTCTATTACCTAATGAATCTTGAAGAAGATGAGTCAATTTAGAGTTCCTGAAACCAAATAATAAACGCGTCACAAAAAAGAATCAACGGTATGTATGCTTGCAAAGGACACAATCAGTAAATAGAACACACCTGAAAGGAATGTGACTGCTTTTATTGGCTAAGGCGGATATCACATCGCCCAGGGCCGAAAGAGATTTATTTATGTTCTGGGCCTCCTTTAATCGTTCTCCTTGGACATCTGTTTTCGCAAGTCTCTCACTGCCCGCCAAGTCCACCAGCCAAAGCTTGCTTTTGGTGCACTCACCATTCATCAAGTTCTTGGCTTTTATCATTATGCAAAGCAAGCTGAACGAAGAATTTTGTTCGCACAAGTCCTTTGTCAGTAATAATTACTAATTAACAGAATAAAAATTGAAGCATTGGTCTCAAAAGAGTAACATATATACCAGTGGGATCGACTGCTATGCTCATTCACATTGTTGCTACCCGTTGCTCTTGCATTGCTTCCAGCTTGCAGTACAGACCAGACTTCATTGATATTGTTAACTTGGGCTTCGACAATCCCCGGAACGTGATGAGATCCTTCAGAAGCTTGTTTTATCTCCAACCTGCATACAATATCTGATGAGCGGGGGAAATAAAGCAAAATAATGAAAAGGCGTTTTTTTCCCTTTTTTTCCTTATAATTGTTTGGAAATATGATCACAGATTTTATATAATTTGTAAACGCTAAACTCAAAGTGATCTTACTTCTTGAATGTCGGCGCTAACAAGTCCCTAATCTGCTCGTTGTATACTTCGAGTACACTAACTGATATGTCATATGCAAAAGTTTGAGCTCTCTCCGAGGCAATTTCAAACAGTTTCTCAAGAGTCCTATAATTTACTCCTCTATTCTGCTCGGTGCCCTCCATGGTAAATGTCTTTCCAGTGCCTGTTTGTCCGTACGCAAATATGCAGACATTGTAGCCATCTAGCACTGAAGTAACCATCGGTAATGCGTCCGCAAATACATCAACTGTCAAGAACCACCAAAAATCTTTGTTTCATACTTGTTTAAGAGATCTAAAATGTACGCATAAGCAGTCAAGTGATAGAAATACATTGATACCTTGACCATCTTTTGGGGTATAAACTCTATCAAACTTGAAAGACTTTTTTGTGGCCGCGTTTGTCAGTATTCCGAGAGATCCGTCCTTTGCTGCATCGAAATCCACAATGGTTGTGCACCCAGAAGCTAACTCCCCCTTATTTAATGGGCGGCAGCGGCAAAAAACTCTTATACTTCCTGAAAATTCAATGACAAAACATATAATATGTCTCAGTAAAAGAATCATATATCTTTATGAGTTGATTCATCAATATACAGCACAAGAAATACCTTTAGCTTCCTGAACCTCATTAAAGAGCTTTTTCCTCTTAGCTAGCTCTTCACTGTACTTCATTTTAAGATCTTCACATTGCTTAACTGTAGAACAATTCTAGGAATCCATGAAAATGAATTGCAAAAAGAAACTCTAAGAAGGATTTGATTCTTCAACTTAATTTGAAAAAAAAAAAAAGAAGAAGAAGATAGTACATTGACATACCCAAACCTTGTACTGCAAAAACCATTTTATTCAAATCTGGAATTGAATCTGCGCAGTCATGCGCTTCCCGTGAAAGTTGAAAATGCTCATTCTTCATAAGCTGTGTCAACGGAAGCCATAGAACTTTTCGTCAAGTAAATTAAAAGTTTCTAAGGAAACAAATTTTATCCTACTTATATGGGTGATCGGCAATTGAATGTGTTTCCAACTGTACCTTAATTTTTTCTTGCAAGTCATTGATTGCCACTGCCCAGTGCTTCTTGTCATTCTCATACCTGACTGTGATATTCCTCAAATCTTCGGCTTGTTTCTCAACGGCTTGATCTATATAATAAGAAAGACATCAGATAATCCACTAGTAAAGCATGTAGGCATTCTCGTAAATGCAACGTATCATTATTTTTCCTCTTTCCTTGATAGATTATGAACAACAATCTTTGACCACTTTATTCTCCAAAAAACATGCATTAGGTCAAATTAAGGACACAAGTACAGATGAGATCTAATGCATAACATTTTCAGTTTTTCCTTAAAATGTGCCAATTAAAACGAAAACAAGAGTTCATACCTTGCGCGAGTGTTTTGAAGGTCATGTTGTCGAGTTCCATCCTGACCTTGTCTAGTTGTACATTCGCTGTAGTCAACGACATCCACGCTTCATGGCATTCATTTGCCTTAAGCTGGCATTGCGCGGAAAGCTCTTGTATCTTCTTCTCGTACTTTGCTGTAGACTTTGTTTGCATGAGTTTTATCTGCGAACAATACATTTGAGTCCGATAAGCAACTATGCAAGCATTGGAGCAGAAAACTTTTTAATGCTAATTGCATCAAACCTGAGTTGAAGGAACTACTATCTCAGTGGAGCAATTGTCGCATCTAAAAGATTCGTGTGTCGGCTTCGGACCTGTTATAAAATAACATTTCAGCAAATCAAATCTCTGTATGACAAAGTAAAATGCTTATCTTTCTTTTCAGACAATAAAATCAAAGCAAGCAAGCTACCTGGTGGTGCATTCAATGCTCTCCTTATCCCGATTCCACTAATTACTGGGCTTCCGATAACTCCTTCAAATCTCATGACAAGCATTCTGTCCTCTTTTACAGTGACCCTCAAGTCCACTAATTGCAATGGCTTATTGGCTCCGACAACAGAAAAAATATCGAAATCTGATAGGACCTGTGAATTTCACCAACACAAATTTCAATTTCAACCGAATAAGTAAACAGTGAATAAAGTAAGTAGCAGAAACTTAATTTTTGCCTAACTTACCTTTTCTTCCTGGATATACACATTGAATACCCTCATTCCTTTAGGCCCATTTGTGTTTATGATCTCGGTGAAATGAAGATCAACGTAATAGTCTCCAGGCGAAACGTCATTGAACCGATAACAGAAGTTCCCAAACCGTCCTGACTGGTAGATGAACGGATAATCTCCGGCATCATTGATCTGCTCATTGGTTCGTAAAATGTTCCCACCCTCGTAACAAGTGTCTTTCAGGAATTTCATGCTCGAATCTTCGTCAGTCACAGCCTCCCCACCAGCATTTACAAACATCACAAACTCATCTGCTCGACATTTCGCCAACCGATTAGGTTAAACACTCATTCACCGAATTCAATTTGCAATCGCCATCAATAAATTGTGCACTGATGCATTTTTCAACTACTCAATTTCGGGTAACAATACATGGTACTGTGAAGCCTTCCATGATTGAATAATCAAATTAAAATCTTCCAAAACCGAGGAAAAAGAGATTTTTTTTTTAATTTTCATTGATTTGCCCAATATGAACCCATTTATCTAGACCTAAGACATAAAACAATACTTTTCCATTTAAAAATAATTTAATTTTCCATTTATGAAGCTCTAGACCTAAGATTTTCATAAATGTTCCTGATATGAACCCATACACAAGAGCACAAACAAACATAAAATATCTAAAAGGAAAAAAAAACCTTAATTTCATTCGTTATTTTTGTTGTTCTTATTATTCAAATCTCATATATATATATATATATATATATAGAGAGAGAGAGAGAGAGAGAGAGAGAGAGAGAGAGAGTGAGAACCATAATGGCAAAGACAGACCTGCAGAATCGGATCTGGTTAACCCGGACGGAACGAGCCTCGAAGCAGAATCGCAGAGCATAGAGTCCACCAAAGAAGCGTCAGCGACGGCCATGGCGAAGTCTCTCCGTTCTTGACCCGCCGGATTAGGGTTTCCGGCGCCGGAGACCCAAGAAAGCGGCGAACTTGGAGTTGGGGCTTCTGGGTTTTGCCAAGACTCGCTCATTTCAGTCTCTGCCATGAAAAGATTCGACTGTCAGATGATTTTCCTCTGAGTCTGAGTTTTTTTTTTTTCCTTTATTTTTATTTTTCTTTTGTCTCTGTTTCGGTGGAAATGGAAGAGAGAAGAGCGAGGGGTTTTGTGTTTAGGTCGGTTACATTCGAATTTGAATTCAGATAGCCGTTGGGTGGCAATTGGATTTGGACCGTTGGTGTTACTTTCCTTTTTCACCCCGGTTATTTACTTTTGTTTATTTTTTTAGTTATTAGCTCAAATAGTCCCTGGATTGTAACTCGGGTGACATATTAGTCCTTGACCTATTTTTATTAGTAAAAATCTCTGAACTTTTTATTGTTGCAGTTGCAGTTGCAGTTACCTTAAAATTGGAAACAGAGGTGTAATTTTGGACCGAATTGGCACGTGAGATTCAAACTAGGGGTGTACAAAAAAAACTACATAACTAAATCAAACCAAGTTTAAAAACTATAACGCAGCGAATTCAATGCCACGTTAACAAAATAAAAATTTGATGCGGTGACCAAACCGCATTAAAACAAAAGAGTTGCGGTCTTTGGTTTTGGAAGAATGTTAATCGGTTCAAACCGCACCACACCAATTATATTATATATTATTTTATGCCATATTTTATAAATGAAAAATACCATAAATGACTCCCGAGATTTTCTGTAATACCACGAATAATCTCATAGTTTGTCATAATATCAAAATTATCCCTTAGTTTTTAAATTCAGTTCAATTATATCCTTTTCATTAATTAAGGGTTGAACCACGGCTCACACCCTAGCAGATCTGGGCATGGATTGAGGGCGGAGTTGGGCGGATTGAGGAATAGGCTAGGGCGACGCTATTTTTGTTTGGGGGGTTTGAAGTGAAGCCGCGACTTGACTCGGGCAAGGCGGCGATCTGGGTTCACGCATGGATATATGTCTGCCGTTGTTCTTTATACTGATTGTGTTTTTTTTTTTCCTTTGAAATTGGCGATGAGTTCTATTATATCATGAATTTAGTATTGAAATTAGTAATTATGATTTGTGTTAAAATTTGGTTGATGGTGATAATGTAAAGAATTTGTTATTATAATTTTCATTTTTTTAGCACTTAGACTATTTGCGAAATTTCCCCACTAAGTGTGATTTGTGTTTCATTCTTTTTTTTTTTTGTTCCGTGAAAGAGTTTTTTTTTTTTTCCCTCTATGATTTAAAATTTGGTGCATTACACTATGTATTAATTTTTTCATCTGGATATTCAGATCATAAATAATTATGCTATTATAGTTTTGTATAAATTTAATCTCTCATCTGATTTGCTCCTCCTCGTCAAGTTTTACCTTAACAGTAAAGGTAATATATCTTGAAGCGTTTTTTTTTTTTTCATTTTTGGAATTACCTTGCATAGGCACTTTTTTTTAAAATATTTTTTTGCTTTTTATGTTTTTGAGAAAAAAAAGCTTTTTTTCTTTTTAGGTGATGTAGATAGTTCAAAAAAAATTATATTAAAAATTTGTTTGTAGATAGGCATTTTAGTGTTTGGAAGCAAGAATAAGAAAAGTTCTGATGAGTTCATTACTCAAAACACCAAAAACGACGTAGTTTGACAAAAGAGCATTTATGATATTTTACACTTTTTTAAACGCCAAGTCAACGAAAAGGTTATAATTAGTTGAATTTAAAAACTAAGGGATAATTTTGGTATTATGAGAAACTCAGTGAGTATTCATGGTATTACGCAAAAATCTAAGGATCATTGATGGTATTTTTCTTTTATAAATAATGTATGTGGGCTCAGCGGTGTTCACGCATGCCTTCCTTACTCCTGGAATGGATTTGAACCGTGGTCTCTCATGTAGCTCACCATTCTCTTTTCTACTACGTTAGGAGTCCTTCTTTGAAAATATATTACATTATTTAATATATAATATATTGATACATAATATCTTTTAGGATTTTTAAATAATCGGTTTAATTCAGTTAAAATTGAAAATTTTGGTGGCCGAATATTTGGCTGAATATTCGATGCGGTTTTCGGTTTTGAATTTTTGAAAATCGAAAAAACACAGTGCGGTTCTTTTGCTCCTTAAAACAGCACCGTGCCGCAATGCTTTCATCCATACATCAGACTAAACATTTCTTCAACAATAAACCCATATGCATTTCTTTAGTTTCTCATCATCACAGGAAACCATGATCGAACAAGCTCCACAATCACCATCACCGCAGTCAAGTTTTGTCCCAGTCAAACCATTATCTTTATCAATAATAGAACGATTAGAATATCTTCAAATATGAAAAAAAAAACATATTAAAAAAAATCAACACTCAAAAAAGCCAGTGTCTATCACATTTGTTGGCGAAAATAAAACAAGAACGAAGTCACCAAACAGTTTCTTGGGTTGAGTCGCAGAATAGGTCGTTCTCTTTAAGACGTTTTGCGGCTCTGCCCAAGATTGTGTAAGCAGTCTGCAGCCACGCCATCTCCAGGATGAAACAGCCTAGAATCACCTCTGTCTCGACGGCCTATGCA
This sequence comes from Boehmeria nivea var. tenacissima, assembly GCA_018132145.1. NCBI lineage: Eukaryota > Viridiplantae > Streptophyta > Magnoliopsida > Rosales > Urticaceae > Boehmeria > Boehmeria nivea. The sequence goes on from CM030886.1 coordinate 5,719,829, forward strand.
TAGAAGATTGTCGAAAAACGAACACCCGAACGCATACCAATTGTTGAAAAACAAGAGTAAATAAAAAGCATAAATAAATAAAAACTTTTGTTTGCGAATAGAGTGGGAAGTAGAGAGCTATATTTGTTTTTTGTATTTTTCAGTGTATTTAAATGAGTGTAAAGGTTCTGTATTTATAGACAGTCTGGACCAACAGGTCTGAAGAAAAATAACAGTCAATAAAAGCAACGGGAAGGAGAACGTGCAAAGGAAAATGGGAACATGGTGGAGAAAAAGTTGTTGACCCATTAAATCGGGTAGACTTGAATGGGTTAGAAAAACGGATTCTTGAACGAGTCTGAATAGGCCTTTAGAACATATCAGATTAGACTTCTTCTGATAAAAAATAATATTAATTAATTAAATTTTAATAAAAAATAATATTTCAACCATACCCGCCAAACTGGACAGATGGTGGTGCGTGTGTGTGTGGTGGAGTAGGTCTAATATGCGTCCTCACCCCTCCACAAAACTTGGTACCCTTTGGGGTCCCAATCTCATGTTTCTTTTCTATTTTTTATCACTTCATATTTTCATTTCCATCTTTTTACAGTATTTTAAATACCCTTGTTACAGTAAAAAAAGGTACCTTTTTTTTTTTTAATCTTCCCAATTCAAATTTTCTTTCTCAGGTGCAAACCAAACTCCTATACAAATATTGATTTAATTTAAATACAAAATTTTAACACCTTTTTTTTTTTTTGGTAATAAAATCAAAGTGATCTACATTTCTTAACACAAATTGCTGACCAAAAAGGGTCGTTTAGTAAGCATTACAAATAAAAATTCAGATAATTTTGATTTAAGTACTGCTTGGCGCTTATAAGTCAAATTAACATTTAGATAGGAGTTTGATTGCAGTATTTGAACTGAGATTGTAAGAGAGAATATTTACAATGAGAGAAAAAATAATGCGTTTTATTATGCTTACTATAATAAAACAACGTAGAAGCATTGAAGCAATAGTTAAGTTATAACTGTGGGTAGCTTGCCAAAAAAAATTGGTACCATAGCAGATATAATTGAATCAAAATTTTTTTTATCCAAATTATTTACCAAACTACCTCTAAATATAGTGAAAACTATATATATATATATATATATATATATATATATATATTACACTATAATAATTAGGAAATTTTAAGAAAATTACCACTGTTTGCAAAATGATTTTAAAAAATAGTCACAGTTTGAAAAAATTTAAAAACTAATTATGTAAGATATTTCTTACAAAATTTTTGCCTAGTCTTAAAAATTTCTAACAGTATTTTTATGTGTATTTTTGCTATTATCAGAAATTTCTTACAGTTTTATGTCTAGTTTTTAATTTTTTGAAACTACGGCTATTAGTTTTTAAATTTTTTGAAACTGCAGCTATTTCTTAAAAACGCACAGTCCAAAATGACTATTTACCTAACTAACCTTAATAATTATTAATAATATCATATACAATAATTAAATTAGAAATTATTATACAATATATATGCTGATAAGTGATAACTAATAAGAGTTCCAAAACGATATTTCATCTTTATTTGCACATAACCAAACAAGTTGCGCATCATGCCGATATTAACCTTCGGCAATCCTAAAATTAGGTCGTTTATATTATTTGTGATTGAATAATCAGTCGTTGATATAAGGTATTTGTGATTGATATTTCTGCTCAACATGCAAATTCGGCGTTTAATAACCGATCGACATTTTTTTATCGGGTAACGACCGGTTAATTCACCCGAATTACTCGGTGCCAATTACCGGGAAAAATATGGTTATTCACCGAAAATTGGCATCGAGTAATGCCGGTGAATTAACTGGTCATTACCCGATTTTTTTTTTTCGTTGTTCTCCTTCCCCATCTTCCCCCACCTTCCCAACAACCTCCCCGATGTCACCGTCTCCCCTGCGACCTCCCACCACCGCCCCCCCGACCTCCCCCTCCACCTCCCCAGCGTCACTGCCGCCTCCCCCCACAGACCACTCCGCCACCACCCCCACCACCCCGTAGAGCACCCCCGCAGACCACTCCGCCCCCGCCCCCACCACCCCGTAGAGGCGCAAAGCGCCCCCCACACTGACGACCTGCACTGAACATTCCCGGTGAATTTTTATTTTTATTTTTATTTCTTTCGGTGAAAATTTGAGGAGTAATCGGGGAAACGCACCGATCAAATTTTTCGGTGAAATACCGAGTAATAATCGGTCATTCTCCGCCAGTTAATAACCGGTTATTACCCAGTTTTTTACCGAGAAATTGGATCGGTGAAATTCGATTGGTTATTACCCGGATCGTATTTTCATACCTAATTTTCGCTATTGAATTGTCAATATAAGGCATCACGATTGATGTGATAGTTGTAGATGCCTCTTTTGTTATGTTTTAACTATTTTTTAATTTAATTTTTAAACAATGCAAATAATATATATATATATATATATATATATATTTTTTGAGTACTTTTGTAATTAGTTTTTTTTTTTTTGAGAAACAATTCTGAACCGTCATATTCACCTTTTTGGTGACTCACACATCTTAAAAAGGTAAATCTAATGGTCCAAAATTGTTTCCCACTACAAAAAAAAAAAAAAAAAAAAAACCCAGTAAAGAATTCCCATTTTTCTTTGTCTATTTTCCATTTTATTTATTTAATGATTTTAAAATAATATTTATTAAAAAATTATAAGAAATGACTATTTCATTTAGGTGATTAGTCATTTTCTAATATATGTTTTAAGGAAATAGCCAATATTTTCAAAAATTAAGAAACTAGTCATTAGCCTTTTAAAAAACTTAGGGTATAAAAAATAAAATGGCTAATTTCTTAAATTTCTAAAACTATGTTTAATGTTTAAAAAATTAGTTTAAAGTTTGGCTAAATCCTTAAAAATCTCCTTAAAAAATAACACATGTTTTAAAAATTTAAGAAAATAGTTATGATTCAATTGGAAGATGCATGGATGAATCTTATAATTATGTGATGACTATTTTCTTAATTAATGAAAACATTGTCTATTTTGTTAAAACATCATCTAAAAAATAAGTATTTTGTCAATAATCTCTTAAAAATATGACAAATATTTTCAATTATTAAGAAAATAATCATCACATAATTATAAGATTCATCCATGCATCTTCCAATTGAATCATAACTATTTTCTTAAATTTTTAAAACATGTGTTATTTTTTAAGGAGATTTTTAAGGATTTAGCCAAACTTTAAACTAATTTTTTAAACATTAAACATAGTTTTAGAAATTTAAGAAATTAGCCATTTTATTTTTTATTTTATCACAGTAGATAAAAATTTTAGTAATAGTAAGTTTGGTTTGCTTTTTTAAGTTGAATGAGCTAAATTTTTGGAGATTTTTTATTTGATCTGAGCAATCTTTTAAAGTAATTATTATAGATACTTACTATGTCTATTAAGGTATTTAATGGCTATTTCTGCAATTTTGACATTCTAGGACTAAATCCTTCAAATTTTACCTTTAAAAAAGTTAATTTCCTAATTGGCCCTTTTTTAAAAGACCCATTTATTTTGGCATAGTAACTCACCCTATTTATTATATAGGGCCTTTCTACAATGCTCCACTTAGTGATGTGCCAATGTAACATTAAAAGAGTGTGTAGTAATATTATTAAAGCATATAGTAATGATTCATTACATCTCTCCTACATTCATTGGTGGAGCACCGATGGGTATGGAGCATTACAGAATTAGCCTATTATATATATACATAAATACATAAAATAAAATATAGAAAGACACAACTTGATATTGAAAAAATAATAAGGCAGTACAACAGCAAGTAGTTCATCTAACAACGTATTATTTAAACTAACATTATTATAATAGCTTCATACTAATGTTTTATCAAGGGTGAAGTAGGAAAATACCCAGAATTTATATAGCAATAAAAATAAATACCCAAATTTTTGAAGTAATTGAATTTCTAGTCAATTCGTGAATTACTTTCACATGCTTTTGGTAACTAAGTGAATTACCACCACTTATCACTATGTAAGTAATTGAATTATTTAGGTAGTTAGTTACATTTTTTAAAAGATTGGGTAATAACTTACATTAAGTTTTAAAAATTGGGTATTTACTATAATTTCTCTTTTAGTAATTATTTTTTCAATAAATTATTATTTATTAGTTATTTATTATAAAAATTTATTATTTAGCAATTTTAAGTGTTTTTTTATTATTAATGGTGTTTTAAACTTCATTTTCACTCAACCTGTTGTTTTTAATTTTTCATGTCGTTTTCCATTTTTCCCGTCGTTTTATGGCATTTTGTTATTTATCCAGTACAAACTACAAACTCTTTCTCACTAAACATATGTTGTTTTCAACAAATTATTGTAGTTTTTCAATAAAAACATAAGTAATCTATTATGACATCTTCTTAACAATTAACATACGTTGCAAATCAACAAAACAACACAATTCCCAAAATCAGTCGCAGAAAGCCATGTATTTGCAATTGATATAAATATCAGTCGCCAATATTTCTGTCGCGGATGCTAATTATTTCCGGTTTAAAGTTTAGGTAAGTTTCAAGGTGTAAAAAGGCAAAAGCAAGTCTAAAGTGTCTAACCTCCTTAGCAAAAAAAATAAATAAATAAATAAAAATCTAGAGTGTCTAACCATTGTTTAATAAAAAGTAGTCATAAAGGAAAATCGTAAGGATTTGACTCAAATACTCCAGTAACTGTTCATATTTGGGAAATTGAGTAAAACAAGATTGGAGAGAAAAATGCCTAAAATTATAAGTACTCACTAAGCATGCACATTCGAGGACGGGTCATTCCCCGTCCCTTTACCCAGATGAAAAAATTTTCATAAAAAAAATTGTCCGCATTTTTTCCGATTTTTACCCGCAAAATATTACGCCTTTATTTCAATTTTTTTAATTATTTGTAAATTTTTTAATTTTTTCATATTCTTTCATTCATTATTCATTAAAATAGTTTGACTAAATTTTTCTGTAATTAATACTTTATTCATCTAGAGAATTTTAATAAGTTTTCTCTACTTATTCTTTACAAATAACATATTTACCAAATTACCATTATCACACTTAACTTAAACCCTAAAAACAATAAAACTAAACCTTAAAATAATTAAATTAAACCTTAAACCTTAAAAACTTAAGTTTAAACCTTATAACACTTAAATTAAACCTTAAAACAATTAAATTGGACCTTAAAACGATAAAATTAAAAACCGAAATTAAAAATAAATAAAAAAACATTTTTCGGGTAAAAAAAGATTACCTGGATGTGCATGCTTAGTACTCATGTTAGAGGGAAAACTCAAAATTTTTATAACGAATATACGTATGCATTAAAGAAGGAGTTTAGATCTTATGTCCCATCCTTTAGACTTTTTCTCTGTCCTTCTGATCAAATTTTGACACCTAAGTAAAAACAGTTATAATAAAATATATTAAAAAAGAAAATGACTAAAAATTTAATTTTTTCTGTTTAGATGTCAAAATCTCATTTGAGAGACTGAGAATGAGAACCAGAAAAAAAAATTACAGAAGATTGGATTTAAAAAAGCTGGATTACTTTAAAAAATTATTCTTTGTTTTGATTTTATACTTTTTTCTTTTATTTCCTTAACTTTCTCCAACCTTGCACGTGAGTCTCAAACAACATGCAATCACGCTATAACATCACATATTACCCCATGTTTGGGCAAACCATCACACTCATTCTATTTTATTCCATACTATTCCAAGCCATTCAACTTTCTAATCATACAACCCATTTCATTTTTTTTAAACTTTCCAAATCCCTATACAATATCTTTAAATCTCAACTATTTATACCACCTCGAAATTCGCAAAGTCAAACTATTCAACATCATTTTTTTTCAAACCATTCCAAACTATTTTTTCCATTCCAAGGAATGAGATGGAATGGGCAAAACGTCCACCCCAAACATAAGCTTAATCTCGTAAATTTTTTATCACAGTATCAACAAATTATTGACAAAGAGATTAAGATAATGTAAAATTTATAGATCATTCACCAATCCTACAATTAAGATTCGAATTGACTTATACTTGACCAAACCAAACTGCCATAGCACTATAACTCTTCAAAGCCGTCATACCAAAAACAAAAGGAAAATATTATATTTTAGCATAATGATACCTCACTCGGAGCTTGTTTGGTAAATGGATTTGGATCCGTTTTGGGCAATCCAAACGAATTTGTCAATTTGAATTGCCGTTTAGAAACAGTTTTTTGGATAAAATTCAAATGGTAAAACTTATTCAAATCCTTAAAATTCAAATTCTACATACCCTTAAATTTCAACAAATTAAATCTATTTTCAATATACTCTTAAATTTCAACAAATTAAATCTATTTTCAATAGTATTTCTTGATTTGACATTTCAAACACTCTTTTCATAACTCAAATTATATTATTCTTTATCTATCAAAATAACAATTAAAATAATAATTTCAGTTTAAGTTATTTGAGTCAAATAATAGTATAAATTCTTCATTCAAATTACATAATTCAAAAGTTTCAATTAAAATTTAAAAAGTTCAAACTGCCACAATTTAAACCAATTTGCCAAACAACATCTTAACTTAACTAAACCACTCACATTAAAATAGATTTCGTTGACAATTGACCGAACACATGTTGAGCCTAAGAGTATTTTTGGTCCATAGGAATAGACATAAAATTTGATTGTTTTGTCCTAATCCTATTTTTGTTACATTATTTGAGACTGTATAAATTATGTGAGGCCGACCAAATAGTCCAATTATCATGAGATAAATAATCTCAACCAACCACTCTTGTGAGTCTCATTTTAAAATTATTATTTTTTAATTCTATTTTAGTATTTAAAATAAATTAAATTCTTTAATATTTTAAACAATTAATTATTTATTTTATAGTGGTTTTCTTTGGTACAGGACTTCTACTTATAAGGGGGAATCTTGGACCGTCATACTAAGCATTTTATATATTTTTTTAAAAATAAATAATAAATCTGACGATTCAAAACTATCTCATTATCGGAGGCCAACATTGAAGAAAAAACATATTTTATATTATATAAAAAGTACAATACCATACTAAACATATTATATAATATTTACTCAAATTCTATCACTTTTATTCAAATCTAATCCCAATCATATCTAATAGCATTAGACAAACAAACATATACTTTTGCATTGGTTTTTTACGTTTAAGGTTAAGGTTAAGGTTAAGGTTAATGTTAATGTTAATGCTCTAACACTTGAAGGACAACAATATATTATATTTAGGCTTTATTGCACTGATGCCCCCTGAATTATACGCGTTTGTACACTTTGGCACCCCAACTTTTTTTTTTGATAAAATGCTCCCCGAATTCAAAAATCCGTCACAATCTGCCCCAAATTAGCAATGCCCGTTAATTTTTGGACGGAATGAAGCACGTGCCAAAAACGTGCCTAGTCAACGAGGGCAGCCTTCGTCTTTTCACATAACTGATGTCCCCTTAATTACCCTTTGATTTCGAAAAGTTGTCTTCAGTAGTCAAAAAAAGAAGAGAGGAAAAAACGAAAAAAAGAAAAAAATATCTCAGCAAAGCTCGAACTTTGGAGAAAATGCAGATGAATATGGCGGAATCAGCTCATTTGTGCCATTGTGGGAGACCAAGTCGCGTTTGGACTTCTTGGAAACCCACAAATCCTGGAAGGCGTTTCTTTGGGTGTGGTGATTATGGGGTAAGAAATTTTTGGTATTTTCTGATGATTTTTGAAAGAAATGTTAGGACTGGTTTGGTGGTTGTTTTTGTGTTTCGGGGGAAAAAACGTCTTGATTATGTGGTTTATGGGCTATGACCGGGTGTTGAAAGGGTTTTATTTTTGTTTTTTTATTAATGTTTTGTTTAGGGTTTGACTTTTGTTTTCTGAATTTGATCCTTCAAAATGCTTTTGCTTTTGTTCATGGTGTTTGTGGACAGCATAATGGAGGTCGTGGTTGTCGGTATTTTGAATGGTATGATCCACCCATATGTGCAAGAGCAACGATTGTCATTCCTGGGCTGCTTAGAAGGGTTGAAAGCTTAGAAGAGGTTAACAAGGGTCTTAGAGTTTGCATAAAGAAGCTCCGGCTTATGCTTGTTGTGGCTGTAATGCTCGTTGTGTGGCTGGTGTTTGGTGGAATTAGAAGCTATTTTGCAGGCAATAATGTGGAGGACCCTAATATAGAATACTATAACAGCTAAAATTTAGAGTAGACTGTAATGATCAATGTCTCAATGTTTTTGTTGTAACATTTGAGAACAACTAATATTACTGCTTTGGATATGTAATATGCTTTGGATATGTAGTCTTACAGGTACTTAGAGGTAATATGCTTTGTAATATGACATTATTAATGGTATGAATATTTATGAATTTCTATAGCAAGCAAAAGAGAAGTACTATTGTATTAAATCCAAGTACTTAATTACAAAATATAATACCAAACCAAGTACTATTGTATCTGCTTCTGAAGTGTTTAATACAAAATATAATTACAAACCAAGTACTTAACACAAAACATCTGATAAGCCAAAATAAAGTACTAAATCCCAAAAATAATTACACAGCCATACTAAGTGTCTAAATCTGTTGTAAAGCATGGTAATTAATAGACAGCCACAAGTATGACAAGCTGTTCTATACATAAAGAAACAAAATGCATAGCATGCTCCAAAATAAAATGTCTTTCATCCTTTGCTATTGGCACTATTTGGTCTTCCTTGTAGGTTTTGTACTAGTGACAGATGATCTTCGAACCTGTACATGAAAAATCAAGTAGTTACATGTAAAACAAAGTATAAACCTTAAAATCATATAACTGTAGGTTGTTGGCATACCTTTTGTTTTTTGTTGACTTTGTTTGTATTAGTATTAGAGGCTGGTACGGAGGGGCAACCAGTAGCATTATGTCCTTCAACCTTGCACAGTGAACATGTGATGACCACATAGGTTTTTCTCAACTTCTTGTTGCTGGAATTTGCTTCCAGAATTTCTTCTGGTTCCTTACGCCTCATCTTCTTGGGTCTACCAGGCATATTTCTTTCTTTAGGTGGTAGTGGTGGAGTTGCATCACTCTTCTTCCACATGTTTGGCCCTGGCATTGGCAGTATAGTTGGTGTGTATGCCTTGCGATAGGTTTCCTTCTTGTAGCATGGATGCACATAGTCCATTATATTGAGCTCTCTCATGTTTATACATGCTATGGCATGACTACAAGGCAATCCAGTCAATTCCCATCTGTAGCAATCACAAGTCTTTGCCAATAAATCCACCCGGAATTGTTCTGCGTACATATGCCTCACCTCAAATTTGAGGTCACCGCAGTACTCAGGTATAGAATCCAATGACTCGAGTTTGTTCTTCTCTAGAATCTTGAATACCCTTGGACCAATGTCGTGATGCCACTTATCTGCTAGTTCACGGCGGGTTACAAGTCTTTTCCTGATATACCTTCTAATTATCTCTAGCATAGTTATGATGGGTTTGTCTCTTGCTTCTACTATAGCACCATTGAAGGCTTCACACAGATTGTTTAAAAGGATGTCACATTTCGGAAAAGTTGAGAAGTGAGATCTGGTCCAGTTGTTGGGCTGCTTACTAACCAACCAATTATAAGCATCAATATTCAACAACTTCATTTTCTCCATCTCCATGTTGAACCTACAATTACAAATTAAGACTTTTAAATTATAAATTATAAATTACAAGCAATAAATTAAAGTTTTTAGCGTACTTGTGTTTAGTAGTTGCCCGTGCTGCATTCCAAAGTGTTTGCTTCAAAACTAGGCCCTTGAACAGTAGTTTGAAGTTATTATACATGTGTCGGACACAAAATCGATGTTCAGAGCCACTAAATCCAGCCCTTATTGCTTCAATCAGCCCCTTTTGCTTATCTGATATCCATGTAATACTTGTGACATTAACAATCTCCAAGTCTTCCTTCAAGTAATCAAGAAACCAGCTCCAAGTTTCTTTACTTTCTGACTCAACAGCTGCATAAGCAATTGGATACATTGCGTTGTCAGCATCAATCCCAACAGCAACTAGAAGTTGACCAGTGTGAACTCCCTTGACATGACATCCGTCTAGGCCTATAAGTGGTCTGCATCCTTCTCTCCACCCTTTCTTACAAGCTGCAAAGCACACATAAAACCTCTCGAATTGCGGCTTTGCTTGATCACCATTAAGTTTCATCTTCACTGTAGTTCCTGGATTTGACTCTCTCAAGGCATCAGCATAATCCCACAACTGTGCATATTGAGACTCCGTTGTACCTCGGATTTTTTCCAAAGCTCTTTTCCTAGCTCTATAATACTGCCACTTTGACACGTCCGTGCCTGTTGCATCCCTCACTTCCTTTGAGAAACCAGAAAACTTCCAATCTGGCTCAGCTTCCCACTTGCCAAGAAACTTCTCAGCTAACCAGCCCGACTTAACATATGGACCACTGAAATCTCTTCCACAAGTGTGCTCCTCATTAATTGTCTTGATAGTGACACTTTCAGAATTCTGGATGCTAGATGCAAATACCAACCACGGGCATTTCCCATGGCACTTCACCCTTACACGATGCTTCTCATTTCTAGCAAACCACACTCCTCGTTTGGACTTAATTGCATACTCTCTAATAGCTTTTCTGAATTCATCAGCAGACGGAAAAACCATTCCAAGTGTGAACTCCGGGTTGTTCAAATCAGTTTGTGGGTTGAACTCTCTATACCTTCTCCTGTTCGCATTTGTCGCTCCAACTTCGTTGTCGGAATCACACTCACTGTCTAGCTGCTCTTCTGACCACTCCAAGTCTGAAAAATTCTGTCGTTGTGAGCTGCCAACACCACTTGGACCACCCTCTGCAGCCGCACGCCCGCACCACCTCTCCTCCCCATACTGTCTATACCAGCCTCAACATCAGACTGCTCATAGTCTGACTCTACCATATTCATCTTTGCCTCTTCATCATCAGCCCCTTCCTCCTCAACATTGTTTGTTTGCTCCTCAAATGCAGCCCTTTCTTGTTCTTGATTTTCTGCCATTGTTTCATTAGCAAAGCCAAAGTAATCTTGCACGAAGTCATATGTATCTTGATCACTACCCTCACCATCCTGACTGCCCTCACCCTCCTCACTACCTTCACCACTTTCAGCACCACCCTCACCCTCTTCTTCACTATCATCAGAAACCTCTACAAAGTTGATCTTAGACCCCGTATAATCAACTTTCAAGGGCTTAAATGGAACAATGATGTATATTTCCAATATCCTATCACTTCCAATGCCAGCAACCATTGCTAAAACGTCCATATCATCATCAAGATACTGAAAAGACCCTACAAAACTCACTCCCACAACCCTGTAAGTGAATAAGACGTTGCCTTCATAACCCAATCTCTCTGCAAAGTCCTCTAACTGTAACATGCTCATGCAATCCACATCACATTTGTCAAAGTAGTCTACCATGCCTCCCTCATATTCCTGCTTACCATTAACTTCCGTAATATGACCTCCGTGCCTAACCTTCATAGTAAACAAGTTACATTCTCCTGGTGCTGCTACATACAAAACCATATCATAATTCACTGTTAGTTTCTATACAACAAACAAAAATCATCTAAAAATAAATAAAAAAAACGAAAAACTTAAATTTCCTAACAAGTAACCTAAACTAAAAAAAAAAAATAAACAGAACAACTTTTATGGAAGTAACATGTTCAGAAATTTTTTGATGCACAAGCTTATTAACTATTCCAAAACGAAAAAAAAAACTTCAATTTCGGCTCTATAATGTCATAAATATAATATTTATTTGCCCAAACATTGATAAAAATGTCACCTTTATCACATATACATACTAAAAAAAAAAAACCCCAACAACAAGATTTACAAATAAAACGAAAACAAACAAAAAAGTACAACACATTGACAGAATCAGATCAAGGCCTTCAAAATTATAAAAAGGCCTCAAAAATTTTGCATGGATCGTACCATATTCAGGTTGTAGACCACCGGCTTCACGCAAAACGCTCATTGTCGCCTCAACCCGTTGATATTCGAAATGCTCTCTTTCGTAACCCACCAAATTAACAGAAACAACAAAAAATCAACCCCATCACTCGTCTCCCATCTGGTTGCAAGCTTAGTTTCAGACAAAAAATGGTGGAGAGAGAATGAAAGAGATGACTTTTGATATTCTAAGGTGGTTTCCCTCCAAGTCTCTCTTCACGTGTGTATAAGGGGGGGCATCAGTTATGTGAAAAGACGAAGGCTGCCCTCGTTGACTAGGCACGTTTTTGGCACGTGCTTCATTCCGTCCAAAAATTAATGGGTGTTGCTAATTTGGGGCAGATTGTGACGGATTTTTGAATTCGGGGAGCATTTTATCAAAAAAAAAAGTTGGGGTGCCAAAGTGTACAAACGCGTATAATTCAGGGGGCATCAGTGCAATAAAGCCTTATATTTATTATATTATGTCTATTGTCTAACAGACAGGACAGAAGAGAGAGCCTCTCAGCGTTCGCCTTCGCGCGCGCTTCAACCCAATCACCGCGCCCACACCACTCTGTCTCTGTCTCATTCTCACTGTCTCTGTCTCTCTCTATACCATAAAGTCCACACACACACACTCTCACAGTCTCACTCTCTCGTGCCACTTCCGTACAGTATAATAATAATTAAAAAACAAACAAACAAAACCAAAAACAAAAGCAAAGGTAAAAAAAAAAAAAAGCAAAAACCCTGTTGAAGCTTAATAATATTCCTTTCCTCTCTCTTCATTTTCCGGGAAAACTCATTCCCGACGTAGAGAACTCCCAAAGAGAGAGAGAGAGAGAGAGAGAGAGAGAGAGAGAGAGGCCTCTGATTCTCGTCCGCCATGGAAGAGTCATCGAGGCCCTACGATCGCCAACACGGCCACCACAGCCCCAAGAGCAACCGCAGGCCGTGGCGGCCGCGGCTGGACGCGCTCCAGCCGGGCCACGTGGCGCTGCGGCTGCTCTGCCCTCGCGCCGTCATCGGCGGCGTGATCGGAAACGGCGGCGCCGTCGTGTCGCAGATCCGCCGCGACACCGGCGCCAAGGTCCACTGCGAGAGCCCCGCGCCGGGCGGCGACCATGGCGTCGTCTTCGTCCTCGGCCCGGCGGCGCGCGACCGAGCGACGATCGCCGGCGGACGCCGCGTGTCGTGCGCTCAGGAGGCGCTGGTCAGGGTGTTCGAGAGGATATGGGAGCTCGAGGCGAGCGACAATGGCGGCGGGTTCGGAGTGGTCTCGGGGAGATTGATCGCTCACAGTTCTCAGGTTAGGGTTTTGATGGAGAGAGGAGAGACTGACATCGAGACGATGAAGAAGGAGACCTCTGCTGATATTACGATTCTTCCTACTCCGCAGTTCGATTCTCGCAGCGATGAGGTTATCCAGGTTGGTTCTTCTTATAATACCCCTGTTTGTTTCTCGGGAAAATGAAAAACGCTTTGAGCTTATTTTAATATTCCCGTACAAAATAAACCATGAATAAAATACAGAGCATGTCACACTTATTATAGAACGAATGGTATTTATTACGGAATTGTTTATAAAATTTTGGATGCTCAAATCATATGGTAAGTGTTCGAATGCTATTGGTTACGTAACTTTGTTTAGCTAATTTATAATTGATTCAATTAACTTGTCACATTATATGGTATTTTAGTTTTGCTGTTGGTTTTATAGATAATAAATTAATACATGAAGTTTTCAATCCTCAGTGACACAGTGGTAGTGGTATTTCATTCCCATATGGATAAATATGAAAACAATAAATATATATATATATATATATATCTAATTCTACAATGCTCAATATCTATCGTTATATCATTACGTAGTTGAAGTAATAAATTTAAAATAATTGTACTATCATCTTTTTATATCGTTAATACACTTTTTTATAATGTTACATTGACATTTTTTCTTACATTGTTTTTCTGTCTCTATAACGGTAGATTTCAGGAAATGTTTTGGCTGTAAAGAAGGCTCTCATTGCTGTTTCTAGTTGTCTTCAAGACCATCCGGCGGTCGAAAACTTGCCCACAAATTTTAGCAGACCCATAGAGAGCTCTTCCTCCCGGGAGTCTCGTAATGTTCTCGATCCACAAGCCGAGCTTTTCCCAAATCTCAGTTTTCTGTTACCGCAGAAATCTTGTGATAATGGTGCCGTCTCTGATAAGGATGCGGATGGTGCACGAAAGGAGGTCGTGTTTCGACTTCTTTGCTCGAACGTCTCAGCTGGTAGTGTGATTGGAAGAAAAGGAGCCATTGTTAGAGAACTAGAGAATGAAACCGGTGCTACTATTAGATTCTCAGCTCCCACGGGTGGTTTTGGCGACCGCGTTGTCACCATTTCTGCGTCCGAGGTTAGCCATGATTTTTTTCTAGCTCTCGATACTTTTCCCATCAATTTGTTTCCGTGTTCTTTTGCAGCTAATTGTTGTGATTGTCTCTTTGGTAGAATCCGGAATCACAGCACTCTCCGGCGCAAAACGCTGTTATTCTTGTTTTCGCAAGAGCGGTTGAGGGGGACATTGAGAAAGGGGTTCTGTCACACTTCAGTCAGGGGGCAACTGTTAGTGTGAAGCTTCTCGTTTCGTCGGATCAAATCAGTTGCCTAAGTGACAACGAAGGTAACGTTATCTCGAAAATCAGAGACGTATCTGGTGCTGATGTACATATACTGGGAGGAGCTCCAGAAAATCAAGTTGTAAAGGTTAAAATGTTATCTTTTTTTTTTTTGGTTGGTTACTCTCTTATATCAAAATTCAGCCAAATATTTTCGGATGTGGATACCGAACCTTGCAGCGCAAGGCTTTCTGTTGCAATCATTTTGGGGGTTCTTTCTCTTCCTTTCTTTTTTTAAGCATTAATTTCTCATTAAATTGAAACAAAAAGTTCTTTTGTTTTTTGTTAGATTACTGGTGTGTATCAAGCTGTACAAAATGCGCTGTTTGAAGTCACTAGGATTTTAAGGGATACTGTTTTGTCTCATGAGGTCCTTAAGGAAGTGAGACCGAGGAATTCGTTTGGATGGGTTACTGAGCCTCCCGCTTCTGTATCACACCAGTCTTTCGGCTTGATTCCTGATCCCAATGATGAAGCTCTTTTAACTACACAAATGAGCCGACTCGGAGTCTCCCAAAGTGTAGTTGATTTTTCACCGAGGTCACATCTATCGCAGGTTCATTTTCTTTCTTACCCCTCGTTTGTAGTTGTCATAGCTTTCTTTTTTTTTTGAGTAATTGCTCTGACTAGATATTGATGCAGACTGGGGAATCCGGGCATGCGACAAATGACAGAAATGGTCAAGAAGCCTCAACAACTTTTGGTGGAGATCTTGAAGTGACAAGGTCAGTTTTGCACAACCCAGATCAAATGTGGACATTTAATTCCGTGACTTTTCCTTCATAAATCCTAGTGTATCTTAGATTGTTTTGCTGGTTTACAAAGAATCAAGAGTATAATTTTCCAAGAGAAACATCTAAGCGTTCAACTTCATCATCTTCAGATGCGTTTATGAAACAACGGTCTAGAAGAGAGAGGACTTGCAAATATTATTTGATCTGTTGTTTCAGGCGCATAATGGCCGCTTGTGCAAGTAAAAAATCAATGGGGAATTGTTTTTCTAATACGATAACAGTGAAACCGCCTGTGATGAAATTGAATGTTTCGGAAGTTTTTGGGGTTAGATATATTTTCAGCTCTTACCAACCTAACATTTACATCTTTCTTGTACATGTGTAGTGAACACAAACTTGCTATAGTGACGAATACAACCCTGGAAATAGTAGTTTCTGAACATGCTTTTGGCTCTATTTATGGTAAAGATGGGGGAAATTTGAATCGCCTCAAAGAGGTAACTTATTTTGATCGCTAAACTATATTATGATCAGCATCTTAAATTACCCTAAATTTCTGTAGTTTTCCTTATCTTCGATGAAGTTTCTGATTCAATTACTTGGGTTATTTCATGCTCTTCATTTCAATAATGAAAAAGAAGTCGAAATTTGAGACGCAGTTTAAATATTCAAGAACTTTTTAATCACTGTACTGCTCGACAACTAATAGTTGAGATAATACCTTCTCATCATGAAGCTATAGTAGTTGTGGAAGAGCTTAAATTTTACTTCAAAATAATAATTCGTTAAACTAACTGAAGTAGCAAAGATGAATTTTCGGGCTATTATCACTGCTTAAGGTTTTAGTTACTCTCACAGTTAAATGACATGTTTCACTATTCTCATCTATGTCATTTGTTAATGAAATGCTTATCGCGTACGAAATCCTAGTGTGTAAACCATCCCTGCTACTGCTTGCTCTCTAATTCGAATATCGAAATTGATAATCAACTTGAATCATGCAATCAGATATCCGGTGCTAAAGTCGAAGTACATGATCCTCGTCTTGGCGAAAGTGAAGGGAAGGTTGTTATATCCGGAACCCCCGACCAAACCCTTGCGGCTCAAAGTTTGCTTCAAGCTTTCATCCAAACGGCTAGGAGACCATAAGATCACTAGTATGATCTGAATTAACGACAAACATACTTCAATGGCTACCTTCTCTGCCTAAAAATTTCAAGTTTTGAAAGGGTTTTTGACATGTTTTTACAAGTAACAGAAGATTAGGAACTTGTCCAGAAGAGAAGAGTATTTATACAATATACATTGTTAAAACTTTATACTTCCTTCTGGCTCCTTTTGTATAGGCTATAGATAGATACATCTAGGTTTTAGTCTAGTGAGTTAGCAACATCTATAGTTCCGAGAATTTTAATGCTCAGGAATTTCTTATCAGATCACTTTTTGGACATTTGATGAGTTTCAAAACGAAATGAATTGTGTTCCCGCTAATGTGATGCATGTCTTTTAAAATTTGGGTAAAGTTTGGAAAAAAAAAGGTTTGTGATAGCAGATATTGAACGCGAACAAATCGAAAGTTTTTTTTTAGGGTGCGTTTTATATTGAGTGAAGAGTTGAAACAATAAATGAAAAGCATCATATTTTTTCGAGACCGCTAAGATAGAGCTAGAATGTAAGCTCGAAATGAATTTACCAGTCAGTGTGATTCCTTGATTGTTTACACCACAATTTTCGTCACCTTTATCTCCGTTTCAAAAAATGACTTGACGTTACACTGTCAATAATTTTGATCACAATAGTAGAAAAGAAAATATTCCTCTTACCACTACTGGGGTTGGACGGTTTTCAGAAGAGGAGAAAAAGAGAGATTTTTCTTTTCAGAAGTGTGGAATCAAAGTTATTTCTCTATAGTGTTAAATACTTATTTTTAGTACAAGAGTAATTATCATTTTATTTGTTTAATAAATTATCAAACATTGATATTATCTTACCCAAAAATCTGCCACTCCTTGGTGTAAGTTGGGGTATTTTCTCGCTCTTGCTATATTTTCCAAATCCCATATCAATTATGTATCAATATCTCAAAAAAGAAACAAACAATAAATGAGGACAAATTCGTACTTCATGTAGTCTGTTTATACCTTATAAAAATTTGAAAGAATAACTACAATAATTTTTTAATCCAAAAAAATTAGGAGGGATTATCTTATTCAAATTATCTCAATTATTTTTTTCCTAGAATATCTTATACAAAGTCGGTCTAATGAGTGGTTTATGTAAATTATATTTGATTTAGATTTTGTAGTGTTTGAATTTGAACAAAACTTCTATGTAATTATCCTCAAAAGGTGTGTACGATTTTTGTAGAGATAAATCTCATTAATTAGATATTTATAGCATGTTCAAAGTTTGGTAATCTGTTTTACCTTCTTACTTTTTTTTTTTTTTTTTGTCTCAAAACCCCATCGGCTCATATTTGGATAATCTGATCATAAAACCATATGGTGTTTGATCAATCGCTTAAGAACATATTACTGGGTGATACAGACGGTTACACAAACTTAATACACTTAGTACAATACCTTGAACGGATACTTTAACTCAATTATAGTTTTCATTTCTTATAATACTACAATTTTTATAAGAATGAAAATTTTGCCAATCAAATTTTAAACAAGAAGATTTAAAGATGGGTATAACAATCTATTTGTATAAAAATCAAATCCTATTTCAAAAGGGGCATATGGTGATTTTTTTTTTTTTTTCTATCTAGCAAAAATCAAGCACAATTTCAAAATTTCCCTTCCCATTTAGAAAAGGTAATTGTCGTCCCTAGTCCCTATACTTTTAGACATTGTACTTTAGTTTTTAAACTATTTTAATAAGCAAAAATCTCTCTTAATTTTCAGCAACCTTAGTTTGTCTCATCAATTTTAATTAAGTTGCTATTAAAATTACACATATATAACTAATATGGGAATTTTAAGAAAATAGAAACTTTTTAGAAAATAATTTTAAAAAATAACTAAAGTTTCAAAAAATTTAAAAACTAACCCTTTAAAAAATTTCTTACACATGTTAAAAATTTTCTTATAGCAATTTTTATGTGTAATTTTGTTATTGTTGAAAATTTCTTACATGTGTAAAAATATTTTTATGGCTAGTTTTTAAACTTTTTGAAACTGTAACTATTTTTTAAAAACATACAATCTAAAATAGTTATTTATCTAAGTGACCCAACTCATATTAGGTTATAATTACATGAAGTCTAATCACATTACATTTTACAATTGAATGAAGATTTTACAAAAAAAATTTTGAGTTGTGGTCTTTAATTAATTAATTAATTTGAACTTATATAATCTTACTTTCATGTAATTACAAAATATATATGTGCATAATTTTGGCAAGTAATTAAATTATAATTGACAAATAGGGACTCAGTTTGCACAAAAAAAAAAATTAGGAGATTTTATCTATAAAAATAGTTCACAAACGAAAGTATATAAAGTCTAAAAATAAATGGACTATTGGCGCCAATTACCCTTTTAGAAAATTAGAAATAAATAAACTATGGGGTATTGGGGTATGGCCGTATGTTGGGGTCGATTTTGTACGCAATCGTAAGTCGCCACGTGTAAGGTAGGCCGTATGACTATTAGACGAAGCCGCGTCATCCGATTCAAATCTCGTAGCGAAGGCAAGTTAGCAGTAGGATATTATATTGGGTCACAATGAATAAGCCCGTATGAGCCATGTGGAATGGGCCTGCGCCAGTCGTGTGAAACGGGTCGGCCTGTATGAGTTTGGAATATTAAGTGTGGATAATCATGATAATTCAAATAGGTACGAATCATCGTGCAGAACTATCCCGATAATCGTGGATGGAGCAAGATCGAGCCGTATGCAACGGAAAAACTGTCCTAGTCCTTATCCATTAGGATTCGAATAAAAGAATAAGGATTGAAACCCTAATTCGTGCAGAGGAGTCCAACCATATTATAAATATAGGTACGTATCCCTTATTGATCTTCCTTCGCCACTCGTGTGACCAAACCGTACTCGAAGAGAGAAGCATTAGCTCTGACCGAGGCAGAGCTATCTAATTATTCTTTTTTGCAGGTGCCCCCATCGACGGATAAGGTGATCACGTGCTGATTGGAGGCCTAATCATCATAAACACTCCATCGTTTTCATAGAGGTAGATTTACCCACGTCTACAGTTTGGCGCCCACCGTGGGGCCTCCATTCAAGGACGTACATCAAGATCACCATACGCCGTTAACTAGCACCATGTCGGGTTCACCATCGAGATCACCCGATCGTCCTCGTGGCGAAGACGACGAGGAAAGGACACGGATCATAGGTGACGGCTCCAGGCCCAACTACCAAGCACTATTACGAGAAGCATTACGGAGGATAGAGGACAGTGAGAGGCGAACTGCGGACAACGAGAAGCGGATGGAGGAGCTGTCCTCAGCTAATGAAGCGATGCGTTCCGAAAACACCGAATTGAGGTCTAGGCTCACAGCATTACAACAACCGCAACAGCAAACGCCACCTGGACTAATTCCTTCTAGCCTCTCGCACTTTCCCACGACGCAATACACACCCCATGAACAGGCACAAGCAAGCCAAGCTAATCGGCAACCCCATACGACTACATACGCCAGACCGAACACGTTGCCCCAATACCTGTACAGCCCCATTCGTCCGATGCCATCGTTCTCCCCATATGACACGACGGCACAAGGACAGTCTGGAGCATCATTACCCCCTCGGCCGCCGTTGCCGCAACAATCACAACATGCTAGGGCAGATAACCCCGGCTATTATTATTTTTCGCCACTACCAGCTGCGCCGCCTCTATCCGGCGGACAACCTCCGTCCGAAAACCACTTTGAAACTCGCATGGCTGAGGCCATGGCCAGGATGCAGAAAGAGATTCTAAAATCCTTAGGACGACCAGCGGGATCTGATGAACTAATGGCAACGTCTCAAAATACGCCGCTGCAACAATGTGTCCTCGAGATAATTCCCCCCAACAAGTTTAGCGTTCCTACGCTGCCCAAGTACGACGGCAATAGTGACCCGCACGACCATATCTGTCAATACAAGCAAGTGTTGCTCGGTTGCAGCATCCCATCTTCCATGATGGACGGAATGATGTGTAAGTTATTTTCTCAAAGCTTGAAAGGGCCGGCGCTTCGTTGGTATTGCAACTTGCCTACTGGGAGCATAGGACGGTTCGAGCAACTCGCGAAGGCCTTCATGGATAACTATTCAGTCCACATTCAATCAGGACGGACCACAGGAGACTTGTGGACGATAATCCAGAACCCAACTGAGCCATTGCGATCATATATCAAGAGGTTCACTCGCACGCTATCCGAACTCCCCAAATATGAGGACGGCGTCGCATTGGAGGCCCTCAAGCAAGGACTACTCCATAAATCCCCATTCAAAGCCCATATTTGCAGGTTTCCACCGATCGACGTACAAGCAGCACTTATTCTAGCCCGGGGATTTTGTGATTGCGAAGACGAAGATCGTAGGGTCGAAAGAACAGCACGTGAAAGACGCGGGGCAAGCAACACTCCCGTGAGCCAACCTAATAGACATGACTATAACATCTCACATGACCGAGAGCCACGAAGTGAAGCCCGAAAGCGGAAAGAAAATTGGTCCAACCAACGACCACTGAAGAGAGATGATCGAGCGCCACTCCCTCCAGATTATAACTTAAACATCGAGGCTGATGATTTGGTTTGCTTGCACTTGAAAGATAAAGAATACGTGAAGTGGCCGCGACAACAAGACTTGGGAGGTAGAGCAGACAAATACTGTGAGTTCCATCGTGGCAAAGGTCACGCCACAGTAGATTGCAGAGCGCTGAAGCAAGAGATAGTAGAGTTGCTCAAAAAGGGTCACCTGACAGAGTTTCTAAGCGAAGAGGGACGCAAGACATATGGGCTCGACAGGGAAAACAAGATGGTTGCTCTGTGCGATGAAGAAGAGAAAGGCGCTCAGGAAGAAAGAACACCATCACCACCCCCGATTCGAAAGTTGGTTGGAGTTATTAGTGGTGGATCAGTATATAGCGGGGATACTCATTCATCAAACAAAGAGCACGCCAGACGAGCTAGAATGGCGGCTCCACGTTTTGTGCCTGGAGACTTGTTGGATGACTACAGCATAGCTTTTACCAGCGATGAGGCGCGCATGATTCGGAGACCACACGACGATGCATTGGTCATCACGCTGCCTATTGCCAATTGTGAAGTAAAGAGAATTCTGGTTGACAATGGCAGTTCCGCTAATGTACTATTTTTGTCTGCTCTGAAGGAGATGGAGGTAGACAAATCGCAAATAGAGAGGACAGATGTGATCCTTATGGGTTTTAATGGAGAATCAACTCAAGCAGCGGGCATGATTCGACTACCAGTGTACACCGCTGGGGAGAATAGAATGACCAATTTCTTAGTAATGGATTGCCCGTCCGCTTATAATGTCATCCTTGGCAGGCCATGGATTCATGATATGCGAGCGGTTCCCTCGACGTACCACCAGATTATCCGCTTTCCAACCAAAAGGGGAATCCGAGAGATACGAGGAGACCAAGCCGTCGCACGAGGTTGCTACTCAACCGCATTACGGTTGAGCACGGCCCGCGATTAGCAATTACAGATGGCGGTCGACCAGGACAGGGTTAAGAAGGTAAAGGAACCAAGCGTTGAACAAGTAGATGAATACCCTCTCGATCCTGAGCAACCTGATAGAACCGTCCTCATTGGTTCACAGTTGGACCCTGCTATCCGCGATGGGCTGTTGGAATTTTTAAGGAAGAATAAAGAGGTGTTTGCTTGGTCGCACCTCGACATGCCAGGTATCAGACCAGAGGTAATCACACACCAACTCAACGTAGACCCAAATCACAAGCCCGTCCGCCAGAAAAGGCGAAAGTTCGGAGTTGAGAGAAACGAGGCGATAAACGAAGAAGTGCGCAGGCTCCTCGAAGCGGGATTCATCAAACCGGTGCAGTACCCTGATTGGCTAGCCAACGTCGTAGTCGTCCCAAAGAAGAATGGAAAACCGCGAGTATGCGTCGATTTTACTGATTTAAACAAGGCATGCCCAAAGGATAGTTTCCCGCTACCTCATATAGACAGATTGGTCGACGCCACGGCAGGACATGAACTGCTGACCTTTTTGGATGCGTTTTCCGGCTATAATCAAATACTAATGCACCCTGATGATCAAGAGAAAACGTCTTTCATCACTGAGAGAGGAATCTACTGTTACAAGGTCATGCCCTTTGGATTGAAGAACGCCGGGGCCACCTTTCAACGACTCGTCAATCAGATGTTCGCTGATAAATTGGGAAAGACAATGGAGGTGTACATTGATGATATGTTAGTGAAATCACTAAAAGCAGAAGACCATATCGAGCACTTAACCGATTGCTTTGAGCTGATCACCAAGTATTGTATGCGTTTGAATGCTAAAAAGTGTCTATTTGCAGTCGCCTCTGGTCGATTCCTAGGGGTTGTGGTCACTGCACGTGGCATCGAGGCGAGCCCAGAGCAACTTAAGTCGTTTATTAACATGCCGGAACCACGAACAAAAAGGGACATCCAGCGACTAACTGGGCGCATTGCGGCACTGAACCGATTTGTACCACGCTCGACTGATAAGTGCAAGCCTTTCTTCAAATTGCTCAAGGGGAATACGCCATTCACATGGAATGATGAGTGCCGTACGGCATTCGAACAGCTGAAAGATTCTCTAACTAACCCACCTTTGCTCGCCAAGCCCATAGATAAGGAACCGCTCATGCTCTACCTTGCTGTGTCAGAGACAGCGTTGAGTGCTGCACTTGCGAGAACAGATGGAAAGATGGAGCAACCAGTTTACTTCGTGAGCAAAGCCCTAGAAGATGCTGAAACCAGGTATCCTATGATCCAAAAGCTCGCTTTTGCCCTAGTGATAGCAGCGAGAAAGCTACGCCCTTACTTCCAATGCCACCCAATAATCGTAATGACTACATACCCGCTCCGAAAGGTACTACATAAACCCGATATGTCTGGCCGATTATCACAGTGGGCTATGGAACTTGGAGAGTTCGACATCACTTATAGAATACGCACAGCAATAAAGTCACAAGCCTTGGCAGATTTTATTGTAGAGATGGCACCAGAAGAACAGATTGAACTACATGATGGCGCATTGCAGGCCATTGGGGAATGGACACTCCGAGTGGACGGCTCATCAAATATTCGTGGTTGCGGGATAGGAATATGCTTAGAATCGCCAACAAAAGAGGTGATCGAACAGTCATTTCGCTTGGGTTTCAAAGCGAGTAATAACGAAGCCGAATATGAGGCCGCGATCGCAGGTTTGCGTTTGGCCAAAGCACTAGGGGTCAAACAAGTGAAGGTTATGAGCGACTCACAACTCGTGGTCAACCAAGTTCTAGGTGATTACACGGCCCGCGATAACAGAATGGCGGCTTACTTGGAATTAGTAAACTCACTGCAAGCAGAGTTTGATTCCTGCAGCTTCGAACGAGTGCCGCGCGAATCGAACAAGCAGGCCGATGCACTCGCCACTCTGGGATCAGCTACAGAGAGCGAATTTAGACGAACAATCCCAGTCGGATACTTGGAAAAGCCATGCATTGAAGAGCCGAAAGTTGAAGTGTTAAAGGTCACTAACTCAAATGATTGGCGCACACCGATCTTAAAGTATCTGGATAACGGGGCACTACCAGAAGACCGAGCAGAAGCACGCAAGACCCGCCTGAGAGCAGCTAAGTATGTCGTCATATACGGAAAACTGTACAAGCGGTCAGCCATGGAACCCTATCTACGCTGCCTCGACATAGATGAGGGTGAATACGTGCTGCGTGAACTCCACGAAGGGGTATGCGGGAATCACTCCGGAGGCAGGTCCCTTGCCCAGAAAACACTACGGATGGGTTACTACTGGCCCACTTTACTAGCCGACGCTGAGGACTTGGTTAGAAAATGCGATAAATGTCAACGGTTCTCGCCTGTGATCCATCAGCCAGCAGAGGACATGTCGTCAGTGAGCTGTTCTTACCCATTTATGAAGTATTCGATGGATATAGTAGGCCCATTACCCTTGGCACCCGGCCAACTGAAGTACATGCTCGCTTTAACAGACTATTTTTCAAAATGGGTCGAGGCGGGCGCCTTTGCAGAAGTGAAAGAGGAGCACGTAGAGAACTTCGTTTGGAAGAACATTATTTGCCGGTACGGTGTTCCCAAGGAGATAGTGACCGATAACGGCTCACAATTCATCGCAAAAAAATTTAGGAAATTCTGCACGACATGGAAGATACACTTAAGTTTCTCAACGCCACGTTATCCACAAGGTAACGGACAGGCTGAAGCAACTAATAAAACCATCATGAATAACCTGAAAAAGAAGTTAGAGGCTCGCAAAGGGAGATGGGCTGAAGAACTGCCAACTGTGTTGTGGGCTTATCGCACAACACCACGCAAAGCAACAGGTGAGTCACCATTCTCACTAGTCTACGGCGCTGAGGCAGTGATCCCCGCAGAGGTCGGTATGCCAAGCCTCAGGACAGAGATAGCATGGGATAACGAAGCGGCCAACGATGAACAACGACGAGGTGACCTAGATCTGATAGAAGAACGTCGGGACCGAGCGCAACTACGACTCGCTTGCTACCAACAAGCAGCTGCACGATACTACAATAAGAAGGTAAAGCACCGCCACTTCAACGAAGGCGACCTAGTCCTGCGCCGAGTTTTCCAAAACACGCAAGAATGGAAAGCTGGTAAGCTCGGTGCGAACTGGGAAGGGCCCTACCGAGTAAAACGAGTAGTCAAGCCTGGAGTATATCGGATAGAGTCGCCAGACGGCATCGCAGAGCCTCGGAGTTGGAATGCTCACCATTTGCGCAAATACTACACCTAGAAGCAGTGCATCCTCTACGCAACTAATAGACTTAGTTTACCCCGTTTTCTTGATACTTTTCTTTAGGATCTTAGGATTGCTTTTCATGTTTTAGTATTCTTTCGCTTTAGGTCCTCTAGGTTTGCATTCAGTGTTCAAATTAGGAAAGACTCAATTAAGATAGGTTAGACTGTAATAATCGAACTACGTTTCAGGCTTGATCCCTAAACATGGGTACGTAGGCAGCTCGTGCAACTATAAACGAGTGCAGCCCCTTTTCATTTACGAAATCTTTCACCCTCATTTGTGTTCATTTTGAAGGTAGATGGACGGCCATGCTCTATCAAAAGCTAAAAAAAAAATTAAGTGGTTAAGGACGCCGTAATTGGAGAAACACCCCCGACCAAGTTCTTGACACTAGACCTCATCTTATAAAAAAGCCAGTGCGGCTGTTGCAAATCCACGTGTGCGATGCATCGGGTTGGCAGCCCCTGGTGCGACGTGCGTGTCTAGTGCACCGCGTCGTTTCTCCCCGCAAAGCCAGTGCGGCTGTTGCAAATCCACGTGTGCGATGCATCGGGTTGGCAGCCCCTGGTGCGACGTGCGTGTCTAGTGCACCGCGTCGTTTCTCCCTGCAAAGCCAGTGCGGCTGTTGCAAACCCACGTGTGCGATGCATCGGGTTGGCAGCCCCTGGTGCGACGTGCGTGTCTAGTGCACCGTGTCGTTTCTCCCTGCAAAGCCAGTGCGACTGTTGCAAACCCACGTGTGCGATGCATCGGGTTGGCAGTCCCTGGTGCGACGCGTGTGCTTAGCGCACCGCGTCGTTTCTCCTTACAAAGTGCGGCTGTTGCAAACCCACGTGCACGACGTATCCGTGTTTAGTCATTTTCTAAAATGTTTATCTCAGGAATTGATTGGCAAGCAACAACATCATTCTACTTGCCCCGCTGGGGGGCTCGACTCATCGCGTGTAAAGGTACCCTATATATATATATATACATGTCTATATTGTATTGGAAATCCGTCACCATTGCTTTTAAATTATCATATACGCTTTTGGCTGTATACAAGAAAAGAACCAGTACGGCCTAGAAAAACTCAACGTACTACTCTTCACCCGAAAACAGTCGGATAAAGAGTGGAGGGCTTACTAGGCATGCATAAACATAAGGAAAAGCCGAGTAGTACGCTAATAAAGAGAACCAATGCAGAAAAGTCAACAGTACGATACAACAGGCTCATCAAAAGGGAAATATAGCAAAAATATCCAAATAGATGGTCGAGGCATAAATAATGTCAAAAGTACACATAACCAGGCTTGCCTAAATAAAAAGAAAAATGCGTGGACGCATAGATAAACAAGTCGGAAACGCCCATGCGCCTGTCACGCAATGCTCTGGTCATCATCGACCCGGCTCCGCTCAGCACTAGTGGTGAACGTATCACCCAAGCCAGTATTCGGCACAGATTGAGAGGCAACTGTAACAAGTGGCAAGTCACTGTGAGGCTCGACCCGCTCGGCTGAATACTCTTCATCTGAAACCTCACCAGCAGCAATCTCGCACTTGAGTTCCTCGATTTGAGCAGCATAATCGAAATGCTTGCCAGCGTGTAGCTCCTCGAACAACACCAACCTCGCTTTCAAGACGCACGCTGCCAGGGCGTCCTCGTACTCTTCCTGGAGCTGAGTTTTCGCCTCACTCATCGACTTCAAATTCTCTTCACACTTTGCCAGTTCCTGTGCCTTGGAATCCAAATCAATGGTAAGCTCGTTGACGCGCCTGTCAACGACCCCCTTTTCTGCGAGTAACGCCTCGTAGTCAGCCTTACTCTTCGCTGCTTCCTCATCAGCCTTCTTCGCTGCTTGACGATGTTCGGCGCACCTTTTACGTAAGTTCTCGACACAAAGGTAAGTTGCAGCGGCGTCTTGAGCAGCCTGCACGAAAGTTGGATAGATGAGCAATTGAGTAGAAGGTAAAAATAAAAAGTTTGGAAGGAGACTTACCCTGACGGAGGCAATACAACTGCGTCGCGACGCCTCGAGTGATCGAAGAGACTGCAGAACACCATGATCCCCCGGCACCACGAGGGAGGCAGCCACACGTAGAGCTAAATCATCGTCTTGCTGAATTGACCCCTCAGAAGGAAGCAACAACTTGACCTCTTCGGCTTGCGCAACGTTCACTGGCTTATGGCTAGGAGAAGGACGGAGGATATCAAACGGAGTAGTCAGATATGGTATTGGCGGCAATACTGGTATCGTCCCTGGCACGGGTGTAGGTCGAGCTGAAGGGCCTTTCAGGACGGTCTTCCTCTTCTTTCTAGCTTGTTTATCTTGGAGCCTCTTTCGAGCTTCTTCAGTGGACGGTTGAGTAACTGGCATCTTCACAATGAGAGGGCCTGCGAGAGCGGCTTGCTCATCAGTTAGAGGAGTGATGTATTGGGACGGCCCGTACAACCTGTGGAGTGCGACACGAATAAAATGAAGCCAAGATGGACAATGATACTTAGGGATACCTGTGGGATAGTGAGCGACTTGTGACCACAAGGACGACGCCCTGAGATATTCTTCGGTAAGCAATACCCTCGCGCTGTTCACCTCTATTTTTTGAAGACTCTCAATAAAGGTGAGGCTACTATCACCAAGTACAGGGACGTCGTGAGAAGCGTTACCTGCAAAATAGTAAAAAGTTAACACTTGTTAGAAATACGAGAATGATGATAGATAATGTAAGTGCTCACTCGGAACGCCAAAAGTAGTCCGGATCGGCATGATATCTGATGACGATGTACACCCGCGCAAAGAGGCCAAGGATACCATAAAGTAACGGTGCAGCCAACCCCTGTCCGCGTTCTTCAATTCCTTGACCAATTGCCTATCGGTTCGGTATGAGAAATAATGACGAGCCCTATCTTTTGGATTGAACTTCAACATGTAGCACGCCAAAAACTCCTTCAAAGTGAGTTGCCGTCCACCCATCTCCCCAAGTAATAAAATGCAAAGAATGGTACGCCATGCATTCGGCATGAGTTGGGCAGGGGCTAAATTAAAATGATGTAGTATCTCCTTCGCTAACTCGGGTATCGGAAAGCGAAAACCAAATGTGAAAGGTAGCTCATAAAAAGGAACCCATCCTTCTTGTGGACGGTCGGGTCGTTCATCAGGTGTGGGGGCGCGTAACTCAACATGCATCGGGATACCATAATCACCGCGGATCTGTCCAATTCGTCTTGCAGTGATACATGACTGAGGATTATTAGTTTCAGAGAGGTGATCAGAAGGCCCAGCACACGATCGGAAGCGTCGAGGACGACTGCAATCTTCATCTGAAGATTCTCCTCCGGATTGTTCACCATTGTCGTTCGCGCTTTGGATGTCGAAATCAACCACTTCAGGCGTGGTGGATAGAGTCGGCTCGCTAATGGCGTCATCGTCGACCCGACGAGGATGACACGGCGCTGGCGATACAGGTGGTTCTGTTCGCCGTAAGCTATCCACCTGGTAGGAAAAGAATGACTCCAAAGTGTCGTCAATGTCCTCTTCTAGATACGCACTGCTCATTGGGTCCATAATGGCTCAACATGGACAGCTTGGCCAAAACCATGCCAAATGAGGATAGCTAAATCATGACAGTGCCGAATGTGGACAGCTCGACCATGATGGTGCCAAATTTGGACGGTTCGATCACGACGATGCTAAACAGGGACGGCTCGATAGCAAAGATTACAAATATGGATGGTTCGACTACACGGATGGTCCGAACAAATATTAAGCCAAGCGAGGATGGCTCGTCCAAGTTTAGTTTATCAAGTACACGGTTCGTCCGAAAAACCTTTCCGTACACGGATGGCCCATCCAAATTATCTCAAACACCTTATTACCGCGGACGGCTTTGCACTATAATACATCCCAAAATAACGGACGGTTCGATTACACAAATCCACCAAACAAGAAATAATACTCAATGTGCAAGAGATGCAAGGTAAATGCTCCTAGTTTTAGATATTTCACCATTAAAACTAATTACAAAGATGAAATGGCTTTGAAGAAGGCGTGGGTAAAGAATCCTAAAACCCAAATAAATAGGCCAAGAAGACTCGTAAGTATCGTGTATCTTTCATATTTTTCAGACTAATCATGTCATAGGAGGTATATGCACTTTAAAAGAACTACAACCGGCCTCAAGCTAAATAAAAAAAAAAAAAATAGGAACAAGAACTTACCTTTAAGGAAACTATATGCCCATGCCCGTTGGAATCTCTAATGGAGGAGTAGATTCACCAAGAAAAAGAGGTAGTTTCCTCTCCCATAGAAGATGTAGAAATAAAAAGGCTACGCTTCTCCCTTTTTTTTTTAAAAAAAAAAAAAAAAAAAAAAGAAGTAGGAGAAGAAAGAAAGTTCAGTAAACGTGAAAATGGGCTATGGATGGAGGAGATGAAGTGCGTATGGCTGTTTCTAGGACCTTCAGAGTTTGAATTTCGAATTACAATCAAAATGGGGAAATAGGTTAAACAGTACCCTATGTTGAAGGTGGTAGCTTACCACAGTGCTTTTGTCAGAAAAAGAAAAAATAATAAAACTCGTTGAAGGAGTAGTTGAAGGAGTACCCTAAGTTGAAGTGGTAGCTTACCATATATAGGTTAAATAGTACCCTAAGTTGAAGGAGTAGTCTGAGGTAAACATAAAAAAGAATAAAAAAAAATAAATAAAGGGAAAATGGAGACTAGCGTAGTCATGACTAGTTCTTTGCTGAATGTGACATTTAATGGTCAGTGCACATAAACAAGTAAGTGATGAATGGTATTTTCCTTCTTGTAATATATTAGATTATGTAATACACGTGTGTTTATATGATACCTAGTAAAAAATAAAAATAAAAAAAGGAGGGGCGTATGTATAAATATATTTTTGGAGATTTTAAAGGCAGTTAAAGATTGTGATTAATTTCTATATGCATGTATATATTTATTCATATATACATGTGAGGTTATTAGTATGGGTATGCGAAGTGATATCACGTGTACAATGCGGGAATCAAGTCATCAAGAGAAGATGAATTGTTCGATACTCCTTGACCGAGCAAGCTCAATCAATGAGTGGGGGGCTAACTGTTGGGGTCGATTTTGTACGCAATCGTAAGTCGCCACGTGTAAGGTAGGCCGTATGACTATTAGACGAAGCCGCGTCATCCGATTCAAATCTCGTAGCGAAGGCAAGTTAGCAGTAGGATATTATATTGGGTCACAATGAATAAGCCCGTATGAGCCATGTGGAATGGGCCTGCGCCAGTCGTGTGAAACGGGTCGGCCTGTATGAGTTTGGAATATTAAGTGTGGATAATCATGATAATTCAAATAGGTACGAATCATCGTGCAGAACTATCCCGATAATCGTGGATGGAGCAAGATCGAGCCGTATGCAACGGAAAAACTGTCCTAGTCCTTATCCATTAGGATTCGAATAAAAGAATAAGGATTGAAACCCTAATTCGTGCAGAGGAGTCCAACCATATTATAAATATAGGTACGTATCCCTTATTGATCTTCCTTCGCCACTCGTGTGACCAAACCGTACTCGAAGAGAGAAGCATTAGCTCTGACCGAGGCAGAGCTATCTAATTATTCTTTTTTGCAGGTGCCCCCATCGACGGATAAGGTGATCACGTGCTGATTGGAGGCCTAATCATCATAAACACTCCATCGTTTTCATAGAGGTAGATTTACCCACGTCTACACCGTATGGGCACCAATTACCGTTTGAGAAAATTAGATTGGTTAGGCTGACTCTTGGCTCCATCTACAATCTATCACTTTTCTCTTTTAAGATCTTTAGAGTATATTTGGTGAGGTGGAAAAGTAGAAAGCAGGAATTGAGCAGGAAGAAATTTAGATAGAAATCAAGTAATACATTTGTTTGGTAGGAAGAAAAAGAATAAGAGGAAGGAAATGAGGAAGGAAAAAAATACATGTGGGATCAACAATTTTTTATCCTCTCAATATTAAAAGGAAATCCAAAGCAATCAAGCACAAATTACTCATTTGTCTATTTTTTAATTATAAAAAAATAAAATAAATGGATAAAATGGTAAATTTGTAGAGAAAAAAAATTCTTTCCCTCTTACTATACCAAACAACAATAGGAAAAAAAATATTTTCTTTTCCTTCTTATTTTCTATCACCTCCTTTTTTTTTTTTCCTTTCCATCCAATTTTCTTTCTCTCTTACCAAACATACTCTTAGTGGGTTTTAGTTTGGCAATGGGGGATTTTGAGGCCCTTCTTTTGACACATTAATAATCTACTAGTTTTTGCGCGTGTTCATGACAAAACGTTATTTGTACCTAAAAAATATAGAGATTATTAAGTAAATGGCCTGATTTTAACTTTAGTTTTAAGGAATTGACCTGAGTTTGTTATAATTAAGTTATTAGCCTTTAGACAATGTGTATTGACTTTTTTGTCATTTATTACATTGAGGTAACAAATGAGTGATGAGGGGTAAAAATGAAATTTCAAAGTGGTGTGAATAGGATTTGAGGCTAATAACTTAATATTTGAATTCTTAGGCCATTTCCTTAAAACATAGGCTTCCAAGTGGCTATTTAACAAATGAGCCCTAAAATATATATAACAGTAGATGTCAAAAGATAAAGAAAAAAAATAAAATCCAAATATGGAAAAAAAAAATTTTGAGATCACCACGGTAAAAATATAACTTTTTAAATTAGAACAAAAAATTGAAAAAGTAAAAGAGAGAATAAGAATTTACAAAAAAAATCCCTCAAAAGTTGATAAAAATGCCCTTAAAATTTGCCCAAAAACCCTCAATAGAGCCCCCTTTTGAAAAAAAAATCGAAAAAGAAAAAAAATGTTTGGGGACGCGCGCGTGTGCGCGCCCGCACCCAAAAAAATAAAAATGTGAACAGTGTTTTCGACCAAAATGCGTGTTTTGGTCGAAAAAACTATTCCAAAACCCCCCTTTCTCACTTTATATATTAAAAGATACCTAATTTGTATTGCACTTTTAATTTGTACTCTAAAATATAAACAATAAAGCACATCACTTGAGACATAGATTAATAAGTGACACTCATAAGATATAACACGTGCAGATCTTTCATAAATAGGTATCAAATATATTTAACACAATTAAATAATAAGTTAACACGACATGTGCACGCAAACATGATCAAAACTGTTAAGAAATAATTATTAAATAGGTTATAAACAAATAAAAACGATTTAGGCACCTTTAATGTCCATCTATATTATATATAACTTACCACCGTCTCATAATTTCATTCGAGATGGAGATGTCATCCTTATTATAAACATTATCAAAACTAAGCCATTTCTTTTAGATTTAGAAAATGCATTAATTTTTTAAAAAATTGCAACGTGAATAGATGTAATCGAGTCTAAATCATACAATTCATTTAGACCTATTTATGACAAGATTCTTAAATTGATCATACTTGGTGCAAGATTAAACAATATTTAATTAAGGCATGTTTAATATGCTGTATCGTTCTTTAATTAGAGCGGATATTATTCTAATATATAATTTTGTCAAACATGATTAAGACACAACACAAAATACAAAACAACCGAATTTCACCCCTAGTTTTTAGGAGCTGAAGGGCGGGTTCACAGCTGAATTGCAACCATTTGGTTCTCATTAGAGGCACATAAGATGACAATTAGTAGGATTTTGATTATGCCAGCCTTTTTTTCTCATTCTTTATTTGTTGTTCTTAGCTAAAGAGTGAAAAAAAATGCAAAAGACCATGACAAGTGAATTGATATGCATTTCATTGATAACAAAAAGTACTATTGATATGATCCAACTGAGGCAAATGGTGCTGATACTGAATCAAACAGCCAAAAACAATCTTGTTCTACCATCTACAAAAAATGGAATAACACAAGGGCAAAACTTCCCCCAAATAACGAACGAAAAAATAATGACATTTAGGTACAGTGGATTTAATATTTCGTGTCAAAGAACATTGAAGGGAACTGAGAGTAACATATGTTACAAATCTTTGGGTTACTATGTTACAGCGTGTACAAAAAGAATTCACTGCAACAGTTTCTCATGTAAAAACTAGTATTTGATGACATGACGGCGTAACCAAAGATCATACATTACCATATGAAATGCATCGTATTTCACCGGAGGTGAATTCCACTGGAAGTGTCTCTGGACCTGATAAAACAAGAGCGGAAGAAAAAAAATAAACCCTAGAATTAGATTCACACGATTTATTCCAATGTTACCTACCATTGATTCTAGTACAAGACCTGTTATTAAAATTGAAAACTTCTTTAAAAGTGAATGCAAATATGCATTGGAACGTATGTCGATTTGAGAGCGTATGAGTAGAGGAAATAAAAAATTCTATCACAAAATAAATTAGAGTCCCGTACCTTCACTAAGTTCCTATGAAGTGCAAGAAACTTGTCATCGGGTATGTCCTTCAGAATTTGTTTAAGCTGATAGACATCACTCTCCTTAAGTACAACAGCAAATTTATGCCAATCAAGAATGTCATTGAATGGCAAGTCATAGTAATTTGATAATATTACTGCAAAAAAAATAAAAACAAAATAGCTAAGTGAAAAAAAAAAAAAAAGCAGTAAACAATCCAAAATAATTAAAAAAATAAAAAGCAGAGAGAGTCAGATACACAGCAATATGCTAAGAACTAAAATAAGCCAAATGCTTCTACGCATTGATGCTTTGTTGCATGGCTGGAAATCTAATAATCATCCTTCCGATAAACAATTTTTATTACCAAGTAACATTTCTTAGACTATTTATTAAAGCGGTGACTATTAGAATATCTGGGGCAACACATTCTCCACAGTTGTACATCTTGTAAATGGTATGAGGATTATCAATAGAATATCCGTTAAAAAGATTAGGTCAGACTGGCTTCAATCTATTAGAACGTCACTCTTCTTTGTCTGAATTCATTCTAGGTTCTAACACATCACTATAACCGGACAGGTCCAGAAAATAGCTACCCCAAAAAGCAGAAGCTTAATGTACCACTTTTTTTCTTGTATATTTTTCTATCTCGTCTAGTCTTAGTCTCCAGAATCCAAGTCCTTTGGTTGGGAGTACCATTAAAGAGGAAATTTGAAAAGATTGTGCTATCTTAAACAGTCTGTGGAGTGGATGATGCAAGAGTTGCAATTCTGTTACTAGGTTAAGATTAGCCCTCTCTTCGAAGAGAACAAATTTATTTAACAAAACAAATGTTACTTTTATGTATCTAGCACAAATTTAACTTTCACAATATGGGTAGCAAAAAGGACAAGATTGTAACACCATGCTCTCATCGTCAACTAAATAAAAATTCTTACCAGGAATACATCCATAATGTATTGAGTCAGTTATGCGAGCACTATTGACCTGAGAACCACCAGGGCATATGCAATACTTGGTGATGTAAAACCTCTTTTGGTACAACAGATCCCCAGTAGCTCTATTAATTCTGTTGTTCAATACATAAAGTTCCGTGTCATTTTCCCAAACTTGTGCCAATATAACTCGAATTTTAGAGTTCCGATGACCAGCCCAAAAACCAAGGTTTGTCCTGCAAATAAATGTTTCCTTTAATTAGGTACGAGTATAAACTAATAAAAATAGGCTCTAACAGATGCAATACAAATATAGATAGAGCTTCTGCATCAAAGGCTTGGCAAAACAATATAAAAAATTTAGCGACTTGGAGAAGTAAGAAGCATCTGAGGGTTGAGTTTAGCTCAGTTGCTCAAGCATTTGTGAATCATTATGGCTAAAAATGATGCTCGAAGAGTTAAAATAGGTGTCACATGTCCTGTGCAGCTATACTGTGATTATCAGGCAACAATTAATATACAGCACACAATCATTTTCAGCATGACAAAATAAAAGACATAAAGATTGACTGACATTTTATCAAGGAGCAACTTGGAGGAGTGTAACTTGCATGCCACTTATTACATATGTCAGCAATTAGCAGATATTATTACTAAAGAACTTCAAGGACAATTTTAAGACTCTAGAAAGCAAGTTCTGAATGCTAGATATGTTTGGTCTATGGCTTGAGGGGAAGCTTTGAAGAGCTTGGGTGTTATTAGGAGATCTATCTTAAGAAGCTTAATAACAATAGGAGATTTGTTTGCTTTCTCCCATTAGAGTTTGAGTAGAGAGTAGTATTACGATTCCTGCATGCCTTCTGTTTTACAGGTTATAAATACCAACCATTAAGCTAGTGAAAATTTTTAATTCCCATTCTAATATTCAGATTTAATAAAGCTTTTTTTTTTTTTTTTTGCTTTCCATCCACCTCTATTTTGCTTTAAATAATACTGTAACGACGTCCATAAGTATCTTACTAAGGCAGCTAGAAATTAATATTGAAACTCCTACCTGTTCTCCACATCATTCCCTCCAGCTGGAAGCGCAAATGGCTGTAATACTTGAGGCAGAGCAACATCTTTGTGTGGAATGAAACCAACATCATAGCTTGGAGAGCATACAACTCGAATCGAATTCTTTATGAGAAATGGAAGTCCCTCAGTTGCCCTTACACCGACATCATGACAAGTGACAAAAAAATGATCTGCACCCAAGGTTCTGTTCCAGTAAGGATATTTGGACATTAAGCTCTCCACATAATTCTGGACTATAATCGTCATATTCTCATAAGACGTTCCCTGCATACATGTGTGAAATTATCATAAGCCCGCTTAACAAAGATAAAAAGTTCTTTAAGACAAGTAGGTACCTCACATCTATTCACACCTTTTTAAAACATACTTCTTTAATTTCAATGATAAATGAACTAGAAGATATTGGGGAAGAGGACAGGACCCACCTAAAACAATCATATGAAAAAACTTAGCCAATTGTTGCATAACTGCTTAAATTAAAAATGACTAGAACATTTTTATTGGATATCCAAGGGCCACCCAAAAAATCAGCTTCTCCCATCACTCATTTCTTTCTTACGCACAACTTATCATGAACTATTATACACTCATTTGGGTATCACCATGCCAGTTCCTATATGAAGCAACATCAAGTTCTTATGCAAAGGTCTAACACTTTTGTAAAAATAAGAGTGAGAATAAATCACGATTCCAATAGCATGCAACAAAAAAACCGATATGAAAAAAAGGTAAAAACAAGAGTGGAAAAAAAAAATTATCAAAAAGGCAACGAAAGACCCATTACTCATTTCTTTCTCTAAACCAAGCAACATAAACATCATATTCTTATGGAAAATACAAACACATAACATCATTACAATAGCATGCAACAAACGACTGATATGAAAAGAAGATAAAAAGAAGAGAAGAAAACAAAAACAATTATAAAAAAGGAGAGCCAAAAGTGTGGAGCATTTTTGACAAGAGGAAGATGAGAAAAATGGAACAATGGCTCCATAAATGTAAAAAAATAAAAAGAGCTGAAGAAGCAAAACTGTAGTAAAATGTTCTACCCCTTGCCAAATAATATTTCCTAACAAGCTTTTGAAAAAGGAATTCGAAATCACTTCAGAAATTCCAACCACCAACAACTCCAAGTTCTTACGAGCACGACCTCTAATCAAATCAAAATCACTTGAAAACTAAACTTTTTACCTCCTAAATCAATTTGCACTACACGATACACTTAGTTCCTACAGAAGCTAAAGTTAAATGTGCTTCACTATATTCTCAACTACGAAGCCAATGATCAGCCAATACATCCACAACTCTTTTTTTTTTTTTTTTTCCTTTTTACAAAACCCACATCCCAATTCTATATTGATCCATCCAAATGCATTTTTGATCCAAAAAGTATTCTCTCCCTAAGCTAAAAGCATCAAAACATATATATATATATATATATATATATATATATTGCTCAGCAAAAACCTCACATTTCTCAGATCCACAAAAAACCAAGCACTTTGCAATTCAGATCAATCCCATATCTTTACCTTTCCTCGCATTTTGTGACACGAAATCGGGATGAAGAAGAGGTGAGCTTGGTCGGGATCGTCGGTGCGAAACCGGCTCTCTCGAATGTTCTGGAAGAAATATCCCTCGCTGGCGTACTTTCCGGTGAGCTTTCTCGGCGTCTGGTAGAAAGTGTTCGGATCTCCGTCGGGATATACATACACCTTGAACTTCCCCTCCATTTCCGCGTAGTTCCGCCGGAAAACCTCCGGCGAGTGAAACACATCGGAGAGCTCGTCTCTGTCGTCCCCTTCTTCTTCAGCCACACTCTCCGACTCAACCTTCGCAGTAACCTTAAGGTTTTCGAAATTCCAAATCAAATCACAGAAACTCAATCGGAGAATCAGAGAGATTTTTTTTTTTTTGGTTTTTTGCCTACCTGAGGGGTGGGAGTGGGGTTTTGGAGCGGCGAGTTGAGGGATTTGAGAGAGAAACATGTGAGAGAGATTAGGGTGAGGACGGCGAGAGCGAGGAGGGATCGCTGAAGCGTGCAGAGAGTGGAGGACGTCGGTGGCTGAAACTGCTTGCCGCCGCCACTCATCGCGGGCTATTTTTCCGGCGACGACTCGCCGGAGCGTCGCTGTGTATGTGTGTGTTTGAGAGAGAGAGAGAGAGAGAGAGAGAGAGAGAGAGAGAGAGAGAGAGAGAGAGTGAATTGGTGTGTCTGGTCGGAGTTTGGAATCGAACGAGGAAGTGAGAGATTTGCGTGTAGCTATGGACTCGCAGTTTAAATAACTCATAATTAAATATTGAGAAATCTTAAATGATCAAAAACGTTTGGGTTATGGCCGAAATTTCTGATTATGCAGCGTTACTTTTAACCATTTATTTGTCCTATTTATTTTAATCATTCCATTTCATTCTATTTTTTCATTTTTTTCAATTTTCTTAATCCTCCAAACTATTATATTCCATTTCATTTTTTTTCAATAATTTTT
Organism: Boehmeria nivea var. tenacissima; assembly: GCA_018132145.1. Lineage (NCBI taxonomy): Eukaryota > Viridiplantae > Streptophyta > Magnoliopsida > Rosales > Urticaceae > Boehmeria > Boehmeria nivea. The sequence continues at coordinate 5,758,188 of CM030886.1, forward strand.
TTCAATTTTTCAAATCCCTATACAATATCTTTAAATCTCAACCATTCATACCACATCGAAATTAACAAAGTCAAACCATTTTTACATCATTTTTCCATATCATTTTCAAACTATTACAAACTATTTTCAAACTATTTTTTCCATCCCAATAAATGAGATAGAATGGGTAAAATGCCCACCCCAAACAAGAGATAATTTTTTTTGCAAGACTAGCATTACTCTTAAATATTATAGAGAGATGAGTATATTGAAATATACATCAGCACTTATATTATTTGGCAAATTATCCTCTCAAGGAAAGAATTACTTAGAACTCCTCCGGGACCATATCAGAAGTTTTCTGTGTGGACTAAAGTATCATCTAATATTATTGCTATCAAGTAGTTTTTACACTAATACCTCGGGCGCGAGTGACCAAAAGTTGCTTGGAAGCGAGGATCTAAGACGACTTGCGACTCGAGGGCTCATAGGGTCCTCCTCGAGAGTGAGGAGCCCAAGCCTATTGAACCTAATAGACCCAAAGGGTCCTGGGGGAACATGGTGTAGTTGGTCTTAAGAGCCAATGCGCTCGCGACTCAGGAGCCACAGTCTCAATAAACTTGAAATGGTCCCGAGACCCCGAGGGATACCAATTGTGAGAATGATATTGCGACTAGACGTTATTCTGCTCATTAAAGCATACTTAAGAGCTAAAGTCTTAAAATCAAGGGATAGAATCAGGTGTTGACTAATCTCAAAGAGATAAGTCTGGATTCAAATAATTATATCTCTAAATATCTTAAGAGATAATTACGAAATATATTCAAATTAGGATATTTCTTTATTTACATGATCCCTTAAAGAAGAGGAAACATGATTGGCCGAGAATAAGAATCTTTTGGTAAGTTATTCTCTAACTTATCACTCTTTATCCAAAAACACTTTGTTAACTTAAGCATCAGATAGTCAAAGTCGTTGACGCATGCTTCGGTACACAAAGAGATAAGTTTGAATTGTGTTGGGTCGACAACCGTGAAGATTGCATTTAGTCCCTTCGAGTTCCAAGTTGCACTTTCAAAATCCTTTATTTCCCACTTTGTAATTGGCTTCGGCTTGACTTCTCCATCCACTTCAGTTGTTGGAGACTTCCAGCCTGACTCAACAGTGATCCACACATGTTCACCTATGTAGCTCAGAAATGCTCTTATTTTGTGATTGCGTTCACCTAAAAGATGTGGTCTCACTGTAGATCATCATTCACGTATCCCGTCCATGATGATCTTCTATCATCAGGATCTCCCTATAGGTGTAGCGACCAACTTTAGTACCAATTGAAAGATCAAACATACGGAAAACATTGGTAATGATCTCACAAACAATCCGATTGACATCTGTTTTTTTAATTTTAAAAGAAAATAAACATAGATAATATAGAAAATGAGCATAAATTCAAGAGATATTGACGCCATGTATGCTTATCTTACATGACCAAAAATCCAATCTTGGGAAAAAAAAACCATTGGTGCTAACCACACCAGGTATGAAGGTGAATTTTATTGATTGGTCGAATTACAATTACAAGACATTGGAATTATTTTGATTCACTGATTTATCACTAAGTTGTAATCTACGACGTTCTTCACCAAGGCGTGAACTGTCTGTTTGCTCAATCTCAGACTCCTGACATTGTACTTTGTGGTTAGTCCGTTCAAAAAAACTGTCATTTATTTGCACGCCTGTAGGCTATCCACCTACTATGAGCTCGATCTTCTTATTGAGAGATGAAAACTAAGCCGAAACTCTCAAATAATAAAAGCTCACAATAATCTCTCTATGTTTGAAATGAAGACTTTAGTGGATAGTTATAATACATTTTAGTTACAAAAAGATAGGAATTAAATCTCTGACTAAAATTTGATTGGAAGCCTTTAATAATCTGGATTTTGTTACACTTGGCGTGCACAGGGATTTGACCAAGTGTCTGACCGCTCAACGGATCTCGAAAAAATCGATGAGCTCTGTTAAATCATTCAACGAGTCCTATTTTGAGAAGATTACATCGCTCTGCCATGACGGTTCCGCAATTTATAAACTATAGAATATCCTGTACAATCAAAGCAGATAAGATTGATAACAAAATTTTCAAATTTATTACAAATAAATCTGAATTTTCTCTCTCTTTTTTTCCTTGGCCAACACACTAATGTTTGGATTTATATCCAAACCCAAAAATTTAGATAAGACAAATTGTTATTTGGCAAGTTTTATTAAAACCTAGTTTAAGTTTGATATCAACAGTATTTGGATTTCAATTTGAATAAAAAAAATTTTTAGTTTAAACCATGTTACTATAGTAATAACATTAGAAGTCAAACTTTAATTATTTTGCTTAAATATATTGTGGTTTGAGTTTGTATCAAAATAATATTTTACATTGTAACTCAAATCTTATTTTAAAAAAAAAGACATATACAAACAATGATTTGCATTTTTTAAATCAAATCTTAAATTCAAAAAAACTCATTCCAAGCAGTTGTTTGTATTTTTAACCCAAATCTTGTTATAAAAGTCATAACCAAACATTGATTAAATTTTTGACTACTTAAACTCAAATTCACAAATCTAATTTTTTGGTTTAGATTGTTAGTAAAAAAAATAATTTAAATTATAACCCAATCGAGCCCTAAAAAAAATAGTACAAATAAATTTGTTGAAAAAAAAAAGGACTAGTTAGTCATTTTAAAGGTAAAGTTTGAAAGATTTAGCCATATAATATCAAAATTAAAGAAATAACCATTAAATATTTTAATGTACATAAGTATCTACGATAATTACTTATAAAAACCTCCAAAATCAAATAAAATATCTCTAAAAATTCGCCTATTAAAAAGCAAACTAAACCTACCGTTATCAAAATTTTCATCGATTGTGATAAAATAAAAAATAAAAATGACTAACCTCCCATTTGGGGAAACTATTCTACTCATCACATCCCATCCCATTCCATTCCATTTCATTATATTTTTTTTCAATATTTTTTTTAACTTTCCAAATCCCTATACAATATCTTTAAATCTCAACCATTTATACCACCTCAAAATTCACAAAGTCAAACCATTCTACTCATTTTTCTAACTATTTTCCAAACGATTTTCAAACCATTTTAGAATGGTCAAAGATAGATAAAATGATTTTTCCAAACACAAGCTAATTCTTTAAAGTTTTAAAACTATGATAATCCCTAAAAAATTAGTCTAAAGTTGAGCTAAATTTTAAAAATCTCAAAAAAAAAAAAAAAAAAAAAAAGAAAAAAGGACGATATAAAAAGGAGAAAAGGACCCAAATTCTGGTCTGACTTTGGTGTCCTCGTCTCGTCCGCCGTCATCATCTCCGCAGGAAATTAAAAAAAAAAAAAAAAAAAAACCCTAAAGCTCTCTCTCGACCAGCCTCTCTGTTGTCCCGTGATAATGGCGCGGAAGCGAAAGCTCGATTCAAGCGCCTCCACCGACGCCGAAGCCCCCAAAAAGCAACAACAGACCAAGGAACAACCTCCCCAACAACCACCCCAACCGGAACAAGAACAAGACGAAGACGAAGAAGAGTACGAATACGAAGAGGTCGAGGAAGAAGTAGAGGAAGAGGAAGAAGAAGAAGAAGAGTACGAAGAGGTCGAAGAAGACCAAGGCCAAGACCAAGACCAAGACCAAGACCAAGACCAAGACCCAGACCCAGACGACGACGACGAGCCCATCCAGAACCTTCTGGAACCCTTCGGGAAGGACCAGCTGGCGAGCCTCCTCCGCGAGGCGGCGGAGAAGCACCGCGACGTGGCCGACCGGATCCGGAGGATCGCCGACGCCGACCCCGTCCACCGCAAGATCTTCGTCCACGGCCTCGGCTGGGACACCACCGCCGACACGCTCCGCGCCGCGTTCGTGGAGTTCGGGGAGGTCGAGGACTGCAAGGCGGTCTGCGACAAGGTCTCCGGGAAGTCCAAGGGCTACGGCTTCGTCCTCTTCAGGACCCGCGCCGGGGCCCGCCGGGCCCTGGCGCAGCCGCAGAAGAGGATCGGGAGCCGGATGACGGCCTGCCAGCTGGCCTCCACCGGGCCCGTCCCCGTGGGGTCGGCTGCGGTGCAGGCGGCGCAATCGCAGGGGCCGGTGTCGGAGTACACGCTGAGGAAGATCTATGTGAGCAATGTCGGGGGGGAGATCGACCCGCAGAAGCTGTATGCCTTCTTTGCGAAGTTCGGGGAGATCGAGGAAGGCCCGCTGGGGCTCGATAAGGCGACGGGGAAGCCGAAAGGGTTCTGTCTGTTTGTGTACAAGACGGCGGAGAGCGCGAGGAGGGCGCTGGAGGAGCAGCACAAGAACTTCAATGGCCACATTTTGCATTGCCAGAAGGCGATCGACGGCCCCAAGCCCGGGAAGTTTCAGCAGCACGGTCATCAGAACCAGTACCACCACCGGCAGAATAGTCAGAGAGCTGAGAATCCGGGTGCGAAACCCGGGGCGGGAGCGGGAGCGGGGCACTTGATGGCGCCCGGCGGGGCAGGAATTGGGTTTAACCAGGCGGCCGCAGCGGCGCAGGCTGCGTTCAATCCCGCGCTCGGGCAGGCGTTGACAGCGTTGCTTGCAACTCAGGGTGCCGGTTTGGGGCTCGGTAATTTGTTGGGGACTCTGGGGTCTAGTGTGGCGGCGGCGGCAGCGGCGCCGGGAATGCAGGGGGGTTATGGGAATCATCAGGCTGGTGTAAGCTCCGGCGCAGTCGGGGGAGGGTTTGGGAATCAGGGCGGAATGCACGGTGGTTACTCGAGTCAGCAGATGGGGCAGGGCGGGACCGGAAGAGGGCAGGGCGGTGTTGGGCAGTACAGCGGTGGTCCGGCGTATATGGGGCAGTAGATTTGCTGACTCAGGTACGCTTGTAGGTATATTGTTTCACACTTGGTGATTTTTGAATGGAGATATATTGAGAGTTTAGTTTCCAAAAAGGACTAGTTTGTTGAATATAAAGATAGGTATCACTGTCGTTGATTCATGAATGTTAAACTTCTCTAGATATTTGAAGAACCATTAGACGTATTTAACCCTAGGGTAGTAGTGAAAGCACATATTAGATGATTGCAAGTGTAACTTGCAAAATAATGACTTAATAAAAAAGTTGAACTTCCGTGGTAAATAGATTCGTGCAAATCTCCTCGAGCAAGCAAGCGGCTCTTATAAGTAGAATTCTGTCAAGTCTAAAAGAAGTACTGGTGAAATAACTTAACACTTAATTCTTGCTTGCTTATGGAGATGTGTTCAGAGAGCGCTTTGGGAAACGAAACTAGTGAATGTGGAGTTTGCCTTAGCTTCAATTGAAGGAAGGGTTTAGGGGTTCTGTGCTCAATGTTGGTATGCTTGAGGTTGTGATATGAGGAGTAGCGTTACGGCATTTTTAAATTTATCCCGACCCACAACAAGTATGCTTTAGTAGATTAATCTTGTAGAATATGAATAGTCCCCATCGTTCTGTTCTAATGTTCAATTGTTGAGCTTGGATTATCTTTTTAATTTGGTGAAGAAGAATGACAAGTATACTAGATTTTGATCTCTGCCTGGAAGCAGGTCTTGCTCTTTATGTGTTGATTTAATAACAAAAGCCTCATTGGCTTTAGGCACTGTGGTAGTTGTTGTGACTATCCTCTATTTTAAAATTGGGGGAAAAAAAATTCTCTCTTTCGGTTTTATTTATCTCGTGGAGGCACCAGGTGACGCCTTGTTGTAGTATGTACTTAGTTTTGTCACAATTAGATTTTACTAGCAAAATGTACTGACCTAATATCTTTGTACCCAATGGAAAAAAGAGTTCCCACATCGCCGTCTCATGAGCCCTGCTCTTATTTTTCTATATTTCTTTAAGAAGTTTTTTTGCAAAATTTTTGAATTACTTATAGTCTCATCTGCTTCCTTCCAATTTTTAAAGGTGGTGCTCTGTTTTGAGTTTTAGATTTATTTGCTTTGAAATAATCAATGTTTTTTATTATTTAACTTGTCTTTGATTAAAATCCTAACGCTTGCTGAAACCTTTTGAAGGATATCCGGTTATGAAAAGGGTTTTGTTTTTCAAATTTCTTTTTTCACGTTTTCTTTATTCAATGTGCAGATCCCATATAGGTGCATCAGTCTTTTTTCTACTGATCTGCTGATCTTCTGAAGTTTAAGGAGCTGGTGGAGCAGAATCTTATAAATCTTAAAACATATTTATGTTTTTATCATCTCGTTTTCTTCGCCTTTTATTTTTTGCCTTAGAAAATTATTGTAGTTTTCTCTTGTTTAAAGCCCAAATGGTTTCACTACATAAAAGCATAATCTTGTGTCCTTTGAGGACTCGGTGAGCTTGAAAAAAATGCTTTTTTAATGTTTTGAACTTTCAATGTCTGGATTGGTATAATAATTTGTATAACATCTTATCTTCCCATATTGACTAGTTGTTTAAGTTCGTCAATTCTTAGCATTTTCTTTTTTTCTTTCTTCTTCTACTTCATTAAAAATTGGTTTGGTTATTTGATTGACTGATTCAGTTCAACTAATGCGATCGGGATAAATCCATGTCTTTAAGTCGCCTTCTTTTGACAGTTTTATGTGTATCTGTTAAAAAATGTTGTAGTTCTCTTTTCTCATCTGATTTTTTAATGTCTTGAATCATCTGTTAAAATTTTCAAGTTTGGCTGTAAATGCATTTATGAGTGCCGTTGTGCGGTTTTGCATATTTTAACATGTTTAAGTTCAACATCGCCCCGCCAATTACCATTTTCCTATGTTTTCGACCCAAATTGGCTCTAGTAGGCGGTTATATAACACAGGTCGAACGGCTGCAGTTTGTTACTTGTATCTTCTCTATTTTTTTATTACTATTATTTTTTTCCTTCGCTATGATGTAGTGAAACCATTCTGTCATACTTGTCAGGTAAGGTTTTCCCATTTTTGAATTTTCTAAAGATTTACTCAAAACTATCTCCTTCGCTGTAGCTAGCTTTATCTAGACAAAGACTGAACAGAAGTAGAGAATAAATAGTTGCTAATTCAATGTTGGTAGGTAAAACATATTGTAACAAAAGGTTATCTTCTTTTAAAGAGTAAAAAAACTGCATTAGGCTATATCATTAGCACATTTGATTCTTAATATTCTTGGTGATTGATGGCGATTTACAGCAAGTGTTCGGGTTGCACAAGTAATAAAGTGGGCAGGAGTTCAAGTATCGTTCCCACGAGGATTAAAGGTTCGGAATTTGATTAAGTACCGCAATATTTAACCTCTAGACTATATTTAAGCTAATAAAATTGATGAAAATATAAAAAAGTAATTAAAATGCTAGTAATGCAATTACTAAAGTCAATGCAATAATGACTAAATGCAAATTAGGTAATGCAAGTGAGAACTACTACGATAATACGGTCTAGGTATTTAAATCCACTCTCATTTGCTTATGCTTTTTCGTCTAACATCCAACGTTTATTCATGGGTGTTTTCAATTTCCTTTAGCCACGATTCTAAATTAACCTCACTTCATCTCTCAAGCGTAAAAACGGTTATGCATGCACCGACCAAGCCACTATTCCTACCAACTTGTCCAATTACACACTCATTAACCAATTGTTTGCCTCCCCATCTGCTCCATTCCATTCCATTCTATTTTTTTTCGACCATGTTTTCAACTTTCTTAATCTCAGTGCAATATCCGTAAATCTTAACCATTTATATCACATCGAAATTCGCATAGTCAAACCATTCTAAAATGGAATGGATGGAATGTCTACTCTAAAACCCATAAGTCCCACTCCTATAACTACTTAGAACCGATCTCTTTTCGGTCTCATGAAGCCTAAGTTGTAGTTATCTCGTGCCAAATTGTTTTATAGCCCTCTCGAGCCCTAATCCACAAGCTAAATCGACCAAATTCATCGCAACTCAACCCAATGACAACTTAATGCACCATTGTGTTTAAGTAAGTTGCAAGTAATAAGGAAGCATTAAGATCAAGATAACTCAAATGGTGATGATGAAAAATACAAGTTGTTTGTTAATCTAAAGTTTACAATTACTTTTAAACCTGAATATAATATTGCTCACTATTGGACCTCAAAGACTTGCCTTTGTCAAGTCACAATCATCGTAGTCTAGGTTGTGGCGCGCGTGAGGGCTTAGGATGACTCGTGGGCGTTCGTTAGGGCTTGGGATGGTTTCGAGGGCATCTGTTGTGTCTTTTTTTGGATCAATTTCTTCCAATGGACGACATCGTCTGTCATCTTGTCCTGTAACACTAAAAAACAACATTAACCCCATGTTTGGGCAACTCATTTTGCCCATTTCATCCCACTCTTGAGATGGTTTGAACTGGTTTGAAAATAGTTTGGAAAAATGATTAGAATGGTTTAACTTTGCGAATTTCGAGGTGGTATAGATGGTTGAGATTTAAAGATATTGTAGGGATTTGAAAAGTTGAAAAAAAATAGTTGAAAAAAAATAATAGAATGAAATGTGATGGATTGTAGGATTAGGAAAGTTGAGAAAAATAGTAAAATGGAATGAGGAGAATGAGTGGGGCAAACATGGGGTAAACTATTTAGAACTCGAGGGTAAATCAGTGTGTTTGCTTGCACTCATCAAATTTTCCCAAACTTAATATGTTGTTTTTCCTCGAGCAATGCAATGAAATGCACGAGAAATAATAAGGATGATATGAAAATGAGAAGAGAGCTTTCAAGGCTAGATGACATGTTTAGTCCACTCAAACAAATGAGAGAAGAGCTTTCAAGACGATGAGGTCGCGTTCCCATATTGGTAGCACGCCATATCAAGTTGACGGCATTGCAATTCTCATATTTGTGCTCCGAGGTAGCCGAATTGAGTGTTGAGCTCACACTTTAACAAAATGTCTGCTAAAGTGAGCTCGGTCGGTGGAGCAGCTACTGGCGCGGCAGATGATGAAGCAACGTTATTGCGTGTTACAGGTTAAATTGGCTAAAATGACAAGATACCGTCCATTGGAAGAAATTGATCGAAAAAAGGGCACAATACACGTGTTTGCACACCCTCGGAACTATCCTGAGCCTCTACGCACGCCCACGAGCCATCTCGAGCCCCCACACACGCCAATTGAATTCCTTTTTATTTTCATTTATGTGGTTAGGGTGTTGATTATTGTTAACATTTATTGCATTCTTAATTGTGTACCATATGCTTGATGAAATGCCTGAAAGAGTCTAACCTTCACATCACCACATATTAACAACATAGATTGAGGATTGGGTGTGATGGTGGTATATGCGTTGTTATTTGCTTTTGATACTCGAACTTAATGCTTTTGATTAGTGTGAAAAAACTAATTGAATGATTTAGACCATGGGGACTACAACTTGACCAAGGAAAATTATGAGTTGTGATTGAGTGACACAGCCTAGACTAGGACGATTGTGACTTGACATAGGCAAGTCTTTGAGGTCTAATAATGAGCAATATCATCTTGAGGTTTTAAAGTGATTGTAAACCTTAGATTAACAAGCAACTTATATTTTCCATCATCACCGCTTGGGTTATCTTAGTCTTAATGCTTTTTTATTACTTGCAATTTTCTTAAACATCGTGCATTAAGTTGACGTTAGGTTGTGATGAATTTGCTAGATTTAGCTTGTGGATTAGGCCCGATAGGGCTATAAAACAATAGGGTATAGGATAACAAAACAATAGGGTATAGGATAACTACAACCTAGGCTCCGTGAGACAGAAAGGAGATCGGTCCTAAGTAGCTATAGGAGTGAGACTTGTGTATTTGGACGAGTTGGTAGGAATATTAACTTGGTCGGTGCATGCGTAACCTTGTTTTATGCTCGAGAGATGTAGTGAGGTTAATTTAGAATCTTGGCTAATGAAAATTGAAAACACCCGTGAATGAAAGTTGGATATTAGACATTCATCACAAATCCATTGGAGTTACACCTAAACTAAACAATTAGTAAACATGACTCTATTCACACAATAAAATTCCTACATGCAAATGTATAATATTAATTTTAAAAAGAAAATCAAACACTAGGATCTTTTTTGAAGTCATTTGGCAATTATTTTTAGGGGCACAAATTCTTATTAATTCAGATCATGTGCTCAAAGATATGTACTACTTGTTATAAGGCTTGGAACTATGAATTTGTGTTTGAAGATAAGAAAATACAGACATTTATTTGTGTTGTTTGCGAAATTGTATTCTTTATTTTATGTTTTTCTTTTTTTTTTTTAAATAATGATTCACACTATCACTAACAGTCCGTTTGGTAGAGGAGAAAATTGGAAGGAAGAAAAACTGAGTGGTTTTTGAGATGGAAACTATAAAATTGGATTGTTTGGTAAGGAAGAAAAGAGGAATGAAGGGAAAAGATGGAGGATAAAAAAATTAGTGGGACCCACAACTTTTTATCCTTCCTATGTTGGAAGGAAAAGCAATTGGAAGTTTTTTTCACCACAATGAAGAGTATAATTACCCTTTTGTTTATTTTTAAAAGATTAAATAATAAAATAAATGAACAAAATAGTAATTGTATAGGTAAATAATTTTTTTTTCCTTCCTAACATACCAAACAATAAAAGGAAAAACTGTTTTCTTTTATTTCTTTTTTCTTCATCTACTTTTTTTCTTTCTTATCAAATAGAGTGTAAGAGTATATTTGGTAAGGTGAAAAAATAGAATGAAAGAAGTGGGTGGAGAGAAATTTGGATAGATATCAACAAATGCTCTTGTTTGGCATGAAGGAAAAGAAGGTAAATGAGAGGGGAAAAAATGCAGATAGGGCCTAATTTTTTTCTATCCTTCAAATTAGGCGTGCAAAAACGGGGATTAATACTCGACCGGCGAAAATTGGCCGGGGAGTTACTCGGAATTTCTGGGTTCCAAAATACCGAGGAATTCCCCGAAAATTAAGACCTGGTAATTCCCCAGAAATTACTAGGTTTCGTCGGTTTTCATTGTTTTTTAAAAACTGGTTTTAGGTTTATAAGTTAATTTGTTTTGTAAGTTTTAATTGTTTTATAACTTAATTTAGTTTTATAAGTTTTAATTGTTTAATTTAGTGGTTTTAATTGTTTTATAACTTAATTTAAGTTTTAATGTTTAAAACCTTTTTGTACAGTTTAATACTTTAATTTGACTTTTTTAAATTTTAAGGTTTAATTTGAAGTGTTATAACTTATAAATAATAATGGTAATTGGTAAAAAATTTTGATTGGTAAAGAATAACAAAAAAAAATTATTTAGATTATTTTGTTAATAAATATGCATTAATTACAAAAAAAAAGTCTATTTGTGTTAATGAGTAATGCACATGATAAAATAAATAATTTGTACATGTAACAAAAAAATAATAAAAAAAAATCAGACAGAAACCAGAGTAGCGTGGCATTGTCCCAATACCGTTCGTTTAGCAGATTGTCTCTCCTCTCATTGTTCTACCAAATGGTGAAGCACTTTGCATACGGAATGATGCTTTGTAGCATCAGGTAAGTCGAATTTCATTGAACCGGCATGTCGTTGGCTATCATCTTCAGTTCTAATTGATTTGTGGCGCACGCTCTCCTCTATCGGGCTTCGCATTGGTGGGGAGCCGTTTAAAAACGTTACGGCACCTCTAATATCTTTAAGCAAGGACTCCATCTCCCTCAGACCATCTTAAACCACAAGATTCAGGATGTGTGCGACGCAACGGCTGTGGAAAAAGTATGGTTGGAAAATCGAGTTCAATGCTCATCGGAGAATGGTGAAAGCACGGTTGTTGGCGGAGGCGTTATCCATGGTGATACAGATAACCCGGTCCGATAACGCCGTATGCATTAACGACTTGTAATATCTGTTGAGCTATTCGTTCTCCGATGTGACATTCATCCATAAGTCTGAACCCGATGACTCTCTTTTTCACCTTTCAATCCTTATTTATGTATTGACAACAAATGCCGATGTAGTCGTGCGACGTCCCACTTGATCATATGTCGCTCGTCAATGCTATTCGTTGTTGCGTCTCGACAAAGCCCCCGATCAACTAGTCATTTTTTACTCGTATTACTGTACCAAATCCGACCGAGTGGTCGTCCTATTAGGACGCTGATAGTCGAGAAAGAACGATGTTCGTATCATTTGCTCCCGCTGTCGATTGTCGACGATATTAAGGTCCAAGCCTTTGGTTGTTATTCACCGAGCAAGTGCTTGTCTATGCCGTTTCTCGTCGTACGAAAACCTGTTGACGACGCGGCTACTGTTGTTGACGACCCGACCCCATGCACAGGTACCCCGTCAACTAGTTTATCACAATTAGTAATGTGATAATGGAGGTGTTTCGTCCCTCGACTTGAATGCCCCCCAATTTCTTCCCGCAACCCTTACAGATGACGTACACCTTGATGGTGCCGTCTTCCTAGGGTTCTTCAGTTCGTGTCATACTCTGCCGCACCACTGAGTTAAGTCTCTTTGGTCGCGGAGCTTGGACGTTTACTTCCTGATTATCGCCCTCCTCGTCCTCGTCATCTCCATCGACAGGTGGTGCCGATGAATCGCCTACGCTATATCCGGCTGAAGCCCCGCCGACCTCAAGTTTGAATAAAGTGTACGGAGCTGGCGGTGGACATACCTGCACAGTCGGGACAAATGTAGGACCGATATACGTAGGCCTCGAGAAAGTCGACGGCATCCTCGTTGGCTGAAATTGCTGTCTCGCGGCCGAATAATTCGCAAATGTCGGCATCTGATAATAATCTCCCAAAGGCGGAACATGTGACGAGCTACGGCCCCGTCCTGTCTGTGGGGCCAACTTCAAAGCCGTAGATGGACCATGCAAGATTTGCTCGGCACGATCTAGGGCACTATCCGTGTAGGTGGGCAATGGCCTTAATGGGAAACCAAATAAATAATTGCTTTGCTGCTGCATCGCCTCCATCAAGGGATCTTGTTGTTATGTTTGACTAATGTAGGTGCCTTGAGTCTCGTCGTCATTGTAGTCGGCCTACGAGTCTTGGTATTGATACGCCATGTCGATAAATTTATGGCAAATTAAGAAAAAAATAAACGGAGCACCAAGTCAAAGTAGTATAACTAATTAATAAGATAAGTTCGTAATACTGCGTTAGAATTCACCGAAACGTCCCTAGATCGATTGGGAATGATGCTATGGTCTCGCGACTCTCGCTTCAGGCCCAACTTACCTAGACAGAACTCCCAAAGGTTCCTAAGTAAGTGTGGAGGAGATAACAAAACACGTCTTATTTAAAAACCAAAACGTTCTAGTTTTTCATATCGCCTATTTAATTAAATAAATAAATGAACAACTACTGGTTTAATTAAATTTATCTGCATACAATTTAACTAAGAGTTATAACAAATTTAATTAATAATTTAACTAACAAAATAACTAATAATTTAACAAATTATTTAAATAACTATTTAACTAACAATTTAACCAACTAATAATTTAACTAACAATTTAACTAATTTAAATAATAATTTAACTAATAATTTAACAAATAATTTAAATAATTACCTTAACTAACCATTTATCTACTTAGACAAATAATTTACCTTAATTAACAATTTAACAAATAATTTAAAGATTTACCTTAATTAATATAACTACTTAATATAATGTACTTAATTTAACTAAATATTATAACTAATAATTAAACTAAATTTTATAACTAATAATATTATAACTACTATTAATTTAACTAAAATATTATAAGTACTACTAATTTCACTGATAATATAAGTACTACTCTACAAGTAATTTAACTAATAATATAACTATAAACTTAACTAATCATTTTGCTTATTATAGGGAATAATATAACTAATATAGGCAATAATATAGGAAAAATTGAGTAATACCTGGTCATTACCCGCCGGGTAAAAATCGGATATTATCCGGTTTTCTCCCGAAAATTTGTCCAAGGAAATGGTATGAGGAATTCTCCAGATCGGATTTGCATGCTTACTTCAAATATTGGATGGAAAACTCTTTTCAACTCATTTATGTATAAAATTATCATGTTATTCGCATTTTAAAATTATAATAATAAAATATATGGATAAAATAGTAATTGTCTATATTTTCTTTCATTCCTAACAAAACAATACGAAAGAAAATTATTATTTTTTCTTTCTCTCTTATTTTCCCTTCCATATATTTTTCTTTCCTTCACACCAAATGGAGCCTAAGAATCAATGACAATCGTTCTTATGGTTTATTTTTGGACGGTTATTATAAGAGTTTCTCTGGTAAATTTTTTTATGATAAAAAATAATTCTAAATTTATCTTTTTATGATATAAAAATTTACTCATGCCTTATTTGTCTCCATTGTTAATCACATTTTAATTTTTTTTTAACTTTTTTTAATCTTAATACAATATCTTTAAATTTTAATTATTTATATAATATTAAAATTCGTAAAATTAAATTATTTTCAAATGAAATAGTTGGGGACCATGAAAAAGTAAAGCTGTATAGAATAATTTTTTAAAAAAATTCCACCAAAAAATCGTTTTTTAAAAGAAGACAACACAGCTCAGCAAAAACTGGTAAAAAGCAGACAAACACGCATTCCACCGAAATTGCGCAAACGAAAATACAAACAAGCACAAGTGAGACTCTCGAGTCTTGACAGACAGACAGAGACGTAGCAAAAGCGTGTCACTAAGAATGGCATTTCCGTAGTTCTTCTAAAGAAGAGACCCATCCTCGTCAAAGTGCCAAAAAAAAGCTGTCATGTCTAGTGTGTGACTGTGTTAGATACTACAAAAGCTATATATATATATATATTATATATGTCAATGCCATTGTACACGACAATCTCTCTCTCTCTCTCTCTCTCTCTCTCTCTCTAACCTGTTTGGCTGACAAAAAGTTTTCAGTTTTGGTTTGGTGTTTTCTTGTTCTCTGTTTGGATTCGAATTAAAACGAGCTCTGAAATCCTCACAAAGTTTCTCCGATGGAAGATCGCAAGGAGGTTCGTTTCTTATCACAGCACTCTCTCTATTTCTCTGCGCTTTTTGTGGTTCAGTAAATAATAGTTCTGGCAGAGAATTTTTCATGGCTGCTTTTTCTTGAAACTTAGAAATGAGAGTGAAATTTGGAACTTCTCAGACCAGATTTTCCTAATAGCTTGTGGATAATAACTTATTTTCGTTTTCATTTTCCGAGTAACCAAACGAACCATCAAGCTCTGTTCAGATTTTTACCTGTATCCGAGATCGTATTTTTTTTTTTCAAATTGCATGGTTTGAGTTTGTTTTGCTTTAAAAACTAAATTCAATTTTTTTGATTGAAAGTCTCTATTTTCATTTTCACATGAGATTATTATTCTCCAGATTTTAATAAGACCTTTGATGGCACATTTAATTGAGACATAAAATCATAGTCTTGAGAATCATATAGTCAAAGATGTCTTTTCGTTTTTCCATTTTTATTTTTTCTTTGTGCTTTCCCTTTCAAGAAGATAGGTAATGATCGATTTATGGACCATTGGACCGACCTTTTAAATAATGTAAAACTTTACTTAGCTAGACGAGTTAATATAGGCAATCTGCTCCCCAACTGTGGGGTCCACTTTGATCACTGAATTTTTTATTAATTGTTGAAATCGGGCTCGTAAGTTTTGGCAAGTAGGTTAATTTATTCAATTACATAAATGTTTTACAAAATTCTAGTACTAATAATCAGGAGCTAAATTGTCAAATAGATAGTATCTTAGGGACTAAAATGCCAGCGCTCGATGAGTTGAGGGGCAAAACTGCTAAAAATAGTCATAGTTTATTAGCAAGATGCTTGGATGAACTTTAATGGTTATTTTCTTAATAATAAAAAATATTAGCTATACTTATAAATCACTTAAGTGGAATGATTTTTTTTTTTTTTGGTTTATAATTTTCCTTTATTTATCCATTTTTAAAGAGAAACTAGTTACTCTCTTACCAAAATTAACAAAGGACTTTGTCTTATGAGAACTTTTGTATAGGTTGTTGTACAAACTTGTGGCCTTGTTTTTGTTCTTTATGTTGCTCTTTCTATCATTTTAGCAGGATATTTAGGGGGAAATATTTTTCTTTATGGTTTCATTGTGATAGTTTATAGTAAATCTCCCATTACCTCTTCTTGGTAGTTTCTCTATGTGATGCTTGAGAAACAAGTCAACAATGTACTAAATACTATTAAAAGCCAAAGCGGGTTTGATGCTTTTGTTGCAAGAAAAATGCTAGACTACTTGAAACGTTAGAACAATGTGACATCTTTTACATTACTCTAAACAGCGCTATTAATACGCGACTAGGTTTTGTAAGATTTTCCGCTGCATTTCGAAGCTTTACTTGCCCCTTTGTTACAAAAAAATTGTTTGTGATGATTGCTTGTGATTTATTTTGAAACTAATTTGTAGCTAATAAAGGGGGTTCTAATTCGTTGAATGCAGAAGAACGGTCCATGGCTATCGGTGCCCCAGTTCGGGGATTGGGACCAGAAAGGCGGCCAAGTTCCGGACTACTCTCTGGACTTCACTAAAATCCGAGAAATGAGAAAGCAAAACAAGAGGGACGTGTCCAGAGCAAGCCTTGGAAATGAGGAAGAACTTATAGCCCCAAACACGGAAAATGCGAGTAGTAATGCTCAAACCGATCACCACCGCCCTCACTGCCATGACGACCACCACTCTCCGGCTGTAAGCTTCCAAATTACATCTCTTTCTTTCAATGCTTTGCATAGAGTGGTTTTTGGATTTGTTTAACTAATATATAGACTACATGAAGTGAAAAAAAAAAAAATGCTTACATAATAATACATTTAAACAAAATACATACATTAATGTACACTTCAAAAAAATTTATATGTGCATGTATAATTCTCGTTTGTAATGATGTGATTAGGTAAATAAAAAGAACACAAGTGGTAGTTGCATTATGATTTTTTGGGTTATGCACATGAATCATGATGGAATGCATGTTTGGTAGGACATGAATGGTGATCGAATATGATGATAATAAATAGTTTTTAGAGATAATTTTATTTTTGAATAAATGAAATAAAATAACATCAGATTTAGAGAGAATTTTATTTTTAAATAAATAAAATAACATCAGATTATGAGATAGCTTTCGCCTTTCGGTGAGTTGGTGTAGACCTTTTCTTTAAAATAATAATAATAATAATGGGGAATCTTTTTCTCTTTTGGGCTAAAGTGAAGAGATCACTAGCTGTTTTATTGCCGTTGGATGTTACTATACATTGTTAACTGATATGGAAAACTGTCTTTTTTCCTCTTTTTATATATTTTTGTTTGTTATGAGTCATGACCTACGTAAATTCTATGACTTTAGTTTTCCATTAATACGACTTTTTTTTTTTCCTCCTTTTTCGCTGAGCATGTTTTGCAGTTCGTTACAGATTGTTGACAACTAAAAAATAAAAAATAAATAAATAAATAAAAATAAAAAGTCTAAGTTTCATGTATAAACCGTTATGAGTTTTAGACTTGGTGTTAGTTTCTAACATTATCATTCGTTTGGGATGTTATTTTTTAATTAAATCTGAGAAATGGTACTGCCAGCAACATACATACTTCTGACTAAAGTACAAATTCTCTATTTGGAAAATAGAGGATTTCGGTTGACAAATCGACATATAAGATAATTTATTCTAATCCACAATAATATAAGTCAATAAACTCAATACTCAATGTTTCTATGAAGCCTAATAAAATTATTTAGAGACGACTTTTCTGGATTATACATTAATTAGGAATGTCTATCGTCTATAGATATTAGATATCCGTGGGCCACGGCTATTCTAGGTGGTGCACATGCATTAATTGTTTTTTTTCCACGTAATTTTGGCCAATAACAATTAAACTGGCTTCTCTTATTGAAATATGTGTTACCAAATAAAAGGGTAAAAACTATAAAGTATTCCAGGAGCTTTCCAAAAGTTACATAAATAAATTTATGATCCTTAGGTAGCATCCGATTAAAATGAGTAATGTGTTAATTACATCATTTTGACCGAAATTCTAATCATTTAGCATTGGGAGCATTGAGAGAATTTCAAAATAAAATTATTTTTTACTCCACTTAATAATTTATGTTTCAAGTGGTGTGTTCTTTTTATTTTTACTTTATGTTTATAGTGTAAATTTTAGGTATAAATTAAAAGTACAACACACATTGGGCATAGATTATCATTGTATCAAGAATGAGGCATTCTTCAAAATCCCTCTTTAGCATTTCTCAAAAATAAGATGATCTTATTAAACACCTGATCTTAATTATCAAAAAAGAAAAAAAAATCTGATTAAAATCAAATTCGAGACTAAAATTCAAAATTTTTTGGCTGAAAAGGATTGTTATTTTGTTGACACAAGATGTTGAACTTGTTCATCATCCTTGAAGCTAAAGTCAAAAAATATCGGTTTAACCCGTTATTTAAATAGTGTTAAGCCTCGTCTATTTTGACTCAAAAAACATTTATATGAGGAATTCAAACTTATTAACTTCATGTCATCTTTTGTGTCTTGAAAACTTGAGCAGTCGAACTCAAATTTGTGACCCTAATAATATCAATTATTAAATAATTAACATAATTGAATAATTAAAAATTATGAATAAGGTAAAATCCTCTAATGTGCCAATTAAAAAATGTCTTATACCTTGGTGTAAGGTTGTCAAGAAAAGATTTGTCCAGAGTGTCGACCATACTTTTCTCTCATTTTTCCTTTTATCGAACTTTTTAATCATTAGTTGAATGTTACAGGTTAATTAGCTAATTTTAATCATTATAATTCAAAAACATTAGCTAATTTTTAAGATAAAAACTATAAAGATCGTCCATTTATTATAATTTTCCTTCAATTCAGAGGTATTTTCCTCATTTTGAATTTTTCTTAACTTCTTTTTTTTTTTTTCATGAACAGACGAGGCGAAGCTTCTTCAGCTGTTTTAGCTGTTGTGTGAAAGCGTGAAAAAATCAAACAAACACAAGCAATGCAGCAGTGGAAGATTATTTACTTTTATTTTTCTTTCATGTTGTAAGTTCTTGGCCTTAATTTATTGTTCTCTCTCTACCTTTTTTTTTTTTTGGTTTCTTCTTTACTATAATATGTAATTTTACCCCATTTCACATGTCTTTTGATAACTCAGAAATGGACTTGGTTATGTATCAATGGTTTCCACAAGCAATCATGTGATTCCACGCACAAGGTTAGGCGTGATATGTAAATTACTTGAACATTAGAAATGAAACAACACTGATGAGAGTCGTTTCCTAATAGTATGTAATAGCCTTGCAAAGTTTTTTTTGACATACAAAGTCCAAAGAGGTAAAAATCAAAAATGAAGAAACAACAAAGTAGGCACAATCAGGTTACTGCGAATTTGGTTAGCCTATAAGAGCAACGCAAGCTTCAAAGTTCCAGCAAATATTATAGTTATTATTCTCATATTAGAGATTAAAAATATGGTAAGAACGAAAGAAAGTCTATAGTAAATGCAAAACGATAGCTAAAATGCTAAATGCAAAAATTTGATCTTGTCTAATGCCCCCTTATATTATTTGGCATGTTATGACAATTTTTTCATTAATAATTATTATTTCGTTCTCTTTTTCTTTCCTGTCTTTCTTATTTGTAAAATAATAAATACTAATAAGGAAAATCGTAAGAAATAGTCAAAAATAAAATTTGTTTTTAAAGCCCAGTCTATGTTTCAAAAAATTAAAACAATAGTCATGTTACGAATTGTATAATAGAAAAGTGTCACACAAAATATAACACATCTGTAAATATTTGTAAAATATTTTGTAACAGTTCAAGTTTTACTCATTATTTTTTAAAGTGTTAAATAATATCTTACAAATATTTATAGATCTGTTATATTTTGTGCGACACTTTTCTGTTATACAATTCGTAACATGGCTATTTTTTTAATTTTTTGAAACACGGACTATTATTTAAAACAAACATTTAATTTTGACCTATTTTTACAACTGACCCTAATAATAATAATAATAATAACTACTAAAAATGGCATGAACTACAGTTATTTTTTTACAAACTGTCCAGTGGCATTTTCCAAAATTTACCTATTAAGTGGTTAATATGCCAGGTCCGCACAAACTTCGTGCTACATCAATTTTTTTTATAATTTATTTTCTTATTTTACTCGAAGTAAACTTAAGAAACATATGGTATCCCCATTTTTGAAGTATCAATGTTATGACCACTTTCAAGAGACGTTAAACTTACTAATATACAAATCCAAACCACATTTTACTATAGCAACATGATTTAATTTTGACTTTTTATTAATATAAACTGTAGCAAAAGGTTTAAACCAAAAACTTTTTTACAATCCAAGCTGACTAGTGAGACAGAGAGAGAGCACCAAGTAGCTGCAACATCTTATTTTAAAAAGTTCATCTTTATAGTTTTAAAATTCAGTTTCAATCACTCAAGTCCAGTCAAACATACAGTCAAAAAAAGGCTTTAACTCAAACTACAAAACTGCATAAACATAAAACTCATGAATTTACACATCAGACTCTCTCCCAATTGTGTGCTATGCCCAAATAGATGACGCAAGTTAAAACAGTGTTGTGTTCTCTAAGAAAGCTATGGTGAGGAAAAACTTTCACAAGTTTGGCCATCTTACAAGAACCACTCTCAAAGAGGTTTTCCTAACAGATTGAGCATGAAAGTGAGAGTGGTGTTCGGAATTGGATCACCCAATTTTGAAAACTCAAACCTTTTTGATGATCTGGACAACATCTTCGTCTTCCAACTCATGTTCCTGTCATTTCAAAATGCGATGTGTGAATACGCAGATATAAAAGCGGTGATAAACAACACATATCAGATTTATTTATTTTTTTTTCGAGACAACGCTGCTTGTATGAAGTGAAGAAAATACGGAAAGAGGATATAGCACAAACCTTGCCAACTCTTTGCGGTTTGTGTTTCACGCTAGACCCCCAGACCAAAGCACTACAAAAAATTGAGACTCGGAATTACTTCTTGAAACATGTGGAATTAAATCGAAGAAATGGAGAAGCTAAAAAGAGAATACTTAAGTAGAACTACAAAGAGGTTCTAAGATGGTACGTAAAGTAAGAAGAGTTTACACTTCTCAAAGGTATATAAGTATAACTATACTAATATGATATAAATATATACACTTCAAAGCATGAAGAGTTCAAGAGAGTTTACAATTTAAATTGCTTAAGCATGTCCTTATGAATTCGCTCACAGAAATCCTCAACCGTCCTCTTCTTAGATGACAGAATCACAGGGTCTTCGTAGTCTGGATTCAACCCTTTAGGTTTCGTGTAGATGCGAGTTAAATCGAGATACTCCCAAATTTTATCAAGCAGACCATCAAGATTCCACTCCAAGTGAGCGCTGCAGGATGATCATAGCGAACATAGTCGATTAAGTGTGATAAACTATTAAGTTAAAGAGTAAATGAATGCTGAGAGTAACCCTATGGAAAAACATTATCGTTCTATATTTAGCACGAAAACTTCCAGCAATAAATAAATATTAAAAAAAAATGCCAGTAATAAACCATCAAATCAAAATGGACCACCATTAACTAGCTATACAGATATTAATTGAAGCCTACATTGGACAATTGACCCATCTTTGGATACTTAAGGTCTTAGAAATGAAATTTCAATAAACAATACAGGGAGCTACATAGACACTTGTTTGTACACACTCCCAAAAGGTTTTGAAACTGCCTTTCAATAATTTAAATTAAATACTATTTTATTCTAAAAATCTCCCTAGAATCAATGTAGTAATCAATGGCAATAGATCAATCACTGAACAAAAGTTGCATCTTGCCAAGAAAAAGAAAACATCAAGATATCATCTCAGTGCATGCTTTTCAGAATTATTTTAGGAAATTGAAGCAATTTGGTAAGAGAAAAGTACCTGATCGGACAATAGTGTGGAAGTTTATCCAATATCTCTAACTCCTCGAGTGTAATCTGATCAATCTTATTAACAACGTAGATGCAAGGCATGTATATCCTACTGCCCTCAATTACGTCTATAAGATCATCGGCCGTTGCATCATATCGAAGAGTAATATCAGCATTGTGAATCCTGTATTCACTGCATATTGCCTTCACAGTATCGAGGTCGAGATGTGTGTTGGTAACTGTAGAGGTGAAATTAATACCACCCTTGTCTTTTTTCCGGAAGGTTAGGTTTGGTGGTTCTTTGTTCAACCTGTTTCAGAAAATAAATTGATGTAGCACGATGATCGATTTGAATTGTAGAAAGAAGAGAAGAGATAGAAGAAGAGGAGAATTAATGATAGATAGAATTAAAAGAAAGGGTGAGAACTCAATAAAATTCTTCATTCATTAATCAAAATCTGATACACAAACATAATTTAAGCCTCCTATTTATAGATTCAGGCGATCGTAAAACCTAAATTAATATAGATAAATGTAAATAATTCCAAACATCTAAATGATAAAAAATAAAAATCCTAATATTTGAAATAATAATAACCTTCTATTTATTTGTATTCATCTCTAAAACATAATCATAATGCTCCCGCATTATGAACCTTAGCTAGCTATGAGCAAAAACGGCAAAAGAGAATCTTTGGAACAGAAAAACTGATTAATAATCATCCAGGTTGAAACTAAAAGCAGCAGTATTATACAGAAAAACATATCTCAAGAAGTAATTTCCAACCAAATAGGTCTAATGCGTTTTAGTAGTTATCGTCCAAGTTGCTCTTAATTTCACCCTCATTGGTCCAACATGTTATGGGGCATCCGCCCAGAGCAGACATTTTATTTTTTTGGTCAAATTATAAATGCATTGTCAATGGATACATTTTATGTAATCCCAAAATATCAATGTCATAATGTTGATCATCAATTTTATTGGTATTCATTATGTCTGAAAGAAAACGATATAGGTAAACCGTACAAAGGAAACAATGTGTGATAAATAAGGTAACATAAATCTTACCTAATACCAAATCCCTCAAGCTCCTTCTCGATTAGACGTTTGTGAGTTATTGGCTTAATTGCATCAAGCACAATCAAAATGCAATTGCATGTTCTAGCAGTACTGATAACCTGGGTTTGACATGAGATTATATATGCTAAATACCAAAATCGAGATAACTAAAACAACATCATTAGTAAAGATTTACCTAGAAACTAATGGTTAGGGAATGGGGAACATTTGGCTAGAACGAAAGTATAAGCAAATCCTAAATTAGAGGGTTCATGTAGAGTGGCAAGTCAAACTCAAAAACATAACCTAAATAATAATGAGCAATGACTTGGAAGACAGGGTTAGGAATTGATAACATTTCTGCCCAAGTTCATATACTAGCAAGAATGCCAAACACATTTGTTATCAACTTTTCTAAAGCAGAACAGTGGTGCTGCACTCTGTTAGTATGTATGCTTTTACGAACAAACCTCTTGAGATGAAATCAGAACTTGAATGTCCTAACTGATATCATAACTAGATGTCACTAAATCATGATTGGAAAATCCAGTTGCATCAGAGAACATCCAGGAAGTGTAGAAAAGAACTATGATTCTAAGATAGTTCATATCGTTATTATGTTTGTTAAGTTCATATCTAGTACAACAAGTGAAAGACCTCTAGTAATCCAGGATCTGTTTTTCAACAGGGTGTCGCACTAGCATATATTATAATTTTAGCGAACGCATTTAGGAAAACATACTTTGAAGTTTGAACGCAGTTCTGTTTCATTTAAGTTAAGTTCGTATAATCTGACCGTAAGGAAAAGGCCATATCGATTCAAGATCTTGATTCTCAATTATTAATTATAACGTCTTAAATTAGATATTTTGAATGTTTCTCTCCTTGTAATATCTCGTACATAGAAAACGGCGTGGATATGACATTTTAACTCACTAGTTCAGCACCACAATCAAATTAATCGAAACCAATACAATTAAGCAACAATGTCATGTCAATCAAATATGTCTTATGCTTACCTGCCTACCTCTACCCTTCCCATCCTTTGCGCCCTCAATAATCCCGGGAAGATCCAAAAGCTGCCAATCAGAAGTTAAAGTAAGTGTTAATAGGGAAAAAGCCAGGAAAAAAAAAAAGTCTGGAAAACTAAATAAAGAATCGTCTTGTTTCTTTGACAAACTTCACACATCCAACAGAGCCATCTTAATATAAATGAGCTCGCCATAGGTAGTTCCTGAGTGTGTTTTATACTCACATGCTTGCATGAATAACAACAGCTTCAGTGACCAATAACTTAGACATAAGTGTAATAATGCAATGATTAGAGAGGAATGCTTTTACACCTGAATTTTAGCTCCTCGGTACACGATCACACCTGGAATACAAGTTAAGGTAGTAAATTCATAGGAAGCAACCTGCACAAATAAAATGAATAACATGACAGTTAATGAATATCTGAACAAGATGAAATCTCTTAGAATATAACTATAAAAATAAAAATAATTAGGCTTCAAACAGCAATATAATCTTCTACTTCATTACTTTTAATGAAAAATGAAGTACAAAGTATTGCGGAGGACAGGAAGTCCGCCTAAAAAATTACACAAAAAAACTTGACTAGTCATTGAAAAATCACTAAATTGAAATCCGTGACAACAATTTCCATTGGCGTGCCTACATCCTTACATAAAATACTAGCCTATTTACATGTTACATGTTAAGAGAGCACGCCAACCACATAACTTAATCGCCTCAAGAGAAAATCACATTCAAAGCCAGAACACGAGATAATTCCGTACCTCTGAAAAGGTCCCCGTTAACTTATTCAGTAGCGTCGATTTCCCAACCGATGGAAAACCCACCAGACCAACTCTTGCATCCCCACTCTTAGTAACATCAAAACCCTCACCGGCGCCACCGCCTCCTTTTGACGAAGGCGTTAGGAGCTCTCTCCGCAACTTTGCAAGTTTAGCCTACCGAAAACCGAGCAGAAAGCAAACAAACAATAATATAGGTTTAAGTTCTTAAAAAACGTAAAGGGTGATTAAAAGGGGTGAAGTAGGAAAATACCCAAAATATTACAATAACAAATATGAAGACCTAAATTTTTAAAGTAATTGAGCAACTAATCATTTTATTAATTACTTGAACATATTTTTAACCACTCGGTCAACAAGTTAATACTACGTAAGTAATTGAATCACTAGGGTATGTTGTTATACTTTTCAAAAGACTGGATATTTATTTAAATTTGTTGTTAGAAATTGGGTATTCACTGCAATTTATCTGAGAAAAATAATTTCTTGGAAAAGTAACCAAATTTTCGTTATGTTTTCAAGAACTAGCCAACATCTTTATAAGCAGTGTAATTGCTATCCTAAAATTTCGACGAATTGAATTAAATCAACTACCAAGTGAGCATTTTATTGCCAGCTATCATCTTAAAAGTTTTGAGCATTGGATTTTTTTCTTTTTTCTTTTTTTTATTTATTTATTTTTACTTACCTTGAGCAAGCCCAAGTGATGGGCAGTTGCCTTGTTCTTTTGGGTCTTTGCCATCTGCAAAACAAAGCAAAAAAATGCAATAATAAATGTCACGATTTCTTTATCAAGGTTTTCAAATCTACTCAACAGCTAAAAAAAAAAAAAAAAATTGCGATTCACAACCTAGGATTCAAAGCCAGAAAGTGCATAGCTTTCTACATCTAAACGCAAGTATTTAACAGTTGGATTTTTTCTTTTTTTCTTTTTTTTTTAGAATTTGGCAAGAAGAAAAAAGCACCTCATCTTCAATGTCCTTAATCTTCTGCATAACGGTCGCCATGGCTGAGTGAAGTACAGAGGCACAGAGACAGAGAGACAGAGAGAGAGAGAGAGATTAAGGTTTGTTTGGTTTGGAATCAGAGTTTTGGGTGCGATGATTTGTTGGACGTCGTTTTGAGGTTAAGAAGAAGAAGAAGAAGTTACGTGAGAGAGACGAGTGACGATTGAAGAAGGTGTTGGTGTTGGTGTTGGTGATGGAGGCGTAATCAATGTTAGTCTGAGGTTTCGACGACAGCCCACTTAGCCCAATGGACCAAAACTTTTTGGGCTTATATTGTTTTAATAATTTTTACCGAAAATATTACACTTTTAGGGCTCGTTTGGCAAACGGGTTCAAACTGTGGCCATTTGAATTTTTTCATTTGAATTAGAAAATTTGAATTGGGTAATTTGAACGAAAAATTTAAATTGTTGTTTGGGTCAAATAATCTTATTTGAAAATATTATTTGGATTGTTGTTTGGGTAGATGTGAAATGTGTGATGTTGAGTAATAAAAAGAGTAGTTGAAATGTCAAATCAAAAAATACTATTCAGAATGGATTCAAACTGTTGAAATTTGAAGGGGGGAAGAATTTGATTTTGAAGGGTTTGAATGACTTTTTCTCATTTGGATTTTATCCAAAAAAAAGTTACCAAACGACGATTCAGATTGACAAAGTCGTTTGAATTGCCCAAGATGGGTTCAAACCCATTTGCCAAACATACCCTTAATCTTATAACGATGTATTACAGATTAGTTCAAAAGCTACGATTATTATCACATTAATTCACAAAGTTTATGTGGCATTTTTTATTAGACGTTTATACCGTTGTTTTAGAATTTTGGGTATGTCAACTGGATTTGTGGATAATTATTTTAATTAATTTTTTTAATATTATTGTATACGTTTTCAACCCCTTAATTGTAGGGATAAACAATCAAATGTAAGCTTTTAAGTCAGGTTAGTTTTTATTATGCATACAGCCACAGATCACGTAATACGTGGGAGGTTGGTTTTTATTCTTCTTAAATATAGCACCAAAAAAGGAAAGCTTTGGGTGTGTTTGATAATACTTTCATTTTTTATTTTTTTAAACAAAAAATTACAATTTTATTTTTAAAAATACGTTTAGTAAATCTGTTTCATTTTTTATTTTTTTTAAATTGGAAACATATTTTCAAAAATGGAGGAAATTAAAAATTATTGTTTTCAAATTTTTTTTAAACAAAATATCAAATCTTAAGAACTTTTTTGTGTGTTTTCTCAATTTTACACTTTCACCATACTTCATATTTACGTTTTTTTTTATCTTTTCACTCCCTTTTTATCAGTTACAAACTATCATTTTGTACTTTTTATTTTTAAAAATAAATAACAAATAGTGATTACCAAACATGTTTTGTGTTTTTAAAAATTTTAAAAACAAAATAGCACACTCCCAAAATTTTTGTTTTTAAAAACAAAAAACAAAAATGTTACCAAACATGGCCTTCGTTAGTATTATATGGACTCCTTCTCGGTACATTGCTTATTCAAATTCAAAAAATAAATATGTTCTTGGTTGGAATTTTCATTATTTGTGCTAAATGGACCCCATCTTTGTGCTATTGTGTTTAAATGCACCCCATTATTTTAAACACTACACATTTACACCCCAATGTATTAAAATTATAACAATTTGTACTCTGTTCTAACACCGTTTACTTTTTAGGGAAAAAAAATATTTAAATGCACCCTATCATTGTGCTATTATATTTAAATGCACCCTATCATTGTGCTATTGTGTTTAAATGCACCCCATTATTTAACCACTACACGTTTGCATCCCAATCCATTGAAATGATACGAAGTTGCACCCCCCATCTATATTGGCATTAAAATATATAATTTTCCTCAATTTCTCTAAAAAAATATTTCAATTTATCTAGTGCTAACGAGTGAAATTAATAGCTTCAACCAAGTAAATATTGACATTAACAACTTCAATTAAGTTTTTGATACAAATATCTTCAAATAAGTGCAATTACATATCATAGGACATTAAAAAATATTAGAAGATGTTTGTATCAAAAACTTAATTGAAGTTGTTAATGTCAATATTTACTTGGTTGAAGCTATTAATTTCACTCGTTAGCACTAGATAAATTGAAATATTTTTAGAGAAATTGAGGAAAATTATATATTTTAGTGTCAATATAGATTGGGGTGCAACTTCGTATATTTTCAATAGATTGGGGTGTAAACGTGTAGTGTTTAAACAATGGGATGCATTTAAATACAATAGCACAATGATGGGGTGCATTTAAACACAATAGCGCAATGATATGGTGCATTTAAGGTTTTTTTTTTCCTTAAAAAGTAAACGGTGTTAGAAACAGGGTGCAACTTGGTATAATTTTAATACATTAGGGTGCAAATGTGTTGTGTTTAAAATAATGGGGTGCATTTAAACACAACAGCACAAGGATAGGGTGCATTTAGGTATTTTTTTCCTTTTAATTTCTCTCAATTGATATTCAAATTTGAATATGGTATTCCAATTTTATATGGTACCATTTTATTTTCTTTATCATTTGATATTCATATTTAATTCTGATATTCAATTTTCATATGGTTTGTGCATTTTTATTTATTGATATTCGTTTGTTAAGTACTATATTTTTTTTGTTTGCTACATATTATAACTTTAATTTATATATATATATATATATTCTTTGAATATATTAACAGAAGAACAACAAATTTTTGTTAGAAAAAAGTTAAGTTTTAAGAATATGAACGTTATATTAGTTTAATAGTTGGATTTTTTAGTTTTTATACCAGTGTTTACATGTCATTGACATGCTTTATATTTTTTAAAATACAATATTCAAATTTTAGTATGGTATTGAATAAAAATAAAGAATAAAAGTTGACACGAAGAGAAACTAAACTTGACATAATAACAAAAGATGCAAATAAGATATCATAAACTAACATAAACTCCACATATATAAGTTGTAGACAAGGGGACCATATGGGGTAGACCAGATACAAAACAAAAAAAAACCCACAAACATTACGAGGTTACCAAAATACGGCCTCGAAGAAACATTATAGAATAGAATTAAACAAGAATATGTATGCCAAAATAACTTAGTGTTTGTCTGTCCACCGACAACGTATACCTGTCCACCAACCTTTTTGTTCCCATGTTTTGAAGGTTTTTCAAACGAAGCAATCTGCACAAGTAGAATATAACATAATTAATATTATATTATATTATGTTTTTATTATCATATTATACTATGATATTCAAATATGAATATTACATTTCAGATTAACCATACGTTAAAACAATATACTATGATATTCAAATTTGAATATTATATGTGAATTCGAATATTATGTCTCTAGATTTCTTAATTATGTAACACTACATTTTCAAGCAAATTTCAAGGAATAAACATCTTTAATATCATATTAGAAAAATAAAATTATACTCACATTGGTGTTTATCTCGATTATATTTTCCTTGCATGCGATTGTTGCTCTTGTCCATCTACGTGTCGACACCGGCATTAAAATGTTTATATCACCGTCTACCATTGTCGGTTGGTTGCTCCTCCTAAAAGAGTTTTCTCATAGAACCAAATCAGGGTGTGAATTGGACTATCGCTATCTTGGAGGTGAAGGGGGCCGGCGTTTGAGAAGACATGGCGGCCGGCATTTTTTGCGGACACGAGGGAGACATTTGTGCATATGCGGGGGCGGATGGTGACGGAGGAGACGGGGTCCGGCGTCTTGGAAGAGGCGGGGTCCGGCGTTTTTAAGGAGGAAGGGCCCCTCGTGGCGTTTGTGGAGACATTAGAGGCTAGTAACTGAGGAGACGCGTGGAGGGGAGGGGGCGGCGGTGTTGGAGAGGCGGGAGACGGGGGGCGTTTCTGTGGAGGTTGGAGGAAAGCAGGGGGTAGCGTTTCTATGAAGGCCAGAGGAAGCAGGGGGCGCCGTGTCTAAGGAGGCCAGAGGAAGCGGGGGGCGGCGTTTCTGTGGAGGCCGAAGGAAGCCGGGAGGGAGGGAGGGGGAGATGGGGCAGCGTTTCTATGGAGGCTAGAGGATTCGTGGATCAGCGTTTGCGCTGCGGAAGGCAAGTTACTAGTGGAGGTAGCGGCTGGCGATTTTCGAGGAGTGAAGGGAAGTGAGACGGCGGAGGATTTGTTGGGCTTCATAGTTTAGGGTAAAAAAAAAAAACCACACACACGCGCCTGGTGAGAATGAGATTATATGGGTTTATTTTAAAAAATTTAGAAATCCTCTAATTAATTCCAAAAATTAGGATTTAGCATTTTTTTTTTCAATGTGGATCTGGGTTTTTTAGGTAAATAGGCCAGCTTGATAGTGTGTGGTTCTACTCACACACCCATCTTAACTCTCTACACCTCGTTTCTAAATACACGCTCTTTTTAAATTAAAAATTTTTAGGATTACTAATCTCACACTCCTACAAATTCCAAAATTACCATAATTCTACAACTTATTAAAATATATTATTTTATTCTTAAAATATCTTTCCCCACCCAACTACTAGATTTTTTTAATATTTTTTTTTCAAACTCCCTCACTAACTCATTTTTACAAGCTCTATTTTATTTATTTTATTTTCAAACCCGCCCACTAATTTATTTTTAAAAGCTCTATTTTTTTTTAAACCCACCCGCTAAGTTCTGCAAGCGTTATTTTTTTCTTTGTAAAACTTATAACTCAACTATAAAAAATTATATGTGCAAAATAAAAATTACATAATAAAAACACAAACAAAGTGAGATTTTGGGTGTGGAGTGAGTGGTGTGTGGTGTAGAACAAAAAGTGAGTTTCATTTTCTTTTTTAATTAAATATATATTTAATTTCATAATGTCTATTTTTGTCATTATATATAAGGATATTACAGTAATATTAAATTTTAAATCAAAGGGGTTTTTCAATAGACAAAAGGTGTGTGTGAAATGTAAGAAACAATAATATTTTTACTTTCAACTTTGCTATAAACAAAAAGTCAGTTAGGTAAATAGCCATTTGGATTATGCGTTAAAAAAAAATAGCTACAGTTTCAAAAAAATTTAAAAATTAGCTATATATATTTTTTTTACACAAACAAAAATTCTTACTATAACAATATTGCACATAACAAAATTTATTACTAATGTAATAAATTTCTGAAATGACTATTTTATTAAAATTTTAAAACTATGAATATTTTTAAAATTATTTTTTTAAAAGTGACTATTTTTTTTAAATTCCCTAAACAAAAACGCTAAACATAACAATTTCTTTTTTTGTGCTCTCTCTCATTACACTCTCGCGCCTCGATACACTCCCTATTTACATATTCTATCTTTTCACACTCTTTTTATTATTGTATTTTTTTATTTTTTTAACAAGTAACAAATATAAAACACGATTTCTATTTTTTAAAATTCAAAAAACAAAACAATAAAAATAATTTTAAATTTTTGTTTGTAAAAACAAAAATAAAGATGTTACCAAATATAACTAATGTTTTCCCAAATTATTTTGGTGAGAAAACAAAATATTGCATAATGACTATGTCATAAAAAAAAAGTTATTGTTGCTCTTAAATTGAAAAATTCTGTAGTGAGTTTTTTTGTAGTGGGAAATAATTTTGAATAATCAGATTCATATTTTTAAGATGCATGACCCACCGAAAAAGTGAATCCGACGATCCAGAATTATTTTCTACTACAAAAAAAACCCATCACAGAAGTACCCTTTAAATTTTACTATGTCAGAAAATTTTCCACTAATATTATTTTTCTTTTCTGTTACAAAATTTGTTATTATGAATATTTTTTTAATATTTAAAAATTTGAGTCATTTTTCAAAATTAAACTTAAAAAATGACTATTTATTATAATTCCTCATGTTTTTAACTCCATAACCGAATTTCAATATTTCCTTTGAATTTTGTGGATTCTTTTCCTCTTAATAATTTTGTGGATGCTTGATCACAAAATAAAAATATCCTCCTCTTCCCTCACCGGCTCACCTTAATGTAATAAAAA
Organism: Boehmeria nivea var. tenacissima; assembly: GCA_018132145.1. Classification (NCBI taxonomy): domain Eukaryota; kingdom Viridiplantae; phylum Streptophyta; class Magnoliopsida; order Rosales; family Urticaceae; genus Boehmeria; species Boehmeria nivea. The sequence continues at coordinate 5,790,068 of CM030886.1, forward strand.
AAAAAAAAGAGAAAAAGAAAAAAAAAAGGAAAAAAATATCGTGAACCTCTCAAATCTCAATACACACACAAACGTGAATCTCAATTCTCAATTCTCAACCGTCGATTTGTTCCCACATAACTCCACCAATTCAGTCAAACGTTCACTAATAGTCCATTCTGATCTTTCAACGGCTGAGATTTTTCTGATCAAAATCACTAGAAACTCTCACCCCTTTCATTCCCAAAAGAGGAGAGAGAGAGAGAGAGAGAGAGAGAGAGAGAGACCAAAGCTTTTGGCAATGGCGTTCTCTGCAACAACAACAACAACAACTACGCGTTGCCCTTCGGCTCTTCGCTTCCCCAGAAACCAATCTTCTCCGAATTCTCTTTCTCCGAATTCTATTTCCTTTCGGTTTTCACAGCCAAAGCTCAATCGTAGAGCAGCTCTTTCGATTCGATCAGTCTCGCTTCCAGGTTTTTCGTTTATCTATTTGTTTGTTTGTTCTTATTTTGTGTCTTTCTCTAATCTCTATTCCCTTTTATGGGTTACATGTATTTGCTATTGAAATTTCGTAGTTGTTGATTTTAGTTTTCCTAAGGATTGATCTTCAATTGAAAAATCACTTGTTTATGTGCGTTGTGATGGTGAGTTATGAGAGACAATATATGAATATAGTAACGAAATCTAAGTAGTCTTGAATATTTTTTGTTGGGTTTTGTTTTGAAGAACTAGCTTGAGGATGATAGTTTAGATAAGGTTTATCAATTGGGTGAGAAATGGGATGATCAAATTCATCAAAAATAAGATAAAAAATTACAGTGTTTCTCCTTATTTTGTTCTTATTTGTTGTTAAAAAAAAGCTTAATTTTGAAGAAAAAAAAATTGGCCATTTTGTTGCCTTGCTATTACAGAGTTTTTACCTCTAAATGAATTCGCCTCTAAGAAGAAGCAGTATTTTCTACTGAACTAAGATATTATGCAATACATTCTGCAAAATATCAAGGATCTATGATAAGGAAAATCCATTGAGTCTCTCTTTAGAAAAGGCCTAGAGTGATGAGTTTGGTGGCTTGTCCGAAGTGACTCTAGCAAATTTGAAGGCCTTTTTCACTTTGAAGTGACTCTAAACAACCTTAATAAATATAAATTGTATCATATAGCATACGAAAAGTTTCTTATTACACTTTACTGTACTGTATAGTTTATATAAGTTGGGTGTGCGACACCCAACTTATATAAACCATACAGTACGCACACCCAACTTATATAAACTATACAGTACAGTAAAGTATAACACAACACAACATACACAATACAGTGCACCAAACGTGCCCTATAAAAGAGCTAGTTTATCAGCACAGCCATTAGCTTCCTAAAAAAAAAATTAGAACAACAAACCACCATTTGTTTTCAAAGCTTATCAATCTAGGAAATGGCATACAACCAAAGACAATAGTTATTGTGTTTCTCCATATTGTGAAGTTGTTTCTGTGACATAGTGTAATTAATAGGAATCGTTTGACTTATCACAATTGTGAAGCATTGATGGTCAAGTATATTTTAATTGACTATTCACTCTGAGCTTCCTCAATGTTTCAGCTGCGCCAACATCTGAGGGGATCGCACCTGCGATTTCACTTACAGATAATGCATTGAAACATTTGAATAAGATGAGGTCCGAACGTAATGAAGATTTATGCTTAAGAATTGGAGTCAAGCAGGGTGGATGCTCGGGCATGTCATACACAATGGAGTTTGAGAACAGAGCAAATGCAAGACCAGATGACTCCATCATTGAATACAATGGCTTCGTAATCGGTATGTCTCCCTTTTTCCTTGCAAATAATTATCTCAAGATGCAATCAAATGTTATGATTTGTCATATTACTATGCCTTTTCCATGTTAAAGTGTCATATTCTGCTTTCAGCGTTTTGTAGATTTGAATTGGTATTAAGGGCACATTAAAATTTGTGTCCGTAACAATATAGTCAAACTTTATATTTTTCACGGACATCTCTTACATACACAACTCATGAAAAGTTAGTTTGGAACTGATCAGATAAGAGGAAAAATAAATGGGAGAAATTATTCCTTAGTAGCAAAAAAATAGAGAGACGATCCAAGATTGAAAAGTATTCCTAGTTCCAATAGAAAAATAGAGTCTGCTACAAGTTGACACAATGAAACAGGAAAATAGAGAGGAATAGAACTAAATCACTAATATGATTAAACATAAAATAAAACAATCTGGAAACCCTAGGTATTCGAAATCTTATTGGGATCATTGGATACACCTTATTATCTCTTAATTAGCTAGAGGCTACCATTCCATGAAGAAAAAGTTGAATCTCGAGAACATCTATTATCCAAGAAATCGATTCTTGATGAATATTTGCTAGTTAAGAACCAATCAGTCATCCTTGCTCTACCATAAGTCTCAAGTAATAGAGAGATTGTCCCGGATCTGTTTGAAACAAGTTCACTATATGTAGAAGCAGTGAGAATATGAACAAGAAATACAGGGCCTTTGCCAAGACCTTTTTCTACACACAGGATACGTGATAGTGTGAGGCGGAAAAAAATAGTGATCAAGGGACTGAAAAAGTGAAATTCGGGTATGAAGGGAATAAGGATTATAAGAAGGGATAGGAAGTCCGTGGATAATGGGCTGTTGAAGGAAGAGAAAGACAAAGGGAAGACTATGGAATAAGATCTTTCTTTTCGTCTGTTTGGTGTACTCTCGAGGAGGAAGAACTATATATCCTACTCTCAGAAGGGTGGAATTGAAATTAAAACAATCCTGCAAACGGCGGATTCGGGGATTGTGCCTCGAAAAAAGAAAAGGGAAGAGGAAAGAGAGCGACTAGCTCTCTTGAATAATAAGGGTAGTGATTGTGGTAAATTTTGATATTGAAACTTGTGTTAATTCCTAGAATTGACTTATTTATGACTAGATGTCTTGTTTGAATCTTGAAACCCTTCGCGATAACTTGGTCCTAATTGAAAATTTATTTTCCTTTTTCTTTTTGTCAAATATTAAAGAGGGACTCTATGTGCCAGTTTGGCATTGCTGTGCTTATAAAAAAAGTGCTTCAAACTGCGCTGATGAAAGAAGTTGCTGAAGTTATAAGCATGTAGGGTGTTTGGTTATTTTATTTTTAAAGGTATGTAAAATTACCAAATAATAATTTTAGAAAATTATTTAGTGGAATATGAGTAGTTAATTAAGGATATTTTAATAATTTAAACTGGAGAAGCAGTTTCGGTTACAGAAAAGCAGCCTTTAACCTGCTTCTCAAATTACACTACGTAAAAGCAAAAACGGTTACCTGCTTCTTTAAGAAGCAGGTTTACCAAACGCCTATAACTGCTTTAGATTCTTTTATAATCTAAAAGCAGCATCCAAAAGCAATGCCAAACTGGCCCTATAATTCCTAAAAAGAAAATGGAACTGTTAACGCGATACCAAACACAAGATGGAAGTCACTAGCAAAAAGTGATGTTTAATTTTCCTAAACAAAAAAAGAGAAACTTGAATTATTAACGTTTACACAAAAGATTTAACTTTCCATTGTTGGTCGGATCTGTTTTTGTGATGTATTTAATCGAGTGCCTGCATTCTCCCGTTTTTCGCAGTTTGTGATCCGAAGAGCCTTCTGTTCGTATTTGGCATGCAATTGGATTACAGTGATGCTCTCATTGGTGGAGGTTTCTCTTTCAAGAACCCAAATGCTACACAAACTTGTGGGTGTGGTAAATCCTTCGCAGCGGAGATGTAGTAGTGCCATTATGTATATGAACCAGTTAAATACATGAAATGATTAGAATATACTTGTTAGAACTTTCCTTCAAATAGTTGTCTTTTTAATTGATTGTATTTTTTATCCTTAGTTGCATTTTAAATCCTATTTGTGTTTCAATACTTTTAAACATCTCTAAATTAGTATTCGTTTAGGCGATTGTGTAGTTTTAGACCCTCTATCAACTATGCATCACATATTAATCTTGTAAGTTAATTTTACATAATCAACGAAAAAAGCAATATAAATTTTTACCAGTTTCACATTACACGTTCATTTTGTGATTTTTCTATCAAAATTAAGACTAAACTTGAATATTTTAAAAAATCAAGATGGATGGTTTGACAAAGAGTAATTTGCATCACTGGCCCTTGAACTACTCAGGGTTTTGACAACAAATCTTGACAAATTGGTTTAAAATTGCAAACTACAATGAAATAAACCCAAACTACAATAGAAAATAAAGGTTTTATGAGCCAATAAGTTTAGCGGCTATTAACGCAACTGTAATCAACTTATCAATTTGGATCAACCAATCAAAATTTACAGATCAATTAGATAAATAGTCATTTTAGAATGTGTATTTTTAAAAAATAATCACAGTTTCAAAAAATTTAAAAATTAGCCATAAAACTGTAAGAAGTTTTTTACAATAACAAAAATACACATAAAAAAACTGTAAGAAATTTCTGACGTTAGGCAAAAATTTTGTAAATCTTACATGGCCAGTTTTTAAATTTTTTGAAACAGTGGCTATTTTCTTAAAATAATTTTGTAAACAGTGGCTATTTTTTTAAAATTTCCAAATTTATAATATAAAGTTGCAATTCACTCCCAAAAAAAAAAGGAATTATGGGACAACTTGGTAAACTCCCAAAAAAATGAGGGACCATCAGTGCAAATCACTAGATGACAAAGGTCATGGGTTGCAATGCGATTATTCATTTTTAGGGGACAATTACAAAAAATATATAGAAAACGGCGTCGTTTTGGGGCAGTCGTTGCAGGGCTTCTTCTCTCAGTCTCTCTCTCTCTCTTAGCGCTCTGTGAGTCTCAGATAATAGCCTCCTTTAACTCTCTCTCTCTCTCTCTCTCTCTCTCTCTCTAACCAAACCCTAACTTCCATTTCGTCGAAGAAGAAGAAGAAGAGCGAGACTGATCTCTGATCATGGCGTTCTCGTCCCGTCTCTTATCCAAATCCAAGCAGGTTAGTCAGTCCACTCGCTCGGCGAGTCTCCATAAATCCCCGATCGCTCTCTTTCGTTTACATTTGTTTGATTCGTGTCATCGGATTGAAGTGGTGGATTTGGATTTTTATGATTTTTCGAATTTTTGTGTTTTGATTTTCTTTGGTGATTGGAAATTACTCGTCTCTTTTTTATTTTATTTTTCTTTTTCTGTTTCTTTTTAGGGTTTTTTCTTGGTTGATTTTTGAGGTTTGGATTGAAAGATATTGAAGCTCGGTGGATCCGTTCAATACACCGATAGGAACTTTAGGGATTTTGATAAGTTAGCAAAACGATTTTCCTGAGAATTGGGAATTATTGATTGCGAGCCCATAAAATTTGCTTTTTATTTTATATATTTTTAAAAAAATTGGTGGGTTTTGTGCATTTCGCCTCTTTGTTAAATTTTACCTGATTAGAGGTTGCACTGACACCATAATATACTAAAGTTCATGCTACAAAAGCCTGATTTTTTTTTTGTTGGGATATAGAGTAGGCTCAAAAGAAAACAATGTGAATTGAAAAGAAGATAGATAGATAAAAAAATTATCTTGGCAGTCTGCATCTTCATGTCATGCCTATTTGCGTCTTTTGCTATTGTCGAATGAGGCATATTGATTGTCTTTTGTTGTCTCAAAGATTCAAATGTGTTTGATTTTTTTCCTCTTAGAGTTCAATGTGTTATGCATACTTGTATGTTCGATCTGCGTCTGGCTTTAGTTAATGTTGCTCGCTTCCGTGAAATGTTGTAGTTGTATGCCAGTCGAGTCCTTCTGCAGCAGGAGAATGCTATTCCTGTCCGTTACTTTGCCAAAGAAGCTGGCCCCCCGGCTCTCAAGGGAGATCGTAAGTAAAAACTATGTCGTTTATTTTTTTTCCCTCTTTTGTGTACTGTAATTTGTCATCATTATCGTTAAGCATATGGTAGTTTTCTTGAAATATGTGCTAACTTTCACCTTTTGATGTGGCTTGCAAGTGCTTTCTTTCATTTCATAGCTTAAATCTTACCATCATTTCCCACATTTTTTATGTTAATTTGAAGGATGTCGTAAAGCAATCTTTCAAATTGATATCAATCATGTCTAATTTGATGCATTACCTTGGCTCATTGCAAGCATTGTTTATAGATCTATAACATGAGCTGTTTCTTTTGACCTTTTATTTCTGGATGAAGTCCGGCTGATTAATTAATATTTGCTTGTACATGTTATCGCTTACTATATACATGCATTTGTATTGGAACAGAGATGTTGAAGAACATCTTTTTGGAGGTCAAAAATAAGTTTGAGTCGGCAATGAATGTACTTCGGCAAGAGAAGATTACCATTGATCCAGAGGATCCAGCTGCTGTATCTCAATACGCTATGGTCATGAAAACAGTGAGGGAGAAGTAAGTATTATTATTATTAGTATTTTTTTATGTACTATGGTTGTACTATTGACAACTTTTTACTAGGTACAACGTATATTTACATATGCATTCTGGCATTGTGTTAATAGTCATGGGGTTATAAAACCCACTAAAATTATACTTCATTACATATAAAGTGACTGCGGTTTGGTTTTTCTTGAAATCATTGGGTTTGTTGTTGATTTAGGATTGCTCATAAAATAGAGAAATTTCAAGTAGTGGCACCTAAAAAACTGATCACAAAGGACGATTATGTTGGAATGGGAAACTAGAATATGTTTAATGCTGTTGGCAACACATGGAACAAATTAGTTTATTGATATTATCATATGCATATTTTCCCTCTAGTTTTATGCTTTCTTCTTTCCTGTGAACAAAAAATCTATCTAAATGTCTGTATTACTTTACAAATTTTCCTCACTTCTTAATAGCTCTGTTTAGAGTAAATAAGTGAGCTAAGCTACCTATATTTCGAGTTCTCTCTCTCTCTCTCTCTCTCTCTCTCTCTCTCTCTCTCTCTCCTTTTTTTCTCTTTTTGTTTTTTTGTTTTTTTTGTTTTGTTTTTTTCCTTAAATCACGATCACAGCGAAGTAGTAAAACTAGTAGAATACTTCCTTTCATTCCCAACATCGTGGAATAGTTTTCATTATTGATGGTCAAGAGTCAAGATCGGCAAGTTAGATTGACAAATGTACTTTAATTTTTCATCTGAATCATGTTGGACTATTAATTTCCTCGTTATTCTGAATGCTTAACATGAATTTTTAGTTTTGTTGACTTTGTATGAATTTTTGTTCCAATTAGATAACCAAGTTTTGTACTTAGCTTTAAGTAAATAACCAGAGTACGTAGACTGAAAATAGGCGATTCATGGTAATTATGTTAATTACCACCACAGAGCTTTGTGGTAATTGCATTCAGTTACCAAGCACATAACACAATTACCAGCTATTTTCCTAAATCTTCTAAGAGTTACCTATTTTCTAAAATTTGTGGTAAAAATGACTATTTACTTTCATGATGATTTAAGCTGTTTTACTTTCTTTTGATGGTAATTATGTTTAGGGTTTAGGTAATGATGGTAATTATGGTAATTACCATGAAAATAGGCGATTCATGGTAATTATGTTAATTACCACCACAGAGCTTTGTGGTAATTGCATTCAGTTACCAAGCACATAACACAATTACCAGCTATTTTCCTAAATCTTCTAAGAGTTACCTATTTTCTAAAATTTGTGGTAAAAATGACTATTTACTTTCATGATGATTTAAGCTGTTTTACTTTCTTTTGATGGTGGTTTCGCTGTCCGCTGGGTGCTTCATAACAATATTTTTAATGAAGTAATATTCGCTAGAAAAAAAGAATTAAAAATGGGTATTTATCATGAGTTCCTTAGACATTATTGATTAATATAGGTCATTGAGGTATATCTTCTTCAATAATTGTTATTTAAATGTAATTTTCATTGGATGAGTTGGCTTGTGTACTGATTTCTTTTGCCCTACTGGGTTTATAATTTCTTTTTCTTAAGTAGTATTGACATTTAATACATTCTGATTTATGCAGGGCGAACTTGTTCTCCGAATCTCAACGCATCCAATTTACCATTCAAAGCCGTACACAAGATATCCCGGATGCGCGAACATATCTGCAGACCTTGAAAGAAATAAGGATCAAGTATGTGATGTATTGCTCTCTATGGTTTTTCTGGTTTCTCACAATAGCAAGTTGTTGAAGTGTACACTTGGTTTGTTTGATATATTGCATTCTTTCTATGGGAATATTATTTGTTTAAATATTAAATTTGAAATCTTCCCCATCTTGAACTTTCTGGTATGGTAATTTGTGGGTGTGCCTTGAATGTTTATGCACTTCACTTCTGGTGTACCTCATCAGCATAGTGTATTGTTATATTCATATACTTGTTTCTTATTTCTCTCTCCAATCCTTCTGCAGGCGAGGTCTCAATGATGAACTTGGTGCAGAGGCTTTGATGTTTGACGCCTTGGAGAAAGTTGAAAAAGAACTTAAGAAGCCTCTTATGAGGAATGACAAGAAGGGAATGGCTTTGCTTGTGGCTGAGTTTGATAAGATCAACAAGAAGTATGTCTAAAAGACCTTTTTATTTAATGTGACTTTGATTAGATAGTAAAACGTCGTTGGTTATTCAAGCCAAACAAATAATAGCAATTCTACTGGTCATTTGTCAAGTTCTATACATTTAGTATCAGTTTCTGTTTGGTCCCAATCTTTGCGTGTAAGTTGTATGAAGTTTGTTTTGCACACAGATTCGGGTACCTCAATATGTGAAATAGTGATACGTGCTTTAGATATTTCCTTTTGTTTATCTACTTTGCCATTATATTCCGGGTAGGCATTTTTGCTTGAAATGAAATACAATACTTTATCAAGCTTTGTCTTTTTAGGCTTGGAATTCGGAAAGAAGATCTTCCAAAATATGAAGAGCAATTAGAACTGAAAATTGCCAAAGCACAATTGGAGGAGCTGAAGAAGGAAGCCCTTGAGGCAATGGAAACTCAAAAGAAACGGTATGGTTTGTTGGCATATTTGTACACTAAGTTTTTCTCCTCGACCTCCTCCCCTTTCAATGCAGTCAGCACTACTATAGATCAAACATAGCGAAACTTTGATGGTCTTGACTCATGAGGCACAAATAGGTTGCTCTTGAGTGGTAACTTTTTTGGTGGCAATTAGCTTTGCCTGCTAGCAATTTTTTTCGTTGATCATTACAAAAAACTCTAGTTGATCTAATGACTGAGACCCATCTGTATATGTTATCTGAATTTAGGACTATCACGATGTGTCAAAGTTATAGTTTTGGCAGTTTGTTAGATTTTTGTTTTAATATGACTATACTGACTATGCAATTGATGCATCATCTTTGATTTTTAACAATTTTTGTAGGGAGGAATTCAAGGACGAGGAGGCGGTTGATCCAAAGGCTTTGGACATCAGAAACTTCCTTTAAGACATTCTCGTTTCGTTAATGACGACTTATTTTGATGTCAAAGAAATGCTTGTGCAAAATGGAGGCCATTGACAATCTTAGAGCATGACGAGTGCCTCTTCTGTTTTAATAAAATGCGCTTAAAGATTTGAGAGTGCGGCGACAATGGAGAATTATGAGTTTTATGTAATTTTTGCTGATTATTGTTTATGTTGCCAGGAGGGAACTGGAAATCTGTTGTCACTGGTGGTTGCAATTATAAAGTTTCTTTGTTTTTCCAAAGCCATGTTGTGTAGTCTCTAAATAATTTGGCTTAGCTAAGTCTAAGTGTGATTTCTTCTTCACTTGTAACCTTGGAAGCGAAAAACTAACCTGAGAGAGTATTACGAGTCTTTGGACAATAAGCCTTTTTTTGGCATGAAAGTTTCGTAGTGAAGATACGAAAGCGAATGCAGTGGGTGGCCACTACACTTGGTTATAAGCATACAAAATATACACGAATTTAATGTCAAGCTTATGCAGAGTAAAGCCATCGTCAGTACATGACTAGGAGCCACTAAAATCAGTATTGCCTATCATTCCCGAAAACTTAATCGCAATGCTTATTCGTGACTATATAATTCAATTTATAGTGTATCAGCAATTAATAAACTTAATCCAGCTCTATATATATGTATTATACTATTATGTACTACAGTACTAACATGAATTTATAACAGAAAGGAAAATGAACAAACAACTTTTTAGCTTCATTCTCCACATTTCTGTCTTCATTCTTCTTCAAGGAGTCCAATGGCGCTCAAGAGCAAGGCCATTTAAAATTTTTTTTGGGGGCTATTTAAAGCAAAAATTAAAAAATAAATTAACATTGGGTGAAGTAGGAAGATACTCAAAATTTACATAAAAATAAAAATAAATATCCAAACTTTTCAAATAATTGAGTAACTAGTCAATTCGTTAATTATTTGGTAACTAAGTTAATTATCACCAACTACCGCTATGTAAGTAATTGAATCACTTGTGTATTTTGTTATATTTTTCAAAAAATCAGGTATTAATTTAAATAAGGTGTTAAAAATTAGATATTCACTTTAGTTTCTCTTAAAAATTTTAGGTTATGGGCCACAAATTACATAACAATAAAAATAAATATCCAAACTTTCCAAGTAATTGAGTAACTAGTCAATTCGTTAATTATTTACACATGGTTTTGGTAACTAAGTTAATCACCACCCGCTATCACTATGTAAGTAATTGAATCACTTGGATATTTTATTATATTTTTTAAAAAATCAGGTTTTAATTTAAATCCTTAAAAATTAAATATTAACTATAACTTCTCTTAAAAAAATTTATATTATGAGTCACAAATTGTAATGAACCAATTTGGGCCGAGGGGCTCTAGCCCACCCTAGTTAAGACACTAAAGCACAAATATGATAAACAATGGCTGAGGCTGAATAATTCTTCTCTATTCGCAGATCACACTTATAACAAGACTCCATTAGGTAACCTATAAACGACATTGAGTTTAACAACTAAGAAAACGACAACTAAGGCAACAATACGACAACTTACAAACGACAACTCACAAACGACAGTGGTATAACTACTAAACTGTAACAGTTTCAAACATACAAATACACGAATTTAATGCCAAGCTGTTGCAGAATTAACCGTAATGTTTATTCATGACTAGTCAGTTCAATTTATAATGTATTAAGTCCAAGTATTCACAACTTATAAATTTAAAATGACTATATAATCCTGCTCTATATACATGTATTATGTACTAATATAAATTCATAACAGAAAAGAAAATGAACACAAAACTTTACTTTCATCCTTTTCATTATGTTTCAACTTTTACTTAAAAAGGATAAAAATTGTGTATATATATATATATAGCAGAAACTTTACTCTGCTCTCGCATAATTATGTAAAAAAATATAAATTTAGTATTTATCAAGATTAGAACGTACAAGTATATTATATTCGGTACTTTAAAAAAATACAAAAATAAAAAAATAAAAAACTACCATCCAAATCCCTATGAGACGTACTTTTACTTGTACCAAGGCCAGCAGAATTTTCAATGTTTATATATCATTTTCCTCCTTATGTTACACTATTAAATAGTAACACAAATAAATTAACAATTGTCTATCGTAAAAATGAATGCCAGGTTTTCAAAGCTACCATAAAAAATTCCGGGGAAAGAATAAATAAACTCAAAGCTTTTGTGGTCAAAATTTTGGGCATAATTTTTACATGCTGGTTTTAGTATCTTCCAATTGAGTTCACCTTGACTTTTCAGTCACTTCCACATGCAATGAATTAAATCACGCTTGTCTTCTTGGCTACATTTCACTGTCTTTTAATGTTGCAATTTCTTTTTCTTGCTCGATTTCGAGCCATGATCACTTTTGCTTCGCTTCTGCCCACTCTTGCTCTCTTTTCTACTTGATTTCACACTGACAACACCGCCCGAAGGTACCTTCCCACCACCATTTTGCAAAGCGTCTTCAAAGTCGGCTCCAATGGCATACTGTTGGAGAAGCTCGGGATCCAGACTCCCGTCGTATCAGGTTTCATTTGCTCCTAAAGTACAATTCGATTTAGCTTGGTTGTTTCAATATTGCGGGGAAATTTAACAATAAAGAACGAAAAGAAAGCATACCTCGATCTTCCTGGCAGCTCTTTTGAGATCCTCCTCCATAGAGACGTCATTCGGTTCCATTGCAATCTGATTACAAATGAACAAGTCACAAGAGTTGAAAGGCTTTCTTTCGTCAAATAGAAACACTGAGTTAAAAGATCACCATTTTAAATTTTACTCCATTAAAAATGATAGGACTAGCAGGAGAATACACAGTCACTGCTCGAAAAAAGCATTTATGTATTTGTCCTATTCTCAAACCATAATAAATACAAATAAACATATAAATGCAAATCTCTTTTCCCAGCAAAAAAAAAAAAAACATATAAATACAAATTACTGTCTTTCCTTACCCAACATACCAAACAAAGTAAAGGCAAAATGTAATCTTCTCTTTCATTCCTAATTTGTATTCATTGATAATTATTTCTATCCATATTGTACACTATTTCGGAAAATATATATATATATATATATATTGTGCACATATATATTATATGTTTTGCAATACGAAGAATAAGAAAAATAACAACTTGCGTCAAAGGAAAAGCAAGAGCACATAAGAAAGCAAGAATCATAAATGTACTTTTAACTTACTTCACTTAGCCGAGGCGTGCTTGATTCAACCTCTTCGCTCGCTATACTGTATATATACTTGTGGAGCTTTCTCATAACTTTAATAAGTAGTGACAATATTTGTTGTCTTTCCAGTCCAATCTGTGCCTGTTTTATGACAGTTGAGAGGAAGGAATCAATTTAAGAACTTTAGGGGAGGAACAAAAAAATTAAAAAAAAAAAAAAAAGGAATGTAGTGATAAAAGTAAGGTGAATTATAAGAAATGACCATTCTACTTTAGTGATTTTAAAATATAACCAATGTTTTCAATTATTAAGAATATAGCCATCAAGTAATTGTAAGGGGTGAAGTTCATTTACGGATCTTGTATTTCGGCCATGGCTATTTCCTTAATTTTCTGACACATGGACTAAAATTTAAAATGCCATTTCCAAAACGGTTAGTTTAGCTAATTCACCCTAAAAGTATACAGTATCTATGACAAATCATTAGTAAGCTAATACCCCCCTGTATCTGCCTTTAGACGCATCCGAATAAGTAAATACACAAATAACTAAATAACTATGATATATGGTCGTGCTTGAGAAATCTAGTTTGATTACGCAATATAAGAAAAGAAAATTTAGACCTCAATCTGTGAGATGCTTGAACCCTGCAAACCCTTGCATAGCAAAACACAAACTTGAGGATATGATAAGTTGACAGGAAGTTTCTCTGAAAAATACAGGCGCGCCAGCTTTCGAACGAGATCCAATATCTGCAAAAGAAAACCACGTCATTATCACTACAATTTTTGTTTCCCTCATTTTGCTATCACTAAATAATCTTCCTTATGGCATGTTTGCGCTTATGGGACTAGATTATCTTCCTAGTATTGTGTTTGTCTACATCAATAACAAGGCCACATGTTCCAATTTTATTGCTAGTTAAAACATTAGATAAAAGGGTTTATCACTTTGTATTATTTATTTTTTTAATTTTCATCTGCGTCTCGAATTCAAAACTTGAGGTCTAAGATAACTTGAAAGTTAATGGAGACATCAAGCCTTGAAAATAATACTAGCAAAATCGACAACAATAATAACGATAAAGAGAATTTATAAAATAAAAGAATTATGATATCAAATTATACATCGACCACCTTAGAATATCTTACCCTATGATAGTCAAGAAGATTGTTGGTATAGGCTTCTAATCGCTTGACATCATGGGTTGAAAAACTCCCCTTAATTGAGGTTAGAAACCCATCTGACGTGGAGTCCCCTGATTCTAGCTCCGTGAAATTAACTTTGGGATCCAAGACGCTGTGAGAGTATGAGTAGCATGAGCACCTAGAATAATGAATATGCATCTTAAAAGTAGTAAATATCCACACTTACCTCATGGCAAGTTTGTATTCCATTGCGCGAAAAGTATCACCCAATAGCTCAAGAAATCTTAGTCTGAAATCTGTAAACAATAAATTAATTACCAAGATGAGAAATGAAATAATAGAAATATAGTTAAGACAAATATGAAAAATAATTTGAGCATTCTTGGGAAAAATGGACACACCTTGGAAATATGGTCCAAGAAAGCCCCATTTATCAGATCCACTTGCTCCAACATCATCATTGGTCAACGGTTTAAGGACCATACATGTGTGCTCACCCGTCACAGAACTCTAATTCATAGTAAAAGAAAGTTTACTCTCAATAACAACAACATATAGTTATATATCCAAAGCAGTTTTGAAATTGTTATCTTAACTGGAGTTTCGCTGATGAAGAATGGAACAAAATTATGTTTTTTCCAAAAGCGGAGGAGCTCCAAGGTAAGCCCAAAGGAGACACCAATATAGTGAAGCTTCTCTGGTCGCCTTTCACGGAGATGAACAAGCAAATAAGGTAGATTTTTTCTAGGTTCTATTGTCTCTTCTAGCAATGAAACCTGCAATTGGGTTATCACTTAAATTAGAAACCTACATTGATAAAAACATATGGATAAACAAAAGCCATATTGACTAGGGAAAAAATCTAACAGATACTAATTAGTAGGTTATTAGTGCCTATGGATAAAAGTTCATCATTTGATAGAAATTAACATTCTCCGAAAAGAAAAAAGAAAAAAAAATAACAAAATAAAAAAACAAAAGGATAAAAGAGCAAAATTTAGCTCCAAAACTAAAGGAAGAAGTGGATTAGCAGTACAATTTAGAACTCAAATGAACATGCTGCCTCAAAGACCAACCACAACTTTCTCTCCAACTTTGATTTCCAAATCAAATGTTTTTATTTATTTTTTCTGTTGAAAAAAAAAAAACACTTAGTTATCTAAAAAATGATGGAAGTACAAAGCAGGGAGGACTGAGTATCAACCTATAGAACCCAACAAATAAAATTCATGAATCCCACACAAACAATGCAGTACAAAAAAAAAAAAAAAAGAAAAAAAAAAACGCTGCCACTCCTTAACCAGACTACAAATTGGAATGACAGAAATAGTTTGTTGTCCAACAACATAACCGCACAAGAATGAAACACAAGATTAAATATTAGTATTTGTAATAAACCTGCTTAGCTGCTTCTACGACGCTGACAGGTGGGGTATCCTCCAAATTTTCAGAGTCCATTTCAGAAATAGGTGCAAACTGTCCTTCATAGTACCTGCCAATATTTAATTGCTGATATGAATACTATAGTTCCTTTCAAAGAAAAAAGAAACTAATAAGAACAGAACTGGCCCAAGGAAAACCTCTTGGAATTTCATTGAATATAGAGAAAGAAACTACAAACAACACTAGCAGGTTTACTTTGAATAAACCTGCAACTCTCCCCCGCAAACATTTGACCATTTCGATAGAGATGACATTTCCTCTTATTTACTTTGATAACTATTACTCAATCCACACTTGGCAGTCCCACCAAAAGATAATTTAAAGTACCCAAAAAGAATCCAAGGAAATATTAATACAGAAAGATCTATAGACATACCTTGTCAAAAGTTTGACTGCTTGAGAACCATACCCGAGCTTCAGAAAAAACCAAGAAAAGTTATAAAATATATTGGGGAACAAAAAATAATAAACATACAAAATATGTACTACCTTTATTGCACTTGGATGGGTAGCAATTCGTACAATTCGAACACCTGAAAGCGTAGGAAAAACAGTGTCTTGGAAACACTCGGTGAATTTCCAAGGTATCTGATCTCCAGGAGGTTGACGGCCACTACTTAAACTTTTGAGTGCAGACTTACGAGAAATCTGTCCTTCCAGAGATACCTATGAATAAGATAACAACATATATAGGTTAAAGTATGACGTCAAAACTTTGATCACTGGTGTACGACATCACTTGTAAATATTATTCTCTTGTAGTCTAAGAATTTCTATCAAGTGGATGAACGCGAATACAAAATTTAGAACCCATATTTCAATAAAGCATATAGCGTCCTGATTAGATTTAATAATTTCAATGGGAAGATGGGCAGAGACCAGTTCGAAGTTGGAAGGAGTTGAAAACTTTGTTACTTATTGCTTTTGCCTCTCACAAGAGGGAATAGGTACCCCTCCTACGATGGATGATTTACTTATGCTCGTCAAGCCAAGCATATGACCTAGGGGCAACATGAGCGAAAGGCTCCTGTAAGTGCTGTATGTGAGGTGCGTGTAAGCGAAAGCATTTGCAATACAAAATCTTTCAATGTAATGCTCCATTCCAATTTTCCATTTTTTGAGCTTGAGTCTATTAAATACATATGAGTAATGTAAGAGACCGCCAAGCTAACCTGAATCACACACAAAATGTCAGGAAGTTGATTTTTGGACTCGTCAACCGGACCTGCCAAACAAGAGAAATTAGGAGATGTTCAGTTCATATATGCAAAGTGGTTTGTTTGTTTGTTTGTTTGTTTTGTTTTTTGTTTTTTGTTTTTAAGAGAAATTTGCTAATATACACATTAAATGATTACAAATCAAGTACAACCAGTTAGAAAATATAAGTATACCGAGTAATACAAACAAGTGGTGTGCAGGTGCGTCTGCCATTAGTTGCAAATCATTTGGGGAGTTTTTGTAGTGAGAGGAAACATATAATGTCATCATCCGCTGCAGATATTAACATGATACAAGTAACAAACACTTAAACAAGAAATTAAAAATTTCAAAGTATATAAGATTATCATCATAGGGTTAGTGAAAGAGGGCCACAAAAACAATGCACGTAAGATGGATTTTTACCTGTAAGAACATCTCGCTCTCCTTGTGATAGGAAAAAAGTGTATCACGGTTGACATAATAGAGTTCACACTCACTCGGATGAGGTAACCTAGTTTCAGAAAAGAGGTCATGAATTAGACACTAATACAACTGGTTGTCACCCACTCGTGGTTCTAAAAGTAATGTCCTTACCCACTGAGTTTCGGGACAGCATTTGTGACATCCAAGCATAGTAAACCATGAAGCCATGATTCTATTGGGTCCCCACTCGCATATCTGATAGATTCATTCAATTCTATCTTCTTGAAAAGACGGCCTACAATAAACAATTTTGTGAAATTAAAAGAAGAATGGGTAAATCATATCACAGTGACCAGTATCATCATCTGCTTCATTTCCAAAATAAAAAGGAAAGAAAGTGAAGAATGAACTTTTTTTAACCAAGAAGGATCAGAATAAACTTGAGGTAATGAGAATATTTGTATAATCATCAACCATTACGAAATTGCAACTATAAACAATAATCAAATCATAAGATATCACTACAAGTTACTACTACTCCGTTTTTTTCCCGTTAAATATGTTTTATATTTGTAAAATTTTACAAAGTAGAAATGGAAAAGCCAATGGTACCAGATTTAGAAGCCTCCACACTCTGAGCTGACGTCTGGCTTTGCTGCTCTAATTGGTGAATCAATTTAAGGGATAACGATCGACCAGTACCTTCATAGCTTTTAGATAAGAAAAAAACAATTATATTGGTCAGTATCTGGACTTTTTAAGAACAAATCTACCAATAGACAAAGATTGAGCATTAAAAAAATAATAAGCGATTAGAAGAATAGTTCATTCATGAAAAGCACTCTTTCACCATTTGAAAAAAAATAAATAAATAAAAACAGCTATGAGCTTATTATATGAAAGGATTATACCCGTTTACAGTAGATGAAAGGAAGACCAGATAGGGACCAAGCAGTGACTTCACTATTGGCAATGGAATAGCAGCTGCCTCATCAATTACCAAGAAGTCAACTTGGGAAAGCTTTTCATGCTCATGTGGTTGTATATACTGCAAAGATATGTTAGAAACATAAGTAAATACACAGGCAGTTAGAAAATATAGTATCTTAGGACCCTCACTATGGGCAACATGCCAAAAGTCATGAAAAATATGTGAACAATAAAAAAAGGAGGAAAGATGCGCTTCAATTCTCTTTTATATTCCTTTTTTTTTTTTTTTGGGAGAAGAACAGAACTTTGTTGAAATTTAAAATAACAAAGTACATCACTAGTGAACAAGAATAGTAAAGAACAGACGAAAACAATAAACGCAGCAGAACTTGGAGAAAACCTACAAAAGGACTTCAATAATCATTTAAATAACAAATCACTTAAGCTTGGACTACTTTAGAGGAAAAAGACTCCACACGTGAATCTAAAAATAACCGGGCAGAGTAACAAGAAAGCATGAAGAGACATAAATCAATATTCACCTGATTACAACGAATATAATTTCATGTAAAACTTTAGTTTCAGATCAATTGTTAATCAGATAGAGATGAAAGACTAGTACAATCATGCTTAAATTATAATTACCTCGTAAATATACCTAGTAAAAGCTGATCTCATACTAGCACATCCATAGCAAAGCATTTAAAAACAATAGTAATTCTCATCTCTTCTCACCAACAGAGAAGAAATGCACACAAAAATATAAAACATTTGACAGATAGTAATATAAATGAGTCAACAAACCTGAATTGTTTGTCGGCTCTGCTTGTTGATGTTGATCCGTACTACTGCTTTCTTGAAGTCAGTATTGGCGCTTCTCATGACATCATAATCTATATGCTCCTATAACAGGTTTCATATTAGTAACCATAACATAATTAGATCTTTACACACGCGTGCATGAAAATAAAGAGAAATATGTTCATTGGACGTGTGTAAACTGAAAACAAATTCAAATGCAAGCTTTCAGCCAAGGAATCAGTATTTATTGTACAATCAATTAAACAATTGGGCAGAAAAGAATTCTTGTAGGACCAACTAAGATAAAATTTATCAGAGTAATATGAATTGTCCTTTCACTTACTCCAGACATTAATGAAGCATGTTTCTTCTTTTTTTTTTTCAAGATAAAAAGGAATTAAATGTTTGGAATATCGCAGGTTTTCCAAATCTTACTTTAGTTTCTGGATGAAGAAAAAGATGCCATTTTTCCTAATAGCTTATGAATTGAAGACACCAACCAAAGGGACCAAGTGTTAATGTAAGCAGTGATAAACTTGATGTAGTAGTAAATAAAAATTGACTAAAGAATACAATGTCCTCAATCATCTGCAGATAGTTAACTATATGGACATAGTACACACAATCAAAATGCAAAGTACTGCACTCTCTGTCTAGAACAAGAGTCTCAGTAAGGATGATAATAATATACGACATATGAAACACACAATAACTGCTACATCCATTACATTGGACAATAAGAATACCTTATAATCAAGTCCATCAAGACCTTTGCAAACAAAATCAAACAAGGTTTTTAAATTCTCAGGGGTCGGCGCTGTTACATAGATACTCGGATACCTATTAAGAAAAGTTCTTCATTAGCATGAGAATGGTCAAACTATGAAACCAATGATATAAATGTGCAATAAATAAATTTAAAAAAAAATTATGTAAGCATATGTGTGTGTGAGTGTGAGTCAGAGTGCATGACCAGGTACTAACCCGGCAGCAACGGCTCCAGCAACAGCCAAACCAAGAGCAGCTGATTTTCCTCGGCCACGAGCAGCAAGGCAGGCAACTGTACTTTGCAGTGACTTGTCCAAAATCGCATCAAGAAATGTAAGAACAGCTTTTCCCTATTCAATAACCAAAGGGTATAATCACCAAATCAAGTATCACTCGTTGATGTCAACAAAATAAGACGACTGGGAGCTATCTCTACCTGGTCCAATGTACAGCACTTCTTTATCAACGGGCCAACTGGAAAATCATCAATAAGCTCTTCTTTCAGAAGCTTCAGGTCTTGTTCTGCCTCTGATAGACCTTCTGAGTCCTTTGATTACCAATGCAAGAAAAAAAGAAAGTGGTCATCTAGACAACGCAGGTAAAATGCTTGCCCAAAAATTCAAGACGAAATAGAATACCTCCTTAACAGGTACAGGCTTGATGGATTTGATATGAGACGAAATTGGTAGGATATTCAATTCATCATCCACGACTATACAGGCTTTGCATGACGCAAGTGATAATAAAAATCGCTCATTAAAGCGTCCCGTAGCCTCAGAATGTGACTCGGTTCGAAACCTCTCATGAACATCCTGAAATTCAAAGTACATGTATCACAATTTTTAATGACATTTTCATGACTATTTATCGTATCTGGGAATAATAAGTAGGAACCAAGAAACATATTCAAAAGAATTGCAGACAGGGCGGTTTATATCAATACCATAACCATGGTGTATAGGCTGGTAAGAGAGGATAAAGAACGAATTAACAACAGTATTAATCCGCCACCCTCCACCGTCTCTATTGATCTTGCAAGTAGATTTGGAGTCAAAGCCTCAAAATCCTGAAAGATTTAAATACTGACTTAATCTTCAGGAATCAAAAAAGAAACTTATATATATTTTAAGAAATGCGAGAAACTCATAATTCACACGTGAAATATTGTGTGTACTAAGAATACTAATTTATGTTGTACCAAAGAAGGATGTTTGGACTGCTATAGTAGCATATTTAGTAAGATGTTTGCAGTTTACCTGAAGTATGCACATCCCATAAGTAGTCCCAAGAATTCTTTCGGAATCCTTGTACAAGCAATATGTTAATCCCGCCGTTTCAAGAAAAAGTGAAAGAGGGTCAACCTTGTCACGATCATGCAGCCCACTTTGCATCAGGCGTTTTAGCTGCTTCGCCCGTTTTTTCTTGTGACTGCATAGAATAGTCAACCAAAGCAATCACGTCACATAGAGTGTAACAGATACAATTGTTGACTTTTTCACATCGCTATGAAAATTTAGTTTAGTACCATCAGTATTTTTACTTTGTGCTGTGTGTCCTAGGTTGCTTAAAAAAAAAAAAAAAAAAAAAAAAACAACAACATTGTGGAAGAAAATGGGGGAAGCTTGTTCATACATCATTACGAGTCACACTAGGAATTAGGAAAAATAAAAAAGTTCAAGAAACTACAAGGATTATTGTATCATAATGGGCTAAAAACTGATAACAATGCTTCCTTAAGTCAAAGAAAATCCTTAAAATAATGATCATTTGAAACTTGATAGCCATACAATCATCCTCCAAGTTCAGTCTCACACACATAATTTCAATCATTATGCCAGTCCGAAAACACATATAGGTTGCACTTAATTGTTTCAATGGTCTCCACTTTTGACTCGAAATGCTCATTCATTTTACCCTCTAACTATTGTCATACTCTTAACTTTAAAGAAAATTTAGAGCATAGAACCTGCTGAGTTCAAGCTTGTTCTTGTAGCACCACAATACATTGGGCCGAGACTTCACCACTGCCTTGCTCAGAATGTAGTGAAGATTCACTATCTGCACCAATATAAACAAAGCAAAGTTACTAAGGACACACATGTCGTCTATACAAACTTTTATATTGTTTCAGAGAAAATAACACAACGCTTGGTATGCTTAAACCATCATATATATATATATATATATATATATATATATATATATACACTAAACATAACACAAATTGTATCAGCCAGAACCAAAAAAATAATAATAATCTTTGTACTAAAAATAAAAAACTACTTCTCACTTTATTAATACAACATATTAATGGCATGTTTGTTACACTAAAAACCCATCCTATTGCATTACAATAGATAATATAATAGGGTGTTTGCCATGTTCAAATCATCATAATGCATAATATTAAAAACAACATTAATACAATATATTTTATATTTTGCTTCACATCATACTATCTACTCTTATGCCTAAAAACACTTCGTCTCATTAACCATAATTTTTCAGGCACTAAACTTGTACAAATTACATAATCAATAAATAAAACATAATTGAAGATATACAAAACGAAGCACCAAAAACATTACCACAGACTCCGCTCCTATTTTTACAATAAAGTATACTTTAAAACACTTGAATTTCTAACAGAGGGAGAGAGAGACCTGGTCGTGGTATTTGTCGCCGACGATGATGAACATAGAACGGTGTCTAGTCTTGACACCATTCTCGATTAGCGTTCTGATTCGCTCGTCAACCTTCTTCCTCATCGCAGTCTCTTCTTCTTCTGGTTGGGTTAGGGTTTAGAGTTAGCTGATATGTGCAGAGAATTTCAACCCCTTACTGCTTCGGAAGATTAGAGAGAAGAATAAGAAGGAGTTTAATAGGCACAGTCTAAATCCTATTTGCATTCAAAATTGCACCTATTTTTATTTATCTTTAGAAAAAAATACATAAGAAAAAATACATAAATGCACCTTATCCTTGTGCTATTGTGTTTAAATGCACCCTATTATTTTAAACACTACATGTTTGCACCCCAATCTACTAAAATTACATGACGTTGCACTCTCTATCTAACTCCATTATCTCTTAAGGAAAAAAAAAAAACCTTAAATGCACCCCATCTTGTATTATTGTGTTTAAATGCACCTCATCTTTGTGTTATTGTGTTTAAATGCACCCTATGATTTAAACACTATACATTTGCACCCCAAACTATTGAAATTATACGAAGTTGCACCCTCCGTTGAACTCCGTTTTCTTTATAGTTCTAAACGTCGATGTGGCGCAAGGAGAAACATTTTGCGAGATTTGAATTCTATTCTATTTTTTGCCATTGGTTATAGCAAACTATATTGGCACTAAAATATAAATTTTCCCTCCATTTCTCCAAGCATATTTCAATCTATGCAGTGCTAACAAGTGAATTTATTAGCTTCACCCCTAATACAACTCTCACAATCAAGCAAAATCAAAACTGCAAATATATATATTTTTTTTGGAAAAAAAAAAAAAAACTCGAGCTTTGAGTCATTGTGAGGCGGAGGCAGCGGCAAAGCCTTCAAGTGGTGGTGCGCGCATTGTGCGACAGGGGGGCTAGGGGTCTCGAGCAATTTTGAGGCGGCGGCGACGATGCTAGACGCGTGCATCGTCCGATGGAGGGGTTTCGAGCAACGGTGAGGCGGTGGCGAGTCTAGGGTTTCAAGGGACGGTTGAATATTGCACCCCTGTGCCCAAGCCCCTTCGCGCCGCGTGCATCTCGCCCGGCGCCGCCGCCTCAAACCATATAAATATAGTATACATCATATAAATATATAAATTCAAAAACAAACCCTATGCTTCAGCTTCAAATTCAACAAAAAATAAAAGAAAAAGTTGGGAGGGAATAGACAGAACAAACCAAGCAGAGAAAGAAGATAACTTACCGAGTACCGAGGCGAACTCCGGCGGGCTGGTTTCGGCGAAAATGAGGCGAACTCCGGCGGACTGTTTTCGGCGAGAACGAGGCGACGAGATGGGGGGGTCGTCGGAGAAGGGTTCGGCGAGACGGCTTCGGTTTCGGCGAGATGGGTTCGGAGAACGGTTCGGCGAGATGGGTCCGGCGACAAGCAGGTGAGACAGCGAGATGGGTCCAGCGAGATAACTCCGGCGACAACCGGCGAGATGGTCCGGCGCAACTGAACTGACAGAGAGAGAGAGACAGTGAGAGAGAGGGGTTTAGGCCTTTAGGGTTTATACCCAATTATATGTTATATATTATATTTTATATATATATATATAAAAAGGGGGATTCTCACCTGGCGAATGGCCAAAAAAGCTGAACTGCATCAGCTTGGCATTAAATTCGTGTATTTGTATGTTTGAAACTGTAAGAGTTTAGTAGTTATACCACTGTCGTTTGTGAGTTGTCGTTTATAAGTTGTCGTATTGTTGCCTTAGTTGTCGTTTTCTTAGTTGTTAAACTCAATGTCGTTTACCGGTTACCTAATGGAGTCTTGTTACAAGTGTGATCTGGGAATAGAGAAGAATTATTCAGCCTCGACCATTGTTTATCATATTTGTGGTACCGCTTCGTTTTCTTTCCGAATCAGCCCGAACAACTTTGTGTCTTAACTAGGGTGGGCTAGAGCCCCCCGGCCCAAATTGGTTCATTATAATTTGTGACTCATAATATAAATTTTTTTAAGAGAAGTTATAGTTAATATTTAATTTTTAACACCTAATTTAAATTAATACCTGATCTTTTGAAAAATATAACAAAATATCAGGTGATTCAATTACTTACATAGTGGTAGCGGGTGATGATCAGTGACGGATCTAGAAATTAAATTCAGGGGGGCACGAATTAAAAACTCAATATTTTTAAGAAAAAGAGAAATTTGGTCAATTTTTAAACTCTCAAAAAAAAAAAAAAGGAAACCAAATTGCCGCTTACTTATCTTGTCAGCATACTTTATAGATTTACAAACTCATACTGGTCATTAGTTCTTTTTATTTGTTTTACTTATTAGTCGTGTGTTTTAAGATATATATATATTTATATATATGCGCTTATGCGCTTTATATTGTTGAGATTTTGTAACAACGAACCGAGAAAAAAGAAAAGAGTGCTAACAAGTAAATAAGTTAAATTTTAGTAAAAAACATAAAGAAAAAATAAAGAAAGCGAAAAGTTATAAGTAACTGAGATTTTCAAGGGCTAATTATTTGAGTATTGGAGTTCATCCTTAAACTAGATAACAGATTCAGAGAAAGAACTAGTAGCAGATGTTAACTTTTTGACTTCTAACATGTGTGTTGTAAATATTTATTGACATGGCAATTTATAATTGGAGGCACAACACAGAGAACAACACAGTAGAAACAACAAATTTGAGTTCGTCACCAAACATCCATTGGATATATAGAAGGGAAATTTTGAGGAATGCCCTATTTTTAGCACAATTATAATCTATACCTCATGTGTGTTGAACTTTTAATTTATACAATAAAATTTACACTACAAACATGGAGTATAAATTAAAAAAAAGTACACTACTTAAGATATAAATTATTAAATGATATAAAAAATGACTTATTTTAAAATTTTCTCTATATATTATTAAACCCATAATACCCACAAAATTTTTTTTTTCTCAATTTTCAGGGGGGGCACGTGCCCCCCCTGGCCCCTATGTAAGTCCGTCGCTGGTGATGATTAACTTAGTTACCAAAAGCACGTGTAAGTAATTAACGAATTGACTAGTTACTCAATTACTTGAAAAGTTTGGATATTTATTTTTATTGTTATGTATTTTGTGGCCCGTAACATAAAATTCCATTAAGATATTGTATAATTTAATTATATCGTAATATATATTATACATCATATAAATATATAAATTCAAAAACATCCTTATGCTTCAACTTCAAATTCTGGAACCACACCCACGCCAAAAACAAACCCTATGATTCAACCTCCAATTCAACGAAAAATAAAAGAAAAAGTTGGGAGCAGAGACAAAAAAAAAATGGACAAAGCAAACCATGCAGAGAAAGAAGATAACTTACCGAGTACCGAGGCGAACTCCGGCGGACTGTTTTCGGCGAGAACGAGGCGACGAGATGGGGGGGTCGTCAGAGAAGGGTTCGGCGAGACGGTTTCGGTTTCGGCGAGATGGGTTGGGAGAAGGGTTCGGCGAGATGGGTCCGGCGACAAGCAGGTGAGATGGCGAGTTGGGTCCAGCGAGATAACTCCGGCGACAACCGGCGAGATGGGTCCGGCGCAACTGAACTGACAAGAGAGAGAGAGAGACAGTGAGAGAGAGGGGTTTAGGCTTTTAGGGTTTATACCCAATTATATGTTATATATTATATTTTATATATCTATACTAATCTATACTAAATCTTCTAAGATTCTAAAACTTTTTAAAACTTAACTCACCACGTTCTGACACGTGGCACCTTTCTTTTTTCTTTTTTCTTTTTTTTTTTTTTCAATTTTTTCCCTTTTTTTTTCTTTTCTATACTATTAATCCATCTAAATATACTAAGTTTGTATACGTTTCTTCCAACTTTGCCTAAGAAACATGAAGGAGAGGACGCCACGTGGCGCCCTCTATTTTTTTTTTCTTTTTTTTTTTAAAAAAATTGCATTTAGGGGCTTATTTTAGGGGTTTTTAAGAAATTTTAGGGGGCTTTTGTGCAAATTTAGAGGGACTTTTGTGTAATTTCTCTATCCTCTCTCTTCTTTTTTACTTTTTTTGTTCTAATTGTTTCAACGGCTATTTGTTTGACGTAATGATCTCGAAAAAAAAAATTCTTGATACGGTTGGATTCAGAATATTTTTCTTGATCTTTTGACACCCATTGTCATATACCTTTTTTTTACATAACTATTTTTTATTTATTTTCTTTGTTCTAAGCTTTTATTTTTATTTTTAAAGTTTGAAAAATTTTAAAAGAGCTCTTGTATTTATATTAAATAATAAATCTAACCCTTTAATTATTAAAAATTATAAAAATATCAATTTTTTTTTTAAACTAAACAAAAATATACTTTATTGTTTTTTTATATTTAGATTATATTTTACACGTGCTCCACACGCGCGTCGCGCGTGTATAAAAAACTAGTAAATCTTCTAAGATTCTAAAACTTTTTAAAACTTAACTCACCACGTTCTGACACGTGGCACCTTCTTTTTTTCTTTTTCTTTTTCAATTTTTTTCCCTTTTTTTTTCTTTTTTAATTTCGTTTTTTTTCTTTTGTTTTCTTTTTTCTTCTCTCTTCTACGTGCGCGAAGCGCGTGGGATATATAAAAAGGGGGATTCTCACCTGGCGAATGGCCAAAAAAAAGACGAGTGTGAGCTATTCAGAGAGTTTCTATTGGTTCACAGTTGGAGTGCATGAAAAATAAAGTGTTTCTTATCTTATCTACTCTTTTTTCTTTTAAATTAGAATAGCTTAAAAAAAAAAAAAAACACTCCTTTCATCTAAACACCGCCATGGCCGTTGTCACGTCAGTAGACGGAGTAAACTGCTAGAAGCTCTGGATCTTCACATTTCCGAAGTTCGGGATTTTTTATTTTTATTTTTTTAGTTTTGTTGATTATAAGGTTTCAAATTCAAAGTTCATCCTAGAACTTTAGCCAATAGATCTCCAAAAACACCAGTTTTGGGATATAGATCTTACTTTTTTATTTTCATTTTTTATTTATTTTAAAACACTAAAATGGAGCAAAGTACCAAAATGTCCTTATGTTATTCTATTGTTTTACCTAGTCTGTAAGTTTTTTTTTTCCTACGTCTTCCTCAGTTCCTCTTCTCTTCTTCTCACAAACGGCTACTCCCGCCTCCCGCTCTCCCTGCTCTCACAGGGTCTCCGCCACCGCTCTACCGCCTTGCTCTCTCGGGTCTCGCAATCCCCGACGCCTCATAGTAAATACAACGCGAAAAAATTACAACACTCAACTAATAAATTCCATCACAAAGACGAATAAATCAAATATAAAACATGCCACAGGAGCCTCACTATAGTATTAAGCTGTAAAGCATTCATTTATTTTACTTTATACATAATGTTAAGCTGTAAAGTATTGATCTATTTTTCTGTTAACTTTAAACGCCCTTTATAATTAAAATTTATTGTTAATAAAAAGTTTTTATGTAAATTGACCAAAAAAAAAAAAGAAAAAGACAATTAAACTCGACATATGCGATTTCGTGTCATTTTACGATATCAACGCACTTAAGTTTGCTTAAGTATGTTATAATTATTTAAACGACGTCTATTTGAATGTATATTGTATTGGATTAAATTACGCATTCTTATACATTTTGTGTATACACACTTAGTGGATCACCATTGATGAAGTTTAAACTATAGTGATTCAAATGAAAACAAATATTCACTTTGTTTTACAACATTTTTTAAAAAAAAATTAAGCCACGACGAGGCTAATTATTCACATATACGAAGTATTGCTTCATCCTTTGTTCCGTAATTTAATCGATTTTGATAAATAATTACGTGATAAGCACGGTGCTTACTTGTTCGATTGGGTTGTCGAATGTTCTATAGCACCTGTCGAACACCCAGACAAGTGTTCAACTGACACAGTCGAGCGCTCGACTAGTGCTGTCGAACACTTGTCTAGGTGTTCAACAGGTGCTGTAGAGCGCTCGACAACCCAGTCGAATAATTTTTTTTTTGCCAAATTTAAATTTATTAGTTTTAGGGCTCTTTAATGTTATTTATATTAATTTTTAATTTTTATTCTATAACATAAACAACAAACTCTTCATAAAGTTATTTACATTGTTTTCACCTGTCGTTTCGTGGCAGACTTGAAAACAAGCAAATAGACGTCGTTTAAAGAATTATAACATACTTAAGCAAACATAAGTACGTTGATATCGTAAAATGACAAAAAAACGTATATGTCGAGTTTGATTAATTTATAATGTTATTTATATTAATTTTCAATTTTTATTCTATAACATAAACAACAAACTCTTCATAAAGTTATTTACATTCTCCTCACCTGTCGCTTCATGGCAGACTTAAAAACAAGCAAATAGGCGTCGTTTAAAGAATTATAACATACTAAAACAAACTTAAGTACGTTGATGTCATAAAACGACAAAAAATCGCATATGTTGAGTTTGATTAATTTATAATGTTATTTATATTAATTTTTAATTTTTATTCTATAAC
Organism: Boehmeria nivea var. tenacissima; assembly: GCA_018132145.1. Lineage (NCBI taxonomy): Eukaryota > Viridiplantae > Streptophyta > Magnoliopsida > Rosales > Urticaceae > Boehmeria > Boehmeria nivea. The sequence continues at coordinate 5,818,611 of CM030886.1, forward strand.
ATCAACAACAAACTCTATACAAAGTTATTTACATTGTCTTCACCTGTCGAGCAATGAGGTTTTTTTTTTTGGCCAAATTTTAATTTATTAACCTTGGAATATCATTGGAATTAAGTAAAATGATTGTTATTATGTGAATGTAAATTATATCGCATAAAATTACGTATTCTTATACATTTTGTGTATACACACTTAATGGATCACGACCAATGAAGTTTAAACTATAGTGATTCGAATGAAAATCAATATTCACTTTGTTTTACAACATTTTTAAAAAAAATTATGCCATGACGAGGATAATTATTCACATATACGAAGTATTGCTTCCTCCTTTGTTTCGTAATTTAATCAATTTCGATAAATAATTAAGTATGCTTATTTGTTCGGCTGGGCTGTCGAGCGCTCTACAGCACCTGTCCAACAACCAAACAGGTGTTCGACAAGTGCTGTAGGGCGCTCGACAGCCCAGTCGAGCAATGAGGTTTTTTTTTTTTGGCCAAATTTTAATTTATTAACCTTCGAATATCATTGGAAGTAAGTAAAATGATTGTTATTATGTGAATGTAAATTATATCGCATTAAATTACGCATTCTTATACATTTTGTGTATACACACTTAATGGATCACGACCAATGAAGTTTAAACTATAGTGATTCGAATGAAAATCAATATTCACTTTGTTTTACAACATTTTTTAAAAAAATTATGCCATGACGAGGATAATTATTCACATATACGAAGTATTGCTTCCTCCTTTGTTCCGTAATTTAATCGATTTCGATAAATAATTAAGTATGCTTATTTGTTCGACTGGGCTGTCGAGCGCTCTACAGCACCTGTCCAACACCCAAACAGGTGTTCGACAGGTGCTGTAGGGCGCTCGACAGCCCAGTCGAGCAATGAGGTTTTTTTTTTTTGGCCAAATTTTAATTTATTAACCTTGGAATATCATTGGAATTAAGCAAAATGATTGTTATTATGTGAATGTAAATTATATCGCATTAAATTACGCATTCTTATACATTTTGTGTATACACACTTAATGGATCACGACCAATGAAGTTTAAACTACAGTGATTCGAATGAAAATCAATATTCACTTTGTTTTACAACATTTTTTAAAAAAATTATGCCATGACGAGGATAATTATTCACATATACGAAGTATTGCTTCCTCCTAATCGATTTCGATAAATAATTAAGTATGCTTATTTGTTCGACTGAGTGGTCGAGCGCTCTACAGCACCTGTCGAACACCCAAACAGGTGTTCGACTGGTCCAGTCGAGCGCTCGACTGGTGCTATTGAACACCTGTCTGGGTGTTCGACAGGTGCTGTAGGGCGCTCGACAACCTAGTCGAGCAATGAGGTTTTTTTTTTTTGGCCAAATTTTAATTTATTAACCTTGGAATATCATTGGAATTACGTAAAATGATTGTTATTATGTGAATATAAATTATATCGCATTAAATTACGCATTCTTATACATTTTGTGTATACACACTTAATGGATCACGACCGATGAAGTTTAAACTTTAGTGATTCGAATGAAAATCAATATTCACTTTGTTTTACAATATTTTTTTAAAAAATCATGCCACGAGGAGGATAATCATTCACATATACGAAGTATTGCTTCCTCCTTTGTTCCGTAATTTAATCGATTTCGATAAATAATTAAGCATGCTTATTTGTTCGACTGGGCTGTCGAGTGCTCTACAGCGCCTTTCGAACACCCAAACAGGTGTTCGACAGGTGCTGTAGGGCGCTCGACAGCCCAGTCGAGCAATGAGGTTTTTTTTTTTTGGCCAAATTTTAATTTATTAACTTTGGAATATCATTGGAATTAAGCAAAATGATTGTTATTATGTGAATGTAAATTATATCGCATTAAATTACGCATTCTTATACATTTTGTGTATACACACTTAATGGATCACGACCGATGAAGTTTAAACTATAGTGATTCGAATGATAATCAATATTCACTTTGTTTTACAACATTTTTAAAAAAATTATCAACAACAAATGCAATGAGCTTAGTGTCGCCTATCCATTTGAAAGTTTTGTTCTTTTTTTGCCATTCTCCACAAAAAGCAACTTGTAGAACTATTGGCGTCATTCCTACATTAAAAACAATTAATGACTTAAAACTTAATTTATAAACGTGAAAAAACTAAAATAAATTAAAAAAAATTATATTTGACATTAATCTAGCTTAAAATAAACTAAAAAGAAAGCATATGTTTGCATAGATTAATAAGTTTTGTTAAATAATCAAACAAAAAAAAATCTCAAAAAAATTCTGTTGCTGTGTTCGACTGCGTTCGACAGCGTTCGACAGACAACTGTCGAACTTTTTTTTATAGCTGTTCGACTGCGTTCGACTGATAGCTGTCGAGCACTCTGCAACTCATCTTCAACCTCCGTTTTTTAAACTCAAAAATCACAAATTTTAACACCACATGACCAAAATATGTTGATTTATATGAAATAACACTATAGAAACTAAATAACCCAATTCTATATATGATTTGAGATAAAAAAAAATATGAAAACAAACTAAAAAAAAAATTGAAATACCATACCTTTCAAACTTTTACAAGCTCAATGTAGCTATGGAAAACCCCAATTTAAGCTGCACTTTGATCAAGAATCTCCCTTCTTAATGAATCAAATACAAAGTTTCAGTTCATTCTTCCATCCCCTTATGTTTTGTTTTTTCTTTTTCTAAACTTTGTTTACAACTTAAGATCTAGCCCCAATTTCTACCCACAAGCTAAAACAGCGTGTATTTTACCCCAGTCCATGGTCACAGACAGTCAGATTTGACAAACGAGCGTGTCTAAAGCATTATTCTTACTTATATAAAGCATTATTCTTACTTATATTAGGAAAATCGTAGGAAATAGCCCAAAAAAAATTTTCATTTTTTAAATCTAGCCCATGTTTCAAAAAATTAAAAAAATAGTCATGTTATGAATTGTATAACAGAAAAGTGTCACACAAAATACAACACTTCTGTAAATATTTGTAAGATATTTTGTAACACTATCTTACAAATATTTATAGATCTGTTATATTTTGTGTGACATTTTTCTGTTATACAATTCGTAATATGGCTATTTTTTAAATTTTTTAAAACACAAGCTATCATTTAAAACAAACATTTAATTTTGGCCTATTTTTGCAACTCACTCTACTTATTATACACTCTCACTCATGTCCGATAAGAACTCTTATACGGTCTATTTTATTTTCATTCCCCAACTGAAAATCTCTATTTAAAAAAAAAAAAAAAAAAAGAGAAGGGGTTGGCGCGTGAGAGTGAAGAAGCCTTTGACACGCGGGCCTGTGTCAGGGGCTTTTTTTTTTTTTTTTTTTTTTTTTTTTTGCACGTAAGTCTTTTTTTTTTTTTTTGTGCATTCTAACCATATTTAATTGCATTTCAATCCTCTATTTCATTTTTACCCTTAAAAAATACGTATTTTTTTTTACGTTTCGAATGAGAAAAAAAACTTAAAAAAATGAGAGCTAAAATATTTCAGCCTCGCGCAGACGAAACGCATAACCCCCTCAATTCTTTTACTTATTGTATAGATTTTCCTTCTTTTGTTATAAAATGAATGCCAGGTTTTCAAAGCTAACATTCAAAATTCCAAGGAAAGCATAAATAAACTCAAAGCAACTTTTGTGGCCAAAATTTTGAGCATAACTTTTATAAGGAATGAAATCTTCCAATTGAGTTGACCTTGACTTTTCTGTCACTTCCACATGCAATGAATAAATTTACCATCGTTTGGTAACCTTTCTTATTCTATTTCATTCCATTTTGTTGGAATGATTTGAAAAATAGTTTGTAAAGTGATTTGGAATGATTATAAAATAATTTGAGATTTAAGGATATTGCAGAGGTATTAGGAAAGTTGAAAAATGGTTAAAAAATAGAATTGAATGGAAAGAATTGAATAGGAATTAGAAAGTTGAAAAAATAGTTAAAAAAATAGAATTGAATGGGAGGAATGGTTTCCCCAAACAAGGGGAAAACGCTTGTCTTTTTTACTACATTTCACTGTCTTTTAATGTTGCAATTTCTTTTTCTTGCTCGATTTTGAGCCATGATCACTTTTGCTTCGCTTCTGCCCACTCTTGCTCTCTTTTCTACTTGATTTCACACTGACAACACCGCCCGAAGGTACCTTCCCACCACCATTTTGCAAAGCGTCTTCAAAGTCGGCTCCAATGGCATACTGTTGGAGAAGCTCGGGATCCAGGACACCCGTCGTATCAGGTTTCATTTGTTCCTAAAAGGTACAAATCGATTTAGCTTTGTTTGTTTCAGCATCGAGGGGAAATTTAACAATAACGAGCGAAAAGGAAGCATACCTCGACCTGCCTGGCAGCTCTTTTGAGATCCTCCTCCATAGAGTCATTTGGTTCCATTGCAATCTGATAACATATGAACGAGTCACGGGAGTTGAAAGGCTTTCTTTCGTCAAATACAAACGCCGAGTTAAAAGATCACCATTTTAAATTTTAATCCATGAGAAGTGAAGGGACTATAGGAGAAGCAATTTATGTATTTGTCCTCATTCTCAAACCATAATACATACAAATAAATAAATACATGCAAATTACTCTCTTTCTTTACCCACCATACCAGACAAAGTAAAGGCAAAATGTAATCTTCTCTTTCATTCCTAATTTGTATTCATTGGTACTTATACTATCCATATTATACACTATTTCGAAATATATATATATATATATATTGCATACATATATATTATATGTTTTGCGGTAATATGAAGACTAAGAAATAACAACTAACGTTAAAAGGAAAAGCAAGAAGAAGACAAAAGAAAGCAAGAATCATAAATGTACTTTTAACTTACTTCACTTAGCCGAGGCGTGCTTGATTCAATCTCTTCGCTCATAATACCGTATAGATACTTGTAGAGCTTTCTCATAACTTTAATAAGTAAGGACAATATCTGTTGTCTTTCCAGTCCCATCTGTGCCTGTTTTATGACAGTTGAGAGGAAGGAATCAGTTTAAGAACTGTAGGAGAGGAACAAAAAATATATATATATATATATACATATATATATATAAGGAATGCAGCGATAAAAGTACGGGGAATTATAAGAAATGACCAATCTTTTCAATTATTAAGAAAATATCCATCAAGTAATTGTAAGGGGTTAAGTTCACCCGTAAATCTTGTATTTGGACCATGGCTATCTTTAATTTTCTGAAACATGGGATAAATTTTAAAAGCTTTTTCCAACATGGATTATTAGCTAATTCACCCTAAAAGTACACAGTATCTATGAAGATGAATCATTAGTAAGCTAATACCTCATGTATATGCCTTAGAAGCATCCGGAAAAGTAAATACACAAATAATTAAATAACTATGATATATGGTTGTGCTTGAGAAATTTAGTTTGATTACGTAATATAAGAGAAGAAAAGTTAGACCTCAATCTGTGAGATGGTTAAATTCTGCAAACCCATGCATAGCAAAACAGAAACTTGAGGATATGATAAGGAAACAGGAAGTTTCTCTTCAAAATACAGGTGCGCCAGCTTTTGAACGAGATCCCCTATCTGCAAAAGAAAACCACGTCATCTGGCATTACTACACTTACCCTGATTACAATACGCAAATAGATTATCATAAGGTCCTGGCTAATAGCTTTAAAGTAATTCACTATTTGACATTTTGGCTTGAAGGTTCAGAAGTATTTTTGTGAAGTCTAAAGTGTGTTGACAATTTGTTAAGAGTTTGACCTCTTGGAATGAATTTTACCCAGTGTTGATAGGGTGTAACTTCCTTAATCATCAGGAATCTCTTAAACAAAAATATGGGTGGGGGGGGGGGAATCTAGAGTCCTTTCCAACAAAAATATGTGTTTGTCTCTATCAATCACAAGGTCACACGTTCCAATTTTATTGCTAGTTAGAACATAAGATCAAAGGGTTTATCGCTTTTTATTTTTTAATTTTCATCTATGTCTTGAATTCATAACTTGAGGTCAAGAGAACCATTTTTCTTTTTTTTTTTTCAAATGGAGACATCAAGCCTTGAAAATAATACTAGCAAAATCGACAACAATAATAACAACAAAGAGAATTTACAAATTAAAATCGACCACCTTGAAATATCTTACCACATGATAGTCAAGAAGATTGCTGGTATAGTCTTCTAATAGCTTCATATCAATGGTTGAAAAAATCTCTTTAATTGAGGTCAGAACACCATCTGATGTGGAGTCCCCTGATTCTAGCTCCGTGAAATTAATTTTGGGATCCAACACGCTGTGAGAGTATGAGTAGCATGAGCACCTTGAATAATGAATATGCATCTTAAAAGTAGTAAATATCCACACTTACCTCATGGCAAGTTTGTATTCCATTGCGCGGAAAGCACTCAGTTTCCAAATAAATTTTAGTCTGAAAACTGCGAACATTAAACTCTCAAGATGAGAAAATGAATTAAATAGAAATATAGTTAAGCAAACATGAAAAATAACTTGAGCATTCTTGGGAAAAATGGGCACACCTTGGAAAAATGGTCCAAGAAAGCCCCATTTATCAGATCCACTTGCTCCAACATCATCATTGGTCAACGGTTTAAGGACCATACACGTGTGCTCACCCGTCACAGAACTCTAATCCATAGTAAAAGAAAGTTTACTCTCCGTAACAACAACATATAGTTATATATCCAATGCAGAGATGAAATTTTTATCTTAACTGGAGTATGGCCGATAAAGAATGGAAAAAAATTATGTTTTTTCCAAAAGCGGAGGAGCTCCAAGGTAAGCCCAAAGGAGACACCAATATAGTGAAGCTTCTCTGGTCGCCTTTCACGGAGATGAACAAGCAAATAAGGTAGATTTTTTCTAGGTTCTATTGTCTCTTCTAGCAATGAAACCTGCAATTGGGTTTATCACTTTAAATTAGAAGCCTACATTGATAAAAACATATGGATAAACAAAAGCCATATTGACTAGGGACAAAATCTAACAGATACTAATTAGTAGGTTATTAGTGCCTATGGATAAAAGTTCATCATTTGATAGAAAATTACATTCTCAAAAAAGGGAATAAAAAAACAAAACAAAAAAAAAAACAAAATAAAAAAACAAAAGGATAAAAGAGCAAAATTTAGCTCCAAAACTAAAGGAAGAAGTGGATTAGCAGTGCAATTTAGAACTCAAATGAACATGCTGCCTCAAAGACCAACCACAACTTTCTCTCCAACTTTGATTTCCAAATCAAATGTTTTTATTTATTTTTTCTGTTAAAAAAAAAAACACTATAAAAAGAGAAGTACAAAGCAGGGAGGACTGAGTATTAACCTATAGACCCCTACAAATAAAATCCATGAATCCCACACAAACAATGCAGTACACACAAAAAAACAAAAAAAAAACACAAAACAAAACAAAAAAACATCGCCGCTACTCCTTAACCAGACTACAAATTGGAATGACAGAAAAAGTTTGTTGTCCAACAACATAACCGCACAAGAATGAAACACAAGATTAAGTATTAGTATATGTAATAAACCTGCTTAGCTGCTTCTACGACGCTGACAGGTGGGGTATCCTCCAAATTTTCAGAATCCATTTCAGAAATAGGTGCAAACTGTCCTTCATAGTACCTGCCAATATTTAATTGCTGATATGAATACTATAGTTCCTTTCAAAGAAAAAAGAATCTAATAATGGCCCAAGGAAAACCTCTTGGAATTTGATTGAATATAGAGAAAGAAACTACAAACAACACTAGCAGGTATTCAGGAGACCTGAAACTCTCCCCAGCAAACTTTTGACCATTCCGATACAGATGACATTTACTCTAATTTACTTTGATAACTATTACTCAATCCATACTTGGCAGTCTCACCAAAAGATATTTTCAAAGTCACCAAAAATAATCCAAGGAAATATTAATACAGAAAGATCTATAGACATACCTTGTCAAAAGTTTAACTGCTTGAGAACCATACCCGAGCTTCAGAAAAAACCAGGAAAAGTTACAAAATATATTGGGGAAGAAAAAATAATAAACATACAAAATATGTACTACCTTTATTGCACTTGGATGGGTAGCAATTCGTACAATGCGAACACCTGAAAGCGTAGGAAAAACAGCGTCTCGGAATTGCTCACTGAATTTCCAAGGTATCTGATCTCCAGGAGGTTGACGGCCACTACTTAAACTTTTGAGTGCAGAATTACGAGAAATCTGTCCTTCCAGAGATACCTATGAATAAGATAACAACATATAAAGGTTAAAGTATGACGTGAAAACTTTGCTCACTGGGGTACGACAGCACTTGTAAATATTATTCTCTTGTAATCTAAGAATTTCTATCAAGTGGAAGAACTCGAATACAAAATTTAGAACCCATATTTCAATAAAGCATATAGCATCCTGATTGGATTTAATAATTTCAATCGGAAGATGGGCAGAGACCAATTCGAATTTGGGAGGAGTTGAAATTTTTGTTACTTATTGCTTTTGCATGTCATAAGAGGGAATTTCGGTACCCCTCCTGCGATGGATGATTTACTTATGCTCGTCAAGCCAAGCATATGACCTAGGGGCAACATGAGCATGAGGCTACTGCAAGTGCTGTGTGTGAGGTTCGTGTAAGCGAAAGCATTTGCAATACAGAATCTTCTAATGCAATGCTTCATTCCAATTTTCCATTTTTTGAGCGCGAGTCTATTAAATACATATGAGTAATATAAGAGACCGCCAAGCTAACCTGAATCACACACAAAATGTCAGGAAGTTGATTTTTGGACTCGTCAACTGGACCTGCCAAAAAAGAGAAATTAGGAGATGTCCGGTTCATATATGCACTTTTTATTTTTAAGAGAAATTGCTAATATACACTTTAAATTATTACACATCAAGTACAAGCAGTTAGAAAATATAAGTATACCGAGTAATACAAACAGGTGGTGTGCAGGTGCATCCGCCATTAGTTGCAAATCATTCGGAGAGTTTTTGTAGTGAGAGGAAACATATAATGTCATCATCCGCTGCAGATATTAACATGATATAAGTAACAAACATTTCAACAAGAAATAAAAAATTTCAAAGTATAGGGGTAGCGAGTGAGGGACACAAAAACAATGCACGTAAGATGGATCTTTTACCTGTAAGAACATCTCGCTCTCCTTGTGATAGGAAAAAAGTGTATCACGGTTGACATAATAGAGTTCACACTCACTCGGATGAGGTAACCTAGTTTCAGAAAAGAAGTCATGAATTAGACACTAATACAATTGGTTGTCACCCACTTGAGGTTCTAAAAGTAATGTCCTTACCCACTGAGTTTCGGCACAGCATTTGTAACATCCAAGCATAGTAAACCGTGAAGCCATGATTCTATTGGGTCCCCACTTGCATATCTGATAGATTCATTCAATTCTATCTTCTTGAAAAGACGGCCTACAATAAAGATTTTTGTAAGATTAGAAGATGAAAAGAGTAAATCATATAACAGTGACCAGTATCATCATCTGCTTCATTTCCAAAATAAAAAGGAAAGAAAGAAAAGCAGAAACTTTTTTTAACCAAGAAGGATCAGACTAAACTTGAGGTAATGAGAAATATTTGTATAACAATTTCATCAACCATTACGAAATTGCAACTATAAACAATAATCGAATCATAAGATATCTCTACAAGTTACTAAAATTCCGTTTTTTTCCCGTTAAACTTGTTTTCTATTTGTAAAATATTACAAAGTATAAGTGGAAAAGCCAATGGTACCAGATTTAGAACCCTCCACACTCTGGGCTGACGTTTGGCTTTGCTGCTCTAATTGGTTAATCAATTTAAGCGATAACGATCGACCAGTACCTTCATAGCTTTAGATAAGAAAAAAACAATTATATTGGTCAGTATCTAGACTTTATAAGAACAAATCTATCAATAGACAAACATTAAGCATTAAAAAAATAAGTGATTAAAAGAATAGTTCATTTATGAAAAGCACTCTTTCAACCAGTCATGAGTTTGTTATATGAACGTGATTATACCCGTTTACAGTAGACGAAAGGAAGACCAGATAGGGACCAAGCAGTGACTTCACTATTGGCAACGGAATAGCTGCTGCCTCATCAATTACCAATAAGTCAACTTGGAAAAGCTTTTCATGCTCATGAGGTTGTATATACTACAAAGATATGTTAGAAACATAAGTAGCTGCATAGGCAATTAGCAAATATAGTATTATCTTAGGACTCTTACTTTGGGCGACGTGCCAAAAGTCATGAAAAATAAAATAATAAAAAAAGGAGGAAAGATGCGCGCTTCAATTCTCTTTTATATTCGTCCTTTTTTTCCCTTTTTTTTTGGTAGAGAACAGAACTTCGTTGAAATTAAAAATAACAAAGTACATCACTAGTGAACAAGAATAATAAAGAACAGAATAAAATAATAAATGTAGCAGAACTTGGAAGAAACCAACAATAATAATTTGAATAACAGATCACTTAAGTTGTGACTACTTTAGAGGAAAAAGACTCCACAAGTGAATTTACACAAAATAATCGGTCAGTGAAACAAGAAAGCATGAAGAGACATAAATCAATATTCACATTAGCAGAACGAATACAATATCATGTACAGCTGATCTCAAAAAAGCACGTCCATAGGAAAGAGTTAAGAAAAAAAAAATTGTAATTCCAATCTATTCGTACCAACAGGGAAGATATGCATACCATAGTACAAAACAATCGACATATAGTAATATAAATGAGACAATAAACCTGAATTGTTTGTCGGTTCTGCCGGTTCTGCTTGTTGATGTTAATCCGCACTACTGCTTTCTTGAACTCGGCATTGGTGCTTCTCATCACATCATAATTTATGTGCTCCTATAACAGGTTTCATATTAGTAACCATAACATAATTAGATCTTTATACACGTGCTTGAAAATAAAGAGAAATACGTTCATGGGACGTGTATAAACTGAAAACAAATTCAAATGCAAGCTTCAGCCAAAAAATCAGTATTTACTGTGCGATCAAGTGTTAATGTAAGCCGTTATGAACTTGATATAGTAGTATATAAAATTGACTCAAGAATGCAATTTCCTTAATTTTCTACTGATAATTCACTATATGGACATAGTACACACAATCAAAATGCAAAGTATTGCACTCTCTGTCTAGAACAAGAGTCTCAAAAAGGATGATAATAACATATGAGATATGAAACACACAATAACTGCTACATCCATTACATTGGACAATAAGAATACCTTATAATCGAGTCCATCAAGACCTTTGCAAACAAAATCAAACAAGGTTTTTAAATTCTCAGGGGTAGGCGCAGTTACACAGATACTCCGATACCTATTAAGAAAAGTTCTTCATTAGCATGAGAATGGTCAACTATGAAACCAATGATAGAATAATAAATGTGTTATGAATAAATTAAAAACAAATTATGTATGCATATGTGTGTGTAAGTGTGTGTCAGAGTGCATGACCAGGTACTAACCCCGCAGCAACGGCTCCAGCAATAGCCAGACCAAGAGCAGCTGATTTTCCTCGGCCACGAGCAGCAAGGCATGCAACTGTACTTTGCAGTGACTTGTCCAAAATCGCATCAAGAAATGTAAGAGCAGCTTTTCCCTATTCAATAACCAAAGGGTATAATCACCAAATCAAGTATCACTCGTTGATGTCAACAAAATGAGACGACTGGGAGCTATCTCTACCTGGTCCAATGTAGAGCACTTCTTTATCAAAGGGCCAACTGGAAAATCATCAATAAGCTCTTCTTTTAGAAGCTTTAGGTCTTGTTCTGCCTCTGATAGACCTTCTAAGTCCTTTGATTACCAATGCAAGAGAAAAAAAAAAAGTGGTCATCTAGACAACGTAGGTAAAATACTTGCCCAAAAACTTAAAACGAAAAAGATTACCTCCTTAACAGGTACTGGCTTGATAAATTTGATATGAGACGAAATTGGTAGGATATTCAATTCATCATCCACGACTATACAGGCTTTGCATGACGCAAGTGATAATAAAAATCGCTCATTAAAGCGTCCTGTAGCCTCAGAATGTGACTCGGTTCGAAACCTCTCATGAACATCCTGAAATTCAACATTGTTTCTTTAATAATAAAAATAAAGAGAGAAACTTTACAAAGTACATGCATCACAATTTTTAATGGCATTTACATGACTATTTTTCGTAACGGGAGGGAATAATAAGTAGGAACCAAGAAACATATTCAAAAGCATTGCAGACAGGGCGGTTTATATCAATACCATAACCATGGTGTATAGGCTGGTAAGAGAGGATAAAGAACGAATCAACAACAGTATTAATCCGCCACCCTCCACCGTCTCTATTGATCTTGCAAGTAGATTTGGAGTCAATGCCTCAAAATCCTGAAAGATTTAAATACTGACTTAATCTTGAGACACTAAAAAAGAAACTTATATATATTTTAAGAAATGAGAGAAACTCATAATTCACTCGTGAAATATTGTGGTGTGTGTACTAAGAATACTAATTTAGGTTATGCCAAAGAAGGATGTTTGGACTAATATAGTAGCATATTTAGTAAGATATTTGCAGTTTACCTGAAGTATGCACATTCCAAAAGTAGTACCAAGAATTCTTTCGGAATCCTTGTACAAGCAATATGTTAATCCCGCCGTTTCTAGAAAAAGTGAAAGAGGGTCAACCTTGTCACGATCATGCAGCCCACTTTGCATCAGGCGTTTTAGCTGTTTCGCCCGTTTTTTCTTGTGACTGCATAGAATAGTCAACCAAAACAATTACGCCACATAGAACGTAACAGATACAATTGTTGACTTTTTCACCTCGCTAATCAATTTTTGAAAATTTAGTTTAGTACCATAGCTACTTTTATTTTGTGCTGTGTGTTGCTAAATAAAATAAAAAAATAAATAAAAAAAAAAAACATTGTGCAAGAAAACAGGAGAAGCTTGTTCATAGGTCATTAAGAAACTACAAAAATTATTGTATCATAAGGCCTAAAATCTGATAACAATGCTTCATTAAGTCAAAGAAAACCCTTAAACAAACAGTCATTTGAAACTTGATAACCATACAATCTTTCAAATGCTTCTCATCCTCCAAATTCAGTCTCACACACGTAATTTCCATCATTATGCCAATCCGAACACACATAAATATTGCACTTAATTATTTCATTGTCTCCACTTTTGACTCAAAATGCTCGTTCATTTGACCCTCTAACTAAGATCATACTCTCTAACTTCAAAGAAAATTTAGAGCATAGAACCTGCTGAGTTCAAGCTTGTCCTTGTAGCACCACAATACATTGGGCCGAGACTTCACCACCGCCTTGCTCAGAATGTAGTGAAGATTCACTATCTGCACCAATAAAATAAAGTTACTAAGGACACATTTGGTCTACCGTACAAACTTTTATATTGTTTTAGAAAATATAACACAACGCTTGGTACGCTTAAAACCAACATATATATATATATATAAAATACAAAAACACACTAAACATAACACAAATTGTATCACATAGAACAAAAATAAATAAATTCTTTGTACTAAAAATATAAAACTACTTCTCACTTTATTAATACAATATATGAATGGCATGTTTGTTACACCATAAAACCCATCCTATTGCATTACAATAGATAATATAATAGGGTGTTTGCCATCTTCAAATCATCATACTGCATAATATTAAAAACAACATTAATACAATATATTTTATATTTTGCTTCACAACATAGTACCTACTCTTATGCCTAAAAACACTTGGTCTCATTCAATATAACTTTTTAGGCACTAAACTTGTACAAATTACATAATCAATAAATAAAACATACACAAAACGAAGCACAAAAACATTACAGACTCCGAATCCGAAGCTCCTATTTTTACAATAAAGTGTGTATATATACAACATTTGAATATCAGGACAGAGAGAGACCTTTTACAAATTGCATAATCAATAAATAAAACATACACAAAACGAAGCACAAAAACATTACAGACTCCAAATCCGAAGCTCCTATTTTTACAATAAAGTGTGTGTATATATATATAAACAACATATGAATATCGGACAGAGAGACCTTTGTACAAATTACATAATCAATAAATAAAACATACACAAAACGAAGCACAAAAACATTACAGACTCCGAATCCGAAGCTCCTAATTTTACAATAAAGTATATATATATATATACAACATTTGAATATCGGGATAGAGAGAAACCTGATCGTGGTATTTATCGCCGACGATAATGAACATGGAACGGTGTCTTGTCTTGACACCATTCTCGATTAACGTCCTGATTCGTTCATCGAGCTTCTTCCTCATCGCAGCTGATATGTAATTCTAACCCCTCGAAAGACTAGAGACTGGAGAGGCGAAGGGGGTTCGGAGAAGGGTTCCGAGAAGGCTCGGCGAGGCGCAACTGAGAGAGAGAGAAGGGCTCGGCGAGGCGCAACTGAGAGAGAGAGAGAGAGTGAGAGAGAGAGAGAGAGAGAAGGGCTCGGCGAGGCGCAACTGAGAGAGAGAGAGAGAGAGAGAGAGAGAGAGAGAGAAGGGCTCGGCGGAGAGAGAAGGGCTCAGCGAGGCTTTAGGGTTTATACTACGGAAATTTATCTAACGTAAAATCCTCTTCTTTTTTTTTTTTAATAAAATTATCCTAATCCTACATAGCAAGTGGCGATACATAGTAAGTGGCGATGTGTGCGCTTTTTCGTCTAAAACGACGCCGTTGAGGACGAAATTTTTCGTCCTTCACGGCGTCGTTTCGAGTACATCCTTTTTTTTTTTTTTTTAAATAATAAGTGTTGATAGTCGTCAAAGTGGCGTTTTTTCGTCTAAAACGACGCCGTTAAGGACGAAATTTTTCGCCCTCCACGGCGTCGTTTCGAACTATTTCCGAAAAAAAAAAAAAAAAAAAACATTTCTCGTCTTTTCCCCTCTTCCTATCTCTGTTGCCCCAAGATGAAGTCGTCGCGCCTCTGTACCGCTGAACCACGACGATGCAATCGCAGGTTTGGACTTTTTCTTTCAATAGGTGGACCTCTGACTCGCTTTCACACCGTTGTCGACAACCTTTTGGGGGAGAGCGACGAAGATCGAGGAGGTTACGCGCCGCGGGGGCGAAGCGGCCCGATTCGAAGAGTCTGAAGCACAGTATTTGTACGCCCTTTCGCCGCCACAACGACGCCGTAAAGGACGAAAACTTTCGTCCTCCACAGCGTCGTTAAAAGAAAAAAGAGAACCAACCTCAAGTCCTCTCTATTTCTCGCTCTACCTAAAACTTTGGCCCTAAAATGAAGCGGCCTCGTCGTCGTTGCACCGAACCGCCGAAGCGCAACTGCTGGTCTCCATGCTCTTGCGGGACTCGGCCTTTCTTTGCTGGCCGTACTATGGCCGACGGCTGCCTGGAGAGAGAGCCGTCCTCGACTCGGCGAGGTTCGACGCGGTTTTGCGATTCTCAGCGATGGTAGACGCTTGGAATTCAGAGCCTCTTCGCTGGTATATTATTCCTAAGTCCTTCTATCCTTTACCAATTTGGAATATTCATTACCAGTTTTAAGCTTTCGCATTCAATGTTTTTTTTTTTTTCGGCTCAGTCGGTGAATTGTTTCTGGGTTTTGTTCTGTTTAGTTCGTTTGCGATTCGGTTTGATTTCCGGTTCGAGATCTACACTGTTGTGTTTTGGGGTTTCTCTCTAATTCACTTTGAGTTTTGTATTTTTTTTTTTCAACTTTTATTTTCATTTGTATGGGTTTTGGAAAAGTTGGTGTCTTTTTGTGGATTCCTCGGGCTATGCCTATCCACCAGAAAAAGGTGTTCTAATTCCTTCCAATGAAAAAAGCCTCTTCATTTAACAGTGATATTATTGTGGTGAAATATCCATCTTCCCATTTTCTCTCTAAGCCCTTTCTCTCTCTATTGCTCTGTTCTCTTTCCTGCTTCCCCAATCCCCAACTCACTCTATCCGTATCACAAACTTTGGTGAGAAGAGAGAAAAGGAAAGAGTGGGAGAAGAGAGAAAAGGAAAGAGTGGGATAGGAGAGAATGGAAATTCTATGGCCGGTGTTGTATATTTTGAGCTCGAATTGGCATCTGGAAGACAGGAAGAGGGCCGGGCGAGGTGGACCGTGGCAGAGAACAAGCCATTCAAGAATGCACTGGTGGTGTTTGACAACGACGCGGCGCAACAGTGGCACAATGTGGTGGCGATGATCCCGGAGAAGATGCTTGGAGATGTGATCATGAAGTACAAGGAATTGGAGTACGATGATAGCAACATCGAAGCGGGGCTCATCCCAATATCCGGCTACACAACTTTCATATTCGCATTGGATTGGGTGAATGGCCATGGCTGCGACGCCTTCAACAGACAGTCTTATGTTCTTGCTGGCAAGAAATCTTCATCGATCAGACCTGTCGACTTGGAGAGAGGAAAGGGTTTGGGCACTTGGGATTTAGTATTGGCATGAAAGCCTTGAGCAACTTGGTGTCAATCTCAAGTTGGACCTTCTGATGACTATGAAATTTTGTTTTCACTTATGGCTGCTTTGTTGTTGGTGTCCAATCCTTACGGGATTAACTCATATGGAGCGCTAGATGGATTTCATTTCGTGTTCAGTGATGTGAATTGTAGTTCAGGTGTTCAGTGATGTGAATATTAATTGCTTGAGTTCTATCTCCGGTTGATTGAATACTGATTTGGAATAAATGAATAATTATAAATTGATAACGTTATGATGATCGATTATTGTGGTTTGGAGTTATAAGATGGCGGTGCATAAAAGCAAGTGAGCAAATGGAAATATGAAAAACTTTAAGTACAATATTCCTTTTCTTTGGGACCTGAGAAATTGGAAATGAATTAGAACTTTTGTTTTCATTTTGGCTTTATAATGGTTAAGACAGGGGCATATTAGTTATAATAGTTGCTGTTAATATGACTTGGTTCGAGCACATTAAAAGAATATAGATTAAACATGTCTTGTTGAATGTTAGCTCACAATGCTTTTAAGACCACAAGGTCGCTCTCTCGTGCTATTAGTTTCAGTGCAGATTTTTCTATTTGGATGTACCTAGCAAAGAAAAAAAAACTACGTTTTTCTTTTTCATTTCAATGATGCGTTAAATTTGTGTGTGTATATATGTATATATATATATATATTTTTTTTTTTTTTGAATTCTTGACAAAACTGTCAGTTCGTTTGTTGCTTTGAGAAATGGCAATTGAGCCAGAGTTTCGTATCGATGTATTTGCAGGTCGTCTGGGGAGAGTCGCGTATGATTCAAGCAGAAAGGTTGCTTCTTCAAACAGCTCTTGATGACCCAGCAAATCCGAGATTTTACATTAGGTTTAAATTATTTTGTTATTTCACGTTTTAGTTCCTTAGGATATTATAATTATTAGATTAGGATAAGTTAGAATTCAATTTGGATTTTATTCTTCCATTTAGATTGTTATTATAAATAATGGCTTGTGCCACACTAATGTAATTCAACCAAAGGTGTAGTCCATAAAGTTTATTCTTCTTCCTGCTCTTCTCAAATTTTCTTCATTACTTCCACTTATTCTTCTTCTTCTTAGTTCTCTCTTTCCTCTATAAATCTTGCTTCCATTATTTTATTTTTCTCAATTTTTCCTTCCTAAAAACTCATAGTTATGTAAATCAGTATTTTAAGATCTGAGATAAATTTAAAGAGATTTTTGCCTATTAAAAAAGGTTGGGAATTGAACTGTATAGAGGTGGACAGTTCAAGACAATTATTTTATTTATAAGTTTTACCGTCCAAATCCTCATTTATCAATATTCATCCTTATGGATTGTGTATACTCTGCAAAAGTATAATCTATATTTTCAATTCTAAAACTTTAACATTATTAACTAATTCAAATAAAGCAATATATAGTTCTAATAATTTGGCGTTGTAAGTAGTGTTATAATAAAATGTATTCTTTATATTTATTGAATTATAAGATGATTTTTTTTAAATAAACACAAAAATATAATGTATTTTTGATTTATTCACAAAGAAGAATAAATTCAAGGATTGACACTTGTCACTCTCCTAGATTTGTTACTTTTTTATTTTTTTATTTTTTATTTTTATGCGTGTGCTTAGGAAGTAGGCTTAGATACAAGATAAAAGAAGGACTACGTATTTCTTTATTTGCATCTACTATAGTTCTTGGGCCCCTAAAATGAGGGCTGAAAAATAATTTTAGTTTTTTTTGCTTCTAAGTCCTTTCTCTCTCTTTTTTATTTTTAATTTATTTTCATTTCAATTCTCTTTTTCTTGCTTTTCGTAGCTCGAAAAAATTTGATTGTATTTTTTTCTTCTCAATCTATAGACACCTATTGTGTTATACTTTTTAACTTTCTATTTTTTCAAAAAATTTGTATTGTTGGTCATGTTTGATATCTTTAAAAAGGACTAAAAAATAATTATTTTTATTTACTCTTTCCCCCTCTTTTTAGAAGAGGGACTGCAAAATAATTAATTTTTTTCCTATAGTTTTCTCTCTAATTTTGATTTTTTATTTAAATTTTTTCTTTTGAGGCTCGAGTCTTAGAATGATTTTTTGTCACCACCATCCATCGATCGTAATTGATTTTTCTTATAAAAACTTTCATTGTATTATACTTTTTCTTATCGGTTTTTTTGACATTGTATTAATATTTGTATTCTTGAAAAAAGATTCTTTTTTTCTCTCTTAAATCATAATTTTTATTCTAGAAAAAGGCTAGAAAATAATTTTTTTAACTTTTTGCCCGTACTTGAGAAGAAGGGCTAAATTATGATTGTCTTATTTTCAATTTTCATTGTTTTTTTTCAGTTGTTCCCCTATTTTTTTCGCCACTCAAGTCTCAATTTGCCGCCATCAAGCATAATGTTCTAAATAAAAATTCCCGCTCGTCCTCTCTTATCTATTTTCCTCTATTTTAAATCTATTTTTTACTTTCAAGTTTGAAAAAAAAAATCACTGTCACTATTAGTTGTAAAATATTTTGTTAACAAGATTTATTTGTTGTTCGAAAAATTAAAAATTTTGAAAATTTAAAAGTTATATATAAGGAAGTTTCTAGCATTGTATATACTATATACCTTACTCATAGTGGACACGCATAGTACTGTAAATATATATATATATATATATATATATATATATTATACCTTAGCACACTATTTTCATGCTTTCATTCATTTCCTAAGTTCAAAATCAAAATTTTGTTTTATTGAATCAAAGATGAAAAAAAGAAAGAAGAAATAACAAATAAGAATTGATAAACTTTCTTTTCATCTTTCTAATCTACAATTCAACATAACAGATTATATATTATGCTAATACGAAAATATTATATTTTTCTTATGTATTCTTAAAGCTATTATATGTCATTAACCACGAATAGTTTATAAAATATATACTCCAAGTTAGAATCTTATTAAATTACATTGATTTTTTAGATATTTATTTTTACTTTGCTTTTATGTATATCGTGAACGAATTTTATTACAAAAATTTGCGCGCGTGGAACGCGCGCCAATCAGGACGCGTGCGTCACCTTCACTCGCATGTCCTGGCCCCATTTTCTTTTTTCTTTTTAATTTCTTTTGTGGGCGCGTGTAAAACACATGTCCCGAAATATTTATATATATATATTATTTTTTTACTTTCTCGGTTTTGGCGCAAACTTTTGATTAAAAAAATGTATTTCTTTGGGGTTTTCAAAAATACCCTTTTTAAAGTGACTAGATAAATTGCGCGAAGCGCGCGTGCGAAATGCATTTTAATTATATATGATAAATTCGTTAAGAGATATTTTAAATTTATGTATAAATACGTTTTAAATTTGCAAAAATTACATATTTTTTGTAGTAAAAAAAATACAAGAACAAAATCAAAAAAATAAGAAAAACACAAAAAAAGTTGAACAAAAAAGAAAAAGGAGCAAAAAGAAAAAAAAAGAAAAAATTTGTCAAAATTATATATTTTTTGTAATAAAAAATACAAGAATAAAAGCAAAATAGAAAAAGAAAGAAAAAACAATAAAAAAAAAGAGAAGGAAAAAAAGAGAAGAAAAAAGGAGGAAAAAAAAAAGAGAAAAGGAAAATAAGGGTCAGGAAAAAAAAAAAGAAGGAAAAAAAAAAAGAGAAAGAGAGCGTGACACGCGCGCTCATAGGAAAGAGGAAGTGAAAAAAAGGGAGGGAGGAAAAAAAAAAGTCACGTGTACGTGCCCACCATTGCGCGTGTACGGACCTGACGCGGTGTGGGCCCCACGTCAGGTCTTTTTTTGATGGCCTCATTTATTGCACCTCAGGCCCAATTTTTTTACTTTTTTGACCCTAAATTTTATAATATTCTTACTCAGGCCCATTTTTTTTTTAAATGTCATTTTAACCCCTAAAAAATGCGTTTTTTTTGGGAAAAAAGCCAAAAAAAAAAGGCCACGAAACCGCTTTAAAAAAACGTTACGAAACCCTCTAACGAAACGGGTGTTTGGTCTTGACACCATTCTCGATTAGCGTCCTGATTCGCTCATCGATCTTCTTCCTCATCGCAATCTCAGCCGATATGAGCAGAGAAGGTAATTTCAACCCCTCGAAAGACTAGAGACTAGAGACTGGAGAGAAGAATATGGACGTGTTGCAAACTCCGGCGAGAACGAGGCGAAGTCTGACGAGATGGGATCGTTCGAAGAAGGGTTCGGCGAGGCGCAACTTCGAGAGAGAGAGAGAGAGAGAGAGAGAGAGAGAGAGAGGGGTTTAGGCTTTAGGGGTTTATACCCAATTATATATTACGGAAATTTCTCTCAACGCAAAATCTTCTTTTTTTTTTCTAATCAAATTATCCGAATATACTAAAAGGATACAGTAATTTTTGAGTTTTCAAAAATACCCTTTTTAAAGTGACTAGCTAAATTGCGCGAAGCGCGCGTGCGAAATGCATTTTAATTATATACGATAAATTCGTTAAGAGATATTTTAAATTTGTGTATAAATACGTTTTAAATTTGCAAAAATTACATATTTTTTGTAGTAACAAAAATACAAGAATAAAATCAAAAATTTTAAAAAAAAGAAAAACACAAAAAAAAGTTGAACAAAAAAGAAAAAGGAGCAAAAAGGAAAAAAAACAGAAAAAATTTGTCAAAATTATATATTTTTGTAATAAAAAAATACAAGAATAAAAGCAAAAAAAAAAAAGAAAAAACAATAAAAAAAGAGATGAAAAAAGGGGGGAAAAAAGAAAGAGAAAAGGAAAATAAGGGTCAGGAAAAAAAAAAAAGAAGGAAAAAAAAAGAGAAAGAGAGCGTGACACGCGCGCTCATAGGAAAGCGGAAGCGAAAAAAAGGGAGGGAGGAAAAAAAAAAAGTCATGTGTGCGCGCCCACCATTGCGCGTGTACGGACCTGACGCGGTGTGGGCCCCGCCCGCATCAGGTCTTTTTCTGATGGCCTCATTTATTGCACCTCAGGCCTAATTTTTTTACTTTTTTGACCCTAAATTTTATATTATTCTTACTCAGGCCCATTTTTTTTTTTCAAATGTCATTTTAACCCCTAAAAAATGCGTTTTTTCGGGAAAAAGGCCAAAAAAAAGGCCACGAAACCGCTTTAAAAAAACGTTACGAAACCCTCTAACGAAACGGTTAAGACAAATATAATATAGTTATATTAGATTAGATTTAGGCCTTTCGTGTTGTTTGGGTTTTTTTTTTTTTTTTTTTATCCTTCCTTCGTAAAGAAATAGGGGTTTGTTAATTGGGCTGCGTTAGTCAATTGGCTGAATCATCTCTTTCTAGACTCGATAATTTTTTTTCCCGATGTTTAATTTCTTTTCTCTTTACATCTACTGGAGCTTAGCTTCTCATAAGTGTTGTTTTTCTTGGCTTTTTTTCTTTTTTGAGAAAAAATATTTTTTTTTCTTTTGTACTATACTTTTAATTTATACTCCTATTTTACATTATAAATATAGAATAGAAGTAAAAGTGCATACCATTTAGAGTATAAATTATTAAATGACATTTAGAATGTCATATTTTTGCAATTCCATGTATATATATATAGTATGCCAATATTAAAAAAAAGAAAAAAACTGTTATAATTATTATTAGGATTAATTTTTCATTTGTCTCTGAACCTTGGGGTCATTTTCACTATATCTCTTAAATTTTAAAACATTATTTCTTGTTTCTCTTTATTTACGAAATTTTGTCAAATTGCTCATTCTGTTAATTATTTGACGGAAAATGCCTAAAATTTACGTTTTTAAGTGACTTGGGAATGGTGAGAAGTTAAAATTATTGTTTTGTCCTTATGTTAGTATGGATAATTATTTTTTTAATGATTTTAACAATATTTGAATGAGAAAATTTCAAAATACAGAAAAAAAAAAATTAAAAATGAAGAAAAAAATTAGATATCTATAATCATTAGATCTTGATATTTACAAAAATATTTGAATATTACTATACATATCTATATTCTTTAGATCGTAATAAAATTAATTAATTAAAGAATATTCGTATTTTAATTAAGAAATATTAAAATATTACTGTAAATATCTAATCTTGACAAATATTTTTGTAAATAACAAGTCTAATGAATATAGATATGTACTTTTCTCTTAATTTTTAATCTTTTTTTGTTTTTGAATTTTCTCACATAAATATTATTAAAATCTACCCACACTAACCATAAGGATAAAATAATAATTTTAACTTTTCACAAACCCTAAAGCACTTAAAAACACAAATCTTAGAATTCGGTCAAATTTTTTACGAAAAGGACAATTTGACACAATTTTGTAAATAAAGGAGAATAGACCTAACATTTTAAAATTTATGGGACATGGTGAAACTAACCCTAAAATTCAGAGGACAAACGTAAAATTAATCCTTATTATTATCAACTTTTTATTATGCATTTAATATACAATATTATAAAATATAAGTATCTAAATATTTGTATATAAACTATGTTGTCTATTATTATTTTTGTCTTAAGTAAATACTAATACTTTACAAATATGCTCATTAGGTTAATAAATTTTTGAGGAATTTCCGGGTGATTTTTGCAAGTTTCTATGATTTTCCTTGAATGCCCTTATATCAAACCACTTCTCTTTGACCCATAAACCATAGGTAAAATTAGGCATGAAATTTTGGAACAAAATTTCCCGGGTAAACAATTACCCAGTTTAATTTCCGGGTAAATTCCGAGTATTACCCAAAATTACCCGGATAATAAATCCGGGTATATACCCGAAATTACCCGGCAAGCAAAAAAAAAAAAAACAAACACTATTTTACCCAGTATTTACCCGGCTTTTACCCGAAAAAATCATAACTATTACAAACCCACTCCTACTTTTTGCATTAAATGTGCTTCCTTATCTTTCCCCATCTCTTTCTCTCTGTTCCTTCTATATATTTTATTAATTCTCTTTCAACTTTTATCCGTTTCTCTCCTATTCTCTCTCACTCTCTCACACATACTTTATTTCACATCAATCATAGCACCAGCCCACCAGCCCACATCAATCAATCACGAGGCTAATTATTCACATATACGAAGTATTGCTTCATCCTTTGTTCCGTAATTTAATCGATTTTGATAAATAATTAAGTGATAAGCACGGTGCTTACTTGTTCGATTGGGTTGTCGAATGTTCTATAGCACCTGTCGAACACCCAGACAAGTGTTCAACTGACACAGTCGAGCGCTCGACTAGTGCTGTCGAACACTTGTCTAGGTGTTCAACAGGTGCTGTAGAGCGCTCGACAACCCAGTCGAATAATTTTTTTTTTGCCAAATTTAAATTTATTAGTTTTAGGGCTCTTTAATGTTATTTATATTAATTTTTAATTTTTATTCTATAACATAAACAACAAACTCTTCATAAAGTTATTTACATTGTTTTCACCTGTCGTTTCGTGGCAGACTTGAAAACAAGCAAATAGACGTCGTTTAAAGAATTATAACATACTTAAGCAAACATAAGTACGTTGATATCGTAAAATGACAAAAAAACGTATATGTCGAGTTTGATTAATTTATAATGTTATTTATATTAATTTTCAATTTTTATTCTATAACATAAACAACAAACTCTTCATAAAGTTATTTACATTCTCCTCACCTGTCGCTTCATGGCAGACTTAAAAACAAGCAAATAGGCGTCGTTTAAAGAATTATAACATACTAAAACAAACTTAAGTACGTTGATGTCATAAAACGACAAAAAATCGCATATGTTGAGTTTGATTAATTTATAATGTTATTTATATTAATTTTTAATTTTTATTCTATAACATCAACAACAAACTCTATATAAAGTTATTTACATTGTCTTCACCTGTCGAGCAATGAGGTTTTTTTTTTTGGCCAAATTTTAATTTATTAACCTTGGAATATCATTGGAATTAAGTAAAATGATTGTTATTATGTGAATGTAAATTATATCGCATAAAATTACGTATTCTTATACATTTTGTGTATACACACTTAATGGATCACGACCAATGAAGTTTAAACTATAGTGATTCGAATGAAAATCAATATTCACTTTGTTTTACAACATTTTTAAAAAAAATTATGCCATGACGAGGATAATTATTCACATATACGAAGTATTGCTTCCTCCTTTGTTTCGTAATTTAATCAATTTCGATAAATAATTAAGTATGCTTATTTGTTCGGCTGGGCTGTCGAGCGCTCTACAGCACCTGTCCAACAACCAAACAGGTGTTCGACAGGTGCTGTAGGGCGCTCGACAGCCCAGTCGAGCAATGAGGTTTTTCTTTTTTGGCCAAATTTTAATTTATTAACCTTCGAATATCATTGGAAGTAAGTAAAATGATTGTTATTATGTGAATGTAAATTATATCGCATTAAATTACGCATTCTTATACATTTTGTGTATACACACTTAATGGATCACGACCAATGAAGTTTAAACTATAGTGATTCGAATGAAAATCAATATTCACTTTGTTTTACAACATTTTTTAAAAAAATTATGCCATGACGAGGATAATTATTCACATATACGAAGTATTGCTTCCTCTTTTGTTCCGTAATTTAATCGATTTCGATAAATAATTAAGTATGCTTATTTGTTCGACTGGGCTGTCGAGCGCTCTACAGCACCTGTCCAACACCCAAACAGGTGTTCGACAGGTGCTGTAGGGCGCTCGACAGCCCAGTCGAGCAATGAGGTTTTTTTTTTTTGGCCAAATTTTAATTTATTAACCTTGGAATATCATTGGAATTAAGCAAAATGATTGTTATTATGTGAATGTAAATTATATCGCATTAAATTACGCATTCTTATACATTTTGTGTATACACACTTAATGGATCACGACCAATGAAGTTTAAACTACAGTGATTCGAATGAAAATCAATATTCACTTTGTTTTACAACATTTTTTAAAAAAATTATGCCATGACGAGGATAATTATTCACATATACGAAGTATTGCTTCCTCCTAATCGATTTCGATAAATAATTAAGTATGCTTATTTGTTCGACTGAGTGGTCGAGCGCTCTACAGCACCTGTCGAACACCCAAACAGGTGTTCGACTGGTCCAGTCGAGCGCTCGACTGGTGCTATTGAACACCTGTCTGGGTGTTCGACAGGTGCTGTAGGGCGCTCGACAACCTAGTCGAGCAATGAGGTTTTTTTTTTTTGGCCAAATTTTAATTTATTAACCTTGGAATATCATTGGAATTACGTAAAATGATTGTTATTATGTGAATATAAATTATATCGCATTAAATTACGCATTCTTATACATTTTGTGTATACACACTTAATGGATCACGACCGATGAAGTTTAAACTTTAGTGATTCGAATGAAAATCAATATTCACTTTGTTTTACAATATTTTTTTAAAAAATCATGCCACGAGGAGGATAATCATTCACATATACGAAGTATTGCTTCCTCCTTTGTTCCGTAATTTAATCGATTTCGATAAATAATTAAGCATGCTTATTTGTTCGACTGGGCTGTCGAGTGCTCTACAGCGCCTTTCGAACACCCAAACAGGTGTTCGACAGGTGCTGTAGGGCGCTCGACAGCCCAGTCGAGCAATGAGGTTTTTTTTTTTTGGCCAAATTTTAATTTATTAACTTTGGAATATCATTGGAATTAAGCAAAATGATTGTTATTATGTGAATGTAAATTATATCGCATTAAATTACGCATTCTTATACATTTTGTGTATACACACTTAATGGATCACGACCGATGAAATTTAAACTATAGTGATTCGAATGATAATCAATATTCACTTTGTTTTACAACATTTTTAAAAAAATTATCAACAACAAATGCAATGAGCTTAGTGTCGCCTATCCATTTGAAAGTTTTGTTCTTTTTTTGCCATTCTCCACAAAAAGCAACTTGTAGAACTATTGGCGTCATTCCTACATTAAAAACAATTAATGACTTAAAACTTAATTTATAAACGTGAAAAAATTAAAATAAATTAAAAAAAATTATATTTGACATTAATCTAGCTTAAAATAAACTAAAAAGAAAGCATATGTTTGCATAGATTAATAAGTTTTGTTAAATAATCAAACAAAAAAAAATCTCAAAAAAATTCTGTTGCTGTGTTCGACTGCGTTCGACAGCGTTCGACAGACAACTGTCGAACTTTTTTTTATAGCTGTTCGACTGCGTTCGACTGATAGCTGTCGAGCACTCTGCAACTCATCTTCAACCTCCGTTTTTTAAACTCAAAAATCACAAATTTTAACACCACATGACCAAAATATGTTGATTTATATGAAATAACACTATAGAAACTAAATAACCCAATTCTATATATGATTTGAGATAAAAAAAAATATGAAAACAAACTAAAAAAAAAATTGAAATACCATACCTTTCAAACTTTTACAAGCTCAATGTAGCTATGGAAAACCCCAATTTAAGCTGCACTTTGATCAAGAATCTCCCTTCTTAATGAATCAAATACAAAGTTTCAGTTCATTCTTCCATCCCCTTATGTTTTGTTTTTTCTTTTTCTAAACTTTGTTTACAACTTAAGATCTAGCCCCAATTTCTACCCACAAGCTAAAACAGCGTGTATTTTACCCCAGTCCATGGTCACAGACAGTCAGATTTGACAAACGAGCGTGTCTAAAGCATTATTCTTACTTATATAAAGCATTATTCTTACTTATATTAGGAAAATCGTAGGAAATAGCCCAAAAAAAATTTTCATTTTTTAAATCTAGCCCATGTTTCAAAAAATTAAAAAAATAGTCATGTTATGAATTGTATAACAGAAAAGTGTCACACAAAATACAACACTTCTGTAAATATTTGTAAGATATTTTGTAACACTATCTTACAAATATTTATAGATCTGTTATATTTTGTGTGACATTTTTCTGTTATACAATTCGTAATATGGCTATTTTTTAAATTTTTTAAAACACAAGCTATCATTTAAAACAAACATTTAATTTTGGCCTATTTTTGCAACTCACTCTACTTATTATACACTCTCACTCATGTCCGATAAGAACTCTTATACGGTCTATTTTATTTTCATTCCCCAACTGAAAATCTCTATTTAAAAAAAAAAAAAAAAAAAAGAGAAGGGGTTGGCGCGTGAGAGTGAAGAAGCCTTTGACACGCGGGCCTGTGTCAGGGGTGCTTTTTTTTTTTTTTTTTTTTTTTTTTTTTTTGCACGTAAGTCTTTTTTTTTTTTTTTGTGCATTCTAACCATATTTAATTGCATTTCAATCCTCTATTTCATTTTTACCCTTAAAAAATACGTATTTTTTTTTACGTTTCGAATGAGAAAAAAAAACTTAAAAAAATGAGAGCTAAAATATTTCAGCCTCGCGCGGACGAAACGCATAACCCCCTCAATTCTTTTACTTATTGTATAGATTTTCCTTCTTTTGTTATAAAATGAATGCCAGGTTTTCAAAGCTAACATTCAAAATTCCAAGGAAAGCATAAATAAACTCAAAGCAACTTTTGTGGCCAAAATTTTGAGCATAACTTTTATAAGGAATGAAATCTTCCAATTGAGTTGACCTTGACTTTTCTGTCACTTCCACATGCAATGAATAAATTTACCATCGTTTGGTAACCTTTCTTATTCTATTTCATTCCATTTTGTTGGAATGATTTGAAAAATAGTTTGTAAAGTGATTTGGAATGATTATAAAATAATTTGAGATTTAAGGATATTGCAGAGGTATTAGGAAAGTTGAAAAATGGTTAAAAAATAGAATTGAATGGAAAGAATTGAATAGGAATTAGAAAGTTGAAAAAATAGTTAAAAAAATAGAATTGAATGGGAGGAATGGTTTCCCCAAACAAGGGGAAAACGCTTGTCTTTTTTACTACATTTCACTGTCTTTTAATGTTGCAATTTCTTTTTCTTGCTCGATTTTGAGCCATGATCACTTTTGCTTCGCTTCTGCCCACTCTTGCTCTCTTTTCTACTTGATTTCACACTGACAACACCGCCCGAAGGTACCTTCCCACCACCATTTTGCAAAGCGTCTTCAAAGTCGGCTCCAATGGCATACTGTTGGAGAAGCTCGGGATCCAGGACACCCGTCGTATCAGGTTTCATTTGTTCCTAAAAGGTACAAATCGATTTAGCTTTGTTTGTTTCAGCATCGAGGGGAAATTTAACAATAACGAGCGAAAAGGAAGCATACCTCGACCTGCCTGGCAGCTCTTTTGAGATCCTCCTCCATAGAGTCATTTGGTTCCATTGCAATCTGATAACATATGAACGAGTCACGGGAGTTGAAAGGCTTTCTTTCGTCAAATACAAACGCCGAGTTAAAAGATCACCATTTTAAATTTTAATCCATGAGAAGTGAAGGGACTATAGGAGAAGCAATTTATGTATTTGTCCTCATTCTCAAACCATAATACATACAAATAAATAAATACATGCAAATTACTCTCTTTCTTTACCCACCATACCAGACAAAGTAAAGGCAAAATGTAATCTTCTCTTTCATTCCTAATTTGTATTCATTGGTACTTATACTATCCATATTATACACTATTTCGAAATATATATATATATATATATATTGCATACATATATATTATATGTTTTGCGGTAATATGAAGACTAAGAAATAACAACTAACGTTAAAAGGAAAAGCAAGAAGAAGACAAAAGAAAGCAAGAATCATAAATGTACTTTTAACTTACTTCACTTAGCCGAGGCGTGCTTGATTCAATCTCTTCGCTCATAATACCGTATAGATACTTGTAGAGCTTTCTCATAACTTTAATAAGTAAGGACAATATCTGTTGTCTTTCCAGTCCCATCTGTGCCTGTTTTATGACAGTTGAGAGGAAGGAATCAGTTTAAGAACTGTAGGAGAGGAACAAAAAATATATATATATATATATACATATATATATATAAGGAATGCAGCGATAAAAGTACGGGGAATTATAAGAAATGACCAATCTTTTCAATTATTAAGAAAATATCCATCAAGTAATTGTAAGGGGTTAAGTTCACCCGTAAATCTTGTATTTGGACCATGGCTATCTTTAATTTTCTGAAACATGGGATAAATTTTAAAAGCTTTTTCCAACATGGATTATTAGCTAATTCACCCTAAAAGTACACAGTATCTATGAAGATGAATCATTAGTAAGCTAATACCTCATGTATATGCCTTAGAAGCATCCGGAAAAGTAAATACACAAATAATTAAATAACTATGATATATGGTTGTGCTTGAGAAATTTAGTTTGATTACGTAATATAAGAGAAGAAAAGTTAGACCTCAATCTGTGAGATGGTTAAATTCTGCAAACCCATGCATAGCAAAACAGAAACTTGAGGATATGATAAGGAAACAGGAAGTTTCTCTTCAAAATACAGGTGCGCCAGCTTTTGAACGAGATCCCCTATCTGCAAAAGAAAACCACGTCATCTGGCATTACTACACTTACCCTGATTACAATACGCAAATAGATTATCATAAGGTCCTGGCTAATAGCTTTAAAGTAATTCACTATTTGACATTTTGGCTTGAAGGTTCAGAAGTATTTTTGTGAAGTCTAAAGTGTGTTGACAATTTGTTAAGAGTTTGACCTCTTGGAATGAATTTTACCCAGTGTTGATAGGGTGTAACTTCCTTAATCATCAGGAATCTCTTAAACAAAAATATGGGTGGGGGGGGGGGAATCTAGAGTCCTTTCCAACAAAAATATGTGTTTGTCTCTATCAATCACAAGGTCACACGTTCCAATTTTATTGCTAGTTAGAACATAAGATCAAAGGGTTTATCGCTTTTTATTTTTTAATTTTCATCTATGTCTTGAATTCATAACTTGAGGTCAAGAGAACCATTTTTCTTTTTTTTTTTTCAAATGGAGACATCAAGCCTTGAAAATAATACTAGCAAAATCGACAACAATAATAACAACAAAGAGAATTTACAAATTAAAATCGACCACCTTGAAATATCTTACCACATGATAGTCAAGAAGATTGCTGGTATAGTCTTCTAATAGCTTCATATCAATGGTTGAAAAAATCTCTTTAATTGAGGTCAGAACACCATCTGATGTGGAGTCCCCTGATTCTAGCTCCGTGAAATTAATTTTGGGATCCAACACGCTGTGAGAGTATGAGTAGCATGAGCACCTTGAATAATGAATATGCATCTTAAAAGTAGTAAATATCCACACTTACCTCATGGCAAGTTTGTATTCCATTGCGCGGAAAGCACTCAGTTTCCAAATAAATTTTAGTCTGAAAACTGCGAACATTAAACTCTCAAGATGAGAAAATGAATTAAATAGAAATATAGTTAAGCAAACATGAAAAATAACTTGAGCATTCTTGGGAAAAATGGGCACACCTTGGAAAAATGGTCCAAGAAAGCCCCATTTATCAGATCCACTTGCTCCAACATCATCATTGGTCAACGGTTTAAGGACCATACACGTGTGCTCACCCGTCACAGAACTCTAATCCATAGTAAAAGAAAGTTTACTCTCCGTAACAACAACATATAGTTATATATCCAATGCAGAGATGAAATTTTTATCTTAACTGGAGTATGGCCGATAAAGAATGGAAAAAAATTATGTTTTTTCCAAAAGCGGAGGAGCTCCAAGGTAAGCCCAAAGGAGACACCAATATAGTGAAGCTTCTCTGGTCGCCTTTCACGGAGATGAACAAGCAAATAAGGTAGATTTTTTCTAGGTTCTATTGTCTCTTCTAGCAATGAAACCTGCAATTGGGTTTATCACTTTAAATTAGAAGCCTACATTGATAAAAACATATGGATAAACAAAAGCCATATTGACTAGGGACAAAATCTAACAGATACTAATTAGTAGGTTATTAGTGCCTATGGATAAAAGTTCATCATTTGATAGAAAATTAATAAAAGTTCATCATTTGATAGAAAATTACATTCTCAAAAAAGGGAATAAAAAAAACAAAACAAAAAAAAAAACAAAATAAAAAAACAAAAGGATAAAAGAGCAAAATTTAGCTCCAAAACTAAAGGAAGAAGTGGATTAGCAGTGCAATTTAGAACTCAAATGAACATGCTGCCTCAAAGACCAACCACAACTTTCTCTCCAACTTTGATTTCCAAATCAAATGTTTTTATTTATTTTTTCTGTTAAAAAAAAAAAAAAAAAACACTATAAAAAGAGAAGTACAAAGCAGGGAGGACTGAGTATTAACCTATAGACCCCTACAAATAAAATCCATGAATCCCACACAAACAATGCAGTACACACAAAAAAACAAAAAACAAAACAAAAAAACATCGCCGCTACTCCTTAACCAGACTACAAATTGGAATGACAGAAAAAGTTTGTTGTCCAACAACATAACCGCACAAGAATGAAACACAAGATTAAGTATTAGTATATGTAATAAACCTGCTTAGCTGCTTCTACGACGCTGACAGGTGGGGTATCCTCCAAATTTTCAGAATCCATTTCAGAAATAGGTGCAAATTGTCCTTCATAGTACCTGCCAATATTTAATTGCTGATATGAATACTATAGTTCCTTTCAAAGAAAAAAGAATCTAATAATGGCCCAAGGAAAACCTCTTGGAATTTGATTGAATATAGAGAAAGAAACTACAAACAACACTAGCAGGTATTCAGGAGACCTGCAACTCCCCCAGCAAACTTTTGACCATTCCGATACAGATGACATTTACTCTAATTTACTTTGATAACTATTACTCAATCCATACTTGGCAGTCTCACCAAAAGATATTTTCAAAGTCACCAAAAATAATCCAAGGAAATATTAATACAGAAAGATCTATAGACATACCTTGTCAAAAGTTTAACTGCTTGAGAACCATACCCGAGCTTCAGAAAAAACCAGGAAAAGTTACAAAATATATTGGGGAAGAAAAAATAATAAACATACAAAATATGTACTACCTTTATTGCACTTGGATGGGTAGCAATTCGTACAATGCGAACACCTGAAAGCGTAGGAAAAACAGCGTCTCGGAATTGCTCACTGAATTTCCAAGGTATCTGATCTCCAGGAGGTTGACGGCCACTACTTAAACTTTTGAGTGCAGAATTACGAGAAATCTGTCCTTCCAGAGATACCTATGAATAAGATAACAACATATAAAGGTTAAAGTATGACGTGAAAACTTTGCTCACTGGGGTACGACAGCACTTGTAAATATTATTCTCTTGTAATCTAAGAATTTCTATCAAGTGGAAGAACTCGAATACAAAATTTAGAACCCATATTTCAATAAAGCATATAGCATCCTGATTGGATTTAATAATTTCAATCGGAAGATGGGCAGAGACCAATTCGAATTTGGGAGGAGTTGAAATTTTTGTTACTTATTGCTTTTGCATGTCATAAGAGGGAATTTCGGTACCCCTCCTGCGATGGATGATTTACTTATGCTCGTCAAGCCAAGCATATGACCTAGGGGCAACATGAGCATGAGGCTACTGCAAGTGCTGTGTGTGAGGTTCGTGTAAGCGAAAGCATTTGCAATACAGAATCTTCTAATGCAATGCTTCATTCCAATTTTCCATTTTTTGAGCGCGAGTCTATTAAATACATATGAGTAATATAAGAGACCGCCAAGCTAACCTGAATCACACACAAAATGTCAGGAAGTTGATTTTTGGACTCGTCAACTGGACCTGCCAAAAAAGAGAAATTAGGAGATGTCCGGTTCATATATGCACTTTTTATTTTTAAGAGAAATTGCTAATATACACTTTAAATTATTACACATCAAGTACAAGCAGTTAGAAAATATAAGTATACCGAGTAATACAAACAGGTGGTGTGCAGGTGCATCCGCCATTAGTTGCAAATCATTTGGAGAGTTTTTGTAGTGAGAGGAAACATATAATGTCATCATCCGCTGCAGATATTAACATGATATAAGTAACAAACATTTCAACAAGAAATAAAAAATTTCAAAGTATAGGGGTAGCGAGTGAGGGACACAAAAACAATGCACGTAAGATGGATCTTTTACCTGTAAGAACATCTCGCTCTCCTTGTGATAGGAAAAAAGTGTATCACGGTTGACATAATAGAGTTCACACTCACTCGGATGAGGTAACCTAGTTTCAGAAAAGAAGTCATGAATTAGACACTAATACAATTGGTTGTCACCCACTTGAGGTTCTAAAAGTAATGTCCTTACCCACTGAGTTTCGGCACAGCATTTGTAACATCCAAGCATAGTAAACCGTGAAGCCATGATTCTATTGGGTCCCCACTTGCATATCTGATAGATTCATTCAATTCTATCTTCTTGAAAAGACGGCCTACAATAAAGATTTTTGTAAGATTAGAAGATGAAAAGAGTAAATCATATAACAGTGACCAGTATCATCATCTGCTTCATTTCCAAAATAAAAAGGAAAGAAAGAAAAGCAGAAACTTTTTTTAACCAAGAAGGATCAGACTAAACTTGAGGTAATGAGAAATATTTGTATAACAATTTCATCAACCATTACGAAATTGCAACTATAAACAATAATCGAATCATAAGATATCTCTACAAGTTACTAAAATTCCGTTTTTTTCCCGTTAAACTTGTTTTCTATTTGTAAAATATTACAAAGTATAAGTGGAAAAGCCAATGGTACCAGATTTAGAACCCTCCACACTCTGGGCTGACGTTTGGCTTTGCTGCTCTAATTGGTTAATCAATTTAAGCGATAACGATCGACCAGTACCTTCATAGCTTTAGATAAGAAAAAAACAATTATATTGGTCAGTATCTAGACTTTATAGGAACAAATCTATCAATAGACAAACATTAAGCATTAAAAAAATAAGTGATTAAAAGAATAGTTCATTTATGAAAAGCACTCTTTCAACCAGTCATGAGTTTGTTATATGAACGTGATTATACCCGTTTACAGTAGACGAAAGGAAGACCAGATAGGGACCAAGCAGTGACTTCACTATTGGCAACGGAATAGCTGCTGCCTCATCAATTACCAATAAGTCAACTTGGAAAAGCTTTTCATGCTCATGAGGTTGTATATACTACAAAGATATGTTAGAAACATAAGTAGCTGCATAGGCAATTAGCAAATATAGTATTATCTTAGGACTCTTACTTTGGGCGACGTGCCAAAAGTCATGAAAAATAAAATAATAAAAAAAGGAGGAAAGATGCGCGCTTCAATTCTCTTTTATATTCGTCCTTTTTTTCCCCTTTTTTTTTTGGTAGAGAACAGAACTTCGTTGAAATTAAAAATAACAAAGTACATCACTAGTGAACAAGAATAATAAAGAACAGAATAAAATAATAAATGTAGCAGAACTTGGAAGAAACCAACAATAATAATTTGAATAACAGATCACTTAAGTTGTGACTACTTTAGAGGAAAAAGACTCCACAAGTGAATTTACACAAAATAATCGGTCAGTGAAACAAGAAAGCATGAAGAGACATAAATCAATATTCACATTAGCAGAACGAATACAATATCATGTACAGCTGATCTCAAAAAAGCACGTCCATAGGAAAGAGTTAAGAAAAAAAAAATTGTAATTCCAATCTATTCGTACCAACAGGGAAGATATGCATACCATAGTACAAAACAATCGACATATAGTAATATAAATGAGACAATAAACCTGAATTGTTTGTCGGTTCTGCCGGTTCTGCTTGTTGATGTTAATCCGCACTACTGCTTTCTTGAACTCGGCATTGGTGCTTCTCATCACATCATAATTTATGTGCTCCTATAACAGGTTTCATATTAGTAACCATAACATAATTAGATCTTTATACACGTGCTTGAAAATAAAGAGAAATACGTTCATGGGACGTGTATAAACTAAAAACAAATTCAAATGCAAGCTTCAGCCAAAAAATCAGTATTTACTGTGCGATCAAGTGTTAATGTAAGCCGTTATGAACTTGATATAGTAGTATATAAAATTGACTCAAGAATGCAATTTCCTTAATTTTCTACTGATAATTCACTATATGGACATAGTACACACAATCAAAATGCAAAGTATTGCACTCTCTGTCTAGAACAAGAGTCTCAAAAAGGATGATAATAACATATGAGATATGAAACACACAATAACTGCTACATCCATTACATTGGACAATAAGAATACCTTATAATCGAGTCCATCAAGACCTTTGCAAACAAAATCAAACAAGGTTTTTAAATTCTCAGGGGTAGGCGCAGTTACACAGATACTCCGATACCTATTAAGAAAAGTTCTTCATTAGCATGAGAATGGTCAACTATGAAACCAATGATAGAATAATAAATGTGTTATGAATAAATTAAAAACAAATTATGTATGCATATGTGTGTGTAAGTGTGTGTCAGAGTGCATGACCAGGTACTAACCCCGCAGCAACGGCTCCAGCAATAGCCAGACCAAGAGCAGCTGATTTTCCTCGGCCACGAGCAGCAAGGCATGCAACTGTACTTTGCAGTGACTTGTCCAAAATCGCATCAAGAAATGTAAGAGCAGCTTTTCCCTATTCAATAACCAAAGGGTATAATCACCAAATCAAGTATCACTCGTTGATGTCAACAAAATGAGACGACTGGGAGCTATCTCTACCTGGTCCAATGTAGAGCACTTCTTTATCAAAGGGCCAACTGGAAAATCATCAATAAGCTCTTCTTTTAGAAGCTTTAGGTCTTGTTCTGCCTCTGATAGACCTTCTAAGTCCTTTGATTACCAATGCAAGAGAAAAAAAAAAAGTGGTCATCTAGACAACGTAGGTAAAATACTTGCCCAAAAA